>OX439037.1:74598676-79398676 GCA_949317995.1 Acholoe squamosa
GGATTTGTGTGTCCAGAGGATACCATCGGTACTTGGTGTCCTGCAAATAGTTCAATTCCATAAAATTCAATTATCCTTTATGTAAGAAGAAATAGAAATGTGTGGGAGAAAAGCTTGAAAGGAATACTGGTCTTTATAATTAAAATACCTCTCTTGTCTAATGAGCCATAATTCCCTATTGATTGAGGATGCATGACAATCAATGTATATACTCAAAAATATGATATGATCAAAATGACCCTTGATGCTAGGCTTGAATACCTTAGTGACGACTAAGGTTTTACTTTCTGATATAGTTTAGAAGGGTGGTCAAAAGGACAGCTTTAAAACATCAGTGAGAACCTGAAGTCATTATAATTGATATGATGAAGCAACTTAAGGCTGTAAATTTAGATATTGTCAACCTGAGGATCTAAACTTCTCAATGCTGACAAGTTTCTGACTATTAAGGTTTTCAGTGCAGAAGTTCTGATGCTGCCTTTAGTTATATTTGCTGCACCAGAGAGAATTCATGGAGCAAAGTGTAAGATTTCAGAAATTAAAGGCAGACATAATAGATTTAAAACACAAACTCACCCCCACAGACCACACAAGCAGTCTCTTTCGAAAAATATCTTCTCTAGATCGTAACCGAGACAGGTTCATAAAAAGTACACCCATATTGAATCCAGTGAAATTTGGTGATAGTTTCAGTCCAAGTCTGGAACATGGAGGATAGCTTAAAAATATGTGAAATAGCACAGTAATGAATTGATGTAGCACTGGAGTAAACTGTATGAAATGCTCTGACCAGAACCTTTCAAATGATGATGGACATCAGTGGTAACAGCCCTACATAAATCAAACAAGCGATGATGACGAATTGATGAATTGGCTTTCTGATGGACAATTTTTAAGGTCATTATCCACAATCACCCTATAGGTCTACAATTTGAAGGTTTCCAAATTCAAATTTATGTCCAGTGGGTTAAGGTTGATGGCGGGGACGGACTAAAAGTGGATAGATTTTCGCCATATTCTCATCAGATTCCCAAAATGTTATGTTTAATCCATACATGCATTGAAAACAGGGGGGTCCCATGCATACTTTTGAGCTAGACAGCTTTAAACTTTATATAGGATTATAGAGCAATTTGTCATTTTAATGCACAAATTCATATCCAAAAGTGGACAGATTCTTTTCTAACCTCCTCAACATTTAGATTATAAACACATCATTGCAACAAATGCAATACTGACATATGGTCCCAGGCATACATATTTCTAATGTTTGGTGCATTGAAAAAAAAATGAAAATCAACTTTCAACATGCAGTGAGAGGTCAGGTAATTGGACACTTCAAGAGAGAACCATAAGCACAGTCTTTATATAACTTAACTATCTGAATGTAACATTGCTTTAAATATCGTTGTGATATGCTTAGATAACTATATATTATAACAAGTAATACAGCAACAGTCATAACAATTTAGTTTAGTTATTATATCATATTGTTATCTGAATGTAACATTGCTTTAAATATCTGATAAGCTTAAGTAACTAACAAGCAACATAGCAACAGTCATAACAATTTAGATGTGATTGTAACATTGACATTGCTTTAAATATCTTGTGAGCTTAGGTAACCATATATTATAAGAAGTAATATAACAACTTACTATATAGTATCATATTGTTAATTTAATATTGTTATCTGATTATATAACGAATATCTGTAAATCAATATCACTGAAATGGCATATTCACACGAGTCTTATTTTGTAACACTTACGGACAATAAAAATACAGCAATAATAACACCATGCAATACTCCTATTACCGCATCCGATATAAATCCTGTTACAAAACCTATTCAGTGGTGGGCAAATCTGAAAATCGTGGAGCCAATATAGAAATTGCTGGAGCCAAGTTACCAATGATCGAAGGATCATTGAATAAAAATCTCACCGCAAAAAATTATGTGCGTGTGTGTCTGAGAAAAATTCTGTATTTAAAATGCAGATGAATGCATTTCCACTAATTTTAGTAAGCAATCAACATGGAAAATTCATACTTTGTCTCTTTTCTTTTGGACAAATGAGGAGGTAATCTTAAGATGTTTTGTGCCTTTGTAGTTTATTGCAGTAAAATATGCAAAGTCAGCATCTATCTTTCATTGGATGACTTATAATCCACCATTTAAATGACACACACTGCAATAACAGTCCATAGTCCATAATATTATGTACATCATCAAAACCAATTTAAAATATGATATAATATGAATTTAAGCTTTGAGTGTACATGCATACATGAACACTTATGTATATATGGATGTAGTAATGTGTGAGTTTGAGCTTGAGTGTGTGATATCTCAGTAGAGGATTACAACAGGGTACTGATGAACACTAAACAATCATCAAGAAGAAGGAATGAACAGGTGCATCAGTCTTAAATGCTCCACCTAATCCCTCATGCCACAGTCACATAATTTGCAGTGAAAAAGTACCTAGATGCACTATGAGTGTACATGTGTCACAACGAAATGATATTCTCCTGTCAAACATATCTGATACAAGGAATCTGATATCCTGTTCCATGTCAATCTTAATGTGTAAATGATCTAGGTTCCTTATGTGGTCCAATTCATAAGTTACTGCTTAAGTCGCAAGCAGGCCTCATAGGGGAAGTTCTGAAGGGTGTGAGAGTCCATCTTGACTGGCATTAGGGCGTTCAGATGATTCTGTGTGAGGGTGTTCCTGTTTGTGGTCTTGATGAGATTCATTTGACTGAACCCACGTTCTACATCACACACATCAGGGCTGATGGTCAGTAGCAGTACACACACTCGTGCAAACTCCTTGTATTCACTGTCCTTTGCCAGCTTAGCAAAGCATTTGACTGTATCCTGTTGACAATCTAAATTGTACAGGTCATCCAGGTCCTCACTCTGTCGGTACAGCCTGTACTGGCGAAGTACCAACTGCTGGTTGAAGTCAGTAACCTCTCCAGCAAATCTGTTCACAACAGCTGTTACTTGCTTTTCAAGACGTTGTTTTCTGTTGTGGGGTTCCATGAATTGGCAATTGCCCAGGATAAACTCTGCCTCTGGGAATCTGCGCATGAATGATCTCCCAATAGCTACAATATAGTTGAGACAGTTGTTGAAGACCTGCTTGAGTTGTTGGGTAGTGAGATGGCCCTGCTCTACAACCTCCTGCCAGTAATCGTAGAACTCCTTTCCTCCAAAGGGAGGGGCATCATCCATCTGATGGTGACTGATGTCAATGAGGTTTTCATGCTCCATGAGCTCATTGAGAGCCACAGTGTCATCACAGACAACTGGGCTCACCAAAACTCTCAGGAATGCAAAGATGCGCTTGTATGTGACATAGACAGTCTGTTCTTTTTTCTTCTGTAGCTCCTTGTTGATGTCACTCAGTTGTGAGAGCTGCTCCTTTAGGAAGAAGAGATACAACAGGAACGCATGGTCTGTGAGGGAGTCATACAGATCCTGGTTTCTTGTTCTCTCTGCTTTGTTGTTTGCCATGTTGTGAGCTTCAGTCTCGAGGAAGACCTGTAAGAGGAGTAGATCTGAATTTAGGGATGTTATTGATGTTTTTTTGGTTTTTTCATTTTGCTACTAACTACTTTGGTCTGAATATTTCGATTTTTTTTGCCATCACCAAGAAAGGAGTTAAAATCTGCCTTTTAACTGGCATTTTCAGCTTTTATGATACACCCCTATGGACACTTGATAGGAGTTATGAAGGTTTTGATGCAATGTAGAGTCATTAGTATTTTCAGAGAAATATTGGGATTTCAAAAGTAAAAAACTTGATTCAGGTTACAATATTACATAGGAATGGTCTGACTTTCAATTGATCTTTGTGGCAAGTAAATGACCGTTTTCATGGTTAGTTTAACTTGCCAACGATATACAATACTCCTTATGTGGATGGGACATTGTTATGTACTAAATGGTGAAAAAACTACCATCATTTTAGGACATAAAAGGTGAGTATAAGTATGTAATTATTGTCAATTTGATAATCAGAATTATGGAAATACTAACCCACTCAACAACAAAAAAATGTTATTTTACATCAAAAAATCATTTTTAACATTTTAAACGTTTTGCCATGATATATAGCCATAGGGAAACATTCTGAAACGTTTTGCAATGTTTTTTGTTGACTGTGAATACATCAATACAATGTGAAAAAAGAGTGAATCCATGGGCAGTGGAGGCTATGATCGTATATGGGCACATTACATTGATATAGCTCCATGAGGAATAGAATCAATTGGAACAGAAAATAAGCGATAATGACTAGACAGTATTTTCAGTTTTTTTAGACGAAACAAATATATTTTCTTTGATATATATTGTTGTATAGAGATATCCAATGTTAACCCATTAGAGATTGATACTCACTTGTAGGTCTGGGAGTCCTGCACACAGGCGATCAACACATATCTGGAGAGAAAGCCAGCGAATCTTGTGATATTTCACAAGCTTGGTGTAGGCTGCATCATTCAGGGTTGCAAAGTCTTCGAACCTGTCCTTCTTGGAAGCACTGTAGGCAAAGTTGTCCAACAGCTTCTTGATAGTTTGCTCTACCTTATTTGGGATACATCGATCAGGTAACCCCAGAAGAGGGCATCCTTTACATCAGATGTGACATTCTCTTGGATGACATCCTGATGTATGTCTTCTAGTCTCCTGGTGACAGTTCTGCGACTGCAATTTACCTTCTGGAAGACCTCTGAGGTTGGATCAGTTGACTGTGCCCATTGGACAAATGTCTCAGCATGGAGAAGTGGAAGATTACCTTTTGCCAAAGCTATTGCCAATTTATATGGTGTAAGAACAATGAGTTGTTGAGGGCCCATGAATTCGAGCATCTTCTGCTTGGCCTCCTGAACTGAGTGGAGAGACTTCTCATATTTAGCTTTAATTGACCTCTTTATCGCTCTGTCCATCGACTCTGTGCCTGGATGGTGCTTTCAATGTGTTTCTTGATGTTGTCTAGTTTCACTTGTTTGAATGTGAAGTTGCATTGCATGCACTGCATTTGCTGACTGGACTTGTGCATGGTTACTAGGTAGTTGTCTGTCCATTCTGGTTGGAATTTGCGAGTGATGCAGGCCCGTTTCACTGATGGTTCTGTTGTGACGGCTGGCCCTGTCGCTGATCTCTTGGTGGCCTTTCTCTGTGATGACTGTAATAATAAAATAAGACACAGAATAATGATATAGTCCTAGCGGGTAGAGGCCTGATAAAAAAAGGTAAAGGTGAAAGGACGAGAATCCCAATTGGCACAAAAGGAACGTTTTTCTTTATATATAAACACCTTTTTTGTTTTGTTTTATGATGTAACAGTTACTTCAAATATACAATGGACATAACTGAAAAATTTTTCATTTCAAGGTAAAACAAAAGGTATTCCAGAAGATAATACAAATGAATGAGTCCAGAAACGATTTACGGACTTTTTTTTTTATTTCAGAAAATATTTCATAAGTGTATTCATTTAAACATTTTCTCAACTGAGATACAGCTGGTTGGAAGAGGGGGTTATCACTTGGTTTGTCTTGTAGGTTGCTATAGGTAAAAGCATACCCGGTACATGTATAATGTGGAGAAACACTATTACTGTTAGTGATATCCAAGTCATCTCAATCTTGATTATTATGTTTTGGTCTTAATATTGCTGTTGCAATTTATCTGTTGATATTGCCCAACAGAAGATGCAGGGGTGGTGCTTCTTGGTAGCCCTTGAGTAGTAACCACTCCTAGGTTTAGGGATGGCGTGGGAGATTCCTGACTGCTAGATGATGTAGATGACTGGCTTTTGCCCACTGCATTTGTGCTGCATGAAGGCGGATGAACAGTTGATCTGGAATGGATATTAACATCATTATATATCTGTCATTATCAATTTATTGTGGTGTGGATTAAACCATTAAAAGGGACCAAGACATGTAGGAAAGTAAGAAAATGTATAGATTTCAACATTATAGACATCAGTACCCACATGACTATGCAATAGATTGTCAGTATTTATTTTCCAATTCTGATATAGAGGAAAGTAAACATGTCTGTCTTGGTTTGCAAGTGAACCAATAGTAGATTACAACAAATGTAGCACCAAATAGGACACATATATCTGGTTAGGTTCGATTTAATGACAAAATGTAGGCATTTCCTTAAAAGATATCCAATTAAAACTATTTAGATTCAATGCTTAGGTTTAGTACATGTTTGTATTATCAGGTGAAGAAAGAATACTTTAAAAACTCACGTCTTCATATAGATGATGGCTAACACTGAATGATGATGTCATGTCTTCTATTCGTTGATCAAAACCATGCTTTGATATGTTTTAAATGTAATTGGATGCACATTTTATCCTTTCTGCTTTGCCACATATCATGTAAGCCTGAAGTATTTTTTTCTAGTAATGTGTATTTCTATTTGTCTATAGAAATTAACTTTGTCTTGGGTTCAGGTACAGTCTGTAAAAATGTGTAAAAGTCTGAAAAAAAGAATGATTCAAAGAATACAACAGAAAGGGGGTGTGACTGGACAGAAGTCCTAACCCATGCCCACAACACAGCAGACATATGGGTCTTCATGGACATAATCTTTGATTAACCAGAGAGAGCTATTAGGCCATTTCAGTTCGTCGGAGTTTGAAAGATTGGAGATCCATATATTTCACTTATTGCTACCAAAAGGGTGTCTATCAGTACTGAACTTTATGTGGATATAAAACAATCGATCAAAATGCCCCATGATTGATAGCCATTCAATCATTTAAATGGGATAGTGCTTCCACCAACGGCTTATCCAGAAAACACCGGAAATGTGAAGTTACATTTGAATAACGTTTATATGACGTTTTTTTTTTAAATGTTTCCATATAGTATAGACCAAAATGTTTTTCACTAGACCATTGGTAACCTTTAACCCTTTCATGCCAAGAACTATTCCAAGAAGGTCCATATATATTCAATATAGGTGAAGAGATACTGGTTATTTCTTATGTTATATTGATGATGAAAGGAGAATCAAGATAGCTTTAAAAAAACGTAATAGGAACCTAATATAAGAGTACCGTAAATTCCCTCGTGTAAGCCGCGGCTTATACCAGAACCCAGCTTATATGTGCAGCTTTAAGGCACTCCAATACTCAGGGTGTGGCATATACGAAAGTGTGGCTTTAATACAAGGGAATTTATAGTATTGCATGTATTAACAGGGAAAGATGATGACACTAGGATTAAACTTGTGCTAATTTGGATGAGAGTCCATAATTTCACGATTAGTTTTTTTGATTGGAAATAAGCAAATCTTAATTTGTAAAGTGTTATTTTGACATTCCAAATTACGAAAACTATATTTGATTACTTCTTTTTTATCAATGTTTTTTGTCAATTCAGTGGATTTTCTGTAATAGATATTTTCCCCCCATGGCCAGATCGCACACTTTTGATGGGTTTTAGGCAATTTTTTAATTAGTTATTTCATATATTCAATTCTACTATGAATTACAAACATGGGGTGCCGTATTGTATTTGGTACTAATACTTTGGTATTAGAAAGCCCTATATCACGAGTCTGTCAGAACAAAAGTCAGCTCCATCTGAGTTGTAGGAGCCCTAGGGTCTCTTGAACATTATATACTTGAGAGTCCACTTTTGGAGTTCTGGTCACTGAAGGGTTAAAAGCACTTTGGATGCAAATGTTTTTATCTGAACCATATAGAAATAGGTACCTGGTATTACCATGCTAACTCATCTAGCATCTAGTGCTGTGAATTCCTAAAGGCTGTATGATTACTGTTTAATTAAAGTACTATAAAATCTCACCTACAATCAAATTTCTGTGGTTATTCGTTTCCAAACAAGCCAATTTCCCATCCTCTAAACTTGAGTTCTTCTCATATGACATATGTGAGGTTTTGATATGAGAAAAAGTACATGTTTTTTTCTTTCTATCACACGTCTATCAGTCATCTTGGTACATGAATGCAACACCAGTGAGTAGCTCATCATGAATACATTCATGCACCTGTCTGACCTCTCAAAGCTTGCTCTCACAGAGGGTCAGCATGGTGGAGAAAGAGCATCATGCCAATTAAGGAACATGAAACTAGAAGCAATACATGACCCATAAAGGGGGTTGATCAGTTAATACCTGATCAATTTACCTGATTTCCAGGGATTTTCTCTGATTTTTCTTTTCATTAAAAATGCATGATTAATTTGCTTTACACCACAAAGCCTTCTGTGTAACTGCATTGTGCAAAATTGCTGCCCTTCAGCATTGTACATAGTAAATTCAACTATTTCTGGGTCTTTCAAATAGCACTCACGCAAAAAGAGTCACCAACTTATGAAATAACAACCTACCTGGCAAAAAAACCTTTGGATGGAAGCTTGTTTTGTTGATTGAGTCATGGTTGTAGCTGGTTAGGTCATCCTTGTGTAAAAGTGATCCTTCCTCCGGTCTGTACTATGCAAACTGACTGAGTGACTCAGGTGGGAGTCTCTGCACTGACTGATTCCCTACAGTAAGGTGAGGCACCCCCAAACCAGACCTATATTACTCCCTCATTCATTAGAAAATGGGATTAAGTTAAGTGGTGAACTATCTACTAACCCCTTTCCCCTCCCCCCCCCATCCCTACATCCACACACCGCAGCCTGCACTGTCCTGCACGTGTCCACATGTTTACACAATCACTGATAATGAGCTAAAATGCACATCCGCTGAACCGTGAAGTTGGTGCACTGATAAGGACGGGTCAGAGCGTGGGAACATGTCCAAGCAGGCGGCTGTCAGCTGTTTATTTAAGGATAAATCTGATGGGGGCTTGTTGCCAATTTCAGGCTCATTGTCGCCACTTTTTGGCGACATGGCGACAGGTGCCCACCGCTGCTATTAAATATTACATAAAAAATACAGAAAAAGCGATTGAACCAACAAGATCGACTAAAGAATCTGCCGGATTTGATTTATACAGTGCATATGATTACATCATTCCTGCAAAAGAAAAAATGTTGGTAGAAACTGACTTAACGCTTGCTATACCTCCAGGATGCTATGGTCGCATAGCACCTAAATCAGGTCTTGCAGTTCATCATTTCATTGATGTTGGTGCAGGGGTAATAGATGGAGACTACAGGGGCTCAGTTGCTGTCCTACTGTTCAATTTCAGTAATAAAAACTTTGAAATGAAATAAAACATGGAGATCAAATAGCTCAAATTATCATAGAAAGAATTTGCATCCCTCACCTCAAAGAAGTGTCTCTTCTTGATAAAACTAGCAGAAACAAAAGAGGTTTCGGATCAGGCAAAAAAAAACAACTAATGAAACTGAAGAAAAACCAGTTGATGAAGAACCATCAAGAGAAAAACCAGTCAATGAAAAACCAGTCAATGAAGAGCCAGCAAGAGAAAAACCAGTCGATGAAGAGCCGTCAGATGAAGAACAATTCTTCGATGCAGTCGAAGAACAAGCCCCTGATGAAAAATCAAATTAAGAATCAGCAAGAGAAAAAACCAGTCGATGAAGAACAATTCTTCGATGCAGTTGAAGAACAAGCCTATGATGAAAAATCGAATTAAAAATAAAAAAATCAACATATCATATAAACCAATGATGAAATCAATGAAATACCCTCCATCTCTCGATGTAAAATTATCCCTAATAAAAAAGAAATCGAGTTTTGTTTTTATTAAAGTATACAATTCAGCAAACAAAACATCTCTGTAAAAAGTATACAATTCAGCAAAACAAAACATTTCTGTGATAAACTAAAAATCACACAACCATCAAAGAAAGAACCATAATGGACAACAAAGCAAAAGTAGATGAGTGCTTGCTTTATATTTTACAAAATTCTGATTATAATGATCATTCACCTCAAAATAATATTTTTCCATACAAAAACACTAAAATAATTACTTTTGTTTTAAAAAATGAAACGGCAGAACTTTTTTCAAACAAATGGAAAAATGATTATGTTCAAACTTCTTCACTTCTAAACGAAGTATTAAAAAGCTTAAAAAAATTAATCAATATCATGTATTACACGGATCACTTTGGAGTTAAATGGCAAACCCGAGATAATTTAAGATATAGCAAGATTTCAATAATATTCCATGGAAATAGTCGTATCAATGAAACAACTACGGTACTTCAGTCTAAGGAATATAAAAATTTCATCCAGTCATTAAAATCTGCGAATATACTATATTTGGATAATCAAACAATTACTTTCAGAAGTCAATTTCAAAGTATACTAGAACACATGTGTAACTCATTCTCTACCACTCTGTTCATAAATGATGAATTAATTCTTTATTTTCCCGGCTGGAGACATATAAATGAATCAATACCAGCAGAAATTTATGATTTAGATCGTCTTTGGTATCCTCTCTCTGTATAACACGGTTGCTATGGTATGCGCTACAAATCAAGTAAACACTCGTTGCTAAGTGTAGCTATGATAACATATCGCAGCGACATAATTCATTGCATCAAAAAAAATGGTGAATAACATTTACATTGAATCAACAACCTCAGAAGATGAAACAAGTTCAGAAGAAAGTCATCATCAGTATGAAACCAATTTCACAGTACGAGTTCATAGTTACACGGATCAAGGATAAGTGAAAACCTGTTTGCGAGGATGTTATAACATTTCCTGCAATCTCGATTTAGTTATTATGTACGACGACGTGCCTCACAAAGACAACACACTTGTATACTTGGATGTGAAAGAAGAACAAAATATCAAAATTTTCGAAGAAGAATGGACAGAACTCTCATCTAAAACGGATCAAATAAAACAACTGTTTAGTTCAAACGGTAACCCAAACTCTAAAATTGAAATAGAAGGCTTCACTGTCACCAAATTAAACTGGAATACGTTACTCTTCGCATCAAAAAACATTGAAAGCCACTTCATGTTAAAACCAAATCACTTAGAAAAACTGATTTCTGCCATGGAAGACATTCAAGACAAAGAACTTTTTGACTATCTTGATATACTGTACATTTTAGAAGAAGAATAAGGAAAAACAAAATCCTAAAGGTAAAACACACTTCTTAATGTCTCTGTGAAAGCACACTTCTTCATGTCTCTGTGAATGCACACTTCTTAATGTCTCTGTGAATGACATACAAGTAGTCTATCTTAAAGTACAGTCAATGAAAAAATGGGAAACAAACCTGTTTTAGGATTTACTAGATATGATTCCAATACATTTTCTCCAACTAAAGAGAAAACTAACGCTGTAGGATTTAATTTATATAGTGCATTTAATTATATCATTCCGGCTAAAGAAAAATGTTTAATAGAAACAGGCATCGAAGTTACTATCTCTACTGGGTATTATGCACGTATAGCACCATTAAGTGGGCTTAGATTCAAGTATACAGATGTTAAGGCAGGAATCATAGACAATGATTACAGAGGACGAATTCATATCCTTTTTTTAAATTTCGGTGAAAAAGAATAAAAAATAAACTGTGGAGATCCAATTGCACAACTTGTGTTAGAAAAAATGTATACTGTTACATTAAAAGAATCTAACAATCTCAAAGATACTCCTAATTCGAAAATATGTTTCCTATTAATATATGAAAAATGGTATAAAGAATATTGTAAAAGTGCTGGTATAAAATCAAGCATAAATAAGTGAAACACATTTTTGCTGATGATCCAAAAAAAAACTGTAAGGGTGAATGTTATTATATATGCTATCAAAAGAAAAAATTGCTTTTATCCAAAATAATGGGTATTTTCTGGATATTCTAAAATTATAAGTCATCATATAAGCAGATGCGGCTTATAGTCAAAACTGATATTATCCAAAATAATAGGTATTTTTTGGATATTCTAAAAATATAGGTCTTTTTTGGATATTTTTTTTGGAAAATATCCAAAAAAGACCTACTTGTGTCAACCAAAACAGATGAACACATTAAAACAACCAAATTTAGTGTTATCTACAAAGGTAAGAACGCATATTTGTCAAATTTCTATAGTTGTTCCTTCAACTATTTTTACAATGGGGTACAGCGTACATATTGTTCTGTTGAACAAGGGTATTTTCACATTCGTCTATCTGAACTTGGCTACCCTGAGGAGGCTGCCAAAGTACTGTCATTGACAGAGCCTAAACAGATAAAGAGGGAAGGGGAAAAGAAACCCTTACCTGATAACCACCCATTCAATACTATTAAAATAGACGTAATGACAAATTTAGTCAGAGCTAAATTCCTCCAGAATCCCGAGGAGGCTGCCAAACTCATCAAGACAACTGGCATGCTCATCGAATGTACCAGCAGCCTGAAGTTGGCCTCTGGATGGCCCTGGGGAGATAAACGCTACAAAACAGAAGAAGTGCTGCCTGGTAAGAACCAACATCGACAAATTCTAGTGCAGGTTAGGACAGAGTTAACTTCATCAAATAGAGTGTGATTATAGATCTATCCCAAATCTGGTGCTATCTACATACAATAAAGTGTCTAATTTTATCTAAATGGTAATTTTATTCAATTAATAATATAACTTGGGATAAATCAGTTGCTATAGAAACCCACCATGATAGATGCCCTGGTTGGAGGCGACTCTCTGGCAAAGGGTATCGATAAAAAAGTTAAAGCTGCCTTAGATGATTCAGAGCATTACTCTGTAAAGGACATAGGTAAAAGTGGTTCAAACATAGCCACAGTCCAAAGGGACGTCCAACAGGAAATGAGGAAAAAAATATGTGAATAAAGGTACCAGGATAAAGGTAAGGCCTATGACTGTGTCATACTGATCGCTGGCATATGCGACATCACCCAGCTGACCCATGTAAATGGCAAATGTGTCATAATCTATCCACACCAAGACGTCGCCACATGTAGGGCCGTTGTCTTTGTGAGACAAAATGGTACATACTCTTCAGAAGGAGTTTCCTGATTCCAAATTTGTACTTGCAACAATATTTGGCATGGACTTAAGTATTTACAAAGGATTTAAACCTGAGTCATATATATTTGACTTCCTACAACCTACACTCCTCTGAATGATTAACTTCCATGTAAAATATTATTAATTTCCTGACAAAATAAGAATTCAATTACCTATTGTTTAAGGAGTCATAAGATCCAGAACACTGCTACCATTGCTCATGTTTGTGTTCTTTTGTTAACTTTGGTATTTTGGAACAGCTGAAGTAGCATCTCTCCCACTGGCTCCTATGGACAATAAACCCTACGCTACCTTCTATATTTTATAAAGGAAGTATTAGTGTAAGAAGTGTAAACAGATCTACTGTAGCAATGCTTGTATAGTGTCACACTACAACTTATGATTGCTATAGATGAAGTAAATAAGCCATCTGTATGGTACGCTTAGTCACTATGCTAAACCGGCAATTGGTTTAGGGCGAGATTTATAAGTTGGTTTAGTGTTAAGTGATACTGATTTCACGAGTCTCCAGAGTGATTCCAGAATACTGGGGAACGTGAATCTGACCGGATTGGAGGAATCTGGTCCTCCAGTATCTAATGAAATGAATTATGTATTGACCTTCCCAGGTGATGTAAAACTAAAGTATGGCACGCTTAGTCGCTATGCTAAACCGTTGAAAATTGGCGATTGGTTTGGGGCGAGGTTTATAACTTAGTTTTGTGTTACGTGATACTTCCAGTTTACTTGTTTAATTTCTTCTATTGTGAGGTTGGAAATTTCAGATTTTACGAGTCTCCAGAGTGATTCTGTTGATGTTGTCCAAAATTTAGCGATTTGGTATAAAATACTGGGAACCATGAATCTGACCGGATTGGAGGAATCTGGTCCTCCAGTATCTAATGAATTGTGTATTGACCATCTCTGGTGAATTTTAAAAATTTATGAATTTCCAGAGTGATGGTTAATTGTTGTCAGAAATATCGCGAAAAACTACAGGGGACCATGAATCTGACCGGACTGGAGGAATCTGGTCCTCCAGTATTTACTATCTAATTTCTGATCTTGACTACATGGAAATATGAAAAAAGTGTATTTGGATCTCTAGAGTTATCTGTTGATGTGTGCGAATCGTTTATTGTTGGCCTTCTCCCGTTCATTAATAGTGTGAATCGCTGTGTGTTTCAATGAAACTAGTTGCTCAAATTGTGTCAAAAATACGTTTTTGCACCTATGTTATGGATATTATAGGGTCACATATCTAACTTGTTTGAATGATTCTGGTCCTTTAATGGGTAGACAAATGGTGTTAAACATGTATTACTCATTCACTGTAACACCTGATGTCATGAATATGGGTTAACTGTGAACTCTGAGTTAAATCCAATTAGGCGGGGGGGGGGATTTTTCTTTTCTTTTGATTTTTCTTTAGCCATTTTGAGAAAGGCTTTTTAATATATGTACTTATATAAAAGTGTACATATGTGTATATATATATTAGGTCATACAAGCGATATGCATAGCTAAAACTATGTTGAGGTGATGTGTTAAGGTGATGGGATGTGTGTTCAGGGGAGTCAAACATCATTTAGCTTCTCATTTTGTACCTCTCTCATTAACTCGACTGGAACATTTAGTTGGTAGGTCAAGTGGGGTTATTCTAGGCTACAGGTAGATACCTGGGGCCTGTTTTGTGTTTTTGTGTTTATTGTTTTGTATCTGTCATCTGTCACTTGACCAATCACTGCAATGTCGACTACATTAGTACGAGATTTCATTGAAACACCTGGTTTAAAATTTGTGCATCTTAATACTCGTAGCATGTTCAAGAAGAAGGATGATATATTCCATAGATTATCTGGCACTGATATTGTTACTATGTCTGAAACATGGCTATATGATGAAGTGGATAGTGATTTGGTAATGTGGACTGGAATGCGGCTATTTAGACAAGATCGCAAAACTAAAAAGAAAGGAGGAGGAATAGTTGTTTATGTAAGGCATGAACTATACTCTGTTGTGAGTGTAGTGAACAAATTGAATGTAAGTGTAGAGGTCGGCGGAAAACGTCTTGGAGAAACCGGGAGTCGAACCCGGGACCCTCCAACCAGCAGGCGGAAGCTCTACCGCTGAGCTACTTCCCCGTCTGACATTCTCTACCTTCCACCTACATCTGGATCGGTATAATACACAAGGGGGGCAGCTTATACCGGCTGACCAGCCCCTGAGGGCTGGTGCAACCGGAACGGGGCAGATGGCCTACCGCCATGGACTTACAGCCAGAGCTGGCCCCTACACTCCTCCCAACCAGCTTCAACCATGGCCAACCAGCACCAAGCATTCCTCCCAACCAGATCGATTGGGCTTTATCAAGCAGTGTGAGGCACTCCTGACTTCCCAGTTGACCTACCAGTACACAGTACTGCCAGGGTCGAAGCGTATCTGTATTATACCGTTCCAGGCACCTACACCTGGATTGGTATGACACACACGTAGGGGGGAGCTACCACCGGATGCCAGCCCCTGGGGGCTGGGATCTCCAGAAACGGGGCTGCTGGCCTTACGGCAGAGCTGGCCCCTACACTCCTCCCTACCAGATTCAATATAGGGTTCAGTACCCTATAGGTACCAGATACCCGGGACTAGTACTGAGTCGCATACCGGCCACCTGTTTCCAAGTCTCCCCAGTACTAGCAAATTGAATCGTCATTCGTGTCATACCAGCCCAGGTACCGAGTTCTCGTAGTCCCCCCTCACACGGGTCAGGACCAACTCGGTTTCTCCACCAGTGTAGAGGTCGGCGGAAAACGTCTTGGAGAAACCGGGAGTCGAACCCGGGACCCTCCAACCAGCAGGCGGAAGCTCTACCGCTGAGCTACTTCCCCGTCTGACATTCTCTACCTTCCACCTACATCTGGATCGGTATAATACACAAGGGGGGCAGCTTATACCAGCTGACCAGCCCCTGAGGGCTGGTGCAACCGGAACGGGGCAGATGGCCTACCGCCATGGACTTACAGCCAGAGCTGGCCCCTACACTCCTCCCAACCAGCTTCAACCATGGCCAACCAGCACCAAGCATTCCTCCCAACCAGATCGATTGGGCTTTATCAAGCAGTGTGAGGCACTCCTGACTTCCCAGTTGACCTACCAGTACACAGTACTGCCAGGGTCGAAGCGTATCTGTATTATACCGTTCCAGGCACCTACACCTGGATTGGTATGACACACACGTAGGGGGGAGCTACCACCGGATGCCAGCCCCTGGGGGCTGGGATCTCCAGAAACGGGGCTGCTGGCCTTACGGCAGAGCTGGCCCCTACACTCCTCCCTACCAGATTCAATATAGGGTTCAGTACCCTATAGGTACCAGATACCCGGGACTAGTACTGAGTCGCATACCGGCCACCTGTTTCCAAGTCTCCCCAGTACTAGCAAATTGAATCGTCATTCGTGTCATACCAGCCCAGGTACCGAGTTCTCGTAGTCCCCCTTCACACGGGTCAGGACCAACTCGGTTTCTCCACCAGTGTAGAGGTCGGCGGAAAACGTCTTGGAGAAACCGGGAGTCGAACCCGGGACCCTCCAACCAGCAGGCGGAAGCTCTACCGCTGAGCTACTTCCCCGTCTGACATTCTCTACCTTCCACCTACATCTGGATCGGTATAATACACAAGGGGGGCAGCTTATACCAGCTGACCAGCCCCTGAGGGCTGGTGCAACCGGAACGGGGCAGATGGCCTACCGCCATGGACTTACAGCCAGAGCTGGCCCCTACACTCCTCCCAACCAGCTTCAACCATGGCCAACCAGCACCAAGCATTCCTCCCAACCAGATCGATTGGGCTTTATCAAGCAGTGTGAGGCACTCCTGACTTCCCAGTTGACCTACCAGTACACAGTACTGCCAGGGTCGAAGCGTATCTGTATTATACCGTTCCAGGCACCTACACCTGGATTGGTATGACACACACGTAGGGGGGAGCTACCACCGGATGCCAGCCCCTGGGGGCTGGGATCTCCAGAAACGGGGCTGCTGGCCTTACGGCAGAGCTGGCCCCTACAAAGACATAGAATGCTATGCATTAGATGTGGCCTTGCCTGGCCATAAAGTTATAAGAGTAGTCACGCTATATAGGCCTCCATCTGGTAAGATCTCAGAATTTATGGATCATCTCGAGTTGGTCATTGTTGTCAGTTCCCTCGAAAGTAGCAGAGAAAATTGTTCATCGCCATGTGTATAATATTTTAGAGAATAATGGTGAGATTGTCCCACAACAATATGGCTATCGAAGGTCTAGAGGAACATGTGATGCCATCTTTAAATTTGTTAATGATCTATATGATGGTATTGATCGCTCGCATGTAACTGCTGTGTGCTTTTTAGATATGAAAAAAGCCTTTGATAGTGTTTCTCATGACCTTTTGATAAATAAAATTATATCACTAGGTTTACATCAAACTACTGTGAACTGGTTAAAGTCGTATCTAACCAATCAAAAGCAATACAATGCGTGTTGGTTTTTTTCTCTTCTGGAATAGAAAATGTTTCATATGGAGTCCCACAGGGATCGATATTGGGACCATTATTATTTATACTGTTGTAGAGGTCGGCGAAAACGTCTCTTGGAGAAATCGGGATTCAAACCCGGGACCCTCCAACTTCGAAGCGGAAGCTCTTCCTCTGAGCTACTTCCCCTGGCCTGACATACCCTGTCACCAACACGGCCCCACTGACATTTCCACCTTCCACCTACCTCTGGATCGGTATGGTATACATAGGGGGAGTGACCACCAAGTGAGCTGGCCTCTGGAGGCTCAACGCACCTGGGGAGGGAACAAACCCCTACACTCGTCCCAACCAGCTTCAACCGTATCCCGCCAGACCCGATCCTCCAGTTCAGGTCTGAACGGTACCAGTACTGAGTCACACACAGCACTACAATCTCCTGTTCCCAGGACTTTCTGTGGGTGCAACCTGTTTCCAAGTCCCTCAGCACTAGCAAGTTGAAGCACTTGTCTATACCATACCGGCCCAGGTCCCGAGTATCTTAGTCCCCCTTGCAGGGCAGGACCACTCGATTTCTCCACCAGTGTAGAGGTCGGCGAAAACGTCTGTTGGAGAAACCGGGATTCAAACCCGGGACCCTCCAACTTCGAAGCGGAAGCTCTTCCTCTGAGCTACTTCCCCTGGCCTGACATACCCTGTCACCAACACGGCCCCACTGACATTTCCACCTTCCACCTACCTCTGGATCGGTATGGTATACATAGGGGGAGTGACCACCAAGTGAGCTGGCCTCTGGAGGCTCAACGCACCTGGGGAGGGAACAAACCCCTACACTCGTCCCAACCAGCTTCAACCGTATCCCACCAGACCCGATCCTCCAGTTCAGGTCTGAACGGTACCAGTACTGAGTCACACACAGCACTACAATCTCCTGTTCCCAGGACTTTCTGTGGGTGCAACCTGTTTCCAAGTCCCTCAGCACTAGCAAGTTGAAGCACTTGTCTATACCATACCGGCCCAGGTCCCGAGTATCTTAGTCCCCCTTGCAGGGCAGGACCACTCGATTTCTCCACCAGTGTAGAGGTCGGCGAAAACGTCTCTTGGAGAAACCGGGATTCAAACCCGGGACCCTCCAACTTCGAAGCGGAAGCTCTTCCTCTGAGCTACTTCCCCTGGCCTGACATACCCTGTCACCAACACGGCCCCACTGACATTTCCACCTTCCACCTACCTCTGGATCGGTATGGTATACATAGGGGGAGTGACCACCAAGTGAGCTGGCCTCTGGAGGCTCAACGCACCTGGGGAGGGAACAAACCCCTACACTCGTCCCAACCAGCTTCAACCGTATCCCGCCAGACCCGATCCTCCAGTTCAGGTCTGAACGGTACCAGTACTGAGTCACACACAGCACTACAATCTCCTGTTCCCAGGACTTTCTGTGGGTGCAACCTGTTTCCAAGTCCCTCAGCACTAGCAAGTTGAAGCACTTGTCTATACCATACCGGCCCAGGTCCCGAGTATCTTAGTCCCCCTTGCAGGGCAGGACCACTCGGTTTCTCCACCAGTGTAGAGGTCGGCGAAAACGTCTCTTGGAGAAACCGGAACTCGAACCCGGGACCCTCCAACTTCGAAGCGGAAGCTCTTCCTCTGAGCTACTTCCCCTGGCCTGACATACCCTGTCACCAACATGGCCCCACTGACATTTCCACCTTCCACCTACCTCTGGATCGGTATGGTATACATAGGGGGAGTGACCACCAAGTGAGCTGGCCTCTGGAGGCTCAACGCACCCGGGGAGGGAACGAACCCCTACACTGATTATGAACGACGTAGGCAGAATCTTTAAACACTGCAAATATCTTTTATATGCAGACGACTTAGTTTTTTATACCTCAAGCAACAAACAGTGGCTAGCCCATGACTGTTTACAGGAGGATATCAACTCAATATATAAATGGTGTGTCTTCAAAAGTTTAACTATAAATGTTGACAAAACCAAAACTGCCTGGTTCAGCTTATCAAGGAAACTTCCTAAGTTAAATCTACAACCATTTATAATTGCAGGAGGCCCTCTTGAGATGGTCAAGGATTATAAATACCTTGGTTTGAGACTAGATCAGTTCCTAAATATGGAACTAGCAATTAAGGAAGTTTTTCAAAAGGTCAAAAAACAAACTGTTTCGTTTCAGCAAACTCACATATATGATGAATGTAAATGTTGCAGTAACTGTCTATAAGGCAACTATCTTGAGCTTGTTTGATTACTCTAGCTTTGCATACTCAGGTTGCACAGATGATAATCTAAAAAAGGCCCAGCGACTTCAAAATAGGGGTCTCAGGACGTGTTACATGACAGTTAGGGACAAATTATCTGTTGATGAAATGCATCAGCAGTCTAAGGTTCCCACCTTAGATAGACGCAGAGACAAAATACTTCTCACCCTGATGTACAAGTACTCTCAAATTTAAAAAGCGAATTAGAGCCTTTGAAAACTTACAGATCGTAAATGATGGACCTCTGTATGATTTGATGAGTGAAGAGTTTAATGATATGGATAGTATATGTTTTAGTGACACATCTGATTTCCTAGACTCAGACAGTGAGACTGCATGACTAAGCTTTGATCAGGCTGGCTGTAACAATTCTCAGACTTAAAACCCTGTGGTGTCAACACTAATGATGCATTCATGTTGGATTTACCATTTAAATTGAACTTATCGTAATTTTTTCCATAATATAAGCAGAATCTTAATCTGGATAGTATGACAGTTGTTCAGGAGCTGACCGGTTAGGAGGCACCAGCCTGACAGTTGACATCCTTTTGGAGCCTAGTATACAGTATACACTTGGGGGTGTCTGTCATTGTGATTGTGATCTGCGACTTGGAGCTGACCGGTAGGAGGCACCGACTCACCAGATTGTATCTTGTGTACCCGGAAATAACTTTTCTCTGCTCTGTTTGTTCTTTGTGAGGGACAATTGTACTTCAATGTTCATTGCTGTCAATGTGCTACATGTCGTCTGTTCTTCTTCTTTGTTAAAACAGTGTATTGAATGTATAATTATTGCTGGGCAACGATGGTTATCTATCTCTCTGGGCTGTGATTCTTTTGTCTGTCTTGTTTCTGTCCCTGTAACATTGTTTGTAACATCATTTTCATTAATTATTAGACTGTTATTTAATTCATTGCTTCACTAGTCCCTCACCGCTTCCCTTTAGCAAAAGGGAAGCAGTGAGGGAGTACCTAGCACTACACACAGAAATGGGGATGTACAACGGTTACACACTGTTCCCCCTGGATTTAACTCTGGACAGATCCCACAGTGAACCTTATAAAAGCGGGTCAGCTGAGGGTAGAGCTCAGTTTTGGCGCGGCGCTGGCGGAGACCACAACGGTACTGCTCTACTTGGTGTACAACAACGTTGTCGAGCTGACCAGAGATCGACATCCCATCACAGACTACCACATGAACTGAAGACAAGAAAGTTTATGAGCACACTTGAAATAGACAAAGTGTTTAAGGATAACATTCACACAAAACACCATTTCCTAGGTGTTTTCTCTTGTGACACTATCCCCAAGCACCCTATAAAGAACACTTGTTTTGTGAGTAACACAGATCCTCAACATTTATCAGGTCAACATTGGGTGGCGTTTTACATGTTGAGGACAGGAGAGGTGTACTACTTTGATTCATTCGGCTTACCTCCGCTGAGCGCAGAGTTCTTATCTTTCCTGAAGCGTTCTGCTCCATTCAAGTGGTAAACCAACCCAAGACACTACTGCTGACACCTGTGGACCTCATTGCGTACATTTCCTGATTGAAGCATGTCGAACAAGAAACCCCAAGAAATGCGTCATGCGGATGAGCAAAAACCCAAAACTGAGCGACCGGTCGGTGAGTCAGAGGCTCACAATGATGATGATGTGAAGAATTCGGAAAAAAAGGAAACGGGATGTAGCAAGCGTCTACAATTCATACAGACAAAGGTCCTATATCTGGCCGAAATAGTGTTGGATTTATCCAAACTACTGCAATGTATGATAGAGAGAGTCAGTGACTGTGACACTGACAAAGTGAGACTTTGCGGTCTGTTCGGACGAAAGAAAAAATGATTGATTAAAAATGATAAAAGATGATTCATGAAAATAAAAAAAATGAAAATGATTTCTTTTATTGTGTTTTATTCATACATAACTTATTTAAAACTAGTCAACTCATCATCATCATCACGCACAAAGAATTCAGAAGTATCTCATTTGCATATGCCCCACCCCTTTGTTTACAAACAAGGGGACACATGGCTACACCACATGTTGTTGTTTACAAACAAGGGGTCATGTGATGGCACTAATCCCCTAATTAGGTCATGGTACCATGGTTACCAGAATGCTGGCCTCTGATTGGCTGAGCTGTGGTCACTAATCCCCTAACTAGGCTGCATCCCGAGTGAGTAATATCCTGTAGTTAGCTATAGTCCTGTTCCGATACATACTATACTACTCAATTGGACTGTGAAAATAATCTCTGGCCAGTGGCATTTGCTGGTAGAAAATTGTCTATGGCAGAGAGAAACTATAGTGTTCCAGACCAGGAATTGGTGGGAATTAAGTTTGCATTAATGAAGTTTGAACATTATGTCATTGGACGAAAATTCGCAATTTTGACTGATCGTGCGGCTCTTGTAGCTTTAAATGGTAAAATTTAATTAACTGGTATCAATCAAGGAGCCAGGGATTGGTAGAACGCACAAATCAATCAGTGGTTCAATCATTTAGAACATTCACTGATAAGATGCAAACCAATTGGTGCGAATATATTCCAGCGATATCATTTGGTTTGAACATTGGCGCGTCATATAACTTAGGCTATAGTCCATATTTATTGATCTATGGGCGAAATGCGCGACTTCCATCGGTAAAGTCAATCGCTGATATTGATTCTGATCTAGCGCCTGTTCAGAATCATTTGTTAAAGATCATTAAGACCCAAGATGATTTGATTGAGGAAGAGGGGATAAAGGCAAGAAATTTCATGATTTTGAATGTGGTCAGTTAGTCTATGTAAAGAATAAATTTAGACAGGTAAAAGGTACTAGTGAGAAATTACAACCTTTATATGCTGGACCGGTATAACCATTGAACAATCAGTGCATGTAGAAAGATTAAAAAGAGTAAACTTAAAAAAAGTAGATGCTGAGATCAGAATCTAGATTCATTTTAAATAACCACCAGTTTAGTCATTCACATAAGTGCCAGATGTGTTATGGCCCACTTGAAACACATGCTGTGTGTGTCTGATGTGTATAGTGTTGACACAGTGAGTCAATATAATGCTTTGTAGTGTTTAGTGCATTGACGTATCAATCAGTGACAACAAAATGCTGACTTTTCTGTGTGCACTGAGAGGTGACACTGACACAGGTGTGAATGTCGCGGTCCTTGTAGGTGTTAGAGACATGGGTATTGTGTATTTATCGCCTTAATGGCCCACTTATATACAATAGTAGTATGTGAATGTTGTGGTAGCGTCTTTAATTGGTGTGTGTAGGAAGCATTAGCTACCATAAGGTGCGAGTGTAAACACATTTATTGTGAATACATTATGAGCGTCAGGGGAATTAACCCACACGCGCGTTAAGCTGTGTGTTATACACTCAGTGACATGTGGATGATAACCTCGTTAAGGGGCGCCATGTGCATAAGTGCTGGCGTCTCAGATAAAGCTGAGCTTGATTTATAATTGGCTACCATGCATACAATCATTTCAACTGATTTTATTCATTTTGTTACTGCGCTATGCAGTTATTTTGACTTTGGAAACGAATTTCACATGTCATTTTCCACCACTGTTGTTTTATATTAATTTGGTCCACTGTTATGATAATTTCAAAGTCGAAGACAATATCTGTGATTTTGAAAATGTATTATTACTACAAACAGACCACCAAACAAAACAACCATGATGCGTCCTCAAATTTGTATATTGAAATCATTCATGATGTGCATAGGAGTCATAAAACCTGTATGTATTACTATGGGATATTTAAATCGTGGATTTGGTGAGTTTACATTTTAATTTCTTTTAGAGGGGATGGAGCGGTAGATCACCCTCCTTGCCGACTCCTGTGGCCGGCAGGGCGCGCTTGATCAACATCTCATTTAAGCCACGCCCCATGGGGTCATAAAACTGTCAATAAACCCATGTGTGCCTCAGAATGGTGACCAGTGGCATTCTTGGTAATTACAAGCCATTGGTACAGCAGTGATCATGTTGGCTTTAGCCGCCCTAGTTGAATTCTGGTAAGGCGCTTCATTTCCTACAGTCACACTTAGTGACGGATTTTGCACATTTTGTGCATTTATTACAGCAGGAGTTCACGTGCACATAGGAGGACTAACAGGGCGTCTTATTCTATTTTTCAGGATATTTTATATCCTCATGCTTGCATGGATGGGCGACACAGTCCATACCCCTATTCTGAGACACAATTATGGTGTCTTATTTTAACCTTATCATCTATCTAAAACCTTTGATAAGAGGTTACATTGATTTCAACGTGACTGAGACCGTTACTTTGGGCTCACCAAAGTACACTTGCACCGAGAGCTATAATTCATCTCTCAGTGACCGCCTAGATTTGCTGAACGGCGAGATTGGCACTGTGATATCCATCATTAAATGTGAAAGAAATAGTTTTAGGAATTGCAGATACTTGCCGTTTACAGTTACACTGACAAAACACCCCTACTATGGGATTACATTCTAATTCTTGGACAGTAACAGCAAACTTTCTCACACTTCCTAAAGTGTACCTTGTGTAGTGTCTTGGACAGCTAGGTTCAGTGTGCAATTGATATACTCCTATGCACCAATCATGCAATATCAAGTTAACTTTTTTCACTCAACAATAGTACATGCAGTTTCTGTAGGCGTCCCTAAAAGCTGAAGAGAAATATTTGTACATTTTAACACTAGTTATACAGTGGTCAACAGTGTCTGGTTCAGCTCCTCTAAAATAACCAATGTTTTCTGCAGGTATCATTTTCCAAAAGAAATTCTCTGAACATCCACATGCTATAGAACCTATTTCATTGTCAGGCGTTATAGAAGAAGCTTGACTATACAAAGCAACACTTTGTAAAACTGGACGCATGTAATAGTCATAAGGTGGAGTTTCTGTTGTTTGCTCCACAAGCATAGGCTCTATGGGGAAAAAATGTTCATTTGAACAATTGTTCAAAAAAACATTTTCCTGTTTAACATGTGTTTCTATGGTGAAAAATGTTCATTTGAACAATTTGTTTAAAAAACAAAAATGTTCAAAAAAAAACAACTTTTTTGTTCAACAAAATGTACAACTAGAAGTGAAACTAAGAAGAGAAACATTTTTATATTGAAAGGTTCAGGGTGCTTACTCCATCTTCACACACTTGTCTCTTAATGTACTGATAAGTCAGCCCTTGTTTTCTTTGAGAGTAAGTTTCGGACCCAACTATTATATGGCCACAGGGGTTGGATGGCGACCCTTCGTGTTTAAGCCAGGAAGCCTGGAGGACAGTGCTGCCACCATCCCCAGGCGTAACCGGCCTCAACCCGAAAGGACGCTCCACTCAGAAACTAGTCAACCCGTAAGCCATAGATGCTAATACTAAACCGTGCCCCTACAAATGTAAGTCCAGATTTATCAATGTAAACAGATATTTCAACTAATCATTACGACTGATGGTATTCGTTCATGATTGCACAGCTAAAAATATTTTTCTTGATTTAAGAAAATAAGAAAAATTATCTTGTGTGGCGGACAAAACTACCAGTTTTAAGAAAATTAAAATTCTTAAAACTGGTAGTTTTGTCCATCAGCTAAGATTATGTAGAGGTACACTTTACTAAACCATAGGAGTTGGGTACCGTCTGACGTGGCGGGTGAGTCGAGTCGTCGGACGTTCCTCAGGTTCCGGATAGGTGGCAGCACCGATCCGGGTCTGTGGGGACATCTGACGACGAACACCTGGGTCCGTATATAAAGCCCAGGGCTCAGCCGCTACGTCAGAGGCCCTTCTGGCCTCCACACTATGTAAACCACTGTCTTTTAATATTAGCTGCCTCTTTGATATCATTCGGCAGCCGTGAGTGTGCATTAAGTAATAAACCTAACCGTTGGCATACACTTGGAATACTGTCTTACTCTTTCTTTCCGAATCGTAAGACCCGAACCCCCCAGGTCCGTAAGGCCACAAACCCTTACACTGGTGCCGTGACCAGTTAATTCTGGTGTATAGCCCGGACGTTATAACGTCCGAACGGCTAGTACATGGGTTAGACACCCTTAGGGAAGCTAACCCAGCAGGGCAATCACTTGCCCAAGAGAATGGAAATGGATCGCTAATGCTCCAAGCCCATTCGGACTCACAAGATGCAGAATCAGCATCCTGGAGAGATCCCGGACCCCACTATAATGATAGTGAAGAGAATCTGCCAGACTCTGTACGACGCGAACAGTCCATACAGAGACATAGTAACTTAATAGGCCAGCATTCAATTGTTGACGAATTATGTGATTCGATGTTCGAAGTCGGTGGTAGTACTAACCCAGAACATCCGGCACCAATGCGAAAAAGGGTAACATTCGGAGAACTACCTTATAGGTTACCCAGGCCCGAATTACCAATATTAGATTATAGCGCTATAGATGGCGACTTAACCTATGCGGTACCGGAAGGTGAAGAATTAAAACGACCGGATGTCCTGTTGTTGAATGAAACTTATGTAACTTTGAACGAGAATTTAAATACCTTGGTCAAAGCTAAGGATGAAGTATTGCATGAAAAACTTCAAATGGAAGAGGACCTAACTGGCATGCGAAAGGAATTCGAAGCCAGAAGGAGCGAGTACATGAAAGAACTCGAGAGTGAAGAACTAAAACTTCAATCTATGAGAGATTCATTCAATAAAGAATATGATAATAGGCACATTCGTATCCAAACATACATAGATACGAACGACCAACTAAACCTTGATAAGACAAAATTCGAATCCGAAATTCGCCATTATCAGGAGGAGTTGGATAAATTGAAACTTCAGTGCAGTAAACAAGCTGAAGATAATGAAACCATCCGGGTAGGCATCATAGCTTACAACAAACAACTGGAGGAGGATAGACAGAAACTCACGAATGAGCTTCAGGAATTGCAGGCCACTGCAATAACTCTAGATAAATATGTAGAAGCAGCCCAGTTAACTATAGGTAATATAGACCCAGCTGTGGTATCTACAATGTTGGGAAAGACATCTAAAGATGCAACCCCAATTAGATACAGCCCATTCGTTGATGATGGGGCTGACAAGAATGTGGTATCCGGAATCTATAAGAAACCGGATAATGCTGCAGTAAATGGAACCGCATCTAAACCAGTAGTTCCAATGCTGGATACGATAGGACCAGCACCACCCATACCAGATTTGAGTCACAAAATCAAAGCGACTCACGATGGTGCTACAGGGAATAATAATAATTCACCCGTGGCACAACCAAGAGCACCCGGACCAATGAGACATATGTTGACACCACCTTCATATTTCCCCCAACCCGGCCACAGTACACCAGCAGTACCAAGATTACCGAATCCACCCCCAGGTTCTGGTAATGGTCCTACTGATGGACGTTTTCCGAGACCAAATCCGCCACAAAACAATATCAACGGCGGTACGTACCAACCGAGAACATCTTCCTATGGATATAGAAATAATTATAATCCATCGGGAAGTGGCAATTATCAGAATGGTAATAGCTATAACCAGGGATGGAATCAAAATGATTCTTACCCTAGATATGCTTCTTCTGGAAACACCGGTCACAATAGTGGATACCCTGGTGGTTCATCTGGAGGCTATAATAATAATGGTCCACCAGGAGGAAACCCTCCGGGCGGCCCAGGAGGATCCGGATTCGGAGGATCAGGATCAGGAGGAGATGGCAGGAAACCTAACAGGAGAACTTCTATGCCTGCAGGGATGCAAACCATCTTTGATAGAAGCCAATGTATACAAAACCTTGGCATTGACTGCTACCGAAAGGGAGCAGACGGCATGGAAGTCATGAACTGGAGCATGCGAGAAGCAGATAGACTACGCGGATGTAATAATCCGGCACGTAGGCAGGCACGGATACCCCCTCCATATGATTCTAATGATCCATGGAAGGACAGGTATCAAGCTTTTGTTGACGAAGTCAATTGTAGTGGCTGGACAAAAGAAGAAGCTCTGCCATATTTGATTTGTTGGTTAAATAAAGGCGGAAAAGTAGCTCTCAACCAATGGAGAGCAGCTTACGGAATATATGGTACCTATGATCAATTGGTCGAATGTGCCGCATACCTTTTCGGATCAATCGTTAGAGAAGATCCGTGGGTAAGCTTTAAGAAGAGGACACAAAAACCTAAAGAATCACACAAAGTCTTTGGTTTGGAGCTACAGGACTTGCTTTCGAAAGCACGTCCAAATTGGGCTCATGATGATGATTGTTATCTACAAGAATTGTTTATACAATTCTACAGTGGATTGCGTGATCCGGATCACAAGCAAGTGGTCTGGGACTCTTGGAAAGATGACACTTCCTTCAGTGATCTGTTCATAGCAATCGATGGACATGACATGAAGAAACGTCTGGTAGGTCTCGGACCTAATCCAATAAGAGCAGCTCCATTCCAATACGGAGGTACACCTGCTCCGGTATACGATACTTCCCAATTAGCTCCGGTTGAATCGAATGAAGTTGATGAGAATGATGAATATGTCTCCGATGAAAACGGAGATTATATTGGTTCAGTGCATGTAGCTGGAAAATATTACCGACAAAAGCGGTATAGGAAAGTACATTCGAGAGGGAGAGGAGGATCAGTTGCTGGTAAAACAGCTTCCGGATCAACTCAACCTGGCAGTGTAGCCTCTACGGCGAACCCAACTGTAGCAGCCACTGTTGCTCCGACTAACATGATGGAAACATTATTAGCCGGATTAACAGAAGCTCTAAAGAGACCGAGAGTTGACAAATCCCAGAGGAGATGTTTCAGATGCCAGAAACTGGGGCATTATGCTCCAGAATGTATGGCTGAAAAACCTGTCCCTCGTAGACAGGAGAGTGTCTCTGGAGTAAGTACAGAGGAAAACTAAGGAGGGGTCTCCCGAGGGGCAAAGAAGGGGATCCCAGTGACAAATCTTGCCATGATATCACCATCCGTGATGATAGTTCACATGAAGTAACAAGATCGCCTAACACCGAGGTGGTTGTAGACACCCGGAAGGTTAGGGAAGCTGATATAACAGGTGCTATGGGAGCACAGGGGAAACCCAATATCAGTAACGAGGCAGGCGGCTATTCGTTAGCCAAGGTCTGTGGTGCCCACCTGCCCCCGGGTCATCCTTGTCTGGAATTCTTAAAAGGATGTGGATTGACTCCTGGTGTGAAAAATGACGTTCCGATTGTCACGGACATGCCCTCTGTTCTAAACGGAAGGCGGTGGTATGTTTGCCTTACTGTTAACGGAAGGTCTGCCGAATTCCTTGTGGATACGGGAGCTAGCCACTCTTGTATCTCCAAGGGGTTCTACGACCTTATACCGGATGAACATGATACTCTCAAATCGGGAGGAAGTGCTCAGACGGCCGACGGCAGTACCTTGCAAACGTATGGTAGAACTTGTGTGAGACTACAGTTAGATGGTATACATGACTATGTCATGAGCGCCACCGTTGCGGATATAGCAGATGAGGGGATACTCGGGTTAGATTTCGCATCCCTGTATGGTGCTGTATTGGAACCCCAAACAGGAGTGTTGAGTGTGAGATACCCGTACCCCGTGAAGGTTAGATGTGCACTGAGACAAGTGAGCAGTATGGCTAGTGTGGCACACACTGTGCGAATCCCTCCGGGAGTAGCCTGTGATGTGCTTGTAAGAAGTGATCCTGCAATGCGTAACAAACCTGCAGTGATAGAACCGGATGTAGTTACTTTGTCAGGTATTGGATTAAATTCTGTAGACACGATAGTAGCGAATGCATCCTGGTCGGTAGTACCTGTCTCCAATACTGGAAACACTACTATCTACTTGAAAAAGGGACAAGTTTTTGGAAACGTGACCCTTTCGGAAACTGTAACGGATAGCAAGCTAAGCTTACAGAAGGTAACAGGAGATGATGAAATTTCGGAAGACTTACTTAAGTTGTATGAAGAAACTTCATTAGAAGATCCGGAACACCGGAAAGAGTTCTATGATATGCTCTGTCAGTATCATACTGCCTTTGCCAAACCTGGTGAAAAACTAGGTACGACAAATAAGGTATTACATAAAATAGATACTGGGGATGCCGAACCCTTTAAGATACCGTATAGACGGTTACCCTTAGCAAAAAAGAGAGTAGCTGAGGATGAAATAAATAAGATGTTGGAACAGGATGTAATAGTCCCTTCTAATAGTCCATGGAGTAGTCCTGTGTGTATGGTAACAAAAAAAGACGGTACTATCCGTTTCTGCATAGACTACAGGAAGTTGAATGGAATAACGAAAAATAATTCGTATCCATTACCGAGAATAGATGAAACCATTGACTCCTTAGGAGGAAACAGTTGGTTTTGTACCCTAGACTTGCAATCAGGCTATTGGCAAGTGGGAATGAACCCTTCAGATATGGAGAAAACTGCATTTTCAAGTCATATTGGATTATTCCAATATAATGTAATGCCGTTTGGATTGTGCAATGCACCTGCAACATTTGAAGCAATGATGGAAACAATTCTAAGTGATTTATTGTGGAAAAGATGTCTTGTATATCTAGACGATGTCATTGTCTTCGGAAAAACATTCGAAGAATGTTCTAATAACCTAAAAATGGTACTAGAACGTATTATTTCAAATGGTCTCAAATTGAAACCTAAGAAATGCCACATGTTTAGAAAGTCCATAAATTATTTGGGCCGCATCATCAGTGATGAAGGAATAAAGGCTGATCCGGAAAAAATCGAATCAGTTACGAATTGGAATAGACCTAAAACACCCAAAGAAGTGAGGTCCTTTTTAGGATTCTGTTCCTATTACAGGGAATTTATTCCGAATTATTCTAGAGTCAGTTACCCATTACAAGCAATAGCTAACTGGACTCCAGGAAGTACCAAGGAAAAATTTCCTTGGACGCATGAACAGGAAACCGCTTTCCAAAAGCTAAAAGACCTGTTCACGAGTACTCCCGTATTGCAATATCCGAATGAGACGGATCATTTCATACTGGATACTGATGCTAGTAATGATAGCATTGGTGCAGCTCTCTCGCAAGTCCAAAATGGGAGAGAAGTGCCAATTGCCTTTGCCAGCAATACACTGAGCAAGACCCAGCGCAATTACTGCACAACCAAAAGAGAGTTGTTAGCAGTAGTCGTATATACCAAGAAGTTCAAACATTTTCTATGGGGAACGAACTTTACTTTGCGTACGGATCATTCCTCTTTAAGGTGGCTACTGAACTTCCGAGATGCTGAAGGCATGTTAGGCCGATGGCTAGCCCATTTATCCGAATATGGGCTTGAACATCAACAGATTCAGCATAGACCCGGAGTTAAGCATTTAAATGCTGATGCTTTGTCTCGAATACCAATCCGGAAATGTGATAATCCGGATTGTACTGATTGTGGAGCTCATAAGGCAGTGTTAGCAGGGATTCGAAGACCATTCGTACCCCTAGTTGCCAGTATACTGGATTGGTCTATGGATCACATACGACATTTCCAGGAAGCTGACTCGATAACTGCACAGCTACTGCAATTAGTACCAAAGGGTATACGTCCAGTTAGACCAGAGGTCTCTCTGGAAAATCGAGAAATGAGAAGGTTTCTTGCTCAATGGACCGAGCTTGAAGTCCGGAAAGGCGTGTTATACCGTTGGAAGCCATGTAATAATGGTGGTAGAATCATGCAAGTGGTGATACCACATGCCATGAGACATGACATTATGTACTTCTGTCATGGACATCGGAGCAGTGGTCATTTCGGAAGGAAACGCTCGCTAGCACGACTTTCCAAGAAATACTATTGGCCTGGCATGACACGGGACTTGCAAAGATGGGTAACCACCTGTCCGGATTGTTGTAAAAACAAACCCGGACCCGGGATGGGCAAACTTCCCCTATCCCAAGAACTTTTCGGAGTTAGATTCGCAAGAATCGGGGTAGATATTATTAGTGGATTTAATACAACCGCTAATGATAATACCTGTATGATGGTAGTGTGTGATTATTATACGAAATACACTAAAGTATTTCCACTACCGGACCACAAAGCAATTACTTGTGCCGAAGCTTTTGTAAAAGGTTGGGTACTAAGCTTCGGTGTACCATTAATGTTACACAGTGACCAAGGCAGAGAATTCGAATCAAATCTCTGGCAGGGTATGTGCGAGTACTTGGCTATTTGCAAGACTAGAACCAATCCGTATAGACCACAAAGCGACGGATTGGTGGAAAGGTTCAATAGAACCCTCATCCAAGTCCTAAAGTCACTCGTTAATGAACATATGGATGACTGGGATGAGCAATGTCATTTTGTGACACATGCTTATAATAGTACAGTACATTCAAGTACAAATTGTTCTCCGAACCTTTTAGTATTCGGAGAAGATTTGATAATGCCTGCTGACCTAGTTTTTGGAGTCGTAGGAATGGACCCTGAACTACCTTGCCATGTAGTTTTTGTGGAATGTTTAAGAGACAGATTTAGAAAAGCATATGAGTCTGTCCGAATTGATTTGGAGAAAAGTGCCAAATGGCAGAAAGTAGGATACGATACCGATCTAAAACATCGGAAATTCCAATCCGGAGACAGAGTCCTTAGATTACATGAACCACTTAGACACATAAAATTAGCGTCTAATTGGGACGGTCCCTTTACTATAACACAAATTATCAGTGATTGTACCGTAATTATTAAATCTGACCTTGGTCGACTCTATAAGTCAAATGTGGCTAGATTAAGGAGATGGTCTGGGAGGGAGACCTCCACAGAAATGTATGGTGAAGGTTCCGAAAGGATCCTGAATCAGAATCGCATAATAGACCAGGTAAAGAACACTACAGTGAAGCGTGGTCAGGGTAGACCCAAAAAGTGTTCCGAATCAGTAACACCCACGCCAACACCGATTAAGCGTGGGGGAGTAAAAAAAGTCTCGGCAGGTGAAGACAAAAAGAAGAGGAAAGGTGTTTCTAAGGCTAAGAAGCACCTAGAGAAAGCTCTTCAGACTGTCAGGTCCGATAAAGAACTATCCGAGAAGGGGAGATACGTTCGCCGCAGCCCCCGAATTGCCCAGAGGACTGCAGTGACCTAACCTGTATACACAACGAGTGTAATGTTTACATTTAGAGGAACGGATGACAACTGACCCTAAAGGCTTATTTGTCGCCCCCGCATGATGTACCAATGGGTAGTGGACGGATAATCCGGTGGATTTGCTTAAGCTTTCCATAATCTCCACTTAAATCCCCAGTCGAGTCATCGGGGTGAGCGATAATTACCTAAAAACAATCAGTTTGTTGATGTACCGCCTGTAGCACGTGCGTTTCCGCATGACGTCACCGTGTCCAGTCTCGGCTGACCTCTCGTGACCTCGCGGACCGCGGGGAAATGACGTCACGAAAGCTGGCCTGTCGCCATATTTGTTTTCGGTAACGTCCAAGACGGTCGAGCTCGCTCCCTTCTTGGATTTTACCGGCTAAGCAAACCCCCCGCTGCTCCTCCAGAGTCTGTCTCCTGGTAGACAGACTCCGTTTGTGCCGGCCCCGGCGCCGTAAAAGCCGGAAAAAGGAGTAGTTTACTCCCGTGGTCGATTCCCCAGTCATGGCTGAGGAATCCGTAGCTGCAGCCAAGCTATCCGGTGACCCGGATAAGCTGACTCCGTCCGCAGAAGCTTTTCCGGAAGCTTTGTCGCCTGTTACACAGGAAGAGAGCGAGATGATGGACGTGGAGGAACCCACGGATCGCTCGTTCGAGGAGAAGCTGGCTTCATTCTCACTCAATGAGCCAGAGAAACTGCTATCTCCACTCCCAGCAGAGGGATCCGGAGCGACTGCGAGTGCTGAACCCGCAGCGACAGAGTCCGAAACTACCCAAGTTGACGGACAGAAGGATGAGTGGAAGCCAGCAGTGGCGGAGCCTTTTCCAGCTAGTTATGATGGTCGCTACCTGTATGTCCACCCGGAACTGCAGGCACAAGTGACCTACGCGGACGGGACACCAGTCAGGATGGACCCGAAAGTCAGGATAGCTATCGAGGGCGTCATGGCTCCCGAACAGCTGACCAGGATGCCTCCCGAGTGGCTTCGAGACTGGCCGTGGTTCCAACGGGGACTCATGGTGGACGCCGGTTTCCGTGAAACCGTGTACGCAGCTAACCGAGCCTTCGAGCTCGGAGCGTATCCGAAGCCTGACAAGTCCCTGTGGAACGTCAAGGCTACGAACATTAACTGGGTAGGCTGTGTCTGGGATACCGATGGCCAGACCTACCCACGCCCTAGTGCTATCCGGACGCCGTGCCGGACCACTAAGGAATTCCGGGAGGCCGCTGCTAACTTCGAGCAGTGGGACGACGGTTACTACATAACCGAACAGGAATTGGTGGATGTCCAGAACAATTCACTAATCGGATTGGACCGAGCTGCAGCCCTTCGGACGGTTATTGTCCGCCGCATGACTGCCGAACAGGAGGCACAGGAAGAGGCTAAGAGGGCCGCGGAAGCACCCGCACCTCCTATCCCCGACCTGAAGCTTGCCACCAGAAGCTCCGCCAGTGCTACATCAGCTACCGGCAGCACTACTACTCCAGTAGAAGCCACGACCTCCAGCACATCCGGAACCCAGGAACCGGAGGAAGACTGGAAGGTCAGTAAGAACCGACGATCCGCTGCTCGGAAGCTCAAGAATCTCCCGGATTCTGCGAGAGCCGAGCCGAAACCCAGCACCTCAACCACTGGTAGTACTGCCATGGAGGTTGAGTCGTCTGACGAGGAGTCGGTGCACGAATCCTCGGTTGAGTATGATGAGAAGGCCACTCCATCAACTCAAACCGAGGCCGAACGTTGGGCTAACGCCAAATCCGGATTCAAAACCCGGATCCCGACGTGTTTCTCCGACTGTGCGTACGGAGTTAAGAAGGACGGCTCTACCCTCTATGCCTGTCCAGACTCAATCAATAAGAACGATGAGTCGGATGATGAAGATTGGATGCGCCTTTCGGACGAGGACCCCAATCCGAGCAAAGCCTATCGAAAGATGTGGCTTATGCTAAACCACACCGAAGGGTATTACACTTATACCCAGAGGAGGAAGCTGCGTTGGGCTTTAGAGAAGTGGTACGGTGACGATCAAAAGTCCTGTCCCTTCTCTATCTGCCAGGATGCGAGTGATGTCTCGATCCGGACCTGGAGTACTCCAGCCCGGTTCCAAAGGCATCTGGTAGAGGCCCACTTCCACCATCACCCGGTTTACATTTGTGATCCGAGTTATGGTAAGAAGGGCAAGAAGTGTACTACGAAGGTGCAATACAACCGACGTAGTGATCTGGCTAGACACCAGAAGAAATGCCACGCAGAAGGTTTGGACGGGGCCCGGAAGCGCATCATGGAGCTTCATCAGGAACTCATGAAGGAGTTCGATAGCCTGAGCGAGGATGCTTGGTCTAAGATCCGACCAGGGGACCAAGTCCTCTGCGAAGTTCCGAAGACCAAGGATTCGAAACTCCGAGCAAAGATAGTCCTGACTCCTGGAAAGGGTAAATTGGACATGCACGAGTCTCTCTGGCAGAAATGCGAGGAATCCGGAAAGGATGCAAAGAGAGCTTGTGAAAGGAGCAGGAGAGACCAGAACCGTGGCGGCAACGGTAATGGTCAGAGCACGACAAAACCAAAGGTCAGAGCAGAGGACCGTTCCAGGTCCCCTCTGACAAGGCACCCCGCAGAACAGGCTCAGGGCACTCCGGTGTTCAAGAAGCCTGAACCTGCCGGATACGCTGGAGCCGTATCTAAACCTGGGAAAGTGAGTTCTCGAAACTTTCCGTCCTTAAACCAGGGACCTGGACCTGAGAGCCAGACCTTGGTGGTAGGAAAGGATGGTCGCCTTATGCCAAAGAAGACCACCGCATCTGCTGCCGCCGGATCTGCATCCGCTCCAGCCGCCCCACCAGTTACCTTTACCCAGGAGCAGTTAAACATGTACCTGCAAATGGGACTGAAACAGAATGTACCACCTGCCTTCTGTGTACCAACGACAGGTGTGTCCGGGAGTCCTAAACCCGGAAGTGGTCCACAGGCCGCCTCGACTCCTCCCAAGGCTGTCGCGGCACCTGAGAAACCGAAGGACGCCATTACCATTAAAACTGGTAATGCGGAAGTTTGGTTTGAGAAGTCTCGCCAAGGGGAGGCAGATGTCCAGAAGGCCATCTACACCCATTGGGAGAAGACCGTTCGGGAGAAAGCGATCGAGTTTCATCAGGGTCTCCTAAACGAAACTCTGTTGTGTATGAAACAGGTGGGCGACGCTGAAAAGCAACGTCTCGAGACTCTCATCCGGGACGATGTAAAGGCCCAGGAGGAGGCTGCCTCAGCTGCTCAAGAAAAAGCAGCTATGGATGTACACGTGTTGGAAAAGCGTGTAAAGGAGGAGATCACTCGGAACACCAACCTGAACACTAAGTTCATGAGGGTGTTCGGAGTCGACTTGGACGAGTGGGACGGCACTCCCGAGTCGGCTTTAGCTCTTCTGAAGAAGAAGCATGCTAAGAAATCCGTTTAAAGCATGCTAGGGTTATTTCTTCCATAATTTTTTTTCCAACACCAAATGACCAGATATAGTCTTTGCGGAACCCTAAAGGTCTGCGAATGCTTTTACTAGTGCATGAACACCTATGCTATGTGTTCCGGGTTCCTTTGACCAGTCTATTATTCAGGTTGTATAACATTTATTACACCCTGAATAGCCTATTCGGATTTATAATTTCATCCATGAACAATCCGATAGTAGACTTGCTGCTGTGAGACGTATCCGGATGCCAGTTCCAGACTCCTGCTGTTACCCGTGCTAACCAATTACTAGGATGGACTTTACGATTTACCTCTACAACTCATCTGTACTCCCGAATGGACTTATATCTCTACTACTATTACTTCCGGATCAACCTATATCGGACTATTATTTTACTTATGTCAACTAAAACTTAAAAAGGATTACGTTCTCTACACAGTTGACACATCCGGACTAATATTCTACAAATCTACACCATTCGGATATACTATAAACTTTAGCACTACTAGAGGATTGTGGGTAGCTGCCCCAAATCAACTACCGTGTTCACTCAATATAAGGAAACTATAAACTTTAGCACGTCCATCCCGTGGTTAGCTGACCACACCTACCTACTAGTACCCGGAGGATACAGCAGAAGACTCCAGCAGCATTTATAATTCCTGTATATTGTATATAATGTCATATTTCTGTTTTACTATAATATTATATGTATGTACATATCCACTAGATACATATTATAATACGGGTACATAGACATTTCCTGATACGGATCTCTAATCACTATTAGTATTTATATTATAAGATCCGTTAAACTCCACCAGATAACACATATTATTGTCCTGCGAGACAAAATATATAATAAGTATAATGATCTGGTGCTATAAAGGTTATTAGGTACACGGTGATAATATATTATTATATTCATTACCACACCGTGATGTTTTTTTTTTCAAGTGTATGTTATAAATAATCATATTCGTACTACTCACGGAATCCTTAACGGATTCGTATAATATTAATATACGACATGTCATTAGATAGTGATGTTACTATAACAGTCTTCTTTAAGACTACATATTCAAATGTGTTGTCAATGACTACAAACACACATACGGATGTTATTTTGTGATATGTTTTATTATCGACAGTTCCGTTACATATAGCTGTCATCATCACATGTATACGATTCATATTACTTGTCTTATTAATTATACCTGAAATATAATACAATATTATGTGGTATAATAATTAAATAGACAGTTCCGTTTCACATAACTGTCTCTTCTTCAAGTAATTCGTATAATATTTCAACATCCTAATCGTTATATGTAACTAAAATTCACTATCGAATATATATATATGACATCTGGTTCACAATTTATTTAGTGCTAATGTTATACCTATGGTTGTACCTCTATTACTAAAGGTTTAGACATGTAGAAATGTTATCCTAGTAATATTATACGTATAACACCCTCCTAAATGTCTGGGGGAGTGGTGTAGAGGTACACTTTACTAAACCATAGGAGTTGGGTACCGTCTGACGTGGCGGGTGAGTCGAGTCGTCGGACGTTCCTCAGGTTCCGGATAGGTGGCAGCACCGATCCGGGTCTGTGGGGACATCTGACGACGAACACCTGGGTCCGTATATAAAGCCCAGGGCTCAGCCGCTACGTCAGAGGCCCTTCTGGCCTCCACACTATGTAAACCACTGTCTTTTAATATTAGCTGCCTCTTTGATATCATTCGGCAGCCGTGAGTGTGCATTAAGTAATAAACCTAACCGTTGGCATACACTTGGAATACTGTCTTACTCTTTCTTTCCGAATCGTAAGACCCGAACCCCCCAGGTCCGTAAGGCCACAAACCCTTACAATTATATAAGATTATTATTTTCATTTTTTTTTTACATCAGTCACACTCACAGTGAGAAAAGTAAGGAATCAAATGTACCAGTTGTTCACATTTATTTTTATTTCAACAACATACATCATACATAAATTTGATTAATAACTTACTTTGTCACCAGGTTGCTAGATAATGCACTACAATGTCAATGAACCGTTACAAGTCGATGTTGTAATGAACACTGAATCCAGAGAAGTTCTTTGATCCTTGTTTATTGCATGATGACAGAGTGTACATATAGGTGGTAACAATGATACACTTGCCAGCATGCAGGCTCTGCCCCTAAGCTCCTAGCTCAACCTGTCGTAGGTCCTAGATACTAGGGAGGTTGTACGTGGGATAATGTGAGTAGAATAGATAACTGGGAGCTGCCCACCGGTCTTATATACCAAGGTGAGCAGCTCACAGGGTGATGAAATGTACCGGTAGGAGCAGGTCAGATCTGGTTGGATCTGGTCAGATCTGACACGCCGTCATACCCGGTAATGATTCTATTTATATGTGGACCAATCAGGATGAAGGGAGGTTGTGGAATTTCCCTGCATCCTAGAAATGCGTCCACAGGTATGTCGGTATGTTGTGATACTCCCAGTGAGTCAGTGCCCAGAAATAGGATGGGTCCGGCTCTCACAACATCCTGGTATGGGTGATGTAAGAGCAGTTCACTGTACACACTGGGGAGAATGAGCTGTGAGCTTGTGAGCAGGTTCTGAGCGCGTGTGGCGAAGTATTTGATAAATGTGTAAAATAATGAATAATACCCAGAATGGTCCATTGACAACAAACTCACATTTATTCATAATGCTCTCAAAATTTGCGTAGATAAACACATGTAGATTTCCCCTCGATGCATGTAAAAATCTGGTATAACTAGAGAATCAACAACAGTCAACTCTCTCCCTCAGAATCATAGTTATAGCAATTAGAGAGAATCATTTTTTTATTTTTTATCGTGGATTTGGTGAGTTTACATTTTAATTTCTTTTAGAGGGGATGGAGCGGTAGATCACCCTCCTTGCCGACTCCTGTGGCCGGCAGGGCGCGCTTGATCAACATCTCATTTAAGCCACGCCCCATGGGGTCATAAAACTGTCAATAAACCCATGTGTGCCTCAGAATGGTGACCAGTGGCATTCTTGGTAATTACAAGCCATTGGTACAGCAGTGATCATGTTGGCTTTAGCCGCCCTAGTTGAATTCTGGTAAGGCGCTTCATTTCCTACAGTCACACTTAGTGACGGATTTTGCACATTTTGTGCATTTATTACAGCAGGAGTTCACGTGCACATAGGAGGACTAACAGGGCGTCTTATTCTATTTTTCAGGATATTTTATATCCTCATGCTTGCATGGATGGGCGACACAGTCCATACCCCTATTCTGAGACACAATTATGGTGTCTTATTTTAACCTTATCATCTATCTAAAACCTTTGATAAGAGGTTACATTGATTTCAACGTGACTGAGACCGTTACTTTGGGCTCACCAAAGTACACTTGCACCGAGAGCTATAATTCATCTCTCAGTGACCGCCTAGATTTGCTGAACGGCGAGATTGGCACTGTGATATCCATCATTAAATGTGAAAGAAATAGTTTTAGGAATTGCAGATACTTGCCGTTTACAGTTACACTGACAAAACACCCCTACTATGGGATTACATTCTAATTCTTGGACAGTAACAGCAAACTTTCTCACACTTCCTAAAGTGTACCTTGTGTAGTGTCTTGGACAGCTAGGTTCAGTGTGCAATTGATATACTCCTATGCACCAATCATGCAATATCAAGTTAACTTTTTTCACTCAACAATAGTACATGCAGTTTCTGTAGGCGTCCCTAAAAGCTGAAGAGAAATATTTGTACATTTTAACACTAGTTATACAGTGGTCAACAGTGTCTGGTTCAGCTCCTCTAAAATAACCAATGTTTTCTGCAGGTATCATTTTCCAAAAGAAATTCTCTGAACATCCACATGCTATAGAACCTATTTCATTGTCAGGCGTTATAGAAGAAGCTTGACTATACAAAGCAACACTTTGTAAAACTGGACGCATGTAATAGTCATAAGGTGGAGTTTCTGTTGTTTGCTCCACAAGCATAGGCTCTATGGGGAAAAAATGTTCATTTGAACAATTGTTCAAAAAAACATTTTCCTGTTTAACATGTGTTTCTATGGTGAAAAATGTTCATTTGAACAATTTGTTTAAAAAACAAAAATGTTCAAAAAAAAACAACTTTTTTGTTCAACAAAATGTACAACTAGAAGTGAAACTAAGAAGAGAAACATTTTTATATTGAAAGGGGCAGGGTGCTTACTCCATCTTCACACACTTGTCTCTTAATGTACTGATAAGTCAGCCCTTGTTTTCTTTGAGAGTAAGTTTCGGACCCAACTATTATATGGCCACAGGGGTTGGATGGCGACCCTTCGTGTTTAAGCCAGGAAGCCTGGAGGACAGTGCTGCCACCATCCCCAGGCGTAACCGGCCTCAACCCGAAAGGACGCTCCACTCAGAAACTAGTCAACCCGTAAGCCATAGATGCTAATACTAAACCGTGCCCCTACAAATGTAAGTCCAGATTTATCAATGTAAACAGATATTTCAACTAATCATTACGACTGATGGTATTCGTTCATGATTGCACAGCTAAAAATATTTTTCTTGATTTAAGAAAATAAGAAAAATTATCTTGTGTGGCGGACAAAACTACCAGTTTTAAGAAAATTAAAATTCTTAAAACTGGTAGTTTTGTCCATCAGCTAAGATTATATAAGATTATTATTTTCATTTTTTTTTTACATCAGTCACACTCACAGTGAGAAAAGTAAGGAATCAAATGTACCAGTTGTTCACATTTATTTTTATTTCAACAACATACATCATACATAAATTTGATTAATAACTTACTTTGTCACCAGGTTGCTAGATAATGCACTACAATGTCAATGAACCGTTACAAGTCGATGTTGTAATGAACACTGAATCCAGAGAAGTTCTTTGATCCTTGTTTATTGCATGATGACAGAGTGTACATATAGGTGGTAACAATGATACACTTGCCAGCATGCAGGCTCTGCCCCTAAGCTCCTAGCTCAACCTGTCGTAGGTCCTAGATACTAGGGAGGTTGTACGTGGGATAATGTGAGTAGAATAGATAACTGGGAGCTGCCCACCGGTCTTATATACCAAGGTGAGCAGCTCACAGGGTGATGAAATGTACCGGTAGGAGCAGGTCAGATCTGGTTGGATCTGGTCAGATCTGACACGCCGTCATACCCGGTAATGATTCTATTTATATGTGGACCAATCAGGATGAAGGGAGGTTGTGGAATTTCCCTGCATCCTAGAAATGCGTCCACAGGTATGTCGGTATGTTGTGATACTCCCAGTGAGTCAGTGCCCAGAAATAGGATGGGTCCGGCTCTCACAACATCCTGGTATGGGTGATGTAAGAGCAGTTCACTGTACACACTGGGGAGAATGAGCTGTGAGCTTGTGAGCAGGTTCTGAGCGCGTGTGGCGAAGTATTTGATAAATGTGTAAAATAATGAATAATACCCAGAATGGTCCATTGACAACAAACTCACATTTATTCATAATGCTCTCAAAATTTGCGTAGATAAACACATGTAGATTTCCCCTCGATGCATGTAAAAATCTGGTATAACTAGAGAATCAACAACAGTCAACTCTCTCCCTCAGAATCATAGTTATAGCAATTAGAGAGAATCATTTTTTTATTTTTTATCGTGGATTTGGTGAGTTTACATTTTAATTTCTTTTAGAGGGGATGGAGCGGTAGATCACCCTCCTTGCCGACTCCTGTGGCCGGCAGGGCGCGCTTGATCAACATCTCATTTAAGCCACGCCCCATGGGGTCATAAAACTGTCAATAAACCCATGTGTGCCTCAGAATGGTGACCAGTGGCATTCTTGGTAATTACAAGCCATTGGTACAGCAGTGATCATGTTGGCTTTAGCCGCCCTAGTTGAATTCTGGTAAGGCGCTTCATTTCCTACAGTCACACTTAGTGACGGATTTTGCACATTTTGTGCATTTATTACAGCAGGAGTTCACGTGCACATAGGAGGACTAACAGGGCGTCTTATTCTATTTTTCAGGATATTTTATATCCTCATGCTTGCATGGATGGGCGACACAGTCCATACCCCTATTCTGAGACACAATTATGGTGTCTTATTTTAACCTTATCATCTATCTAAAACCTTTGATAAGAGGTTACATTGATTTCAACGTGACTGAGACCGTTACTTTGGGCTCACCAAAGTACACTTGCACCGAGAGCTATAATTCATCTCTCAGTGACCGCCTAGATTTGCTGAACGGCGAGATTGGCACTGTGATATCCATCATTAAATGTGAAAGAAATAGTTTTAGGAATTGCAGATACTTGCCGTTTACAGTTACACTGACAAAACACCCCTACTATGGGATTACATTCTAATTCTTGGACAGTAACAGCAAACTTTCTCACACTTCCTAAAGTGTACCTTGTGTAGTGTCTTGGACAGCTAGGTTCAGTGTGCAATTGATATACTCCTATGCACCAATCATGCAATATCAAGTTAACTTTTTTCACTCAACAATAGTACATGCAGTTTCTGTAGGCGTCCCTAAAAGCTGAAGAGAAATATTTGTACATTTTAACACTAGTTATACAGTGGTCAACAGTGTCTGGTTCAGCTCCTCTAAAATAACCAATGTTTTCTGCAGGTATCATTTTCCAAAAGAAATTCTCTGAACATCCACATGCTATAGAACCTATTTCATTGTCAGGCGTTATAGAAGAAGCTTGACTATACAAAGCAACACTTTGTAAAACTGGACGCATGTAATAGTCATAAGGTGGAGTTTCTGTTGTTTGCTCCACAAGCATAGGCTCTATGGGGAAAAAATGTTCATTTGAACAATTGTTCAAAAAAACATTTTCCTGTTTAACATGTGTTTCTATGGTGAAAAATGTTCATTTGAACAATTTGTTTAAAAAACAAAAATGTTCAAAAAAAAACAACTTTTTTGTTCAACAAAATGTACAACTAGAAGTGAAACTAAGAAGAGAAACATTTTTATATTGAAAGGGGCAGGGTGCTTACTCCATCTTCACACACTTGTCTCTTAATGTACTGATAAGTCAGCCCTTGTTTTCTTTGAGAGTAAGTTTCGGACCCAACTATTATATGGCCACAGGGGTTGGATGGCGACCCTTCGTGTTTAAGCCAGGAAGCCTGGAGGACAGTGCTGCCACCATCCCCAGGCGTAACCGGCCTCAACCCGAAAGGACGCTCCACTCAGAAACTAGTCAACCCGTAAGCCATAGATGCTAATACTAAACCGTGCCCCTACAAATGTAAGTCCAGATTTATCAATGTAAACAGATATTTCAACTAATCATTACGACTGATGGTATTCGTTCATGATTGCACAGCTAAAAATATTTTTCTTGATTTAAGAAAATAAGAAAAATTATCTTGTGTGGCGGACAAAACTACCAGTTTTAAGAAAATTAAAATTCTTAAAACTGGTAGTTTTGTCCATCAGCTAAGATTATATAAGATTATTATTTTCATTTTTTTTTTACATCAGTCACACTCACAGTGAGAAAAGTAAGGAATCAAATGTACCAGTTGTTCACATTTATTTTTATTTCAACAACATACATCATACATAAATTTGATTAATAACTTACTTTGTCACCAGGTTGCTAGATAATGCACTACAATGTCAATGAACCGTTACAAGTCGATGTTGTAATGAACACTGAATCCAGAGAAGTTCTTTGATCCTTGTTTATTGCATGATGACAGAGTGTACATATAGGTGGTAACAATGATACACTTGCCAGCATGCAGGCTCTGCCCCTAAGCTCCTAGCTCAACCTGTCGTAGGTCCTAGATACTAGGGAGGTTGTACGTGGGATAATGTGAGTAGAATAGATAACTGGGAGCTGCCCACCGGTCTTATATACCAAGGTGAGCAGCTCACAGGGTGATGAAATGTACCGGTAGGAGCAGGTCAGATCTGGTTGGATCTGGTCAGATCTGACACGCCGTCATACCCGGTAATGATTCTATTTATATGTGGACCAATCAGGATGAAGGGAGGTTGTGGAATTTCCCTGCATCCTAGAAATGCGTCCACAGGTATGTCGGTATGTTGTGATACTCCCAGTGAGTCAGTGCCCAGAAATAGGATGGGTCCGGCTCTCACAACATCCTGGTATGGGTGATGTAAGAGCAGTTCACTGTACACACTGGGGAGAATGAGCTGTGAGCTTGTGAGCAGGTTCTGAGCGCGTGTGGCGAAGTATTTGATAAATGTGTAAAATAATGAATAATACCCAGAATGGTCCATTGACAACAAACTCACATTTATTCATAATGCTCTCAAAATTTGCGTAGATAAACACATGTAGATTTCCCCTCGATGCATGTAAAAATCTGGTATAACTAGAGAATCAACAACAGTCAACTCTCTCCCTCAGAATCATAGTTATAGCAATTAGAGAGAATCATTTTTTTATTTTTTATCGTGGATTTGGTGAGTTTACATTTTAATTTCTTTTAGAGGGGATGGAGCGGTAGATCACCCTCCTTGCCGACTCCTGTGGCCGGCAGGGCGCGCTTGATCAACATCTCATTTAAGCCACGCCCCATGGGGTCATAAAACTGTCAATAAACCCATGTGTGCCTCAGAATGGTGACCAGTGGCATTCTTGGTAATTACAAGCCATTGGTACAGCAGTGATCATGTTGGCTTTAGCCGCCCTAGTTGAATTCTGGTAAGGCGCTTCATTTCCTACAGTCACACTTAGTGACGGATTTTGCACATTTTGTGCATTTATTACAGCAGGAGTTCACGTGCACATAGGAGGACTAACAGGGCGTCTTATTCTATTTTTCAGGATATTTTATATCCTCATGCTTGCATGGATGGGCGACACAGTCCATACCCCTATTCTGAGACACAATTATGGTGTCTTATTTTAACCTTATCATCTATCTAAAACCTTTGATAAGAGGTTACATTGATTTCAACGTGACTGAGACCGTTACTTTGGGCTCACCAAAGTACACTTGCACCGAGAGCTATAATTCATCTCTCAGTGACCGCCTAGATTTGCTGAACGGCGAGATTGGCACTGTGATATCCATCATTAAATGTGAAAGAAATAGTTTTAGGAATTGCAGATACTTGCCGTTTACAGTTACACTGACAAAACACCCCTACTATGGGATTACATTCTAATTCTTGGACAGTAACAGCAAACTTTCTCACACTTCCTAAAGTGTACCTTGTGTAGTGTCTTGGACAGCTAGGTTCAGTGTGCAATTGATATACTCCTATGCACCAATCATGCAATATCAAGTTAACTTTTTTCACTCAACAATAGTACATGCAGTTTCTGTAGGCGTCCCTAAAAGCTGAAGAGAAATATTTGTACATTTTAACACTAGTTATACAGTGGTCAACAGTGTCTGGTTCAGCTCCTCTAAAATAACCAATGTTTTCTGCAGGTATCATTTTCCAAAAGAAATTCTCTGAACATCCACATGCTATAGAACCTATTTCATTGTCAGGCGTTATAGAAGAAGCTTGACTATACAAAGCAACACTTTGTAAAACTGGACGCATGTAATAGTCATAAGGTGGAGTTTCTGTTGTTTGCTCCACAAGCATAGGCTCTATGGGGAAAAAATGTTCATTTGAACAATTGTTCAAAAAAACATTTTCCTGTTTAACATGTGTTTCTATGGTGAAAAATGTTCATTTGAACAATTTGTTTAAAAAACAAAAATGTTCAAAAAAAAACAACTTTTTTGTTCAACAAAATGTACAACTAGAAGTGAAACTAAGAAGAGAAACATTTTTATATTGAAAGGGGCAGGGTGCTTACTCCATCTTCACACACTTGTCTCTTAATGTACTGATAAGTCAGCCCTTGTTTTCTTTGAGAGTAAGTTTCGGACCCAACTATTATATGGCCACAGGGGTTGGATGGCGACCCTTCGTGTTTAAGCCAGGAAGCCTGGAGGACAGTGCTGCCACCATCCCCAGGCGTAACCGGCCTCAACCCGAAAGGACGCTCCACTCAGAAACTAGTCAACCCGTAAGCCATAGATGCTAATACTAAACCGTGCCCCTACAAATGTAAGTCCAGATTTATCAATGTAAACAGATATTTCAACTAATCATTACGACTGATGGTATTCGTTCATGATTGCACAGCTAAAAATATTTTTCTTGATTTAAGAAAATAAGAAAAATTATCTTGTGTGGCGGACAAAACTACCAGTTTTAAGAAAATTAAAATTCTTAAAACTGGTAGTTTTGTCCATCAGCTAAGATTATATAAGATTATTATTTTCATTTTTTTTTTACATCAGTCACACTCACAGTGAGAAAAGTAAGGAATCAAATGTACCAGTTGTTCACATTTATTTTTATTTCAACAACATACATCATACATAAATTTGATTAATAACTTACTTTGTCACCAGGTTGCTAGATAATGCACTACAATGTCAATGAACCGTTACAAGTCGATGTTGTAATGAACACTGAATCCAGAGAAGTTCTTTGATCCTTGTTTATTGCATGATGACAGAGTGTACATATAGGTGGTAACAATGATACACTTGCCAGCATGCAGGCTCTGCCCCTAAGCTCCTAGCTCAACCTGTCGTAGGTCCTAGATACTAGGGAGGTTGTACGTGGGATAATGTGAGTAGAATAGATAACTGGGAGCTGCCCACCGGTCTTATATACCAAGGTGAGCAGCTCACAGGGTGATGAAATGTACCGGTAGGAGCAGGTCAGATCTGGTTGGATCTGGTCAGATCTGACACGCCGTCATACCCGGTAATGATTCTATTTATATGTGGACCAATCAGGATGAAGGGAGGTTGTGGAATTTCCCTGCATCCTAGAAATGCGTCCACAGGTATGTCGGTATGTTGTGATACTCCCAGTGAGTCAGTGCCCAGAAATAGGATGGGTCCGGCTCTCACAACATCCTGGTATGGGTGATGTAAGAGCAGTTCACTGTACACACTGGGGAGAATGAGCTGTGAGCTTGTGAGCAGGTTCTGAGCGCGTGTGGCGAAGTATTTGATAAATGTGTAAAATAATGAATAATACCCAGAATGGTCCATTGACAACAAACTCACATTTATTCATAATGCTCTCAAAATTTGCGTAGATAAACACATGTAGATTTCCCCTCGATGCATGTAAAAATCTGGTATAACTAGAGAATCAACAACAGTCAACTCTCTCCCTCAGAATCATAGTTATAGCAATTAGAGAGAATCATTTTTTTATTTTTTATCGTGGATTTGGTGAGTTTACATTTTAATTTCTTTTAGAGGGGATGGAGCGGTAGATCACCCTCCTTGCCGACTCCTGTGGCCGGCAGGGCGCGCTTGATCAACATCTCATTTAAGCCACGCCCCATGGGGTCATAAAACTGTCAATAAACCCATGTGTGCCTCAGAATGGTGACCAGTGGCATTCTTGGTAATTACAAGCCATTGGTACAGCAGTGATCATGTTGGCTTTAGCCGCCCTAGTTGAATTCTGGTAAGGCGCTTCATTTCCTACAGTCACACTTAGTGACGGATTTTGCACATTTTGTGCATTTATTACAGCAGGAGTTCACGTGCACATAGGAGGACTAACAGGGCGTCTTATTCTATTTTTCAGGATATTTTATATCCTCATGCTTGCATGGATGGGCGACACAGTCCATACCCCTATTCTGAGACACAATTATGGTGTCTTATTTTAACCTTATCATCTATCTAAAACCTTTGATAAGAGGTTACATTGATTTCAACGTGACTGAGACCGTTACTTTGGGCTCACCAAAGTACACTTGCACCGAGAGCTATAATTCATCTCTCAGTGACCGCCTAGATTTGCTGAACGGCGAGATTGGCACTGTGATATCCATCATTAAATGTGAAAGAAATAGTTTTAGGAATTGCAGATACTTGCCGTTTACAGTTACACTGACAAAACACCCCTACTATGGGATTACATTCTAATTCTTGGACAGTAACAGCAAACTTTCTCACACTTCCTAAAGTGTACCTTGTGTAGTGTCTTGGACAGCTAGGTTCAGTGTGCAATTGATATACTCCTATGCACCAATCATGCAATATCAAGTTAACTTTTTTCACTCAACAATAGTACATGCAGTTTCTGTAGGCGTCCCTAAAAGCTGAAGAGAAATATTTGTACATTTTAACACTAGTTATACAGTGGTCAACAGTGTCTGGTTCAGCTCCTCTAAAATAACCAATGTTTTCTGCAGGTATCATTTTCCAAAAGAAATTCTCTGAACATCCACATGCTATAGAACCTATTTCATTGTCAGGCGTTATAGAAGAAGCTTGACTATACAAAGCAACACTTTGTAAAACTGGACGCATGTAATAGTCATAAGGTGGAGTTTCTGTTGTTTGCTCCACAAGCATAGGCTCTATGGGGAAAAAATGTTCATTTGAACAATTGTTCAAAAAAACATTTTCCTGTTTAACATGTGTTTCTATGGTGAAAAATGTTCATTTGAACAATTTGTTTAAAAAACAAAAATGTTCAAAAAAAAACAACTTTTTTGTTCAACAAAATGTACAACTAGAAGTGAAACTAAGAAGAGAAACATTTTTATATTGAAAGGGGCAGGGTGCTTACTCCATCTTCACACACTTGTCTCTTAATGTACTGATAAGTCAGCCCTTGTTTTCTTTGAGAGTAAGTTTCGGACCCAACTATTATATGGCCACAGGGGTTGGATGGCGACCCTTCGTGTTTAAGCCAGGAAGCCTGGAGGACAGTGCTGCCACCATCCCCAGGCGTAACCGGCCTCAACCCGAAAGGACGCTCCACTCAGAAACTAGTCAACCCGTAAGCCATAGATGCTAATACTAAACCGTGCCCCTACAAATGTAAGTCCAGATTTATCAATGTAAACAGATATTTCAACTAATCATTACGACTGATGGTATTCGTTCATGATTGCACAGCTAAAAATATTTTTCTTGATTTAAGAAAATAAGAAAAATTATCTTGTGTGGCGGACAAAACTACCAGTTTTAAGAAAATTAAAATTCTTAAAACTGGTAGTTTTGTCCATCAGCTAAGATTATATAAGATTATTATTTTCATTTTTTTTTTACATCAGTCACACTCACAGTGAGAAAAGTAAGGAATCAAATGTACCAGTTGTTCACATTTATTTTTATTTCAACAACATACATCATACATAAATTTGATTAATAACTTACTTTGTCACCAGGTTGCTAGATAATGCACTACAATGTCAATGAACCGTTACAAGTCGATGTTGTAATGAACACTGAATCCAGAGAAGTTCTTTGATCCTTGTTTATTGCATGATGACAGAGTGTACATATAGGTGGTAACAATGATACACTTGCCAGCATGCAGGCTCTGCCCCTAAGCTCCTAGCTCAACCTGTCGTAGGTCCTAGATACTAGGGAGGTTGTACGTGGGATAATGTGAGTAGAATAGATAACTGGGAGCTGCCCACCGGTCTTATATACCAAGGTGAGCAGCTCACAGGGTGATGAAATGTACCGGTAGGAGCAGGTCAGATCTGGTTGGATCTGGTCAGATCTGACACGCCGTCATACCCGGTAATGATTCTATTTATATGTGGACCAATCAGGATGAAGGGAGGTTGTGGAATTTCCCTGCATCCTAGAAATGCGTCCACAGGTATGTCGGTATGTTGTGATACTCCCAGTGAGTCAGTGCCCAGAAATAGGATGGGTCCGGCTCTCACAACATCCTGGTATGGGTGATGTAAGAGCAGTTCACTGTACACACTGGGGAGAATGAGCTGTGAGCTTGTGAGCAGGTTCTGAGCGCGTGTGGCGAAGTATTTGATAAATGTGTAAAATAATGAATAATACCCAGAATGGTCCATTGACAACAAACTCACATTTATTCATAATGCTCTCAAAATTTGCGTAGATAAACACATGTAGATTTCCCCTCGATGCATGTAAAAATCTGGTATAACTAGAGAATCAACAACAGTCAACTCTCTCCCTCAGAATCATAGTTATAGCAATTAGAGAGAATCATTTTTTTATTAGTAGTATATAGGGGCCAACTCCGCACATAGGAACAGCTACTGAAATCGATTTGACCTACTTACCAACCGGAAGTGACCTATTTTTGAAGGCGGGAAATTTGAAATCTCGAGCTTTGATTGGTTGAGAGACTGGAAGTGACGTCATGACCTAGTTTCTTGAGCTCTGATCGGCTGAGAGATTAAAAGGCGGGAAATTTGAAATTTTTAAATTGAAGGGGTGAGAACTATTTATAGCTGGGTTTAGTAGAGTTTAAAAAACTAGTGGTGCTCTGACACCTAGTGGATATTATTGAAACTTTTGCTTTTAACTGCTTCTTCTTTTTTGTGGTAAAAAATACCTATTGTTTTCTTCATACCTGACACCTAGTGGATATTATTGGAACTGCTTATAGCTGGACTTAGTGAACCCCTTTGTGCAAATTTGTGCAGTGCTGTTTGTGAATTGTGCTCTAACCTTGTGTAAATCAGTGGCAGAGTGGTGAATTTTACCCGTTTTGCAATGCGCTGCAAGGATTTTGCACTGGAACAACGATGTAGCAACTCAGCAAGCTGTAAGCTGTTGCCGCCGCTGCCACCGCATGTGCACAAGCAACATGAGTGTGCCTCCTTTTCACCGGGTTGCCACGTTAGAGACGCCAACTGCCTAAGCACATAGTGTCGCTACTTTTGTTTTTAAAGAAAAAACTGAAAAAAAGTGCCTCACAGACCCTACTTTTGGTTTTAAAATGAAAATCACAACTCTTTATATTTTTAGCAATAGAATAAATTTGACAAAACACAACAGATGGTTTAGATTATTCACTTTTTATTTTCACACTTCGCCGTTGGACACCTTAGTTTTGCGTTCTACAAGGATTATATAAACGCGCTTCACCCAACGGATATCGAGGAGGTATGTACCCCATCTGTTACGGGCTGCAGTTCAGAACCCATTCTACCTCTTACGCGTGTGCCTTGTCCCTGTGGTACACTTAGCTCCTCTGTTTCACGATCCTCCTAAGGAGTGTCAAGAGACATTAGCTGTCAGCTGCCGCTGCCTGTGCCATCATGAGGGCACATTTGCTCCAGGCTCTGTGACTGTGTGTTGGTTCACTGCCATCGTTAAAGTTAGACCTGGCAACAGGAAAGATCCAGTGCATTTCTCTCTCTCTCTCTCTCTCTCTCTCTCTCTCTCTCTCTCTCTCTCTCTCTCACACACACACACACTCGTCTCACTCCTCTCAGCTCGTCTCACTCCTCTCAGCTCATCAAGGTCACTAAGTGTTCTCTCGCTTCACTTCTCCCTTCACTTGGTGACTCGTGGTTTACCGTCGTTGGTGATGGATGTCCCCACAGGAGGCGCTCCTGGTGTCGTGTTCAGTATGTTGTTCGATCTTTGCCTCCTCAGTCCTACCATTCCTGCGCTCAAAACAAATGGGTTATGCTTGACCTCCTCTTTTAACCTTTTTCAACCAGCGGCAGCAGCAGCAGTGACAGTGTTTTTTTAAAACAAATTGACTACGACATTCACCATTCTTTTTTCAAACGCGGCCTTTTCCACTGCTTCCAATGATTCCACCACGTAACAGCTTGAGTCCACGTAGGACTTCCACTAAAAACGAACGGGGTGATATTTTTTTTTTGTATTTCCACATCCTCAACACTTCAAAAGGTCTACACCCATCAGCTAGTTTTGAGATGGGTGTGGCCAAAGCGGTAAGTTCCGCATCAGTCAATGAAAGCTGCTTTCCCAATACCTTCCAGTGTGGTCCTACGTGAGCAGCTGTCATGCTGATGAAATCCTTTTTCTCTCTGGTCTTCACCACTGAGTCGAAATCGTAAAATTTTCGACCTAAACCGATGTTTTCTAAAGCAGACCTTAGTTTTTCATATTTGAAAGGGTGCTGTGTGTCCAAGTATTTCCACAGCATGAGTCTTCCATAATACTCGGCGGGACTGTCTTCACGTGTAAGATAGTGTAGTGCGTCCATGTGAATTCCTAAAGCGGGTGCTATCTCCTTCAAATAATCGTCTCCGATCATTTCAATGATTTTAAACAGTGACAAATCTGTAGGATATTTTGTTTTCGCCATTGTTGTGGTGGTAGGTAGGCTAGGTAGGTAAGTAGGTAGGTAGAGTAAGTGGGTGGGTAGAGGTAGGTAGTGGGGTAAAGGACATACGCACATCCCCTACCCTACCCTAATTTAGGGTAGTGAATACACCCTACCATACCCCTACCCTACCCCTTTTACACCTACCTACCCTACCTATTTTTTTTCTCCGCCTCCTTTATTCTAGCTTACTTTGAGTTTGAGTTTGAAAGTTTTTATTGGCTTCAAATCAAATGGGTACAGTTTGATGTTCGATGTTGAGCTTAAACATCAAAAGAAAACTGTTTGTTATTCAACCACGAACCATTGACCAGCAATGGGTGCATGTGGTCGCAGTGGTGGTAGTGGTGGCAGCGCCAGCGGCGCGGTGGTGGTGGGGAAAATGTTATGATGAGGGGTATGTGTGTCATGGTAGGGTGCAGCATGTAAAAGGATAATTGGAACATGTTGATAGACATTTATTTTTGTAACCTTGCGGTGGGGAGAATGTTATGGTGTAGGGGAGGGTGTAAACTTTGTTGGCTTTTCTTTTGATCCTTACACCTGAAAGCAAAATTTGTTATTATACAAGTACGAACCAGGAGGTAACATGCAACATGATCGTGGAGCATGTGGCATAGGTGTGGCTTGGCAGATATTTTGTGACTGGTATTATTGTCACCTTAGTGGTCAATCTCCCCCAGATTTTTTGTCTACCGTTTTTCATTGTATCTGACAGGATGTGCTTGGAGCCCATTCAGTTGTAGTTTATTTCCACTAGGTTTCAGTCATATAGTCTTAGTATTAAGGGAGCATTCATTATTTTTCTGAAGTCATTTTTGGCTGGTATTATCATCACCAGTCCTGTATTATCGTCACCCTTGTAATAAATGCTCCTAATTAACCTCTAAATACCCTTAAACATTTGCAACAAAGCTGGTATCATGAAGAATACATATTTTCGTGTTTAATTGAAGACATTCTGCTTTGGCAAAATATATTTTCAAATTTCCCGCCTCCAACACTATTGAAATTCAAAGGTGAGGGTTAGAAATAAATGCTCCTTGCAAATTGTGACAGTGACCTCCTATGACTAAGCGATTTCCCATGGTGTTATAGGATGCCTTTCTCTACCTGAAGATTGTTTAAATAATCCAATACTATTGATTAATGTTGCTATAGGGTGTATTATTTGTGCTGTATGATGGAAATACCAGACATAATGTTATTTTGGAAGGTATTATTGCCACCCCTCTTATTTGATATCTATTTACACATAGCATACTAAAATTTCTATTTTCTATGGTAATTGACTCAGGCTGAACAACCTTAAACGATTTGTTTACCAGAAAACCGTTTTATTCCATATCTAAAAAAAAAAGTTTCATCTCTATTATGCTACCTCATAAATTCCAGGGTTTTGTTTTGGTCAGTAGGAAAAAAAATCTAAATATTTCCAAAGTGGAATTTTCTGACATTGACTGGTCATATTCAAAAATGATTTCAGCTCATCATAGAAAAGACCCTGAACATTGTTTTCCCCTTGTCTACGTTGCCCCTGTTTATTTCTGTCAAATATATGGCCTGCCATAACAGCAAGGGTGACAATAATACCACCCTGACAATAATACCAGTCACTACTCTACATGAAATCGTTTATAATGCAAAACAGGGTGTAATCCATAAAAATCTAAACACGTTAATAATGACAAGTAAGCCGGGAGGAGGTAAAAGCTAACCACCCTTCATGGGCAAATATTACACCTGTCTCTTTTTTTTATTGTTCCTGGAGCAAAAAAAGTGTCAATGCCAGTGGTGCAGCATGCGAACAGGGTGAAAACTAACTATTAGTTTTCAACATGCTGATGGAGAACCTTTTTTTTAATAGCCTTACCATAACCAGTACGGAGTTGACGCCATAAAGTTGACATATATGGAGGGATTGTTATAGAGTTAACATAGGGGCAAAATATGCAGTGCGCACCATAGACTTAACATTACAAAGAGGTTGTGGTGGAAAAAAAAGTTATAATTGAGTAGGACTAAAGGTAGGAGGGGGGTTAAATCTGACGCCTGGCTTTGATCCTGGAACACAGGTACCATTGGGTGTGCTGCTGCCTTTTGATCTTTTGGAGCATGAAGCACAGATGGTCATGAACAGCTTGTAACATGTAAACAGTGTGTAAACTGCTAATTTGTACATGGTAATATGCAAAAGGCTAGGGGGTTATTTTTATAACGGTGTGGTAAAGAGAGTGCTATCATGAGTGAGTGAAATCCAACACATTTATGCCTGGTCAGATGCATGGTTGGTTGGGGGAGGGGGAAAAAAAGGGGTGGTTGTGGTAAAAGAATGTTATGATGAGTGGGACTACAGGTAAGAATGACGTCTTTTGATCCTGGAGCACAAATAATAAATGTCAGTGGATCCGTTCCTGAATTTTTTTTTGATGATGATGATGATGAGTGGGGCTAAAAGGTATCACTGAGTGTGTTGCTGTCTTTTTTTTTTAATTTCTGGGGCATGTAGTAAACAGGGTGTGACATGTAAACAGCGTGTAAAATGGTAAATGAGTAAATTGCACATGGGACATTTATTTCCCATAAAGGTGGGGTGAAAAAAAACAACTTCATGTTAGCTCAAACATTAAGGCAAAGGTTGTTTATTATACTAGCACAGACCAGTGTCCAGTGGTTGTTGTTATTGTGAGGGGGTTATGGTGGGGAAATGTTATGATGAGTGGGACTGGAGGTAAGGATGAAATCCACACTTGTCTTTTGATCCTTGAGGACAGATGGCAATTGCAATGGTGCAGCATGAAAACAGGGTGGATGTAAACTACCAGATTTCAACATGCTGATGGGAACATTTTTTTTTAATTGTGTGCCATGTAAAACGATGTTCAGTGACAAGGACATTTTCTTTTTTCAAAAAATGTAAATTTAACCTGCGGAAAAGTACTTTACAGTGACATGGAGAATAGTCATTTTTCTTTTTAAAAAAACCATGGAGCACATGGAAGCTCACCATTGAGAACCCCATGAGATTTTTTTTAAAAAACTGTGCTGTTAAACTCTTTTTTTTAAACAAAAATTAAATTATTCTTTGTTAAATTGGTGGGTTTTTTAACTTATTACCAACAGGTAAAAAAACCAAGAGGTTTTTTGTCTTTTTTTTCTTCAGTAACGGGTAAAATTTTTAACAGGATAAGCTGTGACAACTTTGCAACCTTCAGCAGAAATTTGAGTTACCACCCTCACTATATGACAACAGCCTAGTGAGGAGTTCAGTTCTGAACAGCCTTTCGTAAACGATTCTGTTTGGGACATGGGGGGATAATGTAATTTTTTCTGCCTGAAATAGCCTTGTTTTTATCAATGCTTCTACCAAAGTGGGATCAATAAAAACTGAATTTCCACCCTTTAGACCCTTTTTTTTTAGAGACAAAGTTTTCCACCTTTTGCACGTGAAAGAGATTGAGGACGCACAGGGTATGGCGTGACATAATGTGCATTACAACATTATGAGTAAGCTCAATCCCTGCTACCTGCCAATTTTTACTTTTTGTGATCAATTTGTTTATGGATGGGCAAAAGGCGTGTTTGCCGTTCTTTATCAAAGGTGCAGTGTTGTTTTAAAGAAAACACTCTCTAAAATTTAAATTGGGAGGATGATGTTCAGGACAATACCATCAATGCTCACAGTGGCAACTCGGGTGTTCAGTTTAAGTGGGGGTAATGCATACTGGGGAAAAGGGGGTGGAAGCAAAAAAAGCTGCTCGACGCACTGCACACGGTGGGCAACTTGGCAGGCAGTCTAACATAAACAAAACAGGGTTGCATATACAGGCTCATTAGGCTGCTACTGGAGGGAGGGTAGGAAGTAGGGTTTATAAGGAGTGGTAAGCGGCTCACTGACCATCACACGCGTGCTTTTACTGCTACCGCTGCTGCTGCAACCGCGCCTACCACAGCTTCACTACACTGCCACCACCATTTCCACAGTCATGCCAAGTAAACTGAAAACGAGAGGAAAGAGGCTACTACCCCTTAAACTGCAGCGCTCTTATACAGAGGTCTCTCCCTCTGCACCTTGTTATGATGTAGTAGTGCCGCGCCGAGAAAGCACCACCACCACCACCCCGGATAAAACTCCAGAGGTGAAAACCTTGATGCTCGAGTTGCTCAGTGACTGGGGCAGTGGGGGGAATGGCGAGTCTAGTTTTGACATGCGTGAGTTTATTAATCCCACAATGTCTACAGACTACTACAACAACCTTACAAGCCCCACAAACGTCATCGAGCTAACAGAAGTTGTGTCAACAGCACCACCGTGGGCACCATCATCACCACAACCACCACCTTCACCTGGAGACAAAGTTGGCAACTCGCACAATTACCCTGATGTCATTGACTCGACTAAAGAGGCAGAGGAGGAGGAGAAGGAGGAGGGTGAAAAGAAGGCAGTGGCGGTGGTTGGTGTAAACCACCCTTCACCCCCACTATCGACTGATGAGAAAACCAACTCGAGAAAGAAGAAAAGGACAGCATCAGGGACAGGGCCAGGGACTGTTTTTGAACCGGTGGAAAAAAAGAAAAGGCAGAGAACCTCTAAAGCAGCAGCACCACCACCACCACCACCAGTGCCAAGACCACTACACCTTTGGTCTGTAGGCGGAAGGGTGCAGGTAAAATCCACATTGGCACTCAGTCCTAAATAAATTAAATGAACCTTTCTGTGCCTTCTGCCATACGCCACCCCATATGTCCCTCACACTGTGGGCACACCATTACGCCTCAAGTGCTGGAAACTCTTCAAACACATGTCGGTCCACTTCTGGAACAAGACTACAAGAGTTTCTACCAGTGAAAAAAGGTCAGTGGTCAACAGCTTTTTTGCTTTTTTAAAAATGTGGTCAACAGCTCTTCTCATGTCAAAATCAAATGTATTTCATAGCATTGTACATGTACTAGTTCAACAACTGGTGCTCATGTGTTACAATTATCAAAGCATTATAGTGTATCATCTTAATGCATAGAAACTATAGTGTAGCATGCACGATGAAAAATGACAAAATTTACTTTATGCGCCTGAAAATAGACCAAATTCACTTTTTGTGTCTGAAAAAAATAGAAAAAACTCTTCTTACAAGGAAACATATGATGGCAACTTTTAAAATCTACAGCTGGTTTAGAAAACGAAACAAAAGCATTTACAATGTCCGATTTACCACTTTGAAAAGTGATTCAAAGGTTAAGCCAGGCATTCTGGTGTATAAGCATTTTTGTAAGAATTTCTAGTAAAACTATCATGTATCCTGTGTGAAAAAAGGGGAGAAAGGAAAAGGGGAAAAAGGAAAAAATTGAAAAAGTAAAAATTACATAGTTTTAGGTTGTATTCTGTCATGTGTATACTGTGTGAAAAATAATTGTGTTCTATCATGTATCCTGTGTGAAAAAGTGTAAAAAGTAAAAGATTACATAGTTTAAGGTTGTATTCTGTCATGTGTATGCTGTGTGAAAATCAAAAAAGTAACCAAAAAAGAAAAGCAAGTGTGTAAAACAGTAGAATTTTACTAAAAGATGATGTTAAGGTTGTATTCTACCATGTATCCTGTGTGAAATTCTGTCATGTCTATACATAGTGTGTTTGTGGGTGTGTGTTAAAAAAAAGGGGGATAAACAATCCCAAAAAAATCTAGGCGCAAGAAACAAAAAAAAGAAAAGTGATTGTGTAAAACAGTTTTTTTTCCTTTGCATCAACTTTACCGGGCAAAAGTTTTTTTTCCCTTTTCTGGTCTTGGGTAGTATTTTAGCCAAGCAGTCGTCATGTCTAACCCTCCTTTTGAACTTTTTATGCGCCTGCATTTACAGTCGAGTACAACATACGGTAAACCTTCTGTAATTACTCCAGGTAATAAATGGAGAGAACTAAACGACCGTGGTGTACGAGGTGGCCGATCCACCACGAGGGGCAGACACCCCCAGAGGGGTGGATCAGCCACCGAGGACACCAGGGGAGTTCAGTTCTCTATTTATTTTATGTTTTTAGAGGGTTTAAATAAGGAAAGATTAACAAAATCTGTTACCGTAGTGCCCCGTACGAGCGGCGGTCCACCATTTTGAATGTTTACATGCGCCCAGAACGAGGCTGCAGTGGTGGATCGGCCGCTGTGGTGGATCGAGACACGTTACCCCACTGGGGGTGTGGCGATCGGCCCCGCAATGCTATCTCTACGGGAAGAAGTTATTCACATAAAATAATGTATCAAGTGTGTTATGTGGATGTGCAGAAAACTTTTTCTGGGAAGCAATTCCTGTAGACAACATTTTAGAGGAGCTGACCCAGACACTGTTGACCACTGTTTATCTAGTATTAATATGTACAAGTCCTTTACTGTGGCTTTTTGGGATGCTTTTGTCATTTGCATTTACTTCTGTAAACATAACAGACAAAGGATTGGTGTATTGAAGTATACCAAGTACACACTAAAGAGTCATGCCCACGGCATTATACCAAGTACACACTAGGCAGCGTGTGAAAATTTGCAGCATACCTTTAGGAACTAAAAATTTACCCCAGAGTGGGTGCGTTATGCCATTGTAAAAGTAATCTAAATGTTGACAAAATATGTGAAACCATATGTTTCACCTGTCTACAATGCACCTTGAAACTTTCAGCTTCAAACTTGGTTGGGGTAAGAAGTCATTTTTCATTCGAGCTAAATTTCAAGGAAGGCTACCTTTCAGGGCTTTTAGCTTTAGTGAAAAACAACTCTGCCTACTTTCTGGCTCAGGCATTGCTTGAACCTGCTATTGCAAACATAGCTAGATTCAGTGGCATGTGTTATTTTAATACCTGGAATAAAAGCTTAAAGTCAATGCATTGTACAAGAGCAAAATCACTGACCACAAACACCTCTTTCTGTCGCATATGTCCAAAACCTACTAATGGTAAAAGCACATTTGTATGTCGAGGTTGTCTGTAAAATAAAAATAATGAAATACAAGTGAAAAAATCCTGCATTGTGTTGTGTTGTGTTAATTACGCATTTCATTTCTTGTCGTCACAGTTAAATTGCATTGAACAAAAACATTGAAATCATGCAATGAACATCATGTCTCCCCTAAAACGCCATGGGTATTACATGTCACTACCTAACCACAAGGGGTCTCCACTAAACCCATCTATAATTAGTTCCAATAATATCCACTAGGTGTCAGGTGTAAAGGTGTCACTAATTTTTTTAACCACAAGGGGGCTCCACTAAACCCAGCTATGAGCAGTTCCAATAATATCCACTAGGTGTTTTTTTAACCACAAGAGGGCTCCACTAGGCTTAGGTAAAAGCAGCTAGGTGTCAGGTCAATATGTTGTTGTCAAGGTCAAGGTCACATCATTGTTGTGACATTGCCATGACAATAACACGTTTGTTTATGTTTTGTTGTTGCCTTTTAAACTAGACCATCTCTCAGCCAATCAGAGCTCAAGAAACTAGGTCATGACGTCAAATCCGGCTTCGCAACCAAGTAAAGCTAGAGATTGTAAATTTCCTGCCTTCAAAACTAGGTCACTTCCAGTTCATAAGTAGGTCAAATCGATTTCAGTAGCTGTCCCTATGTGCTGAGTTTGCCCCTACATACTACTTTTATACACTGCAGCACATACATGAGTTTCTTCCTAAAGTTCTCAGACCCTAAGTTTTGGGCACTCCCCAATCGTACAGACCTTGCCTGGATCAGAAGGGAATACATGTACTTTGGTACACAGGGTTAATCACTGCGAATGCTGTAGATATAGAGGGAATAGGCGTGTGTCTGTATAGGCAATCATAGGTAATACAGGGTCACTGACTCCCGCTCACTCCCACTGGAAGTCATTTCTCAAACGCTAAGTTTAGGGCAGTCCCAAATCTTACCAGCCTGACCTGGATCAGAAGAGAATTCTTGAGTGCATAGGGTCAATCACTACGACTGGTGCAGATATAGAGGGAAAAGCCATGTACCTGTATAGGCAATCGCAGGTATTGTAGGGTCACTGACTACCTTACACTATGATTGAACTGGATCGTAGGGGGTGTGCCTTACGTAGTGGGGAGGCTAAGATCGCAGTGTTTGAGAAATGGCTAGCAGCTAGCCATTTCTCAAACACTACGATCCTACCCCTCTCCCTCCGATTTCAACCACCCCTATGATCCAGTGCAATCGCAGTGATTGACCCTGGGTGATTATGTATTACCTATGATTGCCTCTTCAGATGCATTGCTTTCCCCTCTATATCTGCCCCACTCTTAGTGATTGACCCTGTGTGCCTAAGAATACCCTTCCGATCCAGGTCAGCTTGGTACGATTTGAGAGTGCCCAAAGCATCTGAGAAATGACTTCCAGCTAGCCATTTCTCAAACACTACGATCCTACCCCTCTGCCTCCAATTTCAACCACCCCTACAATCCAGTCCAGTCGTAGTGATTGACCCTTGGTGATCATGTATTACCTACGATTGACTATACAGGTGCATGCCTTTTCCCTCTGTATCCGCTGTAATTGTAGTGATTGACCCTGTACAATGAAGAATTCCCTTCCGATCCTGGCCTGGTCAGTACGATTTCAGGATGCCCAAAACTTAGTGTTTGAGAAATGACTTCCAGGACTGATACATATGGGGTGGTCGAGTTCGGAGGGAGGGGGGTCTGATTGTGACGTTTAAGAAATAACTAGCATAACTCAGAAATGGCTGCTCATGGCGGGCAGCCATTTCAATAGATGTGGTGCCACCTGGTTTGTAGTACAGAGAAGATGCTGCGCCTGCTTCCATTCATGGACCTGACTGGCACGCCCTCTAACAAATGCAAATGGCTCCGTCTCTGTCCACAGGATGTTGAGTGGCATAAGGACAGTGTCCAAAGCCATTGTAGCACCCCCAAGGCCTAAGATAGTAAAGCGCACCAGGACCTAAGGTCCTTAAGTGAAGAGTTCCAGTATCTACCAGTTAGATTGGTATAAAATGTCCACAGTCATTGTGGCTTCTAAGGCTCCCCCAAGGCCAGTCTCGGACATGCCCAGACTGTACTATATACAGTCTGGGAGACTTACTATAGATCCACTGATGTTTCAACAGGTTGAAGCGGGTGTTAAAATCTTGCCTATGCTGTATTCTAACCCTAACCCTATAGCCAAGAGAATTTCCTGTTCCCTTGGCTGCTGGTAAACCGATTGCCTGGCTAGCTCAGTTGGGAGAGCAGAGGTTTCCAAATCCAAGGGTCGTGAGTTCAATCCCAGCCTGTGCCATAGTTTTGTAGTTGCATTGAGCCTGCTGGTTCTAGTAATGAAGTTGCAACAGGTATTGTCACAAGGGGAACAAGCTTCATTCATAAATATTCATTAGCACATAGGGGAATGCACCAATCAGTGAGGCCAGTACCTTATGAGAAAATGATCCAGGATCCTGTAATCTTCAATGAAGAGCTCCAGTATCTACCAGTAAGATTGGTATACAATGCCGGTAAACTTTATTTTCTGTTTTATTTTGCCCCAGGACAGGCTCAAGATATGCATGTGCAGTTGTTGCTTCAATGTAGGGGTTCCAAGGTTTAAAGTGACACTCAGCTTGAAAGACTGCAGCTATCATGTCAATAGATCATCAGCCATGACTTTATTATTCACACCTTCTGAAGGTATCAAGGAGGGGTTCCTTCCATTACAGCTTAAGAAGATGTGTTGTTGCCCAGGTTGCATGGCTGCTACATAAGTCCACTAGAGGTGGTCCTCACCAGACACCCCCTGAACACTATAGCCTAGCTGAAGTCCAAAAGTTAGCAGTTGGTCACATATAATTTGACAACAAACATCATACACCCAGCTCATTAGTGATTCAGTTCATCACAAATACACTAAATAATGGATCGGAAACTCACATTTGTTCTTAGTCATCCCAAACATGCGTATTTTTATAGTTGCCCATTGGATGCATGTAACAATCAACTACAACTAGACAATAACTTTGTATAACAATGATAAAGTTATCTGGGCAGAAGGAACAGGTGTATTAGAACCAGTCCAAAAATCAAAGATTGTTGCTGATATCGGGCAGCCATTTTCAATACTGGCACTGCCGCCTGGTTTGTAGTACAGAGAAGATGCTGCGCCTGTTTCCTCTTATGAACCTGACTGGCAAGTCCTCTAACAAATGCAAAGGGTTCCGTCTCTGTCCATGGGATGTTGAGTGGCATAAGGACAGTGTCCATAGCCATTATGGCTCCCCCAAGGCCTGAGCTAGTAAAGCGCACTGGGACCTTAAGTGAAGAGTACCAGTACCTACCAGTTAGATTGGTGTAAAATGTCTTTTCAGTTTTATTGTACTGGAGGACAGCCTCAAGATACTGCCCCATGCGCATGCGCAATTGCCGCCTCAATGTAGGGCTTTCACTGTGTAATGTGAAATTTAGCTCACCGAACCCAGGATGTCGAAAGATTCCAGTCATTTCTTCAACATTATCTGGTAATGGATCATCAGCCATGCCTTCATTATTTGCACCTTCTGAGTTCCTCCAGGGTTCAGGAAAGGTGCATCCTGTTGTGGCATTCATCCAGTGTGAGTGGCCAGTGAATAGGTCTGTCAGGTGCTGGAGGATGTGGATGATGGCCCAGGAGGTGGTTCCCTTTGGAGGTCCACTACACATGATGGCCAGGCCAAGGTCCAGGTCAGGGTAGAACCAGACATGGCTCTTGTAGGTTGTGAGTCCGCCAGAGTGCCATACTCTCTTATAACCTGGAACACATAGAGGACATGGGCTGAATTCAAAGCATCCTTCATCATCTAACCATCTAATCAAGATAATGTACCGAATCAGTAAGCCTGTATAAGTGAGTATTGATCCGTGCAGCGCTACGAATGGCCCTAGACCCTTAAATTCGACACAGTGACATAGTCATTTCTTAAAATCAACATGGTGACATGGCCATTTCTTAAAATCAACATGGGACATGGCTATGTTAGTGACATTTGACAGGGCCATTTCTTAAAATTGACATGTGACATGGGGCCTTATTGACATGAAAAACAGGGCATGAAAAGATGTCAGCTCTCCTAAAAAAGCCTCAGAATTCACCTTTTAGTCTTTTAATATTCAGAATTTATCTGGGGAGGCCCCAGGGCCGTCTTGCATAAGGTACGTCAACGATGAAATAAAGAATCCACGTACGATAGAAAAGTCCACTATGATCGTAGAGGGGGTTTGCATAAATGGGGGTCGGAATCATAGTTCTCCTTCCCTGTCAATTTCGCGCGAAAGAAGATTTACGTACAAATCTTTAGCAGTGTACGACAACGATGAAATACGTACGACAACGATGAAATACATACGACAACGATGTTTGTAGTGAGCCTCGTTCTGGTGGGAATTCCCCTGTGACGTCACACATTCCTGGGAAAACCCCATGTTTTTTGCGCGCTTTCACAGGAAGATAACTTCTCCATATTTAGCCCAGTTGACGAGGGAGACAGCTACGCCCTCCTCGTCCTGTGTGGACGCAATGGCTTTTCTTAATAAACGTGATCACCTAACTTTCAAGTCTTGAATCTTGGGATAGATGTTGTCTGACATTTCTCAAATCAGTCCCGGTTTGATAGATAAATATCCCATGAAGAACCCTGACATAAAGTTTTGTCATTTATTACTATTTATCAGAGAAATATCAGCTCTTGTTATAGACAAACCTTGGCGCCACGATCGTTTAAACATGATAATATGGCGGTGATTGGGGCTGGTATCCATCTATAGCCTTAAGGTTTCGGGAACCAGCCCCAGAGGAAGTTCCTACTGAGCATGTGCAGAGCAGAAAAACAATGGAGGCATTTCTGAATCTGCTCATCTTCATTTTTTGCAATAAATTTATTGGAATATTTCAAGAAATCGCCAGCGCCGACATTTTGAAAGTGAGCGCCCACCATGGGCAGATATTGTTGAATGGAAATCTGACGAAAATATGGTTGTAATCCATGCATAGAATCTGTGATGGCTACGTGAATGTTTCATTTACCAAGCGACTGCCGACTGAGTGGATGCGTTAACTAGCAAAACGAGGGAGGGGCCGGCTACTCCATATTCTGTCTTCTCATATCTTTCACACACAATACCAGGTGAGAATAAAAGATGTTCCTTTAAACTTTTGGTCCCGTATATTCTGTTGTACCTGATGCATGATTTAAACCCTTCCTGCTCAATTGACAACTGCTAAAACTAACAGAAATGCTGTTTCTGTGGACGCTCCCTCATGTTAATTCTTCCACCCTGTAGTAGGGAGGTACACGGATGGGAAATTGACGTCGGACAACCGCGGGAATACAAAATCCGCACTCGCACTGCGGCAAACGATGCGATTTTCGGAGGGAAGACTTAGTTTTATCATTTCAATCTTGTGGCACCTGTAATCAGTGTTGTCTGAGCTTCATTTTGACTCCTTGCTGAAGCAAATCGGAGCATTTTGACCATATGAGGTGAAAAAACATTTGACAACTTCTGGGCAGAATGTTACCTGCTGCTGCAGCATTAATGTGGCACATGCCGGGAACCAGTTTAGGCTCTACTTCCAGCACTCTCCAAGCCTAGATCTTGTTTTTTTTACAATGATTAGGGAGTGGTCATTATTTATCAACAGGGGGGAAGAGCGGAAATTTTTTACGCCCCCCCTTTGACGGCAGTCAACATTTTTTGTGCCCCCCCTGCACAGGAGGCGCGGAGAGTTTCCGCGCCCCTCTTTGATCTATAGTAGAGCGCAGGCTTTTTTGCTAAGGGACTGGTCATTATTTATCAACAGGGGGGTGGTGGGTTTTCGAGCAGACGCACAGAAATTCTATCAAAAGTCTCTTCTCTCTCTGCCATTTTGGTTTCCGGTGCTGGTTGCTGGTAGGTGGTACAAGGTACCAGCGAAATTTACGTACCGAAATTTACGTACCGAAATTCACATACCGAAATTCACGTAGCTTTGTCGTAGGACTAAAATATCAACGTAGGGACATGACTGTGATCATATTGATGTAGCATAGAAAATAATGTATTCTAGGACATAATAGACAGCAAGGTAGGTAATAAGAAATGTTAGAGGAACTAATGAGCCCAGTGAAGCATTCCAGTTGTTTTTTTTTATGGGAGTAAATTAAATTTTAGTACCGAACTACTTCGATGAAACACACTTTAAAACCCTGTCTAGATTTGGGTGAGGTGCGAGGAAACCCAACTACAAAAAATCATAGTTGCCACTGAATTGGAGGACAATTTATCGCAAAAAACCATCGTAGCTTTCCCTAGTTTAGTACGACAAAGATGAAAAGATGCAACTATGATCGTTAGGGCTTTATGAAACGGAAATCTACGTAGGTTTTTATCTTCATCATTCCGTTTCTTTATGCAAGACCGCCCAGACCCCCTGTACTTCAATGACAAATCTTTTCTTTTGCCTTGAACACAGGGTGCAGCTTATATGTGGGGTTTTATGGTACCATAATTTGATTAGCCATGTTAATCAAGTTAATGACACTAGTGACATGGGTTTTTTGCTTAGTGACATGGGACACAGGCATTTCTTAAAATGGACGTATGACATTGGGGGCCCCCCATCAAGGGCCCCCTACGACAACTCTGCAAAACCCTTCGTGGTGTTTTACATAAGCCCAATTTTAAGAGAGCAATCAGATGTTATGGTAGAAGCTCTATAGATCTTATTATAGAAAGCTAGTTTTGCTCCGCCTCAGGAGAATAAACATGAAATTCCGAAATGATCTCAGCCTGATCCATGTCGCAACATTATATTAGATCATCATCACGGACCTGAAATCAATGACATCATTGATCATCATTGGGCGTTACAAACGACGATTTTCTTTTACAGTCGATGAAAGTTTATATGTAACCCATTCTCTGCATCATACATTTTTGCCAATAACCATAGACAGAAGATACCCTTAGGCCTATGGTACTTATCTGAATCATGGTATGTAAGAGATGATAACAACGCCCACCAAAAGAAGGCACCTGCCCTTACCTCTGTACAAATTGGTCATCCAGCCCATGTCATAGGCCATGTGGATGTCAGTCACGGGGAAGGTCGGCCTCAGCAGGTCCCTGTCTGCCATGGGGGCAGGTGACGGCATCTCCTCCATGTACGTCTCATCTAGTACATGGGACGCCACCAGGGGGCGGCCGTCCGGAAGTACGCCTCTGCGCAGGTGCAGCTGCAGCCATTTTGTGACGTCACGGGCGGTGGAGAGGATGGCCCCGGCGGGATCAGCGGCGTGCACCTGTCTGTCGTGGAAGGGGGACAGGTCAGAACAGGTACATGGACTCACCTGGGGCTCATTTCAATATAACTGACGATTTAGCTATCTCAATACTAGAGACGGCCTATCAGAGGTATGCAGTAGGTAGAGATTCCTCACTTAAATTTTGTCCCTTTGTAATCATGGACATAGGATTAGGTATGTAGAGTACCGTAGTCGTAGCTGGACAGCACTGCATGCACTAATGAATAGGCCTGGGTCAATATTATAATCATCACTCAGAGATTTTCCTGAGGATTTGAGACCTGTGATTTTAATAGGAAGTCATTTCTCAAACGCTAGAATACCCATACAAGCTAACCACTCCAAATCATACCTCCTGGGAGTAGGCCACTTGTAGGGTTTGAGAAATCATATGACTACCGGGGTAGCAGGTAAAATGGTATAGGCCTACACTGTGAATCACATCTCAAACGCTACAGATCTATGGATCCTATGGGAGAAAAATGAAGAAAATGTAGGATCTTTGATTCAATGGTAGAAACCCACCTTAAATGGAAATGTTCATATCCCAAGCCCCCAATTATGATGTAGATATCCGATTGGTAGACCCATTTTGGTCGTTTTATTATATCTTTTAAAAATGTCCTTTTAAGTCCTGTCACCCTAATTGTTCTAGTAATATATATTGTACTTCTCTGTACATGTGTAGGTCGACAACTGATTTTACTTGCTTGGCCCGGACTGCTAGGCCTATATATATATATATATATATATATATATATATATATATATATATATATATATATATATATATATATATATATATATATAGCCTAGGTAGGCTTACAAAATATAGGCCTGTAAGCTGAGCCAGTAGGGATAGCGTGGCCGAGCGGTCTAAGGCGCTGGTTTAAGGCACCAGTCTCTTCGGGGGCGTGGGTTCGAATCCCACCGCTGTCAAAATATTTTTTTGCTGACTGTATGAGTCTATTAGCCTACAGTACGAACCCCTTCAATTTACCGGTAGACCCGAGGCCAAGGGCAAAGCACCAAATTAGCGGACTCTAAATCACTACCGTAAATTCTCTCGTACAAGCGGCTTATATTAGAACCCAATTCAAGGGGAGGCTTTAATTAATATGTTTTTTACTGGCTTATAAAATATGCCCCAAGTCAGGGTGCGGCTTATAGGGGGGGGGGGTATTTAATCTTATAGAACAGTAGAAAACCTTCATTTTTTCAAACCTTGGATGTGTCTTATAGCTCCTCTCAAAGTCTGGGGTGCGGCTTATACGAGGGACACGGCTTATACTAGAGAATTTACGGTAGCAGGTAAACCTCCGAAAAGCTTACCAAGTGTATGACTGTTTAATCCCACACTGTAATTATTCTTGCATTATTGCAATTATGCCATTTGTATACTGAGGACTTAACCAATTACCATATAGGTATCTTCCATAAATAAAAGGGATTTATAGATATACGCTTAGGCCCAAAAGGTGCCCCTTGTTCCATTATAAACAATTTATGATCGCCTATATAGGTACATAGAGGCCTATATTGTTCAGTTAAGATAGTTAAAGACAAATGCTACCACATGTCTGGAACGGGTTTTGGTGCTGATAATCTCAAATAACTCTGGATTATATTAGTTTGATGTACTAACAATAAGAAGATGCAAAAAAATCCCTATGTCACAGTGCTTACTTTTACAGTATGACAATTTAAGTGTAAAATGCCTTAACTATAGAAACGAATGGTAAAAACTATTTTTTCATATCATGTCTCATACATACTAACCCTCTGCTGAATTTTCTACAAGAATCTCTGGCTTGAAAGAGCACATATATACAAACATTTTGAAAATAGAAAAATGGGGGGTCATGGTTGAAATGAAAAAGTTGTGAATTTTTCAAAAATATTAATTTTCCCTTAACTATAAGGCCCTATGGCATATAAATACCTCTAATGCATCTATAGTGATCAAAAATGAATTGAGAAAAATATGTGCAGGTTAAGTGGTCCAGTTTGGGTGAGAAATACCGTTAAAATTGTATAACTGATGGGTTTTGATTTCTGCCACCAGGTGGCTTCTGTGTACTGGATAGCATTTGTCTTTAAGCACATTAGCATGACATTAGGGAGGTTTAGCAGACACGACGTACGTCATCTAATTCCGATTTTATGCAGACATACGGTCCAGGTGTGGATAAAGGGGGGGCGCAGGGGAGGCGCCGGGGGCGCAGGGGAGGTGCCGCCCCCCCCCCCCCCCATTCCATAATTATGTTCTCCAGAATGTCCAGAATATGGGATTTTCCAATGGTGAAAGAATTTTTTCAAATATTCCTACTAGAACCAAAGTTATGAACTCATTCCCAGAAGTCACCAGAATGAAAGTTTAAACATTGAATTTTTCAAAATTTTCTCATGAAAATGGCACCAACCTATTAAGGGAATGGTAGGGCTTGGGATGAGGGCAGGATGGGACAGGCAGTAGGGAAATATCATTGAAGCTGGGGGGGTGAGGGCAAGATGAGATTGGAAATGAGGGTCCCCACCCCCAGGCTCATCGTTCCTCAATCTCATCCTGCTACTGGATATTCACATCCCCCCACACATTTTGTAGTAGTAAATAATATTAAACAGCCAATAGATTGGGGTCTAAATGCACCAGAATGCACCAAATGCCCTCTAGAATTCAAAAGCTGCGCTTGCGAACTCACTGCTAGACTATGAATGAGTTAATTTCTTATGCTGCCGGGGTACTCTTGCCAGGCCCTTGCCATTGGCATTGGGCTAGGGTTGAACCCCGGGGGGACACTCACCGTTTTTCTGACACAGGTGTGCGGCAGGACCTGTGATAACCCTTACCCTTGCTAGGGGAATTTACATACAAAACCTCACCCTTGTTAGGACACTTTCCACCAAAACTCCATGGTTTTAAAGACAAAAGCTACCACATGTCTGGAACGGGTTTTGTTGCTGATAATCTCAAATAACTCTGGATTATATTAGTTTGATGTACTAACAATAAGAAAAACGCAAAAAAAAATGCCTATGTCACGGTGCTTACTTTTACAGTATGACAATTTAAGTGTAAAATGGCTTAACTATAGAAACGAATGGTAAAACCTATTTTTTCATATCATGTCTCATACATACTGACCCTCTGCTGATTTTTCTACAAGACTCTCTGGCTTGAAAGAGCACATCTATACAAACATTTTGAAAAAAAGAAAAATGGGGGGTCACGGTTGAAATGAAAAAGTTGTGTATTTTTCAAAAAGATTAATTTTCCCTTAACTATAAGGCCTTATGGTGATATAAATGGCATATAAATACCTCTTATGCATCAATAGTGATCAAAAATGAAATGAAAAAAAAATATGTGCAGGTTAAGTGGTCCAGTTAGGGTGAGAAATACCATTAAAATTGTATAACTGATGGGTGGACCCTTGTTTGGGGGATTTTCCTCAAAAGTTGACCCTTGTTAGGGCAATCTGGACCGGAAATAAGACCCTTGTTAGGGGGATTTTGGTGAAAAAGGGCCTTTGCCAGCCACACACATGTGTCAGCAAAATATATGAAGTGTCCCCCGGGGGTTAAACTCGGCCACTGCACTGTAACAAGAAATGCGGTTGTGACCGCGTAAAATAACGCCTCCCGCTGTTAATGTCGGTATACCAGTGTTTGATGACATGTCTCATAAAAGCAGACATAAAGAAGATTTCACAATTATCAATTTCTCTATTCAGTAATTTTGTATTGTGAGACCTCATCACATGGGGCAAATGCAATCATCATAGCGCACTCCCGTACCGCTTCGCGGTACCGCCGCTATGCGGCGTGGGAGGCGCTAAAAAAAGTGTTTAAAAATACACACCAAATTTTCTCAACAACAGCATTTAAACACCTAACACTTGAAGTGTTAAGATTTTAAACACTTTGAAAACTAAAGTGTTCAAGTGTTTAGAATTTAAACACTTGGTTGAACACTTCATCATTTAACACGTTTAAATTTGAACTTGTTTAGCCAAAGATAAGTGTTTAGAAAAGTGGGACAAATGAGTGTTATCCAAGTGTTTGAGTTCTAAACACTAGTGTTTAATCCCTAAACACTGTTTTTACAGTGTAGTATAGCCACAACCTCCGTCTTTCTGTATGCCCCTTGCCCTGGGAGTAATTTCTCAAACACTACGGATCATTACATGTATTTTCAGTAGACTTTGTAAGGGGCCGATCCGTAGTGTTTAGGAAATGACAGCTGTTTATTTAAGTTCTGTCGTAGAATGGCCTCTATATATTTCTAGCTGCTTCTGAGTGAATCTAACACAACTGGGTTTTGCAACGTAAGTCTCGAGGTTTAGCTACCACTAGGTAGGTTTAGCAGGTACGATGTAGGCAACCAGATTGACGCAGATGCAGGTATTTTGGGTAGAACGTCACCAAATGCTGTGCAGAACCCAGTCAGGCATGAAGCCCTACCAGCTCACCATTCAATGAGCCTTATATGACCCTCACAAAAATCACATTTAGAATAGGAAATCAATAATGTATCAATTCATAATCAATACACTACATGCCTAAGATAATTGGTTAGATATGCCTTTGATTACAATCCTGATATGTAAGAAATCTCAGCCTGAATGGCCCACGTATTTGGGATGCAGGAAAGGAGGTTTTCACGTCAGGAATGTACATTCCACCCCTCTACGTCTGAGTGCTACGCTTGGGACTGCTAAAGGGGTGCATCCACTGCGACGGATGGACCATCCGTCTCCCTTCATCCGTATTTTTCTCCATAGAAATCAATGATAAATGATACGGATGAAACCGATGGATGGTCCATCCGTCGGCAGACGGATGGTCCATCCGTCGGCAGACGGATGGTCCATCCGTCGGCAGTGGACGCACCCCTTATACCTCCTTATACCACTATTCTGCCACCTGCCTTACTGTTATGCTCTCTCCTACCAGTGCATTATGAGAGCATATACGCACATGTTCATTTTCGGGATTTTTGGATATACCTTTTCGAGGTCAAGTTGGACAAAGTCAGTTGCGCCATTGTTTCAATGTGAAAAATCGTCCTAACTCATAGGAGAATTGAACCCCGGCCGCAGTGCTGGTTGGCGAGGATGTTAGCCATAGTGCCACACTGAACGGTGATGAACTCCAATGTTAATATATACAAGAAGCCTGTAACACCTACCCGCTAGCGGTACTGCTGTGTTTACACACACTGTTTGTATGGAATCCAACCATGACAAGTCTCCATATTAAAACATACACATCCTTAGATAGTCTAGATGATCCCTCCATATTTATTATGTCCAATATATTCAAAATAAAGAAGAATCCAATGATTTTTCCATCTTGAGTGAGTCGCGGTCCGCCATTCGGGTCTCCCTCCTTGTCCAACGAAAGTGTGTCAGTGGCCTGGATGTAGATCTATAGGTCAACATGCTACAGTTAAAAAAGACGCTGAGAATGTCAAACCGCGACTTGCTTACAATGGAAAAATCAATGGATTCTTCTTTATTTTGAATATATCGGACATATCAAGCATGGAGGGATCATCTAGAATGTCTAAGGATGTGTATGTTTTAATATATCGACACGTCATGGTTGGATTCCATACGAAAAGTGTGTGTAAACACAGCAGTACCTCTCCCGGCAAGGAACAATGGCTTCAACCCGGGGCGTATCGCTTGACTTACAAAATGTCTTCTCATGCCTATATTCTGTGGACATCAGGTAAGAAATTAATACAAAATGGAGGAAAAGGTGGCATAAACGCAATATGACATAAATATGACAGCCTATGGTTTGTATATTTCACTCGCCTCCGGCTCGTGCAATATTCGTCAATATACAAACCTTGGGCTGTCATATTTATGCTATATTGCATTACTACTGTGCGGGCAATATAACCCAGATGTAGGCTACAGCATACTCATAACATTGCCACATCTACGATAAAAGAGGGAAGGATGACGTAGGTCATGTTTGCTAAACCTCCATGCCAATAGGTATAACGTAGACATGTAGCATATATAGCTCCAGCATTGGCATGTCTGCGTTAGATGAGCCATGGTGGGGGGGGGGGGTATGCCAGCTTGCTAAACTTCCCTATTGATATGATAATGATAGATTGATAATAGACTGATATGTCTGTCATGCCATGATAATTGTATTATGTATACGTAAGGGGTGTGTATGCGTTATGATTTTTTTCTGTATACTATTACATAGGCCTACGTGCACATTTGATATGTGCATGCCAACCATGCATGTGCCCAGCTTAAACACTGTTAAATTAGGACAGGTAGTCAGGGTTAGACATTACCATTAACAATGGACCGGTGGGCCAATGGCTGGAATTTTGGCTATTGGCCAGTGATTTCTTCAATAATTATATCCTTTGAAATTGGTCATTTAACCAGTAAAATATGTGAAAATACTAAAGGTTGGCGGGGATAGACCAAAAGTAATTAGATTTTCGCTATATTCTCATCATAGGTTCAAAATGATATGAAGGTTTCATATATGTAAAAATAATGTGGGGGTCCCATGCATATTTTTGAGATACAGAAGCTTTAATCTTATATAGGATTATATAGTGATTTGTCAAATAAATCCCCAGATTCATATCCAAAAGTAATTAGATTTGTTTATAACTTCCTCAGCACTTAGATTATAAGTATAGCTTTGTATTGGTTGCAATATTGATATATGATCCCAGTCATATTTCTATTATTTTGGATGATTGAAATAAAAAAAAGAAATGTAAGGTCATGGGTAGAATATTGACAGGTAAATCATATAGTTTATTCTGAGTGGTCAGCCGAGCAGCCTCTGTGGTGCATGTGTTCTGTCTCTGCCTCCCACTCAGAGAGCCCAGGGTTCAATCCCAAGCCAAATCTTCCTTCATTTTGCATATTTCGTATATCCATAATATCAATGTATGACAGAGACCCCTGGTGTCCAAATGCTGAACTAACAATCCCCGCCAGCCACGTTAAGAGTATCAGGGGTGGGCAACTGTCGCAATGTCGCAAAAAAATGTGCGACAGAGACCTTAGAAAATGCGACAGTGACATGGGGGAGGATCTGAGCATTCCAGAAAGAATTTTGTAAATATTCAAATTAGAACCAAAGTTATGCGTATATTCTTTTTTGGAGCAATCTTCTCTCATTTTACATTCCTGCATGCGATTTTGACTTGAGGCACAAATGGCAAGAGACTCCAACATTACATCGACATTATAGACCCTACCAATACTAATGATGTGTTGCCAAATCATTTTGAATGTCACTGCTCAATATGAATGTTTTTAAAGTAGAATCTGAAAATCTCCTTGGAGCAATCTGCCCCCAAAACCTCTAGATTTTCTTGTAGCAATTTGCCATCTGAATTCCCTAGGCTAGAATTTACAAGGTAGAATCTGAAAAATGTTCAGGAGTGATTTGAAAATAATTGCCCCCTGAATCAAGTATAGCATATCAACATAGATCTACATGTACCTAGGTCTATAGAATCTGATTTTTTTTTTCTTGTAGCAATTTGCCCCCAATCTTCTAAAAAAACAATGTTTATGGTATAGGGTCAAGGGTGTATTCCCCCTGAATCATCTATAAACTAAGTACCTATAGAATCTTTTGTTGGTAAAATTTCAAAACTTTCCAATAAAAATTTACCCCAATGATCCTCTAAAAGTCAAAAGATAAAATCTTATAATTCTCTAGAAGCAGCTCTCTCCCAAAGCTCCCATGATACACTGATATTAAAGGTCAAATTTGAAAAATTTCTCGCAGCAATTTGTTACTGGTACCTCAATCCCCTAGATCACAACTAGTTTTTATGTTGAATCTGAGCAATTAAATCCTCAATTCCTGGAGGACACAATTAACCAATTTTACAAGTAAATTATGATTTTTCTTTTGTGTGTGTGGCGGGGCTAAGCCTCCCGAAACCCCCTAAAATACACCAATTTTGTGGAAAACCTCTAGCCACAAATTTTCTCGGATTGATTTATCCCCCATTTCCTCTCGAACACACCTTGCTACAAAGATTCATTGGTTTGCTCCAGCACTCCGCTATGTGCCCACCCCTGAGTATAACTTTGATATCAGTTTATGATATCCTTGACCTTGTTCTAAATTTTGTTGTTAGACATAGAACCTCAGACGATTGAGGTAGAAACTTTAATATTTTTCCTTCCAACTTGAGAGTTATGATTAAGAATTTGATAGGTCTGTCACAGTCACTTTGATACCACAATTAGAAACTTCAGCCTAAAATAGCTATTATTTCCTTCATTGTTTATGTTAGGGCACGTTCAACAATTATGTCACCGGTATTTAGGCATTTTTCAGGACCCACCACCTTGTCACTGTTTTTGTATGGAACATATAGAGAAATTCATAGACCCCACCACACCCGCTAAGCAATGACGTAATTGTTGAACGTTCCCTTATAGGCACATAGCTAGCTGTGGGCTAGTGCATTTGTATTTCCATCTAGTGTGTATACATGTTAGGGCCGATGTGTAATGTGTGAAGGGGGTGGTTAAAAAAAAGTTATATATTTCATGTCCATGAACTGAGTGGGTGGGCTGAACACTCTATAGGCTAATAGGTGAATAGGATATATATGTGATCCATCAAGGGATAACACCCCTCCGCGGGAGATTTTTGATTCCCCATTTGGCTACCAGGGGGCATTGGAGGGGCAAAATTACTCTAAAATCATTATAAAAATACATTATGGTATTTTTTCATGCATAATTCAATGGTTTCATTTAAAATGCACCATTTTCAGAAGAAATGGCCCATATTTGGATGGTAAAATGGACATTTTTCATGAGAAATCAACCTATATGCCTGTTACTGGTTGCCATGGCAACCATTCCAATAGTCAAATTTTGCAGATTTTTATGCCAATTTCCGGGGGTACTTACCAAAACCCAAAACTGAAAACAAAAATAGAAAATTCCTTCTAGATCGAAATCTATAATAAAAATCACTATAATGATATGTATACCCCGGTCTGGGGTATAAAAAAAATTTTTTATGAAAAAAGCTGATTTATTGTGTTTTTAGACATTATTATGGTTTATAATGTATTTAGAGCTTAATCGTCAATTTCAGATATGAATAATGACCTATGTTCAAGGAGAGGTACTGACATAACTACTAGGAATATTTAAGCCAATGATGTCTCATTTTAAAGATCCTGAGATGAACTTTATTAATGAATTCCCCTGCAGAAGGGTGTTTTTGCTTGCCTGGTCACATATATACCCAGGTAGCAAACATGGTGTGGCCTAAGTCTGGGCCATAGCGGGCTCCTGATGTGGGCCAGACTGGGTTAACACAGTGGGCACCCGATGGGTTTTGTCCTCAGCAAAGGGTCTGGGCCACACTGGGCTAACCGATTTGGGCACAGATCTGTTTGAAAGTGGGCTTACTGTTTTGGCCTCAAAGTGAGTTTAACATGGGTTTGTGGTGTGGCCCAAAGTGGGCTGCCCGATTTGACGAAAAATTAGTGGTGACATGTTAAAAATTCCTTTTGAGAAATTTATCCAATATTTATTCTTTTTTTCCAAAAGTCAATGAACAACAAATCCTTGAGCTAATCTCACCCCCCCCCCACCCCATCACCAAAGCAGTAAATGCAATATCTACCTGAGTGGAAAGGCAGAGCAGAACCATCCATTTGAATCAAACTTATTCAGCCAACACAAGGCACTTTGATTCATTAAAGTGACATTCTGGCCTCAATCTTCCCCCACTACTTCCTTATGTAGGAGTAGAAAAGAGAGCCTTCAAGTTCATAATGACTGTACCTCTGCATATCTGCTCTTGTTCCAAGTTCATTGGAATAGAATGCCATTCCACTACTACTCAGATGACCTTAATTTGCACTTTTGACTAGAAACATCTAAGTATTTCCAGACTATGAGAAAGTTATTATTACTTCATATCTGATTTAGTAGTCTATTCCAGTTGTCCTATGTCTAAAAGAAATAAGTTTTGTATGGGTAGTAGAATTCTGCCTGGAGTGCTGTGAAACCACTTTGTAGTGAGTCTGCCATGGACTGGCCTACAGGGGCAGGGGATATTTTTGGTTTCTCAATTGCCTCTATTTATGTGACATGTACTGGGAATAGGGGCCTTAATGCACCCTGCACTAAGGGCCCTTTTCGCAGATCCTGTCACATATAGTCCTCTTATACCGGCCAGGTGTGGGACCTGTTTGCCCCCACACCACAAATACACCTTGCAAGCCTACTAGTATATAGAAAGACATGAAGCTGTTATTTCCAGCACTAGTCTATGTTGCATTTTACATGAAATATCTAGATCCCTACTATGAACCTACATTTGTATTAATGATATAGGGAAAGTGGGACTACCTATCTCCTACAGCAGTGGTGGAGGGAGGGGAGGGGGGGGGCAGGGCAGGGTAGGGTGAGGACAGGGCAGGGTGAGGGCAGGGCAGGACAGGGCAGAGTGGGCTGAGAGCAGGAAAGGGCAGGTGAGGGCAGGGGATGGCAGGGCAGGGGAGAGGAGGGCAAGGGAGGGCAGGGCAGGGTAGGGTGAGAGGAGGCCAGGGCGGGGCAGGTGAGGGCAGGGGATGGCAGGGCAGGGTGTGAGGAGGGCAAGGGAGGGCAGGGCAGGGTGAGAGAAGGCCAGGGCAGGGCAGGGCAGGGTGAGGGCAGGGCAGGACAGGGCAGGGTGGGGTGAGAGCAGGACAGGGCAGGTGAGGGCAGGGGATGGCAGGGCAGGGTGAGAGGAGGGCAAGGGGGCAAGGGAGGGCAGGGCAGGGTGAGAGGAGGGCAGGGGAGGGCAGGGGAGGAGAGGGCAGGGGAGGGCAGGGTGAGAGTAGGTGAGGGGGAAAGGGTAGGGCAGGTTGAGGGGAATGAGGAGGAGATGGAAGGGGTAGGGCATGGATAAGGGAGGGCGAAGAAAAGAGGGAGAGGGAGGGGGAACACTCATCACAGAGTTCAGAACAGTCCAGAATATGAGGCTGCCCTGTTCAAACCCACTCTCACCCCAGACTGAGAAGACTTTATGTAGCTAAGCACCCATCTTGGGATGCCCATTTTGAAACCATCCTGGGCCCAATGTGGTTGCCCATTTTAAAGCTGACCAGTGCCCAAACCGGTCAGCCAAATGTGGCCCAGACCATATGCCGAGGACAAAACCCGTTGGGAGCCCAACAGGCTCCCAACGGGTTTGCCCGATTTGGGCTGCCCTGTGTGGCCCTGACTGGAAACCCAGCATCTGCCGAAACTAAAACCCATGTACTGAATGCTGCCCACTTTGAACCACCTTATCCCTGGTAAAACCAATTTGGCCCTGAGTGGGCTTGCTACATGAGTATATAGGGGCTATTAAAGACAATTTTGTCAAAGTTAAAAGGTTACTTTATTCAAAACCATTAAAAATGAATTTACCTTATTAACTTTTTATCAACAGTGTGAAGGGTACCATTCTCCAGTTCGGCGTATGACGGGGCCAGGTCCTCCCAATTCTCCAGATGATGTATGAAGGTCGATGACGTCATGCCCAGAGGATCTAAGATGCGCGTGCGTACCAATTCCTCCCAGGATGCCTTTCCTAAGACTTCCGCCACATATCCAGCTAGCATGTACATGTAGTTGTTATACCGGAACTTGGATCGGAAGGGGTAAATGGGCTTGTGATAGCGTAGTCTCCTGAAAATATAAAATTTGATGGCATGTGTTTCTGATTGAAGTGGCACTTTAACTCTAAAAAGCTGCGTTTGATAGCCAAAATGACATAGGTTTATTACCAGATATTGCTTACCGTACTTTTTGTGTAGACTACAAATCCCACACTTGGGATTTGCCTACTAGGCCCAAGCAAGGCCATACATATCCACGCTCACCGGCCCAAGGGCGGGACCCTATTTGCTCCCTAAGACACCATGGAGCAGCCAAGGCCTGAGGCGCATTAGGCTGACTTGTTCATCCAATTCAGGTGAAATTGACTGAATTGCTGAATTCTCTTAAATGTGATTTCCATAATGACAAGTATTAAGTGAGAAACTGCTAACCCCAGCCAGCCAAGCCTTACTGCCAAACATTTCTGCACAATGCCCTATGAACAGGCAATCCTCTTAATGGCCTATCAATATAATAGTGCCAGTTTCAGGTAGGGCCAAAAAAAAACAAAGGTGTGTCTCCCATTACATAACTTGAAAAGGTCGGGTCGGTAGGTTAGATTTTTTTTATTGATTTTTTTTTTTTTACATTAATATAGGAAATGTCAGGGCACATATCAATGAAGGCATCAAATTCTTTGATGTCATTGTAAAATAATCACGGGAAAATGACAACTGTCAGAGAGGGGAAGAAGACGAAAAGGATATAGGAAAAATCCTCAAAATTTGATGAACAATTTCTTAAAAATATGAAAAAAATTAGACAGAATTATATATATATATATATATATATATATATATATATATATATATATATGAGTGTTCTATTTTTGGGTGGCTGTGGGCAAACAGACCAATTATGCTGAGGATGTATAAATTGATTCTATCTAACAATGTGTATTCTGATACAATTTGATATTTATAGGGATTTCAACCCATGCTGCATGTAACTGTCTATGTGTAGGCAATGTTTGCTCGCAGCTAACAACCCTGTGACGTCGCGGCCCTGTCCCGCTGAGTGACTATGTAGGCTATCCCCTAGGTGCCCAAGCGCGCTTTAAAGCGCAGTTTTGGGCTTAAATGCATGTATAAATGAATGGCATTTTCACACAGAAACTTCTACTGGTCCAATCTGCTAAGTTAGACCCTCTTTGGAAAGCTTGTGACTTCCCAACTATGATACAACCATGCATTTGGCTCTATCTCTATTCTACAAGGCACACAGTGTCAAAACTTGAAAATGAGCTGTCTTTTTATGTGATTCATTTAAGGGGAACCCTCCAGGGAGCTAAATCTGACATATTACAAAAATGATGATGTGTCATACAAACACAATTTCCCATACTCCCATTAGATTTTATGACAACTAATCATATCCATAATGATATTCCATGTATTGTTACTAACACATGTTCCCTAAATAGCAGTACACATGCAGGCAGTTCTAATCTGCTTTGCAAGTTCTCTAAGCTCTCATGATTGCAGGGGTTATGGCTATATATTTATATAGCACAAGAGAGACCAAATACTACTAAGTAACAACAAATGGAAGATTTTGGTAACTATGGTTACCAGACCTGACCTGAAATACCCTGCCCTTAACTGAAAGTCTTCACCACTGTTCACTGAGTTATGAGTATTCGGAAAATGTACTGCACAGCCCATATCAGAGGAAAAGATTAAAGTAACTCATGGTCTTATCAACAATGTGATGCAATTGTGAAATAATGTCAAATCATCAAATAATTCTGGGCACAAAAAGGCTATAGGCCAGATCCAAAGGTGTAAATTGATTTTTCTTTTTTAATAAATGGATCAATTGATTTAAAAAATGGACCGCGTGACAGGCGGGGATACTTAGTAGGGAGGTTTAGCAAACACGATGTACCCACCCCGTACCTCATTTAACACAGACGTACCAATGCTGTAGATATGCTGCACGTCTGCGCTAAATTGGCGACGGAGCGGTTGCTAAACCTCCCCATAACCACTATACTATCGAGGATCCAATACTCCAGTGCAAATGGTCACAGAGGTTACAGGTATTACATTTATTTCATGTCAATAACTTCTTCCCCTAGGTTTAATGTTGAACCGCCGATCGCCACACCCCCAGTGGCGTAACGTGTGTCGATCCACCACAGTGGCTGATCCGGTACCGTAGCCTCATTAGGGGCGCATGTAAACATTCAAAATGGTGGACCGCCGCTCGTACGGGGAACTAAGGTAATGCATTTTGATCATTTTTCCTTATTTAAACCCTCTAAAAACATAAAATAAATATAGAACGCAGACGTACTAATGCTGTAGATATGCTGCACGTCTGCGCTAAATTGGGGACGGAGCGGTTGCTAAACCTCCCCATAACCACTATACTATTGAGGATCCGATACTCCAGTGCAAATGGTCACAGAGGTTACAGGTATTACATTTATTTTATGTCAATAACTTCTTCCCATAGGTTTAATGTTGAACCGCTGATCGCCACACCCCCAGTGGCGTAACATGTGCTGATCCACCACAGTGGCTGATCCGGTACCGTAGCCTCGTTCGGGGTGCATGTAAACATTCAAAATGGCGGACCGCCGCTTGTACGGGGAAGTACGGTAACGGATTTTGATAATTTTTCCTTATTTAAACCCTCTAAAAATATAAAAAAAATATAGAACTAAACTCCCCTGGTGTCCTCGGTGGCCGATCCACCCCTCGGGGGAGACCCCCCCTCATGGTGGATCGGCCACCTCCTACACCATGGTCGTTTAGTTCTATCTATGTATGCCCACGCCTAGACAGTGAGAACGTGCCTGAAGGTGTGGTCGCGACGGCGCAGCTGCGGCTACTCTAATGTGTAAACGGTTAAAGTGCGGCGGTTATGAAGCACACGGTAGAACGTCGGGATCACGTTTGGTCCACGTTTTAGGGTTAAGCCATCATATATCATATTAATTTTCTATTGCATTTGTCTCAGAATGGATTAGAATGGCCTCCAGAGGTGCATAGAACAATGTCCCATCAGTTACCATTCAAACAAATGAAAATTAATTTTCATGATCCAAGTAGAATATTTGTCTTACTTGGAAAACTAACCTCCACGTCCCAAACGTGAATAAAACGTGAGTGTCACGTTAGAAACGTGAGATCATTATGGGTTGGCTAAACTCACGTTTGGGACGTAGGAAACTTTATGGTTTGGCCCCCTGGACTTGATTTACGAAGTAAGGGTGCGACTTAAATGCAGGGTTTCAATACAGTATAACCGTGCTAAAATTGACCTATGTGCGGCTAATAGGGGCTAAATATAGACGTTTAGCAACCACAAAGTTATCGACATAACTTTGAAGTGCAGCATGCCTGCCGTACGTAGTGAATGGTTAACCTTCCCAAAGGCATATACGCGATGTACTTCGGTAGGATCTTTTAAGACGACCTAGGTATTTGGGTGAGGTGAAGATGTCTGACTCCAACTGGAGGCCATTTCTCAATGTACTACGACTGCACACAGCCACTACGATCTAAAAATGCCAAGAATAAGCCAGGCTATCGTAGGAACTGCCCTAAGACTGCTCACTACGATTAGCAACTATGCACTAATTACATAAGGTTTAGTAGGGCAGTCGTACTGGTGCAGACATTAGGGACTACTAGTTCATGGTGCTGTTAAGGCCAAATTATTAGGTTCTCACTACGATTTTAAGGACAGCAGTCGTAGTGTGTTAAGAAATGGCCTCCTGACTAATAAAGTACACGACCTATTATACTTGAAGAACTTAGGGGTAATGGGGAGCTTTAGCAAGTCGATCGTATAGCTGCCCTGGAAGTCATTTCTCAAACCTAAAGATTATGGCCCTCCCACATCTCACGTAAGGCTTTTCTTTCATACACAGAGTCAATCACTACAACTGGGGTATATTTCAGAAGGATTAACGTTCACCAAATGACCATACGATCACCACATTCAGATTATAGTAGGAAGTAAGTCCTCTAGACTATCATCAACTATCTTGTAAAAATCAAATCGTACAAGGTGATTGTACAAATACATTGTATGCCTACAAAATAAAGTAATAGATAGTCTGTGACATTTATAAAGAAATCAGTTTGAAACTACGATCATGATTGTATAAAACTGATAATTGTGATTGTACAAAGTCTCAATTAGGGCAGAATTGTTACTTGTTATGAAACACACCCCTGATGCAGATAATTATAGTGGGGAAAGGCATGCATGTGAACAGACAATCGTAGGCAGGTAATACAGAGTCACCCACTCCTCCTTACTACGAGTCGTACAAGTGGACTGGTTCGTAAGGAGTGTACAATTCGTAGTAGGAAGTATACAGATTATACATAACAAATGTATCCGTGCCTACATTCATACATTATGAGTTTTGGTGGGATATATATATATATATATATATATATATATATATATATATATATATATATTTACGTACTACGGACGCAGAAATGGCATTCAAAATATGTCTATGAATATAAACCTCTACAAAAAAAATCATACTAGTACCATGTATGCTAATTATAAAGACCTATCTTTAATTCAAAGAGAAACAGTATCTTATTTCAACCTGGTTACATGGTCACTTACCACACCATTTTCTTCCGTGTCTCATCATCAGGAAACACAGCCATTAGGGGCAAAAAGTAGTCCGGCACCCCGGTACGGTGTGCGAGCAGGTCGCGAAGGGATGTCTGCTGAGTGAGTAGGTCATTGTACAGCTCAAAACTACTGCCCAGAATCTGTTTGATAGGAGTGTCCCAGTCTGTCCTGTAAAGAAATATGAGTGATTTAAAACTGCTTTTAATCTTCTGACACTTCAATGTTCGTCTGATGCTTCCAGATTTCTGTGTCTTGGTCATCACGATGCGCCAATTGATCATCATAACATCAATATCGTAATGATGATAATAATGTATAATAATGTTTCAATACAATAGGCTGGTCATGATTTCTGAATGTAGTCCTGCTGAGTTACTCCTCATGGTGGCACTAAAGCATCATGACGACAAGTGAACGTGACAGTTGCGGATCCAGGATCCGGAAAAGTAGGGGGCGCAGTCCATTTTGGGGGAAATTTTGAGGTCTAAAATATAAAAAAAAAACTCTTAGCACTGACAAGAAAGGATGTGGCGCACTCCCACCATTTATCCGGCACTGCATAAAGGTACTATGCTGCCGTAAAATAGTTAAATCACTGAATTCCTAGGTCCTCATGATGCACCAGAGATAAGATAATCGCCAGAACTTACATGCTGCATCATTTTAGCACTGCATTAGATTAGTCTACCCTACCGACACACTATATATATATATATATATATATATATATATATATATATATATATATAGTGTTGGCATAAAATGTGACGCGATCTGCAAAAAGGGGTCTTAGTGCAGGGTGCAATAAGGCCCCCTTTCCCAGTACATGTCACAAATATAGGCCCTATTATGACAACAAAATGAAGTATCACACTTAGTGACCAAAAGGTTAGATGTCATGGCAAGCACTGGGTATGCATAGGCCTATCTTATGCTATTTATGTATTGACTCAAGGCTTGTTTGAAGGATTCAATAGGGGGGAGTGCTCAGCCGTGGTCTTCCTCGATCTGAGGAAGGCTTTTGATACGGTCGACCACTCCCTCCTACTGGAATGTATCAGAGAAAAGAGAATCTCTCCCACTGCTTTAGATTGGTTCAAATCGTATTTATATAACAGGTCCCAAACTACTATCACTAATAATATAGAGTCCTCAACCTCAAATATTACCTGTGGAGTGCCCCAAGGCTCCGTTTTGGGGTCGTTGCTATTTATAATATATATTGACAGTGTTGTGTCTATGATCAAATCTAGTAAATACTGTCTATATGCCGATGATCTTGCTATTTATCTCAGTGACCCAGACCCATATATTGTTCTTGATAATATACAAAATGATTTAAATAGTATCAGTAAATGGTGTAAGGCTTTTAGAATCACTGTCAACATTGACAAAACCTATTTGTTATGGTGTGCCAGTGATGTGAATTATGAGAGAAACAACTTAAGGGATAAAAGTGTGTGTCTTGATGGTCAGCGATTACAAGTGGTGGATCAATGCAACTATCTTGGTGTAATTATAGATCACGCTCTCACCTTCAAGGCAAACTCTGAGAAAATTAAATCGAGTTTTCAACATAAAATGTACCAACTTCGTAGATTGCAGAAATATATTAACAATGATCTGTGTTTGAGACTGTACAAACAAATGGTGCTGCCTGTTCTGGAACACGCGAGCTTCCTGCACGAAAGTGGCCCAAATGTGGGTCGTTTCCAACTAATGCAAAATCATTGTCTCCGAACCTGTTTACACATTTATAATACCCGCAACATTTCAATACATGACCTACATATGCGAACGAATTGTAAAATGCTTAAGGACAGACGCAATAAGAACTTACTGTCTATAATGTATGATGTCTCTTGCGACCCTGCAAATCTACATATTCCGGCTAGGAATCTGCGTGGTAATGTCAAAAAGCATTTAAGGATCGATAGATCCAGGTGTTTCACCTATGACAAGTCCCCTTTAATGAGGGGATCTGTGTTATGGGACAAACTATTGGCTGACGTGCAACATTTAGGTAGCAAAAAGGAATTTATGAATAGGTTGTGAATCTGTCACTCAATAGATCCACCCCTTGTCAATGGACTATTGTGTAATGTGCAGGTTTATTGGACTGTTTGTTTGAATTATCTACATACTGAATGTCATCATATTTATATAATGCAATGTATTGAAGCAAGATGGTATATTTTCTGAATACCTTGATTATATTGTCAACTCAATATCATAGTTAACACCTTCTGTCTTATTGAGCACTATACCTTTTTCTTTTTCTGTGTTGTTCCCGTTTTTTGGCTGACCTTAAAAGCGTACATGTATGATTTTTGCCAAATAAAACTTGTTAAACTCAAACTCAACTCATGCACTTAGAATGCTCCGACTCCTGACTGAAGTGATCAGACTAATAATTCCATTTAAATAATGGTAGTATAAATTACAGTGTTTCTATTTCATTTTTTTGTTTGTTTTAAGTAACTTTTTGCTATTGTTGCTTGTTTATTGTTTTATTTTTGTTTTGTGTTGTTGTATTTTCTCTATATTTTTTTTCCAAATCAAATAGACGGTGTTCTGCAATGCTGCTTGAATCGTAATATATTGCTCATGTTCCCTTACTGTAGGGTGTTGGGCATAGCCAGTTGGTATGGTAGCATCTGGGGTTGCAATCGGGGTTACTAAACTAATAGGACAAGGCGTGACCCGTAGTCTATTCCTCTGCTTGAATCAAGAACTTGAGGCGCATGTATCCTTCACTGTGAGTACTACACCCATCGCTGGGCGGGGGTGGGTGAGAAGGAGGCGGGGGGACTGAGTGAGATAGAGGGCATTTGCTGCGTTTGTGAGTGAGGCCATTCGTTACATGCATGCTACATTGCTGAAGTTTGCCTAATAGGAGCAACTCTCGTGACCTTATGAGACGGCGCGTGAGTCGACGAGAAACAGGATTACGGGATCGTGTTTGCACAACGCTATCTGCGTGCGCAGCAGGTGTGCCCCGTATGTACATTACGTCTTAGCAGTTCTACCGTGGCAGATTTACGTCAACCAGCCTACAAGGGAGAACCAAGGGGCCTTCGGCAAATAGCCTAGTCACCTATTGTGACGTCACAGGTGTCTAAAGGGCCCTGGAAGTAATACTGATGAAGGAGGTTTGGTAAGGCCTTCATGGCGCAAGATTCAGACCCTGGTTCTGCTGCGCTATGTTTAATATGTACTACTGTGCTAGCTAGATATAAATGCACAGGTGCACACACCGGTCTCTGTATGGAGGGAATTTCTCAATGTTAATAAACATCAGTCTACACTGTCAGACTGCGCTATTTACAATGCATTGCTTTTATTTTTAGAAAACACTGTTAGTATAAATCCAATAACTCTACAGTAGGTCGCCCTGTATGCAGTACAGTGGTCTTTACTGCCTATTTACAATTTGGGCTGAGAGTGTGGGCCTAGTCTAACATACTACAATACATAAAAAGGGATATTTGTCAAACACATCTCACCTTGATTATATTATGGAACTTTTAAATCTTGCTTAATCACATCTCGGCTGACGACATGCCCCCTACGTAAGTAGTATATAAACAGGGATTTTTCTCAGTCTCATGTCATTGCTGGGATATCAATAGGGCAAACATATACGATATAAAATTTGAATATTTATATGTATGTATAATTTATATGTTTACTGTGAGATGTATGTTAGTAGTATGTAATTGGGAATTCCCCACAAGTACACATCAGGTAAGACATGGGCGCGCCTAGGAAATAAATAATATAGGCTATGCAATAAAGAATATTCCTCAAGTAGACTATACCTCAGCTTAGGCATCTACTATATAAGTAGTATATAAAATATAATCTTTCTCAGGCACATGCACTGTGAAAAAGTGGTTGTCTGACAACTTTTACACAAAGATTTCACTGGGAGGGGGGGGCTGTCAGCCAGTCATTATTTTTACAGAAATTCCTTATAACACAGTAGGCCTACACTGTCGGACCACGGCAAGTTTTTTACAGTAGATATGATGTGGGTTGTACTGGGTACAGTGGTCTTTATAGTCCATTTACAGGTGGGGCTGATCGAGAACTGTACTTCTATCTGTGGCTTCGTTGTAGAAACTAGATTGCTTCACTGTATAACAAATACAGTGGTTCGCTCTTTGATATTATGAGGGGTTTCTGGTAGATTCAATAGTTATTTCTTAGGTTGTATCAGTAAATAAACGTGTAAGAGATATCAGTAGTTTGTAAAATGGGGGTATATGCTAGGCACACTGAATATGGAATTCAGCCATATTGTTCCTCTATATTCAATTATCTTTAATTTATACCCTGGTGTGATTGATCTAGGGTATGTTAATCAGTAGTACCTAAAATATCTAGGCACCTACATCATCCGTTCCAGGGGCGTAGGGAAAAAAAGGGGGGGGGGCGTCTGGGCCCCCTCAATCATAAAGGAGGGGGGCTGAGTATGTCTGCCCCCCCCCCCAGAATTTGCCAAGAATTTATGATAAATTGTACAAGAAGCTAAAAATTTGCATCTCCAATTAGATAAATTTAATGAAGTAATGGGATAGGAAAAATGGGGGCCTGAGCCTCAAATCAGATCTAAAATTCAACAAAAGTTGCTTTTCTATACAAATTCTATATAGGTATGTATAGACGTCATCACACTTGAGCCGACAGTTTAAGGTGGATGTGTTGGGGCCCATGCTGCCCCCCCCCCCCCCTGCGACCCCCCAATGGAGATTTGCTTCCTACGCCTCTGCATGCTGTTCTGTCCTCGCTGGTGATCTTACAGGATCTGGTATATTTTAAGATGATCTTATGGGACTGATGAGAACTAGACTTCATTCATGACCCTATGCCATTCTTGATCTTATTTGAAATCTCATCTCACTTTGAATTTAGGGTCTAGGATTATGTTGTAGGTACCTGGGGGCACCCAGCATGACCCACACACAGTTCCTAAATTCATTTTGCTTGTATGATGACCGTTGGAGTAACAGACCACTTTTGCTTTTGGGGAAAAATCCTCCTATTAACAAAAGCGAGGGTAGTCAGCACTCCAGCCACACACCCTTGGTAGAAAAAAAAACACTTTTGAGTGTCATCGCCCCCCCCCCCCCCAGCAATCCAGCGTTTAAGTTCTAGTAACAAAATGAGAAATGCCGTATGTGAATAGGATTCAGGGGGACACAGGGCTGATCCATTCATTATGTCACGCTTTTTAGGCCTTTCTTGACCCCCACCCCTTTGTCACACCTTTACTATAGAAATGTATAGGAGCCATGGACACTCCCCCACCCCTCCGTTGAGACATAATTTATGGATCGGCCCTTGCGGATGGAAAAGGGTGGCACAGAAGTTGAAGTAAAGGTATACTGGTTGGGGTGTGGCTGGGGTCAGCAGTCTGAGAGGATGGCAAGTACCGCTGATTTCCCAAATGACAATTCTGATCCCTTCTCTTAGAGAAGAACCCCAAGCTAAGCCCTTATTGCACGGCCCCTATCAGCTTTCTACCTCCATTTGTCACATTTTGTTACCTACAACTTCATCAACTGCACCCAGTGAAATAATAAGTAGATATAGGGCTGCTAGAGTCCCGGCTAGAGTTCTCTAAAGGGCCACTTCCATTGCCGTCACCCTTTTCCGTCAGTCATCATTGCGTCACTATACCGTCCAAAATTGTGACGGAATCGTGACTGACGGAATAGGGTGACGGCAATGGAAGTGGGGCTTAAAGGTAGTAGATACAATCCAACTGGTTCAAAATTGACCAGCGATTTCTCCTTGTTACTTTCAGGGATGTTAGTTTGATGCTTAGGTAACAGAAAGAAAGCATAACAACCATAGGTCACAGTGTCCGTTTTTCAAGTGGAGGACATTGAAGTTTGGTATAGTCTTAACTATGGCCGCCTATGAGACTTTGTATTTTTCTACATTTAATTCGGTAGAACAAAATCTCCCAACAATTTCTTAACCAAACCTCATGTATACATACCTAAGATCATTAGAAACATTTTGGAACCAAATAGTAAGGGGTCACAAGTAAAATAAAAATGTTCTGGATAAACTAAAAGTATTACTAATTGCTTTAGTATATAAGTCTATGAGTATGGGAAATATGAAAGCCAATGATAAGAATGGGTAGAATGCCAAAATATCACACATAAGTGTTAATAAAGATGGGCTATATATCATATGAGATAGGAATATGAGCAAATATAGTCATATTTAAAAGTTTTATTTTTGGCCACCATGTGCCGTTTGAGTAGATCATGTCTACTACCTTTAGTGACCATCATAAGACTAACAGACGAAAAGCTGTCAATTTCAATATAGCCCCCGACTACCTCTTATTTTGGCTCAGATCTATCGATCCCATTAATTTAAGACTGCTGGTAGAGAGACTTCCTTTGTTCAGACTCATTTTGATCAATAGTCATTAGAAACTTGTCTACCGTAGTTGTATAAGATATTGCACAATGGCCTCGTTTATGAATTATCCACCTGTCATTTATTCTGGGTGTCTGTCCCTGGTTTTGGCAGGTAGATAAAATATACACCTCGCCCTTACTACCCTCATCCCTCCAGCCTCTTCCTCATCCTGTAAAGCCTTAACCCTTTAAGGACTGACTGTGTCCATTGGTCACCGTGATGTATGAATGCATCCCTGGCAAGTAACGCGCCAGAGTTACATCCCTGCATACATCATGCCGACCCTACATCGCCATCCTTTGCTTTGCTAAAATAGTGCTCACCAGCACTTCATAAGTGCATCTTGGCCATCAACGAGCATGGTGCACTCCTGCATTGGCTATAGCCTAAAAGTGTTAAGGATTACATAGAGACAGCTCGGATGGGATGGGATTAGTGGTGGATTATTGCCAGGATCAGGGGGATTTAGAGGTAATCCCTCCTACCACCAACGGATGTAGTGCTCTAATGAGACTTCCCCTAGATTGGCACTGAATACATGATTATCTGCAGCAGGGGTCTCAGTACTAACAGTACTTTGAATATAATATTTATAGGCCTACCTATTCTGTCTTAGGAGCAAGGGAGGGGATAAATATTCTATATTGCTTTAGATATATCTTTACCTTCCTCCCTGAATGCTCTGACTGGATTTCTAGTTGAATTGGTATATACTAGGTGTATGCATGAAAGAGGGTGAAATCAATCATAACTTCTGCATCTCATGAATGATTTGGGGTTATAGGATCCGACGACTTGAGTCGATGGTTGGTATTGATGTTGTTTCTTGAGTTATGAAAAGGTATCATACTCACTCTCCCCCCCCCCTCCCATTTGATTACGTAACTGATTAACCTGAATACGTTATTTAATAGTCCTCAACGATTAAATCTACGTTAGATTTATATGTTTGGGAATAGGTACCCTAATGCACCCTGCACTAATGTCCCTTTTCGCAGATCCTGTTACATATTATGCCAAATAAATAGAATTTAAAACATACTGGGCATCTCACTAAAACAACATGAGATATTATGCAAGTTACGTTTACTGAGACCTGCAGTCTAACAGCAGGTTATCACGCCCTGTGAGATAACCCTCTGCTAGACCAATTCTCAAGAACCCTTACTTTTCTAATGCTATAGGGATGCCTTGGCGCATCAGGGCGATCAATGGAAATGGTGAACTGTCACTTTAAGGTTTAAATGCACTGAACGCTGTTAATACATACAATTCACACCTACCCATTTATCTCATCTAGCAGCATGGCCAGTAAAGTAACTGTGAAGGCCTTAGTGTTGGAGGCAATAGGAAACAGGGTGTCAGGAGTTACTGGGCGCCTGGAGGAAACATCTGCTAAACCATAGCCCTTCTGGAGGAGGATCCTATTGCCTGTAACAGCAGTTACTGCCACTCCAGGCATGTTTCTGCACTGGAGGATAGCCTGGATGAACTGGTCCACCTCCATCTGTTGTTGTTGGGTAAGGACCCTAACCTCACCTTCCCTATTCACACCCTGGGCCCCTCCAGGGTGAGCCCCCAGGAGCAGGGTGAATATAAGAAATAGTTTCCGTGTCCTCCTGTGGTTCGTATTTAAAGTGGTAGATATCATAACATCAATAAGCCCAATGGGATTCTCCATTTTCAGTGTTTTAAATCCACAAGTCCTTGCCGCAAAGGGGATTTCAGTATTGGCTGTGTTTTTTTGTTGAGGATTCAGCACTTTCACTTAGTGCATTGGTGATGCCTTCTGAGAGATGTAAGATTGTAGAAGCATGAGTCGAAGATTTTTGCTGCCTTTGTAGAACCCTTGTTCAGACTTGTCCCGTTCATTTTGCGGTTTCAGTGTGTTTTAATTTCTCTACCTCAGCAAATATAGCAATCATTGAGGAGAAAGTGATCCAGAGGTGGTACTCTCAGACAGAGGTCAAAGTACAACTCCCCATTGTAATATTCCTCCTGCTTTTTAGGTGTCACTTTTAGCTCTTCCAACGGTCTAGACTTGTCATACTTATGATATAGTCCTGGCCTTGTGATGGCTTTGTACGTGCACACACTGATAGATTTGCACTTAGACACCAACTACACACTCCAAATTGGTGCAATATCTGAATTCCTCTATAAACTAGATCCTAAATGGGACCCTTGTCCAATGGGTCCCTTGCCCAATAGTGGCCTGGCAGATCTTGGCAGTGCTTAGACCCAGCCTTTCTCTATGGGTGAGAGGTATGACTGATTCCTTCAGCTCCCAGGGCGGGAAGAGCAGCTCAGGGGGTGGTGAGCAGCTCAGGGTCCGTGAGACGCTGCTCAGGTGTCATCCTGCTCCCAGCACGTCCATCCTACAGGAGCCGTGTGTGGGCAGCTAGCACGGTATGACGTATACCTAACCAGTGCAGGCCACTGGTCCTCCTGTATTCCAGTATTTAGGGACTGATCATTATTTATCCACAGGAGAGAGAGGTGGAATTAATCAGGAATTAGGGAGATAAAGAAATCGCTTTTATCAATAAGATGCTTGGTGGATTTGAAAAATAACAAACTCTAGGTGGGCTTGCACAGAAATTCACTGACCCCCTTCTCCAGTTGATCAACAATGAACACTCCCTGACACAATGATTCCCATGAGGCATGAATGATTCTTTCACCTATATATCACATGAACCTACGTGGAGATAATCATGCAGGGATATATTTAATCTTAAGTTATCCTCTTTATTCGGTCAAACAATTAAAAATATTATTAGTACACCTGGGTTTACCTAGTGGGCACAGAACTACGAAAAAAAAAGTTGGGTTTTTTTGTGTTATTTTTTGGTTGTTTTTGTTTCAATCTAAGCGATAGGAAATATCAGACCAAGTAACCTGAAACACGCCTTTTGTTAGGGTTTCTTTGTTTTACATGTTAATGACATCCTGATGTCGTACCGCGTGTAGAATAGGGCATACATGTACAGGATGAAATGCTGCAGCACGGATCTGAATTGAGGTGTGCAAATTTATTCAAATCAAAGTCCACTTAAGTGTCTACGTCTGTGAATCAATGACAATTAAATCGGCCAAGTATGTGACTGATAATATATAGGTAGGCGTATTTAGGTTAAAATAACAGGACCACACAGAATTGTAAGACATAAAATGAAATAGCAACCTGAGACAAATAAGCATGGTAAATTATCACACAGGGAAGGACCTATATAATAAAGGACAACCAGTGGTGAGTTTCAAAATGGGATTGGGGCCTTGAGACAAGACAGTTTTCCTCGGTGGCCACAGAGCATCAATGTTGGCAACTGGTTGAAGTGTGTTGATAATGTTGATCAACTTGTTTTTAACACTTTTTCCATTTTTCAAAGATTTCAAACATGTCAACCATCATGTATTTCAACATCCGACCAATGCTACATTTTGAGTTTGGAAACTTTTGTTGGCAAATGGGCCTAGGCCAAAAAATTAAAGGTTTGTTTCCAGATACATGACTTGAAAAGAAAGGGTCGGTGTGTCGAATCTTTCTTTTTTTTAATTTTTCTTTTTACATTTATATAGGCAGTGTTAGGGCATATATCAATGGACGTATCAAATTCTTTGATTTCATTGTAAAATAATGATGGGAAAATGACAACTGTGAGAGACGGGAAGAATACGAAAGGGAGACAAGAAATCTATGAAAAAATGATGTAAAATTCCTCAAAAAGTAAGGAAAGATTCTTTAAAATATGAAAAAAAAATGAGACAAAATTCTTTAAAATCAAAAAGTAGGCCCTAATGGTATAGCCATATATCAGTGTTGAAAGATTGTTCTCTCAAAATTATTGGGTTTTTTTTGTAACTATTGTATCAACACTGTCTTTTTAACTCTGCGTTCAATCAGCACTGATTCCTTAAGGCTGAATCACAGATAATTTGATTACAGGTTTCAACTTTCAAACTCAACTATATTTCTTCCTTGCACCAGCTGTTGGTGTGTTTCATCAACATGGATTTTACATAAATGTGGCCAATGTGTCTAGATAGAGCCCCTCACAACAGAAGAGCAGGATGAAGACCGTGTAAAAGTTGCAGGTGGGGTATTCCCTGAGGGAAAGGTGGGCGAGTGAGAAAACGCTGTCTGAGCGGTGATCATTGGATGCGACACCGTCAAAGCTCGCTGAAACCGCGTCTGACGAGACCAAGCTAGATGGAGGGGCAGATAAACACGGTTTACACTTGGTAGACATTGAGCTGATTGATCTGACAATGTTTACCTAATCTTGAGTGATAATTCTCCCTTTTTATTTAATACCTTAACTGCTTCTATAGATGCTTTATACGGAAGGATTACCCTATTTCCATGAAGCCTTGCTTTGATAGTCATTATATTAATTGAATAAAAAGGTTTTGATGTGTAAAGCATTTAGCTTTTTATTGACATGCATTGTACAGCAAACGTTGCTGTATTTGTAGTCAGAGTAAATTAATGAGAGAGAAGTAAAAACTGCTGTAACCTCGGATATACAGCAGCAATGTCGGTAACTGTACAGCAAGAGTTGCTGTATTTGAGATTACAGTAAATCCTACTGTACAAATACAGTAGAAGTTGATGTATATCTACATCACCTATTTGCAGTGTGGGTACACAGTTCGACGTTGCACAAAGTTTATTCCCTCACCCTTTCTTGGAGAGGTTTGAAGAATTCCAGCATTTTGAAGACCATGCACCAGTACAATGTTGGGGAAATTGAAAGATAAATAACCCCTTGTTTGATCACTTGCGGCCAAAATGGTCCATATAAGAGACCTTTTGATTTTTGTCCAAATGTACCCCTGCTTTTGCCGAACCAGGTTCCTAGTTGGGTCAACAAGCTCAGCTGTTATTTGGAGGGGCTTTATTGTGTTGTGGATTCTATTCCCTTTCTAAATCTCTCTCAGTTCATATTTTCTTTGTTGACATTTTTATATTGGGGTGTGTTTTGGGAATAGAGGAGCAATGTCATATACTGTGACGTCGTGCATGTACAAGACTCAATGAGAAATAGGCCTATCTGTATTTTGACAATGGTGTTTTATTCTTACCTGAGCTCTCAGTTGGTTTTGATTTCCTTTGGGATCCGATGGGGAAGGAGGTATAAATAGAGATAAAATGTTTCAATGTATGAAGTATAAATATACATGCAAACCACCTACGCATGACATTATAGTGTACTCTGGGGAGTCATGTCTTCATAGGCAGTGGGATGTGGAATGGAAAGCTAGGAAAAAGAGGTTTTTAACCTTTTTATTTCATAGATCTTGTGCCCAGTGGTTCATGATGATAGTGCAGAAGTAGAAAATTCAAGCTCGGCGACTTTTACCCCTGATTTGGTGCCCAGGCCCTTTTGTTTCCTCATCTCGCTACCATCATAAATCTAATGTTATAGGATATGGGAATTTTGTGTATTTTCTTTTTCAAAATGTTATATTAGATTTTGGCAAACAATTATTCATTAGATTTTGGCAAAATTTATTCATTAAATTTTGGCAAAACTTATTCGTTAAATTTTGGCATACACTGCAAAAAAGGTGTTTAAAAATACACACCAAATTTTCTCAACACCAACATTTAAACACCTAAATACTTGAAGTGTTTAGGTGTTTAGCATTTAAACACTTGGTTAAACACTTCATGGTTAAACACGTTCAAAATTGAATGCATTTAGCACTAAAATAGTGTTTAAAGTGGGACAAATAAGTGTTTAAACAAGTGTTTAAGTTCTAAACACTAGTGTTTAATCCCTAAACACTGTTTTTACAGTGTAATCTTGGGGGGCTGAGACTCTGGTTCTCCTCTGTGATTGGGAGGAAAGGCACCCCTTGTCCCCTCCCCCTACCCCTTTCCCCACGCCCATGTAATGCGCCCTTGCACCCTGCACATGGAAAGATAATAATTATATTAATATGGATATAAATAGTTGATATTCAACACTCGGTGACATCAAAGGACATCCATTAATTGTTTAGGCCGCACTTCATCTTCAAGGTCTTATGGAGTGACATTATCAAAGATCAGAGAGTGTGAATACTATTGGTCATGTTATAGATCCACCCTTGTATCCCCCTCTCCTTCCCCTTGTGTGGGATCTTGGGTAACCCGACCAAGACTCGACCACTTAGGTGCTTGGTACCTCTCCTTCAACTTTTTTTTTTATCCTGGAAAAGGTTCATGTTTTTCACATCACCCAATGCGTGTAATTTGATCTTTATCTGAAAGTAGTTTGACTAGAGTGGACTTCATATTGTAGGTAACCACCAGCCCTTATGTTGAAACCGCAAGAATAGAAGCTAATGTTATTCCCACATCGCACTGCCCCAGAAGACATAACTCCCCATCAGCTGATACATTGAAACATTTCCCTCTATTCATACCTCTGCCTCCATTGGATCCCAATTTTAAGGCCCTTCAAATTACAAAGGGTGCAAAGGGCAAAGGACAAAGGCCTTATCGTCCTGAAGTGGTCAGCCCTTGGTCGCTCTACCCTAGCTGATAGATCCTAGGCCAGTGTGAGCGTCCTTCCCACCCTGGGTGAGACGCATGTAAGACGCCCTGTAGACTCCCAGCGAGACAGATCAAGTGACCACAGCCGCGTCTGAATGGATCATTTCTCGGTGCACCATGGGATTATCATGGTCACGTGACGCGTGGGCGAATAGGCAGATAAGGTGGGAGGGAGGGGCAAGCTTCTCTAATCATCACAAAATCCCCTCCCGTCCAGGAACGCTAAAAATAGCCAAAGGTCTCTGCTGAGAGGCCCCTGCTCGACTTGACACGGCGTCTATAATAACCCTATCATTGGCAAAAAGCCGGAAAGGGAAAGAAAGTTGTTGGAATTTTCCGTGAAATATTTCTGCAGTACATGTATTGAGTAACAGCTATATCAGCGAAAAACAAAAACTTATCTTTTTTTCGGAAATGCATGGTTTATTTATATTCTACATAAATTTTGTTCCTCCGTTAAAGAAAAAGAGTACCGAGCTTGTGGTGATCTGGGTAAACCTGATTGTGATTGTGATTTGTTAAATGGTGCTGACAAAGATGGGACATGAGGTCTCCACGATGTCCTATGCTGTCAGGACCCTCAATATAAAAACGATTAACCGTGTATGTAAGGATAAAGGGAGCCGATGAGGATTTAAGTAGGTCTATTTCTCTCCACCACCAGTTTATAGTTAGGAGAGCGACATTTTTTTGTTAGGTATACAAAAGATAATATGAACGACTGTGATTAAGCCAGCGGATGATCTTCTAGATGCTTACAGAAGTTCAACACATATCATTAATTGCTTTGAGTGGAAATGTTTCTAATTCAGTTTATAGGAATACGACAATATAGACCTAGGTTTATCATCTCCGCATTAACTAGCCATAGGCTTATGAAAATAATAGTGCAAAACATCCCTTTAAAACGTATAGCATTTCATCCATCACTGGAGGCCATTTCTTGTATACGACTACACACATGCACTAGGATTTAAAACTGCTAAGAATAAGCCAGGCTATTGTAGGTAAGGCCCTATGCCTGCTGTGTACGATCAGCACCTATGCAGTAAATACATAAGGTTTGGTAGAGCAATCTTACTGGTGCAGACGTTAGTGATTACTAGTGCATAATACTGTAATGGCATACCTCAAGGCTTCTTACTACGACTTGAAGGACAGTAGTCGTAGTGTGTTAAGAAATAGCCTCCTGAGGAGTGCAATTGGTGGCTTAAATTATGTACTGTCTGTATTCCATTCAAATGGAAATATGAAGGGTTTCTATGTTCTAGGTCATTCCCATTCCCCATATCAATGTGATACATGTTCATGGGGTTTCTTAGTTTAATTTTATCAGTAACTTTTCAATCAGGTGAACAGACAAGCATTTAACGTCGTTGAACTCAGCTTGTGTTTTATAGGCGAAGTTTTTACAAAAGTCAAGTACCAAAGGTACCAAAATCAAGCCCCACCTGCTTTTCCTTCACTTTATGTGAGACGTGCACCTTACACGCGAGGAATTACGGGACTTTATAAGAGCTGAATGGTAGGATGTAGAACACAGTGCATGGAGGATCCATGTTGAAGTCCGCTATCAAACCCAAGCTCAACCCAGCCCCTGTTGATGGTACCAGCACGTGCGTCATACGTAACGTCATCCCCCAACCATCGTGTGACGTAACCACGTCGTCGTGACGTCATGGTGTTACCTGGGGCCCCGTGGATGGCAAATCCGTGGTGTACAATGACGTCACCTGCATGATGATAATAATAATAATAATAATAATAATAATAATAATAATAATAATAATAATAATAATAATAATAATAATAATAATAATAATAATAATAATAATAATAATAGAAAACTACACTCAAGCATTCTGTACATAATCAAATACGTAAAACAGTTAAAATAAATCAAATGGTATATGAAGGTTACATCAAAAGTTTTCTTTGATTAAAGCTAACTTAATAGGTCGCAGAGATGGTGAACCGACAATTTGTAATGAAAAGTACCACTTATGGCACTGAATTGTAAGAAAATAAAGGGGAAAAGATCTATCTACTATGAATATGATACTGTAGATGATTGGTGGGTAGAGGTAGGCTAGCCCTGTATATGCCTGTACGGAACAACCAATTAATGCAGGTCGGTTAAATATTGTTTAGGATGTTAATCATAAACAACATGCAATTCATTTTTGCAAAAAGATTTCTGTTTGATTGTTGAGATTGGGGTCGGCTATGGCAAATTCGAACTTGTAATGGATCTGAATGAAATAGCTTGAATTGCACCAAACAGTTGATCCAAGGAGGATTGAATTCGAAAGTTGAAACAACATGCTATGTTGATAATATAGCATGTTGTTTCAAATCAACTAGGCATATACTGATAATATAGCGTGTTGTTTCAACTTTCGAATTATAATTTATAGTAATCAAATCACCCATGCCATTATACATATATATATATATATATATATATATATATATATATATATATATATATATATATATAGATACACCAGCACTGAGTTTGCAATCTGTGTTGTTTAATTGTTGATATGATATAATTTCCAAGTTGGTATTCAGCAGATGATCTAATGTTTACATGCCAATGCAGAATCAACAGTAGATTTGAAGTGTTGATTCACTGGTTACAAATTAATGTTGAATTATATATGCATGATAAATTGGTTGACAACATTAGAAACGGCAACATTGGAAAAACCAGGTTGATCAACATTGTCAGCACATAGCAACTAGTTGTCAACATTGATTCAACGTGCTGTGGCCACTTTAGAGGAGCAGGACAGGGAGCCCTTTGGGGTCATTTAATCCGTAAGATTACTGATAGCTATAAGTTGTTTGTTTTTTTTATGTTGTCTAATGTCTCTGGGTATGGAAAAGTGATGTTTGACCAATGAAAGCTTGTGCAGTCACTGAGAAATCTGCAATTCTTTACAACCATCTCTTGAAATTTTAGCCATGTTTTTAAGAGCTAAAATACACATTGGTCTACCTGTTCTGGCACTAATATTCATCTTACAACAATTCTAATGGTACCTACCCCCCCCCCTAAATTGGACCCAACGATCACATTGCAGCCAGCCATTTTTTGCTAGGACAGGCGGTTACCTAGCAACAGCTGATTTGAGCTAGCAACAGACCCTTTCCGAGACAAAGAAAGGCCTTTCCTAGGAATGACTTACAGAATGGAGATCATGGCTATTGCTTCTCATTTTGGTATTGAGAAGCTCCATGCTATTGTAGAAAATGCAATATTGTACCAAAACACAGTGTGCTAATCAGGGAATGAAGAAGAAAAATGATATAGCAAGTATAATGAAAACATGCAACTTCAGCCTTTTCTTCTATTGGAAAAATATTATTTACTGGATAATTGTAGTGTGTCTTATATCCTCAAAAACATCTGAGGCTTTCAATTTACTCCTAGAGTAGCTGCCTAGCAACAACAAATTTACTTAGCAACCTATATTGAGAAGTATATTCATAAAAAGACATTTGGATTTGATGAGAATTAAGCATCAATGGACTCAATGTAATTATACCTCAAAATACCCCCCAAAATAGGAAATAATTATATTTAACAATTGTGCAGTTAGTTATTGTTTAGAAAGTACTAGTTTTTGCATAGCAAGTAGCCTACCAACTGACACACAGATGCTCCAAAAATGAAAAGATATCCGCCAGGTATTCTAGTGAGCACAGGGGCTTTTTACTAAAGATGTCTATTGCTGGGCAAGAGACATCATGAGTGTATTGTTTGTAAACCAACCACATTCCAAGGACCATGTGATAGCCAAGTTCATGTACATGTGTATATGTAGATCCAATGAGATGAGATTCAAATATTAGTAAGCTATATTTGCTTGAAATATGTGATCCTATTATAAAATATCCCAATAGAAAAAAAAAAGAAATTACCCAGCAACTCATTTCCTTTTTCTAATTTGGAAAATAATATAAACCATACCTAGCGGCCTACAAATATTCAAATTACTACTATTCTATAGTATGGTACTCCCATTTATAAGCTGGACCCTCAGTCAAAGTAATATACTTTGAGCTGCAGCCAGAGCCTGAAATGACCTATAAGCCACACCTTATACAGGGGCTTCATACAAGTTCTGCAGACTTAAATACAAGATCAACTGTCACTACTTTGGCTCAAGATAACATCAGCAAAGTATCATTGAAAGCAGGTTATGTATCGGGTTGAGGTGACAGGTCAGTCTGTGATTTATGTGAGTCTCAGAACACAGATGATATTTTAATGTTTCATTGGGTGTCATTTGGTAACCTGCCATACCTTAGTAATTGCTGTTATAATAAGCGTGACATGAAGTCTATGTGCTTGATTACCCACTATCAGTAGTATCATTCCTTTCCTGTCAAGGAGAAGTCAAGGAATGCTACCAACATTAACATGTCAAGTCAAGTCGCTATCAAGAGCTATATTAACCATAGATCCAATCAGCCACAAGGCATATACCTGTCTATACAAGGTCATATCAAATATACAGACAGATTCAAATTACCTAATTATTGGAACTGTAACAAGAAGGGACTCCTTATGTACCTAATACTACCATAGAATCATGTGTAAATGGCATGGCTTCTACATGAATCCAACCCTTGTCTTGTCATATACAATGTAGGATGCCCCCGTGCCTCGTAGCCTTAGCCTCAAGTCAATTACCTTAGGCCAATGCTTAGAGTATTGGTCTGTGACTTTGGGTGTGTGTAGAGGGTTATGAAATTACCTCCTTATGGTCATTCAATGCCTTCATATGTCATTCTTCCCCAATGAAATGCTGGTCAGTCCTTTAGCAAATGATGCATCAATGTATCATACCAAGTATCTCAGTACCAACTCAGAAGGTGGAGTGTAAAAATGAATATTCAAATGCTAAAGCATATTATGAATGTACATGTGGCAATGCCCTGAAATATGTAGGCTATAGAAATTCCATTACTTCAGTTTGAACATATCTGGATAGAATGTTAATTGTTATATGGATGTTTTCCATCATCTAGATGATGATCTCTGGTGACAGACAGATGGTCTCTGTCTATGTCAATCTGCTGTATTTTAGGGACTTTTAACAATGATAGAGCCGGCTGGAAAGAGTTAAGAACATTATCTATAGCCTAAAATAAAGTCCTAGCTAATTTCTTGTAACATGACCTTCCAGCAAGGAGAATGGTCACAGGTAGGGTCTTTTGCTTAGTTTGCTAGGCACTTTCTGTTTGTTGGATCATATGGCTGGTACTTGTGGCCTTATAGCTGAGTCCTACCAGTAAGGTTCCGGAAAAGTCCACTTCTGCCAACAGAAGTGACCTTATAAAGCAGCTAATTCACCATTGACAGAATGATGATAGCAATTGCAAGATCCATGCAATCACAGTTATCTGATGCTGCTAGGTTAAGCTATAGTTTCCTTAGTAGAACTTTTAGAGAAGGTTTGTGACAGAATAATCATCACACATTATATTTAATTCTGATCAAAATCTATATAATATTATAAATAACATAATTTAGAGTAATGCTGCTTAAGGCCGTTCAAATATTACGTAACACAATTTTGGCCACTTTTTGACCCCTTCCCCCCTTGTAACAATATGGGGCTTCTTATCAATATTCCTAAATCTATTTGATCCCTCTTAATTTAACAAGAATTATAGGAAGATCTCTAAAATCACATTAAAATGCTGGTAAATTGTCAAATTTTGCCATGTGATTCCTCATTTTTATTATGTAACACTTGGGTAGACCCCCCTCCCCCTGTAACAAAGTGTAACAAACTTCATGACCCCCCTACGGTGTTACGTAATATTTGAATGGCCCCTTAGCAAATATTTAATTGCTAAGAAGTAAACAGGTCTAGCAATGAGGCTTTGGCAGCACTGACAGAGAGTAGACACAACTTCAGATTTATTTTCTTTATAAATCGATAGGTTCCATAATCATGTTTTTATATCTGAGTAGAGCAGTTGTCAGTTGGTTTCACCACTTGCTAAACAAAAGCTAGCAAGGTTTAAGCAACTGCCAACTCTTTGAGTATTGAACAATTATCTGACACATTTCCTATTACTCCAGGGATATTTCTAAAAAGATCTACTCAGTTCTGAATAAATTGAGTCCAATGATGGTTAACTCTCTTCACAATAATACATATTTGTCTATGAACAAGCTCCTCTGTATAAGTTGCTATGTAAATTTGTTGCTAAGGAATCACTGCCCCACAAGTAGAGTAAAACCTCAGATGTATTCTCATTTCATCATTTTCAGGATATAAGACACACTACAATTGTCCAGTAAAGAATATTTTGCCAATACAGGATAATGCTGAAGTTGCATGTTTTCTTCCTACTTGCTATAGGTCTCTCATTTTTTTTTCTATATTTTCTGATCAGCACACTGTATTTTGGTACAATATTGCCTATTATATTTTTCCTCGCCTTTGATCTGAGGCACATTGTAATATCAGAGTGGTACACACGATTAGCGCACTGTAATGTTGTGTCACTTAGAACATCACCAGACCAATTACCATGACAGCCTGAGATGGTTACTTATATTGATCGATTTCTGGCATACAACGATGCCTTAATCGTGATGTTGTACTGTGCATAGAGGGATATGACCAAGAAAGTCCACGATAGGTTTTTCTTAGTCAATGACGAGACCACCTTATTTTCATAATGAATTATTTTGGCATAATTGGCAGCACACGGTCTTCTAAGAGGCTGGGGAGCAGCAATATCATGTCAAATATGGATAAGTTTGTTACGGTTATGAAAGAACATCACCCTAGTCTAATAAATGCATTTGCAAAGTTTGTGTATACTGCGTTTAAGCAGAGGCAGCAGCAGCTTTAAACTACCCTCTGTGGAATCCAACTATTATTCTAGGTACTATGTATATTGTATGGTTTTACCTAGTATTATATCATCACATTCATAAATTGTAATGTATAACCTAGATATATAAATATATGTAACAGGATCTGCAAAAAGGGCCCTTAGTGCAAGGTACCTTAACCCTTTCGTGCCCAGAATTATTTTGAGAAAGCTGGTTTATTCAACAAACTTGACATAGTAGAAACTACCACCCATATAATGTTTAGATTATAGTTCTAGTTCAAATGTTAACTAAGGGGGCACATAAAATAGCTTTCAGAAAATGTAACATGAAGCATAGGTTAGAGTATTATATGAGTCAATAGGACTTGATGATGACACAAGAAGTTGAAAGGGGCTGATTTGGATGAAGGTTTCCAGAATATCAAATTTTCTTTAAATTTATTTAATTTTGATGGGGAAAAAGCTTCTTTCAATTCATAAAGCATTATTTTCACATTTGGAAGAAGGCCATATTGATGGAAACAGAAAGGAATAGGCATTATAATTGGATTCCTTGGAGAAAATCACATGAAAAATATTTCATCAATATTTTTGGGAATTTTTATCAATATCTTTTGAATTTATTGAATTTTCCCCTTTATTCTAATCACCAGAGCGTGCACTTTTCATGTATTTTATGCCCATTTTCAATCCATTAGTTTATTTAAAAGGGCCTATTAATTATTAAATAGCTTATGTATCATGACATATATGGTATCGTTGGAAAGCCCTTGACAGTATGAGTCTATTGGTGTAAATACCATCTTTACCCAATCAATATTAAACCAATGGTGACCTGTCAAATACTTTTGCTAATCTGGGCACATAAGGGTTAAGGTCCATACTCCCAGTACATGTCACATATGAGTTATAGGTATGGTACAGTTGACCCACCTAGGTTATGTATGCCGTGTCTGTATTTGTGTATCTCTGTAGGGATTTTTTTGTCTACATGATACCTTGTAAGCATGCTTGTGTGTGTGAATGTATGAGTGATCGTGTGAGTGATCTGTGTTATACAGAAGTATCTGTTTTCATAGATATAGTTCTGTAGTACTGTATACTATGCATGTAGTTTGTAGAACATAGAGCATATTAGGGATGTCATCGATATTCACCATATCTAAATATCGGCAACATTTCGATGATAAAAATTGTATCGACATTACCTTTATATCGATATATATTGACCCATATAGGCCTATGTGGTTCCAACAGAAGAAAAACACAGATTTTCTTATAATGATGATAGATATAATATATATAGACAGCACACACAAAAGATATTCTAAATATCTAGGCTGTTCGCCTAACATTTGTTGGAATTGCTAAGGGAAGTTGGGAGTTTGCACATCGCCAAACCACCAAAGTTTTCTTGGGAGGTTACGCCTAACCCTTAGGAGAAATCATGCAAGTTGGGCATTCTTCCTAAGTTGCCTTAGACTTTCTCACTAACTACATGGACTATTTCAATACCCATAATACCCATTCTTTTATTTTGATTTAAATGCTAGGTGTAAACCCAACATGGATTAGAGTGGGCACGTCCGCTAATGTGTGAACGATTTTCTATTTTGCTGATGGATGTGATGTATCTAGTGCCCAGAACAAGCTGTTAAAACATCAAAACTTAATTTGAAGTTTTTCTATGGAAAACTAGCTGAAACCTTATAGGTTGATTTATTCCTATCCTAGTTTTTATTCCAGATAACATCAGGCCCTCTGATGACTGTAAAGAGCTTATATAACACCAGTGCATAGGGCTGTTACTCACATACACACACATCAAGCTATAATTAACAGGTCAGGCAGTAGAACCTGCAAACTGTGCACACCACTCTGTGCAGGCATTGGAGTTATGGGGTGCTGAATGTAAAAGTATAGAGGGCATTTATGAAATGAGGTTTACTTTTTGGACTGTAAGGTAATAGACCCAGGGAGGTTGTGTGGACTCTTGACAGGTAACTTCACAGAAGACAATTTGATACAGTAACATATATTTGGGTTCATGGGGACATTCCTCTAGAATTACAGCATTTCATATTGAAGGTAAGATGAGGTTTGTGTCCTTATGTCAAATCAATTCACTTCATTTATCTCTAGCATACTGGGCTCGGGCTTAAAGTTTCATCATGTACCACTCACATATTTTATCATTTCCTGTTTTTGGATCTAGTTGCATAGTTTGAGCTGGTATCTGAACAAAAGTAGATGTACCCTCCCCCTTAACATCAGAAAGGGAAATATGCTGTTTGGGGACACATATAATATGCACTATTAAGAGAATATGATAAAATCCATATTTTCACTGTAACAAATCAGATGGATTGGATATAGTCCAGTTGAAACATTTGGCACAGCAAACGTGCCTGATGTTCAGGGGACAAAGGACAGGTGAGGGCAGTTGTTGGTACCCCAGGGAGTGGTCATTTGTCAAAATAGGGGACAAAGTCTTCAGATTTGGATCAGATCTGGTATTTTTCCTCTCCCCTCCTTTGTATCAAGAGTGTCAGTTCTATCCCCTCTAACCAAGGGTAATGGCTTATCTCCTGGCCCTTACATGTATATGTGTCTTTCTATCTGTCCATCTTAAAATGTTTGGGGTGGGCATGATGGGTGTGAATTTCTATAATCAATCCATCCTCTTGTTTTTATATATAATACTTTCTCACTAGGCCCAATGCATCAGGGTGTCACAGCCTGAAAATTAGGACCTCAGCTCTGCTTTGCTAGCATGTATTCCTGAATATCATCTCATCTCTGCCAACTCAGTGATTACAATAGCACTGCTAGTAAGGGGTATTTTTTAACCTTTGAACCCAGATGTACCCTCCCATGATAGATTTTTAAAACAGAAGGCAGTAACATCATGTTGCTAAGTGTTAATCTCTTGACCTCCCCTCCCCCCCCCCACCCATTCATCATTAAATGACTTTCCCCATGAATGTACACCTACGTTATGGGTGATTGGTTTGACTACCACAAGGTGGGTAGGAGGTACTCTGGTGCCCTGAGGTATAAACACTCATGCCACCACCATAGAGGAAGCAACAAGGCACAGTGGGAGTAGACTATATAACTACCACCATGCCTTGCTTCCAGCCACAGGAACATTAAATGGAACTAGAAACACTGCTCACTCTTCAAACATAGGTTATATTTTGCGCAGTCTGAAATATCTGCTTGCAGAGTGTCAAGCATTATGCTGGTGTTTACCAGTGCCATCTTATATAATGCTAAGTACTAGTGTAGTTAGGATTGAAATTAGTGTGACTAGCACACGGGGGGAAGGTAGGTCCAAATGCCTCTGTACTCTGGTGCCCTGAGGCATAAACCCTCAGTGTACCACTGTGCAGGAAGCAGCAAGGGATAGTGGTCCTAGACTATAGTTAACTCCCACCATGTTCCTAGCTCAGTCAAAAGAACAGGAAATGGTGCTCACTCCTCAAGCATAGGATGCAGCTATGTAGGCTGAAACATATACTCTCAGAGTGACAAACTCAAAGTCATGTTGGTGCTCACCAGTGCTATAATATGGCACTTAGTACAAGTGTAATGCCAATGGGTCACTGACCAGAGACTTTTCCTAGTCTCCCTCCTGAGCAGTGCTGCCATCTGGTAAAAATAACATGCTAAGTCCAACTTTGGTCAAGCAATGTCCTTTTTTCCGCCATAAACCCTCTTTTGTGGTATTTGGAGCTATCAAGTTGAATAATATAGACAAGCTGTTGGTAGATGTAGTGCACACAATGGACAATAGATTCATGTATAGAAGTGTTTTAGCCATGTCTCCATTGAATTTCAAATTGGTCATTTTAGCGGACGAGCCCACCTTAAGACACCCAGAACAGAGCCTCTCCATTTGAGAAGCAAGTTTAATGCCTCATACCATTTTCATTTACGACCCCTGAACTTAGTTGTTCTGGGTTTGACTCATAGGGCCATAGATATGAGAAAACTGAATTTCCAGAGAAAAGGTGTCTCCATTCTTCTTCCTTGTTCCATCAATAACATAATAAGTCTATAGGCTGTATTCTGTTAAGTCCTATGCCAAGTTGAATGGTGAAGGCTTTATCATGTCAATAGTCATTAGAAGTGCCATTAATTTTAAATTTGTAGGCCTTTCCATGATACACACTTCCCACAAAGGTCCTCATGCAAACCACACTGCCACCTGGTGTGAAGAAATCTACTAACCCTTAGATAAAACTACTAACCCCTTAGACAAAAAGACCGCTTTTCTCTCTTGGTTAAATCAAGCCAGCTTGCCTGAAAAGGTTAGTGAATACAACTAACATGTTAGTAAAATATTACTAACATGTTGGGTATTTTGCCTAACCAGTGGTTTTGTCTAAGTTAAATTAGTATTTACTTATTTGGATTTTTTATCCCGTGCAAAGGGTGTCATATTTGGTATCAAATTCAAGCTTATTATGGAAAGAATTCGGCTAGCCATAGGAATTCAACATATATTTTTCAATTCATAAGTGCTAGATTAAGAAAAGACAACAACATGTAAAGCACCCTTTGACTTTGCAACATAGTGTAGGGGCCAGCTCTGGCTGTAAGTCCATGGCGGTAGGCCATCTGCCCCGTTCGGTTGCACCAGCCCTCAGGGGCTTGTCAGATGGTATAAGCTGCCCCCCTTGTGTATTATACCGATCCAGATGTAGGTGGAAGGTAGAGAATGTCAGACGGGGAAGTAGCTCAGCGGTAGAGCTTCCGCCTGCAGGTTGGAGGGTCCCGGGTTCGACTCCCGGTTTCTCCAGGACGTTTTCCGCCGACCTCTACACTGGTAGAGAAACCGAGTTGGTCCTGCCCTGCAAGGGGGGACTACGAGACCTCGGTACCTGGGCTGGTGTGACACGAATGACGATTCAATTTGCTAGTGCTGGGAGGAGACTTGGTGGTTGGTCACAACTCAGTACTAGTCCCGGGTATCTGGTACCTATAGGGTACTGAACCCTATATTGAATCTGGTAGGGAGGAGTGTAGGGGCCAGCTCTGCCGTAAGACCAGCAGCCCGTTTCTGGAGATCCCAGCCCCCAGGGGCTGGCATCCGGTGGTAGCTCCCCCCTATGTGTGTGTCATACCAATCCAGGTGTAGGTGCCTGGAACGGTACAATACAGATACGCTTCGACCCTGGCAGTACTGTGTACTGGTAGGTCAACTGGGAAGTCAGGAGTGCCTCACACTGCTTGATAAAGCCCAACCGATCTGGTTGGGAGGAATGCTTGGTGCTGGTTGGCCATGGTTGAAACTGGTTGGGAGGAGTGTAGGGGCCAGCTCTGGCTGTAAGTCCATGGTGGTAGGCCATCTGCCCCGTTCCGGTTGCACCAGCCCTCAGGGGCTGGTCAGCAGGTATAAGCTGCCCCCCTTGTGCATTATACCGATTCAGATGTAGGTGGAAGGTAGAGAATGTCAGACAGGGAAGTAGCTCAGCGGTAGAGCTTCCGCCTGCAGGTTGAAGGGTCCCGGGTTCGACTCCCGGTTTCTCCAGGACGTTTTCCGCCGACCTCTACAATAGATTCCCAAAAATGGCCATTGCAAAATGATGCTAATCAATCCTGAGTTCGGCACAGTAGGTTGTTTGTTCAAATGAATACCATTGAAGATGTCTAAATCCACATGTTTTAAACATTCCGGAGGATCTAAATGAATCATTTTCACCCTTCTAGCAGAACTTATCAAATTTCCATCTTTTCCTTTTTTGTGAAGCACGTTATTTGGGGCCCTACAACTTAATTTTCCTCTACAATAAGACTTGTAAAATGGGTTTAATATTACATTCTATTGCATTTGAATATCCTGATATATCGGAATATCGAGACAAAAAATCGCGATAATCGAAATCGGGAAGAAACAGATGTCAATGACATCCCTAGAGCATATATATTATTGTAGTGGACTTACTATATGACACATAGGTGAGCAATGACCTCACTGTTTTGTTGTCAATTATAGCTATTATTATTATTATTAATATCTGACGTCGCAACTGCATTTCTGTTTAGTCTGGTAAGCTGGGGTTATTTAGTGCTTATTACCAAAGGAAATATCCAAGCACTGTGAAAATAAATCTACATGCTTCATCTAAGTGTAGCCAAGCGGTGTTATGCACAAACATGCTTTACTATCGGTAGGTCAGAATCTCTTTCAAAACTGCAGGGTCTACTAAATGAAGTCATCATTAAAATTTTATTTCTTTACTTCTTCTCCTGGTTTCATTTCCATTTGTTAGAAATAAGAACGTTTATGACCTAAATGTCAAAAGAATTTCTTTGTGTAGGCCCAGTCAAAATAAATTATCTCTTCTTTTATTTTATAACTTACCATTGTTTTCAAAATACTTCTGATACGTTTTCTTTCCCAACGTTCAAGGGGATTAAAACTTTTTGTAGTTTATAGACGCCAGAAAACGTCTATTACAAACTTTTCTTTTATCAAAACCTTCGTCATACATTCCTAAACGTTACAAAAACGTTATTTTTTTCAGACTATGTCCTCACCTGGCTGAAGGTCCCATACGAGCAGCTAAGCCTTACCATCCTTTACCAGCTGCTCCACGTCTGGCACTGGTTCCCGGGAGGCCTCCTTGTATGTCTCCTCGCCAGCGAAACTCCTTATTTGGAAATGACGTGGGTCGGCGTGTGAATGACGCCAGTACTGGACACAGGTGTCGGCAGTTACAGGGTCCAGGGCAAGCCACATAGAGCATACCTGTAAGGACAAAAATTAATTGACTAATAAATTAATTACCTAACTAATTAACCAATTAGTCGATCCTACCCATCTTTAACGGGGAAATAGAAACTATTTATTATATCGAGAGATTATTTGACCGTAGTCAAGGTTATATTCATTTTCACCTTTGAGAAAAAAAAATCCAAACACTACTGCAGTTCAAGTACATGTATATCTTCACTTTGCATGGTCATCTACCATTAGTGTCTCAAGATTGGCGCTAATTCAAGTCATGGTGTATTTTAAGATTTGTACCCCTGTACCCCCCCCCCCCCACTCATGCAGGCCAATATGGTATTCTCGTGTACCTTATACCCATAGTCCATGAAGGCCAAGTGCATGGACTATGGTTCCTGCTAGGTATTTCTCAAACGCTACGAATTGAGACTGCCCACTACGAATTGGCCACCCCCTACAATCCAGGCCATTCGCAGGGAGGTGGAGTGAGTGCCCCTGTATTACCTACGATTGGCTATCCAGATGCATGGCTTTTCCCTCTATATCTGCACCAGTCATAGTGATTGATCCTGCCAACCCAAGAATCCCCTTCCGATCCAGGTCAGGGTGGTACTATTTGGGGGTGCCCAAAGCTTAGCGTTTGAGAAATGGCTTCCTGTGTATACATACCCAATACATTTGATAATGCCCTTACCTGGTCGCCCTGTATGTGGTAGTATGACATGTCATTGTGCCACGGTGTAAGTGTGGATGTACCAGGCTCCTTACTCAGGATGTGGTCATAGAACAGTCGTATCTGCATACAGCATTAAGAGTAAGGATGTGGTCATAGAACAGTCGTATGTGTATAAATCAATAACAGCAATGATGTGGTCATAGAACAGTCGTATCTGTATAAAGCAGTAACAGTAACGACAATCACTGGAAGTGGCGGATTTAGACGGGGGGCACGGGGGCGCGCACCCCCTCCCTTTTATTTGGCTCATTTAAGCCTGAAATTTAGCACAAAAAAAAGGGCCTAACAAGGGCTTAACACTCCTTTTCAGAATCTTGGATCCGCCACCGGTGACTGCTCATGAAATAAACATATATAAAGTAAGAAGTGTAAGGATACATCGTCTAAACCAAAAAGTACAAGATACGTCATAGAATAGACACATCTTGACCAAGAAGACCTATGATGTGGTCATATATAAAATAGACATATCTTAACTGAGAAGTGTAAAGGACATGGTCATAGAATAGACATATCTATACCAAAAAGTGTAATAATGTGGTCATTTGATAGATGTACTAAAGAAAAATAATGTTCAAAATCTTAGTCAGATGTTAGTAAAAAAGCTAACTTTCCGACAATACCTAGTCAAAAGCATGTGCCTAAGTGTCCAAGTTTTTCTTAGTCAAATATGACTAACCATTAGTCAAAGTGCCAAACTTGCCTTGGCTTGCCTGATTTTGACTAAGATTCCTTGATGGTTTTGACTAAGCATGCAATCTAATGCTTTTTGATTTAATTCAAATGGGGAGTGTCTAGTTTATTTAACAAATCATCAACCTATTTGATATATTTTGCCAAGCTTGATGTTATATTGAATTGCGAAAGCTTCAATTGTATACAGTGCCTAAAAATCTCCATCATCCATCAAACAATTTATGGTTCGAAGCCACCAGAAAAATTCTGTTTCAAACCATGCTGCCACCTGGTGTGTAAAGGCCATACTATACCAATATACCTAAGTCAAAGTCACGAAGGGATCTTAGTCGAAGTGATTAAGATCCATTAGTGACAGTGGCTAAGATAAGTTAGCTTGCCTAAAAATTCCCAGCCGATATCTTGTTCAAGATTGTGCTTGGAGAGAGAAAATGATTTGGGTAGTCAATGCTAGACATTGTTAGTCACACATTAGTCATATGTACTAACTAAGATTATTTGGCCGTTTTGACAAGTTAAGTTAGACTGACTAACTTGGATTATTATTTCTGTGTATCTTGGTCATGAAGTGTAAGAACATGGTCATAAAATAGATGCATCTTGGCCAAGAAATGTAAGGATATGGCCATAGAATAGACATATCTAAACTAAGAAGTGTAAGGATGTGGTCAAAGAATGGACATATCTTAAAAGTGTAAGGATGTGGTCATAGGAAAGACATTAGACCATTATATCATTAAGTGCTGTACACTATTATAAATGGATACAATTAGGCCTTGGTCGCCCAGACACTCCTCTTGCAGAGGAAATTTTGTTGGATTCAATCTGACAGTACTGACTGACTACCAAGAATGTTTTTTATAAGATCAATCCTTTATGTCTTAACTTGTATCTGTAAATGCCGTGAGTAATGTTCAAGCCTATCATTGCACCATTACACAAGTTGGTATATACATGTAGTGACTATAGTCTGCACATACTGACTGAGACTTCATCAGTTTTGCTGCTATCGTGGCCAGGGGTCCGTTAAAAACGAAGTCCTTGGCATCTTGGTTCCTTCTCCACATAAACTGGTCCTCAAAGAAACGACCTACAAAATTAAAGACCTATAAAGTTATGGTTTAATCATAGGATAATCATAATTTGGCCAACAATTCTACCATAATCTCTCAGGATTGAGCAAGTAAGGGTCACATGATGCTAGAATGAATACCAGTAATCTCCGTTGGTCAAAATGAATCGTGAAGGCGATTAACACACCAGCTAGCCATTTCTCAAATGCTACGATCCTACCCCTCTCTCTCCAATTCCAACCACCCCTATGATCCAGTGCAATCGCAGTGATTGACCCTGGGTGATTATGCATTACCTACGATTGCCTATTCAAATGCATGCCCTTTACCTCTATACCTGCACCAGTCATAGTGATTGACCCTGCACAATCAAGAATTCCCTTCCGATCCAGGCCAGGTCAGTACGATTTAGGGGTGCTCAAATCTTAGCTTCTGAGAAATGACTTCCAGGTCTATAGTTTATGCTTCATGTAAACCTTACAGAGTTACTTTATTCAAATGGTACAAAAATACACGCATTTCTATAGCATGAATGGTCATTTTATCTGCTGTAAGAGCCTAAAGAATCCTACACTTTATAGAAAGGACATATTCAAAATGGAGGTATTTGATAAATAGTCTTAATGACGTGTTTTTTTCAACCATTGCTAGTATGCGTTTGTTTCACCTCTTACAGTGCCTATTACATATTGAAATAGTCCTTTCACTCCTGTGGTAAAGACAATGCTACCTTTAGGATTTTATTAGGGACATCATAATGGCAAACATGAGAAAGTCCTCCCTCCCTCTCTCTCTCTCTCTCTCTCTCTCTCTCTCTCTCTCTCTCTCTCTCTCTCTCTCTCATCTTGGTATATTTCATCTAATAACCCCAATTGTTTAACTGTTGTGTATGTATTCTTCTTTTGTTACTGACCTCACATTCATACATAGATTAGTATGTTTAATTTCTCTTACCCTTCCCAGATTTGTCATGTTCGAAAGAAGTGCCAGCCTTTTCTTTCATAACGGTCTCTGTAACATCTCGTAGTTTCTCCACCCATTCCTGGGATACCACAGAACGCAGCACAACGGCGCCATCTCCTGTATACCTAAAGAAATACATATACTGGATACTCGTAGGTTAGGCAATTTGTTGATAATTAGGTAATGGTAGGATGGCAACGTTTCCTTTTTTAGAAAAAAAATTCTACATTTGCAACTGGATCCTGTCAAATCATATATAGGCAAAAACTTTTTTCCCGGAGAATATCGGAGGGGCTCTTGTCGACCATGATGTATTACCCCTGGATGCATGCATACAAGGCCGAATGGGTATGTCTAGTATAGGACCTTCTAAGGAAGAAGCACAAGCTAAATTTCAGTGTACACTGTGTGTGTATTCACCAAAAGAAAAGCCTTAATTCTGTACAAAGGCCAAAAAAAAACGGAGACGAAACATACCAATTATACCTAATTTGAGGCTGCTAAGTCTGAAAATGAGGTTAAAAAATGCCTATTGGCTCTCAATTTTGAGATATCCATAGGGTGCCATGTATATGCTAAAAAATCCCCCCGAGGGCAATGATTTCACTATGTTCACCTATGTAGTGCAGTCCAAACCTGTACATTGTCATTCCTCTGGGTACCATCAATAGCTTTGACACTGCTGCAAATCATATTTCACCCAAAAGTGGCTCCTAGCCCTCTATTATTCCAGGCATCGGAACCAGTTTTATGGAATATTATGTGTTTGGTGTTAGCACGCTCCATATGCATAGGTTTAGCAGTTTTGATAGTCCAGACGCACAATTCCACCTTGGATCATGCCACTAGAGGTCAAGATGCATGTATTACCACACTAAATAGCCTCGGTTTCATGTACATTGCATTATAACTCTCGTTTCAGGGTTATATTGCTTCATTTTGGTACAAGTGTAGTCCTGTTAACTTCCTTGAAACACTGACTTCTGGATCATTTAGAGCAACCAGCCATGATTTATGGTGAGTAAGGTTCCATCTTAACATCAGTATTATCCATGATCATATGATTAAAGTGATGGTAATTTGACATTATAACCAAAATAGGCTACATAGTAAATGGAAGTCATGGCTTGCCCTCAGAGCAGTCATAACAGGATTTCTGGGAAACAATAGGGTTGAGGAATATGTAGAGTGTGTGGATACACTGCTGGCACATACCAGAAACTCAAATGCAAGACATCCTTGATGATCCATCTCCTGCATCAGACCTCGCATTCTTCCCCAAGCAAACTGTGACTCGGTAAGTCACATACATGGGGAGAGATTCCAACACGACCTCTCAGAGATGGAAAAATGCTACCAAAGATAGTGGTTACCTTCTCTTCTAGCAGGCTAGTAATGGGGTCTGAAGTGGGATGAGCCGAACGTTGTGTATAAGAGGCAGGTAAAACTGTCTTGAACAAGTGTCAACTGGCTAATATTTTGAGCTTATTTTCTACTTTTACTGCATATTACAGAGTCAAAGGATGAGCAATTCATCAGGTATGGGTCTGGAAATGGTAATCAAAGACAAATAGATCAGATTTGATGTCAAATCTGGTGTTTGTACAGTATGCACTAATATGGATTTGGCTACCGAGGACGAAAATTGGCAATTCTAAGGTAGTATGAGTATCTCAAAATTGAGAGCCACCAGCAAAAAACGGATGTTATTTTTGAATTCCCCAGGTCAAAATACATGGGAATGAATGGATTTCAGCTTGTTTTTTTGTTGCAAAAAGTGAAAATTTGTTGTACAGTGTTATTGTAGGGGCCGGCATCGTTGTATATATATTAGTGCGCTTCATCCGAGAGACGTGCTCGTGTGGTGCTCGTTCCTTCTATGCCAACCAGGTGTCGCTTCGCGATACCCATTTGGTACAAGAGGGGGCAGCACCATGCCTCACATGTTATGTTGTCCAATAGTGAGTAGGCTAAAAAGCATTTCTAAAATCACATACAGCCGATGCAGTACTGGGAGATCATATTCTAACCCTCTTTTTTATCTGGAAATTCCTTTGTCTGCATTAATTATTAAGATTGAGTCTAATAAGAATGCCGCTAGGTCAACCCTTGTGGGACTGACTCATGCCCCCATGTTTCTGTTTCTTGTTCTTCATAATCCATCAAATCTTTCCTTCCATGTGCAAAAAAAACAGCCCTGCATTTGTGCATCATGTCAACCCTGCGGAAGTGTATCAATCCCATAGAGTTGACATGATGCCTAAATGCAGCATTGGTGTCTCACCAGAGCTGAATTCATGCATCATGACACCAAAGGGTGAAATGCACTATGCAGTCCTTAAGGGGTTCAGATGTGCATTATTTGTTCTCTTGTTTTATTGCACCGAGGAACCCAATGGAAGCTGAAGAGGCACTTATTAGTTGTGTTGGCTTACATGGAAGCAGTTCTTAGTCTCAAGAAATAAATGATGTATCCCTGAGAGGTCTATAAATGCCAATAACCCAGGCATGTGTGTGTAGTAAACAAAGTCAAGGATCTTGGAAGAAGAAACCTTCTGCTTATTCAGCAGGATGTGGAGGGACGAGAATATACTGAATGGGGAGGGTTTTTATAGGTCTAGTCCAATGTTGATATGAAGTTAGTAATATAGGAACTCAAACCTTTAAATAATTACAATTACACAAAGGCAAACACCATGACAAATTCCTTTTCTCTGTCTCTGTCTGTCTGTCTCTGGATAATAATGAATATGTGTACTGCATGAGGAAAAATGCTATGTAATAAAGAGGTGATAAACCACAAGAAAAGTAGGTGCCGGCTTGTTATCGCAAAGTAATCTTTACAATACATGTAGACCTATTCCTGATAGTTTACAGGGCCTGTGAGTAGTATATAGGGTAAACTCAGCGCATAGCTACAGCTACTGAAATCTGATTGACCTACTTACGAACCAGAAGTGACCTAGTTTTGAAACCGGAAGTGACCACATATGGGCATGTGACCTACTTTCTCGAGCTCTGATTGGATGAGAGCTATGACGTCATCATGTGATGATCACGTGATCACAACAAATAAAAGTAAACAATAACAAACCTACCACATGGTCACCATGGTTACCCCAGTAGAAATCGTAAACAAAAACAAACCGAGTCTTACCCAAAGTACATACACTGCCAGCTGTTGTAGCAGCCGGCTGCAGTTTGGCGCCAAAAATGCGCCGGCTCGTGAGAAGAGCAGTGAGTCCACTGCTCCCCCCGAGCCTGGAACAGAGCCTCGCCCCCGGACCCTGCCAAGGCTGTCGAAGAGTGGAAGCGACTGTCAGGGATCACTGCCAAGCGACGCATGGAGTACCTTGATGACAGACCCTTGACTAGGCTTCAGGATTACCGCAAGAATGGTCAAGTGGTTCTCCCCAGCCTCGTCGGGAAGGACGGAAGCGATGATGAGGAGTGGTATTCAGATGATACACACGCCATCGATTGGTATGTCTCGATGATCGAGAACATCACGAATGCCTCAGACTCGTCGGGGGTGTCGCTGCCCGAGAGACACCGGATTGGCTTTGCTTGGCGCATTTTCAATCCGGGGCAGCAGTGTGCTTTCGAGAACTGTACACGTGAGGGATTCCCACCTCGCGTGTATGCGACCGACGGCAGGTATGCTCAACACTTGGTGGAAGAGCATTGAGCCATCCGTCCACAGTTTGGATATGTAAAAGTGGAAAAGACCATTCCATGTTACCAGGACCCCGATGACCCGACCTCTCCTCCTTTCGTGACTGCACGAAGGGGCTTGATGGCTAGTCATCTTAAGTCCCACAAGTACAATGCCGAGGGCGCCATACAGCTAGTGGAGACACTAGTTAGTAAGTGTGAGCGGAACGAGAAGACAGGCGCACCGACTAGACACTGGATGCGGATGGCACCCACACCCGCTTTCTACGGTGCCTACCCGGAGTTCAGGGTAGAGCAACGAAAGAAACGGGAGGCAAGTCGTCCTCGCAACCCAGCACCAACAGCCTCTACGAGTGGGAACAAGAGAACCCACTCTACCGACGCTGGGAAGTCTGCTGGCTCGACTGAACCTAAGAAGCCAAAGCTGCAAGTGACTGCTTCGAAGCCCGTACAGGCATCGAAGCCCCGGCTCCGAAAAAGTCAAAGTTCAGTCAAACCGGTTCAGCCAAACCCAGTACCAGCGGTGCGAGGTGGTCGTGATCGACAGCCCAAGGTCACCACCAACTCTTCCCCTACTGTCAAACCAGCTACAGCGGCAGAGAGCAGTAAGCAAGCTGCCACGCCGCGTGTGCACATAGGTGGTGCGACACTAACTTCGGGAGCAGGAGCTACCTTCTCCGACGTCGTGTTGGGTGCCGGCACCCCAACAGCAACCCTGTGTTGGGAGTTGGCTCAGCCTGCATACGGTGAAGGCGTCGAACGTGGAGTCCCCAAGTCGTTCGTGGAACGATGTAAAGGACTGCTGCAGATGACAGGTAGCCCTGCTATTGATCACTTCGGTGAGGCATTTCGCAAGGAAGCAAGTGCCTATTTGTTCGGCCTGTTTGATAGAACAAACACGGCCATCTGTAACGAGCTCCTTCCGGCTCTTAGGGAAGAGGTGCGTCAGACCGTGCAGATGGAGATGGACTCCCGTCTGACTGATGTCCGCACGCGGCTCAACAACTTCGAGTCTTCGGGGTCTTCGGGTCCAGTTATCGGAATGGATGAAGGACAAACACCATGATGTCAGGACCTTGAAGCCTGTTCGCACTGAGCCCTCTCGCGAAGTGCAGAGGTACTTAGTCAAAGGCGGAGCCATCCCTGATGTCAGGACGCTGGCAGCCCAGGCTAATCCCCTGAGAGAGGATAGACAGCCTGAGCTCTGCTATGACCATGTTGGGTCGAGAGCAGGCGGTACAGGATAAGCCTGATACCCCTGGACGATCTCTCGGCGCTTCTGTCTACCAACCAGCACCCGCGCCTTCCTCATCAGCTCCCCTAGTCGACCTTTCGGGAGCCCCTGAGCCTGCTCCGCCAGCTGTTCAGAGGTTGTTGTTGCCGAGGATTCATCCAGATCTCCAAGGCATCAAACCTTTGAATGCAGCAGGAGCAGATGTCTGCCCGGACCAATCAGCGTCCACCAGTGCAGTAGTACCTGCAGAGGTGGAGCAGTCGATGGAGGTAGACAGGAACGTCGATGTCAACAGTCACTCTCCGGAAGACCAGGGGGACCAAGACGATCATGATGATCGTGAGAGTGACGCTGGCAATGAGAGCAACTCGCAGATTCGACACTCCTCCACTCAGATGCTGAGGGAGACTCTAGAGATGCACCCGAGACCTCTAACGAGGCTTGGGGGACTACAATGGACCACGAGGCTCCATTGCCTGAGTCGCCCACGTTTTCCGACCAGCTAGCCGCCAGTGCATCACACCTCTATGATCGCACTGACGGCGAACAGGCGGAAATCAACGCTGCTACCGGGTCCATCTCTGAGGGACAGTAGTATGATACTACTTGTCTCTTCCCTAGCCTCGGACCGCTGACATCGAACTGAGCCTTCGATGTCAGCATGGAACCCCCAGGAACTTGTTCCTGGACGACGGTGTACCCTCCACGAGCGAGGGTACCTTTGCTGTCCCTGGACCTCCCTGCGAAGCTGTGTGGACCCGACGCCACCCTGGTTCTAGGAACCCTGTGGTGCCACACATCCTCGGCCTCACGGTCGAAGGACCACCATAGTTGTCCTGTACACTATGGATGGGCTTCCTACACTGGAAGGAGCTTCTCAACGAGACAGGGAGGAAATGACACGACCCCGGTAACCATACCCGGTCGTGCCTCCCTCGGATCGACCAGGAACTGGTCGTGAAGCAGTGTCGTTGACACTGGTCTCCAACGTTGGATGGAGCAGCACCCCTAATTAACTGTGATAATTTTTTTTCTAGAGTACAGTAGAAAACATTTATTTTTCTAATATGTCTCTACTGTACTCGTCGACTAGGTCGTCGGGTACAGTACCTTAATTATTACTTTTTGTTTAGACCGATCCGGGATCTCTGAATTTTTTTCAGAGACCTCGTTTTGGTCCAGGGGGGGTGGTGTGGTGGTCGCGAGTCGTCCTCGAGGTACCTTCGATGTCCATGGCAAAAGGAGAGTACCTCACCCCTCAGTTGGCGTGGTACTACCACTTGGATCATGTGCCTTGCACGACCCGCCTCGACCTTCCAGCGACAAAGCAAGCCTTCGCGGAAAGTTAAGAGAGGCCATTGCCCTATTAATTTCCGTACCTCGGCGCTCTCGATTGATACCTCAGGCCTAGTGGGTTTAGCCCCCTTAACTATGCCATTCAGCAACTCGCCTGACGTCAGCGTCCGCTTTCTGAGCATCAATGAGTTCATCGAGAGACCAAAACGCAACACCCACCCTACTGTCTACTAGACTACTCACAGCCACCAAAACAGAATTGTGACTGACACAGTCCGTGCAATCTGACCTTTGGCACAGTCGCACAGGGATATGACTGAGGCCATCGGCATTCAGATACTTGGCACCACTTCGATGTTCGATCTTTGAATTTTCGAGACCGAACTCCGAAAGATGCGCCAGCCACCTTCCCATCATTCCTTCAGCTTCTTTGAAATTCAGGAGCCATTTCAAAGAGGAATGATCGGTGCAGATAGTAAAGTTACCACCATAGAGGTAGTGCCTAACCTTCCTGGTGTACACGACGACTGCTAACTGTTCTCTTTTGGTTGTGCAGTAGTTTCATTGTGTTTTACTTAGAGTGTTACTAGCAAAAGAGATTGGGACCTCCATCCCGTCCTGTATCTGGGAAAGAACAGCTCCAATCGCCGTGTTGCTAGCGTCAGTGTCTAAGATAAAGCGACCGTCGGGTGTGGGGAATCGAAGTACAGCAAAAGCATGTTCAGCCTTTTCTGTCCATGCGAATGCCTCATAACGACCTCTACTACCTTTAGGTTTCTGGACCACAAGGTCCTGCAAGGGACCCATGAGGTCAGCTAACCCTGGGATGAACTCCCGGTAGTAGGAACAAAAGCCAATGAAGGATCGAATTTCCTTCACTGTAGTGGGCCTAGCCCAAGTCATTACGTCGCTAATCTTCCCCGGGTTGGCTTCTATACCCTGTTCAGACACGATTCAGCCCAGGTACTCGACTGAAGCCCCGATGCACGAATCCTGTTGAAAACTTCCGCCAGATTTGCCATTGCTTCATTCGTCGTTTTACCGAAGACGATGATATCATCGAGGTAAACTAGGCAACTCTTACCTAATAAACCTCTCAACATCTCCTCCATCATTCGCTCGAATGTGGTGTTACACAAACCAAATGCCATCCGATCGAATTCATAGAGCCCTCTTTGGTAGGAAAAAGCGGTTTTCTCGACATTGTCGGGATTCATCCCGATCTGCCAATACCCAGATTGGAGATCGAGACAACTAAACCACTCATTTCCCCCCAAGGCATCCGAGCATTCGTCGATGCGTGGGAGAGGATAAGCATTTTTCTTAGTCACTCCGTTCAGACATCGATAATAGATGCAGAACCTCATGGTCCCATCCTTCTTCGTCACCATCTGGACAGGACTGGACCAGGGACTAGTACTTGGCCTAACCACCCCCGTATCCAACATCTCTTTTAGTTGCTCATCCGCTACAGCCTTCTTGCTGAGAGGAATTCTCCTATAAGGGACTCGGATAGGTTGTGCATCACCAGTTTCGATGCTATGCAGGCATCGATTGGTGTGCCCTAATGGTTCTTCTGGACTTTTAAAGTCATCCGCGTGCTTACACAGTAAGGCGGACAGCTTCAGTCTTTCTTCTGGTTGGGTCAAGTGGGTGTCACCATACATATCTAATAGCCAGGTAGGGAGCTCCTCCGTGTGGGTGCTCGCAATTTCTGCTGTCTCAACGTCTGCAGCTTCTTGCTCGAGACGCATCATTACAGATCCTACCTCTGGCGAAGAGAATTCACCATTTCTATCAGCGTATTGTACGGTCCCAACCACCTGGCCTTTCTCCAGGACAATGTCTCGATTCAGTGGATTACAGACAGGAAACACTGTTCGACGAACATTGCTGACAGGCAGCCTCACCAACCAATCCAAAACCTCTCAGAGTTTTCAGATCAGGTTCGATTATGCCCTGTGGATCTTGTTCCAGACCCTCGGATTTCACTAAGACATCGCATCGATGTCTAGCTGGTATCCTAGTGGTCTGTGCTACTGATGCAATCGATGATATTCTTTTCAGTTTACACTGATGGCGCTCTTCTTTCAGCTCTGTCATGACCAATTGACCCGACCTCGGGTTAAGGATCATGCCGTACATTGCCGCAAAGTCCAGTCCCAGAATACCATTGTCGGCCACATCGGCTACTATAGGGCTAAACACATAGTAGCTCGATTTGACCTTCAGAGGTAGAACCAATCGACCATAAGTCCGCATTTCGGCCCCAGATGCAGTGCACGCCATTATTCCCTCGTAGAGATTATCTGACGGCACCACTAACGCTCTCGCAAGTTCCCGAGAGATAATGGTGTGGCTGGCACCAGTATCTATTAGGAAGTCTAAAGAACGCCCTCGAATCTCAGCGGACAGGTACCATTGTTTCCCCGACAAAGGGGCGGTTCCTCAATCCCACTTCAGTACTCAGATCAAGCTTTTTCTACACCGACATCATTGGAACCCGACCGGGGATCAGCCGGTGCCACTGTGGTAAAGGGCTTGGACGGCCCTACCGGGACCTTACCTAGTTCTTTCGAATCTACTGTCATTTGATCAGGAATGCCAGAGGTGCTGATACCTTGGCTTTTCGATGGTCGGGCAGCTCGATTGCCACGTCGAGCCGCCCGCCTCGGACGGAGGGGTACTCGGCTTCTCCGAGTTAGTAGCAGGAACATTCCCTCCCTCGATTACCCTGAGTAAATTCTGCAATTGACTCAGCGAGAAGGTCTGTTCTTGTACCTTGGGTTTGGAGGCCTTATTTGACGCCTTCGATTTGCCTGCTGGTTTCTGGTTTTTCTTAGCCTTACTCCCTGCCACGGGCTTCGAGTATGAGGACACTTCACCCTGTTCCCCATCGACCGCTGTCGGCCAGTGCTGACATTGCGTTTGTTGAGGTAGGAGTCACCAACTTTGGCAGTAGTTGTCGTTTCCTCAACAACTCATCTGCCAAGTCCATGATATCCTTAAGGGACATGTATGTGCGCCATTCTTGTAACACGTCTTGTTGCAAATCAGTGTCGTATAATCCTCCTATGAACAACTGGTTGACTTTGGTTATTAGCCTTTCAACCGAGAAGTCCACACCTGGGTAGGCATCACCGGCAAGTCTCCTTAAAGCAAAGCCATAAGCTCTAATGCTTTCATTCTTGCCTTGGCGTCTCTTCTCCATACTGACGATAGGATCCTGCAGGCTTGAGGTCATGGCTTCAGTTACCATGTCTACCAGCCCTTCGAGGGTCCCGTCACCATGCTCCTCCCATAACCACACAGTATCAGCTGCGGGGCCATTCTGGAGTAACATGAGGAGTTGAGCTAGTGCCATACTCGAGGTCCATACATTTACTTGATGGACATGATTGAATCCATAGTACCAACAGAGCCAATCATCCTTCCACGTAAATGCGGGACACTCGACTGACCTAGTTCGAGCCGGTTCGTGCCCGATAGAGGTATTCTCAAACATTCTACTTGATCTTCTGACCTGATCCAGAGCGAATGTTGTACCTCTCCTAGGTATCTGATGGTCCATCCCCATGTTTCTCATAGTGGTGTCTGCACGACTATGATTCTCACCCGCAAACTAGACCTTTTATCAATTCCACGGATGTTATTGGCACTGTCACTTGTGTCGTTTGACCAAGTCTACTCTTAAATCTCCCGACGGGCAAGCGTGGTTGGAGAAAAAGGCCAAGAACACGGCTCAAGTCACTGCCTACCTCAAGTCGTTGGGGTACAAAGTGGTGGAAAAGTATGAATGGCAATGGCTAAAAGAGAGAGAGAGCGAAGAATGCAAGGCAAAAAAGGAGCAGTGGGTGTTGTTTGGGTAGAAGCGGAGATTCTCAGCGGTGTGATGGACGGTTTGCTTTTCGGACTGATTCAGGTCAACATAGAAACACCAGAGGCATTGAAGGAGAAGTTCGAGGAAATGACTCCCATTTTCAAGAACTGTTTGGTGAAAAGGGAAGATGCGGGCGAACACATGCAGAACTTTTTAGAAGCCGCGGGTAAGTTGAAACAACCTCAACGACAGCTCATAGGGAGTTATCACGCTCAGAAAATCCTCTTTGGCATGCATCTCTTGAAGTTGTACATGGAAAAGGGGTTAGTGGTGACCAAGGTGTACTTGATGGTTGAATACACGTCGGAAAAAAGTTTCTCCCCTTCATGGAAGAAGTGACCGTGGCTAGGAGAAAGGGCGACAACAACGTTGACTGCAAAATTCTTTCAGACCTGTATAAACTTCTCGGAAACGGGTCTTACGGTAAAGCCATATGCAACAAGCAAAACTTTCTTCAAACGCGGTACACGTCTCCCGCCAAAGCCAAGTGGTTAGCTTTACATTGGTCTGTTCAAGAGGTTCAAGACATTAGTGCAAACACAGTGGAACTTTCTTGCCTGCCCACCACCATAACCTACGACCTCCCTGTGCAAATAGGGTTCATGGTGTAACAGTACACCAAATCAAAAATGCTGGCCTTCTACTACAACTTCCCTCTGGAATTCATAGATGAAAGAAACTTTGAAATGTGTGAAATGGATACTGACAGTTTCTACTTTGCATTGAGCATGGAAAGTCTAGACGAAGCTGTCTAACCCGAGAGACGAAGAGATTTCTTCACCGACCGTTATAAATGGCTGCCCTCAGAGTCATGTGAAAACTCTTACCACGTAGAATGTAAAACCCTGGGGTACACTTGGTTCCCTCCGCCGTGTTGTAAAGAACGTCTGGCGTTCTACAAGAGAACTCCAGGTCTTTTCAAAGTGGAGTGGGAAGGAGACGAGATGAGAGCCTTGGAGAAGGGATCAAAAAGAAAATGAGCTGCAAAGGAGTGATTCAAAAACAAAACGAATTAACAGCTGAAGACTACTAGAAGGCGTTGAAAACTGAAAAAAGCGCTAAGCTGACCAACAAAGGTTTCAGAGTAGTACTTATTTGCAGAAGAAACAGGGGTTAAGTTATCAGTATATCAAAAGACGCGTGTGTCAAGACGGTGTAAGTACTTTGCCCTTGGACATTTGAAAAGATGTCTTTCTTTTCTGTTGCACATGGTGAAATCTTGTGTGTAAAAGTAGCATTTTTTTTGTGAAATTTCCATAACATTTTAATGAATTTGTAAAAAATTTAGGGAAATTTTGTAACATTTCCGTAGAATGTTGCATTTTCTTTCGTTTTGTTTCAAGGTGAAATCTTGTGTGTGTAAGGTGGAATTTCTGTAAGATTTAGGTATATATGTAAAATTTTTGTAGCATTTCTGCTGAAATAAGGAAAATCTTCTTTCATTTGTTTAAAAAGGAACACCTAGGTTAAAGGTATGTATGTGTGTGTGTGTGAAAATAAAAAAAAGTGAAAAAATCACCCAAAAAAATGCCTTTGAGTTAATTTTCATGTGTGTAACAACCAACCAACGTTGTTACAACGATGGTACTATGTTAGCAAAAGTAGTAGGAATGTATGTGCAAACAGGTCCCTTTGATTTTCTTTTTCTTTTTTGTCTATAAAAAATAAATAAACACGGGTTATTAGTGTTTAGTGACCACGTCGTAAAATCATGTGGTCGACCACGTGGTCGGTGTGTTTTTGTTTATGTTTTTTGTTGTGATCACGTGATCATAGCTCTCGAAGAGCTCGAGAAAGTAGGTCACATGCCCATATATGGGCACTTCCGGTGTCAAAACTAGGTCACTTCCGTTTCGTAAGTAGGTCAATCAGATTTCAGTAGCTGTAGCTATGCGCTGAGTTTACCTATATACTACTCATGTGTTTACAAGTTAGGTAAAGGATCCGGCTCACTATCGGTCTCCGGGTCAAGCAAAACTTATTTAGTGACAGTCTGTGACAGTCATTTCAAAATAGCTCTATTGGATGCCATTGTCATATAGTTTGACACATTTCAACAGGAAAATTTACTGTGGATAAAGGTATTTTTATATTTTTAAGATGTTTTCTACCTTTAGACCTGTGTAGTTCTGTTGTATAAGAGTCTACACTGCCAGAGTCTATATAAAGTACATTTTCATGATGATGCTTTAGTCGAGTCATTATCTAAATTTCTATCATTGGCGAGAATGCCCCTCAACTGTCATCTCAAATGATGGGTCTCCCAATTGAATCAGCTTGGCAGTGACTTTTTTATTCTTTTTATTTCCCCTCTGTCATTGTTAGGAGTTGGCGAAGTCTGACAGATCTGCGTTATGATATGACCCTATGATTATATAAGGCTCTGAAATAACATGCAGCCTGTACACATAATCAAATGATAATGCCATGATGTCAAAGATGAGTACCGTAGGTCATAAAGCCACTATGGAATGAGACATGTTGTTCTCCTACCTGTCTATGAGATCTTGTGTGATGTCTGAAGGGTCCATGGTTGACGATTGGAATCCTATTTCACAGGCGACCCTATATGTTTTTAATAACTATAAATTTACCCTAGTTCTATACTCCCTGACCTGTTTTGACCTAGATGCATCCTACATTAGCCTATACTCCATATCACTCTGCATGTCTACATTGCTAGAGCACAGTTAGTGTATGTAATATCTTAGTTAAAACAGGTCAACATATTATCTTTGTGACCTTTTGACCAAAACTGTACAATACAATGTACATGTGTGCAATGCATACCTGAATGGTCTCTCCCTGCTGCACTATAATGGGCGCATCCATTGTTGAAGCGTGTACATGTACTCGGTTGACGAGGACTGATAACGGCTATCACGGTTCATGGTACCAGTTGCATCCTAAATATTCTTCAGAAGAATAATCTGATTGGTATTAAATCTATCTCGCCTGACCCCTATAGCCAATAGCGTCCATACCCACGGCCTAGGGAAAGTGGTTTAATTTAAGAGAAAAGGAGAATGTTACAAGTTAAAGTACATCTGATCAGTTGTTCCATTTTAGCCAATAGAATACGATTGCCATATGATCACAGTACAAATCAAATGAAAATCATGTAGATGATCTCATCTAAATAAATTTAAAAAAAAGAAATTGTACAAAAGCTGGATAGTTGAGAACACTAAGCATATGCTTGGATAATGCTATGGATTTTATTTTATTGGCCAATTTGGCGATTTTGTTCATATTTCAATTAGCCAAATTCGAAATTGATTAGCCAAATAATTTTGCATGTACAGCGAAAATAAGTTAACCTTTAGAATGTTATTATAGAGGCAACCTTCTTCTATTCTCGATGACCCAATAAGTTGAGGAAAAAGAGCATGATAATTATAATATAAATCATGAACGTGAGATCGTCCTCAATGCCTGGATTGGGGTTTTATGAGGATTATGATACTAGAAGGGTGATCATGTAGCAGGATATCAGAAGTATTTAGACTTTTAGGGAGGCCAAAGGCCCAACCCAGGTAGCAAGGATACATTGCAAACACCACAAGTGAAGCTTTTTGAATGTTTTCAATTGTTTGGGGACATGCCCCCAGGAGATAGTTTGAAAATGTAGACATTTTCCTCTAGTTTAGCAATTTCAATTTATGAGTAAACGACCCATTTCACAGCAGAAGTGTATACTCTCTCGAAAAGCCCCCCCCCCCTAGTCAACAAAACAAAACGTTATATAACGTCAACAAACCGTTTCTAGCATTTTAAAACGTTTTGCCATGACAAGGAGCCATAGGGAAACGTTCTGGAACGTTTTGCAACGTTTTTTTTTTTTGACGGCCGGGGGGGGGGGCTTTATATCATTATGCTCCAGAGTAATACCTATATTGCTTCCAACATCAGTCCCTGATTGGTTCTCCTATTACAGTGGGAATTCCCAAGCTTCATGCGCTTATTACGTATTTGATGAAATCAGCAGATTCCAGGGTATACAATAGCTGCTGAGATAGACGAGTGGTTTGCTGTTTATGTTGAGTGGAAGACCAATCATGAGAGAGGCCTATTTCAATAACAGTCAGTGGTCAGTCGTTTCTGTAACCTCCCCAGCAGGGAGGCTTGGTTGGGTTGAAAGAGTGGGGCTCTAAACCTCTGGGTGATAGTAAAGACCAAAAGATATTCAAAAATTATAAATCAGGTTCAAAATATCACAGAGGAAAGAAAATCACTGAAACATTGTAATATAAATATTACATTTTCAATCGGAAAATGCCAAAGAATAGTAAGCATATCCAGTAAAACCATCTTATATGAGAAAAGATGTGCAGATGATGGCCAGTAGTAGGGAGCCCCAAATTGACTCTTAACTCAACAGTTCACACCTATCTTATCAGCAGTCCCAACATATAGACCACTGCCTGATAATGTTATATTACTTGGATACAGAGCTGGTAGTCCTTAATTAATTCTGTAATCCAGTGGGATCCAAAGTGACCATATATCCAATAGTTGTCAGCATAGTCCTTTTTTTGTCGAGGCATGTAAAATGGCATTTTAATTTCATTTGAATTATATTATAGTTTATTTTTCCATATAGGAACTAGCTTATCATTCACCTTCCTGTTTCTCTCTGTGAATTCATTCATGTGAGACACATAATGATAGTAATGGGAATTGATGCATTTACAGGGATGCAAACGCACTATGAAATGGACCTTTTATTCATAATTTATTGCAAAAATAATAGAAAAGATTTACAAGAGATCAATTGTTACAGTAAAGCAATAAAGTAAAAATGTCAGATTTCTAAGAATCAATTGTGTGTTTTACACAGAAGTCACTCTACAGAAACAACCATGTCTTACCAAGAGATCATTATGTGTTATACAATCAGGTAGCTAGCTACTCCAAGGAAATATTTGCAGGGCCGACAGCAATCGAATATTCCACCGGATACCGTGCTTTATCACTATTGACACATCTCCTCGGTCCCAGAGTTATAGGTTCTAACAGCACAACGCCATTGTGACAAATGGTCTTGGTAGAGATTGGACATGTCCTGCAGTGGCTGTGACTCTGACCTTTTCATTGAAAGGTACTAGGCCTCATTGTTATTGTCATTGTGGTTATAGACTGGTTCAGGAGCATATCAGGTAAGATGACATAAAGATTTTTGTTGAGCTGATAGATGATTATATGTTATCTACCGGTATATCATTATGATAAGGGCCCACATGACCTTAAGAGGGTACTTTTAGTTGGCCAATGGATAAACACACTGCAGTCATTATTGAAAAAAAAAAAAGAGAAGATTTACTAAACTTTGATGAAATGAAAATTCTTTGGCTATCAGTAGAGTTTGCTTATCCAGCAGTTTAAATGGATTAAGATGTGAAAAAATCCAAATATTGGAATTGTTTTGTTCTAAATATCATAGCATCAATCTCCATATCAATATGTATGCTTTCTCTCAGATTTTTTACAAATTTTGCATTCATATGTTTTCATTTTCAGGCCTATAAAGACAAGAGAAACCTATAATCACAATGATTCACATGATGGAGGTTTTCAATACAACAATAGCCTCAGAATCTGTAATACCTAACTACACAGTACCCACAATGACAACAACAATGAGGCCTATTACCTGCCCAGTTGCCTACCCAATATTCATGAGAATCATGTACGTCTATATGCTGCCTTGTCTCATTGTACTGGGTCTAATTGGCAACTCGCTGGCTTTCGCTGTGTTCTGGCGCCAAAGTCATGAGTGCAGAATGAATAAAACAGAATTGCTCAGCTGCTTGGCTGTGGTAGACAACCTTTACTTGCTGACAAATATCTTCAGTCGCTTCCTCCCCACCATTGCCAAGTACCACAACCAGCCTGACCTCTTCTGGTCCATACATATAAGGCCAACTGCCTATGCAGTTGCCTCTGCGGGACAGATGATGGCAGCCTACACACTGGTCCTTGTGACTGGTCATAGATATGCTCTCATCTGCCACCCACTTAAAATCACACAGTGGATGACAACAAGGAAGACTGTTGCAGTTCTAACCTGCACTGCCATCTTCTGTATTGGTTACAACATTCCTCGTCTATTTGAATTGTCTGTCGAAATGCGTAGGCATGAGTGCCTGCAGGGAATCTTTCCAACACTTGTGCGAACCCCAATGGGGAATGATGTGCTGTACTCAATTATCTATCTGAACACTCTGAGGTTCATTTTCAGAGGGTTCATACCAGTTGTTGGTCAACTTATTTTCACTATTCTTATCATCCGTCGCCTGCGTTCTCGGCCAACTGCCACTGCTACATATCACAAAACAATGACACTTGCACATGTCCTTGTTGTTGTTGCAATAGTTTACTTATGCTGTCAGACACCAGCATGGGTGTCCTCTTGTCTCAATAGTGCCAAGCGTATCTTCAAACTCAAGATTGACAGCCTCAATGACTTTCATAGTTATTTTGTTGTCATTTGCAACATGCTATTGACCATAAACTCTGCAACTAACTTTATTGTCTACATTCTCTGTGGTTCTGATTTCAAGAAGACCTTGAGACAGATGGTATTCATACCTTGGAGTTGTCACTGTGTCTGTGAGGGCAGGCATAAGCCATACATTGTAAATGCTTGAGGCAGTGGGCAAGTAATGAACAAAAGACATTGCAGTTTAATGGTATACACCTCAATTCTCATACAACTATGGTATAGTGTCGTATGAGTTATGTGTTCCTTGTCCTTTGTATGGATGAAAATTCTTCATCTTTAATTTGTTTTAAATTCCAAAGAAACACATGCTTTACAAGATATGGCACTGTCTCTGCAAAGCCAAATGAGCTATGATTTTGTACATGTGTATATGTAAACGCGCACGATCAGGGCCTGTATTTCACATGTACTTTTGGAAACGATAAATACAATCAGGAAGTCATTTCTCAAACCCAAAGATTACAGCCCCCTGAAATCGTACCGACCTTGCCATGATCGGAAGGGTATTCTTGGGCACACAGGGTCAATCACTAAGAGTGGTGCAGATATAGATTGAAAGGGCATGTAATTGTATGGGCAATCGTAGGTATTGTTGGGTCACCCACTGCCTCTCACTACGATTGGACTGGATCGTAGGGGGTGTGCAGTACGTAGTGGGGAGACTCAGATCGTAGGATTTGAGAAATGCCTAGCAGGTCTGGTATGTAAAGAGTAATCACTGGAAATAATAGACATAACGGTATATGTATGAAAAATGTTGGCGAAATAACGAAGGATTCCTTGTCCCAAAGTTGCCAGAGATCCGTTGTTATTTTCACAAAGATGTCGTTATTTTCACATAGCTTCCTTTGTACCACCATGCTGCCACCTGGAGTTTCTTGTAAAAACTACAATATCTCCCTGCTATATAATTATGGTGGTTCACTGTTCAGTTTTACAAGAATCCCTGGTAGATTCAACAGTTACTTTTTACAGTGTATGGATCCCACCATAGGGACAATTACATCAGGACATATTTAAATTGCTTCTGTTGTGGAGAAATGTATCCTGTTTAATCAATCAAATATGAAATGTATCCTATTGCAAGGACAGATAGAGATAGCAATTCATACATACTAGACTATCTCTATTATAATCTGTATACATGTATATGTTAGCATAACTATCAGCATATTGACATGTGATATAATATCATGCCTAAGTAATTTTGTGTATAATTGTGTATAAGTGCATGTCTGACCTATCTGAATGCTGGAATGTTGTCTTTTTAGCATCCCCGTACATTATCAGTGTCACAACCTTGAAAACCAAGGTTTCTGATAAACTATGAATAGTACTGCGACTTTTGCCATATGTTCAGAGTAGCATGGTCATATCATATGGCCTATAAAGCTTTGAACAAACAGAAAAGTTTTTTTAATAATATTAAGGGCCAACCACAGCTGATAACTCTAACTGAAAGCTGTAGAAAACTACTTTACGAAAAATAATGTCCTATTAATCATTATGGTGCACACTTCACCAGTTTAATCAAAATATATTTTGAAACACCCTGATGCATTTTGAGCACCCATGACTCCACCAGATGCATCACGTAAACCTGCTGCATGCCTCTGTTTTATTTCAATTATCTCAATTCCCCCAACGATCATGCCTCAACGGAAAGGTCAATATATGGTCTATACGTGTAGTTTAGTCCTTTGTGTAATACATATTACTGGGAGTGATATATGTGTAGCTTGTGTGATATTTGTTTGGTATTCAATGATTTCCCTCATATCTGTCTAACAGTACTCATATAAAAGAATACATTTTAAGTTATATTAATGTTGTGCTTTCTCTACACATAACACCATTTAAACTGCGTGCTGAACCTTTCATCTCAACATACCCTTTGGCCTGGAGGATTTGATTCGCACTGAATATATTGCAGGTTCTCTCTGAAATTGGAAAAGGAAAATTTCGCCACTATAGCGAGGAAAATCCATATATCATAGAGCGGGCCTATAGATGTTAACAAAATACTTTGAAAGCAAATTTTGGGGAATAAAGTTGCAATTGCTTGGACCTGTCAGCTTTGTCATTTCAAAAACGTCCCAAAAGAATCCTATTGTCGCATTGATGGGGCATAAAAAGGCAGGATCAACATACATAGACATATAACGCTTTTATTATTTTCTTCATGTTGACGTGTCTCCATGGTTATAACATTGAAACAAAAATGTTATCTTTTGGCTTCTTTAGCTGTGAAGGGATGGGCAGCTGCCCCATTGTTGCTAAAAATGTGCGAAAGACACCTTGGAAGATGTAACATGGAGCATAATCTCAGCTTTCTGGATCTGAAAGACTTTGTACATTTACCAATCAGATCCAAAGTTATGACCTTCTCAATAGATTTGTTTGATAGATTTAGTCTACATGTATGTCCCGAAGTTATGAATGTTGTGAGCGATCAATAAAAATAAGATTTCAGACATCTTCTCAATAGATGCTTCATATTAAACCCTGGGGTATTAAACCTATAGGCCCGGGGGGCACTCAATTTTTTTCTGCCACGGGTGTGCAGCTGGAGGTTTTGCAACCCTTACCCTTGTTTAGGGAGATTTTGAAAAAAAATAGACCCTTGCCTAGGGAAATTTGAAGAAAATTGTCTATTTTCCTTGCCATTTCAGGAAAAACAGACCCTTGCTTAGGGAAAATTTGGAGGAAATGGTACAATGTTGTGGAAAAAATTGAAAATTTTAAGCATTTTCATGAAAAATTATCCACGTTCACAGCATTTTTTACTCAAAATGTACCCTTGCTTAGGGACATTTCTTAAGGTAGACCCTTGCCTAGGGACCCGGGGGGGGCACTGACTCTATGTAGGTCACCCTCAACTGGCGCCCTAATGCCCTACCTCCCAGTGATCTAGAAATCTGACCGCCCTACTTGACTGATAAGCTGGACAGTGACCACCCCCCTTTTTTCCACAATCCCAAATATTGACTGGACCGCACCCCCCCCCTTCAAGCCTACACCCTCCACCAAGCTGCCTATTATACTCATGTATTTGTATCCATGGATCAGAATTTTTCATTGTCCAGCACTATGTTTTGTATCACTTTCATGCCCTCATATGTATGGTGTATAAATAATGCACTGTTTTTGAGATCTAATGGAATTCCACCGCCCTGCTATTAGAGATCTAATGGGAATCCACCGCCCCCCTTTTTCTGGATCGCATGGGAATCCACTGCTACCGCTCTCGGGAGTCGGGCTGCAGTCGATATCCATTTCATGGGCAAGTGCCCCCCCCCCGGCTAGGGACATTTCCCAAAAGTAGACCCTTGGCTAGGGAAATTTAGGATTGAAAAAGCACCCTTGCCAGCCACACACTTGTGTATGTCAAACATATGAAGTGCCCCCCCCCCCGGGCCTATAGGCTGCTATCCCTTGAAATATATCAATCCAAATAGAGAATTTCTTAATTTATCTTATAAGTTATACATCCCTTAGATTGAACACTGGCTACAACAATTTAAAGTGAATCCAGTCAAGCCTACCATGTGATCCTTCTTATAAAGTGTCGTTATTGATGTGTATTCCTCTAAGACGTCTATGGGGTATTTTGGATGGCCTGTAATCTGTTTCACAGTGTGCAAAAGGGCCGGCGGGAAACTATTTATCCTAGATGGCGCGTCCATTTAGAGTGCGCCATCTCGTATTTTTCTCTTGAACTAATGAACGTTTGTACTTCCGGGTCATGTCGTCTTTGTTTACAACATTCGATGCAGGGCAATGTTTACACGTCGATAAAGGGGAGGGGACATTTTTTTTCTGAAACAGATAGTTGCACGTCTTCAATGAATACAATGACGGTCCAATTTAGCCTAGACAATTCAGTGTCATCTTTCTGCAAGTTTGGGAGCCAACATTAGCCCAGGAGGGTTGAAATCTCAGGAAAACTCAGCAGTGCCATGGCTATTCCAAAGCATTGGCGTGACGGCTACTGTGTCACACTCACAGTGTGTGATTGAACTCAAGCAAGCAGAACTGCCACATCACATTTACGTATCGCCCCTGGGAGCATTATTTAATTGGTCGTTATACAAAACAAGCATTATCTATTATGAAGATGTTATCAGACTTGTGCCATAAAACAACTAGAGCTGGAAATTTAAGTTAAACACACCTAGGCTACTTGTGGAACAACCCACAGCAGTTTTTAGTTGATTGTGATACCGGTACAAAATACACTACCCGGTACTTTATCAGGGCATGGAAAGAAACGGCATAGACTTAGCAATACCAAAGTAGGTTACATCCTTGATGAAGTTGAGATTAATACTTAGTTTCCTTATTATACGCTACAGTGCTATCTAGGGCAGAGCCAGAGGCTGTAATCTACAAAGTGCGATGTAGGCCTTGTGTATATGATAACCAGTGGCTACAGGCCCGTGTACTAATGTTGACTGATGGGTGGAAGTGAGAGTTGTGTATTGGAGTGACATTACTAGCTCACCAGAATTAGGGAGGCTTGGCCCGTCTGAGGCTGAGCCGGGGGTATATATGGCACGGACTGCGACCAAAATACCACCGAGGAGTCTGTAGTGTACTCCAGAGGGCCTCCAGTTCCCAATACCATCAACTCAGAGGTGCTCACCCCCCTCCCCTAAACACTCATTCTCCAGTACCTGGTAGCTCTAGGTATCTGCGCAACCTCAGCAAAATAAGTACTGGAGTACTGGAGGTGGTGCTAGGTGAGGTACCACTCTAACTCCAAGGCCCTGGCTGGAGGAGGGGGCGGGGCCCTGTTGATGCAGCCTTTGAGTATTATAGGGAGGGGGTGAGAGACGTCACACGCCCAATACCACCATGTCTTCCCTGGCGGACAGACTGAGGATGGACCCTCCGATAGAAATCGGGGGGTCTGCTCCTGCTTCACCTTCAAGACCCCCAACGTCCTCCCCCTCACAATCAAACTCGCCATATTTCAATATGGCCAAGGCTAGGAAGTTCATAGGTGGTCTGCTCAAGAAGAAACAACAGCAGGGCGGATCAGACTCACCCCTAGCTGGAGAGGAATTTGGAGCTGCTAGTTCATCCACCAGAAGGCATTCAGACTCCTCCTACAAGAGCCTGCCCTGCCCTGGGAGGTTTGGAAGAAAGGGCTCCAGTTCCTCCAGCCTCGGTGCCAACAGTGCTAAGAACAGCCCTCCCTGTAGTAGGAGCAATTCAACAACCCGCTCACCACCTTTAACTCCTCTGGTGAGCAGCTCAGGCAGAAACCTTAAGCACCTACCCTGGAGGCGTCACAGCTCCCCCTGGAGGCCTCTGACGGCAGTGGAACGCAGGGGAGTTAAGGCCATGTTACAATTAGCTGCTGAAGCTGACCGTCACAAAGGTCAACGTTCCCACCTGGAGAAGACCGTCCTACTCATGTTGGATCAACTGGACCTGGATGTTGATGTCACAGGTGTGATCTCATACTCTATAGTACTGCAAAACTTGGCTTATAAGCCGCATCTTATCTTTGACAAATTCTAAAAGCCATTTAAGTCCTCTGAAAAGTAATTCTGTAGTATGCTTAAAAATCTGTCATATAAGCCGAACCCTATAAAGGCATATATTTTATGTCAATTTGGAGCTGGTTTTGATTCACTTATATGAATAGGCCATGTCTTATACACAAAGTTTTATGGTACTACCGGGTATATAACAATATGTTAGCATAATTATGGATAGCCAGACTTTAATTTCAAATTCTAACTACCGATCGCAATTACTTGTTGAAATGTGAGATTTGTTAATTGGTTTGATAATTTCAATTCAGATAATCATGTAAGCACTTCATGAAATGATAATTCAAAAACAATCACCTGTATAATATCTAATAGTGAACTTAAGACATCCAACACATTTGTGATGTGTTTTCACCTAACCAGTGATAACTCGTAAAAATGGATTCCTGGGTTATTGTGCATCCATATGGAATACATCATAAGCTATCTTTTACTTTTTAATTCATTTAGATATCATTATTTTTGAATTTTTAGTGAATTTTCAAAGCTGAAACTTAGATATACAGGCCTAAAGGCAGGGTTTTTATCAGTCCAACCGGAAGACACAAGAGTACATGGTTTTTGGATTTAGTTCCCAATTGCCATGTATTAGTCATAAACCTAATAACCTTGGTACCAAACTAAAGTAAAGAGGTGTGGCTTTCTGATGTCATTAAGAGTTATATGGTATTAACTAGTGATTATTTTGTAATGTGCAACCCATGTTGGATATATCAACTAAATTTTGACCAAAATTCTTGTGACAATAATCGATCACCGCAAATAAAATGGCTAGTTTCGGTGATTTTCACCCCATTTTTGTCATAAAATCCTCTAAAATATTGCAGGAGAGATATCAGTATAATCAAACACCAAATAAACCTATTTTAATGAAAATCATTATTTTACCCTTTAGACCTCATTATCTCAGCTCTAGAATGTGCGAGATATGACTGGTTTGGTGAAAACACATCACATTTATGGGAACGATCAACAATTACATCACTACTGAGGGATATGGGTTTTGGCTACCGGTGACAAAGGTTTTTGGGTGGGAGGGTCCTGAAAAAAGGCCCAAAACAAGAAGGACTTAAGGGAAACCTGTCATTTGTGAACAAATTAAAAAGATCATGTTGTAAGATGGAATTCAGTATGGCAGGTCATGAATAATTGTTATTGGGAAGCTAATTTTGTGATAAGATATTACAAGGCCGACCTCAGATTTTTTGAGAAACGTTTTCATAAATCTTGAGGATTTTTTTTCATACTCCTTCAATTTTTTTTTATTCAGGCCCCACTTAGGAGGGGTTGAGACATTTTGATGCAGCCAAAATTTCTTGCTGCAGCTGCAATCCACCAAGTCCCATGTTGATAAATGATGAGCACTCCCTGTTAAAGCATCCCATATTTCCCTGTGTGCCCAGGCTGAAACAATCCTGAGTAGCAAATTAACCAGGCTTATATTTGTGGCAGGCATGGACACTTAATGACTTTTATGAACTCTTTTATAATATTCTTGGCTATTTTTGTATTTCAGCCTTCGTAGATAGTGCACAGCGACTACAGCTGATGCAGTGGTCAGTCATCAATGGATGGCATCAAGTTCTTGAACATCTTCTCGAGCGAGGCCATTCACCAAACATGGATAACGACTGTAATGGACCTCTTCACCTGGCCTCTAAACTTGGTGATGTCCGCGCAGCAGAGATCCTCATGCAGTATGGTGCAAGCATTGACACTAAATCCACCGCATGTTACCCGTCCAGCAGTTTACACTTGATGCATAATTCTCCTTTTGGACCTAGTGCATACTGCTATGTCCACTTCAACAGTACACCCATCCAAATAGCCCTTGCACATGACAATGTGCATGTGGTAAAGCTGCTGATGGAGCATACATCCTGGCCCAGTCCAGAAAAACAAGCCTTAGTTTTACACCAGGCCTGCCGCTGCCAAGCAGACGCTTGTGTGGAATACCTTGTCAGTACCATCCCATCCTCAATCAATATTCGCGACCCGCAAACTGGAGAAACTCCACTCTCCATTGCCATAGATGTCGGGGAATCAGTGCTTCGAACACTGCTGCAAAGTGGTGCTACTATTGAACCAGAAGTACTGCGTAACTGTAACAACAAGGGTGACTGTGTCCTGCATCGGCTTTATGTGACTGAGTCATGTCCAAATATTCTTGCACTGTCACTAATGCTGCAAGAATGTGGAGTTGATTTGGTGCACTGCCAGGACAGGACATGGAACACTCCTTTGCACCTTCTGTGTTCTCGAATGACCCGTCTCGGACGAAGAACAGAATACAACCTGGAACACCTACCTGATATCTACCTCTGCATTCAGTATCTGATCAGTCGAAGCAGAGATCCAAATATGACAAACAGAAGAGGGGAGTCTGCCCTTCACATGCTCTTCTCAGGCTGCTGGATCAGCTTTCAACATCAGTTTTGCTACCTGGAACCTTTCCTCAGGGAGACCAAGAAGATCCTCAAGCTTTTGCTTTCATATGGGGTCAACCCAGATATCTCATCTGATGAAGTTTGCACAGTGGTGAACACTGTTGTGAACTGTTGCTGTGGTCTGGGCCCAGAAAAGGCTACAAGAATTGGTCATCATCTTGCTGAAATTGTTGAAACACTGTGCATCTACAAGGCCAATCTCAACACTCCAGATGAAAAGGGCATCTACATGTTGACGCGCATGTTAACAGCATGCAGCAGATGGCTTCTAAACTGTGTTGGGAATGCAGGGGATGCTCCTGCTGAATCGGTTTTCTCATTTCTTGGAGGAATCTTACAGATGCTCTTTAAGGGTGGCATGACACCACCCGAAGACATTCTCCGCATCAGTATCAAGCAGCTGGCTATCATAACCATCACTCCATTTGACAAGACTGGATTCAGCAAAGATATGAAGCAGCTCATGGGACTTATATTCTGTTCTGGCCTCAACCCAAACTCCTTGAAGGTCATGTGTGATGACCTTTCTGTAGATGATATCAAGACAGATGACCTTCGCTATTGTGTCGCGAGAGGTTTTGTCACACACAGAGATCATGATGGAATGATGACATTCTTCTCAATCTTTGAAGATACCCTGAGTCAGGACAACTTGAATTCATTCAGCACCATGATCAGCCTTCTTCTAGAAACCATTTTCAAGGAATCAGTCTTCAAGAATGTTGGACATTGTGCAGAAATGCTGCGGAGAACTTCGCAGAAGCCACGCTCTCTCTCCACTCTGTGCAGAGTTTCCATCAACAGTGCAATGAAATGGAGAGTAATGGAAAACAGAAAACGCCTTCCATTGCCAGCTCCGTTGCAAGCATATTTGTCTGAATATATATAGAGATTCTCTAAACAAAATAGTTGCAGGTTTATGTGAATGCAAAAGCTGATATTAATGTGCTGAGAATTTCATTTACACCCCTGCCTTAGAAAACTGATTCAGAGGATATATACCATCTAGATGATAACAGATATTAATTTACATCAAACTGAAATTGCATACAGTCTATGACCTAAGGTACCGTAATCTCCCGTGTAGAAAACTCAGCACATGCATTTTCGCGTATAAGACGCACATTTTAAAGCTCAATTTTGTAAATCCAGTACTGTTCTATAGTAAAATTACCCCTCGTATAAGACGCACACCCAACTTGAGAGAAAGCTATAAGACCCCCCAGCATTTTGTTTGGCGTAGAGGACGCGTCTTATACACGGGAGTTTACGGTACTCACTCAGAGGGTATAAGTTTTTCTGTAACAAATTACATCAGTCTAGAGAGTGGTATTCTTTCAAACCAGGGTTGGTGCATTTGGAGGAGTCCAATAGATTTCTTCCCCTCCCCTTTTCAGTGTAAAAAAAAAACAAACAAAAAAACTTGCGCTGTATCATAAATCAGAGGGTCAGTGCCTTAAAAGTATTGATATGAAACAGACCATTGATACACAGATTACAGGTGAATATTCACTTTTAATTATATGAAACAGTATCTAGCTCAAACTTATTTGACCCAATCTTAACAGTTTTGTGCATGACCTATCAATTTATTTATACATTTGTTGTTTTCAGTTCACAATTTCATTTATTTAGGAACATAATGATATACAAGTTATGTGGTTAGTTTTCTGCTACATGTTCGAGATGCATAGGGTAAATTATGTGTTCACTGTGTGTGTATATGAAAATAATTTCTTTGAACTTTTTGAATGTGTATTTATGATGTTATTAACCTCTTTTGATGGTGCACAGACCTATTGAAAATCATTACATGATGAATATTTGATAGCAGCCATCCTATGAATCAATTATACATTTGTATGAGTATATATAACATATCACTAGACAGTGCTGTTCAGACACAATTGGAAATAAGTACTTACTGTACCATGAACAGGAATCTTTGAAATAATCCCAATAGAGTGTTCAGTTTGCTTCTGTATGTAAAGAGGCTGTCAACAATTGATCCCCTTGTTCATGTATTTAGCATTGTTTATTGTTATAATGTATATGTGGAAATTTGAGATAGATAGGGTGTGGACTATTTTTTATTGAACTAATTCCTTGTGCAATTAATTCTATCTTTCCCCAGAAAGCCTCAGGAATGTGATGTTTATTTAATCATTAAAGTGTCATTCTTTATATGGTGATGAATACAGTTTATAGAAAGCCCCCTAATTATAAAAGAACCCGTTTTAATGAGATAATACCAATTTATTACCATTGCAATATCTAATTTAATTCTGTCTGTAATACAACCTTCCACTTGACATTTAACTTGAAACCTTTTCATCAATCTGCCATAACCTGTTCTCATGTTAATATATACTTTTGTGTTTGTCTCTAATACACACAGGATCTTTTAGAAAAGTACATGCATGAAGCCTTTTCTAACAGGGGATGGTTTCAAGGAAATATGCTCAAATGAATGTTGGAGGCCACCTTAGACTTTGGATAATATGTATCCTTATCTTCACTTTTTTAATTTGTCTACTTATTTAATTTTATCTTATTTGTCTGCATTTTTGTATTGTGCCATGTATTTATGGATTAGAATTGATCTCTTTTTACTTGTAGATAGATAATGATTGTGGTTGAGGTATTTCAAATAATTCAAAAACCGGTGATGGTTAATCATAGTGCTCACAGCTATCTACATATGGAATAAATAAATGTGTCTGGTGATGGACATTGTTTCTCAGACTAACAATATTCACATTATTATACCATAACTTGTTAAATACAAAAAACTGAATGTCCCAAACAAGATTTTTTAAAAGTCCCTTTAAATGTACACTAATTATATAATGGATGTGACAAATGTATTACCCCATGTTATATCAATCTCTGACCTATTGTTTTGTTGAACCAGATATTGTACATATATATGGGTGTCCTAGATTGAGGGAATATGAAATACCTGCCTTGTCAACTATATTGTATGTGATCATTATTACTTATATTGAAATTATACATGAGAAAGAAAAATGTTTTAGAGTGTGATTTGTGTATATATGTGATATTGTCTCAAAATAGTATTCAATGCCAGCAAAACTGTTTTTACTTGCTGAATGATATATGTTTTGACAGATACCATCCTGAATCCCTTAAGTTATTTTAGTGTCACTAGTTCTTGTTTAATTTATTTTTCATACAATTAGTAGATTTGGTAATCATAGAAATGGTATATTTTTTAATAATCTAAAAAGAAATGGAATCTAATTAAAAGAGATTAATCTATGCAGGTTTATGCGACAGCAAAATTCTTTTCAAACAGTGTCCTTGACGGCTTCTCATACATGTTTAATAAAGTTTGTACATAAAATTGAATATATTTTATTTTGTTATTACTTGGTACATGTGTTATATTAACTCCGACATATCTAGTATGCTACCATTATGGATATAAAAAAAACACATTGAATGTATACATACATTCTCCCTTTGTTATCAAATTGGGAATGAGCACACAAGTATTCTCCATAGGTTAGGGTGCTTACTGTAATAGCCCGTTTAAGCACCCTGACACTTAAAATAGTTAGTTAGTTAGTGTTTTACGGCACGTCAGCTACTGGTGATGGCTATTTGTGCCTAAAGGTTTTATGGAAGAAAGTTTCTACTGTATAAATTTGACTGTAGTATCCCAGGTTCTTGACATATGCAAGTATTGTATCCGGTCTGCAGGTATCAAATAACTCTTTCAGTGTTGTACATTGATGGTATTGTGCCCTGATGGGGCACTGGCTACATTCCACAAGGAAATGTTCCACCGTCAGGTGTTTTTGACACCTGTTGCAAAGCGGTCTGGGTTCTCTCTTCATGAGGTGTGAATGCGTTAGTCTGGTGTGGCCTATTCTTAGTCTGTTCATGACAATTTCTTCTCTTCTGCTCTTGCATTTGGCTTTCTTGGTTGTGCCTATCTTGGGCTGTATTTTGTAGAGTTTATTGTCTCTTTTAGCATCCCATAACTCTTGCCACTTTTGTTGGATGTATTTCCTGATTTTCCGTTTGAGGTCCTCTGATGGTAGAGGCATATCTATTGGAACTTGATTTGTTGCATCCTTGGCAGCAACGTCTGCTAGGTCATTGCCATGGATTCCTTCATGGCCTGGTACCCGTTCCTGGTCTGTTGTCCATTATATCCGTCCGTTTTCACTTTCTTCTTGTTTCTTCCGCTGGCGTGTACCCCATCAACCGCGGAATGCCGATGGGTTTGGTGAGGAGTACGCGATGTTTAGGGCTTCTTTTATCGCCCCTTCCCCAGTCCAGGGGTGAGCAGCGCTAGTCCTAGAGAAGACCTGCTCAGTTACTCAGGGGGTTCACACTGTTAGGGCTTCATGACACTTATAATACCCTGGTACTGTTTCCAATAGTTAAGATTGCTTTCGATATCCCCTAACCCTGAGGCGCTCAAATTCAAGACGCTTGAGACTCCAGCGCTTGAATGCTTTTTTAGGTCAGTACAGAAACCTGGAAAAAAAACACAAAGTAAAGTTTGGGTATGCCTTATACACAGGGTTTTTAAAACAAGAATTCTAGGTCGTGAGCCTTATAGAAGGTCTTCAAGAAATCATCCATTTCTATAACTCAAATAAGTGCAGGTCTCATATAAACACAGGGTAAATAAATCAGAGGCTGAAATATTAGCACATATATTATACATAATTATTGACTGTAACTCATTGGGATGTTAAAATGCACCTTAAATTGAACACCACCCCCCCCCCAAAGATTTTGTAGGATTGAAAACAATTACCGGTATATGATTCTTCAGATGCTAAACTAAAGGCTATATGTAAATGGTTGCTGGTCTTGCTCCTCCAAAGCCTATGGCGCCCCCTGGATGGAGTCTAGAACCCATGTAAAATCTGCTCACTTCACCACAAGTTTATCTGTTTTCTAGCAGTATCTCTAACACACACCTGCCACCTTTCGTTTTGATATTCTCCATGTACCGTTTATTACCCCTGGTATCCAATTTTTATAATATATATAAGCACTGGATTCGCATCATGATACGGGCTTCCCTAGCCCACTTAAAAGGGTCTATTTCTCATCTTTCCTATCCCCTCAGGATGTGTGTGGTGCACATATTTGCGGGCACTGACACATTCCTCTGTTAGATTATCAACCTGTGAAGCACGGGATAGCCACTTAGTGCCGCTAAAGTGCTGTAAAACACAAATCAATCAATCAATCAATCAATCAATCGCATCATGATATAGTTGGGTAATTTTGTTCACAGTCAGTTTTGTGAGTTGTACATTCCAGCCACTAGGGAGCACATATGGCTTATAGTGACTATGAAGGAGCACCTATGTACAGTGGTGCCAGCAAAAGCTCTCCTTCTGGTTAAATCTCTGTCTAACAGTCTATAGATACTTTTTTCTTTTTACTTTTATTGTCTCTCTCGGTCTATTAATAGTCTATAGATACAGTTTTTTTTTCTTTGGCTGCCCATTACTCACCAAACTCTGCTCCCGCCTATCTCTACCCCTCTGAGTTATTTCCCTTTCCAACCCTATCCTGCCTAAAACTTATCTCAATTTGTCTACTATCCACCCATACCCATTCACCCATCTGCCTATCTCTCCTTATACCACGGTTATCACATTTCAGAACGAGTTGGGTGCCCAAACTGGATAGTCTGAGTGCTTTTATCACAGGATAGAGGCACTGAGTTGACACTTGAATATTGACAGTGTTCCTTTTCTATACTGTTCTTATATGTGACAGCAGCTATGACATAGCTTTGACAGTGGTTCATACTGAAAAAGCTCAGCATTGGCTGGGATTGTTCCAGGGACCTTCTGATCCAAAGTTCTGCATCTTATCCATTAGGCAACGGGGCTGGACAGTAGTATTGGGTTAGATGAGTCATATGTCTGGGACCCTATGGATACCATATATATATATATTTGTATGTCAGTGAATGCAGAATGCATTCTGAAGGTGCAGACCATGGTATAAACGCAATGTGTGATGATTATGCTTGCACGCATGCCTTTTAGGTACTTGATAGAGGCACTAGTGCAAGCATAATCATCATATATTACATTCTCAAAACTGTACAGCCTTGCCTCCTCAGTTTTGGAAAATGCAAGAAAAAATGTCTGAGGAAGCAAAATTTATCCGAGGATAATAATTAAAGGATACATTGAAGCAGTTACTGTAGGTTTATTTTCACATTCTCCCATCTGACATTTAGGCAGAGATTGATGGACATCTGGGAGGAGCTTTTGGACATCTGAGGGAAGGTTATACCCATAACCTACTAGAGGTTATACTCATAACCTCCCCTATCCATTGGCTTCACCCCAGAGGTAAAGCAAAGGGGCTGTCGTCTATTGAGTCCTACGAAGTTGCGCTGCAGTGGCGCGCACGGTGGCTCAGCTGGGAACTAATACACAGGGGGGTCACTCCCAACTTAAAATGGTGAATGTCAGGGACTATCTACGCAATACAGACATAACTGTACCCTCGGTACCAACAGGGGTATTGGGTGTATAGAAATTCAGTTGTTTCACATTTGGAAAGTCTACGTTTTTGCAAAAAGGGGAAGTATTTGGAAAGCATTGACATGAATGGTCATGGTGTTAGTAGGCCTACAGTACGTATTAGGGAGTGTTAATTTTTTATCAACGGAGTGGGGGGGGGGGGTTGAGGGAGGCGGGAATAAAATTTTCAGACCGCTCCTGAGGGGGGGGGCATGAAAATTGGATGAAAAATTTAGGTCCCTCTTCGGGGGGGTAGAAAATTTTCCTTCCTTTTTCTGAGCGCTGCTATAGATCTAGTGCGGTAGGTCAAAAGTGTTCGTCAACATTGCCCCGACCCCTTCAGGTGATTTTTTTTTCGGACACCGGACCCATTGGACCCCCCAGCAATAGATAGATGTCTAGATCAACCTACCATTGGTACCGGTACAGCTCGAGGGACAACTTCGTAGGCTCAAATGGATCTAATTAGGTCATCTCACTCAAAGCGGGTCAAAAATGTTCAGAGACATTGTCCCGACCCCTCAAGGTGATTTTTTTCAGACAGCGGACCCCTTCGACCCCCCAGCCAGAGATAGTACCGGTACCCTATACCTACCATGCATCTGTCTATGGAGCGGAAACTTCGTAGGCTCACATACACAGAAGTAGGTCACCTCACCCAAACCTAGTCAAAAATATTCTGATATATGGTCCTCATCCACCCAGGTGATTTTGTCCGACCACGGACCCATTGGACCCCCCAACCAGACATAGAAGCCTAGACCTTCAATAGATCTACCTATGGAGAGAAAACTTCGTAGGCTCATATAGTCTTAAGTAGGTCAATTCACCCAGACTGGGTCAAAAATATTCAGATACATTGTCCTCACCCCCCAGATGACTTTATCCGACCCTGTAACCATCGGACCCCCCAGCCAGAGATAGATTGCTACACCTCCCAGCTATATACCTATGGAGAGAAAACTTCGTAGGCTCATATACACGGAAGTAGGTCACCTCACCCAGACTGGAAAAAAAATATTCGGATACATTGTCCTCACCCCCCAGATGAATTTGTCCGACCCCGGACCCATTGGACCCCCCAACCAGACATAGAAGCCTAGACCTTCAATAGATAACCTATGGAGAGAAAAATTTGTAGGCTCATATAGACGTAAGTAGGTCACCTCACCCCGACTGGGACAAAAATATTCGAATACATTGTCTTCACCCCCCAAGTGATTTTATCTGACCCCGGACCCATTGGAACCCCCAGCCAGAGATAGATTGCTACCCCTCCCAGCTATATACCTATGGAGAGAAAACTTCGTAGGCTCATATAGACGTAAGTAGGTCACATCACCCCGACTGGGACAAAAATATTCGGATACATTGTCCTCACCCCCCTAGGTGATTTTATCTGACCCCGGACCCATTGGAACCCCCAGCCAGAGATAGATTGCTACCCCTCCCAGCTATATACCTATGGAGAGAAAACTTTGTAGGCTCATATACATGGAAGTACGTCACCTCACCCAGACTGGGTCAAAAATATTCGGATACATTGTCCTGACCCCCCTAGGTGGACCCCCAACCAGACATAGAAGCCTAGACCTTCAATAGATCTACCTATGGATAGAAAACTTTGTAGGCTCATATAGACTTAAGTAGGTCACTTCACCCAGACTGGGTCAAAAATATTCAGATACATTGTCCTCACCCCCCCAGGTGATTTTATTCGACCCCGGACCCATTGGACCCCCCAGCCAGAGATAGATTGCTACCCCTCCCAGCTATATACCTATGGAGAGAAAACTTCGTAGGCTCATATACACGGAAGTAGATCACCTCACCCAGACTGGGTCAAAAATATTCAGATACATTGTCCTCACCCCCCCAGGTGATTTTGTCCGACCCCGGACCCATTGGACCCCCCAGCCTGAGATAGATTGCTACCCCTCCCAGCTATATACCTATGGAGAGAAAACTTTGTAGGCTCATATACACGGAAGTAGGTGACCTCACCCAAACCGGGTAAAAAATATTCTGATATATTGTCCTCACCCCCCCAGGTGATTTTATCTGACCCCGGACCCGTTGGACCCCCCAGCCTGAGATAGATTGCAACCCCTCCCAGCTATATACCTATGGAGAGAAAACTTTGTAGGCTCATATACACGGAAGTAGGTGACCTCACCCAAACCGGGTAAAAAATATTCTGATATATTGTCCTCACCCCCCCAGGTGATTTTATCTGACCCCGGACCCATTGGACCCCCAGCCATAGATAGAAGCCTAGACCTTCAATAGATCTACCTATGGAGAGAAAACTTCATAGGCTCATATACACGGAAGTAGGTCAGCTCACCCAAACCTGGTCAAAAATATTCTGATATATGGTCCTCATCCACCCATGTGATTTTGTCCGACCCCGGACCCATTGGACCCCCCAACCAGACATAGAAGCCTAAACCTTCAATAGATCTACCTATGGAGAGAAAACCTTGTAGGCTCATATAGACTTAAGTAGGTCAATTCACCCAGACTGGGTCAAAACTATTCAGATACATTGTCCTCACACCCCCCAGGTGATTTTGTCCGACCCCGGACCCATTGGACCTCCCAGCTTGAGATAGATTCCTACACCTCCCAGGTATATACCTATGGAGAGAAAACTTCGTAGGCTCATATACACGGAAGTAGGTCACCTCACCCAAACTGGGTCAAAAATATTCGGATATATATTGTTCTCACCCCCCAGGTGATTTTGTCCGAACCCGGACCTATTGGACCCCCCAGCCTGAGATAGATTGCTACCCCTCCCAGCTATATACCTATGGAGAGAAAACTTTGTAGGCTCATATACACGGAAGTAGGTGACCTCACCCAAGCCGGGTAAAAAATATTCTGATACATTGTCCTCACCCCCCCCAGGTGATTTTATCTGACCCCGGACCCATTGGAACCCCCAGCCAGAGATAGATTGCTACCCCTCCCAGCTATATACCTATGGAGAGAAAACTTTGTAGGCTCATATACATGGAAGTACGTCACCTCACCCAGACTGGGTCAAAAATATTCGGATACATTGTCCTGACCCCCCTAGGTGGACCCCCAACCAGACATAGAAGCCTAGACCTTCAATAGATCTACCTATGGATAGAAAACTTTGTAGGCTCATATAGACTTAAGTAGGTCACTTCACCCAGACTGGGTCAAAAATATTCAGATACATTGTCCTCACACCCCCCAGGTGATTTTGTCCGACCCCGGACCCATTGGACCCCCCAGCCAGAGATAGATTGCTACCCCTCCCAGCTATATACCTATGGAGAGAAAACTTCGTAGGCTCATATACACGGAAGTAGATCACCTCACCCAGACTGGGTCAAAAATATTCGGATACATTGTCCTCACCCCCCCAGGTGATTTTGTCCGACCCCGGACCCATTGGACCCCCCAGCCTGAGATAGATTGCTACCCCTCCCAGCTATATACCTATGGAGAGAAAACTTTGTAGGCTCATATACACGGAAGTAGGTGACCTCACCCAAACCGGGTAAAAAATATTCTGATATATTTTCCTCACCCCCCCAGGTGATTTTATCTGACCCCGGACCCATTGGACCCCCCAGCCTGAGATAGATTGCTACCCCTCCCAGCTATATACCTATGGAGAGAAAACTTTGTAGGCTCATATACACGGAAGTAGGTGACCTCACCCAAACCGGGTAAAAAATATTCTGATATATTGTCCTCACCCCCCCAGGTGATTTTATCTGACCCCGGACCCATTGGACCCCCAGCCATAGATAGAAGCCTAGACCTTCAATAGATCTACCTATGGAGAGAAAACTTCGTAGGCTCATATACACGGAAGTAGGTCAGCTCACCCAAACCTGGTCAAAAATATTCTGATATATGGTCCTCATCCACCCATGTGATTTTGTCCGACCCCGGACCCATTGGACCCCCCAACCAGACATAGAAGCCTAAACCTTCAATAGATCTACCTATGGAGAGAAAACCTTGTAGGCTCATATAGACTTAAGTAGGTCAATTCACCCAGACTGGGTCAAAACTATTCAGATACATTGTCCTCACACCCCCCAGGTGATTTTGTCCGACCCCGGACCCATTGGACCTCCCAGCTTGAGATAGATTCCTACACCTCCCAGGTATATACCTATGGAGAGAAAACTTTGTAGGCTCATATACACGGAAGTAGGTCACCTCACCCAAACTGGGTCAAAAATATTCGGATATATATTGTTCTCACCCCCCAGGTGATTTTGTCCGACCCCGGACCCATTGGACCCCCAGCCATAGATAGAAGCCTAGACCTTCAATAGATCTACCTATGGAGAGAAAACTTCGTAGGCTCATATACACAGAAGTAGGTCACCTCACCCAAACTGGGTCAAAAATATTCGAATACATTGCCAGGACCCCCCGAGGTGATTTTGTCCGACCCCGGACCCATTGGACCCCCCGGCCAGAGATAGAATCCTAGACCTACCATAGATATACCTATGGAGAGAAAACTTTGTAGGCTCATATAGACGTAAGTAGGTCACCTCACCCAGACTGAATCAAAAATAGCCGGATACATTGTCCTGACCCCCCCAGGTGATTTTGTCCGACACCGGACCCATTGAACCCCCCAGTCAGAGATAGATTCCTAGACATCCCAGGTATATACCTATGTAGAGAAAACTTCGTAGGCTCATATAGATGTAATTAGGTCACCTCACCTAGAAACTGGGTCGAAAATATCCGATACATTGCCCGGACCCCCCCAGCTGATTTTGTTCGACACCGGACCCATTGGACCCCAAACCAGACAGAAGCCTAGACCTACCCTAGATATACCTATGGAGAGAAAACTTTGTAGGCTCCTATAGACATAAGGAGGCCACCTCATCCAAACCTGGTCAAAAATGTTGGGATACATTGTCCCGACCCCCCCAGGTGATTTTGTTTGACACCGGACCCATTGGACCTCCAATCAGACATAGAAGCCTAGACCTATAATAGATCTACCCTATGGATAGAGAGTGAGTGAGTAATAGATGTTTAACGCCATTTCGACAGCTAAGGTCATATTCATGGCGAGAACTATATTCCACAATTTCACAGAAGAATGTGTCAGTGCCCACACATATGTGTACCAGACACATTCTGAGGGGATAGGAAAGAGGAGAAATAGACCCTTTTAAGTGGGCTAGGGAAGCCCACCTATGGATAGAAAACTTCATAGGCTCATATAGACGTAAGTAGGTCACCTCACCCAGACTGGGTCAAAAATATTCAGATACATTGTCCTGACCCCCCCCAGGTGATTTTGTCCGACCCCGGACCCATTGGACCCCCAGCCTGAGATAGATTGCTACCCCTCCCAGCTATATACCTATGGAGAGAAAACTTTGTAGGCTCATATACACGGAAGTAGGTGACCTCACCCAAACTGGGTCAAAAATATTCGGATACATTGCCAAGCCCCCCCTAGGTGATTTTGTCTGACACCGGACCCATTGGACCCCCCAGCCTGAGATAGATTCCTACACCTTCCAGGTATATACCTATGGAGAGAAAACTTTGTAGGCTCATATACACGGAAGTAGGTCACCTCTCCCAAACTGGGTAAAAAATATTCGAATATATATTGTTCTCACCCCCCAGGTGATTCTGTCCGACACTGGACCCATTGGACCCCCAGTCAAAGATAGAAGCCTAGACCTTCAATAGATCTACCTATGGAGAGAAAACTTCGTAGTAGGTCACCTCACCCAAACTGGGTCAAAAATATTCAGATACATTGCCAGGACCCCCCCAGCTGATTTTGTCCGACACCGGACCAATTGGACCCCCCAGTCAGAGATAGATTCCTAGACATCCCAGGTATATACCTATGTAGAGAAAACTTTGTAGGCTCATATAGATGTAATTAGGTCACCTCACCTAGAAACTGGGTCGAAAATATCCGATACATTGCCCGGACCCCCCCAGCTGATTTTGTTCGACACCGGACCCATTGGACCCCAAATCAGACAGAAGCCTAGACCTACCCTAGATATACCTATGGAGAGAAAACTTTGTAGGCTCCTATAGACATAAGGAGGCCACCTCATCCAAACCGGGTCAAAAATGTTGGGATACATTGTCCCGACCCCCCCAGGTGATTTTGTTTGACACTGGACCCATTGGACCTCCAACCAGACATAGAAGCCTAGACCTTCAATAGATATACCTATGGAGCGAAAACTTTGTAGGCTCCTATACACGGAACACCCCCCAGCCAGAGATAGATTCCTACACCTCCCAGGTGTAGGAATCTCTCCATAGGTAGACCTATGGAGAGATGACTTTGTAGGCTCATATACACTGAAGTAGGTCACCTCACCCAAACCTGGTCAAAAAAGGTATGTAAGTAACAACTTTGCAAGAAAGGAGATCATGGAGCCAGTGACTATACCTTTGACCATAAATCGAAGAATCACATCTGGCACTGGTGTAGATGAATAGGAGTTTCTGTAAGGAGTGCTCGATTGGACAAATACAGAATTAAAAAAGAATTTATTCCAGGAAGATGGCATTACTTGAAACTTTTGTGAATACCAGATCTTATCTTAATACCCTACATGTAGAGGGAAACGAGAACTTTTTGAAATCACTGGCCAAGTAAATTAACCTGAAATGGGATGCCATAGGCTAGAAAATAATGTTTGGATGAGTGCTTGAGTGTGACAGCACAAGGTTTGTATATTGACGAATATCGTCAATATACAAACCGTGTGCTGTCATATTTATGCCATATTGCGTTTATACCACCTTTTCCTCCATTTTGTATTAATTTCTTACCTGATATCCACAGAATATAGCCACGAGAAGACATTTTGTAAAAGCAAGCGATACGGCCCAGCGGGTCACCGCTCTGCGCGAAGCCATTGTTTTTGTTCCTTGCTGGGAGAGGTACCGCCGTGTTTACACACACTTTTCGTATTGAATCCAACCATGACAAGTCTAGATATTAAAACATACATATCCTTAGACATTCTAGATGATCCCTCCATACTTATTATGTCCAATATGTTCAAAATAAAGAAGAATCCATTGATTTTTCAAACAGGTCCGAAATTTTCAGTGTCTTTCTTGTACGGCGAGAAGTTGACCTATATCTACATCCGGGCAACTGACACACTTTCATCGGACAAGGAGGCGGGTGGGAATGGTCGGACCGCGACTCGCGTACGATGGAAAAATCAATGGATTGTTAATATTATGGTCTCATTTTGCACGGAGGGATCCTCTAGAATGTCTAAGGATGTATTCTTTTTAATATCTCGACATGTCATGGTTGGATTCGATACAAAAACTGGGTGGACACACGGACCTTTCACTATCAGGTTAGTAGAGTTCAACTTTTGTTTTGATTTTCCTCACCGTTCAGTGTGGCGCTATGGCTAACGTCTTCGGCAACCAGCACTGCGGCCGGGGTTCAATTCTCCTACGAGTTTGGATGATTTTTCACATTGAAACAATGGCGAGACTGAATTTGTATGTCTGCCACACATTTCCCAAAATATTCTAAGTCCAACTTGACCTCGAAAAAGTATATCCAAAAATCCCTAAAAAGCACATGTGCGTATATGCTCTCATAATGCACTGGTAAGAGAGGGCATAACAGTAAGGCAGGTGGCCGAATAGTGGTATAAAAACAAATCTCATTTGGCAGTTTTGAATTAAAATATCATCCAGGGAGACATGACAATGTGTCCGAATATTTTTGACCCAGTTTGGGTGAGGTGACAAAGTATTTGAAAATTTTTGACCCACTTTGGGTGAGGTGACCTACTTAGATATATATGAGCCTATGAAGTTTTCGCTCCATAAACACAGCTATGGTAGGTCTAGGTTTCTTTTACTGGATTGGGGGTCCAATGGGTGCGGTGTCCGAATAAATCATCTGTGAGGGTTGGGACAAAGTGTTTGAACATTTTTGACCCGCTTTGGGTGAGGTGACCTACCTACGTTTATATGAGCCTACAAAGTTTTCGCTCCATAGATAGAGGTATGGTAGGTGTAGGTTTGTATTTCTGGCTGGGGGGTCCAATGGGTCCAGTGTTTGAAAAAATTAGCTGGGGGGGGTTGGGGCAATGTGTCTGAACATTTTTGACCCGCTTTGGGTGAGGTGACCTACCTACGTTTATATGAGCCTACGAAGTTTTCGCTCCATAGATAGAGCTATGGTAGGTGTAGGTTTGTATTTCTGGCTGGGGGGTCCAATGGGTCCGTTGTCCGAAAAAATCATCTGTGAGGGTCGGGACAATGTGTCCAAACATGTTTGACCCGCTTTGGGTGAGGTGACCTACTTAGATATATGTGACCCATCCTTACAAAATGGTTCGGAAGTCGCACATGCAAAATGTTTAGTTATTGGCATATTCATTTGCAGCTCATCAAGAGCTTTCATTTGGTATATAACACTTGCATATTTGAACCAGGTGGTCCTCTCTAGATCTTCTGTAGGAAAATTTAGTCGGATCGATTAAAAAATGATTTAACTGAGATAATTGACATATTAAACATTTAATAATCTATGAATCCTATATGATTCCTATGTAATTCTATATAACCATTAAAATTAGATATATGTCTTTTGGGCATTTGGGACCTAAATTCAATCAGGTAAGCAAGGATTCTGAAAGATATCTACCCATATGTAAGAAAAATGCTAAAATATCAATTTTGAAAAATCTGATATTTTCTGACACTATACCACTTGAAAGGGCCATATCTAGGTTTCTAAATGTGCGACTTCAGTACCACTTTGTTAGGATGGGTCACATATATGAGCCTACGAAGTTTCCCCCACATAGATAGATCTATGGTAGGTCTAGGCTTCTATCTCTGGCTGGGGGGTCCAATGGGTCCGGTGTCCAAATAAATCTTCTGTGAGGGTTGGGACAAAGTGTTTGAACATTTTTTGACCCGCTTTGGGTGAGGTGACCTACTTAGATCTATATGAGCCTACAAAGTTTTCGCTCCATAGATAGAGCTATGGTAGGTGTAGGTTTGTATTTCTGGCTGGGTGGTCCAATGGGTCCGTTGTCCAAAAAAATCATCTGGGAGGGTCGGGACAATGTTCCCAAACATTTTTGACCCGCTTTGGGTGAGGTGACCTACCTACGTTTATATGAGCCTACAAAGTTTTCGCTCCATTGAAAAATCTGATATTTTCTGACACTATACCACTTGAAAGGGCCATATCTAGGTTTCTAAATGTGCGACTTCAGTACCACTTTGTTAGGATGGGTCACATATATAAGCCTACAAAGTTTTCGCTCCATAGATAGAGCTATGGTAGGTGTAGGTTTGTATTTCTGGCTGGAGGGTCCAATGGGTCCGGTGTCCGAAAAAATCAGCTGGGGGGGTTGAGGCAATGTGTCTGAACATTTTTGACTCGCTTTGGGTGAGGTGACCTACTTATGTCTATATGAGCCTACGAAGTTTCCCCCATATAGATAGATCTATGGTAGGTCTAGGCTTCTATCTCTGGCTGGGTGGTCCAATAGTTCCGGTGTCCGAATAAGAGCTTTCATTTGGTATATAACACTTGCATATTTGAACCAGGTGGTCCTCTCTAGATCTTCTGTAGGAAAATTTAGTCGGATCGATTAAAAAATGATTTAACTGAGATAATTGACATATTAAACATTTAATAATCTATGAATCCTATATGATTCCTATGTAATTCTATATAACCATTAAAATTAGATATATGTCTTTTGGGCATTTGGGACCTAAATTCAATCAGGTAAGCAAGGATTCTGAAAGATATCTACCCATATGTAAGAAAAATGCTAAAATATCAATTTTGAAAAATCTGATATTTTCTGACACTATACCACTTGAAAGGGCCATATCTAGGTTTCTAAATGTGCGACTTCAGTACCACTTTGTTAGGATGGGTCACATATATGAGCCTACAAAGTTTTCGCTCCATAGATAGAGCTATGGTAGGTGTAGGTTTGTATTTCTGGCTGGGGGGTCCAATTGGTCCGGTGTCCGAAAAAATCAGCTGACGGGGTTGGGGCAATGTGTCTGAACATTTTTGACTCGCTTTGGGTGAGGTGACCTACTTACGTCTATATGAGCCTACGAAGTTTCCCCCACATAGATAGATCTATGGTAGGTCTAGGCTTCTATCTCTGGCTGGGGGGTCCAATGGGTCCGGTGTCCAAATAAATCTTCTGTGAGGGTTGGGACAAAGTGTTTGAACATTTTTTGACCCGCTTTGGGTGAGGTGACCTACTTAGATCTATATGAGCCTACAAAGTTTTCGCTCCATAGATAGAGCTATGGTAGGTGTAGGTTTGTATTTCTGGGTGGGGGGTCCAATGGGTCCGGTGTCCCAAAAAGTCAGCTGGGGGGGTTGGGGCAATGTGTCTGAACATTTTTTGACCCGCTTTGGGTGAGGTGACCTACTTAGATCTATATGAGCCTACAAAGTTTTCGCTCCATAGATAGAGCTATGGTAGGTGTAGGTTTGTATTTCTGGGTGGGGGGTCCAATGGGTCCGGTGTCCCAAAAAGTCAGCTGGAGGGGTTGGGGCAATGTGTCTGAACATTTTTGACCCGCTTTGGGTGAGGTGACCTACCTACGTTTATATGAGCCTACAAAGTTTTTGCTCCATAGATAGAGCTATGGTAGGTGTAGGTTTGTATTTCTGGCTGGGGGGTCCAATGGGTCTGTTGTCCGAAAAAATCATCTGGAAGGGTCGGGACAATGTGTCCAAACATTTTTGACCCGCTTTGGGTGAGGTGACCTACCTACGTTTATATGAGCCTACAAAGATTTTGCTCCATAGATAGAGCTATGGTAGGTGTAAGTTTGTATTTCTGGCTGGAGGGTCCAATGGGTCCGTTGTCCAAAAAATCAGCTGGGGGGGTTGGGGCAATGTGTCTGAACATTTTTGACTCGCTTTAGGTGAGGTGACCTACTTACGTCTATATGAGCCTACGAAGTTTCCCCCCCCACATAGATAGATCTATGGTAGGTCTAGGCTTCTATCTCTGGCTGGGGGGTCCAATGGGTCTGGTGTCCCAATAAATCATCTGTGAGGGTTGGGACAAAGTGTTTGAACATTTTTGACCCGCTTTGGGTGAGGTGACCTACTTAGATCTATATGAGCCTATGAAGTTTTCGCTCCATAGATAGAGCTATGGTAGGTGTAGGTTTGTATTTCTGGCTGCGGGGTCCAATGGGTCCGTTGTCCGAAAAAAATCATCTGTGAGGGTCAGGACAATGTGTCCAAACATTTTTGACCCGCTTTGGGTGAGGTGACCTACATAGATCTATGTGAGCCTATGACGTTTTCGCTCCATAGATAGAGCTATGGTAGGTGTAGGTTTGTATTTCTGGCTGGGGGGTCCAATGGGTCCGTTTTCCGAAAAAATCATCTGGGAGGGTCGGGACAATGTGTCCAAACATTTTTGACCCGCTTTGGGTGAGGTGACCTACCTACGTTTATATGAGCCTACAAAGTTTTTGCTCCATAGATAGAGCTATGGTAGGTGTAGGTTTGTATTTCTGGCTGGGGGGTCCAATGGGTCCGGTGTCCGAAAAAATCAGCTGAGGGGGTTGGGACAATGTGTCTGAACATTTTTGACTCGCTTTGGGTGAGGTGACCTACTTACGTTTATATGAGCCTACGAAGTTTCCCCCACATAGATAGATCTATGGTAGGTCTAGGCTTCTATCTCTGGCTGGGGGGTCCAATGGGTCCGGTGTCCAAATAAATCTTCTGTGAGGGTTGGGACAAAGTGTTTGAACATTTTTTGACCCGCTTTGGGTGAGGTGACCTACTTAGATCTATATGAGCCTACAAAGTTTTCGCTCCATAGATAGAGCTATGGTAGGTGTAGGTTTGTATTTCTGGCTGGGTGGTCCAATGGGTCCGTTGTCCAAAAAAATCATCTGGGAGGGTCGGGACAATGTTCCCAAACATTTTTGACCCGCTTTGGGTGAGGTGACCTACCTACGTTTATATGAGCCTACAAAGTTTTCGCTCCATTGAAAAATCTGATATTTTCTGACACTATACCACTTGAAAGGGCCATATCTAGGTTTCTAAATGTGCGACTTCAGTACCACTTTGTTAGGATGGGTCACATATATAAGCCTACAAAGTTTTCGCTCCATAGATAGAGCTATGGTAGGTGTAGGTTTGTATTTCTGGCTGGAGGGTCCAATGGGTCCGGTGTCCGAAAAAATCAGCTGGGGGGGTTGAGGCAATGTGTCTGAACATTTTTGACTCGCTTTGGGTGAGGTGACCTACTTATGTCTATATGAGCCTACGAAGTTTCCCCCATATAGATAGATCTATGGTAGGTCTAGGCTTCTATCTCTGGCTGGGTGGTCCAATAGTTCCGGTGTCCGAATAAATCATCAGGGAGGGTCGGGACAATGTTTCCCAACATTTTTGACCCACTTTGGGTGAGGTGACCTACTTACGTCTATATGAGGCTACGAAGTTTCCCCCATATAGATAGATCTATGGTAGGTCTAGGTTTCTATCTCTGGTGGGGGGTCCAATGGGTCCGTTGTCCGAAAAAATCATATGGGAGGGTCGGGACAATGTGACCAATTTGCCTTTAAACAAACGTAAATCAGGAATTAATAATTTGCAATTCAGCAAGCCACATGTCTTTCCTTGCCGTTTAGCAAATAACAAGTCTGTGTAGGCTTTTCTTAGTTTTTTTATGCTGTTTTGCAATTAAACAAACCTTAATCAGGAATCAACAATTTGCCCATACCATTCAGCAAGCTGCATGTCTTTCCATGCCATTTTCCTATACCGTACTTAAACAATGGTTTACTGTGAATTTTCAAACTATAACTGTTCGTTTAGCAATTAGCAAGTCTGTGTAGCCTGTAGGCCTTCCTTAGTTTAGATGTGGCAATGTGCAAGTCCATCCAGGCCTACCATTCACCTTCGGGGTTGTAGCTAAATTGTCTGTGCTTAAACATTGTCTGTGCTTAAACACTCTGACTCACGCAATACAGCCTGCTCATAAATGTTTGGAGTGGCCCCCCTGGCTTAGTTCCAGACTCAACTACAGAGGGCAGCAGGGGCGCCAGAGGCTCCGCGGTGATTATGTAAGCGGCATCTTCTTAGCAAAGACTATCTATTACATGGACGTGCGTCTAGACGGATCTCACAGTACCTTCCTATTAATAACTGACCATCCCGCCTCCATGCTCCAATGCACCGACTCAGGCCAAGCCGAAATAAAAAATAGTGCATACTCAGTCATCTCAGTCCCATGTGTGTGCTCTATTAAAAATGCCGGCATGATCTTAACCAATTCTGATTTATTTTGCACCCAAAACTTCACCCTAGAGCCCATATCAAAGGCTTATTTTAACTTACCACTGTGGCGACACTTTGGTCAACCTCCAGCCAATGTTTCCGGCATCACCATGGCAACCACGCCCCAGACCCTTCACCTACCCAATTTCGAAAAATTAAGACACCTACATAATCAGAAAATAGCCCCACTTTTTCAAGACACCCTAACCCTTAAAAAGGCCGCACAGGGACTTAAGGACCAATCCGCCCTCCTATCCACCAGCTCCCTGATGCATCTAGGATACCATCTCCAGTTCTCACCCTGGCTACACTTAGTGTCACCCCTTCTGGCACTACTTTGCTGCATAATAACTCTTAAAAACCACCTTCGTGTCAATCAATTGGCGCGCTTTATCACACTAGTCTCAGCAACTCGAACACCTAAGATGGCCAATGCTGAGAGCTGGAATCGGTTCAAAGAACTCATACGGCAGGCCAACAAGGACTGGCCTGTCTCATCCTCAACCCCACCTACAGATTTTGGATACATTCAATCTCCAGGCCGCTACGACAGCATGTTTACATGGACCCTATTGGTGATCTCCTTGTACATCACCTGGATTGCCCCCAAAAGATGCCTTCGGCACTGGCCCTATTGTAGGCAGGACAACCACTGTACACCCTCTATTGTGGCTAAGATCCATGCAAACGGACAGACCTTCAGCTTTACTGTTGGCAAGATGATCTACGGGCAGAACCTCTGGGCCCCTACCATCATGGCCCCCAAGGTTTCTCCAGTCCGCCTTACAGCACCCTTTGGCAGACACCTGGATCTCCATTGGAAATCCGACATCAGGACCATAATCGGGGGACAAGTCAGGCAGATCCCGCTACAGCGCTATCCCCCAGTTCCACTTCTATGGAGAATATCTTAAGAGGAGCCCACCACATGACAGTGGTTATCTCCTCAGAAGGACAGCCCAACTAGCCCCCAGCGACACCGACTCCGCCATACAGCTACCCTGTGAGTCCTGGCCGGCCGATCGTCATGACTCCCCGGCAGAACTCACAAAGTACACCCCACTCCGACATCAGCCAAAGAAAGACAAATACCTTTATAAACCACAGGAGATGATACTCACACCACCCACCACATCAACCCGCGGTAAGTTTCTTCAGAAACCTCCTTTGATCCTCATGTGAGGATCAAATAGCCGCCGGCCACCCCTGTATACCCTCAATAATGGACTCTCCCGGTCGCCCAATCCACCGGATAGCCCCACCTAACACCTTCATGTGGGGATCATCCCCATCCTCAATAGCTCTAGAACCCGACCCCACCTACAATTAAAACCATTTTTACAACGCCCCCAGTCCCATAGCACAGTTTCGACCCACAATAACACAGTTATTTCGACTCACTGTGAAGACCCACTGCACGATGAGACGTCGCCATCTTGTTTCTGACGTCGCGCCAAGTTTCCCTGCCAAACGCTGCATCAGAACGCCGGCACTGCGTCTCACCAGTGCCGTCGGCCTCCCCAACGTCAGATCTCTTGCATTTTCCCACGTTGGCATGACAACATTAATGTCAGTCAGGACACACGCACTCAATATCTGCGTCAAAACAATAACATAAGCATGTGTTAGCAATATCACTAGACCTGTTTTCGCCCCAAGTTAACAACACCATCCCGCATGAGAATTAGAAGACCGCCCATGCCAATTTAGAAGCCCAGAATAAACAACAAAACTTCTAACTGGTGGTGGACTTTCAGGTATATTATTGGATCAAAATCACAAGTATAATCAGGCTCCTGGCAACATGTATAAATTATCACAGTCTTTGGTATCACAGAATCAATTTTAATCACATCTTCGCATTTGGCCTGCCACCTTCTGGAGCTAGTCCTTTTCTTCTACCATGCCTTTCTCTCTCGCCCTTCCTCCTTCTCCATTACATCATACCGGCAACTCCCTGCCTACGGCCGATTTCTGAAATAAACAAGTAACACCCCGACTAAAAAAACCTGTAACTCAAACGAAATCCAGAATTCCCAAACTAAATCTCGAAATCCATATGACACCAAATCCAGACCTGCTAAACAATTTTCTAATCTCTAAAATTCGCAATGTAGTTTCTTCCTATATAAAGCTATACATACCGTCCACAGTTAACAGAACACTGCACAGGGCCCACTGGCCCCTCCCTCTGGGCCATCGTACGGCCCACGGACCCGGTGGCAGTGCACCTGCACGGACCCAACATTTATCCACAGGAGGACGACACTGAAACCCAAAAACATACACAAGTGTCAAACCACTGGCACCATACCCAAACCCATCAAACCAAAAATTCCAAAATATCCAGAGTATCAGCACTTACCCAAACAAACCGACGATCACCACCGCCAGATACAAAAGCCCTGACGGCATAACGATGAGTCGGGCGGAAACAATCATCTCTCCTTTTCTGTCTCGTCGCCGTCACCAAAACTTATCAAGCAGTAATTTGGATCTATCTTTGCCGGTTTTTCAGTCGCTTCTGATGCCAAAAATAGCTCCAAATCCTTTTATAGCAAGACCCACCGTGGGAGCATAAAGTTAATTTTTTAACCATATTTTCGAACAACCGCATCACCAAAATTCAAAATTTCAGCCAACTAAACCCACTTTTAGGCCCCGAACCACCTAACCCAATGTTGAGACAACCCTTACACATGACCCAACAAGGCCATGGCAAGTCTACACCATTGACCATGCCATTTGACCATACCCTTACACAAACGCTGGACAAACGCCAGCTCAGTGGCACCAACCAATGTCTACCATAAGAACTAAAATAAGAACAGATCCCCATACAGTGGCGCTACCCACGCCACACGGCAGAACTAATCTGGACCCTGGATAGCCCAGTTTCCCGCTCACATTTGGCTATGAACTTACACCGGCTCGGTGACTCTGCACATCAATATACACTGCCCGATTACTGCCTTAACTTGTCAATTTGGTATTTTTGTTGGTCGCCTTGTAAACCATGCACTATTATCGACCTTGTAACTAAAAATCCCTCCCTTCTTCTTGTTCTGTTTCTCTATACAGAGGCCAACGACCTGATAGAGGAGGCGGAGACCATACTGACGAGTCAGCGGCAGACAACCTCAGCAGTGGTAGAGCAGCCACACCAGCCCCAGTCGACTTCCCCCACTGGAGCACACGAATCTGCTCTCCAATAGGGCCACCTACCAATTTCATTACCCCAGGAACAAGGTGCCCCCACCTGATGTACAGCTACAGCTGCCCATGCAGCATCAACAATATAGACAATAGACCAGACACTTTCACCACAATTGGTTCGCCCCAGGTCTGGAGACCCTTACCCCAAATAGCCACCCAAGACTCATCTGAGGAGGATAGTGACTCTAGCGCCTCCCTCTCGGCAGAACCAATAGACATGGACTATGTGGACAATTTCGATCAGAACTTGCAGTCCGACTCAGGCAAACCTGACAGAATGCACCTCAGCAAGATTGTAAAATTTGTCCCCAACAACAAAAAGACCAAGTCCAAGAAAAGAGCTTCCCTAGGTCGTTTTCTCAACCTGAACGTCTTAAACCACCAAGACTCACCACCTAAAGGTCTTGTAAACCAAAGTCGCCATAGAAAAAGAAAATAACCTCAATAACTATCCTCACAATTTTTTCCTTTTTATTTTATTTTTAAAACTGTCATTAAATTATGGACTAAAAGTGTAGAGACACACTTTACTTACCGACCGCCCATGGACACTATGAACACTGACCCAGTCAGCCTAGTCAACTGATTTTTAAAGCCAGTTTTTCTTGTTTTGTATAAGGCTATGATACATAATTATGACAACGCGCTGCATTTTGCACATTTATTTTTTTAAGAACATTATGAAGACCACAAGCCAGGCAGCAGGTGTTTGTGATCTTAAGATGCCATAAAGTTCTTTTCCTTTCACACTGTACTATTTAAACCCAACCATGTCAAAATATTTATGGGTTTTAGCTAGTTTATATTTTTCTAAAATTTTACAAGGAAGCACTGGCAGCCAGTATTTTTGCAGGATCAACTGAGATCCAATCTAAATATCAGCCAGAGCCACCTTTTTATTCTTGTATTCACCTTGTCACTCATAACCAATGATCACCCCAGGTAGACTGAAGGCTAAAAACATGCCAAATTCCCCATTGACCAAAATAAACCTTCTTTCTGAATAACAGATGTTTCTACAATTAAATCAGCCAAGACCAAAAATCCAAAATCTTTTTTTATATAAATTCCTTAACAATATTACCTAAGCCTTCAGACTCCCTAGCCTTATCAGTATTATAAGGATTGATTGATAGACATTGCCAGTCATCAATTACCTTACCTCTGTTTTTATTTATTATGTTGTATTGTATATTGGCTCAAAATATCAAGTGCCTACCGGTACTGCAGCAGACTTCAATAATAACTTGTCTACCTCAAGGTCTGCCTTAGAGCCAATAATTGCATGCTTTAGAATAGTTTTTATTCCTTTATTTTCGTGTGAACCCTAGAACTAGATACGTAGCCAGCTCTTGTATCCTACCACGACCTGAATTATTCATGTTTTCTTTGCCAAAAATTACAAACAATACTTCTTTGGCACAGTTTTCTTTTGTATTATTTATAGTTTATTCACGTCCCGCCAAAAATCAGCATTGGATATCTCCTTGGTACCACTGATTTTAACTTAATGATAAGATGTAACACCTATTACTACACAGTCAGATAAAATTGTCAGTAGACCTTTCTCACAAACTTCCTCCTTAAAACCTCGCGTGGAATCGAGTAGGAATGTGGGGATTTGTCAGTAGACCGTTATAGGCATTGTACTTTATTTTTCACCTTTGACTCTACCATGTAACCCAGTGTCCGAGTCTACCCACAAGCCAAGCCATACCCATAGACCAAAGGCTGGCGGTGTCAACTGCACTCAGTGACCCCGCCTCCTCCCACTGGAGGATATGCCCGTTAATCACGAGCAGCTCACTGCATGCTAGAAATTCCTAGCAGCTATGTTAGACCAACTCCTCCTGCTGGAGGACATGCCCATTAATCACGGGCAGCTCACTGCATGCCAGGAATTCCTAGTAGCTATGTTTAGACCAACTCCTCCCGCTGGAGGACATGCCCATTGATCATGAGCAACTCACAGCATACCAGGAATTCCCAGCAGCTATATTTAGAACCATACTGAACTCTGTGACCCCCACCCATGTAGCAAGCCCGCTCGGGGCCAAATTGGTTTTACCCGGGATAAGGTGGTTCAAAGCGGGCAGTATTTAGTACATGGGTTTTAGGTTCGGCAGATGCTGGGTTTCCAGTCAGGGCCACACAGGGCAGCCCAAATCGGGCAAACCCACTTGAGCCCGTTGGGCTCCCAATGGGTTTTGTCCTCAGCATACGGTCTGGGCCACATTGGGCCGCCCGATTTGGGCACTGGTCAGCTTTAAAATGGGCAACCACATTGGGCCCAGGATGGTTTCAAAATGGGCATCCCAAGATGGGTACTTAGCTGCATAAAGTCTTCCCAGTCTGGGGTGAGAGTGGGTTTGGACAGGGCAGCCTCATCTTCTGAACTGTTCTAAACTCTGTGATGAGTGTTCCCCCTCCCTCTCTCTTTTTTGTTCGTCCCTCCCCTATCCATCCCCTACCCCTTCCATCTCCTCCTCATTCCACTCAACCTGCCCTGCCCTTTCCCCCTCTCACCCCGCTCTGCCCTGCCCTTCTGTCACGCTGCCCTCCCTGGGCCTCCCTAGCCCACTTAAAAGGGTCTATTTCTCCTCTTTCCTCTCCCCTCAGGATGTGTGTGGTGCACATATGCGCAGGCACTGACACATTCCTCTGTGAATTTGTGTAATGAGGATCTCACCATGAATATGACCTTAGCTGTCGAAATGGTGTTAAACATCTATTACTCACTCACTCTCACTCCCAGCCCTCACCCTGCCTTGCCCTGCCCTGCTCTCACCCTGCCCTGCTCTCGCCCTGCCCTGCCCTGCTCTCGCCCTGCCCTGCCCTACTCTCATCCTGCCCTGCCCTGGCATCTCCTTCGCTCACATGCCCTGCCCTGCCCTGCTCTCACCCTGCCCTGCCCTGCTCTTACCCTGCCCTGCTCTCACCCTGCCCTGCCCTCTCACCCTGCCCTGTCCTACTCTCACCATGCACTGCCCTGGCATCTCCTTTGCTCACATGCCCTGCCCTGCTCTCACCCTGCCCTGCCCTGCCCTCATCTCACCCTGCCTTGCCCTCTTCTCACCCTGCCCTGCCCTCCTCTCACCCTGCCCTGCCCTCCCCCCTCCCTTCCCTCCACCACTGCTGTAGGACACTTTCCCTATACCATTAATACACAGGTAGGTTCATAGTAGGGATCCAGATATTTCATGTAAAAGGCAACACTGACTAGTCCTGGAAAGAACAGCTTCATGTCTTTCTTTGTACTAGTAGGCTTGCAAGGTGTATTTGTGGTGTGGGGGCAAACAGGCCCCACACTTGGCCAGGTATAAGAGGACTATATATAGAGGCAATTGAGAAACCAAAAATATCCCCTGCCCCTGTAGGCCAGTCCATGGCAGACTCACTACAAAGTGGTTTCACAGCACTCCAGGCAGAATTCTACTACCCATACCAAACTTATTTCTTTTAGACATAGGACAACTGGAATAGACTACTAAATCAGATATGAAGTAATAATGTGCAGACTTTCTCATAGTCTGGAAATACTTAGATGTTTCTAGTCAAAAGTGCAAATCAAGGTCATCTGAGTAGTAGTGGAATGGCAACACCATTTCTATTGCACTGAACTTGGAACAAGAGCAGATATGCAGAGGTACAGTCATTATGAACTTGAAGGCTCTCTTCTTTACTCCTACATAGGCAATTAGTAGGGGAAGATTGAGGCCAGAATGTCACTTTAATGAATCAAAGTGCCTTGTGTTGGCTGAATGAGTTTGATTCAAATGAATGGCTTTCCACTTGGGTAGATATTGCATTTACTGCTTTGGTGATGGGGGGGGGGGGTTAGATTAGCTCAAGGATTTGTTGCTTATTGACCTTTAAAAAAAAAAAAGATTTTGGATAAATTTCTCAAAAGGAATTTTTAACATGTCACCACTAATTTTTCATCAAATCGGGCAGCCCACTTTAGGCCACACCAAAAACCCATGTTAAACTCACTTTGAGCCCAAATCGGTGAGCCCAATTTCAAACAGATCTGTGCCCGAATCGGTTAGCCCAGTGTGGCCCAGACCCTTTGCTGAGGACAAAACCCATCGGGCGCCCACTGTGTTAACCCAGTGTGGCCCACATCAGGAGCCCGCTCTGGCCCAGACTCGGGCCACACTATTTTTGCTACCTGGGCAGTGCTATGTTTAGGATCCACCTACATACCTGCACTGGAGTTCCCCAGTTACTATATTTAGCTCACCTGATACTATTTTTAGGATGAGCTGGGTGAGCAGCTCCCACTATAAATACCTGTAGGTGGAGCAGCTCACTCATCTTTCTACCTTCATACTTCATCCCTCACACACTCACGTGAGACAAGAGCCCACAGCTCAAGGGCTAGGCTTGGACACTGTTGGGCACCTCATACTGTATCACCATCTATACCTCGTGGACTTCACTGAATAAAGTGGATATCAAACTGGATCCCTGATTCGTCTGTATTCATCCTCATTCAGCATTTACGGACTCATTGACAAAGGAGTCGGATCTTTTAGGTCTTTGACCTAGCCTGATCCATCTTCTGTCAAACACTACTATAATGAAATAAAACCACTGAAGAACATACCCTATTTACTTGACACAGAATATAGACGAGAACTGGGATTCTTGGGAACCCGAAGAGGATGAAAAGGTGTGTATATCAACTAAGATGCATGAAATAATCAATGAAATAATAACATCTCCACCCCCAGTTGTAAATTTCCCAGATTTCGTATCTGATGGTACACAAGAAAATGGTATGATGCTGCCTAACAACAGGTCCAATTTTTATGGCAACTGCAGGTTCACTTGACAACAAACATAATTTCTCAAGTGCAAGGGGATATAACCAAAGGTGTGTATCCCCTCAAACTTAAGGAACTCATTTCCAGTGTCTCGGGTATGTTTTCAAATTTACTGCGTTAAAGTGTTGGCATCCAATATTTCTTGTTTTAATAATCATTTCATCTCTGTTTATACAACCAGTGCCCATAGAATAATACTTGAATTCTTCACATGCAAATTCATTGTTATATCTGGTACTTTTACGAGGTTATCTCAGGACAGGGAATATCAGAGAATATAAAGTGGTCTTGGAAAGTCAGGGGATTACATTTTCCTGTGAGTAAGAGAAAGACAAGGAAAATCCATGAAAATGTAACACTTGAATTTGATTTGAGAAAAGTATCCTTGAGGGCATTCAAAAATTACTTCCCATAAGAACTCTGATACCAGAATGTATGTCATATCCTGAATAGTGCTGGTGTAGGTGGTTTTCCAGAAAATAATGATGTTTGTGAAGACTCATCTTAGACCTCACCTGCCTTGTCTGAGCCTGACATTATACGTCAATTATTGCTTAAAAATGCTCCAATCACATTTGGATGTAAAGACAAGGTTTAGAGCTAGCTCTAGATCCTCAAACTTGTCAGTAATTAGTTAACATATGTCAGTATATGTTAGCATAGTACGTAGCACATTGGGCATAGATGTCACTGATAGCCTCAGGCTTGCCTGTGACCTTAAACATTTTTTTCACTATGATAAATGTCACATTTATTTTTTAGGCAATCCAGGCCCACTTTACAGACAAGAGAGCTTTTTTTTAACCCCATAAACACACCACACATCCGTACATTTTTGGAAACCCTCAACAGAAAATACCAGTTCTGATGGAACATGTAGTTGAAATCTCATACTTATGGTGGTTTCCTCACAATTGCAGATGAAAACATTCTGGCAGAAGTTGGGTTCTTGGAGGGTCTTCTGCCAGCAAAAACTACACCAGCACACATGGAGAACACATGGACTGAGTTTCATAAATGTTTTCCTCGTTTCTCTCCTTTCTTCAACCCTCAACATTTCTATATAATTTGCCTCAAAACCATGCATAAGTTGCTTTTACATTGCCGTTCTCCCGTTGATTTTCCCACAGTTCAAGAAACAATTTCTAAAGAGGAGGAGGATATGGTTTATCATATTCACTCTTTACGTTCACAATATCGTTCATCCCCAGATAAGTTATCCCTTCTAGAGCATTTCGTTTCAGCCAGCAATGAAAACGGAAGGTTCACCACGAAAATCAATAGAGGGGGCCTTACCTTCATAACAGATGATTCCTTCAATTTGTTTTATCTACTTGAGGGTCATTTTCGCCAGACATGCAAGGGGGATGTCACCAAGTTGAAGGAAGACTCTTTTTTTTATGTTACCCTCAATAATGATGGTGTCATTTCTAAGTTTGAGAGCATTGTTCGCAGTGTTGAATTTGACTTTCTGTTGTCAGACATCCTTGGGTCCTTTTTTAAGACCCGGGCAAATGGTCGGTACAGGCAGCTAATGGAGCAAGTAAAACTTGCTACCTGCACCCTGAAGACCAAGTCACTGAGGTAAAGTATTGGACCCAATTAATTTGTCAGAAATCATTACTACATTTCCAGAAATAGTCAATGTTTGAGAGAACTTTCAATTTGTCAGTACCTAGGCAATATATTTCAGTACTTTACTTACTATTTGTCAGTACTTAGTAAATATAAATGTCAGTAAATTTTCAAAAGAGAAGATTTCATTCCTTTTCGGGTTACCTGCAATGCACATTGCTACTTTATTTTTCTGAAGTATGTCACAGGTATGTAAGGCACATGTTGTGCAACAGTTGCATCTGCTGCCTCACTACATAAAAATAGTATTTTACTAGGGCAATATAATTTATCTTATCTCAAGTCAGGATGTGTCCTATACATGACAATCTTACACTGTAGAACATTACTGAATTGACTGAAGGGTGACCCCCAATTTGCACCCTATTTGTAATTACTTTTCAATAACAAGTCATGTTTTCAGTTTATACTGAATAATATGAGTCTTAAATCAGATCCCAGTCTTGAAATAGCTTCAACAAGGTACTTTTTTTTTTACCATGAAAGCTAATTTTGTATGTACACTTTTACATCACAATTAGTTAGATGGAAAAATAGTACCAAAATTAATAGATTATATCATGACCTTGTTCATTCGAAATGTTTGCTTAGAATCATCTGCTTGTGTTTATATAGGATGCGACAGTATAAATTACAATTTTCTTTCCTTTAACCTGCAGTAGGGATGATGTAACTTTTAAAGTCCTATCACAAAATCATAGAGTAAAATGTAACAGAAATTGAAATGTGGTATTCAGGTGTCTATCAGCGTTTCTTCAGTGGACTGTTTGAGACGATAGGTCCCTCATCTGCACCTCTGCGCCGGCCACGGGTGTTTCCTGTTGACTTCATGGTTGAAGCCAATCCCCTGAGCACAAACAACTTGTTTGCTTGCTGCCTGTAACCAGATTTATGTACATAATATCATAGAATTGTGAGGGGAGCTGTACCCACTAATTATATTACTGATATGAATATGTAACTTTAATTTACTTGAATCCCACCTATTCTTTATTGTTGGCAAGTACATACAGCAGACATTCTCTATCAAACATAAATTTTCGACATAGGCCGAAAGTTAAGTTCACTCAGCCAGCTAATCTTTTTTTTATGTGAGCACCTTGTTCAGAAGCTCACCTGTATGCCTGGACATTAGGGTTGTCAGCTCTTCGTCCCATCGCCCTTTGGCGGCCAAAATACTCCTCCAGGGGATCTTGATTGAACTTGGAAGTCAGAACGAAGTCGATCCCTTGTCCGAGCAAATATGGAATTACCTCCATGAGAGACCAAACTGTATAAAAAGCAATGTGATTAGGCATAACCCATTTTTAGGCAAAAGGCAAAATCTATTCTCTATTGGGCTGTGTGGGTTATGTTTATATGTATATTAATGTGGTATAAGTTGTGTAGTTATTATCAGCTCGCTCCGCTGTTCTCACGTATTTGGGAAGACTAACTCTAGTGGTATGATGTTGGCCTAGCCCATCCTTTTAACCAACACCAAGACGCCGATACAAGTCACCATTTATTGTTCATTAGTTATTCACAGTTACAGTTGTTGATGAGTCCACTCATGGTTGTACAGTTTCAACGACATCAGTCTATTCATACAAGCAGTTCATGTTTTAACAATCCGATGCTACTGGAGAGGTATGAGTGCCATAGAGATCCTGCTCAATCCGTTCTTACATTGGCTAAGTGTAATACTAAATATTAAACAGCTTCATCCTCGTCTACTCCAGGAGTATGTGTTGCCTCCTCGGCTGCTCCCACAATACTGCCTCCTCCCTATCTCTTACCAACCCCTCACACCTCTCAGACGCCGGTGTTTGGCTCACCCGTATTCCCCCCTCCCCCTCTACAGAATCTACCTGACCAGATCTCGTCGACTCCCCTCCGTCTACACATTCCACAGTCTACCATAAACTCTATACTACCATAAACCCTATACAGGACTCCCATAGCACTCTCCCATATAGCATATAATAAATACACACATAATACAGCACACAATAAATACCCACACAAATGTACCCTGTTATACCCGTTCATTATAATTATTGGCTATTGATGACAAAACAGGTGCGGGCGCTCCCCTCTTGTGACGCGAGTCACACCAATTGTCAAGCATAAATTATGCTTGAATACATCTTATGTATTGTTTTGTCACTAATACCTGAGGTAATCATCGTTATTATATTATACATTTCAATAGTTATTTATGTACATACATATACAACACACTTATATAATACCATGCATTATTACTATATATATTTTCCACACTGCATTGGTGACTTATTCTTAGCGCAAACTTGTCCTCTAACATATATTTTATTATTACAATTCTCTCATTCCTTGATTCTCAATTTGTTTTTCTTTCCTTTGTTATTTATTTTACTCATTCACTCGCCTTTACTAAGCACTTTGTCCCATTCTATGTTTATATATTCTTTTTACTATCCTTACCCGGGAGTCGACACCAGTTACACCCAATCGGGCCAATAAATCTCCTTACATCTGTCAACTCCTTGTTCCGAAACGTTCCCCTCTATCTACCCTTTGCCCCAAGCATCACTCTAAAACACACTCTAACGCGTCTTGGGTTACACCTGGCAACCTCTTACTTAACTCACGCGTGCACAGCTTGTCAACGAGTATATACATCAGAAATCTTTTCACTTGCCACATTACGTCGTAGTTAGTGTCTCATTAGTTGGTCGTACATTTAAATTACAGTTTCTTTTAGCTATATTATCTTACTTAATAATATACACTGGCACCATTCCCAGACACTATATCAATTCATCTGTAGATCGTCTTTGTATTGTCTATTCCATCCTTTCGTCTCACGCCAGCTGCACGATATCTTTCTCCCCCCCCCCTTTTCTCTTGTCCTGTCACCGTCTATGCCAAGTCTCTATCATGATGGCGTTTTATTCATCACCTTCAGTCTCTTTCATTCAGGTCCACGTACACCGATGACGATCCCGCCCTGGGCTCTTGACCTCGCAAAGCCACGTTCACCGACTCTTTATGACCCTTGTTTACTGAATATGATACAGCCGTAGCCCCATATGATTCTCCAGGTACTTCTGGTAACTGTCTTGATCTTCTTAACTGAGCCATGGCTCTGGCATGGCCCGTGTCAGATAACTGATGTGTATTTATCTCTCTGTTCCTTATTGGTGTCCAGCCCGCCGCTGATATCATAGGTATCTCTAGTGGTACACCTGTCGCCAGGCCCCCACTATACCTAATCAATCTTGTCATCACCGTAAATCCATAGTCACCGTTCAGTATCCCTGCTAACTTCTTTGACACCTTCACAGTGGCCGGTAATGGCAATGGCACTGCGTTTTCCGCCGTTGCCATCTCAGTGGAATATAACACTCGACCCCACTGCACTGTAGCTATGTACATCGGGCACGAGTAGCTTATTGCCACGTCTCTAATAAGAGCCTGTTCTGCTGGTCTTTGAAATACCTGGTCCAAAGGCATTAGACTCTCCCCCAATGGTATTATTTCTGTGATCTCTTTAGTTGCCACCTGTAGATACAGTCCATCCACTGGTTGAAGCCTCTTTAGTTGTCGCACCTTCCTCACCAGTAACGCTATTATTATTATCAGTACTATCAATATCAATGATAACATAGCTATTGTCGTTTTGTGTTCCAGATCTTCTTCCTCATAATTACCTCCGACATCTTCACCGTATTTTTCATAGTCCCAGGTTTCTAGACTCCTTATTCTCATAGGCATTCTTGCTAATATGTATGCCATTAATAGTCTTTTTAAACAAAAATATTGTACCACCATCAGAGTCATGACAATCACCCCTGCAATCATTATTGGTGAATAATCCCATAGTGATTCAGTGGGAAAATGGCCTCCACCACTCATGCCATCCAAATCAGGCAATGCTGATCCGTCTTCCATTGCACTCACCAAATTCTTCAGATTGACAGCTGCTGGCGACTGTTGTATTCTAGCCTTGTGTTTCATTTTGGTCTTTACTAATTTTGGCAACACTTCATCTTGCAATACCTCCACAGTTTCACCATTTAATACGGCCTTTATCCATGTCAATTTCTTAACACTGTTCATTTGTAGCAAATCGTTATTTACAAAAGTCACATTAGTTTCCATGTTCACATGACCACATCCTGCCAAGCTGTAAGGCATCCACGCCCCGGCAGTCATGAATGCGCAATCACACCCAATGTTCAATATAGCGTAATGGTGCATGTTCACCTTAACAGGTGGGCTGGATTGGCACATCAATTGACCTTGTATGTCGGGTCCCGATACCAAAGTACGACCCTTTCCCAGTGCTATCGCAAATGAAGGAAAATTTGGTTGCACTATATAGTTGATCTCACATGTTTCTGCTATGGCCACCTTGTCATTTCTTATTAGTGCCGCCATGCACCCTCGCTCGGCTATTTTTCTCATGTGTGGAATATCTGGGCATACTGCTATTGAGTTGCCATGGCAACGCGCCCAATTCACCACTGGCTCTGATATATAATACCGCCCATTCTTTGATATGGCTACTTCTGATGGCAATCCCTCTATTCTCGTCCCGTCAGCTTCTTTATTGGCCAGCCGCACTGGTACTGGAAACACCTTTACAGAGTATACACAAAATATGTGTTCCTCTGACACCACCGGAATCCTTATCTGCATCTTCACACGACCTTGGTGCTGATATACTCGCACCACACTATTATCATAGTAATATTCAGGATCAGTAAAAGCGACTCTAAATCGTGGGTACGTAGCCTTTAGATATACTTCAGTGTTGATTATAGCTTCTTTCAAATCTTCTCTAGTGACCAATTTTGATGATAGTTTTCTTCGTGATGCCAATCTTACCTCAGCTGCCATATCCTTTATCTCAATGAGTTCATTTAATAAATGTATAATATACCCCCATTTGACCCTTGTCAGCAGGCTTTCATGGTTGTATACAATGGATAGTTCATATAATGCCACACTGTGCATAGTTTGAGTTCTTTCCAGCAATTTCCGTCTCTTCAATGATATCTTAGCCATTTCATACAATTGCAACTGTCTATCAGCCAACTCTCCCACTTCCGCCATGACGTCCTCCAAGCCATTGCTAGTACTTGTGGCCAATGTTTTAATAACATCACGCATCTTATAATACGAAGTCTTCAGTAATTGAATATCCTTTTCATTTCTGGCTACATCATCAGCTCTTCCAGTGCCAAAAATATAGTACGACAACTCTCCTATAATATTTAGACCTGGTATACCTGCTCTCTTAGACCTTTTGACTTGTTGTTGTTCAGGTATGTTTTCCATCAGCTTCTCCACTTCCTCCTCTCTGGCCTGTATTAATTTTCTAATAATTTGATTCAACCATTCTTCTTTCTGTTTGATGTTGTCACAGGTATCTTCAAATAATAAGGTTCTGTTATGATGTTGAATATCACACATAACCTGCATGTTCTTCACACATTGTTCATAAATACTTTCCATTTCCGGCTCTGGTAATCTATCTGGTATCTCTAATACAAACACTTGTGACACATGATTGTGCTCAGCTGTAGAAATACGTCTACCAGGTTGCAAAATGACACCTAATTCGGCTCTCTCTAAAGTCTCGAAAGTGTGCCTTCCAGCATCTACCACACCCCACAAGAAACATAAGACACATAGTATAGTTAACCACGCCATTTTCTTCTTGTTATGGCTTCCGGTTACAGTTCGAGTTGGGTTACTACGACTCCTAACTGATCGCTCCTGGAAGTTTTTATGGATCTTGAACACTTAATAAGCCCTATCGTGTCAGATAGTTCACCAGTTCATGACCCTTTTACCCCTTCTTGTATATATTTTCCCGTCAATCTGAACACGTGTGCCTTCCTTTCCTATTGTAACGAGTTTTATGATCAATAAAGACACAGTAACTTCCAGCCTTGCGGTTTACCAACGAGATCCTTTATTTACCAAGTGTACTTCAATTCTGACAATCGCTCGCCTTGAGCTCACATATATACCCCCCTTATCCGTCGGACGACCGGACCGGACGGTTCGTCCCCCCCTTGTGGGCGCGTCGTGCGCTTCATGCGTTGAAGTGCAGCGGGCGACGCAAGCGCCCCTCCCGCTACACTCTCCGGTCACTAATCTAACCCCCCTGACAAACATATGTCCCCTAACTTAACATGCCTACTTTACTTAATTTCACTTTTTGTCGTCGCCGGAGGGGACTGGCCGCTGCCCCCGGTCGACCCACGAGAACTAACTTGGCTTGATTCAACCGCGCCTTCCTTCTTGGTAATCGCCTCGTAAAACGTCCGATACAGCTTAACTAACCCCCAACGTGGGGAGAGGGTGTCGTACCCCCTTCTGGAGTCGTCCCGTAATCCCGGACGTACAGGTTGCCCTGCTCCACTCGTCATAGGCTAAGTCGCCCAACACAACGTCTTTAATGTCCTAGTGCCCTTAACCTAGCACCGTCTCTTTGCATAATCCGTGTCCTCCAGCCCCTAGGCCAACAAGTAACTTATGTACAAGTCTCTGGGTCGTGCACCGTACTCCATGGGAAGTGGACTGCCCGTCCCGCCGCCCTCCAACGTCCCGGTGCATCCGCCCTCAGAATGTAGTCCGATCCCCGGGTTATGCCTGCCCCGAGGTCCTCCCGACTCCCCGCACGCCGTAGCCGGCCGACGTTGGCTCCCCATCGCCCACCAGCTACCTCGGCCGCCCTCGTCTGCCCGACGAAGTTCCTTGTTCCTGTCCAAAGAGAAGAACATGAGTCATACAAAATTCCAAATTTTCCTTGGACCCCTTACTTCCCCCAGGCTGTCCCCGTCGTCCTCCATCCCTTTTCTTGTTAAAGGTCCATGGCATTAACTAGATCCTGTAGGGTAGGCTCTACCCCTCCCGTCTCCATCCTGACCTCACCACTGTCCTGAAAGGCGTACGGCTGTACGACGCCCACTTGGGACAATACAGTCCCTGCAGCAACCCCACCTATAAAAACATCGAAGGTGTTATTCACACTTACCGGTTCCGGGGGTTGACGTCGTAGCAGAGTAGACCTTGACTGGAACACTTGGTACACGCCAGGCTCCAACACGTCCACTATGGTGGCCTGTCGCCCCCCGGCGGTGTCGTACAGAGCGTCCGCGGGGACGGCCTCCCCTATAGACGCCAGGTAGGCGTGTAATATCTCCTTGGGGCCTTGACTTTCCTGGGACCAGGGCAGGGTGACACCCCCCCCGCAGTCAATTAGTCTCTCGGGTCGTCCGCACCTAGGACCCGCATCTCCACCCCCACTAGTAGGGCGGTGGTCCCCCTCTGCCGTCCTGTCCGTCGTCTGCTCCGTCCGCCCGCTAGCTGGTGCGGTGAACAGGGCGCCCCGTACCTGTGCCGAGCTTGCCTGGGGTGCACTAGGATTAAACTGGGCACCGCCCCAGACCTGACTCGTCGTTGTCATTTGGGAGGTTCCTCCCCCCTGTCCATAGATTCTGACCTCTGCAGGGCTAGGCACCACGGTATCATAACCTTGGCGGTCTCCCCCAGCCGTATACTCCACATCCTGACTTAGCACGATTTCCGCCTCGCCCGTCTGCAGGACGGCTTCTTTCCGTCCAGGCTTACTAGCACTCCATTGTTCCGTGCTCTGGACGAAGCTGATCGTCCCTGGTACTTCTGACAGGATTTCTCGTGCCCTGTCCGACTCCCCCCTTCTGATGGCGTCCTGTAGCCGCTCGCCCCACAACCGCCCCGGTCCGGCGTCCTTTCCGGGAGTCGTAACAGTGGCCAACAGAGGTGAGCCTTCACCCGGAGCAACAGACGGTTTAGTTGTTGTAGGCGTCCGCGACGCTGGTTCCCCCCTTGTTTTGGCCTCCGGCGTGCCCCGTGCCCCTTCCTGCCCTGTTGTGGCCTGATGGTCGGCGGAGCCTTGATCGGCCGACTCAGTCGCGGTCTCTTTGGAGCCCGGGCCAGCCCCGGACGACGACTGGTCGTCCCCCTGTCTATCCACGTCTGGTTCCCCCTCTCGGTCAGGTTTTTCCGTGTCGTCTTCGCCCTCCTCCGTGGACGACTCGTCTACCACCAGGGTGGTCTTCTTACGTGGCGAGTCCGACTTCCTAGGCTTGTGCTTCTTGCCTAGCTTTCCCACGACTTCCTGTGGGGACAGTCTCCGCTTCTGCTGTGTTCTGCTACCCCTGCTCGAGTGAGCCGAGCCGGGGCTCCGCGTAGAGCTGGGGCTCCGCCCTTCATCGTCAGACACCTCTGACAGGCGGCCATCGGGCGACTCGTCCTCCTGTCTCCGTCTCCTTATGTCCGTAGGAGGCGGCATCACCTTTGTTCCTCCTTTTGCCCACGGGTGCTTTTTGTGTTTGGCTCGGATGTGTTTGATCAGGTCCCCCTTGCGTTTCTTCTCCTTCTGAATCGGACATCCTGGTACGGGACAATCCCAACCTTCTATTGTGTCGTGATCGCGTGCGTGTTCTCTGAAGCTCTCCAAGTCCGGAAAGGTACAGTCCTTCGCCCCCGCAATGACACATTGGGCGCAAACTATTCCCCCAATCGATTGGCCGTCGTCCTTATGATCCGCCATGATGTCCGCTTGGTACGCCGGGTTGTCTGTTCTCCCCTCTGCCCCCGCGTCCTCCCCCTTTTTATGTTGGCGCCCAGTGTGCCTGTCTGGGTCCCACCGCCTGTCTATCGAACTCATGTCCAGCAGCTGCTGTATGCCGATTGGTTGCGACGACGGCTCCCGTCGTCCGCTATTGGTGGAGGCAGGTGGTGTGACAGATTCTGGCCCCGCCCCCCCCCGTGCGCCTAGATTTCCTCCACCCGCGGCTGGCCTGGCAACAGCGTCCTCGCACCCGATTGGCTGGCTCTGGCACCCCTCGTCGTTCTCAGGGCGCACTGATTCCAGGCACCTCGCTCCCACGTCGACCGTGGGACTCTCGCCGGCCGGCTCCGTCGGGGTCTCGTCCGTCCCCGCTGACGTTGGGATTTTCCCACGATTTGGTGGTTCTACGTTCACGAATTGAAATAGATCTTCTCCCCGCCCGGCCGCCCTGGCCCTGGCCCTTTCCTTTTCCTCCATACGCCGGAAGGCAACCTCCACCCTGTCGTCCACCTCTACGTCCACCCGTTGGTTCGCTCCCCTTCTCGACCCGACCCCTCTGGGTCTACCCCCCTCGTCCTCCTTAGTTGATGACGTCAAAATGACGATTCTTCCCCCCAGGGTAGGCTGTTCCCGGGGTCGGAGTGCCTGTCCACATCCTGGGTCGTCGTCGCCGTAGGACCGGCTGCGAGGCCTAGGTTCCCCGCAAGCTAAGGCCCGTAGAACGGCCTCCTGGCCTCCTTTCGGTCGAAGAGGCGGGGCGGGGACCGGGGGTGAATGGGTTTGTTCCGCCGCCCTGCCAGGTTCCGTGGACAGGGCCCTCATGACCGCATCCCTCCAGGATCGTTCCTCCCCTGCGGACGTCCTGCCCCCTTTACCTTCATGCTCGGTCCGGTGCCCTGTCTTGCAGCCGTTGTGATCAGATTCCAGGGCTTTCGTGGTCCCTTCCTCCCGGCGGTCAGTATGTCGTCCACCATTGTCGCCCGCCAACCTGTCGTGCGACCAGCTATGTAGTCCGTTCCTCCTCCATCGTCCCCCGCCCTCGTCCGACGATCGGTGGCTGACTGACCCTCCGGTGGAGCCGGACCGCCTACGGTCGTCCGACCGTCGCCGCTCTCGACTCCTGGAGGACGATCGTCGTACCGGGGACGACGCGTTCCTTCTGGCCGCTGCCGCCCTGATTTTCTGCCTCAGATCCCTGTCACGGTCCTCGTCCTCCCCACAGTGGAGGGAGATCTGTCTGACGGCCTCTGCTACCGCAGCTTCCTCCTTCTGGGACTCGTCCGCCTCCCTACGTAGGCGCCACCTCTCCCTGCTCCTCCTGTTCCTTTCCCTGACCCATTCCTCTCTTGTATGGATATGTGCGGGCCGTTGCTCTCTGCCCCTTGTCCGACCTCTGTCCAAAGACGCCAGGGCGGCCTCCCTCGCCCTTTCTTCCTCTTTGGCTTCCTCCTTCTCCATATAGGACTCCGTCCGTCCCTTCTTGGGGGAGGCTGTCACCCTGCAGTGGTCGGTGTCGGCTTCCCCCTCTTCCTCGCTGCTCCAGGTGCTGTTTTCAGGGAGCAAGAGGGGTCGGCCCTTCCTATCCCAGGAACGGGAGGATCTTGGCTCAGATTCCGGCGAGCTCATGGCTGCTGTGTTCCGCCCCGCCACCTGGCCCCCTGCTTTATAGTCGTCTTCGTCCGCCCAGATTTGGTTGCCAGGCGACGCAATCCCAGGTCCCAGACAGAGCGACGCCACGCGCCCCATTGGTTCCTCGTTTGCCGGGACGCTGCCGACCCCCCCGCCCTCTCTGGGCACGGGAAGAGATAACTGTGGGGCTGGCTTCAAAGCGTCGCAATGTACGACCCTTTTTTTCCTCCCCATACTTATTTCGTAAATGGGGCCACCCACATGGTTCTTTACTGTCCAGGGCCCCGTCCACAAACACTGGAGTTTGGGTGATATCCCCACCTTCCTCTCCGGTACGAAGTAAAGAACTTTGTCGCCCACCGCATAACTCACAGCCTCGGTCCTCCTATCATAGTTCCTTCGCTGCCGTGTCACAGCCCTCCCCAAGCGCTCCCGCGCCAGGCTGTGCGTCCTAGCCATCCTCCACTGGAGTTCGGCCACAAACCCGTCCCTTCCTCCCGCGTAATGTATGTCCTGAGACGGGTACAAGAGAGCCAGAGGGGAACCAGTCTCCCGCCCCAACATCATGGCATTGGGAGAGGCCCCCGTCGTGTCGTGCTCTGTCGCCCGATACGCGGCCATGACGTAGGGGAGGTGCCTGTCCCAGTCCCTCTGGTCGTCCCTTACCGTTGTCGCCAACAAACTCTCAATCGTCCGATTCGCCCTCTCGACCATGCCGTCGCTCTTGGGGTTATATGGGGCCGTACGGGTCTGGGCGGCCCCCACCAGACGGACGACTTCCTTAAACAGCACTGATTGGAAATTGCGTCCTTGATCCGAATGTAGGTTGGCCGGGGGTCCGAACCTGCACACGAACTCCGTCACTATACACTCGGCCACCGTCTCCGCCTTCTGGTCTGGGATAGGGTATGCCTCGGCCCATTTGGTGAAGTACTCCACTAGGACGATGATGAAGACGTTCCCCCTTTCCGTCCTAGGAAGCGGCCCCATTACGTCCACCGCCACACGTTCCATGGGCATGCCTATCGGCACATGGCCTAGGGGGTGGCGGTGGGGTGGGCGGGGCGCCTTCCTTCGCCCACACGGCATACAGTTCGTACACCATCTGGTCACGTCTCTTCTGTACTCCGGCCAGTAAAAATAATCCTGGCATCTTCTCATGGTGCGACGGCGCCCAAGGTGTCCTGCCATGCCTGCCCCGTGCAAGGTTTCCAACACCGCGTCTCTCTTACTGGCAGGGACCAGTATTTGTACTCGGGTATCCGCCATGGGAGATATCCAACGCCGGCCTAGAACACCATCGTCGTCCACCGTTAGGCGCCCAATCTGGGTGGCGTATGCCCTTAGGTCATACTCCCAACCTTCGGCCGCCTCCTCTCCCCCTGGCCGCCCTTCGTTCACCCACTGTCGGACGACGTGCAGTGTGGGGTCCGCCCGCTGCCATCTGACCCATTCCAATGGGGAACCTAGGAGATTCCCCGCTTCCGGGTTGGGGTCCACCTCTTCCCCTCCCCCAGACCGGGTGACGACCGCACACCCCCAGCTGGTCGTATCCGGGCGACCGCACTGGCGGCAGGGCGACCTGGAGAGCCCGTCCGCGTTCCCATGGTCCTTCCCAGGTCTATGCTGAATGGTGAAGTCATATGTCCCCAGTATCTGTAGCCAGCGGGCGATCTGGCCCTCCGGCTCTTTAAACTCAGTAACCCACTTTAGGGCCGCGTGGTCAGTCCTTATCAGTACCGGGCGACCGACTAAGTAATGGCGGTACTTTTTGAGCCCGAAGATGACGGCTAGAAGCTCCCGTCTGGTCACACAGTAATTTCTTTCCGGCCGGCTAAGCGTCCGACTGCCGTACGCCAAGACCCTTTCCAGCCCTCCTTGCTCTTGCGACAGGACGGCGCCCACCCCAAAGAGACTCGCGTCCGAGTCCAGTATCAATCGGCCGTCCGCCTGTGGGTACCCCAGGACCGGTGCCGAGATCAGTGCTTTCTTCAGGTCTGTGAACGCCGACTCGCAGTACTCTGTCCAGGTGAATCGTCGATCCTTCTCCCCTAGGGATGAAAGTGGTTTCGCCCTTGATGCGAAATCCTGTATGAAGGAACGGTAATACCCGGCCAAGCCTAAAAAACTCCGTACCTCACCCACCGTAGTAGGGCGGGGCCACTCCGCCACCGCCCTTATCTTTTCCGGATCGGTGGACACCCCCTCCGCCCGCACTACGTGACCCAGGAAGGAGACCTCCCTCCGTGCGAGCTGACATTTCTTGGGTTGTATTTTCAACCCCGCCTGCAAGAGTCTTCCTAACACCTCCTCTAGTCGCGCCATGTGAGTCTCAAAGTCCGGGGCGAAGACGATAATGTCGTCCAAGTACACCAGGCACGCCCGCCAATGTAACCCCTTGAGCACCACCTCCATCAACCTTTCAAACGTGGAAGGGGCGTTGCACAGCCCAAAAGGCATTACGTTATATTGGTAGAGGCCACCGTGCGTGACAAATGCTGTCTTCTCCTGGTCGCCCTCCCTGACCGCTACCTGCCAATACCCACTAGCCAGGTCGAGCGTAGAAAACCAGGAGGCACCATGGAGGGTGTCCAGCGAGTCGTCTATCCGTGGCAGGGGGTACGCATCCTTCCGTGTAAGGGCGTTCAACCGCCTGTAGTCCACGCAGAAGCGCCCCGTCCCGTCTTTCTTCTTGGCTATGACCACGGGCGATGCCCAGGGGCTCTTGGACTCCACAATAACCCCCTGGTCCAACATCCGCTGCACTTTGTCGTCCACCTCCGCCCGCCTATGTGGCGCCAGGCGGCGTGGCCGCTGCTTTATAGGGACGGCGTCCCCCGTCTCAATTTTATGTTGGGCGACGTCAGTCCGGCCGACCTCGCCGTCCCGGACGGCGAAGGCCTGTCTCTTCCCGTCCACCAAGGCAGCCACCCTATCCCGATAGGCAGCCTCTATCCCTTCTAATAGAGTATGTCTTGCCTCTTCCCACCGTTCCCCCTCAGGGCCGTCGCCCTCCTGCCCGTCACATGTTGGCCCTATCATGCCGCAGAAGCCGTTATCCTCCCCAACGGCGTGAACTATTCCCAAGGTGGTATCCCTCCTGATCCACACTTCATCAGGCCATACGTTACAGATAACCACCGGAGTCTCGCGGCGTCCGTTCGGGGAGATCACCCCTCGCCCCACTCTGACGCCCAACCTTTCTTCATTTCCCGGGTGTCCCTCTACTATGCCGTACAGGTTCCATCCCTCCGGAAATTGTCCCTCTACGCGGGCGGTGGCCATTGCCTGGCCGCCCCCCGGGACGAAACAGTCGTCCGCCAACACCGCCCGGCAACTGTCCTCTCTCCCCCTCTTAGGGGCGGGCGGTCCCCCAACGTTCTCCTCCGCCCATAGCAATCGGCCCTGTCTCAGGTCCACCATGATGTTGTTGTTCCTGAGCAGGTCAGCCCCCAATATTCCCTCGGGGGAGACGTCTGCCACCAGGAATTCGCCCCTCATGTATTCGCCCGCTATCTCCAGGGTCGCCGTTATCCGTCCTTTTATCGCCATCGGGCGCCCGTCTGCACATACGACCGCCTTCTCGTGCGGACTCATCGCCCTAGAAATCCCGCCCCTGTCCCACCAGCGGACAGACAGGATGCTTATAGACGCCCCTGTGTCCACCAACAGCTTAATCCTCTGCCCACAAATCATGCCCTGGACGATTAATCCCGTCCCGGTAATATCGTTCCCGTGGACTGACGTTACATCCACATCAGGCCTGTTGTCAGGTAAAGCTACGGTCCCAGGCCGGCCTACTGCTGGGACCGGTTCTCGTTTTCCGACACCGGTTTGCTGCCGGCCTGTTTGGTGGTCGCCTTGTCGTCCGACCCCGTGTGCGCCTCATCCTTAAACGGGCATTCCCTTTTGAAATGTCCCTCCCGCCCGCACAGAAAACATCCTTTCTTGTCTCCTGTCGGCCTCTTAGGTGGACCTCCAATCGCGGCTGCCCCAGCCATGTCCTTTCTCAACAGTGTGAGCTCCCGCATGAAATCCGCCCGAAGGGGCGCTAGCTCATTCTTAAATTCCTTACGAAGGCTCTCTAGTTCCGCCGCCATGGTACCGTCCGCCAGGTGCACCTTGTGCATCCGACTACTCTCACGATCCTTCTTTATGTGTGCCTCCGCCCTGACGCCCACAGTCACGGCGTCCTCCAGCGATTTGGCCTGTGCATAGAGAATAAAATATTTCAGTTGATTGTCGTTCAAGCCATCCAGGAATCGGTCTTTTGCCAAGCTATCCAGCGTGGTCTTGTCGGCCTCAGGGTAAGCCAGCTTTACCAGCTGCTCCAGCTTCTCGGAATAGGATAACAGATCCTCGTCCGACTCACGGTCCCTGTTTTTAAACACCGCCTTGTGAGAATCGGCCTGGTTTTTCGGCTGGAACCGGCGTTCCAGCGCGGCCACCAGCTGCACATAACCCCCTTCTTTAAAAGGTTCCAGCCCAGCCAACAGCCTCCTCGCATTGCCCCTTAAACTGAGCCCCAGGAACATTCCTGCTGTAGCATCGTCCCATGCATTAGCCCTGATGCATAGTTTGAAGTGCGACATGAACTCTTCCAGGTCAGTCGTCCCATCAAACTGGGCAGGCATTACAATAGGCCTCCTGTCATCCTCCTCCTTAGGTGGGACCAAGGTGGGCCCATCTTCGTCGCCTGTAGGCTCCTCCTTCTTCCTGGGCTGGCTGGACAATCCCATAGCCTGGTCCCCTTTATCCGCCCTATCCACGACACTCCCTGCGGCCGCCGCCCATGCTAATGGCGGGGAATGCTGGGGCTGATCCCTGCCCCAATCTCCCGGAGTTCGCCGTGTCCACTCCGTCCGAGCGCCTGCCGACCAGCCCCGTTGGTCGTTTTGCCAATCCGTCCTTGGTTGCCCCTGTCTCCGTAAGAATATTCCCTCCTCACTACAGTCAACCATTGTTCCCCTTGACGACGAAGAAGTCCCTCCTCCAAAAGAGACCGTCCGTTGTCCATCACCAGGATGCTCCTCCCCTGTTCTTGACTCCTCTCCGAAGTCGTCTCCTGATAATAAAGGATGGTCCATATTGATCCGTACCTCGAATCTGCCTGAATCCGTTCCAGATCCCACCGCTGTCACCAATGTAACGAGTTTTATGATCAATAAAGACACAGTAACTTCCAGCCTTGCGGTTTACCAACGAGATCCTTTATTTACCAAGTGTACTTCAATTCTGACAATCGCTCGCCTTGAGCTCACATATATACCCCCCTTATCCGTCGGACGACCGGACCGGACGGTTCGTCCCCCCCTTGTGGGCGCGTCGTGCGCTTCATGCGTTGAAGTGCAGCGGGCGACGCAAGCGCCCCTCCCGCTACACTATCTAGCTGTACGTCTCTTCCATCTGATAACACCAATTTATTGGATTGGAGTCTTTGTCTCAGCGACTCCTCCTAATGTGCCCTCAATTTTTTTTACTATAGTTTTCACTATATTTTTGTTTTCTTATTTCAACTTCCCATCCCCTTGGTTAGATACCTAGAATTAAATTCTCAGTCGATGCTTGACTTCCACCCTGTTCGCACTGAAGATGGCTAGTTATTCCAGCGTTTCTGTCAATGGCGCACTCGTCTATCTCCCGATAGATCGTCTCCAGCCCGGTTTTACCTACATCGTCGGCTGCAGAGACCTGTCCTCCACAGATGCTAACGTTACTCCGTGCATGCTAGTATGCACCGGACCGCAAGGCGCGACCATGCCCTCACACACCACCATTCGAGATCATCTACGCTTAGCTTGTAACATGACGGACATGACACTGCGCGTCATCCACTTGGATGGGATGCCTGATCCCAGTTACCGCCTGCAATCAACTGCTGCTGTTCCTCCTGTTCCTGCACCTGCTTATCGGCCTGCTTATGTCAACATCACACCTCCGTCTGTCAACTTGACCACCTCTTTCATGCCACCCTGGAATCCTACACAGATGTCTCCCCTGGGTGCGCGTCCCACCTATAGTGCCATAGTGCCTGCTACCTCTACCTCAAGTGCGGCGCTCACCTTCACCTCCAATGTACTGACTACTTCCTCTACAGTCCTGCCGCTAGTTGTGGATACCTCTTTCCAGTATCCACTTCCTGCTTCCTTCGCTGTTCCTTCTACTCCTCGTCCATTAGCACCTCAACATCACTCTTCATATGTGGATTACAGTGTACTTTCTCACACACCTGCTGCTTCCAGTGTTTCATCCTTCTACCACTCACTTTTACTAGCCACTACTGCACCACTGACGTCCAGAACAACCCTATCTTCCAATCCCATTTATTCCACCGCGGCTTCACATCACTTCTCCACCAGCACCACTACTTCCGGTCAGTTTCCTGCTGTATCCTCATTAAGAATGCCTCACATCACCACCCGAGTTGCTCCAGCTGCAGAGGCCCGCGCCACCTCGGCTTTTAGGTCTCCGCCTTCCTGCCTACATACGCCCGCTCTGGCCCTGACCTCTTCTACTTCCGGTCAGTTTACTTCATCTTCATCCACTGCAGCTTCACTTCCACACCTTCCAGTAATGTCGCCCTCGTTCTGGAGTACTCTGGCTATCTCACCTGGACATCCACCCTTCTCACCATTGACCTGTCAGTCCAGCACCATGGCCTCTTCCTCACGACTGACTCACAGCTCTTCTACCATCATATCTCTCTTGACATCTTCATCTGCTACCACTACGCGACATCATCCCTATCAGCTTTCTGCCAGACCACAAGCCTCCCGTTCTTCTAATCTTGGAGGTCCTATCCTTCCAACATTGGCTTCCCCAGCTTCTACCCTCTCGCAGAAGTAAGTATATTTCCCTAGTGATTCATACTTTGATTCCTAGAGACGCTCACTTCGTTCTTGTAATAAGATACTATACACATATTTTCTTTTTTAAAATATATGCATAAGCTAACTCTATAAAGTCGCTGAGCTCCTCTGATTTGTGAGTAGTGGCGATCACATTCACAGTCCCAGGTGTATAACTAATCTCATTAATACACCCATATGGCTGAATTTTATGTGTCCTAATACCTTCTTAGAAAAGAATTTCACTCACACTTATTTTTGAATATATATCTACAACTATAGACATTGTTTTTCATTTCTCAGAGTCTGGGCTTCTTAAATAATTAAACCATTATAGGCTCTGGTTCTTTAACAGAATGCCTTACTTCTGGACAAATATATCCTTTAAATTTAGGCCTCTTAATTATGGACCTTGTTACTGGAGTCATTCTATGTGTGTCGCGACTGTGGTCCTGCTGGTTCCGACTAGTGTTTCCATTCACCCTTAGACAACTTATAAGGTGCCCCATAGTGGTTGCCTCCTGTATGTGATGCACTTCTTTCTCTTTATCTCATATACCTGCTTTATTTACTATCTTCAGTTCTTCTCCCGCTTCATCTGCTGATGATGATGATGCCTCTACTCCTTCTAGTCCTTAAATCTTCACTTCAGGTATGTATTTCTAATATGTTTTATATTAAATGCATCCTAAATGGATCCGACCTTTTTTACAATTTTCCACAAACTGTATTAAGTAGTTAAGTCTTATCCATAGAGTAGGGTGTATCTGAGCCTTAATACCTCTACCCTCTCTACAGTGGGCGATGATTCCTTTCCTTCAGTAAATTATTACTGATCTCCATTAATTCATCTCAACCGCTATGAACCTTCCGTTGTCTATGATCCAGGCTTTTCCACTAGAACTCATGTTTATAGCTTATCTAAACTGCTGATTATGTTGTCTTGTCTTGGTTATGTCCGCGTAGCATGCTAGTTGTTCTATCTTGTTAAACTTTTGAGTGTAGTCTGTATCTGTTGCTTGCCGATGTCTGTACAGCTGGAGTTCCACTCCTACACTGCCAACTGTCTTGCTTGTCATTGCATCTTATCTCTTTCTTTACCTGCGCATGTCTGCTCTCTTCCCCCCCCCCCTTTTCTGTTACTAGGCTGTTAATATACATATGTCTGTCTCAGTGTCCGACACTTCCCCCCCCCCTCCTCTCACTCTCGTGTTCATTCCCCCGCTGGCTCTGTTTCCGCGCCGTCATTCTCGCGCTGTCTTTTCTGTCTCTTTCCTCCTGTACCCCATTCTTTCCATGCATCTGGAGCTGCAAATACTGCCATGGTTATTTGCTGTATCTTCCATGCAGTATTCTTACTTTCCTCAGGTAATTTCCTAACCCAAGTTTTCACTTCACCTTTCATTCCCCACAATAATAATGCCACATATTCCATTTCCCCTAGATCATATATTCTCTTAATCAGATCCATGTCGTAGAAATATTCTTCTATCTTTTCTCCTGGTGCTCCTCTAAATGTAGGTGGCGTTATACTGATACCTGCCATTTTGTACATTTCTTCAACCCCTCACAACGTTCCCCTAACAGGTATTGTATTTTATAACCGTACAGTCCCTCTGTTCTTTTCTATCAACTCATATCCTTTCTAGTTATATTTATCAAAGTCTTCAGTTACATCCTCCTCCTCCAGGGTCATCTCATTGTCTTTAACCCCGGATGTTAATACTCCTTGTGTAATATGCTTTCCCTTTTGCTTCAGTTTAAACATTTCCCAAGTTTCATCTCTTTGTCTACACTGCCTGCATCGTTTCCCTCTACTAGTCTTGCGATGCCTCCTACACTTTCTTGAGAAAAAGAATGCATTAGTCACACTCCCTACTCCAGATTTAAAGTGATGTCTGTTTACTTGTTCCCTCAAATATCTTGGCAATCTCGCGATGTCCGATTTCAGTTTTGATATTTTCTGCATTACTATGTCCTGTAACGTCGCCCCATTGTATCTGAATACCTTCGGCAATGAATATCCAAATCCATATATAGCATCCAGCGCGTCTTCTACCTGTTGTCCCCTATATCTCCCTGCCTTTACTATAGATGGTGCTCTCTTTCCCGCTTCCTCACTAGTGGACATTATATGAGATGTTTTATCCCATGTACCTGTTCCAGGTGTTTGGCCGCTCCTGCCGCTGTTGCTGTTGTTCTGCCACAAATGTGACAGAGCCTTGATGTCACTTGTCTTCTGCTGTAATACTCTTCTATCAATATGTCATCCAATCTGATTGATGTATCCAGCACAAATTCATCGTCTTTACTATAAAATATTGATGGTTCTGTCTGTGTCGCTGTTTCTGTGGTCTGAGTCTCTCTCTTAACTATACCACCAGTGCCTTGTAGAGTGGCATCCAACAGCCACTCCCATTCTGTCTGTCCCACAGTGATGTCACGTATGCTATCCCATATGTTTCCCTGATGATTTACCAGGACCTCGGCTTGAGCTGCTTCCACCACCTGTATTGGCTCTTGCGCTGAGCTTGGTTGGCCTGACGTTGAAGTCGCACCAAATCCTTTTTCATTTGTTTCTGTTGTTGTTGAACTTGCTGCAGACACTGTGCTCCTTTCATTGTAAGTGCTATTGCAATAGTTGTCTTGAATCATCCACGTATTATAGTATTGTTGGTATTGCTGTTCTCCAACACTATCGTACCAGCTATCTGCCATCCGTCCATCAGCACCTGCTATTTACTGTGAGGTCTTATCTCGTCCCTCGTTGTGCGCGCACTGCCACATCCTGATGCATCTCCTCCTGCATATACCTGTTGCGCTGGTCTCCCCCCCTCCCCTCTTTTCCTACCTTGCCCTACTTTTCCCTTTTCTTTGTGTATCGCCCTCCTTTCCGTCTACCTGCATGAGTCAGCTTGACCTGCTCCTCCGGGCGGCCCCTCCCCCTTCGGCACCTGCATCACCCCCCCCCCTTTCCCCTCATAGCGACACACGTCCATACTACAGGATTATCGCCCATCCGGTAGTATCCCGTCTAAGCTCACCCTATTCTCCATCGCTGGATGAGCTGAGCTCCTCTCTGCCTCTCCTGTGATGCTTACAAATCGGTCCCTTTGGAATGATATGTTCACTGCTAGATTCCTCACTCATAATAGCCCCTGCAGCCAGTTGCGCTCTCCTATCTCTTTGTCTCCGTCTCTTCTCAGCCCTATCCTCTCTCTCCTTTCTTTTCTGTCTTCTCTCCATTTCTTCTCTCTCTCTTTCTTCGTCCATCTGTCTCTTCACCTCGACATTTCTCACTCTACCCTTCCTTTTCTCTTCATTATCCCGTCTTCGGCCACCCTCGACCTTATCAATATCACTATCCTGTAACCCTTTCTTTTTACACCAATTATCGACCACAGCTTCCTGTCTGGGCTTCTCCCGGCTATCTCGCCGTACAACTCCATCTTTCTCATTATCAGATTCCTGTATAGGTGCGCGCGGTCCAGCTCCGGCCACCTCTCTCTTTTTCTCATGTGCACTTCTATCGTCGTCTGACGTTTTCAATTTGTCCTCCTTATCAGCGCCCGCTAACGCTGTATCCTCCAGACCAGATGAAGGATGTTCTACCTCAGTCACCCCTCTCGGGTTCTCATGTCCTATGTCTTCTTTATCCACTTGTGATTCCACTTCTGACTTATCCACTTCCACCGCTCTCTCATCTTTGGCTACTCCTTCGCCATTCTCACCCTCCCCTTTGTATGCTCTCTTCAGTTTATTCACATTCACCAAGTGAGGTATCTCTTTGCCCGTTTTCACTGCTCTCAACCTCACCCTGTTATCCCCCACCACTTCTATTATCCTATGTGGCCCCGTGTATCTACCAGCAAACTTCGATGTATTATTCACCGCGCATTTCGGATCATAGTAATATACCCACTCCCCCTCTATAAAAGATACAGGTCGTGCCCGTCCATCCAGTCTACGTCTGAGCTGCTCCTCATACTTAGCAGTATGAGCGTTGGCCGCCTCCTGCAATAACTGTATGCTATGATTTGTTCTAATAAACCAATCCCTCTCAGATGGCACTTTAGGCAGTGGCCTTTCCTCAGCAAAGGACATAGCCACTGGATCCCTCCCGAATTGTAGTGCATATGGTGAAAACCCCGTCCTCATACTAATATTGGAGCGCACTGTCCACAATGCAATGGGTAACAGCTCTGGCCAGTGTTCATAGTCCTCGGTCACATAGCATCCTATCGTGTCCTCTAATGATTTATGCAATCTTTCAACCCTGGCATTTCCGGTCGGATTCCTAGAAGACGTAAACCTCTGTTTGGTTGATAATCTAGCTGTAACCTCACGAAAAACCTGACCCATATATGTAGACCCTCTGTCACTGCACAACACTTCCACCTTGCCGTACCTACACACGATCTCCCGTAGAAACACCCCAGCTGCCGTGTGCGCAGTTGTGTCTTTAGTACAGAATGCCTCTGGCCATCCCGTCAGAAGGTCTATGAAGGTCATGATATACTTATAACCGTCTTTGGACCTACGTAGTGGCCCAACAAAATCTGTCTGTATCACTTGCCATGGATAATCCGGCGTATCCCATGATCTTGCCTTGGCCCTAAAGTGAGGTGCTCTTTTTCTCAACGCGCACCTTTCACATAGCCGCACGTATCTAGCTATGTCCACCATCATATTTTTCCAATAAAACCTAGCCTGTACTTTTGTATTCAGCGCCACTGTTCCCACATGTCCTCCGCACATGATATCATCATGCATGAGATAAAGCACTCTATTCACCATAGCCTTAGGCACCACTATCCTTGGATTTAAGTCAGCTATAGGCCCACCCCTCTTTCTAGCTGGTTTTATATACTTGCATAACAATCCATCCTTCATACCCATGAAATCAGCATTATGTAAAATCCCTCGCGCCTTTTCCTCATCCACCGGCAATTCATCTCCCGCCAAATATCTCATCATCCCCCTGCAGAATCCATCCTTCCACTGTTCCTGAATGAAGGTTTCCCTATCCAATTCCTCCCCTACCAGTTCCATCACAAGTAATTCACATCCCACCTCAGGCTCAAACTCTCCCGACTCCTCGCCAGGTGTATCCTGTCCCACTGCCAACGGCACTCTGGATATAAAATCCGGCAGGTAGTGAGTGGCTCCCGGTTCATACCTGATCTCATAGTCAAAGTCAGTCATTGCTAAACCCCATCTAGTCAACCTTTTGGATGGAGCCTTACTGGCTTGCTGAAGCAAAGGTATTAATGGTTGATGGTCTGTTATTATCGTGATCTTAGCTCCAGTCAGCATATCCTCAAATTTCTTCAATACTCTTATAACAGCTAGGCCTTCTTTCTCTGTTATAGTGTAATTTCTCTCAGCTTTTGTAAATGTATACCCATAATATGTTACCGGTCTCAGTAATCCGTCCCTCTTTACACAGATGGCCGCCCCACACGCGCCATCCGAAGCATCCGTTAAAACATAAAAGTGGCCTCCAATCTCTGGGTGAACCAACAACGGTGTGCTCGCTAATGCTGCTTGTATTTTCTTGAATGACACCTCACACTCATCCGTCCACTTAAATGGCACCTTGATTTTCAACAAATTATTCAGAGGCATCGACAAAACAGCATAGTTAGGAATAAAACTCCTGTAATAATTACAAAGCCCCAGAAAGGATCTAGTTGTATGTTCATTATACGGTCTACCAAATTCCTGCACCTTTCTGATCACTTTAGACTGTGTCTGCACTCCTTCAGCATTAATAATGTGCCCCAAAAACTTGATTTCCGCTTTGCCCCACTCACATTTTTCTGGCTTGACTGTTAAACCTGCTTCACCTAAAGCTGCCAATACTCTGCCGACATTAGTAATATGGCTGTCCACATCCGGATCAAAGATAATGATATCGTCTAGGTAGGCTAGACAAGTACGTGGTATTAAGCCTCCTAGTGCTAATGACATAATCTTAGTAAATTGCCATGGGCTCTGCTTCATACCAAACGGCATCCTCGTCCATTGCCAAACTCCCGAGGGTGATTCAAATGCCGAATATTGCCTGCTGTCATGATGTAAATCGCACTGATGATACCCACTGAGCAAATCCATGGCTGTAAAGATTATAGGTTTTCTGTATGCCATATACAAAAACATGCTTCTGGCTGTGGGCATAGGGTATGTATCATCCGCCGTAATAAGATTCAACATGCGATAGTCTGTACATAGTCTAGCCTTTCCATCCTTCTTCTGCACCACCACCAACGGGCTTCTCCAGACGCTGTCACTGGGCTCTATAATTCCCAACTTTAACAATTCCCTCACCTGTTCATCAATAATATCCATTTTCTGAGGAGAATACCTGTATGGTCGTGCCATACACGGACCCTTGGACTCATCGACCCTTATTTTCATTGGAGCCAATGAACAATGACCCAACTCCTTCATAGAAAATGCTATAGTGTCCATGTTGACCACCAGCATTTCTCTGAATACCCTCTGCTCTTCCGGCGTCATCATAGTGTCACCCAAATCAAGGCCCCTGATCTTCTCAATTTTATCCAGCCTCTCCTGCTCACTTAAGGTAGAAATACCACATCCACCACCATTGTCCTGAGGATCCTGCCGGTGCTTTGACCCTCCCCTAGCATCTTGACCATTCTCCCGCCGGTCTTCATTACATCGTGCCAAAATCTCACGAGCCTCATCCTTTCTATCCCTGCCAACATTAGCTGTATCAATTACCTCCAGCAAATTAAGTTCTGGTTCATCTATGTCTTCTGTATATGCTATAACCTCAGTTGTATCCACATACACTTGCCTGTCAGAGAGATTAGCAATTCTCATATACCATTTCTTCCCCACATAGTTCACCGCACCATCCGCAGCTACCACCGCCAAATTAGATGGTCTCAACAAGACCGTTGTTCCAACCCTTTCAGCCGCAACATCCCATCCTTTCACCGTCACCAATCTTTCCTCCCATGGGTCCAAAATCGCCGCTACTTCAATTGAGACCGGATCCTCAGTAAAGAGACGCACCTTTCCATCTATAGCTATAATCTGTGCCCTTGCGTCAATCAGAAAATTACGTCCCAGCACAATATCATAAGCCAGTGAATCCACCACATTAAAATCATAGTATATGCAAGCACCATCCATAAAACATTGCAGTCGCACCGTCTCATACACTTGTAATGATGTTTTGTCCCCCAGACGCACCTTCCCCAATTGAGATGGCTGCCTGTCCCAAATTGCTCTCTCACTTATACTACTCACAACTGTCCGTGCTATAAAACAATCAGACGCGCCCGTGTCCACTAAACATCTGTATGTATTCTCGTCAATAGTACACTGAACCAACCATGGCGTTTTGTCTTTTGATCCCCTGTTTCCCGACCCATCCCCTGATATCAAATTTAATTCTGGGGTAGGAATGAGCCGTTGTGCCCGTTTCCCGGCCTGCGAACATCATTTCCCTGATCTCGTTGGTCTCTGTTCTGCTGAGAGGATGACAACTGATCCCTGTATTTCTTCAAAAACGTGCACTCCTCTGTAGAATGTGTAGTAGAGTCATGAATCAAACAATAGATCGCCCCTCCTCCTTTCTGACTCTCTCCTGCATCTCCCATCATCCTAGCATATTCCTGTGCTCTTCTCTGACCTCTATCATCCCCCTGTTGACCTTGCCTGCTTCCTCCTGTGTATCTCTGTCCTTGAAACCTGTTATTGAAATACTGAGACGCGCTATATTGATTTCCACCGCGGCCCCCTTGATAATTCCATCCTCGGCCTCCACCACCTGTACCAAACTGCCTATTCTGACCATATGTTCCCGCGCCGGTCCCTCTGCCCGCCTGCGCCTGATACTGCCCTTGTGAGTTACCACCCCTTCCAGCATATTGTCCCTGCTGATTCTCCCGTCCATGTTCCATTTCTCTGAGCCCCCGTCTATATTCCATAGTACACATCTCCACCACTGCTTTAGTTTGTTCCCTAGCGTACTCTTTAGGATCGAATTGATCGTCCCCACATTTTCCATCTCGAGTCCCCTCAGACTCTAGCATGTGTAACTGCGCCACACCTTTGGAGTTCCTTCCTTTCTCCACATTTTCCCAATAAGACGCCAGTCTGAGAGCCTCTTCAAAAGAATCAGCATTGTGTTTCATCAGGTCCTTATCAATGGGCGGAAGCAAACCCCCTACGAAGACCGACAGTTTGATGACATCAGGAACGTCCAACTCGTCATATTCCTTTATTTTCAATGCAAAGTCCCAGACCGACTGTCCCTTTTCCTGCTTCAGACAGTGCAAATCCCTATGTTTCTGCCACAGTGGCCTTTTGTCTTCAAAAACCCTCTTCACTATAGCCACTACTTTGTCCAAAGTATCCTTTTCCCCCTCTGGAATACCATCCATCCATTTCGATGCCCCCTTCTTCAAGCCCAATTTTGCATACTCAAGATGTTGATCCGGAGACCATCCAAATAGCTTTTGCATTCCATTCAATTCCTTGAAATATCTCCGATAATCCTCCCCAGGCTCCCCATTGAAGGATGGTAGTTTAACATTCGGACTAGGCGCCATGTCGTCGTCTTCAAAACCAATAATAGGTGCAATATCCTCTTCTACCTGTCTCTCCGCATCCAAATCACCCACTGAGCTCTCTTCACTATCGTTCCCCTGTACACCAGTTTCAACACCTCCAGCTACGGAACCCTTGGCGGCTTCCTCCTGGGCCTCCCTTTCTATCTGTCGTTTTCTCTCTTCATCCGCTCTCCGAACCCACCAATCCTCCCAGTCACCCGAAACATCAGTCTGAAGATGGCTATTTAGAACATCATCTAAATGCCCCTCATCTGTAGTATGACCTGTACTATTGCCTGAGCGGATATTCGCAGTTACCTTCCTCCAATTTACTGTGTCGCTCAAAAACCTCTTCCTTCGTGCTACGCGCTCCCGGTCTGTCTCCGGCCCCGTGAGCAGCTCTTCCCCATTAATGGCCTGCCGATATCTCAGCTCCTGTTCCAATATGGCCCTCCCCCTCTCTATGCTTTGTCGTACCCTAATATTAGTGTTCTGCAGACCTGTAATAACTTCATCCACCCTTGTTTTACTCACAGACTCTCCCAGACGACTGCCACTTTGATCACCTGTAATGACCGGTGTAGTACAGCTTGTCCGATCCTGTCCAACTCCACCATTCTCATCCTGGCCCACCAAGTCCTTATCACTTAACTCTCTCCCATTCTCAACAACTACCAAGAAACCAGAGGGCAGCAGTCTTGCGTCCTCTCCTTGTGAACCACCACAGGCCTCCGACCCTTGTTCCTGTATCTCCTCACCGACGTCCTCTTCCTGTCCTGACGCTGCCACCACCGTAGATGTCCCGTCTATTGGATTACTCCCCCCATGGGCGTCCCCCTCATTCTCATGACCATCCCTTGTTCCACTCTCACCCACCTGTCCGTCCTCATTGACTGGCTCAATTAACCCCAATGACGTTGCTATTGCTTCAAAATTCAAATCCTCATCACCAATATCCACCACATCCCCTTCAGATGCGCGTCTGACCCGTCCCTGGTCCGCTGTACCCTCAAACTCAAGGCACCTAGGAGTAGCCTTACAAAAATTAATACTGGAGCTCCTAGCAATGGGCGTCGAAAAATACTTATAATTCACTAATCTGTCTCCTGTCGTCCATCCCTTGCAGAGATTATCAGGCCGTTCCCCTGCAATGGCACTCACTGTGTGCTCCTGAACCGCCGCCTGTTGCCCATCACTAGAAATATCAGCCCTGGTCTCCGACTCTGCCGCAGATGACTGATGCCCGTTCTCCACTCCCAATGCTGAGAATGGTCCAGAGGTATCGTCCACTACCACCGACCCTGCTGGTTCAGAATCAGCCGCAGTAGACAATTGTAGGCCAGACGTCCCCCCAGACTTGGGATCCCTTTGAGACGACGCCCGCTCCTCCTCTGACCGAGCCACGGGGAATCCAATCTCTCTAGACACCTCCTCTCCAGGCAAAAGCACCACTTGCGACCTGGGTCCTAATTGCACATGCACATGTGTGTGATCCGATCTAAGAGTGACACGTGATTGATCAGGTCCCGCTTCACTCACTCCGGATCTTCCACCCTGTCCCTCTGCTACACCACTACATGCTACTGCTGCATTCCCAGGCAATGTGCGCGCTGCAGGTATGATAGTATAGACTTCCACACCGTCACTACTGTCAGTGTGTGGCGATGCCGCTGAGTCACATCCAGCGTCTGAGCTGTTAGGTATCGGGTACGGCGAGCCGCTCATCAGTACAATGATAAGCCCAACCACTAATTCTCCACCATCTGGGCTGTGTGGGTTATGTTTATATGTATATTAATGTGGTATAAGTTGTGTAGTTATTATCAGCTCGCTCCGCTGTTCTCACGTATTTGGGAAGACTAACTCTAGTGGTATGATGTTGGCCTAGCCCATCCTTTTAACCAACACCAAGACGCCGATACAAGTCACCATTTATTGTTCATTAGTTATTCACAGTTACAGTTGTTGATGAGTCCACTCATGGTTGTACAGTTTCAAGGACATCAGTCTATTCATACAAGCAGTTCATGTTTTAACAATCCGATGCTACTGGAGAGGTATGAGTGCCATAGAGATCCTGCTCAATCTGTTCTTACATTGGCTAAGTGTAATACTAAATATTAAACAGCTTCATCCTCGTCTACTCCAGGAGTATGTGTTGCCTCCTCGGCTGCTCCCACAATACTGCCTCCTCCCTATCTCTTACCAACCCCTCACACCTCTCAGACGCCGGTGTTTGGCTCACCCGTATTCCCCCCTCCCCCTCTACAGAATCTACCTGACCAGATCTCGTCGACTCCCCTCCGTCTACACATTCCACAGTCTACCATAAACTCTATACTACCATAAACCCTATACAGGACTCCCATAGCACTCTCCCATATAGCATATAATAAATACACACATAATACAGCACACAATAAATACCCACACAAATGTACCCTGTTATACCCGTTCATTATAATTATTGGCTATTGATGACAAAACACTATCATGGTAACAGTGTCCATCAGAAAGCAACACTACTTTTTAGTACAATTCTTTCTTTGTAGACTTCTATGGAAATTTAAACAAAGTACACACCAAGACAGATATGCCATTACCTCCAATTAAACGGTGGCCATGAAGATGCTTTCTCACAGATATATGTGTATCAGTTAACATAAATAACTTGACTTTACCTGTCATTTTCAGACCTTCCAGCGTCTGATAGGACAGCAGCATTTTTGATCAATCGCCTTTAGTGAAAGGCCCTGGTCTTAGCCTGACAGCTTCCTCCCAATCGTGCAGATACTGGAGGAGTGCATGCAGGAACTAAGAACAGAATTAATTCAAATCAATGTAAGGGTACATGTCCAATGTTCCAAATAGCTAGGGCACAACAATTTGAAGTATGGTGTCAATCTCAATTTTATTCTCTGTATTTTCTTGGTTGTGGGCAATATGATTAGAAATGGTATGATGTGGCAATATTGCACTCTTTATAATTTCAAATGTAATATTAAATGTTATAAAACGGCTGGCAGTGCTCTGCTGCATGATAGAAGTGACCTTGAGTGCATTATAGGAGTGTAGTGCACACCTGAGCAACATCACCATAGTTGTAAACAAGTCAAGGGCCATCAATTGGTGTAGACATACCTTAATTGGGTACTTAAGTGATTGGAATGAAATGTACACTGTTTTATAAAGACAATAGACAACTCCATCTTCACATCTTGACTGTCTGTTGTCCTATAATGCACTCAGATGCATCCGTGCATTATAGGACAACAGACAGTCTTGATGTGAAGAAGATTGTTGTCTATTCTCTAATTATAACACAGCTGGGCAAACTCATAGTGCATTATACACAATGCTGCATTCTGATTGGCTGATTGACCATGCATTATCTAGAAGGATAATGTACTCCCAGTACAGGAGGTTAACTATATCTCTCCTTTAGACTTCACAATTGATATCCCTATGCTATAAGGTTGCTGATATGTGATTTTTATGTGTTGTAACAGAAATAAGGAACTTGGTCATGGCCATGGTCGTGCTCTAGAAGGCCCCTCCATGTCTCAATACAGTCTAGAGCACTCCCACAGCCATGCCCCGTGCCTTATTCCCTAAATATGAAAGAACCAACCTCGAACCGTTCATCGTTGGGTGTCCTAAACACAGCCAGCATAGTGTTTTTCTTAACTAGCTCCTCATCACAGTCACAGGTGTTTGTCAGATCGAAGAAATCGTTGACTATGCGTGCCAGCTTGGCAGTCTCCTCTGTCTCTTCCCCTAGGTACAGGTCCATAGCATAGGCAACAGTGCCGCTGAGTACCTGTGGAGAGTAAAGCAATACACAGTGTGCATCACCATAGACACTGATCAGTTAGATCAGGTCTGATTAGTTAAGAGTTTGTTCTACTATAGGCGAGTTGGCAGTACATTTTGATACATAAAGACTCCAATGTTAACCAGAACAGGGCAAGCAGTGCTTAATTTCTTCTGTTTATTGCCTGTGGGGAGAGGAGAATGGCTACCATGAGCCTAGAATGATTTAGGCAGTGATTTTGATGAGGATGGTGACCTGGTCAGCTTAATTAATAGTTGATACATAGTTGAAACCTGATAATGTGAAAATAATGAGCATCCTTGCAGGCCTACTGGTATACTTTATTACTACAATTTGTTGATTTGTGCACTTCAAGTCCTGTGTAATGTTATGTAAAAAGTTAATGTTACCTGGGCAGCGAGTTTAACATTCATCATGCTGCGTGAGTTGAGGATGACATGGTCACGTTTGAGGGGTGTTCTATAGAGTTCACCCTCATTCAATCTGTAAACTGCAACCACATGCTCCCAGAGGAGATGTTTGCCATTGTTCTGGAAATTATCAATGTATTCCAAAAGCCACATGAGTAATTCTCACAAAAGTGTTGCATAAAGACAGGGTTTAATATCTTAACATTTGACCAAATACACCTGTATCTGTTTGCCAATATATCGCAAAAGTCTTGTGCCAACTTACACTTAATGTGGAGAATATTAACTATTCAATTACCAAGAGTTGCATTTTCACACTAATTTACCATTAACGTATGTACCTATTTGTTGTGCATTAATATTTCAAGGTTCATTATGATCAGAGAATCATTTGATGCTCTAAAGTGTTCTAGGTGTTACTCTAGATCCATTACTGTATTACAATTTACATCTAGCTAACCAAATAAAGATAATTGCTTACAAAACCTATAAACTATGTCAATTGAGAAAATATCTCGATGTAAAACTAGCTATTAGAATATATAAAGCTACTATCCTCCCGTATATGGAATATGCTGACATCTGTTTTGCCACAACCTTTGATAAATTTTTGGATCCACTACAATATGCACAGAATCGTTGTATTAAAATGTCTTGGCTTACCCCATTTGACAAACACTAACTACATACATAATGTAACAAAGATTAACAAAATTGGTGATAGAAGATATATTCATATATTACATTATATGTACAATCGAGCTCAAGATGAGACATACAAAGACACTAGAACAATTGTTACTCGACTACATGATGCACCCACATTAAGGATTATAACCCCAAATGGTATGGCATATGCTAGGAGCGTAGAATACCACGGAGCCTTAATTTGGAATGCTTTATCTACGGAAAGGAGACTTGCTGTAAATTTAAAACAGTTTAAAAATGAATCTAAAAGAGCATTGAAGTCTCTTTTTCCGTATTTAAATGCATAGTTTATTTTGAAAATTGATAATATTCATTCTCTACTATGCTGTTGATCTCTTTCCACTATTTTCAACATGTTTTCCAATGTATGATAAGGACAATGGAATTATCTCTAAGACTCGTATTATGTATATTTACATTAATATCTTATTAAATTATGTGCCAAAGTTTTCATATATACTTTGGGAAGATAGGTAGGACCAGAATTATCAACCTAACACTGCTATAGTGGGGATGAGGTTCTCTACCTTCTGTTTGACTTATGCTATCGCTCGTAATACATGTAAACTATTCTTTATTTATTAAGAAAACATTGTATATCTAGCCTAAGCTAGGAATTTTGCATAAATTCTGATATGTCGTCATGCCCCTCTGTACTGTTATTATACTATGTCGATAACTATGAGTCAATAAAGTAAATTTAAACCAAAAAAAAAGTGAAGTAAATATTTATGTGATTTTCAGGAGCTAGAGATGTAGAGCACAAAATGCTTGATATATTGTGCATATATGTTTTATGTCTCCTCAGCCAATCTTAACCCTTTAAAGGCCGCTGATGCATTAATGCATCATGCCCATTCATTGTCATGACGCACCAATGAAGTTCTGGCGAGACTGCTCGCCAGTACTTATTGGTCTGAGGATTAAGGAAAATATTAATGCTTACCCACATGTACCTAGTTCCCCAAGCCTTAGAGGCATACAGGCAGTTGCGAATCGTCTTCACCAAATGGGGTGGGTCGGAAATAAAGAGGATATCTCTCTTCTCTTCGGTGCAGAGGTTTGGCGTTTATAACTACCGTGTAGCCTATACAGGCGTTGATTCGGTGCAGCCTTATCACTTGTGGAGATAATGACCTTAAGTAGATATTCATGTGTTGTATTAGATAACATTTAAAAGAATGTGCTGCCAATACACATCTGAGTGCCATGGATTTTTGCACATCTTCTAATAAGAACAAATGGAGGTTGAGTGCAACATGGTTGTAACTGCACTGTCATCAACAAGTCAAAGGGTACCTCCATGAGTGGCCTTTTTACCTTGTTGACCCACATGTATTAACAACTGTCTTGCACTATAAAGGTAACTAAAATTTTAATCCTTCATTAGTCATAGTTGAAATGCAAGTTTAATGTAGTTATGAATTTGTTCAATCTACTGAGTGTTTATTAAATCAGCATTTCACTAACCTTTCCACCAGCACATTGTTCTAAAACAAATATCACTTCCCAGAGGAGTGGGTATAGGTCTGATGAGGTGGCCCCTCTGGTGGCATAGGAGGCCACAACATCCTTTACTGTGTTTCCTGCAACACTAACGGCCATGAATGATAGCATGTGTGTAGCCACATTCTCAGTAAAGTTCTGTAATGTAAATAATTTCTATAATTCAATGTTGTATTCTCAGTTTTTGTGATTTCCAGGTATTTAGGCCTGGGAAAAAAGTAATAAGTTTGTCTGGATTTCTCATATCATATTTTCAGAAATGATTTATTTAAAGCATTTTATGTCTACGGATTGCCTGTGCATCATTATCTAAAGATTTCCATTTTTTTTTTCTTTTTGCTAGGACCATAGTGACTATACCAATAAAGATAGAGAAATGGCAGACCCCTCTTTGGAAAGGTAGATCACTAGGTTAGCACGAGGCATTCTCTATTAGCCTATTTGGCTAATTTGTGTTGATTTTGAATAGCCAAATGCATTGTTAATTAGCAGGGGTGTGAAATCTCCTCGGGAACGCGGAATTCTGCGGTTTTGATGCACCCAGGGATCATTCCTTGGATCTGTGCAAATCCACTAAGAAAATGAATTACCACTTATATGGGGGGTCCTTGAAATTTGTCCAATGTATAGATGCATGATGTCATTTATGGATGGCCCCTGGGAGCCAATCACAGGCTTTTCACTTCTCAAGTTATCAGCAATTTACATTGCTGCATTATATTACCCATTTCCCTGACAAAAGACAAAAAGAGAGCAGAGCTCAGTCCTAAACAAGAATACAATACCTTGTCAAAACGCCATGTATCAGGATGGACAAATCCAACAATCTCACCGGACCTCCCATCATATACGAGGTCCTCTCTGATTTTCATTTCGTCATGCAGTAGAGCCAGACACGCCTCCTTCTCAGGCACTTTTGAGAGACGCTCTTTAACAGATTCAATCACGTGTGCTTGCACACCGTCAGCTGTATCAAACACATTTGTGTAATTGCGTAGTGTGGTCTCGCCTGGCAGCTGAAGTACGCCAAGGTTGCGTATGACGCGATAGGCATCTGCGCTTTTACTATGCATATGTATTGCTGGAAAAGACAACTCCAATGTGTACTTTTGATGTACAGATATTCAATCCTGTTGACATGTATATATAGTGGGCAAGCTTGCACGCTGCCACTGGTTATGGTACATTCTATAAGTTATGTTCTTTCGATACGTTGTAGCGACCGGTATATCTAAGGGTACTTTTTAGTATCGACCGTAAACATGTTAATTACACCAAAGGTATGGGTCCTTAGTTATGTAAGAGGATCAATCTATCCTGAGCATTACCTACATAGTCCTGCTGTTTCCTTATTACAATCAATATGTTAATTATGTCACAGGTTAGTCTGGTATATAAAGGATGTAGGTTCCCTTGGTTTGCGATAGTGCCGTAGCCTCTAAGACCTCTTGTACCTTTGTACTATATTTATATCTAATACCTACTGTCTATTTCCTAGGCAGATCGATCGTATGCGTATAGTGTCATAGAGTATTGAAAGAGTGCATTTTTATCTTACTGAACACCCTTTTATGTTCATTTAAAGTAATAAAACTTTAGAAACTCTTAAGTACCTTGTGTTGTTGTCTCTGGTTTAGTGTCATATCAATAGTTAACTCAACAGGCTTACCAACTGGTGGCCTGACGGTTACATATATGATCATTGGAACAGACTCTTATTCATATGTAATGAAGTTCTCCCCATGAATATAACCTTAGCTGTCGAAATGGCGTTAAACATCTATTACTCTATCACTAAACTTCTGCTTTTGTTCTAAAGTGGTTATATTCAAATAGTGAATTGCTGCTCCAATATTAAGGTATTTACAGCCATATTTTTGAACATTTCCATACAAATCTATTATGTAATGCCCACCTGAAGTAGCCAAAGTGTGCGACTTTTGTTTGTGGTGACCTGGTGTATTGATTACGTATATGTTGAATCGCATGTATATAAAAGTCTGTTTAACTAAAAAAAAAAGGGGTTAAAAAATTTAAACGTAATAAGGGCAAATTAACCTTACCGAACTTGATCAACATTGGGTGCCAGCGCCTACCATTTGGGTTGCGACTGAGTGCCTTCTGTTGTTCCTCTCAAAGCATCTTAACGAAGTCGGTGGGTGGCTTCATATCTGTCAAGATCATTCCTAATGAATTGTCCATTTTATCTTGATCAAGAACACCGCTCTCTATCTCTTCCTTCAACTTTTTCACCAAGTCCTCCGCTTCCTTGCGTTGGTGGCGCTCTGCTTTCACGAGCCCTTGCAGTATTGCAGGTGGAAGAGTTGACAGCGGCCGATTTGGATGTAAGATGCCTGGCGTTTGTGAAGAGATGTCAGTACAGCTCGGCAGGTGGGACAAGCATCGCTAAACATAACGTCAAATTCATAATGTCCCTGCTTATGATGTTCATGACAAATAAAAATATTTTCCTAAAAAAAGATTTTTCCCTCCCTTCCTCATGGGCTTGAAAAATCCCACCCTCTGGACAGGAAACGAACATATTATTAAGGGTGGCCCCATCCATCTTTCCTATAACTATATATAAAGCAATATATGAGGACACATAAATGACTCCTCCTTCAAGGCTGATATTTTATATGTGGTTAAGTTCCAATTAGTGAACCATCCAACATTAAACCATGGCAGGAGGGTGCTCAGGTTCAGACACTCCTTGTGAGTGAGTGAGTAATAGGTGTTTAATGCCATTTCGACAGCTATTTTCCCATTGACTCCTATAGACCTTCCTTCATTACACCCCTTTCCCAGAGAATTAAGCTCAGTGACATGTCACTATTTTTACATTTCCTTCATCCCTATATATAAACCTAATGATATCCAAAGGTATAGGCAAAAATCAACACAACTTCTGATATCCAGAGGTATAGGCAAAATTCAACACAACTTCTTTACCACTCATCCACCAGCATTTGTCTTTAATATTAGTTGTATGGTCTAGTGTCATGTACAAGCATGTTTTTTTAGCAGTTTAGTACTACTCTAAAGTACAAAATCCTCATGTATAAGACACACCCCTCACTTTGGTGGCTTGCAAAAAACACAGCAGTGCTCTATCGTAAAAGGGGCGGGTTCACTAATATTAAACTAACTTAATACTTTGGAGCCCCCCACCCCAGTAGGTGAAAATCAAACAAACAGTAGTCGAGTTATCATTATCATCACGCGCAAAGAATTCAGGAGTATCTCATTTACATAATTAGCCCCGCCCCTTTGTTTACAAACAAGGGACTACGTGGCTAGACCACGTGTTGTTGTTAACAAACAAGGGGTCACGTGACCGCACTAATCCCCTAATTAGGTCATGTTACCATGGTTACCAGAATGCTGGCCTCTGATTGGCTGAGCGGTGGTTGCTAATCCCCTAAGTAGATCACGTTACCATGGTTACCAGAATGCTGGCCTATGATTGGCTGAGAGGTGGTCACTCCATGGGGGGTCCAGTGACGTCACAGGTCACATGACCAAATGGAGGCCTCTGATTGGCTGCATGCCCAGTGAGTAATATCCTTAGATTAGCTATAGTCCCGTTCCGATACATACTATACTACTCACTGCCAACGAGTGAAAGACTTGCCTCATAAGCACAGGACATAGATTTTCTTTGTTTTATTGCAGAAATATTTTATCATTAGATGTTTTAACACGTGGTTTAGAATCTTGTCTAGATGTGATTGATGAGAAACCCCATATTTCATACTGTGATAGTGAACATGGCCACTTTAAGATAACTCTTTTAGAGCTATATAGTGCTACATGTTGTCATGATGCATGTACACAGAGTGCTGGGTTTGCTTCACCATCACCATTGGATGTCATGATGCATGAATGCAGCCCCTGTGTGTGACTCATCATTTGATTGTGTATCAAATACAATGTACATGGGATCACATCACAATTCAATTCAATAATTTTGTTTCAGACACAAGTTACAGTTCGAGATCCATAGCATAATGCAGACATAAAAAGAATAATGTTCATACATGAACATATGCATTATTAGATGCACTATAATTATGGAAAATAAAAGTGGATGTACAAGTATTGATACCGGGTTCTCCAAATATATGGGATGTGTACTGGGTATCACTAGTAGTGAGATCCACCAAATCTTTTATCACCCTATTTTCGGATGTCAGTCGACACATAAAGCTGTATATTAGTATTCTAGTAGTACATGTACCACATGTCAGAAGACCACAGACAGCAAGAGTTGTAAACTACTCTTACGCTATGCATTGAGGCCTTGCAGTAATTACCCCACAACTGTGCTATACACACTTTAGTACAGTATGCCCTGAAAAGTCAGGGATGGACTATAGTTTGTAGTTGTGTCACATGGCAATGATGCATAAAAGTATACTCCATCCCTGACTAGTTATCACCTGAATGTGACATGACTCTACAAACTATAGTCCATCCCTGACCAGTTATCACCTGAATGTGTCATGACTACAAACTATAGTCTTTCCCTGACCAGTTATCACCTGAATATGATGACTACAACACTGAAAGCACCAAGGTCGTCAGACTGACAATACCCAAAACTACAACCTTAGGTACTCAGATTGAGCACCCAGGGTAGTCAACCTAATGGGTTTAGGTCAACACCCTCACCCAAGGTAGTCAAACTGATTACATAATGCTGTTAGAGTGACAACATTTGTGCTGACTACCTTCAGTCCTCAATCTGACTTCCTAAAGCTGTAGATTTGGGTATCGTCAACTTGAGCACCTAAAGTCCTCAGCAGTGAAGACCTTCAGTTGAAGACTGAAGGCCTGATCATCACACATGAGTGGCACATACCTGCCACCTTGTGAGTATGTTACATATTGTCAACAGAATGCCATAGACTCATACTGGGGAGAGGTAGACTAAGACGCCCTGTAAGGTGCTGCCCCCTGTCTGTACCTCTTCCGAGGACTCTAGGTCCTCAATCTGACGAGTTTAAAGATATGCAGGGTTTTCAGTGAACCCATGTCTAACCCTGACCATTGTCACCTGAATGTGATATCACTACAAACTTTAGTCCACCACCTGAATGTGACTTGATTACAAACTATAGCCCATCCCTGACCAGTTATCACCTGAATGTGTCATGACTACAAACTATAGTTTTTTCCTGACCAGTTATCATCTGAATGTGATATGGCTACAACCTTTAGTCTATCCCTCACCAGTTGTCACCTGAATGTGATATGGCTACAACCTATAGTCTACCCCTGACCAGTTGTCACCTGAATATGACACAATTACAAAACTATAGTCCATCCCTAACTAGTTGTCATTTGCTTATAACTTGACTTCAAACTATAGTCCATCCCAGACTAGTTGTCATCTGGTTACAACATGACTACAAACTATAGTCCATCCCTGACTAGTTGTCACGAGTACACAAACTGATTACAAACTATAGTCCATCCCTGACTAGTTACCCTCTGTTTACAACATGGCTACAAACTACAACTAGTCAGGGATAGACAATATTTTTAAGTCATGTTGTAAAGAGATGATAACTGGTCAGAGATGAACTATAGTTTGTATCGAGTTAGTGCACTCATGACACAACAACTGCTTAAGGATAGATTGTCGTTTTGTATACAGGTGACAATAGGTCAAGGATGGACAATAGTTTTTAGTCATGTTGCAACCAGATGTCAATTAATCAGGGATGGACTGTCATTTGCCATAGAATTGAGGTCTCTTGCTTAGGAGCTCTCTATTATCGTTATATCTATGTTTTCTGATGCATTACACTGGTGTGCACCTGGTTGACATCAATTGAAAAACTCCAAGGGAAATGAGAATTTCATTTTCAATTCAATTCAATATCTAGCCCTAAATTTGACCACTCAGGACCAATCGTTGGATTTCAATGGAGATCCGCATTTAATGCTGGCATCACAAAATAAATTATTTTCTTTAGAGTCTGCCATGACTTTTTTTTTTTTTGAAACACTACATAGATTATATAGTTCATTTTACTGGCAGACCAGTAGATGGGGGGGGGGGCACTTTAACATTTTCGGGCTTTGGCCACCCGGGCCAGCAATCTGGTATGTAGCAATAGCTAGCAATATAAATTTTCCAGGGCATTCCAAAAATTTTAGCACCTGAAATCTCCACTTTTGTCTGGACCTGTGCTCTTCTGGTAAAAGGTACCTCGTCATGTTGACATGGTAAACATACTAGTAGTAATGATTGCTATGAAAATGTCAAAAGAATCATCAGATTACAAGGCGAAATTTTCTTAAATTAGGTGAATCGATAGATAAGTATAAAACCAATGACCAGGAGTAGGGAGCCTTGTCTTATCAGGTTATCACTTGCCAGTTAAGTACCCTGCCATATTTAGGTTTTTTTTTCTGAATATTATTGGCAGCAACTATGAGTGTCCATAGACTTATAATTTTATTTTTTTTTCCAGTTTGCATAAGATAAAATAGAGCAATTTGTATCTATAGCAAAGGTTTAGTAACATCTTGTACACTAATAGAGTGTGTTTTTCCACATTAATGTTATGGAACAGACCCTTCTTCCATTAAATGTGTCCATAATGTGCTCATGTGTCTGCCTATGTGTCCTCCAGTTCTCCTTTAAATGACCTTTAGTTATTGTGTCAATGATGAAATAATTTTTGAACCTTTGTCATGTCTTAGGGCCTATGATAAATCATTTGTGAACTTCCCAATTTAATTTAAAAAGTTATTTGTGAATGTTCTCCATGTTATAGGGGCAATGGTGACATCATCTTTTCCCTGTGTCAATGGTGAAACTTTTTGTAAACCATTGAGGTGCCATCAGAGGTAGAGGCCACGGATCATGGGGCCACCAATCACTAGAAGTGGGGGCCACCAATCATGGGGCCGCCAGAAGTGGGGGCCTTAAATCATTGGCCACTTGAAGCAGGACCACCAATCATGGAAATGAGGGCCATCAGTGGCAGGGATGACCAATCATGGGACCAGCAGAAGTGAGGGCCACCAATCATGGAGGTGACCAATAATGCAGGCCACCAAAATTGGGGGTCACCAATCATGGGGCAACCAACCATAGGGGGCCATGAAATGGGGGCCACCAATCATATGACCACTAGAAGTGGGGGCCACCAATCATGGACCAGCAGAAGCAATGGCCATCGGAGGCAGGGGTGACCAATCATGGGAGAAGTGAGGGCCATCAATTATGGGGGCATCAAAAGTGGGGGCTTCCAATCATAGGGGCCACCAGAAGTGGGGGCCACCAATCATGGGGCCACTAACCATAGGGGCCATGAAGTTGGGACCAACAATCATATGACCACTAGAAGTTGGGGGCCACCAATCATGGGACCACTAGAATTAGGAGCAACCAATCATGGGTCAGCATGGGCCATCAGAGGCAGGGGTGACCAAAAGTGAGGGCTTCCAATCATGGGGGCCACCAGAAGTGGGGCCACCAATCATAGGGGGCCATGAAGTGGGGGGCCATCAATCATATAGAAGTTGGGGCCAATCATGGGGCCACCAGAAGTGGGGGCATCCAATCATGGGGCCACTAACCATAGGGGCCATGAAGTGAGAGCCACCAGTTATATGGCCACTAGAAGTTGAGGCCACCAATCAGGGGGCCACCATAAGTGAGGGCCATCAAGCCACTAGAAGTGGGAGCCACTAGAAGTGGGAGCCACTAGAAGTGGGGGCCACTAGAAGTGGGACCATCATATGTGGAGGCCACCAATCATGGGGCTACTAGAAGTGGGGCCATCATAGTGGGCGATCAAAGGTGGGGGCCATCAGGAGTGGGGGCAACCGTAGGTGGGGCCACCAATCATGGGGCCACAAGTGGGGAGGGTATCATGGTGGGTCATCAAAGGTGGGGGCCATCAGGAGTGTCCCCCAGAGATGGGGGCTACCAATCATAGGGCCATCAAAGGTGAGGGCCACCAATCATTGGGTCATTAGAAGTGGGGGCCACCAAATCATCAGACAGGAGGCCATCAGAAGTTGGGGCCATGAGGCCACCCTAAAAAATATGTCCATTAGAGGGTGGGATTTTTCAGACCCATGAGGGAGGGAGGGGGAAAAAATCTGTTTACACAACTCAGATAAAAATGTTCCCATTCTCACCAAAAAAAAAAAAATCCACCAGGCCTCTGGACAGGAAATGAACATAATTAGTTTCAAGGGTTGCCTGAGAGATGTGAGTCATCACAAATCAAAGGGCAGAATTACCAGAAGTGGGGGCCACCAGACATGGGAGCATTGCAAAAGTGGCAAAAAACATGATGATGGGGTCAAAAATGGTCAAATTTTGCATAACGTCATATATGGAATGCCCCAAGTTCAATAGCCTGGGATCACCTCTACCTTTCACTTGATGGGTATTCCTGCCTTCTTTGATCTAGATAAGAATATGATTGAAGTTGGATGTGCACTGGGCCTTACATTGTACATTACACAAATTTGCACCACAAACCCGGGACCACCAGCCTGGCGCAAATATCAAGTTTAGGGAGCGGTCATTTTTCTAACAATGGGGGGTCAGTGAAATTCCATGTGTGCGCGGTGACAATTTTTCTGTCCCCCCCTTGGGAGGGGTCTGAAATTTTTCGTCCCCCCCCCCTTTTATTCTTTAGTGGCAGGCGGGCTTTTTTGCTCAAAAGGGGCAATTTTTTTGTCCCCCCGAAGAGGGGTCTGAAATTTTTTGACCCACCAAAGGACCGAAAATTGCATGCGAATGTCCCCTTTTGACTTATAGACAGGTGATATCAGATTAATTTGACCCCCTCTGGTCCAGGGCTTGACAAATCCCTGTGCCCAATGCCTGTGACTCAGAAAAGATTCCCTGGGCACAAAATTTTTTTCAAATTGTGCCCAATGGGCACAGCTGTCCAAAAGCTACTTGGGACATCAGCAAAGTGCAACACTGCTGCGATTATTTGGGTGTATAGTAGTCTCTGAAAATTGTTTCACTAGAGATGGGATGAAATAAAATCTTTTTATTTATCATAAAACAATAGGTGTGCCATTTAGCTAAATATGTTGTCTGCTGGGCACAACTTTTTTTTTGCCCTTGTGCCCAGTGGGCACACAATCTCCAAACCAATTTGTTGAGCCCTGCTGGTCAAGGGGTCGAAAAGAATCTGACCCCCCCCCTCAAACCATGGGTGGAAGGTTTTCACCCCCCCCCTCGACAGCAGTCAAAATTTTCTGTAGTCCCCCCCACCCACGGAGAATTTTAACGTCCCTCTTTGATCTAGCAGCCTGTTTTTTTTTTTTTTAGTGCCTCCCACGCCGCGTAGCGGCGGTACTGCGAAGCGGTACGTGAGTGCGCTATGATGATTGCATTTGCCCCATGTGATGAGGTCTCACAATACAAAATTACTGAATAGAGAAATTGATAATTGTGAAATCTTCTTTATGTCTGCTTTTATGAGACATGTCATCAAACACTGGTATACCGACATTAACGGCGGGAGGCGTTTTTTTACGCGGTCACAACCGCATTTCTTGTTTGCTATCAAAAAGGAGGATAAATTTTTTAAGTTATATTAAACCCCCCTAATGAGGAGTATTTTTTATGCCCCCCCCCCCTCAGGAGGGGTCTGAAAATTTTACGTCCCCCCTAAACCCTCCCCCCTACCCCGCTGTTGATAATTAATGACCACTCAACAAATTAGCGAGCCCCGAAGCTATAATATGTACTTATTCTGTGACCACTCCCTATGCCTATGGTGACCTAGATACCGGTACCGTATTTACTATTTAGAAGAAAATTGACAATGGGGCTTGGAGCCTTAAGTTGGAGCAAGTCTATCAATGAATACTTCAGTAACCGAGTGAGCTGTGCATGTGGGCCAGCTGTAGGCTAGGCTCCAGTGCTTCAGCATGTCTCAGACAAGTCAGATATCATAACTGCCCCTGCTAGCCCCCTTCCTGAGGCCACTTGCCAGCAAAGGCAAGCAGAGTAGACAACAAAGCGTGCCCGCGGCCGCGATGCATCCATGAAATGGCGACACCACTCGGCCCAACAAGATGGCTACCCCCATATGACGCAATGGGCGCCGCCATTTTCAATATGGCCGCCGAGGCAATACACAATAGCCGAGGTACCCTCTAGGACACCATTGCCGCTCGGCACGTTCATTATGTGTTTTTGTTAGGGCGATTCCGTCGATATCATTTCCATCATGATGCCTTTCATCCTTCTGGAGAGGTCTTATGAGACCTCATACAACCCGAGGGAGATCTGAACAATGTAAATTCTGAAAATTATACCTCTAGCGACCTAGGAACCAAGGGTTTACTGCAGTTTAAAGCGACCTACAAACCCAAGCTTCTGTCCACAGCCGCCTCGAGTGGCGGTCGGCTCCGCAGACGGTGGGGATTTTCCTGGAAATTTCAGGGCAATCTGCTTGTTAATGAGCTACAGATCGAACGGATAGTTACGGGAGAATCTTTACTGAAAGTTGTAGAGTCGCTGTATGTGATATTATCGGTATTGGACGTAAATTAACCATGGCTGGAGCGGCACTGTTGGACAAAGATCCCTACACGTATCAGAAAGAACGCGACGCCTTTCTGAAAGAATTGTGGCAGTTTCACCATAGTCGGGGGTAAGTTTTCATGTTGTTTTTTTTTTGTACTCATCCATACGCGCTATCTATGTCATGTTCGGGGATGGAAACAACTGTTTTGGCTTGTGGGAAGTATCTACTATATGTGTTTTGTTTATTTTTCAGAACGGCCTATCCCCACATCCCCAAAATCGGGGGGAAAGAAGTCGATCTCTTCCTACTACACAGCAAAGTCATCGTACTCGGTGGATGGGACAAGGTAGGAAAGCCGGCCCCGCTGCCGAACCTGTCTTTGAATTTACCTCCAACTTGCCCCAACAGTGATTACTCGCCCATGCTATAGATAAACACTCATCGTAATTTGGGACAGATTCCCTCGGGGTCGTTTAAATAGCCAAAGACTGGGCTTATGGTTTTTGGGAAGCCACATTTCGCCATTGTTTGGCGCTGGGTTTGGAGGCCATGGATGGAGGTTGGGAGAAAAGGCTTGTGTTGAGAGATGTAGTTGCAGTGTTGTGCATTCCTCTCCAATCTGTCCACTCACTGCCCATGTGAGGCGGCTATTATGATGAGATGGGCAACAATGCAAGTCACTCGGTATGTCAATAACTCGCTTGGCGCGGGATAAGTAAGCTAGACTGGGCGTTTGGGCCGTATTCCTTTAGTAGGTCAACCATGTTGTAGCCTAGCAAAGCAACATGTCTTCCCTCCTTTCTGTTGAACCAATCCACACATTTTTCAAATTGACTTCGTACTTTTAGGCTTTGTGTATTTTATTTGATTGAGTCACTTTTTCAGCTTCATGTTTCATTTTGGAAAAATTGAAATACAAATAACCATTGTCCAAGTTCTTGAATTCATATTTCAGAGATGCCACTTTTCCTACCTTTTTAGGAATTCCGAATCTTTTATTGTAATTCCTATAAGCCTTTTCTATTGGAAATTGAGAAATTTAGGACGATTTCCGAATTTTTAGAGACCAGTGAGTGGCATCTCTGATATTTACATTTCTAAGGCTAAGCCTCCTTATTGACCCTATTGTATTTAGGGAGTGATCATTTTTTAACAACAGAGGGGGGGGGGCGGTGGGTTTGTTTTCAGTGGAAAACCCAGCGCATTACTATAGGCTAAAAGGGGACGTTCGCGCGCGATTTTTGTCCCTATGGGGGGGGGGGTTGAAAAAATTTTACCCCCTCAAGAGGGGGGGGGGTCGTACCGTCATGATAAACAACCCCACCGCTTAAAGATTTTGATGGGTGATTACCCCCAGCCCCTATACAAGACAGGTAGTTTAATATTCGAGGCCTATTTTCAATGCTTAAGAGTGAATTCAGCACCCCCTTAGTACCCCTTGTGCTTACTGGTGTTCTTTGAAAACCAGTGCTTTATCGCTATGATATGGTAGCATGAATGCAGCCCTGGCGAGTAAACCCACCAGGCCTACAAGTACATTCATGCATCATAAGTCTGTCTGTGCGGACGTCCGATCCAGTTGGTCAATATCAAACATGTTTGATCTTCCCGATTGGATTGCCCCCTCTCCCTAACTACCGATCGAATCTGGCCCGTCTGCAGTCGCCTATACCGTCCTTACAAGGTTGGTATAGTCCCGGTGTGTCAACATGATGCATCAATGGCAAATACTTCATTGGTGCATCAAGCTGATCGATGGGCATGATGCACTTCTGCTTAAGCAGTCTAAAGGGTTGACAATCCATATTACCACATTCATGTTGCAGGTCAATGATAGTGAACAATGGGAGGAACTTTTGGAATACTTCAATATACCAAGGGCCTGTACGAATGCTGCATCAGCTCTCAAGAATATAAGCCTCAGGTAAGTGCTGAATTCTATTGAAATATTTAGTAAACAATGCAAGTATTTATTTTTCACATTTGTTTGAAATTGGGTAATTGAAAGTGAAACCATATTGATCCAACAATGTGCCTTTTGTCAACTAGAATGTACCGAGAGAGTGGATAAATAGTCCATTAACTATTAAACTCCCAAACCAAGACTCTCTATTTATCCACCCCCACCCCCCCCCCTACTGTCACTAAAGTACTAGGCAGTCTAGAGGTGAGCAACAGGTTCACGCCAATACAGCCTTCAGGATTATACCTACTCTGTGTCATGGTGACTCAGTCAGCTGCTGAGGCTGAGTTAATCTTGTTTCACGTACCCTTAGTGAATATGTAAGGCCTCCCCATCTGTTTGTAAACTTACCACTGCAGTTGAAGAAAATATGAAAAGATATTTAAAGTCATAAAATGACATGCAATATTCCGCAATTAATTGTGCCCTGATGGTGTGTATTCAGATATGTTGAAAGTCAACACCTTTCACAGAGTAGCTTAATACACACACATTCAATGTACAGGGCGTGTTGGCGCATTTGTACAGTACACAGCTTGGAATCCAAAGGTCCCCAGTTCAATTTCAGTGTTGTAGATGGGTCATCCCTCCTTCCTTGCTGTTACGTATCGTTCTCTTATGTTTCTCCTACTTTGGCTGTTATAAATATCCTTGCCCTGGTGACTCTTTTAATAGAGGCAGAATATCTACCATTGCTATGCTTCATAGAATCAATTACCGTCACCTCAAACTCATTGATAAAGACCAGAGTTGTTGTATAAAGGTTAAATCGTGAGCAATCAAGTCATATGTCAACTTCTGCCGACCTAGAAGGTGCCTGGTCTGTATTTGTTCACACAACTTTTCTTTTCAATATTACGTTTACAAGAGAAGGGTGTATTCTTGCTGCAGTTGCCGGTATATGTCATTTGTGTACAGTAATAATATATTTGATAAAACCGCTTTAAACCATTCATGGACGGAGTAAATAACAGGATAACCATGCTATACCATTGTAGGTCAAAGCCTCAACATTTTATTTAGGTAGTATACTGCATATTCAGATTCCTTCACTGAGACCCTCCAGAAAATACAGCAGTCTAGAATTAAAGTATAAAAGGTAGCGGTCCTATTCACACTGCTGGAGGGTGATAGACTTGGGGAAAACTTTACCTGCAGTACACTCAGCAAAGTTACTGGAGCTCGACTGGTTGTAGGAGTGGCCTCAAGGTCGGATGGTCACATAAAAGCTTAGAATTGGGACATCAGTCATACATTTATAAGACTTTTTCTGCTCAGTAAGGAATGCATATGTATTTAAGTGTGTAAGGCGTAGTGCGGAACTACTGGCCGAACTACTTTCTTCGGGGGAAGTAAAATGCATGAACCTTTTTGTTTTCGTCGAAGCACTTCATCCCATTTTCTCAGAGATATGATCTTGGTGATAGCAAATATAAATACTGACAATTCTATGCAGTATGTCGCCACTGCTGAATAAGTACCCTGTGTATAAGGCGAGGCGTTGTGGGGATTGGCCCCCTAGTGTGCCTTATAGTTGGGGATGCTCCTTGTATACAAAGATTTTAATCTAAAGAACAATACTGAAATGACCAAATCTTTTTATCACCTCATGTGTGCCCTATTTAACAGCCTGAGTTGGGGATATGCAGTATACACGAGGTGCGTCTTAAATACAGGGCACTGTGGTAAAAGAATTCAGCAATGTTTTGGGAGAGTACTGGTGCGAAACTAGATACCATAAACTCCTTTGTATATGCCACACCTTGACTTAAGGGGACCGCAGACATGGGCCGACTGGGTCAGCTGATCGTGAGGTTGGGGGCGTCTGCGGGGATGTCCGATCCAGTCGGTCAAATATCAAACATGTTTGATGTCCCCGATCAGATCCGATTGGTACTCCCTGGTTACAGATCGAATCTGGCCCGTCTGCGGTCGCCTTTAAGGAGGATGCTATAAGCCGCAGCTGGGGCGTCAAAATTGATGGTTTACTACTGTTTTACTGTTCTAGGGTTAGATAGCCGCATATCGAATATCCCATAAACCACACCCTGACAGTTAATAGGGACATCGTATAAGCTACAGGAAGCCTCTGATTCATGTAAGAACACAGCTTATATGCGTGGATTTACGGTACCCCCACTCCCAACATGAGATATACAGGGTTCTCCACAGGATGAAAAGGCACACAGGTCAATTTTTGTCTGGCAAGTCAAGTGTGTAGCGTGGTGTCACAAGTGAAGCACTGTGAGGATCTAGGGGGATTTGGGGCATGTTCAAGAAAATTTTCAAAATTTGTAATGTAAAACCATGCATCTTTATGGGTTTGAGTGTACCGTAATCTCCTGCGTAGGAGACGCACCCCAAACTTAGCACATGCATTTTCGCGTATAAGACGCACATTTTTGTCAATCCAGTACTGTTCTATAGTAAAATTACCCCTTGTATAAGACGCACCCCCAACTTGAGAGAAAGCTATAAGACGCCCCAGCATTTTGTTTGGCCTAGAGGACGCGTCTTATACACGGGAGTTTACGGTAGTTTGTATTAAATTTTCAGTAACTTCTGTTCTAATTGGCCGATTTGCAAAATTAAAAAAAACAAACAAATAAAGCTCACACAGAGCTGGAAGCACACAAGCGGCCCATTTCCAGCTAGAACACACGGGCGGCAGGCAAAAGCACACGGGCGGGCCGCCTGTGTACTTCCTATGTGTGGAGAACCCTGACTGATAAGCAGATGGGGGCTCACTGAATGTGTGTCAAAGATGGGACATGTTTGTCACAGCAATGGCGGTTCCAGGAATTTGAAAAGTAGCGATTAGCGATGGGCTGTTTGAATTTTTTTGTCTTGGAAATTTGGGCCGAAAATGCAAATTATATCAAAAACTTAAGACCTTGTATCAAACAGAGATGCCACTTTTCCTAACTTTTTAGGAATGCCGAATTTTTGGATTTGTATTTAGTAGGCGTTTCCTATTGGGAGTACAGAAAATGAGGATGATTTCCGAATTTTCATTCATCAGTGAGTGGCATGCCTGATCAAACCAAACCCTGAAGACGGGATAATCCCTATGGGGTAAGCATAATGTATGAATCCCCAGGGCTGCTTTCATGCATCATGATGAACAAAAATCACAATGCATTGAAAGGTTTTAAAAACAGTAGGTAAGGCCCAACATTATACATGTCATTGTTCTACTGAAGGCACACCTGCGGATGTTCATGTCTCTATAGACTCAGGTAAATATTTTCCATGTATCAGCTTACTCCACCATGAGGTAACTATGGTAACGTTATAGGGGATGCATCTACATAATGAGACCAGCACTACCTGAATGGTTCACAAGAACAGAGTTTTAGTTTGAATATTAAATAGACTATGCACTTATGGTTTCTAGGTTTTTGCCACAAAATCATATACATGCCATGGTTCTCCATAGACTGAAAATCACATTGTAAAATTCAGCGATGAGCAGTAAAATTATCTGTGCTTCAAAGTTGTGGCTTATAGGCAATTCAGAGGACGACTGAGGCTTATACGGACTCCCTGAAATCGGGCTGGTGCTTATAGAAATTTTTTCTTAAAATGACCATAACTACTGTTTTAGTGGCCTGATTTACAAATTCAAAAGCCTGTTTGTAGCCAAAATGACACTGACAATGATTGTTTGGTAAAATTGCGACAGTGAAAAGGACACCGGCGGCCCTACGGTGCCATTGAAGTGTGAGGGAGTACCCTGTTTATGTTTCAGTGTTTTGTATCATTTCAGTTAAATACAGAGCGTTTTGAATTGAATAATTGGAGCCATGGTTTAGAAACTAAACAAAAAGTCATGCTCTGAAAATAATAGAACAAGAACTGATCACAAAGTTTCGTTTTTAAAATGTAGGAATTTTTATGTGAGATCTATTTAGCTAATATACTGTAGGGAGTATATGGAATCTGAAATAACGTCATGAAATCCTATTTCTATGCTATAGCTCCTGAGAATACTGTTGATGGGATGCCAAGATAAATAGTGATGTTACTCCTCATGACTACTAGACAATGAGACCAAAAACAGATGTACCGTATTCTCCCGCGTAGAAGACGCGCTGCACGTATAGGACGCACCCCAAACTCAGCAGAGGCATTTTCATGTATAAGACGCACCTCTTAGGGCTCAATTTTGTAAATCCAGTACATTTCTATAGTAAAATTACCCCTCGTATAAGACGCACCCCCAACTTGAAGAAATCCTATAAGACGCACAAGGCATTTGTTTGGCGTAGAGGACGCGTCTTATACGCGAAGTTTTACTACTTTAATCATATTATTCATTGTCAAAATGGTCCATGAGATGTGCTGATCACTCAGGGGATTCATCAAGAGACAACCATGCTCATCAGGTGCGGCTTATAGGGCTTAGTATGGAGGCCTAGTGAGTCCGCCATTGCTGGACCTGTCACCTAGCGAGATAAGCACTGATAAGAACCAGCATGATGGGTACCAGGTGTTACATAATGTACCGAAAAATTCTGCATTGAACCCGGGGAATGATCTGATTGGTTGATAATGTATCCCGGGTCAACCCTATGTATGCGAGTAATGTGCCCTCCCCCCAGCTGTGTCTATAGAATCTGCTTGAAGTAAGGATGCACCTTGTAGATGGTGTTAAGACATAGAACAGCTCTGAAGTGGCAAATATACCACCCCAGAAGCACCTGGCAGTCCTTTCCCCTCCTCAGGGTGAGTATTATACTTGGTGTATTGAGGTAGTATTGTAGAGGTGGGTGAGTGTATTGTGACGTGACCCACGTGTCTGCCACTACCGGTACTACATTTGTACCACGAGTATACATTCACCCACACACTGTCGCACTGCAACCACAGATCCACCACACTACATGATGCTGGTGTTGTATAAAGCCAGGTCACTGTCGTCTTTGTCAACCCTTCACTGTTCCTAAACCTCTAACAACTAAAAGGGAAGCCACTCCCTCAGCTCTAACTGTAGGCTAAAGATGTCACTTCACACCTTCTGGATCCTACCCCCACCAGTGACCTGCAAGGATTTCTGAGTTCTTTGGAGGGGAGTGGTGTCCCTTCTCTAAACAAAAAAAAAAGAAGACCAATTCATGAGGTTTTCTCCAACCACCAGTCGTCACCATTTGGACTTCCCGTAGGCATCTTTTGTCTGACTTTTTTGTCTCTTATGACATTAATAGTTAGTTTCTGCTCCAACCCCCCACCCCAAGACTACGCCTCCCCTGCTTGTCCTCTTTTCTACCCTACTCAGCCCCATGACATGTGCACGTGAGCTACAACAACAAAAACAACAACAGTAGCAGTAGTGCAGTGCCCGTCTCGGTATGTGCAGCTACCATTATGTGTGTGTGTGTGTGGGGGGGGGGGGTGTCTATAAATAGCACAGTGCTGTTTCCCACTGGCTGCTGCCTCTTCCTGGAGCTGACCTGATTTTCAGGTGACCTGGATCACGGCGGCCACCACGTGGTCCCACCGAGCACTCCCCCAGACACACAGATGCAGAGCCTCAACACGGGGCTGGAGACATCACATGAGCTGTGCTTTGAGATGCAGCTCCTACCTGCCATATCAGATGAGTAACCTTACCTTAAAACCATGTCTGTAAGCCACTGCGTTAACGTCTTCCCAACTCATGGTGCGACCGTTGTATTATCATAAAACCCCACATATAAGCGACACACTGACTTTGGAGAATGCTGGCCACACCTGACGCTTGAAAATGGTTGTGTGGCTAAGATGCTGCGTTTCATGGTGTTTGTGAAGGATTCAAAATTCATATCAATCAATCTGTCAGAACCTATATCTGAAACACTAGGTTAGCAAATTGATACAAGGGAGCTGTTCCCAAGATGCATATATAATCTGTGTAAGGTAAATGATTATCCTTGTTCTCTGTTTATCACGAATAAATGGCTGACTCGTCATATTTGACTTAAAAGTGCCAGAGACCTGGCTCTCAGCTAAATACTTTACTTCGCATTCATACTCAGCACATAAATAACTGCTTAAATATGAATAAGGAGTATCTCTCAGTCAGAGCAACTCCTCGATATTCAGTGTAGGGCCTTGGGGCGCAGGCCAGAATGGCTTGTGATAGTCTTAGCTTTCTAATGGTGAAAGAATTTTTCAAATCGGCCCACTAGAAGCAAAGATAGCACAGTTTTTTGTAAATTTGTTTTATATTCAAACATTTCCTGATTTCTTGTTAATTACAATGAAGTTTTTGTGGGTACCTTAAAACATCAATGTTCATATGGCCTGCGTGAGATGCCATGGCACAGGTCATTTTGACCTGCGTTGAGAAAAAGTTTTCGGCAACACTGGATATTATTGGTACCCATGGATACACAACACAGGGTGCCACCGATATAATTGAGTTGGTTGATGTAACAACTGTGAATGGTCTTCCCTTACAAAGCAGGGGTAGACACTAACTTTTTAACCCCCTGGCCACCTGGGCAAGTGACCTCAGAAATTGATTGGCCTGCTGCTAAAGCTGTTGGCCCAGAATTTATAGCTGGAAACCCCTGATAAAAAATATATCTTTTAAATCTCCAATATTAACACTTTATTAGCAATATTCACCTACAAGTTGTTGTTCTTAATGTTCCTGGTACAAAGAAAGTCCCATCAAAAGTACCTCAGTTTTAAATTTAAAAGTTTATTGGGACAAAGCCCTTTGGCCACCCAGGCCAGTAGGGAGGTTGTTTTTGAAGAAAAAAATCACTGGCCAGCAATCAAAACTACCGTAATCTCCCGCGTAGAAGACGCGTTGCGCGTATAGGACACACACCAAACTCAGCAGAAGCATTTTCGCGTAAAAGACGCACCTCTTAGGGCTCAATTTTGTAAATCCAGTACTGTTCTATAGTAAAATTACCCCTCGTATAAGACGCACCCCGAACTTGAAAAAATCCTATAAGATGCACAAGGCATTTGTTTGGCCTAGAGGACGCGTCTTATACGCGGGAGATTACGGTACTGGCCATTGGCCACCGGGCTAGTGCTAGTGTCTACCCCTGCAAAGGATTAAGGTAAAGAAAGCTTTTGCTGACAGAAATAAATTCAACCACGCATTAGTAATCATTAGCGAGGACACGATGCTGCATAGCAGTGTGGTTGCGATTAGTCCATAGGGGCCTCAGTGGGTCAATTAAGCATAGGTCTCAAATAAGCGCCTGATATAGAGGGATTACAACTGTTTCAAATGAATCAAGGGACTGCGATTATTTCAAAATTCTTGATTAAGCTATGGGGACAATATGACTTCTCAATTTAACATGGAAACGTCTCTGTTAATTCTGAAATGTAGGATTGTGACTGAATATAGGGATTAAAACAAGGATTTTGCAAACACTTGGTACCCCATAATATGGACTGGGTGAGGCAGGGCTGTGCCTCTGTATAAGAGCCACTGATTGATCTTTTCACACAGACACAGCTCGCCATGCCTGCCGTCCCTGTGCACTGCATTGTGTCAGGGAGGTAGAGTTGCACCAGGCACCCACCACCTCCACGGTCCGACCTGTTGAAACACACAGCAGGCTGAACACAACTCCTCGGTCTGGAGGCTTGATGCAAAATGGAGATCTTCAGGGTTTTCCATGATTTTAGGGGTTTGAAGTTTTAATGATTGACACAATGCATTCTTATACAAACCATTGATTTGAGGGCCTATGTTCGTTATGAGATGTTTGTGGTTCAATGTTGTGGAGCAATCCCGGGGGAGCAATGCCTGTAAGATCATGTAAACGTATTTTTGTCCAGACATACAATGATTGATCGATCCCGCGATTTTGCATCAAGGACTGGATATTATGTAGTTTCCTGGTGACACATGAAACATCACAAAACCTGCATTTTACAGCCATGTGATTTCTTTTGGGTTTATGTCAGAGACTTAAGGTTAACATGCTTCTCAATATAATCAGCACTATGATCTCAGGGCAACTGTTTTATATATTTTGTATATAGTAGATAATTGATGTGATAAAACAGCCTGTAGCAGCTTGATAACAGTATCTGTATGATATGGATAGATATGTCATGTAAGGGAATCTGTCGATGCTGCAGCCACTGTACCCCACTGACATGCTTCCCACGTCTTACTTGTAAACTCTGTCCAAACCATATGATGAGTTAAAATGCAGCAATAACACCATGCCCTTGTCACTTCTTACAGCTGTCCTCCTATCTTTCCAAAGCTTTCTGAATGGTATAAACAGGGAGATAGTGATAAATGGAGACAAGAATGCCAGCCCCTTGAGAATCAGAACATAGACAACTTGTGGTTTAAATTGCTATTTTAGGCCCCAAATGGCGTGTTAACCGCATGGAAACAACAGGGGATTTTGTATATTTTGAGCACAGTAAAGGTCAATTTGATTTTAGATGAAGGCTAAGGTGTATTTTATATCATCGGCATGTGGGCTGTGCTCAGGGCTACTAGCTAGGCCCCACCAACAACCAACATCACTGAGCAGTAAGCTCTCCACCACAACCAGCATCAGGAGCAGTCAGTCAGGGACCCTCCCACCTCCCCCTCCCTCCACCTCCCACCTTACCACCCCTCAGCCACAGACACCATTTAATCTTGTTGCTAGGCAGCAGCACCTGATTATAATTCACTGTGCTTAATACGATCTGGGGATGATCCATCAAGCAGTGCACACACAGCCACTGGAGGATGACTAGGGGTTGAGTTGAGATAACAAGACAAAGGATGGGCTCTTTAGGGTGGTCCCCATGATGCCTCTCAAGGTTTATGATGCACCAATGCAGTGCTGGTAGCTCTACTCACCAAGGTTGCATTCAGGCATCATGTGCTTGCTTTGAGAGATACGCACAAAGCAAAGGGTGAGTTGGAATGAATGATGAATGTAGCCCTGGCCAAGGCTGCATTTATGCATCATGAGAACATATGAGGCTGACATAGCTACTCCTAAAGCGTCAGCATAATGCAAGAATGCAGCCCTGGCGAGCAGACTCGCTAGGGCTCTGATGACAATGCATGTATTAATGCTTTATCTACCTCTAAAGTGTTAAGGTTGCATGAGGCTAGGATTAACCATAGGTCATCTGTGGGGCTGGTGGTGCCGCACATGGACATGGGCAGCACTGGTTTGTAAGGGTCACGTCAGGCCGGGGCTGGTCAGGCTGCAGACTCATTCAGTGTTTAATTTAGTCATGAGAGATTGGCATTGGGGTCCCTCACAGCTCCTCACTAGGACCTCTACAGGCCTGAGGTGAAGGCAAATACGAAACACTAGCGTCAAGGAAAGTCTGAAGGGTGGATAGCGAGGGGTTTGGTATGCAGCAAGGAAAAGAATAGTATATATGTAGAATCTTATCGTTTTGTGGCATAGTGTTCTAGAACTACCTTACTAGTATCTATATCATGGAAATTGCTAGCGATGTGATAACATAAATCAGAAAAATGGAAAAAAAAAGAATGACTGTGGGGAGAACCTAATGGCATGTTTGCTTTGGGCGATAGTAACCTGCTAAATAATAGTCTGTATGTTGGTCTTGCTGAAGCCTTAGGGTAGTAATTTGAAGCGGTCAGGTAAAACGGATGGAAGTTTAATAATGCCACTTCTCTAAGAGTAACTGCTAAATATAGCCTATTGACTTAGTTTCCACTATGTAAATATACTGGATATTAAGACAAAATCGAAAACTCAATATTATAGTAAAACAACCCTCACAAAAAAAAATCTACCGGGGTAGTAGGGGAAAAAAATGAAAGAACTAATAATAAATCAAAGAATCGGGGGGAAAAGGTAATGGTGTGTGGGGCTTGAGGCAGGTAGAACGGGGCGGGAGGCGGTGAGTGGATCGATAGCCGGTAGTGGGGATCTGACACGGGAGCCGGGCACCACGGTGACGACAGGCGGTAGACTGCTCCCGTCCCTACCACACTACCTTATACTACTATCCTCTACTACTATCGTAAAACCATGCATATATGGCGCACCCACATAAAAGCTGCACCTTGACCAAGACAGATATAAGCTGTGTGTGGGGCCTGAAATTGATGGATTAGAACGGATGTATAAAGTCTAATACCCGTTTGTAAGCCGCATCTCTTGTTGGACTGATCCTGCAGGAATGGAAGTCTTCAGCATATTCCCTGATTTCAGAGATTTTCAGGTTCCAAAGACCCCCCGGCAAAGACCTATACATTTCCATACAAATCCTATGATTCAGGTGTATTATATGCCACACCCTGAAAGTGGCTTATACGTGGGGTTGTACGGCACCTCTCCCCTGTCCCTGTGCTACCTATCTGACCCTATTACAGTTAATATCACGGCATGCCCCATCATCACCACCATCACAATGGCCTGAAGCCCTAGGTGAAGAAGCCCTATTCTATTACAGACTGGGAACTGGGAGGTCTCTGCCCTACGCAGCCCTGACCATCAGTTTAATGCTACCTTATCTAGGTCTGCTATGCTCAAGGCTGTCGGCTCCTTCTCCTGCTTCCCTATGGCTCTGTCACCAACAGAAGTACATGGCCATGAACCAAACCTGATATTTCTGTCCTCTTCTACAGCCTTCCAATATCCTGTTTTTTTCACGTATAACGACAAAGACGTCTCATGCCCTGACTACCCAAAACCATTACACCTCACTTTTTCCATCGATCAACTGCATATCCCGGATACAATGGAAAAGGGAGGCAGTGGGGTGGGGGTGGGGGGTTCATTGGTCAACTACTAGCTAGCAGGCCAGCCAAGTCTAGTGGGTATGACTTGGCTGGTAACAGATCCCACTCAATCCAAGGGGGTCGAAAAACAAGTCATCGTTTCAGGCAGTATGGGGAACTGGGAGGTTTAAGTAATGTCTTATATTCAAGTATAGGCACTTTACTTTGTAAATTCACTTACATTGTTGCCTGTCAGTTGAATGAAACTCTGCTACATATCCATTTACAAAATGTTCCCTGGTCACAACTTATCCTCTGTCACTTTGTTGTGGTTTCACTCTGTGGAGCCGAGATCCAGCTAGCCTTACCTCTTCCCCTGCAGGGGCAGGTAGTACTATCTCAGACTGGTCTAGTACTGCCTTCACATGTCACTGACCATGCGATTGGGTGGTTAGCAGTGGGCAAACAAGTTCAACCCCCATACCTAGAGGTCACTATTGGTGTGAATCAGGTGTCTCCATCTGCCCAAAGTGGAGTGAGTGAGTGAGTAATAGATGTTTAATGCCATTTCGACAGCTTAGGTCATATTCAAGGCGAGAACTATATTACACAATTTCACAGGGGAATGTGTCAGTGCCCGCGCATATGTGCACCACACACATCCCGAGGGGATAGGAAAGAGGAGAAATAGACCCTTTTAAGTGGGCTAGGGAAGCCCAGCCCAAAGTGGTCAGAAATGCAAACAAATATGCACCACAGCACACAACCCAGTCCAAAGATGGCCAACTTGGTTCCAGGATTTTGATAACTGGGACACCTTTGAGGCAACAACAATTACACAGTTAAGTATATGAATCTATGAGAGGTACAGACAAACAAAATAAGGCATTACTTTACATATCAGCCCACCTTATTTGGTTAAGACTAGGATGATTATGCCTCAAACTCAGTGACCTTCCAAGCCCCCACTAATAGAATGGGACACTGTTAGCGACTGTACCATACACACTAGGTACAGGCGATGTAAATTGTCTAGTCAACTACCTGCTGTCCTAGTTCTGGCCACCTATCAAGATTCTGGTCTGAGACGGAGCAGAACGACGTTAGTATATTTATGTTCTACCAGTATGTGGGTTGGCATCTACATCTGTATTATACTGTGTCAAATAGCTCTCAGTTTCTTTTTTGTCAGTTCAGCAGATTTAGAAGGTACCTGTATATTGAATTTAAAATTCAGTCATGTCTCAGCGAATAAGCAGCTGAGTCAGGAGAGCAACTCACTACCCATTCTGTGCTGAGACAGCTGGTGTTCTCAAATTAGCTTTGGTTCCATAAGAACTGTTTTAAGCAGTTTTAATAGGTGTAAACCCCTGTGTGTAAGGCCGGCCTATAGTCTGTTTCAGGCCCTAGGTGCGGCTTTTAAATATGGGCTCATCCTCAACTCAGGTACAGCTTATAGGCAGTGTTTTGAGACTAAATAATGGTACTCTTTTACTATTTGCTATTAGATTGAGTGACTTAAAATGGTTAGATAGTAAAAGCACAACTTAGAAACTCACAATTTTCCGGGCTACCGGTACTATATCGTTGTCCTAGTGCAATGGGATTATATATTAAACTACAGGACTTTGTCGTGTCAATTCCAACCTTTTCGCACTAGGGCGACGATATGTATTCTGAGCGCACACAGAGACACCCTTACCAGTTCAGTGAACTGCTCCTAGGCTGGCAGTGAGCAGCTCGTGGTAGTCTTTCATGGTCAGACACAGCAGTCTACTCACAGCTCAGTCAATAGAGACGATGACCGACTGGGGATATGACTAAGCCTGCTTGTTGTTAGATCTCATGTTTGAGTCTAACCTTGCTGCCATTGATCTCTGGTCATTTACAGAGGTAGAAGTCTCAATGGGAAGCAAATGATGGTGTTGAAAATAATGGGTGTTAGATTGTGCTGCCCTTTTGCAATCAGCAGTTGCTATCTAGGTAGTAATAATATCTTTACAGGAAATGGGGGTCAGCAAGGTAAATTTGAACTTGATTGAGTAGGGTGAGTGAAGAATTAAGACCACTTAAGATTACAAGACGAATGAAAAGTTTTCGGCACACACACAAAAATTACCCGCCCCGGTATGAATATATAACCACCCCTTAAGCTAACCTGGTGATGAAGCACCAAGATGGGGAGATACACTTCATCTTACCACCCCTCCTCCCCCACTCCATCACTGTCCTTGTCACTTTAATATTAAACCACTATGGAAACACTCTATCTCTCACAGCCTGTGTATGACCCACATAGTGATGCTGCCTTTTTTTGTGCCTCTCTCACTTGAGCAGCAACAGTAGCAGTAGATAGCAGCCACAGCAGCAGCAGTGATAGAGATATCTGGTACTGCCAGATAAGGACACGTGTCTTTGTATAGAACAGTAGATTATCTGATAGGCTTGGGTTGCACAGGATGCCTTTATACCCTAGATAGCAGCTGATGTTTCTTCAAAGGGTGGTGATTGTGATTAAATCAGTTACTTGTACTTAGTATGTACATCAAAGTTTAGTGAGGTATGGCCCTATCCTTAAACTGAGGCAAGGGTTCTTTTACCTTCCACACTGCATAGGAACAGTGTGACTGAGAATGATTTGTATTTGATGCTCTATAGCAGTTGTTTTTTTTATGCTGAATATTCATCACGTGAGATAACAATCTAAGAGGGAGCAGTGACCCATAGAGATTCAACGCCACAAAAACAAAACTGTGGATACCAAATCGGCCCCTCTGGTAACTAAGCTCACTTTCTAGCGTGTCTAGTGTGCCTTTGGCCTTTACCAAAGGCCTCGTGCTGGGGATGTGTGATATATGAAGTGCGGTGAAGGTATGTGAACTAGTGGCAGCTGTGTGAGCTACAGGCCTCTGTGGTGGCTGAGATACTGCTGAGTAGGGAAGGCTAGACTTTGTCTATGGTTTTCTAGTGGTAGTATTAACTGCAAAATGTTACTGACATGGTACATGTATGCGGAGTAAATTGAGGTCAATATGAGGTACAGCAGGAGGGGCGGGGGAGGGATCTCTTGTGTCTTGAAGTTGAAGTCAATGGGTAGGAGTCAATGCTTTTGCTATAGGGAGAAAATTCCTATCTATGATATTGGATGTAATAACATTGTGAGCGGCTCATGGAGGGGAGCAGCTCTGACGTAAAACATGTATAGTATTGCAGGTGGGAGGAGTAATATTTGGTCTAAACTGGGCGGGGAAATCATATCAATTTATGTAACATTGTTTTCAGGGAATCTATATCTGAAGTCTATGAACATCTGCCATGGTTGAATCCCTCCACTATTTCCAAAAGAAATGGTAAATATTTCAGATATACCAGCCTCCACGTCGGTCCACATCAGTATTCCATTTTCAACACATGAAGGAATTCTGTATTCTGTTATGATCTATTGGTATTTTCTATTTCATTGACCTGGTCAATTGGTGATGGAATTTCGAAGTACATTTCATCAAAGAGGCTTGTCTCTATCCCCACGATTTCGCACAGAAATAGACTAATGTCTCATTTTGTGTAATAGAGATTGATAATGAGACATCTGAGCTATTCAATGTGTTGATGTGTATTTGGCTGACAAGCTGGGTTCATCCCCCCTGCCCTGGGTGATCCACAAACTCCATCCAGCCCTTGGTAGGTCGACATGACCATAGTGGTATGGGGATTCCTCTGTGTAGTGTAGGTCACTGTGACTCGGTGCTGGGTGTCGGCCACACAGGGACGCCAACTCTGGCTGCACTGGTGCATGACGCCTGACCCACTTCACGCTCCCTGCTACAACACCACCTCCCTCCAGCCTGCAGCAGGCCTCTACACAACTGTGTGCTGCCGTAAAACCCCGCCTATAAGCCCCACCAATAATTATGAAAAAAGCTGCTTCTTGGGCTTAAAAAAACAGTTCTAAAACCTGTCTATAAGCCGCACCACCAGCATTAGCTGATCCCATAAGCCGGAGAAGGCCTCTGAAACAGTCTGTAATAGTATAAGTTGTGGACGCGGCTTGTACGTGATTGCTGATGCTCTAACTGTTAAAGTATCCCTCCCAGCGCCCCCCCCCCCACACCCCACAAACCATGACCCACCCACCAGGCTGAGTGGGTGAATGAATGTATTAAACAGTAGCAGATAACCATGGCAACCAGCACCACAGGTGTGTCACCACCACACACAATGAATGCAGCCCGCCCCCCGCCCCCGGCACAGGTGAGGCACACCTCCCTCATCCCCCCTTCCCCCACGCTCAGCATTTACACCGAGGCTGGGGATCAGTAGGTAGGAGACAGGTCATGATATTGAAGCAAAGAGTGTCGGTAGTTTGAATGGTTTTTTGCGTGGAGTACCACTTGGTGAGATTTGGCATATTGTCAGCGAGCTAAGCTCAATACACACTCACCCTCTGACTGCCCCGTGATCTGACCTCTATTCAAGCCAGGCCTCAATAAACTAAAAGGAAAAATAAAAAATAGATGAATAAAGAAAAATGCAATATCAAAACAGGTTATGGATAGAGGAGGGGACATGTTAATAGTGTCAGCAAGGAGTCAGTATAAGCCACCGAGTGATAGAAATGTAGTTTACTGGAGGGGGTGGGTGGGTGGGCCTAGGTTTGTATGAGCCACCTGTGTTTGACCTACTGGTGATGATCAATACACATGTCATTCTGTAGCACACACTGTGTGGTTTCCGCGAACTGAGTCAGAATTGGGCGATGACCGTCAGAATGCATCCAGGTTAATAGGAATCAATTTGTGGCAGTCGTAAATTGGAAGGACCACCAGGAATAGGTCCTCGGGTCCCAGCTGTTGGGACCAATACACAGATGTAGTGATAGGGGAGAGGTAGAACATGCAGCAAGTATCCATGAAGCATACAAGGGTAGGGTAGTTATATATGCCCTCCTCGGAGAGAGGAAAATGAATTATCAAGGGTATTTAGATGAATAAATGTAGATCATGTTTGTTACAGCAGGGTTGCCAGGGGTCAGGAAAACGCTCTTTTTTTCAGGGTCAGGAAAAAGTCAGGATTTAGCATGAAACGTTGACAAAAAGTCAGGAAAAATAAGTTTTTTGGAAAAGTCAGGATTTTAGGTCAAACCTAGGGCAAATTTTTGGGAAAAGTGAGGACTTTTAAAAAAAAATCTCAGCTATCATTTGTCCAAGGAGATTTTAATTTAGTATTTCATGGTATAAGTAAAATTTTGATCTGAAGATTGCACTAGAATGCATTGGGCTTCTAGACCTTCAAAATATTCTTGGGGGGGAGATACCCCAGACCCCCCTATTCTCCGAGTCAAAATGCCCTTACAAGACTAGGTTAATACCCCATGTATAAGGCGTGGGATAAGAATACCGGTACATCAGGCATGGGATTTATTCTTCAGGATATATGTCCAAAATCTTGGATATTTGAAGGCTAAATTTAAAATTGGTCATCCTTATGATTTGTACAAAGCCAATAAGAAAATGAATTAACATTAATAAAAGGGGGTGGGTCTTAGACTTTCAGGCTTCTATCCTATTAGAACCATCTCAAATACTACCTCAGAGAAGGGACAGGGGCACCATCTCGGATATTTCTAGTATAAGCCGTGGCTTCTACAAGAACCAGATCCAGATGGAGGGGGAGTACAGGTTAGATCTGAAACATACCCAATATTTTCCCAATTGTTCCAGCATCAAAGGTGAGGGTGAAGGTGCTTGGGCCCCTAGGACTCTGCAGCTTTTTGGATTTTCAAGGTCTATCCATAAAATAGAAAAAGAGTGCCATTTCAATTTTTTTTTTTTTTCTTTTTTTTTTTACTTTTCCACCATCTTTGGGCTTATTTGAGGGTGTGGCTTGTATGGGGGGATTTACAGTGCCCCGCTATGAGACACACTGCCAACTCATGCTGATCCTACGCCTGATGTGAAATTTTTGTCACTTTTATACCGTTCTATTGTTTAAAATTGACGTATAAATGGCACCCCTAAACCTTGGCAATAGGCTCTATCCTTGCTTATATTAAAGCTGTGTTTTTTCCATGCATCAATGCAATATTCCAACATCATTCTTCTTTTTTTTTACACTTTTTAAGGGCCGCTAATGCATTAATGCATCATGCCCATTCATTGTCATGTATATAATGCAGCCCTGGTGAGTAAATTTATTCATCAGACCCGATATGGTAAAGACACCTCTGGAGGGTCAGCATGATGCACCATTCAAGTGCTGGGGACCAGAATGACCAGCACTACAGAATCAACGGCCCTTAAAGGGTTAAGAAATGACCTGCACATGAAGTATGAATCTCTGACATCACTGTTGAATATCTCAATGTCAGTACCGTAAATCCTCGCTTAGAGGACGCAGCTTGTACACCAGAATCATCTGGATCCTATAGGAGTTAGCCCTAGTCAGGTTGTGTCTTATATGCGAGGATTTTACACTGTAGAACACTACTAAAATGACTAAGATTTGATCCCAGGTGCGTCCTATAGGACTTAGCCTAACTCAGGTTGTGTCTTATGTGTAAGTGGGTCCTATATGTGAGGATTTATGGTAATATGCCTAAAATACTGCTTGATAAAGGGTCAGTAAATTTTCAGTTTCGTCAGGAGAAAGTCAGGAATTTTGATGAAGTCTGGTTCCCTGGCAACCCTGCTGTTTCTGAGAAGTCTAAAATTTTTAAGATCCCAACATCTCAATACATTACAAGACTGGGAGACCGACCATACCTATACCAGTCTACATGACCCACCAGTTTGACTGACCCACCCGTGGAGGACCCAGGCGGTGTATGTATGTACAATGTACACTATAGCCTGTAGACCAGAGGCCCTACAGTCCAGGGGTCAGGGCCACCATTACTCACAGAGCTCCAGCTTGTTTATGTGCCATTGTGGCGGGCTGGTATGTTGTCTAGTGGATGTTGAGCATCCGGTGAGGCTGTGTTCTGACTAGATATAGCCATCTATCTCCACACAGAGCTTAACTGACCTTAACCACCATGGCGATGTGTTTTCTGTATTGGATATGATGTTATCCCTCTAAAGGCACCATAATACCAAAGATTTCATATTATTTTGTTATCGTAGGGTATCAGTGTTGTGTCGGCGAGTAACCCTCTCGTGCTGCATTAGAGCATTAATGCCGCCACATTGGAAGTGCATCAGTCAGTTGCATCATAGCAGATATGTATAAGGTGCATTATGTGGCCCCAGAACCATTCACACAAGCAGCAAGTCTGATGTTACATCCATGGTGGTAGACAGAATGTTAAATATTAAAAGGGCATGCTTTTAAAAGTTATGATACATACAAATAAACAAAATATACATGTATAAAGGAGGATGTGGTCAGATATAATAAATAGCCCCTACCCATCTGTCTTTGCGTTCACCTGCACCTAGTACCCAAGGTAAACACAGCCATGTGACTAACACAGACTGTCCCAGTAGGTGTGTGTGAGTTCACTAAGTCTTTGTACACCCAGGCTCAATGTCCAGGTCTGGACATGTCTTTGTCGGTATATTGGTGTGTGTATTTAATACCATTCTTTGTTCACGTGCTATATGTACAGTGGTGGACGCCAACTTTAATGTGGGCCTACTCAGGGCTTCCATGGCCCATATTGATATGGTTATAAAAGGGTCTTTATCTCATCCATCCTGTCCCCTCTAACGTGTGTCTGGTCACCAGATGTGAGATGCCCGTTGTAGTTTACTCGCCATGAATATGACCCTAACTCACCATTACTTACTCAGGTCAGTGTACTGGTAGCATCTCAGACCATGACCGATGGTCATAAACCAACCTACAATACACATTTATACACTAGTACCGGTAAATGGTAGTTTAAGCATGATGGCTGTCATAGGAGTTAACCAGTGATCGATGATACACACACTGCAGCCAGCTGCACTCCTACACAGTGTACATACTCATAGAAGTGCCGTAGTAGATTCTGACCTACGAATAATGCCTTTGTATTCAAAGAAGGTCGTTGGGATCATGCAACCTTTGATATACTTCGATCTCTGTTGGTTAGTTGGACTTGGTGGCCAAGTTTGTATTAGTGATGATACGTACTTAGCGAGTAAAAGATCATGTTTATGGCGAGAAAATTATATTGTACATCAGTTTGACAGAGGAATAGAGGTGTTTCATGGCTTTGCATATGGGCTCCAGGCTTAGGGCCATAAAGCGAGAAGGGGCAGAAGCGAGTGGGCTGGGGAAGCCTAGCTTGATCAATGTAATCAAGGTATGCTAAATATAAAATGAGGACTGCCCAGTAAAGCAAGTCATAGTGTGATCCTCCCCATCATATCGTGGTTGATCCCCCCGCCCCCTTTAGCATAGCATTCCTATGGTAAGGTCACCACAGGCAGGCAGCAGTCTGTGATGGTGCAGTGAGTGCAGCATCACAGTGATGACCCCAGTGTACCCAGGGTGGTGGTAGCTGATCCACCACCAGACAGAGTGTGTGTGTCTGGGTAAGGGGATTCCCCACCCACTGCCCCCTCCCTCCCACTCCCGCTATACCCACCCTACCTACTCCTGCTGCTGCCGCATGCTCTCTGCCTGCCTCCAGGTCCTAGTCCTAGTCCTACTCACTCAGCCCGCCCTGCCTGCTTCACCTAGGCCTTTCACTTATGGCTCTCCATTACTTGCTCTTTTCCATCTTCGGTTAACTCCAAAACCTGGCTATAAGCTGTTCTCTTCGACAAATCAGAGGCCTACCACAGGTTAAAGGATTCCCCAATAAGGGCCTTTCTTTGTATATGGCATTGAAGGTACCCCGCATATAATGCGCACCCCCAACTTGGCAAAAACCTATAAGGCGCACCCCCAACCTTATTCACATATGAGATGCACCTTCGCGTATAAGATCCAAGTCAATACACGGCGAATTACCGGTATCTTAAAGTACAAAACCAGTTATAACTAGGATTACCTAACATTGCATTGGGTATGAAACCAGTGGAAGGTTTGATGACACCAAAATCTTCATGTGCAATACTAGGTGTGCAGAAAGTTCTCAGATGGCATTATAAAGCCCTACACATCTACTAACAATGCATCACCATGACAAAAAACTCAAACTTAAAACTTTAATGCATCGTACTGTGCTTGGATGAATCAAATATGACAAATATATGTGTCTCGGTATGTGCAGTATCTATAAGAGTGGTTTTAGTAAATGTATGACAGGCTGTTTTTAGCATACTACCCCGGTAGTCCACTGATACCCTAGACTGGCCACAGTCCCTTCCACTTTGTAAGAGTAGGGATCACGGTGCTTGGATGATTATAGAATGGCGCTCTTATTTACCCGTTCATTGTAACACATCTCTATCTACATTCCATCTGCCATTTTATCATTTATTATATCTTAATCAGAGATTGAGAATAGGTCTATTAACATCCACCAGACACATAGAGACCACAGCAAGTCTAAATACGTTACCGGTATGCCTTCCCTCAGCAGCCCTACCCCGTCTTCTATCTACACAAAAAGGAAAGACGGAGAAAATCTCAGCAAAAAAAAAAAGAGAATCTAAAACCAACGTGGCTTCTTCTCTATTCCCCCAGCAGTGGTGTGGCAGTAACTACGTCTTGGTAGTGGCTGAGTAGTCTGTAGGGCTGTATGGAGGGATGGGTGTGAGTAGAGGATTATAGTGTGACCTGCTGTTGCTATATGGGTGCCTGTAGGGCTGTATGGAGGGATGGGTGTGAGTAGAGGATTATAGTGTGACCTGCTATTGCTATATGGGTGCTTGTAGGGCTGTATGGAGGGATGGGTGTGAGTAGAGGATTATGGTGTGACGTGTCTATTGCTATATGGGTGCCTGTAGGGCTGTATGGAGGGATGGGTGTGAGTAGAGGATTATAGTGTGACATGTCTATTGCTATATGGGTGCCTGTAGGGCTGTATGGAGGGATGGGTGTGAGTAGAGGATTATAGTGTGACGTGTCTATTGCCATATGGGTGCCTGTAGGGCTGTATGGAGGGATGGGTGTGAGTAGAGGATTATAGTGTGACGTGTCTATTGCTAAATGGGTGCCTGTAGGGCTGTATGGAGGGATGGGTGTGAGTGGAGGTTTATATTGTGGTGTGTCTATTCCTATATGGGTGCCTGTAGGGCCGTATGGAGGGATGGGTGTGAGTAGAGGATTATAGTGTGACGTGTCTATTGCTATATGGGTGCCTGTAGGGCTGTATGGAGGGATGGGTGTGAGTAGAGGATTATAGTGTGACGTGTCTATTGCTGTATGGGTGCCTGTAGGGCTGTATGGAGGGATGGGTGTGAGTAGAGGATTATAGTGTGACCTGCTGTTGCTATATGGGTGCCTGTAGGGCCGTATGGAGGGATGGGTGTGAGTAGAGGATTATAGTGTGACGTGTCTATTGCTATATGGGTGCCTGTAGGGCTGTATGGAGGGATGGGTGTGAGTAGAGGATTATGGTGTGACGTGTCTATTGCTATATGGGTGCCTTTAGGGCCGTATGGAGGGATGGGTGTGAGTAGAGGATTATAGTGTGACGTGTCTATTGTTATATGGGTGCCTGTAGGGCTGTATGGACGGATGGGTGTGTTATACAGTGGGTCAGTATGATGCATGAATATAGCCCTAACAAGTCACTGGCCAGGGCTGCATTCTCGCATTATGACGATCAATGGTCATGGGGCATTATCGGGTAGTGCACTGTTTCACCTAGAGGACCAGGAACAAGGTATGCCCCTTTAGACCTGTCCCTTTAAGGGCACAATGCAGGAGTGCACCATGTCCATTGGTTGGCATGATGCACAAATCAAGTGCTGGCACGCAGTCTCACCAGCACTTCATTTGTTTTGTCCGGAAATGTATCAGCCCAGTTGGGTCGACATGATACATGAATTTATCCCTTGTGAGTCGTGAGTTGGGGGTGCATTCGTGCGTCCATTTATGCATCGTGACAGTCAATGGTCATGATGCACTATGTATCATATATAGAGGGTTTACAAAACGGCCCAGAGCTCCTTCTCCAGTGGCTGGTGAGACTGGGAGGCAGGCAGGGAGGTAGGCGGGACAGCCTTGTGTTGGCATTGATTTCCCAGGCAGCGTTTCGATCCACACTCTGTGAATTAGATTCGTGTCGCGTAATTGCTGCCATCGTCTCCCATAATTACCACGGGATATTTAAAGCCGCCCTGCTCCAAGATCCTCCAAGGTGTGCAGTGAAGGGCCACTCCACGGTCCTACATTCTCTCCACTCATCTTCTGTCCACTACAGGTCACATCTTTAATATCAGAATCCTCTTCATCTCATCTTTCCTGCCCCGGTGCATAATATGCGTGGGTACCAACGCCACCATCTGTCTCAGTGATGTCTGATGTAGTTCTCCCACCATGAAAATGAAATTAGCTGCTAGAATGGCGAGAAACCACAACTTCTTCACTGTCCATTATATTCGTATCTCTGTGCTCAGCCCACTGACCATACAGCACAGCCCCTTCCATCTTAGTCTAGGTACTCACCAGGACTGCATCCCTGACGAGCCGATACACTACCAAAGAGTCAGCATGATGCATCAATGCAGTGCAAAAGAGGGGCACGTCAGTACTACATTGGTGCATCATGCCGACAAAGGTACATGAACCTAGAGGTATCGCGATGCCCTTTGAGGGATAAATCCCTTTCCTCCTTTAATTTGAACCCCTGTATTATCAGATATGCAGTGTACCCGATATTTAGGTTTGCCCACCATACCGGTAGACCAGAGGGTCACCACGGCGGTACACATTTCCATACCTTCGAAATATTAATTTAGAACAATGATTCTAACACAAAAAATATTTCCAGTCTCCTTCATACATCTTTCTCTTTATTTTTAATTTTTCATTGTTGGCTTGCCCTCTGAAAATAATAAAGTGAAACAATTTCCCCTATTTAGTTTTTATTCCTATCTAGGATGCAACAGTGACAAGGTCACATGCCTTGTATTACCTCAAATATACACCTGATGAGATTATATTTAGTCAAAACCTTGTCATTCCACCCATATTAGTTACAAGACTAATAGATTCCAAACATATGCTTGGAGTCATGCACCAAGGTTTGGGGAAAATTCACTCTCCAATCACTTGGAGGTACACAGGAACCCTGTGATACCATGGTGATGATGCATCTTTGTTATTCAATGACAATGATCACCTAGGAGATCACCTTAACAACGGAAGTTGATAAGGTGAGGCGAGTATGGCAACCGCGCCAGTTACAACAAGGTAGTGTTGAGGTGTGGACGGCCGACCACATCGTCCTCCGAGATCCGATATTTAGTATAGAGAGAGAAAGGGTTAATGTTGAATAAGATGCATATGCACCTGCTTCATCTCCACCCCTTGTTATCATTTGTCCTGATAGACTCCCAAAGGATCGTCCTGATGCAGCAATGCAGTGCTGGGTCTCTGCATTGATGCATCATGACGGTCAAGGAACATGAACCTAGTGCCGATCCCATATCCCTTGGTTTGTCTCTTTACATACAACTCAGCCATTTGGACTGGGTAGCTTGCCTGCTGTCTATATGGCCATGTTTCTGTAGTAAAATGATGAGTGTGTCTACTATAGTGCCTGTAGCTTCATTAGGAAAGCCTCCAATAACTGGGTGGGGGGGGGGGTTAATTGTGCAGGCACTGCCGACGGAGAGGCCCTGTGGATCTGCTTATGGTGATGGGAGGGGAGGGGAGGGGGACTGAAGCTCATTAAAATCCATAAGAGCTGGTCGTCATTTTCATCAACAGGGCCTACTGATTGTCAAGGCAAGCTATGGACGTGTATTGGGGACCGAGTATGGGGGAGGGAGGGAGATATTATGGCAGGAATAGAGGACACATGGGAATGCAGATGACTGCGGAAAATTACAAATTTTAGACGTGACTGAGAATGTTTGGTGGCAATAAAAATGTGATAGAAAGAATAGAAAAAAAAATTATTGCAGAGAAACCTCTGTGTGTCTAAGAGTGGAGAAGTAAGCCCTGGGAATTAAGACATGTATAGGTCGGCGTGGACCTTTCCTCCTGCGGCCCACTACTTAGCCTATAATCATAGAGCACCATGCTGCACTGCCCAATCAAAATACCCCTCCCAAGTCATGTAAGAAGCCTTACTATGTCTGTCTACATGTGTACAGTCTTAGATATTAATCCATGAAGTGTTCTTAGTCAGTCTAAGAATCTAGTGATGCGTCATACCATGCCATGTATTATCTATGGCTATAGTTTCTCACATCACCTAAGACCCCACAGAGCAGCTCCCATGGTGTGTGAGCAGCTCACCGGGAAAGTAGGTGTGAGGGGATAGAACATCTCCAACACAACCCTACCACCACCACCACCAGTAAAACATTGCTACCAAACAACACTGCGTAGAAGCCTCACCCTGCTTTCTTTTTTTTTTCAGTTCCTTACGGTACTAAATAAAAAGTCGAAATATGTAAAACCCTGTGTGAACGCCGCACCCTGATTTAGAGAAGACTGACTAAGGCACAGGCTGAAATGGATCTAAAAGTCGCGGAATATAAGTATGCAGGGTTTAGGGTATTGCCATCAATCCAACCCCAGTCAGTCACCGTGTAGTGAAGCAGCACCTGACTCACTCCCCCTGTGATCCCCTCTTGCCGCTACTGACTGAGTCATACACCCTGTTAGGAGATGAGCTGGTTTCATCATAGCCAAGGTTCTGCCACTTAGACGTGAGAGATAACACAGGGGAGTTGGGAGACTGGATTTAGGGGTTAGAGGGAGGTTATTCAGGTGGGTGGGGCACAGGTTTTAAACAACAATACCGTAATCTCTCGCGTAGAAGGCGCGTCTTATACGCGAATCAGATCGTTCATGGGTCTTATACGCGGGAGGTAAATTGCCTTGAGTTTGGGGTGCGCCTTATACGCGGGTTTTTCCAACATCTCATTTGGGAAAATGCGCCGATGACAGCTTGAACTCATAGCGCCAGCACCGCGGCAGACCGGGAGGTGTCGACACGCTCGCCGGGGATAAGGCCCACCATGCGCCGATGACAGCTTGAACTCATATAGCCAGCAGCCGGTCGGTGTAGATTTGCTCGGCGGGTTTGACGCCGACCGTCACACCGTGTGCCGATGACAGCTTGAACTCATAACACGAGCAGCGAGGCAGACCGGGAGGTGTCGACGGGCGCTCGGCGGGTTTGACGCCGACCGTGTACCGCTGACAGCTTGAACTCATAGCGCCAAGCGCGGCAGAACCGGTCGCTGTAGATTTGCTCGCCGTTTTTTTTACGCTGAACGTGTGCCAATGACAGCTTGAACTCATATAGCCAGCACCACGGCAGAACCGGTCGGTGTAGATTTGCTCGCCGTTTTTTTACGCCGACCGTGTGCCGATGACAGCTTGAACTCATAACACGAGCAGCGCGGCAGACCGGGAGGTGTTGACGGGCGCTCGGCGGGTTTGACGCCGACCGTGTGCCGATGACAGCTTGAACTCATATAGCCAGCACCGCGGCAGACCGATCGCTGTAGATTTTTTTACGCCGACCGTGTGCCGATCATATAGGGGGGTGGGGAGGGGGGGGGTCGCCTTCTACGCGAAACAGCCCCCCTGTGAGTTGGGGGGGCGCCTTATACGCGGGTTTTTCCAGAAATCGATCCAGAGGAGGTACGTGCGCCTTCTACGTGAAAAGGCCTTCTCTGAGTTGGGGGTGCGCCTTCTACGCGAGCTGCGCCTTCTACGCGGGAGATTACGGTAGGAGGAAAAATAGAGAGAGAGATAGTGATGGACCTGGTAATTGTTACACAGAAGAATGCTTTTACACCACAAGCATTAATGAAAGATGCAAGCCAAGGAAATGATAAAACATAAACATACCATGCATATGTACAGCATACTATTCTTTGCATATCAATGTTTAAAAAGAAAAAAAGAAAGAAGGTAAGATCTCTCGTGCTACACATAACCCCTAAATTCAGTTCGCACTAAACGGTCGACAACAGTATTTAAACGAAACGTTGGAAATTGATACCTTGATAAAACCAATACTTAAAACGAAGACCTGGGGGCAAGTCTACACCAGTATCAGCAGGAGAGAGAAGGCGGCCCCGCCCCTGCAGCCTGCAGCCACTGGAGCGCTGAGCGGCAGCGGTAGCAGTAGCAGCAGCAGCAGCAGCAGCAGCAACATCATCTAGCAGTGTGGCGGTGCAGTGTAGTGTGTACTGTAAGGCAGTGAGGTGATGTAATATAGACATACCCTGACACCAGTCCACCCCAAGACGGGCCATCACTGATCATAGCCACCTCCTTGTACTGCCGTAAAACCCCGACTCTATGCCGCCGCTCTGAATATATACCATGTCAGAGGCTTACTACAGTTTAAAGGATGGGTCTTAACTCTTTATAAGAAAGGGGTTTCTATGTATGTTTGTAGTATAGTGGTAATTCTGAAGCCTCATGTGCCACTTAAATGTAACCCTTTCTCTGGGTGTGGGTGTGGCTTTTTACTGGTAGTTTATGTCATGCAGGCATATATCAGATTACATAAAGCACGCCCCCTATCACCTCACCAATCTGAATATGCCCAGTAGCACATGTATCACTACTATTCAATTTTTGTTTTATAGACCTGTACAGTGTACATTGTTAACCAGAAAGGGGTTATAAGAGCCGGGTTGAAAATGCAACTTTTAAGACACTACTAACAGTGAGAAAAACTAAGACGCTTTTTTGGCCTATGTTAAATCACATAGGAGGTGGGAATGGGATCAACATTCCTGCGTTTTTGGAGCGGAGTGGTGCAATAATTGATGAATTTGCCGTAATTCGATCCGTGTGCGCATCTCCATTATCGTAAAAATGGTTGTTATTAATTTTTTTTTTAAATTATTGAGTGTTATAATATAGAAATATGATGGCAAGAGGCTATAATTTGAATCGATATCTAGTATTAAAAAGATTTTAAAAAATCATGTGTTCGCCCTGTCGTTAATTTGCATTCCAAAGCCCGGGGTGGTGCATATTGACCCAAATACCCATGGAAATTGGGTCGCGCATGCGCAAACATAACCAAAATCCAAAATGGCGGACAACGTGACAATCGAGTAGTGGGGCTATAACTGCTGGATTATAACTAAATGGAGGAAAATTACAGTGTCTCATGCCTTTTTATGGATAATATGGATCCTTATTCAAGACCTGCTGCTGTTTTGCAATGCTTAACTCGCCAAGAGAGGAGTTATTCGTCAATGAAATATGCGAGCGATAATGGATGCATTCTCCATAGGCTTAACCATTGACAGTGATAACACTTGAAGAATACATGAGATAAGTATCAGAAGGGGCCTAAAAGAATAGATTAAGTGCCCTTTCGGGTTACTTGCATTCCAAAATGCTATCCTATATTTTATCCTGGTTATCACCTATATATAGTTACTCTGATAGGCTTCCCTATCTCACTTAAAATGGTCTATATCTCCTCTTTCCTATCCCCTCAGACGTGTGTGGTGCACCTATGCTCGGGCACCAACACATTTCTCTGTGAAATGGTGTAATGTAGTTCTCGCCATGAATATGACCTTAGCTGTCGTTAACGTGTTAAACATCTATTACTAGTTGCTATGATAAATATCAGCACACAGGAGAGTTGATGGTATTTAACTATCGGTATTTTATATGTATCGATGTGGAGAACACACTGTACACAGCTGCCTGTAGTCACTAAGGTGTGAATCTATAATGTGGTGACCAGGCAGGTATGTGGGTAGGTTACAGCAGTCAGTGTAGTGGCCTCAGGCCTACCTCCACCCGTCTATATAGACACCCACCACCACTCCCATTCTGGTACAAGTACTTACATCCACCCATCTGTCAGACACCGCCTCCCAGGGTCTCTAAGGTTACTGTACCAAGCTGGTAACACTCCATGTATCACCAACTGATAAACTCAGGATAGAAGCCACACCCGCCTATAAGCTGCACCTCTACTTTATGGATAGATTATATGCCATGCTTGGGGTCTGAATATTGTGTACTTAGTATTATAGGACACATGTAAAAATTTTGTGTATATGCCACCCCATGAGTTCAGGGAGAACCTGTGAACCGGTATGTGGCTTATACACAGGATTTTCCATATCTTATCAGTATCTTATACCACACTTGGGTGGAAAGACAATGGAAAAGCACAGGTATTATATTGCGTATAGCTGCTGTAAGTTGATGCGGTCCACTGAGCACACACACCCTCCCCCATTCCCCAGCTTGTGAATGGTTTTAAGTGGGTCACAAGTGTGGCATAAGTGAGATAAACACCTTGTTGGGCAGTGTAGCCAGTATATAGACAACAGGCTATATGACAGCCTGTTGTCTATATAGTGAATACAGTGACCAAACTCGGTGTTTATCTACCACTTACAAATCCAGTTAGGTTTTTGTTAACTCAGCTTATCAAACCAAGGCAGTTAAGTGAAGTGAGACAAGTTGCATGGATGCTCAATTCACCCCCCCCCCCACCCTTACACACAGAGGCCATTACACACATCCCCACCTTACCATGAGTAAAGTTACACATGTATGCTACTAACAGGCCCAGATGGACTATTGTTTCAAATTATGTGCACATTTTGCAGCATTAGAGGTTTTGGATGGGGGACAGGATAGTTTAAAAAAAAGGGGGGGGGGGGCAATAGTATAATAAGCTATCTAGCTAAGTAATATGAGGAATTCATTGCATAGTAAAGGAGTGTATTTTCCACGGTGTATGCCTTGTGATACCTCAAGGTTTCTGGTTGGCATGATGCACCAATGCAGTGCTGGTGACACAAACACTGTGCGCGACCACTGTATTAGTGTATCATGCCAACCCATAGTACTGCTGCAGCATGGCTGAGCTACAAGCTCTTTTTCAGGTTGTACCCATCTCCAAAGAAAAACAAAACATGCTATACACCAAATTAAAGCTTAGAATCTCAGTATTACAGATATGCCAGGTGTAAAAAAATCAAAAAGAGTATTTTTCACAATATGAGTTTTAAGAAAATAAGTAATTAAATCAATTTTAATTCAAATTAATTTGTCAAATCCTAGGATTGAAACTCGAAACTTAGTTTCTTAGTTAATGGTCAAATTACAATTTGACCTTTACATACAAGTAACTCAAATGACATTGGAAAATACAATCATGTTGATGATTCCATGGGTTAATAGGTCTCCTTATTCCATGCAATATACACCAGAAGTTCAGTCAGCAGACGCAAACCAGTCAATACGAAAACTCGTGGGACCAAGGCCATCGCTGCCGGGCCTGCAGAAATGACCAGACTGTGGCATCAAATGTCTAGCTATAATCTTGGGACCTTTGCTACATTTTGGGTTTCATGGATTGCAATTATTAAGGGTTTTACAGCCTAAAACAAAAGGCATTACTGTTTAAGATTTGAAGGGGTAAAAGCGTTTTGCTGCACATGGCTCCTTATGGGCTGTTTTGGTTTGGTTTGGTGGATTTTACGTCCACTAATAGTACTTAAAAGTTAGCAGACATTTCTGTGGTTTGCGGATTATGGGCTGTTTCTTTGTAAAGACCAATATATGTAATACCTTATAAGGAACATACAGTATCACTCTTTAATGTTTGGTGTAATGTATTCTTCAAGATTTATTTACAATTCATTCATTATCCTATTTATATTTTGATGCAGGTGACAATCCCTGCAGTGTGTGCTCTGTGTTTTAGTGCAGTGCAGAGATATAGGGTGCATCCTGAGGTGAAATAAGGGCCTAATGTTGTTATATGATATTACATGGGTTGACAGAAGAAACTATGAACTTTGCATTCATATGAATATTTTGAGATTCCTTATGACCACATGGTACAAAACAATACTAAAGTAGCCCAACTTTGATGTTCTGTCACTAATTAAATTGCCACCAATACAATCAGAATTAACACAGGATGTACCACCAGTATAGGTTGTAAGAATCCCATTCATAGATATGCACTAAGTATAGTGTATTTTTGCACATAGACATAATGTGTACCTTATATTAGTCTATTTGGGACCAGGGCTGTAGAGCTCACCCCCGGGAGCTCAACCGGGTCTTCCATCAAAGCTAAGTGAGTATGGCCCTGTGTGTGAGTGTGACTAAATGTGGTAGCCCTCACTGCACCTGTCGAAATTAAAGACTGAGGGGGTAACCAAAAAAAAATAGAAAAAAAAGTCTGGAACTCCCTTTAAATGCAACATATTCAAAATTTTCTGTCAGCAATCTAAATATCTGCAATGGTCTGAAAGTTTAAATAGTAGTAAATGTGAAATATCAGAAAAATGTATTTTCTGCCGACATCCTCTATATTTAGTGCTACTTGTCAGAGGTATAAGTAAATCACAGGAAAAAAGATACAGACAGCATCTGATTGCATCCTATCAATGCTGTGCAAATAGTACAGAGATGCATTTTGCCCAATCGAAGTTTGAAGTTTTAACACTGTTTATTGGCTAAAGAAAACACCCCAAATAGAGGTGTTACAATCACTCGCCTGATAAGTTATAAATATTCACCACCAAAGTCATAATCATAGGTTGAGTTTTCTATAGTACCAAGTGGTTTTCATGAACTTATCGTAACATTTTCTATGTTATTAACATACAGATCTTTAAAATAATCACAATCTACTCAGTGTCAGAAGTACATCTCCTATCAGACACAATTTAAAAACACTCTCCCATGTTTGTTTGCCTCTTTATATAGAGGACTACCCTTCTAAGATTCTGTTTTTGGTCTGTTTACTTTCAATTTTCTCTTCCCATTCCCTCTTAGTTCACGACTAGGGATTATAATATTATCATCATCTTGTGAATAACGGTACATTATACATGCTAGTGCCTTCTTCCTTCTTATACTTAGTGAGTCCACTTTACACCTAGTTAGGAGATCATTTTGTGTACATCCTGGGCATTTTTCACCCTTACACAAGCTCTAAGGCAGTGGTTTTGTACAATGTCTATATGATCTACCAGGGTTTTTGGACCAGAGTCTAGAACAAAACTACAATATTCTAGTATGGACAAAACCATTTGTTTGTAGATACATAGAACATTTTCATGATTCAAATATTTTACAATATTACACAACTGTTTCAACTTTCATATACCCATCAGCTCAACCTTATTACAGTGCACCTTAAAATTTAAGTTGCTATTGATAATTACATCCAGATAGTTGAAACTCTCCACATTTGATAGAATAGAACCTTGCATAATAATATTGTATTGCGCAATATTCTGTCTTACTGAGTGACACCATAGTATGATGATGTCATCAAATGCATCAGATAAGTCTGGTGCATTGCTCTAGGAGGACTACCTCATTAGCACACTCTTTTCAATTTATGTAAATCCTATCAAAAAACGCTATCATGAAAATAGGGTACTGATTCCCTATAATTTGACCTATATCTCCGATATGAAAGCCAACATACTGACCTAATTAGACTCAAATATTTTATCTCTAGAAGAAGTTGATTGGTCCATGTTCCATGACTAAGTTGCTCTTAGTTATGATGCGGAGGTAAAAAAATTTCAGTGCCCTGGCCACTTATTAGATCGAATATGGTATATACAGATATTTGCATCTTGACCTTTGACCTACTGACCTAATTAGTCTGAGATGTCACATTGATGATTATGATGCCTTTTATATTTTAAATCATAGGACACAAAGGTAGAGGCATTATTTCTGTGGTAAAACAATTTTTTTTGAAAATTAAATGATTTAATTTGAATTAAAAATTATTAAAAACTTTTTTCTTAGGATCTAATTCACCAAAAATACTGTTTTTTTTTGTTTTTTTTTATTTTATAACACCTACCATATCTGAAATCTACAAGTTTAGACCTTTCCAATGGTGTATGGTGTATAATGTTTTTTCTTGGTGATGGATGTTTACCTTTTGGGGCCTTCATGCTGCAGCAGTATAGGAAATGTGTCAACCCATGGGGTCAGCATGGTACTCATTGACTGTTCTGGCGAGTAACTCACCAGAGCTGTATTTATAGCATCACGTCGTTATAAACAACAAGTGAGCAGTATAGTGAGCAGGTAAGGCTAGGAATGTGTGTGAATGGGTCAGAAAGCAGCTCACTGTGAGGGGTATGTGAGCAGGTGGAGGAGGAGCATTACATAGAGCAGCTCATAGAGCACCCTGAGCAGATGGGAGCAGCTTACAAGGTGCTCAGTTTATAGAGCCTGCAGTCAGTCAGGGTAGGTGTACATCATGATATGTTTGCACAGACGGTAGGAGGCCCAGGCAGCAGGGGCTACCTAACATCTACAGGTGTACTTTACAGCTATACATCTACCCTACCCATCCAAACCACCGCCAATAGACTAGCCCTATGGCCTCTATTTATCAGATTTATGTCCTCTGGTAATGCATAGAACGCAGACTATAAAGAGCTTTGCATCAGCCAGCGCCTTTGGGGGAGGGGTGGGGCAGGCCGGATTGCAGGTCTTATGTATCTACGTAGTTCCTTCAGTGATTTAGAATTGCCACAGTCTGGTATAGTAGAAATGTTTTGTTCTGAGAAACAGATAAAGACACATTTCACAGACCTGTATGAGAGAGTCGACCTTCATAAAAAAAATATGGCGATGATTGCAATGTTAGTTTTACCAGTTTGGCATCCCCTTGCTGTTTCCTTACTCTGATAAACAATGGTGTTCTTACCCTCCAGCTACTCTTGGATTGATTTGGAAATTGAAACTACGAAGAAGATTGTCCGATGAGGGAAGTCATGGGATGTTTCTAAGTCTATCATAACAAAGAACGCAGTAGAAATGGCTTTTGTCTTTAGGTAGTGATTGTTCATGGTATCGAAGATGAATTTTTAACGAATACCTAAGTTGTTTTCAACAAATTAAGACATCTAAGGTAAAAAAGTGGTTTAGCTCCCCCCCCCCCACCCTCACAATCTCATCTAGAAATGATCCATCAGTTCAGACGAACACTTGTTTTCTTCTATTCACTCGCATTGGCTCGCTTGCTCCACCCTAATACTAAGAGTATGTCTAACCCGGGATGTCTGATAACTACCTACAGCTTATAATTTATATCAATTTTATATAGATAAAACAACTGATATAAATCCCTTTCCAGTTAAATCAGAGATGTCAGTTGGGTATGGGCTAAACCTCTGAAGATTTTCGGGTGTTAGCAAAGCACCCGTTCCACCCAATGTATGGCCTAAAAGCACCCATCACATCTTCATTTCAACATGTTCCCTCACTCAAAAACCATTAAAACCTTCTCTAGAATGGATGGCCATAGAAAGAGAATTAAATAAAATGCATCAGAATTTCAACCAATCAGCAGCCAGCTTAGACTCATGCCCTCTGAAATTAGATTTCAGAGAACCCCTGATCTCTGAAAGGTGGTTTGTCTAGAAAAGGCTAGAGGGCAGCACAAGGCATGCTTAATTCCACTTGCTGAAGCCTCAACTATGCTCAACCTTAGGCTCCCTAGAAGTAGAAAGGAAATGTTGTAAGGGTATCTGTGATAAATGTAATTCTCTCTATCCAAACCATGACCACAAGTTGGAAGAAGCCTCTGATTTTTAGGAAAGTTTGAACATCTGATAATAGATGGACCTCTGAAGGTCTGACATCTCTGTTAAATACATGTGTAGATTCTTTTTTTGACTAACTCGCGAGTCACTGGCATTATAAGACATGACTCTAACCTCTAGAGACGACATGATGCACGGATACAGAGCATGCAAGGTACGCCCAATCCTACATTGGTGCATCATGCCGATAAAGGACATACCCCTGGTAATACATTGAGATAAGAAATGTTTGATCAGAAGATGGTGGAGTCACTAGATTGAGGTTTTTGGTGGGAGTGAGTGAGTAATAGATGTTTTACGCCATTTCAAAAGCTAAGGTCATATTTATGGCGAAAACTACATTACACATTTTCACAGAGGAATGTGTCAATGCCTGCACATATGTGCACCAAACATATCTGAGGGGATATAAAAGAGGAGATGTGGGCTAGGGAAGCTTGGTTCTCGGTGGGAGTGAGTAATGGTTACTTGACAAGGTGATATTCATGATGGGAGAACTAAGGTACCTTAGCCAAATTAGATGTGTGTCTGTACTGCCAGCGCATAGGTGCACCAGACACACAGGGGGGACAGACCCTAGACCCTTTTAAGATGGGCTAGGGAAGCCAAGATCTTGGTGGACTTAAGTTGATACTTTTCTGAATGAAGCAACTCGACAGAATGAGCTACCCCAACATACAATAAAGGGCCCGGGACAAAAGGGCGTGTTCCGTTATTTAATAAAACCTGTCATTTTTCTCCCTAAATGCCTCCATATTTGTGATCAACCAAGGAGTGATCAAGGATTGTCACCGTCACATTTATGTGAACTTTTCATTTAATATCCTGGTCAATGATCTGAGTTTGCCTTCTCTGTGCCCTGACCTCTGAAACCTTCCCCGCCCACTCATGGGCCACTGTCCCTCCAGCCTTCCCCGCCAACTGTCCGTCCAGGCCCAGGGGGCATGTTAAAGTCGATCAGTCCATATTCATGACCAATCAAAGTTTGTCACATGGAATTGTCATGTCTTGATCTGAGTCTTTAATACCTTCCTACCTCCCCTTCCACTGTCCGTCCAGGGGCCGTGTAACTGGTAGCACGAGTAACACCCTGTAGTAGTAGCAGAGCGTGCTAACAGTATCAGTGGTGTAGCAGCAGCACACAGTACTGATCAGCTGACTACAGCTACAGCTGACTACTGCTTCCTCCTCCTGTCCGTCTGGCCCTGCTCCCCCACACACCCACCCACCACTCACTGGTCCTCCACGTCTTGTTGTGACGCGACCAGCCCCGCTCCAGTACACGTGCACTCAGTACTGCCTCCTACCGTGGTTATAACCGCCCCCACCTCCTCACGCCGACCACAACACGGCGTACGCCGCACACTACAGGGCGTACGCCGCCTGCGTATCGGGGTCATGGCTAAGTAGGTCACGGAGAAGCTGCTGGATCCGTGGGTATGGGAAGGGGGGGGGGGTGGGTGGATGGGAGGGGTATGCCTGTAGCCCCGTGAGGCTGTACCTCATAGGGGGGGGGGGGGTCAGTGGTGTAGGGGATCCACCTCCACGGTATGATCATATACTACTCACAACTCACCACTACAAGCAGGGCTCGACAAATCAGTTTGGAGACGGTGTGCCCACTAAGCGCAAAGGCAAAAAAAGTTGTGCCCAGCAGTCAAGCCCTGTGCCCAGCACCTTTGTTTTCTATACTCAAAATGTCATATTTAGATAATGGAACAGACATAGTTTTAAGATGATACAACGATTTTATATATCATTACATCTCTGGTGAAATAACTTCATTTGAAGTTTCATACACCATTACACATAGATAATCTCAGCAGCATAGCATTGTGTTGATGTCTTTAGTAGCTTTTGGACAGCTGTGTCCACTGGGCTCAAATTTAAAAAAAATTGTGCCCAGTGAAATTTTTTTGAGTCACAGGCATTGGGCACAGGGATTTGTCGAGCTCTGTACAGGAGGATCTACTCAGAGTAACCCCGGCTAACCACTAGTCATTTATACTTATGTACATAGATGCGGTTACCTCATAGATAAAGTTACTGTCATTTCATACCCATAGATACGACCACTGGTGTACTGCTGACAGGCACATGCCTGCTCATTAGGAGTACACATTGAAAAGCTGAACCATTTTTGGCAGTCTGGTTTGCCTCGAAGGACCCCCTTCCAGACCTCAAATGAAGCAAAAGAAATATGTGGACGAGCACATGGCCTTATAGGAGAGACGTAGCTTTTGCAGTTAGGCAGAATACAAAGTCATTACCCAAGTACCGTAATCTCCCGCGTAGAAGACGCGCTGGGCGTATAAGACGCACCCCAAACTCAGTACATGCATTTTCGCGTATAAGATGCATATTTTAATGCGTAAATTTGTAAGATTAGTACATTTCTATAGTAAAATTACCCCTCGTATAAGACGCACCCCCAATTTCAGTACATCCTATAAGACTCCCCAGCATTTTGTTTGGCGTAGAGGACGCGTCTTATACGCGGGAGATTACGGTAGATGATCCCTGGGAGAGTAAAGTCCTTGAAATTGCTGCACAATGCCTGAAGTGTAGTCTCAGATACGGAGACAAAGTCTGCTCACCAGCAGTGCATTGAAAATCACTAATCGTTCACAAATGTATCAGCCTCATAACATCTTGATTCTTGAATGCATCATGACAAATGGGCATGATGCGTGAATAGATGATGCGGTATACGAATCCTATTGTCCTTTTAGTCTAGGTGGTTCATGGCATCAGGCATGGGATTCTTCAAAAAATAAACACCTCAGATATTTCCTCAAACCCAGTCCCATTGGTACAGCTTATAGGATTGAGTTGAGTGTTCAGATAGGGCAAGCCACCTCTTAACATGAAACTTCTGATGTTGAAAAAAGTTAAACCATTGCATAACAAATGTTTTCCATTCTGAAGTTTTTAAGTCGAGTATTCTCTTTTTGTCTTTGCAGGTATCTCTATGTATACCAAAAGGTACAGGCGGGGGATGACCCAGATGTTCGTCAGTTTGAGGCTGACGAGGAATCATCCCGGAAGCGTAAACGTAACCCACAACACTCCGTCCCCATGCGCTACAATCACCGCCAACATACTGTTACAGGTAAAGTGATGTGTTCAGTAAAATAACTTAATTGACCTAAATTGGAGAAATATCGAGAGAAAAACAAACTAGGGTTTGAAATTGTGTAATTCTTAGGGTAGGGTATGTGTGTAATTCCTCATGTATAAGACACACTTTGATTGGGAGGAACAAACTAGGAGCCGCACCTTTGTTTCACATATGGTAATTTTTTAGCTGAGCAGTGGATTTGTTTCACATCTCTAGGATTCACAGTGGCTTAGTCTGCAGGCATTGTAATATTATTCAGTGAAATGACATCTCACTCAGAGAACAAAGAAAATAACTGTTTCTCTTTTAACTTGCAGACTCTATGCGACAAGCGGCCGGGCTATGCATGGACATCAATGCTGGCCATGACTATGTCAAGTTGGAGAGGTCACTGCTCAGTGGACTGCCAAACGAGGTGGACTTTGCGCTCAATGTGTGCACGCTATTGTCAAATGAAGGTCGGCGCACCATCCAACTGGCCACCTGTCCCCAGGTTGTACAACTCATGCTCGCACATGTTGGCGTCTTCCAGGAGAGCAAACCAGGCGCAGGTAGGTCACCATATCTTCATATTTAACTGTTGGGTTTTCAATTGGCACAGGTCTTGTAACGGTCTGTCTTGTATAAAGGCCCTCATAAAACCCCTTCCAAATCAGTAATATCTATGGTGCTTATTTATGACAGTGAACCGTGGTGCATGATATCTGACATAGAAATGATTGGCCACTGAAGGAGGTGCTGTAAGTTCAAGTACATAATGGACTAAAACAAAAAGATTGCAGATAGATAGTATATTTTAGCAGGGCACACACCAGGCCAGTACAGTGTTAGTGCATGTATTGTGAGATCACCTACGTAACAAGGGATCACAGAGTTTCTGAAAAAAAGTAGTAACGATATTTATTGTACCAGTGCTGTCACTAATGCTATCGAATGGATTTTCAGAAGGGAGCTCTTACCAGATGCTGTACGAAACTGGATGGAAGCCTTACTCGAAAAGGAACTTCTTCCGGGTAAGTGCTAAATTTATGTGGAGGAGGCTCAGGTAGTAGTAGAAAGAACACCTCCCAAAAACCGATGATGTCTATGAATCAAACACAGAAGATATAATACGCTAGTCATAAAGAAAAAAGGGTATAAAAAATTAGAATTTGATTTCTGAATATAAATATTTCTTTGGGAAAGTCATGAGAAAATGTACTTGTTGCATTTCAGTTCTGGTTGGACTCAGTGGAAGACAAAGAGATCCGGGACCTTATCTCCCCATCCAGTTTGTGTGTCGATAAGCGCGGTGAGACCGTGAATTCAGCCGAGCCGATTAACATGGAGGTGGCACCGGCCGAGAAGGAAACCACGCAACAACCACAACAACCAGAACAAAAAGAAGTTCAAAGTGACCACAGTGAGTCGCTATCTGAGATTCTGAACCTCAACCGAGAATTAGGGCTACATGATGTCGAAGGACAGCGGGTTATGCAGGTAAGAATTAACCCGGCTTCTTTTCTTGTACAACAGGAAAATATCACATATAACCCTGTAAGGACTAAAATATGTCTCCGCGTTCATGGTCCCATGTCATCATGAATCACCAATGCAGCGCTGACAAGCATCATACTGACCCTTCATAAGTGAAAGCGGCTTCAAATTAAGATCAGATCACATCTAAGATCCCCTGTTTTCCTTATGTTAATACAGTAACATGGTATTTCGAAAAGATAATACCATGATTATAAATGAGAAGTATTAAAAGGTTTATGTCTATTTTTCCAGATGGCTATGATCATTAGGAATTTGTCCTTTGATGAGCACAATATGGAAACATTAGCATCAAACCTGTGTGTCTTTAGGTAAGTACTTCTAGGATTATGCATATATCATTTGTTGGGCACGACAGGTGAGGAACACGTCCACCATCTTCCTAATTAACCTTGAGAAAAAGAAAAATGTGGGAGGGGTCGGCGGTTGTGTATACTACGTTTATCAAACCAGAGAAACTGCATATTGTTCACCAGCCAAATTCGAATAACCTCCGCTTTGAAAATTTGATCTCAAGGTCGAAGGAACTTCATTTAAATGTTTGAAACCTGGGCAATGAGTATACTTGAACTAAATTGAATGAATTCTTACCTTCACTTTCCAGGTTTTTGCAACTCTGCATTCATAGTAGATATGCATCCCTGAGACAACTAGGTCTGGACACATTAGGCAGTATTTGTCGAAAGGTAAGTTCAAAGACTAAAATGGAAAAAAAAAAAAACTTTGTTTCTCTGTGTAAATGAGAGATAATTTCTAATTAAAGAGGAAGTGATACTAACTTAACTATTTCAGATATAAAGAGTATGTGAACAGGTCTTCTTTTACGGGTCGTTATACATTGGGCGCATCCTTTCTCATTAGGGGTTCAACCGTTCAATCAGGTCTTATGATAATTCAAGTAAAGAAAACTGGTGTATGTGTAAAGGACAGTAGTGAGGCAGCCATGTGTAATCATAATGTGTTCCCTATCTAGATGAAGTTAGACCCCATAGACTATCGGACAACTCAACTCATCTTACGGACCATCACTCGTTGTATTAGTTCACAAGACAAATTTGAGGTTACAAGAGGTAAGCCATATAACGCATATCTATGACATAAATGATGTTATTATATCAACCGACCTGTCTTTAATAAGAAATTTAAGTTGTCATTCAAGTTTTTATAAATGATTTCAGTGTCGATTGACTATGACGACTATCAAAGTCGAGCATACTCTAGTACTGTGCTTCGATATGGAATGAGAAGGATCCATTTACTGGCCTTTCTATCTGCAAACGTTTTCAAATATAAATTGTAAATGATAGACAATCCATGTTTTACCTGCAGGTCTGGAGATGTTGGCAAACTTGAGCCTGGTAGCTGACAATATGTACACATTGTCGGAGAGCCTGGAGCAGTGGGTGTACGAGGACATCGTCCACATGCTGCTCGTACACGACATCCAGCTCATCGTGCACACACTAGAGACTTTGTACCAACTCTCCGAGCTCGGCGAAACAACTGCCACGCATATCGCAGAAGTCCGAGCAGCCATAGGTGTGTAGAGTTATGATAAATCATAGAGCGTAACTGAATGTGAGCACATGGTTTAAGATTGAGTGTATATCTCACTTGAGCACAAGGGTATATGCATCCTCCCCTTGAAAACCAGTCTCTTTAAAATATCTCAAAGGACAGGTCTTGTAAAGTGGAGGGGATAACAGGTATTTAAAAATTGAAATGAGCAGGTGCATTTTAAAGGGTAGTCCTGGTACCAAGAGTATTTGATATGACATGAATGATGTAAAAAAATCATTTGGATCATGCCATCTTGCAACATTCCAAGGCATGATTTACCCTTTTTTTCTTTTGCAGCCATTCTAGTAGACCTAACGACAGTAGAAGCACAATCGTACGGGCCAAACTCGTTATTGGGTATTAAGGTGGTAGAACACGTGCCACCTCCAACACCACAACAGCTAGCTCTGGCTCAACATCGCAACCACCAACCACATCAACATCACTCATCGCCACATCATCATCCTGGATCACCACATCGTCCCTCGACACATACCCCGCAAATAGCGCGTGCACAGGCCCCCATCCCAGTCCATCAAATACATCAGGTCTCATCACTCCAAGGTGAGGACTCAATAATTTATCAATATTCAGTTTCAAATTTAAAGGATAATCATACTCACTTGTACTTGTTATCAACTTCAGTTGAAATTTTTTTTGCAGAAGTGACCGCCTATATGTTATCTGAACTGTTGGCAAACAAGCCACAGGCTATTCTAATATGCCATTCCTTGGTTTGGAGCTAAGTGTTGATTTTGATATTACATGCTTTTTTTCTTTATTTTTGATTCCTTGGCTAATGCGTACACAATGAACGAACCTATCCAATTCTAATAAAAAGTTAATATGACATTTTCAGCAACACCTCAATCGTCACATACACCAAGAGTGGGTTCAACACAAGTGGCACAACCCACACCGGCCCAGCCCCCACCGCCCCCAGTCCCACCCCATCAACAACAGGCTGCACAGCCGCAACTAAAGCACCCCAAAATGGACGCTGAGGCACTCGCCTGTAACTGGTAATGTCATTTGTATTTTCTTAATGATTCAGTCAGAATGACTTTTCCTAGAATTTTTGCATTTACTCAGCATTTCCGTATCAATAGATTATTTCTAGCTAAGAAGTTATGAGGTTTCCTGCTGTTTAACCCCAAGAGATTGAGGTTTCTTTTGTGTGGTACTAATGTTAGGCGGGCCTCCCCAGCCCCAGGCCATCTTTAAAAGGGGTCTATGTCTTGCTTTTCTATCCTCTCTGAGTGTGGGTGGTGTCCATATGCGCAGGCACTGGCACATATTCATTCCTTGAATCTCCTCTTTCCTGTCCCCTCTTTCTTACATGTGTCTGGTGTCCATATGCACGGGCACAGGCACATGTATTCCTTTGTGACGTGATGTCTAATGTACTTTTTCCGCCATGAATATGACATTAGCTGTCGGCTTGGCGTTAAACAACCATTACTCACTCACTCACTCACTAATGTTAGGCCTTCTGGCAAACTTGAAATATTTACAGCAAATTCCCATTAATGCAAATGCAATTTAACTTAGTATCGGTAACCCCTAATTAGATATCTGATATTCATGTCATAAAACTTGTCATATCCAGGCTCCAGTCCTACATTGAGGTGTCGTTACAAGGAGTCATGACGCGGGTCGAGTTGTATGCTGAATACCTTGGAACATGCGGCAGACTTGACATCCGCAATGTCATCAATACCAACAGTTTTACAAACTGTGTCAGGTGTGCAGGAAAATAATTCTGTATTTTGATATAAATAAGGAAAATATTTGACGTTGTGGAACTTAAAAAAAAACTAGCTAATCCTTGGAAGAAATTTCACTTTAAAAGCAGTATTGTAATCTCCCGCGTAGAAGACGCGCTGCGTGTAGAAGACGCACCCTAAACTCAGCACATGCATTTTCGCGTATAAGACGCACATTTTAATGCTCAATTTTGTAAATCCAGTACTGTTCTATAGTAAAATTACCCCTCGTATAAGACGCACACCCAACTTGAGAGAAAGCTATAAGACCCCCCAGCATTTTGTTTGGCGTAGAGGACGCGTCTTATACGCGGGAGTTTACGGTAATATATCTTAACACGTTATATCTTCATGCCTATTCAGGGTGACCTTCCCAAAGGTGGACAGCACAAAAGTGGAGAAAGCTGATGGTTCAGCAGAAATCCATTATCGAGGGTTGAAGCGAAGGGATGTGGCATTACCATTCCCCTCTCTGAGCAGTAAGTATATGAAGATATCAATTTTCATTTTGAAGGTTAAATTGTCCTTAGATCATTGATGATGCTTCATCATGATAGAAAAACGTGGCACAGTGCAATTACAATGAGATGCCAGGTTTTGGAGAGAAAAAACAAAAACAAAAAACACCAGGGAATATGTCTTAAGCACTACACATACATTATATGATTAACATTAAGTCGATGACACGTTTGATGTACAACACAAAAAAAACTTGGATGTGCAGGAAATACGAGGTGACCATTGTCCATTTTGCCTTTCAGATCGTTTGGGGCTCTCCATTCAGCCTAAGACTTCAGTACAGCTACCCCAGTCACAGACCAGTCCCACTAAAGGTTCCCTGATACAGCAGCAGTTGTCCAGTCCACCCCAGTCCCGGCACGCACCACCGTCTTCACTGCCTGGTGTGAACTCTGCTGCAGCGCAGCGCGGCCCGAGCTACCCGATCATCCAACAAGCCCTTCTACACAAGGGTGAGGGCTCGTCTCCTCTCTCACCACCACCCAACCAACAGCAGTTTCCAGGATCACCCTCATCGCCAGGTCTGCGAGCAGGTTCTACACCAGATTCCAATCTGATAAAGAGTCTGCTGGCAAATAAGGTGACGGCTAACATGCATCGCACGCATCAACAGCAGCAACAGCAACAGCAGTTACCACAGACAGCAACAACACAACAGCAGAACAGTACTCAGATGCTTGTTCAGACTCAGTCACCTTATACGAGTCAGCAGTCGCTGCCTAGTCAGGCGCCAGGCCACACGGGGACGGTGAAAGCGGAGCTGGCGAGTGGCCATAACCAGACTGGCCAGCGTCAGCCCCACCCACCTCAGGGACCAGCACAGCCACTTCAGACATCTGTCAAACCCAGTGCCTCCCCTGCACCCCAAATAGCAATTTCTGAAGGATCAACTGGTGCAACCCAGCAGCCCCCATCACCGCGGTCAAAGTTGAAAATGACGCTGGTGGCCAAGTCTGCCGCTGCTGCTGGAATGGTGCAAGGTGCCCAAAGTGCACAGCAGCAGGTGGACAACACAGAGACTTTATCTACACAGACTGAGGGTCAGCCCAAGGCTGAGAGTCCTACAACTAAACCATCCCTATTAGAGGCCTGCATCGAAAGAGTGCAGAACACATATGTACAGAAATTAGAGGAGGATATTGGCAAACAAAATGAGGTAGACTTGAAAGACTCGCACAATTCGCAGGGCGTTATTTGTACGACAGCACCTGAGGCGCATGAACTGCGGTCGGAGGAGAGTGCTGTTAAACCTGAGCTAGTCAGCAACGATAAAACAAACGGACTGGGTGCCAATGGCATGTACAACGCGCAACAAAGTGAATCTCACACTAACAGTACTAATAACTCATCATCCATTTCTCAACAAATGATGAATGGAAACGCTGATAATAAGCAGCAGCTTGATCAACCACAACTTGACACTAAGGACATTAAGAAGTCTGCGCTCACCGAATCTGACAAACTGCTCACACCTGAGGAGATTGAGAAGCGTAAGCAGGAGGAGGTCGCTCAGCTACTGGAACGCAACAAAGACCAGGTGTTGGGGTTGAACGGCATCATCAACCATGTCGGCAACGGGGAATGTGTGATTCCGCCTTACCTTAAAGGTCCAATACCCAAGGAGATCATCAACCCAGATCGGATTAGCGGTCTGAGTCTCAGTTCACACCAGTTCAAGCAGCAAATGCTGCAACAACAACAGCAGCAGTCATTGCAGACAGATCAGAAACCACTGATTGTAGAAAATGGATACTCTACGTCGCAAGACAACAACCACCAAGAGCAGGACTCAAAGACAAATACAAACATTCCTAGTGATCTGGGCAGGTCAGTAATAGGGTCGGGGCCAGTAAGTAACTCTAACACTTCTGTGATAAGTAACCCAGAGCACACTCTGAAGCAGGAGGACCAGGGCCAGTTGAACATTAACAGTGCCGGTAACACTGGTAACGCTAAAGACGTTCTCTTAAACAGTGCCGGCAAGCTGGCTGATAACCCCACACACAAAACAGAAACTCCTATGGAGGTTGACACTGCTGATGCCACAGTGAGGGGTAGTAACGGTCCTGGTTTGGCGGACAGGACTGCTAGTCAGGTGGCAGTGGACGATAATAAGGCCGTTGGCAGCTTGACCATTGCTGATATGCTGAAACAGCACGAGGTAGAAACGCCTACACTGAGCACGCAGTCAGTGCAAGGAGCAAAGACTGGCCAGCCAGAAGTTGTACTACCTGGGCTTTCAGTATCTCACAGTGCCGGGTTGCCTGCCGCTCTGCCTGCCGCAGGGTTTATGTCCCAGCTCTCCACTATATCCACAGTAGTCTCTGCCACGCCTCAATCCACAGTCTCTTGCGCTGTCAATCGGCCTACCGTATTGGCCACAAGTGTTCAAACAAACCCCCAACTGGCTAAGATCAGTAGTGAACAACAAGGCAATGTACAGTCACCCACTCTTGCTAACCTGCCCACACCAGGAGATCTGGCATCGCAGATGAAAAGCGCGATGCAGCAGCCAGCGGTGATCTCTATAGCACCGACGACACAGACAGTGCAGGCAACTGCCATCATGCAGCAACTGCAGCAACCCATGCCACAACAGCAGCAGCAGCAACAACAGCCACAACCACAAGCACAGTTGGTGCTGCAACCACAGGCACCACAGCAGCAGCAAACACCAGCTGTGGCTTCAAACTTTGCTGCTCATATGCAGCAGCTGCAGCAGCGACTACAGATGCCTCCGCAGGTCACCTGGCCGCTGACCTCACAAAACCAGCAAACAATTCCCATTGCCACAGTAGCACCGCAACAGCCGCAACCTCAACAAGCCCAGCCCCAAGTACTAACACAAGCGCCGCAACTACAACAAGCATTGCTACAACAACAACCACAGCCCCTCCAGCCGTCCATCAAATCCCAGCTCATGCAGAGGCTCCAGCAGCCTCTGGTTCCTGCACGCCCCCTGCTGCAGCCCCAGATCCCGGGGCAGCAGCAGGCGAGCCAGGCACCCATCCTCCTCCAGTCCCAAAGTCAGCCTGGCCAGCAGCAGCAACAACCCATCCTGTTGCAGCAGCAGACAGGAGTGAATGGACAGGTACACCAGGTGGTGGTCTCGTCTAACCTAGTCATGTCTGCCGCGCAGCAGACCCCGCAGGTGGTCCAGCCGGCCACACTGGGACAGACCGTTACTCTGGTGCAGAGTCAGCGACAGCCGATCCAGGTCATGTCCACCAGCCATGGACAGCAAGTGCAGGTCATGTCCAACACAGGCCAGGCACTGCAGGTGGTCAACAGCCAAGGTCAACCCATCCAGGTCATCCAGGGTCAAGGTCAGCAGATTCAGGTTGTTGCTGGTCAAGGTCAGCAGCTGATTCAGGGTCAACAAGTGCAGGTGATGCAGGGCGGCTTACAGGTGCGGGGGCAGCAGGTGCAGGTGATGCCAGGCCAGTGTGTGCAAATGGTGAACGGTCAGCCCCAGGTCATGCAGTTCCAGGTGCAGTCAGGACAGCAGATTGTGTTCCAGACGCAAGGCGGGTCGACACAACGACCCATCCAACCCGCTTTACCCCAACAACAACAGCAACAACAACAACAGGTGGTACAACCTGGGCAGGTCAAACCGGCGCAGGTGCTGCTGCCACGGCCGGCACAGTCTGCCACATCGACGCAACAGGTGATTATTGTCTCTCAGACTACCTCAGGGACCACGACGACGGGCGCCCAACCCATACAGGTGCAGACCTCACAGTCCCAGCTACAGAAGCCACAACAACAGCTCCAGCAACAACCTCAGCTGCAGCAAACAACACCACAACAACAACCACTACAGCAGCAACAACCACCACAGCAGCAACAACTCCAAATACAAACTACTCAGCAGCCACAGGTCGCTGTGGAACAACCACATGTATCACCGGTTGTTACAGCTGTTGCTAAACGGCCGTCCACAGCCCCGGTCAGTGGTGACGGTAATCCCGCTGTCAAGAAGAGCCGACCAGGTGTTACAGACTCAACAGGGATGCAGGCGTTGCCTACGGCGACAACAGCAGCTGCACAAAAGGGAGACTACTTGTGCGACTGGGCTGGATGCAAGCAGTGAGTGTTTTTTTTTAAAGATTTATTTGCTTGATTTGATGCATACACACAGCGTCGATACTAAAATGACAGTGTGAAAAATTTATTAAGAAATTTACCCCAGAATATCTATCTACATAATGTTTCTAACAAAGTTTATACAAATCCATTTTTTGGACAAATATGATAAAAGTACTAATATCCTAACATTTCGATTTGCAGATGTTTTGAAACACAAAAAGCTTGTTCTACCCATGTGGTAAAGAACCACTTTGATGGAGCGTTGGACCGAGGGTTTTGTTTATGGGAGGGATGTGATAAGTTGAAACGTCAACGTTGGTCACTCATTACGCATATACAGGTGAGTTACCCAAATTATGAATGTGTATTTGTATAACAACTGGATAAGTATCCAGCCATACATAAAATGGAATATATAAAATTCTTGATTTTACATGGATAAATGTACTCATCTCTGAAACTGATGGCCACTCTAGTTCCCCCCCCCCCCCCGAATATGACCGTATCTGTCAAAATGAGTATTAACAAGAATCACTCAATCATTTACTACCTCGATAAAGCATAAAAGGGACAAGGATGTGATTCCTCATAAACCTGTAGGATTTTCTAATCTTTTATGATGCAATTGTAGTTTCATGGTTATAGAGCGATATCTTAGACAAAACAATGTTTAATCATGACTTGGTTTCCCTATCAGGATCGACACTTGACTGAGCATGCCCTGCGTACAGCCCATGTGAAGAGGCAGGCGGCGGCGGCGGCTGCTGCTACTGCTGGGACGAGCGCAGGGACTGCTGCAGCACCTCCTCCAGTGTACCCTCAAGATGCTGCCCTCCAGGCCATCCGCCGCTTTGCACCACACCAGCCATACCCTGAGTTCATGGTAAGTTAATCCTGCAGTGACTGATAAGGTTTCAACCTGCAGTGACCGCTAAGGTCTCAGTGGTTCCTGCTCCTATGTCGTCATGATGCTCCAATGCAGTGTTAGAGGATACTTTGCCGCATTGATGTGGTGTAGAATACAGATCCTTCAGGAATGTATGAACCCTGCAGGGCATGTATGATGTATCCACTGGAGAGTGAAATAACGTGGGTGCCATTCATGCATCATGATGACAAAAGAGGACGTAAAAGGGCCTGCACATGATAAGATGGGTTTGTCGTGAGAGAATGGTGTGATAGTGATGTGATTTCTAACACCACATTGGTGAGTGTAGTGGTGACAATTGCAAGCTTATGGAAAATCCCAATTCTGATATTGGTGCATGGCTTAAAAGATGATTTAGGTTCATTGAATTGAACTTGCGCATTGATCTCACGTAGCCTTCTGGGATGCCTTAAGATACACTTTGCTATGCAATTGGGTTAACCCTTTCCTATCGGCATGCCTTGATGTAGAAAGTAATGTGCTTTTTATGAGGAGAAGTAGTAGAAAGGCATTTCTTTTTCTAAGATGAAGATTTGTAATGGTAAAATTTGATTTTGAGAAGGTTAAGTTGTATTTATGATTGCAATTTTGATAGTAAAAAGAGAGATTTTAAAGAGTTGAAATATAAAATCGGTTTCACCTCTGTACTGTATTATGAGTGATTGGTTACTAAAACCTTGTTCAGATTTGCCTAATAAATTGCTTGTTTTCCTAACACTGAAAAAAAAATATGAAACCCCTGCGTCCAAAATAACCGGTTCCACACTGCCTGTGCTTCTAATGACTACCTGCCACCATTACTAAAACTGATTGTAGAGTGATTTTCCACTCTAACCAACCTAGCACTAACTTTCACCCCGCTGGAGACCCCTCGCCTTAGATGGTACATCCTAGATCCTTAAAACCCTCTTTGAGCATGCCAACTGAAGAAATCGCATGGGATTCATGTTCAGAGAAGTTGATCAACATGAAAACTCATAATGCAGAAATAACTTGGCATGCTTTTGTTTCGGGTTTGTACCCCCGACAAACGAGCCTCGCGACATAAATGTTGAAATGTTAAAGAGGGGTCAGATGTCAAACTTAGTCCATTTCCTGCATCAGATGTTCCCACTATTTCTCAAACTTGGGGTGGCATCTGTGAGGAAATGGCCTGAATTTTGGGAGCTGGGACAGAAGAGCTTGCTTGCCATAGTGCTTTGTCAACAAAAAAATTCTAGAATCTTTGATCACATAACACCACAAGGATAGTGCTAAGATCTTTGATCAGAAAACACCCCCAAGGTTATCACTAGGATCTTTGATCGAAAAGTTCAGAGGAAGACTCTGATTGCAAACCACCCTAAGTATCTCTTATCAAAAAACAACGCAAGGTTATTACAAGGATCTTTGATTAAAAAGCACTCTATGGTTAGTGCAGGAAGTTTGAACACAAAAGGCCCCCAGGTTCCTGCTTTACAAAACACCCAAGCTTAGTGCTGGGATATTTGATCACACAACAAGGATATGGCTAGGAACTTGGATCACAAAAAATTCCCCAGAAAAATCATAAGTTCATTGCTAGGATCTCTGATCACAAAACAACCCAAGGTCTACATACTCCAGGTGTCAAGAGAAGCATCAGGTAGTGGCAGTGACTGGTACATCAGGACACTAAGCCCATCCAGGTATTGAGTTTGTATGTCATTGTTACCCATCAGCAGAAACAGGGGGCCGGTGGCCAGCAGAACCCCCCGAACCAACCTCACCGCATCCATACCAGGTCCAAACACCCTCCGATTCCCCCGTTTGAAGTAAGTTGACCCTCATGTCAATACACTACTTAATCGCAGACGCCCATCCACTGAGGGAGTTTTTAGTAAAGGCATTATACGTGGGATGATGCACTATAGTTGCTTGTTTGCAAGAGTTTGTTGGATTGATTCTAAAATATAGATTTAAATAATAATTGGAAGCATGTGTGTTCTCTTGCTTTTCTAATACAACAATTTGTGCAAATGAACTAACCTCTCCTGCCTCTATTCATTGCATAATACATATAACAGCTTTCCTTGCTGCTCATATCATTCACCAGAACGAACACGGATAACCTTTCCAAGTTTGCTTGTATATTTCGGTATATGGTTCAAAGAAAATGTAGTTATAGATTTATCCCTACTCGGGAGAGCCACACTAATAATCTTTTTACTCTTGTAGGAGCCAAAGGAAGGCCCCGTGACAAAACACATCCGACTCACATCCGGTCTCATTCTAAGAAATATTGCAAAGTTCTCCGATAAAGGAAGACAGTAAGTTATCATGTTGTGTATTTTACACTTTACTAAAGAAATATTTGTAAGAAGGCAATCAATTTTTAAGATCTAATTTTACCACATGGAAAAATGAAGTGGTACATATATAATGTAGCGTTTCGATGTGTGCATTGTATTTAAAAAAAGTGACTCTTGTAGACCTTCTACATGTTGTCAGGAAAGACTCAGTGGTAATGGCATGTCTTAACCACAGTACCTCACTAATTGAAACTTATATTAACCCATATGAGTGTCAGGGCATGTCTGATATGTGAGGTCGTGGTTTGTTAGATACTACAGTATAATCCTTCTTCTTTTTTTTGAAGAACTTCTCAAATATTATCAAAGAAAAAAAGGTTATTTTTTGCGATTAAATTATGTCAATGTATATTTTTCAGATTACTACTTAAACATGAGAAGCATTTAGCAGAAATAGCACTTAGCTCAGTGGAAGCGTCGACAGCCGTGTCGCACTGTTTGTGGGAACTACGACACGGTTTATCATCATCATCAGAAGATTCCGCGCAAACTGAGAAACACTAGTGATGGCATGGATATTCGCCCAAAATGACTTTGATCTATAATTTTCTCCCCAAGATACATTGCAGTCTCAAAATGGCTAGAAAAACCAAGAAATTGTAAATAATGTCATTTCATTGTTTCTGTTATAGAAGATATTGAAGGCGCATAATTGTTAACTAAAAGACAACAAAGTGTAAACTGTATGTTTGCGAGCAAGTAGCCGCCAGTTGAAAGTGTGACAGATGTGCGCGTATATAAACACAAATTGGACTTGAAACCAGGAAAGAAATTTAACATGTATACTCCTGGTAAAACTTAGAAATGAGTTCTATTGTGTAGATGGTGTATCTGTTGTGAGAGCCAAGTCAGTTCAAAGAGTTAACATTATAATTTGTATATTATATTGGAGGCTTATTTTTGAAGTGTGGTTGACAATGGAGATCTATGGTGATTGTTTCTCCTTGTGTTATGTGAGTACATTAAATACAAATATATATAAGACTGGTGAAGTGTGAATGAGGAATAGATAGAAACTGTAGCGTCCTTGATTGGTCTCTTGTTAGATGTGGTCCCAAAGGGGTATGTATGCACATACACATCTCACCCTGTTGTGTTTTGTTAACTGGTCTGTGCGAATAGTCCACTTACTTAGCAGGGGCCCTGGGGGACCAAACGCCTGCTATTTAATACTGCCTTGTATGAAATAAAAGAGAATTGCATTTTTATTCTTAAATCAGCAAGGCTGGCCTGTACTAATCATTACCATCATCAGATAAATAAAAAGGAAAAGAAACCGTAGTACTAAGCTCAAAATGGAATACTTGTCTGCCGACCGACCCTCTAGATGGAAAGCGTACGCGTGGCAGCCTGTTTAAATTATTACGCTGTATGTTTAATTTATTATTTATACTATGAATGCTGTGTAGGATTTTGTGCTTGGTCACTATGATTATTCTGAATGGAGTGGTGATGTGCACAGGTTTGTCATAGTTCTCTGTACAAGAAAAAAGTTTGGTCACATACTCTTAAACACATTTACTATTAAGAGAGAGTTCTAAAATTCACTAGGAAGAAAAAGGTGTTCAGAAATATCGATAGGCAATCCCCACGTGTAGTAATACTGCCATTCCAGGCCCCTTCAATTCCTGTTTGTCCGAAAGTATTGATGTCTTTTTAGGGTTCGGGGAGTTTACGTGAAGTACCGAAATCTGAATTTGTAAATTAGCTGTTGCTTAAGCAAAATTGTTCCAAACTGAAAGTGAGGAATTAAAACCAGATAGCATTTATGTTTGATTTTGAGTTAGTTATCCCCATTTTATACAACACAACTTTGTAATCACATATACATGTGTCATGAGAACAATGGAGAAAGATATCTGATACTAATATTAAGTTGTCCATGTTTTTGTTGTTGTCCGCATTTGGTTTAGATTATCAACCTTAGCGCTTTAAGAAGCGGTCAGTGGCTTAAGGCTTCATATCTTTTTGTCATTATGATACACCATCGAAACTCCTGGTAGTTTATGCAGCGGTGCATTACCCTTTTGTGACCGCATCAGCTCCTTTAAGGTAAGCATGGGGTGTGATTGTAGCACTGGTGAGTCATCACTCGCCATTCCTGCATTAGTGAATCATAACGACAAACGGGTATAATGCGTTCAAGCACTATCTGCGCTTGTTAAAGGCGAGGGTGAGTAGTTGAAGTGGTGACTCGGTGGTCTGTCTCTTGTTACTCCAGCACCCCTCCTGTGACACACTACTCACTTTGTTGATGTTTCCTTTCGGGCGTGGGTTCCATACATTGTTAATTGTTTCCAACATTTTGATACTGGAAGTACCATTTCTACTCTTCTACCACCTACACTCTATGACTGTTAACCCGCTACTGTTGACTGTGTGTAAAATGACAAATGTGTGGGGAGTTTACATGTGGTATTGGGGGTAGGGCTGGGACAGTACTGGGGGACTACTTGTATATGAGTGTATACTGTTACCAGACCCCCCAACTGGGATTAAACAAAGGGGATTGGAGCAGAGTTGTGTAAAACCAAAAATATTCATTGAGTGCGAGTGTGTACATTTGGCATAAGGTGTAGGTGTGTAATATCTGTTTAAAAGGGAGACCCTGTCTGGCAAAGAGGGATAGCTATTGTTTAATAATATACATGTAAAAAAAACAACAAATAATTGACCCAAGATTTGGTTTGGTATACAGCCCAAGACGCGTCAGCACTGACAAGCCTCAGTATCGGTGTAGAATCAGTCCACATGGAGTCTACGAGTTAATATGTAAATAGACGTATGGGGAAACTGCAGTGAGGTTGTCTAGCGCTTTCCTCCATTAGTGCGGACGTTGGTTCTAACTGTATAAAACAAAAAAAGTACAAACATAAAGCATTGTCGGGAAGAGAGAAAAATCATTCCATTGTAATAATATTTTTGAGCATGTAAAGAATTTTACAATGGTTTTCAACCATTTTCTGTAGAATGAAATGAAATAAAAAAAAATGTATCAAAAATAAGAAAGGAGGCATTTCACAACTTATTGATCATGAGATGGGAATGTTAATATTAATCGATTTTTGTAAATGATATTTCCATAACAGTAACGTTGTCAAGGTATACCTTTGCAGACAGGTTAAGTTGGAGAGTGCCTGTCAAGTTCTAGGAGAATTTATAGTTTTTCTATGCCACAAAGAGTTCCTTTTCATTTCCTTGAACTTACAGCTTAAGTGTACCATGGAATAAAATGAAAACATACATTTAGATTTCCCGACTCCATTATTCATTTGCTCAAGATGAATATTTAAAAAGAAAAATCAATCAAGTTAAAACTCTACTACGGTAGTACCCGTACTGGACGTTTTTTCCCACTAACTGCACTTTTGAATATTTAGAACTGAAGAGAAATAGCATTTTAAGTTAAACCCTATCAGATTTATTCATGGATTCGATGCCAAAATAGCTCTTGAGATTTCGAAAAATTCTGAAGTCAGAAATTCATACAAAGGCAAGCAAACGTAAGAATTTGACTATCTACATGTACATGAAAAAACTTGAACTGAACGTCAAAAGTTAAAGTAGGAAAGCGGCTTAGAAGGAAGGATCCCTAACATATTGGGCATTATCTCAGCAGAAATTGTGCAATGTGTTCCTTGCCATGAATATGACCTTAGCTGTCAAAATGGCGTTAAACATCTATTACTCACTCACTCCAATAGATTGGTGACGGATTAATCTGACATCAAGTAACCTAGATCATTAAAGCCTGCTATAGAACTCTATAGAAACATGCCAAATCCCACAAACTTTCAAGAATCTTGGTTAAATAAGACAGATAAAAATGGAAATTTAGTCAAACAGTGGTGTCATGTAGATCCAAGTTCTACTTACAAAGCCTACTGCACACTATTATCATATACCATTTTATTATTCCATAAATTGTGACATATTATTGTATTAATCAAAGAATGTATAAGAAATTAATACATAGGTTGGTTATAAGAGCGCTCAAACTTTATATAAGAGCGTTCATGCTCCACTGCACACCAGCTATATCAAATATACACAAGTTACATCACCCAGGGCACAATGTAATAACTTGTAAGTGAATGCAAACGGCCATTAGGGGTGCCTGGGCACCGCTGACGCCGTCATGGGTGTCTGAGCACCCAAACACTGAACAATAGATTACATAAGTCACGACGCCATAACCTTCCGGTCGCTCTAGCGTCGCTCCTGAGCGACCTAGGTCAAATATCAAAGCATTTATGGAAAGCCCATAATTAGACGGTCAGAATGAGCCCAAGAACAAGGCTGAACTCCTATTATTAAGGAAGTTAAGCCATGTAGACTAATTCGACTTCCGAATGTGCTACAGACGAACCAGCGCGAGTTAAGCGCCCAGAAAGCGGGCGTTGACAACTTCACATATTCAAGTCCGCGCATGCGCAAAATGGCGGTTATAGCGGCGTAAACGACCGAGATATGAGGGTCTGAAGTTGCAAAACCGACCAAGACAATGGGGGACATGGAGGCGTCCATGGGGGTCCTTTGTGCACCCAGTGACACATGAAAGACTCCCCTCAAACAATTGCAGAGTTAGGCAGATGCCACTGGCTCCAGTCAGTCTGAGGTGCAAAGCCAAGAAATGGTACAAATAGCCTGGCTGCTCCTCCTAGAAAGCAGAATCTCCAGAACCACTCCAGAGGTAACATCTCCAGTCATCTCCTGCTACCTGCTATACCTCTACACTATGGTTAAACTATGCTAGACAGGCATAGGTTTCAACCATTAGTGGCCAGAGGCTATCTCCTACAAGACATCCACCAGAGGGTAAAGTTATACATTATTACATTATTCCTCTAAGCAGCAGGTCAGGAGCTAGGTGTGGGAACCCACCTAGAACTATGCTGGACATTGTATTATTATTACCTCACAGGTGGAGTGGAACAGAACATTATATTTTATGAACAATTGTATATTTACTATGTGGAAATTACCTGCATATTAACAGCTGTGTGATTGATATTTCTTACATGTTGCCTGTAGCTGAATAAACCAGTGATAACTGGAATTAACACTATTTATGAGAGCTTGATGTATTTACACTATGTACCACTAGCCATATGATATTTCTCATATGACAACTTGATCATGCATAATTACTAGTATGACACTATGCAACAAATCATTTCAAATAGACAATACAGGTCTCCTGCAAGTTCTAGCCCATGCGTCAAGGGTTAAGCATACTGGTTTTGCTAAAGCCAGATTTGGAAGCACACAGCGCCACTTAGAAAAGAAAAGTGCTGGTGCAACAGCTAGTGCATCTGTATCAGATGGTGCTGAACCAACCATTAGTCACAAAATAGTACCCAGTTCAAGCACCTCTGCTTAATTCATGGTGCAGACAGCTTACCAGCAAGAACAGACTGCCATTGCTGAAATCCTATGGGCCCACAAAGTATGTGAGAGCAACTTCAGCTTTCAGTCTTGTGAAGGATTGTCTGACTTATTTAAGAGAATGTTTCCCTGTGTGACGTCATAGCACTTTTCACTGAGCAAGTCCAAAGTGTCATATCTGCTCTCAGATGGACTCGGACCATATTACAAGAGGGAACTTGTTAGTATGATCTGTGAAACTGGATGTGCTTTCACATTACAATACAATGAAACTGGGAATGCCCAAAACCATAAACAATGTGATGTTCTGCTCAGATACTGGTGCCAAGACAGTGGGCAAAGATTCTTAACAGCATTGATGTTTGGACATGCAAAGAGTGCAGATGTTGCTATAGCCATTCTGAATGCTCTGGAAAATGCAGGATTCCAGCTACCTCTGAATCAGCTGATCAGCCTAGGATCTGATGGTCCCAATGTGAACAAAATTGTATGGAATCATATCAATAAGCACATGATTGATGATGTCCTCCATGGGCATTTCGCAAGGGACTAAATGAGTTTGGACATGATACTGAGCAATTAGTGCTTGATATCTTCTACTACTTGAGGTCATCACCTTGCCACAAAGAGGACTTCTTTGATACACAGCTAGGCCTTAGACTTGATAAGGAACCCTTCATCAAACATGTACAGAGGAGATGGCTCACCCTCATTCTAGCTGTTATATATCATGTTTCACATACCAATGATACAGGTACAAACTGAGCACCATTTAAATATGTTCTGGAATATTATCCTAATAGATTCTACATATAAGCTTATCAATTCTGAGGATAAATAGGTTTGTTACACATGCATTGTTTATTCTACATATGTCCTATTTTTTCTTATATTTTCCTACTTTTTGAAAATTTTCAGTCCTACTTTTTCAAAGGGGTCCGCCGGACACCCTGTACTTTTAGCCCCATTGAAATTTCAAGGAGTCGTGTGAAAGGTAACTTTAATATCTGAAGGGGCTTGGCTTCTGAGGTTTCGTAATAGTATCTCTGCCGTTTTTGGCTCAATTTCCGTTTGATATCATTAGAAGCAACAATTTTGAATAAAAGTGCCAAAATGCTAAATTCCAAGTCTTAACTATGACCATACCTCCTTCATATCACACTAGGGGGAGCCTGTGTGCTGTAAGTGTGTAAGCCCAAATACGTGCCTGTCTCTCCACTTTAAGGCACAGCAGACTAGAGAACAAGCATGCTACGACTGCTCTGCCAAATCCTATATGATGACATACAGGCCTGTTGTAGAGAGTGGTGCCCTGAGGCTACCGCTACTATTTGGAGGGTTTTAACGTTGTACGGCTGCATAAGGGTTTTGTAAAGTAATTCCCAGGCTTCTTGTATCTTGCTGTAGGTCTCTGCAGTATGTGTACGGTATTGAAGCATTATTTAGACCTCTTTGTAAAAAGAAATTATCAAGGCACAACTAGATATAAAGCATTTTATTTTTAAGTTGACAATAGCACGGGAGATTCTCGCTTGAAGCCATGGGCAAGAGATCACGGAAAGATGTTGTAATTCTTCAATCAAGACAAATTGTCAAAGACAAAAAAGGATCTGCACTATGATTGGAATCATACAAAAAGAACATTGTACTAGTATAACTTCTTGCAATTTGGAACATTATTAGCCCAGGGACTTAATAGAAGTAGACACAAAATATTTGATAAATAGAGACACGGACAACAAATCGATACAATCATCCTTTTTCATTAGTCTCATATTGTGAGTAAATATATACACGTACATGTATTGAGTGAGTGAGTGAGTAATAGATGTTTAACGCTATTTCGACAGCTAAGGTCATATTCATGGCGAGAACGACATTACACAATTTCACAGAGGAATGTGTCAGTGCCCGCGCATATGTGCACCACACACATCCTGAGGGGATAGGAAAGATGAGAAGTAGACCCTTTTAAGTGGGCTAGGGAAGCCCACATGTATTGAGGAAATGGAAGTGTCGTCTTCTTGACCGTATTTAAACAGATTAATTCTTGACTAGCAAGGTCATACAGTCGAACCCTCTTTTATTTTATGCAGACAAATGAAAAGGGGAAAAGAACATGACCAGTTTCTCTTACCATCTACAAAATATATCAGTTGATGCACGATTTACAGAATATTGATGTCACTATTCAAATAAAGCACCACCTTCGGTATATATGCTCTCTTAGATTACTAAACATATACTTTGCACAGTTGGAAAATATTGAAGCACGAATGGCTATAAGTGACTTGTTCTTGTCATGAAATAATGCGTTTAATCTCCCATTTCCTTGACTTACAAAAGTGAATATGATTACAGTTAAAAGCATGTAAAAGCAATAATTTTGGATAATTACTACGGTATGTTCTCCACATATTCACAATAATATGGCAGGCAGAAACATGAAGCGAACGATATTCTCCTTATGTACAGGAACGCCCCCCCAGTATATATAATATCAAATATATAAACCCTTTACCAATGGATTAATTGTGATCATGTATCTGATCAGCTACATCATAGCTTTGGGTGATTAAGTAATATATATATAAAAAAAAAAATCTAAGTAAAAAGGCGCTAAACCCTTTGATAACTGCTCATTTTGAACCAACCATTTCAGTATTCAATATACATACACTGGCCCATATATATAAGGCACTTTGAACTAAACAAAGGTTGATTTGTATGAAATGTCCAAGTCCACTTTTTTAGCTGGGGTGGCACTATCATAGGAGTCCAAAGCTTCACTTGATGGTCGCTTCTGTAATTTATTACATGTTGTGGGTTGAACATGGCGTGATAATAGAGGGCCCGGTGTGAGGGCATGACGCGGGGTCATCATGTGTTGTCGTGTGGAGCTGGCAGCGCTTTGCGTCACTTGTGGCACTGCGGATTCCTGGCTCGTAGGTAGCTGCTTCTTACCCATAGCCTCTTTCTTTATCAAGTGCGGCCTGGGCGGTTTTACAGATTTTGGGGTGGATTCTATTTGTGCTGCTTCTACTTTTTGATTTGCCTCCCCTGAATCAACTCGGGTGCTGTCTAATGGTGAAGGTGGGGGTGGGAATGCAGGTGACCTTGTTGCTACTTCCCCTGTGTTAAACTCTGGAGGAGGTAAAGGAAGTGACTTATCGGAGGACTCGTTTAGCGGGGTAGAAGATGTCATGGGTGGTGGAGGGGGTGGTGGCGTAGAATCATTTGTACAAACAGGCACCTCAAACATTTTACCTGCTGTTAATACTTTTGTGGGTATTGGGGAATTTGTTGGAGTTACGCCTACCCTGGCTAGAACCTTTTTGGTGACTTCACGCATTTCCTGGCTATGATTATCTGGAGAGTAGGGTGGTGCAGATTTTGGTAACGGAGGTGGCAGTGAAGCCTTCTTTGAGGGTTTCTGCAGCAGATCCTCCGTTGGTGCTTCCAGAGTCCTTCCTGGAGTCATCATCTTTATCTGCATTGGCATCTCTTTGGATGGTGTCGCACTAATCTTGTCAATGACCACCTGTGCAACTTGTTGAAGCTGCTGGCTGCGACTACCAATTGAGCTTGATCGAGGCGGCGGTTTAGGTTGGAAGCTCACATATTCCCCATTCTTTCCGACTTCATCTTTTGATGGCTTTGGACCAAAGGAAACATATTCAGCTTCGGATATGATACTCTGGCGGTCAGCAGCGGAGGAGAGGCTGGAGAGGGAGGACTTGGTACTGGTTGTTGAGGAGGAGATGGAGGATACATCACTGTCGGTAGAACTGGTGCTGATCGTGCTACGTGGTTTCTTCCGCATAAAGCCAAAGCTTGTATGAGTACTGTAAGAAACAATAAGATTATAGTCACTTGCAGCAACACACACTTTACCAATATAGTAGTGATGTTAGTAGAGTTTTTAAAAATAAAAATAATCAAAGACCCAAAGTGTTGAATTAGAGGGAATGCTTTATGCGCTGATAATCTGAATGAATGTCAATATTGTACAAAAGAATAAGGAACTTTTTAAAAGATTATGTAAATGCCTTGGTGGGCCTGTCTTCGTTGTGTACCTGTGATACTCAGTGTGAGGTCGTGGAGGGCGGGTCGTTGGTGGTCGCAGTTTGATAGAACCATCTTCATCTTCGTTCCCATGGGGCCCTACGGGAAGACAAGGCTGTAGGGAAAGAGGCAATAAGTTTCATACTTAAAGATGCAATTTCAGCTAAAACGACCCTCTAGAGAGTTATCAATGAACCATACAGTAGTCAATGATCAGGGATGGAAATCACTAAGCACCAAAATCCCTGAAATGCTCGAAAAGAACCCCTTAAATATAGGTTTTGTATAGGAATGTATAGGTTTTTGGAACATGAAAATCCCTGAAATCAGGGAAATTCCTGAAGACTTACATCCCTGAATGATATCCATTTCCCTGCCAATGGCTTGCATTATTTTGACATACAAGCTCCCTAAATATGTAAGCAGAAGGCAATTGGATGTGGAATAATTCTTTGTTATAGCGGGAAAGATTTACACTGGGCATCTGCGGTCTGTATAACTACCGCAGGCATAGGGCTCCACCCCCCAACCCCTCTCCCCTTACTTCCTCCTGTGTCAAGGTCAGGTGACAGACAGGGAGAGGGAGGATTACAGAAATATAATCTTGTTATATCAAAGAGATTCTTATGCTAATCCCTTAATTGGGGGTGATTAGTGGATGTTTATTCTGCACTCTGTCTGTCTCAGTCTCATTTCACATTCTCTCCTACATATTCAGATAACCAATCAGTGATAACATCTGCTGGGAGAGTGTGCTCACTCATGCACATCCAACAGTTTCCAACCAGGTGCCCTCACTGAGCCACCAATTGCCCAAATAGAGGTTGCTATGTTATCCGGTGGTTATAGTGTCGACCTACAGTAAAATTTTTGTGTACATATGTCCACATTTGATGCTAATTTACATTGCATAATGATACAAAACCTTGGGAGGGCTTATATGAAGATTTAACTCATACAAATATGGCATAACTGAAAAATGACAGAATTTTAGTTGGGATACGATTTTAAATTGATAAGAACATTTTCAGTAATCAGTAAAGTTAGATCAAGTGCATTATACAGTATTCATTATACTACTAGAAACCTTTACCCTTGAAAATACTGTTGTACAAAACTACACGGTTTCCATAAGACTGCACTGAACACTTTACACAAATTCGATAAGAAACATTTAAAATAAAAAGAATTGCTTTGACGTAATTACCGTGGCTGCTGGTTTTTGAACACGTCCGTGACAAGAAACTGGTCGGTGACGACTGATATTAGCGAAGACCGGCTCCTCCCCTGATTCCAGACGTGGAGTTGCGACTTCTCCCGGACGCTGGAACAGCTAAAATGGAATAAATCAGTAAATGAGTTAAACTACATGTACTGCCTAATTGTTCATCAGGTATTAAGTAGAGATTAGGGCAGATCTATGATGCGGCAGAACAGTATCCGGTGTCCTTCACAAATGGAGGAAAACAGGTGCTCTATAAAAATCGCGTAGGGACTTCAACACTGCACTAGTTCCTATGCTATGATGCCAATCATTTCTTGACAAAATCTGCGATGTTGGTCAACATTCAGCAGATATCAATGCGATTTATTACAAAATTTCTTTTGGGGGAAAATCAGGGCCAATCAGGATTATCTGTCAATAAAGCAGGGCAAGTGGCAGAGGTTGTTCTGTCCATAGTCTAACTGACCTCAGCTAATGCTGGCCTTGGTTTGATGGTGCTTCCTTTACGAAGTGACGTGTAGCCCGACTCGACACTCTGAATGAACGAGTTGCCCCCACTATGCGGTACATCATACACATGCTCCTCATGTCTGCTTGGTGTACCAAAACCCTCCATACGCTGTAACTCCTGTAAGGCTTTCTTTCCCTCCTTCTTCCCAAATGTGGAGAAGTCTTGTAGGTAAAGTGGAGTGAAGGAGGAGGCTTTCAGTTTGGCCTCTGCTCGAGCCGGTGAGAGAACTGGGACCTCTGCATGAGAGTAAGCGCTTGGAGAGGCCGCAGCCCAGTATACGCCCAATCCACTGTAGTATTTCTGTACGAAGGAAGTAGAATTTCTTTATATATATATGCATCAGTACAATTTCGATAGAATGTTTATTAGAGGCACAAAAAAACAAAACAACACAGAAAAACACACACCATTGCAGCCTACAGCTTTTTTCCAAACCCAGGCAGGAGCATCTTATACGTGTGGTATTCTTTATTAAATCAGACTTGAAATTGTTAAAAATCAAGCCCTAGGAGCGCCTTATTGAAAAATCCATGTCAGGGTGTGCACTAAACACAAGATGCACCTAATATGCGATGTTCTAAAGGGAAATGCCCAGTTTGTAACTAGTCTAAATGACAACTGACTTACCTGATCTAGTTTCTTATTATTCCACTTTTTGATAAACTTCTTGAAGGCCTTCTTGGCCTTTGGAGTTGACATAGAATCAAACTGGATATTTTTCTGCAATAATCATTGATACATGATTATATTTAACATTGGCAAATAACAGGTATCTGTGTTAATAGTCTCTACGACGTGTATCTGTGTTAACAGACTCTACGACGTGTATCTGTGTTAATAGACTCTACGACGTGTATCTGTGTTACTGGACTCTACGACGTGTATCTGTGTTAATAGACTCTACGACGTGTATCTGTGTTAATAGACTCTACGACGATAGCAGTTCACTTCCTCTCACAAAATTGTTTTTCAAATTAAAGGATATGAGTATGTCACTATGAAATGATACTGAAGAATTTCAATGAATTAAGGTCTGGAAAGGCCTTCTGTTTTTACCTTTTCGTGCAGCCATGTTCGGAACTCTGTTGTTTTATTGAAGAAGTCTTCCTTGCCAATTTTATCTGGAATGGTATCATAAATCATAAAACCATAGTGTTGTAGATTTTAATACAATAGTAGAGAATAGTCCTGTGAGACATGGCGCGGCGACTTGTAATCTTGTGTCTAGTTTCAGTTGGTGAGACAGATAGGGCATACTATCATCTGGGCTTTTGGTAGTATATAGCACAAATTCAACCTGAACTACCCACTGCAGCTAAGTACTAATAGTCTGTAGACTGTCCATTCTGCATGCACCTCACTCAGCTTTCACAGGGACCTGTCTTATTCAATGTTCAATGCCATAGTCAACAGGTGTGTCATTATGAGTGTACACTGTCTCAGATTGCCAGGAACCTGCTCTGCCCCCCCCCACCCTCCCCCCACACCCAACTGCCAATCACTTGTAATAGTCTGTTCCTTGTCACAGGCCAGTGGTCAGCAAACCGGCCAGATCACTCCACCTCTCTGTAGAGGGGGAGCACAGTGTAAGTACCTCGGTGAACATACATGTTTTCAGTGTTCCACAAAATCGTTTATATAATGAAAGGAGTAATCAAATTAATCTTTCATCACCAATAGTAGATACATATTCTGATATAGCATTATTTCAATGTAAACTAAAAATTTTACACAGAAAAGAATGTAGCAGTTCCACAAGGTGGCCTTACACTTCAACCTCCTCTGATTTACAAAAATGCACATATGGCAACACACACTTTAGCACTGATTTCTCCATAGAGATCTTTGACAGTGAATACTTTGTTCAAATACAGAAAATATGATCCAATTGTACCATAACCCACTGAGATAAAACCTGTACTACATATATATAGTAGTTTCAAAACGAACAATTCTAAGACAAAGGCTACAGGGATGCATTTCTGAATCTTAAAATGCTCTAATGCTAATCTGCCATAGGGCTCCAAATGATGAAATGTCTTATCTGCGAATAAAATCAAAAGTATGAGATATATTCTGAAAATTCCTTCACTGATAAGTAAATTACACACTGTTGTTATTACATTAGAATAGTGAGCAGGAATAGTCCATAGCAGAGGAGCCACAAACAAAAATAGATTGCAAGGCCTCCCTATCCCTTACACTGTGGCGACTGTGAACCATACACTAGTCTACTCATCTCACGAGTAGTACTCACTAGTCGCCACGCTAATAAACACCACTTCAATTTTAGCCTCTATAAGTGGCTGTCTGGGGACAGCCACAAATCATTCAATAGCGATTTATGGAGTGAAACTGTGGCTCACATATAAGCAAAGGGGTTTCTGCAAATCCTTTGACAGTATTTGATAGTTCAAAGTATGCCGAATGGGGCTCACACAAAATTAGAGGTGCGCACATTGCCATGCATTTTATATGAGCGATTCTGTATGCCGGTTCACCAATTTTCAGCTCCCAAAACCCTGACTGCCATTGTACACTCTTAAGCTCCAAGCAGTTTCTGTAATTGATTATTAGGGGAAATGAATGTCATTAGAGGCATGACATATGCTCTCATGCTATGGAAAGCTAAGAGGAAAGACATTGACATGGGATGGAATCAAAAATACAGATTTCTTTTACTATGGTAACTCCATGTTTTACCATTGAGTGATCTGTCTCAATTTGCCAATAATAAGATGATATGCGGTCAACTTCAATTTGAAAGGCGTGGAAAAACAGCATACAAATTATAGATCTACAAAATAATAAGTACTCCGGTATGTAAATTTGTATTACAGACAGAATAATGACACAGTTCATATCTTACTTTTCTTCCAACGTTTCTCCCGCTTCTTCTCGACTTTGACTTGGGATGACTGCTTTGAAAGTCCAGATATTGAAGTTGTCTTTTTGCATGTGGTGAACCCTTGGCTGTCTGAAGAAGAGACGATCGTAATTAGAGGAGACATTCACTAAAACTCTTTTTTTTTCTAAATTCGAATTTTTTTTTATTCTGGGTACAGGTTGTCAGTCTAGGCTTTGTACCATTATAATTAAAGCTCAACACACTCTGATTTGCCTGCCCATTACAGAATTATGAAATGTTGATAATAGTTGACCACTATATTACAGCCCCATTTCCCATGAATAAACACTACAGTCGTCAAATTGTATATAGGACTTTCAGATTTAGGCACTTATAAAATTTATAGAAAACACTATCTGGTGAAGATGCCATGCGATGAGAAATTACCAAATGAACACAGCCTACCATTTGATGAAGCAGACGAGATGGAGTCGTTGGCTCGATTATTAGGATTGTCTGTCGGGCGCTGGTATATAGGCTCCATTGTAAAATGGCAAGGTCCTGGATATCTTAGTTGCAAAGTTTATCAGATGGAGGTCCAGCCTCTCCCCTCTTTGTGTGGTTTTGTTGTTGGTTTCTCCAGTGCAGTCTTATCTGATGGGGGTGAAAAAAAAATCAGATTTCATGTATAATATAAGTGCAGCAATATGAAAGAACTTGATGATATAACACAATGGGATGTTTCCAAAGTCAGGATACGGTTTATATGAGGCTATCTAACCCAATGAAATAGAGGACTTCAATGGCGATATAAACAAGCTATATGCACGCCCGACAATGATGTAATCGTGTCCTAAAGATGTCATTCGATGATGTAACCATGAGATAAATGCAAAGGAGCACTTGTGGCATGGTTATTTCACTTGCAGGTCAGGTGTAGCCCACCCCCGTGACCTGGATCGTCAACAAAGGGGCAATGCATCTCCAGTACACATAGAATCTAGAATCTTATCTAGACTAGGTAGATCATGGGGGATAATTACTGATACCAGTAATAAAAGAACACTAGCGGTTACAATTTTTAAACTGGTAAGGGACAAGTCATTTATTACCAGCTAGGGTGCTTGTTGGATTTTTGCGTATTGGGAATTTTTTTCCCGACTCCCCCCGCCAATATGATCAGAGTTGTGACAGTGCAAAATTACCCCCTAAAGCTTGGATATGCCTGTGGAATGACACGTCGGAATGAGTATGCTACTTGAAATTGTCGAATTGCCAATCCCCCCCCCCCAGGGTGAAGGTTTATCCAGTTTTGCCACCCCCCCACCAACTCCTAGGAGCTACCGGGTACTTTAAAAATGCCCCACTTCTAATATCTGACACCCCCCCCCCCCCACGCGGCCCCAGCTTAGCTCGTCCCTATCTGGAATGATTGTGCGAGTGATGGCCCCAGAGACAGTTGGCCCCGGGGACCAATGGCCCCAAGTGGGACCGATGGCCCCAGAAAGTGAGACTGAGGCAGTGATGGCCCCAACTTTTAAACCAGGGTCCATCCCACATCTATTACCTATCTTCATTAATCATACATGATTATGACATTGATAACACTTTCCATGTTACACTTGATTGAAAATTATATGGAAAAAAATATTATAAGACAACTAGATTTAATTAGGCATGGCAGTACACACCAGGTGGCGTGACACATGCTGGGGAGTTTTTCTATCTGGGTAAGGTGAACTTTGCCCCCACCCTGGAGAAGAACCTATAGAGATATTTACATGATTCCAAATGCCATGATTATGTAAAACACCTCTAGTTTTAGTATCAGGCCATAATGTCCATAAAAACAAATTATATATTATATCTATCAGAGTTTCCAAATTTAGTTATACTGAAAAATTTATAAAATGAATGATACTCCCTAACCTCTATATAGGTGAAAATAATAGTTATTTTTCTGTGGAAAAGATTTAAATTTACATTGATTCAAACATGGCAGTGTCTGTGGGAGAGCAAGTTCTAACACAAGGTTGACCAAGAAATCTTGGCTATGTCCACTTTCCTGGTCTCAAAATATATGAAAACTTCATAGCATCTCTTAATCAGTCGTTAATGTGATAATATAATCATTTTCCTATATAGAAAACCTAATAGCATTAAAATTCATTGAGAATTCATTGATTTACAGTCGTTTATATAAAAGAGGTCAAGTGTGACTTTTTATCAATTTGAGAGAAAACACCCTCAGACAGGCTCTATAAAATCTTCTCTTGTTACTTGTACAAAAACTACTGACATGATTAGTACCGGTAGCATAAATCCAACTGATTTGTGAAGGGAACATGTTGGGCTTCCTCATGGTTTATTCCCTGTCTCTCTGACAGTGTCACAACATGATGGATTTGGCTATCAAACTCACATCAAATTCTAATAAAAACACATTTATCACACTTCTAGCACCCTAAAGTATTGATAATTTTTGTTTTTTGAAAAATATTTTTTAACCCACTGCCATGCCTAATTTAATAGTGGACCATTAATAGACATATTAGGGAGTGGTCATTATTTATCAACAGGGGGGGGTGGTGGGTTTTCGCGGAAATTTTTTACGCCCCCCTCGACAGCAGGTAAAATTTTTTGCGTCCCCCGCGCCAGAGTCGCGGAGATTTTTCGCGCCCCTCTTTGAACTATAGTAGCACGCGTGCTTTTTTGCTAAAAAGAGGGTGAATTTTTTTAGACCCCTCAAGAGGAGTCAAAATTTTTTTAGCCCCCCCTCAGGAGGGGTCTGAAAATTTTACGCCCCCCCCCTGTTGATAAATAATGACCACTCCCTGAGGGAGTGATCATTTTTTAACAACAGGGGGGGGGGCTGGTGGGTTTGAGGGGGGGGGGGTCAGAATTTTTTCAACACCTCTGATGGGGGGGGGTCAAAATAATTTCACCTGTTTTCAGTGGAAAACCCCGCGCGTTACTATAGGCTAAAAGGGGACGTTCGCGCGCGATTTTTGTCCCTTATGGGGGGGGGTCGAAAAAATTTCACCCGCTCGAGAGGAGGGGCCGAATTTTTTTTCGCGCGTCTGCACGCATACCCACCAGCCCCCCCTGGTGTTAAAAAATGATCACTCCCTAAGTTTATTAGGGAGTGGTCATTTATTATCAACAGGGGGGTAGGCTGAAATACCTGCCTGCTCACAGGCAGGATCCAAGATGTATACAAGTCTATAGTGGCACAAACACATGGCTAGTCTGAACTAAGTATTCACTGTCAGTTCCTGGAAATTGTCCCTCCTATTCACAAACATGCAGTTTTCATGTACATCAGCTTATATTGACTGAAACATGAGATATATCCAATAAATCTGACATGTTTATCTTGAGCTTAGATATCACTACCTCAATGGCCTCCATTGTCAACATGCTGGGGTGCTACCTGGTGTTAACCTGCTCTTAAAAACAGGGCTAACCAACCAAGAATAGTGTAGTCTTTTAGGCACTAGGTGGCTACACCTGGCTTCAAGATGGCCGACAATGATTTGGAGTTAGGGAGGGAGATTTGAAAATCACCTGGATTATTAATTATCACAAGTATTTCAAGTGCTTTGTGTATTGTGAATCTTTGGATATACATTGAGGGAAGTGTTGGTGTAAGCATTGGACCTGACAGTAAGTACTTCTGTGTGAAATGGCCACTCTGCCAGATTGGCTGACCAAACAGACTACAACAGACACACTTGGTCTCTGAGGTTCCCTCAGAGTGTCTACGGAGTACAGGGGGGTGGTGGGTTTGAGGGGGGCGTAAAAAATTCTGACCCCTCTCGAGGGGGGGCCTAAAAAAAATTTGACCCCTCTTGAGGGAGGGCTAAAAAAATTTACCCTCTTTTTAGCAAAAAAGCCAGCGGGCTACTATAGATCAAAGAGGGGGCGCGAAAACTCTCAGCACCTCTGGCGTGGGGGGGCGCAAAAGTTTTTTACTGCCGTCGAGGGGGGGCGTAAAAAAATTTCGCGTGTCTGCGCGAAAACCCACCACCCCCCTGTTGATAAATAATGACCACTCCCTTATCAAGCTATAAATGTATTGTCCGGCGGGCGCTGACTCTTACCTAACGGGAGAGTCAGGCTTCCTGCATAGGGCTAATTTGTCAGGTGGCTGGAATTGTAGGACATAATTTTTTTATGTCAATTTCCTCTTAAGGATGGCTTCCTAAGACATGTTTGTTGCCATTTTGTGAGAAACCTTTCATACGGGGGCCCAGATTATTTGGTTCTTGCAAATCTGTTAGCCTTCACATCAAGTTTAGCTGCCATGGTCGGCCATGATGGAAGTGGTTTCAGGTCTCACAACAGAGGTGTTATTCATGAAATAATGTTATCCATGAGAATCTGCTTGGTGAGTGAAGATTGACTTCCTGTCTGGCAGAAAATGCACCTGCTTATGGCTACCTGTTGCAGCCCACACAGCATATGCCAAACCTTGGAAAAAGGTGCGATCTAAAGGTTTCCAACAAAAGATGCTCTTCCCACTCACAGACAGCAAAACTAAGTTGGTACTCTTGATAATATTATAAGCTGATTGTTGGGGATTTGTTTCTGTCAAATGTTATTCTTAGAAACTTGCTGTTTCTAGAGCACCTGCAAGTTTTAGCTAGGGCAGTCCCAGCGACTCAGTCCTTAACTGAGTCGCTCACAGTGACTATAAATGTATAGCCCTAAAATTCACCAGGATAGCCGATTTTCACCCCTCAATTTTCTTGGGCCCTGCCCCCAGACTCCCCACCCTTACTGTTATCTCAGCATTGCACTTCCCACGTTAGACTGAGTTTCGTCTGTGTCACGGGTGGGCAGTTCACACCTACGCCTAGTACCGGTAACAGACTGTCACTGTCAATTAACTTCATGTAATTTCCAATTTGTTAGCTTTAGGCAAATAGCCAAGCCAGAAAAAGTGGTCGAATACCTACCTCATGTCATCAGTTATCTTTCTATCGTGGTTTGGTTCAAGTATCAAGCCAATCCGTGTCGTTTAACACCATTTATTATTTATCCTGGTTCAAGGATCAACTTCAAATCTAGCCGCCATAATACCTGCCGCATACAACATTGAAAAAAAATATGAATAGACGATGAAATAGGTGTGGGAAATCGATAATGAGTTTTAATTCATATACATTTAAGACATATTTATTCTTTATCGTGGACGCTGCAGTAAATTGAGAAAACCCCTGATATCTAGCACAGCGTTGACATTATTTTTCTTGATATAAGAGATCAGATATCTCACCCCCATCATCGCCCAACCAGGACGGAAGAAGCAGGTGCACCTTTGCTCTTATTTTTCGTCGTTCTGTTACTAATATCGTTCAAAATAAGGTATTTAATGTTCCTCTATACATTAGGATTTGATTTAAGTCCTAGAATACCTCAAGGTTCGGATGACATGTCAAAATTGGCCATGATTCTCTTGTAATAATATTCCCCTCGGGCCTCGAGGCTCGACTCCTCTGACTCCGCCTCGGCCCCCCATCCCGCCCGGCACGGCATGCTGCCAGCCCCGGCCGGCAGCCCCCCCCCCCCCCCCCCACACACACACACCGAGTGTCGACCGGGCGAGAAGCACCGGGGTCCCAAACGAGCGCCGGTCTCGTATCAGGGATGTGATTTCTCCTCCAATTGGAGGTAAAAAAATGACCCTCATGATTTTCCCAAATCCATTGAGAAAATATTTTACTGGGGGTGAGGGGGGGGGGGGAGTCTGGTACCGTACTCCAGTCTAGCTGTAACATAAAGCCTTGAACTTTAGGTCTGCAAACGACTGCACCAGATTGTACCATTTGGCTGCTAGATCTAGAGGTTCCAACATTTCTTTGGCTCCTGGGGGATGCCCCATACCCCCAATTATGTTCACAATGGTCCTTTTCCAACAACAAACAATGTTTATGTCACAACTTTTGGAAAATAGGATTCCCCTGGGGTATCCCTCTGCATCCCTAAAATTTATTTTACCCAAACATTACAGATGTTGCCTCTGTAGACCATTTGATGCCATTAAATATTTTGTACATGTATTGGGAATATGAACATTTTCCTACACTTTACAATTCATTTCTCTGCTACCTCTTTTTGGTCTATCTGGGGATGCACAAAGAGCAATATATAACATGCTAAAATGCACCAGGATGTACCATTTCTGTTTTAGATTGTAAAAATTTTTCTGAAGGGGGAAGACAAGTCTTGCTTATCATATTTTCTTAAGAACATTTTTTTAAGTACATTATTTAGAAAAAAATAGGTTATTGTAATGCTATAGAATAAGCAACAAGACTCTTTATGTGGCCCTTTATGCATCTGAATTATACCAAGAGCCTCCAGAATATGGGTCTAGACCCCTAAATTCGACAGGGTGACATGGCCATTTCTTAAAATCGACATGTGACATGGAACTTAGTGACAAGGACATGGAGAATGAAAAAGTTAGTGACATGAGACATGACCTTTCCTTAAAATCAACATGTGACATGGAGCTTAGTGACAAGGACATGGGGAAATAGAAGTTTAGTGACATGTGACATGGCCTTTTCTTAAAATTGACATGTGACATGGGGACCCCATCTAGACCCCCCAGAATTGGAGTATGTGGCACCCAAAATCTCAAAAACTTTCCTCCTGGAGGCATGTCCCCCGAACCCTCCCCCCCCCCCACCATGCATTTTGGCTGTGGTGCTACCTGTGCAACTTACATTTTACCCACTTTTGATATTTAATACCACAAAACTATTTTAAAAACTCACAGGCAAGTCACAGCAACTCAGGGATGACTAAATTGACTAAAAACTTGGCAAAAACTTAAATTTTCTTCTACAATGGAGGAAAAAAAAGTTAGGGTTGGCCCTGTTTTGCTAGGTAAGGTTGGGTTACCTGAAACAAACAATTTTTTTGGCCTTCTGCGTGTGTCCCAAATTTTTTCCTAGTCTGACATCCCACTTTTTATTTCATTGTATTAAATGCGCAAGGTTTTTCAGCAAGATGGGGTGACAAAGAGGGGTCTGAAATATTTTGCCCCTCTTTCAATCCCCCACCCCTCCCCTATTGTTAAAAAAAATGCCCACTCCCTAAGTCTATAATAAGCCGTACCTATGGCTATGTCTTGAAAATTGGCAGTTCAATACTGTTATAGAGGCCTTTAGTGTCATATACTTTCGTAGAAGCTGCACCATGAATTTGGGAACCTCCTATAATGGCACAATTTAAGCATCTGACACTTTACTGTAACTTAATACAACAGTTGCGGATCCAGGAATTTGTAGAGGGGGGGGGTCGAGATTTGCTAGTGAGACCTAATGTAGGGGGATGGGGCGGCATGGGGTGCCGCAAGCGCAGACCCAGACTGGGCTGATTCAAGAGAAAGGAATTTAGATTCTGAAAGATGCACTTTTGCATTCATGCACCATGATGATCCTTTGGGTGTGAATAAAAAAAAAATCCTTTCGTTTAGGGCTGTGTACAAATGACGTCATGCTTTTTTTGACCATTTTTGACCCCCCCTCCCCCCCTTGTCATGTTTCGTCATACAACACTTGACCCCCCCCCTTAACATGACATCATGCAGAGGTACCCCCCCCCCCCCGCCCAAAGTGCATGAATAGTGTACAGCCTAGATAAACAAATTGAAATGGTTCAAAGGATGGGTGATTCCCCCGTTGTTATGGTTACGGGTATACTGACAAAATGGTTTGTTTTGATTTTTGCCAGTGCACATGTACTCTACTGCAATGGTGACTCATACAAATTTTGGTTTGGGGGGAAATAGGGCTTGGGTGGTTGAGTGGGGGGGGGGCTTGGTTTTGTGTGAGAGAAAAGGGTGGGGTGTGGGGCGCGGTGAATTTTGGGAATTTTGGGTTGGAAAAATGAAAGGTTTTATACAAAATTTCGGTGGGGTCTGTTGTTTGGGGTGAGTTGCTAATAGGACACTGGTAGGCATAATTTCTAAAATAGACTAGCTTGTTAGGTTAATCTATGGCTAGTAATTGATGTATTTTTACCCTGACTCTTTTGTAAGAGTTTTTAGTGATTAGTGAGCTAAGATGGTTCAATACAGTGGTGGGGGCGTTTGGTTTGATAACAATGAACAGCTTGCCAAATAGATCCATGTCCTTGCTCTAGTTTGCCATGTGGGCCTAGAAGGCTATGGATGGGCCACCCTGGGTTGAGTCCATATGACTTTGGTGCCTTAAGGCTTAAAAATTAGTATTAAATAAATGGGTAATTTGAGGTAGTATGGGATGTGTGTGGGGTGGGTGGGGTGGGTGGGGTGTTGCCAAAAGATTGATAAGTAAGATCTAAAGTGGTCAGGCCGTCGTAGAAAGGCATGAAGTGGACTGCGAATTCAACTATCACATTTTACAAAGCACTCTGGGCGCACACTACCATTGGCATGTAATGGGTATCTGGGTCACATGATGGCATAATCCATCATTGTCATGCTAGAACGATTGATGACGCTACTAATGGACACATAAGACAAAAACCTACCTGGGCTGGTTGCATGGCAGCCTCGGCATTTGGCCCTGTGGTCTCCGGATACTTGCTCCATATGGTGACTGGGTTTGGTAAGTTCGGTTTATTGTTTTAGAAAGTGGATAAGATAGGGGTGGAGTGAGGCTTATAAGCATTTCATGAGGTTGGCTAATTCCTCATTACATGCCTCCCGATAAGGTATGTCTCACCCATATATGGCACGGGGCCTAGCTATTGGTTGGTTTGCATACACTTGATCACTGTGATATGCAAATTAAATGGACCTTTATGGGGTGCGGATGATCATTGGATGATCTGAATATTGTAGTTATGGAAGGGGGGTTGATGGTTGTGCTGCTGAGATTAGTCAGCCTGCCAGGGTGCACTTTGTTCCTGTTGTGATAACACAGCAGGGAACTGTGCTGAATTATTTGATTAAGTGTCTCACCAAACATTCCAGTACCAATGGTAAACAGAGGTATAAACACGGATCAGGATGCAAGAGAACTGCGCTCCTACAGTAGGCCGTCATTTGGTAATACCTTAGGGTATAGAGGAGCCCTGAGCTTGTAACAAACCGGCGCATGCATGCCCCAATTTAATGGGACACAAACCGAGCGTACGCTGTGACCGTGGGTAATTTATGTGGCGTGCCAACCAGGTCATCCAGTTTACGGCTGCCTGAGCCTTCAGAAAATTAAATAAAAATTTTGGCAATGTCACCCACTTAGTTGGGGTACTAAGGTTTGATATTTTGGAGGGGATAAATAGAGTTTGTGGAAAAAATAAATCATAAAAAAAAAGGTGAATTTGGTGGTTCTAATGAGTACTCTCCATTGAAATAATATATAGGAAATGGAGAGGGAACATCTATTACACGAAGAAAATTTGCCTATAGTGTTTGGGTGGCTCTATGTATGTTTGTTTCAAGGGTGGTAAGAAGGTTACCATGGGTGGGTTTGTTAGGAATAATAGATTGGGGTGTAGGGCTGGGGTGGGGGGGGGGCGGGGGGGGGGACAATGTCTATACTCTGACTATAGACATTGTAGGATGTTTTTGGAGGAAAGGGGTTTTATCAGCCAATAACACTGTGAGTCTAAGGTTCCTAACATATTTCAAAATGTGTGCTTGCTATTCTATCAACCATTTCTGGTTAATAAAAACAAGGAGGCGCCAGAATCAACGAGAGCTCTATACAAGTGGTTGTCCATGTTAACAGATACCGCACTCTTAGTCAATTCTGTATCAACAAAAATGGCCTTACCTTGCTGTCCATATTGACCAGACTTGCTTTTAGGCTCCAGAATCGAGGTATCCTGGCTATGTTTTTCATCGTCAGTGCAAGAGTCCTGGAGGTGTGAGAGTCAATTGAGAGTTAACTTCTGCTTCAGTAGTAGGAGCAGGAGTAGTGGTGGGCGGTCGTGTGGTCGGGTCCTGTGGGGTCGGGGTCGGGGACTATAGGTGCTGTAGTTCCGTTCCCTGAATCCTAATTATTGTGACTGTTCCTGGGGCTGTCGCTGTCGGCGTCAGATTGTGGCGCTGTATAGCTCCTACCAGGGGTGGTAATCCTTGGTGTGTCGGGTGGGTATAGCTGGGTCATTTTGAAGGCGTCAGGTGATGAAGTCTGCCTCTGGAAGTGGTGTGTAGTATCACTTGTGGAATGGTTGGGCGCGTCTAGCCCAGGTGATGTAAAGGTGCGTTGTTTTGAAGCTGGCTCCTTAGGTGATGTCTCACTATTGCTCATGTTTAATGAGAGGTTGGTAGTGGGATATTCTTGGAGGGTTCATCCACCATCGTGTCAACGGACGGTTACATGTGGTGAAGTGAATGTACACGGAATCCAGGGAAGTTCAGTTGATCCTTTTATTGCATAGCTGACATGAGTGTTTCACAAAGGTGGTAACAATGATAACACTCGCCAAGATCTAAGCTCTGCCTCTGATCCTATAGCTCAACCTGTCGTAGGTTCTAGGTATAGGTGTAAGGTGTAAGTTGGGAGAGATGATCTTAGAAAAGATAGCTTAGAATAGAAGCTTGGAGAAGATAGCTTGGAAATAGATAGCTTGGAATAGATGACTGGGAGCTGCTCAAGCTACCTTATATACTGAGGGCCTGAGCAGCTCACAGTGTTGTGAAATGTTCTGTACATGTGGCTCAATAGAATAGTGACACATGTCATAAGGAGAGAGTGCCACCTGTGGGTAGATTATGTTAATGAGGATTGAGAGGAGATTGTGAAATATCCTCTCATTCCAAATATGGCACCACGGGTGGATCCCACTTCCTCCAGTTAGACTGTGTGTGTGTAGATAAGGTTGGAATGTTATTACATCCTTGTACCTTATGTCACAGAGTGTCATGGAGGAAGTGTGTTTGTGATGAGTAATGGATCCTGGTTCCTATTGAGGAATACAGGAGATTATTGAGTGTGGATCATGGGCAGAGCCTAGGCTTTATATGGCGAAGATTGTAGTAAATATGAGAAATAATAATAATACCCAGAATGGTCCATTGACATAATGGGTGTATATTGGCAATCAAGGATACATGCAACATAAAACAGATGAACTAGCACTGATCAACAAAATTAATGAACAGAAAAACATGCCGAACACTGTCAGCATCAGCTTATGAGTCCCTATATGTGGATTGAATTTCCGAGCCTCATACACAGAGTACTATGCCTATGGTATTGATCATACACAAGTATTTCCTGTCACAAAATATCCTGAAAAAAAATCCTGTCTAGATCAATAGTCTAATACATGATAAAAGAAAAGGATCAAATTGTCAGAAGACCATCAATTGCAATCAGACATACAAAGCAGTCAGTTTTTACTGTAGAACCTGCATATAAGGCATAGCCCCTAGAGTCTCATTCAGTTGTTTGTTTCCAAGGGAGAAATGATTTTGACACCTCAAGGTGGGGAAGGGGTCAAAAAGATGTTATGCCTTTTCAGTAAGAAAGCCTGTGAATTATTTTAGAACAAGGGGGGTGACCAGGGAAATTGCAACGTGTCAAAAGGGAAGGGGTCAGAAAATTTTCTGCACCTCTGCTACCAATGGGTTTTTGAATTGTGAAATATATCATATAGAATAGAATTCGGGTCATTTTGAAGCTTTCTACCAAATTCTCATGGTCAGGGAGCTTCTTACCTGCAGGGATCAACCTATACATGGGGTCCTATGTATGGTAAAACGTGTCCAACTAAAAGGTGTTTCAAAGTGTTACGGGGCCTGGGTTAGAGGTAGGATAGAGTAGGCCTAGTCAACCAACACTGACATTGATGGGAGTGATACTCTTTGAGTGGATGTCTGAGGAAAGCATGCCGGTATTGGTATTTCATATCAGATAAATGCATTAAACTTCCCTACCTTTACAAATCTTTTTTTTTTGGTTAAAACTTGTGATTTTTTGATGACATGATGTCATACAGCCCATGACCCCCCCTCCCCCCCTTGTCATGCTTGGTCATGGGGAGTGGGACCCCCCCTCCCCCCTCCTGCATGACGTCATTTGTACACAGCCCCTTTGGCATGATGCACTAATGCATTATGATGGCCCTTTGGTGGATAGATTCGCCATGGGCTATATCATTTCATATTGTGTGTGCATGCTTGCATCCGAGCATTGATGCATAAATGCATTATGCATGCAGGTATATCGGATTGATGCATCATGCGTACAAGATGCATGTATCAGTGCATCTACACATGTGACACATGGATTCTGGGTAGATTTTGATAACAATTTCTGCGCTTGCGATGACCCCTGGTGCGCCTTATAGAAGCAGAAGAAGTTGGGGATGCACACTATAAAGTGGTAAAGTCACCTTAAATCCTCTCATGATATAAGATGCAACTTAGGCCACACCAAAAAAATAAGTTGGTCTACGGATTTTTTTTTTAAAATGGTGCGAGTGAGCAAAATTTATTTTTCTTTTTTTTTTAAGAATTTTTTTGATGTCTAATGGATTCCTTGCTGGAAAAGTGAGGCGAGCGAAAAAAATTTATTTTAAAAAAAAATTTGCCAAACATCACAAAGAGAAAACTTGTAGAAAGTGAAGCGAGCGAAATCCGTAGACGAGATTAAAAAAAAAATTGTATTTCTTAAAATATGGAGAGGGAAATCCGTAGACCAACTTATTTTTTTGGTGTGGCCTTATACGTGAGCATTACATCACCTGTGTCCTATAGGATTTAGCCAAACTTAGGGTGCATCTTATATGCGAGGATTTTACAATATAATTTATAGAACAGTACCGAAGAGACCAAAATTTGAACCTAATTTAGGTTGTGTTTTATACGTGAGGGGAGTTCAATACATGAGGATTTATGGTACATTAGATTTGATACTAAAGTGTTAAAAATCAAGGCCCATGTGCGCCTTATAGGCTGTTCCAGAATTCAGGTTGTATCCTATAAGAGGGATGCGCCTATACACAAGGTGTTGACTGGGTATCGTCTCAATATCGGCAAATTGAGACTGAGATCTCTCAATGGTAAAACATGGAGTTACCATAGTAAAAGTAGTCTGTACTTTCAATTCCATCCCATGTCAATGTCTTTCCTCTTAGCTTTCCATAGTATAACATCATATGGCATGTATCTATTTACACTCATTCCCCTATAGTTATCAATTACAGAAACTGCTTGGAGCCTAAGAGCTCACAATGGCAGTCAGGGCTTTGGGAACTTAAAGTAGGTGAATTAACATAGAGAATCACTGATATAAAATTTAAGGCAATGTGTGCACATCTAAATTGGTGTGAGTCCCATTCAGCATGCTTTGAAGTATCAAATGCAATCAAAGGATTTGCAGAAACTCCTTTAGTTCTTTGTGAGCCATGTTTTCACTCCATAAATCCCTATGGAGTGGTTAGTGGCTGTCCCCAGACAGTCATTTATAGAGGCTACACAAAGTGTACTGTTACAGTATTGAGAAGTATCGTGTAGTCCCAGTATGAACACATGTACATGTATAACATGTATAAAGGTCCATGATGCATGTATGGTAACCTTACCCCTAGAGATAAAAGAGCAGGACAAAAAATCCGAAAAGAAATATCTTGTAGCGAAAGTAACCAGCACCCCTCCCCTAACTGTCCTGTCCTTCACCTCCCTACATCAATTACAATAATGACCACTCCACAAGACCGACTAATATCACAACAATGCATGGTAACAGCTTGGCTGCTTTGAGCTATGAAGGTAACAGGAAGTGTGTACAAATTGGGATGGGCCATCTAATGCTCTTTTGGTGTTTGGAGGAGAGGGTTGTGAATGTTTTTCACAGCACAAAACAGTGATAAACTAAGAAATTGCCACCTCATTCCCCACTTGTCTTAAAAAAAAACAACAACAACAAAAAAACTCCTCTACACAGTGTGTACACACGGAAATGGGGGGGGGGGTAGGGGGCTACCCCCTCTTTTCTACAGCCTTGGTACAGGTAACATTCTGCTAAGTGCTAAAATAAATAAATAAAATACCTGACAATCTTTAGTTTGGCATCCATTCTTCAACTGCTCCCCACTTTTCGGAAATTCCCCAATCCCTAAATAATGTGTACTCAGGGGCATGTGGGGGAGGGGGAGGGGGGCTGCCCCCTCTTTTTTACGGCTTTGGTACAGGTAACAGGATACAGTGCTAAAGTAAACAAAGAAAATATTTGCAAATCTTTAGTTTTGGCATCCATTGTTCAGCTGCTCAGGGGTGTAGGGGCTGTCACCTCCTGTTTGACAAGCAAATTGGGGTGTGTGAAAATGACCGATGTCCCCATTTTTTACAGCTCACAGCGTCCGCCTCCTGTCGCTGACCATTTAGAGTTAAAACCTACATGTACACCATATGGTACCGAGCCCGCGTAGGACTAACATGGATCTCGGCAAGGCGAGCTTACGCAGGATTGGGATAAATGTGTTGTACAATGGTGAGTATTAAACAGATACATTTGTGTATTTCGTAACCCAGGTAATTGTTATTACTAGAAATTCTTGTATTTAAAAGACACATCCCAAACTTAAGAGCCTCATGAAGTGCAAAAAGTGTGGCCATATTCTGGAATTATGATGCACCAGTATGGCGCACTGTCATATGACACTGTTTACTGTAAAAACCTCACTTACCTTATGCCATTGATATTCGTAAATACAGTGATACCTCGCATATAAAGCATGGCTTATACACGAGGATAAGCCCTTGCTGCGCCATAGAATCTGTTATGTCAGGGTGCACCTTATAGGCAAGGATATCATACTACGTAATCTCCTGCCTATAAGGCACATCCTGTGTATAAGACACATCTAGAGTTTTAAAAAATGGTCAGAAAAAATTAAAAAAAATTCTTCCACTGAATTGATTTTAAAAAAGCTATGTGTAGCTACGGCGCCCGGTCTACCCTGGACCCCCCGTTGTCCTACTATGACTTAGGCGGAGTGTAACATATCAAAATAAAGGTCTCGATCTCCCCCTTGCGTATATAGGGAGAACTAAAACCTCGCATATAAAACGCGCCGTTTACGAGGGAGATTAGGGTAGTACTAAAAACTCAAGCCCTAGGTGCGCCTCATGGGTTAAGCATAAACTTGGGGTGCGTCCCACACGCGAGGTGTACATTAAGTTATACACAAGGTTTTCCGGGTTCATGGTTATTTGATGTAACCCAAGTTGGACTACTGTAAATTCTCATGTATAAGCCGTACCCTGAGTTTGTGGAAAAGTAAAAACGAATTAAAATGGGATGACTCTTTTTCTAATGAATGGAACTTCAAAATTCAAAAACCTACGTGGTTCTAGGGGCCTCATGGACCCCCTCTTGATGCTGAAACAATTGGGAAAAAAATGGGTTTGTGTCAGATAGAACTCCTAACCCCACCCAGCTGCGTAGTCCTATTAGGTAGGCACTGACATAACTCCCGTGGGCGGCTCTGCCGTGCGCGGACGCCAACAGTGTGATAAAGCAAATGTGGGGGGTCTTCAGGGTGACCCATCTTAACTTATTGATTCTGAAGCTGTTTACTGGTGGATCTGGACAATTAGGGTATCATTTTAACGGCCTTGAAGAGGGCTTAAATATGCATGTACTTGTTCAATAGTTTGGGAAGTAAAAAAATATGTTTCCCCCAGGTAAAGTTGAAACTTAACTTCAGAAGCTTTTTATTGTGTGAAATATGCATCTCACATATTTAAAAATAGTACTCACATATTCCCTGGTTAAATAAGGTTTAGAAAATGTCTAGTTTTCTTCTTTCTAATAGGCAACACTATGTTTTCTAAGCAACTACAAAATCATGACCTATTAGCTCTGTGAGGCGGAGTGGGAGATTAGCTCTAACACCTCCCCCACTGCACCACACCTGTAGGCCCACCACTGGAGGGACCACCTGGAGGTGGCCCCTACTGTAGGATTGACTACCAGGACTTCTCTCTGGTTGACTAGGAGGGCTTTCCTTTGATGTTTGAACATCAGTGACAGAGTTGGGGGAGGGGTCCAGTCAGAGGATTCCTCCTTGGGACTGGGGAGATCATTCTAGCCAGGTGGACATTTCCCTAGCCTGGGCCTAGGCCAAGACCTATCTGACTAAGAGGACATCAGTAGACTCCCTTAAATATGGAAGGAAAGACACAAAATGTCCCTTTGACCTTGACCTTCAATAGGTCAACTTGACCTTCTTGGTCAAATATTGAAAAAGGTCAATTAATTATTGATTAAATCATTCATCTTGCTAAATCTCAACAAATGTTAACCCATTTACAAAAAATTAATAAATTTGACCTTTGACCTTAAATTGACCATGACCTTGATCAAGGTCAGGCCATAGGTCATTAGAACCACCCCTTAAGTACCTTTCCTCTACTTTTTATTTCAAGTTCCTAGTGTCAATATCTTCTGAGAAACAGTGATTTAAGTGTTCCAGGCATTTCTGACCAAAGGCAGCATGATCACAAAATTTAAATCCTGATTGAACTCTTAAGTATGGGTTATTTTGGCAGAATATTAGGGTCATTTTGTGGTCTTTGGGTGGTCATAATGTCACTTTAAATTAAGATAGTGACTTCATTCAACAAGAAAAATGTGGCAAGGACCACGGATAGGAGTTACACTGCAAACGGAGTGATTCAGTTATCTGACTGAATCAGTAGTCAAGGAGAAACTCTGTGTGCGGGGACGTGCATCTGATCGAGTCAGGACAGATCAAACATGTTTGATGTGCTCTGATCCGATCAGATGTCTCAGGCAGCTGATCGAGACAGGTCGTTTGCGGTCCCCTTCTTCTAGAGCATCGCGATGTTTGCTGGTCCGTGCCAAGTGGCGGCCGTGTGACGTCATCGTGGCCGTGTGACGTCACAGCGGCCGTGTGATGTCATGGTGTGATGTCACAAATGACGTCACAGCCATATGGACAAAAAAACGAAACCATAATAGAGCTGCATCGGTCGCTACGCTCCCGGCCGCTGACGCGGCATGCAACTCTAAAAAAGCAAATCCACTTGTTTTCTTGAGATCTATCCAATGGTATACAAATAGAATACATAGTATATAGTTTTGAAAACTTAGGTACCCCCGGTAAGTGCCTATATTAGGCGCAGCCGAGATAATGCTTGCATATAAGCCGTGCCTTATATGCAAGGATTAAGGTGATACCTATCAACATCTGTATATAAACTGTGTTGAAAGATCTAAAACTGTGAATTGTGGAATTGCTTTTCAGCTATTAGTACTAAGTATGGACTGGCATGGACAGACGGCCGGGGGGTCTTTCTCACTCCGGTGTCCGTCAAGGAAGAAAGCATAGAGAGAGCAGACTCGCTAAAACTTGGAGAATTTGAGTGAGTGTATCTTTTCAGCTAAGTTATTTTCACCACTATGTAGAAGGAAAAATCTGATGAGTTTATGTTACAATCTATGATGTTTCATGTCTTTCACATTCTTTTATCCGTTCGGTTATAAGCACCTTATGAATTTATTCAAGGACACAGTAGATTAAAATGGTGTTTTGCCCTTTAAAACCATAATAATTATCAGATTCACAAGCTTTAAAATCTGAAAGGAAGTCAAAAAGATGAATTTTCAGAATTTCTGCAGACCGCCCATAGGGTCTTCATGATGCATGAATGTAGCCCTTGTGAATTACTCGTCAGGACTGCAATCATGCGTCATGACAACCAGTGGGCATGATTCCTTAATGCACTGGCACCCTTCAAAAAGTTAATAGATCAATAATCCATACACCCTTTCCCTATGTATTAGATGTGTGCAGAGTATACACTGGAGCTGTGAGTTCCCGGGCTCGGTGTGTTACCTCTGCCTGGTCCATGAGGCATCTGTCACGCTGTGGAAGGTGTCCGGGGTGGCACCGGATCTCCACCTCAAACAGGTCCGCAAGATAAACGCCACACCTGTACCTCAAGGTATGTCTGTCTTCATTGTTTATGTAATCCATATTCTACATAAATTCTATATCTACGTATATTCGTTAGGCAAAGAGATCTCTGGTGGTTTTAAAGTTATAAAGCACTAGATAAATTTATCATACCTTTCCATATATATATTTGATTTTTGTAGGGAGCAATCTTAGCCAGTAAATTATCATATGTTTCTAGGCTGGTACTTTTACAGCCAAACATTTATTTTTTTAATGTCGTTTTTCAAAAGGTGTCTTGTGGAGCCCAACAAGAGATATCCTGTGTATACTAAATCGTGACCGGGCCAGCTTCTACTTCAAACACTGTCAGAGTAAGGGCAGTTATGCCCTACCTCCAATAGAAAGGTATTTATTTAATCTATATATTTCCACTATATCATCACAGGGATAATAGTCATTAATTTTTTTCCCCTAGATTTCAAGGATTTTTGTGTGTTGCGAAGACCTATATTGATATACAGAGAACTGCTATTCAGGGACATCCATTTCAACATTTCACCCCCCCCCCTCTTTTCATTGCCATATTTCCTTCAGGAAATTATGACTTCAGTACATGTATACAAGAAGGTGGAAGGTAGAATGATTCTAGTGCATTTAGAATAGCGTTTCCTTTTGTAGGTCTCCAAAAAGTAAAATATTTTTTATTACCCATAGTAATCCTATGACCGTGTGCACCTAAGCGTAGGCTTTGGTAAAAATAGAATAATTGTAAGGACTATGCAAGTCTAGGGACGCGCTGATTGGCTGATGACAGTTAGGCGGACGCACATGGACGCATTGACCCCATCTAGGAACGCGCTGATTGGCTGATGACAGTTAGGCGGACGCACATGGACGCATTGACCCTGTCACTGGTGCCAAACACACAGTTAGGCACCTAAAACCCCCTCCCTCCACACCCTCCCTGCATGATTGACTGAAACCACTCCCTTTGGCCCCACTGCACCGCTGTTAGCCATTTACGTGCCACGCGTGTCACTGCAACACTCGCGCTGACACAGCCAGAAGCCACTAGAACTTGTTGTTGTTTGTGGCAATGGGCCACATGACAGCCTCGGCCATCGGACCTTGTTCTGTAAAAAGTACTCAGAGTTTAGCCATCCCCTTTGCTCTGGATATCGGTAAGGGGCCCCCCTTTATTTATTTCAAGTGGGAACTCTGCACTATGTTCTGTTCCATGGCTATGATGATAGATAACAATGTAAACATGACACTGTGTGCTGCGTGGCTCCATTGGTGGTCTGAGATTGGTGGTCCGAGACCATCTCTCAATGATAAACAACCCAGGTTGGTTACCTTCTTTACTTTGCCGGGGGGGGGGGACGTCAATAACCTCAAAACTTCGCTGTAGAGGCCAAATTTCTTGATAACTTTTGTTACAATTGTCACACGTGAAAATAAAGTCCAATAAACATCACCATGATGATCGCCAGCTCGAGATACCCTAAAGCCATATGTCACACTACAGGAAAACTCCTATATGAGGTTTTCAACCTTTTTAATCCAATTTTTTAGGGGGGCATGTTCTTTAGGGGGACAAAACACCCCAGATTGATACCAAACACTCCATATCCATGCATATTATTTGCATAATTAGCATAATTATGCAGTTTCCTGGTATTTTTCAACATACCGTAATCTCCCGCGTAGAAGGCGCGTCTTATACGCGAATCAGATCGTTCATGGGTCTTATACGCGGGAGGTAAATTGCCTTGAGTTTGGGGTGCGCCTTATACGCGGGTTTTTCCAACATCTCATTTGGGAAAATGTGCCGATGACAGCTTGAACTCATAGCGCCAGCACCGCGGCAGACCGGGAGATGTCGACGCGCTCGCCGGGGATAAGGCCCACCATGCGCCGATGACAGCTTGAACTCATATAGCCAGCAGCCGGTCGGTGTAGATTTGCTCGGCGGGTTTGACGCCGACCGTCACACCGTGTGCCGATGACAGCTTGAACTCATATAGCCAGCACCGCGGCAGACCGGGAGGTGTCGACGCGCTCGGCGGGTTTGACGCCGACCGTGTGCCGATGACAGCTTGAACTCATATAGCCAGCACCGCGGCAGACCGGTCGCTGTAGATATTTGCTCGGCGGGCAATACGCCGACCGTGTGCCAATGACAGCTTGAACTCATAGCGCCAGCACCGCGGCAGACCGGTCAGTGTAGATTTGCTCGGCGGGGTGTAGGGAACACGTGGGCCGATGACAGCATCGACTCATAGCGCTAGCGCCGCGGCAGCCCGGTCGGTGTACGGGCGCTCGGCGGGTTTGACACCGACCGTGTGCCGATGACAGCTTGAACTAGCACCGCGGCAGACCGGGAGGTGTACAATAGTGGGGGGGGGGGCGCCTTCTACGCGAAACAGCCCCCCTGTGAGTTGGGGGGGCGCCTTATACGCGGGTTTTTCCGGAAATCGATCCAGAAGAGGTACGTGCGCCTTCTACGTGAAAAGGCCTTCTCTGAGTTGGGGGGGCGCCTTCTACGCGAGCTGCGCCTTCTACGCGGGAGATTACGGTATATAGATATGTTCTATTGCTCCTTTGTAGAATTTACATGCTTACAAATGTACACTACTGACACCTAGTGTCTAAGTTTTCATATTAAAAAGATTAATAGCCCTTGATTCATTGGTGCATCATGCCTTAACTTGCATTTTAGCTTCTAAAAACCTTAAAATTGATTTATATATTACACTTTGAAATCTGCTGAAAAACAGCAAAGAAAAGTGCATTGATTCATTGGTGCATCATGCCTATTCCCGGTTGCCATGGCAACCATTCCAATAATCAACATTTGCAGATTTTCATACCAATTTTTGGGTATAATTACCAAAAACCAAAAACTGAAAACAGAAATGGAAAATTCCTTCTAGATCAAAATCTTGGATAAAAACCACTGTATTATTGTGTATTTTATACGAAAAAGGCTGATTTATTGTGTTTTTAGACATTATTATGGTTTACAATGTATTTGGAGCTTAATCATCAATTTCAAATATGAATAATGACCTATGTTCAAGGAGGGGTTCTGACATAACTACTAGGAATATTTAACCCAATGATGTCTCATTTTAAAGATCTTGAGATGAACTTTGATAATGAATTTCCCTGCAGAGGGGTGTTTTTGCTTGCCTGGTCACAATTATGAATCATAGTGAAAGATGGCACTGCAGCTCTGCTGCATTTCTTCCTTGAAAATGATGATATGAATCATAATGAAAGATGCAGGGGTAGACTTTAACACTGGCCCGGTGGCCAATGGCCAGTAGTTTTGAGATTTGGCCAGTGATATAACAACCTTGCTACTGGCCTGGGTGGCCAGTGGGGTTTCGCCCCAATAAAGTCTACATATAGAAAAAGCAACATAACTATGAGGTTTTATTCATTAAGGTTTTATTCTATGAAGTTTTATTTAAGATCTATCACAACTGTGCCTATAATTATTGGATCAAAGTGGGATTGGATTAGAAATGGACATTTTCTATCTATTTTTCTTTTTACAATCCATCTACAAATTCTGGGCCAACAGCTTTAGCTGCGGGCCAATAGATTTCTGAGGCTGTTGGCGCAGGTGGCCAGTGGCTTGAAAAGTTAGTGTCTACCCCTGAAGATGGCACTGCAGCTATGCTTGCTGCTTCATTGAAAATGATCATAAGATGTCACTGCACCTCCTTATATAAAATCATAGCATAATCTGACTGGCATTACGGTATGCATTCTAATTCTTAGAAGTCTTGATCTTTTAATCTTTTATTCCTTTCCTATTGTCCCCTCGTTACTTTGGTCAGTTTTACCCTTTGAATATAAATGAAGTGATCCTCGTATAGGGACTGTGTGATCAGTCACAGACTTTCCCTATTAACTCCTGATACCATTGGATAGCATTCAATATGGACATTGTTCACCACAAAAATGTGTATATACCAGTTACTCAATTATTTGCAAACTTGCAACAGATCTCCAACCAAACACATACACACACCTCCCTAAACCAGTGGCAAAATAACTTGTCTCACTGTTAGTGGGCCAAGTTGTGCTTCGTTCCAACCAGGTGTAGAAAAAATATAGATCCACCAGGTGGCGTCCTCGATAAGACTTCCGCCGTGGGGCATGCTCGGTAGACGCCAGGTGGTACTGATGTGAGTTAGCACAGCTGGTTGATGGAGGTATGGGGAATAAACATGTAACAGGAGGAGACTCATTCACACTCATAGATGTGTCTTTTATTTAAAAGTCTGTTTTTAGTCCTGGGTATGATTTCCAAAAGATTGACAGAGCTATATACCATTAATCTAAATTTACTTTATGCTCCCTGGCTATGAGCCAAAATAAACCCCTGCACTGTCCTTAGTAATTATACAGGATGTTGCCTGTTTGAAAACTTTATAAATGATATATACATTTTGGCCATGTATCATCAAACCTAGAAGGGCATAAAAGGCAATGCCCTCATGTCATCGTAATCAAACCATGATGAGCGATGTGAGTTACGCCGGGACTCGTTTGCAGCGCATCATGTCCACAAGCGAATATGACAGCTTATTAAGGGGGGATCATACAAACCTCTTCATAACACCAAACTATATAGGAAATTGATAATTGATCGACCTGATTAGACTACAATAGTAGACTATAACATAGACTGCTGCTCATTAGTGTCCATAATTCACCCCCAGGCTCCTTAATGTTTATGACACGTGACCTCCACTTGTCATCCCCAGGTGTCACCGTCACCAGGTGTCGTGATGGAGCTGGTATAGGTGTCAGATAATGTCATAATCATCCCATTTTTATGTTATTACCATAAAGGCCTGCTTCAGCGATGGGGTCTCAAATAAGCGCTGGTCTTGAAAAAGCGTTGGGGGTATAGGGTTAGTGAAATTAATCGTAAACACTAAAGACAGTATTAGAATAAGTGCCTGTGTCATATACAGACTTAGCGGGATTGGCATTTGAGTGTGTTGGATGTCAGCAGTGCAACATGAGTATTTGAGTGTGTTGACTGGCAGCAGTGGTGTGGTGGGTGTCAGCAGTGCAACATGTGCATTTCAGTGTTGACTGGCAGCAGTGCAACATGTGCATTTGAGTGTGTTGGATGTCAGCAGTGCAACATGTGTATTTGAGTATGTTGGATGTCAGCAGTGCAACATGTGTATTTGAGTGTGTTGGATGTCAGCAGTGCAACATGTGTATTTGAGTATGTTGGATGTCAGCAGTGCAACATGTGTATTTGAGTGTGGTGGGTGTCAGCAGTGCAACATGTGTATTTGAGTGTGTTGGATGTCAGCAGTGCAACATGTGTATTTGAGTGTGTTGGATGTCAGCAGTGCAACATGTGTATTTGAGTATGTTGGATGTCAGCAGTGCAACATGTGTATTTGAGTGTGTTGGATGTCAGCAGTGCAACATGTGTATTTGAGTGTGTTGGATGTCAGCAGTGCAACATGTGTGACATGAACTGGGAAAAGGGGGTTTAATGCCCCTTGCACTAAGCCCCCTTTTCGCAGATCATGTCACATGTGTATTTGAGTATGTTGGATGTCAGCAGTGCAACATGTGCATTTGAGTGTGTTGGATGTCAGCAGTGCAGCATGTGTATTTGAGTATGTTGGATGTCAGCAGTGCAACATGTGTATTTGAGTATGTTGGATGTCAGCAGTGCAACATGTGTATTTGAGTATGTTGGATGTCAGCAGTGCAACATGTGTATTTGAGTGTGTTGGATGTCAGCAGTGCAACATGTGTATTTGAGTGTATTGGATGTCAGCAGTGCAACATGCGTATTTGAGAGTGTTGGATGTCAGCAGTGCAACATGTGTATTTGAGTGTGTTGGATGTCAGCAGTGCAACATGTGTATTTGAGTGTGTTGACTGGCAGCAGTGCAACATGTGCATTTCAGTGTTGACTGGCAGCAGTGCAACATGTGTATTTCAGTGTTGACTGGCAGCACACCAGCCGACATACAGCCTTAGGACACAGTGCCTAAAACATAAATATTCATATGGCCTGCGTGAAGGGGGAAATGGCCTGCGTAAGATGCCAAGACGCCGGCCACATTGGCCGGCATCAATAAAAGGTTTTCAGCAACATTGAGTGCCTTCTGTCTATTTCAGCGATTTCACTTTTGGCACAGCGTAGATCAGTATTTGAATGTGTTGACTGTTAGCATGGCCCTTCTGCGTGTTTCACTTTGTTAGCAGAGCCCTGTGCCTATTCTAGTCTGTTATTTTCAGTGCCCTTTATGTGTTGATTCATTTTCCTCTTATATTCCAGTGGCAAGATAACTACAGGCTGTTGGTCCTTAGATGGAAAGAAGCTCTTGGTGGGAATCGGTTCCATTGTTTTGGTAAGAAAATATGAATTTGTGCTTGATATACTTTGAAGAGCGTCTTAAAATACACATAAACAATAAATGGTGTTTGAAAACTGATCGCTCAGTGGTGGACTTAGATGAGAGCGCATTGGCAAGTATCCCCTCACTTTGGTTATTTACTTGAAAGGGTACCGGAGAATTCGCTTATTTTACCCCAAATTATACCTAAAAACCTTTCCCAAACGTTAGATCCACCACTGGCTATAGATATAGGGATCTTTTACGATGTATTTTAATTAAACATAGGCTACAAACTTAATAAGAATAGCATAACACTCTGGATTGCTACGCTTGATTAAACTACACTGAAATAAATCTAGAAGTATCCAACGTTGGTGTGCCCTTTCTTGCAGATCTACCAGTGGGAAGACATTGCCAAGTCTTTAAGTGATTACAATCTTGTAGCATGGAAGATTCCCAGGTAAGTAACAATCATAAGTTTCAGACTCATCTTTATAATGTGCATATCGATGCACAAAGATGTCATATTTTAAGGCATTTTTAGAATATATTTATGTAGTATATACATGTATAGATTCCCTTTGATGAATTATTTATAATTTGACTCAAATGGCACCAAGCCTGAGATTCAGATTTACATGATGATATTAATGCACCATACTATATTCTAAACATTAACCCCAGAAGTGCGTGCTACATAGTGCATTAATGCATCATGCTCATTGGTTGTCATGATACCAGAATGAAGCATCGGCGAGGTTCTTTCTAGGGCTGCTTTCAGGCATCACGCCTACCCTGCAGCATGATGCGCTCCTCAAGGGTGGGCATGATGCCCTATAGTAGTGTTGGTGAGTAGTATAGCCAGGACTACATTGGTGTATCAAGATGACAAAGAAACATGAACCTGGATACATCTTGCCATCTTCAAAGGGTCAAATTCAGGGATGAAAGTCTTCAGGGAATTCCCTGATTTCAGGGATTTTGAGTTTCCAGGGCCCTATACATTCATATATAAACCCCGGTTTTTGGGGCGAATATTGGACCATTTCAGGGATTTTCGTGCTCTGTGACTTTCATCCCTGCAAATTACAGTAGTAGTTTCTATATTGTATATTCAGTGTCGAGGGCCGTCTGACCACACTGACGGCCCTGTCCAACACATGGATGGTGGGCACGGTGGAACTACTGCTCGAGTCGCTGTGTCACACCGCACACACTGACATGTTTCAATTACCAGGTACGGCAAACAGACTTTATAACTGTGTTTAATTAGGTATGTGAATGAAAGGGCTGCTATGAGCGCGGACCATGTCCTAGAAATCTGTGACAGGTTTGGGAGGTGTGTGCAGGGATAGGTCTCAGTGATTAGCTTTGAAATTATAGAAATAGTTGATGAATAAGGTTCCTGATATTTTATCTGCCAAGAAGACAAAATTTCCTTTGATTTAGTGTTTCAATTTTGTATGAACTCTAATTAGTTAATTAATTACCACCTTAATTAGGTCAATGTTTTAGTAATCTCTCATTCATTATATGATAGAACTTAGGAAGTCGAACAAAAACATATAGAACAGCAAGTACATAGTCTTAACCTCATCTCTACCAAATATGAAGGAATTCTATCGACGAGCACATAGGTTTCTAGGATCAGCCAACTTAAATTTCAGCTAATTTTGATGGTTTTTCTCAACTTTTTATATTCATAAATTCATATCTCTGACCCTAGTGGTCATATCAGCTTCATTTAAACTGCATTGTATCCGTAAAGTCATTGGCTTTCAGGAAATATATGGTTTGCTATGATATATCTCTTTTCAAATTATGGCAATAATGTAGCTAAAGGTCACAGACAATTCCTCTTTGTAGAGTTTAATTTCATGACGAAAATTTGGCCAACCTTGTCTCACAAAAACCTCAATAACTCACCGAAAAATGACCTTAAAATTACAATTCAAAAAGCATGTTGCTTCTCACATATGTGTGGAAAAGACTGTGCCAAAAACCAAGAGCTCTCATGTGTTTAAAATTTTTAGTCACATACCTAGTTTAATAAAAAATTTTTGCGAAAGCATGAATAAAAAAACATAATGTGGCGAAAGTCATATACATATGGAAAATTTAATTTCATCATGGTGGTAGATAAGATAAATATACTTGCATAGTATTATGTATCATAAAGGCCATGACATGTTTAATACCATAAACTCCTGCATGTAAGCCGCTTCTTTTACGCAATTCTGAGGCCTCTTTCGTCTTCAGCCCCAAGGCTTGGTGTGTCTCAAAGATGGGTTACTTTAAGACACAGTACCGTACTAAACCTTTATAAATCAATCCCGTGCTGCGCCTTATAGAATAACTTTCAACTCAGGGTGAACCTTATACGTGGGATATGCCTTATACGCGGGATATTATGGTACATGTACTTGACTAAGAATGACTTGAATCTTGTATATCAGATTCACCAGGAGGAGACCATACATCAAGGTTATTCAATCTTCAACGCACTGCGGTGAGTTCCATTCTGATCAACCATGTCATTATGATCATGTGACTATTCCATATATGACATTGAGCAATACATTGTATTTCATATGATCACAATAATATGTATTTGGGGGCATTCATAAATGACTTTACGCCTCTTTTTTTAAACAATTTTTACCCCACCTCTTCCATGTCACACTTTCACAATGTACAGGTGCCATGGACCCCCTGCCGTGCGATGTTATTTATGGATGGCCCCCCTAGCAGTACTGGGGAACCATGTGAGTGTGGCGACCTTAGGTATATTAAGAATGTAATATATAATGGATAGACTTGCATGAGTTGGCTTCAGGGGGGATAGAAGCATTCGCCTACGGCTCATGCTTCTATTAAACCCCATGAAGCCAACGAGTGCAAGTCTATCCATTTTATATTGCATTTATAACACGGTTTCCACCATTAATTCTAAGTATTTACCTTAAAAAATGATATAATTCATTAATTTCTTATGCCAATCGACAAGACGGCCCTCCGCCATCTTGGTTTCATGTTGTCGTATGCTTAGGCTGGCGAACTCCTCAAACTCCAACTCTCATAGACCTACTACTGCAAACACGTTGGGACAGGGCTGCGCCAGTCTAAAATATAATCCATTCTGTACACACCAGGCGGCGGCACCTGTAGAATGGCGAAGACGCACGGCAAGTCGCTCGATTCGAAAGTTTAATAATTTTTTATGTTAAATTCAGCCTTAATATCAAGTAATCTACCCGACAGGGAGTTAGAATATGGTTTCAACTATGTTATGTCCAAAGGATTTTGCAATATTTGGTCTATAAGCTTCAAAAATGGAGAATTTACTTTCGTGTCAAAGTACGTTTCAACATGTCCGCCCCGCTGTCCGCTCGCCGTGAATTTTGGGTGCTCTATCGCCAGATATAGGAATCGATATTATCCATTTTCGGCACTGAAAACTCTCCAACCGTGTTATAAGCGGAGATATATATGTACATTGTAGTATACGCCATGTTTTACTCCACCTGGCTCTGCACCCCATTGTTCCTACTGTAGGTTTATTTCCAAATTCTACAGTGGGGGGGGGGGGGGGCAGCAGGAGGTTTTATGAATAAGGTCAGATCTGGCAGAAGGTTTTGTGAAACGTGTCAGGTCTGGGAGGAGGTTTTATGAACTACCGGTAGGTCATTTTCAGCAGCTGACCATATTCTGCAGAAAATGCTAGTCCCTATGGGATTCGTACCCATGCACCAGGCAGTGCTAGGATCTCAAGTTCCATGTGCTAACCATTACACCATGAAACCTCAGATGACGTAGGGAGTGTTAGAACATCTAGTGATTATTCAAATACTTAATACTGAGCAAAACAACCATTTCATAGGATAGGATAAAATTCTCTCATAATCTCTCAGGGATGAAGTATAAGTCAGAAAATGGAGTAATGCCACTCTAAAAGACTTTAAAGATGATTTAAAAGCATGATCTTTCCCATAGTCTATTAGAGCATGGAGGAAAAGCAGACAGCATCCATGGCCAGGGTGGGACGTGAACCCATGTACTCTTGTGTCTGAGATGGATGCTGTATCCATTAGGCCTTGGGGATCTGTGTTCAAATGGTCATTGGCTGAACTTTATGTGGAGTATCTATACATAATCTTTACCAGTGTGGGGTCGAATCCCAGTAAAGCTGCAAAACCTATTTTTGCATATTATTGGAGGAATATCACTCTAAAATACACAAATAGGATCAAATTCTCTCATAATCTCTTAGGGATGGAGTATTAACCAAAACACAATGAGTGGGGCATACAGAGGCTGTATGCCCATGAGTGAATTGCCCCTGCTGCCCAGGGTGCCTGCAAGGCATCAGGGGCAGCAGGGGCAACTCACTCATGGGCATACAGCCTCTGTTTGCCCCACAAGTTGTGTTTTTGTTTTATTCTACCTATAAGAACAACAGCAAACGATTTTTCAAGAGGTGGGACTTCTTATCTTTAGTGTCACTTTTGCCTACTGGGATGACGATCGTCATATATCGATGCTATGTACACTATGAAAGGATAAATTAATGGGATTCATCATCTTCATTATTGTTTCCCGATCATTTTGGTTTTTGAATTTTTAAAATTGACTGAAAAATAACGTTTTTAGAGCAAGAAGTTGCTGGGGATGTATGCACACAACCTCCTTGGACCTGGAGGATTTGCCACAAAACCTCCGAGGCAAAATTGGGTCTAGGGGGGCACAGCCATGGTCTCAGGCCATATTTAACTCGAAAAGTGTTATAGGAGACGACTATGGTGCCCCTCATTTTCAGTCATTTTGGTGGTGGGAATAAGTTTAAAAAAAGATGAAAATTTTATATATAAGAAGCAGAATTACTTAATGAATTTGTAGTGCCATTAAAGGAGGAGATGTAGGGGTCTTGCAGGAAAAGGTATTTCAGTACCAACTTTTGTAAATTTTGAGAAATTGTCTATATTCTACAGAGTCAGTTGGTTGGCAGCCATAAGATGCTTTTTGCCTGCAATGGTTAAGGTATATGATGTTGATCCATGTATCAACTTTCCCGCCTTTTTTGGCAGTGTGGTGCGAATAGGGCAATTTTGGCGGGAGTTATGCAAATAGTGGCTTGGTGGTGCCAATAACCTGGGTGAGGGACTGCTGATGTCAGACCACAAGCTAGACTTGCTCAAGACTATTGATTTATTTCTTTTCGAGTTACGAGCAATGCACATTGCTGCCCTATATTTCCTATAGTTAAAGAGTCAACCAGGCCCGTGTTTTGGGGGTCTGGGAGGGATGTGCCCCCGACCCCACCGCCCCACTTACATACTCTGTTCTATACATCAGCTGATTGATCTAAGAGGGGACCCTTCGGTGCGCCTCTCCGGCTGGACTGATGTTAAAAGTTTATACGCCTCTTTGAGACTGAAAATGTGGTTTTCTTTGCTTACCAGATACCAACACAGAAGACGGCCCAACTTGTCATGTTTGAAGTACCATACAGTCAGAAAGAGCCGCGTAAGATTGCCGGAGTGCCCCTCCGCACAATTGTCTCACCAGATCTCATACACTATAACGTGAGTATTTGGGTCCTTTAGTGATGAATACTTATAAATCTGTATTTTGTTATAATATTATTATACCATGTATAATGATAAGTATACATAATTGTTACTAGTTTCTCTGGAGTTGTGTTATCTTCGTCATTATGACGCACCAATGCAGTGCTAGCGCGTCTACTCCATCATACCTACCCTTAGAAAATATTATCAACCCTGGTGTAGGATTGGCTCAAAGCATGAATGTAGTCCTATAGAGTCACTTGTTATGGCTGTCTTCATGCATCATATCAACCAATGGGCATGATGCATTCATGCATTATGTGGCCTTCAAAGGCTAAAAACAGTGACATTAAACTACTCGTTTTCTCTTGTAGTCGACGTTACGTCGTGTGACGGTGGGCTCCAACACGCAGCCTGTACTACAAGTGTTCCAAGTGACAGACACACAACTGTGGAAGATACAGGACATAGTGGGTACCAATATAATCTATTGTTACCATGCATTAACCTTAATATAACCGCATTGTCCCTTATGAAAACTGAGGATATTGCCTGGTATGTTTGATAGAAAACATTTCACTTTAAAGTCCATTTTGTTGGATAAAAGATGTAGCGGTACATGTTTATAATCATAAACATGACCACAGACAGGCCAGACCCAATTCATATTAAGCGCCGTGCCAAGCTGATCCAACTTTCCTATTGAGCTGTCCTGATCACTGGCGTTTTCTACTTCGTCTGTGGTCACATAAAGATGATCCTTTGATTTGATATTCTCTATAATTCTGTCCCTTTCTTCTCCTATTGGTAGTTTACCAAATATGTACATGGTTAAGCTTCTGTATGTGTTTTACAGCGGCTTGACATGGACGAGAGACCCAAAGGTCTGTGCGGGTATCCCACCAAGGACAGTGGTGGACTGCCCCCAGAGGGCGTGTTGGTGATGGCGGGCAGCGTGCAGGGCGGTACCCAGGGTACCGAATCTGCCTTCCTACCATCCTCCACACGTGCTCTGTATCGGCTATCCTTCCTTTATCACCCATATCAGAACCCCGATCTGGCTGGTAAGTTGTGCCAAATTGTCAAGAATATTATTTCTGATGAAAAGGTTTAAAATCTTTTAAGTCTTCAAAATCAAGTTTCAAGATAAATACATATACCATGTGTGTTACAAATGACCCGACACGAGACAGGAAAAAGAACCTATGTGAATTTATATGGCTATGATCTGTAGATTCCTCATCATAGTCAACATTAGGCTATGTGTTGCTAGCCTATTACTGCTGATCAGAGTACAGGGCATTAGCCACAGCATGAATAATATTTTCTCTGCTGTGCTAGCAGTAAAGCATAAATTTATCCCTCTTTTAGTGTTAGAGAGGCTTGTGTCCAGAGCTGGGGGTGAGAGTATGAATGCGGTCTCCCTCGACTCATACACAAGTGATAGCATCCTGAGGGAGCTACAGCTGCCGACCAGCAACGCCAAGGTCCATCTCCTCAGGATAAACCCGCTACGCCAAGACTCAAACCGCTCAGAGACGAGTGACACACAAGAATATGCCTCCAATTTTGCAGCCTCATCTAAGCGGAATGCTGTCCAGGATATTGATGACTTAGAATTATGCCTTCCCTCATTTGAACGCAACAGTAACCGGACAGTCAAAAATCTTGTAGTAGACGCCAGTGGTGAGGACTCAGGTGGGGAGCTTGAGGTCGATGGAATCAGCTTCGAAGACCACTTGCCCAACTTTGTAAATTCGCTTGAAAAACTTACAAACCCCTCTGAGTTTTCAATATCCAATGGCCCAAAAATGAATCATTGCCAAGGCCGAAGTCGTTCAGATGTTTCCGAACAGGAAAGATACAGACAAGGGGGTGCGGACAATTATCATCGGACTTGGACTCCTGTAGAGAGTACAAAGCCGGTAATAAATGGACATGGTAAAGGAAAGTCATTAGACTCGCGTAGTGAGACATCTGGGTCTAGTGACAACTCGGGACATATTAGCATGGGGCCGAGAATGCAGCGGCGAGCGTCACTTGAGTCTGACCTGCTGTCAGCACGGGACCGGGTCAGTTCAGAACTTACGCAGCAAGTGGGATCACTTGAAACTAAGATATCTTCTCAGGTTTGTAACATTCGTCTTTTGATTGATTGATTCCCACTCAATGGTTTTATGGCATAATGGGATGAACAGAGTACTTTCATTGGATATTGAATTTAGCTTGAGTCAATAACAAATGCGATATAACGAATGCTTCATTGTTAGTGCATTTCGCTCATGTCATATGTACAATTTATCAGTAAGTTGATATGAAAACTGGGGTATATTCTACATGTTCCCATTCCGGATTCCAATGCATAACTTCTCTTTTCTTTCAGGGAGCACAAATTGCAAAACTTGGTGAACGTATAAATTACATATCAAGGTAAATACTGCAAAACCTATATTCTTGTCATGTTTAGGTCCTTAACGATTGAGCTACTGAAGTAAACTTGACGTTTGGTATTTTGTTGACGGTGAATGGAGTGGGAAGCAGTTCTATATGATAAGGGCATGTAGAAGCAGAATCACCCATTGAGAGTTTATGATGGAGAAATCTCCTTCCATACCAACTTCTCAAAAGGCAACAAACCCAAGGTTTCCTCTGGCTTGCAACGAGCATGTTGGAAGCTGCTGTCCATTTGTGCAGGCCTGGGCCTACATGCTTGCGGTTTGCCATGGGATTCATAAATAAACCATATCTGAAGGCCGTGGTTGGTTAGGCAAAGAAAAGAACACTTGCTATTCTTCAAAAAATAGTTGGCGATGCGCCCAGGTAAAGGTTTTCTCCATATACATAGTACAGTATATATCATGGAGTGAGTAATAGATGTTTAACGCCATTTCGACAGCTAAGGTCATATTCATGGTGAGAACTACATTACACAATTTCACAGAGGACTGTGTCAGTGCCCGCACATACCGTAATTTCCTGCGTATAAGGCGCGTCTTATACGGGGGTTTTAGTTCTCCCTGGATCCACAAGGGGGACACCAAGCCCTTTCTTTTGATATGTGGCACTCCCATGTAACCCAACCAGCAGCATATGGGGTGCAGAGGGGTCCAGGGGGTCCAAGAAACACACAGCTTTTTAAATTTTAAAAAATTCATTGAGTAGAAAATAAGTTATGAATTTTTCATTCTTCTGGCCAAATCCTAAAACTCTAGGTGCGCCTTATACACGGGAGATTACAGTATATGATATATCATGGTGTTACATTACAGGATACTGGAGGAGACTGCCCTGGTGGCCACCAATCAGTATCAGCCCCTGTCCTCTCCGGAGTTACTCCATGTGGTGCTCGACTCGCACGAGGGGGACGGGGATGACGTCTCCGTCACCAAGACCTTCGTACTCGACAATAGCCGACTGCAGCTAGAACCCATTAAACAGACCTTTGGTCTTCTCACTGTTGAAATCATTTTAGGTTTGTATTTTAAAAGGAATTCTTGTTATTATTTTTTCATGGCGGAAAATGATTGTTTTGACAATTTTTACGGTTCTTATGTTATAAATGGCGGGAGTGTTATCTCTTGTAAGTGCAGTCCTGCTTGTATTACAGCATATTGAGCATTTTGTGCATTCTCGATAACATTTCCACATTTCTGCTGGAATGAGAGATCATGATGTAAATTCTGTTTCATAGGATAGGTCCGCATTAATTCGGCCACATACCTGGAGTCAGGAATCACAAAAATGAGTGTGATATTGAATGAACATTGCCTACTACCGTAGTCAAATGACATTACACAGTAATTCAATTGGTTGGCAATGTTCCTTTTACATTATCCTAATTAATGTGTTCTCTGAAGGTGGTGGCTGACCCTTGGTAGCCTATGTGGCCGACTTGAGGTGAACCTACCCTTATGAAAATGTCATCCTGAACTTCAGAATGGCAAATTTTGATTAGATATAAGTAATTTGTATTACAAATTTTCTTTACTTCAGATGGTGAACCCTGTGTTGTTGGATCCAATGTGGATGGCTATCTTCCAATCAAATTTCAACCAAATGATACAATACACATTACCGGCAGGCGAGCGACTGAAGTTCTCTCTCACAGTGCCTTTGTGTCTTCCATTTAACCAAACACATTTACTGAGCAGCTTTATATTTATACAGATAACAAAGTGATATTCTGTTTATCAATTTTATACAATAAAAATGTTGAGAAGTTAAACTGTCTTTTTTTTTCAACTTCAAAATCCATTTTTCAAACCCAGTAGCAGAGAGAGGGGCCTACTGTCATAGAACGGATCCGCATGGCTCCAAAAGCTTTCCTTCCTGAATTTATGATTTTCAGTGGACCATAGAACTTGCATACAATAAGGTCCGTCATCTTTTGAACAATGCTATATGCTAAGGTGGTGATATTACGGAACAATTTGACAGCTGTGGACTGAATATCTTTATCAATACATCAATTTTGTGAGGTATTTCCCCCCTCACTCTAAGCCCATTGACAGACCCCATTTTCCCCCATTTGACGCATCAACAGCAGCAGCCCTCCAGGGTCGGTACCTAAGTTGGTACCTAATTCTAGCCCCAAAGCCCCTCGCCCGTGAATAAAGTGCCTAGGGACATATAGCTTATACGTGAGCTTTTATGGTACCTAACTACTAGCAGTTAAAAATTGCTCTTTTTTTCTGATGACAGGAATGGGAATAAAGAGACAAAGTCACATTTAGTAACGATAAGCGCATAGTACGTCCCTTTTATTAGGAGCACGATTAACAGTCACTCAGAAACATACTGTGGTATATATACACAGCACTATCCTCCCTTTTTGACACCCTACTACATTAATATAACGATTAACACACTGCGATAACTCGCTATCTGCGATAAGTCACTGTCTGTTGGCGACATTTTGTATCTGTGTGATTTGCGAGAAGTCATTTTGACAGTTTTCAATGACTCAGTTAAACTTAACAAGGCCTTAGAAAACTTCAGGTATTAGACACTCAACTGGACCAGAGTATGACATGAGTAGAAACACTCACATTAACCCTTTAAAGGCTGAATAGTCCATTAATCCATCATGCCATTTGGTTGTCATGATGCATGAATGCAGCACTGGTGAGTAATTCGGCAGAGCTACATGCATGCATCACAACGACCCTACAGGCTTGATACACACCAGAAGGGGCGGCACGAGTCATCAATGCAATGCTGGTGAGATTTGCCAGCACGGAATCAGCGCATCCCGACAATCGATAAACCCGCACCTAGGTGCCTAAGGGTTAAAAGAAGAATGGGAGGATCACAATATATGAGACAATTACAAGCCATCCCAATATCCTTATCTGGTCCTCATGACAAAGAGTAACTGACCAGCTTCTCATAGAACTGCTCCCCACTCTAATATTGCCATTAAAAATATCCATGAGCAATTCTTAGCAGCTTTGTGCTTTTGTAGAAAAATAGTGTTTATCCAGAGTTTTACAACACGCAAGTCGACTCGAACAACATTGGAAGGCGGGCGATTAATTGCTGACTAACCTCCGTGTGAACATGGCCTATACTGGTCATCATGCTCTATAGACATTCTCTTTCTTAAATTATCACCCAAGTTTATCAGTAACACACTACATCACTTCATCCAGCCAATGGTTGGTATGGTTACGTAAAACACCCCTTCCGCTTAAGGATTTTATAATAACAACCAATCCTGATGACAATTGTGACATATACTTGGAGGAAGTTTTCTTGAAAATCCACTTTATTAATGGGGTGGGATTCATACAGCGAGACAATTTATGAGTGGTTATTCTTTTATTTTTATATATATTTTTTTTTGTAATTGAACAATCAAATCAATATAACCAATTAGAGGCAAACACATAATGATTTAGTAACATATATGAAATATAAATGCCAAATGTCATGTACTAAGCATCCAATACATCAACATAGGCCTAACAGGTAACAAAGGTTAATTAGCTGCTTTTTTACCCTTTTAGAATGGGACAAAGCATTATAATGATGTTAGTGATTTGTATGTACAACGAGTTATTGAGTATATACTAGCCTCCCTTCCTACTGCTAAACTTAATGAAAAGCGACCTGGGAAAGCGACATAACGAACAGCCACACTCTTTCCAATCGCTTAGTACAAATCTGTAGGAGCCGAGAGCAGAGGTTTGCGGGAATATCATGGTCACATATTGCATTCATTTTCATTTCTCTATACAGATCGAGTTATTCTTATTTACAGATACATTATTGTACATTCAACAGAATTGCCAACAGAGTTCCTCACAACTATTACATCATCTATCAATCCTGGCTTGCTGCGCTATTACATTTAGCCTTCACAAATCTAACGAGAGTAAGAATCATTGCGCCAGTGACGGTATGCACACATGGGTTGGCATTCACCGTCGTTTCCCTTGAACACATTCATATTCGGATCCATGATTAAAACACATATTGTCTATTTGATGGGAGTCTCTCGCTTACGAAACATTAAATCAATTTACATGAATATACTATTTCTCAAAGAGTTTACGCCTGAGCACAAACATACCCTAAGTTAAGCTAACACTTCTCATCCTTACGAGGGAAATTACAATTTATGCTCTTACATGCTTTAGTAGGAATCACTTGGAACAAGAACCCATTAAGCTGTGTGCTAAGCGTGAGGACAAAATTGTATGTGAGGAAATATACATCGAACATAAAATAAGCAGATTGTCATTCTGGGGATATTTCCTTCAGAGATTTGGATTGAAGTTTGCTGCATTTTCAGTTAAAATGATATTCTTTTGAGTCTTTCATTTTTACAATATAGCCTTGTATCAAAGAAGGTGACATACTACCCTCCAAAACTCTTTAGTAAATGTTAAGCATTTGTTAAGGATCACTAGTGCATTTATAACTCATGAGACGATGACGCTTTGTGTATACTTATATCGATTGGCATGATTGATAAATAGAGGCCTCACGAGTAGGCTCGCCAATCCTGCATACAAATGACATGCATCGTGACGACCAACAGTCATGATCCATTAATGCACTAAAGGTCCTTCAAGGGTGAGGCATAAGCAAGCAACAGAATACCGCAAAGAGCGATTATTTCTTATCTAAATTATGCACAATTAGATGACGGCACTTAGCTAGAAATTCCACTCTCTTGTTAACGTGGAATAGGAAATTTCCAATTTTTGTTCTGAATTTAATCGGGATTAAGCCAGGTTGGTTGAAATTCAGAGATGCCACTCACTGGCTGACAAAAAACAGGAAAACTGGACTTTTAGACACATTTTCCCAGGAATTTAACATAATTTAATACAGGTATCTCGGAGTGAAAACCAGGAATTCCTGGTAAACCAGGAAAAGTGGCATCACTGGAAATTAAGAGTAAAATCTTGCACGTGACTACCGGTACATGCTGCATAGCAAAGTGGATATATAGCAGGGAGAAGGAAGAAATTCCTTCAAAAGTATTAAGAGTGGTATCTCTGCTGACGGCAGGCTTATTTTATACCAGTTCTGTGCAGTTTATAATCTCCCGCCTATAAGGCGCGTCTTATACGTGAATCAAAAGCCTACTACACCTTATAGAGCTTACCAAAAGAGGGGGTGCGTCTTATAGGCGGGGTACTTTTACTATAGAAAAGTACTAAACCTTCAAAAATCAAGCCCCAGGTGGGTCTTATAGCATTCTCCTGAACTCAGGGTGCGCCTTATATGTGAGGTGCGCCTTATACACGGGAAATTACGGTTTATCAGCAAATTAGCACAGGTAGCGGTTATTTATTAGTTAACAGCAAGTTCTGACATCAGGTTAGGGATGCAATAAATGTTGGAATCGTAAGTTGTTTGACTGAATTGGCCATGAGGAATCAATAATTGTCCCAGTTAAGATTGGTATATTTCAAACTTTTATATCCGTTTGTCGTTATAATTCTTCAATGTAGTGTAGGCGAGTAATTCGCCGGTACTATGCTGGTGTGCTGATATGATGCAGTGGCCATGGCGAGTTACTCTGCAGAGCTACAATATGTAATATGCTAACAAAATGGCATTATGAATATTCTCATGTGGTGCTTGAAATAAGATATATTTTCTTGGCCAAAGAAGTCAAACATCTACCATTCCATTTAATATACACTGTCAACAATGGATTTCAATTAAGTATATGTACAGTTGTGTGACAGATAAGACAATGCAGGAGTTCATAGCAAGCGATCATACACAGCCGTTAGATTATACAGGTGTTCATACACTCCTTACAAAACAGATAACTCCCTTACATCTTACACATGGAGAAACAGATGTTGTTAACTATCTAAAGGCCCCTAATGCATTGATATATCGTGCCCATCGGTAGTCATGATGCAAGAATGCAGCCCTGGTGGGTAACTTGTCAGGGCTACCTTCAGTCCTCATGCCGATCCTACAGGGTTGATGCACTCCGGGGGGGGGGGGTCTGCATGATGCTCCAATGAAGGGCTATTGAGAAGACTCTTTAGGACTTCATTGGTGTATCAAGATAACCAATGAGCATGATGCACTCCTGACTAAGGGCCCTTAAAGATCTAACAGACAAAGATATGGATAAAGTCATCACAGTCTGTGAACCGATTCGTGGCGAAAACTGTAGGTTGAAACTAGAAATAAGAACATTACATCTGCGAACCAGCGGTCCTTTGCGCCTAACGTGAACCTTTTGTCCAATATTCATCACATACAAGATAACATTCTAGAGACTGAATCAACAGTGCCACTCATAGGTCGGCAGGAAGTGAAAAACTCTTTTATAAAAGATTTTAATTCAGCTCTCATAAGAAATCTAATAGATAGTATTTGATATGGAAACTCTGAGGAAAATATAGGAAATCCTAGGAAAAATGACATCTCTGCAAAAACACCCACAATTGGAAGAAAATAGTGCACTTGTATATACTCTCCTATATCAAAATAGCTTCTATCACTACAAGGACCATATGGTAATCATTTATGAATTATTCAAATTAACAACGCTCGAATTTCCCTCACAAACTAGACAAGCCTATACCTGACAAAGGCGGGTTTATGAGCAACTTTGTTGAAAAATTAGGCATGAGTCATTTATAACTACCTGGGACTTTGGTCGGTGTTTTTACAAGAAGAATAAGTCTGCCATTGGCCCCTCCCCCCGTGCGAGTGAGCACTATGAAATTTCAACTCCAAACCCCTCCCAATCACCGCCACCATGAAAAAAGTGAGTACGAAATATTATCTGCGCTGTAAAGAACATGCTTATCAAAATGGATATTTTATAACCCCCGCCAAGCGATCACATCCACCATTGGTCTCTAATGGTTTACAACCCGCTTGATATGCAGACTCGCTATATCCCTCCAATCAGACTCCTCCCTAAACCCCTGATAAACAGATTTCTGCAGGAAAAGAGAATCAGAGGCTTGTCACATAGCACCACTGCCAGAAACAAGTGGCATGATCATATCCCGACAACACAATCCTGTCCCATTGCGCGACACGGTTCATACGAGACCCAGTAATATTACACTCAACATGATTTCTAACAAATGGGATTAATCAAATGTAAGCCAGAAACCTGTACCCTTCTTCATGATCATGATGATCATCATCATTAGCATTATCCCTGCTCCACTTACTTTCCTATTTCATTAACTTTGGCCAACTCAACTGATATATAGCTGCAAATTATTTTATCGGAAACAAATTTTTATCGACTGACCGAAAGACATAGATGTTCAGGTATTAATGTCAACCATAAGAATAGCAGCCAATGTCATGCAAGCCACACAAGAAGCCTCTTCCATAACATTGGAACCAACATAATCATGCGAATCTATGGGACATAAATCTGAACAAGGGGTCAATGGTTAGGAGATTATGTTAAGGATTCAATTGAAAATTTAGGATCTAAGATCTATGATCAAGAGGCCCGTGTTAAGGATGCAATTGAGAGGATTGAATTTAGGATCTGTCATCTATGATCAAGATATTAGGATTTCATATTTAAATTTGACGATCAATTCTGAGTTTAATATCAATTCTAAAAGCAGTTAAATTGCAGTGCGTTTCCCGGATTAGAAATTTATCCCATATTTTCGGCAAAGTAAACACAGCAAAGCTGTAATGCCGTGCATATTTATATCATGTTCTAAGAAGTATAGAATTGATTTACAACATTTTTAATATGATCTTAGATCAAAATTTTCAGAACAAATATTATTTTAATACGGAATATAAAAGCTCTTCATATGTTGTGTGTTTTGCAATTTATTAATCTATAACATACTTTCAGGAAAGTAAACACAGCAATGCTGTAATGCCGTGCATATTCCTATTATGATCCAAGGAAAAAAGATCATTATATATGAACTCTATGGCCTTTGGAATGGACCTATACTTAAATATATGCTCTGATTGTGGTGCTTCCTCGCTCTCCATGTAAAATCCTGTCCCATTGCTATAGTATGGAGTAAACCTATGCCTGGATTAAAATATGCAAATAAGGAATGTGTGTGAGGGTTGGGAGTAGTGTGGTGGTGGTATTGGTGGTGGTGGTGTCACAATGGTCACTAACATCCATCTGATAACTTTTGAAGATCAAAATTGACCACATATGACCTGGATCCCTGTGATTCCTGAAACCAAGATGGCCGACACACAAGGAAAACAAAAGAATTAGGTAGTTGAGGTGTCCCAATGGTCACTAACATCCATCTGATAACTTTTGAAGATCAAAATTGACCACATATGACCTGGATCCCTGTGATTCCTGAAACCAAGATGGCCGACACACAAGGAAAACAAAAGAATTAGGTAGTTGAGGTGTCCCAATGGTCACTAACATCCATCTGATAACTTTTGAAGATCAAATTTGACCACATATGACCTGGATCCCTGTGTTTCCTAAAACCAAGATGGCCGACACACATGGAAAACAATAAAATTGGGTAGTTGAGGTGTCCAAATGGTCACTAACATCCATCTGATATCTTTTGAAGATCAAAATTGACCATATATGACCTGGACCCCTGTGTTTCCGAAAACCAAGATGGACGACACATATGGAAAACAATAGAATTAGGTAGTTGAGGTATCCCAATGACTACTAACATCCACCTCATAACTTTGAAAGATCAAAATTGACCATATTTGAGCTGGATCCCTGTGTTTTCTAAAACCAAGATGGCCGACACATATGAAAAACAATAGAATTAGGTAGTTGAGGTCTTTCAATGGTCACTAACATCCATCTCATAACTTTTGAAGATCAAAATTGACCACATATGACCTGGATCCCTGTGATCCTGAAACCAAGATGGCCGACACACAAGGAAAACAAAAGAATTAGGTAGTTGAGGTCTTTCAATGGTCACTAACATCCATCTGATAACATTTCAAGATCGAAATTGACCACATATGACCTGGACCCCTGTGTTTCCTAAAACCAAGATGGCCGACACACAAGGAAAACAATAGAATTAGGTAGTTGAGGTGTCCCAATGGTCACTAACATCCATCTGATATCTTTTGAAGATTAAAATTGACCACATATGTGACCCATCCTAACAAAATGGTACGGAAGTCGCACATAAAAATGTTTAGATATTGCCATATTCATTTACAGCTCATCAAGAGCTTTCATTTGGTATATAACACTTGCATATTTGAACCAGGTTGCCTTCTGTGGATCTTCTAGAAGTAAATGAAGTTGGATCAATCAATAATAGATCAAACCGAGATAATTGACGTATTAAACAAATGATAATTTGTAAATCCTATATAATTCCTATGCAATTCTATATAACCACTAAAACTACAGCCATGTCTTTTAACCAATTGGGACTCAAATTCAATTTAGGAAGCAAGGATTCTAAAGGATATCTACCCATATGTTAGAAAAATGCTAAAATCTCAATTTTGAAAAATTTGATATTTTTGACACTATGCAACTCTAAAAGGCCATATCTAGGCTTCTAAATGTGCGACTTCAGTACCAATTCGTAAGGATGGGTCACATATGACCTGGATCCCTGTGTTTCCTAAAACCAAGATGGCAGACACACAAGGAAAACAATAGAATTAGGTAGTTGAGGTGTCCCAATGGCCACTAACATCCATCTGATATCTTTTGAAGATCAAAATTGACCACATATGACCTAGATCCCTGTGTTTCCTAAAACCAAGATGGCCGACACACATGGAAAACAATAAAATTGGGTAGTTGAGGTTTCCCAATGGTCACTAACATCCATCTGATATTTTTTGCAGATCAAAGTTGACCATATATGGCCTGGATCCCTGTGTTTTCTAAAACAAAGATGGCTAACACATATTGAAAAAAATAGAATTAGGTAGTTGAGGTCTTTCAATGGTCACTAACATCCATCTGATAACTTTTGAAGATCAAAAGTGACCACATATGACCTGGATCCCTGTGATTCCTGAAACCAAGATGGCCGACACACAAGGAAAACAATAAAATTAGGTAGTTGAGGTGTCCCAATGGTCACTAACATCCATCTATAACTTTTTTTTTAAGATCAAAATTGACCATGTATGACCTGGATCCCTGTGTTTCCTAAAACAAAGATGGCCGACACACATGGAAAACAACAAAATTGGGTAGTTGAGGTGTCCCAATGGTCACTAACATCCATCTGATAACTTTTGAAGATCAAAATTGACCACATATGACCTGGATCCCTGTGTTTCCTAAAACAAAGATGGCCGACACACATGGAAAACAATAAAATTGGGTAGTTGAGGTGTCCCAATGGTCACTAACATCCATCTATAACTTTTTTTTTAAGATTAAAATTGACCATGTATGACCTGGATCCCTGTGTTTCCTAAAACAAAGATGGCCGACACACATGGAAAACAACAAAATTGGGTAGTTGAGGTGTCCCAATGGTCACTAACATCCATCTATAACTTTTGAAGATCAAAATTGACCACATATAACCTGGAGCCCTGTGTTTCCGAAAACCAAGATGGCCGATACACATGGAAAACAATAAAATTAGGTAGTTGAGGTGTCCCAATGGTCACTAACATCCATCTGATAACTTTCGAAGATCGAAGTTGACGATATATGGCCTGGATCCCTGTGTTTCCTAAAACAAAGATGGCCGACATATATGGAGAACAATAAAATTAGCTAGTTGAGGTGTCCCAATGGTCACTAACATCCATCTGATAACTTTTGAAGATTAAAATTGACAATATATGAGCTGGATCCCTGTGTTTCCTAAAACAAAGATGGCCGACACACATGGAAAACAACTAGGAGGCGTGTATTTGATGGATTAAGGAAATCAGTTAAGCACGGCATAGCCGTGGTGATTTATTTTATCACGGTTAATTATAATGCTTAAAGTGTGCATCAATGTAGCAGGTCACCCATAAAGGGTTAATTGTGCATCAATGCATCATGCCATCCATAAAGGGTTAAGTGTGCACCAATGCATCATGCCATCCCTAAAGGGTTAAGTGTAAATCAATGTATCATGCCACCCATGAAGGGTTAAATGTGCATCAATGCATCATGCAATCTATAAAGGGTTAAGTGTGCATCAATGCATCATGCCATCCCTCAAGGGTTAAGTGTGCATCAATGCATCATGCCATCTATAAAGGGTTAAGTGTGCATCAATACATCCCTAAAGGGTTAAGTGTGCATCAATGCATCATGCTATTCATGAAGGGTTAAGTGTGCATCAATGCATCATGCCATCTATAAAGGGTTAAGTGTGCATCAATGCATCATGCTATCCCTAACGGGGTTAAGTGTGCATCAATACATCATGCTATCCATAAAGGTCTAAGTGTGCACCAATGCATCATGATATCCATAAAGGGTTAAGTGTGCATCAATACATCATGCAATCTACAAAGGGTTAAGTGTGCATCAATACATCCATAAAGGGTTAAGAGTGCATCGATGCATCATGCAATCTACAAAGGGTTAAGTGTGTATCAATACATCTATAAAGGGTTAAGTGTGCATCAATGCATCATGCCATTCATAAAGGGTTAAGTGTGCATCAATGCATCATGCCATTTCTAAAGGGTTAAGTGTGAATCAATGCATCATGCTATCCATAAAGGTCTAAGTGTGCACCAATGCATCATGCCATCCATAAAGGTTTAATTGTGCATCAATGCATCATGCTATCCCTAAAGGTTAAGTGTGCATCAATGCATCATGCCATCTATAAAGGGTTAAGTGTGCATCAATACATCCCTAAGGGGTTAAGTGTGCATCAATGTATCATGCTATCCCTAAAGGGTTAAGTGTGCATCAATGCATCATGCCATCTATAAAGGGTTAAGTGTGCATCAATACATCCCTAAGGGGTTAAGTGTGCATCAATACATCATGCTATCCATAAAGGTCTAAGTGTGCATCAATGCATCATGCCATCCATAAAGGTTTAAATGTGCATCAATTCATCATGCCACTTAAAACTCCTAAAAAAGTGCATCATACTTATGTGTACATGTATACATAAATACACATGTAGGTGGCCTTTAGTGGGTTAATAGTCAGTGGTGCTGAGAAACGCACCACCAGCAGAAGAGAACCACATGGTGCTGGGGGAGGTGGTGCCAGGCAGGTATGGGGCCACCCCAGGAGCACAGCCACCACCACCATTCAGAGGTGGGTTGGGGGGGGGGGGCTATATATACTATATACCATGGCTCTGCCTGGTGTCCAGGGCTACCACCACTGTCCCCAGGGTCTACAATAACAGGTCCACCAACACCACCACTGCCACCACTTCTATGCTTGACTGATTTGCAGATTTTAATCCAGGTATAGGCATACTCAATACTGTACCTATGAGAGGATTATACATGGAGAGCGAGGAAGCACCACTATGAGAGCTTGTATTTAAGAATGGGTCCCCTCCTATAGCCGTTCATTCTTAAGAATGAACGGCAACAATTAAATACTTCTGAGGTTTTGGGTCTTTGAAAAGATTTGGCAACTCAGAATACGAGAGATAAATTTCAACATTCTGTTATGCTCTTGTTTATATATCATATGTATTACCTTCAGATAATAGCTTGGCTTCCTAGACGTTAGCAGTGGGAACAGAGAAATCTGTATCCTCAAAGGTACATAAGCCTTTTTTTAATTAACTAATATAAATGACATATCAGTACATAGGGCCTTTCCTTCCAAGCATGATTCAGTCCCTCTTATTTCCCTGCTTTCCAACTTGATGTCGCGGATTATGGTCAGGATTTTAGTAACTAACGCATCATTAATGTACATGATGTACAATCTACCAGATAACGCCCTCCTTTGAGTTTGGGAGAAAACTGGTATAAGTTGTAAAAATTTTCACGAAGACAAAACAGGAAATGAAAAAAGCAGAGAACATAAGGTTTTCAAAGGGGAATTGGTATGGGGCGGCATGTATCGAAGCACAAATCAATAGCTTCCACTGTAGATATGTTCGAATACCTTTTGATTCAGAAAGGGAATATGTAGGTTAAGTTCCTATTATGAAACATTTTTAACATTAGATAAGGCGAAGCTAGCATCACTTGTAATTTCACAGATATGTGGAACTAAGAAAAAGATCTGGAACCAGACAAAATTCTGAAAACTTATATCCCTGAAAAGTGGGCTATGATGTTCTATATACCTGATAATATTTTGTTCTGTTCTTCGAGGTGGTCTACAAGAGCTATATATCTTTTTTCAATATTACCAATTCCATTATTGTTAGCTTACATGTAATTATACTATTTGATGGCCATATTTTACTCTTCTTTACAGAAACCGTATGTGATAATGTACATATTCAAACAAGAAATACTACAAACTATATAACAAGGGGACGACAAAATGAAAACCTACATTATATAACAGTAAATGACTACAATATTTTCCTATTATCTTTCATGTTGCAAACTACTCCTCTTGGAAACAATTGAAAATTGATCTATTTCACCTTTATACATATTTACGATTGGGACTGTACAGGAAATTTGCCATGTACATTCTTCATCATAGACTACTAGAACAGCTACATACAGTGTGGGGCTAATAACGTAATTCTACTATACGGGATGAACCTACTCGATGCTGTGACGGCGATACGCACAGTGAATACATGCTAGTGTTCGGTAATTTTCCCTGACACCAAAAGAGCGCACAGCGGTTACCACCCTTTTCATCCTCAACTGAGCCTTGGAATCCTCTTTTAAAAAGTATCTTATGTTAACACTGATAAATATAGTGGAAGAAATATAGATAACTTAGTCAAACACTAATTTGAAAAGTCTACCAAAGAATATTTCCTGTGTCAAATTTCCCTCTAGAAAACCGGGGCTGCGGAAGAAGGTTGAAAATAATTCTTGTAAGTCATTGAAACTGTTTGGCATGAAAAGACAGTACACACTTTGCAGTAAAGACTCCGGACGGAAAACCTGCAGATCATACAAGGTGATATACACAGCGAGAAATCAAACAAGAAATACGCATGACATACCTAGTGGTGCATTATAAGGTTATACAGACTAAAGGAAATTTTTGGAAGCAATTTACCATGTATTGCTGGATTGGATAAAGCGTGATAGAGAAATTCCTACAATGATAACAGACTGGGACTCTTTTCTTTTTTTCTCCATTTTAAGGGGATTTCTATGTATCTGTGCGAGCATGGGTGCATGCGTGCGTCTGTGCTTCTCGGTGCCCCTCTACTTGGGTTTAATTCGTCCATCAGCAGGCATACATGCATGTATGGTTAAACTGGCTTTGTACAATTCTAATGTCAACCCATGTCTGGACAAAGATTACTCCCTCCCACCCGGGTTCAGCCACTGTCGGAGCCGGTGCCTCAGCGAGTGTACGGCCTCACGGAGGTGAACACCGGATGAGGGAAGTGTTAGCTACGTAGGGCTGGCCTTGTCGGCTGACTGTACATCCGCCGCCAACTCTTCAGACATTTCCATGGGTTGTGTCAAGTCGTACTGATGATTGCGGTGTTTCTCAATAGCGTCCCATAACCGACAGACCACACCCCCTCTGTAGTATCATAAGACATTTGTGTTAGATTCATGAAGACAAGGGCACTCCAAAGGGGTCTATAGGAAACAGTGTTATCTCCTGATTTCACTTACTACATTCAATGGAATTAGCAGATAGTGCGTTTGAAGATTATCTTGACATTTTTATCTCATTTCTAGCACAAAGATGGGGTGCGCACTTATAGAATATATACACTCATCATGTAAACTATGCTACTTTCCAAAGCACGCACAGAGAGAGACGATAAAATCAATACATTATTTTTATTGATGATCCTACAAATTTGCGCAATATAACATACCTCAAGCCGAGCCGGAGTAGGTCGTCCTTTGTCATTAGTTCGAGCACATCGCGCTTCGTGTACTCCTCACTCACAAACTGAAAGCATTTAGTAATCATTTCAACATTTCTCAAAGTGAACATCAGATATAGCTTATTTCGTTACACAATTTGCCTGACCGACGGCAGGGGAACCAACGCTTTATTCTAAGTTAATCAGAATTTACCGAGAGTTGGGAAAAGGAAATCTTTAGCCATCCCGTAAAGCAGTCAACTTTTCCCTTGTATTGAATCGAAACTTCAGTTAACAGAAACCTTGAGACCTTACCTTGTTTATAGAAGCACCATCTACATTGAGGATCCTGAGCCATTCTACTAATGTCTGATCGGCCATTGGAGTATCATTATTTTCGGCTGAAATATGACACACGACACTACCATAATACTCACCGTATAAGGGTGTTTTTTTTTCTGAAATATCCTCAAAGGTTCCCCACCCCATGAGAATGATGGGATTTGGTATGGGGAGTTCCGAGCTACCGATATCTTTTTGAACTTTGAGAATCAATTGATAAGAACATAAGTTATAACATTTTTGATTTTCCTAGCATGATCTCATTCACGCGATGCGCCTAATATGCAGGGTAAAAATAACTCTTCTTTACTTTTGTTAAGCACCTTAAACACTCGTGAATAACCCACAGCTTATATGTGAATCAGATGTGGTAAGTGCATGTTATACACAAGTTACAATATCATGATCTCCCACGTTTATGCATACCTGCAAACTCTGGACAAGAAAAAAAGTGAGTGTCTTGAAAGTCAAACCCCCTTATAAATGATAAGATGAGATTTCATTGGATCTGGACGAATCACAAGATTGACCCAGATGGATATTAAGAAAAAAAACTGAGGAAACTCGGGAGTTTGTAGGTATGTATATGGCGCATCCCGTGTATAAGGGGCACCCTTGGTTGAAGCGAAAGCTATAAAGTGCATCTAGGGCCCGATTTTGAACATTTTAATATTACCGGTATTTTTAATGTATTTATATCCCGCATATTAGACGCACCCAGAGTTCAGGATTATCCTATCAGGCACAGTAGGCCGCCGATTCACTTATAAGACGCATGTAATACATAGATAATTACGGTATGTATAATTCATTATGCATTATTTCTGCTTTTTAAAAATCAATTACCTGTGTCAGTTACAGGTGAAACTCTCTGGGTACCTTTGACTGTTGATGTCCGAGGGAAGTGACTGGCCCTGAGCGTCATCCCGAACGCGTTGGCACCAGTGAGGTTGTCGCGTTGTTGTAAGGCGGCCAGGTGTTCATAGAGCTCCTGAGTGTTGGCCAATGACGACTGCAGCAGATCTCGGTAAGACTTGTGGAGGTCCAGCATACGGTGTATTAACCTGTGTGTGAAGGAGAAAAGAATTGTAGTCTACTTCTATCTTTGAGTCCTGCATATAAGCTATGTTATGTATATAACAAGAAATGCGGTTGTGGCCGCATAAAAAAACACCTCCCGCCGTTAATGTCGGTATACCAGTGTTTGATGACATGTCTCATAAAAGCAGACATAAAGAAGATTTCACAATTATCGATTTCTCTATTCAGTAATTTTGTATTGTGAGACCTCATCACATGGGGCAAATGCGGTACGGGAGTGCGCTAAAAAAGCCTACTGTAATTTTCCGTTTTCCCGAAGTTTAAACTCTCTGTAAATGGTCGCAAATGAGCACAGCTCCTGTATAAGCACAGGGACAAACAGGTACTTGATACTGAAAAGTGCAGGTGCGCATAAGGAGGCAATTATGGTATACACCAAGCAGGCTTATTGTAGCTTACAGAATGTTCCCAAAATCTGGGTGCAACAGTACTAAAAGTGCCCATAATCAAGGTGTATCTTTGTTCTGAACGCAGGGGGTGGCTTACATAAGGGTGCGGCATATAAAAAGGAGTTTATGGTGAGTCTTTTACTAAAAAAATGGCCAAAGTTATTGTTTTTCTTTGATTTAATAATTTCAGGCCTAGGTTAGTTGTTTCTGAAACCTCCCCAACTGGGAGGGTGATGCGGGCAGAGGCATTGGGGCTCTAAACCTCTGGGTAATAGTAAATGAGAGAAATTTCTCAAAGTCACAAAATCATTGATAAGGTAGAAGAAAATTTTACAGAAAATCTAAAGCGAATCAGGATTTTAAAACTTGAGGAAATGTAGAAAAAAAACCAGTGTATTTAGTAAGAGAAATTATCTCTTTAAGAAAAAACCAGGGATCAGGAGTAGAAGGCCTCAATTGGACCCTTATCTTATCTCTTATCTCCAATATTCTCAAAACTAATCCCGACTAACCACCACCTGATTTGGGATATTCAGTGCATTTCAGCTTACTTGACGTTTTCTTCTTCTGCCTCGCGTAATTGTTTCATGAGTTCTCTCTGGTCACTAGTGCGGAAGATGGTGCGTCCATCGTATGAATGACACGAGTTGTTCGGGGAGGCACCTGAAGAACCTTCCTCTATACTAAGACCAGGGTCTTTCAAGTTCAACTCTGCAAAGTGAAAACACGATAAATGAGAGTTATCAAAAGCGCCCACTATTAATTTCTACCTGAGTTCAACTCTGAAAAGAGAAAACACAATAAAAAAAGAAAGTTATCATAAGACCTCATAATCATTTCTACCGTACTGGAATAAAACTGAAGAAGCAACTTTAAATTTACTACAATGTAATGATGAAGTTACGGTTAAAATAATTTGTACAGTATATAGAATGACCATTTCATTAATGATCTTAAGAATTCCAGTTTTTCCTATAAAGCGTACTGCCGGTATTGGCGTATAGTGAAACCTCTCACCCGGGTTGAGAACTGTGAGAGCGTTGTGAACAGCGTTCCACATTAAGTTGTCCATGCCGAACACCCAGTGAGGCAGAATGTGGTGGTTCCGTAACGTTTGATTTACCTATGTCAACATATAAATGAGTACAGTGAATAGAATATTACTGTAAAGCACTCTGTGTAAGCTACATCTGTGTAAACTAAGCATCTGGGTCACTTCTTGGGATTTTAACCTGGCCGGAAGTGGACTGACGTCATACCGCCCCATAAACATTTCATTCCCTGAGAGACCCATCCGGCCACATCCCCCGGATAACCCCCCCCCCCCCTTTCAGATGAGATCTCATCTGAATAATAATCTTCCATGTAAGTTTCCATAAGTTTCAGATGATCTCATCTGAATGTAATTCAAATTCAGATGAGATCTGGCATATATCCTTGATCGGGGGTTCTGCCCCCGAACCCCCATTTTGGCAAGAAAGAAACAGAGAGGTGAACCATAATTATTTGATGAGACACAGAAGGGGTGGAAAGAGCCACCTGGAGGATGAAGAAGGAACTAAAGGCGACATCTAGAGGAAGGAGTGGGAAACAGAGGGCCAGGTCAAATCTGCAAGAAGTGACCCTTTTGCGTAAACTAAATATGGTGGAACTTGAATTTGAGAATTTACCAAAAAAATCTCTGAAAGATAATTATAATTTCTGTTTCAAGTATTAAGGGTGCACTCTACATGAGATGCACCTCATACATGATTTTTTTTTAAGTACCGGGTAAGTTGAATTAAAGATAATTCACACTGCCTGAAAAGTTGTTACCCTCACTGCGGCTTTTACACAAATGACTATGGTCATTAGAAAACTGATGCTGGTTAGAAAAATACTTACAACTTCCTGGAACGTGTAGAGCGCCAACTTCAACTCGTCCATAGCACCACCAGTGAAGTCCAACTCCTCGCGCATTGTGTCTGCAATGTTCATCGTCAACAATGTTGTACAATTCCACAACCGTTTTGTAGAAGAAACTGATTCTCATAAGTTATCGTTTCAGTATCTCATTACCTGCTGAGGCAAGGCAAGCTTATCTCCAGGAATGAAAGTCACAGAGCACGAAAATCCTTGAAATGGTTCAATATTCGCCCCAAAAAGCCCAGGAGCTTCAAAATCTCTGAAATCAGGGAATTCCCTGAAGACTTTCATCCCTGTATCTCCCATAACAAAAGAGCAATAAAAATAAAATCAAGATAAAATTTAAAAAAAAAAAAAAAATGAAAAGAGCCCCACACATTTGATTAAAATTCTGGGAAATCACGCTTGGTTTATTATTACCAGGATACTTTTAGAAACAAGTGAAGTTGTCAGATTAAATATTTGTCACCAGAGAACACTTACTAAGTGCGTCCTGTACAGCAGTGGGTCTATTCTCTTTGATCTGGTTAATCAAGCCACGCATCAACGTCTTCAAGTGATTCTGAAATAGGGTCATTTCTTAGTTAAGCAAGTACCGTAATCTCCCACGTAGAAGACGTGCTGCGCATATAAGACGCACCCCAAACTCAGCACATGCATTTTCGGGTATAAGACGCACATTTTAATGCTGAAATTTGTAAGATTAGTACTGTTCTACAGTAAAATTACCCCTCATATAAGACGCACCCTTAACTTCAGAAAATCCTATAAGACGCACAAGGCATTTGTTTGGCGTAGAGGACGCGTCTTATACGCGAGAGATTACGGTAATTCTAAAATACGATACCATATTGTCATGTTTAAGTGCCGGGATTTGGATAAGGGCCGGTCTACAAGGTCATGAAATGCACTAAAACTAGATCTCAAATAAGTGCCTGTCTTGTATGCTATTTCATACATTAGAGATTCTGAAATAGGGTAACCGTATCTAGTTAAATGAGTGATTGTGGAATAGGATAATGTTTGATGGTTATTACAAAAAAGAGTGGTTCTGAAATAAGGAAAACTTTTTCTACTTAAACAAGTGAGTCTGAAATACCTTGTCGATGAACTTTGTTGTCTGTGTTTTGTCTCTGCAGAGTAGCTCTAACCACGCTGCGCAAATCTAGAACACAAGCAATATTGTTATTCATCATAACAATACAGTATCCGTAAGAAGTGAGTGTAAGACTTTTTTCTGTCATATTTCATAGCGACTTCAAATCATTTCACAATTTGAAACAGTCATGGTTGAAACGGATTTACATTTATATATTTATAACTCAATATTTCATCATTGTTGACCTATGTTAAACAGTGCAAAGCAAAGATTAGGACAAACTTCTTACCCCCTCAAAATCTTCCATGAGGATTTTTGAGAGACGCGTCCTCTGCTCCGAGTCCTTTCTCCAGAAGTAGAATCCCTCGGTCTTACTTGAATGTGTGTCAGGAAAGCCAGACACCTCAACATCTGGTGTGGGTGACGGTGTCGGACTTGCATGGCTTCCGTATGTACTCGTCTGGGAGTCATTACTGTCAATAGACAAGAGACACAAGTGTCACTGATTGGTACTTGTATAAATTGTTGCATTATAAACTGGGGTTTTTTAAGGTAAAATGTATCCACTAAATCATAAAATAAAGGCAAAATTTCCCATTCACTTAAAAGGTAATTCATTTACTATATTTCTTTATAATTTTCTCCATTCGACATGGTGCGTATGCTTACTTACACAAGCGTTGTAAACTTACATTTTATGCCTATTAGAAGCAACACCTTAAAAGTAGTTTTGTTTTGCTATATATATATACACACATTTTTTATGCTAGCCCTGTTTTTTTTTTTTTTTTTTTTTTTGGTTTAATTGTCAAAGCAGGCTTGAATAGCCATAAAATCCAAACCAATGCCTGTGTGAAAAACTGATTTATAACCAAACCTAAAACAAAAATAAATTTTACTCAAATCAAAATTAGTTTAGAAGCATACCTTTTCCTGTTAGTTTATCATAAGTTAATGGATTTAGTCTAAGAGAGAATGATATTAATTTAGAGTAGCAAGGGGAGGACAACATAACAACAAGCACAGGAATAGTAGAAAGCAGGAGTATGAACTAGGAGAAAGATTAAAGCAGTTAACCCTCTGGGTTGAAACCCTGGTAATCTCTCTTATTCTTGGTGAGAGTAGCTCAAACCTATGGAGAGCTACTCATGAAGACTCATTGTCTATCAACAGTGGCTTTTGCTAGTAGGCCTAGTACAGTGAAAACACAAATACCGGTGCTTAAATTGACTACTAATTTCAACTTTGTTAGAATCTAATATATATGTGACCCATCCTAACAAAATGGTACGGAAGTCGCAAATAGAAAATGTTTAGATATTGTCATTTTCATTTACAGCTCATGAAGAGCTTTCATTTGGTATATAACACTTGCATATTTGAACCAGGTTGCCCTTTGTGGATCTTCTAGCAGTAAATGTAGTCAGATCAATTAATAAAAGGTTAAACTGAGATAATCAACATATCAAACAAATAATAATTTTAAAATCCTGTACAATTCCTATGTAATTTTATATAACAACAAAAGCTTTAAGTATTTGGGGCTTAAATTCAGTTTAGGAAGCAAGTATTCTTAAAGACATCTACCCATATGTTAGAAAAGTTCATCAAATATCAATTTTAAAATATTTTATATTTTTGGCACTATGCAACTTGAAAGGGCCATATCTATGCTTCTAAATGTGCGACTTCAGTACCAGTTTGTAAGGATGGGTCACATATATCCTTATGTCCATTGATTTTAACTAAACTTATATCAAGAAATTTCACATAATTGACCTGATAAATAATCACACTTCTTCAGCAGAAGATATGGATATCTTTCTTCTCTACACCCTCGTGACTGAGAAGACACCTAAACTTTAAAAAAATGAATAATCTATCTTTGGTAGTATTTCTGCATACAGTATCATACTGTATAATCATGATCACATATCATCTTGAAATCTAAACTTTGCCTAGAAATGTTTCACTTTTTTCTGGCCTGGAAGTTGTACATGAATATTTTCCTCACCATTTTTTTTTTTAAGTTTTCAAAACTCAGCGCTTACTTAGTATTAGGAATTCATGCTAAAAATACATGGTAACAATCAAAAGTAAAAATGAAATTGTATTGGATGCCAGCAAAGGGAGACATACTTAGGAACAAAAGATCATGCAGATAATAACACCAATGTAAATTCTTATATAGTGGTACAAATAATACTTCTCTAAAGCACAAGATTAGGACTTTGGACACATAGTACTGGTTTTATCATCCACATTCATCAATATAATTCAAATTTAAGTTGACTATCCTCTTGATTATCATTAAAATGATCTAAGATAACTGATTTACAAGTCAACAGCAGCAACCTGATTCAATTGTTACACTTGTTTATATTAGTAACAATTCCTTTTTTTGCTACTTGCTTTTGTACCTTGCACGTGTGTATTACCTTTTATACCTACAACATTGTGTGTTAAACATGGCACCATGCAAACTTTTAACAAGAATGATAAGACAGTTTTGAAGTGGCCAATTGGGGTGGTGGTAGAGCTGGCTGCGTCAATAAGTAATCTTTTCTACATACCAGAGATAAATACCATAATCTCCCGCGTAGAAGACGCGTTGAGCGTATAGGACGCACACCAAACTCAGCAGAAGCATTTTCGCGTATAAGACGCACCTCTTAGGGCTCAATTTTGTAAATCCAGTACTGTTCTATAGTAAAATTAACCCTCGTATAAGACGCACCCTGATCTTGAAAAAATCCTATAAGACGCACAAGACTTTTGTTTGGCCTAGAGGACGCGTCTTATACGCGGGAGATTACGATAACGGTTAAAACACAGTGCTCCTATCTAGTAATCCTATAAGATCATATTTTGTGATGCTACATTGCTAAACATTATATGGGCCCAAGACAGATGCTTGGGGTATTCCAAAAATGCATGTTGTCTAATTGCTTATTTTATTTAGTAGGACCCTTGCTGCTATTTGACCTTGGCTAAAAATATTCTGTGATGAAACGCTTTGGAATATTAAGAGAAATAAGTAGTCCCGGGGTAAATGTTATCGAATGCCTTTTTAAAATCAACATAGGTAGTTAACATAGCATAATACCTCATAGATATGTCACATGCACATATGACCAACACCCTGACTTTGGGAAGAAGTTGTAAGATGCACCTGGGGCTTAAGAATTGATGGTTTACCGTAAATTCCCTTGTATAAGCCACCTCCCTAGTATAAGCCACACCCTGACTTCAGGAGAATGTTATCAGCTGCATCCGAGGCCTGAAATTTGGTTGTGTAGTACTGTTTCATAGTGCTAGATACCCTCGTATAAGCCGCACCCCGACTTTTGGCGGGCTTCCCTAGCCCACTTACAGGGATACCACTCACTGATCAATAAAAATTCGGAAATCACCCTTATTTTCTGGGCTCCCCATAGGAAATGCCTACAGGAAATAAATTCAAAAATTCGGAATTCCTAAAAAGTTAGGAAAAGTGGCATCTCTGCACTTAAAAGGGTCTATATCTCCTCTTTCCTATCCCCTCAGGATGTGTGTGGTGCACATATGCGCGGGCACTGACACATTCCTCTGTTAATTTATCAACCTGTGAAGCACGGGATAGCCACTTAGTGCCGCTAAAGTGCTGTAAAACACAAATCAATCAACCAAACCAGACTTTTGGCTAATCCTATAAGCCTAATTTTGATTTGGATTCTGGTATAAGCCAAGGCTTATACGAGAGAATTTATGGTAGTACTGCTCTATATTACCAAAACTGCCTATAAGCCACCCCCTGAGTTCAAGATACTCTTTTCAGCCATAACAAGGTTCTAAAATGTCATATAAGCTGTGGATAATAAGCGGGATACTTTGAAGCATTACATCAGTAAACTTACTGCACCTTTATACCTAATACTCAACATAATACACTCTACCTCCTGACATAATGCACTTCAGGAAACTTGTTCTTCTATGAGTTACATAACATGTTTCAGATAACACGTTTACCCGGTATGTTTACCCTGTAATTTAGTCTGAACGAATCTGTCTTCATATCTGACATGGGCTAAGGGTAAGAAGCAGAGATGCCACTCACTGGCCAACAAAAACCAGGAAAACTGGACTTTTGAACACCTTTTCCCAGGAATTTAACATAATTTAATACAGGTATCTTGGAATCAAAACCAGGAATTCCTGGGAAACCAGGAAAAGTGGCATCTCTGTAGAAGTCTACAACTACTATTTTCTTCTATTGTCGGAGTCATGATACCTCAGAAAATTTCCAGTTTTCTTTTTAGCATTTTTTACATGGCGTCAGAAACATCTCTGATGACGCATATGTTTGTTATGGATCTGTAAGTAGTAACCATGTGTTAGTTAGAAACCTGTTCATGGTTGTGATACCTGTAATCTTGTTATTTACTACACCAAAGGAAAATTCTTTGAGAACATTGAAAGTTCTGCCATACTACATATCATGCCACTTAACCTTTCATCAGTTGAAATGAAATGGACAGTATATAATATAAGTATATTCTCTGTACTGTTACATTTTAGCTCTTATGTATAGTTTTTTGGTAGCAGGTGTTAAAACTTCTCTTATATTTTACAACAGTTTCTTAAATAGTCTTGTTTTATATCATCTTCATTTCTTACATTATATCATATTACAATATATCAGTTTGGATTAGGTTCTGGGAGATAATGAAGTTCCTAAAATTTAGCAGTACAGAACATTATTTTTGTGTGCCTTAATGGACTATACTGCAGGCTGTCTTGGTCTAGGATATTCATGGCAATCTGTACAATAGAGTGTAGAAGTATAGGTGTGTAGCCTATGTTCATGTTTATTCTTTGTTTGACCCTTGCTGAATGATATGTAGTTTGACATTCTGAAATAGCTGTATTGGAGAAGGATAGAGCTATATCTTAAGTAAGACCATACAAGAAACCATCAAACCTGGAGAATTAAAAGTAAGACACACAACAAAGACGCCAAAGAATGAGGGTTTAGAGGAGGCAAATAGCCACACACCCACGCTAGACAAACCTGATGACGATGGGGGAAAAATAGATTTCGGGCACAGTCAAACTCTGTGTGCTATTTGAGCGTTGTCGGATCTCATCATCATCACACCTAGTTTCATTTGGGTCAAACAATTGGAAGAAAAGAGGAGAAATTAAGTGAATTAAAGAGAAGTGGCGACAAGGGCACACCCAAAACAAGGTTGGAGTAAAACATAATAAAAACATGCAGTTGGAGATTTTTGTGTGTGTGCTGTTGTTGCCAAGGCTTCTTAATTCTTCTGATAATGAAGTAGATTGGTGTTCAATTGTGGATGGCTTCAATTGTCATCTGAAGTACCATGCATTTTTCATTCTAAACTGACTGACTGGAATATAAGGTAGAGAGAGAAGAAGAAGCTCTGCCTACGCTGCTTACTGTTTAAAACACTGTCATCCGAACAAGTCCGACCCACTTAAATGACAAAGAATTATAAGCTATACTAATAGTCCATACAACCGAGGAAGGAAACACTGCTGAAAATCTTGAAAAAGGTTTCAAACCCATGCATTAGAATGCAGATTTCCTGATACAGAGCAGGAGGGAGAACAAAACCCCTTTCAAAAGAAAAAAAAACATTGCCAAGTGTTTAGTATGAATTTATATGTAAACTAACAAACCTTTGAATGCTTTCTGAGAAAGCGGGGTCCGAGGCAAGGACCAGGTGATGGCTATGTGATCGAGGCCGTTGGAACTGTGGCCTATCGGTATCAAAAGGCAGCAAGCAAAGAGAAATTGCATTCATTCATAACATACAAAAACAATGTAAACTTCATGCACATCACAAGTCAATAGCATCAAGTACATGCGGAGTCCAAAATTGAAATATTTCATGTCTTACAGATATGTTATACAGGACAATTACTTGTCCTTTAAGTGACAAAACACTATGACAAGCTTGTTTGAAAGGCTATAGGCAATCCAGGTTAATTAGATATCATATTCATTTTTCTATTCTACAATTGAAAAATCTAAGAACCTTTTTTTCTAAGCTACTCATATTGGGCAATCCATACTATCTGGTTTAGATGAGACAGATGCACTGTATGATATCCTGGGGCAGGTAGGGTGGTCAATTTATTTTGAAAGTCAAATGTCAGAAAGCGGTAAAGCATACGGTAGCAAGGTCAGTTGGGAAGAAGCAACTATTTAGCCTATCCCTCATAATCACCAAAATTAGTCTTCTGAATTTCAATGAGGTAAATAATAATATATTAAAGTTAACCATTTGATTCCAGCTTCTGTGTTTAATCTGTTTATCTCTAACCAATATCCAATAGGGTTGGTTCTTTGATACAAGACCTGTACCTATCAGACATTAAGAATGTGCAGGTTTTGGCCTGTACCTACAAAATGATTATACTACTTCTACATGGTGGTATTATTCTGAAACCCTTCTAAACCATGCAGGGTGGAACGTGCAAGGAAAATATATAACCTCAAGAATAAAGTACCTCAGAGAATAAAAACTAATCTAATCCACTCATTGTTCAGAGATATATGACAATGTACCTCTAATGTGGAAAAGAAGAGACGATCAAACATGTCCGTAATACAGAGAAACTTTCGCTTTCTTCCAAATTACTCCCCCAACCCCATTAGCACTTTCCATTATGTAATTTTGACTGTGGGACGGGGTACTTATCAACTTTATATTTTACACTTCCATATTAAGAACAACGTATTTCTGAGGAGACACCACCAAGCACTGCATCATATCAACACCATATTTCAGAATGAAAAAAAAAAGAGTTCTTCACTTTTTCTCTTCAGACTGATATACACCTATAACCCAAAATCTGACAGCAGAAAGACCTCCCTTCTTCAGATCTTCCAATAAGTATCTAAAATAGATCTAGGAATGGAATACTATTCTTTCCAAAGCTTTCATTAGATCATGCACTGATATTTCTTTAGGTTAGAACGAGCTAGACAGGAGGATGAAATAGGGAACACTCATAACAACTAACCAACCTTTCAGCATACAACTCATATCTAGTCAGATCTGGCACATTAAACAACTGTTGAATACTTGAGCGCCGTGCAGCCGGAGGACTGGATCCAAGGAAAGCCATGTCAAAGATGAGACAAAAAGATTATTTCCTATGAAACATTTCATCCAACATAATTTCATCTTAAAACCTCAACAACTCAAAATGTCATAACATTGATTTAAGACAAAGGCGTCTTTGGTGCCGCTATTCAAAAACACCTGGTACATGTATATTCAAACAACATGGTTATCTTAATTCATTTTAGATTCTGGTATTACACGTTTAGCAAATGGAGGCATACTTTGCCTGTTTGAGGAGTCAGAGTGATATACACCTGAGTACCTTGGAACCCCCCCCCCCCCCCCACTTTTCTAAGCGGTTGCATACTTATTTTTTGGCAACCTTATCCCTCAAAATGCCCCCCTCCTGTTGTAAAAATTTATCATTCCATTATACATATATGAAGAACATGCAACAAATTAGTTGTACATGGATTTCCCCCCATTGTTTCATTTCTACATAGTGCATTCAGGACATAGTGGATGTAACAACATACACTATTAGTATTATCATCATTTATAGTATGCGGAACACAATCACATCCTATAGATACAAAACTAACTGTCTTAAAGACAAACTCTGTATCTTACATAGACATCCTCCTTTGTTTATGGGATGATGAAATGTAATACTAACACTTGAACATGAATTGTCTCATGCTTCACAAAAGCTGTCTGACACCAAGTTATGATATCAGGTTGATATCATGATTCATGAGCTGTCTTAGACAGTAGATACTCCACATTTAACAATTATACATGATTGAGCTCTGTCCACCACTAGCTGGAATACACACTGCTCAAACAGTATAGATACACTTTCCCAAAAGTCAATAATGATAAGGATACCCATCTGTGACTTTCATTTCAAAAGAAACAATCCTCATTTGACCGCGTGTAACAATATCAAAATACCGGTGGACCAGGGAACTTGCAGGGACAGATATTAGACAACAACGTGTTTGATTGTCTTGCAACTTGTCATAAGAACAACTTTAACAACATGCACTTTGACAACTAACAAGCATTATGCAAAGAGATGCTGCACCACAAGAAATGATACTGAATCTGTGTTTTGCAAGCTGACCTGTCTAGCCTGAAAAATCTGCAATTCAAATAACATCAAGAATACTATTAAATCAATGCCCTTTTTTCATACAAAAAACCTGTGCTGATTTCAAGCCTGACCCTCACACACAAAGGTACAGCAATCAATGTTTTACAGGGGTAGTTACAGCAGCCTCACCGTGTTTTGTGTACAGGCTGAGTATGACCAATTTCCCCCAATCAATTTTCCCCAATCAATACACCATGTAGTTTCATATGGGATTTCTCTCCACACCTCACTCTCATCCAACCAGGTATGCTCCCTGTCAACATCAACTAGTGAATGCAAATATCTCGGGTTCACACAGATCTAAAACTGTGTAATGACAAACACTGATGATTAGTGACTTTGTTTTGTTTGGGTATAGATCATCTTTAATGCTATAATAGCATGGATATTGGTAGATGATAAACCACAAATACCCACCTCTATTTACCTCTAATGCCATGCACAGAGATTTCATTCATACCTAATACCTTACTGGGAGAGAAAGGTTAGCACACTGGTTTCTGACTTATTGCCTAATAGTGACCAGGTGACCAGTGAAGATTGCACAAGGCTCTCTAAATAAGCAGAATGGGATATGTATGATTGCAACTTATGGCAATATAGAAAAGATTGGATTAAACAAACCATTTCATGAAATCAAGGGCACTACCAACCGACGCTGCACTACAAGGCACCGGCAAAAGAGAAAATGAAGAAAGAAATAGAAACAATTTTGTCGTTTTCTTTTGAATTTGCTCAACTATTTTTGGTTTTAGACCTTTGGAACTGAAAGTTCCACTGTGTGAATAGCCGAGGCATTAACTATCTATGGTTTGATAAAACTAAAAACTATTATTCTAAGTAACTCTTATTTTTGAGTTTCCAAAAGGCTGATCCTTAGCACATGTATTTCAATTTTATTATTTCTCTGACATTGGGAAAAATCAACATCATTTTTGTTTATGAAAATTAACTGAAAAATAACGTTTAAAACATTACATTTAGTTTCTTTACACATAATGATCTGAGTGAGCTGTGGTAATGGCAACAAGAAAAAGATTGATGATGGGGGTACTGTCATTGTCATAATCAAAATGTAAATAACCAATTAATTTTTTTACACCAAAATAGTATGCATTTGTGCAATTATATTTGGTAAGAATATCTAAATTTGTGCAATTAGAGTTGGGTCACAGCTAAGGGATTCTGCTAAAGGACCGAAAGCAAAGTCTCCACTGGTCAGCAAGGTATCTAACCATTGAGACTTTACGGCAGGCCCGGTATTGTAAAGACTGGAAACTATGCCGAAACTATCTAAACCCTTTTCACCCCTCAATCTAGGTGTCTTTCCTTTAGAATGACAGAACACTACATTTTATGAATAAATTGTTTTCGCTTAGGACTAACTTTTCTTGAGTGACAAACCTATGCCATCACCAATTTATCAATTCTGCTCTCACAGTTATTTGCCATAGATAATCAATAGATTTAACTCTTAATGCCCACTGAATAAGGTTAGTAAACAGAAATCCCAGACATTAAAAGTTTGCATAGAAAAAAACACATAGAAAAGTCTATTAATAAAGCCTACTATTATGCATGTAATGGAAAGCTGTAAGGAGACATTAGGGCTTGGCCTTAGTCCTGAAGGGGTGTAGCTTTCTGCATCTACACTGGCTGATATATGGACAACATGGATTACGAGGACTGAAATCCAACAGGTAGGGCTTACAAATAATGACAGGAAAGATGACTCACCGAGTATGAGCCGGCATCTGTAAGCGAAGACTGTGTGAATGTGGCTGCCATTGTGTTGTTGGTGAGATAGGCGACTCGACCTTCCCTCCAACTGGTGCTGAAAGGGAAGACTGAAAGTTAGAATACCATTTTCTACATAATAAGCACACTTACCGTAAAAAGCACACGCTCTCTTTTTTAATCACATCAATTGTTAGAGTAGAAATGACCCAATTTTCCCCCTTTTTTTTAAGTCCAATTTTACTACACATATACTGTAAGTTTGCTGTGTACTAAATATGTTGTTTAAATATGCCACTCATCTACAGGTACACTTCATTTGTAAGTGATTTCACCTCTTCCCCAGTCTGCAAAATCGATCAATTCATGGTATAAGTAAAATTGAGTCTTTGACTCAATAACATCAATTGATGGTAATATAAGTGACCATGCATTAGACAGCGGACAACGATTGACCTGTGGGATCTTTTCTGGGTATTCTAGCAATCTTGGCATCAGCAAAGTATAAAAATGCTAGTGTGAGTTGAATTTGGTGTGACTTACTTGACACACTTCTCTCCAGTTCAGGGACATTTTTGTGTGTGGGCTTTTTTGTCTTTTTACGCTGTCCGCTTCTGAAACAGATGAAAATATATTGAAACTAAATAAAAGTTAAGGAGATTTCATCCTGTTTTTCATGAGTTGCATAACAGTATCTATTAACCCAAGGGTATTACCACTGTGCTGAGACTCAAGTTTACATCTATGGTGGCTAAGAATTACTCCTGACAACATCTGAGTTCAGATACTCAATGAACATGATATAGACACCACCTAAGGCTATGTAGTATTCATAACTCAAACTATTCCATTTTCTCTTTTCATACTGTATCTCCTTATACTCTTTGCAATGTCATTCAATTTAGTGATGCAATCTACAATCACTGCTGAATGTTATGTTCAGTAAATATATCTTTCTAACATAGTCAATTCATAATTTGATTCAGAATCTGTCCCTGGTGGTTGGTATTACAACAAATTAACACAACCAAACACTGATGCACATAAGTATTCCAACCATTAGCAATATTTAGATTGGTGAACAACTTATGACTGCGATAGTGCAAGGGCAAACTTTAAGCTTTTATACAAATCTAGTACTGATGTAAAACTCTTAATCGCCCTACTTTAGAATATTGATGGATTTACCTAACACATTCCTTCCAACCCTAATTTTTATACTCATTCCATGCTTAATCCGACTATATATCCATATAAGTAGCCCTGGTATATGCTCTATTTGTTTGCGGATATACTGCTTTGTAGGGATATTGTGGTTTGCAGAAACTTGATACAATAGGCACTGCATTTCACTTAGGTCGATGGGGTACCCAAACTGTATTGCTATTCAAGACATAATGTTAAATTCCCCCCTCATTTTGAGTAAGTGAGTAATAGATGTTTAACGCCATTTCGACAGCTAAGGTCATATTCATGGCGAGAACTACATTACACAATTTCACAGAGGAATGTATCGATGCCCACGCATATGTGCACCACATACATCCGAGGGGATAGGAAAGAGGAGATATAGACCCTTTTAAGTGGGCTAGGGAGGCCCGCCCCCTCATTTTTTACCCCTCAGATGACTGTGCACCATTCTAAAGATGGCACTATCTATGTAGCCTAAGTGTTCATGTTGTGGTCTGCATAGGTTAAGAACTTCCAACATTTCATTTCTATCAAATCTATTCATATGGATTTCAGGGTCAGATCCCGGATTTTGAAGGGGGGGGGGGCGCGCCCCTCATTTAGCCCCTAATTTTGGCTAAATTCTAGGGTAAAAAAAATTAGGTAAACTCTTAAGTACAGGGTAAAAAAGGGGGGGGGGGGTGCGCACCCCCTCTAAATCCGCCACAGGATTTAGTAAACGTTAATCTCATACTAGTCGAGGGAAATATTATCTAACAACATACTGACTCCATCATAACATTAAACAAGAACTCTGCTCCACTTTTCAAAATCCCAAAAGATAAATATAGAGTGATAAAAAGATATGAGCTGAGCAAAAAGTCAAGCCTGTAAAAACATTATTTGATGTTATTGGGAGGTACCAAAAAGCCCCACATATAAAGCTGCACCAGCAGATCTATAAGCCCTGACACACTGACTTCATGCCAATACAATGCTGAACATTAGGTCTGAATTGTTGTTCCCTACTGTTGATATCCTGCATAAAGGCAGGACCCTGTGATGAGGAAGAGCCACAGTGGACCTTTGAGTTGTGTATGAGCTCTGGCTTATACACACTGTTTTAAGGTGAAGAAAAAGAATCTGGTATATTAGTGTGTGCAATTGTCAACCTTAACAACAACCATTTCACACAAAAGCCCATCCACAAACTGACATAACATGCACTGGGGGCATGACCTGAGAGACTCCAACACCATATAGCTATCTTACATGGTATATCTAGCTCAAACCAATCTCACAGAATTCATGAATTCACTGTCCATCAGACATGCAATAGTCTCATTTGATTGGGTAATGTTCAATGGAATGGAGGGGCTGCACCCTTCCGGCTAAAAGACGCGATACTTGCTGGGTAACATTTATAAACCAAGTATACTCATCTCTGTTCCATAAACTGCAGCTGAAGCTCATTATTGTACCAAAGGTCACAAATGATGATACCTATACTGTGCTATTGGGCAAGGAAATTTGTGATAACAAAAACACCCACATAAATTTGGAAAAAATCTATTGGTGCTGCTGAACAATGCCAGTTTACTTTGATCCCCTGCAAGGGTTACCACATATTTGATGATAAAAACACAGAAGGTCAAATGCTAGCAATTATATAGGGTGTCATAGGGATTCTATATTGTTCGTTACTTCATATAAGCAGTGGCGAATTTAGACGGGAGTGCACATCCGCTCCTTTTTTGGCGTAAGCATGAGTTTCTTTGTCTAGTCTAGTAGCCCATTTCATCCCAAAATAATTGGTGTGCCCCTTCCTTACGAAGGTTGGATGCTGGAGGACGATGGTCTGTCCCTCCTTACCTCAGCACTACCTTGATGGTACTGGCACGGTTGCCATGCTCGCCTCACCTTATCAACTCTAGTTGTTAAGGCTGGTCTTCATGGTACATACCGTAATCTCCCGCGTATAAGGCGCAGCCCGCGTATAAGGCGCACCCCCAACTAAGGGAGGCCTGTCCCACGTATAAGGCACACCCCTAAGAGCAGATTTTTGTTAATGTAGTACTGTTCTATAGTAAAAATACCCCCCTATAAGGCGCACCCCAAACTCAAGGCAATTTTCCTCCCACGTATAAGACCCAGCAGCCTTTTGTTTGGCGTATAAGACGCGCCTTATACGCGGGAGATTACGGTAGTGTTTCTATAAACAAGTATGTATTGTCACCATAGCATCAGTGCTGGTTACTGGTGGTTACTCCTTTTCCAAAGGTTGGATGCTTCTCAACCGTTAGCAAATCTTGATTCCACCACTGACAAGCAACCTGGTCTGTAATCACCATGGCTGCTATTACCAAACATGCGTTCGACAATTTTATGACACCAACACATAGCGCAGGCAGGGGACCAAACAGAGGCATACCATGCAGTCCCAATGGTTACTATGAAATGAACATTTACATGGGGGTGGTTGGGCTGAGTGCTAAATTCTTAACTCAGCCCTCACTTACCTATCGCGTACAAGACTGAATGACCCTGAGCGACTACGTGAGATACTCGAGGCCCTGTATAATAGTAGTAAAATAGGCATGTGAGGCGAGAATTAGAGCCTTGGCTTCATAGATGGAGGTGCACCACGAACTGCACTGAGTTGGAATTCACAACCACAAAAGGACAGAATCGAAATATAATTTTTAGGGTGTTACTCGACAGTGACAATCGAACCTACAGTGGCCATCGTTCCCAGAAACATTGGTACTTTTGATTTCCTCCCCTACCCGGTACTAATATAAAAAGTGTTAGTATGGCAGTCAAAAGCCAAACCAACATGAAACAGATAACACATTATACACTTGGGTTATTACAAAGTTTGCATTGTTAACACCCATCCCTCTGACACATGTTGATGCGAGGCAATAATGAGGCTTTCATACATTGCTAATGTACTTTATATCTTGTCTGTATATAGTTTGTTGGTGTTGTGCGGGTAAATGAAGCCTGGTTTAAGGGGTCTATCCTTGCGTATATACGGCACCTTATACGTGGGTCATTACAGTATTATGACATAATATGCAAACACACTATCAGATCGACTATAACAACTCCTAAGATAACTGTTCTCTTCTTTTTAACATTTCTTTCTTTTGCATTCCTTCTGGCACCATACTTTACTTTTCATGAGTGCCAGACGAACTCAAGTTTTCTATTCTACCAACAAAGAAATAACAAAAATAAGCAGATTGCACTTGTAGAATGACCATCAGGTAGAACAATTAGAAGCTGATACTGATGCAATGTGTCAAATTAGAAAACAAGCCGATGAAATGGAAACAAAGGAGCATAACAACTAAGAAATCCTCTTTAAGAATATGTGGGTGTATGAATATTATGGAAAACACACAATGTCTTTTCTAATATAAAGTGGTGATTTCACTCTGACAAACATGCCTCTTGTGTCATTGCTAGATCTATCGATCGCAGGTGTATGCCTTGACAGTGAAAAAACTACTAGCCTTCGGGGTATATTCCTACCAGTAGTACTACCAGATCTCGCAAATCATGAATATTGATGCTATTCTCAATGCGTTCTTATGGCGAAGGTCTGACCCTTTTTTGCTGGTGGTTGAAGGAAGGCAGGGAGGAGGAGGGGGAGGGTGGCCATTGATAGGGGGGGGGGGGGCTATCGAAATGCACTGAGATATCAAGCAACAAATGCCTTGGCACAAAACAAATGGAAACAAAAACTCAGCGGATCCAGATGGGGCTGGATTGTTAAGGATTTTTCCCTATGTAGCAAAATTTTGCAAACAATATAGAATGACTTCTGCTAGGACAAAAAAAAACAACATCTGCAACAACAAAACAGAAAGACAACCCTGCAGAAAAAGTAGCATCTTGAGTAAGAAACTGAAGAGTACCTTACCCCCCCACCCCTGCTCATTTGCCTGTCATAACCTATCATACTCTTTAGTTTCGTCCTCTACAGCCAATATGTGCATTCTCTAGTAGACCTACACAATATAAGTATTTCTTTTAATACTGAGGGATTACTAAATAGTTGTCACTTTTGTGTTGTGACATATCTTTTCCCTATTGATACTATTTCAGGGATTGGAAGACACCCTCTATGAACTAAAACTATTAAGTGATCTGGGAGACTAAAACAAAATACTTGAAATAGGCGTTACAAGCTGTGATGCGTAAAATGCATAATAAAATCAACGTTTGTATAACCTTTGCCGATATGCAGTCGTGCCAAGCTGAACTTGCAGTTTGGAAAATGGACAAAACCCAAGATGATAGAAACTAGCCAAACTTTCAATCCCTGGTAAGCAGCCACACAATTAGGATAGTCCACACAGATACATATAGATTATCCTTTTCCTTGGCTCTTTATATTGACTTTGTTTTTCCTGTAAGCCAAGTGAAATCCAAAACTGATTCTCTGTTTCAGCATGGCTCACTAATCCTTGCATCAATATTTCACCTGGACTTACTTAGAATGAGAAAAGCATGATCATATCAGTTGGGTTGCATTATTTTCAGCGGGGTGGTGGAAGGTGGGTGGTGGCAATGTGAAACGTGAACAACTCGCTGATCAACGACAAGCCAAAGATTCTAAGGTCACGGTACTGTTTGTTGAGTAAGTTGGTGAGGGAGTCCTGACGCTTAATGAGATTGGTCTGCGAGTCCTGACGGCTGAATCGCTGGAGGCCGCATTCACACTTAGTTTTATCTACTGTACCACTCGATCTGAAAGCATGCGTATCAGTAACGGTGGGGCTAACGTTAAAATCTCTGCTTTGCCCAGTTAATGGTATGTAGGTGACAAAGAGAGCCTACACTATCTTGTTATGTATCTCTATAGGAATCCAGCAGTGTTCATAATACCCACCTTATCTACCCTACAACTATATAAACCTGGGTACATGCATACATGGAGAGAATAATGACTGGTTATATGAACGGAATTAAAACGATGAAATCCGGTAGCATTCATCTTACGAGTCTCCGCCAAGTATGCAAATATATCATTTGAACGCTCAAAAAATTATTTATTGCCCATTAGACCGTACTGAGATATTGTCTCAAAATATAGAAATAAGTATCACATCAGATAATTTCATCTTTTGTATAATCAAAAGATTTAGGTTTAATAATGGCTAGGAAGAAATAAAATCATCACTTTGATTTAGTTTCCCTGTATAATGACATGCAGGAATATTATTCCATCATCTCCTTTGATCTCTGGATCACTAAACTGGACCACAGAAAAGCAAAGCAAGACTCCAAGATAGGCTTTTTAGTATTGCTTGCTATACTTAGGGAATAGTATATGGTTACACTAAAAAGGTGTGATCTTAATGCGAAAACGGCTTGGCACACACTTGCCTTAATGCGCTACTTGACCACCTAAAAAAATATAAAATCCAAGCAGATGATTTTCCTAAAATTGCTAAGAGGGAGGAAATAAGTTTGGCAACATAACCCTACAACCATAGTAAGAAAACCATAATATGTGCACGTGAGTTATTTCCGGTACTGTATATTATAGGTAGCCAAAGTGGATCCATAAAAAGGTGCATAAGATAATACATTGTTTAGTGGAGAGGTAGACTGGGCAGGAAAAGGTTACATTTCCAATATTTATTATCATAATCCTTAGGCTCCATGTTTAAGGTGTATATATATAAGAGGTGCTAAAGAAATAGCAAAAGGATCGTGTTGCAGCGTATGTATTTCACATTAGCTTGTTTAATAGAAGTATGCAATACTAAAACCCGTAAAATAAGCTAGGAGAGAGCCATTACATCAAGATAACCAATGCATATTTCCTTCCTCCAAAATGTTGTACACTACCAAGGCAATGTCTAGAGGATGTTAGCCTTATGTACCAAGATGTCCTTCTAATGAGGAGGGTAGTTTAGGCATTAAGTATTTTAATCAACTTTGAGATAAATGCCAGTTTGCCGTGTTTCCTTGGGTACAATGCACACCTCTGAACTCAATCATAAAACTATTACACAACCCACCTTTCCATCATTTATTTTTCCAGTAGACAAAGAGGGAAGATTATTTGACTAAGTCTCTTAATGGTGTAGTACCTTTTCCTTTCTATGACCTATAACTTATACATTTCAATATATTAGGTCAAGAGTGTGAAGATGTGAGATTCGGGGAGGAACAGGGAAAACTATATGCTAATTCATATTTCTTTTTCTGCAGGAAGCCACACAGGGGGTGTCTATTTATTCATTTTGTTAGCTATGCGCCAACAAAATGTCTGCTTCCGATAACAGAGCATTTTTGGGTATTGAGACAGAGGCCAAAACGCTTCATATTGTTTCCTCGCATTTTGTCTTTAAACTTCATACTTTTTCTTTGATAAAAAAGTTTCATATATTCTCATCAATTTTAGGTTTCGCCACTGAATACAAGAGGACTGATGTCAAAATGTATTAACATTTGAATCACGCAGAAGCAAATCTGTCCCATAGCGATGGGTCACCTTAGCGTCTACTTTACGGTTCTGGTGGGTCATTACGGTGGGTATCATACGAGAGGAAATACGGCAGTGGGCAAGATATAAGTACCGTTCTACGGGCTTCTTCTTTTGCCAACTGAAAGAACACTGACATCAGTTATGGCTTGGATATTTAAAAAATTAAAAGGTTTATTATCTCTTCAGGATCATTATGATTAGGCATAGTGTGTAGAATCGATTAGATTTTAGTGTGCCTCTCCATGATAAATACTGCTTATTGATCAAGCGTTTTGATTTCTTATAATCCTTTTTGAGACATGAGGGAGCATATTGCCTGTGAAGTACATTATCATACTGAAATAAAAGATAAATTGGAACATGCCTTATTTCAAATGCATAAAACAGAAGCAATATCACTTACCTGGCTCTGAAATGTATAGACACAATATTGATTGTAAGAAAAATCAAAAATGCGAAAACTTTGGGGGAAAAATACTAAAAAATAGCTGATCCAAAGAGCTCTACATGACAGGATCTAAATTTTGACACAATGATGATTTATAAATCAAAATATATGTGTACATCGAGAGTTTAAAAGTATGGTACCGGGTATATACAAATAGATAGAGCATTTGCTTACTCGTCTAGGAATGGGTGATCAAGCAGCATCTCAGCGGTCCACCGCGTGTCAACATTAGGATCAAAACACCTGAAATAAATACATGGTTAATAACATATTTCTAAAGATCTTTCATAGCTATTTCTGATAATTCATAATGATCACATTTCAAGTATCCTATATTATCGTTCAGAGACACAGGTAACATTTATGCATTTTTAAAATGAACTTGAAATACTTAGACAGAATGGTATATCTAAGAACAGTTAACTCAGTTGGCTGTTGTTGGCAGACTGATTTCTTTGTGGTAAAAGAAAACCTATGACCGCCTCTTCTTTCCCTTTGAATTTTTTCTTGTAGTCTTTTCAACTGTGTTTAGACTTACTTCTCTAGGAAGTCCTTGGCCTGGTCGGACATGGAGGGTGGAAACTCGGGGTGGATCTTGTACATCCCCACCTTGAACATGGCGGCTTGAGCTGGCAGCTGCAAAGAAACAGTTCATAAGTTAAAATACAGTGAACACTCGTTATACGGAAGACTGATATTATCGGCCTACATTTAAAAAGTTGTTAAAGGACTTTATAAAAGTTACTTAGGGCCCGAGCTGTCCTTTTTGCAATATATTTAGTTTCTTTGTACTTTATAGATACTGTCGATGATCGGGTACTTCCATAGAAATGGTAAAATTCTTATTCTTACCTCCATGAAGGGAGAGTTACCGGTGGCCATTTCGATCACGGTGCATCCTAGTGACCAAATATCAGCCTGTCACAAAGAAAAAGGCATTCAAGTTTCTGTCCCAGCAGAAGATAAATTTTTTAAGTATGATATAGGACCAGATACTCTACACTTACTTAATCTAAATGGAGCCAAAAGATATTATATAGTGAACGGGTCCAGTCTTTTATTTCTTTCTGTCTTCTTTTTAATCACACAAAATAGGCAATTAGATACTTTCCTCATTTGAAGTGAAGTGATAGGTAATTCAAATAAATATCTTAAAGTTCTATTTGGTTCCTTAAACCTCATTCTGAAATATTTTCCTTGAGGCACTTAGATACATTAGGGCAAACACTCTGACAATCTAAGAACATACCGGCGGGCCATATCCTCGCGCCCCTTTGTCAATGACCTCTGGTGCCATATATTGGAAGGTGCCTGAAAGCATGTGATAAAAAGGTTTTTTTTTTCTCTTGCAAAGGATATATTGAAATAAATGTCTCACTTTTATATACAGAACAACCAGACTTCCAGTAGGTAGTTCTTAGAATATTAAATGAATACAGAATATAGAAATTAATGTATCCCATTAAGACAATTTTAATTAAATTACTTCTTTTAAGACAATGCTAATCTAACATATGTATGTTCATTATATACCAGAGATGTCACTCTCCCCTCAAACATCGGAATAAACTTTCTATTAAACTTTTGTTAATTTTTGACAAGAAGTAAGTATGAATACTAAACATGGAAATACAAGTGAAAAAGTGGGAATTTAAATGACAGGAGCCATGGTGATAAAACAGATGAGGTACATACCTGCGAAGGTGCCTGCGCTAGGGTTGATACCAGCGAGCCGTTTGGAGGTCCCAAAGTCTGAGATCTTCAACACTCCGCTGTACGTGTTGACTAGAACATTGGCACCTTTGATGTCTCGGTGAACGATGCGATTTTCATGCTGAACGAAAGGAAATCACAGTACATATTTTTTTTGGCACTTTTTCAAAGGGCCAATATTGTCTTATGCTTTACATCTTTGCACAAGAAAGTATATCATTTGCTACCACATATGATATTTCATTTTTCTACTGAAGTATCAGGGATCATAATGAAGCGATATTGGTATGTCTGTTTAGCAGAGGGTGCCTACCAGGTATTTTAGTCCTTTGATTATCTGTCGTGTGTAGTAGGCAATAGTCGTTTCATTGTCCTTGAGGGGTCCCCACCGCGACTGCAGCAAGTCTGACAAACTCCCTGTGAATGGTACATAAAACGTTATCTTCAGTATACACTTACATTGGTAATGAATATGCTCCTAGCTCGAAAAGAATCTAATGCAGGGCATATCATTATCTACTGATAAGTTTTAAATTCCACAATACACTCGAACAAACTCTTCCATCCATATATCATACTTCACATGAGGGTGATACACAAAAATTTCCAGAATTTCTAATTTACAGAGATGACAAACCTCCAGGCACTTGTTCCATGAAGATCTTGAAGAAGCCGTCTTCACTGACCGACCCCAAGTAGCGGACAATGTTACGGTGGTTGAGGCGCGAGTGCAAAGCAATCTCCTCGTGCAAGGGCTGCACTTGGCTGTAATAGAAACCAAAATCACATGAAATTTCATGGAATAGACACTTTACATTAAAGCAAGATTTAAACTGACACAATATTTTTTAAGAAACTTTACTCCTTTCTCCTGGGTGTCTGATTACGATAAATATGATTGTTAAAGAATAATAATAGTGCTACTTCCATCTTTGAAAGTACATGTAGACTTACTCCGATAGCTTCTCAGGAATCTCTTTGACGGCTATCCTGACCTGCGTATTGAGATCAATTGCAGCATACACAGCTCCGTATGTTCCCTTCCCAAGTAGTACTCTATCACCCTTTTCATCGTTTGTGTACTCATACTGAAAGTTAGACACATAATTGAGTGGTCGACAAACATGGTCCACTCCAACCATCACATCTCAACAAGGAAAACAAGTTATTATACTGATTGTGCAAGTACTTGATATGCATCATGTGGTAACTTGGATGCTGTTCTGAACAATCTGTCCTATTATAAAGTCCTGATTTGATTATTTATGACATATTGATATTGACAGTTCAGGCAGTTAAGATGCTCTCACCTGAATGGTATTAGTCTGACCATCTTCTATGTCCATCACAGCGTACTCCTTATTCTTTATCATCTCGATCACCGTGTCGTAGAACCTAACAAGGGGAAAAAACATTGATGATTACTTTCTATTACGTCCTTTGTAATTCATCATTTTCTTCCTAGATATGTGTGAAGGATGGTCACATTTGCAGTTGAAGGAATTATCTAAAAGATAAACAACATATCTAAATGTCATTTTTTTCTCTAATAAATTCAACTCAAATCAGCTAATATTTTATAATTTACTCATGTATGTTGCGTTTTTTTTTTGTTGAAAAATTTTATTTCCTTAATGGCTTGCCCATTCAATTTACTATCAGTGCAATAAGGTTCCCTACTTGTTCTTGATTTGTTCAGATGGGAAGAAAATTTGGAAGTCATCTCCGTTCTCGAAGACATAGAGGAAGACTGCTCGGCAATCACGCTTAGACTTGGTGACGGACTTGATCATTGGTACTGCGAACAACCACTCGTGAATCTGTTTACAATTGGCTTTTGGTGCTGCATGCCACAGTCGGATCGACTGGAGGAAAGATATTCCACGGGAGTTATCATATGCAGGGATAGATGTGACTAAGTACAGAAGTCTCTTAAATGCTTGATTAGAAACCCCTAAATTGAAGTGTTAAGTTTTTTTTTTAAAGGAAAGTAAGTCCCTTGGAACTTGAAAAAAACGACCCCTATGACTTCCATCGCCGTTTCTGATGGTGCTTGGGATGGATGGGTGTACAAAGATTGACCTTATGATACATATCACCAGTGGCTCAGGGTCTCCATTGTTAAATCTACAAGGATATTTCATGAAAAATGTCACAGGTGAAGGACTCAGTCCTAAGGAGATGCCCCTCAATGTAAGGTCAACACACACTTTTTTACAGTGTAGGAAGGGTGGTGGTGGAGAGAAGCTAGACTGTAAGTTTAACACACATTTTTTTACAGTGTAGGAAGGGTGGTGGTGGAGAGAAGCTAGACTGTAAGTTCAACACACATTTTTTTACAGTGTAGGAAGCACTCAGAGTGGACTAAGCAGGGAGGGGGGGGGGGGGGGTCTGACACTGCTGAGGCGTGACCATTGGGCCAAGGGAGTGGTAGGCCAAGGCAGCGCCGGGCCAGAGAGGCAGTATGACAGCTTTTTTTAGCTAGTGCTAAACACACAGCTTAGGGCCTACTTTAGTGTAGGGAGCATTGCAGGCAGGCAATAGACAGCACAGGCTGGGTAAACTGCAATAAATCGACCATCAATCAGCAGTTAGTCAGTGCCATTTAATGCTACAATGGCAATGGTCGATTCAAGGGTAGTTGGACTGTCCGATTTCGGTGTGCAATCGACCTCCATCTATACCAGGGCACCTCCAATAACAGTGTTCTCTAGAGTAATAAAATGCAAGACATAATCTGAGAGACCTGCCCCAAGAGGAGGTTATTCAAAGGTCTGAATAGCTAAGTATTAGTTTTATAATCACCTGTTCATGATCATCTTCCTCATTGTTGAGTTGTGCGTAACTGGGTATATACACTCGGTTCGGCTCCATAATCAGCACCTGGAAAAATATCATAAATGTCATTTTAATACATGTTATAGTTGAAGCATATTAGACGCTCAATATTTTATGGTTTATGCAGTTAATACTTTGAATTTCATTTTATGAATATGTCATAAACACAACAAACCGGAAAAAGTAGTGATGATGTAGGAGTGACAGCTTCTGTGAAAAACTCCAGCCAGAAGTCGAGTAGCGAGTTTTCTTCGACCGGAGTTTGGTCTCGTTTCCGGAAGTTGTTGATGAGGAGGATGTTTCCAAGTGTGGACTTGAGGTACCTGAGAAATAAGACACAAATGATGCTACTTATTTGTGACTTTGCCATGATTGTAAAAGTATGGAAATTTAGTACTACAGCAAAATCAGATATGAAATGTAACAAAAGATATCATTAGCTGAGTCTTCAAAAATGCACGAAAAGAAAAATGTATTGTGCATATCATTGCTTCATTTGGTCAATTCAATTTTGATGATTTCTATTTGGATCAATTTAAGCTTCATTGGTTGCCTCCAAGGAAAGTAACATTAGACAAAGAACTGCCACACTCACCAAATAGGAGGTTCGAGCCTATACATGCACTCGGCAGCACGGACAGCCTTGGAGTAGTCCTCAGCCAAAACGCTGATCTCAAAGAATGTCGCTACGTCCCAGTAATCCTTCAGTGTTTCAATGTGGCCTTTCCGCCCGATCAAGATGTTCAACTTAAAACCTAAAGACGGCCGGGATAGAGCACCTGTTTATGATTTATTTGTCCTTATAACTATTAGCTAACTATAGCTTCATGTAAAACTGTTAAGGCTTACTCAGAAAAGAATCAATAATGCCATAAAAATGTATATCTTTACTGCAATGTCACCTACTAACCTGTAAATATCTTCTTATTTTCTGGAGTATATTTTCTACAAATAGAAAGGACTTAAGTATCAGTAAGTTACCAATCTGTCTGAGCCGTAACGATGTCTTGAAAGTTTCGCCTGAGATGACTAATAATGTGGCCAAGTTGATACCCGCATATTCATTTGGCTGCACATCAAATCCTTGTTGGTACCTAGAAAAGATGAATTATAAATTAAACACCCTTGTTTCAACATGTAGGTGAGTGTCCCCTGTATCATTTCCAATATAGATGGTGTGTACATAACTTTCTTCATGGGAAAGGCAGTTCAAGAACTATACCCTTCTACATAGGTCTGGTTTATAAACCTCTCTATTATAACATGGGAGGCTCTACTCAATAGCGACTACCCGGTATGTGCAAAACCTTCAACATATACCACATACCATTTGATAGCCTCTTTGAGTGCGTCTTCGTCCTGGTGGCCAGACTCTGTGAACTTATCCTTGTAGATACGGCCAGCGAGACACAGCATGTCTGGGGGAGGTGAGTCTAACGCCTCAATTCCCTGAAATCAATGACACTTGGCTTTAATATGATTGTCTACCATGGTGGTTTGTGTATAAGGTGAGGGTTACATGCAATACAAACCCTAGCTGTGCCTTATACATAGAAACTCCCCACAGGCAGGGTCCACCTAGTACTGTAAACCCCCGGTCAAAAGTCAGCCCTGGTCATTAGCCGGGGGCAGAATTTAAGGAAAAACTATAAGCCGGTTTTGAGGCACTTTTTGAGGGTTTTTCATTACAATCTATAGTAAAAAATAAAACCATAGTGTTGTAGATTTTAATACAATAGTAGAGAATAGTCCTGTGAGACATGGCGCGGCGACTTGTAATCTTGTGTCTAGTTTCAGTTGGTGAGACAGATAGGGCATACTATCATCTGGGCTTTTGGTAGTATATAGCACAAATTCAACCTGAACTACCCACTGCAGCTAAGTACTAATCGTCTGTAGACTGTCCATTCTGCATTCACCTCACTCAGCTGCCACAGGGACCTGTCTTATTCAATGTTCAATGCCATAGTCAACAGGTGTGTCATTATGAGTGTACACTGTCTCAGATTGCCAGGAGCCTGCTCTGCCTGCCCACCCCCCCCCCCCCCCCACACACACACACCCAACTGCCAATCACTTGTAATAGTCTGTACCTCGTCTCGGGCCAGTGGTCAGCAAACCGGCCAGATCACTCCACTTCTCTATAGAGGGGGAGCACAGTGTAAGTAACTCGGTGTACATACATGCTTTCAGTGTTCCACAAAATCGTTTATATAATGAAAGGAGTAATCAAATTAATCTTTCATCACCTATAGTAGATACATATTCTGAGATAGCATTATTTCAATGTAAACTAAAAACTTTACACAGAAAAGAATGTAGCAGTTCCATAAGGTGGCCTTACACTTCAACCTCCTCTGATTTACAAAAATGCACATATGGCAACACACACTTTAGCACTGATTTCTCCATAGAGATCTTTGACAGTGAATACTTTGTTCAAATACAGAAAATATGATCCAATTGTACCATAACCCACTGAGATAAAACCTGTACTACATATACATATAGTAGTTTCAAAACGAACAATTCTAAAACAAAGGCTACAGAGATGCATTTCTGAATCTTAAAATGCTCTAATGCTAATCTGCCATAGGGCTCCAAATGATGAAATGTCTTATCTGCGAATAAAATCAAAAGTATGAGATATATTCTGAAAATTCCTTCACTGATAAGTAAAGTACACACACTGTTGGTATTACATTAGAATAGTGAGCAGGAATAGTCCATAGCAGAGGAGCCACAAACAAAAATAGATTGCAAGGCCTCCCTATCCCTTACACCGTGGCGACTGTGAACCATACACTAGTCTACTCATCTCACGAGTAGTACTCACTAGTCGCCGCGCTAAAAAGTCATAAGCCGGGGGGAGACTGGCAGAAATTAAGAAGCAGTTTCTGGTCAAAAATTAGAAAAAAAATCCTGCCTATGACCGGGGTTTTACAGTACGTTGATTTGCAAGATATGGCGGTATATTTTTCCGATGCAGGATTCTAGATTTAAATTCTGTCTCCTAAATCAAAAAGATTGATCTACCTGAAGGTCTGACAGCACCTTTCTCCCTGACTAGAGAACACTGCTGGGTGCTGACAGACCCACAAGGAATCTGGACCAGCAGGCGGATGGGAAGGTCAAAGTTGTGTGCAATCTGATCGAGAGCGTTAGAATGAAATTATTATCTGACCTTTTTTTGAAGGCAAGATTAATGATTATTTTACTATCTTTTCCCACTCAAAAGTTTGAGAGACAAATGCCCCTACAGAGACTATCATATAACTATTTGCCATCAATTTACTCATGACAGATTGTCAACATCTAACGGCCATCCGCCTCTAGCGGCTCCTTGGCCCAGCATGTATTAACACAGTACTCACCTTCAAGATGACTTCTAACGCTTTGTCGCGGTCTCCTGGTTTGTTTCTCCTGATGAATGAAAGTTAAGGTTATAAGAATTACAAAACTACATGGTACTTTTCTTTAGTAAATTAACCCCTCGTATAAGACGCACCCCCAACTTGAGAGAATGCTATAAGATGCACCAGCCTTTTGTTTGGCGTAGAAGATGCGTCTTATACACAAGAGATTACGGTACATAAGAGCAGGAAAGTATCTATTACTAATGGTTACACACCTGTTGAGCGCAAAGGCGTAAAGGTGTTTAGTAGCTGGGGTATCGTTGACATTGTTATTGGGTACAGCATTGACATCTTGTACAAGAGACACCATGGCATCATAGTCCTGTAATACAAAACTCATATTCATTTATGTGTGCCTTGTTTAATATGACACAAAAAACATGAAAGTCACTGAAACTCAACAGGTAAAAGGTAACCGATGAAATGAAACAGCGAATCAAACCAACGTAAAATTACAAAAGTCCTATGTGTTACCTTCTAGTTTGATACTATTATGTTTTTGTCGAAAGTTAGCATTGCAAAGGTCTAAGATAGTTTGACCGAGTCACAATATTGATCGCCTTTGAAATGTCCACTGTAATATATCAATAGAGGTATAAAAGCATATGAGGATATAGCATACTTTTGCAAACAACAACACAGATTTTAAGGGACCATTTCATTTGCTAAGATCACACAATTTACTGCATATTACAAGATATTGAAATACCTTTCTACCTAAAATCTTTTAGTAAGAGCAGCACCTTTTTCTACGACCAAGTGTTGAAAGGCACCAGTAGCTTTATTATTAATCATACCAATTATACAATGGTTGGCAAGATACTCTGATGCAGTGGTGGTGATTTAAATTCAACCTGGCAATAACTCACCAAGGCTGCATTCTTGCGCTCTTCACCCCTGTGCTTACCTGGACATCACGATACGAGATGAGCATATTGAGAATGACGTCAGCCGACAGCAGCTCCGGGTCATCCATGCGGACACGCATCGTCTGCAAAATCTGTTTAAAACATGAAGAACTTTAATATCAACCAATCTAGATATTAAAAATAAAGGGGGGGGGGGGTAAAATAGGAATGCCAATAAGTAGCTGGCTAAAAAGGTTTGTCTGGTAGTTACCAGTAGTAACTGAAATCATCATAATTGGTTTTGTTAATTGTGTTTTATTTTCATTTGATGCTTTGTGACAAGATGCGATCATGGAGTGGGGTCATAAATTTAAAATTCCTTCACTACACTACGCATGCATACACATACACCACACACATTATTAAAGGGAGACTGTCACTTTATTATCCAATCAAATTCACCAGTGTTGCCGAAAGGTTTTTATCAACGCCGGCCAAAATGGCCTTCATCTTGGCACCTTATGCAGGCCATTTCCCCCTCACGCAGGCCATTTGAACATCGATATTCTAAGGTTCCCATGTAAACTTCATTGTAAATAACAAAAAAAAGGAAAATGTTTGAGTATAAAGTAAATTCCCAAAAATTGTCCTATCTCTGCTTGTAATAGGCTGATTTGAAAAATCCATTCATCATTAGTTAGCTGATACCATGACAGGCCATTCTAGGCTGCGTTCAAAGGCCCTACGCCGGCCATTAAGATTCTACACCGGCTTTTGGCGGCATCATTTCGGCAACACTGAATTCACTTCTAACTGTTCTGGATAACTTGCAATGCATCTTTACATCATCTCACGCAGGTAATTTCCATCTCACGAAGGCCAAATGACTATTGGCATTTGAAGCTATTGGTATAAATCTATATATGTAAATGGTCTCATATATATATATATATATATATATATATATATATATATATATATATATATATATATATATATATATATATATAAGAAAAAAAGAATGAAAACGTTTCATCATACAGAAAAACATAAACATCCCTGTCTTAGTTTCTGATTGACGGATTTAAAAAGAAATCTTTAACCACTAGGTCCACTTGAAAGGGTCTATGCTGGTGTAATGGTTCGTGTTCTTGTTTGACTTTGGTTGAGTTCAAGATATGTCAATATCAAGCAAAACCAGACAAGTTAGCTGGGGTTAGTGCAACCGGCACATATTTATACAAGAATCACATGAGTTCGAAGTAGTGCTATAAGGATAGCTCGGTGCTGAGCAAGTGTTGCCCTGGCCGTAGCCAGAAGCCGACTGAACTCCCTATGCGGTCCCAGGTAGGTTGATTGATTGATTTGTGTTTTACAGCACTTTAGCGGCACTAAGTGGCTATCCCTTGCTTCACAGGTTGATAATTTAACAGAGGAATGTGTCAGTGCCCGCGCATATGTGCACATCACACATCCTGAGGGGATAGGAAAGATGAGATATAGACCCTTTTAAGTGGGCTAGGGACTGGAGCAGCGACGACCAGAGCTCCCACCACCCCATAGCGACCAGAGATTGAAGCAACCTCTGGTCCTACCGGTGGTAACCGCACCGACTGACCTGCCCTCTCAAATAGGGAGCTAAAACCATATAGGACACTCCACGAGCCCCTACACGAGCCGGCGTCATTGCGGGAAGACTGCATTAACCCTTCGGTCGGCATGATGATGCTCCAATGCAGTGCTGGCATGTAGACTCAGCAGCACTTCTTTGGTGCATCATGATGCCAAAGGAACATAGATATTGGTGCTTTATGCAACCCTTAAAAGGTTAATAATCGACAACACACTGCATGATCCACCTATGGCACTGGATACATACACAACAATATGGATGCCATTATTATTTCAAAAGTAGGCAGTACTAAGTATCAAGCAAATTGTATGCACTCATATAGAAGTAATGCTGCTTGTGTGAGTACACACTGGTAAATATTTTCAGCATGACTGCGAAGGATTATCACCTTATGATAACCATATTTTGATACTTTTCTATGTTAAAGCTGTTGCACAGAGTAGCAAATGCTCATCTATATATATATTTGGGTAGAATTACTTTCAAAGTTTTTGGGAATGGGAACTGGAATTGTGGATGGAAGCTGTATGCAATCAGCGCAACAAGCAGGAGAAGACGATGACTCATGGATAAAGCGTCAAGTTGTTCAATGGAATATTTCCACAGTGGTCCTACACATAAATATCTTCACTACAGTCAGTTTAGTCGTTAGCTGACTCCCGAAAAAAAAGAAAAGAAAAAAAGTGACTTCATCATTTCCATCATTAAAGCTACTTTTGAGTAATAGCGAAAGACCTTGCATCTAAGCTGCACCCACGAACAAGCCGCACCACCAACTTTGGTAATAGAAATGGGCTACACCTAGGGCTTGAAAATTTCAAGTTGCGCACTGTGATGTACCATAATCTCCCGCGTAGAAGACGCGCTGCGCGCAGAAGACGCACCCCAAACTCAGCATATGCATTTTCGCGTATAAGACGCACATTTTAATGCTGAAATTTGTAAGATTAGTACATTTCTATAGTAAAATTACCCCTCGTATAAGACGCACCCCCACCTTGAAGAAATCCTATAAGACGCACAAGGCATTTGTTTGGCGTAGAGGACGCGTCTTATATGCGAGGTTTTACGGTAGTATTAATTTTGAACCCAGACTATAAACAGCACTCTAACTTTAAGAAGATTCTATAAGCTGTTGTAGATCTCTGAAATGGTCTATCAGCCGTTGGTTATATGCAGGGTTTTACAATACTTTTATCTCCAATGAACCCAAATAAGTGTGTGATACATGGGTTCCACAAACCGGGGTTCGTCCATATTTCCCGCCTAATCAGCAGACTCCGACTGCCTCACTGCCCCATCAGACTCAACTCAGTTTACCCTTTAACCCATTAAAGGCCGCTGATGCAGGAGTGCATCATGCTCATTGGTCGTCATGATGCACCAATGAAGTACTGGCCATCATGACGACCCTCTGGGAGTTTCTGTATCAACCCCGTAGGGTCGGCATGATGGTTGAATGAAGCGCTGCCAAGTTACTTGCCAGGGCTGCATTCATGCATCATGCGGACCAATGGACATGATGCATCAATGCATCAGCAGCCTTTAAAGGGTTAGAGATATATTTCTCACTTAATAACCAGGGGTGTGAAATAACAAAACCCATTTAGGCTGAAGTGCACAGAACAACCTTGTAAAGATTTGTAAATAACATCTATACATTACATAAAAGTTATTCAAATGGTCTATCACTTACAATATTACACTTTTTGATCTACAGGGAGGCCAAAAATTACATTTGGGATACTAGAATTTGTTAATTTGGGATGATGTCATTTTTTTCTGGTGAGCATGAAAAAGGCTGAAATCTGCCTTTAGGCTGAGATTTCACACTCCTGATAACCTAACCTGAGGATACTAGAATGTAAATATCCCAATATATGCTTCAGACAAACATGCAGTGCACAAATGAATTACTAACACACAACAGTGATTAAAGCGAAACAAATGGAGGACGCATGCGTACAACATTTTACCATCTGATTGATACATATTTCTGATTTTCTTTCATACTGTACAACATAACAAAAAAATTGTACTCTCTTTATCTCTCTTTTCAACGTGCACCTACCCTCTTTAACTGCCAAAGCACAAGTTCCACGCGGCCGCAGCAAGTGATGCAAAAACCAACACAAATGAACTGCCACGTCTTTTACTACTTGCTAGTCCAACAAATTAGGGATATGGGGTATAGGTAGAAGGGACGAAGAGAGACCCAATAGCCATTACATTTTGATTCTGGATAATATTTTAAAACATGTCAGGGATGGAAACAACTGAGCACAAAAATCCCTGATACTCAATTAGAATTCCCTAAATATAGATATTGGATAGGACTGTATCAGTCTTTGGAACTTGAGAAAGCCCAAAACAAGACTTCCATCCCTGACAGACTGGTGTGTGGTGATATCAAAGCTTTTTTTTGTTGCTTCTGATGGTTCTCAGCCTCGTAACAATGTACTTCGTCAAAAAAAAAAGAAGAAAAAAAAAGCAGGATTGTCACATATCTTGGGAACTTTAATATAATGCTATGTATTTATTGTCACTGGTTCTTTAAGACATGTCCGATTAAACACCTTAGGCATTTAATACCATTTTCTCTTTTTTTAGGGGATTCACTTTTGGGTTCTACAACAAATGGGACTGAGTTATGTTAGAATCCACCAGAAACTGGCTAAGAATGGTCTCATGTTTTTATTGATTATAGTCGTTAAGAGGTCTAACATTATTTTTGGTTATTAACATTACATATGGACTGTTTTTAATGTCAAGGACTTAAATTGATGTGATGTGATTTTTCATAAAGTGAATCAATTGAGTGAGCGGCAATGGGTTACATGCGGTGACTAGGAGTGTTTGTATTTACATCAAATGAAACATTACACTGGATTATCCCTCTTTTTTTCCCAACATTATTAACCTTTTAAGTCGGATCTACTAGCACATTTTCTATTTTGCAATTACATGTAAAAATACACTGAAATGTCCAGCAGTGGATCTTCTGTTTTAAAAAGCAGCGGTAACAATCACATTCACACGTTTCGCTGGTATCTTGCTAGATTTATCCTAGTGTTGGGTGTGTATCTAACTTCAGGGATGAAAGTCACTGACCACAAAAATCCCTGAAATGCTCAATTAGAGCCCCAAAAACATAGGTTTGTATAGGATTGTATAGGTCTATGGAACTTGAAAATCCTTGAAATCAGGGAAAACCCTGAAAACTTCCATCCCTGTAACTTGGCGCGTATTTTTCCCCCCTTTTTCTTTCTGTTATTGTTTGCTTTGAGAAAATATTAGAAGGTTCTGATACATTGTATTTTCTCTTGTTTGAGACTGTGTATGGGGTCAGTCGGTTACTTCTACTAAACACTTCGACGACACAAACTGATTAAAGGGGCTTACCTTTGCCAACTCCTTGCCTTTATACTGCTCTCTGGCTTTGCGTAGATCAGACAAGAACTTCTCTTTCACATGTGCCCTACAGGATAAAAGAGCGTCGGTAAAATACAATATCTCTATAATGTCATGTTCAATAAAACAAAAGTTCACCATCAATCACAAAGTAGCGCCAGTCTCCGGAGGTGTGAAATGCCAAAATTGAATTTCTCTGAAGCGCACTTTATGGTTTCAGGGCAAAGTGCAGATAGTATTTTACAACAGAAAAGAGAGTACATTAATCTATTTCTAACAATCATATGGTGTTGAGGAGTTTCAATTTGGGATTGGGATATTGAAATGTCCATAATTTGCAAAAGGGTCAGATATTATGAGAAATTTTATGTCAGACCCCCCCCCCCCGTAAAACCTTTTTACAATGGACTACACCGTTCTCAGAAACTATCTTCTTGAAAACAAAAATCTCGGATTTCCGAGTTTTCTTGGAGATTTCACACCCCTGAGTCTCTTGCTATGATCTATATTTTCTCTACACATACACATAGCTCTTGCTGGGATTACGAGATCTACTTGGCACCAATTTTCTATATCATTCTAAACATAGAACAGTTTTATATTGCATTCTTGCACCAGAATCGGCTCAAAGTCTTTTTTTAAAGCAGTTTTGTCTTTCATTGACCACAATAAATTCAGTTACATTGGTCGAGTTTCAATCCATATGCTACGATAAGCATGACGATACAATAAACTAGTCAATACTTGGTTCGACTGAATTCAAAATTTACATATCCCTGTATCATTATATCAATGTACATAGCAATGGAGTTGACTGTCGGTGTGCACGGTATATACTGAGGACAACATATCATCGGGATTTCACGACAGCTGTTCAATACATTATGCTTCACCACACAATCACCTAACATAATAAAACCATAGTGTTGTAGATTTTAATACAATAGAAGAGAATAGTCCTGTGAGACATGGCGCGGCGACTTGTAATCTTGTGTCTAGTTTCAGTTGGTGAGACAGATAGGGCATACTATCATCTGGGCTTTTGGTAGTATATAGCATAAATTCAACCTGAACTACCCACTGCAGCTAAGTACTAATAGTCTGTAGACTGTCCATTCTGCATGCACCTCACTCAGCTGCCACAGGGACCTGTCTTATTCAATGTTCAATGCCATAGTCAACAGGTGTGTCATTATGAGTGTACACTGTCTCAGATTGCCAGGAGCCTGCTCTGCCTGCCCACCCCCCCCCCCCACACACACACCCAACTGCCAATCACTTTTAATAGTCTGTACCTCGTCACGGGCCAGTGGTCAGCAAACCGGCCAGATCACTTCACCTCTCTATAGAGGGGGAGCACAGTGTAAGTAACTCGGTGTACATACATGTTTTCAGTGTTCCACAAAATCGTTTATATAATGAAAGGAGTAATCAAATTAATTTTTCATCACCAATAGTAGATACATATTCTGAGATAGCATTATTTCAATGTAAGCTAAAAATTTTACACAGAAAAGAATGTAGCAGTTCCACAAGGTGGCCTTACACTTCAACCTCCTCTGATTTACAAAAATGCACATATGGCAACACACACTTTAGCACTGATTTCTCCATAGAGATCTTTGACAGTGAATACTCTGTTCAAATACAGAAAATATGATCCAATTGTACCATAACCCACTGAGATAAAACCTGTAAGACATATATATAGTAGTTTCAAAACGAACAATTCTAAAACAAAGGCTACAGGGATGCATTTCTGAATCTTAAAATGCTCTAATGCTAATCTGCCATAGGGCTCCAAATGATGAAATGTCTTATCTGCGAATAAAATCAAAAGTATGAGATATATTCTGAAAATTCCTTCACTGGTAAGTAAAGTACACACACTGTTGTTATTACATTAGAATAGTGAGCAGGAATAGTCCATAGCAGAGGAGCTACAATCAAAAATAGATTGCAAGGCCTCCCTATCCCTTACACCATGGCGACTGTGAACCATACACTAGTCTACTCATCTCACGAGTAGTACTCACTAGTCGCCGTGCTTATTAATCAACAAATGCTCTTTGAGTCCAAGAGCAGTTTATCATATTTCAAACAAAATTTCTTACCTGCTGCTTCGCTCAGCTTCCTTGAGGAAGCGTTTGACGGTGGAGAAGAGTGAGACAAGTTTGTCGGTGACCTCCATACTGCCGACCGTGTCGAGGACCATACACTGCCCCTCCTCAGTCAGTGTGTAGGGAAGGAAGTCTGTATCGCCACACGACAACTGGAAGACAAGAAAACATGAGGTAAATTAATTTATTCTCAATCAATTTAGGCAATGAATTCAGCATCTAAAATCTGCACCGATTGTGTAATTCTGTGGCAGATGACCATGTGCACATGACATGGTAACGTTGGGAAAACGGAGTGAGGAAATATTTTCCCTGCATACATATTATTTTCTTCTCACATCCTGGACCTATTTTTGGTAGATAATCGATTCTAAGTTCTTGTATTGGTTACTTCATCAATCAGAGATGCCACTCACTGGCCAACAAAAACCAGGAAAACTGGACTTTGGAGACATTTTTCCAGGAATTTAACATGATTTAATACAGAAATCTTGGAAACAAATCCAGGAATTCCTGGGAAACCAGGAAAAGTGGCATCTCTGATCAATCTATCACATGTACTCTATTATTTTATCTGACAAACATAAACAAGCATACCTTAACAGAGAGTGTGAATTCTGCATCGCTGTGATGAAGCAGAATCACTGTCTCTGGCATTCCCAACTTCTCCCGCACCCCGATGTGGTAGAAGAGAGCACGCTGTTGTACGGCCTCCGACAAGTCAACCACCGCCACATTAGCATTGTAGAACTTGTCAAGCACCTCTGTCTCCCCAAAGTCCAGCCTCTCGAATGATACATGGCTCAGATCAGCTTTCAAACTAAATATGGAGAGAAAAAAAGCATTTGATTAAATCTATGGTATACTGTAAATTCTCTTGTATCAGCCGCACCCTGAGAATGAGAGATGGCTGGAAGCCTCATCTGGGGCTTGAAAATTGGCGTTTTGGTACTGTTCTATGGTGTAAAAAAGCCTCCTATAAGCAGCACCCCACCTTTGGGCTGATCCTATAAGCGACACTTTGATTTGGGCTCTGAGATAATTTACGGTAGTTATTCCAGTTTTTATAGTCAATTTAGAATTATACAAAAAATATCCAAAGTCTAATTTATGGGCGACCTAAAGCAGTAGTTAACCAGTAGTTCACATTGAATACATCATTAAACTTCAATTACTACAGGTGATGTTTGCTGCAGGTTTATTTCATGTGCGGTAAGGAGCGGCCTGAAACTTATCATTAGGGAGAATGTGCTTAAGAGATGCATACTTCATTGGTGTATCATGCCTAATCCTGTGTGAGTGCATCAATCCCAAAAGGGGTCAGAAGGATGATGCCAAATCTTTGGGAATGTTTTAATCCCACAGGATCGGTATGATGCGTGAATCAGCAGTAGCGACTCATTTGGCAGGAATGCATCATGGCGACAATTGTCCACAGTCCATTCAGGCCCTATGTGCTTCTTAAAAGATTAAGGTTAACCCTTTAAAGGCCGCTGATACATTAATGCATCATGCCCATTGGTCGTCATGATGCATCAATGAAGTGCCGGGGAGACTTCTCGCCAGCACTCAATTGAAGCATCATGCCGATCCCCCGGGAGTATATGTATCGATCCCGTAGGGTCTGCATGATGCTCCAATGAAGTGCTGGCGAGCAGTCTCGCCAACACTTCATCAGTACATCATGACGACCAATGGGCAGGATGCACTCCTGCATCAGTGGCCTTTAAAGGGTTCAAGAATGTAAAATTTCCCTTACCTGTTGCAGGCTCTCTGTATCTCTGCGAAGGCCTTTTCCCTTGCCTCCTTGTGCGCGTCCTTTTTGTTCTCGGTGCTGCCATCACTCAGGTTGATGATGCACACCACCTGGAGTGGGAGGCGGTTCTTGGGGATTGTTTTAGACCCCATGCTGATAACTGCTCATTCACAGCTGACATTAAAGAAAAAGAAACAGAAAGATTAAACATTATATACCTCTTTCTAAGCCGCAATTTCGTCGTCTTAGTGCAAGAAGGTTATAACTGCATTTTTCAAGTTTTGCAGGAGAGCTAAAAGAAGTGTTCATCTTACAAAAGCACCAAGTACATGTATACAGCAATATTGCACTGGGGCCTGTTGGTACACATTATATTAGCGTTTCAGGGCTTTCATAGTAGCTGGATAGGGGTAAATAGATGTGTAGCAGAGGGAGACTCATTTTTGCCTAAATGCCAGTTACAACTTTCTTTTACTAAGGCGACAATTGGAATTTTTTAGAATTTTTTGGATTCCTTGCTGGAAATGAGGCGAGCGAAAAAAATTTATTAAAAAAAAAAAAAAAAAAAAGAAGCCAAACATCACAAAGAGAAAACTTGTAGAAAGTGAAGCGAGTGAAATCCGTAGACGAGATTTTTTTCAAAGAAAAAATTTCCGAAAAAATGGAAAAAAGCCAAACATCACAAAGAGAAAACTTGTAGAAAGTGAAGCGAGTGAAATCCGTAGACGCGATTTTTTTTCAAAGAAAAAAAAAATTTTCCGAAAATATGTAGACCAACTTATTTTTTTGGTGTGGCCTTGGGATGCAGATATCAAATAGACAGTGACTCATGCCAGGGGTAAATTGAATCACGATGCATTATTAATATTGATTATAGCATCATGATGACCAAAGTGCATCAGGCCTAAAAAAAAAAGGTATCCTGACCGACCTATTTTTTGGGGCCGACCCTAATTATTTAAAGATTTTTTACAAAAATTGTAAAATATATAAGATATTTTTCGAATATAGGTATATTTGGTATCAAATTAAAGCTCATGATGAGAAACCTATGAACGGTGGTTGGTTAAATATGACAGTGACAAATCAGAGGAACAAAACACATGTGGTCTACATGTTTCTTAGTCAATACATATACCTACTTAAGTAGAAATGCCTTATCACATCATGTGGTTTTGTCGCCAATGGAATCTTAACCTTATCTTTTATGTGATACAAGAACACCTGAGGTGAGTGTACACAAGAAGACACAGGATCAATAGCTCTTTTAGGAAACTTCACTCCCCCTGATTTGATTCTGATATCTTTCATAGTGTACCAACCAAATACTAACAAATGTAAAGAAGAAATACGGGGTAGTACATATTTACATTCACATTCCTAGTATACACTCTTAAGTTTCCAGGCTTGTGTATAAAAAAGCTGCATAATAATCATTTTAAAAGCCAATCACCCAACACATCTTAGCTATGATGTTCCAAATGTATGCCTACGTAAATTTTGCTACTGGGGTGAAGAAGTCAGGGGAGACTGCCTAGGAACCAATGGCCCATATCCTTGGGTGTGGGCCCACAGTATTCTCAGCAATGACCTATGGGGGTTTTCATGGACCAAGTCTTCCAGAGGCATTAGAACACGATAGTTTAAACTGACAGGGCTTCATTTGGGGTCATCTATATGCCATAGTCACCTGGGCCATAAAAGTATCATGTTCTAATTTGGATATGGGATATAGCGTCGGGTATCTATATCCCATAGAAACCCCATAAACGTTTCTATCCTATACCTAGATGTGTACAAGGCGATCCTGCATATAAGGCACTTCCTGATTTGAAGCCGATGCTATGAGGCACCTAGGACTTGATTTTAAGCAGTTTGAAACTACCGACTTAATCTGATAAACCCATATTAATTTTATTTGCCCATGACATGCATCCCCAATTAGGAAGGCTCCATTTTCAGGGTCTCCGGGGATGGGTTTCACCTTTGACAAACATAATATACCGTAATCTCCCACGTAGAAGACGCGTTGCGCGTATAGGACGCACCCCAAACTCAGCACATGCATTTTCGCGTATAAGACGCACATTTTAATGCTGATATTTGTAAATTCAATACATTTCTATAGTAAAATTACCCCTCGTATAAGACGCACCCCCAATTTCAATACATCCTATAAGACTCCCCAGCATTTTGTTTGGCGTAGAGGACGCGTCTTATACGCGGGAGATTACGGTATGTATGTTGTTTGAGAGAGGAAATCACTTTGAATACAATGATGAAATAAGAGCTGGTATTGAATAAGTACTGGGGGTAAAGGGGTATTGAAACCAATCTTAAGCACGGAAAACAGTATTCAAATAAGTACCTATCTCAAATAAGGGCCCATGGGTAGAGAGGTATTGAAATTCATGAGCACCCGGGCGTTTAAACGGGCCATTATGGTACATGTAGATGTATCAGGAATACCGGTATTCATTTATTTTGCACCAGGAATACCGTAACTCGTTTCTCTTGCACCAGGTATACTGCTACACGTTTCTCTTGTACCATGCAGGAATACTGGTAATCATTTCTCTTGCAGAGGGAATACTGTCACTCATTTCTCTTGCACCAGGAACACTGTTACACTGGTGCTCATTTCTCTTGCACCAGGAATACTGGTACACATTTCTCTTGCACTGGAGCGAAATTGCTATCATTAAACCACAGAAGCTACAGGCTCAGACGACACATGGCTGAAAAAGTTAATTCTGTCTAAAGTTGGATGTGTATTGGATAGAGAGGTGTGTATTGTGAGTAAACCTACACTGGGATGGGGGTGGTCCTTCTTGCCTTTACAGAGGGAGTTTAGTTTTTTTCTAATTAAGTATCATGTTAGCTAATTTGAAATTTGTATTTATCTCATTATTAATGCTGTTGGTGTGTATTGAAGAAAAATGTGATGATCATTAGGCTGTTAAAAGCTCAATATCAAATAAGAGTCTGTTATCTTAGTTGTAAAAGTTTACATTTGCCCATAAACTTGTCATAGATTTTGAGGATGAAATGAATAAAGAACTAATCCTTCGTAGTGAAGTCTAGGGAACTATTCAAATTCCCTAAATTTGACTAGAAGATGATAAGTTCTTTTCGTATTCTTACTGCCATAGCATAGGTGCATCTCATCATTCATGCCTCTGGACTAGGTCAACTTTACTGATTACCGGTACTGTAATCAATGTATTATTTTAGATAGCCTTGGTTAGCTGTGGATCTAGATCTATATTCAAAGACTCCCTGTGGCTGAAGATTCAGAATGCATTGAATTTGGTCAATCATTATCAGCTGATAAATAACAAAATATACCGGTAAATTTAATATAAACCCTCAACAAAATCAAGGGAACTACATGAACGTCAATTTGCTCTATCATAGAGTGACTTTATTATATACCCAGTAGAGATCTATCCTGCTGCTAAACTAATATTAATGCTTCTACAACCAATCATATGTCATATGTAGAAAATACAATTCCCAGGCACACATCACTTGTCCCCGACCCTGGCCCTGGCCTTGCTCACCACCTGATCAAAGTTGAGCCTACCAAACTTGGCAATCATCTTTTGACTTCAATCTAAAGATGCCACTTACCATCGATGAACTGTCTACAGTTCAGTGATCTACCAATTCCAAACAGTTGCACAAAATGGCTGGATTGGCCCCGAGCATTCTGTAGAAATCCTGGATCTCATCCTTGGACTTCCTATAGACACACACTCGATTTTAGCCAAAATTTGGAGCAGATAATATGGACACTAAATGTTTCCGAAGACCTCAGCTAACGAAGAAGATGATTGGACATTTATGTTCTGATCATAATAGACACGCCTTGGTTGGTGAAATTCAACCAATAAGAAGAGCAGCAGTACACGCACTTGTGATCCAGGACAAATAATAGACTTGCCCGTGACCTACTTTTTACGCCAAGGTAGACATGCCATGGGCTTCGTTTCTTGGGTCGGTTCTCTGCCAAAAATGTGTCTCGATTTGACTCAAGGCTTGAGTCAAGCTAGAGCAAAAATCCATGAACAATTTATCATTATTTTAAAAGCAGCCACCTCAGACTCAGAGACATGGTCTTATCATGCGGTCGCCCTCGCAAAATAAATGTTTTTTTTTTTTTTTTAACTTTTATGGAAAGCCAATTTAGAGGCAGCGGGGCCTCAAATGGCTTTCCATACTACGTCTATCACGCACCTGCCGAGACTTAGGCAGTCGCGGGAAATATGGCAGACGACAAGGCTCCACCACCTGAGAAAAAAATGAAAAGAGTCGCCTATATCTACAATGAAGAACTAATTCACCAGTGTGATGGGCTCCCAAAGGTCCCAGATCGTGTAAGTAATGTAGGCATTAAACATGAACGATCCTTTGATCTTCACCATTACAAGAAGCCACATCCTCACAGTCACAGTGACAGTAGAGTAGTGGGATTCAGGATCCCGAATTGTGTGTAACTGTGTTCATTAGGCGTAAAGTGGCACGCAATTTTTCACGCTACGCAAGCTTGTAGGTATACGTATTGCGCGCACCGCTCTCGTCTTATGAACACTACTTAGGGAGTGATCATTTTTTAACAACGGGGGGAGGGGGGGGGGGGGGTAGACGGAACCATCGCTAAACTAAAGGAGCCATGGTAAGCGGTGGCACTGGTGTTGTGGTGGAACTTTCAGAGTAGTTTCCCAAGCCCCCAATAAAAACTTGGTCCCTACCCTAGTAGTAGTACTAGTAGTACTAGTAGTCCTAAGTGGGGTTGGTCTTAACTCGAGGACCTACCTAGATCTACTTGTTATGTATTGTTTTGAAATGTAAAATTATATGCCATGCCTTTGCTTTTTGTAACTTGATATCTGGGGCCCTAGGCTGAGCCCTCCACAGACTCAGTGGACATCAATTGCTGGGCCTCTGAATGAATATATGATTATATCAGGGCCCAGTTAGCTGGGTGGGGGGGGGGTGGTGGTTGGTTGGTTGGTTGGTTTGAGCACGAATGTGAACATTTTTTTGCCCCCCCCCCCCCCACTATCGAGAGGATGAAATTTTTTTGCCCCCCCCCTTGTAAAGGACAAAAATCATGCGCGAACTTGCCCTTTAAATTAAACCTATAGATCTAGTATTAAACGCGCAGGGATTAGGGAGTGATCATTTTTTAACAACAGGGGGGGGGCGGTGGGTTTGAGGGGGGGGTCAGAATTTTTTCAACCCCTTGACCGGGGGGGGGGTCAGAATTTTTTCAATACCTCTGATGGGGGGGGGTCAAAATAATTTCACCTGTTTTCAGTGGAAAACCCCGCGCGTTACTATAGGCTAAAAGGGGACATCCGCGCACGATTTTTGTCCCTTATGGGGGGGGTCGAAAAAATTTTACCCCCTCAAGAGGGGGGGGTCGAAATTTTTTTCGCGTGTCCGCGCGCAAACCCACCAGCCCCCCCCCCTGTTGTTAAAAAATGATCACTCCCTTATTTTGACCCCCCCATCAGTCATAGAGGGGTTGAAAAAATTCTGACCCCCCTCAAACCCACCAGCCCCCCCCCCTTTGTTAAAAATGATCACTCCCTTAGTCTACTAGTGCTCAATCGGCCAGGGGAGGGGAGGGGCTTATTGTCTCGAGGTGATTAATCATGGTGATTGACTGCATAATGAGTGCCAGGCCCGTAGCCAGAGGGGGGGGGGGGCTCAGGGGGCTCGACCCCCCCCCCCCCCAAGCAAAATTAGGTGCAGTTCCACCCTCCCAATTTTTTTTTTGGTTTTGTTTTTTTAATGCAACAAATATTTTTCTGAATGGAGTGAAAATATTTCAATGTGGGTGGGTGGAATTCCAATGAAAATGTCTTGGTTGAGCAGAACTCTTGAGTAGTACTGCTCGGGGTGACTCAAAGGGGAACTTGGACCTGAAAGGGCAGAACTCATCATGGGCATGAAAGGCCAGAACTCATCACGGGCATGAAAGGGTGGTACTCATCACGGGCAAGTGGAACTAAGAGGGGGTTGGACATGAAGGGGTGGAACTCATCACCGGTAAGTGGAACGAGTGGGAGCCAGACCTGAAAGGGCAAAACTCATCCTGGGTGAGTGGAACCAATGGAGGGGTGCGGACCTGAAAGGGCGGAACTCATCATAAAATGGTATTATTTATGTGGAACATGAAAGGTTGTTGAATCTAGGCACTTGTTTTTAATTTATTTTCATCTCATGAGGATGTGTTGAAAAAAATACTTTAAATGTGTTTTTTTTTTGTTTTTATTGTGGTTATCTGGTGTAGGTATGCCCCAGAATCACTGACTTTGCATACTGTTTCTTTTAAATATTTCAGGGGGGATGCCCCCAGACCCCTCTAGCCTTGCGCTGCACTTTGCTTGCGATTTTCGCCGATTGCGGCGCTCAAATGTCTCTATGGGGTTCCACCTAAATTATTTGAGCTCCCCCCGACAGTGAAGTCTGGCTATGGGCCTGTGAGGCATTGCCAATGGGGACTTTATAGCCATGGCATTACAAATTGTAAATGAATGGTCGTGTTTCAGGTAGAAGAACAGAGAAGATTAAATGATCAGAATAGTAAAATCTGGACTCAAAATAAATAATCAGATTTCAAGTGTCCGGTAATGACTAAAATTATGTGAAATCTTAAAAAATCTTTAATTTCTTCTAGAATGGAGACAAAAAAATTAGGGTCGGCCTTATTTTGCTGGTAGGGTCGGATTACCTGAAACAAGCAATTATTTTTTTTGGCCTCAGATTGTCATGAAAAAGTTAGATTTTATTAAGAAATGAGGGGGGATGGAAGTCTTCTTTAAGATTCTATAAGAAAACAGAGGTATCCTATGTGACTTGAGCCAATATCTGCAAAATCCTACCTGCATTGGCTTCAGAAAAAAACAAACAAAAACGGTTTCTCTTAAGATTGAGAACTTAATCTCTGAAGGTGATCACCTTCGTTGATTATGTCTGAATCTCTTCCTGTAGATCTATACTGTTATATGTTCCAGTGTCCGTAGCCTGCTGGAGTTTTAGCAGTCAAATGTTGGCTTACCACTACCCGGTAGCAACATTTACACTAGAAAATCTGAAATTTACTTATATCTCAATTCTTAAACTGGGTGGTAGCTTGATAATTTACTCAAACTACATGTATTTTAATAGATAGCGCAGAAGACAGTGAGCCGGCTGTAAGTTTTAGTTGGGCAGACCACTCTGTTCCCATGAGGAACAAATAAAAACACAAAAAAAAACTAAATATTTGACCAAATTTGTTTAAATTTCTGCTCTGCGATGGCCTTGCATATGTTCACGAATAGACTGCTAATATTTTAGGATTCATGTGGCGTTTATACTGATCCTGTCTTTGAACACACAAATTTAATTTTTACCGTCCCTTTATGTTCCAGGCCAGCATGGTACATTCACTAATTACAGCATATGATTTACTCCCCAGTCTCAGGTAAGAACTTGGTATGGTTTAAAACCTTTACCCTCTAAGGGCAACATAGTGTCTCCAGGTTTATTAAAATTTATTTAACTGCCAAGTGTTACGATCTTTCTTCGTAATTGTTACGATTTTTGACCCCTGTTACGACCATTACGATTTTAGGTGCCAAAATTACGATTTTTGGGGTGCTCCAGTCATAACAACTATTGTAGGGAAAAGGGTGTTATAAATGATGTAAAGGTCGGTAGAATAATATTTAGAATAACTATGAATATCCTTACATATATAAAGGCATGTAAATGTCATAAAAATAAGTATTTTCATGCTACATGGACGTATCTGTGTGCATTTAAAATTGATTTCTATTATTACAAGATGGATTACGATTTTTGGTACAGAAAATTACGAGATTTGACCTCAAATTACGATTTTCGACATCAAAATTAGTATTTTTGGTATGGGCAACTTGGTACCTCTGTAAATATTAATGTATCTTCATGTCATGATGGACCAATGATGTAGCAACAGCAACCATCCATCATTGTAACCAAAGGACATATATAAGAGCACTATGCATCACGTACCGCTAGATGGCACACACTAATTTTGACTCAATGGTTTTTTTTTTACCTTAATCTCCCGCCAGTTTTTGAATGTTTAGTACTGTTCTATGTAAAATTTGGTAAAATTACCCCGCCTATAAGGCACACTCAGACTTTGGACACTCAGACTTTGGCCTTGTTCTATAAGGTTCAGGGAGGCTCTGATTCAAGTAGAAGACGCGGCATATGCGCAGGAGATCTTGGAACTTAGATGATCAAGGCCTAAATAAAAGCCCTATTTAGGTATACCATAGTAATCATTATTTTCGTCTTGAAATAAAATAGAAATTATCAGTTACCCATAAATTATAAACAAGCTAGATAGTATCTTCTGCCATAGATAAAACTGGTAAACTGATTATGGAATTTCGATGTTATCAATTCTGACATGTATTTCCACTTATAGTGTTATCAGTCCCAGGACCGTCAAAGGTGAGGATATAGAATTATTCCATTCACCTGGCTATGTTGAATGTCTCCGAAATTTAAGTCAAGAAGATGATGCTGAAAAATATGACGAACAGGCAGAACTGTATGGACTGAGTAAGTTTAACTTTAAAATTGTATTTTAAGATATATAAGTGACTAGAATTAATTTGTCTTATTCAGTGCTATCTCTGAACAAATGGGTGTTCAATGTTGCACTGCATGAGACTGCATCGGTAACTCATTTTTTACAGCGTATGACTGCCCAGCATATCCCCGTGTGTTTGAGTATGCAGCACTGATGACAGGCGCCTCCGTCACTGCCGCCCAGGCTCTCATGATGGGTCTCGTAGATGTGGCCATTAATTGGACTGGTGGATGGCACCACGCAAAAAGGTATGTTTTCTAACTTTCCCTGTATTTCCTCATTGCTTATGATGGTAGTTAGTAAGTGTGAAATGGTCCCCAGTAGAATCGGGTACACAAATATTAAAATCATGTATTTCTGTCTTTTCTCGCCCATAACTCTAGTCTAAAATATTCTTAAGGGATTAAAATCAGCTAAATACTTGCCTGTTGTCAATTGATACATATATGCAGGATTTTGTTACACTTGACATCTGTAGCCATATTACCGTAATCTCCCGCGTATAAGCCGCATCCTGCATATAAGGCGCACGCTGAGTTGAAGAGAAACCTAGAAGGCTCACCTAGGCCTGAATTTTGAAGGCTTAGTACTTTTCTATAGTAAAAGTACCTCGCCTATAAGACGCACCCAGACTTCAGGCTTATTCTATAAGGCAAAAGAGGCCTCTGATTCACGTATAAGATGCGCCTTGTACGTGGGAGATTACGGTATGATATACATGTAGTTTGTCGGCTCATTCTAGAAGAAAGTTGATGAGTTTATTTGTTGCCAGGGATGAGGCCTCTGGGTTTTGCTACCTGAACGACATTGCCATTGCCATCCTCAAACTGCGTCAGAAGTACGACCGGGTACTTTACGTGGACTTGGACTTACACCATGGAGATGGTAAGTAAACTGGGTAACATTTATAAGGCCCCATTGTACCTCCAGGTTCCTTGGTCGTCACAATGCACTGCATAGATTCAGATCTCTGTTGAATTTTGATTTCATGGAAATAGTTGCCCCAAATTTCTGCATTCACTGCATAAGCATCATATATGCATCAATTTGCTGCGTTGAGCAACTCATGTTTAGTCAGGTTTTTGTCATCACTTTCCACGTTGAGATTCGTCCCTATTAACAGGGATGAAAGTCTTCAGGGATTTCCCTGATTTCAGGGATTTCGAAGTTCCAAGGCCCTATAATATTCATCTAAAACCTGGATTTTTAGGCCGATATTGGACCATTTCAGGGATTTCTGTGGTCTGTGACTTTCATCCCTGTATTAAAGGGAATTCTTACACAAGGACTTTCAAATTGCATCGAGAGAAGATTACGATGAGATTTGCTAGGGTTTCAGATTTGCTACTGAAAGGCTCACTGCTATGAACAGTTATGCATTTATAGATTATGAAAAAGTTTAAAACGTTTTCCTTAACTAATACTAGGAATAGAAAGAGAAGCTACTTGTTTCGTAGTCTTCCTGCAGATTAAAATGTACTTCAGCTGTTGTTGTTTTTAAAGCAATAGCTGTAACAGTGATGTGAATACATATAAACTTCTTATATTTTCAAGGTGTGGAAGATGCGTTTTGTGCTACAAATAAAGTCATGACAGTCTCTTTTCACAAGACATCACCTGGATTTTTCCCAGGTAAGAGCTCAATATACCATCAAAATGCATATGTACACAGTTCTTTGGGTCGAATTTGATGATAATAGAAATACCCCGAATTCAACCAACTTTATTTAGCATGCAGCTTATTAATTAAGTATATACATGCATTTGAGGGGGGGGGGTAATTTTACTTTATACCTTATACCATTTATATATGATATATTCCTTTTCTCTCTCTATCTCTGTCTGTCTCTCTCTCTTTCTCTATCTCTCTCTGTCTGTCTGTCTCTCTCTGTCTGTCTGTCTGTCTGTCTCTCTCTCTCTCTCTCTCTCTCTCTCTCTCTCTCTCTCTCTCTCTCTCTCTCTATTAGGGACAGGAAAGTTGAACCAGGTCGGGATGGCTAGAGGGAAGTACTTCACTGTCAATGTGCCTCTGAAGGATGGTATTCAGGATGAACAGTACTTTAATGTATTTAAAAGGTAATATAGTCCTGCAAAATGAGATAGAAATGACCTTACCCCTTAAACCAATAACCAGGAATTTGATAAAGGAATACAGGCAAACGATCAACATCATTACAAATAGACTATATAGAGGTAAGGGCCTGCATATCAGGCGCACCCAGAGTTGAGATATACCCTGCCTTTGGTACATGTATTTAGGGAAGGGGAAATGTACATTTTACTGTAAACTCTTGCGTATAAGCCGTGGCTCAAATGTGAACCAGTGACCTACTACACTCTACAGCTTGTAGAATATTCCTCAATTCAATGTGTGGCATATAGACGGATACTTAACCCTGTAGAACGGTACTAAACTATCATCTTTCAAACCCTAGCGCGGCCTATCACATTCTGCTAAAGACAGGGTGTGGCTTATATGCAGGGCTTTATGGTATTTTTCATTAATAAATGACATATCAGATCTTCCCGGATGTAGGGTAATGGATCAAGTGAGAAAGAAGTTTGAAGCGGATGCTATTGTGTGTCAATGTGGTGCAGACGGCCTGGCTAATGATCCTATGGCGTCGTACAACCTGACTCCGCGAGCACTGGGGCGCTGTATCAAGTATCTTATGGACTGGGAAAAACCAATGATCTTGTTGGGTGGAGGTAAGTTTTAGTTAGATCAAGGTACTATCTTTATCCTCCTGTCGTTTTGTGTTGCCATGTGCCACATCTTTGATTAGTTTGGTTTCCATATGATATAAGCCATGGCTTCATGGTAATAATTGATGGAAGTGTTCAGGCTTATCCCATATTTTCAACATGGTTGTCAAGTTTCAAAGTTTGTGAACTTAGTAATGACATGTCTACTCATGGGGAGAAAGCGCTCTTCCTGGTTTCTTCATGTCATATTCTTATGTTGTCTGTTTTACTGCAGGTGGTTATAATTTAGCGAACACTGCACGGTGTTGGGCGTACCTTACAGCGGTAGCATTAGAAAAGACATTATGTGAAGACATTCCTGAACACAAGGTAAGTTTATATGTATTAGGTATACATTTTAGGCTGTTATAATTGTAACATAAACACACCCTCCATATGTGTGCAATAAATCCCAGCGTATAAGCCACACCCACGCATAAGCTGCACCTAGATTTTTTTCTCGTTTTGCTGTGAGTTGCACTATGGGACTGAAAGGATTCCAATTCCCATAGTCTGTATGTGTAAAAACCTGTGTAGAAGCTGCACTCTTTGAGTTTCCTGAGACTGTAAGCCGCAGTAATCCTGTTAGATTGTCGATAAGCTGCGACTCACAGGGGTGGGCAACCTGTCGCAATGTCGCAAAAATGTGCGACAGGGACATTGGAAAATGCTACAGAGCCATGAGGGGTAATCTGAGCTTTCTAAATCTGAAAGAATTTTGTAAATATTCCAATTAGAACCAAAGTTATGATATTTTCAACTTTGTTTATGGTCCAATATCCCTTAGAATATATGTTGTTAGAGGGGATTGAGTCTTGCTCAGAATATATTGTCCTCCAAATCTTCTACTACATGGCAAAATCATTGAAATGGAATCTCAAAATATTCTTGAAGCAATTTCCCCCAAAGTCTTCAAAATATGGCAATTTAGAAGTAGAATCTGATAACTGACTTGGGGCATCTAAAACAAACATTTGAAAAAAGAATTGTTTTTTTAAGCGGATAAGAGCTTAGAGGGGGGAAGAATTTGTGCACCAATTTCCTTCTCCCTTAGTCCCTAAAACGAATGTCCTTGTGTATTTCCCCAGAAAAATGTGCCTCCCTAAATCCTCAAGGATCACAATTTAGAGTAGAAACCATGCAAACTCCTCATAATCTAACTTTTTCTCTGTTCTGCCAGGGTCAATCTTATGATTCATCCAGATCCAACAAAATATCTTTTTACCATTTATATGTTGGTTGGTCTTAGAAAATTTAGCTTATTGCACCATTTGGCTTCTCAAAATTCAAAATTTTTCTGGGGGAGACCTCCAGACCCCCTTTCAAATCCTTCCCCCCATAAAAAAGAAAAAAATATATAAATAAATATGATCAATTAAATTTTGTTTAGGTGCCTGCACGGTGGATTGAACCTTGCTACAACAATTTGTAGATTTGCTCCAGCGCTTCAGTATATGCCCACCCCTGACTCATAGTTGGGGTTTTAAAAGTATTGTGTTTAAATTCAGACCTTCAGAGGTCCATCTATTTTCAGATGTTCAAACTTTTCTAAAAATCAGATATCTCAGGCTTCTTCCAAAGTGTGGTCATACTATGGATAGAGAGAATTACATTAATCATAGATACCCTTACAACATGTCCTTTCTTTTTCTAGGGAGCCTAAGGCTGAGCATAGTTCAACTTCAGGCTTCAGCAGGTGGAATTAAGCATGTCTTGTGCTGCCCTCTAGCTTTTTGTAGACAAACCATTTTTCAGAGATCAGAGGGTCTCTGAAATCTCATTTCAGAGGACATGAATCTAAGCTGGCTGCTGATTGGCTGAAATTCTGATGCAGTGTTTTTAACTATTTCTATGACCACCCATTCCAGAGAGGTTTTAATGGTTTTGAGTGAGGGGAATAGGTTGAAATGAAGACAAGATGGGTGCCTTTAGCATAATGCATTGGGGGAATGGGTGCTTTGCTAACACCCAAACATTTTCAGAGGTTGAGCCCATACCCAACTGACATCTCTGGTTTAAATAGATATGCACCAATATAGGCAATGCATACATCAAGTCTTATTCCCACTGAAGATTCCTGAACCACTAAGAAATGTTGTATATAGTCTAATCAACATGAAAGCTTATATAGGAGATTTTCTTTAGTATTTGGATAGCGATACCAATAGAATGGTAAATATTAAAGAATTTAACTTTTAAGCTCCCAGCAGTATGTTAACTATTTCCTCTGTATCTTTGACCGGCCTGTGCCTAGTGGTTCCCACGGTATGGACCAGATTATGACCTCGGCGTGCAGCCCGGCAACCGGTCTGACCAGAACACCGTTGAATACCTGGATAAAGTTGTAGAAACTATAGTCGGTATGTACACTATCATTACCATGCACTTACAATCTACAGGTATATAAGAAAAGCTTTTGGAAGAAATGCTTTACCATTGCTTACAATTTTAAACATATCATAATGCTTTGAGATACAATGTAGTGCTGGTAAGTTGCTTGTCTGTCTACACTATACATTGTACTAGCGTGAAACATGCTTTGTGTGAAGGTTTAATCTTGCAGGAGATAAGGGTAGGCGTATCGGATCGTACATAAATCTGAATGTCTGTATATTCGAAGTATTTAACTTGAAAAGCGAGTTATAAGGAGACACCCTGGGGCACTGCACTTTCAGTCATTTTGGTGGTGTGAATAAGTTTAAAAAAAGATGGAAATTTTATATATAAGAGGCAGAATTACTTAATGAATTTGTAGTGCCATTAAAGGAGGATATGTAGGGGTCTTGCAGGAAAAGGTATTTCATTACCAAGTTTTGTAAATTTTGAGAAATTGTCAATAATGTACAGACTCAGTTGGTTGGCAGCCATAAGACCCTTTTTGCCTCCAGTGGTGAAGGTATATGATGTTGATCCATGTATCAACTTTCCCGCCTTTTTTGGTAATGTGGTGCGAATAGCTCAGTTTTGGCGGGAGTTATGCGAATAGTGGCTTGGTGGTGCGAATAACCTGGGTGAGGGAGTGCTGATGCAACAGGATTAATGCACAACTCATGGGGGGGGCGTCCACAAATGACGTCATGCTGAAGGGGGGAGGGCGGTCAGGCCCGGCATGACAAAATAAATTTTCCATATACCTTCAGCATTGCAAAATTCGCAAAAAGACATGACGAGGGGGGGGGTTAAAAAGGTCAAATTTTGCATGACGTCATTTATGGATGGCCCCTGGGAGCTAATCACAGGCTTTTCACTTTTCAAGTTATCAGCAATTTACATTGCTGCATTATATTTCTTTCGACCTCTTCCTCTTTCCCCAATCTACTATATTAAATAAATGGATCATTATCTCTCTTTTCCGCCTCCTGATACATTTGTAAAAAGGATTTCTAGGACGTAAGAGTTAAATTGGGCTTAAAAGCAGGACGTTTCTGGTCTTTTCTTTAAAAAAACATTTGACCCAAAAGAGAATATGCGCTACCTTAATCTCCCGCGTATAAGGCGCATTCCGCGTATAAGGTGCACCTAGAGTTTTGGAAAATTCTCAAAAAAATGAAAAATTCATAACTTTGGTTCTACTGAATGAATTTTCAAAATTCAAAAAACCAATGGGTAGCTTGGGCCACCTTGGGCCCTCCTGGGCCCCATTTTGTCCTATTTTGACCAAGGGGGCATGTAGGATATCAAAAGAAAGGGCTTGGTGCCCCCCTTGTGGATCCAATGAGAACTAAAACCCACCGTATAAGACGCGCCTTATACGCGGGAGATTACGGTAATTAGGGTATATGAGCTCACTATCAAGTACGTTACTTACTCAATTCATCCATTTGTGTGTTTGCAGAGAACCTTTCCTACATAGGAAGTTAACAAAACATCCAGCCATGCGATAAGAAACCAGAGATAACAAGTGACTGTGATAACTGCATGACACTAAATTGTTCACACCTGCTACAAGAGAAGAAAATATGATCTTAAACCTTTAAGGGTTTTTAATGTATTAATGAATTATACCCTTTGGTTGTCATAATGCATGAATGCAGCCTTGGTGAGAAGTTGTAAAGGGCTACCATCATGCATTATGATCAACATATGGGGTTGATACACTACAGGTAGGCCTACTTCCAAATTAAAATCGTGATGACCTGTGAGCATGATGCATCAATGCATAGTTTACACTTTTTGTGAAATGAATGAGCTATTGCATACACAAATCTTACTGCCAATGATTGCTGTTACATTTTATGAACTGATGAATTATGAATCTGGACGACTGCCATTTGTGACAATTATGGATGTGTACATTTTTCTTTTTTATCGGTGTTATTTATACAGCATTAAAGGTATACATCTCAATCACTGTTGTGTTTATATTTGATCTGTTATAGCATCCTATACATGCGATTCAACAGTTACGTAATCAATACACCAGTGGGCGCTTCAAAAAAAGTCGCGCACTTTGGCTACTTAATATATCTTAATATTGGTTGTATTGACTAACCAAACACATCAATGGATTCGTATTGATGAACCCCATCGAATGGCCATAAAAGAAATAAGACTCCAATGTGATTATAAACTGAATTGCTTCCCCTTCAATGGTAAAGGATATGCAAATTGCCCACCGGAAGTCCTGTATGTTGGGGTTGCGGCGTGCATCCAAAGATCTGTACTGTCACTGATGGGAGACGTGTATTGGCCACTAGCTGGTCTGGAGCTGGTTCCAGTCACACACACTGATATGATCTGATAAGATGGGACCAGCATGTCCCTGGAAGTGGGTGTTAACCAGGGATAAGGTACCCATCATGGTATGTCTTATCAGTGGGTTTTACCTCAACCAGCTAAATTCAAAATGGCGGCTCCACTAGCTCTCCATACTAAGTCCTATACCGAGGTTGTAGGTTCCTTGGTAGAGGGCACCATTGCTTGATCTAATACCTTGCAAGATAGGCACTGATAACAGCCAGCACTATGATTTCCAGGTGTTATGTAATGTACCCTAAAAAGTCCATGTATTCATGACGCGAGTCAGTTTAAGCAGGGAAAGAGAGGTTTAAGCTGAGACGGTTTAAGCAGAGACCGAGTCCCTATCTTTTAATCGGGCTTCCCTAGCCCACTTAAAAGGGTCTATTTCTCCTCTTTTCTATCCCCTCAGGATGTGTATGGTGCACATATGCACGGGCACTGACACATTCCTCTGTGAAATGGTAATGTAGTTCTCGCCATGAATATGACCTAAGCTGTCGAAATGGCGTTAAACATCTATTACTCACTCTCATGGTTTTAATCGTTTTTAATGAATTATTTGTTTTCAATAATGTGTCAGACAGAGATAGGGGGCCTACAACGTGGAGCTGCTTCAACCACGTCTCAGCTTAAACCGTCCCTGCTTAAACTCTCTGACTCGCGTCATGGACCACTCAAAAAGTCTGCCCTGAAGGAAAAGAATTCTCTCACTGGTCAATAATGTATCCTGCTAGTTCGGTATACAACGGAAATGACCGACACCAGACCATCTTCGACATAATAAGGGAGCATTCATTATTTATGGCAGGGGGGGACGGCAATCTGTCAGAATGAATACTTTAGAAAAAACTGACCCCCCCCCCCCCTTTTCGGAATGGGTTGAAAGAAAATGACCCCCCCTTTCGGAATGGGTTGGAAAAAAATGACCCCCCCCCTTAGGAATGGGTTGAAAAAAAAATGACCCCCCCCCCCTCAGAATAGATTGAAAGAAAATGACTCCCACCATATTTAACTACATTCAACAGAGGCTAGATCAGGCCCATTCATTATACAAGGTGATATTAGCAGCTTTTGAACTATTTCAGCTATGTGTCATCTTTTGAGCAGTCAAATTGTGAATACACTGCTGTTGATTGATTTACCTCTAGGTAAAATATCAATTTGAAGGCTAGCACGGATAAGACATACCCGCATTAGCAGGTCACGTGACTACCCCTTGACCAATCAGAGCGTCGCATTTTTTTAGCTGGTTCCCATGAATTTGTGAACGATCTTTGAGCAGGTACCCATATTGTTTTTTCTCGTGCCTCCCTTTAAGGGGCGGCTAGCATGGGCTACTACTGATGCAGCTAAAATAGGTATGTCTTAGTAAAATATTCCACGTGACCTACTCCTGACCAATGGAATAATTGTTCTGATTGAGGCACTTGGTTCTGGTTTCTTTTTCAAAATTTTTGTATACGGTACAGAAATAAACTTTTGTAGCTTGTCTTTTTCTTTAGATTTCATTGTGATCTTAGTTTTTATAACAATTTGAAAGGTGTTATAGACATAATTCTTGTCAGGGTTGATTCATCAATGGGTGAACAAGAGTTAAATCTGGAAATTCTGATTGTGAGTTGCAGTGATTTAAGCATGTAACATTTTTTACTACTGAGAACTTTGTTGGTGCCCTGTTCACTCTTGTGATATGTATGGTGTAGCACCACAGAGTGCTGTTTGTGGCGTACCATACCCTTCCCAGCACCCCTTTAAAGGAAAGTATTTTATTTTCATGATGACATCTTTTGAAACAATCAGCAGGGCGTGCAAAAGAACAAGGAAGATTGTGTCACAAATTGGGCCAAATACTTCAATCTCAAGAGCTGAACAGTGTTACACCCCAGGGAAAACTATACATATACCATAGTGGTAGTGACTGGCCTCATCCATGTTTTAAAGGGGGCTCATCATGTCAAATTTTGATATGGGTACCTGCCAAAAGATCTTTCAGAAATGTGTGGGAACCAGCAGAAAAATTGTGATGCCCTGATTGGTAAAGGAGTGGTCATGTAAGTTTGTAACACAGGTGCCGGTATATCTTATCCGTGCTAACCGCCCTTTGACACACAAAGGAGTAAGACTCCGATCATATAACATAATCAAATGGATATGAATTAGAGGTAGCTGGTAAAAAAATGTTGGGTAGAATTATATCTAGAATTATTACTGAAAACCAAATAGTTAAAATTTGCGACGTGTCGAGAAATTTTTTGTTCCTTTGTCTGAAAATTTGCATCACATTGGCAAATACTCCCCAACAGGAAACTACCTGGCCCTCGGGAATGGGTTGAAAAAAATGACCCCCCCCCCTCTAAGAATAGGTTGAAAAAAAAACGACCACCCCCTCTAAGAATAGGTTGAAAAAAAATGACCCCCCCCCTCTTTGAATACCTCCAAAAAAATTGACCCCCCCCCCCATTCATTTGGTCATCCCCCCTGCCATAAATAATGAACGCTCCCTAAGGGTCGAGGCCAAGGGCGCTTAAATTTATCATAATTGTGGCCTTTCAGTAGTTATGAGTTTTAAAACTGACTCTAAAATCGTGAAAAAATGGGGGGGACTAAAATGTTTTCAACTCAATAACTGGGGTGGGGTGGGGGGGTGCAGATTTTCTTTTCTTTTTCGACTCATTTGAGGGAAAGGGAGGGGGGGGGGTAATTTTACCTGTTTTCAGCGAAAAGCCCATGTGTTCTGACGATAAAAGGGGTCAATTTTCAGCTCCTCTGTTTGGGAAGAAAATCATGACCTGTTCTGGCCTTGAGAATGGGAGGGGGCAAGAATTGTGTGCGTCCGCATAAAAACTCACTGCCCCTGCCTAGAAAAATGACTGGGAAAAATGATCACTCCCACCGGGGGTAATACTGTAATCTCCCGCGTAGAAGACGCGTTGCTCGTATAAGACACACCCCAAACTCAGCACATGCATTTTCGCGTATAAGACGCACATTTTAATGCTGATATTTGTAAGATGAATACATTTCTATAGTAAAAGTACCCCTTGTATAAGACGCACCCCCAACTTGAGAGAAAGCTATAAGACTCCCCGGCATTTTGTTTGGCCTAGAGGACGCGTCTTATACGCGGGAGATTACGGTAGGTTTAGAAGGAATGCATTATTTTGAACTGGGTCAATGATTAAGGGTTGTGTATACTCGTGACACCAAAATGTGTATTCTCACATAAGAATACTGCAACCTCATTGGTGCCCCGGGGGGGGGGCACTTCAATTTTTTTTTGATACGGGTGTGTGGCTGAACCCCCAACTACCCTTACCCTTTCTAGGGCACTTGTTTGTGGGGTTTTTCTTCCAAACCCTACCCTTTCTAGGGAACTTTGTACATAATAGTCTTAGATTTTGCTCAAAATGTCTTAAAATGAACTTGTTTGGGAGAAAATTGTATTTTGTTCATGCTATTTTCATGAAAACTTGGAAAATATTCGTGAAAATTTCTAAATTTTCCGTGTGAATCAGGGTATTTCGCCGAAAGTTGACCCTTGCTAGGCACATTTTGCTCAAAAGTAGACCCTTGCTAGGGACATTTGTGGCTGAAACTGGAGGCTTGCTAGGGACTTTTCCTTGAAAAGTACCCTTGCCAGCCGCACATATGTGTATACATCACATAGAGAGTCCCCCGTCCCCCCCCCCCCCCAAGGCATTGGTGTGTATTCGCCTGCATCCCCGCAACGGCCTCTCAACGCGCGGCAAAAGGTAGTTCCAATTTTTTTCTGTTGGTGGCGCCCCAAAGCGTTGCAGCGGGTATCAGTCTATTGCAGCCGTCTGTTTTTTTCTGCTTGCGCGAACTCACCGCATGAATTACTTCCGGTTAATGAGAAAATCAGAGGTAAGATCACTATTTTCCGTCATATTAACGCATCCTCTAGCTATCAGAAGCATGCACTGCGACTAGAAAACAAATAACAGTCAAGTTAACTCTATTATGCATCGTTTCCTTCCATTTTCGATGTGCATTGAGTTGAAATTATGATTTGCGTCGAGTCTGATATGACGGGTAGGGGTGGCCAGGAGCAGGGTCCAGGGAACGTCTGGCCAAGGCAGTTCAACAACTTGTGCAAGTTGAAGTTTCACTCAAATTTCCATCATTCTATGGTCATTTTGATAACTCTTAATGATTTCATTACACTGTATTCGCATCCAGTATTGTATATTAACCACGACTCTGTGATTTAGAAAGGTGATCTCATCAGACTCATGATAATAGACAGGGGAGTTTGGACAGAAAGTGAATTTGTCACTTTGTCACAAGTTTGTATATGTGGAAACTGGATCCAGGTGCCCCATCGAGATTCGCACTCTGAGTCACTCATTGAGTGTGACTGCGAGTGAGCGACTCGCCTGTCATGAACCTGCTGTCATCCTGAATTCTTTCCTCATAATTGTAAACGCAGTAAGGTATAGATTACTCATTTACTGTAGTACTGATATTCATTGACAAAGCCAAAGGGAGGGCTAGGCTAAAGGTGAGACTCAAATTATCGTAGTCACCAGTAAATAGCAAGTTTCATGATGCAATTTTGTGATTGTATAGCTGTCAATTGATATTTTGATAGAACCACTTAGTGTGAACATTGTACCATATAAGGGAGTGTCATTTATTTATTTTAGGGGAGGGGGGTGGTGGGTTTTTGTGCGGATTTTTTACACACCCCCTTGACAACATTCAAAATTTGTTGGGCCTCCCCCGTGGCCGTGGGCCTATTTTGAATAATTTTCCCTCTTTGATCTATAGTAGTGTGCAGGCTTTCTTGCTAGTAAAAGGAGGGTACATTTTTCACCCCCACTCCCCTCCCAAGAGGCCCTTAGAGGGGGTCTGAAATCTTTACATAAATAGGACTTTGATACTCACACACACGCACGCACACACGCACACCCTTTTGTTTAATATAAGTTATTTTGAAGGCATTCTAATCACTACTTTTCTTGTTATGGGTTGTTAAAGTTGGGGCAGCAACCTCTCTATGCTTCATAGAGCGGAGCTCACTGCGCCGAGACCATTGTTTGCAACAACATCCTGGCATTTTCTTGTGTATTGGAGGTGGCGACCTCTATAAACAGTGGCCATTACCGACAGGGAGAATCCCCCCTACCGTTGATAAATAATGACCACTCCTTAATCTAAAATCGGCATTTGCCTGCTCAATTATCTGACTCTGCTATCAAAGACGATACCTCAGGCGCAGTGCCGGTAGTATGATGCTAGGTATTAGTATCAATAGATGTTCTAAAGGCCTATAATGGGAAGTCTTAAATCACAATTTTCATTAAAGTACTGGTAATATTGTCAGAATTCGAGAGATAAGGATTTCGTTTCATTTAGCCATTTTAGGGGGGAGGGACAGCAAACTCCAGGGATTTTGACAGGGTCGTGCCCTGCGTCATTTGACACATTTAAATCTTAAGTGGGTCATTAAAATCATCAAATGTGCACCCAATAGCACATACCTGGTAGGAGTTATAACAATCATATGGAACCAGTAGAAAGTCCTTGGGTTATGGGACCAATTGTTACATAGTAAAAAATCCTGTCAAAGTCCCTGAAACTCGTATTAGAACAAGGAAAACGTCAGAGTTTGAACTAAGTCTAAGCCACACTCCTTATTGAATGAAATGCATAATATACGCACTGCATATACCGCATGCCGTGTCTGCTCAGGGCTGGTCAATGTCTTAGTGTCACTATTAAAGTGTGTTTTTAAGGTGCATCTTTTTCATATTGCAGATCAGAATGGGCTAGACGAGTGTAGCACAGAAGTTTGGATTTTACAATTCAACTATGCAGCCCAATCTAGGAGAGGAGAGTGCGTTACATACGCACTAGCAGCCATGACGCAGATTGTACAGAAAGCGCTGGAGCTGTTACGGCCCCACAGGCCTCAGCGCCTCCATCCCCTTTGCTTTGTTGTTGAGGCAACACGCTCGAGTGCCAAGCGCATCTTTGAGTTGTTGGCCAGCGAGGGGGAGCTGAGTGCTGCTGAGGTAGAAGAAGTGAAGAGGTTGCTCGAGGATGTACCTAAGACAGATGGGCGCAACCTCTATAATGTGGTCAACTGGGATGGTTTCACACTGCTGCAGCGAGCGGTTATCTGCAACCACCTGGCTGTGGTGAAGCTGCTGCTGAAAAAGGGTTGTGATGTGAACGCAGGCATCTGCAGCCTCCCGCTGCACCTAGCCTGTAAACTGGGCCATGTGCATGTAGCGCAGCTGTTGTTAACATATGGTGCGCGTGCTGATATGGAGTGCACTGTGTGTTATCCTGAGGAGCATAAACTGAAGACTTACCCAGATCAGATCTACTGCCTCGCATACCAGACGGCCTATACCGCTGTCATCTATGCGCTGCTTGGAGACTATGAGCAGGTGTTGCGTTTGCTGCTGCACCATGAGAACTCAAGGAACCTAGTCAAGACTGACTTTCTGCTGCACGAGGCATGCAAAATGGGTGCACACGAGTGTTCACGCTACATCCTGCAGCGGTACTCGGAGCAGATGTCACAGGAAGATACAGATGGGAAGACACCACTACAGATCTCGCTTCTAATGGATACAGACAATGCACTTTTTCTTATGAGTAATGGTGCTGAGTTCAAGGACACAGTTTTTCTTACCGATGGTGGCACAACTTTACATGAGATGTATCGTTCTAAAGTCACCCTGGGGCTCTACAAAGCCACAAAGTTTGCACTTGAGCGAGGTTTCCGTTCTTATATCAACATTCGCGACCAAGAGGGTAACACAGCATTGCATGTCCTGTTGCGACACGTTGGGCGCACAGTGCGTGGAAATATTCAAGCAGACTATGATCAGGAGGTGCGGGATTGTGTGTCATTGTTACTGTCAAGTGGAGCTGACCCCAACCTACCGAATCATGTTGGGGAGAGCCCGCTGCATGCCGTGCTGCTGGACAACTCGGCGCGTCAGCTCTACGTCAGTCGACACGGACAGGTGAGGCGGTTAAAGCCTATTCTGATGGAGATCTGTAAAGTGGTGGAGATCCTGCTAGCCCACGGTGACAATGTCACACGGCGCTGCCTGCCAGCCTTCCCGTCGCCTCTCTACTATGCAATCCGAATTTTCCAGTCACTTCAGCCGGACATGTTTGTGTTGGTAAAAGCCCCTCTAAAGCAGCTCCTTGTGTTGCTCTGCCAGGATGCGGCACATGTCAACGCAAGTGACTCTTACGGAATGACTCCCTTTCTGCTCATCCTGAACTCCTCCTACAAGTGGATTGATGACAACACCAATGCCAACACGAATGTCAGTTTCAGCAAGACCATCCTCCCTTTCATCACAGAGATCATGCAACACTTTCTCAAGCGTGGCTTTGATCCCAATGTCCAGCTGGCCTATTGGACACGTCGTATGGAAGCTGCCATCGAGTCCAATTACTTCAAAGAGATTGTGCTCTTTCTAAACCTGCAAGTACCAGAAGATCCTGATTTCTACGACCATGTACGCCAAATGCTGGTAAAGCTGATTCAGCGTGGCGCAAACCCCAACCTCCTCACCTTCACGCCTGAGTACGGTACGCCATACCGTACCCTAAACATGGACTTCCCCAAAGACGCCTCCCTTACCTTTCTTCTCACACGCGCCCTCTTCACACAACCCAACCCCGAGGTGACACTGCCTTCAGTGCTTGCTGTCGTCGAGCTCTTCTCCAACACGCTGCACCAGCATAAGCACACCGAATTCATGGACAGCATGCAACACTTCATTAACACAGACTTCAAGAGCATGACGCTAGATCCACGTGCTGTTGACACCTTTTCCCGGGTCACAGAAGCACCCCGGTCGCTCAAAGTCCTAAGCCGTGTCACCATCGCAGAGGCTCTCAACTGGCGCATGAGTAAACGCTGCCAGAAGCTCCCCCTGCCTAAGGTGCTGTTACTCTATGTTGCGAACATTGATATGTGATGAGGAGGTGTATGTGACGTCATCATTGGCTCCAAACCATTCCCTTTCCTCTAATTCACACTGCTTACTGAGGCTAATTAAAGATGAAAATGTGGTATAAAAATATTCTCAAACCCTCAGTGGGATTTCAGCAGTCAATGACATTATCTCAAAGATGCAAATTTCGGTAGTCAAAGGTGAAAGAGTCTCACTTTTAATAATTTGATTAGATTCTATTAATTGAGAAAATAGCAAATTGAAATTCCTACCCATGTGGTGATCCACAGGTGTGCAGAATTATGAGAGTGGATCTATATTGTAACATTGTAATTAGCAAACAAAATCAGCAATTTAACATGATCGAAGACATCATAATTCTGAATTCTCATGTGAATGAACATTAATATCAGATATATGGTCAACCACTATAAAGAAAATCCATTTGAAAGTTCATTTATTATTTAGCCAATTTGTATAAGTTCATTAGAAAAATATCGTGTCAGCCTGGATCTTTATTTGAATAATCAGTATCAGCGATTTCAAATATTAGGAAGTAAATCGCACTGCAACAGCTGCTTTAGAATAATCTCCAATATAAACACACCGTTAACAAGGATCCAATCTCAAGCAACTATATTTCACCAAAGCACGAAAAAAAAGAAGAAAAGAATAAGTGGTCCAAATTGCTACCAGAGCCTAAGTGTGGTATTTGCTAGTTGAACTGGTGGAGTTTTCATCTCTTGTATCAGGTTTGGAGCTATTGTGCCTAGTCAGGGAATAGAGATCATACACGTTTGATATGCAGAAGCTGCATGACAATTGCAAAAGTAGATATAGGGGACAGAAGGACCCCCTGTGTACTTATTAGGGAAGGTGCTCCAAAGTTATTAAACAGCAAAATAATCTGAGATCACAATCTTTTCATTTTAGGATGCGTTGTCGTGTTGTGTAGATTGGCCTGTGAATAAATACATATATAAGTATAAATATATAATATATATATAATCTAAATGGGTGGCTTGTTGGTTTCTCATGCCGTTTTGATGTTGCGCATGTACCGGTATATATGTGTTAAGAACAGGTTTTAATATTTGTTGATTTTAGACCCATATTTGGAGAGTCTTTGGTGTCCATTTCTGGTATGGGGCATTTTTTTGCGTGCTTTCCCATATAGTTGTTCTGGTAACTACTATATGTTTTATAAGTAGCCTGTTGTGCTCTGAAACGGTCACTCGCACATTATGACCAAAACTGACTACCGTTATAAATTGACAAGTAGATTATTAGAATTAATCCATTAAAGATTGCATATTGCAATAATGAATCCTTCCCCATCAGTCGTCATGATGCATGGATGCAGCCCTGGTGAGTCAATTTCCATTGTTGAATTCATGCATCATGCAGAACACATGGGGTTGATGCACACCCGAAGGGTCAGTATGATGCACCAATGCAGTGCTGGTGAGTTATTCGCTAGCACTGCATTGGTGTATCATGAGGACAAAGGAATAAGTGCACTGTGGCATCATGCATTCTTTAAAGGGTTAAGTCACTCTCTTAGTTATCATTTGTAAATTTGCCTTCTATTACTGCAGTGTGTTGATATGATGAAACTCACGAAGCCAGTTGTGATACTTGATGAGAAAAGTAATTATGTTCCTGTAGTCCATTTATGACAATGAAAATACCTTTTGTTCAAGGTTTAGGCATGATGTGATCGTATGATCAGCAATTAAATGGTGCCTAAGCCAAATTTTGTGATGGAGAGACCAGAGGGACACCCCTTTGGTTTGTACCTTTGTCACCTGGACTATGTTATGAAATACCCTTCGCGTACACTGGTGTGTTTCATAAGTACTTACAAGGGTAATTGCTTGGTGAAAGTTTGCAAAGAAAATATACCAATCCAGGTAATATTGTCGTTTCATGATGTTGCAAGATTTTGTCCGTTGCTAATCGTATTCATGAAACGAATGATATCGACAACTGTTATTGCATTGTGTATTGATTATCAACATTCATGTTGATTAACATTATTATCATTCTGCTTTGGCCATTCATTTTCTCTCCTTTTGATTGTTAAGTTGTTTTTTAAAGCGGTGGTCTGTTTATGAATATTTCTATTTCGATATAGTCGAAAAATAGCTTTGTCAATGACAAGTATATGTGTATATGTATAAGAACTTCTTTTTCATGTCGTTACAGTAATATGGATTATATGTTGTCTCAGGCTATTGTAACATACCGGAAAAATAGATGAGGTATACACATAAGCGAGTGAAACCGCCATGTATACATGGCCGAATACAGTTCTATTTCTGTCGCAATGTGCATGAACATACATGATGGCCATATTTAAATTACTTCTCTAACAATCGAAGAAGCAAGACAAATAGACAGAAAAACACTGTGTTTGATAAGGGATGAGAATTTATCTAAATGAAAGACTGAGATAAAGGAATTCATCATTGACATTGGTATACATAGTATACTTCACTGCCTGGATTGTGCAATGTAGACCCAATCTATATGCTTAGCATTACAAATTTGATTTATTGGAATTGAAAACAAGGCCTCTAAAAATCCACAGATTTAAAGCTGGCTTTCAGTAGTCAGTATTGTCCAGGTAGATTTTGCGTTCCAGTCATAAAATAAGAGCTAGAAAAAATAACCAGAGCTATTGTTCAATAATGGTTCACAACCTTCCATCAGTATATTAAATCAGAGTGTAATTTTTTATTGGACAATTCTGTATTTCTAGATCATTTTGATTTGCACATGGTACACACTAATTATGAATAGACCCTGGTTGAATGAGCGGTTGAAGATACGTGCACGTCTACGAATTTGACGTTTGTATTTATGTTACTTCAAGTCACAAAGTGTCTCAGTTTTTAAAAGGAAGGTCACAAAGATCAATGGTAATGCTGGTTCTGTCATACCAGTATTATAATGGTCTCAGACTTAAAAGGTGGGTTTCAGGTTACATTTTCTGGGGTAGAGACGTCTGCTTCCTTACCCGGTGTATTAAAAAGAAAGATCGTTTTACTCCCAGCAACCGGCAGGGCTCAAATGTGACTTGATTAACTGAAAATCACATTTCACAAAATAATTGACTCAAGATTTCTAAGCTCGGTTCTGTTTGCTTGGTAGGGCTGGCTAACCTGAGACAAACGTATTTTTCTTTTTTTAACGTTAAAAAACGTTTTTAAAAGTTTAAAAAAATGTCTACCAAGTGGGAAATTTTTCTACTCCACAAGCTATATTGCTTACTCTAAATGAGCTTACTTTTCTAAAAGACAGCTTATGGGTGTAATGTAGTTACTGTTATACAGTTACTTGGGGGGGGGGTATGGAATATTTAGTGTATTTTGTGACCATCAATGTCAAGTTTGTGGAGTGAGTGGGAATGTACAAAGTACTGATAATTCTGTAACTACACATATATATATATATGATACATTTACATATAATAACACAAACAACTATGTATGTAGTGTAGCACAAATTTTTTACAAGGGGTTGTTGAGGTCCCTTGCTATAATAATGTCTGTAATCATAATCTTCTCGCCACATGTGTGTGTGTGTATATATATATATATATATATATATATATATATATATATATATATATATATATATATATATATAGTCACAATAGTAACAAATAATGGATCGAATCAGCTTATGATAATATTGTATTGTACATGTAAGTGAAACTTTATTGAAAAGTGCACAAAGTTAGTTACCATTAAGTACTATGTAACATGTTGGTTATGAACAATCGCTTTGGGTTTATGGAAATATGCTGATCGGTTTGCTTTTGTTTAGTATTGGTGTGTATGGCAAGCAAGGCACTATTCATTGGGTGTGAACAAGAAGCCTTATTTTGCTATGTATGTATTGTGGTCCTCTGCTCCAGACCAGTTTGTAGATGATCTATTAGTTGTGGAACTCATATTCAATGCAGTGACTTGTCTTCTCAGACGTGCAAAAACAAGAAACTTTTGGTCTGAAGTGTCAAGGAAAGATGTGATTTACCAAAAATGTCCAACTACTGCAATGTCATGTTCAACTATTGTAGATAAAAATAGCTCCATCGGAATTCAGTTGAACCCTGAAAGGCCGCTAATGCAATAATGTATCATGCGCATTGGTCGTCATGATGCATGAATGCAGCCCTTGCGAGTTACTCACCAGGGCTACATTCATGCATCATGCCGACCCCACGACCCAATGAAGTACTGCTGAGTTAAGGAAATGATGAAAACCAATTTTGACATTAAAGTACACATTTTAATTTCCAGTTACGGTATAAAGATTAGAAGCTCTACTGCTTTAAATTATCTCCTATCTTGAGATAACATTTAGATATAATGTAGTCTTTTTTCCTTTAAATTCGTGCCAAGCATTTGAGTTTTAACCATATGATAAATAGAGTTTTTCAATACATTCAATAATGTTTTACTGAATGTGACAGTGTCACCTGCCGTTATACGACAGTAGCCACTCTATTCTAGTGTAGGCTTTTCCAGTGTGGCTTTGGGATACTGTCCCTTAACATCCACCTAAAAGTGTGACCTCAGAGGGGCTCAACTTGATTGGTAGCTAGAGAGTACTGACCTGATCTGATCGGGAACAGCAAACATGTTTGATATTGTCGGACATACACGCAGACATTCCCGATCATCGCGGTGGGCCGATCAAGTCTGGTCCATCTGCGGTCGCCTTAGGTCTTAAGTCATGAACATCTCCCGTTGCTTTATTCAACGTTTGAGCAGATTTTATATCTATTCTGGTGAATTGTGTGTCAGGGCAAATCATCTAAAGTAGGGAGTGGTCACTTATTATCATTTGGGGGATGGGGAGTTCGGGAAGGCATCCATTAAAAAGAGACTGTTTTCTCGTTGGGGGGGGGGGGAGGATAAAAGACATGTTTACCCCCTTTTGAAGAAGCTACAAAAGAATTACCTACCATAAAAAACTCACATATAAAGCACACCTCGACCTATGTAAAAGCCGCACCGTCACATTGAGAGAACGTTATAAAATTGCTGGTCTATAGTGTTTACCCCCCACCTATAAGCCGCTGCATCCTGAGTTCACAAAGACACTATAAGCCACACCAGGTCTCTGATTTGATCTAAAACACATGGGTCATAAATGAGGAATTCAGGTATTGGAGGTTGTCATAAAAATCCACCCAAAATTCTCACTAGGCCCCCTCATGATAATCCATGGCGACTCCCTGAGACTCCTCTCTCTTTGACTCAGCATTTTGATATCCCTAATGACCGCTATTGTATGAGTGCATCATGCCCTTTGATGCATGAAGTGCTGACGAGTCTGCTCGCCAGGACTTCATTGGTGCATCATGCCGACCTTCTGGGAGAGAATCAACCCGGTGTGGTCAGTATGATGTATGAATGAGGCGCGGGCGAGTTAAATGCCAGGTCTACATGCATGCATCATAACGTCCAATCGGCATGATTGATTGATTCATTCATTCATTCACAGTGGCTACCAGGTTGTAAACCGTTATGATTGTTGATGATATTGTTATTGGTGTCTTGTTGTTGTTAATGGCATAGACAACACTCAAGTAGTTTCTTAGTGATATTGTATGTCCCATGCAGATTAATAATGATATTACCCATGATATGTGTGAATGACATTCACCAAAGTAAAAAAGGATCGATGTGCGACGCTTTTGCTTAAAGCCTACTGTTTAATGTAGTGGTTGCCATGGTCACAATAGGAAGCTTAATTGATATCTAGTCACTATTTGATGTGTCTTTATTTTTATTTAAAAAGAAAATTGTATGATTGTAAAAGACTAAGCCGTTCATGATAAGTGTCGATGCGATTCGAGTAATAACCCGTGTGCTAGATCTGATAAAAACTATTGAATGGGCATAATGATTAAGCATGCAAATTTGTGTGTATATAAATCCACATGCAGTAATGTTGTCATATTGGTATGTGTAGGTGTGTACGCTTTGTTTGAAGCTATTGGCAGTTGATGGAGGCTTTAAGCCTAAGTCCAAGCCTTTCTTCAGGTATCCTGCCTTATTGTTATATTATAAATTATCATTGTTACATGGGTGTTCAATGTTCCACACCAGCGGTTTTTGAAGCCTAATGTTTATAAAGGCAATGCTTAAAAGTTTAGGTTTGAAGCTAATGTTGTGTTAACCTAAATCCACTTATTAATGTTATCTACAAGAGCAAAATCTGCGTTACCACTTGTGTCCAACCTGATTTCATTTTCCCATTTTGAACTTGAAAAGATATGGTGCTTTCTCAGCTTAAACAAATACCACCAACCAATATTGTCGCATTGCTATGTTTAAAACACACATTGAAATTCCATAACATTGTGCTTTAACTTAGAGGCTTTTACAGAGGGTGTGTTCTACTATATTCTGCATAGCAACAGGAAGAATCTCAAGAATGTTCAGACACTTTTCGGATACTTTTATCTGACCACAGTGGCATCCTTTAAAGGCCAGGGTTCATATTCCTTGGTCGCCATGATGCACCCATGCAGCGTTGGAGAGTGTAACTTGCATGCATCATGACAACAAATAGACCTGATGCTTGCTTTGATGCATTTTGTGCTCCTTAATGGGTTTAACACTGCACACACCTTGTTTGTTTGAAATTAAAGAAATCTCATGGTATCTGCCGATTAGAATAATTTAACTGAACGGTTTGAATTATTCACACATGTAAAACAAATTTCACACATGTAAAACAAACAGGTGTCTTGTTGGGAAAATTTGTGTATTTGCTTGAGAAATTCCATGACCCTGCATATTCAGTTTCAAATGTTTGCTATTGTAAGCCTTGCATAAAGAAAACACAAAGTGAGTTGCTGGTAAGGGCCATTAATGTATTAGTGCATCATGCCGACCCCCAGGAGTGTATCAACCCTGTTAGGTCGGCATGATGCATTAATTCACGGTTGACTCATAAAAAGGGGGATCTCCAGCGATGTGTGTATCCTTTTTTGTATAATAATTATGGTGAACTACAATTTGCAAAGGCAGATTCACAAGAAGCAAAATGATTATCACTTTTAATAATTCATCATTATTTGAAATTTAAAAACTGATATCCCCATATTTATGTCATGGTTCGCCCTAAGCAGTGTGTGTTGAAACCATAGTTCGTGCATACCTTTTGTACGTAGTCATGCTACGTATTGTCTGCAAATAAAACCATCTTAAATATAGGTGAAAATTGTAAGTATTCTCTGTGTCTTAACCCTGTATGGGTCACTAATGCATGAATGCACCATGCCCATTGGTTGTCATGATGCACAAATGCAGCCCCAGGAATTCATTGATGCATCATATCGACACTACAGGGTAATACAGGTACCTATGAATTCCCTGTGGTGAAATTGGTTGTCATGATGCATAAATGCAGCCCCTGGGAGGCATGATGCATTGATGCATTAGTGACCCTTAAAGAGTTAATTGATGCATGTTTTTTTTATGTCACAGAATGGTTGTATGATACAAACTTTGTTCATATCTACAACGTGTGCACCAAATGGTGACAAACCAGGAGAGTGGTGGATGTTGTTGTTGTCGTTGTTGTTATTGTTGTTGTTGTTTGGCACTGCAATGTGTTTTTCTTCCCTTGAGCACTGTCCATATGTGGCCAAAATATTGTATCTTTTACTGTATAGAGCGATTTGAAGAGAAAATAAACATTTATGTTAACAGATTTTTGTTAGTTTTTTTTTCTGTCACAAGATAAGGCCATGTTCTTATAATAACTTGGATTACGGGATTTTTGAGCTGATATTTTCGGCAGCCAGAGGCAAAAAAAAAGTTTGATTTTGAGACCACAGCGGCCAAAGGCAAAAATACAAAAAGAAAATCCACCAATAATGCCCCAAAATTACACTTTCGGGGCAATCAAATCACCTTTTGGCAATGAAGCATGCTTTTTGGGGAAGCAAATTTAGGAGAGGTCGAAACTTGGTATGTGTTTACCAATGACCATGCACTTTTTTAATATATATTTGCCAAAAAATGTTGAAAATTCCCAGCGGCCAGAGTTAAAAAAAAGGCTCAAACATTACAGGGTTTCTCTCTGTCTGTCTGTCTCTCTCTCTGTCTCTCTGTCTGTCTGTCTGTCTGTCTGTCTCTCTCTCTCTCTCTCTCTCTCTCTCTCTCTCTCTCTCTCTCTCTCTCTCTCTCTCTCTCTCTCTCTCTCTTCCCATAGAGTCATGCAGAGTCACCACCTAGTAAGGAGAGGAGGTACTGATATTACTGGCAATTATTGATTCAATGGTGTTGCCATCTAGAGTGCTGCTGAGCCGTTACAATCCAGAACACAAAGATAAAAACAGATGATTTACTACACCAATTTTTATGTGGTGTGAGCTACTGTAATCTCCCGCGTATAAGGCACACCTCGCGTATAAGACGCACCTAGAGCAAGAAGCTTCAATAGATAGGAGGTGAAACTCAGAGCTTTACCTATGGACACAGTGTAACAGACCCCCCCCCCCCTCTACCCCCCCCCCCTTCAAAGTAGGCTCCCTTTTGTGTTCAGTATTGAGTCCTATGTAGGATAAGGGGGTTTATAGAGATGTCAGGAATCTTTATCAGAATGATATCAAATGGAAACAAGGGGCCAGCTATACCAAAAACTGCTGAATCCAAAATTTGTGATCTTGATTCTCAAAATTTGACCAAAAGTACCTAAAAATGAGGTTTGATGATGAGAATATTTTAAAAATGTACAAAAGTTATATTGAAAATGATTTGAAATTTTTATAGATGCAACATGCTAATCAAAGTCAATACCTCAATCTACAAATCCCAATGTCTGCCTATCTCAACCTGACAAGTACTCTACCTGTGTATGGCTCTGCCTCTCCAACATACTGCCTATCCCTTAGTCTACCTATCACTCATACTACATGTACCTATCCCCTGAAATATCTAGAGTTTAATTAGGTTTTCCCTAAAATGGCTTAAAGGATTAAAGTTTACCCCTCACCTTTGTACCTAATTTTCTCTGTACATTCTTACCATTAGTCTACCTATCCTCAATCTGCCTATCATTCACTTTACCTATCCCTCATGGTGACTATCCCCCAACTCTTCACATCCCTCATGTTTGACTGGCACATCTATGATATTACCTAGCACCAATGTACCTTTTGAATATGCTCACTTCACAAGGTACTCTCTATGCCTATCTCTTAAACTGTTTATTATACATGCTACCTATCCTCCTTGCTACCCATCCTCTTCAATACCTATCCCTCATGTTCAGCTGGGATAGCTCACAACCAACCTTCATTTTGATCTCTTAGTCAACCTCTCCCCTAAGGAACAAATTTAACATTCTACCTCACACATACATCTACCTATCACTCATGCTATATATCCTTCAGGCTACCTATCCTTCAGGCTACCTATCCTTCATGGTATAGAGCCCTCAGTTTATTACCTTAAAAATGTTTTGTTGTCAAGTGGGATAGCATGAATGATATGCAGCATGGAGGATAGGAAGAGGGGAATAAACAACAGACATGTAGGATAGGAAGTTAGCTAGTCTAATGATAGCCATGGTGAGGCATTTAAGAAAAGCATGATAATTCAATGGGCTGAGGCATATGTAAGGTAAACATGAGTGATATGCAGACTTGAGGATAGGTACAATGAGCGATAGGTATATTTCACAAGGCATAGACTATAAGAGCTATTATAAAGGTAGAAAGAATAGAATACAAGGTGAGAGATACATAGATAGCTGGTTAGGTAGACTGAAGGCTATATACCATGAAGGATAGGCACCCTGAAGGATAGGTAACCTCAAGGATATATAACATGAGTGATCAGTAGATGTATGCTTGAGGTAGGCTGTTGGATTTGTTCTTTAGGGGATAGGTTGACTAAGAGATCATAATAAAGGTTGGATGTGAGCTATCCCAGCTGATCAAGCTGTGATAGGTAGGAAAGCTATAAAGTGAGCTTGAGGGATAGGTATTGAAGAGGATGGGTAGCAAGGAGGATAGATAATAAACAGTTTAAGAGATAGGCACAGAGGGTACCTTGTAAGGTGAGCATATTCAAAAGATACATTGGTAGTCATGAGGGATAGGTAAAGTGAATGATAGGCAGATTGAGGATAGGTAGACTAATGGTAAGAATGTACAGAGAAAATTAGGTACAAAGGTGAGGGGTAAACTTTAATCCTTTAAGCCATTTGAGGGAAAACCTAATTAAACTCTAGATGTTTCAAGGGATAGGTGGTATGAGTGATAGGCAGACTAAGGGATAGGCAGTAAGTTGGAGAGGCAGAGCCATATGCAGGCAGAGTACTTGTCAGGTTGGGATAGGCAAACATTGGGATATGTAGATTGAGGTACTGACTTTGATTAGCATGTTGCATCTATAAAAAGTTCAAATTATTTTCAATATAACTTTTGTACATTTTTCAATTATTCTCATCATCAAACCTCATTTTTAGGTACCTTTGGCCAAATTTTGAGAATCAATACCACAAATTTTGGATTCAGCAGGAGCTTTTGGTATAGGTGGCCCCTTGTTTCCATTTGATATCACTCTGATAAAGATTCCTGACATCTCCATAAACCCCCTTATCTTACATAGGACTCAGTACTGAACACAAAAGGTAGCCTACTTTTAAGGGGGGTAGAGGGGGGTGGCTTGCACTATAGGACTCTATGGAGTAACATATCCTAGGGAACCTATACTATTCTTGCCTAGAGTTTTAGAATATGGTCAAATAATTTGAAAATTGAGTAATTTTGTTCTACTGGATGGATTTTGAAAATTCAAAAAGCTATTTTTACCTAATGTTCTCAGGAACCTCCTAATCCCATCAATGTCTTATTATGATTTAGGGGGAGTGTAAGATATCAAAAGAAAGCTCTTGATCTCCCCCTTGTGGGTCCAAGGAGAAATAAAACCTCGCGTATAAGACGCGCCTTATACGCGAGAGATTACGGTATAGATCATTTAAGGCTACAACAGAGAGGTGTGTAGACCTGGTATAGTATCATACATATACGTGGCCCCCAAGGGGTTAAAAACGACATGGAGACATTTGGCCATTTTGAGGTGACAGTTCGACATTGTACCCTTTTAAAATTGACATGTGACTTGTCCAATCCATGAAAAAGTGATTTAAGATTTTTAGACATGTTATTTTCCCTAAAAACGTGACGTGACCTGAAGCCTTGCATTTTGGCAACATTGTGACCTGGGGGGGGGTCCCCTTGGGGGCCCCATATACCGCTCCACAAGGAAGCTTCATTAGTGTATCATACCTACCATTGGCCATATGCAATGCATTAGTAGCACTTGAAGGGTTAATGAACAAGTAATGGAAATGTCATGACTTGTGACTGATATCCAACAATAATATCAGTCACAAGTCATGACATATCCATTAACTACTTATTTTATTACATGATATGTAGCGTTTAATCCATGTTATGAGACAGCACGCGTGGGTTTATGGGTTAATATTAATCCACGACCACAACAAGTGCTGTTTCATAACATGGATTAATGCGTTTATCTAACATTTCTCTTCATTTTGTGTTAATTTCTTACCTTATAACCCCAGACTTAATCCAGGAGAAGACATTTTGTAAGTGCATGCCATCCGCACAGTTTGCCAAGCCGTCGTGGCCATTTTGTCACTCTGCCCGATATACCTCCACCTTTACACACATTTTTCAGGTATAATCCAAGCATGTCAAGTCCTGTACTTCTAGCACCACCAAATATACGATCTCTAGTTGGTGTTCGCCTACATTTTGTATCCATTTTCTTATAAATAAATAAGAATCCATTGATTTTCCACAGCGATACTTTTTGCCACCTGCCTCCACCATGCTTGGCTTCGTGTTGACAGTGTATGAAGTCAGCCGGTCGGACAACGGGGCGGGTGCCGACACGTATTGCTATGGAAAATCAATGGATTCTTATTTATTTCGAACAAAATGGCGAATTTAGGCATGGCATGTTCATATAGGATATCTAAGGATGGTTCCCTGTTGATAACTCCACCTGGCACCATTGAATTCTATGCTGACGAGGTGTGTAAAAACATCAGGTATGTCAGACAACTTTTTCATATCCTTAATGGGTATTGGTTTCTACCAACGGTCGGCTTGGTATAGTGGACAACGAGCTCGTCTCCTGCCACAGCGGCCGGGGATCTATTCCCCGTTGAACCCTAAATGGGTTTAACTGGAAAACTATGGCATAGTTGACTTTGTATGCTACGCCAATTTATTAACATGTCCATATTGAAACCAGCACCCTCTTGAAGGCAAAGAAAAGGTCTCAGAGTGCGTTATGGCTGGATAATGAACCAGGGTTATGACCAAAAAAGCACTGTCCAGGCCCAAATAGTTAGATAACAATAGATAATCAATAGAATATCAATAAATTCAAGTTGAAAACAAAAATTGTTCCCCCTCCCCAGGACTCGAAGCCTGCCATAGTGTGTGTACACATGGCAAAAAAAAAAAATTCGCCCGGACCGGGACTCGTCCTGCCTACCTCTAGCAGCTGAGCGCAATGCGCAACCCACTAGACCACCGGTACATACACCTCGGCGCCCGGCTTGGCTTGGCTTGGTTTGAATGCGTCCCGCAGTCGTCGCCGTTATGGGAGCAGCAGCAGTAGTGCTGGGGAGGGGTAGGTGAGAATGCAGACAGCTAGTGGTAGCATTCTAACCAACCTGTATTGCTGCTATGAATGTCTGGCCGTGTGGCCTCATAGGCAGCGTGCTGGCATTTAAGAGCAGGCTATGGGTTTGACCCCTACCTTTGGCAATGAAAATTTCATAGGTTTTAACATGTAACATATGACATGTAAGGCGTGCTGATTATCCATGGATAACCGCATGGGGTGCCTGTTCTTAAGGGAAGAAAGTCGTAAGCGGAAAATGCGTGTTTTGAGATATAAGCAAAATAAGAAAAGGTTTGTGTTTGAATGCTATAATTTTGCTTGTTTCTCTCTGAGCATATTTTATATCACCTCACACTAGATGATATATCTGTACCAACATGGCTAACATCCAGTTTCCTTGGTGAAAAACCATATTTTCCCATCCAAATTCATTAGAATAGTGGACATGACATGGTAGAATCAAGGTCACTTTTGACCTATATATAATGGTCAGACTCAATTTTTTTCCCAAAACTAGCATATTGTAGATTTCAATGAGAAAGATATAGAAAAGGCAAATACTTTAGGGAGTAGTCATCAGTGAGGGTTGGTGGGAATTTTGCGCAAATATGAGCAGGCAGGCAAAACAGGTAATCCTTATACCTAACATGGACAATGCTGGTGGCTGGACCAATAACATGTTCTAATTATCAATTGAAATAACCCTGAAATATTATTTTGCTTCATACGTTAACAAATTTCTATGCTATAGTGCATTTCTGTCAGAGCATGCAAAAGAGAATGTTTCAAGTGACAATTGACTGGTTAAACTTCAGTCAGCAGTTTCATGTAGTCTGGTTCAGGACTGACTGACATGCCATTATTGACTAAATGAGGTTGACCCCGTTTGGGGTTGTTTCCTGTTTTTCTTTTAAGGACTCTCAGCAGGCAAACTTCAGATAAGCACATCTTTGTTTACAATTTGAGACATATGTATTTAGACTATGCGTATTGTACATTAGGTTGATTGTATTAAATGGCTCTTTCGTATAAAAACCACTTTGAGTGATTTTAGAACACTATGGAATATAAATGGAGTGAAAACCATTCTTTTTTAGCTTCTTTTCATTTGATGAGAGTTAAGCCAATATAATGGTCAGTGGATGAAATGTAAAGGAACCAGGAATAGAACCATGGTCTTTCGAGATCAATGCGAACATGCTACTACTGCACTAGGTTCCCATGCCTGACATTTCCACCTTCCACCTACCCCTGGATTGGTAGATGCTACACATGGGGGACAGTGGTTACTGGAGCAACAGCCATGGGTGATGACAAGTAACCAACTGGCGTGATAGGGTTGGATGGCTGTACCATAATTCAGTCCCCTGCACCTACATAGTGCTTGATTGTAATTCCTCTATATTGGCCATCACAAAGCATGAATGCATCCTTTTTAAGTCTACTCATCAGAGCCGGGATGTGACATTTGGTATAGATTCGAGTGATGAGGCTTTGTTTCCCTCCACTACACTCCATGTGACCCAGGTTGACTTTGCTGCTCCTGGTGGCATATGGTGCCCACTGAGGCATTTTCATTTGTTTATCCAGGGAAAAAAATCATATAGATTTGTATCTATATTTTCTGAGCTGAGTTATTTTTCATGTTGGGATTTTGAACCTTGGAAGATTTAGAAAAAAAAAAGTCCCAAACAAAGTGTAGAGGTACGGTAAATCCTGAGTATGTTTTGGTCCTTTGGCGCAGTGGGTGAGTCAGCCAGCCGGGTTCCGCCCTCCACTTGTCAGATAGGTGGCAGTACCGATCCGGGAGGTGAGAGGGTAGCACGGTGTGGCGCCACTGTTCCTACCTATAAGGAGGACAGGGCTCAGCCACCGCGTCAGAGTTGGCTTGGTCGTCTGTAGGCAAACAACTAAGATGCTGCTAAAAGCATCCGGTACATGATGAAGACGTTTCCTGCTACCTCCGGGTAGCCACAGATTGTGTGTCGAAATAAAATCCTGTTAGCATACACCCAAACTATCTTTCATTAACTCGTCTGTCCAACCGAAATCCGAAACCTCCACACTGGTACCGTGACCAGTTGGTTCGATGTATAGCCCGAACACTTAGTGTTCGAACAGGCCGAATGAAGATTGGCAGATAATGCCAATCCGATAGATTCCCAGGAGAATGCAGTACAAGATGGTGCATCCTCCAGGGACCAGAAATGGAGAGACACAAAACCTCACTATATGGATAGTGAGGAATACGTTCCGGATTCAATCCTAGTGAAACATAGGAATGAACAACCTGACCCGCATTATTCTGTTAATCTTAAATTAGCAGATTCATTGTTTGAAACAGGTGGGAGTCATGATCCGAATCATCCAGTCCCTATGCCAAGGAAGGTAACCTTTGGTGAACTTCCTTATGATATCCCAGGACAATTGCCACCACTGGATTGTAGTGCGATAACAACTGGGAATGTTAGTTTCACTGTTCAGGATCACGATAAATATGATCGGGAAATGGATGAAATGAACCAGCAATATGCAGCTATGAATGAAATGCTAAATCTAATTGCTATAGCAAAAGAAGAAGCCGAAGATGAAAAAGAAGATATGTTACAAAGAATCAGTGAAATGAGAGAAGAGTTTGAATTTGAGAGGAAAACTCTAAGAGAACGTCTGTATGAGGAAACTCACTTTCAAAATGTGAGACAAACTCTACAAACCGAATACGATCAGAGAACGAAGCAAGTACAAGAATGTATTGCGGAAAATGATAAATTAAATCAGGTTAAAAGTGATATAGAAAATTGTGTTGATCGCTATACGACTGAATATGAACGCCTAAAACAATGTTGTGTTCAACAGGCCGAGGACAATGAAAGTGTCTGAGTAGGTATTCTACAATATAATGAAAAGTTGTTTAGTAATCAGGATGATTACCTACTCGAATTGCAAGATTTGCAAAATACAGCAGCTGCGCTGGCCGATTATGTCGAACAAACCCAACAAGCTATTGGTCCATTAGATGATACGGTAATAGCTCAATTAGCGAATCGTCTACAGACTAGTGCCGATATAAAAGATAATACTGTGGGTAGTATACAAACATCGGCACTTGCATCGGGTCCTACTCAATATAATCCGTTAGTGACTGATGGTGCTGATAAGCACGTACAGGGTGGTATTTACAAACCTGGTACATTGTCTGGTGGGAAAGGTGCACACACTGTAATGGTCAGTGCTACTGCATCTCCCATAAATACTCCTTAGGTGAGCACTACCGCAAAAGGAACAAATGGTAGTGTAACGGCACCACCAGTACCCGTCTTGACTTTCTTAACAAACTCAGAAAACAGCTGCTGGTGGAGCCGGAGATCCCAGTGATCCAAATGATGATGGTTCAGGAGGTCCTGATAAAGATCGGGTAAAGAATCGGAAGCAAACGGATCCATCTAAATCCGTCCTGAGTCATCAACCTCAATACCCCGGAGCTAGTACCCCACGCCCCCCTTCCAGGAATCAAGTTCCAGATAATTCTATGTTGAATGCATCTCCCCAAAGTACCCCCTTATACCCGGCATACCCAAATCCAGGTTCAAAACGATCACAAACTATTAATTCTTCACAGCCACAGTCTCAGAATGCCTATAACCCACCCCCATCTACATATGTTAATAGTAGTCAACCTGCAAGGTCTGACTCCCGGGGTTTCAATGGAAAGCAACGATATAGCCATAGCTATGGCAGTAGATTTTAGTAGTAACTACTCCCAGAATCTGAATTATTTTGGAGGTGGTGAGTAGTATATATATAGGTCTTCTTTGGATATTTCTAAAAAAATATCCAAAGAAGACCTATATTTTTTGAATATCCAGAAAATACCTATTATTTTGGATATTAGGATTATTTTTGGAAATAGTAATCATATCATAAATTTTAAATACAAAAGAGAGGTCAAGTGGTTCTCATGTCACACGGTTCTTAGCTGAGCTTTCGGTACAGAGGAATGAACTAAGTGCACCAAGGATTGAAGGAGGATTGAAGGATTGAAGGAGGATTGAAGGATTGAAGGAGGATTGAAGGAGGATTGAAGGATTGAAGGAGGATTGAAGGAGGATTGAAGGAGGATTGAAGGAGGATTGAAGGAGGATTGTGGAACACGTTCAATTCCAGATCAGTGCTCTAAGGAACGGTGAGCGTTACTGAAACAGGAGGACCATTATGTATGGTTGCTTTCACCAACTGATGGGAGCATCACCCGTTCATGCTTCAACCAACAATGGGAGCATCACCCGTTCATGCATCATCCGCTCTAAGTGGACAAGGTCGCAAGAATAGTCCAGATCTTTTACGCACTGAAGCTACACCTGGAGCTACAGACAAGGAGGTTCGTGACATGAGGGCCGGACCTCTCCAATTAACCCCAGACATTGCGTTCCTTATATACTCCACCTCAGCAGTGAAATCATAAATGTGGTGTTACACCTTTAAGTCTATGAACAAATAGACATTCAGTTTAAGAGGATATAGATTTTTTTCATCAGTTTGAGTGATTTAGGGACAGAGTTTTTTCTCCTCTATTTTTTGATATGTTTCATTGATATCAGCAAAGAATATTTGCTGAGTTATTAGAGGAATTTACAGCGTTAGTTTACAATTGAAGCGATAGATTTACATTCAAAACGCGGATTTTTTGTCCCCCTCTACCGAGAATAATATGAACTACATTCAAAACGCGGATTTTTTGTCCCCCTCTACCGAGAATAATATGAACTATCTCTGGCATGATATATGTAGCGCGCGGATCACCAATCTGCGCAATTCTCAAATAGCGCAGCGTAATTTTCTTGAACAGTTTGAATGATTCATATATAGAGCTCTTTCTTTTCATTGTTTGATATATTTTATTGATATCAATAAAGAATACTTGCTCATAGCTTACAATTGAGACGATAGATTTCATCATATTCAGTTCGTAGAACGCATTCTTGGGTTTCCCTCTACTGAGAATAATATGAACTATTTCTGGCATGATGTAGGTTATGTGGAACTAAATTATTACATCCTCGCAAACACGTTTTCACTTCTCCTTGATCCGTGTAACTATGTGCTCGCACTGTGAAATTGGTTTCATACCGATGATGACTTTCTTCTGAACTTGTTTCTTCTTCTGAGGTTGATGATTCAATGTTATTTATTATAGTTTCGTTGTCAGCCATTTTTTTGACGCAATGAATTATGTTGCTACGTTATGTTGTCATAGCTACACTTAGTAACGAGTGTTTACTTGATTTGTAGCGCATACCTTAGCAACCGTGTTACACAGAGAGAGGATACCAAAGACGATCTAAATCATAAATTTCTGCTGGTATTGATTCATTTATATGTCTCCAGCCGGGAAAATAAAGAATTAAGTCATCATTTATGAACAGAGTGGCAGAGAATGAATTACATATGTGTTCTAGTATACTTTGAAATTGACTTCTGAAAGTGATTGTTTGATCTAAAAATAGTATATTCGCAGATTTCAATGACTGGATAAAATTTTTATATTCCTTAGACTTAAGTACTGTAGTAGTTTCATTGATACGACTATTTCCATGAAATATCATTGAAATCTTGCTGTATCTTGAATTATCTCGGGTTTGCCATTTAACTCCAAAGTGGTCTGTGTAATACATGACATTGATTAATTTTTTTAAGTTTTTTATTACTTCGTTTAAAAGTGAAGAAGTTTGAACTTCATCGTTTTTCCATTTATTCAAAAAAAGTTCTGCTGTTTCATTTTTTAAAATAAAAGTAATTATTTTAGTGTTTTCATATGGAAAAATATTATTTCGAGGTGAATGATCATTGTAATCAGAATCTTGTAAAATATAAAGCAAGCATTCATCTACTTTTGCTTTGTTGTCCATTATGTTTTTTTTGGTTGTATGATTTTTTAGTTTATCATAGAGATTGTGTGATTTTTTAGTTTATCCCAAGGATATTTTGTTTGTTATATTGTATGCATAAAAAACATAACTCGATTTTATTTAATTTTTTTATTAGGGATAATTTCACATCGAGAGATGGAGGGTATTTCATTGATTTTATTAATGGTTTATACGATGTTGATTTTTTTATTTTTAATGCGTTTTTCATTATAGGCTTGTTCTTTAACTGCATCGACTTGTTTTTTCTTTTGCTGATTCTTAATTTGATTTTTCTTCATAGGCTTGTTCTTCAACTGCATCGAAGAATTGTTCTTCATCTGCAGCCTCTTCATTGACAGGGTTTTCTCTTGATGGTTCTTCATCCATTTTTTCAACTGGTTTTTCTTCAGTTTCATTAGTTGTTTTTTCTTTCCCTGATCCGAATCCTCTTTTGTTTCTTTCAGTTACATTAAGAACAGACACTTCTTCAAGGTGAGGGATGCAAATTCTTTCTATGATGATTTGAGCTATTTGATCTCCATGTTTTATTTCAAAGTTTTTATTACCAAAATTGAATAGTAGGACGGCAACAGTGCCTCTATAGTCTCCATCTATCACTCCTGCACCAACATCAATAAAATGATGAACTGCAAGACCTGATTTAGGTGCTATGCGACCATAGCATCCTGGAGGTATAGCAAGCGTTAAATCAGTTTTCACCAACATTCTTTCTTTAGCAGGAATAATATAATCATAAGCACTGTATAAATCAAATCCTGCAGATTCTTTAGTTGATCTTGTTGGTTTAATCGCTCTTTCTGTATTTTTTATATAATATATCACAGGTTTACTTATAGGATTTATATCGGGCGTGGTAACAGGAGTTTTGCATGGTGTTATTAATGCTGTATTTCTGTTATCCGTAAGTGTTACGAAATAAGACTCGTGTGAATATGCCATTTTTGTTGATATTGATATATAAAGATATCAGTAATAATATGAAGTTATAACTAATATTAGTAATAATATGAAGTTATAACTATACTAAGTACTTATGACTTGCTTAATGACTTGTTATGATATAGTTATCTAAGCTTATTTCAGCGATATTTAAAGCGATAATACAATATAATGTTATAACTATAGTATGTATAATACTAAGTACTTATGATTATTGCTATACCACTTGTTATATGATATATAGTTATTTAGTTCTCAGCTTATCACAACTATATTAAAAGCAGTTATAAACAGATAACAATATTATGTTATAAATTATCATATCACTAGTTATGATATACAGTTATTTAAGATTATCATAAAGATATTTTAAGCAATCTTATGATTAGATGACAATGTGATAAAAAATTATAACTATATCAAGTTATTACAAAAAATTATAACTATATCAAGTTATTACAATCTCAGCTTATCACAATTGTATTAAAAGCAGTTATAAACAGATAACAATATTATATTATGATAATAGTAAGTTGTTACAACTGTTATATCACTAGTTATGATATACAGTTATCTAAGGTTATCATAAAGATATTTTAAGCAATCTTATGATTAGATGACAATGTGATAAAAAATTATAACTATATCAAGTTATTACAAAAAATTATAACTATATCAAGTTATTACAATCTCAGCTTATCACAATTGTATTAAAAGCAGTTATAAACAGATAACAATATTATATTATGATAATAGTAAGTTGTTACAACTGTTATATCACTAGTTATGATATACAGTTATCTAAGGTTATCATAAAGATATTTTAAGCAATCTTATGATTAGATGACAATGTGATAAAAAATTATAACTATGTCAGTTGTTACTATTGTTGCTGTATTATTTATTATAATATATAGTTATTTAAGCTTATCACAAGATATTTAAAGCAATCTTATAATTAGATAACATGATAATATATTATAACTTTTAAATTGTTATGACTAACTGTATTGTAGTTATTAAAGCTTATCACAAAGATATTTTAACTTTTTAATTAAAGCCTGCTTGTTCAGTTCCTGTTCTTTTATCGAATTCATCGAAGATAATTTTCAAACCATCTTTTCTGTTCATGTCAGACAGAGCTTTTATGAGATGGTGAGTTGCACTGTATTTAGATGTTTGCCACATTTTTAGCACTTGGAAGGCATATTGAGTTAAGTCACGTTCAGGTTCATAAGAAATATTTTTTATATCTTTATATGATATGTTTAAATAAATCGCGATATATTTCCAGTCTGATGGTATTTTTTCGCTCAATTTGCTCAAGAAAAGATATATAGCAGTGGAATCAGTATGGTAATTTTCCAATAATTTTTCGCCAAAATATTTTTGAGTGAATTCTATTAAGTCTCTTCTGCTAGTTTCTAGAAAACTTGTTTCTAGTTCCTCCCATCTCTTGTATGGAGGAACATTTCTCCACCATTTTTTTAACATTTCTAATGCCATTTCGCTTGGTTTTTTAGACTTGAAAATATTTTCTAAACAGTGATCAGGTATGCCTAGATAAATACCTAGTTTCATCCAGTCTGTACCTAACAGTACAGATATTTGTTGTAAGACTTGATCAGAATAACCTAAGTCTTGATTGAAATAATAGGATGGCAAAGGCATTTTGAAGTTATATGTAATCAGATGTAAAGTTAAGATTGGTTATGTTAGCTGTATCACAAAGTAGTATCGGAAACAAGTATACTATGATGCAAAAATAGAAATAATATAATATGTATAAGGTTATATATGTTATATAAAAAAGGATATAATATTACTATATGCATAAGTTCATATATGACACAGTAAGTAAAAAACAAATATATAAGTAAAAAACAAAAATATAAGTAAAAAACAAATATATAACCAGTAAAGATATTGTAAAACTTGTATGTTTAATGTTTGTGATTTGTGTTTTTGTTTTTTCATTTACAGAATTTGTAATAATATATTTTTTCATTTTAAGCATTTTTTATTGCTGACTTAGAATACTTTTCCACGAAGCAAGATAAAAATTTACTTTTTCTCTGTCTTCGACAGTGTATCTACTAAAGAAATTTGGATTAATGTTTAACATTTCATAAAAGGTAATTTCTCCGTTTAAAATATCATTCACAGTTACATTTTCAATTTTCAAATCTTTTTCTATATGACAGGCTATCATATCAAATACACTTTCAATTAAAGCATATTTTTCCATGTTTTTACCTGAATAGTATTCAGGATGATGATCATTATTTTTATAATGATGATCTAATGCATTTTCCCAAATTTTTTTGTCTCGTTCATCTTTAAGACCTTCAGTAGAAAAGAATTTTAAGGTATAACCTACAGCTTCTTTCACTGATAATTTTGATAAATCATGCATATTTAATCGTTTTATAAGACATATTTTTTCTGCATAATTAAATACTGTTTCTCCTATAACGAAAAAGGCTGCAGATATTATTTGTCTATGCTTGAATACCTGTTTATAGTGTTTAAGGAGTATGTTTAAGAAAGCAGAATTGCATGTAATTTTTTCTTTTTTAGCATTAACATATTTGATTGCTATTTCGTCACTGATGTTTTTATTTTTTAAAAGATTTTTTATGCTGTATGTTTGAAAACTCATTTTGAATTATATAGCAGTGATTAAGTATACCTAATCACATTCATGTTTTTCTTCATAGAACACTTCATCAGGTATACTTCTATATATGTTTAATAAACTCTCACGAGGGAGATCTACTATATCTATATCTTCAGCAGCTTCTTCGTCCTTATCATTACTGTCTGATACTATAGTGTTGATGTAGATCGGACCTTTTCTTTTCCTGTATTCCCTCTCCATTTTAGCTATGCCATAGGCTTTTCTATGTGCTAACATACTCATGACTTCTTTTTCTGTCTCTTTTATTTTATAAGAGAGAGAAGAATTTTTTTCTTCTTCTTCTTTTATTTTATTTTGATATTCAGTTTTTTCTTTTTCTAGTGAGCAAATGTATGAGTGTTGATGGTGACAAATTTTTTCTAGGATTTTATTGCGTTCTTTTTCATAGTTTAATTGAATCTTTAAATAATCCATTTTTAAAATATAAGTTATCTATTGTTTATAGAATCAGTGTGATATTTTTTAATCAGTTGTAAGTTGGAGATGTGGTATTTATCTCAGTGATTTTTCTTTGTTTAGGTATATGTAATACAACATATCTATTTTTAAGAGAGGAATTTATGGTTATTATATCAGTAAACTGATCTACTCTTGAGCTTTGGTTTGTTTGAGAATTATTTGAAACAGACTGTCCTAAGTTAGGATAGGACCAGCTTTTTCTTTCATTTATGTTTGTTATGTAACAAGTCAAAAAACTTTGTGTTTTTTCTCCATTGTGAAAAATGTTGCCAGTTTCTGTACAAGACAGGAATATTTCATCTCCTTTTTGTAAAGGAGAAGAATATTTTTTTTGTGTTTCATTATATATGATACCTGTTATAGCTAAGACAAACATAACTAAAATACTACTCGCTTGTATAGCTGGTAGTTTCTTTTTAGTTGCATTATTGATTTTACTTAAAAGGTTTGATTCTGCCATTTCAATGTTTTAGATTTTAAAGTGTAATTGTTATTTAAGAAATCGTTTTTAGGTAAGCAGCTTTGACAAATTTGATATGGGAAATGAGCTTCTTTTATCACAGGTATTTTTTTCTTTTTGAAATGATTTATTACTTTATTATCGTTCCAGTCTGTATCAGTCGTGAAACTAGATATTATATCTTGCATGGACATGTTGTTAGCTCTTTTCTCAAGATAATATAAACAATATTGTCCACAAGTTATAGAAAATAAACCTTGTATAGCATGAGTCGAATATTTATATTTTTCAGGTAACGCTTTAAGAAAACTTTCACGAAGAGGTAGAAATCCGTATGAATCAAAATATTCAGCTAATTTGTTTGGTTTTTCATAATAAAAAGCTACCCAATGCTCTCCAGGAGAATAACTGTCATCAGTGTTAACTATGTAACTAGTAGGGTAATGTTTTACTACAGGAATGGTATCTGCTGAGTACACTCCATATTCTCCTTCTTTTTCTTCTTTTATGAGATTTAAATAAAAATCTATTTCTTTTCCGTTCATTTTGTTAGATTAGTTAATTCAGACTTAAATTTCAGCATGTTACTGGAGTCTAATCTCATGATCTCATCATATTCTAAATATACGATAGCAGCTACTCCATGATCTAATTCTTCTTCTAATTTTATAACAAAACCTAAAGTACCACTTTCAGTCAATTCAAAAGTTTCTGATGTTGCTCCGTCTTTAGAAATATCAAAGCAAAATAAAGTTGTTCCCTCTTCAAATTCATCTATAGTTACATTTAATGCTTCATTCCTAAAAATATCTCCTGTAGATTTAAGGAGAGCAAGATAAGCCATATCATACATGTTATTCGTGAAATCTAATTCATAGTGATAGAAAGGAGTTCCGCCATCGTTTACTTTAAGTTCTATTTCTTTGACTTTAAAGTTTTCAAATTTAAATGGATTACGATTATGAGTGCCTGTGAAGCCATCTAAATGCACGAGACCTATTATGACTCTTTTTGGTAAAGGTGTATTATTAACAACATGTGAAGCTTGAAGAATAGCTTTTTGAGGACCAAAAGTCACATATTTCATGTCTATTTTATGGATAGGAATATCCCATATGGGTAAGTTCGTAGCTCTTGCCTCTTCTAATTCTTGATGAAAATCATCAGTTAATCTGACTCTTTTGACATATAAGTTTATTTCTTGTATATCTATAATATATTTTTGAGCTTCTACTTTTGACATTAAACAAAAAGTTTCATCTGCTCTGTCGAATTCAATAGAAAGAGGTAAGTCTCCAGGTAATAACTTAGATTGTGAAAAAAGACTGTCATGTATTCTTACATGCATTTCAAATAATGTACCGTTTTTTGTTTTTTCATATCTTTTTTTAGCTCCTGCATTATGAGCTGTACCTGTTAAAGTGTTAATTTCATTGAAATCTTTGTTGTCTTTTATATAAAAACTTAAAGGTCCTAAACATTTAGCTGTAAGTGGATCATAACTTAAAGTAAATTCTATAATCGATTTGTAACCATATAAATCATTACTGTCTGATATTCTTATTCCTCCTACGAAAACTTTTACATTTTTAAACATAGTAGCACCAAAATAATTTACAGGAAAAACTTTTGCATTGTCATTTATAGTTCCATCATTAGCTGGTGCGTCAGGTGCTGTTTTATCAGCTTTTAATATTTTTGCTTTTATGTAAAGGTAACTATTATGAAGAGAAACAAAATCTTTTTTGTTAGATTTTAATGTAAATTGAACTGTGCTGCTGTTTGCTGAAGCTGTAGGATCTATTTTTTCATAGTATGTTTTTATTCTTGTTGTATCAGTAGGAGGCACATATTTATAATCTAATTCTGAGCTAATACAATGATGTTGATTATCACTTAACAAAGACATGATAATCTTTTTTAGTTTAAATCTGCTATTTTTATTTTATGATATATAAGATTAAAAAGATTGAGAGGTTGGTTTATCTCAAGCTATTTATTCTATCCAAAAATATCGCCATGATTTCCTTTTTTAAGTTTTCTTTTTCTGTTTCTTTTTTGTGAATTTTTTCCTTGAGGAGATAATTTTCTTCCCTTTGAAAAAGTTGAAAAAGCTTGAGAACCTAAATCAGATAAACTTTCTTCTGCTTCTCTTTTTAAAGCCTTTTTTATATTTTCTCCTTTGAAAACATTTTCTGCAACTTTTATTCCTCCTTTAAGTGCTCGTTTTCCTATCGCTTTACCTGCACTTTTTACCATAGGTGTAACAAGAGGTACAACTGTTTTAAATAAACCTTTTAGTATGCCACCTATTCCATATCCTCTTTGATTTCTGCTTCCTTTAAAAGGTGTCAGTGTATTATATCCACTTCCATATTGAGTGTAAAATAATGGATTTTTATTTTCTCGTAAAAATTGTTTGTAAAGAAGTTTTTTATGAGCGCAATTCGAATACATTTTTTATTATATTTTTTTGATTTTTTCTTTATCTCAAATGATTTTTCTCTGTTGATTACTATTTTTTCCATTTTGTGTCCCAATCTTTCCCATAATATTTGGGGTTGGTTTTCTTTGATCTCCCGTATCGTGTTTTATGTGGTGATGCTTTAGACAAACTTTTTTTCTTTTTTGTTTCTCCAAAAATATCTTTAGATGCTTCTTCATAAGGAGGGGTAAATGACATAGGTTCTATTTCACTTTCTTCATTGAATTTCTGTTCAAAAGAAGAGGGTTTTATTTTTTTAATTTTTATTTCTTCTCTTATTCCACCACTTGCTTCGTCTTTTTTATTTTCTTCGGATTCTGTAAAGGTTTTTTCTTCCTCTTCTTTAGAAGGTAAAAATAATTTTTGTTTAGCATATTCTGGAGGATAATTTAAATTATCATTATCTGCGCTGTCAGAATCTTTAAAGTATGATTTTTCAATCGGATCATCGTAATCATTTTCCGAATATTCATCATCTGTTGCTTCTATGGATTCTATCTTTCCTTTTTCTATTTTTTTATGTATCTGTTGTTGTCGTTTTCTTACAATATCCATGTTTTGATCTTCTACAGGATACTTTTTTATTTTGTAAGCATCAGCATCCTGCTTGCTTTTTCCTGGTTTATTAAGAAACCAAGACTTAGGTATATGTGGAGATAAATTATACCAAAGTTCATTAATACCGAGAGGTTCTTTTTTTATGCTAGCGTTAGAGAAAAATTTCATTATGTCTATCACATTAGAATTTTTTAACAGTTTTCCGTTCATTATTATTTCACCCTGATTATTCCAAAAAAATTGTAAAGCTAACATTTTCTTTAAAATTTCTTTTATGTAAGGTATTTGTGCTTGTCTTATATGCGATAATATTTCTTCTATGGATATACCGGTAGGAAAAGATTTTTCAGATTGATTATCTTGAAAATAAGAAAAAAATGTAGGATTTTGTTTAGATATATCTTGATTAGTACTTAAAACTTTATATGGTTGAATGTTATACATTTTTTCTGCTAATATTTCTTTTTGTCTTTCAAGAATAGGATTTTTTTCATTTTTAGTTTCTTTTGTCTTATTTTCTTCTACAGCTCTAAGTTTTTTATATGTGACCAAAGGAATGATAATACTTTTTTTGAAAGAAGCAGTCATATTATTGTCTACTTCCTGCTAAACCTCCTAATAAAGATACGGCTAAAGGAATGAGCATAGATAAAAAACCACCTTTTTGTTTTAATACTGCTTTCCTTTTTTTGTTATTCACACGTCTATTTACTAAAAATCTTAAAATTTTTTTATGCTTTTTAAGTTTAGCATAAGAAGAAGGACTTAATTTAATGTTTCCTTTCAGCACGTTATAAATGCATTGGCATATAGCATCTATGTCTTCTTTTCCTGCATATTCTATCAGAAGATTTCTTCTTTTTTTATTTTTAACATTACTTAAGACAGTAAGGAAAGCTAATTGTCTAGATAATTTAGGTCCTTTTTTTCTTTTTATGTTTTTCTTTAAAGTTTTTCTTTTTTTCGATAGCTTTTTCAAAACAGGTCTTTTTCGTGTCAAGGAAGATTTCCTTTTTTTCGGCATTTTTTTAACGGTAATAAAGAGAAACTATTTATTGCCTTTTATGTCATTCTTTATTTCATTTAATCACAAGTACATTTATTTTACGTTTTATTCGGAACATAAACATCTTGACCTACATCAAAAATATTTCCTCTTAACCTATATTCTTGTGGAGTTTTTTGATGTCCATCTATGAAAAGATAAGAATGTGGTTTCCTAGTTGCTTCATTGAAAATATTGATAAAGGTTTTGTGATTTTTCGGTAATAATTTTCTTCCTAATATTTGAGGCACAGTTTGATCTAAAGGAGAATTAAATATTACAAGATAAGTAGCATTTCTGTTTACAGTTTGTCTTTCTTTCCCTTCAGAAAAAAAATTTTGAGATATATATATTACATTTAAACCTTCATGATGACAAGTTTGAGTGAATAATTTTCCTATTTCTGCATTATTACTGCTTTCTTTCATTAAGTCATCTAATATTACAAGTCCGTTAAGGTTTGGTTTTATGAATTTATCATAAGAAGAAGGAATACCATTGATGAAAACAACGTCTTTATCTTGCATGATAGAAGCTTTTTTAGGAGGTGTTTGACCATAACACCAAATAAAATAATCTATGTTTTTATCTAATATGCGATCACTGTTTTCTATTAAATTATGAACAAAAGTAGTTTTACCACTGTTGCTAGGACCTGTTATAATCATAGAAAAAGGTGTTCTAATACATGCATTGAAAGTAGGATATTCTATGTCCTCCATTTTCTTAAACTCCTTCTATTTTAACTAATTCTTCTTTATAGAAATTACCACTTAATATTTCATTGTTTTAATCAATTAATACATATGTTGCAGGCCAAGTTCTAAGAACATAAGCTACTTGAAAAATTTCTTTTTTCCAATGAGAAGAATATCCTCTTCTGAAAATAGTTTTATATTTAGTAATTTTAACTTTATCTCCAACTTTAAAGGGTAAATGATATTTTTTGGTGAATAAATATTTCCCATATTGTTTAATCCATATTCTTTTTTCGTTTGCTTCAGTTACTTCTGAAGGACTTATACCTAAGGTTCTATGCTTGCTGTGATTATAACTATATACTAAATTTTGAAGTACATCTATATATCTCAAAGTCTTTTTGAAAGTAAGATATTTATATATTTTATCTTGTATAGTACGATTGAATCTTTCTACTATCGCGCTTTTAGTATCTTGTGATGTACTGAAATATTTTATGTTATTTTCTTTTAAAAATTTCCTAAAAATACCTTTAAATTCACTTCCGTCATCAAATTGTATTATATTAGGCTTAACTTTGCTTTTTGTTAAAATATTTTTGAAGCCATCTAAAGTAATAAAAGCTGTCTTTTTTTTTAATGGATAAATATAAGCATAACGAGAAAAACAGTCTATACATGCAAGCAAATATTTAATATCATCATTTTCATCTTTCAAATTAAATATACTTATTAAATCTATTTGCCATTGATCATTTATACCTTTAACTATGGTTTTTCGTCTTAAGAATCTATGTTTTATTTTCTTATGAGAGGTATAAGTTCTGGTGTTATGAAGAAAAGCTAATACATCTGTACGAGTTATATTTTTATTTCTCTTTTTAGCACTTTCATATAATTTATTAGGAGAACTGAAAGAGGCAGGATTAGATGGATTGAAATATATTTCTTTTAAAATATTTTCTTTTTTTTCAGTTTGCTGCTTTCTATTTTCAGACATATTTCCTGTTTTACATAACTAGAGACGGAAATCCGATATGCATAGTTTCGTTCTAAAAAAAGAAATATTTTTTGTACATGAATAGAACGATACATATAATCACGTGATTTTAAACCATCTCAATGTAATAGAAAGTATGTCTTTTTATTTTTCCACATCATATTTCACGGTTATCCATGAAATTTTTAGTTTAATCCATATTATTTTTAATTTTTTTTATACAGGCATGTAAATCGGGATAAAACCATTTAGTTTCATAGTTCCATCTATGTTAAACAGCAGATCTTTTTTGTTTCTCATTTTTGTTTTTTTTGAGCTCGTATTAATTTTAATTTTATTTCGTGAGGAATTAGATTGCTGCTTATTTATATTTCTCTTTCTTTTGACTTGCACCTTTTCCTTTTTTTCTGTTTTTTCATTTTCATCTTGACTTAAGTCATCATCGCTCGTATTATTTTGCATGTTGCTAGATGTCTTGTTAATTTTTCTTTTCTTTTTCTTGACTTGTATTTTTACTTTTTTTTCTTCAAAATCATTTTCATTTTGACTTAAGTCTTCATCGCTCTCTTCTTTTTTTCTCTTAAGGTCTTCATTTTCTTTCTTGATTGGACGAGTAGAATTCAATTCAACATTCTTGCAGTCGTCATTTTTTTCTTCTTCTGAAGACACACTGTTTGAGTCTTCATTTTCACTCAAGTCTTCTATGGTTTTCATACTGAAATTTTGAGTTGATTTAGCTTTGCTTTTTAACTTTTCTTTTATATATTTATTATAACAGGCATTACATCTCAGGTGATTTTCATCAGATGTAAAATGATGATAAGATTGAAAAGGTCTATGACACCTTATACATTCTTGTACCATTGACTCTGCACATTTTAAACAATATTTTTTATTGTTTACTAAATTAGCATTTTTCCCACAAAATTCACATTTAGAAACCATTTTCTTAAATAAAAAAATTAAATAAAAAACTGACTATATATAAATAATTTTCAGAAGCTAAATAGTGAAGTTATGGATTTATCTCAATAATATTTTCATGTTGTTATTCACTGTTATCATTTTCACTTAATTCCATTTCACTTTCACTGTTACTATCACTACTTAGGTTTTGTTCTTTTTCTTTCTTTTTTTTCATTTTTTCTTGTTTGTTTTCATTCTTCAATTTCTTAACTTTTTCAATTTTTTTATATATTTTATTTTTCATTCGAAGAAGAAGATCAAATTCTTCTTTTTGAAGAGAAATGCTCTTATCTTTAGTCAAGTCATGGAAATGTAAGTATATATTTCCTTTAAATTTATTTATATCTATTCTTTTCCTACGACCAAAAGCTAAAGTAGGGTATTTTCCTGATTTGTTCATTTTTCTTGTTTTTTTCTTCTATTATGCCTTCAACTTTCTTGTAGGTCCATAAGGTGAAAGTTTTTTTAAGCTATCTCATGATCTTTTTTCCTTTTTTTCTTTTTCTTTTCTGGGAAAGGTATTTCATTTCTTTTTCTTTTTTTCTTTTTTTTAGGTATTTTATAGTGTCCGTAAGCAAGAGATTTTATCCCTTTGTCACATAAATATCTTTTATCTTCAAAAGGAGAAAGAGAAACCTTATGTATTGAAATTGTGTACACTTTATGTTTTAGACTTACTATATTACTGAATTGATCTTCTCTTATTTTATTTTTAAATAAAACTTTCTTAAAATTACTATGTTTTATTTCTCGTTTTTTTATCTCTCTTTTTTTTATGCCTTTTACTTTTTTTTCTTCTTCTCCAGTTTCATAAAGAATGGAATACATTTTAGGTCTTAATGCTATGAATTCCTTTATTTTTTTCCCTCCTGTTTCGTCTTTGAATTTTCCTAAAACTTTCTTATTTTTAGAGGAAAATAAAGGATGACTTTCTTTAAGATTAGAAAAATCGAAATAATTTTCTATTTTTTTTATTTTATTGAAGAAATTTTCGTCTTTGATATAATAAATAAACGAGTCTGTATCTGTGTATAATAACTGTATAAAGCTTTCTGAAAAAGCAGGTAGCATGATATTGTAATGAAAATTAAACATCCATAATTTTGATAGTTCTAATACTGTAAATCCTATGTATATAGGTTTATTTAAAAGAATTCGTTCTTTGTTATATTGTATACCTACGAAGTCTTTTTGGAAGATATGAAGTGATTTAAAATTTGGTTTTCTTATAAGTTTTTCGCTCACTGAAGGATTAGAAGTTAATTTCATAGAGGATCTTTTTTTTACATTTTCTATTGTTTTCCCAAAAGTGCTATTTATTAAAAGCTTAAAAAATTCTTTGTCGAAAGAAGAGGTAGCTAAGGTTCTTTTTGTTGTATTACAATCGATATATGGTTTCATCCAATCTTTTTGTTTGAATGAAAGGACTCTATGTATTTTTTTAACTTTCATTCCTAGGTTTAAATACAGTTTTAAGTTACGGTAATGTATAACATAATTTTCCTTTTTATTTAAGTTACATATCAATTTCTTTCCACCTTTTTTATATGAAATTCCTATGTCTTTCAGTACTTGTTTAGCATAAGGAGATAAATCTTCATTTTTTATTTCTAATTTTTCTGGTGCTAAAGGAAAAGAATTATGGCTATCATGAAGGTTTGCAGGATAAGATAGAGTTACCTCCATTATATAACCTGTCTCGTTATCGTCTGGAATGCTACATATATCTAATTTATTTATTTCTTTTTTTTCTAACCATTTGAAATTAGAAACAGGTAAAAAATCTGCTAAACATTTTCCATACAAATTGTTGCAATCAATATAAAAAATATGTTCATCAGGTTTTTCTGCCACGGCAAACCTGTGAGAAACGTTAGTTATCCCTCCTCTTACACCTGTTTCTATGAAATTGTACATTTCTATGTCCGAAAATAAATCTAATTTAACCCCAGTATATTTCAGCATGGCTTGATAACTTAAGCTTGGTGAAGTAAGAAAATGTGACGGATCTAATCCATAGTAATCTAAAGCCTTTTCTCTGAAAGATTCGAAAACGTCACATAAAAGCAACACGTCTATTTTTAAATATTCTCTCAAATAATCTTTCAGGTTTTTGCATTTAAAAGCTTCGAACATAAAAAGAGCATGCTGGTAATCTTCACTAGAAATGTGTTCTTTTGTTAAAGAAGAATAAAAATATTTTCTTGCAGGTAATTTTTTTTCTTTCAAAACACTCCATGAACTTATATAATCATAACACATCACTCCTTTACGAATAACATAAGGTAATAATTTTTTATCTTTTAAATGTTTCTTTGTTTCAAAAAAATCATCAGTTCCTTTTTCATTCATAAGATTTGCTAATTTAGCTAAAGAAGTAGGAAGAAATTGAAATGAATCTATAAAACGAAAATTTTCAAAACTTAAAGTCAAAAATTTTTCTGAAGATTTTGCTATAACAGATATATTTTTCTCGTCTACATATTTATATAACTTTTGAACAAGAAAATGAGTGTCATAATTCATACTGTTATGAATAACGATAGGTATTTTTAATTTATCCATCCTTAAAGATGTATAAGTAAGATTACATCTGTTACAAGCATAGTTAATGTCTCTTCCTTTACCTTCTCGCCCTATATGAGAATGATCTAAAACTTTGAGTATGCCTTTATGAGTAAGAGAAACCTCACAAATGTAACATCGTCTTTGCTGAGCTACATGAGAGATATCCTCAGGAGTTAATGTCATAGGTTTTCTTTTATGGTCTAAAATATAAGATATTTCAGCCCTTTTTTGATATAAGTAAGAAACAAAATTTGATATAACATCTTTTCCTATATATATAAATGGATCTTGATTATATTCTTTATATTTTGACACTATAATAGCACCGAAAGCATTTAATTTATGTTCACGTTCACATAATGATTTACCTTTATAAATTGGTTCTTTTATTTTATAATTATAACATTCGAAATCTGCATAAATAATAAAAGGACTTTTCACTTTATTTTTGAAATCTGTAAAATTAAGATGTGTACCTTTAGGAGGCATATAATATCCTTGTCCTACGTAAGGATTTTTATTACAATCTTGTATTATGTGGGACTTATATTTTTTTTCCGAGCAAAAGGATATTAAGCATTTATAACAAAAATATCTAGTTTTTTTCCAAAAGAAAGGTCTTATAAACTTATGTAAATTTCTTATTAAATAGTAATGATCATCATATAACAATAAATTGATATGTCTTCCTTTAGTGAAAGAAGTCGAATTTGTAGAAATATACATAGGGAAAGGTTGAATTAACTTTTGCTCTGTTTCTAACATGCCAAACACATTGATAGTTAGGTTGTTCTTTTTTTCGAAATGAGATATTTCATTTAATTTCACAGGAAAAGTAATAAAAGAAAGATTCAATTCATTTGAAAAAATATCATAAGATTTTGCCAGATTTGAATTATTTTTTACTTTATGCAAACCAGCTAAAACAGAATAAAGAAAGCATTTATTACCAGTTCCTTTTATATTTAATATTGATTTCTTTTTGTCTATTAAGTCTTTAGTTTTTTGTGTTTCTTTTCCTCCTAAAGGATTATATTTAAATATTGAAACTCGAAGCACTTTGATCTTTTTAAGAAACCATCCTGATCCCATATGAAGGAAAGAATCAAAAAATCCTAATATAATAGAAAAACAAGACCTGATCGTTTCTTCTAAATTCAAAGAATCAAAGCCAAATTGAACTGGACTCAAAAACCATGGTTCTATTTGAAAATATTCACCAGTTTCTATATTATATTTTCCTAAAATAACACAAAGTCCTACTTGAAATTTAACTCCACCTTCTTCTTTCTTTACCTTTAATATTTTTTTCTTCACTTTTTTTAAATTTTTGAAAAGAAATAAATCAGGATCATATTTCAAAGAATTAGGAATGATGTCATATTCTGTTACAAGATTCTTTAATGCTCTACGACGATAAATCATTAGACTATTGGTCTAAAATGTAAAACCAAAAACACTGTTCCGTATTCAAATTTAACAAGATCTCCTAAGTCATCACAGACAGTTATTTGAATTTCTTGTATTTCATTTCTTTTAAGTTTTTTATAATATGGAGTAACAAAAACTTCTTTTATGTCATCACCAAAACTTCCTGTGCATCTAATAGTTCTTAAAAGTGGAACTTGTTTGTTTCCTACTACTTCGTTACAAACAACATTGCTGTATATATAAATATTAGATGCTATGTAATGTAAATTAGGAACCCCACCTGCTGTAAAATTTTCATAATCATTAAGTCCTGAATTTGCTGCTATTGATTTTTTATATTCTTCAAAATTTTGTAAAGGAGGTCCTGTAAAAGACACGGCATTTCCTTCTTTTTTCTCAGCTTTTTTATGTAAATCTAATCTTAACAAAGAACATAAATCAGAAGAAAAAGTTACTATGTCTCCTCTTCCTACTTTAAGAATAGGTTTTAAATTTTGTGGTTCTATTTTCATGAAAGGTTTTCGCTCTTTTTTAAAGAAAACATCATCAGGACAAACATCAATTTTTTGTAGAACAGAATTAATAGTTCCAATAAGGTTATCAATAGAATTGTAATTTCCATAAGGAATTCTTTCAACTATAAACCTTTTTTCCAGCGTAACGTCACTTGCCGAGTTTGCTATGAACACATTTTTTTTAAACTTAAAAAAATTTCGTTCCACTATAATAGTTCTATTTCGTTCTGGTCTTTCAGGAAAATTATACCAAGAAATAGGTATATTAACCTCTACAACTCCTACCTCCCATTCCCCTTTCAATGTTATAGTCGATGGTAAGTTCACATAGTAAGAACTCGTTTTGTTTTCCCTAGAAGGATGAATAGTATTAGAAGGTAAATTCACGTAAAAAGGAGAGGAAATTGACATTTTTCATATAAGTAGTTACTCTGAAAATGAATACATTATATAAGTAGTTTCTCTAAAAATGAATACAATCTAACATTTTATGCATATCTTTTATCTCAGAGAAATTAAAAAAATCATAGAAGGTGGCATACAAATTAACATTTGTGTTGGACTTAATCATCAGAGGGCAGCACTTTTATATATTTTTCTATATGTTCCATTAGGTAACTAATAATAAAACTCAAAACCAATTTTTGTCCTCCATCTGGTGGTCTATCAAGAAATTACTGTATGCTATAAACTTATTCCATAAAGAACAGCATACAAAGCAATATTTGTGCTCCATCTAGTGGTCAGTTAGGAAATTACTATATGTCATAAACTTAATCCATAGAGGGCAGCATATAAACCAATGCTTATGCTCCATCTGGTGGTCAGTTAAGAAATTGCTGTATGTCATGAATTTATTCCATAGAGGGCAGCATACTAAGCAATATTTGTGCTCCATCTAGTGGTCAGTTAGGAAATTACTATATGTCATAAAATTAATCCATAGAGGGCAGCATATAAACCAATGCTTATGCTCCATCTGGTGGTCAGTTAAGAAATTGTTGTATGTCATGAACTTATTCAGCATATAAACCAATGTTTATCCTCCATCTGGTGGTCAGTTAAGAAATTGCTGTATGTCATGAATTTATTCCATAGAGGGCAGCATACTAAGCAATATTTGTGCTCCATCTAGTGGTCAGTTAGGAAATTACTATATGTCATAAAATTAATCCATAGAGGGCAGCATATAAACCAATGCTTATGCTCCATCTGGTGGTCAGTTAAGAAATTGCTGTATGTCATGAACTTATTCAGCATATAAACCAATGTTTATCCTCCATCTTGTGGTCAGTTAAGAAATTGCTGTATGTTATAAACTTATTCCATAGAGAGCAGCATAACTTGACCCATAGAGGGCAGCATATAGACTAATATTTGTGTTAAACTTAAACTTTAAAAGGCAGCACTTTTATATATTTTTTCCATATGCTCCATCTGGAGGTGACTAGTAATAAAATTCAAAACCAATGTTTGTGCTCTGTCTGGTAGTCAGTAAGGAAGTTACTGATTGTATTAAATTTAAACCATAAAGTGTAGCATGTTAACCTTATATATGATAGAGGGCTGCACAGAGGGCTGCACGTTTAATCTCAATTAAATAATCAGATTCGAGAAACTCTTGAGATAAATTAGTTAGAGGTCAAGATTCTTTAGAGATAAATTAGTTAGAGGTCAAGATTCTTTAGTGAAAGGTTATATGCTTAAATAATAAGTGAAATTGCTTAAAAATAAAGATTTCTGTTTGTACAAGAATTAGATTTCATGTATACTTAACTTTTGAAAATGTCATGTAAACATAACTTTTGAAAGACTTTATATTTTTAAAATTGACTAATAGAGGGCAGCATATTGACTAATTGAAAGACTTTATATTTTTAAAATTGACTAATAGAGGGCAGCATATTGACTAATAGTGGGCAGCATATTGAATCTTAAAAGAACAAAAAAGATACATTCAGTCATTGATTTCAATGTTTTTATTCAAAAAAGAAACACTTTAGGCATTTTTTCTTTTTTCAACATAGAAAATGATTCAGATTTTTTTTGTAAAAATACCATAAAATCATCAACACAAACTGGTTTCCTTTCCAACCATGCCATATCACAATATTTACATTTCCTTACTTTATCTTCAGTTCTTACAATAAAACGTTGAAAACATTTTACATGAACTGGCTGCATGCAACAGTACATATAACTGATATCAGTGCTGTTTGTTGAAATAATAAGCATAGAACAACAAAGTTTACAATACATGTAATGAATAGACATTTTATGTTCTTTTTTTCTCATTTGATCACGAACTTTTCTCTTCAAACTACTCAATATATAATTTTGAGGGTTCACATTTATTTCATTTTTCTTGTCTTTAGGTTTCATTATCTCAAATATATCTTCAAAAAACGGAATCTCTAAGAGATCACAAGCAAAAGACATTATTTTATAATAAAAATTTCTATATTTATAAAAAATACAACACATCTTAATTGTTACAGGTAATAACATAGGATTTGATAAAATAATATTCATTATTTCTTCTAAGAGATATGAAGATTGAAAAAAATCAGAAAAAAAGACTAAAGCTTCCATTCTGATTTCTTTCAATAAAACTAATGAATTAACAGAAGAAAGGGCTAAAAATATTTTTTTCGCTTCTTTTACACTCATATAACTTTGAACAGGAAAACTAACATCTATCATTTCATTTATTTTTCCTGTAAAAGTTAACATAGCTTGAAGATAATACACACGATCCAAAAGCAAAGCATAGTTCACTTGAACAAGCATGACTGTATTATCTAGCTAATATGAAGCCAACTTCCAGTTCTGCCGACTGTTTTGCTTCACTTTATAGCTGCTGCCAACTAATATTATTCTTTGAAATAAATGCAATAATCAATCTTACCTCAGGATAATTTTATAAGCCTTATCTACTGCTAAGTTTACAAACAAAAATCATGTGGGTAAAATACCTATGACAATGTTCACTTAAAGTATGAATCCTTAAGCTATAGTAATGTCACTGTCTATCTTTCTTCTATATATTTTTATATCCACAAGTAATATTTCACTATAATATTAAAATCATACTTTTATCGATAATTATTTTCGAAACAATAAAAAGATATTGCTTCAACTAATATATTTTTTCTTATGCTTTTAAACTTTTGTCTTTGCCATTCACAAAAGGTTTTTCCACACGCAGGTTTACCATCTTTCCATTTTACTCCGCAATCATGACATAAAGCATTTTTTCTGTTACGATAACAATAAGATATAAACTTAAACCTAGTATAACATACATGATATGACGGACATGCACAACAAAGCATGTATCTTACATTTTTTTTTCTTAAGTAATAATTTTTTTCCATTTCATGATATTTTCCACAACCTCCGCATAAATATTTCATTAAGTCTGCATTTTGTTCTATATCATCTAATGTATCCATGATTTTATTTTGTAAAATATTATCTGAATAACAGTTATAAAAACAGTAAGAATTAAAGGTATGTTTAGAACAAATAAAGTATTGAACAATATAACTAGGATGACTTTCTATCCCTAAATCTGCTAAAAACCACAGAAGATGTTTACTGCTTTTATGAAAAATAGTCCCACAAAAAGCCAAAACTTTTAAAACTTTTCCTATTTCTTTTAATTTTTTAGTAGTTCTTTTGAATAAATAATGAAATAAAAATTTTGATTGAAAAAAAGAGGCAAAAAAAGCTAATGATTCTATGTTTTCTACTTGATTAAAATTGTAGTAACATTTTTTTTTAGATTTTATGCTTAAAAATTGTATGTAAGTAAAGCACTGTGATATTGTTAGAAGTGGAAAAAATGGTATTTCTATATTCAAATTTTCATAGCAAGATTTTTTGTGAATAAAATCATAAAATTGAAAATAATTTTTAAAGTAGTCGCATCTTATAGACAACAAGTATATATCTAATAAAACCTGCTGTTCCATTTCTCTTCGAACCTACAATGATACAAAAAATAACATAAAATTACTATTTTCATGCCTAAGCCATATTATATTTTTAACTGCTTATGCATATAAAAATTTATTGCCAGCTCTTAGAAACGTTTTTTCAACAAAAATTTGTAACAAAACAGTGATTCTTTCTTTTATGTCAGTCACTTAGGTCGTAAGTGTTGTTCAATGCAGTGTTTCCTAAGTGCACATGGGGATGTATGCATTAAATAAACACCGCCGACAAAAAGTGAGTAATAGATGTTTAACGCCTTTTCAACAGCTAAGGTCATATTCATAGCGAGAACAACATTACAATTTCACGGAGGAATGTGTCAGTGCCTGCGCATATGTGCACCACACACATCCTGAGGGGACAGGAAAGATGAGAAGTAGACCCTTTTAAGTGGGCTAGGGAAGCCCACCGCTGACAAAGAAAAATTCTATCCCACAATTTTGGCACTTCACATTTTTACAAAGTTCATGTCTTTGAGACATTTTGACTCTTTCTTCTAATTGAAAAACAGAATCTAATGATCCCATTCTCTCATATCTTCTTGTAGCACCCCCTACAGTGATTCTTTCTTTTATGTCAGTCACTTAGGTCGTAAGTGTTGTTCAATGCAGTGTTTCATAAGTGCACATGGGGATGTATGCATCATGCAACAGTACCTGCAAGAGTACATGAAGTTGCGCAAAGGTGTTAAATAAACACCTCCGACAAAGAGTGAGTAATAGATGTTTAATGCCATTTCAACAGCTAAGGTCATATTCATAGCGAGAACAACATTACACAATTTCACAGAGGAATGTGTCAGTGCCCGCGCATATGTGCACCACACACATCCTGAGGGGACAGGAAAGATGAGAAGTAGACCCTTTTAAGTGGGCTAGGGAAGCCCACCGCTGACAAAAAAAAATTCTATCCCACAATTTTGGCACTTCGCATTTTTACAAAGTTCATGTCTTTGAGACATTTTCACTCTTTCTTCTAATTGAAAAACAAAATCTAATTATCCCATTCTCTCATGTCTTGTAGCACCCCCCACAGTGATTCTTTCTTTTATGTCAGTCACTTAGGTCGTAAGTGTTGTTCAATGCAGTGTTTCATAAGTGCACATGGGGATGTATGCATCATGCAACAGTACCTGCAAGAGTACATGAAGTTACGCAAAGGTGTTAAATAAACACCGCCGAGAAAGAAAAATTCTGTCCCACAATTTTGACACTTCACATTTTTACATAGTTTATGTCTTTGAGACATTTTGACTCTTTCTTCTAATTGAAAAACAGAATCTAATGATCCCATTCTCTCATGTCTTGTAGCACCCCCACAAAAAGCTGCAGGACAAGTTCCTGTGAGAGAAACTTTAGGAAGAGGAAGACCTGTTGCTCCAACTGGAAAAGCAGCAGAAGAGGTTGGAGCAACGTGAGGAACATCAGGAAGACCTGCTGCTTCGACTGGAATAGGAATGGGAGGAACATAAGAAAGAGCTTCAGAGGAAACAAAAGCAGGAGAGGCTGAAGCTGTGAAAGAAGCATTAGAAGAAGCTCTTTCTATGCTTTGAACATAAGTAGGGGGAAGAACAGAAGAAAGAGGGCCTGCATTCTGTCGCACAAGAGGAGGAACAGAAGGAAGAGGGCCTGCAGTCTGTAGCACAGAGGGAGGAACAGAAGGAAGAGGGCCTGCAGTCTGTCGCGCAGAGGGAGGAATAAAAGGAAGAGGGCCTGCAGTATGTTGCATAGAGGGAGGAGGGCCTGCAGTCTGTCGCGCAGAGGGAGGAATAAAAGGAAGAGGGCCTGCAGTCTGTTGCATAGAGGGAGGAGGGCCTGCAGTCTGTCGCACAGAGGGAGGAGGACCTGTAGTCTGTTGCACAGAGATAGAAATGGAAGGAAGAGGGCCTGCAGTCTGTCGCACAGAGGGAGGAAGACCTGCAGTCTGTCGCACAGAGGGAGGAAGACCTGCAGTCTGTCGCACAGAGGGAGGAGGGCCTGCAGTCTGTCGCACAGAGGGAGGAGGGCCTGCAGTCTGTCGCACAGAGGGAGGAGGGCCTGCAGTCTGTCGCACAGAGGGAGGAGGGTCTGCAGTCTGTCGCACAGAGGGAGGAGGGCCTGCAGTCTGTCGCACAGAGGGAGGAGGGCCTGCAGTCTGTCGCACAGATTGAGTTAAATTAGAAGTGATGGAAGCAGCATACCTTACTTCAGAGAAAGCAGAAGCTGATCCTATGGATTCAGGAACAGCTGATTCAGTTTTCCTGCTAGGCAAGATTGTGGTTGCTTTTTTTTGCGGGGATTGGAATTGCTTGAAGAGGGGCTTTCAGTAATTTTCTGATTTCAGGATATTCTTGTCTTACAGACAAAGGAGGTACGGTTTGAACAGGAACTAACTTTCTTGATTCTTCAAGAGAATCATCGTCTGACTCTTTGTCTAAATCAAAAAGACATGGGCTGCTTGGAGGAGTCGGCGAGTCAAAACTAGCCGCCAACTCAAGAATTTCTTTATCAGGGTTCTCCTTTGAGCTTTCACTGGAAACAAAACTTGTAAAAGCATCTGCGAAGCATGAAAAGGGATTGTCAGCGGTGTTGGGATCGTTCAATGGTGCTATGACTAACGACATTTTTTTCTCACATTCATTCTTTTTAACCTTTTTTTCAGGAATATTATTTTCAAGGCTATTTTTACGCTTCGAAGAGCTGGCTGATGAAGAACAGGAGGTAGTACTAGAAGCAGAACTAGTAGGAGCTGAAGATGACTCAGATGGTGGATGTAACGGTTCAGCTGTTTTTGTGATAGGCGGTGGTTTGAATTTCTCTAGATTTTCGTGTCTCTTCATCTGTCAAAAAAAAGGAAAAAAAATCTTCTTTTATATCAAACTACATATAATTTTTTTATTTAGGTAATACTTTCATTTTTTTGGGTTTTGGATTTTTCGGTCCTCGTCTGTCTTTTGTACATCTTAAAACTGCTGCTGAACAATGCTGTGGACATCTAGCACATTTCTCAATGTTTTCTGGTAAAATATTTGCTCTTAGTACTGATAAATGTTTGTGAAGCCTTTCACAAATAATGAAACAAGCTTCTAAATTATCTTTTGAAATATCGATTTTTTCTTTATAAAGCACACCTAAAGGTGAAAATTGCTTTAAAGCTTCTATTTTTTCGTCTACTTCTATATTTTTACTTTGATTTTTGTTTTCAGATTCATGTTTCATGTCTTGTTCTTCTTCACTTTCTGATAAATTTAAATCATCCTTTAAACAAGCAAGATCTGTTTCACTTGAGCTGTCTTCTGACAGTTTTCTTTTTTCTTTAACATTGTTTTTGTACATTTTTCTTTTCCTTTTCATGGAAACAGAATTTTTAACACTTTCATCTTCATCTTCACTGCTACTCTCTGTTAGATTACTTTCTTTAAAGATATTTTCATTTTGACTTTTATTGAAAGGATTAGAATGAAGATTGTTTTTATGCTTTTTTTTTCTTAAATCATTTTCATCTAAATTTTTTATCCTAAAATTAAAAGCAGCTGAATATTCTTTTACTTCATTATTTTCAGGATCAAAACAAATAGAAACAGGTTTTTCTCTTATATTTTCTAACGGATTAAATTCTGTGCTTCGACCTTGACAATAATATATTATATTCAGATGAAGGATTTCTGAAATGCATTCTAACACTATACTGCTATGAGAAACCAAATCTGATAATATTTTTCCCTCATCTTGTCGTCTACAATAACTATGCAATTTTTTATAAGCTTCTTCTCTTTTCATGTAAGACAACAGAGAAATCCATGCTTTATCTTTAAGTATATCTAAAATCTTTTCTCTTTTAATAGCTTTTTCTTGTTTTTTTCTGTTGATTTCATCTAAAATATAATTCAAACAATGATTTTCTTTTAACTTAACATGATTCCAATAATATTGATTTTCATCACTGTCATGAGACAAAATTGAAAAAACCAGTAAAAGAATTTGTGAAATTATCTTAATTTCTTTCATTTTCCTCTTTGTTTTCTTTTTCTATTGATATATCAGTGATTGCTTTTTTTATCTCAGAACATAAAAATAAAAAAGAAGGCCAATCTTTCACTATACAGTTTCCTTTAAAGTTATGACCTAAAGTTAAAGTAATTTTCGGATTAGAAAGTCTAACACCAGAAATATACAGAACGCTATTTATCTCCTTGCTTTTATCATAATTCAGCCAAACAGATTCATAAGAATTCGATTCTTTAATTTTGAATTGAAAAGTGTCTTGAAGCTTATCATGCAATTTTTGAAAAAGTTCTATTATTTTTAGTTCACTTTTTTTTATATTTATTTCTAAACTTAATTGTATATTTAACAATTTAACTTTAATTGTGTGATAATTTGATACTGTAAAAAAAAGTAAAAAATTTGAACAAAGAGATGAAATAAAATTCTCTATATTTTCAAAATATAATTTAAAATTATTTTTTAAGAAAACATAACAATATCCATTTTTTGTTAACTTCAAAGAAAAATCCTTTTTCGTTATTACAACAGAGCCTCTGTATTTGGAAACCTTCCCTTTCAATTTTGTATAGCTGTCTACATCAAATTTCGTTCTAGGAGCAGTTGTCAGAATTAAAACAACATTATTTGTGAAATATTGAATAGACATATAAACAAAAATCACCTTGTACTTAGAGGTGTAATGGTACGGTTTCACTGCTCAAGACGGTTGTTATGGTACGGTTTCACTGCTCGAGACGGCTGATCTGTTCTTATAGGTCAGGCTGCTGCTATGATCGGCTGAGCACGGCTGGGGCTAAGGCTGAGCACGACTAGGCTACGGCAGAGCACAGCAGGGGCTACCTCGAACAACTGAGCTGTTTCTTCAGAAGAAGCACGACTTCACGAGGCGTCGATCTGAAAACAAACCAAAATTCATATATTTCCTGAATAAATTTTATACATAAAAATTAGTTTTTATTTTATATTAAAATCAATTTTACCTAAAGCAAGCTTAAATCATTATATTTTTTATACATGTTATATTAATATATATATATTTACTTCCTGTACATGTTTTATGTATGATTTCATTACATAGCTTATAAATTATTTTCACAAAACAAAAAAAGATAAAATAAGACTTACCTTTAGTCTCAGGAACAAGGTAAGTTTTTTTGTTGAGTGTCACGACCAGGCACCTATATCTCCTTAATTGGTAGAGTATGTCATGTATCGATGGAGTATGAGGTGGTCTTAAAAAAATACGAAGTCTACCCATCACTTGTTCCTGAAAAAAAAGCCAAGAAATAAATTTCAAATATAATAATTTTATTATTATGTCAGATTTTTAAAAAAATACTTTGCTGTTATTTTATTTTTCTATCATATTTAAGTCTCATGTAACACACTTTTAAATCAAATTTAATCTATCTTTACTCCAGTTTTTATATCAGTCCTAAACAAATATAAAAATATAATCAAAAAAATTATATTAACCTTAACTTCTTTGACGAGTCAATAAGTTCATACAAATATGGATGAGTTCTCTGCAGGAATCGTACTCAGTCAAGTCTTAACGAGAGTAACTGCGAAAGACTGCTCCTATTCCTGAAAAAAAAGTTTCATTTTTATTATCTCAGTTAAAAACATTAGTTTGTTTCCATTTCTCATTAACACAGCAGGCAATAGTCTTTAGTTTTTTACTGTAGTCTCCTCTCGAACGCATCGTACAACAGCGTTCAGTAAGTGACCATAATTTTTTATTCGAACGCATCCTACAATTACTTGTAAGTCTTTAACCTCAGTTTTCACTCAAATACGTGAAGTTAAAACAACTAACCACACCTTATTGTTCATTGCTATAGTTTCACTTGATCGCATCAGGAAACTATTTTTGGTTATAACCACAATCTCTGCTCGAACTATGGAACTAGTCACTCTTTCTAGTTCCGTGCTCGAAGGTACCAGACATCAGTGTTCAGTTTGTGATTTTAGTTTAAACTCGAACGCACCAGAAAACAGCATATAATTAAGAATGCAGTTTCCGTCTAAACGTATCAGACAACAGCATTCAATTTGTTTCTATTCCTAGTTAGCAGGTTGTCCCATAGGTGTCGCCATTGCTGGAGCTTGTTACCTAAGATTTCTACTGACAACACCTATTTAATAGGTACCAGCAAACCCCCCGAGAGGACTTCAGTGAATAGTTAGTTTCGTTTCATTGACTGATAATCAAACCAGCTAAGTCCGTAGAGTCGTTAACTTGAATGCATCTAATAATAACTTTAGAATAATTCACTAAAGTTTCCACTCGACCATAATTTGAGTCAGTCCGGTAAGAGGTAGGAGGCGGTATAAGGCATTCTCTCTAAGTTCGCCCCTGATTAGGATTGTATTACCGTCTACCATAGTTTTCACTCGAACGCATCAAACTATAAGTTCGAACGCATCAAACCATAACTTTAAAGTTTATTACTATAGTTTCCACTCGAACGCGTCAAATTAAAATGGCTGACTACACCTTCCGGTTCGCTCGTCTTTTTCATATGAAGAAGCTATTTTTTCGCTCGTAAAGCTAACAACTAAATTACAGCCTCAACAATTATTATATTACAGAAAGAGAAAACGATTTATAAATTACCATAGATGTCATTCCTCGTAATGACTACAGTAAAAGTCTATAGTCTCTACTCGAACACACCTCAGCGTACCCAATATGGCTGATCTAAACTTCCGGTTTGACTATGCCAGAAACTTCTTCGCAAAAAAAGACGTCATAAAACATTATATGGAAGCCCTCTTCAAGTCTAAAAGACCTACAAGCAGCTTTAAATATGTTCAGTTTCAGTTATTACTTGTATGTCTTTCAGTTGGAACCTTAAGGAAACATTTATGCTGACAGAAGCCTCCTTCTCCACCAAGAAACTAAGGAAAACCGATGGCTCACCCATGGAAACTAATACCGGTACTTATCTCATGTTTATTTCCTCATATACTATGACTCACCCTTGCTTTTAGTGAAGAAGGTTCGTTATCAACCTTTTTTCCGTCTACTCTTATCAGCTCCTTTTTCTATCTACATGTACAAGTTAGGTCAGAGTAAGATCTAGTTTATTCTCTAGTTCATCGCTGTCTAGCTCTCAGTGAAGATGTGGACTTATTTGACAATATTCATGCTCATCCCTGCCTGTCTAGGAGAGGGAATTCAACAAAAATGCTTGTGCTCTTTCTTAGAGGAAAGCATAGTTTCCTGTCAGAGTCCTAATCTGACATGTTGGATTCAAATGGAAATATCGCATAAGACTTTAATCACATCAGAAATTAGGACACAAAGCAGCAACCTGACACAGGAAATACGATATGAAAGAAATCGATTCCCTTTCTTAGAGCAAGTTTCCTCGAAAGTTGCTCTCTATGCTTGTGAAGCAGGCATCTGCAGGTAACAAAACCATTAGAAACCATTTATGACTATTTATTTTAAGTTAAATCGTAGAGGCATGAATTATATTGTCTTTAAGTCTATACATGAGAAAATATTAACACTAGCTACGCAGAGGGGTATTATATCAACAAAAATACTGAAACTTGCTCTCTATGCTTGTGAAGCAGGCATCTGCAGGTAACAAAACCATGAGAAACCATTTATGACTATTTATTTTAAGTTAAATCGAAGAGGCATGAATTATATTGTCTTTAAGTCTATACATGAGAAAATATTAACACTAGCTACGCAGAGGGGTATTATATCAACAAAAATACTGAAACTTGCTCTCTATGCTTGTGAAGCAGGCATCTGCAGGTAACAAAACCATGAGAAACCATTTATGACTATTTATTTTAAGTTAAATCGAAGAGGCATGAATTATATTGTCTTTAAATCTATACATGAGAAAATATTAACACTAGCTACGCAGAGGGTTATAAAATCAACAAAAATACTAAGTATTAATCAGATAAAAATCGATGAGGCTATATAAAAAGTTTTCGAATCAATGAAAGCAAGACAGGGATATTTTATCAAATGATCTAAACTATATTTGGGATCGAAAGAGTGAGTATATCATTTGCAGCAGAGGAGGGATAATTTCTCTTCTAACTTATCTGTGTCTAAAGGATCAAAGAAACAAACTTGCTCCTACCCCTTAAAATACAATTTTCCATAGGAAAAGGCTGTCAAGTATGAATTAACTTAAAATAATTATTCAAAAATATCTAAAAAACAAAAAATTAAATATTTTTTTTCATTTTTGCAGGAAAACTCACGTCTACCTAGCAGCAGAAAAAAGATATGTTCACCTTGCAGAATACCAGCTGATAAAAGCAAGATCTACCACCGTGAAATCTTTTCCTGTCACTGCTACTCTAGAAACTTCTACTCCCTTCACGCCTTCAACCGTAACAACTTCTACCTTCAAGTCTACTGCCTACTCGCCTTCTTCTACCCACAAGCCTGCTACCTACACACCTTCATCCATCGCTGCAACGACTGAAATCTCTACTGTTCTCATGAAAACCAGTCTTGCTACTGAGATCTTTAAGACTGCTGCTACTCCTACCCAAACAAAAGATAAAAACCTAAGGTATTTTACTTGCTTTTTCTATAATTAGATCGATAAAAATATAGAAAAAAAGTCCTGCTGCCTCTAGGTATGTCTTATATACCAGTTGCATATTATAAGCAGGAGATTACAGTGATAACAGGGCTCAACAAATCAGTCTGGAGACACTATGCCTACTGGGCACAAGGCAAAAAAATGCTGTGCCCAAAAGACAAGCTCTGTGCCTGGTATCTTTGCTCTCTACACTCAAAACTGGACGGTGGCATTAAAATACTAATTGCGTGATTGTCAGTGCAGAACCAATTAGAAAGTTTTATCTGATAAATAAGGATGATAATGAGCATAAATGCACTCAGAAATTATATTACAGTGTAGTGGAATAAGCATTTACCAAGCCAATAAACAGAGGATAATACCATTTGGACAGCTGTGCTCATAGGCACAACTTAAAATTTTATCTGTGCCTAGTGAATTTCTTTTATGTCTCAGGCATTGGGCACAGGGATTTGTCGAGCCCTGAATAAATTATTATCAAAACTGTTAACTCAGCTACTTAAAGCTAGCAGGTTAAAGTATCGTAAAACCTTACTTTTAAGCCATGGTTTATAACATCCTCAAAAACTTAAGCTGCAGCTTAACTAAAACTAAGGAATCACGACTACTACAGGCTCTTAGCAATGTGTATAGCCTTCTTCTAAGGTCAGAGTGCTGTTTATATACGGGTGCGGCTTATATGTTAAATTTTACAGAAGCCTTAATCTTATCATCTAACACATTTATTTATTTTTTATGGCATCTGCCGTAATCTCCCGCGTACAAAGCGCGTCTTGTACGAGAGGTTTCAGTTCTAACTGGATCCAGAAGGGGGATATCAAGACCAAGACCTTTAATTTAATTTCTTACACTCCCTCTAAGTCATTATCGGATCTAGGGGGTCTGGGAGTCCTTAGGGCTCTAGCAACACATAGCTTTTTGAATATTCATTAAGTAGAACAAAAGTAATGAATTTTTCATCTTTTTGACTATTTTCTATGACTCTAGGTACGCCTTTTACGTGAGGTGCGCCTTACACGCGAGAGATTACGGCAGCAAACAATAAAAAACTAAAATTGCATCTATCATATCTGTCATATCCTAAGCCGTTATTGACATGATACACTGATATGAGTCCCTCTGTTTTCAGAGAAAAACTTACCTCTAATAAGACGTCTGAACAGCAAACCACAACAGCTCTTCAAGAATTGTACTCTCCCAATGAGCAAAGCATAATAACGTCTTCAGCGTTTGGAGGAGGATTTCATTCTAAGGATCAGTCAAGCACTCCTGCTTCTTATATACCAAACCATGAGCAGCTGTCAACCTTAAGCCCCGCCTTGAAGAGCAGCTCTCCCCTTTCAGCTGTTCCAAGAGAGCACAAACTGACAACGTTAAGCCACGCCTTAAAGAGCAGCTCTTCCCTCCCAGACACATTCACAGATCAGAAAATGTCCACTTCAAGCCCCGCCTTGATAAACAGCTCAAGAGAGTCTCTTCCAGACTATTCTATTAACTCTTCAATGACGTCTGTATCTCTTATTGCATCTGTTTCGTTTGGTGTAATTATGCCTGTACTAACGATGACAAGCATAATTATAATATTACAAGTACGAAAAAAAAGAAACAGATCTCCTATATATAGACCAAGAGCTGCTGAAGCTAGCACTAGAAGAGAAGTATTTGAGTTAATGCCTCTGCGTGCTAACACTGGATTCAACTTTAACCCTTAAAAGCTCGCTAACACAAAAAATAAATAGTTTAGGATGCATTAACAGTGCACCTTATAGGAGGTTTTTTTTCTTTAAAACTACTAAAATGACGAAAATCTGCCCTTAGAAATACGTCTTATACATAAAACAGTCCTTTCTGAATTAAAGGGTGCGCCTTATAGGTGAGCTATGCCTTATACGCGAGAGATAACTATAATTTTTTCATATAAACATATATATGTTTATATAAATATACATATATATACCTTAAGCCATTATATGCCTTATATTATAACCTTTAGCCATTATATGTATATTCTGTATTTCCTTGATAATAAGCCGAGGTATAAACTTAAAGCCATTTCGTGAACTAATTATTGTATTTATTCAAGAAAAAATTATCCTATACCTTTGTACTATATTACTATATTACCATAAAACCTAAGTACAATCAATGCCTTTACCTCATATAAAAACTACACGCTACAGCAAGGCTTTCAAAAGGCTTCGATTCCTTAAGCTATTATTAGACTAAGTTTATATGTTTATTATATATAACCGTATAATCTCACATATGAATTATTGCTTTCAGGTAAATTCAACCTTTTTATGTGGCTTACAAGATTTCAGTGGGTATTATGCAAAACACTATTCTAGTGAAATCTGTATGTAAGTAATAAAATATAATAACTCTATGATAGAAACGTTTTAATTATTTAATTTGTCAACTAAGGTACTAAGTACGTATGTACTGATACATAATTTATAGCTTTGTTTTGTTCTGAACCTTGTCTGCTATACACATGATTTATATGCTTGTTTTGTTCAAGACAATATCTGAACGCAGTTTTCTCTGGGAAAGTTGTGACATTTTGACCCTGTGTCTTTAGCTCTATAAGAAGTAATATATTGAAAAATCCATCTTTAATCTTCTGAATACAAGACTCATAATTTTTTTTCTGATCAAAAATCACTTTTTTTTAACTTCAAGCAACATTAACTTTAAAAAACTTATGAAAAATATATGAATTAAGAAAATTATCTTGAGATAATAATTATAATGATAACATTTATCTTGATATATATAGGATAAGACCTAAAATGGTTAAAGGTGGGAAAGCTTCCAGTCTTCACCCTTTAAGACTAACAATATAAAACTGTGTTTAATGCGCAATTCATAAGAAAACAATGTAAAATAGAAATAAATTGCTAAATAAAAATAAATAGCTAACATACCATCCATCATAAAATGTTTAATTAAAAACTTCAATAAAATTTCATTAGAATTTCTCTCTAGCACTTTATTAATTATAATAGTATTATAACATTCAACAAGTACAATACATAAGCGAACCTTAAAGGATTTCCTACCACATGGGAGACAAACACGTCTGTAACCAACATAGGAGTGCTTCATACTCAATATTCATACGATGTGCATCATACTCAAATATCATACACAGTACATGAAAAAAGTACTATCATAATATTCTCTCTTGAAAAATAAATAAAAAAGTTTAAAAAAAAATAAAATAGCACTTTATCAATGTACCATCATAAACTATAGCAAAAAATACATTAATCCATTATCAGTGTTTAAAGGGTAAAGATAAATTTATTGCTTTGTCCTAAGAAAAGATTCTTCTCATAATACAAAGAATGAACACCAGCTAACTGGTCTACCGTAATACCTCACATATAAGACACACCTCAAGACTCAACAATACGCGAGAGATTACGGTATAATCCAAAAAAAATCCTATGAGGTCGACATTATACTTCATTAAAAGTTAATATTCACAGTCAGTCTCCATACATTATGATATATAAGTTATCAATAAAATGCTAGTTATCAGCACCTTTATAACACATTGCAGGCTTCCTGAGCCCACTTTAAAGGGTCTTCTTTATGTTTTTCCTGTCCCCTCAGGTTGTATGTGATACACATATGCACAGGCACCAACACATTCCTCTGTGATATCATTCTCCCCATGAATATTATCTTAACTGCTGAAATGATATAAAACATATACAACTCACTAACATTTCATAGTACGTCCTGCTCACTGTACGGTATGTAATACGATACTTAATCAACAGGTGGCAGCACTATTCACTTATTACACAAAGCTACGTATTAAAACACCTTTATCCTATAGAAATATAACGTAATATAAAGAAATATATTGATACAATATAAATCTTTTACACAATATACTATAACCTATACCAATGAAACATCAGGTAACATTTATTTATAACACGACATCTCTCGAAACATTTATTTATGTAGAACACCCGTAATCATAACACTCGTACATGAACATATAGAAATAAATTCATGCATGTATCATACTAATATAACTCAAGTCTAGGCTAATACTAGCTTAAGAGTTCGTAGATCTTCTATTTGGGAATTTTTGAAGGTCTGGTCTCTCCAGACCAATATTTAATCCAAAAACATTATCCTGAGATCTACATTATACTTCAATGAAAGCTAACATGTATCATGAAGAATCTACTATACATCTACTACAGCTTGTAACATCTTCATGATAGAGATGTGCGGAAAACAATTTAATAACTATATTGATATAACAATTAAACTAATTCACACAACTGAGTCTATACATAAGTCAACGTTGTATATAATATGCTACTGAATTGGTAGATGGCAGCACATAGGCTATTTATACATATCAAAGTATCGTAGTCAACTTCGTATGTAATATGCTACTTAATCAGTAGATGGCAGCACTATACGCTATTTATACAAATCAACGTATCATAACTCCTATGTCCTAAATATAAGACATAATAACAAAAAAACATAATAATACAATATAAAACTTAACACGTTGAAAGTATAACCCAAACCAATAAATACACCAGGTGAATTTTTTTTTACAACATCGCATCTCTCAAACATGTATTAATATAGCACACCACAATCATAACAGTCATACATAAATATAAAGATGTAAATTTATACATACATCACACTACCATAACTTAAGTCTAAACTAATATTAGCTTAAGTTTGTCTCTCCAATTCTTTCTTGACAGAAATTTTTGAAGGTTTGGTTAAATCCAAACCAACATTCTAATAAAAAAATAATCCTCTACTATTTATCTCCATTATTATAGCAGTTGCGGCTTAAAATTTTCATCAGATTTACTCATGTCAAAGAGGTAAAAAGTTGTTCCTTGTTTCCAGGGTAGGAACCAGCAAACAATCTGATAGATCAAGGGGTGCTCACATAATGGTTTTCAGGCGAGCATGCACAACGATGCTAGTTGCAATTTAAAGATACAGGAAATTATTCAACTACAGCGCAGCTCTTTCATCACATTAATGTATTCCTTTTGGTTGGATAATAGTTTGTGTCCTTAAAGAAGACTACATAAGGAGTAAAAGTACATCCTTAAAGGACATATAAAGCCAAGCATAGTAGTTGCTTTGCAACCAGTACTTAAAGCATACTAAACTATGAACATCTGAAGCGCAAAGCAAACCCAAGGGGTGTTCATTAAACAACTTAGAAAGTTAGGAGCAAGCGCTAACCCTCGCACTGCAACTAAAGAACCAGTGGCAAGCGTGGGTAGCGCGCGCCTATTGAACACCCCTCTGGAAGCTTTTTTGTGCTCGTCTTCACTTAACACTTAATCTTGTTGTGCTTTTCATAAAAACTATTAAACATGGCTTTAAACAAAAAAAGAAAAGAAGCTCTTTCAAATATGGAGAGATCTTAAAAAGATAAAAAGTTGAAATTTTGGTTCGAGATTAACTGCGGATCACGTGACTACACAAAGTCATCGCTCAAAGTTATCGTAAACAATTACCAAAAATTTGCTCGGAAGTTATTGTGGTTTATGCGGTTTGTTAAGTCTCCTATCTGCAATTTTCCACGATGGAGCGTGCTTATTATCGTGTCAGGACAATATTGGACAGGTAAATTAAAGTCTTATCGTCTTAAATGAACTTTAAACCTCAGTTAAAAAATGCACCGTAAACCTCAGTTAAAAAATGCACCGGTAACTTTTTTAACAGAATCAAGTTCCAACAGAAGCCAAAAAAAATCATCGATTCAGTCTATTGCGTGAACTGTCTTAATATAAGCCGTGGTTTATTCTAATATTCAAACCTAAACTAGACTGCCCTTGTACAATCCTAATAGCAGGTACCATAAATTTTCTTTTTTTCTTCCTTTTTAAGCTGGATTTTGTATCCTCGCGGTAACACTAGAGATGTGGGCTCCCAAATCTACTTTACACTTCAGGATACCAGAGATATGTCAACCGATACAAGGCTCGATCAAGACATTAAAGACGTGTTTGCTTCAACCAACACAGGGCTCAATCAAAATACCAGAGATGTGGTTACATCAAACGATACAAGGTCCAATCAAGATACCAAAGATAGCTCTACTTCAACTGATACGAAGCTCACTAAACATACCAAAGATGGGGCTTCATCAACTGATGTGAAGCTCTATCAACATACCAAAGATGGAGCATCATTAACTGATGCAAAGCTCGATCAACATACCAAAAATGGGGCTTCATCAACTCATACCAAAGATGAGGCTTCATCAAGTAATACCAAAGAAGGGACTTTATCAACTAATGTCAAAGATGGAGCTTCATCAACTAATGTCAAAAATGGAGCTTCATCAAACGAGGCTTCATTAACTGATGACAAAGATGAGACCTCATCAACCGATGTCAAAAATGGGGCTGTCAAAGATGGAGCTTCATCAACTAATGTCAAAAATGGAGCTTCATCAAACGAGGCTTCATTAACTGATGACAAAGATGAGACCTCATCAACCGATGTCAAAAATGGGGCTAAATGTGATAACTCTAAGCATAGTGACAACACAAACAGTGGATTTTGTTTGTGTAACTCCAGTGAACATAGTAACAGCACAAACACCGCATTTAGTTCATGCAACTCTGGTGAACCAAGTGACAGTCACACCGGTGAAAGCCACCATGAAACATGTGATAATTGTAAACATAGTATCAGCACAAACATTGGATTTAGTTCATGTAACTCTGGTGAACCAAGTAACAGTCACACCAGTAAAAGCCACCAGGAAAGATGTAACTTTGATGAAGCAAGTGACAGTCTCACCTATGCAGAAGGTGTAGAAGTAAATATAAGCTTGGAGGCTGAAAATGAAGATACATCATCTAGCAAAAATGAAGGAAAAAAACTTGTGTTCCAAAAATTTGACATTAATCTGAGCGAGTCACAAAGTAAGGCTCTATTTAAGAAACCTGTGTTAAGTGTCACGGCATCAGAAATGAGTCCTAACCCAAGAAAAAGGGTAAGATTTTTGCAAGGTATGAAGTTTTCAAATATCATAAGCTATGGGACCCCTACTGCGCAAAGCACTCGCAGAAAAGTGCGACGTAAACTACATTTTGATTCGCTCAGTGTCAGCAATGGTGTCAGCGACAGTGATGATGCAGCCTCATGCTAAATGAGACATTAGTCAGAAACAATGTCAGCAACAGTGTCGGTGACAATGATGATGCAGACTCATACTAAATGAGACGTTAATCGTGTTCAGGTGTAAAACACAGAGTTCAAGTTAAAGTAAAGTGCAATACCAAAAGTTCTCACTCCTATAGCATATATTTGATATCACCACAATTGTTAAAGTTCTTAATTTAAACTAGTTAATACCATATTAATGGTATGCGATGTTTTATGTCAGATTTCATTTCCCTTTAATTGCATTGTTTTTAAAAAACTAGTAGAAATCCATGTTGGTATAGGTTACCAAGTTTTCACTTTTTTTACTATATATTTGATATCACTCCAATGGGCAAAGTTTTCTACTGAAATTTGTTAATGGTATATGATAAATCATATCAGATTTTAGTTCCCTAAAGCGTACCTAGTTCTGGTGTAAACCACTCCATATCCAAACTGTTCACATAGGTGCTAAGGTCTGATACATTACTGAAACTTGTTAACAGCATCCTAATGGTTTAAAATAAATCATATTAAATTTTAGTTCCCTAAAGCGTACCTAGTTCTTGTGTAAACCAACCCATGTTATCCAAACTGTTGACGTAGGTGCTGAGGTGTAGAACAGTTGTTTTTGGTAGTATGGTATAATCAAAGTTATTGTACACAAGGAATGTAATTGCTAACTCATTTTCTAAATGACAAAGCTAAATATAGCAATATAACATTGTTGATTACTATTCGAGATCTTAATTAAACATAGTAAATCAAATTTAAGATTTTTGTCTTTTCTCATAATATTTTATTAGTATAACAAAATTAAAACGTTAAGCTCTAGTATCCAAGACGGTCTCCTATAAATCACACCTTAATAGTCCTCCTGTTTCAGTAACGTCATTCCTTAGAGAGCTGATCTGAAATTGAATGTATCTCTCAATCCTCCTCCTTCAATCCTCCTTCAATCCTCCTTTACTATTTCCAAAATAATCCTATTATCCAAAATAATAGGTATTTTCTGGATATTCAAAAAATATAGGTCTTCTTTGGATATTTTTTAGAAATATCCAAAGAAGACCTATATATATACTACTGTGGTGGTGGTTATCCACCGGGAGGATCCGGAGGTGGTGGTAATCCACTGGGAAGAACAGGACCTCCGAATGGTAATCCTGGAGGTACAGGAGATGGAAAAAGGCCTAAGAAATTGAATAGGCGTTCATCCATGTCTCCTGGGATGCAAGAAATCTTTGAAAAAAGTAGGTGTATCAAAGGGTTAGGCATCGATTGTTATCGTAAAGGTGCTGACGGAATTGAAGTAATGGATTGGAGCTTAAGAGAAGCCAATCGGCTCAAAGGTTGCCCTGCTCCTCGTATGGCTAGAATACCTCCACCATATGATCCGAATGAACCTTGGAAAGACAATTACCAAATCTTTGTTGATGAAGTAAATTGTAGTGGATGGACTAAAGATGAACCCCACAAAGTATTCGGGTTAGAACTACAAGACTTGCTTAGTGAGGCTAGACCTAATTGGGAGTACGATGATGAGTGTTGGATACAAGAGTTATTTACTCAATTCATCGCCGGCCTCCGAGATTCCGAACATAAGACCATAGCCTCGGATGAATGGAAAGATGATACGTCTTTCAACGATTTATTCCTAGCTATAGAAAATTATGACAGAAAAAAAGCGATTGTTAGGTGTAAACGCACCACTGCAAGAGCTTCGGCAATGAAGATTCAATTGAATCCGAATTGTTGGATTCCGACTATGAATATGTCTCTGACGAAAACAGGAAGCATATAGAGTCAGTCCAGATAGTCGGTAAATATTATTGGCAGAAGAGATACCGTAAGGTGGGTTTGAAGAAGAAAACTAACTTCATTAAACCTACCGGTAATGCATCGCTGTCGGCACCCCAGCTGCCATTACCTCAAAAGCCGGTATCTCAATTACTGGTGCTGCAGCTACCGACAAACTTTTCAATTCCCCAAGCAGCAGTCTCTACTGCTCAAGGTGATTTTATGGAGAATTTGGTCACCCGGATAACAGATGCCCTGAGACGCCCACGGGTGGATAAATCTCAAAGGAGATGTTACAGATGTTAAGAATTTGGTCACTTTGCTGCCGAATGTATTGCTGAGAAACCTGTATAGAGGTCGCGAATGAGTTTTTCTACAGTAAAGGATAAGGAAAGGGATTCTGTTACAGGCAAGAAACGGGATCCCAGAAATGTCACTTGCCATCAACATTGTTACAGAACCAAATGAAGTAGAACAATCGCCTAATACTGAGGTGGTTCGGGAGCCCACTCAGGAGATTAGGGAATCCGGTATAACAAGTGCCCAAGGAGCACAGGGGAAACCCAGTACCGGATTAGAGGTAGGAAGTCATTTGTTGGCCAGAGTTGGTAGTGCTCACCTACCCCCGGGCCATCCTTGTCTAGAATACCTCAAAGGATGTGGATGTAACCCTGGTGTGAACAATGAGGCTTCTGTAGTCACTGATATTTCTTCCCTGTTGCAGGGAAGGCGGTGGTATGTTTCACTTGCTGTCAATGGAAGACCCGCTGAATTCCTTGTGGATACGGGAGCTAGCCACTCATGTGTCTCTCGGATGGTAGCGGATCTTATATCGGATGTGCAAGATACTTTCTTAATGGGAGGAAATGCACAAATGGCCGATGGCAGTAAGATGCAAACATATGGTAGGACGTGTGTAAAATTGCAGTTGGAAGGTATTCACGAATACGTGAAAACAACAACCATTGCTGGTATAGCGGATGAAGGGATATTAGGATTGGACTTCGCATCATTGTATGGTGCAGTGTTGGACCCACAGACAGGTGTGTTGAGTGTGAAGCATCCTTATCCAGTTAGAGCACAGTGTGTATTGAGGCAGGTCAGCAGTGTGGCATCAATTGCCCAGACTGTAAAGATCCATGCGGGAGTAGCATGTGACGTCCTGATCAGGAGCAATTCTGAATTAAGGAATCAGGCTGCAGTACTTGAACCGGATACAGTTATGCTGGCAGCTATAGGGTTGGAGTCAGTTGACACAATAGTAGCCAATGGTGCTTGGTCAGTGATACCGGTTGCCAATCCGGGTAATGAAACGGTATATTTGGAGAAGGGATCCATTTTTGGTAATGTTACATTGTCTGAGACGGTAACAAGTTGTTCCTTGAACCTTCCGGTTATGGGGAATGAACAGAAATGGACAGATGATTTGAAGAAACTGATTGAGGATACGAAACTAGATGACCATCCGAAAAAGGAAGCGCTTCATGAATTATTGACATAGTTTCAGAAACATTTGCCATACCGGGTGAACCCCTAGGTAAAAGCATGAAGGTATTGCATACCATTGATACTGGGGATGCGGCTCCATTTAAGATCCCGTATCGGAGGTTACCTTTGCCGAAGAAAAAGGTAGCTGAGGCCAAAATAGCTAAGATGTTGGAGCAGGATGTTATCATTCCTTCTAACAGCCCCTGGAGTAGTCCGGTATGTATGGTGACTAAAAAGGATGAATCTATTCAGTTTTGTATAGACTATAGGAAGTTAAATGGTTTGATGAAGAAAAATTTGTATCCATTGCCGAGAATCAATGAAACAATCGATTCTTTGGGGGGAAATAAATGGTTTTGTACCCTGGATTTGCAGTCCGGGTACTGTCAAGTGGGAATGAACCCAGATGATATGGAAAAGACTGCTTTTTCCAGACATATAGGTTTATTCCAGTATAATGTCATACCTTTTGGCCTATGTAATGCTCCGGCAACTTTTGAAGCCATGATGGAAACTTTATTAAGTGACCTATTATGGAAAAGGTGCCTTGTATATCTTGATGATGTTATAGTATTCGGAAAAACCTTTGAAGAATGCTTAGATAATCTCAAGCTAGTCCTGGAAAGAATAATATCAAACGGTTTAAAATTGAAACCAAAGAAATGTAACCTGTTTAAAAAAGTCCATAAATTATTTGGGCTGAATAATTGCTGATGATGGAATAAAAGCTGATCCCGGAGAAATTCGGGCAGTAACGGACTGGGGGACGCCGAAAACTCCAAAGGAAGTGAGATCATTTTTGGGGTTCTGCACCGAATTATTCTTGGGTTAGTTACCCCTTACAAATCTTAACTACTTGGACCCCCTGTAGCAGAAGGGATAAGTTCCCATGGGGAGCCGAACAAGAACAAGCCTTAGAACAATTAAAAGCTTTATTCACGATCACTCCAGTATTGTAATATCCATCCGAGGATGGCCATTTCATACTAGATACGGATGCTAGTAATGAAAGCATTGGGGCAGCCCTCTCCCAAGTCCAAGGAGGAGTGGAAGTCCCGATAGCATTTGCTAGCAATACATTGAGCAAAACACAGCGAAATTATTGCACCACTAAACGTGAATTATTAGCTATCATAGTGTATACCAAGAAGTTTAAACATTTCTTATGGGGAACCAACTTTACATTACGTTCGGATCACTCCTCATTGAGATGGTTGTTAAACTTCCGGAATGCCGAAGGAATGTTGGGGAGATGGCTAGCACATCTTTCAGAATTCGGACTGGAAAATAGTCAGATACAGCATCGTGCAGGGAATAAGCATATAAATGCTGATGCATTATCCCGAATACCAATTCGGAAATGTGATAATCCGAATTGTACTGACTGTGGGGTATATAGAGCAGTAACAGCTTTGATTCGAATGTCTTTTGAAACACGTATTGGCAGTATCTTGGATTGGTCCTTAGATATGATAAGGAAATTCCAGGAGGCTGACTCAGTTACTGCTAAACTCCTGCAATTAGTACCTAAGGGTATATGTCCAGCTAGACCAGTTGCGTCACTGGAGAATAGGGAAACGAGACGATTTCTAGCTCAATGGACTGAGCTAGAGGTCCGGAAAGGAATCCTGTACCGTTGGAAACCATGTAATGATGACGGAAAACAGATACAAGTTGTCATCCCATCTGCTATGCACAGAGACATCATGTACTATTGTCATGGTCACAGAACGAGTGGTCATTTTGGAAAGAAACGGTCTCTTGCCCGTCTCTCCAAAAGATAATACTGGCCGGGTATGTCGAAGGACTTACTCTGATGGGTAGCTACTTGTCCAGATTGTTGTAAAAATAAACCCGGATCAGGACCCGGCGAATTGCCCTTATCCCAAGAGTTGTTTGATGCTTCACAGTGATCAGGATAGGAAATTTGAATCCCATCTCGGGCAGAGCATGTGTGAATATCTTGCAAGACAAGGACTAATCCATATAGGCCACAGAGTTATGGACTTGTAGAGAGGTTCAACAGGACCCTTATACAGGTCTTAAAGTCACTCGTGAACGAAGATATGGACGATTGCAATGAACAATGTGATTTTGTAACACATGCTTACAATAGTACTGTTCATTCGAGTACTAATTGTTCGCCAAATCTATTAGTATTTGGTGAGGATTTAATAATGCCCGCAGACCTGGTGTTCGGTGTGGTGGGAATGAATCCCGAATTACCATGTCAGGTAGTCTTTATGGAAGCATTACAAGATTGGTTTAAAAAAGCATATGAATCAGTCCGACCGGAGCTGCAGAAGAATGCTCGCTGGCAAAAAGCGGGATATGATATGGGTTTGAAAATTAGACATTTTAAACCCGGAGATCGTGTCTTACGTTTGCACGAACCACTTAAAAATGTCAAATTGGCATCTAATTGGGGTGGTCCGTTTACAGTGAATACTATAATCAGTGTTTGTACTGTATTAATACAGTCAGATATTGGAAGGATGTATAAATCCAATGTAGTTAGGTTACGTCCCTGGTCAGGGAGGGATACCTCCGATGAGATGTATGGAGAAGGTTCTAAATCTATATTGAATGTGGATAGGGTACCTTGTTTAGAAAAATTGCCAAAGAAGGGTCCTGGGAGACCAAGGAAGGTACCGGATAAGGCTGTAATGCCTATGCCAAAACCATCTGGGCATGGCATAGTAAAAAAAAGTCTCGACAGGTGAAGGAGGACGGAGGAGGAAAGGGAAATTGGTGGCTACGAAATCCCTAGAGAAAGCTCTGAAGTCTACCAGGTTGAATAGGGGAGCAGGGGATGGTGTAGTGCTCCGCCGCAGTCCACGACTTGCCCGGGCTGCAGTAACCTAACCTGTTACACAACGAGTGTATTATCCGAAGCAGAACGATGGGCAAATGCCAAGGGTGGATTTAAAAATCGCATCCTGACCTGTATGCAGGACTGTCTTACCGGCACAACTAAGAAGGGTACCGTTAAATATGTGTGCCCCAAGAAATATAACAAGGATGGTAATTCTGATGACGAGGATTGGATGCGTCTTACAGACAGTGACCCTATCCCGAATAAAATGTACCAGAGTATTTGGCTATTGCTAAATAACTGTGCCGAGACTCATTACTGTCCGGTCCAGAAGAAAAAACTCCGATGGGCCTTGGATAAATGGTATTCCAGGACCCGGAAAACATTCCCCTTCTCCATATGCATGGATAAAAGTGACATGGAACAGGAACTTATATGGGATACCCAACTACGTTTCCAATGTCATTTGGTAGAGGAGCATATGCACCACCACCCTGAGTACTCTTGTGATCCGGATGAGGGCAAAAAAATGTACAAAGTGTGTGAATTTTAAACACCAGGGTGACTTATGCCGCCATGGTTTTGCATAAAGAACTCATGGTCGAGTTCCGTAAGATGGACAACGAGCATTGGGCAAATGTGAAGCCGAGTGATCAATCATTCGGCGACACTGATACCATGCATGGTAAAAAACTCGTGGCAAGGTTTGTTATCACCAAAGGACGGTGCAAACTGGATCTCCATGACGAGGAATGGAACGAGTGTTGTAACTCGGGCAAGAAGCCAGCTCAATCTGGCAGAAGCAGGAAGGAAGGACGTTGAGAGGAATCTCCCAGGCAACCGGATAGCACGCGTGGCTGAGGGGATCGTTCCAGATCACCCCTTGTCCATCACGATGCTGCTAAATTATCACATGAACCGACCTTTAAACATCAGTCACAGGTGTTGAGAGGCCTGAGACACGATCTCAGCAGATTAGGTTTATATAAAGCTGCTGCTGAAGCTACCTCTGGTAAACTTGACCCTAACCAGTTTCCTGGATTGGGAGGACACGGTCCCGAGAGTCAAGTCTTGATACCAGGGGATAAGGGGAAGCTAGGGAGGAAACCAGCTGCTGCAGCGGGTAGCCCTTCAGCTGGTGGTAGGATTCAACCTTTCACCACTGCCAAGCAGATTCAGCATTATTTGAAGCTGGGTCTGCAGGTTCACCTACCCCCAACTCCAGGTGTAGTACCGTATGTACAAATGGGAACAGATCAATCCGAATCTGCACCTATCGTAATGTCTGTCGATGGAGCTGGAGGTAGTCCACCCCCTGCTCCGCAAGCACCTCAGAAAGTGGAAAAGGAACCACCCGAAGCACCGAAGGACAAAATAGTCATTCGCTGTGGTAGGGCGGAAACCTGGTTTGACAATATGGAACCAGGAAAAGCTGAAGTTCAGAGCATGATCTATCAAGCGTGGGAAGGACTGCAACGTCAGAGGGCCATAACATTCCATCAGGGAATGATAAATGACACTCTGATGTGCTTCCGGGAGCTGCATGAGGCCGAAAAGGATCGTGTTGAGAAACTGGTAAAAGATGATCTAAAGTATCAGGAAGACCTCGCTGAGAAGGCACAGGAAAGCTCAAAATGTGCGGTACACGTCCTAAAAAAGAAACGAGTGGGATGGCAGTAAAGAACATGCCTTGCAGTTACTAAAGGATAGGTATGTGAAGAAGTGACTGCAGTCTTTTATGTTAGGATTCATATCATAATGAATCAGGATAGTGTATAGGATTGAGTACCACACTCAGTCACATATGCCATATTTTCGTATTAGCCCCCCCATGGTTGAATACCGGATGTTCCTGGACTGCTGATCTGATCCTGAGTATGCTATCCCTTATAAGTGACTGTTAAATCAACCTATCCGGAAGACGTATGCAGCCATTGGAGACCAGTCACCCTACATTGCATTCGGATACTCACCTGGACTATTATTCATATACTGTGGATGATTGAGGGTAAATAAAGCATAACCAAGGATATTGCTATTATGTTATCCAAAATGTCATTATGTAATATCTCAGAACTGTAGCACTACGCAGAGGATTAGGGTAGCTGCCCTATCAACATACATATTCTATAATAACTGCAATAGACTATAGCACTTCCATCCCGTGGTTAGCTGACCACTAGGATTATGTTTCACACTCGGGACATCGGGATCATCAACCCAGGAACTATGTCTATATAAATCTGGACACTTGTTCTATAAATAGAACTACTAGTGTATTGCTGTGTATTCGTATATGATTACGGGTGTTATCTCTATAACTATGTCAACGATAATTGTGTTCGTGTACGAAAATCATTTAAAGATCTGTGATCCGGATGGTTTCGTAATCTTGTTATCTACTAAATGACTGAGTCATTACTGTTAATATATTGATAATATGTATGTATATTTTTCTTAAAAAAAAACAAAAAAAAAACCCAAGGGTGTGTGAAACATTTAGCATACGATTTGTATACTAATATCTTCTATACCGGATTAAGGTTTATGATGTGATGCTTATGATGTTACTTAAAATGCAACTAAGAACCATAATATGTTATACCTCTATTATATGTCGGATAGATATAACTATAATATAACCCCATTGTTGGTTTGAATAGTTTATTTCAACCCCTAGTTTTATCTAGTGGGGGTAATGTAGAGGTATGGTAAATCCTGTGTATGACCAATAGTCATGGATCATCGTCAAATGGCTGGTCAGAGGGGCCCAAAAAAAATTTTGCAGTATGGTAAAATCCTTTTGTGTATATAATGTATATGTTGGGCTACAATGCCCATATACGAGGGAAGGTTAAATAAATTTCATAGGATGCCCACAGTACAATGCCTTATTACATGGTCGTAGATGTGTCCATGCACTATATATTCAATGTCATAGCTCAGAGTTGCAGTCAGGCAGAATATCCTCACTAACATGCAATGTTCCTTTCATATCAAGGAACAACTAACATATAATGGTTTTACTTAAATACAAAGCAGCTTGCTGTATGACTTCATGTATGGTCATAGACGTGTCACTGGTCGTAGATGTGTCCTTGCATTTGTATTCAGTGTCATAGCTCAGAGTTGCATTAAGACAGAATGATCTCATTAACATTCAATGTTCCTTTCATATGAAGATATAATTCACACATATTAAGGACAGTCAAGTATCAAGCATCTTGCAATATAACTGTAGACATGTCTATGGTCGTAGACGTGTCCTCGGTCGTAGACGTGTCCTCGGTCGTAGACGTGTCCTCGTCAATACTTTTCTTATGATATCTCTGGTTCTATTTGGAATCTATTAACCAAACTCACAGGGCTTTTTACTGTCATATGAAGGTATAAGGCACACATAATAAGGATAGTTAAATATAAGATACCTAGCAGCTATGAGTACATGTATGGTCGTAGACACGTCCTTGCGTAAACTACCCCAAAATCGTATAATAGCCTCTGGGACATACAGTTTAACAGGCAAGTTCAAACTTTTTTGTGAGCTACATAGGTACATGTAAGATCTCTACCTGGTAAATTTTATTAGTCCATCCATAGTGACTTTCATGGTGCAAAACAACCCTAAAAAGGTCGTAGACGTGTCCTCATGACGATTACACCAAAGGATTTATGCACCCAGTGATCACAAAAAATAATGCATGGACCCCCAACTGTTAAAAAAATATTCTCTACCCCAAGGGGGATATCCCACATGAAATAAATAAGGTTTTGGCCCTTTATTTTTTCTTTGGTAGCAAGGGGAAAAAATTAGTCCCTCGTTTTTACCCAAAAAATTACCCTTTTTGGCCCTTTGCACCCCTGTAGCTCACTTATTATGCATAGGAACTAGGCAAAACCATGGTTCCCCTTCAAGCCCCGAGCGTTAAGAACCAGAATGAATAGATAACACAACTAGATCTCTTATTTTGAACAATTTATTGAGTGGGAGGCAAAGACAACCCATTTGACGATGATCTGTGACTATCAGTCGTATGTTATGGTCCTTTGGCGTGGTGGGTGAGTCAGCCAGCCGGGTTCCGCCCTCCACTTGTCAGATAGGTGGCAGCACCGATCCGGGAGGTGAGAGGGTAACACGGTGTGGCGCCACTGTTCCTACCTATAAGGGGGACAGGGCTCAGCCGCCATGTCAGAGTTGGCTTGGCTGTCTCTAGGCGAACATCTAAGAAACTGCTAAAAGCATCCAGTACATGACGAAGATGTTTCCCGCTACCTCCGGGTAGCCGCAGATTGTGTGTTCAAATAAAATCCTGTTATCATACACCCAAACTATCTTTCGTTGACTCGTCTGTCCAACCAAAATCCGAAACCTCCACAAAAGTATAGACCTTTGTTTAGGTATAGACCTTTGTTTTTGTTTAGTGCTTCTCGTTTATTGTGCTGCATGGGTACAGTGCTGGCTAGTATACTTAGGCACAGTGCATTAATCCACTATTGGTTCTAAAATTAAATACATCATGGTGAAAGCGTCATACAACTGAACTCATCAAAATTAAATGTTTTGTAGTACACAAAATGCTCTGTTGAGATCTGTAATGAATACAGGGTCAAGCTGTTGTCTAGACACTCTTTGATTTGGTCATTAATCACCCATTTCAATTTCTGAAAAAAACTTTATATAAGTTAATGTATTCGCTCACAACCTACCAGTAATATTATTGGTTAATATCTACATACCGGTAATTATAATATATAAACTTCATATGTGGAATAAGGAGGAGACAGTGGGTTTCGTGAGAATTGACTTTGTCCATATCAATCCTATACATGCCCTTATTAATAAGACTGGATATCACAATAGACAGTACAATATAATTAACAATACAACAATATCAATCAATAGACATACAATATAATCACAATAAAAATAAAAATTCGAAGATTTTCCGGTACCACCTGGCGAGGTGTGTACTGCACGAGTGTTTGAGGCCAACTGACCGTTGGTTCAATCTGGAGCGCTTAAGTACTGGAGGAGAAATGTTATGTTGACGTCATAGATACCCCTACGCCCTGGGGGAAAATAGTTCCCCTCACATCACACATTAATTATATATATATACCTGGTAGTATATAGTACCATACTCCTTCTTTGCACAGGGATCAATATTTTCCTACCGACAGTCCCTTTTTCTTTCTTTTTTTAAATTTTCAAATGGTTAGTTGTAGAGAAGAAAAACTGTTTTCTATTTTACTACTGTAACCTCCGTGTATAAGGCGTATCCCATGTACAAGATGCACCTACAGTTTTAGAATTAAGAATGTTATGAATTATGAGAAGTGTAACATATCAAAAGACAGGTCTCCTTCCAGATCCAAAATCCCACATATAAGGTGCATCTTATATGTGGGTTTTTGGTTCTCCCTGGATCTGGAAGGGGAACATCAGGACCTCTCTTTTGATATCAGAATCCTGTATACATATCAGACCAGCAGATATATGTTTATCAGTACATCCTCTATTTGGTGACCAGTATAGCTAAGATAGAGGTTAACATAACCCTTAATAATATCTTTCCTCTAAGATAACAGCTTTTCTCATCCTTTTCTTTGCATATTATTCAATATTAAAGGTCTTTCTCTGCTGCATCCCTAAAGTAAGATATTCCCTTGACATTGAGCTGAATTCCAGGAAACCCACAGAATTTTACCACAGATAAGCCAAATATGACCACAATATCAAAGTTAACATGAACCTGCTCTTGACAAGCATACAGCAATAGCATAGTTAACTTATGGCTAGACGGATGAAAGCATTTAGATAATTTTTACTTAGACCAACATAATACAATAAAACACTGCATAACACAGCTGACAACTTACTAACATAATCTACAACAACTGGGTATACTTAACGAGCCAGATTAATCTTTGGTAATCAGCAGGTCCAATTGAGCTCTAATACAATTCGGTTGATTTAATTCATTTTTAGTAGGAGCTAGCACCAGAACCATATTATGGTATGGCTTATAGTACGATATGAAGATTTAGCCCCCTTGGTCAAACTAATGCACCAATATAATGCTGGTGAGCAGTATACATTAGCGCATTATGGTGACATTTAAGGGGTGTATCACTAATGACCTATGCAACCCTTTAAAGAATAAACACTGAAGGCACATTGCTATTTTAACTTATTTCAATATCATGCAAAGGTCTCATGCTCCTCAGGAAACAAGTAAACAACAAAATGTTCTTCTTTAGAATTAGCATTAATGTTGATCAATATTCTTTGTTTCTAATTAAATCCAATTCGCTGTTCTATGGCAGAATCTTGTAAAACATTATACAAACACAGTAATACATTACCAATTCCAGATAAATGCACATATCATTGCCTTTAGTATCTATATTGTAGGGGCAGACCTGCTGAGAGATATTGTGATTTCAAGTTGACCCTGTTGGCTGTATATGATATAATGCATATACATACAGGACAGATTATATTCAATACACTCAGATAGAATTTACAATGATTTCAGAAGGATTTGCAAACACATATCCTGTAGGTTAGATTCATTTATTTAGTCTTGGCGATTTTAGAAGGACCTTAATAGTAGCAGTGAGGTGGCCGGCTCTTAAAGATATATCCCACCATCTATGCTATCGCCACCTGATGGCTGAAAATTAAAACTGCCTGAAATCACGATTCAAGCACATTTCCCTTTTGTATATGCCATAACTCATCACAATCAACCTTTTGAATATCAAACTTTTGCATTTTTCCTACTACAGCACTAAGATTTACTATTAGCCAACACCATAGATATCTGTAGTCCAGGAAAAAGAAAATATTTTCATAAATCTGTACCCTCTAGATTCTGCATGTAACCTTCCAATTATTTGCTCATGAAATGCTCATACTGATGGTATCTTAATTCTTGCAAAGTCTGGTGAACAAATTCTTGGCAGTTTTTTTTCCTGTTGTAAAAATTATAAGAAATTTCAATACTTTTCATTAGCACTTTTTTCAGTTGAATTATTCATGGCTCTTTTGTTTGTCCAGTGACTACCTGTTTTTTTGCTTGATCAGGCTGCTGATGATGTCTACTAAACATATGAGAAGTTTTGTTAAGATATCACTGGTCATTTTTTTTTTATTTGAGAAAATGTTGAAAAATAGGGATTTCTCCCAAACGTGCCCATAGTAAAGGATTTCCCATCTTCAGATGTCAATAAATCTGAAAGAAGCACAATGAACAATGGTTTGTATCACCTCATCTATCTCATAATACATTAAACTTATAGGACTTCAAGTGATTTGGAGAAACTGATGGTAGTTTAGGACTTATTGAATAGTGGAATATACCTTTAACAATGTAGCCCATCTGAATATGCTTATTTCTGTTAAGGACCTTGCAAGGAGCATTTCTTAGTCTCCGTCTATGGTCAGCCCTACATCTGGGTACTTATATATACATGGCTCTGTATCTGATGACACACCTTCTTCTAAACAAACATAAAATACTGTTAGAGAGGTCCATCTTTCTGCAGGAGAAATGCAAAGCTCTTGTCCTATAGCTTTATTAGTCAGAGGCAAATAAATCTGAATTGCTCATTCCAGAACAACACGCCTGTAGACAACTCTTGTATGTTCTCTCTACTCATGGGGAATGTGGGTTGAACAAGAGAACAGCTGCTCTGTTGAATCTGCAAGGAGCCATTCAGCAAAAGGTCACTGCAGAGCTGCTTATTCCTACTGATCTTCTTTTCACCACATTGTGTAGGCATCATAGGCTACTCCACACATTGTATAGGTATTGTAGTCCTGGAGGGGTTCAGATTTTATGCACTGGTCTAAGTATAAAGAATTATTAGCATACTGTTCTATTGACCTATTACATTGTAGTTCCCAGTTGATGGGACTAAACTTGTGTGTTGGAGTGGCTGCCCATCCCTTGGATGCACATGAGTTTTGTATTCGATGTCCTTCTTTGGCAGTTGTGTGTATAGAAATGGCTCAGTGGGGTGCTTTATGTAATGCACCAACCTTGCCGTCTCTGTTGGGGACACTTGGTCCATGTCCAAATAAGGTTTCCCCAGACCTACGAGCAGCTCATATTACTCTCTGGTTGGGAGCATCTTGTTGTAGGAGTCTGCAGCCCTGTTCATGTGTCAGATACCGGTCTCAAAGGACACCTGTGATGGAGAATAGGGTCCCACTGGTGTTGGCACCTTGGGCTTGGAGTTAACAATATTGTGAGCCGAGCCTGATGTGAAAAGGAGAGGAAAGAAAGATTTATTGAATAACCCCTCAGTGCAATGAATAATAGCTACATTACTGTGGCTGCTGCAAAGAAAACAGTCTGCTTGGGCATAAAGGGAATCATGGCTGTTGATCTAAACATAAATCCCTGGAGCTAGCCTTTAAGCATGCACTTTGATTGAGATTGAGTTTAACAACAGTGAGGGGAGAGGGATTGAATTCCAGATGTGAGAAAAAATATTTTGTCCCCACCCTCAAAGGGACTGAGAGTTTCTTTCACCTCCTACCCCTTGATAGGCTATGAGTGATGCATAGTCACATTTAGTCATGTAAAGGATTTTTGGGTGTAGAGAGGTGAAATACTACTGTCTGCCACCCTACAGGGGGGGGGGGATATTTTGCATTCGCCTCCAGATCCAACAGCCCCCCAACTGTTGAAAAGTAATACATATATATCCATTAGATAATGGAAGGGATGATTACAGATGATTGGTTCTACTCTAGTCAAAGGAAGTTCTGATTGAAATACTACACCACTTTTGGAAAAGGTTTGAAAAGTAACCTTCTTTGAGACCTTCTGGTCAAAATGGTCCCTGGCCTAGGGAGATCTATATCTTCTAAAAGTAGACCCTTGCCTAGAGACCTTTAGGCCTAAAGTTAACTCTTGCTTGGGAATATTTTCCTCTAAAAGTACTCCCCAGGTGATTAAATTGAAACTAGCAGTATTATATATTCTGGTTAGGTAGAACTTCCCCCTTGCATGTTAAACACTAATCAGAGACAGGTTCAAAACGTCTATTGGTTTGCATGTACAGCCAGTTATTGGCTCATTAAAGCAGACCCACACAGGCCATTGTCTGGCATGAGTCTGTCTGAAAAAAGATCATGGTTAAATGTTTTTCTACTGTTGTGTTAACCCTGTTTCTTCCCTATACAGCCTATAAGGTGATAAATACAGTTTCAACAGTGGTAGTAAGTTTGGTCTGGGTGGGGGTTTAAGTGGACACCATACCAGACTTCTTCATTCCTCCTCAAATTGCCCATGAAAGTCAGAATATACAGTGAGAGAAAATATCCTATGTACCCCCTTAAGGGTCTAACACCAAGACTGTATTGCTTAAGCACACTGACCATCTTGGACTGCATCAGCTCTGTATGATGTGTGAATGCAGCAGTGGCAAGGTACTCACCAGGGCTGCATTAATGCATCATTGCCACCACAGGGGTATATGGGCCAAATTTTTGAAAATTGTACGTTTAGCATTTTTCAGGGTTATTAAGCTTTACCTACCAATAGGGTCAAAGCCTGTGCACTTGCCTGGTGTATTTTGGTTTCGTTCAAGAGAAAACATCTTAAGCTTTCAAATGAGTGTAAACTTTAGCGAAATGGACTATAATCTTTTTGAGTTATGGGTCTACAGAGTTGAAAAAAAGACCAAAAAGTGTGTACTTTGCTAAAAAAAAATACAATTTTCACACCCCTCACATACTGCTTATACTGTAGAACACCCCTAAAAATCACTTTTGGAATTCAATACATATGTTAACTCTGAGATCCAAAGGGTTTTAACCTGATGTACATGATTTTTTTTCTTCCCCTTCATACTGAATAAAGGCAGCATTATCTTACTACCTGCTCAAAAATAAACCTCCTCAAAATACCATTGAAATATTCTGTTTCTACCATCCATGTTACACTTAATTTTGAGGGACATTTAAAGGGTTTATATGGTATAAAAAATTTGCGGCCACACCCAATATTTTTTAGTCCTGGGCCTAAAGTGTATTTGCATACACATTTTTGAGCAGGGAGTAACATTTAACATTTTGGTTAATGAATCAAATTCTACTGCTTCCATACAATAAATTTCTGCTTTGCATAGAGTATTGGCACCTCCTAATTAATCATGAACACAAATTGGTCCATTATTGACTCATTGTGCCATTTGTAGACCATAAAATATGATTGGGTGTTACTCTCTGCTCAAAATTCTAAGTTCTTTGGCGCTAAACCAGATGACATCTCTGGCATTCCTCTCACGACGCATCCATATGTGTCTTTTCTAATCATAACAAGGACACTTCTGGCTATCATTTGATGCAGTTTTTGTCCAATTTTACTGACAATAGTTATTCCTACTGCAAAGAATAGGCAAGGGATCAGCCAAAATTTCACTGTATTAAAATGTACAAAGGTCTAGGGCACATGCTGATGTACTTTGTTGGGGTCCAAATGCTTTTATTTTGACAAAAAACCCATGTTGTTTATCTGGGAGTGGTGGAATTTTGCCACTGTTTCTAAATGACTGGGCTTTATAAGGGGTTGAAGCATGTTGACTGCCTGGGCCCAATGTGTGTTACTCCCTGCTCAAAAAAAGATTCTGCCGCTAAATCTCACTCTCCTGTCCCTCAGTTATCAAAATGTGTACATATGATATCCTGATGATAGATTATACACTCCTGCATCTTCCTGGAGTATTTGGTTATGATACCAATACAGTAAGTATCTGTTTGAGTGTGGAAATTACAGAAATCTGCATCAAACCCAAAGATTTATCCCACTTTTTCATATCTCATGTCCCTAATATTGTTAAGATAACTGTTTTTTGTGGCTTTTATGATAGATGCATCTCTCACTTATTCAAAATATGTGTCATATGTTACCTACATGCAGTTATTTAGTCCCACTAACCCAATCAATGGTGGAATTTGAATTTTGAGCAGGGAGTAACACGCGATAGGAAAATCATGTAATTTTTTTCGCAGAACATCCATCAAACTCCACCTACTACTGTTTCATTTGCTTGTTATGGAGTCCCCCTAACCTATTTATGTAGATTTGTGTACATAATTTACATTTTGTGCTATTTGGGGGGCAAAATTAATTTTGAGCAGGGAGTAACATGTTACTCCCTGCTCAAATTGGGTTCCAACTTGTGACCAGTTCTATCACAAACTACTGCTAGATATGGAACAGATGGTAGTTGCATATTAAAGTATACATATTGAAGTTAATATAAATGAATTTTGGTAAATAATTGACAACTTTGGACAAAGCTAGATGACAATTGGGGTTTTAGAAAAAAATTCTCAGAAAAATCAGTCAATGACAAAAGTTCAATATGCGATATCTTAAAAAGTTTTTGAATGAACATATTTACTTTTTGGAATCTTGATACATACTTACTAGTAGATGTTATAAATGGATTTAGGAGTCACTAGGATATAGTTAAGAGGTATATCCAGTTGGTCTCTGAATTTCGAGCAGGGAGTAACACAAATTACAACAGATTATCTTTGAACGCTTATAAAAAATGGACCCACTAGGAGTTGCTGCGTATGTCAGGTGTTTTTATGGAGCCAAGACATTGCCCTTTGAATGAAATAAAGTTGTTTTAACTTATTTTGAGTTTCACTGTTTTTGCTTTCTCAGGGCCAAAAGTACCACTTTCAAAAATTTGGCCCATATCCAATTCATGCACTATGGGGCCCTTACAGGGTTAGCATCTACAGTAGGCTTGCTACCAGTAACAGAACCAATGATACAAAAGAGATCTATGGAACTACCACCCAGCTTCCTCTCACAAACCATCCAGACAACTTTCCCTCAATCAGTTACAAGACCATTAACATGCATCCGGCTAGCCTGGGTGTAAAGATGGAATAGTAGTCAAGCCAAATCATGGCTACAATTGGCTTTCTAGCCACTAGCATCTGTTTATAAATACCATGTATAACACCATGTATTTTGTTCTTGGATTTCTCAAATTACATTTGGTTATATGGGTGGAATTTCTGTAGAACAGCCACGAAAAGTAAAAGAATCTTAGATCACACTCTCAAGTTTTCACACAAAGGTATTTATGCCTACCATTTTCATAGATAGGCTAGAGGTGTAAAGAGCAATCAATGTATGGGAAATGGATCAGCAAGAGCCTCCTTGTGAAAATCGAATATACGGAAATGATGCTGCCACTACACTATTACTTATGACAGGAATATGTAGTCTAATGTGCATCAGGAAAGGAGGAGATACTGGCCGATTCTTTTGCTTACCATATTGGCTCACCTAATAGTCTAGTAGCTGGACACTTCTTGGATTCACTGACCCTGTCCTAATGGATGTTCATTCAAGATATGTATGCCCCCCCCCCGCTAGACATGCAATAATTCAAGTGTGTGACTGGACTATCTCTTTCCTTATATCATGTACCTGCAGGCCATGAGGATCTCTCCCTGAGTGTTTCACTTAGCATTAACAGCTCATGTATACTGACAATAAGGTTATTTTTGTCCAAGATATAGGCATTGAGGATTCCTATTGGCACCTTCAGGACCTAAGCCCAGGCACAGTTCCTGATTGATGCGAATCTGGTCCTTTCACTCTAGGTTTTTGTCCATATGGAAACAAGAAATCCTTTCCAGGAGATGGTGTGATGATACATTTCCAGCGACTGCTGTTTGGAATAGCGCTATATGTTAGCCTTTTTTTACATTGTTTTTGTGATTTCTTTAGACACTTAGTTCAGAGCCATACATCTTATTGTACAGATCCTTTTTAGTTTTTAGTTATTTAAAGGTCTCATCATACTTATCATGCCAGTTTGCTGTCATGATGCATGGCGGCAACACTGACAAGTCTAATCGCCACTGCGGGAGGACATTTAAAAAAGCCCCCCCCCTGCTATTTTAGTGAGATTACATTAGCTGTTAGCCTTTGTTAGTGTATGGCTGCAGTGAGATACTCAAGAACATGTGAGAGTATTCAGGAGCCACAGGCACTCTATAAAAACCTGGATCTACTGAGGTGGTTATGATAAAAGGGCATTCTATTAACCACTTTTTTCCACTTTCCTTTCCTCTTCCTTTCTCTCTGTAGGCATAACTATTCATCTCATATAATTTATGGGACAATGCAAACAGTAATGACAAAAATGTAACCAGCGGTTCAATTATGAGTATGCTGTTTTATGAAATGTATATAGTCTTGGAGATGGTAATAGCCTGAAGGTTCTAGGGCTGTGTGAGACCAAAGTGCATTAGGGAATAACCTCCTGGGGTGATCGTATTGCTCTAACAAATTCTCTGTCCTTCCAATGCACACCAGGCCATAACACTTCATTTCTCTCTGTACAACTGTAGACACAAAGACAGGCACTGCAATATCACTAATCAATACTGTATGTGGGGTAAAGTGAGGCTGGAGATGGACTACAGGGGGGCATGAATGGGGAGAATCTGTTTGAATGTGTGGGGTAGGAATTAATGTAGAGTAGCCAAACCATGTAGGAGTAATTAACTCCAAGTGTGAGGAAAGCAAGAACCGGATGTGGACAGTGGTAGTTCACTCTTCATTGTATGCTGAGATATACAGAAAAATAGTGAAATTAAAGAGCAAGAATGAAACTCATTAGCCATCGTCCAGATTTACTAACCATGAGCTCTTCTATCATGTCTGGGCTGGATTACTTGATTACTCCCTAGGTATAGAGTATGTAATGAGTAGACATGGCAGGGCTATTACCATGCATCATGGTGAGCATATGGTTCATAGAAGAATTCATACTATGATGTATTTAAAGGGTTAAACACAATTCATTTTACAAGTCAGGAAACGACGTAATGTAAGAGGTGAAGGGGAATCATACTTTTATTACAATAACAGAAACATGTACATATACAATGTATATACATTTTGCAGAAGTGTTTGACACTAGGTTAGGTGGAGTTACAAGTGGCAATTGTGTTCTTCTATCTAGGAATACATGTGAATATTTTATGTCCTATCCCCATAGGCCGTTTAACTAATGTTTTTTTTTGTCATTTACATCACATCCTGCTGCAAAGACACTTGCCCCTTTCAAGGACAATTAATGCATTAATGCATCATGCTAAATTTCTATCATAATGCCTGAATGCCAATTTGGTGACCCTTTGGGTTTATTGTGATGCATGGATGCAGTGCTGGCGAGTATATTTAAGCATGGTACATTAATCCATCAATGGCCCTAAAATGGATAAAATACATTTCGGTGAAAGTGTCATACACTGAGCTCATCAAAATTGAATGTTTTGTAATACACCAAATGCTCTATTGAGATTTGCAATGAATCCAGGGTCAAGCTAATATCTAGACACTCTTCATTTGGTCAGTAATAACCCATTTCAATTTCTGAGTATCTATAATGGAATTAGTGCATTCAGACAATTCCATTTAAGGCAATGGGAAGATACTTCCTGTGGGACAGGCGATAATTCATAGTCAGAGCCATAGCGATTCAGTTTTACCTTCATTATGAAATCGGCATAGCTGTGTAAAATCATTGTAGATAGACCTCTTAAGAGCACTGTCAATTGTAACACAGATTTACTCATTTTACATTTCAATCTTTGATTCACAGTTTGTACACTATGGAATAGGGGCAAGCAAAACAAAATTGTATGCCCCTTCATTGCACAGAGATCAATATTTTCCCACTCACAGTCTCTTTTTCTTTTTCTTTTCCGGGACACTCACTGAATCTTACCATAGATAAACCGAATATGTCCACAATAATCAGTTAACATAAACCTGCTCTTGACAAGCATATACCAATAGCATAGTTAACTTATGGCTAAAACTAATGAAAGCATTCAGATAATTTTTACTCAGACCAACATAATACAATAAACACTGCATAACACAGCTGACAGTTTTCTATCATAATCTACAGTAACTGGGTATACTTAGCCAGCCAGATTGATCTTAGACAATCAGCAGGTCCTATTGAGCTCTAATACAATTTCGATTATCTAATTGACATTTGGCATGAGGTAGCACCCTAGCGAATATTGTTCAGCAATAGACAAAAGAAAAATTAATGTATCCAATATATAAATATACGGCTTATAGGTCCACATGAAACCACCAGGTTTAAGCCCCTTGGTCAACCTAATGCACCAATACAGTGCTGATGAGCAGAATTGTACATTAGTGGATTATGGTGAATAAACACTGAAGGTACATCGCTATTGTGTACTTATTTCAATATCATGCAAAGGTTCCATGCTCCTGACGAAACAAGTGAACAATAAAACGTTCTTCCTTAAAATTGTCATTAATCTTGATCAAAGTCTTATGTTTTCAATTATATCCAATTCACTGTTCGTTATCAGAATCTTGTAAAACATCTTTAAAATGTTATATACAGTCCTTCAAAAAGTCAGCTGATTCACTAACCAGCCACTAATCGCCCTGAACAGATTGAATTATAACCATTATATTCTATTGTAATTCTGATTCAAAGAACCAGTCAATTCAGGAACCAGTCAATTTTTATCTGAAACGGAGGTGGCCAGTGAAGTGAGACATGACTGTAATATAATACCAATTCCAGATAAATGCATATATTTCCACCTATAGTCTCTATATGGTAGACGCAGACCTGCTGAGAGATATTGTGAGTTCAAGTTAACCTTGTGGGCTGTACATAATATGATGCATATACACTGAGAAAATTCTTCCTGACAAAGTGACATGTATACCCATGTCAACTTGATTTGACACAGAGAGCACAGGTCATTGGGACATGTGCACATATGTCACCATGACAACTGTAGCACACAGTAATCCTCATATGATTTGACATGCCTTAAAATGCCATGTCATCTGTGAGTTGACCAGGGTCACGGCCATGTCGAAGGCACTTGACATGTGATGGTTTGACATACATAATTGTTCTAGGATATTCCACTAGATGGAGCAAACAACCATTTTGGTACCAGGACTAATCACTACCAAGAAGTACTACCAACACTTGAGACATTTGATGTATCTGTGTCATTTTGTTTTCATGAAGAATAGATCACTAAGGTCTGTAAATACTATCAATAAATGGTAGTGAATTCTATTTCGTTGTTAAATCTGCATTTGTTATTGAATATCAAAATAGACACCCACCATCCTGAATACTCCAACTGGAGTGGTTAGACACCTTATGTGTGGGTCAGTGAAAATACCAAAGGACTGTATTCTAACCCACAATCTATAATCTCAGTATCTACAGTACAGGGAGACATATGGCATTGCCATGCACCTCCATGCCCTTGTCTTATGGACTGCATAGAGGTCCTCAGTCAAGTAGGAGTTCTGTAGATAGGAAAAAGTGCCTTAGTGTTGCAGGCCTGTGGGACTATGATATCCCCTGCCTTCTATTATAGGCCTCCCTTGATTGAACCATTGGTACATAGTTATTGACTGCTCTTGACCCTTACATAATTGTCTCACAGTATTACCTAGCACTCAGGTGAATGGATCAGAAATATGTGACGTGTCTTTATTACGCATGTCAAATGGAGTTGACAAACCAAATATGAGAGGGTCAACCTCATTTGACATGCCTTCATACATGTCATCTGGGAGACAAATTGTGACCTGTGCAGTATGTGTCAAAGCGATCAGTGTTCTTTCCTCTGTATACATAAGTACAAGGCAGGTTATATTATATAGACAATGGTTGCACAATGATTGCACAGGGGTTCGCAATAGCATAACATATAATATCCTGTAGGCTAGGCTTATTTATTAAGCCTTGGCAATTTTAGAGTATCGGTGAGGTGGGCAGCTCTTAACAATGTAGCCCATCTGAATATACCTATTTCTGGTGAGGACTTTGTAAGGAGCAATTATTGGTCTTCCTCTATGGTCAACTCTACATCTGAGTACTTATACATATATGTCTCTGTATCCAAAGACACATCTTCTTCTGGACAAACACAAGATACTGTTGGAGAGATCCCTCTTTCTGCATAAGAAATGCAAAGCTCTTGTCCTCTAGCTTTATTAGTCAAAAACATGCATCTGAATTGCTCATGCCAGAGCGACACATCTGTAGACAACTCCTATATGTCCTCTCTACCCGTTAGGAATGTGGGTTTATTGTGTTGAACAAGAGAACAGCTGCTCTGTTGAATCTGCAAGGAGCCATTCAGCAATAGGTCACTGCAGAGCTGCTTATTCTTACCAAGCTTCTCTACACCACATTGTATAGGTGTTGTAGGATGCTCTGGGTCCTGGAGGGGGTCCATTTTTATGTAATGGTCTAAGCATAAAGAATAATTAGTGAACATTTCTACTGACCTATTACACTCTGTATGGGTCCCAGTTGGTGGGAATAAACTTGTATATTGGAGTGGCTGCCCATCCCCTGGATGCAAGTGCGCTTTGTATTCGATGTCCTTCTTTGGCAGTTGTGTGTATAGAAATGGCTCAGTGGGGTGCTCTATGTAATGCACCAACCTTGCCGTCTCTGTTGGGGACACTTGGTCCATGTCTAAATAAGGTTTCCCCAGACCGATGAGCAGCTTGTATTGCTCTCTGGTTGGGAGCAGCTTGTTATAGGTGGCTGCGGCCCTGTCCGTGTGTCAGACACAGGTCTCAAAGGACACCTGTGATGGAGAATAGGGTCCCACTGGTGTTGGCACCCGGGGCTTGGAGTTTGCATTACCATGAGCCAAACCTGATATGAAAAAGAAAGAAGAAATAAAGAGTTAGTGAATAACCTCTTGGTGCAATAAATAATGTCTACATTGCTGTGGCTACTGCAAGGAAAACATTCCACATGGGCATAAAGGGCTGTTGATCTAACCATAAACCCCAGGAACTAGTGTTTTAGCCTGTACTTATGACATCTATAACAGTGCACAACTGCATTTATAGATTGAGTGAGGGAAGGGGGAGGGAATGCCAGATGTGTAAAAAGATAGTTTTACCCCAAACCTAAGAGGGGGTGAAGTTTTTGCTCCCCCTTCCCTCTAGACAATCCAGGAATGATGCATGTTCACATTCATTTTTGTTATATAAAGGGCCCTTTGCTGAAAGGAGGTGAAAATACTGGTGTCCCCCGCCATAAAGAGGGCTAGAAATATTTTAGCATTTTCCCTCTGATCGAACAATGTCCAACTGTTGAGAACTAACCACCACATATAGATATAGTTATAAAAAAGGGATGTCATACCGTAAATCCTCACGTAAATCCTGACATATGAGACACAGCTTATACACCAGAATTATGTCATATAAGTCCTATATGATTTAGCTCAACTCAGGTGGTGTCTTATACGCAAGGGCTTTACAGTATAGAACAGTATTAAAATGACCAAAATTTGACCTGTAGTGCATCCATTAGGATTTAGCATAAGTCAGGGTGCATCCTATATGTGAGGAGCGTCCTATACGCTAGGAGCATCCTATACACAAGGCTTTATGGTACTTATTATTTCAAGTAGCTCTGTTACACAAATATGCCTGATACCATGGTCTTATGTTATTGCCCATGCAAAAAAAAAGAAGGAAAGCATTATAATTTGTAATGACACAAGTGTGCTACTGGGCACTGGGGGTCATGGAAAACCTTGCCCTTGCTTTGGGAGATCTCAAACAATTTCAGCACCGACTGGATCAAAATAAGTTTTAGTCAAAGGAAGTTCTGATGATTGAAATACACCACTTTGAGACATTCTGGTCAAATTAGTCCGTGTGTGGCCTAGGCAGATGTTTCCTTAAAGTAGATCCTTGCCTAGAGACCTTTTGGCTTTAAGTTAACTCTTGCTTGGGAATATTTTCCTCAAAAAGTACTGTCCAGGTGATTGTGTGGTTACATTGAAACTAGCAGTAATATATAGCCTGGTTAGAGGTGACTGGCTCCTTGCATGTTAAAAACTAATCAGAGACAGTTCCCAAACATCTGTTGGTTTGTGTGTACAGCCAATTATTTGCTCATTGAAGAAGACCAAGACAGGTCATTGGTGAGGTATGATTCTGTCTGAAAAAAGACTTATGGTTGGATTTTTTTACAGTTATGTTAACCCTGTTTCTTTTTATTCAACTACACCAGTAAATACAAATATATAGGTGATAATGCCCTAAAACTTTTACAGTTTTGAATATGGCAGTAAGTAAGGTGGGGGTGGGGGTTAAGTGAACACCATACCATACTTCCTAATACATCATTAAATTACTTAATCAAATTGCGGCCATATCTCCATTCAGATTGCTAAGTACAGAAAATAGTGGTTGCTTAAAAGTGGTCGCGATTTTCTGATCAATATGGAATAAGCCTCAATTCTGGTCGCCAAAACTGGTTGCTAGTGTTAGTGACCTAAACTAAGATAATGCCCAAATTGACAAGAAAATGGATATTATCAATATCCTATGCACCTTAAGGGTTTATCAATTTTACCACCACCACCACCACATTGCTGCATCACATTGACCATCGAGGACTATATTGACATGTATATGAATGCAGCAGTGGCAAGGTACTCACCAGGGCTGCATTAATCAGTGGTAATGCATCATTGGATGGATCCATTAAGGTACTATCTTACCCTTACAGGGTTAACATCTAAAGTAGGTCTGCCACCAGTGACACCCAGTAACAGAACCAAATGATACAACAGAGATCTATGGAACTACCGCCCAGCTTCCTCTCCTAGCCCAACCCACCCAGATAGCTTTTCCCCAATCAGTTACAAGACCACTAACATACATCCGGCCAGCCTGGGTGTAAAGATAGATTAGTAGGCAAGTCAACCCAGTGCTAGGATCTGTCTATATTAGACTACTTGGGGCTAACATCATCTACTTTGTTAGCATGCAAATCCTGCTTTATGGGGTGGAAGGGGTTAATTCATCAAATAACTGTTGGTTATATGGGTGGAATTTTCCATTAAAATAGCCACTGAAACTCAGATCCCACACTCAGACATTTACAGAAACAAAGGTATTTGTGCCTATCATTATACCCAGACAAATGACTGGGTCTCTTTCCAAAGTAAACAGTTGTGTCACAAATGTAACCAGTAATTCAGGCACTAGTATACTGTTCTATACAATGTGCATTCTCTGATAGTCTGAAGGTTCTTTCTTAACATACTACGGCCCCCCTCCAAGTCATACTGGAATTCCAAGGAAAAGTATTGGGATTCCAAGTCATAAGGCTGTGTGTGATTGTAGTGCATTAAGAAATGACCTGAGTCGATTGTCTTGCTCTCACCAATACAATATCCCTGTCCTTCCAGTACACAACAGGCCATAATAGTTCATTTCTCTCTGTACAACTGTGCCTGCCTACACACAGACACTGCAATATTCCTAATCAATACTGTGTGTGGGGTAAAGAGAGGCTGAAGATGGACTTCAGGCGGGCATGAAAAGGGGAGGGAGAGTCTGTTTGCATGTCTGGGGTAGGAATTGATGTAGAGTGACCAAACCATGTAGGAGTAATTCACCCCAAGTGTGGGGCAGGCAAGAACAGGAGTAGCAGTTAACTCTTAAAGGGCATCACATTCTTCATCTAAGTTCCCTCTATGGGAGTGGCCATATTTAACGATGGGGGTTGAGGGGTGGGGTGGTAGGCATACGCATGGTTGGGAGCCGCTGCGCAGCTTACCCGACCATACCCTCAGGCTGGGCATGATTTTGGGATAATGCCCTCCAGATCAGGCTCAATTTCTTAGATAGAACAGTCTCCTTACATGCTAAGGCTCAATTAATGGTATGTTGGTGATGTGTCTTGGTCTGTGGGTGTGGCCAGCTATCGACTTAAGACAGACACAAATTGAGTGTGGAATAATAATCTGTGTAAGTTTTCTTCTGATTTCATGATTTACTTTTTAACCACAGATAATCATTTAGAGAACCATATTTTGTTTCCCCTAATATCACAGATGTTTTTGATGAAGACAATAAAGACAGTATCTCTTCCAGGTGTGGATCCAGGAGGTGTCCCCCTAGACCAAATTATCCTACCTACCATATTGGCCTGTATAAGCGCCGCGCCCTTGAATAAGCGCCGGTCTTGAATAAGCGCCAGGGCTACAGGGGTATTTTGAAATTTCAAAATACACTATAATTTAAGTCTTGAATAAGCGCCGGTCTTGATTAAGGGCCGGGGTATTGTCTGGTTGAAATTAATGAGCGCCCCGACGCATATACAGGCCACTATACGGTATGCCCCCCTGGACCACCGGTAGACCTTCCCTTACTTACCAAAGGTGGAATGATATACATAAGACTAATAAAGACTTCTTATCATTTTGTGTAGTGATTGACAATACTTAACATTGGTACTGTCATAGAGCCACATGGGCCAGAAGCCCTATGGAGCACTGGCTTCCCCACTGGAATTAACTTCTGAGTCAGAATCCCCCAAGCACCACATATCAAAGCTGGCTAAATAGTAGTGGTGATAGTGAAGGCACCAATGGTATTGACAGACCCTTATGTATTATTGTATGCATGCTACAATATACAGAAAATAATGAAATTAAAGATCAAGAATGAAACTCATCAGAAATCAACCAAATATGAATATTGAGTTGTATTAAAACGTTTAATTAAAAACCCTTACTATGAGCCTGTCAAAATGTGATAGATTTCATCATTTCTTTTCATATTAATTGACCAACCTGCTGTGCATTATAATTGCTCACCTGGATACTTTTAATTCCACAATACCTTATGTGGGAATTCACATTCTGCATCACTTGTCTGTACGATCTATTCTCTTTAATAGAGGTATCTTTAGTCCATGCACACAACTCTTGTTCATAGACCCATTATCTGGCAGACAGAATGACGGGTGCTCCAACTATTACACGCCTACATTAGTGGCCTCCATTAGTAGTACTTCTAGGACAACTTTACTGAACATTGCACAATACTTTATGTAATGCCCTATCATGCAGATCAATGAGATACCATGCAATTCATTCAAACAGGAGAGCATTTCCTAACATACTACAACTACCACACTTCAAATCACAGTGGGAGCCCTAACTCATCATTACAGCCCTACATCTAGTAGTCACTAGTGATTCCACCTGTACGACTGCCCTGCCGAACCCTATATATGTAATTACTACATACATTCTGATCATACAGAGTGGTAGGGCATTACCTGTGATCGCTTGCTCTAATTTTAACGTTTTAAATCATGGCGTCTGTGGGCAGTCATGATAACATAGGAAATGGTCCGCAGTGGTATTTGGATGGGTCCGAGTTATACTGGTTGTTGGCTGCATTAGTTTCTTCTGAAATACCCTCCTGGGTTCTGGGTTCCTGAGGTGACATCATGGCTCTACCCAATTCAATATCTTCCTCATGAGGATATTTATTAACAGTGTTAATTATATAGCATTGTTAATAAATGCCCTCCTGTCTTCTCAGTACATAAAGGGCTATAATTTCACTTTGGAAAGTTCTGGAAAGGCACAGCCTGTAAAGTAGCCCTTAATCAATACAGTCTGGAAGTTAATGGGGACCTATAGGGATGGGCAAGGAGGGACATGTAAGGAGTGCCAATTTGTTTGTACATGTATATCGTGAGAGGATTTGATGTGGAATGAGGCAGGTTTGAAGGTTTTTCCCTCCCTGGGGAGTAAGGTTGAAACTAACCTGTGGTTAAGGGCACCGACTGGATGTATCAAGCCCCTGGGTCCAGGGGCTTGATTCAATGTCTCTGATATAGGCCTCATAGGCCCGATATATACTCCCTATGTTGCCACCAGGAATAGTGAAATAAGCCACAGACATCGCATGGGAGAACACCATTTTAACCATAGTAACTTTTTGTTTGGCTAAACAGGCAAGGGGGTCTAGACTATTTTGCACTCCTCTTCGAACCCATCCGTACTCCTACTATTAAGACAGGATTGGCCCTCTCCCTAAAAATGCCCTTTTCATGTGCGCTATTCAAATACTTCCGTGTGAAAAGTGGTTTCAAGTGATGTGGATAGCACTGCAGCCTAAAACAATGTAAATAGTGAAAAAGAGACCCTTTCCTTCTGGCCTTTAAAGCTAGACCATTAGATCCCATCTTGCAGTTAACATCTAGCGCCCAAACAGATGTAAGGCTTTTAATGGGTGTTGCCAAGCTGTTGCTGAGGTAAATATGGTCTGTAAGAATCCCATAGATAACATAGCTGAACAAGAGATCTAAGAATTTCCATGGCGAATCGCATAGAAGCCAAAGAAAATCATGAGAAAGTTGAAAGCGTGATGCCATGAATCCCTATGAGTAGGCACCTGTCAGTGTCAGTGCATCAGTTGTCTCTTATTATTTACGCTTTTTAGGAGCTGTATGTGTTTTAAAAACCAGAGGTGACACTTTTTGTTATGCAAGAGGATAATGCCCAACAGTGTATTTCATGTGTATTAATTTTTTATAATAACAATGTATCTCAGTAATAGAGCAGCACCAGCAGCTAATGTCAGTACTAAGACACTGGTCCTGTACGTAAGTATTGAGAACTCACCATTGTCAGTATTAGAACAGCGGCGGCTACTGGCAGTATTAAGACAGAGGTCCTGTTCATAAGTATTGAGAACTCACCATCATCAGTATCAGAAGAGTGAAGGCTACTAGCTGTACTCAAAGATACATGTCCCTTAATACAAGTATTGAGCTCTCAGCCATTGTTACTTTAAGCATCTATACTGTCTATCGACAACTCACCGTTATCAGTATTAGAACAGCAGTGGCTACTGGCCATACTAGATGCAGGTCCTGTTCATAAGTATTGAGAACTCACCATTGTCAGTATTAGAACAGTGGCGGCTACTGGCAGTACAAAGACACAGGTCCTGTATATAAGTATTGAGAACTCATCATTATCAGTATTAGAACAGCAGCAGCTACTGGTGGTACTAAGACACTGGTCCTGTACGTAAGTATTGAGAACTCACCATTGTCAGCATTAGAACAGCGGCGGCTACTGGCAGTACTAAGACACAGGTCCTGTATATAAGTATTGGTTACTCACCGTTATCAGTATTAGACCAGCAAACAGAGGTGGCTACTGGCGGCACTAAGGCACAGGTCCTGTATAAGTATTAAGAACTCACCATTGTCAGTATTAGAACAGCAGCAGCTACTGGCCATACTAGACACTGGTCCTGGAGGGCATTTCAAAACCATAGCTATAGATATTGTTTTGAAATGCCCTGCTGTATAAGTATTGAGAATTCACCATTGTCAGTATTAGAACAGCAACGGCTACTGGCGGTACTAAGACACTGGTCCTCTATAATATAAGTATTGAAAACTCACCGTTATCAGTATTAGAAAAGTAGTGGTGGCTACAGTACTGCCGGTACTAAGCAACAGGTACTGTAGTTAAGTATTGAGAGCTCACCATTGTCAGTGTTAGAACAGCGACGGCTACTGGCTGTACTAAGATACAGGTCCTGTTTACAAGTATTGAGAACTCACCATTATCAGTATTAGAACAGTGGCGGCAGCTACAGTACTGCCGGTACTAAAACACAGGTACTGTAGATAAGTATTGAGAACCTACCATTGTCAGTATTAGAACAGCGGCGGTTACTGGCAGTACTAAGACACAGGTCCAGGTGCATGTTGGGGATGGACAGACTCTGGCTGAGCCGCTGGCGGACCTGGACTATGGAGTTACGGGAGGCAAGCACCTTCAGGTTATCTGGACGGGAGACGAGCAGCTCCTGAACCTGGAAAATTTGAATTTACATGATGTACACTAAAAAATCCAGTGGTGCATTTATGCATCGTGACCAAAGGGCATGATGCATCTCAGATATAAGAAAGATGGAATCTTTTTATGAGCAATCCAATCAATGTCAGTAAAAACGTTGCGCATCAACTGTTTTTTTAGCAAGTGTAGTCATTGAAACTTTATTCAAAAGGGTATCATTTTTAAATAGAAAAGTTCTATTCACATCTAGCTAACGCAACTTTGTATTCATCATGATGAAAATGACAGCAAGGTATCCATGTTTGAGTCACAATGGTGCCCCTAGCAATGTGGACACTGGGCAAAAACCCATTCATATATAACAGCAATAACAGCGTGCCTCATGGCAGTGATAGATACTATGGTATTGGATCACATGTATAGGCGCTTGCCAGCAAGCAGTGCAATGGATCAAAATAGTTGACTGAATAGGGGATGATATTAGGGATATGGTGAAACAATCAGTGGGGCCTTGGATATTGATAACCTGAAAACTCACTCATAGTAAGGTTGTGATAAAACTATATTCATACATTGTCAGTACAACTTACAAGCTGATAGGCTGTCTGACTGGACACCACCAGGAGGACAATTCTCAACGTGGTATAACTAGACACAACTGCACCCCAACTTCTGAAAAGACTTTGCAAGCCCTAATGAACCCCTCTTTGGAATAGTATAGCTGCGGCGTATACGCGAGGTTTTACCATAGATCCTACTCACCTGATACAATTTGTGAGTAATATCCTTTCCGACTAGATTCGTAAAAATAGCTGAGAGAAATGGCTTTGACTTCAAGTATAGTTGCAATTGATGAATAGGCCACGATAGATATAGACTATCCTCTAAAGCACTTATGGAAACCTGTGAAATAAAAGAAGAGCACCAAATTGTAATACATATAAGATGAGCATTATAATCTTTACAATATATGGACCTGGAAAGAAGGAGCCTTGTTTATAGTTATATGCATGCCTCAGTGAAACTACGCTGTATGAAAATATCCAGATATACAGTTTTCCTTCATGTAATGACCTTTATTGCCATTACGCAGTGACACATATTCAGCAAAGTAGCTCATACACACGTTGATCATTCTGAACAAACTGTCCTACTTTATAGATGAAACCATAAATGATTATGGAGTATTTTATCATGTATACGCACAATCATGCTTATCATATCGGGACATTATATCAAATTATTTAGTATATCACATCTGCACCAATGAATGATAAATTCAAGTTGAGAATAGCCCTTTAAGACCTTCATAATTCAGCTCTATACAGGATAACGATATTGATCCATGAAATCGCATAGAAAGGTAGCAGCCCACGCACAATCCACCTAGACCACAGGCAAAGTGGGGTCTAGTGCTGGGACTAATCTAAAAGCTGGGCTTTTCAGGCCAATCTTGTTTACACCCATCAATCACTGTGAGACCATTATTGCTACCAGCCATGTAGCTCTGGAGGGTCCTGCCAAAAGATGACGAGGATGAACCTCTGTAAATATTTTCAGAGAGAACTGGGGTATAAATGTGAATGGCCTAATTCGTTTTCATAGTATTGACAAAAGAATTACAGCAAAATGTATGGAAAACTCTTTTTGGGAAGTGAAAAAACGTGCACATTTTCTCTAAACAATTATCCAAACAACTATTAAGCAAGACAAAAACGTGCACGTTTTCTTTCTTGGTTCTCGTTTCCTATTTGGCAAGACCCTCCTGGTCGAACCAGCAGGGAACCAGCATGCTGACCAATCACAAGTGGTCTTAAAAGCGTATATATCTTAACACCACTATTTGTTACCTAGCCACTCATTTACAACATTTGTCATTTGTCCATATATTCTTGTCACCACAGAAGAAGCAGTTTCGTTCGGAGAGATAAAGAGAGATGTGATTAATAAAGGAAATGTGTCATATTGTCTTCATTTTGAGGACTGAGAACAAACCCCTTCAACTGAAGGCACGTCTCATATACAAGGACCTTTTGCTATGGGACAGTAATAAATGGCCAATATTTGACCCTAGGTGCAAATGAATTAATGGGGCGGGGGATTAGTCGCCTATCATATCCAGTCTAGAAAGGTCGGAATAATAAATGCATGCATTCTTGATATCGAGGGTGTGGCATTGCATAAAAGAATCTATATTTATAATCATGGTATCTATATAAATAAACCAAATACTGTAATACTCTTCATGCCTTTTGGGCGTCATGATGCATGAATGCAGGTTCCTTTCATACATTATGCTGACCCTTCAGCACTACATATATATGAACATCAGCATGATGCATAAATGCAGCTCTAGCTGGTCGACTCAAACCTACTGCATTCATGTATCATGACGACCAATGGATATGATGCAGTAATGCCCTATCGGCCTTTAAAGGGTTAATGGTTACTATAGTAATTTGGAAGTTTCGAGGAACATATCTGGTCAGACATGTCCAAGCATACATGATTGTGGGGATTTGAAGTGGAACATATGATTGAGCCCACCTGGTAGCATATTGGTCTATAGGACGTATAGTGATTAGGGGGAGAGGCATGGGCGTGGTATTAAGGGAGGAGATGCATAGCCACGGATGCTATCTGCATATATAGTCAGACTGCGGTTAACCCTCCAAAGGTTGTATTGTGCTTTGATATGTCATGACCATTTACCTTTATAAAGTTCACCGATGTATTGATGCATCATACTGACCCATCTAGAATGCATCAACCCTGTAGGGTCTTAACAAAGTAGCATGACAACCAATGAGCATCGGGTATTTGCGACCATAGTTTAACACTTGAAAAGTCACTGATGCGGGAGTGCATCATGCCTATTTGTCGTCATGATGCACCAATGAAGTGCTGGAGTGACTGCTCGCCATCACTTCATTGGAGCATCATGCCGACCCTACAGGGTTGATACAGAAACTCCCAGAGGGTTGGCATGATGCTTTAATCAAGTGCTGACAAGCATTCTCGCCAGCACTTCATCAATGGTGCATCATGACGACCAATGGGCATAATGCATTAATGCATCAGCGGCCCTTAAAGGGTCAAATGATAGTCTCCTGATATAGAATAGAGTATATCCCGAGGGAAACTGACGTAATAAACCTAGACCAAGACGGACAATTGGAAAAAGAATAACAGGAATTAACACTGCTAAGAAATGCCTTTCAGGCCTTTTGGATCGCAAGTTAGTTTAGTCAGAATCTCCAGCACAAAATGCACCTTTGGGATACATTGTCTAGTATGAGGCAGCTGTAATCTTGTATAAACGAGATGGTTCCATGCTGGTGGGCAGGCAGGTGCTCCAAACCCTGTATATCAGGAATAACACATGGGTATATAAACTCATGCTATAGTATGGACATGCCATTGTCTCTAAAGTTTTTATTCCCTAAGGACCTGTACATAACTTGAAGTTTCAACTAGAAATTTTGTTTTGCTAATGATTCGATAAGCTATAATTATGTTGATCCATCAAATCGTGAATGAGTAGTATGGTATGGTATTCCCCGGCTTTGTCATTTGCAGGTTTGAACACTATTGATTAATATGATTTTAGTTCCAGATACAGAGAGAGAGAGAGAGAGAGAGAGACAGAGACAAAGAGAGACAGAGACAGAGGCAGAGAGTGAGGCAGAGAGAGACAGAGATAGAGACAGAGGCAGAGAGACAGAGACAGAATGAGAGAGACAGGGAAATGGAGAAACAGAGACAGAGTCTAGAACATGCATATTAAATAGATCGCCTCACTAGACCCATACATGTATACTGTTTTTATAGTAGATACGGATATAACATTTAGATAATGCTTTGTCTTTGACCATGGAGCCAACATTTTCTACCTAGCTAGCTAAACTGTTCTCGAACAGCAGGAGGGTGTTACCCGTATGCTAAATAGAGCTGGGAGTCGGTGCTCTCTTTTCCAAAGAACTTACACTCTGCTTCACCATTCAACTTCCACTCACAATAATTATGAGTCTGAAAAGGCAGCTGTCTTGCTTAAAAATAGTGTCTGCTAGATTATAGGTACCTACCTTTGTCACACTCACTTTCAATTGCTCTGTGTTGACCACTTGTGTGCACCGTAAAAAGGTTAGGACTACAAAGAAAGAGACTGCTGCAGGTGAGGCACTTTTCAGGCAAAACTACCTTTACCCATAGGAGCAACACCCCCCAGACGTGGGAGGGTCTGTTTCACACCAATGTAATATGCAAGGTTGCATTATTCTGAAAAAGCCCTTTGTGCATTGTCTGCACTAGAACCATGGATCATTTAGAGTCTGTCTGTTTTTGTGTATTCTTTACAGCACATGTTTAGCATAATGAGACTGAGTAGGGTTTTATTTCTCCGAGTCACGCTATCAGACCAATGACCAGCAATGGTAACTGACGCTATCAACAAGGCACAATTGTCCTCCCCCATCAAAGCCATGTTGATATGGCATTAGGGATGCCACCCCTTTATTTTCCCCTGTGTATTGAAAAAGTCTGCTCCCTCAATTAACAGTAATTGCCTTCAGAGAAGACAACAACGGAAGGCAGTCCGTGCTGTTTTGTCATTGAAAGTGTCTCATACATGGATTGTTCAAACTATTCAAACAAAATTATAGAAAATTCATTTCCTGCTTTGCAGCTCTTTGGAAGCTTTTTAATGAGAGCTACACGAGGTTTTGAATTTCTCAGTGCATGACTATCAATGCGGGCAGACAGCGGATATCGATTAATGGTGGTTGATACTTGGCTTTATGAGAAATAATATTGATGGTCAAAGATAATGGCCTCTGTTCTGCATGACCCGTTCATATGAGGTTGTAACAAAGGGTTAATTAGTACCCCAGGAGGTGGTAATGCATTGATGCATCTTGTCCATTGGTTGTCATAATGCAAATACAGCACTGGCGAGTGACTCGCCAGGGGTAAACATATACAAGTCTACTTATAGAATAGTTATTATACAAAAAATGTATAGCACAGGGCCATGTCCATGACTCTGCAACGACAGATATGACCCTTTGAGGTCCGCTATTGAAGGAGTGCATCAAGCCCATTGGTGGTCTTGATGCACCAATGAGGTGCTGGACGAGTATGCCCACCAGCAATTTACTCCATTGGAGTATACTGCCGACCCTCCGAGGTTGTATTAACCTCATAGGATGGCATGATGCATCGATGCATTAGCAGCCTTTAAAGCGTTAGAAGGTTATAACTGTTAGTCAAATTATACTGTAAACCGCAAGCCCGACTTAGGGAAAAGCTGATTCAATTTCCACAAAGTCTGGGTGCGCCTTATAAGGTGTCCTTACCTGGAATGTGTCACAGTCTTCTTCATTAGGCACAGCTTCATATTCAGGCGAATCAACAAACTGACAGGGTTCGATGTAATGAAGAAATAGGTTTTCATAGCTCACTTTCAACCTGTAAAATATTTGATAAAATGTCAATATAAAAACGAATTCTATGTATCAATAAGGAAGTATCCCAGTGAGTTAGTTATGACTAAAAAGGTAAATGTATGCTCCAGGTTACATGGCATAAAAAGGGTCTGCATGTCGGAATTGTTTCTTCCTTTCTTTTGTTTCCTTCTTACTCAGGAACAAAATCTACCCAAATATCAGCTGCTAAAGGAACTTTAATTTTTTGCCCAGATTGCCATCAAGTTCTACCCCCAGATCCAACACATGCAAATAGATGAAAGTGCACGACGCTGGTTTAAACATCCTGTTTACCTTCCTGTGAGTAACACTGACACCCTCAGTCTCTTTATGATATCCCTTACCTTCCGGTGAGTAACACTGACACCCTCAGTCTCTTTATGATATCCCTTACCTTCCTGTGAGTAACACTGACACCCTCAGTCTCTTTATGATATCCCTTACCTTCCGGTGAGTAACACTGACACCCTCAGTCTCTCTATGATATTCCTTACCTTCCGGTGAGTAACACTGACACCCTCAGTCTCTTTATGTTATCCCTTACCTTCCTGTGAGTAACACTGACACCCTCAGTCCCTTCAGGCTATCCCTTACCTTCCAGTGAGTAACACTGACACCCTCAGTCTCTTTATGATATCCCTTACCTTCCGGTGAGTAACACTGACACCCTCAGTCTCTTTATGTTATCCCTTACCTTCCTGTGAGTAACGCTGAAACCCTCAGTCCCTTCAGGCTATCCCTTACCTTCCAGTGAGTAACACTGACACCCTCAGTCCCTTCAGGCTATCCCTTACCTTCCGGTGAGTAACACTGACACCCTCAATCCCTTTATTGTTATCCCTTACCTTCCTGTGAGTAACACTGACACCCTCAGTTGTCCCTGTATTGTTATCCCTTACCTTCCTGTGAGTAACACTGACACCCTCAGTTGTCCCTGTATTGTTATCCCTTACCTTCCTGTGAGTAACACTGACATCCTCAGTCTGTGTAGGCTATCCCTTACCTTCTTGCAAGTAACACTGACACCCTCTGTCCATTTGTTATCCCTTACCTTCCTGTGAGTAACACTGATACCTTCTGTCCCTTCAGGCTATCCCTTACCTTCCTGTGAGTAATACTGACACCCTCTACCCCTCAGGCTATCCATTTCCTTCCTGTGAGTAACACTGACACCCTCTGTCCCTTTCAGCTATCCCTTATCTTTTTGTGAGTAACACTGACACACCTACCCTTTCGGCTGCTCTCTCCTACCTTCCTGTGAATAAACTGACACCCTCAGCCCTCTGTAATGTCGCCCATTCCTTACCTTCCTGTGAATAACACTAATCCCCCCAGCCCCACAGTGGCAACAGAGCCATGGGGGATTTTGTGAATTTACCCCACACTATTCAGATTTAAAGCATGCATTATAGCGGAATTTTCTAAGCCCATCCCCACAGATTTCTGGCTGCCCTACTACTGATGTTGGCCCTGTTGAGCTACCCCTTACCTTCCTGTGAGTAACACTGACACCCTCTGCCCTGCCTTGCTTGTTGTCTCCAGTGCGTAAGCCGCTCCAGCAGGTAGATCCTTGATCTGTGCATGCGCAGTGAGTTCTTTGAACTGGTATCGTGACACCCGGAAGGGCTTGAATGACCGGAAGTAGAGATCCTCCAGGGTGGGATGTAAGTGTGTGGGGTAGAGTTTGCACACCAGGAAGCCTAGGTGGGTGACATTGATGAGCAGGAATAGCAGATACCAGGTCAGTATGTCCACAAGACATACCACAGCCCCTCCCCATATCACCAGGAAGAGGCACCCGAGTGACAACGTGCCGCGAACCAACAACATGTGAAACCGGAAACTGTTAGGCGTCAGGAAGGAGATACAGAAGCAGAGATTGGCTAGTTGGAACAGCACGTGTTGCGCATCCAGCCAATCATTGCAGTTCAATACGGTGACGTTGGAAGTGTTGTTGATGTCATAGATGATGTCATCATAGATGCTAGTGATGTTGGAAGCGGAGTCTGTGTAGTAGTACCATGTTACCTCAGTGGGTGACGTTGTGTCAACGTCATCTGCCATTCTGTGGTCTCAGCTCTAGAACTGAAAGTAAGACATTGTAGACTAACGTCTTTTCTTTCAAATCTCAGTCTCTCTCCTATGGTCACTTCTTTTGTATGGTCAGATGTTGAATATAGTCACCCTTGAGAGCCAAACAAATTATAACATCACAATGTATAATCAAGCTTCTCATAATTATGGCCATTTTTTAAAGGCAGAATGGTGATGATATAAGGGGGAGTTGACTGCAATTTTGAAAAAGAAAGGACATGGGACATTTATATAGGAAATGTTAGGGCACACATCAATGGTTGTATCAAATTATTTGATTTCATTGTAAAATAATGATGGGAAAATGACAACTGTGAGAGAGGGGAAGAACACGAAAAGGATACAGGAAAAGTCCTCAAAAAGTAATGGCACATTTCTTTAAAATATGAAAAAAATGAGAGAAAATTCTTCAAAATCACAAAAAAAAAAATTTTTGCCCCTGTTTTGCAAGGGTCGGTTGGGTTACTGGAAACAAACCTTTTTTATTATTTGGCCTCATTGGAAATACCCTCTTGCCATAGCTCTGGGCTAGTGGCCAAGATAACAAAAAGAAAACCCTTTAAGATTTCAAATAATACCCATATAGATGGAATAAAAGCATAGCACTAAGGCCAGATACGATGCATCACCAGGCTGTCACGTACAGGTGAGAGTAGATTGTGGGGTTAATCTTCACTTCCAGGGGCTAACCATGGAGTGAGGTAAAGGTCATCCTGTTGTCTAAGGTCATGTGACCCTCCATCCCTCTTACTTGTACTTCTTCCTCCATACAGGTAGGGGCATTATGAGCTCTTCTGAAATAGAGGAAAGGATAGGGTGTCATACAGGTCATGTTATTATGGAAACGCTGAATGGAAAATGACACAGCCAGAAGGTCAATATCGACTCTCGCCAGAAAACCTAGTTTGATACTGTGGCTTAGGAACATATACATGATGCAATGTATACTGAACTACTGGGTATTTTGGGAGGAAGGATGCTTGGAGAGAAGCAATTTTCCAAACAAGAGTGATTATTTGCAAGAATAAAGGAATAAAGGCCATTTCATTTGGAAAAGATACCATGTGATTATACATATAGCTACATATTATATATCTATGATAGAATAATGCCATTATGACTGTAAACTTTCCCATCCCATTGGTGTCTCATGGACGTGTAGGCGTTCAGGGGAACTCATTGCTGCCAGCTGATGGCCTATACCCACATATACCCCCGCTACCACAACTACATCCTATAAACAACCCCCTCCCACCTGTCCGCAGCTCACCATCCCGCCTCAGGCCATTCACCGCTCTGCCCTCACCCCGTCAACATCTACCATATTCTTGTTTCCCACCCACCCACACCTCATTTTCATTTTTTACTCCGTTGTTTATTGTACCATTTAATTATCATTATTATTAGTACAATGTGATATCAATGTTCAACCATCACACATTTTACTATGTAACATGTGTATTGTTTATACTGTATATTTCAAACAAATAATGACACTGTTGTTATCTCATATAACAAATAAATTTACTCTTTTATGTCTCCAAGTGCTGCCTCCACTTCTCCTTCCCTAGGCCTAAGGCGTTAGGCAGTAATGAATGCCATTAGGTTACTGAAATTTGCATCTGAAACTGAATTATACTTTAGAAATGGCATTCCCGGAATTCTCCACTAAAATGTCGCTGCATTAGGGGAGCTGTAACGTAAATAGATGTATACTGTATGCGACAGATGGAATATATCATTTTAATGATCTTAACTTTTCAAGGTTGCATAATACAATGATATACAATGCATGATTCGATGGTGTCAGGCATTGATACACTTTGACCAATTTTTTTTAATGCTGATGATACCTGAGGGGGGGGGGGCACCCCACCACAAGTAATCTAAGTAATCATGCTTGATTACCCAGGGTGATAACACAATGATTAAATATCTGACCTGAGTTTGTAAATGATTACTTTGTCATTGATTAAAACTTCTAAATTATCACTTTCAACGAATTGCGTTTATATACATAACAAATCTTGGTCCCCATGGTTACAACTATGGTTTCAGTGTCTATATTTGAATATGTTCATGTCTTTGATAGCCAAATATCTTTTTCTGATTGATTGAGATTCCAGTGTGATAACATTCTTCCCATCTTTCTTTTTATAAACACCAATGGTCAAGAATATATCTGACATAGTGAACATTGCATATCCCTTTGTTGTTAGTAAGGGCCCCTTCGTGGCAGAGAAATATGCTTAGATTACATTAGTTTATCAAGGCGACCATAAGGACTACCTTTTCAGTGTATTATAGCAGGATGCTATTATAGCAGGATGCTATAGGCATGAGATTGCGATAAAATGTTATGATCATGCAGTCTAAGCGTCACACCAAAGTTTGTTGTGAGTCACTAGTGAGCAAGTAATGAGTGGATAATGAATGTTCCAATTAACACCATTCTGAGAGCCATATTGATGTCAAGTCCTGGAGCAAGCCACCTGCGCCCAGGCAGGGTCTCCCTAATGATCGTTAACCCTTTAAGGTCCGCTATGCCTTTAGAATCATGTTCCATTGTCATCATGGTGCACCAATACATCTTGCGGCACATGGGTGCATGATGCATGACACTCCAGGAGTGTATTTCCCTATCTATACGGTTGCCATGAATTACAAATAACTATCTTATTCGAAATCACCAATGCATAAGTGGGGCATCCACTACTGCGATTTTTTTTTTGTGACTTGCACTGGTACGAGAGAACGTCTAAGAGCTGTCGCAAATATAAAAAGTAGTTGATTTCTGCGAATTCTGTTGGACATCGCTCGCCGTTCACTGTGTCTTTGTCGCAGTAGTGGATCTGTAGCTGCGACTTGCTGTCCGTCTCACACACGTGCGACAAGAAACGCAGCCCTTGTCACAGTAGTGGATCCCCCACTATACAGTATCCATGGATCATGCATGATCAGCATGATTGAATAACACACTAAACACTCCCAAAGGGTTAATGGGCCCTCCTTGATTAGGGAGTAGTCTTTTCTGGAGGTAATTTCTTAGAGTGTTAAGACATGGCCCCCAGAAGAACATCGATATGAAAGCTCACCACGGCCGAAACTGTTGATCATCTAGCTACAATTACTCAACATTATAATCATCATTAATAAGTTCAATGCCTGTATCCTATTGTTGTATAACACATTTTACAGCATGCCAAGTTGAACTGTATCCTAGTTGGGGTTCGAAGTTGGGTTTTGTGTGACATAATCGTTATTTCTAATATTTTCCGAACATCACGGGAGGTTTTCCGTATATTTGCGCCGGAAATTTCCCGAAGGATCTCAACTTCTCCTCTCTTCTGTTATTCTTCAGCAGAGTGCAGACTCAAAAGAAGTAAAATCATTTCTCCCACCCCAGAAGGAGTCTGAATCATTTTTATGACGACGCCTATAGATAAACAGTACCTGGGTGACCTATTTGATGGTTGAAGGGCAGAGGTAATGGATGGGCTTGTTTCAGATTCATTTCCTGTGATTAGCTGGATTGAAGGTGTGCAGGGATAAATGTAGGTGTGATGCAGTGAAACCATATTGATTACATTGAAAACTCTGGTACATTAGGTGCTTGTGATTAGCTGGATTGAAGGTGTGCAGGGATAAATGCAGGTGTGATGCAGTGACGCCATATTGATTACATTGAAAACTCTGGGAGGTCCGAAACTTAACTTCAGGTATTCTGATTGACAATAACTAAAACTATATCCTCGGGTCTGAGAATGACGATTTTGACCACCCAAGCTTCAATATATGCATGGTTGTTGTAATGACAACTTCCTATATGGCAACTTTAGGTCTTCAAGGGATTTGACTGCCCATACACCTTATGTCGACCCCTTTCAAACAACAATGGGTTTCCTGTGTAGTTATTCACCGGGTAGCATTCATGCATCGTGACGATCAAAGGGCATACAAAGGAAAGCGTAGAGCTCTACTCTACAATATAGCTAGGGGCCTCGATATATTGCGCCTTTTTAAATCCCTTGTTCTATTTGTATTTTCCTACATTTTGCACTTAATTGATATATCATGTTGACCATCTGGGAGTGTATCAACCCTGTAGGGTCAGCATGATGCATATATGCAGCCATGGAAAGTTACTTACCAGGGTTGCATTTATGATGTCGATTTATGAGGGAATTAATCCACTGTCGACCTTTGAAGGGTTAAGGTGATTTCCTCGATATGCATATTCATGACTTAAGATGTAAGAGAGAGGAGTTGATATGACATCCTTATCCTCTTATGTGAACCAAATCTGCAAATATAGAGCACCTCATTCCTTTATCCTAAGTCATATTTGCAGTCAATGTTTGCGCTGTTTTGGCGAGAATGGTCATTTATTCACAACTCTGGCACACTCTTAGAAATGACTGTTGAATCCTCAGGGTATACCTGTTAAGCGTACAGTAAACCACCGTATTTGGGGTGCAGTGAAGTTGGTGTGATTTCAACGATGAAGGCCAGAAAACAGTACAGCAAAACGCTGGGGTATGAGGCGTTTCTGTGAAATTAATCGTGAACGCTTTGACCCAAAGCTGGGGGAGGGCCATCATTATTTTGACAGCATTTCTTTTTCACAATGCAGGCATATAAGCTGGGGGAAGCTTTGAAGGCGCAAAAAACACTGCAATGCCTCACCATGACTCTTTATGAGATCTCCATGTAGGAGGGCATTTCCCAAATCTCTACGATTGCTGCACCATTTGGTCATAGTAGCAAGAAGCCTGGGTGGATACCATCCTTGATAGTAAGGCCATTCTATGCCTATACTAAGACCATCAAAGTACCATGAATTATCTGCTCACCAGCACTTCAATGGAGCATCATGCCAACCATCTGGTACTATAAATATCTACTGCGTAAGGTCGACATGATGCATCGATACATCATGACGACCAATGAGCATGATGCATTAATGCATTAGCAACCCTTAAAGGGTAAAAAATGTCACCCAGTACATCCCTACATCATGATAACACGACAACAGGATAAGCTAAGACATGTCTGTGCACCCAAGCTGTATAGTGTGGTTATCATGACTTTGTTTATGGTAAATCTATGGAACCAGATTGTATGAATGTATACATGATTTATGATTCTCTTCACGCACTACATTGTGTGCACACGATATGAACACCAGGGGGTGTTTCATAGGTATTTACAATCACACAATTGCATCAAAATGGAATTGCGGTTTTGGTACAATAGTAAGTAATTCTACAAAGCACAGTAAAAATAATGTGAACTGCACGGGTTGAGCTAGCTTAAATATAATATGACTGGACCGGGATAAGAATTGTTGTAACTTTACTGGTCCCAATTTGGTTTTACAGGTAGGTATTTTACGACAATTCATCTCTGAAACACCCCCAGGGTCAGTGATGATGTTTCCGGTATAGGGCAATATCATACGAGAGTTAACATTTAAGTTGTAATTCAATGATCTCGAGTGTCATCTACAGCTAAGGAAGTAAACATCACAGATAATCAGGAGGAATTATGTTTTCCTTCGCGGTGCAAACCATAAAAGTGAAATGGCTCATCACTGCTGACACCAAGGTGATCTACATTGAAAAATCTGTGGCTCAAATCCTAGCAAAATTAACCATGCTCTGCCATATAGGTATACATGTATCAGTATGTGCGTGCTATTGCATCTTTCACTACTTTAGTATATGTCTGAACAATTTGATAACACACTGATAACGGTTAGCACAAGTTTCAGTTCATTATCTACCTTTTTATCTTTTTTTTTTAGTTATCTACTGTATAGAGATTTAATCTCAAACCACACTCACACCACTGATATGATAGACTAGAGTCCTTCTAGGTATGAACTCTGGCGTTGTTTGTCAGGTAATGTTGGTCCTATTTACCACACCACACCTGTGCACAGTCTATTTATAGAACTGTTTCTATGGTAATATATTGCACAATCACCCAATTACCCAAATTACCATGCCCATCGGGCAAGCATGCACACACGCGATTGACCTCCTTTAGTCTAGTTCTCTGGTGAGGAAAAGCATGCACAGGTTTTTCTATACCTTTGTCTGTGTACATGTTCTGTACTTGGTCAAATAACTATATTTAAATAATAGCTGTTGCCACATTTACTTTTCTTTTATAGAAAGTATGTAGTAGATAAAATTGGGGATATTTATCGACAAAGGTGAGTCCCCACAGAAAGGTCGAATAAGACTCACTGTAGCCTTCATAAGACCAATCAAATGGGCCAAAAAAAAACAGCCTAGAATGGGAAGGAACCACTTTAATATGTCAATTTTCCAAAGTTAGATATGACAGCAGCTCAAAGCTTTACATCTATGGATAAATAGCATACCTGTAAGTCAATAGAAGACACATAGCACACAACATCAGGCCTATGTTACAGTTACGGTATAATCAATACATGAAGCCTTTACTGCAGGCATGTGTCAAATGTAAGTAGTACATGTACCTTAAATGACATGTGTGTTACAAGCTTACAAATCTCAGATATAAGTAGTACCTGGAATTAGGCCTGCTCTACATGCTTGTATCACATGTCAGTAGTACAGACCTAAGAAACAGGCTTATGTTACATGTAGGTAGTTGCATGGACACAGGCCTATGGAGTATGGTACAGGCTTGTGCCATATGTAAGTAGTACAATAAATGTCGCCTGCGATACAGGCTTGTGTCACATGTGGGTAGTACATGGAATAAGACTGTGATACAGGCAATGTGTCGCCTGTGGGTAGTACATGAAAGGATGCCTGTGTTGCACGCATGTGTCATATGTGAATAGTACATGTAGGGTAGATTAACCTAAAGACGACCACATACATAGAGTCGACCACCTGTCAGTCCTGGAATATATGAAGTAATTGTCACTGCATTATAATACTCTAAAGTTCCCATGTTTGAATGGTTTTTACCATGACCAGCTGGTCATTACAAAATTTCATCAGAATTCTCCAACTTTGGTTCGAAAATTTGAAGATGACAAGTGCTCGCATATACAACATTTTGACTCTAGGCATAGATAAATATCTTTGCTAAATGATAGCGTAAGGAAAGATGCAGAAATGTTAAATACTTTCTGTATATGACTTATTTCCTTGAACATATCAATTTCACCTTGAAATGACCACCATTTCACCTTGAGTCAACCACTCCTTATACACCTATTTGTGCATTTAATTGAATAGAAACCATTGGTTATGTAGAATTACATCACAAGAGTCATTGCCAGAATAGTTTGGGATAGAAATCTTCACTGGATTATGCTCTGATGCATACATTTCAATATTTACTGTAATGCTTTGGTTATTACTATATAGAGGAACTATTTGATACTGAAAGTGTGATGATAAAGTTAAGGAATGGATTATTATAGTCTATATTGAAGGTCTATTAAAGTACATTAAAAACAAAGCCTCTATAGTGCAGGGTTGGAAATATCACTTCTATTTGGACGAGATTTACAATATCCATGGCCATAAAATTGCCTCCAATTTCCATTCTAATTGAGTCACTATAAAAACATACATTTTCTTATGATGCAATAGTTTTAATTACGCCATATCTGTAGAAGACACTTATTCTTTTTTCAAACGATAGTTTAATGAACATAGCCCCATTAAAAGAGTAGTTATCAAGTGGTCAGCTCAAGGTGCAAGGTGGTCAGCTCAAGGTGAAAATAGACTAACTGAGATGGTCTTAGAAATGATGAAAAATAAAAGATAAACTTTACCCATGGATTTGAGAAAGGTAATTGGTCCAAACGCCCAAATTATTGCAGAGAGATATTAGCTACTTCATTTCCCTTATTGAAAACCTGCACAGGAACGGTTGTCTTTAGGTTAATCTACCCTATATGCAAACAGACCTGTTTCGTATGTGAGTAGTGCATGAAAATAGGTCTATATCACAGGCTTGTGGCACATGTGAGTAGTGCACGAAAACGTATGTTTCAGGCTTGCATCACAGATAAGAAGTACATGAAATCCGGCCTGTAATTCAGGCTTGTAGCAGGTGTAGGAAGTACATGGAGTCCTATCTGTTCCAAAGGCATGTGTCATATGTAAGGTCTCTAACCAGGTCTTCATATTTTTAAGTGCCTGTCTGGCAATATGAATGGTGTTATCTCACCTCGGAATCTATTCATAAGTGCCTTGCCATGTACTAGAGTACAATATAGTATTAACCTGGTAAGGTTCTATTTCAACTTTATACATAAGGGACCCAATAACAGAGAGTGAGCTATTCAGATACTAACATTGCATATTCAGGTAGCCATGTCAAGAGGGGGCCCAACAATAGTCTCATTGAGGAGCCAGTAGTGTGCCTGGACAATGGCTGACATAAGGGTGGGTGGGGTTCCTACTCATGGATGGTACTGTTTGTCTCACTGGAGGATGCCATCCACAGTCAATACCCTGGGACACATAGGCAGCCTAATTGGCATGTCCATCTAGTGGGCAATTGGGTGGGTGTCCACCAGCGGCTTGTATGTATACAACAGCATGCAGCGAAGGCTTGGGGGGGGGGGGCTCTTTACAGTGTCACCTATACCAGAATCAATGCTGTATATTTTAGGTCTGCTTTCTAGATACTAATATGTTATTTGATTACTTCTTGATGAGAATAGACAATATATGGGCACTCGGTGAATCACCCTTTCAAATGACCTCTTATTTGTGAAACTCAAATACATCTCATACTGGAACAGAAGTATATATTTTTATCCCTATAAAGTATTATGGGATTATTGTGGCTGTAGACATGAAATGTGTAAGGGATTCACTACGTATCTAACTGTGAATCATCTATGAGTGAGAATTAAGAAGTGGCCATTGGTGTTGGATTCGTCAATAGAAGTTTTTGACATCTTTTAGTGGAATGACATTTAGGGTTTCTCAGCACGGCGTGTACCGAAACCCTAAAAAGAAGAAAGAACATGGAAACATGTGACCTTGAAGCATCATTTCACTCAAAGGGTTAACAGGTTTCTGTACAGATTAAATCTACTAAAGTGGATATTCCATGTCTTTTACTGCCATTCCCACTATATTATTACACCAAATACACTATCCTCACTACCATAACTATCATCAGAGGTCAGCAGGCAATAGCTATGCCATTCGTCACAGTGGGTCAGCTAAATCTCTACCAAGACCAGTAGGACCGGTACACAATTGATTTATGTTCTTTCTATTACCTCGGACGCTGTATATCCTTTACAGTGTTATTTTATCCCTGTGGCCTGTTTCACTAGAGAGGATGGTTTACTTTATATAGAAAGACAATCATAATTGTATGTCCACAATCATTCACCTATCCTATTGCACAGCACAAACGTATATACAAGCCTGACACAATGTACCCAATTATTCAATGGTTTACTGGAAATATTAGAGTAAGCAATAATTATATACTAGAGGCTAGTACAAACCTGTACCTACTATCAAGTATGGCCTTTAATTAATCATGGCCAACCCTCTAGCTGTATTAGAAATGGTAATTCTGCTTTGGTGCAGGAAATTGGTAATTGTAGCCTATTGTGAAATATATCCCAGGCCATGGGGCGGCAAGGTGGTAATGGACCGGAAGAAGGAGTAGGAACTTGTGAACTGAGGCGTGGTGTTATATGACACATTCACTGAGTATCACAGACTTGGACTCTATGGCTTCACCCTATGGAGGAAGGGGCACTAGTAACTTGCTTATAAGGCGCGCCCTAACTTAAGGAAAGTGTTATAAGGTGAAACTGGGACGTGATATTGAGCAGTATAGTATTGTTCTTAAATCCCGAGTTCTCACTTCCAACGAATCCTATATGGTTCACTGGGGATCCATCCTTGCATATATAAGGCGTGTTGACTATTAAGTATTTATACAGATCATAAGACAGTTCCACACCCAGAGATCTGTTATCACAAGCATGAGCATACATATGTAAGAGGCACATCTATTTAATGCCTGTTGTTGGACTAAAAGCCTGGACATAACTCAGAAATGATCTTGGACTATAGGTGACTTCTAGATATCCAGTAATTACAGCCACTATGGTAATTCTGATACGCAAATTACTTTTCCTGCTGTTCCTCACTTTATTTATTGTATACATTATTTCAAAAACCGTTATCAAATAATCAAAATTAATGAAAAGAAATATTTATGAGACTGGGAAGAATGAGAAGTCCTAGTGCTGGTTACAGGATGAGGTTTATTTAGATTACTGTTTAAGACATCATATTGAATAGTATATACTGTGGAACATTTTCCTGTCTGCAATTGCCAAGCCTTCAAGTTCAGCCTTCTCGAACACTTCCAATGGTTGTACATGAGTAGTCTCTGAGATATCTATTACCTCAATCAATCTCCAGGATGAGGACTATCTCCTTTTTCAGGCCAGCCTCATTAACAATGAGTACTCTATTGTGTTTAAGAGTTAGGCTTTGAATAAGTGCCAGTCTTGACTGAGCGCTAGGGTAAGGTGGGTGTAAGTTTTAAGCATTGGAAATAGACCTTGAATAAGCACCTGTCTTATATAAGGGCTCACAATCTATAAGCAGCATGGTGGTCATTCATGACAATGCGTGATAATTGCTCGTCTGGGGACATAGGGGCTCAGGGAAGGGGTCAAGTAGTCTGTCTATCTGGAGGCCATTTCTTAACAGGCTATGACTGCTCACTTTCAAGTCATAGTGGTAACCCTTAATTTAGTGACATTACAGCCCAATAGTTTTGGCCATGTAATGCCTGCAGCACTACGACTGCCCTACCGATTGCTATGTGATTATTACATAAGGAGTGATCGTACTGAGCAGTCGTACTGCATTCCCTAAGATCACTGGCACTAACTTTGAGGTTGTGAAGTCGTAGTAGCTGTATGCAGTCGTAGTGGTTTAAGAAATGGCCTCCAGAGGTATTTAGCACTAGAGGCAATGGACATATAGACTGTTGTCCTGTGATTATGCCCCTTTCCAGGGTGTAAAGCGTGTTGGGTTCACCACACCAGCACAGGTGTATTAAGCCAGACTGAGGAGTTAAGGTCAACTTCCCCACTACCATTGAATGTGTGCATAACGGAATAGCAAAGTGCATGTGAGGTGGCTTCATGGACAATGCCAACATTGTGCAGGTGGCTTTCTTATTTGCTTTTGGCTGTTTCTCAGCAATTTAACCAGTTGTCTTGGGCAATACTAAGTATCTCCTCTGTGGACTCTAAGTTCAGTAGATGGCCTCTTCTGTGCAAAATCCCCCTTTTCCTTGAATGATATCAATTACTGCAATATTGACTACCTCAACTAGTCAGAGCTGGCCTACTTAGAGTGTTAGTAATGCATGCACGACATTGGATGAATATAACTGTTTTGAAAATAGTTTGTGCATCGGTTTTCCTCTATACAACTTAATTGAATCTCTTCTTTCTTTAAGACGTGTTTGTGAATTGCACCCTTATTGTGAAGGACCTTGTGAAGTGAGGCATCGTGTTATATGACACATTCACTAAGTATCACTACCATGGACTCTGTGGCTTGACCCTATGGAGGAAAGGGCCATAGGAACTTGCCTATAAGGTACACCCTATCTTGAAGATAATGTTATAAGGCGGAACTGGGACTTGATATTGAGAAGTACAAATGTATGCTTCTGTTTTTTAGTCTGGGATTCTCACTTCCAATTTTGGTAATTCCCATTAGGGTGTTACATGGGGCTACGAAATTTGTGCCCAGAACGCAGATATCTGTAGTATCCAAACATGGTCTTACATATACATGTGCATGTACAAAATTTACTATAGATCACTCAGCCTCAAACTGGGTCTTGAATTAAAGCCAATAAATAGGTGCATCTCATGATGATATTTATTATATTTTCATTGTTAATTCTTTTTCATAAGAGACCTGTAAAGTCAAGAGAGCTGTGAGTTTCGGCTCTTCGTGACCAGGCAGTCCAGTAAGGGCATCAGGTACCACTTCAATCAATCTCAAATACGCAGATTACAATTTATGCCACAATAATTCAATTAACTATGATTGTTCTACGGATATAAGGGCATATTGAACTGATTGAACTTTTAAAATTAAATGCAAAGTTCATTCTCCATGCCCAAAACTATATTTCAAAAGTTCTCACCACAAACAAAAATATTAAGAATTTCATAAAAGTTCATTCGACTTTTTATAATTATAAGCTTGAACAAAAGAGTACACCTGCACTATTTTTTTAATATCTATTAGTGCCTGCTGCAGATTTTTAGCACATGGCTTCATCTGAAACATATTACCGGTAATTGAAATATATTGAACCATACCTTATCATGGTGAAGAAAATATAAATCAATCTATAATACATTATTATATATTGAATCTTGAACTCCATAGATATTCCTCTCCTGGCTAGTTTACTGCATGTAGAGTGGCTATTAACTGTGCTCCATGCACCACTGCACACACAGTATCGGTGCCGTGGGCTGCATTGGTTATTTATAGGCCAGCAAGGACAAAATATAACTCAAATTTCTGGCTTTAAATGGCTCTCAAGCATTTTCGAATAGAGACATGATTATTCTGTTTTTTACATTAGATTAGTATAGTTGTTCTTTATCTGACTAATTATTGAAATATGACCTGAAACAATTAGTAACTTTTGGATGTAACACGCTAATCCCATATGGTTCAGTAGGTATCCATCCTTGCATATAACCCGTGTTGGCTATTAGGTATTTACAGAACATAAGACAACTCCTCATTCAGAGACTATTATCTGTTATCACAATCATGAGAATGTTATAGTAATATCAGAGGCAATTGCATCGAATGCCTGTTGCTGAACTAAAAGCCTGGACCCAAGACCATCAAACATATGTGTCACACCTTCTAGGTGCTTACTAAGTAGACCCACAATGGTCCAATTAGTAACCGTGTTTTGCAAATTGCCACACATAATCAAAACTAATGAAATGAAATATTTATGAGACTGTGAAGAATAATTAGTCCTAGTGCTGGTTGCAAGATAAGGTTTCTTTAGATTAGCGTAGAGTGCATCAAATAGTTACTGTATGATATTCTCTCGTCTGCAAATTGCCAAGCTTTCAAGTTCAGATTTTAGTGAGAAAGAACTTCTTCAGTCACAAGACTAACACTTCCAATGGTTGTACATGAGTAGTCTCTGAGATATCTATTACCTCTATCAATACTCTGGGTGTAGGCTACAAGTCACCCGCATTAACGTAAAGTACTGTATTGTGGGGTTTAAGTGCTAGGTTTTGAATAAGTGCCGTCTTGACTCAGCACTAGGGTAAGGTGGGTGTTTGAAGGTTTCAAGCATTGAAAATAGACCTTGCAAAAGCACATGTCTTGTATAATGGCCATGGTAATTACCGCCCATAAATAACCTTAAATGAGAACGGGTCAAGTACAGGGGATAGTAAGTAGTTGAAAGTTATAAGTGCAGGATTCTTGAACAGGTATTTTGGCTAGCATTTGAGGTGATGTTGAAGGTTTTGTTTGACGCTGATTAAGCTATCAGCAATATAGATTCTCTGTTGATCTGATTTTTATGCTTTCTTGACTCCTTGCCAGCCCTACTACAAACCCTACATTCCCCAGAATAAGCTTATAGTCATTTCTTTTAAACTAATCAAAATTCCAGCCTGACAATATCTGTCACAAAGCAGTCAGTGGTTTTGTGTTTTAACCGTTTTGTAGCATCCACCCATCATCCCCCAAAGCTTTAATTACATGTGACCCATCCTGAGAAAACCTCCCTTTGGATTTTTGGGCGCCAGGACCACCAAAATCATGAACAGTGAAAGGTCTACCAAATCTGCTTTTGAAGGTATCCCCTTTTACATTCTAACTGTGGTGCATGGCACTTTACTCGGGCAATATACTAGCTGAATTACACTTATGTCAATTTTGTAATTAAAGTTATTGGTATTGGCTTTTCAGGTACTACATAGAGTGCGTCTCTGAACTTAGTTGTGCCTTGTTACTTACACTCTCTATTTACTAGGGGCATTGCTAGGGGGCAGTTGGGTGTAGGCAGAATAGGACCATTATGCATAATCATATCAAGGCCCTAAACCGTATTTTCCGAGAGCCTCTCCCAGGTTCTTTGGGACAGTGTGAACTAGATGTCACTAGTCCTCTTTCCTGCACAAATGCAGTTGGTGGCACAAATATTGACAGTCTGCCTGCCCACTGCAAAAAACCTATATAGATCTAGACAGTGCCCTGCCCATATGTCTTCTTTGGTAACCTTCCCTGTTCACCTGCCTTTTTATTACTGTATGACTGTCTCCATTTCTTTGTCACCCCCTAGTCTTCCCATCCAGCCTACTGCTGTTGTATCAAACAATTAGTTAGCCAGTCAAGTTGGACCTTAATAACAACCTTCCTCGATCTAGAGCATAAGTATTGCAAAGGACAGGGCTTGAGTGATTAGTATCCTTTCCTCCAGGGGTAGGACTGCTAGGTGTTCCCTCACCCCCTGGAGGGCCTGTACCAAACATGCAAGTTAGCCATCACTTAGTCCAGAAGTTATACTGTACCAGACTAGGGTCTGGGGACATAGGGGGTCAAGGACTATTGGCAGTATTTATCACTAGAGGCATTGTACCTAGAGACCTATGTTCCTGTGATTAGGCCCCATTCCAGGGTGCATAGCATGTTGCATTCAGCACACCAGCACAGATGTACTAAGCCAGACTGAGCAGTTTATAGCACCAACTTCTCCGCTACCATTGAATGTATGCATAACAGAATAGCAAGGTACAAGTGAGGTGGCTTCATGGGCAATGCTAATGCTCTGCAGGTGGCTTTCTTACTTGCCTTGCTGTTTCTCAGCGATTCAACCAGTTGCCTTGGGCAATACTAAGTATCTCTTCTGTGAACTCTAAGCCTCTTCTGTGCAAAATCCTACTTAGAGTGTCAGTAATGCATGTATGACATGGATGAATATCACTGTAACTGTTTCAAAAATAGTTTGTGCATCGGTTTTCCTCTACAACTTAATTTAATCTTTTCTTTCTTTAAGATGTGTTTCTGAATTGCACCCTTATTGTGAAGACCTTGTGAACTGAGGCTTGGTGTTATATAACACATTCACTAAGTATCACTAACATGGACTCTGTGGCTTGACCCCATGGAGGAAAGGGTCATTATAATGTGCAGGGGTCTTGAGGAGTGAGTAGCGGTCCCATTTTAGTACAGGCTTATGGGCTCAAGTACATGGGGATAGTATCTAGTTGAAAGTTATAAGTGCAGGATACTTGAACAGGCATTTTGGCTAGCATTTGAGGTGATGTCAAAGGGTTTGTTTGACACTGATTAAGCTATTATCAATTTAGATTTTCTGCTCATCTGATTTCTGTGCTTTCTTGACTCCTTGCCAGGCCCACTTCAAGCCCTACATTCCCCCAGAATACAGTCATTCCTTTCAAACTAATCAAAATTCCAGCCTGACAATATCTGTCACAAAGCAGTCACTGGTTTTGTGTTGGAACTGTTTTGTAGCATCCACCCATCCTCCCCCAAAGCTTTAATTACATGTGACCCATCCTGACAAAAAACCTTCCTTTGGATTTCTGACAGCCAGGACCACCAGAATGGCAAACAGTGAAAGGTCCACCAAAAAAACTGCTTTTGACGGTATTCCCTTTTACATTCTGGTGCGTGTTATTGTGGTAACTATGAATGAATCCACATAGAGATATCTCTCCAATACAAGATTTCAAGGTATGGCAATACACAGAAATGCAATACTGAACAGTTGATATTTTCCTGTTACTTTGCATATAGACAACAGCTAATGTATTTTATTCATTCGCAGTCAATGCAAATAGAACCAACAATATTCATGTACTGCACCAACAATTGCTAGATTGGGATCTCTGAGAAATCCATTAGCAATTGACGATACGGCAATATATCTGTCTGGGAGAAATTTGTTGGATGTCACTGCCAAATTACAAGCTGATCTTGATAGGTTTTCTACTTGGACAAAAGCCACCAAATTAAATGTTAATGTATCCAAGACAAAATACATGTCCTTTAGCCATAAGCCATATAATTGCATCTTGACATTAAATGGTGAGAGGTTGAACAGAGTACCGTCATACAATTATCTTGAAGTTGTATCAGACGCAAAACTGAGTTATGACAAGTTTATTCACCAGCAGCTGAATATAATAAGATTCAGAACTTATTAATTAGCTAAGTAAAGTAGATATGTGGACTCAGCTACACTTGTCAAAATATATAACACATTTATTTTACCAATTGTTGAATACGGCGATATTCTTATTTCAAATGCCAATGTTGATCTGTTGAAGTCACTCCAAAGGGGACAAAATTGCTGTCTAAATATTAGCCTTAAAATGCCAATCATGACTCACACAGATTTGGTATATACTCAAACCTATATGAATAAATAACTGATAGACGTCAGGCACACATGCTTGTTGCTGCATACCAGTGCTCACATATTGAGAAGTACATGGACAATGTTAAAAATGGACTGGTCTAGACTTAAGTTGTACCAGGATAGTCTTGAGTACACATTAGCCACCAGATAGAATGCATTGGATCCAATGGTGCGTTTATTTCCCTCCCTGGAGCAATTGAAAACTCACATGAAGGAACAGTTGACTGCCAGGATACAGGTATTAAACCATTAATATCACTAGCCACTAATTTGCATTAGCATAATGTAGTTTTTAATAATTACATCTGTTATGAACCATGGTACTATTACATACATATATATCTGATGCCTGTTGTAGTATGATAAAGAACCATGTTGGTTTTATTATATATTACTTACTAATACACTGTGTGTTCAGCAAAAAAGACTGTCTTATTGTAAAACATAACCTTGAAAAACAGTTTAACACCAGTTCACTAGATTCAAGTGGGACTAGGCGGTCCACCTACCTTTCTTTATTGGAATCTAGAAATTGATACATTGTACATGGTAACTGGTTGCTGCCCAAAACTGGTTTAGGGATATGGTCTCTAAACTTAAACGCGACCTTCTTTATTACAAGGTATATTGGATGAGGTATCAAGAATGAAATCAATTGATTGATTGTAACTGTTATAATTATCACGTAATAAAGAGAATTTGTTCAAAAAAGAAAATATGAGCATTTGGAGGGAGTCCCTAAGGTTGGACAGGATAATCTCTGCAAACACCAATTGAATGCCTTTTACTCAAACAAAACAGCTACTAGCTAAATTACACATATGGCAATTTTGTAATAAAGATCATTGGTACGTGAGGAGAATAGTGTTATCTAAGAGTACCTTTTCAGGTACTTCCATATCTCAAGTACTTCCATATCTGACATACAGAGCAACTCTTTAAGATTAGTCAAACTAGTCAATAGAAATAAATGTATACAAGAAAAATGCTCAAGCTACAGGCTTGTAGAGATATACCAGTTGTTTTATTCCTCACCATTGCATCATGCACTTATTATGGTCCATTACAATAAAATAAATATGGCTATCACTATTAACTAGGGTGAGTCCTACAAGAAGGAATGAGAAGTTCCACCACATTTGTAACTATTCTAGCTACTTACGATGTTCCTTGATGAAAGGTTGATAGATATCAAGTTTGGTCAGTGATGGCTATCTTGTATCTTTTACAAACATTCAAAATAATCCAGTGAAATGCAGCTTATTTTCTATTCTATCTTAAGGTGGTTTTGGTATGTCTCATATGAAGAAAGTGTGAATAAACATGAGTAGATTTAGTGTTTTCACTTTTTATCTTCAAAGGGGTCTAAAGGGATACCATCATCTGACTATGAGCAATCTTTGAAGTTCACAAATTTTGAGGGATTCCAGTCTTGTATTAACTTTTAGATTCGACTCACATACTGTTTTATATATGTCTAATGTCAGCTAGGGGCAGTTGGATGTAGGCAGAATGTGACCATTATGCATATCATATCAAGGCCCTAAACCGTATTCTTCTAGAGTCTTTCCCATGTCCTTTGGGACACAGTGGACTAGATGTTACTAGTCCTCTTTCCTGCACAAACTCAGTGACCAGTACAGATATTGACAGTATGCCTGTCCACTTCAACAAGCCTATAAAGATGTTGATATAGATCTTCGTAACAGTGTCCTGTCTATATGTCTTCTTTGGTGACCTACCCTATTAACCTGCCTTTTTATAACTGTATGACTGTCTCCATTTCTTTGTCACCCCCTAGTCTTCCCTACTACTGTTGCATAAAACAACTATTTGGCCAGTCAAGTCAGACCTCACTAACTCCCTTTCTCCCTCTAGAGCATAAGTATTGCAAAGGACAGGGCTTGAGTGATTAGCATCCTTTCCTCCAGGGGTAGGACTGCTGGGTGTTCCCTCACCCCCTGGAGGGCCTGTACCAGGCATGCAAGTTAGTCATCAGTTAGTCCAGTAGTTCTACTTTACCAGAATCGGGTCTGGGGACTTAGGGGCTCAGGGAAAGGGTCAAGTACTCCGTCTATTGGAGGTATTTAGCACTAGCGGCTTTGTACATATAGACTGTAGTCCTGTGATTAGGCCCCTTTCCAGGGTGCATAGCGTGTTGGGTTCACCTCACCAGACAGATGTACTAAGCTAGACTGAGCAGTTTATATGCTTTCAGCCACAATTGTAAATGAGCTATAAATACCACTGTACTGTATACAGCAGGATCCAAATCAGGTCATTGGTTTTGTACCTACAGCTGCTACAACTGTATTCCAGAATAAGAAGTACTCTACTATTAAACCCTTGTGGTGGGCTGACAGTGTAGTACCAACGTGCCCGCTACCACTGAATGTGTGTGTAACAGAATAGCAAAGTACCAGTGTATGTGAAGTGGCTTCATGGGCAGGGGTAATGCTCCATGGGTGGCTTCTTTGTTTGCCTTGACTGCTTTTACCTCTATTCTCATCACAAGAACACAAAATTTCACTCCCTTCATGAATCTTCACTTAATTTGATATTAGGACATTAGGAACTTCCATTCGTGCAAGATAGTTGATTCATGAGTAGGGACCAGGTCATGTCATGGTATACCAACTTATCAGAATTAATTAATCATCTGCCAATGAAATAATCCCGAATATTCACTGCAAACCTCCCCAGCATCCATGGTGATGTTCGGACAACTGAAAGTAAAATGGTCCTTTAAAGAGAGAGAGAGAGAGAGAGAGAGAGAGAGAGAGAGAGGGAGAGAGAGAGAGAGGGAGAGCGAGAGAGAGAGTGAGAGAGAGAGAGAGAGGGAGAGCGAGAGACAGAGAGAGAGATATGAGGATTTGATGGAATTGTGATTTGATTGTTTTATGTGCCCCTGTGTGCAGGCAGGCCACAGACCTCTAGAGAAGTTGCACGAGAATTAAGATCTCTTAGGGGTAACAGTACAGTTGACATAAGTCTAAGAATTAACTGTTGAGTGTACCAGGCAGCCTTGTAAAATTGAACCACAACAATTGTAATGCAGAGAAGCAGTTTTTAAATGAAGCCCCAGATGACAGTATGAGAAGATGCTGTGTTATAATGAATCTCTCTAAAAGATAACGGCGAAAGCTTTGTCACAACGTTCCTGGAGAACTGCTGTTCATTTGAAACAATTTTCTTCTTACAGTATATTCATGCAAAAGTATGTAGACTGCATCATTGTGATGGATAGAAGGAATGTTAGATAATAGGCTAGTGTTTTAATACAGCTATATGTGAGCTAATAGTCATGTGGCTGCACTGTAGATAGTTTATTATAATCAAAAGATCGAAAATGAAAGAAGAGATTCTGATATTTGAATCATTGTGAGGTCATCCCAATTGTTTGCCATGGACTCACAGGCCCACTGCTCACTGTGACATCACCAGAGTAGCCTTGTAAAAGACAACACAAGGATAACTTGTGGTGAAACCTCGGTTTGGGCATATTCTCCATCTATACTATCTATGGAGATAAAAAAAGAGGAAACTTAGTATTTTTATGCAGATCTCTGAGTGTGAGGTACACAATCCAGTAGAAACAACCAGAAAAAGGGGAAACTAATGATAAGAGATAAAACATGCAAGCCTTAAACCTTATTACACCTAATCATCTCTTTACCTTAATCTCAATTTTTATATCATGCCGCTGCATGCAGTAATGCAATGATACAGTTTCTGCAAAATATTTATATCGGTAGAGGATAATCATGAGTAATTGAGTGTTTTCCTTAATCCATTGTCAGTCAATTTGAATTCACCTTATGGATATGCCCATAGAGGGGAATGAAGTGGTCTTAGATTATACTTCCAAGCCCTATATTAGCATTCCAATAGGATGCACAAATATCTTCCTCAAATTAGAATTCATAATTAAAATATGTCTCTACCTGCTTCTGGTGATTATTTAGATTGAACAAACCATCCACTTGCAAGTCCATATGTGATATCAGTCGTGCTCACATACTCAGCCCTCTCAAGATATTCATATTCCAAGCATTGATTCAATTACACTGCAAAAATGGTGTTTAGATCCTAAACATAATTCTAAACATATTCTTGCAACGTTTTTGTAATCACATTAATTTCCTAAACATGTTTAGCCAAACAATGTGCTTAGCTCAAGTGTTTAGAAAATGTAGGTGTTTAGGTTAAAACCTTTGTGTTTAGATATATGAATTTTTGTGTTTAGGTGTTTAAGAATTTTTGTGATTAGATGTTTAAATGATTTGATGGAGAGTTAAGGTTTGCAGACATGTATGCATTAAAAACAGATATCTTTTGTTGTTTTTTTTTTTCATTTACTGGGGGGGGGCAGTAGCAGGTATTTACTTGTCAAAGTCTCGAAAGATGTCAGCCACACCTATATATGTGTACATATATTACACACTGCATCAGAATGAGAGACTTGAGAAAGTACAACAGCTTGGCAGGAAGGACATTGCCTTATCTATTCCAGAATAACATCAAATAGGTGTCAGTCATGGAGTTTATTGATTATTTTATGGTAATGATGGTGGCATGAGGTGAATCTAGTCAATTTTCTATTGCCCTTTCTATTCACATGACATTCTATGAAATGAAACCATGATAAACATGGGATTTGGGGACATTTGTCACAACAATTAATTATAACTGTGTGCAGATAGTCCAGTCAAAGGTAGTGCTGCTACCTGGTGTGGATTCAACATCCAAGTATCTAAGCATATTGATGTTTAAATCTAAACACCTATTATTCAACTGTCTCATTTATGCTAAACATCTAAACATGTTTAGCAAAAATGTTTATGTAGTTAGAATAAAAGTGTTCATTTCCTAAATGTGTAGTCGATGAGACACCTAACTGACCTATATGTTTAGGATTTAAACGTGTTTAGACCTAAACATGTTTAAAATCTAAACACCATTTTTGCAGTGTACAGTCAAACACTCTTCCCTTCCCCTTCATCCATGTACAAATATGTGACAACAAGCCTTGTGTGCTTAATGCCTTATAAAGATGAGCCCCCTGTTGGTATTGTTGGGTAGGGTAGTTTCACCCTGAGGTGTCCATAAATCATGGGAAGTCCGCCCATCTAAGGGCCAGAGATATTAGTTAGGTTGTTGCTGAATCCACTTTACTAGCTGCTGAACCTATATATTAGTAACATCTTACTTCAAACTGATGGTGTTCTCATTCTATGGGATGGATGTCTCAGAGGAGTAATTCCATTTTAGCATACTATGACTGCTCCCTTAAAATACTACCAACATTTTCACAAGAATAGCACTGGAATTTGCAGTCATAGTGCTGTATGCAATCGTAGTACATTAATAAATGACCTCCAGGGTATGTGGACATCTCAGGATGAACCTACCCTCATCAAGGGTGTCCCAGTTATTCTGCATAGAGTTCAGAAACAATTACCTTCATGATATTATAGAGGGGCTTGTAACAATTACATAACTGAATTCGTGCAACACAATGTTTGAGGATGAGGAGGCGGTACTGAATTATGTAATGAAGAAATTCGACACAGAAGATCATAATCTGGAATGATATTAAGGTATCTGAGACGGTTAATTCATTAAAAGAGAACGTGCAAAAAAATGCAATAAAGGGCAGTTATGTCATGTACTAAATACTTGTGAATGAGACTCCCCTACATAAATAGGATGCAAGGTCCAAGGCCAATCATCTGAAGCTACCAAAACCGCTCATGTATGAGGTTAAACACCTAGCTAATCCTGGGGAGGTTTTAGCATGGGCGTCTGAAGCTACCCTAACAGTGAGGAGTCCTCTCATTGTCTGCAAGACCAATGTCAATACTATACACCGGTAGCCCTGCCCAAATACTTGATCGACAGTCCATGCTATTTACTACCCATTGTGGCACATTCTGCTGCTCAAAAGGGAACCTCACCTTCTAGACCTTAACCAGTAACATATAGTTCCCTTACCCCTTTTCCATGCCATGTCTCACTGGTGGTTAGTGGCATGCACGGAAGCATTTCTCAAGCTGGCACGACTAGATTGAAAATGGAAGAACAGATTCTGAGTTATGAATCATTTGGAGGGCATCATGGGAAGGCATTTCTCAAGATGGTACAATTAGACTCCTTTAAATCACAGCTCTAGGGATCCCTCACACTATTGCCATTACATCCCTGCATCTAGTGGCCTCTAATGACTGCCCTACCAAACCTTATATAAATACTACGTTAAGTTATGATCGTACAACGCAGTCATAAGACATTACCTATCATCACGCTCTCAGTATTCAGTATTTGTTATACGCCTGTACTTCAAACTACTTTTGATTATTAGCCACATCCCATTATTTCAAATGCCTTTTTATTCGTATACCTGCTCAATCTGAGTTTCACCCACATATTATGGGAATGAAACTCACCTTGAGCAGGATGGCCATATTTATAAAAGGTCACTATCACATCAAAGGATAAAGGGTGATACGGATAACTGGCTGTCCTGTATTAATATAAGATGAAATATGTTCATTTAAGGGTTCTAAACTACCCGGTAACTCCCCCACTAGCACTGAAAGCGTGACGTTCCCAACTCCATGTTAACAGGCTGGATTCAGCACCTCCTACAAAGTGCCTCTGGCCTGCAATGAAGGAGTAGCTCACAGAGTAGCTCAGTGTGAACAATTGTACATTTCTACCACATAGGACTGAGGGCGCACCCAGGGACCTGATCCTATAATCCAGATGTACCTCTCACTATTGTAGCACCATTACTGCCCTACTGGCTATTTTTGTAGTGCCATTTTCAATATTCTAGATTATTAGGAAGAGCTCTATTCTATTATGTGGGTCACAGCACAAAATGTGTTAATTCGAGGCACACACAACTGGGGATCAAGAGCTGACCAATTTACCTTTGTCCCTTTTCTCACTTTATAACACAGCATTAGTGTCAGTATTTGTATGGAAAATATCTTAGAGCAATTCGATTTCAAGTCAATCTATAATTAAGACAGACTAAAATACATCAAACGAATTATCTATCAATGCAGATTAAGTGGTGTATCAGTTTAGACAATACTCTTTCCATGTTTGTTTGTTTCTAAATCATTATCACTGTCTGACTCTCCACTGACATCTAGCATCTTCATATTTAGAAATTTCTACACTGGAGATATGGCCACAGATATCATCTCTAGGGCCATATCTCTCCTCACACTTCGCCTCATTGCACAAACTTTAGTCTAAGAATATTAAGTGATAGCCTTGCTTCTTCTCACATGGATCCTCAAGACACACAATAAGAACTCTTGATAGGTTTAGTCGGAGGAAGATGATGGCTCTTTTAACATCAATATACTTTGTTTTAAAACTAAATGCATCATTCATGGATACGTTTAACCATATCGCCAAAGTAATATAATTTTAGATACACTGCAAGGGCTATAACAGTCAGCCACAAACTTAAATTACAAGCATCGTGATCTCTAAGAAATCCATTAGGAATTTACAAGCATTTATGAGAGAGTAATAATTTCTGAAGAGATGAGCATAAATGGCCTTTTACTTTAAGGGCTTTGTCCTTACTGCTGCAAGCACACCTGAATTGCACTAACGGTAAATTGCAGTGTCGTGCAGGAAGTAATTGGCATGTAGAAGAGAATGATGTAATATAAGAGCAGCTCCCATAGTGCTTCATTGAGGTGCTCCTTACTGCTCATGAATACTCCCATTACAAGGGGTACACCTAGGGGGCCGTGGCATGTGAGGAGCATGGGGTCAGTATAAAGAAATCATATCAACCCCCCCTCTCGTATTGTATTGGCAGTCTGCCATCATAGCAGATATCTTCATAACAATGTCCTGCCTATATACTCTATTTGTTATCTGATCCTTCTCCATTACCCCTTTATTACAGGATGGCTTTATCTGTTTCCTTGTGAACCATCCACTCTGCCACTGCTAGCTTCAATTATTCAGTAAGTGAGCCCGTCAGTTACTTGCTCACTCAGTCCCTCACTCTGAATAGACTCCATATACATAGGTATTGCAGAGGACCAGGTTTAGGTGATTAGCATCCATTCCTCCAGGGGTAGGGCTACTGGTTGTTCCCTTACCTCCTGGAGGGCCTGTACCAAGCATGCAAGTTAGCCATTTGTTAGTCCGGCTGATACATACTTTACCAGAATTTTAGCACTGGAAGCATTTTGCCTCCAGATTTTAGTCCTTAAAATATGCCTCTTTTAAGGATGCAGAACATGCGTATGGTGCACAACACAATGCCAGGAAGTTTTTCTTTTTCTCATAATTTTCCAATTGCACCCTTTCAAATCATAATAAGTACTCATACTTATCAGGGGACTTAGCAGCCTTGGATACTAGCTGGAATTGTAGACTCCTCCAGACATACTACCAGCACCAATAAATCTATGGTACCACCTTCCCAGCTTCCACTACAGCATTTCCATAACAGAATAGCAAAGGGCCAGTGCTCAGTAAGTGTTCACCTTATTCACCCTGGCTATTTCTCTGTAAACCACCCAGTTGCCTTGAGCAATACAAGATAACCATGGATTCATTCTGTGGAGTCTATCATATAACACCAGTATATAGCATGACTTTTCTGTACATACAGTCGTTTTGAGTTAAGACATGTGTCCACATGCCAACAGAACTTGTATCACTGTTGTATATATAACACATTATTTCTATTGACAGCCACTTCTATCATTCATTGCTGACGACAAAAACATTGATTTCGAACAATAATAATTGACGTGTTTGATTTTTAGTATCAGAAATGAATGATGGAAGTGGTTGCGGATAGAATTTTTGTCACTACAAATTCTATCACCTTATGGACACACCACTTCACTGCAACACAAGATCACTTTGATAAATTACCCGCCTGGTAAGTTGATACCAGAGTAGGGGGTGCTAGAATATATCCAAGGATGTATTTGATACCTGGTGACCATGGCAACAACACCAACAGAGCCTAAATCTGTAACAATGATTGATATAGCATGTAAGCCCAATATGGCCTTCTGAGGATACAATTGCCTCATTTGAAAAATATATCAATGTATTAGGCTCTAGACATTCCAACAAAAATAATTTCAGGGCATGTGGAAATTACGATCCTAAGCTGAAGGGTTATTTTGTCCACTTATGTTATCGAGGACTAATGGAACACTGCTTGGTGACTGCCAAACCTCTGTTAATTTTAAGCTCATATTTTGATTAAATGCCTGTCCAAGGCATCATTTTTAGACCGTGGGCCACTGTAGACCCTCTGCACCCCCGGATTTTCGTAGACATATATTTGCAGGAACTTGACCCTATGGGCTATTGGAATCCACTTGTCTGCACTTTGTTCACAGGTGGGTGTGGCCTTGAGGCGCTGATAATCATTACTATAGTCAAATAAATGAGAAGAAAATACTTAGAATCAATGTTTGCTTAATATCTACATTACTATTCCAGATTAAAAGCATATTGTTTATTGTCAAATTAATCAGGTGATAATGCATATCTGTCCTAAATAATACAGTAAAACCCTGCATAAGCTGCCTAATCCACCGTAGAGGGGCCCAAAGTTTGCCCATATAGTGAAAATACAGTCCAAATTGAGACTTTCAGAATCCTAAACAAACCTCATAATACATTCATGAAAATGGTTAGAATTATTCATCTGAGAGCTGAAGAGACCATTAGAAGCCCTCTAGTTGTGGTTACATGGGTATAACCTGCCTTCGGGAAGGCGATCGTCCTTGGTAAAATATCGACAAGTCAGCTATTTTGGAGGTTTTTGCTCATTTACAACCCAGTGTTTCTTCTGGCATAATACATCAGAATGAAATCAGATTAGGAAGTCTAGACCAGATAAGACCCTCTTAGAACCTCCTCCTTTTACCTAACCCCCCAGGTGACTCCCACCACCTTCCAATGAAACCCCATACAATTGCAATACCATAATAATGGTGTGTTTTCATATGCAATGAATACTTTGTATCACCAACACTCTCCTCTCACAGGTACTCATTTGACTGACAAATGATAAAACCTTAGAAAGATCCTCCCCCCCTTCCCCCACTCTTCTGCAAAGTCCTAGGTATGTTGGCAGGGGGGGGGCAACCTTCTACCTACTTATACCTTCCATTGGTCCACCATTGAAAAACAATTATGTACCCTTTAATGACCATTGCTGGGGTGGATGCAGCACCTAAAAACCCTTTGAAAAACCACTGCTGCCTCAGGGCAGCACTAAAGGATTGCTTAAGGGCAGCAGTACCACATCATAGTATCCTAATATTAGAACCCTTGATGGAAAAGTAAAAGATTTTGTTGAAATTGTCCATTTGATACTCAACAAACATTATTTTAGAACAGCAAATTATGCCCATTCTGCTTCCCTAGGGCATAGGACCCAATGTTAAGGCTCCAATGACCTATTTCAAAGGCCAGTTGTTAAAGGGCTAAGTGAGATCATTACTTGAATCATCCCTCAATCTCTTATAGACAGGTAGAGGATGGATGCAGTATGGAGGGAGAGACAGTGTATGGGGCCACCCTGCTTATTCAAGCCGCATAGGCTGCTCTATAACAGACCAGCTTGCTTTCACAGCAGGCTGGCTATCCAGGCTTTATTCAGCCAACCAGAACAGGTAGCCTGTTATTCCAGGCTGCCATATTCCATATTCTACCAATTTTGCCTCTAATTACTTAGACTATAGATTTAAACTGGAACAGAATTGGAACATCATTACCAGATGCTTATTGCACCTATAACAGCATCAAATCAAATTTCTGCTAGATTTCAAAAGGACAGTAAATGAGGCAGAGTATAGAAACATGGGGGAAAGGAGCATGTTAATGACTTGCAGATGGGTAAATCTATAGAAATAATGCACTGAGGAAATTTTTCCTGACAAAACGACATGGGAACCCATGTCAATTCAACTTGACACATACAGCATATGTCCTAGTGACACAGGCATACATGTCAATATGACCTGTTCACTACCAATTGGCTATTATACAATTTGACAAGCTTTGAAGTGCAATGTCAAGGGGATTTGACAGCCCACATAGACAGGTCAATAATGGTTTGACCTGTACAATGTTGACATATATAATGCTTCATGGAAGACCCACCAGGTGGTCGAGCATGATAAGTAATTCATTTTACCTACACTAGGGTGGTTACTGTAGCCCAGTTTCAGCTTAAAGGGTACCCATTTCCCCAGACCGGCCACTATCCTATCCTAAATAGGTCTCAACATATATGAGGTCACATACAGTACATTCATATAGAGTGTAGTAGGGCATATAGGATCACATACTAGGGGCTAATGCACAATTTGCAATTTAGTTTACATTCATCATATTAGGGATAGTCTGTAAGTAATATATATTTATGGAGGGCCATTCTATTTTGCTGTGTATAATTCGTCTTATGTCTCAAAAATATCCTCATGCATTGCATAATCATTAAAAATGTGTGAAATGTGTGTGAAACATGTGTGTCTAGTCTCTATGAATGGAGTTTTAGCATGTCATTTGATGAATCAGTCTATTTATTGCTTTAGCATACTTATTGATCTCTCAGTATTTCCAGGGACATACCACAGCCCCCATTCAAGTATATAAGTTAAATATACATCTCTGCAAGTCATTGAAACTGTAAGGGCATTGAGCCTCTATAAGGGTCCGGCGGAGTTCTATTTGTGGTTGAGTGGTTATAACTACCCTACCTGAGTGGGGATCAACCACAGCTGATCTAGGGTGGTGCATGCAGGCAGAAGGGTAGATTCAGGTAAACTGCAACAGTGTCTGCACTATGCATTGGTCATATACTTTAGGTCTATCTTTGTACAAACATGTGGACCTCCCAGTCTCACACTGCTCCAGCATCCAAATATGAGAATGGTTGCCATGGCGGCCATTCAAAGGTCAGGAACCCTCAAAAATGGTCATCAAAATAACCGAAAATGTTTTTACTTTAGAATTTGTGGCCAAAATATGGGGGAATCATATACCTGCAGTATGCCAATTAAAAAATCATGTCTCCTCAAGCTGACAATCATCCACAAAACACCTCTTCACAAAAGGGAATGATCATTTCTTAACATCTGTAGCAGGGTAGGTTTGTCTGGTAAAGCAGGTGGACCCACTGTACTCTGACTCTCTCCTACCCTACCATGATCCACACATATACCTCACTTTGGATGAAGCAACGTTGGGTTTGGACTTTTCCAATGGTGACTGTTACACAACAAAGGGGGGGGGCTGAGTTTTGGGGCCAGGGTGCCGAAAAAGAGAATGTAGCCCTTCCTCACATAGGCCATTTTTTTGGAGGGCACTACCCTTTTGAACTACAGTTTCTTAAAACAGGTGAAATTATCATTGCCCCCTTCAGAAGGGCTGAAAGAATGTTGACCCCAACCTTCTAAAACCCAACAATCTCCCCCCCCCCTTGTTATGAAAAAATTGTCCCTCCCTAAAGTAAGATCTGTTAAGTGTTTGGTTTGTGCTGAATCTACCCTACCAGGAACAAAGTGTATAAATACATTAGCCAAAGTCACAATCCAACTCAACTTAGAGCAAATATGCAGATATCTTGTATTTTTTTCTGTAATCCTCTGCAACCCAATTTAGATTCAGTCTATTACCCGGTTTACTACAGGCTTTGATCCATTCAAGACATTGCTTGGTTGCTGGATCCATGAGGTCAAAAGACAAATTTGGTTTGGGAAATCAAAAAAAGCTCTACACCTATCATGTGCTTCTTTAGACCAGTATCTCAAATCACATGTGCATGTGTTCCATGCAAAACGTTTTTTTCTGGCATTTTGGAATGCTTACATGTATAGATCTGTATAGGTATGCTGTATGCTATATAGGTGGCTGTTTGAACCCTTACTACCAGTAATGGAGCACATGCCTAATTATGGTCTATAGTATGAGTAATTGATACAAGCATCCACCTATACCATTTTGAGATATAGCACTGACTTCTTAAATGAGGTAAAATATTTAATGGCTAAGAAACAGAAAGTGCCCCATAGCAAGACTGTTTACTCATAGGGTCACTCAGGTAGAGTCTAAACCTCCATGATCCTCATGAGTGTATGTGTGTGTGTGGGGGGGGGGGGGGTCTATAGGGCACCTTCTCCATAGATAGATTTGCCAGTAGAACTGGGTGACAACCCTATTGAGGACTATGTTGCTTGCTTCTATTTATAGGCTACAGGCAGGTTTACCCACAACTAACCACCCTGTGGCAGTCACATATCTGAAACTCTTGCTATGCACTTACCCCCTCCCCCAGATTCTTGTCTAACTGGGACCAAGTGGAGTTATTTCAGAGTTGCAGCTACCTTCCTACAATAAATTCTGCTCATAAAAGTCACAAATGAGAAAAAACTTCAAATTATTCTATTTGAAGTAGAGTAAAATTCCGTTGTAACAAAGTGCTTGGGAAGAGCCAAAAATTCATTATTATAAACAAATTTTTTAAACCCTATCATCTATAAGAACTCACCTACCCTTACAGACATCAGAAAACCCTCACCAACATCATGGGGGCCCTTTCTCTACCCAACCCCCCCCCCCACCCAGTATGGTGAATGTGTGAGATATGGGCAATAGCTCCCTCTCCCTCTCTCCACCCTTAGCAACTTGAAAGATGAAAAAGATATCAAAGGAAACATGTTCCCCTGATAGACATATTTTCGTTTTTCATTGTGTTTTCCACTCATTACAGCTTTGAAGTGCCCACAATCATTCCTTGAAAATGTATTCACTTCATGGTAAGTTGGTTTTAAGGGACTTTCTTCACTATAGAAACATATTGGGCCAATAAGATTTGTTTGTTATAAATGAAACATTGTTATAACAGGATTCCTTGTTAAAAATTCTATTGGTGAGGAATCTTAACCGGACCAAAGCAACAATAATCACATCTGACCCATCTTAATCTACCTACCTACATCACAGTACATTTCTTGGCCTAAACTGTAGCAGGATCCTCTGACCAGTCCATTATGTGTGCTAGGTGTTTCTGGGGTCTAGATAACGAAATAACATATGAATAGTCACCTAATATTGCAAGGAATAATTCAAATCACAATATATTCTATTAATACATAAACACCAATTTTGCAGAAACGCACAAACACCGACAAATTAAGGATCTTTTATTTTGTGGAGTCATGAGATTAGCAGACACCTGCCACCCCTATTTTTTTGGAGTGCAAGAGTTCCCAAATAGTGGTAGTGCTACCTTTGTATCCAGCAGCAACCGGCTTTCACTTGAAATCTACAACTTTGACCTCTCAGTGTTGAGTATAAAAGAAGAACAGTCCCTGCCATCATCCTCTGCAGCCCAACTGTACCCACACATGCTGGTGAGTATGCACATTTGTATTTCTTACTATACCACCTACTGTTGCCTATTGTTCTAATGTGTGTGTATGATTGTTATACAGGTCTTGTCAGCACCTGGCTAGTGTCTGGGGCATCCTCAAGACTCAAGCCCCCTTGCTACCCAGCTATGACAGCATACTGCCACTGGGTTCTCATATTTCATTGTCATACAAACTTGTTTCACTATAATATAATTGTAATTTTTATGTTGAGATTTAGCCACATGCAAAATGGGGGTCGGGGTGTTGTTGTCAGGTTAGCTTGGAAGAGGACCTTTCCCTGGGTGCAGACACAGAGCCTAGGTTATTCACCTGTACTGCTCAGTGCTGTGAAACCACCTGCATAGAGCCCTGCAGTCATGGTAACATATCAATAGAGTGACCATTTTCAGCCTGTCATATCAAGTTTCCGTATCATGCACCATGATTATTTTAATTAGGGGGTAAACACCCAACACAGCCAATTAAGGCCATACAGGTACAGTCACTGCACAATAGTCCGGGCAGTGCCGTGCTGATACAGTATTGTCACATTTTGGCACAGGGTTTTGAATAGACGCCTCCCTTGAATAGGGGCCAGGGTTGAGGGCTTTTTAAAATCAATAGGGGCCGTGCCTTGAATAGGGGCCGGAGGAGGGGGAGTGCACATCAGCCACTGGGGAAGGCAAGTTCGTTGCCATAGATATTTCCATGTGCATCAATTTTCTTTTAAATTCCTCAAAAGGAAATGACAGTAGAAAGAAATGATTGTAGACATTATTTTGCCTGCATTGGTTTACATGCCTAGAGCCTTTAAATGTACAGGGAATTATCACACCATATCACATGGCCAGTTACAGCATTATATAAACATGGTGAAGATTAGATAAATCAAAATATTTGATACATAGAAATATGTAGGCCTATGTTAGGAAGAGAAGCTGAATTTTAGAATCCATCTAATAATTCTGATGTCAGAATATCTGTTTGTCCATGCAAGCCATAGTCCAAATCAGTTTTTTCTTTTGATCTCAAGTTACCTAGAAGCTGAGAAAATTGAATGTGAAATATTGGATATGGGTGTTTTGGGAACACTAGTTTGTAGTGTGAATGCTGTCTGAAACTGATCTGGGAGTTGGTCTCTGCAGGCAGACTTACAAGGCCAGTGTAGGTTGAGTAACAACTGGGCCTCCACACTACAGGTAAGAGTAGGCAGGGTTGTTAGCTCACCAAGGTCTGTAAATAGATCATGTCATGAAAGGGCAGTCTGCCAACTATGTGCTTATAAAAGTGTGGTTAGGGTAGATTCACCTTGATTTGACACTTGTGGTGTGGGGTTTTATCTTTAAAATGAAATGCTTAATTTCCTGTAATAGCCAGCATCCACATGCCACACCCTGAGGGGCAGATCAAGGGAGATGGGGGAGGGGGCATGTCCTAGGGGGCACAGTACCCCCTAAACCACAATGAAAATGGGCCTGGCTATGACTTCTAAATGAAGTAAGCACAATCTATCATGACGGCACCTTTCAACATGAAATGATTGTGCAAAATATGACAGCATTTTCATAAATACTCCTCACTGATCTGATGTAACCTATCTTTATCAATACTTTAGGTCGGCACTTACATAATTGTGCACTGCTGTCTTGCGTAGGTCACAGTTTTGTTATGCCTTCTCTCAGGGCCTCCAGGGATCCTCTCCCATTCACAGGGCTGTCCTGTCCTTAATATTTGGGTTAGAGGGATGGTTGGGGTCTTATTTTCACCACAAGAGAATGGTGGTCAATCTGAGTATAGTTATACTTGAGGAGACATATAAAAACTCTACACTTGTTGTTGGTATTTGGAGCAATTTGGAACTTGTGGGTACTGGATATTATGTTGTAAACTGACCCTGCAAAGGGATTAAATGCAGGTCAATGAGGAGCATTGCTCAAAGAGACTGGAAAGAGTTTTCTTCTGCCCTATGCATATGAGTGAGCCTCTGGTAGGGTAAACAATGACTGCACTGCCTGCCTTCTGCAGTAGGCTGTGATCACAGCTGTGATCTTAGCTGGGTATTAGCTGTGTATTTCTCTGGATCTATGCAAGATAGGAAGATGATTCAAAGAGATCTTATCAGTTATCAAATAAATCTACATGATCAAGTTACTTCTATAAATTTCAAAACACCATGAGCATTTTATGTAAGTGCCTACTTTAGGTCTGATACATTCATACTTAACCAAAATCCATTCTTATCACTGGATTTCACTGTTTTCATATCCATAGCTCCCATTCTTTTCTTAAAGAATTAGAGTTATACAATGTATATGGTCCCCAGAAATAATAAGCCAGATTTAACTACTTACCGTACAGTAGTTTGGATAACAGAGACTCATGGTGCACCTACCCTACATAGGACAGGTGCAGAGGGTTGTCTGGCCACACTGTAAATAGCACCAATCAAAAAATGTTTGAGTTTGCCTGTACTAGGAAAGGGGACCCCCGGGAAGCCCCTCACAGAGGTCCCTTTTAATGTACTGTTAGAGGACTTATACAAGGAATACCTTTTGTTAAAAGCATAAATATATTTTACAAGTTTGTCCCAGGTCCTTCTGGAAAGAGATTTAGGTGTAGTCTGTGGTCCTCTTTTTAGCATGAGCTACTAATTAGGTGAATGTGTGTTGTGGTAGGGAGAATAATATATCCTTTCTGTGACTACTGGTCACATGAGTATGTTAGGGTCACAGGCAAAAACTATTTGGAGAGTGAGTACTTATTAGTATATATATATTAGTAGCATAAAGGCTTGCCACTTGAGATTTCGGCCACTTTGTTTTATTGATGTGGCATGGGGGTTGGTATATGTTGTAGGGGTCCACATTTGCTGCACAACAATGCATAAAAAGAAATTGTGGATGTTTCCGTAAATATAGTCTGAAGGGATGTTGCATGAATATAATACAAATATTGGTATTACTCAAGCATTTTTGTTGTCAGTTTTAGTGAAATAGATAGTGACATGACAGAGCTTTAGTACCAAGGACCTTCGGTGTGATCCAGGTATTGTGTAGGGTATGCACTTGACATACATACTTAATCAGGGAGTTTGATAGTTATGGACTGCCCCTGGGTAGAAGTTGATTGACCGGTACTTAGGTCTTTGGGCTAGGGGTGATTAGTGTGTAGCCAATGTACCTGTGATAGGCACCCCCTCCCCCACTGCATGAAGGATCCTTTGCAGATTAACCATGTGTTTTCTGTTCAGCAGTAATGTTGTCATAAAGATGACCATGGACTAGGCCAAAAACATTCTTTTTGGGATTATAAAGAAAATTGATAGTTTTAATATAAGATAAGCTAATGTATTTGGAAAAAAACAGGTCCTGTGCCCTTTACTGCAGTCAGTTTGATTTAGATTGCCCAAACTTATCCTATCAATAGGGCTGAGAAATGATCGTGGACTAGAAGTGGCAGACCTTGTTATATAACATGCACATAATCATTAAGCGATCCTGCACTAAGTAAAAGCCTGTGGTTGGGGTAGAGGAAGTGCTTATCTCTCATTTCTGACTACTGGCTAGGTGGATATATATTAGTGAATTTGTATTATGTGAATGTGGGGTAGGGCCTTCTCCCATCTCTGTGTTCTTAAGTTGCGAGAGGAGAGCCTGGCTGGCTGGACAAGAGAATAAGGGCTCTCTCTCTCTCGGTCATACTCTACTATTTACCCAGCAAAAAAAAACAAAACAATGTTATTACACCTGAAATTAACGTTCCATAGGGTTTGAAATAGAAATACGACATTGGATGAATGTAAACATTGGATGAACATAAAAATTTGACTCTAAATATTGTAATGTTATATATAAACATCTTTGTTAATCGTTTAATAACATTTATATCTGATTACAATAACCCCTCTAGAATCTCCCCAATTATGGGAATCTCAATTAATTGGGAGAGGTTTTGCTTTGATGCTATTACCCACCACAGTACATGATATAGTTTTCCACGTACACACATTGGCATAGTCAGTGGGTGCCAAATGTTGTGGGCTCATTGTTCCTTCTAGGTGCCGGGGGTGGGGGTGGGTCTATGGATCAGAAGAAACTGCCTGTTATATATGTAGTGTAGACGATAAGGGGATTACATATTCGGGCACCCCAACAACCCCAGACTGCTGTTACCTAGTTAATAGTGTATAATAGATCTTTTTGTTCTCTTTTTCCTAAAGCCATATATAGAGTGGACATGGATACAAACCTATGGACACTATTAGGCCAGGGAGTGGGGGCCACTCTGTTCTGCTTGGTTTGCTAACCCTAGCAGACTACATAATTCTTTGATATTGTTATGATGCATGACTGGAGTCCTTGCAAGTAACATGTTAGTACTGCATCCATGCATAATTGTGACATGATCTATGGACTTATAACACTCCTAGAATAAGACGCTGCACCTGCTGTAGGGTAGTACTGAGTGAGTCCCGTCCTGTCCTGCCAGTATGAGTGCATGTGGGTGCGTGGTAGGGTGCGTGGAGTTAGTGGGAAGGGGGGGGGGGGTACTGGACAATTTCACCTGTGCCTGGCTTGGTATCTGTGTTGATATGATTAAAATCACTTTCTCAGTTAGTCACGAAGGGACACCTTAGATCTGCAAAATTTGACTAGAGGAGATATGTATCTAGTAGTATGAAATGAAATATTTTTGAAACCCTAGTCCTTTTGTGGCAGTGAAATGTGAGAATCCTGTCATAGATCCATTTCCTTAGAATTATGTTTGCACATGGTATCCAGATTTGGGGGAGTTCATGAGAAATGGAACATGGGAAACGGGATGTGAGAAACAGGATATGTGAGGCATATATAAGGTAAGGGATCAGCTCATTCAGCTCAGATACTGGACATTTTCTTCCACCTATGTGACCCTATCTCTTCTTCCCAATAAGTCTAGCCCCATGACCCCATCACATTGGCATTTGCTTAGCATCATTTATAGATTAAATAAGACACATGAGTAGACTCACATGACTTCAATTAGCTAAGACACATGACTTCAATTGAATGAGACACATGACTTCAATTGAATGAGACACATGACTTCAATTAAATGAGACACAAGACTTCAATTGACTCTGTCACAGGACTTCAATTGATTAAGACACAGGACTTCAATCAAATATGATAAGACACAGGACTTACCCTGTTTAAGAGATAGACAGGGAGATTCAAAATTGTGTTTCTTGTTTTCTCTATATATATCATCAGATTAATCATATTGTATTACACTGCACAATGGATCAAGGGACTGGGGCAGATTCCCGGGGGCAGATTGTTAGGCTTCCTTTCTTTCTGTGTCCACCCCTTTTAGAGCATGGGTGCACGTGGGCACCTACCCTTTTCAATCTGCCTTTCTCTATGTATTGTCTATGAGATATTTTGTTTCCCAACTAATAGTAGGTGTCCCAAGTTATAGATTACAAGTAAAGTTCTTTTTCCCAGATTCTAGTAAATGCCCTGTTTCTCAGATTCTAGTATGTTGTCCTGTTTCCCAGATTCTAGTATGTTGTCCTGTTACCAGGATAAGTGTAGGATTACATTAGTATGGGCCTGTAGTCTTGTTTCCAAGATTCTCGTAGTCCTGTTCTTAGTCCTGTGTCTTAGAAATATTTCAGCACAAGATTTTCTATCTCATGTCTTAGAAATATGTGTATTGTCCTGTGTCATATGTCCTGTTTCTGAGATCCCGTTTCTCATATTGTCTCATCTAAATAAGATTGTTATCCAGACTAGGATCTCATCCTTATATCACCCGCCGTGTATCAGCCTGCCCCATGTATAAACCTCTCTGGCAACTCTGACATTTACCAGCTTTGGCCCACTCCTGAGCCAGCCTAGGAAGCCCATAGGAATCCCATCTGGGGCCCTTAGGTACGTGCTTGCTGGATAAGCAAATGCAGACAATGTTTGCCAGCAGGTACCCACCCTGTAAGGTACCTGTAAACCAGGTTACAGGTCTAGGTATTGCACTTGTTAGGCATGGTTACTGCTGAACCATTTTAGCTCATCCTATCTCCAGTGTTCTGGACATTACCCTCTCACACTGGCCATTACCCTCTCACACAGGCCAAATGTTTTGACATTTTAAGGTAGCTTTCATTTGACCAACTTTAAAATTTCTCTTGCTATTAGAAAGCTCAGATAATGGCAGGCCATTCTTACCTCTATCACAATGCCCTACATTAGCCATTTAGATTATACACCAGGTTTTGCCAAAATGCCAAATACACTGGATCCCATGTTTTCTGTATGTACTCACAAATTTGTCCATTAGTCCATACAATAATGTCTCACCATAAATACTATCCAGGGCCCTATCAACCTAAGGCATGTCATTATTGGATATTTTCAAATAAACTCTAGAGGTACCATGCAGAAGTATTTCAAGATACAATATCTTTAAGATCTCTTCTCAAATCTGTTTCTAACTGCATTAAATTACATTATACTTTTTTTCCAGGACTCAGCCCAAGTAGCAATACCTCACACAAACCAATGAACTCTTGCTAACTTCTGTGTTTATGCATATGTGATTGCTTTAGGGTTGTAAAGACACAGATCTAACCATGGACAGGGCCACAAATCAACCTTGCTCTGTACCCCATTGCCCATATATAACACGCTCATTTGATGAACTATTAACCCATTATCGAGATGTGCATTCTTTTACTAATGATTTTGTGATTTACTGCCCAAACTGCCCAAAGACATTCAAAAATGTCAAAACATTCCAAAAACATAGAATCAGAAAGCACAGGCAAGCCAAAGAGTCATATAACTGTGAAGGAAGTGGTGCTGAACTAAACCCCCAAGATAACGGTGAAGCAACCCATCAATTAGAGGGTCAACAAAATGCTCAATTTGTAGCACCCACTGACTCTCCCAGTAGCCCATACAATTTTGATCAACGCATAGCAACATTTCTAATACAGCTACAAGAAAAGCACAAAGTCCCAAATTCTGTCATTTCTAAAGTGTCTCAGGAATTAAACCATATACTTGAAATAAATAATGAAGAGTTGCTTGGGAAGGTGAGGTCATTGGCAAATGGTGCAATCAGTGAGGCTGACCTTAATGCTCTTTTAGATGAACAAAACTCAAATGCTGCAGGGGCATCAGAAAGGGTTGGTACAAGGTGGAAACTGGATAAGTATATGAAGCAATGTGGGGCATATATTGAACCCACAGAGATAGTCCTCGGTAGATCACCAGAGGGACAGATGCACACTATGCAGTATGTGCCTATATTAGAAAACCTTAAGTCCCTGATACAGCATCAAGATGTTCTGGCCCAGATTTTCAAGAACAATCAAACAGCAGATTACATTGCAGATTATTGTGATGGGGAACTATATAAATCAAATGCACTTTTTGGTTCAGAATCACCAACCATTCAAATACAACTATATTGCGACGACTTTACTGTTGTAAACCCCCTAGGGTCCCCAGGAGTTGTTCAAAACTATAAAATTACAGCTTTTTATTTCATAATTGGCAACATAGAGCCAAAACTCAGATCTCAGTTGGCCTGTATTCAATTAGCTAGTCTTGTGAGATCCAGGTTTGTAAAGTTGTATGGATTTCAGAGCATCATGACAGAACTTTTAAATGATTTGAAAATTCTAGAGACTGAGGGCATTTCTATTTCCAAAGAGGGCAAAAATGTAAATCTGAAGGGAACTGTTTCCTTCATATCAGCAGATAATCTTGGAGCACATTCAATAGGTGGCTTCCAGGAAAGCTTTTCAAAAGTGAAAAGATGTTGCAGATTTTGCACAGGTACACAAGCAGCATGGAAGACTATATTCAGAGAGTCCTTTCCTCTGCGAACGCCACAATGCTATGACAAGCAGGCTAGTGATGTTGAAAATGGGTTGGAAGAGCCATCTACATATGGTGTAAAGTGCAAATCACCCCTCAACAGTCTCCAATATTTCCATGTTATTAATGGACTTCCCTTTGATATTGCACATGACCTTCTAGAGGGGGTTATCCCCCAGTATCTTCAGCTCATTTTGGAGAGCTTGATCAATGAAGGCTTTTTCACTCTCGACCAGTTGAATGAAAAGATAGAAGGATTCCCTTATTCTACCAATGACAAGGCAAACAAGCCCCCACCCATGACTAGCCCTAAGCCAAGATTCACACAATCTCAAATGCACTGTTTTTTGCGTTTACTGCCACTATATGTAGGTCAGTATGTGACTGAAGACTACAGCTCATGGGAGTTGCTTGGTGAACTTGTTGGCTTAGTAGAAATCCTTTTTGCCCCAAAGTACCTTCCACGTGATCTAGCATACATGAAAATACGAATTGCTGAGTTTCTTGAAATGGCAAAAGAGCTATACCCAGATGCCCCTCTGAAGCCTAAATCACACTTCATGGTTCATTACCCTACACAGACAAGACTGTTTGGTCCCCTTGTCCACTGTTGGACCATGCGCTTTGAGGCAAAGCACTGTTATTTCAAAGAGATATGCACTAGAACCAAAAACAGAAGACACATCTGTAAAACCATGGCAATACGGCACCAAAAACAGCAAGCAATGTTTCGGTGCAACCATACATTCCTTGGTACGAAAGAAATGCAGACAACACATGCTGCAGAAGTGCATGTCGAGCTACTAAATGAAGACCTACAAAACAGCCTGAAAGAACACATTGGTTCACAAACCACAGTCATTGAAACAGCATCAGTGACAATACAAGGAAAGACCTATGCTAAAGGCACAGCTGTAATCACTGGGCGTTTAGAAGACGAATACGAATTTTCTAGGATTGAGCATATTTTGTTTGCCAATCATAGCCCTTACTTGTGTTGCAGGGTGCTATTCATAAGAGAATTCAGCAAACACTTCCATGCATTTAGCATTGGTACTGGAGAGGAATGGAAAGTGTGCTCACAGGCTGACCTTGTTGATCCAAATCCTCTTGGCATTTACAGAGTCTGTGGCTCAGAGTATGTGACTCTGCGGCATTATGTTGCACCTTGAATTCAGAAGACATGTATGTACATGCTTGTGAATGTTTGCAGTCATAAAAGAATGAACCTGATTAGACCTCTCATGTTAGAATAAGAAATTTTTTTCTGATTCAAAATCATCTAAATCTAAATTTCAAGTAACCAATACTTTTCATAATTGGTCCACAGAATCATGCGAGAGTTCTTGGTGGTGTGTGCTGGCCTGTCCAGAGAGGTAGCTGTGGCAGACGGGGAAGATGTGGAAAAAAAAGTAAAGGAAGTGTTCCTGATGGCTCCTTACAGTCAGGTAACATTTGAAATGATCTCCGAAAAGTGGAATGACTGGGTGACTGTAGATGACATCTCCTCAGTACCATCTATGACAAAATTGAAGGTGAATGTCTCTATGAATGTTGCCCCAGCAGATGATGGGATCCTTCATCCTTCAGAACCTATGGAATATGCTGAAGTCACTGCACCAGGGCCATCATCCCCTAGGTAGGCAATATATTATCTTAGCAGACCTCAGACCATTGTTTCATAATACAATATATTCAATGAATAACATGCAAGTTATCAAACCTGTTTCACACTCACAAGCATTTCTCTGGTGCGGTATCTATTGCATTAGCAATGAATCAATCAGCAAGGAACCTTATAGTGACTATAGTGCTCTTGACTAAGCATCTTCATTTAATACCAGCACATTCCTAATAGTCATTTCTCAAACATTTGAAGATTTCTTTTTCTTTCAAATCATAAGTCTTTTTTCTTTCAAATTATAACATAATACTGGGTATGAACGGATTGAAAATGGATTATTACATAACTTAAATCAAATTCTTGAAGAGATATTCAATATATTGGCCAGTGTAATTTTAAAGAGGAAACTTTCGTTAGTGTCCCAACGAGTTGGAGGCCTGCTGGGCCCTCTCAGCAGGTCTTATACCGCATCCACAGAGAGATGCTAATTTTTATTGCCCAGCAGGGTGCCTCCTGTGAAGTTTGGCCTGGCTGGAGTCATTAGAGAGTGGGGTGGTAGTGGGAGCAGCTCAATAAAATGACCAGTGACCAGACAATAGGGAGTGTGTGTCAATTGATGGAACAGCCAGATTTCAAAATTTTGACAGTTGGGGAAAATTTAAAACTTCATTTCTGTGTATTTTATTTATCAAAAGTACTTGATTTTAGGTATATCTCTCAAACTGATATCCCCACACATGCTATGCATCTTATAAAAAATAGCATTCATTTTAGACATAGATATTTGGGATAACTTGACATATTTGACCAGAGCTCTTGACTCCACCATATATGAGACCCCCTGTGGGTTCACAGGCTGTTCCGTCTTATTTATAGTCTCCCCTCCCTTCATACCCACAGCCGTATCAAAGACAGGCACTTATATGAAAAGTGTTTGCATCATCCCCATTTCCCCCATGCATTCATGTCAAACCGCAGTGCTTAAACAGGCCACTAATGTATCAAGTCTATTCAATTGGAGAAAGTATGGTACTGTCCTTTACACATATATTTACAGCATTTTTGTCTTCATTCACCTTTTTTTATTTCTTATAGCTCAAATGGAAGTCATATACAAGTGAGGGTTGATCATGTGCCCCTGCCACAACCTTTTGTATTGACCACCGAAACTATGGGCCTTCCAGCATACACACTGACCCGAATTGCCCAGAAGCAGGATTTGAGCCGGACCGATGTCCAGAAGGTGACTGGTGGCATCTACAATTATCTCACAACAACATTAGGGAAATTGTAAGTCATTGCCATAAACAGATAAATGAAGTCTGACTTGTCATTCCAACATAAAGATTTGAAAAGCATGCTCTTTCTTATTATAAAACTGCACTCTCAATATTCATAAGTATACAACAAAACCAGGTGTCCAAAAATTATTTAGCACCTTCTGCAAGACACCCTTTGTGTTCCATGTGAGGTTGCAGGCACCAAAATCTTTAATTACTTTAATTACACACAAGGATACACTGCACCCTAGGCAAGCAAAACGGCAAAAAAAAGAATCATTATCAAAGTTCATATTATGATGTTTGATATGAGACATTATTTATGTCAGCACCCCTCCTAAAACATTGGTTCTTACTAAAAAAAAACGTGGGACTTAAGCTCCAAATGCATCATACATGATAATAATCACTAGGACAATCAAAATGAATTAGCTCCTAAAAACACCTATGATACAATGATTTTATCATAATAGTTTGTTGGACTCGCATATTCAATACAAAATACAGAATGTTCTAAATCTGGTAACCATGTCAAACTCCGGAAAATAAACAATTTGTTTTGGCTGGATGATATAAATGGCATCTGCCAATAACTGCGGATAACTCATTTTTGGACAAAACAGCACTTTCACCTTTTGAATCCATGTATCCCTGTCCTATAAAATGTGATATATTCCTCATTTTGTAAGTGTGAGTCACATTACTAAGGTCTTTTATACAGACTACATTTATAAGTTTACCCAGAGTGATTTGGCAGAAAAGAAATTGTAGAGGCTGGACCCTGTTTGTCCTTATCTTACGGACAGATACAGAGAGATGTGGATGTCTGTATGTCACATATGGACCTATATATGTTGGTAAATCAAATATGGCTAGGGGGTCACCAGGTTGTATCCTAAAAATGACATACATACGACTGTATGTAACAATTGGATGTCCCGATGTGATATACGGATGTCCATACTTAGATCTATGTGTGTCCCTATGTATTGTCTGTAGCTGATATTATTTTTGATCATTTTAATGCATTTTAGCATAGGGAAAAAACAGATGTCTGTATGTATTGTCTGTGTCTGTTATCAATTTGTGTCACTTTAACACAGTTTAAGGAAAACAGGGCCCTAGTTAACCCCCTCCCCCAACCATGCATGTTATTTTCCAACAAAGGGAGGTCCATATGTCAATTACAGACATCCATATACGCACATACTGCAGTCCGTAAAATAGGGAAAACAGGCCCCTGGTTTGGTAAAACTATCATACACTACTACCAAAAACAGCAAACCTATCAGGGTAAAGTGAATTCTAATATTAGGATACACATATCATTGCAGCCACTCTACAAATAGTGAGTACAAGATCATGACAAGGACCCTTCTTGCGAAGTTTCCCAATTTAATTGATATGGAGGATGTAAAAGCAGATGAAGCACAGGTTTGTAGTTGTTGAATTATTTTTTTACTAATTATGCTTTATGCCATTTGCACTGGTTTCTGAATGGTTCATTCCATACATGTTTACAGACTACGTCTTGGAAGAAGACATCATTTCAAAGATATCAAGCAATGTTTGAAAGATGTTTAGTGTTCAGAGCTTTTTAATGCATAGATCAATGTGAGTAATACATTCCACTTTATATAATACTGTACTACATTACTAGCTTAGGAGGAAGGGAAATCTAAGCTTCTGTGATTTTGTACATTTCCAATGTATGAATGCAGTGCCAAGGCTGCATTCATGCATCATGACGACTAAAGGGCATGATGCAGCCCTTTAGTCAACAGTGGCCCTTAAAGGGTTAAAAGGAACATTTTTGTCCATATGGATGTCAGAAATGTACCACAGGGCATCTTATATGCTGTCTGAGGACAGCAGTGGCCCTTACAGGGTTAAAGAATTGAATATTTGTTTCTATTGTAGAGTATTTGGCACCAGAGGATAGTGGATAGGTTTTCCAATGGACGTAGGCGTGGGGATCATGGAGAACCTGTGGTTGTCAACCGTCGGGAGAATTCAAGAAGACGCCGCGGGGAATCTCCTTCCACTCTACCACCAAGAAAGCGTCAAAAGCTGCAGTATGGTGTGCCTTTTTATCTGCCTCCACAACTAGATGGGGAAGATGCAACCACAATCGCCGAACATAAAAAGTATCTCCATCAGCAGGCACGCCTCCTTAACCGTGATGCAGAGAAGGTTGAATCCAAAATGGTGAAAACATTCCCCGATAGAAGGGACCTAGTGGTTGCGAAAAAGGCCTCAGTCATAAAAGTTCGGGAGGAATACCCTATATTATTTTCTGCAGAGCAGGTGCGCCTGAGTAATATAATTACTTTAATAGATTATATCAAACAGTTTATCCATCGCGAGAGAACCAAATTCCATCACATCTCTTGTAGATTAACAATTTGGACCCCAAACAACTGCATAAAATGATGTTTTCTTTCCACAAGAGTTCAGTCAAATCTGCCAAAAATCAGTCCTAAATTATCTGAGCAACCAAATTTTTCACTTTTCCCCATATCCATTTACCTCCTTCAACAACAGGTTTACTTTGGGTTTTATTTGGGCAATAATTTAAATGAAAATCATCAAAAATCAGCCATTTCGAGGAAAGCAGTCATGGTAATTTATGGCCATTTTGAGGTCTAAAGGCTTAACAAGATGTATAAAGTCAATGCCTCATGCCAATAGTGGCTTATGGACCAATCCAGACCAGAGCTTTGTGAAATGGGGCTTTTACACTCTAGAATAGTACTACATCACTATATTTCCAAATCCAGGTGTATACAGGAGTATATAAAGTTTTGGTTGCAGCTTGTTTGAGAGATAGCAAATAAATAATTTGTATTTGAGCAAATTAATTGTGCATGGATGGCCTGATGATAAAGAAGCAAACACTGTTTGCATACCAGTAAAACTACCATGGCGAAGGTACTGTGAGGTGATCTCTGAAAATGTAAAATCTACACCAGATCAGAATTTACTATAATGGTAGCACTAAGAAACTCCTGTAGACTTACATTTTGAAATATCTGACAGGCATTTTCATTTGCAGATCATTTCAGAATTTGACCGGATATGTGGCAAAGGGATGACTGAAGTGTGGGAGGCTGGACTAGAGAAGTACTCAAAATCACTGGCTCAACTTCAACCACTTATGAAGAAAGTCCCAGAAGTTGTGGGGTACACTCAAGTTGATGTGAAGTCCCTGATGGACCTAGAGAAACAAAAAGGTATGTTCATCATATACTCTGTAAATGACAAAAAATTTCAAGTAATATTGATAAAAAAGAAATAAAAGCGTAAAGGGTGACACCTTTTTTATAGTGGTTCTTGTACATAACTTACAGAAATATGAATTCCAATTGAAAAAATGAAATACCATAAAACCCAATGTATCAACACACCATCACCAGATGGGGTGGAGTATGTTGCATAGTCGCCCCCTGGTGGTTCCACCCAGGACTGTGTAATCCCACCAGTCTGGCCTAAACCCAGGCCATATTACCCACTGATGCCGACAGAGGAGGACCATTCACCCACTTAACTGCATTGTTCTGTTTTTGTTAATCATTCATACTATGTAAATGACACTAGTTTTGCAAATAATATTGATAACTGAGAAATAAAGTGGGTAATTATCACTGAATTCTTCTTTCTATGGGACACCCTATTTATGGGTTTCTCCTATGGGATACCGATGTCATTACCAAAAGAAAAATATATTTCATCTATCTCTATTACAGAGGGATACTGGACCTTGGGGCTTTTGTGCCTTCCTGGGCAAGTTCGCGAAAACTTGGGAGAATTTCTGAAGATTGAAGAGGCCCCCTCTGACTCAGGTGGATGTGTCCATATAAGGACATATGGAGGATCATTCTTGGAGCACAAGGACTTTGACATATACATGGATGGTACGCTTATAGGAAAGACTGAATCCTTCCACAAAGCATTCTTTATCCTGATGGCAGCTATGTATGTCTTTAGCATATTGTATCAACCAAAGCAAAAGGGTACACTAGCGTTTCTGCAGAAGCTCGTACTCAGGATTATAGATAATGAAAAAGACAATCGATTGTCGAAGCTGCTAGGACGGATCAAAAGGTTAAGATCCAAATAAAGTCTGATAGAGGGTGTTTCTGGATGAAGTTGTTATCTCAGACAGGACATTGTTGTATTGAACACTCTAGATTACTGATGCCTGAATAATATCACATAAAAGAAGAGTTCTCAATAAACATGCTAAACAATCAGGAGGCTTATTTTATTAATTCAAAACGTGCATTGTTGACAAATCACCTATTGATTATCCAATATGATATGTCCTAAACTAGAAGTGAACTATGCAAGCGTTGTATAGCAGTGAGCTTGTCAAATTGTCTTGACCATCTCACCTAGGAGTAGTCAGCATGTCCTGACATGTGCCATATCTACAAGTCAACTACTAATTGACATGTGTCATTTTAAAGACTCAACCCTCCTTGACATGTCCATAAATGAGCAGTCAAGCAAGCTTGACATATAACATATGAGGGTGTCAAAGCCACTTGACATGCTTCTATACATGTCACGTGGGGGACAAAGTTTGACATGGCTAATATATGTCATTATGACACGTTTCCTTTTCTCTGTGTGGTACTTTGTTTGTGAATACAATCTGAGCCGATCTGCTTCAGTTTGATAGCCGTAAATGTAAAAACTATAGACATCTGACCTTTTCCCTATTGGTGGAGGGTGCTGGGCCCCCAATCTGCTATTCCTTTTCATTCTCTGGGACAGTAGGGGTTTAGGATTCCATGCTTCTTTACAGTCTTAGTCAATTCTTGGGATGCCTACATCCATCTCCTTTGTGATTTCAATATACTAGTAGTGGAATGGGGATTAATACTTCCCCTATACTTTCATTTAAAAAGAAAAATATGTCTGAACAGGCCAAATAAGTAGAAAGGCTGACTAAAATTCATTGTATAGCCAGTGTCAGCTACCTGAGAACTCTGTACCATTGCTTTTAGTATGTCATATTATGTCCACTAGACCTCATCAGAATACAAACCCATAAAATTCTCACCATGCAGGACTGAATGGCCTGCATGGTGAGAAACATGCTCATGATTATGGATATCTAAGATTTTGAGTAAACCTTTACATAATAGCAATGATTGGTTGTTAAATGCTGAAAATCCCTAATAATGGTCTGATTTAAGAAGATATTGATAGCCATGAGAAGTGCAGCCATTGCATCACATGGCTGCCCAGCCTACATCTACCAGTGTGGTGTGAATGTCCATAGATAGATATCTTCAGGTTCTTCAGTTCTTTCCTTTGGGATACATGGAAGTCACCTGTAGCTAAGCTTTATGGTAGCTATCACTCAATACAATTGTTTGCATAAGTCCAGTTACAGTGGATATCTATTTAGGCTTGGGGAAACACCTGGCTGCCTCAACAAATCATAAGTCTTTGTTTCTGCTTGTTACAAAGGCCAGTAAATCTTATTCCTATTGTAGGGGTATGGTATTCTATATATTACACTCGTTCATATGCCCGTAGGACTCAGACCCAGGTCTCTGGGTGTAGTGGAGGGATCTGGATGGCAGATGGCAGCACCTACCTCTGGGTTCGTATTCATTACACCAGGGGGCTTAACGCTTGTCCGTCATATGCCACATGACAGGTCTGAGTTTCACGGGCTTTTCCTCCATATAAGGGCAGTTGTTCGCCCAGGTTCTTCAGTAGTGGCACAAGCCGCTGCTCACACTGGTATGTTTCTGTTTGAGTAACTGAATTGCTAATTCATGGCTGGATCATATGTCCTGATTGTACCTAAAATAAACCTTGGCTGTTTACCCAAAATCTCTTCTCTCATTATGCTTTAGCTGAACTAATGAGGTGAACCACTACACTATTATTATGAATTGTAAGGAATTCACTAAAGTACCTGCTGAAATACAATCTTTATGAATATTAATGAGTAAGCATGTGGGACAACCAGCATATATCAGTCCTTTTGTGAGCAGCATGTCACAAAATAGAGCTTGAGACTTTCTGTGTCTATGCATGCCCAGTACATATAGAGTCATGGTCCATGTTTTGCAGTTAACACAGGCCATGAATCAATACGGTTAGAGAGAGTCCGCCCTCATGAATATTGATCAATGAGCATGCATTAGGATTGATATCATAATAGGCTTTAGAAAACATCTAACAGACTAACCAAGATGTCTGCACCTTTACAAGTTTGTCTTACATCATCTCTGTTTTGTTAATTGCACAATATCCAAAGTTGATAATTTTTATACTCTCGAATTTCAATTTTCATGAATATTATTGGGTATGAATATAGAACATCCAACATTTATCTATCCCATCATGGTCAACATGTCCCAAGCTACAATTTGACACCATCTTTGTGTCTCTATCTTGATTATTAAGCCAAAAATTGCATTTTCCCTGAGATTCATGAATTATTTGATATCTTTTGAAATCAATCTATGACATATAGTTTAAGTCCAATAATTAGGACTTTAGCATGTTCTTAAGTCAATATGGAAATATTCATGAATATTTGATATATATGTGAATTAGACACTGAGGTTGAAGAGCAATCAATAAGCTTTAATTTGATTCTAGTCTGACCCTTCTAGCTTGATTATTAAGGGAGCAGTCACCAATCAAGTGATTGCGGGGTGCACTGCGAAAAAGGTGTTTAGATTTTAAACATGTTTAGGTCTAAACACGTTTAAAACCTAAACATATAGGTCAGTTAGGTGTCTCATCGACTACACATTTAGGAAATGAACACTTTTATTCTAACTACATAAACATTTTTGCTAAACATGTTTAGATATTTAGAGTTTAAACCGTTGAATAATAGGTGTTTAGATTTAAACATCAATATGTTTAGATGCTTGAATGTTGAATCCACACCAGGTAACAGCACTACCTTTGAATGGACTATCCTTACACAATTATAATCAATTTTTGTGACAAATGTACCCAAACCACATGTTTATTATAGTTTCTATTCATTAAATGTCATGAGAATAGAAGGGCAATAGAAAGTTGACTAGATTCACCTTACACCACCATCATTAGCATGAAATAATCAATAAGCTCCATGACTGACACCTATTTCATGTTATTCTGGAATAGACAAAGCAATTTCCTACCTGCCAAGCTGTTGTACTTTCTCAAGTCTCTCATTCTGATGCAGTGTGTACATACATGCACATGTAAATATGTGTGGCTGACATCTTTGGAGACTTTGACATGTAAATACCCCCTCCCCAAGTAAATGAGAAAACAAACAAAAGACATCTTTTTTTTAATGTATACATGTCTGCACACCCCAACTCTCTGTCAAAGCATTTAGACATCTAAACACAAAAATTCATGAACATCTAAACACAAAAATTCATAGATATCTAAACACAAAGTTTAAACCTAAACACCTAGATTTCTAAACACTTGAACTAAGCATATTGTTTGGCTAAACATGTGTAGGAAATTAATGTGATTACAAAAACGTTGCAAGAATATGTTTAGAATTGTGTTTAGAATCTAAACACCATTTTTGCAGTGTGGTGGCTGAAAAATGGTGAGGTTTATGCACATAGTATGTCCTCACGGGTACTCCTATGAATCAAGTGCAGAGAAGTGAATTTGTATAGCTGATATGCATGTCTATCAGGGAAAAGGTGTCTCACAAAATCCCCAGGGGGTGCAGGGTTTCACTATCCAGCCCATGGACTATTTATTTTGGAAAAATCCCCGCCCTTCATCTTTATGAGAGAAATGCTAAACCCATTAAGTTCTGTTCAGAGGATTATCACATAAATGTATCTGGTTTATTTGTCCCCAAAATAATGTTCCGGTGAGTAACTCACATGCGATTCATTGAATGTGACACATCATACACTCAGGTAGGATGCACATAACTGCAAATCCTGTGAGTTACTCGCTGGGGTAGAGCTGGTGCACCATGGTAATTATGAACACTGAATTTGATGTTTACTGTGGTCTCAATGGGACTCTAGTAAATTGTGCATACCTACTGTATAGCCAAGTATTTGTTAGCATGGGCATGTTTATAAATTCACAAGTTTGAGTGACTATGAGGTACACAGTAGTACAGACAGCTGAAAAAAAGATTTATGTCAAGAGAGGAAACATGTAGACTTTGAGACTTCTAAGACAATATCTACTCATCGTTCTCCCTTTATGTCATCACTCAAGCCATTGTAGGACCTGGGAAAGAATAGAGTTTCTGTTTGCACGTACATTAAGCCTTTCCCCTCCACTCTGAACAAATTCTTTATATGGAGATTTTCCGATTGGAGGGGGAGGGGGTTGCAATGGTTTCAGATGATATTTGGCAACTCCCATATTACTATATCCCTAGAATGTACACTAACAGCTGCTGTTGTATGATAGAAGGCAGAATTGAATGAATTCGAATGGCCCATACCGTTTAGATGGAATAATGCATCCATTTGCAAGTAAAGTGACTAGAGCTGAGGCAATATTTATAAGGTTTTCTTTTTACATATTCCTCTTCCTAGCCTTGATTCAATTGCAGTCAAACTCTCTTCCCCTTCCCATTTATGCATCATGTCATTTGGCTTTCCAGGCTCAGAGAAACTTGACCCAGTCTATACAAATATGTGACAACATGGGCTGTGTGCTCCATGCCTAAGCAAAAGGAGCCCTCTGTGGATGAGTACAGGAGGGTATTTCTCAACAATACTAAATTTAACATTATTGAGAAATGCCATCCTGGTGTAGTGGATTTCCATGACGACATGATGGATAGGAGCATCATGCCCTGTAGCAATCATGATGCATTTATATATATAAATGCAGCCATGGTGGGTCTGCTTGCAATAATTGCATAAAATATTGTAATGGAGTCGGCTTCGGTGTACTACACGGGGAGGAGACGGGCGAGTCCGGCAGAGGGGCCAGACGTTAGTTGGAGCGGCCGACGCTGGGTGGCGCCGCGGTTGGCGGGCTACGCCCGTATTTGGTAGTGTGACATCACCGGGACATCAGGGGGGTATATAAGGGGGAGTTCTGGAGGAGTCGGGGGTTGGACAGACTGGAGGTGGAGCCGACAAGACGCACGGTGAGGCAGCAGGGGCTAATAGCAGCAGAGACGCTGGGATCTGACTGGGAGTAGGGTTGCCGCCGGAAACGCTGGAGTGAGCTAGCTGCCGCCGCACGAGTCGGAGCGATAAGCAGTCGGTGTACCTAAGCCCACAGGGCAGGCCGGGATGTGGCCTATGAATAAAAGTATTTAAGTCGTTAACTCAGAATCCGGTGTCCATCCTTATTTATTACAATATGCATATGTGTAAAGGTTGGAAGAAGGTCGTTTAGAGTTTTTGGGAACAGGTCTACAGATGGGCATCATATCACTAACCCCAAAACTGTGCCTGACACTCAACCCCTTCTGCCTACACCTGAGCAGGAATGATACCTCCAGGGGAGCCGTAATTACCCGATAACCCACCCCTTGGGGTTGATCTACCAGGTACAACTGGTATGTAATTACTCTAACTGTGAGGGTTTCAAATTGTAGCAGCTGTGTGCAGACGTACCACCTTGAGAGATGTCCTCCTGGCCCTCCACCCGCACTAAAAGCCCCATCACAGACTGCCAGATCTCAATAGTACCAGCCTGAACATATCACCTCTGATTAAATGGTTGAGGCCTGTAGTGGGGGAGCAGCTCATGGAGTAGCTCGTTGTGAACAATGAGGTACATACCTCTATCACATGGTGGTTGATTGCTACTCATGAACCCACTCCTGTAATTTAGATGCACTTACTGTTCCCACTAGTGTTGGAGGTATTTACCCCATTCTATACTAATAGGGAGGTATTGTCTATATGTGGGTTACAGCACAATATGATTGCTTTGACAAGGTACAAATAATATGGAAATTACAGCTGACCAGTCTACCCTGTTTCACCCTTTTCATTTCATACCACAGCATTAGGGAGAAGTTTTACTTGGCAGTGTTTGCCTGGAACATATCTCATATCCGCGCTGTGTCAAATCAATCTACATCTAAAATGGTCAGAAATACCGTTGGGCACTACGACTGCGCTGTACGATCAGCTTGTCGGGTTTGGTAGGGCAGTCACACCAGTGCAATTAGTAGTGACCACTAGATGCAGGGCTGTAATGGAATTGGAGTGAAGGATCCCACTATAATTTGGAGGGGTTTAGTCATACCATCTTTAGAAATACCTTCCATGCACAGGGATACACCCAAGGGGAGCTGATAGCGAATATAGGATCATTTTATTAATCAGATAAGGCCCGCACCTTCCATATCCCAGCCCTTCTTGTGACTGAGTGAAGCAGATGTCACTAGTCATGTGTATGATACAAATACTGTTATTGAGAGAATCGTGGAGACAGGGGAATGGAAAGAGTGAGGAGTATGGAGATACCAGGGAGAAATAGAGGTAGAAAGGTGAGTGTTTAGGAGCTGCCTCATGGGCTTGAGTGGCTATATTAAATCGGTGAGAAAGTGTGGGTTGAAATAGTCCAGCATGTTAGTGATGGAGTAGCTCATTCCCAAGTATTCCCTGGTGTAGACATGTCTCAATTATAAATATCACATTGAGCCTCCCTACCGACACATATATCACACAGTTATGAAATACCCTGCCTATAATTTACCTCTTTCTATAATCATCCCTTTACTTATATTTCTAGTTGACATATAAATGACCGATTATCTTAACTCCACTATAGGGGAGGACCAAGGGGTAAGGAGACCCACGAGAAAAGCTCAATTTATTGAGATGGAAACCAACATGGGAATTCTGATACCAAACAAGTGGTTCTCTGTTTTGCCTTGGCTGTTATTCGAAAGCCACTATATGCAAGTTTCCTCCCACAGGATAAGAAATCCATCTTCCCATACCCCCATGGTGTATATGATATTGTAGCAAGAATAGTATAGGTTCCCTAGGATATGTTACTCCATAGAGTCCTATAGTGCAAGCTACCCCCCTCTACCACCCCCCCCCCTTAAAATTAGGCTACCTTTTGTGTTCAGTACTGAGTCCTATGTAAGATAAGGGGGTTTATGGAGATGTCAGGAATCTTTATCAGAGTGATATCAAATGGAAACAAGGGGCCACCTATACCAGAAAATCCTGCTGAATCCAAAATTTGTGGTTTTGATTCTCAAAATTTGGCCAAAGGTACCTAAAAATGAGGTTTGATGATGAGAATATTTTAAAAATGTAAAAAAGTTATATTGAAAATGATTGGAACTTTTTATAAATGCAACATGCTAATCAAAGTCAGTACCTCAATCTACATATCCCAATGTTTGCCTATCTGAACCTGACAAGTACTCTGCTTGCGTATGGCTCTACCTCTCCCACATACTGCCTATCCCTTAGTCTGCCTATCACTCATACTACCTATCCCCTGAAACATCTTTTTTGAGTTTAATTAGGTTTTCCCTCACATGGCTTAAAGGATTAAAGTTTACCCCTCACCTTTGTACCTAATTTTCTCTGTACATTATTACCATTAGTCTACCTATCCTCAATCTGCCTATCATTCACTTTACCTATCCCTCATGGTGACTATCCCCCAAATCTGCACATCCCTCATATTTGACTGGCACATCTGTGATATTACCTAGCACCAATGTATCTTTTGAATATGCTCACCTTACAAGGTACCCTCTGTACCTATCTCTTAAACTGTTTATTACCTATCCTCCTTGCTACCCATCCTTTTCAATACCTATCCCTCAAGCTCAATTTATAGCTTTCCTGCCTATCACAGCTTGATCAGCTGGGATAGCTCACATCCAACCTTTGTTATGATCTCTTAGTCAACCTATCCCCTAAAGAACAAATCCAACAGTCTACCTCTAGCATACATCTACTGATCACTCATGCTATATATCCTTGAGGTTACCTATCCTTCAGGCTGCCTATCCTTTATGGTATATAGCCCTCTGCCTACCTAACCAGCTATCTATGTATCTCTCACCTTGTATGCCATTCTTTCTACCTTTATAGTAGCTCTTATAGTCTATGCCTTGTGAAATATACCTATCGCTCATTGTACCTATCCTCAAGTCTGCATATCACTCATGTTTACCTTACATATCCCTCAGGCCATTGAATTATCATGCTTTTCTAAAATGCCTCACCATGGCTATCATTAGACTAGCTAACTTCCTATACTACATGTATGTTGTTTATTCCCCTCTTCCTATCCTTCATGCTGCATATCGTCCATGCTATCCCACTTGACAAGTTAAAAACCTGAGGGTTATATACCATGAAGGATAGGCAGTCTGAAGGATAGGTAACCTCAATGATATATAGCATGAGTGATAGATAGATGTATGTGTGAGGTAGACTGTTAAATTTGTTCCTTAGGGGATAGGTTGACTAAGAAATCAAAATGAAGGTTGGTTGTGAGCTATCCCAGCTGATCAAGCTGTGATAGGTAGGAAAGCTATAAAGTGAGCTTGAGGGATAGGTATTGAAGAGGATGGGTAGCAAGGAGGATAGGTAATAAACAGTTTAAGAGATAGGTACAGAGGGTACCTTGTAAGGTGAGCATATTCAAAAGATACATTGGTGCTAGGTAATATCACAGATGTGCCAGTCAAATATGAGGGATGTGAAGAGTTGGGGGATAGTCACCATGAGGGATAGGTAAAGTGATTGATAGGCAGATTGAGGATAGGTAGACTAATGGTAATAATGTACAGAGAAAATTAGGTACAAAGGTGAAGGGTAAACTTTAATCCTTTAAGCCATTTGAGAGAAAACCTAATTAAACTCTAGATGTTTCAAGGGATAGGTAGTATGAGTGATAGGTAGACTAAGGGATAGGCAGTATGTGGGAGAGGCAGAGCCATACACAGGTAGAGTACTTGTCAGGTTGAGATAGGCACACATTAGGATATGTAGATTCAGGTATTGACTTTGGTTAGCATGTTGCATCTATAAATAGTTCCAATCATTTTCAATATAACTTTTGTACATTTTTAAAATATTCTCATCATCTAACCTCCCTTGTAGGTACTTTTGGTCAAATTTTGAGAATCAAGATCACAAATTCTGGATTCAGCAGGATTTTCTGGTATAGGTGGCCCCTTGTTTCCATTTGATATCACTCTGATAAAGATTCCTGACATCTCTATAAACCCCCTTATCCTACATAGGACTCAATACTGAACACAAAAGGGAGCCTACTTTGAAGGGGGGGTAGAGGGGGGGGGGCTGTTACACTGTGTCCATAGGTAAAGCTCTGAGTTTCACCTCCTATCTATTGAAGCTTCTTGATTGTAGGACTAAAAGTATGTACTACATGTTAGCACTTAAGACTAGACAGCGAGACTGGCAGCCTGAGATTTGCTTTCCAGAAAGGTATCACTAAGTCTCTTGTTAATGGAGAGCAAACTATAGGACGGTTCCCAGGGTATTTCTCAATGCTAGTTGCCATGTTTGAAAAATGCCCTCTTGGACTTTGCTAATCATGCATGCCAGAACACACTAGAACATCTTATACTCGAGAAAAAAAACATGTCCAGTTCCTGGGAATATCCCGAGTCTTTCCCAAGAAATTCCCAAGCCATTCTCGAGATAGACTAGAGAACTTTCTCAAGTATAAGATGTTTTGGTGTGTCTACATTTTCAGGAAATAATCACATTCTCAATTCTTGTTGTATTCACAAGTGGGGACTCGAGAACCTCCTGAGTAATTCTCAAGATCTTGTTCAGTGGGTGGTTCTACTACCATCATTTGTGGGGTTCCCCTCTTTAGGAAACGGAACAACATCACAGCTCATCAGCGTCACCTGTAGAAATGACCACTGGAAGGCATTTCTCAAGATGGTACTGTGCAACTGGACACAGCCTGCACAAATATGACTTGTATGTCTGATGCCCTGTAAAAAGAGTCACTGTGTGTAGTGGGAAGTAGGTACAGCTAATCCTTAGTCTGTTTTGGGGAAATGATGGTAGCAAATTTTACTTTGATATAACTTACAAATGGTATATATTTACATGGGTATTTCTGAATTTGCACCCTGTAATGTATACTATAAGAAATGACAGTCAAATTGACCAGACATTCATGTAAGCAGTGAATTTGTGATGCAGTGAAGCTGTATAATTTCTATGATGTAGTCACAGAAAACAGTACTTATGTGGAATCGCCATGAAAATAACAGTGAAATCTTTATCCCAATGTTGACAGAGAATGTGATATAAATGTAAACCATGAGGGTTCACAAGGAATAACCAAGTTTACTTTGACAGCGTTTTTTTAACTCTACATCAGGGACACAATGAAGCTTGGCATTATTGTCTTGATGAGGGAATTTCAAAATAATACTAACTATCATTATTGAGAAATGTCCTCCTGAGAGCCATTGAGCCACATAAACTGTATGAGATTACAACATCCATCTTCATGTACTGTAGGACATGAAGACTAACCGTGGCATTTCCCTTTACTCCCCTTGTAAGGTCCAGAATGCAGGGTCCCATGACCCAGTCCTCTGAAACTACCCCACCCAACAGTAGGTGGTTCTCCCATTGTCTGCAAGACCACTGTCAATACTATACACTGGTAGCCCTGCTCAAATATTTAATCAGCTATCCACGCTCTACCCATTGTAGCACATTCTGCTTCTCAAAAGGGTGCATGTCCTTCCACCCCGTAACAATACCCTTCTCTCCTCTCCAAAGCCTCTCTCCACCGACACAATCATATGGTGTGTAAAGCTACCCATAAATATCACTCTCTGAGACACTATGTCTAACTACCTCCCTGTCTATTACTTCCATATACATGTTGAATGAAACATTTTCAAACTTACTTCCATATACATGTTGAATGAAACATTTTCAAACTATGTATGCACTGTCCAGTTATCAACTCATAAAAAGTCAATATAAAATTTCAAAACACACAAGCATCAAAATTAATCAAAGGATTGATGAAGGACCTCCCACAAATAGGATGAGCAATGTCTATTGAATAGAGGTCTCTCTACCTAATAGTGGTAAGCCCAGAGTGCAAACCCTGAAAAAGTGCTTTCTTGTAGCCTGTAAACTTTAGGGACTGACACTGTCAAGAACACCGAATCTGGTCTTCTCCAGTGTTAATACGTAGGCATCTTGCCAGGGGTTTTAGTGGTTTGCTTAAAATGCTGGTCACATAGAACACCCTAGTGACCCTACATTTCTTGTCTTGAGAGTGTGACACTCACACACCCCTAAAACACCATCATAGATTGCCTCAGCGTCATAGATTGGCCCAGCTCCACATAATTGTCCTATTTGAAGTGCTCCTAAAGTGGCCCTGGTCCAGGAGGAGCAGCTCAGAGTGTAAATTATTGTGAACTGTTCTTTATCTATAGCACATAGGGCAGACATCCCACTCAGGATCCTGATCATGTGATGTAAAAGGATTAGGGGAGAGTTATTTTTTTTCATTTGTATGTGATAAAAAGTTATTCAGCCAAGGCTAAACAATGCTCGGTCTCCCTCCCCTTCAGCTTTAAAGAACTGGAAAAAATGTGGTTTTCAAAGTGAGCAGCATAAACCTGTCAGTTGAAATTGTATGTGCCTAGATTGACAACATCACATCCCATGACTAGAGGATTATTAGGTAAGGGTTATCAGGTAAGGAAGCAAGTTACATTTGACAGGTTCTGACTCTTTTATATTATTCAATTCAATAAGAAGACCCTGCTGGCGACTCTACTTTTTTCATGTGAGGTAAACTCCCTTATCCAAACCTCAATCAGATTCTGACCAAAATCGATAAATTTTCCCAGCAAATCATGCTGATAATGGTATTGGAACCCTTATCTCTTATCTATCCATTCCTAATGGGACCCCCTGGTGCCCTGGTCGTCTTCCCCTCGGCTCTTCAATGAAAGGTGACAGAAGTTTTTGTGCCCAGAGCAGCAGCACTTTCTCTTCCATTCAGCATGATTATCCATTTTTGGACTAGTTTGAAAAAGATTGAACTTGTTATGAAAAGGTTTTAGCTTGTTCTTTTCATCGATTGCCCAATCCCTGTCTGTCCTCAGTAGTGTAGATGACATCTGGCACCTATAACCGTAGACATTTCTACCCTGGAGAGATGTCCACACAATTCCCCTCAAATGTCAGATGCTTCATTAAGCTTGGCCCTGATATGTACCACAACCTTTGGAGGCCAGCCGATGACCTCACCATGCAGATGCAGATAAGTTTCTTTCTCCATTCATCTAATTGTTCATGTCCAAGTTATATTTGTTCATATCAACTGATTTTATTACCATCATAGATTGCCTCAGCTTCATAGATTGGCCCAGCTCCATATGGACGTCCTATTTGAAGTGCTCCTAAAGTGGCCCTGGTCCAGGAGGAGCAGCTCAGAGAGTAAATCATTGTGAACTGTTCTTTATCTATAGCACATAGGGCAGACATCCCACTCAGGATCCTGATCATGTGATATAAAAGGATTAGGGGAGAGTTATTTTTTCCTTTGTATGTGATAAAATAGTTATTTAGCCAAGGCTAAACAATGCTCGGTCTCCCTCCCCTTCAGCTTTAAAGAACTGGGAAAATGTGGTCTTCAAAGTGAGCAGCATAAACCTATCAGTTGAAATTGTATGTGCCTAGATTGACAACATCACATCCCATAACTAGAGGATTATTAGGTAAGGATTATCAGGTAAGGAAGCAAGTTACATTTGACAGGTACTGACTCTTTTATATAATTCAATTCAATAAGAAGACCCTGCTGGCGACTCTACTTTTTTCTCGTGAGGTAAACTCCCTTATCCAAACCTCAATCGAATTCTGGCCAAAATCGATAAATTTTCCCAGCAAATTATGCTGATACAGGTATTTGCTGATTTACTTTAGGATCATGACCAGCCTATATAACTCCACTTTTAGTATTGTGTTAATTCTGGACAAGGTTGGCAGTCTCCCAGGTACTGTGGTGTAACAGCAAAGCAGGACCACACCATGGTGCAGACCACGATATGAAGCCAATTCATCAAAATGCCTTTCATAAACAGACACTTTCAATTAGAGGCTGCGTCCGGGTGAGACCTATGACTATAGGCCATCCTCCAGGTTCTGTTTGCCGACCTGCCTCTCCTGCTGGAGAGACTTCCCAAATGGCAAACGTGGGGATAGATTAAAAGGGGCAGAATTATTTTGCTGAGAGAAGTAGGATGCTATATATGTGATGAACAAAAATTAGAATATCCTGTTAGATGCAAGTTTCCCCTATCGAAACATACCAGATTCCTTAGCATCTTCCCAATATTGTGGGTCAATATTTAGGCCTATTACATAGCCCCATGCCCAAGATCGAGAAGTATTTATGCACCTCTTCTTAAACAAGAAATAGGGCTATGTCCCATGCCTAGGAGTGAGAACTATTTATGTATCTCCTTTCTTTAAGCAGGAACGTCATGGTTTGCCAGCTATCATGCCTGCCCTCCATAGACCAGAATAATAATATCCAATCCTGATATCTCCCTCTACCCAACCTGCCTAACGCCTCCTGTCTCTCCCCTCCATTTCCCTCTGTACCACATGCACTTCCCTCCTTTAGAAATATACTGACACTGGTCTGGCTAACTCCCCCTATCTATTGCTTATCTTCAGGAGGGTCTTGCCAAAAACCAAACAAGAACCAAAAATGATATGTGCAAGTTTGTATTGCCAAATGTATTCTCATCAACTCACAGAGATTAAACATGCACGTTGGTCCTCAATCAAAATAATTATGCTGATTTCACTTGAAATGTCATGTATTCAAGGCATGCAATTTGACATTGCAGTGAAAATGAGTTAGACCATGTACGAGCCTTATGTTCTATCTGACAGAAGTCCCGCCTAGTTTTCTTTTGGCAAGACCGTCCAGGATTCCCTACCACGTTTTATGCTTGCCTGATGCGCTTGTGCATATATGCACAGAGCATACACAAATATGTGTCAAAGAAAAATAGTTATTTAGTTTTGCCACCATTGATATAAGCCAGATGTTTAAATGATGCTAATCATTACTCACTCACTCATCTGCTGCCTGCTTTCTGCATCTTGCACATTCACCTCCATCTCCCAGACTGTCCCGATATGTCTATTTATAGCCTTTAGCCTTAGTGAGCTAATTGTCTAGTTATTAATTCTTTAAAGGCCATATGGTCAGCATGAGGCATGAATACAACCAAGGTGAGGTACTTGCCAGTAGACTCACCAGCACTGCATTGGTGCATTATGATGACAAGAATCTTAACCGTGAAGGCATCATGCAACCCTTAAAGGGTTAATGTAGTCAGTCTGCTGACATATCAATTTCTGGTTTACTAGCTGCTTCTGTCTCACTTTCTGCATGAATCATTGTTTCATCCACAAAGCCATCTTGCTCCTTTGCCACTACCCTCTCCTCTTCCCCCTCCCTGATCTTGAATCTCAACTTCCTTTAGCCCCCCCCCCCCTATTACCAATACCCTTCTATCACACAATCTGCCTCCCCCTGCCATCAGTGCCTCTATCATCCCTCTCCATCATCACTGCTCTGGAACCCTTATCTCTTTTCTATCCATTCCTAATGGGACCCCCTGGCGCCCTGGTCGTCTTCCCCTCGTCTCTTCAATAAAAGGTGACAGAAGGTTTTGTGCCCAGAGCAGCAGCACTTTCTCTTCCGCTCAGCATGATTATCCATTTTTGGACTAGTTTGAAAAAGATTGAACTTGTCCTGAAAAGGTTTTAGCTTGTTCTTTTCATCGATTGCCTAATCCCTGTCTGTCCTCAGTAATGTAGATGACATCTGACAACTATAACCGTAGACATGTCTACACTGGAGAGATGTCCACACAATTCACCTCAAATGTCAGATGCTTCATTAAGCTTGGCCCTGACATGTACCACAACCTATCGAGGCCAGCCAATGACCTCACCATGCAGATGCAGAGAAGTTTCGTTCTCCATTCATCTAATTGTTCACGTCCAAGTTATATTTGTTCATATCAACTAATTTTATCATTGTTTTTGTGCATTGACACCGGAGATAATTACTAGGCATATTAATCATGCTTCAGTAGATGTCAACAGATGATATTGAAGTCAAAGGAAAATAAATTACAAATGGTAATACCTATGAAAGCCCCTTTTAGTAGAAACAATGATAAATCTGTAGATACAAGGTACCCACAGGTACAATAAAGGATGGTCACCACTTTCAGTCTTTATCGCTCATCCTGCTATGAAACAGACCATTATACCCTTCCACGATGCCCATATTTATACATTATTCAAATATTCTACTCCACCCATGCCCATAGCAATCATGGCATGATAGTGTCAAGTTGTGCTTTATATAAAAACATGAGTTTTTGAAATGCAATGTGGCTATATTTGCTTCAGGGATGGATATACCTATATTAACACCTTGATTGGAAATCACCCCGGCATGTATGGGGACCATTCCCAGCAGATTGAAACCAATTCAGTGAAGAGATTAAGGCGTATTAAGTCAAATGGGACTGAGCTACAAAATATATTTCTTGCACAGAATGCGCCATGACCACATACAGATAATATCCCCACAAAATGTTATAAACCCAGCAAAATGTTATAAACCCAGCAAATTCTGGACAGTCACCTCCTTCTAGGAAAGCATGAGGAATTAGAAAGTGCCCCATTTCTAGAATACAAGGAATCTGCAATATGATTTACAATCGTAAACATGACCCAGGACAGAGATTTCTGCGACAGACTCCTTTGTAGATGGACCATTTTAACGTGCTTATTATCCCTGTAACATTATGATTTAATTCGATACACACAAAAACACACAAGTAGTGCAAATCTTGTCAGTCATATTGTGTCAAACAGGATTTGGCGATTTAAATTAACACAATTATAACAAGCAGTAGTATAGACTAAGCACAGGAGGACATTTCTTAATAATGCTAGTCAACATTATTGAGAAATGCCCTCCAGGTGCAGGATGTGATTAACCCACCTGTAACAGGAGCGCCCACATGGGGTCATACCTTACCTTCAATTGGGTTATCATGGATGTGATATCTTGTAACCCTTATCTTCCAGAACAATCAATATAAACCTACTCTAGGCCCAACCAGTAAGAACTTCAAAAAGTAAAAACTTCTTGAAAGAAATGCCTCTTCCTGCCTTGATTTAGACAAGCTTTCTTCAATGTCTATAATCTAAGATAATCAGTATTGAATTTACAGATATGAAGTGAAAAGAAATACCCACTAGCATTCTAGCTGAATTCATTGATTCTTCTGGTAGTTGACATGGTAGGGAGACTCATCCCTCTGCATCATGGTACTTGGTGTTCACAGACCTCAATGAGCTGCTCACACACCTCAGGCTCCAACTTGACATGAGCAGCTTTAGACACCAGCTCCATCCATGAGCAGCTCACTCCTCACCTACTCAATCAGGTGACAATGCTCATTGCTCATCCCAAGCAACTCAGAAGGGTGTTTCTTAATAAGCTATGACTGCACACAACCTGTATGACTAAGAGTGATTCATATATTTCAATATCACTGATGACAACATATATTATGCCTCAAATCATCAAGGAATCCACTATATGCCATCACAGATCTACATTAGGGACTAAACAAATGCTCTACCAAATCCTAAGTGGATGATAACACAATGGGTGAAACTTAGGGAGAAATCTCTGAAGACAGCATGGGCCTTAACAAATAAGAAAACAATTAAAAACAAATTAAAGTGAATTTGGTATCAGTAGCACCAGTGCAAACACTTATAAAGGGTACTAATGGCTCATAGTAGGAGGGGAGGTTAGCGCAAAGTTTTTGCGGTACCCTGCCTAAAAGATGGTACTCATCATGAGAAACAAGAATCTGACCTTGAAATGTCATATAATGCTAGTAAGCACCAAGGAAAAGTATTTTTGATACTTTTGAAAAATCCAAGATGGCTGTCGTATGCTGAATAAAGCATTTTAGGCAAATATTCAAGATGGCTGCCATTATTGAAAATGATATTTATTGTGGGGTAGAAAAAGAACAAAAAACCCATTTGGCTTATAGTAGTAGTATTTGAAAGGGACAGTTTACCATCCCTAATATTAGATTAGAGGGCACAGATAGGCCTTGAGCCATCAGATGAGACTGACAAATGCATGAATTGCTCCCTCTTAAGGTTACAAACTCTCAATATTGACAAATCCATTGAATTTGTTTTATGTAATGAAATGTTCAGTCAGAGGATAATTAAATTGGCATTTAATGTGATTTCCTCATACTTATCTGAACAGTTATTATGCTGAAACTGGTTTTAAAATACAGGGATGGATATTTCATAGAGGTCTGAGATATGGAGGGCCTACATGAAATATCTGATGTCTGCCATACTCATCATGAAGTACACAGGCTTTCTAAAGAGTTACCTCTCACAATTAGTAATGGAACATATGTAAATAAAAAAGAAGTATTGATGGTGGACCTTACCAAGAAAGATTTTTATGCTTAACAAGGTTTCAAATGTGGTAAATGATTGAACGCATGTGTGTCAGTGGAACGTTATGCTGCTTCAGAGCATCTTATTGAATAAACAAAGGATATTGATAGGATGCAGCCATCCATGGATGGTCAGTGGAGAAGCCTTCTTGCTCCTCTGAGATGGGAGAGAACCTAGGGAAGGTGTAAGGACCTCTTTATCCATTACCCTTCCCCCTTGTTCCTCTGTGCTGGTGTGGGAGTGGGAAAGGTCAGTACATTAGGACCTATGACAGGGCATCTCCAACCAGCTCCCTCATCCTCTATGTGACTGTAGAGGAAGGGGAAATCTAAGGGAAGCCAGGTGAGGTGTCTCCACCTACCTGGCTCTTTCTGTAGCATATGGGGAAGTCAAGATGCAAGGAAGGCCTGACTCACAAATTGATATTTATCAATTCAATTGAAATTAATCTCCTGAGTAAATCACTCTAAGGGACATTTATTACTCTCAAGGTTTATGGAAAACATCAGAGATCATTATAACAAGGTTTTGATAGTAATATGAACCCACTGCAGTGAGACCTTGACTGTTTCATCCCTCCTGCTACAGACTAAAAAAACACAACTGGAATGCACTGATAGACCATTGAGGTAGATATGACTTCCCTTACATGAGAATATTCCCATGGAAGAGAGGCAAATTTGTTGTATGCCAGACTATCAGAGCAGGGCCTATGAGGCCATCTGGACCTTTTTAAACTATAAAAGCTCAGTTTGTTGCAAACTAACTATAAACACCATCAAAACATTTTCCGTCTGTATATAAATAATAATTGTGCTAATGAGCCAAGATCAGATATTCCGCTAATGAAGGCCATCTTATATATTCCTTTATATACCCCTCCAAAAAGTTTCCTGTGTTTGTCTTCTTGGAAATGATGTTTTAATCTATGTGATAGGCTTAGAAATGTTTTTTCTGCCTATGGCAGCCATCTTGGATTTTTCAAAAGTGTCAAAAATATGTTTTCTTGGTGCTTACTAGCATCATATGCCATTCCAAAGTGTTCCCTGTGTGTATTAGATAGGTAGTTATGTTTTATTCAATGCAATAGGCCTAAAAGTACTATTTTCACCCTATGGCGGCCATCTTGAATTTTTCGGAACACTCTAAATACTTCATTTTGGTGCAGAGTAATTTTATATAGCACCCCTCGGGTGTTTTAATGTATGTTTCATATGACCCTGTAGGATTAAAAGATGTAATTGAAATTGAATTAATTAAATATTTTCTGACTTTTTATCTTCGGAGGGCACGTACGGGGGGTTAGAGGTCTGAAAATCAAAAACGAAGGTCAGATTCTTGTTTCTCATGATGAGTACCATCTTTTAGACAGGGTACCGCATTGCTAACTTCCTTTTGACAAAATAACCTCCCCCCCGTACTCATAGTGAGGCTGTCCAATCATAGGGCTTTCTGCAGTGTCCTATGATTGGACATAAGAAATAACCCCTATGCTCCTCATAAATACCTACCTTACAGGCACGACATCCAATTTCTATGGTAACCAGAAAGTTAGCCCATCAGTAGGAGTGATGTACCAGTGGGAATGATGCACTCCTACATCAGTTGCCCTTAACTCATTAAACTTAAGATTTCCATGAAGTGTCATAAAGCAGGGTGAGTTACATGCTGGTATTGCAATGATGTACCTTTCCTAGCAGAAGTCTACTCCCATTTTAAGGGGTTATCAATCCATTTTTGATTTAATATTAGACAATGCATCATTCGACTTGTACATTGAAAAGCAGATTGCGTATTTAAATCTTTGGCCTCTTTTTGAGGTAGGGTGAATCTCAAAATTTGTTGGTCTCTGAAATCATTCTAAATTGGTAATCTGTGACATTTGCACTCCTTGCATCATACCTAGGTAATACTTATTCTGGAGGATAACAACCCAGACATTGGTCCGGCATAGTCTGGCTTTGGCTTGAAGTGTAACTAACTCTCTGGAGGTCATTTCTCAAGGTACTACGACTGCACACAACTACTACAACTTGAAACCCCCAATATTAGAGTCAGTGATCATAGGTAGTGCCCTATGACTGCTCTATATGATTAGCTCCTATGTAGTTATTATAGGTTTGGTAGGATATTGGGGTGTAATGTCACTAAAGTTAGTGTTCTCAATCCGATTTGAAGGTGAGTAGTCACAGCATGTTAAGCAATGACCGCCAGGTTAATGGTGATCAAAATAGACGATGGTGCACATAAACGTGTAGGTAAAGTGTCGACATGCAACGATTTGTTCCTCATGTTCTGTCTCAAACGATCGTCTATTGTACGATTTGCCCATCAGCATCAGTTACCAACTGCACTATAATTAATTGTTAAAATATGTGGAAAAGGGTCTTGGGCTTTTCAAAACTATTAGTAGAAATAGAAGCAGTGTATACATATGTACTCATACCATGTATATTGCTATATATATTTGGAGACAGATCCTACGTTTGAGTCAGATTCTAGTCAGATTCTGTGATCTTAGTGGCATTTTGGTGATCGTAGAGCTATTTGGGTTCTATGAAACATACCCCAGTTTCCTCATGTGTGGGTCTCTGGCTGTTCCAAACCAGGCCGGAGGCCATATTTGGAACAGCAAGAGACACACAAATGAAGAAACTGGGAGTGGAGAAACCTTTTATTGCATCTCTGTATTTAATTCAGGTTAGCTTGTTAAAACTACCCTCCAAAGTAACTTTTTGAGAATAGGTTTAAGGCAATTTTGATGACATCACAGTGGAGAATGGAGCCGTGAAGAATGAGATGTAGTTTCTTCACGCCCTGCTGGGGAATGGCTCTGCCTATCCTTTACTATAAGAGCTCTCATTCTCAATATAAAATAAAGGGCATTTCTCAATGCTTGAGGAATGCCCTCCTTGATAGCGCTAATCATGCATTAGAAGAATATAAGAGCTGTGGCCCAGTGACCACCGAACAGGTTGCTTCTACCATCATCTGTGGGCATTCCCCCAGAACTACATAACAGTTCATCAAGCTTCAACTGTGCAAATGACCAAAGGATCTGGAGGTTTATATTTCTTAACACACTACAACTGCATTCTTCAAGAAGTGCCAAAAATTCCCATTGGAAATTCACTGGCATTCGTAGCCCTAGGTCTGGGTTTGCTTTTAGTACATTGAAAAAAAGGACCTCCTGAAATTGAATCTGAGCTGGTCAACTACCCATGTACGTGGGTATCAATGATGTCTTATGTTAGCCCATCAAACTGACTTGTAAGCAGTCACACCAGATGATATATCGTAATAGGACACCAGGGTCTATGGAATAGCATACACCATACCTGGTTGCCATAGCAACCAATTCAATACTTTCAAAATTTGTAAGAATATTTGTAGGCTCTATATGCATCATCACATAGGGCAGGGATTCATGATAATATTTTGCTGCTTTCTACTTAAGACCTCGTATTTATTCTCACATCAATTTTAAAATTATTTTACAATTAAGACTGAAATTGCGTTCCTGAATGCAGGATAATTATGTTCCCTGAGGATTAATGGAACATCATTGTAGCTGCCTGGCAGGTATTTCAATGATTTTATGCACACTGGAAACACAGGGCACATTTTTTTCATTAGCAAGATTCAAAAAGTAAAGGAAGGGGCTGAGCTGTGTTAGTGGGATTAATACTTTCAAGGCTGCTAAAGCATTAATGAATATGAGTATGAGAATGAAGCACATTTTATTGGCAATAAAGAAAACACCAAATGGGGCAATTTACATTAATCAAACAGAATAACATACAAGTGCATTCGTCACCGAACTATTGTTTTAAAGTTTGTTGGATCCATAAACTTCTCTTGGGCAATTAATTCTCACAATGTGCATCTTTGGTCAATACACAATGCAGTCTTTTCTAAAGGTTCTCCACTATGCAGGACATTCAATCTGGCAGATCTTTCATTCTGCAGGCCCGTTTTGAGTTTTGCTGGATGGAAACATACTTGATACTTCAGATCCATTTTTGTATAAAAAAAAAAAAGAAAAAATTGAAAACAAAATTTCAATTTTCCTTTCTACTGAGCTGTTCATGAAACCTTCTTAGGAAAACTCTGCATAATTTTTTGTTTGCATTTTCTGCTGGTCCTACAGCTGTTTTTGCTGGCCATAGCCAGTGTCATGCACCTTTTGGGAACCACTTTTATTGACCTTCAAATATTTGATGCGTTTTCCACATCACATATTTTCAATGACAAAACAGTGTGATAGCAGGGATACTGTATATTCATGGTAATAGTGTGAACTTCATATTGACTGGACAGTTTGTACAACTCTAAACTTCAAAGAATACAGAACAGGAGGCTATTTCTAAACATGCTACAAATGCATCCTCCAGGTTGTACCGAAATTCTCATAGGAATGGCCCTGGTTGTAGGGATGTGTGCCATCATAGTGGATTAAGAACTAACCTCCTGAACATAAATGTGTATAGGGAAGTGGCCTTATACATGTTCTGACCCATCTAATTCAAACTCCCATACTCAGCCCAACCAACATGTCCCTAGCATTGATTCAATTACAGGAAAATACTCTCCCCCTTTGTGTGCCTTATGTCATTTGGTTCCCGGGTTCTGTGCAACTGGACACAGCCTGTACAAATATATGGCTTGTATGTCTGATGCCCTGTAAAAAAGTCAATGTTTGTAGTGGGAAGTAGCTACGGCTTAGAATCATTAGTCTCTTTTGTAACAGGGGAAATGATGGTAACAAATTTTTCTTTGATATAACTCGCAAATGGTATATATTTACATTGGCATTTCTGAATTTGCACCATGTAATATATACTATAAGAAATGACAGTCGAATCGACCAGACATTCATGTAAACAGTCAATTTCTGATGCAGTGAAGCTGTGTAATTTCTGTGATGAAGCCACAGAAAACAGTACTTATGTGGAATCGCCATGAAAATAACAGTGGAATCTTTGTCCCAATGTTGCCAGATTATATGATATAAATGTAAATCATGAGGGTTCACAAGAAATAACCAAGTTTACTGTGACAGTGTTATTTTTACTCTACATCAGGGACACAATGAAGCTTGACATTAATGAGGGAATTTCTCAAAAATGCTAGCTTATATTATTGAGAAATTCCCTCCTGAGGGCACTTGAGTCACATAAACTGTATGACCATAAAATGTCCACCTTCATGTATTGTAGGACTTGGAGACTAACCCTGGCCTTTCCCTATACTCCCCTTGTGAGATAATGTCAAGAATGCAGGTTCCCTTGACCCAGTCCTCTGAAACTACCCCACCGAACAGTAGGTGGTCCTCCCCATGTCTGCAAGACCACTGTCCATACCATATACTGGTAGCCCTCCTCAAATATTTGATCAACTATCCACGCTCTACCAATTGTAGAACATTCTGCTTCTCAAAAGGGTGCTTGTCCTTCCACCCCATAACCATCCCCTTCTCTTCTCTCCAAACCCCCTCTCCACTGACATAATCATATGGTGGGTAAAGTTACCTATATAAATCACCCTCTGAAACACTAAGTCTTACTACCTCCCTGTCTATTACATTTATATATATATATATATATATATATATATATATATATATATTTATATATATATGTAATATACACACACACACACACACACATATATATATATATATATATGGGACTATATACACCCGTGTATATATATATAATTAATATGTGCAGTGGCTGGACCTACTTTTCCTCCAGGAGCGCGCATTGGTATGGATGACGTCATAGTAAACATTAGCGCCTATAAAAGCTGCGGGATCCAAATTAACCGTCAGTTGGCGTATATCCTCCGAGCGGCACACACCACGCTGGGTGGTGCCGGAAAATTTAACTTTATTCTTTGGGTTTTTCGTATAACTACGGTACTGTACCCTGCAATATGGGTAGGAAATCGACGGGTGGTGTTAAAACCAAGCCTGATACTAAGAAAACTGCAAAGAATACGAGGAATAAGGCCAACTCTAGGATTTCGAGCAGCTCGGATCCAAATATGGTTGACCCGGTGTCACCTGTTCCAAAAGCTTCAGGAGTTAGTTTGGGTTTAGCTGCTGACCAGACGTTCATCAATTTGGAGGAGAGGACTACGGTAATGGAAGACCAGCTTGCTGATATCAAAGATCTTCTTGAGACCATAGCGGCTAAACAGAACAATCCGGTAGAAGGGGCGTGTCGAGCGGACTCACGTGGGAATGTTTTGACGGAGGATTCCAAATGCACGGTAACCAAGCAACGGGGGAGACGTAGGCAGCGCTCGCCAAGCGACTGGGGAAGCCATGACAACAGGAATCCAAGATGGCGACGGGACCGTTCTTCTTCGTCGGACTCAGAGAAGGATTCATCTTTTTCAAGGGGTTCCTCCACTGATACTACCCGCTCGACACGTAGAAGACATCGGGGTGAGTTCGATCAGAAGAATTACCTAGAGAAAAATTCCAAAATTGATTGTATTGAACGGTTAATGCTGGTAAATGTACGTCTTGCGAAAGACAAGTATGAGGAGGGTGAAGATATTTTCCATTTGCTTAGCCACCTTGAAATGCTAGTCGAAAAATCGAGTACAAGAATCTATACGGTGTCTGCTTTATCTAAATATGACAAGTCTGTAAAGGATAGGGCAAACAAGAACGGGTTTAAGGCTTTCGAAAGGGTAGACAACTCTGATATCCTTAGGTATTTGTCTTACGACGGGACCGTCCAGGCCCAGAAAGGTCAGGTGGCAAAGCCCAAATCTTTCAAATCTAGGTCAGCTCGTACTTGTTTTGCTTTTAATAGAGCAGAAGGCTGTAGGGAAGATCCCTGTAAATACCGTCACGCTTGTGATGTGTGTGGTTCTCCTAGCCATGGCAAAGAGAAATGCCAAAAGAATAAGAAGGATTAGTGTGTCGCCCTTAGGCCGGGTCCTATTTTAGAATCTGAAAATGTGATGCCTGATTTTAATTTAGTATGTACGGTTGACCCGCCTAAGCCCCCCGGTTCTATCATTCCGGGTGATAAAGTTAATAATGATAGCTTAAATATGTATAATCCTTGTGATTTGTCAAAGAATTTGTTTAATTCTTATAGTTGCCCAGTACAGGGTGAGGTTGAACCACTTTTTACGGTGGAGTGTCTAAATAGACCCAGCATCAGGGTCTATGACAGTTGTGTTAATGGTGTATGTATGTGTGAGCACTTCATTTATGGTAGAAAGGCCCAGATACTCCCGTGTCGACTGGCTAGTTTTCTTAGGCAGTCAGACCTTATTAATATCAATCAGATTGAGTCTGATTTTCTATGGTGTGGTTTTACTGAAGGTTTCAAAATAGTTGACCCAGGGTGTGATACAACATATGATTGTAAAAATTATAAGTCTATTCTAGAAGATAGATTTTATAAAGAAATGTGCAGTATTATTGAGGAGGAGTTGAACCAGGGTCTAGTTACTAAAACTGAGTGTAAACCCCAATGTATTCACTCCTTAGGGGGTGTGGAAAAATCTAATGGTAAGCTTCGTCCTATTACCGACTGCAGTATGTCTGATAATATCTCTATAAATAATTATATGAGTACTACTTCTAGCCCCTTTTCATACAACTCTATTAGCACTGTTACATCTCAGTTAGATAAAGACGATTTTATGAGTGTGGTAGACTTGAAGTCAGCCTACCGGTCTATAGGAGTTTACGGTCCACACATCAAGTATCAGGGGTTTCGCTGGGATTCTGGTAGTGGTGCAGAATTTTATGAAAGTAACCGCCTAACCTTTGGCCTAAAATGTGCTCCATACATTTTCAACAGAATATCTGATTTTATTGTCTCAGTGGCAAAATTCTATGGTATTGAAAGGATTGTAAATTATCTAGACGACTTTATAATTATTGCTAATACTGAGGAAGAATGTAGACGTCAGAGAAATATTCTCATCGAGTGTATGGAATTTATGGGTTTCAAAATCTCCACAGAAAAAGTAACTGAACCTTGTCAAAAATGTGTTTTCCTTGGTATACAAATTGACTCTACTATTATGGAATTATCACTCCCCCAGAGTAAGGTGGATAAAATGAAACTGGCCATAGAGGATTGTATAGGTAGGGCGTATGTGTCAAAAATATCCTTGCAGAAAATTGGTGGTTTAATGTCGTTTTGCTCCCAAGTGGTTAGGGGAGGCAGAACTTTCAGCAGGAGATTGTTTGACCTTTGTGCAAGGGCCAGAAATAGGGGTGTTGTTAAACTTAATGAGGAAACTCGAAATGACCTGCTGTGGTGGAGGGATTTCTGTAGAATTTTCAATTGTAAAAATATCATTTTGAATGATAATGAATGTACTCCTATGTATTCCGATTTATCTATACGGGGCTTTGGAGCCTGGTTTGATAAGGATTATTTGTATGGTACTTGGGACGATTCTAACCCCATGATGGACTGTGTGGGTCATTTTGTTCGAGCCCCTAAACTTGATAATCTGAAAGTTCATCATAGAAATATTAATGTGTACGAGCTCTATCCGGTGATGGTAGGTCTTAAACGCTGGGTGAAGAAGTTCGCCAACACTAGAGTTCATTGCATTACGGATAACATGCAAGTCTTGGCCATGTTGAACACTGGTAGATCCAAGAATAAGTTGTGTATGTCCTGGTTGAGGGAAATTTTTTGGCTATGTTTTATACATAATATTGAGATATATGCAACATATATTAAATCTGAGGAGAATGTTTTAGCGGACCATTTGTCTAGGCTAGATTACAAAGGTGTTCCTCTGAAATGTAAAAATGTTTTAACTAGTTATAACATGTGTTGCTATGCTTCCAGATCTGAGGGAGCTAGAGCGGAGAAGGAGAAGGTTTTTGTACAGGGGCGTGGCTGAGTCCACACGTAAGGTTCGCAAACAGCAGTTTGGCAGGTACAAAAAATTTTGTAAAGTTTTTAACTTCATTCCCCTACCTTGTTCTCCTTCTCAAGCTTCGTTGTATAGTGTGTATTTATCAGATAAAATGAAACCTGTATCTGTTCGGAACTATTTGTCTGCAGTATGGTATTATCAGAAATTGGAAGGTTATTCTGATTATAGTAGTAGTTTTATTGTAAAAAAGACACTGGATGGTATTGAACGTAATTATAAATGTTCTTCTGTTAAAACAAATCCTTTAACTCCAAGTGATATGTTGAAAATCAAATCTAATTTGAATTTGTCTGTATATGAGGATGTAGTCTTCTGGTCAGCTATCTTATTGTGTTACCAAGGTGTGTTCAGGGTGGGTCATGTAGTCGATTCCCCTCATAACTTTGAATCAAAAAATGTGTCTATTTATGTTGACTGCATTCGCATTGCTGTCAAATCTTCTAAAACTGACCAGTATGGTAGGAAACCTTACGTGGTGTATTTGAAGAGGAATGATTATTCTGGTCTTTGTCCAGCTAGATACTTGGAAATTTGTAAGAAGTCTAAAGGTAGATTATTGTTCAATATATGTAACAAACCGTTAACTTATAATTATATTAATACCAGGTTGAAGGCTATGTCTATAAAATGTGATATTCCCTACAGAGTTTCAACTCATTCACTCCGACATGGTGGAGCAACACTTCTAAAGAACTCTGGTTTAAAGGTCGATGATATTAAAAAGAGAGCAAATTGGAAATCTAATGTGGTATATAATTATTTACATGATTCTAAGCAAGACCTACTAGCTCTGGATGTGATGTTATAGTGTGGAATGGTGTATCCATTGTGTTTGGCGGTTTTTGGCATGTACAGAATTGATATTGACTAAGTCAATTCTCACCAAACCCACTGTCTCCTTCCTTATTCCACTTGTGATATTGATATAATATTTATTATAATATTTGTTATTATTATTATTCCCAACGAACATAATTAACTTATGGGACTATATACACCCGTGTATATATATATAATTAATATGTGCAGTGGCTGGACCTACTTTTCCTCCAGGAGCGCGCATTGGTATGGATGACGTCATAGTAAACATTAGCGCCTATAAAAGCTGCGGGATCCAAATTAACCGTCAGTTGGCGTATATCCTCCGAGCGGCACACACCACGCTGGGTGGTGCCGGAAAATTTAACTTTTAATCTTATCATTGTATATATTGTATTTACATTGTTATATTGTATCTATTATTGTATTTATTGTATTTATATTGTTATATTGTACTACTTATTGTATTTTTAAATTATTGTCTTATTAATAAAGGCATGTACAGAATTGATATTGACTAAGTCAATTCTCACCAAACCCACTGTCTCCTTCCTTATTCCACTTGTGATATTGATATAATATTTATTATAATATTTGTTATTATTATTATTCCCAACGAACATAATTAACTTATATATATATATATATATATATATATATATATATATATATTGAATAAAACATGTGTATGTCTACCTATCATTTCCAAACTATATGCACTGTCCAGTTATCACCTCATAAAAAGTCAATATAATTTAGAAACATGCAGGCATCAAAATTAATCAAAGGATTAATGAAGGACTTCCCACAAATAGCAATGTCTATTGAATAGACGTCTCTATTCCTAATAGTGGTAAGCCCAGATTGCAAACCCTGAAACAGTGGTTTCTTGTAGCCTGTAAACTTTTGGGACTGACGCTGTCAAGAATAACCAGTTTGGTCTTCTCCAGTATTAATACGTAGGCATTCTGCCAGGGGTGACAGACTTTTAGTGGTTTGCTTTAAATGCTGGTCACATAGAACACCCTATTGGCCCTACATTTCTTGTTCTGAGAGTGTGACACTCACACACCCCTAAAACACCATCATACATTGCCTCAGCTACATAGATTGACCCAGCTCCATATAATTGTCACAGTCGAAGTGCTCCTAAAGTGGCCCTGGTCCAGGAGGAACAGCTCAGAGAGTAGCTCATTGTGAAATGTTGTTTATTTATAGAACAAAGGGCAAAGGTCCCACTAAGGGCCCTGTTCATGTGATGTAAAATGATTAGGGGAGAATTTGTATGTGCTAAAATAGTTGTATAGCCAATGCTAACACCAAAAAAAATCAATTCAACCAATGTTGGGCCTAGTTGAAATCAAATTTTCCTAGGTTGACAGCTTCATGACCTGTCACTCAAGAGTAGTTAGTTAAGGATGTGTGGCAGTCCCATCTAAAGTTAAATTTGACAGGTTTTAACTTGTTTATCTTATGCTGTTCAATAAGAAGACCCTGGTGACTCTACAGTTTTTTTGTGTGAGGTAAATCCCCCCCCCTTTCCAAACCTCAATCAAATTCTGGCCAAAATCGATATATTCACCTTTTAACCACTTTCCTATTCTTAACATCAGCCCCCGTGTTAAATGATGTTAATCATTACTCATCCCCTCACCTGCTGCTTGTTTTCTGCATCCTGCATATTCACCTCCATCTCTCAGAGTGTCCCTGTCTATTTATAGCCTATAACCTTAATAAGCTGATTGTCTAATAATCAATCCTTTGAAAACCACATAGTACCATGACCATTGGTCAGAATGATGCATAAATATAGACAGGGGAGTAAATTGCCATTGCTCCTGACCCTATAAGATTCATAGATTCTGAAAGTGTCAGTGTGATGCAAAATGCACTGCATTGGTGCTTCATCACGGCAAGAAAGTTGACCGTGAAGGCATCATGTAACCCTTAAAGGGTTGATGTTGTCAGTCTGCTGACCTACCTATTTCTGGTTTACTAGATGCTTCTCTCTCCCTTTCGTTGTTTCATCCACAGTGCCTTCTTGCTGCTCACTCCATCATCCTATACTTTCCTAATCCTCCTCCTTGATCGTGAATCCCAACTACTTTTGAGTCCCTTCCCCCAATACCCTTCTACCACACTATCTGCCTTCCTGCCTAGCTCTCAGTGTCCATCATCACTGCTCTGCCACCCATATCTCTTATCTATCTGTTCCTAATGGGACCCCCTGGTGCCCTGGTTGTCTTCCCCTTGGCTCTTCAAAGAAGGGTGAAAGAAATTTCTGCCCATTGTTTTTGTGCATTGAAACTGGGGATAATTACTAGGCATATTAATCATGCTTCAGTAGACATCAACAGATGATTTTGAAATCAAAGGAAAACAAATTACAAATTGTTAGACCTATGAAAACACAATTCAGTCAACAGAACAGATCTAAACCAAACAGAACCTAATGGACACAATGAAAGAATGAAAATAATTATCTGCACATCAAGCACCAAAAGGTAGAAACAATGATAAATCTCTAGATACAAGGTACCCACAGGTACAATAAATGATGGTCACCACTTTCAGTCTTTATCGCTTGTCCTGCCATAAAACAGACCATTATACCCTTCCATGATGCCCAAGTTGCCATAGAAATGACCATATTTCACCCTTGAATGCTTGTAATTATACATTATTCAAATATTCTATTCCACCCATGCCCATAGCAATCATGGCGCGATAGCTGCAAGTTGTGCTTTATATAAATACATGGGTTTTTGAAACACGACATGGCTATATTTGCTGCAGGGATGGATATACCTATATTGACACCATGATTGGAAACCATCCTGCCATGTATGGGGACCTTTCCCAGCAGATTGAAACCAATTTACTGAAGAGATCAATGTATATTATGACAAATGGACTCGGCTATACAAGACCTATTTCTCGGTACAAACAGCGCAGTCCACGCTATGGCCATAATGATAATAATCCACACAAAATGGTATAAAACCAGTTCCATAAAAAGTGCAAGCTATCGCCTCCATGCTGCTTCCAGGAAAGCTTGCATGCATGCATGGAACATGAAGGGGATATCCCTTGCACTAAAGAAGAAATTGAAGCAAGAAGTCTGGATTCTGGACACCCACCTTCATCTGGTAAAACGGGAGGAATTGGGCATTGAAAAGAGCCCCTTTTTCTAAAAAGCAAGAAATCTGCAATATGGTTTACACCATTCTCCAATTGTAGACAAGACCTGCAAACAGACTCCTTTGTAGATTGACTTTTTCAACATGCTCATTATCCCACATTATGATCTACTTTGAAACTAACAGACAAATGGTGCAAATCCTGTCAGTCATATTTTGTCAAACAAGATTGGGTGATTTAGATTTACACAATTATTGCAAATAGTAATATAGACTATGCCCAGAAGGACATTTCTTAATAATGCTAATTGATGTTATTGAGTAATGCCCTCCAGGTGCAGGATATGATTACCCCAGCTGTATAATTTACCTGTCCATTCACACCTGTAACAGGAGCATCCACATGGGGTTATACCTTACATTTAATTGGGTTACCAAGGCTAGCCCAGCCGGCACGTTGACATGGGCTCCAGCTGGGAACCCACCAGCTGGAGCCCATGTCCAATGTCCAAGATGCCAGGTCAGGTTGGCCATGCCCAGAGTGCACCTGGCAGCCATTTACCATATTAAACCAATGTCTGGGGGAGCCCAGAAAGCCTGATGGGTTTCCATCTGGGGCCCAAGTGGACTTGGTGGCGCGGAGGTTACCTTTCACCACTTCATGTTACAGAACAATCATTGCAAAGTCTACTCTAGTTACATTTTCAATAACTTTGCTCATATCATTGTCTTTTTTTTCTAAACGTATTGGGTTGCGATATTTCAGTTATGTTATTGCCTGTCAAAAATGAGAAAATTGAAAAACCTCCATCAAAACATTCTTTGAAAATCTATTTTTCAATTGGCAATTACTTAACTATATGGAAAGCATGGGTGATGCCAATCCAGTGGATACTAAACAGGCTCTCCCTACTCAATGATCATTGTAGGTGGCAGGAATGGTTTGAGCCTAGAATGTATGTATAGAAACTCCCTCCCACAAAAAAGGGAAGAAAGGCAAAGACAAACTAAACAGCTACCATAGAAATTGCTGAGGATTTAAAGTATAGGTATCACCACTTAAAAATAATATTGTACCCACCAGCATTCTGGCCGAATCCATGCTTTCTTCCCACAGGGACCTCAGTAGTTGATCAATCACACAGCTTTGGCTTGGGCAGTCTCTACATGGTGGTATAAACCAACCCCTTGTTGTACCTGGTGTTCACAGACCTCAATGAGCTGCTCACACACCTCAGGCTCCAACATGAGCAGCTCACCGACCTCAGACACCAGCTCCATCCACGAGCTGCTCAACACTCACTCATCACCTACTCACTCACTCACTCAGGTAACACTGCTCACTGCCTATCCCCACCAACTGAGAAGGGCATTTCTTAATTTATGAATATGCTATGACTGCACACAGCCTGTATGACTGGGATTCCTGGGGCCTATTTCCATATCACAGACAACAGCATACGATATGCTTCAAATCATCAAGAAACCCACTATGTGTCATTACATACAGATCTACATTAGCGACTAAACTGCTGCAATTCCTGTACCAAATCCTATGTGGATGGTAACATAAGGGGCAAATCAGGGGAGGAATCTCTAAAGACAGCTGTGGACCTTAAGCAATAAAAAAGTGTAAACGTTGAAGGTGCGACCACTTTAGTAGGGTACCAATGGCAAACTCATAGTGAGGCTGTCCAGTCATAGGATTTTCTGCAGTGTCCTCCTGAGGTCCAAGGAGGTATTTCTGGGAGCTCATAATAACTGCACAGTGATAGAGGCTTCTTGATAAATCAGTCCTATAGTAAGAGACTATTAGTGGTCCCTTCTAGTTACAATGTGCTTTGGCAGAGTTAGAATATCTCAAGTTGTAGAAAGCTTAGAAATAACCCCCAAGTGAGACAGCTCCTCACCTGTAGAATAACCTACCTGTAGCTCATTATACCTACCTCCAGGGCCTCTACAGGTATGATTATTTCTATTGTAACCAGGTGGCTATCCCTGCAGGAGTGCATCATGCCCGCTGGTTAGAATGATGCACTAGTCTGTCCATCATGCCGACCCTCAGTGAGTGTGTCAGCCACATAGGGTGGACACGGTGCCTTAATGTAGTCCTCGTGCCTGCGAGTTACTCCCCAGGGCTACAGCCATGCATCATGATAACCAATGGGCATGATGCATTATGGCATTAGATGTACTTAAAGGGTAAATGGATTGCATGATGTCGGGGGGGGGGGCATCTACCAATCAGGTTAATTGGCATTGTTAAGTAATGTCCTCCAGAAAAGCTTATGTTCACGTGTAATCTTAATGTACCAATGCATGGCCAGAAAGTTGTTCGCCCTTTAAGGGCCGTTGATGTATTAGAATGAATGGACCAAACATGCATTTAGCTTTAAGAAACGTGCACGTTTTATGTAACATGAATTTACTTAGCAAGACAAAATAAATATGCACCTTTAATCAATTGGTTCTCTCTTTTTTTTTGGCAAGACCCTCCAGTTCTCCATACATCCATCTTGATGAGGTAGCATCACGTGTATTGGTCGTCATGATGCACAAATACAGCATAGGTGAGTAACTCGCTAGCCCTGCATTAATGCATCATGCTAATTCTATGGACTTGACACACTGTTGACATGGTTGGCATAATGTGCCACTGCACTGAAGGCATCAGCACTACCTACATGTCTGCACTGAGACTCACCAGCACTGCATTGCTGCATCATGTTACAGAACAATCATTGCAAATTCTACTCTAGTTACATTTTCAATACCTTTGCTCATATCTTTTTTTTTGTCTAAAAGTATTGGGTTGTGATATTTAAGTTATGTTATTGCCTGTCAAAAATGAGAAAATTGAAAAACCTTCATCAAAACCTTCTTTAAAAATCTATTTTTCAATTGGCAATTACTTAACTATACAGAAAGCGTGGGTTCATTGTGGGTATGTCAGTAGAATGATTACCGTTGTCAGACACTGTTAATGATCATGGGATTACTTAACGATGGCTTACCAAATTAAACACCAGCTCTGTTTACCCATGATTCTTTTCTATATCACTTGGCAACTTGGCAAGTGTGGAATACACCAGACCAACTTCATGAAATATTATTTTCAAAACAAATAGGTAATAAAAGTCTATCAAACAAGCATTTCACCAATGTGTCATAAAAAAATAGGGAGACCGAGGAGAAGAGTTTTCTGGGAATCCCCATAAGAGTGAGATCTGCTTTGTTTTGACATACAAACAGCAGATTTATGAGCTGATGAATGATCACCAAACAATGTCAGGGATTACTTGTCATGCATAATTCTTATGGGAGGGTTTTTTTTTAAAAAAAAACGACCTACCTGTTCTGATCTGAGAGTAGTAGAAAGGGAACAACCTCATGTCTCCAACCAATGGCTTATCAGATTGTGCATTGTGTAAGGTCAAAAGAGAGTCTGTTGCAGGATCACCAACTTTTACACAGGTGCCTTAGTAGTTGTTCAATCACACAGCTTTGGCTAGGGTAGTCTCTACATGGTGGTATAAACCCACCCCGTGTTGTATACTTGGTGTTCACAGACCTCAATGAGCTGCTCACACACCTCAGCCATCAACTCTACATGAGTAGCTCACTGACATCAGACACCAGCAGCATCCATGAGCGGCTCATTCTTCATTTATCACTCCGGTGTCACTGCTTGTCCTCACCAACTCAGGTAAGGAGGCAGTTTCCTAACATGCTACAAATGCACACGGTCTATAACCCAGATGAACTCTCTTGCCAGCACTTCATGGTGCAGTATGCCCAGCCGCCTGGAGTGTATCAGCCCATAGTGTAACATAGTGTGAGCAACTCATCATTGCTACATTCTTCCATCATGACGTCCAGTGGAGATGATGCTTTAAACCATTAGTGGCACTTAAAGGGTTAATGGGTAGTAGGATGTCAGAGGGGATTTATCAATGAGGTTAATTGGCATTATCAAGTATTATACCACGATTTCTGGGTTACACAGTGCTTTTTGGTGGCTATTCCCATCCACATATCTGTCGATATTGCACACCCTGTAGGCTGTAACATCAATTTTGTAAGGTGTGCGGTTATCCATGGATAACAGGCACCCGGTGCCATTATCCATGGATAACCAGCACACCTTACATGTCCTTTCATGTCACACCCACGAAATATTCCAGGCCAGGGTAGGGATCAAACCTGCAGTCTCACATCCCAAATCCAACTCCCTATGCACTGCCCCACAGGGACTGACGAGATACGCTCGGTTCGAACCACGTCTGGATATGATACAAAGCCGTGTGCGCTGTCGCTGTCCGCTGCCGGGCGAGGAGGTGTATTATACACAAACATAACAGTGAGACGCGTCTTTTTTCTCCGTGTGTGCTGTCGCTGTCTGCTGCCGGGCACAGAAGGAGGAGACGTGGTGGTCTAGCGGTTAGTGCGTTGCGCTCAGCCGTGAGAGGTCCGCGGATCGCGTCCCGGTCTAGGCGCATCTTTTTTCCCTGTGTGCGCTGTCGCTGTCCGCTGCCGGGCGACGAGGTGTATTATACACAACCATAACTGCGAGAAGCATCTTTTTTCGCCGTGTGCGCTGTCGCTGTCCGCTGCCGGGCGAGGAGGTGTACGGCCTCGTGTCATTATCCTTCACTAACACACACTCGTCATGAGTTATCCATTGGTTACTTGTTCAATACCCTCCTGAAAAGCTTATGTTTATGCACCATCTTGATGCACCAATGCAAGAAAGCTGTTAATGCTTTAAGGGCCGCTTATGCATCAATACATCATGCCCATTGGTCGGCATGGCGTTGCATGAATGCAGCCCTAAAAATAACTCACCAGTGATGCATCCATGCATCATGCCCACCCTACAGTTCCGGAGGGTCGCCATGAAGTGCTGGCGAGTGGCTTTGAGAGCACTTCAGTGGTGTGGCGTGTAATTCACACTCTGTTGGATGACAACCCAGGCAGTGTCCAACGTTTGAGTTAAAGTGAATTTTATCCTAGAATTGACACAAAGGTCTTTCGTATTGTGACTTAAAGGGAAACACTACCCTCCTTTCATGACATCATATTTTAAAGAGTCCGGTAATGTTATCAAAATATGTTTGACTATAGAGGAGAGCAGCCGGTTTATGTGATGTATATGATGACGTCACAATTGGGCTAAATGCACTCAATACTGATTTTTGCACAGCACTGTTAACCTACAATCAAACTCTGTTTGTAGCATTTTACTGGCACAATTTGTCTATTATCTTTGAGAGACATTAAAATATTACCTTACAGAAGGTTCTGGTATAAGCTCATGATGGCGTATAGTTTATTATTCTAATTATAGCACATTGTCATACCCTCCATGCATAAATAATGCAAAACCTGATGCATTTAGCCCAATCGTGACGTCATCAGATGCATCATATAAACCTGCTGCTTTTCTTTTTATTTGATACAAGGGCTTTCAAAATAATGTCATGAAAGTAGGGTAGTGTTTCCCTTTAAATGTCAAGCCAATGTTCATGAATGAGTAAGGATGTAGGCACAATACTCAGTATTTTTCACCACCACCAAGACCATGCACACCAACACCAGCATTGATCCAAGGTGTCATTGCTGGGTATGAGTGGAAATATTGGATGCTAATCCCTTAATATTTACTCTTTCCAATGGACGTGTTGAATGTATGACTCCCTGAAACTCTTTATTGTAATTGGTGAATAGCTAATAGGTGAAAAGCTTGTCCCTCGGCTTATCTCCCATCCTCAGGTAGGCATTTCCAAAGATGGTACAACTAGACCCGTTCAAATCGTAGTAGGATCCTTCACTCTAGTGCCATTGCAGCCCTGCATCTACAGTGGTCACTAATGACTGCAATAGTATGACTGCCCAACCATACCCTGTGTAATTTCTACATAAGTGCTGATCTTCCAGAGCAGCCTTAGTACATTCCCTATGATTGCCGATTCTAATTTTGAGGGTTTCAAATCGTACTTGGCTTTATACCGACTTAGCTGGTTCAATTATCAGCCAATGAAATAACACCAACTATTCACTGCGGTCCTCTTAGGGGGCAGTGGTACCCACCAGATGACTGTTATCAGTAATAAGAGCTGGGAACCAGCGTCAGTAATGGCCCTCCCCATTGGACAATCCGCTACCTCGGTAAGGACTACATACTATAGTAATGCATTATGTGCATAAGTCATTTGTGATGGTGAGTAACTGACCATCCCTACATTAATACATCATTTCCAGAACTAGTCACTTGACATACTGCTGAAAGGGAAGGCCGGCCAATGCAGTGCAGGAAAGTAGACTCGCCAGCACTACTAATTACCTGCACTGGGACCCGCCAGCACTACTAATTACCTGCACTGGGACTCGCCGGCACTGCACTGCTACATCATGTGTTCTGTGGTATAATGCTGTCCTTAAAGTGCTAGAAATGGTTTGGTTCATTGTGGGTATGTCAACAGAATAATAACTGTTGTCAGACACTGTTAATGATCATGGGGTTACTTAACAATGGCTTTCCAGGAAGGTATTTCTCAATATAGTATGACTGAATACAGCCAGTACGATTTCAAACACTCAAAATTACAAACTGATCTGTATGATCAGCACTTGTGTTCATAGTCCGAGGACGAGATTTGGTAGGGCAGTTGTACCAGTAGAATCATTTAGTGACCGTTACACACAGAACTGTTAAGGCATTAGAGTGAGGGATCCCACTACGATGTGAAGGGGTCTAGTCATACCATCTGGAAAAATGTCTTCCAGATACATTGCACAAGGCCAAAAAAATATATGGGTCTGTTGCAGGATTACCGACTGTGCCTCGCCAGTAGTGGCCACATAAATAAATAAATACATGCCATTGACAACTGTGACTTATTCATTTAGTGGATTTGATCCTTGCAGAAACAGTATAACCGATGAAGGGGTAGGCTTAGTGCAGATAGACTGATATCCATATTTGTTGATCCCTGTGTGCTAAAATCTGGTCTTATTGTAGTTCCATGACCGTCAGTACCATTGCTCATATGGATGGTGCCCTGGAACATGCCATATCCAGGTTTGGTTGAGAATATGATTTGGAGGAGCTTGAAACTGTCTTCAGATGTGAATGTCACCGCTGCTGAGATATCATGTAATTGAAGGTGAGATCATATATCCTGAGATTTTGTCAAAATTGCATTAATGTGCGAAACAAGGAATAATGCTCCTTGTTGAATCAATGTACTTTTTATGTTGACCTTCTTCTTTTGATAACATGTGCAGACATTTAGTGGAATGGCTGCAGAGGAGCAAGATTTGTTCATTGGAACATTTGACAGGAGACTGACCCCATGACTCGGTTAAGTGTGTGCTTTCTTTGTACTTAGGTTTAGAAGACCCATGAGTATTTGGTAAGCATCAAAGGGAGTGGTTAGTCTCCAACGATTGGCTCTCAGGTTTTCTGGAAGAAGTGGGTATCCTTTTCTGAACTTTCTTGGCAGAACCAGGAACATCATAGGCAGATTTCCCTCTGTTCTCCCAACCTCAGTTTTCATAATGCCACCAAATCTTGTTCTATGGTCACTGAAGAAAAGGAGTGCTGTATTGTTTCAAATGTCCAATCTCTCAAAGTATTAAAATATTTCTGAATACAATTGATCTAACCGCCTGGAATCAGTTTGTTTATTGTGGGATAAACCTGTAAGAATGTCCGATTTATGGGTTTTGATCCTTGTACTTTGCAACAAACTTTGCCAGATAATCCAGAATGAGCCTTGACTCTATGACAAATTTCTCACATCCTTTGTACTTGAACTTCTTTTTCTTCTGCATAGCCAGATTAAGAGGTCTGAAATAATGATCTGTAGGGGGAGTCCTAAAACCCTTTTCTGGTAATTAAGCATACCCATGTGAGGCTTATCTTGTGCAAAGAATGTTTTATAACCTGCAGTAGCATAGTCTTTAAAACCCAATAGTAACTGATCAAACGGGCCCTTTCTAGGTACAGCTATTTCTTCTACATGAAGACCTGTCAGAAATGGCACCATATTTGGGAAGGTGTTAAGACCAACCTTAGTGTAGCCCAACAATTCTGTTGCACCAAGAGTGTCTAAAAGATACTTCCTTGTCTTTGTTGATACTGGCTGAATGAGACATGGAGCCTGTTCCCAGCAGTAAAACATTCCAAGTGTCATCTTTTCTTTTTGTTTGATATGGGATGCTTTTCACTTTATCTACCACAACAGCATGATAATTTCTGTAAATCAACTTTTTCAAATTCTTATTCTTGTAACAGGACACTTTAACAAACTCCTGTTTTAATTTAGTTCCCCTTCTCATCGAAAATGTGAGAGGCTTGCTGAGATGAGTTGAATTGTCTTTACTGTTTTTTACGCAGTATGATCTGATGCTGACAAATTGCTGTAGTGTATTTCCTTCAGCAAGGACAGGTTCACTCTCAAGTAGTTCTTTTCTATATATGTTAACTGTGGTGTCCATCTACAAGAAGGTATCTCATCTTTGGCAACATATGATAATATAGTCGTGTCGAATGGGTCGAGAATAGGAATCTTACAACTTGGTTCTTTCACAGCTGACTTCCTATGTTTGGCAATATCTGATAATGTAGTCTTGTCGTAAATTAAGGATCAAGTATACACTGCAAAAATGGTGTTTAGATCCTAAACACAATTCTAAACATATTCTTGCAACGTTTTTGTAATCACATTAATTTCCTAAACATGTTTAGCCAAACAATGTGCTTAGCTCAAGTGTTTAGAAATGTAGGTGTTTAGGTTAAAACTTTTGTGTTTAGATATATGAATTTTTGTGTTTAGGTGTTTAAGAATTTTTGTGTTTAGATGTTTAAATGATTTGATGAAGAGTTAAGGTTTGCAGACATGTCTGCATTAAAAAACAGAGATATATTTTGTTTTTTTTCCTCATTTACTGGGGGGGGGGGCATCAGCAGGTATTTACTTGTCAAAGTCTCCAAAGATGTCAGCCACAGCTAGATATGTGTACATATATTACACACTGCATCAGAATGAGAGACTTGAGAAAGTACAACAGCTTGGCAGGAAGGACATTGCCTTATCTATTCCAGAATAACATCAAATAGGTGTCAGTCATGGAGTTTATTGATTATTTCATGGTAATGATGGTGGCATGAGGTGAATCTAGTCAATTTTCTATTGCCCTTTCTATTCACATTACATTCTTTGAAATGAAACCATGATAAACATGGGATTTGGGGACATTTGTCACAACAATTGTTTATAACTGTGTGCAGATAGTCCAGTCAAAGGTAGTGCTGCTACCTGGTGTGGATTCAACATCCAAGTATCTAAACATAATGATGTTTAAATCTAAACACCTATTATTCAACTGTCTCAACTCTAAACATCTAAACATGTTTAGCATAAATGTTTATGTAGTTAGAATAAAAGTGTTCATTTCCTAAATGTGTAGTCGATGAGACACCTAACTGACCTATATGTTTAGGTTTTAAACGTGTTTAGACCTAAACATGTTTAAAATCTAAACACCATTTTTGCAGTGTAGGATTAGGTAATTCACTCAACCCTTACTTAATCATTTGCTTGTGGTTTAGGAGTAGTTCTGAAACAAAGATAATTCACAGAAGAACTATGCATGCTATGGAAAGCACCACCCCGTATAGCTGTCCTAACATCTGAAAGATTAAGAATACAACAAAATGCCTAACAGTATACTTTCTCTTCAGAACCTAGTCATGCGGGGGCCTTTTTTTCGTCTTTCAAATGAACTCATGAGACAGCAAGCATCTCTATAAATAATGGGTTTAGAAAGAGATGTGATGGTTATCAGCAGTTATCCATTAAGTTGTTTCATTGGTCTGATATCTAAAGGTTTTCTATTTCAAATTATTATTTCCAAATGAATATGTTAAAACTAACAAATTACTCATTATACCAAAGCAGGGTGTTTCTAGTAGGTATTTTCGAATGAAGACCAAGAGTCTTAATTAAATTGATGTCCTTTATCTATAATTGAAATAATGGCTTTTAAAGATATGGGGACAATTCCCATTTCAGTGCCAAAGCATCACTATCTACTGTCCGCTGTAAATATTTGGAATGATTAAAAACATGCCATCACCACAGGGGTAATTATTTGAAATACACAAGTAGCAAATAAACAGCAACAAAAACAACACCAAAGTCTGTTTGGAAATACCAATTGAACTTAGTTTAAAGCGGATTCTCTACTATTAATCATGTTATATAACCCATGATATATTTCATCTGTATACCCCCTCCCCTTCCTCCTTATACCCTTGTTTACACCTATCTTAGCTACATGTAAGCAGCTTATCTGTGGCTCATATTGAAATATATGGCCTACTTTAGCATAATTTCACTTTTATCAAATTCAAATTAGTAAACAGAATGGCTGTTTATGAAGATAGCACTTGGGTCCTATTAACGGCAACTTACATCTTGTGGCTTAAATAGTCACAAAAATATTGTAATGCAAACTACTAATGCTTTCTTTCATTTAGAAAAAATTGATCTCCTACCCTTCTATTCATAGAGAAGTGAATGCCGAAGTCTCTGGTTATTCGAGGTATCACCAACTATTGTACAAAAGCTTGGAGGTACGTCCATGTGGCGTATGGTTCATTCACAGTCTATCCATAAAACTGCTCAATATAAGTCATCAGTTGCCAAGGATATATCAGAGCATGATAAATTTATTTTGAGCAATCCATAGCCTAGCTGTGTCGATTATGTTGACCTTGGATACCATGGCTTACTGTTTTATCATACAGCCTGTACAACAAGATTTTATAGGTTTCATGTTCTGTACACCTTTATTTGGGAATGCTTAAAGTTAGTACATCCGAAAATATAGTTTTCTAAACCATGCTCAATTCTGTTCCTAATACTGTGCGAATTTTGTATTGGGGTGATAATTAATGATCAAATGTAAACCATAGAATGTAAGGGTTCAGATGTACAGGGAGCCGCCATTGTATTCAGGTATAGATTTGCTTCAAGGTGTTTATACCTAATGGGAGCAATTTGACTTGTGCCCTCCAAAATGTGCACCTTTTGCCTAAATCTAGCAAAATCCCTCAGATGCAATAGAACTTTGTAAGAAAAAAGGCGATCAAAGTATCTAGTTATGTTGTTATGGTCTATGTGAACATCCTAGAACGTTTTTGAAATAATCGATTCTTTTGACCTGATCATCGGATATACTTACTAAGAAAATGAGGGCGAGTAGAGAAATGGGATTGCCCCAGTCTGAGGAGGCAAGCACAAAAGATACCTCTTGACCTCTTTCATGGGCTATTCTTTCTGATTGGTTGTTAACGGTCATATGAATGTGGTGATAGACACATTTCAAAGGATGCTATATGGCAGTAGAGAGGCACTAGGATTTGAAAAGCCTCCTCTAGAACTGGATGTTCACATGATTGCTATGATCGGGTATCATGTTAGAAATCATGATCATGTCTGACCTAGAAAAGGGGCGTTAAGATTTCCAGCTGCTTATATATAGGACTATAATGCCATCATATATAGTAGAAGTTCTGACTACGATTGACGGAGGGAGTCGAAGCATATCTTATGAAATGGCACCCTGATCTAACTTGAATGACAACCACCATTACCAAGTATTGGTAGATGGTGATTGTGACAGCGAATAAATGCAAGTGGAATTGTCATCAGGCCTTTTACAACCCTGCAATGCACCTCCTGATCACATTAACATTATTTTATAGGTACCATTACGACCATAAATATCTGATTCACATTATTACCAGGTGGTAGGCTCCCTTGTGATCTATGTTGGTTCTCATAATTGAATTACATTAAATGCTGTATTAATCTGGATACTAGCCTAAAGGGTAGGCTATTTCACCAGCTTGTTACTACAGGGTTCATACTTTCCAAAGGGGCTGACGTGATGCATAAATGTAGCACTGTTTAGTTTTCCCTTCAGTGATACGCTGAGGCTTCGTGGCAACGAGAGGGAATAATCAATACACTATACAGTAGTAGGCCTACATAAAATAGTAAGTAGTATATATATATATATATATATATATATATATATATATATATATATATATATATATATATATATATATAGTAGTATATGAAATGGGGTTCGATGCCAGTAAAACAGTATATGAAATGGAGTTTAGAGCGAGTTAGGTAGTATATAAAAACGCACCACTCCAAACTCCATGTAATGGAGCTTGGAGTGAGTAAAGTACTATATGAAATGGAGTTTGGAGCAGATAAAGTAGTGCATGAAATTGAGCAGGTAAATTACGTGATAACCCATGTATGAGGGCCGGCTTATATGCGAGGATGGGCCTCTGGTGCACTATATGAAATATGTGCACTATATGGCATCAGGGTGTGTCTTATAGGCAATTACATTTACCCTATATATAAAAAAGCATTATTTCGCCGCTGGTTGCCACCCCATTAAAATAAGCTTGAGTGCTTGCCAGGAACAGATAAACCAAAAGAGGCTAGATAAAAGTTTTTTTTCAAAGTTACCTCGATTTTTCTTCCCAAATTTACGATCAGCAATATTTTAAGACTGTCATGGTCATTTTTTTGGCCTCCTATCACCCCAACCCCTAGGATTAAATTTCCTAAAACCATTTCAGGGAAAATAAACATGTAGCCTCAAAGCTCGACAACAAGAGAAGGCTTATTTCAAAATGTCCGCCATCGATTTCCACATGGAAAATGGGTTATTATAAGGACACTATAAAGTCAGGACATACAAATACAGCAGCATCTAGTAGTAAATGTATCAGCGCATAACCCCTTGACATATTATGGTAGACTTTCCTATAAATACTGAGAGATCGTCCCCAGAACATTTGAAGTGGGCACTTCTGAAAACATATGATTGGAGAGTGTTGTTACTGTCTTATTTTTGATGCAACAACAAGTCCCTAAGCAACATTACATCACTAAGAAACACCACATAACCAGAATAAAGTGAGAAAAGGGCCCCGGGAAAAGGCACTATGGGGTGTCACATTTTGCCTTCAAACGTAGGCATAGTTTGCCGTGAAAAGTAGACACAGTTTGGCGTGAAAAGTAGGCATAGTTTGCCGTGAAAGGTAGGCATAGTTTGCTATGAAAAGTAAGTATTGTTTGCCCTGAAAAGTAGGTATCAATATACATGTAGTTTGCAATAGTATTAGGCCTAGCCCAATTTTGACGTGTAAACACACAGGGACATTCCCTTTGATGCTAATGCCCCAAACTCTAGTGTCAAAGCCACTAGTACTATGGTAAATATGGAGTGATTTTTGTATTTAACCATTTATCTTCTCAAACATTAATAGTTCCAGTGTTATTGATCCAGCATCAATAAATCATCTCCAATCAATTACTCAAAATAAAAAAAGAGCCTGTTATTCAAGTAGACAATATGTCCTTCCATATCAGGTCATGAGCAAAGGTGAACATTGAATTGACATCCAAGCGTATCTATCATAGCAAACAGCAATATTTCAATTGTTATTTACTCGGTATCAAGGAGAGATCTCAAATCCATCAATCTAACATTTACAAAGCAACTAGAGTTTCACCCACACAAACCTCGCCTGTCTATATTCCTCTCTCCACTATATCATAAAAGTGTTTACGCAGGACTTGAGAGTGATTCGATAATGGGAGGCAGCCACGAAGGGTCTGCAGTAGGCTAGACTGGTGTCATTCATCCACAGAGCACCCTCTGACATCCATACAGATAGGGAGCGGCCATTATTGTGACTTGGGGGAAGTAAATCTATATGATCTATGTCGGAGCTGGTTCTGGTGACATGAAATTACACTGGTACGAGTTGATTAGATAGGGACAAGCCTGTCCATGGGATTGGGTGTTATCCAGGGACAGGGTGCCTATTGTGACATGTCTTATCAGTGGGGTTTGCCAGTTTTAACAGAACTGGTAAAATTCAAAATGGTGGACCAGGGGGCATTGGAAGGGTGGGGGGGTAGTGTCAGGGAGCAATCCCTCACCGCCTCCCCGCCCCTTTTCTGTGACTATTATTTAGCAGACCTGTGGGACTAGGGGGGGGGGTGGACCGTTTTTGAAGAGGGATAGGTTGTCTTCAGAATTTCAGGATTCGGTTTAAAAGGAAAAAAGAGAGAATAAAATCCACTTTCTTCTTTTCACCCCTCTTTGCAACAATACAGTTAATGAATTATTAAACCGAATTTGACTAAGACAGAAACTTCTGCTACGGGGGGGGGGGGCTGAAAATATTCTGACACATCTCATTTAGCGGAGCAAAGAGTTCTTAATATGTTTGCACTGAGACCAACCCCTCCCACACAGATACCACTTGTTCTGAAATCCATCGTAACCCCTTGTTCAGAATATGACCACTCCAATATAGAGATAGACACACAATCCCATCAGCTGCACTCACTACTGCCCCCGCCCCTTGCCATACATATCTTCACCTCCCCTCTGTCTCTTGTCACCCTAGCACAGCCACATATGGCTCAGTATGCCTTCCAGTATGCCTGTCAGGAAGGGAAGGAATGTCATCCACTTTTGAAAATAGATTAATAAATAAAGAAAAAAAAAAAGAAAAAATGGAGGAGAAAGATGTTCAAGGAAAGTAACTGAAGCTAAATTAATATTCTGAGTGGCACGTGGATGAAATAGGATTTGGTGCTGATTTTCCCTCTTGATTTCCCTTCCCACTGGACTTAAATGAGAAAAATTAAGACAGGAAAACTAGCTTTTCAACTCAAACGGCAAAAGTACCTTGTGGTTAAAATGACAAGAGGTCTTGATTTCCCACTCTCAATTTTACCATTAGCTTTGTAATTAGGGCAGTTTTTATCACCTTCTTTATTTCATTTTTTTTTTACCTGTTTTCATGTGTCACAAAAACATTTAACCACCCTGTTCCACTTTCTTTCTGTACTGGAATTGTACTTGTAGATATCGGGGTTCCGCCTCTTCTTTTCCAATACTGGATCTGTCACTGTCCATTATATCCAAGAATTTACGGTAACACCTTTATCAAAATGGGTTTCCATAGCCTCTAGGCCCCCACCTTCCCTACATGGAAGCCTTACACCCATGATATAGCTTCAAATTGATGATTGCTACTGCTGCCCTATCTCTATGTCACTGGGCGGTACTCAATACTGTCCATGTGGATATAAAACACAACTTGCTCTATCTATGTCTCCTCAAACTACCTGTGGATATCCCCATGCAAAATGATACCACGCTGATTGTGTATCACCAAGCAGATTGGATGGTTTGTGTTTTGGTGCTTGGATGTCCCATTCTGTTTGGGTGCTCAGACTTGTGTTTCATTGTCAGTGTATAATGTCCCTACCTCTGATAGCATTCACTTGTCCATGTGTTGATGCCCATCCCAGAGCTTGAGGTGTCTACCTTTACTATCTATATGGAGACTTCCAGATGGTACCTCCCTGGTGATAACATAAACCACTTGTTTGTCCCAATTTGGGACAATGTGGATATTTTCAGAACTTCCATGGGCAAAGTAACTCTATAGGCCTAGCATATGGATCTCAAGGCCGCATTACTTTGGGGAGGTGCTTTAACCATTTACGAACTGGTGATGCAGAAGGGCATCATCCTCATTGGTCGTTCTGATTTACCAAATGAAGTTCTGGTGAGTCTACTCGCAAGCACGTCATAAGAGCATCATGCCAACCCTCCAAGGATGTATCACCTTCAAAGAGTCAGCATGATGAATGAATGTAGCCCTGGAGCTTAATTCAAAACATCCTGGGATCATGACCCCAGCGATCTTAGGAATAAATCAGCCTTATCCTATTAAGCGATCTTAAGAGTTGACTGGGTTCACATATTCTAGCCAGCACTAAGATCACATCAATTTTAGCCTCAGCCCTCCTACACTATTTCAAGAAGAACTGACTAGGCACAGGGGTAAGAGTCCCAAAATAAAGGAATAGCTGTGGAGTCACTTTTCTTCACAAGAGTGCTTATACCATCGTTCCCTGTCCCCATATGGGCTAACAAAAGAGCACAGGGTGCAGTTGACCCCCGTACAGTATTCAAGAGTTGTTCCCATGAATGTATGATTTATGCTTGCCTATTAGAAGCATTGTGCCCTCCCCACAGGACAAAGAGAGAAGGGAAGAATTACCTTACAGTGCACTTAACGCATGAGTAGCCCTAAGAGCCCTCAAGGACACTCAGCAACCATCCTCCCTCCCCTCTTTATGTATGCAGCAGGCTATTCACTCTTTCAATCAGGAGTGTTCCCTGTAAGTGCTCTTGTACTCAGGTGAAACCACTATGCATTTCTTTCACTAAGATCGCAGTGATCTTAGTGGTGGAAATGGAATAGTGAAGTGATCCAAGGACTGGCTGTTCTGGACAGGCCTGCAACCACTGCATTACATAGGGTAGACCAGCCAGGTCTTATGATATGTGCCTACACTAAGATCGCTGGGGTTGGGATCCCAGGATGTTTTGAATTAAGCTCCAGGGCTGTATTCATGCATTATGTCGCCTCTTAGCATTAGTGACTCAAAGAACAGGTAGGCCTATGACAGTTCCTCTAAAGAATTGACTTTGTCTAAATGATACAAAATACAATGACAAAGAAATTATAGAGTTTGGTAAATTACCTTTGATAAAAAGAACTATGAGTTGAAATTGACATCTACCTAGAGGCAAAATGAAACGTACAACAAAAACAAACTAACTAACTAGCATATTAGAAGGCAGAATGGTGTTCCTTAAGAAATAGATAAGAACTTTCAATAACCAATTCTCTAAGGACATGGATTGTACCAAGCTTTAAAACTTTATATATAACACTGTTTACAAATTGGAGCACGATATAATAATATTTGCTCTTGACACACTTCATTTATCTCACGGAGTGCATATGAGCTAGAGGCAATAGTGTCCGCTGGGAGCCACTAGTAAGTAAACTGGTTGCACTGCACAGCGTCAGCATACAGAATTTAATAGTCAGCAATTTTTTTTCAGTGAGCGATAAAAGGAGGAATCCCCTGCGTTTGGCTGAAGGGGATAAGCCGCTGTGCCAACAGGAAGCCGGCTGTATGACCAGACATGTCAGATAATTCCCTTTGTGATGTTGTCAGGTTCACTAGTTCTAGAAAGGTTTCCCCAAGGATTACGTTTAATGCATGGAGGAAATGTCCTTTCTTGAGAATTTACCACCATTCATCTTTAGATCTAGGTCTGCAGAGGTTGCAACCCCTTGAAGTTTTGCCCAACTGTGAACGCCATTCATCTGGAGGGGGATTTTGAAGAATGTATAAACCTAGATAAACTGGGAAGCTAAGATCTATGAAATGATGTCTGGGAGTTGGGGCATGTTTAGGAGTTGTTTGTCACAAGAGTTGAAGAACTTAAAATGAGTCGCAGGATCTTGTGCATGTTGTAAGAATCAAACCTGTCTGATACTAAATTACTGAGACTCATCAGTGTGAAAGTCAGGAATTGATTTAGAAGACAAAAACATCTTCCGGTAACAGAAATGTGCACACAAAGAAGGCACACAAATCCTTTCCCACATAAACAAATACCTCTCTGAATATTTTATTTCTACCTTGCAACAACAACAAATGACACTCTATATGGTGTGTTTGTGCTTGCTTCACAAAGTCATGCTCTTACTTTGGATTTCACCGTATTGTCCCATATAAGGGTCCGGCTGCAAATCGATTTAGATCCCATGTTACTTTGGTACTTATATGAGACTGGCAATCATTTGAGACCTAAATTGATACTTCAATCAATTTCAACACCCTATTACCCATGTTCTTATTTGAGACCAGTGCTTATTTTAAACCCAATAGTCCAATCTGGTATTGTTGTTATTGTTTCCTTTCTTTTACACTGCAAAAATGGTGTTTAGATTTTAAACATGGTTAGGTCTAAACATGTTTAAAATCTAAACATATAGGTCTGTTAGGTGTCTCATCAACTACACATTTAGGAAATGAACACTTTGGTTCTAACTACATAAACATTTTTGCTAAACATGTTTAGATGTTTAGAGTTTAAACAGCTGAATAATAGGTGTTTAGATTTAAACATCAATATGTTTAGATGCATGGATGTTGAATCCATACCAGGTAGCAGCACTACCTTTGACTGGACTATCTGTACATAATTGTAATCAATTGTTGAAACAAGTGTCCCCAAATCCCATGTTTATCATTGTTTCTTTTTATTGAATGTCATGAGAATAGGAACAGCAATAGAAAATTGACTAAATTCTCCTTACACCAGCATTATTGCCATAAAATAGTCAATATGCTCCATGACTTACACCTATTTCATGTTATTTTGGAATGGATAAAGCAATGTCCTTGCTGCCAAGCTGCTGTGCTTTCTCAAGTCTCTCATAGAGTGTACATACATGTGTATACGTGTAGCTGTGGCTGACATCTTTGGACACTTTGACATGTAGATAAATACCTGCTCATGTCCCCCCAGCAAATGAGAAAGCAAACAAAAGATATTCCTTTATTTTTTCAATGCATACATGTCTGCAAATTCTAACCCTAACAAATCACATAGACATCTAAACACAAAAATTCATAAACATCTAAGCACAAAATTTCAAAGGTATCTAAACATAAATTTTAAACCTAAACACCTACATTTCTAAATACCTGAGCTAAGCACATTGTTTGGCTAAACATGTTTAGGCAATTAATGTGATTACAAAAACGTTGCAAGAATATGTTTAGAATTGTGTTTAGGATCTAAACACCATTTTTGCAGTGTAGCCTTAATCACACAAGGAAAATGTTTACCTTCGACTTATCGTTTTTTTTCATATATAAGCACTGTATGCATAAATATATAGTTTTACTCAATTCCATCATAGCAAACATTTGATCTAGACATTATTCATGCCACTTTCTTGTTCCGCTAGCAACAATGAAATTATACACCAGGAAAATTGAAATACCCTGTGGTAAGTGTATTAGACTGGAGGACTAGAGGAAACAGGCAGGAAGCCACTGGATCTACTTACATCTGCCACAAGGGCAGTGCTCTTCATTGTAAGGAGACGTTTTTGTTTTTTTTCCTGCACACAATCATGAGATTAAACTGGTAAGACATAATGTATAACTTTACTTCACAAGATGCAATGTTACGTTGCAAGGGTTGTGGATTCATGTTAGAGGCTTCCAGCCATTTAAGGAAGCTTGATCTAAAATACAAATACCAGAGTCCCAGTTTTATATTTGAAAAACAATGGAAACACGTTTAGTGGAAAGGGAAAGCTTCATAAAAGTTGATATAAATGAAGTATAGATATTGAAAATAGGATGCAGATTTATCCATTTAATACAAAACTTCTTCATCCATAGATGGTACATAATAATTATTCGATCACCCTTACGCCCCTCCAATTGAAAATCTGCAGTTGTGACAGGATCTGCGAAAAGGGCCCTTAGTGCAGGGTGCATTAAGGCCCCTATTCCCAGAACATGTCACAGTTGATGACCGTACACTCCTAAGTGGTAGAATATTCTCACAAAAATCAGAGACAGCTCCCCTAAGCTCCTCAAATGTTAAACATTCCAGCTGTATCACTGGGACCCGTTGTTGGGGAAGGCTAAGTCAAGATCCAACATGAGGGATCCAGACCAGGAGATGCTATTCCTGCCTATCAGTTAGTATCTAGGCCATCACCAGAGGTGTTGAGTGTACCCAGAACCCATCCTCATCACTCATTGGGCTGTCAATACTACCTCTATCATACCTACATATGGACCATGTTATGATGGCCAAGGTAGAAAATGCCAATCCTATTGTAAGTATAATGTTAAACATTCTAATCTCTGAAAAGATCTGAATTTACATTCAGAACTGATAACCAGCCTAGTTTAGATTCTGACAGAAAAAAGCACAACATCAACTGGCACTGAAATGATGATTGTACAATGAAATACATGTACATTTATTTGATGTTCCATTTTCTTATTATTATAATTATTATAAATGGTTTTGCTTAAAGAATGGTGAATGTTGCGACAGGATATGCAAATATCAAAGCAACAGATCAAACTCTTCCCACATTCAGGTAGAGTACATGTTCAAAACCATTGCACAAACCTGGTAACTGACAGAGAGTATTGAAATAGACACAAAATACACTAACCCTGTTCCCAATTTGTTACCATAACTGGTAGACTGTACCTACATATATATAGCCTGAGGCAGCTGTTATCACCAATACACAGAGCTGCTCTGAGATGCTCACTGGGACCAAACTGAGCTGTTCTAAACCTTTAACCATCTGAGGGCAGCATGATGTCTCAATGATCAGGTTCCATTGTATCATGCAAACACTATAGGTTGATGCATGCCAGAGCGTCACCATGATGAACCTATGCAGAGTACCAGTGATTTAGAATCACCAGCACTTTATTAGTGCACCATAACAAAAAGAACCTGGAGGCATCATTCGGCCCTAAAAGTGTCAATCCTCACTGAGGTACCCCTGGGACAGGTACCCTCAAACCAGTGAGAGAGAGAGAGAGAGGGAGAGAGAGAGAGAGAGAGAGAGAGAGAGAGAGAGAGAGAGATTTACAGTTTTAAAGTCTCAAAGTATTCTCGTATGAGACATAAGCAATGAAGATATGGATACCAATCAATGGAGAAACGCCTACAGATACACTTTCATTTAGGTTGACAATTGCTGAAGGCTTTCCTCAGTATAGGAATAAGAGTAAAGGAGCGACAACGGCTGGTCAGAATGTAGGCAGGATATCACATACTATACCGAGGACGCATGTTATGCCGTGGGTGATAGTACCCTACAGGCAGCCCCAACACCTGGAGGTGTGATGAGTGATATCCTACACTAACCATACCCTTGATGGTGTCATTAATATTTTCAAGCCCGCATATGGTATTTAATGAGTCATAATTGCCATTTATTGTGTAGGGTGGGACAGACTGGATTCTCATTAGGTATTACATAACTGACCCCTGAAACCAGTGTAAGACACATGCTGGTTACCAGCTTCAGCTAGAAATGTTGGCGCCACCCTTAACATGCTAGGTAGGAATAATGTCTGAGCTCCAAGGATGAAATCTGGCGATATTTTCCATGTACCATTGTTGCATTGATAGTCTCAATGACATATCACTACCCCCTTTGTTACATATAATGTGGGCAGTCAAAACTCTTCCATTGTAACCTAATGTTATAGAAAGGTGTAGAAAAGGTGCATGTAAATCCTATGATTCTGAATAACATACGCTATGATGTTGAATATAACCCTTTATTACACAATTTCTGGGATTCTGAGTGCTTTTCCTGGATATTCCCATGCACATACCTGTCGATATTGCATGGCATGATGCATGCATCATGACTTTTGTAAGGTGTGCGGTTATCCAAGGATAACAGGCACCCAGTGCAGTTATCCATGGATAACAGGCATACCTTACATGTCATATGTCACTTGTTAAAACCTACGAGAATTCTATTGCCAAGGGCAGGGGTCAAACCCATACCCTACTCATCCCTAATCCAACTCCCTATGCATTGCGCCACAGGGACTGACGAGAAGTGAGTTGCTAGAACCAGGTCTCTATAAGTCAATGATATGATATAAAGCCCAGGGAGGTCACTCACATATAACTAGTATACATTCAATGTGTGAAAATATATGGTATAATGGACAGCGCGCTGCTCTTTGAATGTTACACACACATGTTTGTTTCCTGGCCTGGGCCACCTTTTTGGCTCTATAGAAGGTATGGAGCAGTCAGTAGCATGTCGAGTCCCAGTCCTGGCATAGAGGTGATTTTTTTTTTATTGAATTTATTGATATTCTATTGATTATTTATTGAGGGGGTTTTCATGTAATAAAATAAGTAGTTAATGGATAATTCATGACTTGTGTGTGTTACCAAAGGATAATTAAACTCGGGCTGTGCCCTCATTTAATTATCCTTTGATGACACACACACGTCACGAATTATCCATTAATTACTTGTTCCATAACCATATAACCCCACATAGAAGCTGCTCCTTGTATGTAGACGTACTACCACCATATAGAAAAGGTCAAAATTAGGGGTGTCTGGTATAGGGAACAAGACAGTAATCTATGGATAATTCATGATGCGTGTGTGTTAGCAAAGGGTGCAGCCCGAGTGTAATTATCCTTTGCTAACACAAACAAGTCATGAATTATCCATTGACTACTTATTTTATTACACGATACCAATAGATAATCAATAGAATATCAATAAATTCAAGTTGAAAACAAAAATCGTTCCCCCTCCCCGGGACTGGAAGCCTGCCATAGTGTGTTTACATACTGCAAAAAAAATATACGCCTGAACCGGGACTCGTCCCGCCTACCTGTAGAAGCTGAGCGCAATGCGCTACCCACTAGACCACCAGGCCGCACACCTCGGCTCCCGGCTTGGCTTGTTTTGGTTTGAATGCGTCCCGCGTCTCACGGTTCTGGCAGCAGACAGCCCGGACCAGGACGAGTCCCGCCTATCATATCAAGACCTGGTTCTAACCAAGCATTTCTTGTCAGTCCCTGTGGCGCACTGCATAGGGAGTTGGATTTGGGATCTGAGACTGCAGGTTCGACCCCTACCATGGCAATGAAAAATTTCGTAGGCTTTAACATGTAACATATGACATGTAAGGACATGTAAGCAGGCATGTTATTCATGGATAACATGCCTCCTTACATGGATAACATGCCTTCTTACATGGATAACATGCCTCCTTACAAAAGTCATGATGCATGCATCATGGTGTGCAATATCGACAGGTATGTGCATGGGAATATCCAGAAAAAGCACAGAAGTCGTATAATAAGCAAGATATCATGCATTAGGGTAGTACTACCTAGTCCACCAAGTCCAAGGTGCACCCACTCCTCCCACCAGGAGTGGGTGCAACTTGGCATAGGCCATAATGGCCCGTTTAAGCGCGGGGGTCTCAAATAAGTGCCGGTCTCAAATAAGCACTAGGGGTACAGGGGCATTGAAATCAACCTTAATCACTAAAAATAATATTCAAATAAGCGCCTGTCCCGTATAAGCTCCGGAAGTACAGAAGGTTTGAAATCAATGAGCGCCCGGGCGCTAATACGGGCCACTATGGTACACAGGGATATTACGGTACAGGCAATACAAGAGTTACTCTATGGAGGCATAAAGAATGACTGTATGAAAGCTGTATAAAGGCATGTTTACATGGAATACTGAAATACTGAGTCATCTTCAGCATAGGACTAACTGCCCCTCGGTTGATCTGGGGCTTGTTTCAAAACTTCCTATGATGGTACCAGCTCAGATCACAAGTGGGTAGCTTACTGTGAATATAGCCAGGAAGCTGTTGTATATAAGAGAAAGAGAGCACTAAGTAGGCACCCAATCACGTTAAAACGTCATGTCCTGTTTCACCATTCAACTTGTACTCACTCAGCACATTAGACTTAAAAGCCACAGGTCTGCCTTGTTTACAAATAGTGTGTATTGCACAAGCATGTACCTTACTGTGTCACTCTCCTTTTAGTGCTCTAGTTTTGATTAAATGTCATCTTCAATGAAATGTACTTGTATCTGACTGACATGAGTACTTTTGTGCTACACGGAAAAATAATTCACGACTCAAAGAAAGTGACTCTTGCAGGTAAGGCACTTATAAGGCAAAACTACCTTCCCCCTATGTGCAACACCCTCCAGAGATGGACGTAGGTTATTAGTCACTGTAAGCCTTAGCTTGCGTGCAGTCATTTGGCAGCTTTCATATGGCAGGGGTTGCACAACCTGCGGTTGTAATGTAGGCCTTCATGTATAGAGATTAGGTCCTGAGGTCAATTGCAAAATGATCAATTATCACCAAATGTCATTCCTACTGCAGAAAGGGACTCTACATGATAACAGATACAGGATTGCAAGAATATGTGATTGCACAAATCCATATAGCATGATTAATACTGTCCACTGGTGTGCAATTCACCCCTGTCTGGGTCATATTAATTAGAGGGGCGTGGTGTAGACAGTGGAGAGTACGAACAGTTGCCCACAAGGTGTCACAGTCAGTGTAAAACAATACAGGTATGTGTACTTTACCTATACTGCAGGAGATTAATTCAAAAGATCCTGGGATTTCTACCCCTGCGATCTTAGTGTAGGCACATATCATAAGACCTGGCCAGTCTACCCTATCTAATGCAGTGGTTGCAGGCCTGTTAGGAGTAGCAAGTCCTGAGATCACTTCACTATTCCTTTTTTAGTACAAGAGCACTTACAGGGAACACTCCTGATCAAAAGAGTGAATAGCCTGCTGTCCTTGTCTTACCCCTGTGCCTAGTCAGTACTTCTTGGAATAGTGTAGGAGGGCTGAGGCTAAGATTGATGCGATCTTAGTGCTGGCTAGGAAAAGTGAATGCAGTCTAATCTTAAGATTGCTTAATAGGATAAGGCAGAATAATTCCTAAGAACGCTAAGGTTGCGATCCCAGGATCTTTTGAATTAACCTCCAGAGCAGGAAGCACGAAGCCAAACAATAATACCAGGAGGACATTTTACACAATGGTGATTAACAATTTAAAGATTATTCTAAAGCAAAAGACAAGCTCCGGAAGGGTCTCAAATGAGATGGGTAGGGGGCACATATCTAAGGTATAATTACATATGGTTAGTAACTAAGTTAGGTTGTGAAGATACTGTGAACAGAGGTGCACAGTTTAAAAAAAGGGATTAATCAGAGATGCTCCTCACTGAAACTGGAGGTTATGTGAATACATCCTATACCATTGCACTCCCTGAAATGTTAGGTCTGATTCAGTTTTCGCATTCTAACTAGCAGAAAACTAGTAGAATCTTTACATAGCTGTGGTACCATTGACCACGATTTCATAGACTGCCCTGTGTAGTCCCTAAACATTGCAGACTACTAGATACAGCCAATTCAATATCATAGCATGGTGTACTAGGCAAACCTTTTGATGTTGGTGGCTGTATGCGTTTTCCAGGAGGTTAATTCAGAACATCCTGGGATCGCAACCCCAGCGATCTTAGGAATTATTCTACCTTATCCTATTAAGCGTTCACATTTCCTAGCCAGCACTAAGATCGCATCGATCTTAGCCTCAGCCCTCCTACACTATTCCAAGAAGTACTGACTAGGCACAGGGGTAAGAGTCCCAAAATAAAGGAATAGCTGTGGAGTCACTCTTCTTCACAAGAGTGCTTATATCATCCTTTTCCGTCCCCATATGGGCTAAGAAATATATTAGATTCCATCTGTAAATAAGGTAACTTTAATGCAAATGTTCAACCAGGATAAAATAAAATATCTTACCTCAATAGAGAGAGACAGATGAAATTCGCCGAAGACAGAGTCTGGCTTGCAGCAAGAGGATACCAAAGGGAGTGGGGTAGGACTTCACTTCAAAACTTGGGAAGGAAGAATTACCTCAGAGTGCCCTTAACCCATGAGTAGGCCTATGGGCCCTCAAGGACTCTCATTAAAGGTCCTCCCTCCCCTGCTTATGTATGCAGCAGGCTATTCACTCTTTCGATCAGGAGTGTTCCCTGTAAGCGCTTTTGTACTCAGGTGAAACCACTATGCAATTCTTTCACTAAGATCGCAGTGATCTTAGCGCTGGAAAAGGAATAGTGAAGTGATCCCAGGACTTACTATTCCTGAGAGGCCTGCAACCACTGCATTAGATAGGGTAGACTGGCCAGGTCTAATGATATGTGCCTACACTAAGATTGCTGGGGTTGCGATCCCAGGATGTTTTGAATTAAGCTCCAGGCACTTTTTTCAATGATTGTAAGCCACTGAGGCTAAGGCCACTCAAAAGACCCATCACAATTGATTTTCATCACAGATTTTGCTAATAAATATGGACAACAATGGTCAAATTGGGTATCAATTTAAAGCTCATGGGCCAAGGAATACATTTTGCTATCATTGCTGAACATTTTCAGAATGCACTTTTCCTTTACTTGTACTTTTTCATGGCTTATGATTAGAAACAAGGCATACACTGTTAAGACTTTGACCAAAGCCTATATGTCCATGGTTACATGGGGACCAATCTTAGGGAGGAATCCTTGATGACATCATTGACCTCCAGTAGGATTACAAAATCGTTAGTGAAATATGGGATCATCAGCTGTATTGAACTCCGAGGCTGACACAGAAACAGCATCTATATAGATCTAGGGCTAGCCACACAAAGGACATTGATCCTCTTTAAAGTAGTTGACACATATAATATTACGGTGTCTAAGGTATTGTACCTATTACCTTTCGTCGGGAGGTTGTTCATCCTAAACCAGAACAGCCCTGTGCAGCTGTGTGTTAGTCAAACTGATAATTCCCCTAGTCATGGTCACATGAAGAACCCTGCATTTGAGTCCAGTTGCACTGGAGGCCATTTCTTAATGCACTACGATCACACACAACACTACGACTTCAAATCTCAATGCTATTCCTATGGGAATTTTTGTACGACTTGGAGGGGGTAGTCGTAGTATGTTAAGAAATGGCCTCCTGAGCGGTGGTAAGATTTTAGAATACTTCCCGGCCTACTTGTGTAAAGGAAGGGTTTAGCTGCTCAATACTGCTGGAGGCTATTTCAAGACAGACTAGCATCACATCCAGTCACAAACATCAGAAGGTCGGCCAAGAATGTTCTGATAATGAATTGGCTGCACATACAAAATTAATTTACAATATTGAGGACCTGTGGTTAGGAAGACCTGCAGATCTGTTATTGCACTTCCATTCAGGGAATACAATTATGTGGTTAGCTAAACGTTAGCACATTACCCTGTGCTAGCAGCTTACAGTCGTACCACCACAACTGTAGGTAGGCCTAGGTGACAGAGGAAGGTATATATATATAGGGTGCATCATTGGTACCAAAAGATTACACTAACATTCCTATGTATAGATGCCAAACTGCATCAGACATTGAGGGAGTTATTTCAAAATAGTAATGAAATAACATTATTCTGAAATAACCCTCTGGAAAGTGGAACATATGCAGCTGCACTAATGGTGTGAAACAGATCTGTGCAATTGTAGCATGTTAAGAAATAACCCCCAGCTAATAATGTATAATCCAGGGCACCACTAATATATACACTAAGTGAATGTTTCCCACGAAGGAATAACCGAATTCCACCACCTGTTGGCCTGGTGATCAGGACATGGCCACCATTGATGACTGAATGACACACTGAAATGACCCAGGCCTGATTCTATGCAAAGGAATGTAATATTGATCTCGCATCCTACAGGATACGAAACACATTGACATCTTTGTGCTGAATGAAACGCTAACAGCAATTTTCTTCGCGCACTGCAAGCTATTTGCTCACCTTTCATTGCAAATAGATTACATTTGGAACTGTACAGAAAGGAATAAGACTCCAAACTGCCTGGTAAAATTCTTTCAGATAGCATGATATAACTTATCAACTTTTCCTCACTGACTACATTAGGAAGAACTTGCACAACCCCGAAAACCTCTCTCATTTACAATATGCCTGGGGCTTATTTAATATCATTAATAATAACATAGCGGCTATATATTGAGTCTGTGAGGCATATATAATTATGTTGAAGTCAGGGATATCAAAATAAGCCCCAGTGTCGGTGGGGAGCACTTAAGAACTACACGGCAGGTCGAGTGTTAAGCAGCCTCCGATAGATCTAGCAGTGCCAACTACTAGAGTCCCAGCCAGCACGAGCACATGGGTCCCAGATGGGATTTCTCTGGGCCTGTGGGCCTGGCCCATATGGGCAAATGCTGGTAAATGTCAGGGAAGCCAGCTGGGGCCCACGTGGGCTAGCCCAGTTCACTATATGATCCAAAGGTCGGTGGATCTAGTCTGAGCAGTGACGGCTGCTCTTCCCATTCTCTCATAGCATTACTAATGTACCTAAATATCTCTTTCAATCCCATTATACTTGAAAATAAAAGAAATGAAAACACCAAAGCATGAAACATCAATTTGTTCCATTCTTTATAAAGTGGGCAAGGGTCTCAAGCTGAAAAAATGGTTTGGACATGTTGGGACTAGATCCACCGACCTTTGGATCAATAGTCCAGGAGGTTGCTCCTATAGTAAAAGGAAGAGCTGGCTAAAAATGCCCTCATTTCCAGTCCTTTCTTTTTATGTAGCTATAACTTGTCCCTTTTGTTGCTCACAAGTGGGCATTCAAGTATGGTGCTAAAAAAGGGGGATTTGCGTAGGTACCTATTTGGGAGAAGTCAGGCAGTATAATATACTATAGAGAGTGTGACATGACCTAGTAGTGCAGCTCTCTCTATTTTAAACAAGGCAGGTGACTTTTCAGACTTATGTGGTGAGTGCAAGTACTTTGGTGAAGCAGTGCACGACTTGTTTAGAAAAGAGGACACATACTCACAGCTCTTTTTACAATAGGAGCAACACCCTCCAGTGCTCTTCCTACTGAGCTAACCGGGCAGTGGTGATAGTCATAGTAAAAATCTTAGAGAGATAGCTGAGAGGGAGGCACTATTACTCATTACATTGAATTGGGCGAAGTCCTGATGCCTCAATATGTTATATGATGTGATAACCAATGATGCATTCAGCTTCATATCTCAACCACCAGCACATGAATCTATTCAATTCAGAATATTCATCTGATTATCCAGAACAGGTGGTCTAGGAGGACACAGCCAAGAAAATCTGGTCTAGGGGGAGCACAGCTCTATGAATTCAGTACTATTTTTCATATATTTAAGGGTTTAACCAAGGCTCATTTTTAGGCGTTTACAGGGAGTCTAGGGGAGCATGTGCTCCCTGGCCACCCCCCTTGATCGGTTACTGTTACCTGAAAGCTAACATGTTGGGGTACCTATTCAATGAAGTAATAGGGCCTCTCACTTAACCTACTTCTCTTCCATTGTAATCATAACTATGATAGTGCCTCCCTCTTAGTCGTGTTTCCCCAATTCACTTCTATCAGAGAACAAACACTGTGCAACATTGACACATGCTTTTTAGGTGTGGGGATGTGTGCATCTGCATGGATAAATCCTTTACCACATTGTGAACACATATACCGCTTCTTCCCTGTATAGGTCATCGTGTGTCTCCTAAGGCTAGCTAGACAGCTTAAATCTTTACCACAGTGTGAACACACATGTAGTTTCACTCCTGTGTGGGTCGTCATGTGTGTCATAAAGTTACATCCATCTGTGAACCTTTTATCACAGTGTGAACTTACATGGGATTTCTCTCCTGTGTGGGTCATTATGTGTTTTTTTAGGTTACCTGACTGACTCAATCCCTTACCACAGTATGAACACACATGAGGTTTCTCCTCTGTGTGGGTCCTCATGTGTGTCTTTAGGTTACTAGGGAGATTTTTACTATGACTATCACAGCTGCCCCATTAGCTGGATCTAGTTCCAACACGCTCACACCATTTTTTCAGCTCGAGACCCATGCCCACTTTATAAAGAATGGAACAAAATGATTTAGGGACATTGGTAATGCTATGAGAGGATGGGAAGAGTAGCCATCACTGCTCAGACTAGATCCATCGACCTTCGGATCATATAGTGAACTGGGCTAGCCCATGTGGGCCCCAGCTGGCTTCCCTGGCATTCATCAGCATTTACCCATCTGGGCCAGGCCCACAGGTCTGGAGAAATCCCATCTGGAGCCCATGTGGTCGTGCTGGCTGGGATAGTAGAGAAACATAAGATAGACCCATTATACCCCACTCAATTGACTTTCTATTTGTGTAGATTGGATTGGTGAAACCTGTTGTCATTTGCTCATTATTTTTGCACTTACCATCCCGTACTTGTCATTGTGCTTGTAATTTGATTAACTTGATTGAATGTAACTAGGATTGTAAAGTAATGATGCAAACTTCCCATGGAATTACATAAACCTTCATGCTATCCCATGCTTTTCAATACTCTGGTGAACTATATTGATATACATGTAGCATTTAATTCTGCTGATGGCTGTTGGGATAGACTCTGAATTCCCATTGAAGAATAGTTCAAAATAAAATCTCCTCAGGCGATGTACACAGACACTTCCACCAATATCCAATCCAATATAATGATTGTAATGAGGGGGATGATTTGATACTAGCATCTTCCTCCATAGCCTTAAGCCATATCACTAAGGTGGCTAGATATATAGGCTGGGATGTAGGGTGGGGTCATGATATATAGGCATCCTGAGGCGCTCTTTACACAATTTGTCTTAGCCACTGGTAGCCTGTGATGAATGCCAATGGTGATGGATGATGATGCTGAGGGAAAACCAGGACAACATGTCCCAGGAGACCAATGTAGTTGTTATGGTCGATTGCAGAGGGTCTACATGCATGTTTGTTCAGCCATCTCTTCTCCAGGGACCTATCCATGTGATCGCTCACCTGTATTATTTATTGTACTAGGCTATGTCATTGATTATAAACAAATCACACTGCAATAGCACTCTGGTGATGTGAGGAACGTCTATATAGGCAGATTATGACTAAAAAGTAAGTCCTCATCTTGTATGTATGATAAAAAATAAATCACTCAGACCAAAGTCAATCATTAGCTGAAATATATAATGCTGAATTCTATTAGATTGAATGTAAGCTCAAATCTGATGAAGCTATAATTTTATGTAACTGCTCTATAAACCAAGGTCCTATCAGCACAAGACAATCTGATCAAGCCTCCAAGGCAATGAACTGGGATCCATATGAATTTCTTCAATCCTCAGAGAATTAATGAAGAAGTGCCATCCTAAAGCTTATAATGAATGGACATTAATGGCAGGGATGTTATTTTTTCTGTAGCCCCCCCCCCCTCCTAGGGATGTCATTGACATCCACTTTTTTCCGATTTCGATTATCATGATTCTTTGTCTCGATATTCCGATATATCACGATATTTTGATGGCATAGAATGCCCTGTTAAAATCCATTTTACATATTTTAAAAGCCAAGTGACACTGTCAATACTTGAAGATAGACTATGGCTGCACCATTCTTTTAAAATGAAAAAAGCAGTAAACAGAATAATGGCCGACTATACTGAACCTCTCCAAAACACATAAAAATTGATCAATATAATAATAAAGGACTGGCATTCTATAAAAGTATGGCAAAGACACTCTCTAAAATAAGACAAAGACTATTTCCATGCCCCCCCCCCCAGTACTACAGGAAGAAACAGCTTTGTTTCTTGTATATTGGCCATATACATGTAATAATGAATATCCGTTTATCAATTAGTGGAACTGGCTTATACACAAGAAAGCTGTGTAGCTGGTAGGATAAGCTTTAATTTGATGCCAGATATGACCACATTTGGTCATTATAGTGTTCAATATTAAGGAATCAAGTAGTTCCTTGTGACAGCCAATCATTTAGGTCAAATTATATCGATATAATGGAAATGTCAATACGATTTTCACCATCGAAATATTGCCGATATCTAGATATGTTGAATATCGATGACATCCCTACCCCCTCCTCACCTAACCAAAGCCTTATCTCCCATAACTATTCTTCCCTTCTGCAAATTGCTATTCCCTACCCCTTAATCTCCATGCTCTGATGGATATATTGATCATCAAAGTACATGTTCCCATATATTAGAACTCCAAAATTATTTGCTTCAAGGCTCACATGATCAATTGATGAGAAGACAATCCCTGTGGCTCCCCCATGTGGCTGTTAGAGAAACTACACACTGTAACCGGGATGAGAGGATAGAGTAGGGGGTGGGCAATTTATTTGGTACCTACACTGCAAAAATGGTGTTTAGATTTTAAACATGTTTAGGTCTAAACACGTTTAAAACCTAAACATATCTATAGTAGTGTAGTCGATGAGACACCTAACTGACCTATAATTATAGGTCAGTTAGGTGTCTCATCGACTACACATTTAGGAAATGAACACTTTTATTCTAACTACATAAATGTTTACACTAAACATGTTTAGATGTTTAGAATTGAAACAGTTGAATAATAGGTGTTTAGATTTAAACATCAATATGTTTAGATACTTGGATGTTGAATCCACACCAGGTAGCAGCACTACCTTTGAATGGACTATCTGCAAATAGTTATAATCATTTTTTGTGACAAATGTCCCCAAATCCCATGTTTATCATGGTTTCATTTCATAGAATGTCATATGAATAGAAAGGGCAATAGAAAATTGACTAGATTCACCTTATGCCAACACCATTAGCATAAAATAATCAATAAGCTCCATGCCTGACACCTATTTGATGTTGTTCTTGAATAGATAAGGCAATGTCCTTCCTGTCAAGCTGTTGTACTTTCTCAAGTCTCTCATTCTGATGCAGTGTGTAATACATGTACATGTATATAGCTGTGGCTGACATCTAAGTAAATACCTGCTGATGTCCCCCCCCCCAGTAAATGAGAAAACAAACAAAATATATCTCTTTTTTTTAATGCATACATGTCTGCAAACCTTAACTCTCCATCAAATCATTTAAACACCTAAACACAAAAATTCATAGATATCTAAACACAAAGTTTTAACCTAAACACCTACATTTCTAAACACTTGAGCTAAGCACATTGTTTGGCTAAACATGTTTAGGAAATTAATGTGATTACAAAAATGTTGCAAGAATATGTTTGGAATTGTGTTTAGGATCTAAACACCATTTTTGCAGTGTAGAAATAGGCTGATACTTTATACCAAACCTAATGGAAAAGTTATAATTATTCCTCTATAGGGTAACTCGCCCCTGACTCGACCACTAGGCATGTTGGTATCATAAGTCGACCACCCTGGGTTAATTTCCTTTAGATAGCATATGTCTAACAGTTGACTTTACAGCATTTACGACAATATGAATATCCTGCATGATAAAAATAATTATCGATGGTCGACTTAAGGTACCAGCATGCCTATTGGTTGAGTCAGGGGCGAGTTGCCCTATTCCCCCTCCCACCCCATATGACATACCCTCCATACTCCTATGTATTGATCATCAAGGTACAACATGTTCCCATAGAGTCTTGTTCCCCATATTCTCCCACAAAACCCACATGATCATCAGATGAGAAAACAATCGCTGTGACTCCCCCATGTGGTTGTTAGAGAAACCACTCACTGTAAATACAATGAGGGGATAGAGTAGGGCGTGGGCGATTTGTTGCCCCATTATCGAGGTATTGATTAAGCTGGCTTATTTTTATCTCTTTATCTGGGAGGACCCTTCCAAATAGAGATCCCTGTGGCTGGTGCACAGTCTACTTTATGTGAACTTGAGTGGAATAGCACTGGTCATCAGGTGATGCTCAGTGGTTGGGACATTTACCTAAGTCCTAACATTTAGTGACCATTGATTCGGTATGGGCATCTACTCTCATCAGGTTGTTTGCCATCTTGCTTGTAGCCATAGAATCTCTGCCCTGTACTTGTGGGCATAGAAGCTCTACACTCAGTGATGATACACATAATATGGTAAGGGTATATCAAATATATTTTCTAAAACAAAGAGACTTTATGTGCACAGAGCATGATAGTTAGGTGTTTCCAATATATGAAAGTGTCCTTAGCATAAGTGAGTACTAGCAGCTTGGATCAGATATCTAGAATTTCCAAACAACTCATGTAATAGTGTTTGTCTCATTGTCCTTTAACTGAATACATCCAATATCAACCTGTAAAGGGATCTCATCTATTTTGCTTTGTAATCCAGAGTGATCATTTACTACTTCATAGCATGCTGCATAATTCATCAGTAAGCAATGGCTATCACCAATAACACTGATAGACATTGCTTTCACACTCGTTTCTGCCTGTGTTTGCACCATGTGAATCAGGTGCAATAGAATAGGCTTGACAGTGCTGATGTGAGAGGGTAGATCACGGGCGTGGACTGGTTACCAGATTTAGTCTGTGTAGGTATTATCCATATGCTATAGTAAGGGTGAGAAAGTAAAGGGAACAGTGCTGCCCTCTGGTGCCTTTATTTGTTATGCACAGACCTTGATTACAGAGGTGAGTGGTTACTTTGGCAAAGTCACCACTCACCTCTGTAATCAAGGTCTGTGCATAGCAAATAAAGGCACCAGAGGGCAGCACTGTTCCCTTTACTTTCTCACCCTTACTATAGCATATGGATAATACCTACACAGACTAAATCTGGTAACCAGTCCACGCCCATGGGGTAGATGGTGTGTGCATGTGAGCTGTGACAGAGGGTTTTTAGAACTATAATATCATACCCCTTGGAACCTGCATGGAAACACCCTTAGCACACATGTATACGTAAGCAGATGGGGGGGGGGGGTGAATGTAGTAGCTATGGTGTAAGTCAGCTGCAATCGATCAGGTTTTAAATGTACAAGCATCCAGGGTAGTTTTATGATGTAACTGCCGTCACAGGCTACATGTTAGGGGTAGAATATGGAGGTGAGCTGGAGTAGAACACTTGTCTGGTGGCCTGGGGTTGATGGTGTGAAGTGCTATTGCACCAGTATAATGGGGGGGGGGAGGCAGGTCTAGACTAGAAAGTTCTGTGCCAGAACCAGAAATATCTGGCAGATCAGATAATGCCCAAATTAATTACCGGGTAGCATGATAATTCAGGTCCCACTCTGTCAGAGGGTTGCACACATGAATCTACTTTCATCACCTGTAGGGTTATATAGATGACTGTATAGCAAATAGAACGTTTCCATGTATCCCAAATAGTAAGTTTGGAAACAGAATCTATAGGATGCAGAAAGAGGCAAGGTGATCAAAGTTCATAGATGTACCCATACCATGAGTTGGCCAGGAGGTTAATTTAAAAGGCTCTGCCATCGCCTGCCTTCCTTTTTTATGATAGCCAGCTACTCTTTAGTGAGTGCTGTTAGCCTCAGCCCTGCTTTCACGATTCCAAGCAGAACACACTGTGCATAGTGGCAACAGCAGTGGAAGACAAAAGATAGCAGTGGAAAAACTCATTCTCTCAAGAGTGGCTACACTGGGGTTCTGTTAATTATATATACCCTGTCAGGTGCACTTGACCCTGAAATGTCTTCAAGTATGTCACCAACTAAAAGAGATAAGGGAGGCATGACATTACTATGCTCTTAACACATTAGTAGACTCAAGAGCCCTCAAGGACTCAGCAGGTGAACTCACTCTTGAGAGGAGGAATGTCCCCTCACAGGTGCACTTGCACTCAGAGGAAACCACTATCCTTTCTCAGACTAACATAAGAGGTGGTGTTAGTACTGGAACTGGAATAGTGAAGGACTGCATAGTACTTGCTATTCCTGACTGGCCTAACACCACTAGAAAATTTAGTGTAGGAAGACTAGGTTTTATGAGATGGTATGAGATGTGCCTACGCTGACATCGCATAGGTAGTGATGGCAGAGCCTTTTGAATTAACCTCCTGCAGGGCATTTCAAAACCATACTGATGACCACATTGGAGGTGTTAAAGAATTAAGGTTGCACTATACAACTTCCTAACTCTGTATAAGGTCTAAAATCACAGAAGGTGTGCAAATGGGAATTCTGGTGAAAGTCAGCTCCCTACACTTAGGATTTTGATTTTCCCCAAATTTTTTTGGGTCATATTTTTGGGTTCAATGAGTTCTTGATGTTATATAGGGTTTTAGTGGTCCAATATCAATATTCTGGGCTCCAGGGGGTTGAACATACCTAAAATTGACCCCTTTCAGCTCGGAAAATCAATAAAATCGACAAATTTCATCATTTTTTGTAGAATGAGGACTAGGTATGTGTCTGTCCACTTTTATTATGTAAATTATAGAGTCTTGTGGTGAAATAAGAGCAAGAATTATGTTCCTGGTCGGATTTTTTCTATTCTTCTGAAGCATTTTACTTTTTGTAAAGTGCTCTGTCCGGGCGATAATTTGGTCATTTGGCCTCCCCCCATTAAATACCTAAAAGTGAAATGGGTTCAATTATGCCTTAAAAGATTTGCTACATGTTGGGGGTAAAGTATGTTGAAAACAAAATTTGATTTCCTCCATACTGTGAGGGGGCAATAAGTGATTTTCCTTGAAAATCCCCCTTTTTCATTGTCCGGGCAAAAAATCATGTTCCTTCCCCTCCTGTGTAGGATTAACACATTTAACTATCCTAACTAAGTCAGTTATTTACCCCCTACATATACCTAAGTGCCCAATGTATAGGGCAATGGATAACTCTCCATCCTTTGCAGTAGCAGAGATGGGAAGTGCTATTTTGTCCGGGTGAAATCGTGTCCGGGCGAGTGACCATTGAATAATATGCCATGTTGAGGGGTTGATTTCCTACAGAAATTAAAATTTTATCTTAATGAAAATAACAGCTCTAGACCATTTAGACCTGTAGATTACAGAAATCATATTGTTATGTATGTGAGATGTGTCTTCTATATCATGAAATGAGTGTATTTATAATAAATGTTTGTAGAGATTCTTGGCATATGTCTGGGCGAATGACATTTGAGTAATATGCCATGTTGAGGGCTTGATTTTCTACAGAAACAATTGTCATATTACCATGACAATCTCAGATCTAGACCATTTTGACCTGTAGATCATGAAAATAACATGTTTCTTTATGTCAGATGTGACCTTATTACAGTAAAATGAGAATACTTTTAACAGTTTTTATCATGATTCTGCCTACATTTCTTGTTCTCACATAAAATTCAATATTCCTGCCCCTCCTCTGCACAATAGGGATATTCAAATATCCTAACTATGCCTGTTATTTACCCCCTACATATACCTTAGTACTCAATGTATGGGACAATTGATTGCTACTAAACCTTTGCTGTATCAGGGATGGGAAGTGCTTTTTTGTCCAGGTGAAATTGTGTCCGGGCGAGTGACCATTGAGTAACATGCCATGTTGAGGGTTTGGTTTCCTAAAGAAATAATCATTTTATCTCATTGAAAATCACAGAACTGGACCATCTTGAGCATTAGATGATGGAATTCACATTCTTATCTGTGTCAGCTGATTCCTTGTACCATAAAATGAGCCTACTTTTAATGGAATTTGATCACAATTCTGAACATAATGTACAGGCGAGTGATGAACTACAAGGTATTTTGAACAGAAATTACAGATTTTTTCCCCATCAAAACTATGTATCACCTGAAAGTACATGCCGTGGGCATTGTATTACATAAAATCAATAGTTCCTACCATAGTCTGTTCAGCTTTTATATAGAACAGAAAGAAATGAATATCATAGAATCTGAGATTTACTTGACTTTCAGGCTAGGCCCTATAGGAAAATGACCTGAGGGAAAGGCAAAAATCCCATTACGTCTGACTACAATACTCCAAACCCAACCATTAGACCCAGTACTACAAGCAAAATCATAATAACAGTGGACCAGAAGCATATCATAGGTCATTTTGAATTAATAAAGGGAAAATACCCCGAATGGTCACCGGGAGGACATTGTTTCCAGGTAGATAGGTTCTGGGCATTGCCATAGCAACGGTTTTTATATTTAACTCATAACATTTCATGTGCAGTTACCCCAAGACCTATACACTATCCACAAAAATTTTTTTTGAGATACTTCATAATTTTTTCTCAGACCTCTCAAAACTCCACCAAGGCCTATTTGCACACTTTCTATGATTTTTGACCATAAGCACTACCTCTTTGACCACCAAGCTCAGTATGCGCCCCACACGTATACAGCATGATTACCACAATCAGGGTAGTTTGGCGCTCTATTTGGCGCTCTATTTGGCGTGCTATATGACATGGATTTGGATCAGCAGTTGCACTGAAGCTCAAACATGGCATCCTAATGGGGCTGTGACATGCAAGGCTGGATTGATTTAGGGCTGTGGTAATCATACATAGAGGCTCTGTCATTTTGGTGCTGGTTGTGGACTGCATTAGACTTCAGTGTTGACATTATCTGGAGGTTATTTCAATTGGTATGGGCCTTACATTGCACCTTCTGTGTGTCATTTCCTAACATAGTACGACTACAAGCTCTAAGTCGTACCAACATTCAAATAGAAATAGCATTGACATTGTACTGTGTGCGATCGTCTTGCATTAAGAAATGACCTCCTGCAATATTAGTGCTGTACTCAGTTTGGGCATCTATAAGTATAAGGAGCAATGTGAGCGAACTCCTTAGGTAGCAATGTTAGGACCCGAAAAATACCAACCACTTTTACCTGTTTTGCATGTTTTCTCTACTTAAGGGGTGGTAATAGGCAGATTCTTAAAAAAAAAAACACTTTGACATGTAAAATAAACAAACAAACAAAGAAAACAACAACAAAAAACCCTACATGAAGCATGTACATGTTATACATGGTTGTCATGATGCACCAATGTAATGCTGACAAGTGTTCACGGATTTAGATGGGGTCGGGGTGGGGCATGGGGCATTATTGCCTCTTTAAAGCCCGACATTTAGCCAAAATAAGAAAAATGTTGCAAGGACCACGGATAGGAGTTGCCACTCTGCGGCCGACATGTGACGTCACGGCTGACGTATCACGTCACAAATTGTGTCACAAGGTGACTGTGGCGTCACTGACAAACCGAAAACATAATGAAGTTACTACGGTCGCTGCGCTCCCAGCCGCTACGCGGCAAGCAACTCCAAAAAAGAGCCTAGATGAATGGCACACCACCTCTTTTTTAAGATTCTGGATCCACTGCTGCATGCAACAAATTACCCGTGAGAAAAATATCCAGCCATTGTCCAGTCCTGACCCTTGATCCTATCGTTCAATACTTTGAGTAAACAACCCTGAGAATACTGTCCCTATTTATAAAACTAGGCATTGAAAAAAAGTGTACCTTTTCTTGCATGAATATTTTGCATGCCACACTGCCACTGAGCGCATTCTATTATGATGTAATCCATAAAGGCCTAACAGTTTTATGACCTCTGGGTTCCATCCCTCTGCACATGTGGTATTGAATTTGAAAAGCAGCTGATACTACACCGTTTTTGCTATTTACCCTGTCGAGCCTGGTTAGAATAATGCACTTTTATTTCACCAGATACACGTGAGCTTTTAGCTGTTCATCATTCTGCCCACTCTGTATAGGATAGAAACCTTCATGGCGTTTTTATGGGATATGGACACCCACCGAATGAAGGGGGTTTCAATCCATCACAATGCAACAGTCTAAGCTTCTATCCGGATTAAAACATGACCCCTAATTACATCAAAGGCAAGATATCACAAAGTCTATGGGATACAGACACCGCTAAAACACTCCAAATGCACCACTCTCCTTGGTCAATTGAAATAGCCAGGTTCCCTAAGATGAACATACAACATCATCAAGGCAGCCTCAAGGCATGCACTTCATTAATCTGCAGATACATACATAAGGAAAATGTGATAGAAGATCGGTTAATTTATGATAGACATTATGTTGGTGTATGAGGCCCCCCCCCCACCTCACTTAACATCAGAGCTCCATGAGACAATCATGACTGGTTCTTTCCACGTCCAAGGGCATTTAATTTCACGTGCTGAGCTCTGCCATTTATGCAAGTCTGTTTTAAATAGTCAGTTATTTTGACCAGTTGGCAGATACAGCTGCTAACCTTCCAATCTCTGCAGCTTTAAGCATCCAGAGTAGACGAAAGGTAACAATGAAGAGGACTTTTCGGTACAAAATTGCATCTGGTACGGGTAAGGTATTGTATAATGTCACCTTGTATATTTGCGACCGTTAACCTATAACGCTAGATATCTGTACTTTGTGAGCCTACTTCCATAACGGTTCTTATTTGGAAATATATACAACTTTATACAATCACTTGGAAATTGAATAGCCATGACTCTGAAACTGTAACAAAAGAAATCTCCATGTTGTTTCTTTGGAATGCATAATAGTGTAGGGGTATGGTATTTTACACTTTAACGTTCATGCACCCGTGAGACTCAGACCTAGGTCCTTCGGGTGTGGTGGGGGAATCCGGATGGCAGGTGGCAGCACCTGCCTCTGGGTTCGTATCCACTACACCAGGGGGCCTACCACTCGTCCGCCACACGTCACGTGGCCGGTCTGAGTTTCGCGGGCTTTTCCCCTATATAAGGCTGGTCCTAGCCCTAGGTTCCTCAGTAGTGGTTTACCCACTGCTCAACCAGGTTGTTACCCGAAAGGGTAACCGAATGCACTAGCAGCATGTAGTCCTCTGAGGCTGTGATCGTATGTAACGCAAGCTCTGAAATAAAAGCTCGGTTGCCTACCCGGAAACTTTTCTCTCTCTTCGTTATGATTTAATCTAACTTAACGAGACGAACCACTACACTGGTGCCATGACCAGTTGGTCTTCGGGTAAGCGCAGTCAGAAATGACTGAGCTGAGCCCAGTTAGGGGAAATGGCTCAAATCGTGAGCTAGACTCCCCGATGGAGGATGGTGAAATCAAGTCACCACCCCAAGGTACGGAGTGGAGGGATCCACTAGAACACTACCCTGATGGGTTAGAAGATGTAAGAAGAAACTTACATCATGAACTGGATGAATTTGGAGACTCCTTATTCATGCCAGGAGGTACTTCGAAACCTGCACCAATGCATAAAAGTACTGCTCAATTTGGTAAATTACCATTTGAGGTACCAAAGCCTAGTGCAGGTATGTTTGAAACTCCATACAGTTCTCGAATTAAACACCAAAAATGTGGATTCGAAAAGAACAAAATGGACGAGCTTGAAGACATGAGAGCTGAATACGAGAAGATCCAGAAGGATCTTATTACACTGACCGGAACCCGAGACAAGATTCTGACTGAAAACAAACAGTTGATATCGGAACGTCTCGATTACGATCAGAGTTGTAGACGCCAACAACAATTGTTGTTGGATCAGATGGAGAAAGAAAAGCAAGATTTTCAACTCCAGCACGAAACGTATCGTGATGCACTATATACGGCGGATCTGGAATACAGAGCCTCGTATGATGAGTTGAATAGAACTAAACAAGAGTTAAATTCAACTCAATCGGCCTACGGCAAGTATCAAGAAGAGCTGAAGAAAATAGAATCAGCCTTCAAAGATGCTCGGGAAACGTACCAAAAACAGACCGATGAGCATGAAAAACTCAAAGATCAATTGATACGCGAATCCACAGATTTGGCTGTTAAACAGACTAAAATGATGGATGATTATTCCGAACTGGAGGCTAAAGCTATCCAGATGTCAAAGTATCTAGAAGATACTGGTCGTGCAGTAGGCACTCTTGAATCAGACTTCACTGTTTCAGGAATTGCCCTAAACACGACAAGTAACCAGATGTTCTCTTTGAGGGGCAATGACGGGGTAACAGAGACAACTGTACCTCGTTATGAAGGAGTAAAGAGTCATCAGGTTAGATTTACAGATAATACCTCTATACCTCTTGGTCTAGGTACGGGAAATAAAGGGGATAATTCTGCGAGTGGAGCTAAACAAAGCCGCTCGGCAGGAAGCTCCACCTTTGACGGCGGATGGCCACAACAGTCACCTTTAGGGGGACCAAATGGCCCGTATGCCCAGTATGGATGGAATCAGTCCCAAACAGGAACGAATCCGTCCAATGGTAACACCCGGAACACGTCCGGAGGAACAACCGGACGAGCACCCGGAGGTTCCAGTACAGCTGGGGGGCAATCCGGATGTGATCAAGGATCCGGACCCTCAAGCGATCGTTCCAGGAGCAGACCCTCTGCCAGTGGGACTGGTTTCAATAATGGAAATCAGTCGTATGGAACAGGAGGAAACACTAATCCCAATAGTGGTTTCTTTAGCTTTGGTGGAAATACACAACCCACCAATGGTCCAGGGCCGGCTCCCCAAACCAGTGGATACACCTTTTCACAGGTGCCTCCATACGGAGCAGGGGGATCAGGAGGTGGAGGAGGACCACCATCCGGAGGCTTTGGAAGTACTTATGGTACGAATCCTCCAAGGAAAAAGAGACTCAGTCGCCGAGTATCTCTTTCTCCAGGGTTACAAGCGCTGCATGATTCTAATGCAGCGATTGCTAACTTAGGTGTTGATTGTTACAATCAAGGTCTGGACGATACGGAGATCATGGAATGGAGTAAGGGTTTAACCCTTACTGGATCCACGAATCCGGCTCGTAGAGTAGCTAAGATACCTACCCCCTTTAATGCCAAGAACCCTTGGAAGGAGGAGTATCAAGGCTGCGCGGATGTCTTTAACTGCAATGGATGGGGTAAAGCGGAAGCTCTGCCTTATTTAGTATGCTGGTTAAAGGAAGGCGACGGAAAAGGAGCCGTGGAACAATGGAGAGATTCTCAAATAACAGGACTCTCAGCCCATATGAAGTATGATGAACTCATAGAGATTGCTTCATATTTATATGGGAATATAGTTGGAGAAGACCCTTGGCTGACGTTCACTAAAAGAACACAGAAGCCCAAGGAGTCTGCCAAAGTGTTCGGCTTAGAATGTCAACGACTGTTGCATAAAGCCAGACCTCAATGGAGACTAGATGATGAATGCTTCCTAGATGAGATGTTTAAACAATTCATTGAAGGATTGCGGAATCAAGAACACAGGACAGTAGCCTGTGAAGCTTGGAAGAATGATGCCTCTTTGACAGATTTGTTCCAGTCCCTAGATCATTATGATCGAAAGGCCCGTATCTTTGCCGGGAAGGTACCCCAACGGATGTCAGCAATGATAATCCCGGAGGGAATACCCGAAACCGATTCATCCGAATCAGGGGAACCTGACGAAGATGAAAACGTTGGGGCCATTGGCCAAGGGAACCCCCGGTACAACCGGAACTGGGGAAAGAAACCGGGTTACGTCAAGGAGAAAGTGATCACTTCTAAACCTCCTGTGACTCAACCCGATACCAAACCCACGACGGGTCCTTCTTTATCAGAGGACCTGGTTAACAATTTGGTAAAGAAGATTACTGAAAATCTTAGGAGGCCTAAGCCTGATAGGACTGTTGTGACATGCTTCCGATGTCAGGAAACTGGGCATTATGCTGCCGAGTGTGAGGCAGATAAGCCAGTTTATAGAAACACTCGTTACCGGAGCAATCCGGGTAAGGAGGACTCAGTGAAGAAGGAAAACTGAGAGGGGGTGTCCACAATGGCAACCGGATTACCCCCAGAGTGAGTGATTGCCATGACTGCCAGCCTATCGCAGCTTGCGGTACTGGCAAGAATCCTCTAGCGATTTCGCCCAGCAGTGAAGCTAAGGAGCCTGATCAGTTCCTTACTCATGAGGCTGGGGAGACTGATAGTACACCAGGTGTCAAGAACCGGCAGAAGAACACAGAGGGGAAACCCGATATCAGTCCAGAGGGAGCGGCCAATGAGTTGGCCAGGGTGGGGTGTGCCCAGTTCCCCCCGGGTCATCCTTGTCTCGAATTCTTAAAGGGATGTGGATTTGACCTCGGCGCTAAGACGGAACTTGCTAAGTATGCAAGTAGTCCTACCTACTTGAAAGGTAGGAGGTGGTACGCAGTTGTATCTGTGAGTGGTAGATCCGCTGAGTTTCTTGTCGATACGGGTGCTAGCCACTCCTGTATTGCTAAGAGATTCTACGATCTTTTGCCTACGAATCATGAAACTTTCACAACGGAAGGAAATGCTCGTACGGCCGACGGTAGCATGATACAAACGTTCGGTAGAACATGTATGAGGTTCAGTCTACAGGAAGATAAGGACTTCATCCTTACCCCTACTGTGGCGAACATCGCGGATGATGGTATACTCGGTCTGGATTTTGCTGCATTATATGGAGCAAGGTTAGATTCCCAGAGGGGAATATTGGAAGTGAGAGACCCGTACCATCTCGAAGTACAATGTGTACTTAGGCAAGTAAGCAGTGTAGCCAGTGTAGCCCAGACTGTTAAGATACCACCAGGCACAGCCTGTGATGTCTTATGTCGAGCGGACAGACAGTTTTCAGGAAAAACTGGAGTTGTAGAGCCAGACATGGCCATGTTGTCAAGTATCGGATTGGAATCCGCTGATGTTCTAGTAGCTAACGCTGCTTGGACGGTGGTTCCTATATCCAATACCGGTAACAAGACTGTCTATGTACAGAAGGATACGATCCTTGGATCGGTTGTCTTATCCGAATTGATAGAAGACTGTAAACATGTTTCGGCACCCGGAGCCCCTTCCTCACCCGAAAGGAGCCCGGAACTAGACACTCTAGTAGCCGAAAGCCATGTAGAAAGTGATGAACAACGTGAAGCTCTAACTGACTTGTTGTACAAGTACCGTAAAGCTTTTGCAGCACCGAGTGAACAATTGGGGCGTACCGATAAAGTACTGCATACGATTGACACTGGTGAGAATGAACCTTTTAAGATTCCTTATAGAAGACTCCCACTAGCCAAAAAAAAGGTAGCTGAGGAGGAGATAGCTAAAATGCTTGAACAGGATGTAATAATTCCATCAACCAGTCCTTGGTCTAGCCCTGTGTGCATGGTGACCAAGAAAGATGGTAGCATCCGTTTCTGCATAGATTACCGGAAATTGAATGGTATGACCAAGAAGAATTCATATCCCTTACCACGGATCGATGAGACTATAGACTCCCTTGGAGGTAAGCAATGGTATTGCTCTCTAGACTTACAATCCGGGTACTGGCAAGTGGGTATGCATCCGAAAGATATGGAGAAGACGGCCTTTTCCAGTCATATTGGATTATTCCAGTATAATGTGATGCCGTTTGGATTGTGCAATGCACCGGCGACATTTGAAGCCATGATGGAAACTTTATTAAGTGACCTTTTATGGAAGAAATGTCTCGTCTATCTAGACGATGTGATTGTCTTTGGAAAGACATACGAAGAATGCTTGGAAAATTTAGGTATGGTCCTGGAAAGGATCATAACTAATGGTTTGAAGCTGAAACCCAAGAAGTGCGATCTTTTCAAAAGATCTATTAATTACTTGGGGCGAATAATCTCGAATGAAGGGATTAAAGCCGATCCGGAGAAACTGGATGCCGTGTCAAATTGGCAAGCACCCACGAATGCGAAAGAAGTTAGGTCCTTCCTCGGATTCTGTTCCTACTACCGGGACTTTATCCCAGGATATTCAAGGGTTGCCTTTCCTATCCAGAGTTTGTCCCACTGGACACCCGGGATCAGAAAGGAACGATTCCCTTGGGGACCCGAGCAAGACGAGGCCTTTATGAAAATAAAGGATTTGTTTGCTATCACACCTGTGTTGAGATACCCCACGGAGAATGATCATTTCATTCTAGATACTGATGCTAGTAATGAAAGCATAGGAGCCGCCCTTTCTCAGGTCCAGGATGGGGTCGAAGTTCCTATAGCCTTCGCTAGTAACACGTTGAGTAAATCTCAAAGAAACTATTGTACCACTAAACGTGAGTTGTTGGCTGTGGTGGTCTATACGAAGAAGTTCAAGCACTTTTTGTGGGGGAGTGATTTCACTCTACGGACTGATCACTCTTCCCTCAGATGGTTATTGAACTTCAAAGATGCAGAGGGGATGATAGGTCGCTGGTTAGCGCACCTATCCGAATTCGGTCTAAATCACAGCCAGATTGAACACCGAGCCGGGGCAAAGCATTTGAATGCAGATGCTTTGTCTAGAATCCCAGTGAGGAAATGTGCAAATGCTGAGTGCACTGATTGTGGAGCACACAATGCTGTGTTGGCAGGGGTTCGAGTTCCATTCGAAACCCATCCGGAACATGTCTTGAATTGGTCCTTGGAGACCATCAGGCAGTTCCAGAAGTCTGATGCAGTCACATCACGTTTGATTAAATTCCTTAATCAGGGTATCTGTCCCCCAAGACCCGTAGTGTCATTGGAGAACAGAGAGATGAGACGATTCTTAGCTCAATGGGCCGAGCTAAAAGTCCGGGATGGTATTCTGTTTCGATGGAAGAACCATTCTAATAGGAACAAAACCTTGCAAGTTGTCATACCTAGTGCTATGCGACGAGATATTATGTATTTCTGTCATGGACATAGAACTAGTGGGCACTTTGGAAAGAAAAGGTCTCTAGAACGTCTGACCAGACGATACTATTGGCCCGGCATGAGTACAGATCTCACCCGATGGGTGGAGACCTGTCCCGAGTGCTGTAAGAACAAACCAGGACCCGGGTTAGGCAAGCTGCCATTATCCCAGGAACTGTTTGGTGTAAGGTTTGCTAGAATAGCTGTTGACATTATTAGTGGGATTCCCCCCACTCCTAGTGGCAACACGTGTATGATGGTCGTGTCTGATTATTATACCAAGTACACCCGAGTGTTCCCTTTACCGGATCATAAAGCTGTTACTTGTGCTATGGCCTTTGTAAAAGGGTGGGTGCTGCACCTAGGTGTCCCACTCATGTTACATAGTGACCAAGGCAGAGAATTTGAGTCTAGTCTGTGGCAGGAGATGTGTAATTGTCTGGCGATCTGCAAGACAAGAACTAATCCCTATAGACCACAGAGCGATGGACAAGTAGAGAGATTCAATAGGACTTTGATCCAAGTATTGAAGTCTCTGGTAAATGAGCAGATGGATGATTGGGATGAACAATGTGAATTCGTGGTACATGCCTATAATGGCACTGTGCATTCGAGCACAAACTGTTCTCCTAATCTCCTCGTTTTTGGAGAGGATTTGATTATGCCAGCCGATTTGGTGTTCGGCGTAATAAGAATGAATCCGGAAGCCCCTTGCCAGGTGATGTTTGTAGAATCCCTACGGGATAATTTCAAACAAGCCTATGAGAGGGTTAGAGACGAGTTGCAGAAAACTGCGCGTTGGCAGAAAGTTGGCTATGACACAGGTCTAAAAGCTAGATTTTTTAATCTAGGGGATAGAGTACTGCGTCTACACCAACCTCTAGCTAACCTGAAATTAGCCAGTAATTGGGATGGACCTTTCACTATAACTCAGGTTATTAGTGATTGCACAGTGATTATTAAATCACAGCTTGGTAAATGTTACAAGTCAAATGTAGCGAGACTACGCCCATGGAGGGGGAGGGATACCTCCACCGAAATGTACGGCGATGGTCTATTGGAAGTAATGGAACAGAGTCGTGTTAAGCAACTCGAAGTGGTACCGACCCGAAAGCGAGGACCCGGGCGGCCACGGAAGATTGCAGACCCGAAGAGGGTGGTGCCCCCTGTCGTAACATCCGGAAAGCAGGGGAAGATACAAAAAGTCTCGGCAGGCGCAGGTAAAAATAAGAGGAAAGGTCCCTCTAAGGCTAAGAAGACCTTGGAAAAGGCTCTTATGGATACCAGGTCAATAAAAGAGGCCTCAAAACCTCTTAGACGCAGTCCAAGGTTGCTACAGACTGCCGTAACCTAGCCTGTTAACACAACGAGTGTGTTGTCCTGTACTGTGTACTGTTATATGTTGTAACCTAGTTCAATGTATATTTGAGCCGGTCAAGAGTCTCTGGAAAAGGTCCTATGACAATGAACCCATGGTTTTGGACGGATAATCCGGTGGATATGCTTATGCTATCCATAAACTCCAGAATACCTAGCGAATTGTCATAGTCGAACCCTGAGTACGGACGGACGACCGATCGGGTATTGTATTGTTTTTATGTAAGGGCGCGTGACCTAATTAAGGGCACGCGGGAAAGTTGTTGACCCATTTTCGAATGGTCACGTGAGGCGCCGGTTTGATCATGCGCAGCGATTCAAGTTCGAGTATCCCGCCATATTGTCTTATTCCTGCGAAGGAAGAAGACGTGGCCGAGGGTGGTCTTGCTCTTGTTGGAGTCTGATAGCCCGTGACAGCCATATTCCGAGGTGTGCCCTCGTTAAAAGGCACCCGCCTTTCACTGGGTAAGCAGTACTCACTGCTTATCCGGTGGATTGGGATATTTTATCCCCGAACAGCCACTTCTGTCGATGGCAGAAGAGGCCGTCCGTCTTGGCGGCGGTGCCGGTGCCAGCACCCCGCCAGAGTATGGAAGTGGTTCTCCCAAGAGTCCCACTTATACATACGACGATCAGCAATACGATGCTGATTGTGATCAAATGGATCAACAAATGAATGTTGATCAGTACTTCTCTGGAGTAGACGATAGCGACGTAGAATCGTTCTACGACGCATCCGACAACTCCAGACAAGTTAGTCCTGAACGCCGAGGCGTTCAACAACAAATTGATGTAGGTGAGCCTTATGTAGCCCCTCCATCCGAAGGTTTGAGTGGAGAACCGGCAGGAGCCCAGTCTCTTGACAGGGCTCTGATGCCACCTCCCCCTCAACTGCCGCCCCGTCTTGGTGGGAGTACCTCATTCGGTGCTTTGGGACCTGCTTCTCCGGTTGACAGGCCAATGCACCTAGAGCTGCCCTTCCCAGACAGTCCCGAATGGCATGATGTAGCCGGTCCATATGACGGACGGATGTTAGCAATTTCCGAGGAAATGCTGATACCCACCTGTTATGGGACGCCCAGAGAGGTTGACGAGCGTGTTGTCAACGCAATCTGGGAATGTGCTCATCCGCAGTGGGCTAATACCTTTCCGGAGTCCTGGTTGATGGATTACCATCAGATGGCCAAAGGATTGGTAGTCCACTTATGGTTTCGTAAAGCCGTCTGGGACGCAGAAATGGCTTTCCGAAGGAATACCTCTTATAGGCCTTCCTATGTGTCTGACAAAACGGGTTACACCGGTGTCAAGGCAGATGAGGTCTCTAGATACATAGACAGAGACCAGATCCTACTGTTAAGCACAGCGGATGAGTATGAAGCAGCAGGTAACGCTGTTGTGGATTACTGTCCAGGGGTCCCTATTACGTCTCAAACCATTGAGGCAGAAGAGGCCCGTATTGGTGTGTCTCCACTAGACAGACTCGGGGTAATACAAGACCTCGTAGTACGTCTATTGGAGAGACAGTATGCACTGGCGCATCCGGAGTTAGTACCCGGACCCGCACCCGTGCAAGTAACAGCCAAGATGGCCGATCGGATGGACCGTCTCATGTCTCCTGCTGAAGCTCCCACCTTGGGAGGCGCAGCAGTAGTACCTGAGAAGGCCCTACCTGATGCAGATGTTTCCCTTAAAACTGCTCAGTCTACCCCTACGAAGACTGAGCAAGTAAAGGAGAAAGCAGCTGGTGGAAAGGGTAAAACAACCCCCACCAAAGGTAAGGGTAAAGGGAAGCGGTCAGGAACCGAACCCTCTACCAGCACGAGTGTGGACGACAGTACCCGAACCCGTCGGGTGTCTCCACGCTCGGCCAATAAGAAGGGCGCTAAGGCTTCGGATGTCTCCGGCAACGAGACGGACGCATCCGAGCCTGGCACTTCTACTAACGGCAGATCCCGCAGGAGGAATAAGAAGAAGGTTGACCAACGCAAACCTGAACCTATCGAGGTAGACGTTCAAGCTGATAATACAGAAGCTGAACCGGCTGTCCCAACCGTAAAAGTTGAGCTCGGTGTGCCAATCGTCAAGCTACACGACGTAATGGCCGATTTGAGTGGAGACGCTCAAGATGCTGCAGCCCAGGTCCTCGCGGGTCAACAACCCGTTGTGCAACCTGTGGATGTACCATCCGACCCGGAGGGAGAGGAGCCGGTTGACCCAGTTGTGGATGTCACTCCGACTGACGAGCAAGAGGCTGCTATCTGGGCTAACGCCAATAGCAACTTTGCCGACTTCATTCCTCTACACAGGGGACACCTGAAGGGGAGTAAATCCGTATGGAGACTGCCCCCTCGGATCACCTGTGAGAGGCAGGAAGATATGGAGGAGTGGCTTCGCAAGAAGCTCTCTGATAGAAAGCCGGCCAATATGTACTGGATCTATTGGGAATTCGTTAAGAATTCGCCCAATGGTCTGTACAATTATGACCAGAAGGGCAAGCTCAAGTTTGCTCTAGATGAGTACTACGGGGAGGATCATAAGGATTGTCCCTTCCAACGTTGTACTCAAAGTGAGGGTGAGGTTGAATTCTTCATCGAGAAAGACGCGTTCCTTCGTCATCTCGTGGAGGTTCATATGCACCAGAGGCCGGAATATGTCTGCGACCGAGAGGTTGGCAAGAAATGTGCTAAATGCACAGGATGTGTCACCCCCCGACGCGGAGACATGGTCCGGCACTATGTGACTTCGCATGGAGAGGGCCTGGAGGCAGCCATAGATCGGGTGATGAAAATTCACTCCGAACTCTATGGCAACCTTAGGGGCCTCAATGCAGAGAAGTTGGCTTCCCTCACACCGAGTACGAAGCAGTTTGCGCCTACGGTTCCTGGTACTAACCAGAAACTAAAGGCTCGGTTTGCCCAGACTCCCGGGTCCGGCAAACTAGAGTACGCTCAGGAGGAGTACGATCTGTTAAACGAATGGAGAAGCAACAAGGCCCGCCGTCGTGGTGGGGCTTATGTAACTCCATCCGGAGAACAGGTCCGAAGCCGCAGGGATTACCGCCAGGGACCCTCTGTAGCAGATAGGAAGAGACAGGCGTCTGAATCTCCAAGCCGAGCCAGGTCACCACTGGAGGCGCTGGAGAGACAGACAAATGGGGGAAGGAAGAAGCCACATCTTCCATCTCCTACTGGAACTCCTTCCCATTATGGGCGAGCACCAACTCCACGAGGTGCACAGAACCCGACATTCTTTGGTGTCAGTGGACCGAGTGGCCAGTCCGCCCGGAAACACGCGCCTTTGAATGTCAAAGACCCGAAGCAGTACCCTGCTATAGGCCCACCCGGACCAGAGATGCAAATCTTTGATCAGTACGGGAGGGTCAAGCAGGAACTGCCGACAGTAGGAGGTCAAGCTCCCCGACCTACAATGAGTGCTGTGGTGAGACAACGTCCACCCGCACCATTGTTGACGGCCAAAGACCTTAGAAGGGAATTGTCACGGTTGCCCCTGGTTCAGGGATTACCAACTCAAGGCCCTTCTTCGACCACTGCTAGTGCGGTTACTACTGCGGTTGCTTCTTCGCACACGCAGGTAGCTGTCACTGCGAGTGGGTCTGGAGCACAGCCGAAGCCTCAGGGTCAGGTACCCCCACCTGGTGCTGTGGTTCATCGGCCTAAGCTGATCCAGACAGTGGAGACCTTCTTCAAGAAGGAGGACAAATTGTCTTGCAATATCCAGAGCAAACAATTTGAGACGCTACAGCACCATCTGGAAAACCTCCACCTGGACATGTATCGTCGGACCGTGTCGAGCACTCTCCAGTGTATTGACGCGATCCAGAAGTCAGAGATCAACCGAATCTCGACTCAGATCAAAGCGGATGTTGCCAAAGATAAGCAGGAAGCTGCTAATCTGCGGCATGAGGCCCTATCCGAGAAGGAAACAGCTTCTCAGATGCTCGACCTAGAACGAGCAACGAACATGAAGAACCAGCAAAAGTTCTTCAAGGTCTTCGGAGTTATCATGGATAACTGGGACGGTACACCTGAGCATGCTTTGAAGCTGTTCGAAGCACGCCAAAAGGTGAAACTTACACCTGCTGTCCCCGCATTGGCACCTACGGATGGAACTGGTATGAACCCCCCTGTTCAGCCACTGGCTCAACAACCGGGTCCAAACCAGCCACCCGAGGAGAACATGGAACAGTAAAAAACTGTTGCATGAAGATCGGACATAATTGTGTGTCCCGGGGTTCTATTACCCATGCATTGTTGGATAAGAAACCATTTTTTTATCCAACCCGTATTGATTCGGGTACCAAACTGTACCCTAATCCGGAAACTGAAAACAGAAGGAGAAAACAAACAAGTCACTCTGGAGGAGGAGTACGAATGCTGTAAACACCATAATTGTACTGTGCCACAATGTAATGACTGTGCCTATTATAAAATCATGGACAATTTACACTAATATGGACTTTTGAACTACAAACCGGATTTACTACTACACCACTACTATTTGTGAGCTAGCACTACAGGCATCAGGGTTTAGCTACGCCCATAGAGTCCATCAACAGTCTACAACTGGATCTACTATAACCTCCAGTTAGCTAGCACTACAGGCATCAGGGTTTAGCTACACCCACCAACAAGTTTTACTATAGCACTTCAGGCATCAGGGTTCAGCTCGCCCATACCAAGCCATCAGCAGCATCCGACTCCTGTTACATCCTCCAATCATGAAAACAAGTAACTTTGTTGATATTATTATATTGTATGTAAAATTGTATTTATAACTATATAATATCTTTTATAAAGATATATTATTATATAAGGGTACCTATAAATATACTGGATCTGCGAATCCTAAAAGTTATTTAAGGTAATCCTAGACCTATAACTGTCTATATAGGTCATTCCTGGTCTCAATATATTAAGAGACTATAATTCTTCTGTAACTTGTAAATATAAAACACTAAGGTATAAACTGAGCTGCGTCTCAAAAGTATAAATATTTTTCTATAAAATAAGAGAAAGTCCAACGGATTTCTCTAAACTTAGTATTGTATTACTCAGGTTAATACCTAATTGTGTTCATATAGTATCAGATTAATTGTCCATATCTGATCATTAATATTTAATTCACTCTGTAAAGTAGACAGAGCTGTTAATTTAAAAAGTCGAAAATTTTTTTTCCGGGTTCAATAACCATAATACGATCATTGTTAACAACCACCGGTCCTTTTCAGGACCCTACTGTTGTCAAAACGTTACTATAAATCTGTGATAATTGTATATTTATCATTTATGGTTGTTATAAGCTAGTGATGGAAATAACATGAACGACACTCGATGCTATTATTGTATAATTTTTCAGAAATAGGATAGTCTTATACTATAGCCTATTTCACATCGAGCAAGTGTAATTAATACCCCTTTTTAGTATTGTAAACAATCACTTACTAGGTTATTAATACACTGCGGTTTAATTACCCCCAAGTTATTGTCTAAGGGGGGCAGTGTAGGGGTATGGTATTTTACACTTTAACGTTCATGCACCCGTGAGACTCAGACCTAGGTCCTTCGGGTGTGGTGGGGGAATCCGGATGGCAGGTGGCAGCACCTGCCTCTGGGTTCGTATCCACTACACCAGGGGGCCTACCACTCGTCCGCCACACGTCACGTGGCCGGTCTGAGTTTCGCGGGCTTTTCCCCTATATAAGGCTGGTCCTAGCCCTAGGTTCCTCAGTAGTGGTTTACCCACTGCTCAACCAGGTTGTTACCCGAAAGGGTAACCGAATGCACTAGCAGCATGTAGTCCTCTGAGGCTGTGATCGTATGTAACGCAAGCTCTGAAATAAAAGCTCGGTTGCCTACCCGGAAACTTTTCTCTCTCTTCGTTATGATTTAATCTAACTTAACGAGACGAACCACTACAATAGTATTCAACAATATTGTGACATACCCTTGCATTGTGTTCTCAGCCATGATATATAACAAAGTCCTACACTGCAAAAATAATTGTTGAATCTACCATTCTTGTAAAACTGTACATTGAACCACCATAATCATAAATCAGGGAGCTCATGTAGTTTTTACAGGAAGCCCCAGGTGGCAGTATGGTGGTATTAGGAATCTCTGAAAATAACATCTCTGTGAAAACAACAACGGATCTCTGGCAACTTTTGGATTAGGAATCCATCATTATTTCGACAACATTTTTATAGTGTATTCCATCCTACGAGGCAATATCGCTGACACGGCAGAATCCTGCCTGTCATTCTCCTCATCACACCCTTGAGGAAGCACGACACCAACACCAATTTTGAAGCAGTTATAAAAATATATAGGATGAGTCCTACGGCACCCACATACCTAAACCACTGATCCGGTATCAGGCTAGACTCTGCTGGCAGCATGGGACCGTCTGAGGAATGATAAAAAATAGATTGGAGACATCACATTCCACACTTTGATGTATTAGGATGCAGCAAGAAAATGTGAGAAGACCAAAAATATGACATAAAAATACTGCAATCAATTGGTCCCCCGCAGTCTTTTATATGGTATTTCAAATGTAGCCTACTATATAAACTTTGCACGGATACGACAGCAGCTCTAGCCATTCCTATGATTGTGATAAAAGGCCAAGTTATAAAGAGCAGTCAGTCCTATAGGCTTTTAGATGTGCCTCCTAACACAGACATACACATCCATAAAGTATATGCCCAGTAAGGAATATCAGTATGTAGTGGAGGTATGTAGTTAATACTGGAGGGTCTTGCCAGAATGGGCAAAGGTAGTTTCACCGAAGCAGTACCTCCTCTACAGCACCTCACTCTCTTTTCTGTCATGACGCTTTTTGTGTTGCCCAAAAGTAGTCAGGAAGCGAGGAAAAGTGTGATCTGCGTTATCATGAGCAACATGTCCATTTTAGAAAAAAAGCTGGGTGCATTTTCTCTCTGATCAGTTGAGAGAAAGTTGAAAGCCAGCTGAAACAGAGTGCGACTGTTTAAGTCAGATGAACCTGAGCTATTTAGAATTTTTCAGCATTTGGGCAATAGCCCCCTGTGCACAGTAAGAGCAGTGTCCTCACATATAGTCTACGAAAGGGGCTGTTTTGCAAGGGCTCCAAGTCCAAGAAGGGCATTTCTCAATAAAGCTGTATGTATAATTCTGAAAAATCCCCTTCTTTTCTGGGTACTCACAAGTATTATGTAGATGCTACACTTCTGCATTACATTAAGACAAAAAAAAAACACTGTCTGGGGAGTGATTCATAAAAAAAACTGATGACGTTATTGCATTCAGGCCATGCCGTCAAAAAGAAGCAGAATATAGAACTTTATGAATTGCGTTTGCATTTCCAGTCTAATAATTTTATGTTCCCGATTGATATCTGAAACGATGCTGAAAACTATTAGCTATCAGAACTGTTAACATGTCCTTTGAATACTGACTTCGATTACAATTCTATATCGCCCATTTTTTTATGAATCATGAGCCTCTTCCCTGATCTTCAAAACTACATATATACATGTTCTTTGGATCTTTCACAAGCTAAGACCCTCACTCCTTCTGGTGCAGGAACTCTCATATTTGTCATACAAGTAAAGAAAGTACCTTCTGCTTCGGTTTGCATGTATATGTTAGATCCCTACTATACCCGGCACTTAGGGCACCACCAGGGGGCGTTACACAAACAGCGATTATGGCATTACGAAATAAAAAAATCGTTAATAAAAATTGTAAAAAATGTCTCGTTATATGTCAAAGAGGAATCCTGCATTACACAATAATTTTCTCGTAAATCTTTTCTTGTTGTTTTCACAACGATTTTTCTTTAAAGAGAGAAATGGCCAGATCACAATGTAGGTGCTGCAAGTTGGTAACGATTATTATAGATTATGTATAAATAATGTTAGGCAATAACCAGAGTCTAGGAAATTGACGTTAAGAAAATAAGAGGGGAGGTCAGACATGATGAGATGAAGTCAGGAAATTATTAAGTGAGGTTGAAAATTATTTTATAAAGACAGGAAATTAATAAGTGATGGGGGTAGTCATTCTAGACATCCCTCATTAATTTTCTAACTTCATCTCATTATTTCCGATCTTACTCATTAACTTCATCAAATAATTCCTAACATCACATATTAATTTTCTGTCTTCCTCAATTAATTCCAGACATCACATATTAATTTTCTGACTTCTTCAAATAATATAACGACATCACACATTAATTTCCTAACTTATTCAAATTGTTCTTGACATCATCTATCTATTTCCTGACTTCATCTGAGTATTCCCGCCTTTATTGGCCTATTAGATCAGTGAGACCATATAACAATAAATATTGTTATTAAGATGAACACAGATCATTATAAAGATGAACACAGAGATTTCGTTATAAAGGTGCCCACCAAATTGATGTTTTCTACCAGAAGTCTCATTATTACACACTTAAGCCTGAAATCAACTGGTCAAATCATTGTTATGACAATGACTATCGTTATTACATGCGTTAGCTATTGTGTACCTGTTCCTCAGAACTAACTTTATTATAATCATACTTACAAAGAGGAAATGATGTAACGATGAATCGTTGTTTGTGTAACGCCCCCCAGGGCATTAGGTCTGTACCACAGACCGTGTACTGGGAATGGTGAACGGCATCTTCAAAGTATATAGACTTCCCTGTAAGACTGGGCAGGGAAATGAACTATATAAATAGTATATAGATAAAGTATTGGCCACTTGTATGAGTCGGCCAATCCACAGTGCCTGTACTTCTCTAGTTATATTGGAGAACACAATGCAGAATAAGTCAGTCATAGCAGCCTCTTCTTCAACTAATCTCATTAGGTTCAGGAGGAGGTTCAGGGAGAGGTCTGGCTCTCAGGGCCACGTGGGAAATTTAGATGCATGGGAGATATCATTCAAATATTGCTATAGCATCATTTGGTGGCAGTCACTGATTGCTATAGAACTCTATGAGGGGGGGGGGGGCGTCTGGAGGGCATTTCCTAACATGGTACGACTAGCCACAGCCAGTTCAACTCTAAGGAGCGCTTACCATACAAAGCAGTCGTACCAAAGGGCTCTTACCTTCCATAATGATGGGGGTGCCACACTAACTCTGTCCCACTGTCCTGGCATTATTATACCAAATGCCTTTGGAAATTTTAAAAACAGAATGTCAAATGAACATTATCATCGGCATGAGACAAAACCCTATAGTTTCATGCATTTGATATCCCTATAAATCTATTGGATATTCTATACCTCAACCCGAACCCATTTCGAAAACTAAGGTCGACACGTCAGATTTCGTCAAGCTAAAATGGATTAGCGGGGGAACTGGCTGAATAAAAGAAATAGGTGTATCAACAGAATTTCATGCAGCCAATGATGGGTGCGGGCTTGATAAAAGTAATAGGTTGTAAATAAATTCTCTTGAATTTGATTTCTACTGCGATCCTATGGATTTAAAGATCGACACGTTATAAATCGTGTTCAACAGTGACATTTTAACTCTCATAAACTACTTATCGGTATAAATCGGTATAAGTCTAGTTATGAAAACAGCAATTGTAGAGGATTCTAGAGGGTTCTTACGGATCAAAACATGGCAACAATTCCAGTTTAAGTTGTATCGGCAACATGAAGATACTTTGCCGTTTAAAATAAAATTCCAGTGGGAAATCTTGTTGTAGAGGTCGGCATTCCGTTTCAATTATCCGTTCGAGTTGCTCCAAGTAGGCTTATAATTCGAAGATTACGTGCTGGATTAAATTTCTTTGTTCTGCAATCCTATTTTCTAATGTGATTTCCAGTATTATGTTATTTGAATGAGGCATGTGCATGTTCCCCTTACGCAGGAGACAGTGATAAGAAATATAAATGGATTGGGCAATTTAAAGGCAGAAGGTCACGTTTTATTATGCATTAGATATCCTCGACTTCGACAGTTGCTTGCAATAGTAATGATGCAATTTTATGTAACAATTTGAAATTCCTGAGGGAGTGTTCATTTTGTTACAACATCAACAAAAAAAAGCACCAAAAGATTTCAGACCCTTCTTGTGAGGGGAGGGGGTGCAGAAAAGCCCAGTCGTTTGATGACATGATGCATCGACTTTGCCAGTGCTGCATTCTTGCATCAAGTTGACCCTTTCAATCTGATACAATCTAAAGGGTCGGCATGATGCACCATTGCAGTGCTATTGTATCATGACGACAATGACCTGAGTTCACATCTAAATCCGTTATTGGAACAAATGTTGTTGTAGAATATGTTTCTAACATCTGGATTGCATCAATTCCCCACTGGAATGTATGCTACATATGTCTTTTAATATTGAGAATAATGAATCAAAGTAAAGTTGTATTTTCCTGTATTGTCTTCTGCTGTCCCATTGTTGCTTTTTTTTAGAGAACAGGTGCTGTTTAAAATAATACTATGATAAAGAAAGGTAACAAATAATCATCACCTCTGCTGACTCTTATCTACATTGACATAAAACCAGGATTTGTAACAAAATGAGCAACTATGAGGTATTTTGGTCATTTAGTTATTTGATTGACTTATAATTCTGCATCAAACTGTTATATTTATGGAACGTTATACTCTAACATTTACGGTAAAGGAATATTGATTTTTGTATATAGACATATTAGGTGTAACTCCTGAAAACAAAAGGGCTTTAGTATCCTTACATTAACTGCCCTCTGTAGGATTAAACCATTAAGTGATCTTTTTAGACTTCCCCAATTCTGTCGCTGTGACGTTATCAGGCGTTGAGGGTTTCAAATGACACATGGAAGCCTTGTCTTTACCTGTGGTTGTTCTCAAGTGCCTGTTGGACACACGTGTCCATTATCCACCTGAGTGCTACCTCCAACCACAGCACACCTGTGTTTTACAATTTTCTTATCATTTCTACCAATTCTAACATGGTTATTTAGGGTCTAGTCCCGTGTTAAAATCTAAAGTAATTGCTGTTAAATATGAAGGCAGAGAGAGGGAAAACTCTGAGAGACACACAGGGGAAGAGGCAGAGAGAGGCAGAGAGACAGAGCGAGCGAGCAAGCAAGTGAGAGAGACAGAGACAGAGAGAGACAGGGACAGAGACAGAGACAGACAGACAGACAAACAGACAGAGACAGAGAGATGATGACTTCTTTGAAAGTATTAGGATGGGTTCAGAGAAAGGTTAATTATCTGTGTTTGAGAGAGATAGAGAGAGAGAGAGAGAGAGAGAGAGAGAGAGAGAGAGAGAGAGAGAGGGACAGAGAGAGAGAGAGACAGACAGACAGACAGACAGACAGACAGAGACAGACAGACAGAGACAGAAAGACAGAGACAAAGACAGACAGACAGACAGAGACAGAGAGATGATGACTTCTTTGAAAGTATTAGGATGGGTTCGGAGAAAGGCTAATTATCTGTGTTTGAGATAGTTACCTTTCAGTGTTCTTTTATATATCACAGCAATCTTGTGATTCATCATGTGACAGATGGCATTGGCGTTGGTTATGAATACGAAGATTCAGCTAACCAATTATCAGAATGTAGGGGTAGTATTAGTAGTACTACTAAGTAGTATTTAAGTAATCTTATATCAGGATCATTACTCCACTAACTACATCTACAAGAAATTGAAATCATATATACGCCTGTGATTGGCATCCCTAAGCTACAGCCATCAGTTAGCTTCCAAAAAGGATGCTCTGATAATCCCTTCTGCTTACCCTAGTAATGTCCTGACATGTACTCCACTTAACCCTCCACGTGCTTCGTTGCATCATGTCCATTGCTTGATGCACTAATAGAGGGTCGGCATGATGCACCAATACCGTGCTGGTCTCGGCACCACTACATAGGTGCTGCATGACAATCAACAACCATAACCTGGCGGCAGTACATGACCCTTATACAGGTTTAATGTTTCGTTCTGCCTGTCTTAGAGCACCATATCATTTGCACAAGTCCCTACGATGGATTGAGACATTCATGAATGGAACAATGATAGAATGCAAATTTGCACTAGAGAGGTGGGGACTGCTGATGGGAGCAAAGGTCTGTGACAGCTGTGAGTAGAATACTCTAGATCTTAAAGCATCTGAGTTAAACACAGGAGCTCTTTGTACGATAGAGTCAATTGATGCTGCCTCTGCACTGTGACCAATCAGAGCAGATTACATTTATTTTATTCTCTGGGTCTACCACAGAGATCCATTGTTACATTTAATGGACCTTTAACCCTAGATCAGTGACCCATACTTAGAGCTATGAATGTCTGGTTACAAATACGTGTACGTGTAGATAAGTATTGAGATACAATGCCATGTTTTAACTCCCCCAACCAGACAAACTATTTTAAACTAACTCATGACACCGTCACAGGGATGCAACAGGTCTGACGGGGAGGTGGAATGGGAGGAGGGGCTCACAGGGCCGGGGAGCAGCTCAGCTAGAGGCGAGCAGCTCAATCGTCCCAGGTCCCATGTCTAAAAGTACCACTGTCAGTTCATGCCAGGCAATAGCATTTGAGAAGGGTTCAAAGCTCGGCCTACCTTGTGTGCAAAACATGGCGTGTAGTTCTCCAGGTGGCCACGGGCGGGGATGGGAGTTGGGGCAGGTGGGCAAAGATTAGGTATCCGGGCCCCAAGCCTGCCACTGTCCGACTGGCTGATATAGCTGCTGCTCCAGTGCCCACAGCAGTAGCTGCAGCTGCAGCTGGAGTAGGCATCTGCTCACCAATAGCTCACTATTAGCAGATGACAGAGCAGTGACAGCAACTGTGGTGTGAGTTGAGTAAAAGGTTGGTCTGGTTATGTGAGCAGTGAGCAGCTCATGTGAGCAGCTCAAAAAAAACAGGACAGAAGGAGTTATTGCAAAGCTTTGACTGTCAGCATTGTATGCTTTTGGCTGGTGATCTCAAACAATAATCCATTCATCTGGATGCCCTGTGTTACCCATCATAATATTATGCTGGCGCCAGTGTCAGTTCCCTGTTTCTAGTACCAGTGATATTTCTCTTCATGATTGCTGTCCAATCTTTATGCTCATTTCCATCGATAGTCCATTGGGCATCTGTCGCACCTAGGGGCTTCTTTTATCACATTAAGTCAAATTTAATGCAATTTTAACCTGCCTTTAAGGCGCACCGAGACTTTTGGTGAATCCTGTAATACACGAGGTATTACAGAAAATCTCAGCCCTATTGCATTCTCGAATATGTCACAAAATGAAAGATTTATAACGTTCCTGTTGTGCATTTGAAAGGTTCCCCTGCTAGCTGCTGTATATTGAAAATAGATTTTGCTTTCCTCTTTCAACCTCTGATGCCTCATCATCCGTTCTGCCTGCTTCTGTATTCCTACAGGCAGGGAAGTTTAAACAATCATTCAGAAAGCATTCCCAGCCGTAATGAGAGGCGGGGGGCACATGGAAGTAGGAAAGCTGGATAATTCTACCCCCCTCCCAAAATAAAAAGAAAGAAAAAAAGAGAAAGAAAATGAGATTGCACAGATTTGATAATCAAGTGCACAAAATCCCGAAGCTTTCTTTTTTATGAAAATCATATGGGCAGCCACAGGTGTCATCGTGCATGAGCCGGTGATTCAATGTCGTTGGGTGTGTCCACACTCCCAGATAAATATTTGTTGCCTATGTCTCTGTAAAATAGGAAACTACTCTGTTACACAGTGTGCTATATATGCCACCCTAATACCTGACACCCAAGTACCTGACACCTGTATACCTGACACCCAGTGAGCCACTCCACAATGCCATATCACCTTACAGAGGGACACGGACACCACTGCTATCTGCTCAGTGATACTGTAAATATACATTACCAGCTGACCTGGGGTGATTTTTCAATTCTACCCTACTTGCATTGACTGTATGTCTATTAGCATATATGGAAAATTTGAAAGGTTTTACTGCTTATCTAAGTTATAAGATATGAATAGCACCAGCGACTATGTCAGCCAAATAAGATTCGGCTCACAGAAATAATAAAAAAGAAGCAAGGGGTACATTATGACCAATCAAAATACTTAGGCTGTTCATCTCAAGATCTTTAAAATGAGACATCATTGGCTTGAATATTCCTAGTAGTCAGAACCCCTCCTTGTATATAGGTCCTTTATTCATATCTGAAATCGGTAATTAAGCTCTTAATATATTATAGACCATAATAATGTCTAAAAACACAACAAATCAGCCTTTTTCATAAAAGATACATAACAATATGGTGATTTTCATTATAAGTTTTTGATCTAGAAGGAATTTTCCATTTCTGTTTTCAGTTTTGGGTTTTTGGTGAGTATCCCCGAAAATTGGCATAAGAATCTGCAAATTTTGATTATTGAAACAGTTGCCATGACAACCAGGAATAAGCATATAGGTTGATTTTTCATGAAAAATGTTCATTTTACCATCCAAATTTTACATGAGACCATTTAATTCTGCATAACAAATTAGCTGAAAGGTTTTACTGCTTATCTAAGTTATAAGATATGAATAGCACCAGCGACTATGTCAGCCAAATAAGATTCGGCTCACAGAAATAATAAAAAAGAAGCAAGGGGTACATTATGACCAATCAAAATACTTAGGCTGTTCATCTCAAGATCTTTAAAATGAGACATCATTGGCTTGAATATTCCTAGTAGTCAGAACCCCTCCTTGTATATAGGTCCTTTATTCATATCTGAAATCGGTAATTAAGCTCTTAATATATTATAGACCATAATAATGTCTAAAAACACAACAAATCAGCCTTTTTCATAAAAGATACATAACAATATGGTGATTTTCATTATAAGTTTTTGATCTAGAAGGAATTTTCCATTTCTGTTTTCAGTTTTGGGTTTTTGGTGAGTATCCCCGAAAATTGGCATAAGAATCTGCAAATTTTGATTATTGAAACAGTTGCCATGACAACCAGGAATAAGCATATAGGTTGATTTTTCATGAAAAATGTTCATTTTACCATCCAAATTTTACATGAGACCATTTAATTCTGCATAACAAATTAGCTTAAAGTATCTTTATAATGATTTTAGAGTAATTTTGCCTCTCCAATTCCCCCCTGGTGGCCAAATGGGGAATTAAAAATCCCCCACGGAGGGGTGTTTTCCTTTGATGGGTCACATATAGTCAGTAGTGTCTGCGAGCAGTATGGACAAAATACACTTTGGAGATGGGAAACATAATCAGTACAGTGACTGTAAATAGCGTATAGGGAAATTTTACGTTTGGAGTTGGAGATGCGATATATAACCACAAGACAGAAGCATAGCTGCCAACTGAACCATAATGTAAATGAAGAAAGAAGTTAATAGGTAGATGAACGCTTACCCAAGCTGAGTCTGCAGAGTAGGTAGTTCCTTTATGCAGCATAAGACCCCATATTATACCATGGTTATGGCTAATTTGCATATTTTTGCATTCAAGTTTAAGGATAAAACTTGTGGAATTAACCACGGCTAGAATGAACAGTAGTTGACACTAAACCGAAACACAACTTTGACAGTGAGTTGACGACAGAATATATGATAATTTTTTAGCTTTTACATACTAAATGTGATGTGAAGACTTGGTGGGAAGAAGCTATGGAGGTTAATTTAAGCAACACTTTGGTAGAATCCATGATATCAAGCCTATATATGTTGAAAAATAACTCGTAAACTTTGGAAGCGAGCTACCGGCTGCCGTATAGAGAATGTACTACCCTTCTTCTCGGAACGCTGACATGTAGCGCATCGGATTATGGCCATTTTGAGGAAATATAGGCTTCAAATCATGTATTCTGTGCCAGCACGACTTAAAAGGATATCTCTATATTCACCACATGAAACCAGGAACCTATCTTTGGTCTATAAGATGTGTAAATACATTGTTTTTCTCGGCGTACCAGAGGGTATCTTGATAAACAGAAATCCAATATGGCAGAATGGCTTCCTCCTAAATACTTAACATAGAGGTTGAAACCATGGTATAAAAAGCTTAGATAAGGGTTATTGATCCACGAGTTGATTTTAGCTATGGATACAATCAACGAGGGCGTTATACCAAATGATCATATATCTGTAGCTAAAACCAACTCGTGGTTCAATAACCCTTATTTAACCTCTAACGATGGCCTGATAAAGCTGAAGAGAGTGTACTTAAAAGAGGAGGTCACTGTATCCATGAAAGTATTTATGTCTTACTTAGTACACTGAAAAAATGGTGTTTAGATCCTAAACACAATTCTAAACATATTCTTGCAACGTTTTTGTAATCACATTAATTTCCTAAACATGTTTAGCCAAACAATATGCTTAGCTCAAGCGTTTAGAACTCTAGGTGTTTAGGTTCAAAATTTGTATTTATATTATCGATGAAATTTTGCATTTAGATGTTTATGAATTTTTGTGTTTAGATGTTTAAGTCTTTTGGTGGGAAGTAAGGGTTTGCAGACATGTAAAAAAATAAAGGAATGTTTTTTGTTTGTTTTCTCATTTATTGGAAGCCATCAGCAGGTATGTACACAGCAGAATCTCGCAAGATGTCAGCCACAGCTATATACACTAACATGTACACACTGCATTAGAATGAGAGACTTGAGAAAGTAAAACAGCTTGGCAGGAAGGACATTGCTTTATCTGTTACAAAATAACATGAAAAAGGTGTCAGTCATGAAACTCATTGATTAATTTAGGGTTATAATGGTGGTGTAAGTTGAATTTAGCCAATCTTCTATTGCTGTTTCTATTTTCATGACATTCAATGAAATGACACTATGATACACAAGGGGTTCGGGGAGTATTGTCACAACAATTGATTATAACTGTTTGCAGATAGTCCATTGAGAGGTAGTGCTGCTACCTGGTGTGGATTTGACATCCACATATCTAAACATATTGATGTTCAAAACTAAGCACCTAGTATTCAAGTGTTTAAACTCTAAACATCTAAACATGTTTAGCAAAAATGTTTATGTATTTAGAATAAAAGTGTTCTTTTCCTAAATGTGTAGTTGATGAGACACCTAATTAACATACATGTTTAGGTTTCAAACATGTTTAGACCTAAACATGTTTAAAATCTAAACACCATTTTTGCAGTGTAGCGTTATACCCCACATGGATAAGGTGCAGCTTAAATGCAAGGATAATGGATATCCCTGGGCCCACAATAGGGACACCCGGACCTTTCATTTGATACATTATATTACACTTTTACCTAAACCCATGAGCAATATAGCGAATTCGCCAGTTCGCCGGTCCTAGCTACACGAACAGTGCATGTCATATGTGCGGCGTCTCTTATACATGAGGTCCTAAGAACCAATAGAAGTATAGAGCTGGAAGGCTAAGCGATCAACCCTCAATTTCTTGTGAATTCACATGAATTCATAAGAAAAATTATGAATATGTGAACACCATTTCACTTGAAATCCATGTGTCATGATTTTAAGTGAATTCCACATGATTTCTGTCACTGAATGTGAAGACCACATGAAATTCACAAGAATTCACGAGATTTCTTGCTGATCCAAATTTTCACCAGATGGTCTTGGGACAAATACATCATTGTTTCCAGGGCTCAAATAAGGCTGAAAGCATGCGTTTCAAGTTACTCCAAAACAGGGTCAACCTTCGTGATTCATCTTTATAAGGGAGTGATCATTTTTCAACAACGGGGGGGGGGGGAGCTGGTGGGTTTGAGGGAGGTTAGAATTTTTTAAACCCCTTGACCATTTTCAGCATTACTATAGGTTAAAAGGGTGCGTTTGCGCATGATTTTCGGCCTTTTAGGGGGGGGGGTAATTTCACCTTCGAGATGGGGGGGGGGGCAAGGTAAACAATCTTTTGGCGCATCTGCGTGCAAGGCCACCCCCCCCCCCCCGCATCCCTATAGTACAGATAATATATGCCCGTGTACCAATACATTCATATATCAATTGGGGTGTAATTTAGTTGTATCTCCATGAACATTACCATAGCTGTCAAAATGGCATTAGACTACCATTACGCACTTTATACTTTGACAATAGATATCACCATTTCTAGGCTATTTTGGACAATTTCTAAATCGGTGCAGTCATCAAATGAGTAGTCTTCAGTGCAATTATCTGGCAAAATGAAAAAGAAATCCCACCTAGACCTACCCTAGATTTTTAGACCACGTTACCTGCAACACATCTTGACTTCAGCCTAAGTTGAACAACATGTCAGTATGTCATCTGGTGCTGCTTGGCGAATAATGAAACCAGAAATATTGTTTCTATTATTGTAATGTGCAAACGCAATGTACTGGAGAGAATGCGTGTTTCGCCCATGAGCAATATTCAGCTAAATCCAATCATATTATGGTAGGACGTCTAAAGAAATGAATAGGACAATAGACACAAAGGAAATACAAGATGACCCTGCTTGCTAGCATCCAATGTTAGTCTAAACATTATTGCTTGGGTGATCCTATACTGTATAGCCCCAGGTCCACCACTCCCGTATAGCAGCTCCCATTTTGGATCAGCTTTGAACAATCCTCATATATACACCATGCTACTGGGAAGGAAAACTATTCAATCTCAAGTTAGATATTACACTTATTTGCTTTAATATTTGTGAGAACGACACATAATTACTTATAATATCTAGACCTGGACCCATGTCTTATGATGAGATAGGAAATTAGTATGTTTGGTATACTTCAGTTCAGCTTCCCTCCTCCACATCCAGGCCCTACTGTCGTGTATGGATAATGTCCCATGTCAAGCTCGTCTTATCAATACACCTAGGTTACACGCTTCCTCTGTCCACCCAACCAGCGTCTGCCGTTCCGCTCAGCTTGACTACGCATGCGCCAAAACTCATTTGAACATGCGCACAGATGCTATGATCACACAGATAGCATGCATAGCTCTGCTGCACAGGCAAATTTAACTGGTTATTGGGTGAAAGTTATTTATATAAGTTATATGCATGGCTACCTGGGATTTATTTCACAAAGGGCAGCGATAGCCGAATTGTCATACAGTTGTAATACAGAAAGGGGGCTAAATCACAGGAAAACAAAAATTCTATCTCCTAGCATTATGTTCTGAACTGCTAGACTATTTCCCTAAAAGATTGTGCTGTGTAATGAGTCGCTGAAAATCGTAAGTTTGTGCAATTGACATAGAGGCTGTCACTCCGTTGCAAAAGTAAACTATTAATACTTTAGAGGAGAAACATTATCATATTTAAAATATATGAAGTACTTATCGAGCCTAAAAATGCCTTGAAGACGTAGTGGTAAAATACACAAACCATACCGGCAGATGGCAATACAGAGTTCATAATTTGATAGGTAGAAGTATATCAGATACTATTTAGCATGTGAGTGTAATAATTGCAGCATTCCTAGATGAAGGGAAAATAAACTATAGGAGGGTATTTCTAAATTAAAACAATTTCAAGTTTTGTGAGATGCCTTCAGACCTCCATTTATACTCTATATTTCCCGGCCATGTTATTTGACACAGACCTCTCTTCATCTTTCTGTCGCCAGCAATAGTTCATGCATATACGACGAAATTAGTGTAAGTGTTGCTCCAAGTCTCCAGAATGACTTGACTAGGAATTAATTTCAATATAGAAGGGTTGACAAACAGACATAGCAGCTTTTAAACTCCCATCAATTATTGAATAGCGACACCACACGCTTGTCATATGTAATTTGATAAGTCTTCAATTTGAAGAAAGCCTCTTTAGTTCAATTGTCGGCTGCAAGTGATCTTCATTTCCTGCCCATCGCTCACCATGGCCACCTGCCACCAAGGCGGGAAATGTACATTGTTGGGGTTTCCGGATGAGGTTTCTTTTCTTTCTAGCTGGGAGAAAACGTAGGCGTATTAAGTGTTACAGTAGCCCAGGAGGTTAATTCAAAAGATCCTGGGATCGCAACCTCAGCGATCTTAGGAATTATTCTGCCTTATCCTATTAAGCGATCTTAAGATTAGACTGTGTTCACTTTTCCTAGCCAGCACTAAGATCGCATCGATCTGAGCCTCAGCCCTCCTACACTATTCCAAGAAGTACTGACTGGGCACAGGGGTAAGAGTCCCAAAATAAAGGAATAGCTGTGGAGCCACTCTTCTTCACAACAGTGTTTATACCATTGTTCCCCATCACCATATGGGCTAACAAAAGAACACAGGGTGTAGTTGACCCCGTACAGTATTCAAGAGTTGTTCCCATGAATGTATGATTTATGCTTGCCTATTAGAAGCATTGTGCCCCCCAGGACAAAGAGAGAGAAGGGGAGAATTACCTTACAATGCACTTAAAGCATGAGTAGCCCTAAGAGTCCTCAAGGACACTCAGCAAACATCCTCCCTCCCCTCTTTATGTATGCAGCAGGCTATTCACTCTTTCGATCAGGAGTGTTCCCTGTAAGTGCTCTTGTACTCAGATTAAACCACTGTGCAATTTTTTCACTAAGATCACAGTGATCTTAGTGCTGGAAAAGGAATAGTGAAGTGATCTCAGGACTTGCTATTCCTGACAGGCCTGCAACCACTGCATTAGATAGGGTAGACTGGCCAGGTCTTATGCTATGTGCCTACACTAAGATCGCAGGGGTAGAAATCCCAGGATCTTTTGAATTAACCTCCTGCTGGGATGCTACTGAATTTCCGTGGGTATATTATCGAAAAGGGTATACATTCTTATATTTTCCGTCGTAGAGAATTTAAGTAATTATTTGTATTATGATATTCTTGGGCTTCAATCTTTATATTCCTATGCCTATTGACCGTCAAGATAAAAGTATACTTGCCAGGGTTTGTATCCATGCATCATACCGGCCATATGATATGATGTAGATACACTCTGTAACGGCCAGCACACATGCTCCAGTGAAGAGAATGGACTCGTTAGAACTGCAGTATAGATCTAAAGGTTTATATTAGCTATATATTCCTACTAAATAAATGTAGACCATTATCCTACGGTAGGGTACATTAACCTAAAGACATCCACATACCTTGAGACGTCCATCCCACAAATCGGCCATAAAAATGGGTTAATTCCTGGATCAGCATTTCAAAATGTATCAAAAAAGAAAAGAGCAATCAAGATGTTGGCGAAGGAAACTTGTTTTAAGTCTGATTGAGTACACGCAAATATTGATGAAAAACAATCGTTATGAAGGATTTTCTTGGCTAGAATCAGCCAAGAAAGCATCTGTGTATTGTGCGGTAATGAACTAGGGGACTGGGAACTGACGGCAGGTTTGTTTAGGTCGTGGCTTTATTGGCAGACGACATTGGGGGCCGTCCCCAGTTCCCGCGCTGCGTTTCCCGCGCTCAATCATGTTGGCAGACGACAATTCTTAGTTGGTCAAGTGATTCTGTCTGTTGTCTCTGGAGGCCATTTCTCAATGTAGTACGACTGCACACAGCCACTACTATTTAAGAATGCCAAGAATAAGCCAGGCTATCGTAGGAACTGCCCTACGACTGCTCACTACGATTAGCAGCTATGCAGTAATTACATAAGGTTTAATAGGGCAGTCGTACTGGTGCAGACATTAGGGACTACTAGTGCACGGTACTGTTATGGCCAAATTATTAGGTTTTCACTACGATTTAAAGGACAGCAGTCGTAGTGTGTTAAGAAATGGCCTCCAGTGTCACTTGTCATGGCCGCAGGGTGACCAATTAATGCATCCTCGACACGGGTTCCCTGGGCTCTACTCCAGCAGTCCAGGAGGTTAATTCAAAACATCCTGGGATCGCAACCTCAGCGATCTTAGGAATTATTCTACCTTATCCTATTAAGCGATCTTAAGATTAGACTGCATTCACATTTCCTAGCCAGCACTAAGATTGCATCAATCTGAGCCTCAGCCCTCCTACACTATTCCAAGAAGTACTAATTGGGCACAGGGGTAAGAGTCCCAAAATAAAGGAATAGCTGTGGAGCCACTCTTCTTCACAACAGTGTTTATACCATCGTTCCCCGTCCCCATATGGGCTAACAAAAGAGCACAGCGTGTAGTTGACCCCCGTACAGTATTCAAAAGTTGTTCCCATGAATGTATGATTTATGCTTGCCTAATAGAAGCATTGTGCCCTCCCCCCAGGACAAAGAGAGAGAAGGGAAGAATTACCTTACAGTGCACTTAACACATGAGTAGCCCTGAGAGCCCTCAAGGACACTCAGAAAACGTCCTCCCTCCCCTCTTTATGTATGCAGCTGGCTATTCACTCTTTCGATCAGGAGTGTTCCCTGTAAGTGCTCTTGTACTCAGGTGAAACCACTATGCAATTCTTTCACTAAGATTGCAGTGATCTTAGTGCTGGAAAAGGAATAGTGAAGTGATCCCAGGACTTGCTATTCTTGACAGGCCTGCAACCACTGCATTAGATAGGGTAGACCGGCCAGGTCTTATGATATATGCCTACACTAGGATCGCTGGGGTTGCGATCCCAGGATGTTTTGAATTAAGCTCCTGGGCCCTTCAACCTCAAACTATCATGGCTGTAATTCCCTTCTCTCACTTGATGGACCCTTCAGAAGAACACAGCCACGACGGTTGGATTGGGGAAGGAAGAGATCCAAATTCCACCTTTGAAGGAAAAAGGGATATTTCAATCTTTAATCCACCCCGACCTTTAGAGTTAAAGGTCTGCTCCTCTCTGACCATCTATGTTGTTCTGGGATGTAAATGGGGTCTGAGTTCTTGCAGGTCAAAATTAGTAAGTCTTAAAAGTTGAGAATATAGCAAGTCTATCTATTTGTGATTGGCCAAAGCACTGACAGCCATGGCAACTTATGACAAACGACCGCCTCCCTGTTCCCCTACCCGTGATCCAATATGGCGGTCTCTGTCTCTGTGTGTCCAGCATGTACCGGATATTGCCACCAGACTCACAGGGCGCATGCGCGGGGATTACAGGAAACAGCATACTGGACGCAGCGTCCCTGTGCACGTGCCTTCCGGTATCATGGGATCTCACAGAGTCTCGTGTTTGGATATTGAGCACGCTCTTGACATCCAGAGGGCAGCTGAGACAATGGGTAGAGGGCTGTTGAGAGAGAGAGAGAGAGAGAGAGAGAGAGAGAGAGAGAGAGAGAGAGAGAGAGAGAGAAAAGGGGGGCAGTATCCAGGAAAGAATTAACGAGGAGTGTAACACTTGAAAGGGAGAGGTGAAGGGAGAGAGACAGAGACAGACAGAGACAGACAGGGGGAGAGAGGCAGACAGAGAGACACAGAAACAAAGACGGAAGAGGGAAATAGGGGATGGGCAGACAGACAAGCCAAAACGGAAGAGGATGAGCCTGCACCAAACACTTATTTCTATGTACTACTTGCATATATCAGTCTTACTAGTTCAAATGAGAACACCAAACAGCAACTCACTAGTTCAAGCATGCAAGCTAACGGTACGGACGTACTGGCCTGCCTAATCAAGTCAGTTAATACTGTATACATTTAAGACAAACTCAACGTGGGAAATAATAGTCCCGAGGCCTGATAGGAAGAGGGAGGGAGTGAGAGAGAAAGAGAGAGAGAGAGAGAGAGAGAGAGAGAGAGGTTATTGAAAGCATTTAAACATGGTATCATTTGTTGGATAACACCCTTTAGGCTTTATCAAAAGGTTCTACTTCTTTCAAGGGTAAATAACCCTCACCCCCTCCTTACACTCGTACCTAGCGCCATATGATGGCACTAGACTGCCACAATGACCCTGGACTTGAAACTGTTCAAGCATATGTTTTAGACTAGAAAAATAAAAACCTATGCTTGAAGAGTGAGTAGCATTTCCAGTTCCTGCCTACTAAGGAGTGGGGCATAGTGGGAGTTAAATATAGTTATCTCCCATTACCCTTTGCTGCTTCCTGTACGGTGGTGCCCTGAGGGTTTATACCTCAAAGAGGCACCAGAGTAACCCCCTCCTACACTGCAAAAATGGTGTTTAGATTTTAGACATGTAACCTAAAGATATACGTCATCAACTACACATTTAGGAAAATAACACTTTTATTCTAAATACATAAACATTTTTGCTAAACATGTTCAGACGTTTAGAGTTTAAAAGTTGAATATTAGGTGTTTAGATTCAAACATCAATGTGTTTAGATACTTGGATATCAAATCCACACCAGGTAGCAGCACTACCTCTGAATGGACTATCTCCACACAGTTATAATCAATTGTTGTGACAAATATCCCCAAACTCCTTGTTTATCATAGTGTCATTTCATTAAATATTATGAAAATAGACACAACAATAGAAAATTAACTAAATTCAACTTACACCACCATCATTACCATATAATAATCAATGAGCTCCATGACTTACACCTATGTCATGTTATTTAGTTCGGTGTGGATACAACCCGCGGGACCTCTCGCCCTTGAGTGTCGGCCGTAAGGAAGGCACGAGGTGAGATGAAATTCAAATCAATCAAAGCCAACCTGTTGTACTTCCTCAAGTCTCCTAGTCTAATGCAGTGTGTACATATATGTGTATATAACAGTGGCTGACATCTTTGGAGACTTTGCAGTGTATATACCTGCTGATGTCCTCCAGTAAATGAGAAAACAAATAAAAGATATTCCTTTATTTTTTTAATGGATACAATGTCTGCAAACCCTTACTTCCCACCAAATCACTTAGACATCTAAACACAAAAATTCATAAACATCTAAACCAAAATTTTATCGATATCTAAGCACAAATTTTGAACCTAAACACCTAGATTTCTAAACACTTGAGCTAAGCACATTGTTTGTCTAAACATGTTTAGGACATTAATGTGATTAAAAAAAGGTTGCAAGAATATGTTTAGAATTGTGTTTAGGATCTAAACACCATTTTTGCAGTGTATGCTAACATATCAATGGTGCCCCCCTACCAAGTATTTAATTTGGTTTATTGGCAACTGACCATCAAGTCTGTCGTCGTTATGACATCACTGTCCATGGGTCAAGAAGTCTAGAGGTCACGAGGTCACCGGAAGCTGTCAATGGCAGCCCCAGAGGCATGATGGGAGAATCAGATCAATGTCCAGGGAATCATGTCAAAGGTCGGCGTCGCGTGGGAGTGACTGTAAGCTGTGTATGGTTGGTATTGTTCATCCAACATTAACTGTAATCTGTGTATGGTTGGTATTGTTCATCCAACATTAACTGTAATTGGTGTATGGTTGGTATTCATTCATCAGTCAATGTTAAATTCAGGTGGGAGTGATAGTGGAAAATGTAGGACAGGAATGAATTACTCATGCATATAAAAAAAACCCAGTTATTTCTTCCTTATTTCTCACATCGATCGAATCCTACAACTAAATGTTACATGAATTCCAAAGAGATAGAGAGAGAGAGAGAGAGAGAGAGAGAGAGAGAGAGAGAGAGAGAGAGAAAGTGTTTGAAAGCGAGAGATAGAGAGAGGGGGGATGGAGGGATAAAGAGAGAGACAGAGACAGAGAGAAAAGGAGGGAGACAGATAGAGAGAGAGAGAGAGAGAGAGAGAGAGAGACAGACAGAGAGAGAGAGAGAGAGAGAGAGAGAGAGAGAGAGACAGAGAGACAGAGAGACAGAGAGAGAGACAGAGAGTGAGACAGGGAGAGGGGGAGGAGGGAGGAGAACATTTCCTGTCTGATATGCATATTGAAGTAACTTATTTTTACTGTTGAAATTAACTAGCGTCCAGACCTAGACAACAGGCAAGATACTGAGTCACCGTGGGCTGATATTCATAAATAGTTATTGTATTCACTGACAGGATTCTGTTCAAAACTAATCTCAACAATATCATTCTAGCACACACCCTGTCTATTTAGCACTTTGCCTCACGAATAGTCAACAATACACTGACAGAGCTGCTGATATGTGAGCCAGCAAGCAGAAAGGACAGTTACTGCGGGATTTAGTACCAGATTTAGCCACCAGGGGGCACCACTATGGACTTGAATAGGAAAAATATGACTAAAACTGTTATAGGCTACTTTTTTATGGAGAATTCAATGGTTTTTGATAAAACGTTTTATTTTGGGTGGAAAGGTTCCAAATTTGGCATGTAAAAAGAATGTTTTTGGGCCAAAATAGGCATTTTTGTTGATTTCTGTTGCCATGGAAACATGATTTTCATTCTAAATAGGAAAATCAATGATTCCATTTGAAGGAACATCCGACAAGGTTTACTATGGCGAAAACAGAATGAAAATACCATTTCTAGATCAAAAGTTATGGGCAAAAGAATAAAAATTTATACGAATTTAGCTAATTAGCATAAATTATGCTAATTAGCTATATATCTCATGACCAATTAGACATAGAGCTTATTAACATTCTTGAAATGGTCACACCTACCCATATCTAGCAAGCCATTCCTCCAAAACTAACAGGAGTATCTTCTCATGCTATGTATCACTGTAAAGCTAATGATTTGAATTTTAAAGTTGACTTTTAGCACGGAGCACCCTTTCTCATTGCCTCTACACATATTACCTCCCTCCTACGTCTAGCTTGTTGTCTGAGAACTGCCCTAGGAAAGTGCACATGTACAGTGAAGCAACGGGGTCCTCTTTAACACTTTGATATTAAGTATTTTCAGTACATGTAATATAAAAATACTGTTTGCCATAATATCTTCCAAGGAATTTTAACTACTTTACAAATAGGTATTTAGGAATTGGAATATACGCTGAAGGTCATTTCTAAAACCACTACGAATTGACACACTACAAGCTATTGTCAGTGATCGTATAGGTAATGCCTGCATCGCGTGATTAGCACTTATGGCGCAATCACATTATACACAGAAAATCTATAGATTGGTGCGACAGTCGTAGGTACTACTGCACGCACTAAATTATGATTTGAATGTGAGCAGTCGTGGCATGTTTTAAGAAATGACCTCCAGGTCGATCAACTCACGACAGGTTCGGAGGCTCTAGCAAAGCAAACCCATGCATGTATCTTCTATTCATTAGCCATGTTTCGTATTCAATTCATGTATGTTGTATATGAAAGATCTATAGCAGGAGGTCATTTCTGAAGATACTATGAGTGCACACAGCTAGGGTGATCATGGTCAATTCTCTTGTTGCACTATGTGATTAGCACTTATGTTGCCACCACAGTTGCACTGGGTTTTGGCATTAGTGACGACTGTAATGGCGAAATAATGGGGGTTCTCACGATGATTTGAAGGAGAGAAGACGTAGCATAATTAGGAAAGAAAGGCATGATATCATGTAAGATCCAATCTCTATGCAGTGATCAGTCATTTTCCATCGTTCATCATCATGATCAAATAGTAACTAAACACTTCATCAAGGGACCAATCATCCTTTTTATTGGAGTCCAATTGCAGTAGATATCAGGCCTTCGTCTGCATGTAGTATATCCAAAGTTGTCTATATAATGTTGTTCAGTAGATCTCGAACTACATTATAATTTAACCAAATGAGTTTAACCTATAAAATTCTCAATTAAGGTGACCTATATATACATCAAAGACTAATTGAGAGAGGAAGGGTTCGACAAAACATGTTTATTGATAATTTAGAAGATCATTAGACCTTACAAAATGCTGAGACCGTATCTCCTGACCGGGCCACTCTAGTAGCTTAATGTATAAAAACTAGACAGCGACATTTCGTAAATGTCTCGGCTCATTGCTCCGACACCATTTGTTCATCAATTTGTTTGCCATTGCTGAACTTTATTTAAGAGCAAAGGCCATTAACTAAGGAGAATTATGAGAATTAAAGGTTTTTGTTTTTGTTTTGGAGCACGCTTAGACAACGAGAATGGCATTGCTATAATGATGTGAATGCACTTTATTTGAGAGGCTGTAGTAGCACAATGTGCTCTAAATGTGCCTAACAATTAATAGACAACAAATTCCTCTTTATCCATTTAATATTTTACTGCACCACTTTATAAGGATGATGGGGGTTAGGACTGCATCCAACCTTTAACACGAGGGACCTCCATATGAGGCATTAATACATGTATAAAGAAAAAGTCCCCTAGTCTCCGATCACAAAATATCAAAGATAATTCTTGTCATGCAATGCCTCCGGGGGCCTGTCGAATCACCATATCATAAACACACTCTCTGACATCGTTATAGTATTGTTGTCGATGGAAGATAAATGGTGACAAAAAAAACCTAGATATTGCACTTGGAGACCCCTGCAAGACCATCAGCTGAAAAGTAATGTAAAATCATGCATAAATATTTGCCTATATTATGTTGATGGAAAATGGCACATAATGTAATTGGCTGTTATTGAATTATTATCGGTTAAACTGAATTTCTTTTCCTTCTTCAAATTTTGACCCAGAGTTTCTCCGACGTAAAATACATCCTGCATCTGCAACTAATTGCAAAGAATCACTTCCAGAGGGCAGAGTTCAGATTGTTCCCAATGACGTAAAATGCTGACGTGACTATTGGTATGACTTCACAATACAGTGCAGGTGACAATTTGTTCCTGCATGCTGATGTCACAGTCAGTGACTAATGACGTAGTTTAATTCAGAGCCGGTATGACATCACAGTACAGTGCAGGCGACCATTAGTTCATCAGTAATGACGTCATAATGGTGCACCAATGATGTAGATTGATGACGTTGCAGCCATTATGACGTCACAGTACAGTGCAGGTGACCATTTGTTCGTCAGTGCTGACGTCACAATGGTGGAATGGTGACGTGTCATAGTGGTGGTGGCGGGTAGCGTCGTGCTGGAGGAGAGAGCAGTAGGCCGCCTCCTCCCCATCCTCTCCAAGGTCGTACGTCGAGTCGCCGACTGTCGCCACTGTCGTAGCATCTCTATCGCACGTGACGCTGGACTTACTGCTCAAGATGGGGCCACTCTAGTAGCTTAATGTATAAAAACTAGACAGCGACATTTCGTAAATGTCTCGGCTCATTGCTCCGACACCATTTGTTCATCAATTTGTTTGCCATTGCTGAACTTTATTTAAGAGCAAAGGCCATTAACTAAGGAGAATTATGAGAATTAAAGGTTTTTGTTTTTGTTTTGGAGCACGCTTAGACAACGAGAATAGCATTGCTATAATGATGTGAATGCACTTTATTTGAGAGGCTGTAGTAGCACGATGTGCTCTAAATGTGCCTAACAATTAATAGACAACAAATTCCTCTTTATCCATTTAATATTTTACTGCACCACTTTATAAGGATGATGGGGGTTAGGACTGCGTCCAACCTTTAACACGAGGGACCTCCATATGAGGCATTAATATAAAGAAAAAGTCCCATAGTCTCCGATCACAAAATATCAAAGATAATTCTTGTCATGCAATGCCTCCGGGGGCCTGTCGAATCACCATATCATAAACACACTCTCTGACATCGTTATAGTATTGTTGTCGATGGAAGATAAATGGTGACAAAAAAAAGCGTAGATATTGCATTTGGAGACCCCTGCAAGACCATCAGCTGAAAAGTAATGTAAAATCATGCATAAATATTTGCCTATATTATGTTGATGGAAAATGGCACATAATGTAATTGGCTGTTATTGAATTATTATCGGTTAAACTGAATTTCTTTTCCTTCTTCAAATTTTGACCCAGATTTTCTCCGACGTAAAATACATCCTGCATCTGCAACTAATTGCAAAGAATCACTTCCAGAGGGCAGAGTTCAGATTGTTCCCAATGACGTAAAATGCTGACGTGACTATTGGTATGACTTCACAATACAGTGCAGGTGACAATTTGTTCCTGCATGCTGACGTCACAGTCAGTGACTAATGATGTAGTTTAATTCAGAGCCGGTATGACATCACAGTACAGTGCAGGCGACCATTAGTTCATCAGTAATGACGTCATAATGGTGCACCAATGACGTAGATTGATGACGTTGCAGCCATTATGACGTCACAGTACAGTGCAGGTGACCATTTGTTCGTCAGTGCTGACGTCACAATGGTGGAATGGTGACGTGTCATAGTGGTGGTGGCGGGTAGCGTCGTGCTGGAGGAGAGAGCAGTAGGCGGCCTCCTCCCCATCCTCTCCAAGGTCGTACGTCGAGTCGCCGACTGTCGCCACTGTCGTAGCATCTCTATCGCACGTGACGCTGGACTTACTGCTCAAGATGGCGGAAGAGATACTGGGAAGTCGGATATCAACTCGTGCACCACGAGCAATGCGAACCTGGGTGGTGAAAAGAAAAGTAGACCTGGGTGTATAATGCAGCACTGTAACTTTCAGTGGCAAATGTCTTGAACTTATCTAGAAACGTTCAAGAAAGGATTTCCTTTAGCCATCATCGCTAAACAAGAAGAAATACCTGCAGAGGTGGACATAATATTTGTATCATTAGCTTGCTACTACTGTCGAATACACCTAGATTGATTCAAGGGTCTTTATGAAATAGCCTTTCACATTGTCAGAAATAATCTAGGAACAAATGCATTTGTCAACTATTCCCTCCAAATTATTGACTGAACTTTGCTTGCATCCTTCTATTCCATGTTAAAATCCAGGTATACCTTTTCATTGAGAGTGTAGAGTTTGTTGGTGATGTCACGGCCTATGACGGTCCCCATGACAGTGGCCAAGTAGGGCTCCTTAGCAAACAGGTACTCCAGGGAGTGTCTCTGCCAGAACATGTAGCGGCAAGCCATCTCAGCCACTATCGTCACCTACAGGAGGAAGGTGTATACTCTAAAACTGACCGTTGAATCTACAAGGTATCACTTTAAACCTAGAGTGAACCATCGTATTTGTAGTGCAGAGAAGCTGTTCTATTTCTAAAATGAAATCCTGGACACTGGCACAGAGAATCACCGTGGAGGAATCTTCATGGAAATAACAGTGAAACGCCAAAGTTACAATACAACGGTCATTACAGAATTATTTCTTTTTTTTCACAGCATGGTGGACGTACAGAGGTATCAGAACACGTAGCGGAACACAATCTCACTCACTGTATGGGCGACTCCTGTAGAATTAAGTTTGCTTATTTTACAGTAGGTCCTTTCTCAAATTCTAGTTCAAAGCGTACTAAAAAAAAGCTAAGCACAGGCCATAGCAGTCATAGACCGTGTCTGAAAAACATTACAAGATGTTAGGATTTTGTAAAACATCCATTTCTGTTGACCATAGAGACATATATGATTGACCTTTTTTCACAGGTAATTCAGACAGATAAATGGAATTGTAGAAAAAAAAATACAAAAACTTACGTGGAATTTCTCGTCGTAGTGTGCAGTAGACTCAAACTCTGGTGAATCCAGGAACTGTTTTTCCTGAACATGGTGGAGCACCCGACCGTGGTTAAGCACCCGAACACTGTTAGAGGTGGTAAGGAAATAGTTGGAAATGTATACTCACATCAGGCCTAAAAAAGGATTTGTTTCCAGTTATCCGACCGACCCTACCAAAACAGGGCCAAAAACTTCTTTTTTTTTTTAATTTTGAGAATTTTTGAGAAACTTTCCTCAATTTCCATCCGCTTTCCATGCCTTTTCCCCATTTTTCATAATTTTCTATCTCATGTCTTTTCCATATTTTTCACATTTCTCATATACTTTTCGTATTTCTACAGTAAAGTCAAAGAACCATGCATATCTGACCAATTTTGGTATACAAACTCAAAAAAAAAAGTAAAAGAAAAAAAAGTCCGACCTACCGACCCCTGCTCTTTGACCTATGTAACTGGAATCACACTTCTTTTTGTTTTGGCCTCAGGCAGAAAATGTGTTTCAGGTAACCCAGCCCTACTTTGATGTACCCTAATTTTGTTCTTTTTGCCTGTTTCGGAAGACGTATGGCCAGTTTTGATAAGATCGTGTTTGAAAGCAATTTTGGGATGGCTATTTTTGAGTGGTTTCATCAATGAATGCGTCAGTGCTACAAGTTGTGAGTGAGCTTGTTAGTGAGAACAGTGTGACCAAACCCCCTTTGATGGATGTGAGTATCAACATGTAAGAGACTCTAGGTAGCATCTAAATCTGACTGTTGTGATAAAATCTGATATTCTGTTATAGCGGTTGTCACACAGGTTGGCTCCTGAAAGAGAATCTAGACGGTTGTCCCTCGGGACACAGAAGCAATATCGTATAGAAATAGACACAATGCCAGTATTATATGCCGACATGTGCGAATATAAATCTAAGTTTATGGTGACGGTATGGGTGTTGAAGGCCTCAGGACTATTGCCAGGGGGATGTCAATATAGAGCCATCACCATTTATCTTATACGTTGCTATTGTTGCCCGAGACGAAATCCCACCCATTTTCCGGTCCTACACATCGTCAACTGGAGCCATTCTCTCCATCGTCTATCGTCTATAAATACCTCTTTCCAATGTTATGTCCCAACAGGTGTGTGAGATTCTCAAGATTTAAGGGAATGACTTTTTATGGGCATTAAAAGTTATGATTCAAGTTCCCATAACTAATTATATTCTTGCGAAGGGAATCTGTGAAAAAAAAGAGAAATAGCCATGCCCCACCTAGAGTACAGTCTGAGAAATATGTATAAGCATTGCAGTGAAGCAGTGATGATTCTACAATGAAGCAGTACAGTACATAATGTATATAGTACAAGGAACCTTGGGGCAAAGATCAATGATTTCACCTTTTTTATGACATTTTTAAAGGTTTAACTGACCTTCCTGTGATGAGCAGCCCTAGCCGGTCCGTCCTGGTCACTCCCTGCTTGGCGTACATCTCCCCAGGTTGTAGGCTCAGCACAGCACAGATGTCAGGGTCAACCAACTTCTTAAATATAGGCCTGGGATTTGATAAGAGAAATACATTATTAACCACTTAGAAGGCTGATTGTTTGATGAAGTAATGTGCCCATTTATCGTCATGATACATGAACGCAGCTTTGATCAGGTTATTCACCAGACTACATTCACGCACCAACGCTTTATAAAGTACCTACATCTACCCTATGTGGTCAGCATTATCACGATTGATGGTGCTTTAATTAGGCCCAATAAAGAACGTCTTTTTATACAAAGAATGGCTTAACTGATCATTCTACCCTGACTTAACCCCCCCCCCTTGTCCTATGTACATTGTCTCTTTCACACTCTTTCACACTCTGTCGTTCTGTTTCTGTCTGTCTGTGTGTCCTTCTGGTGGTCTCTGTTTATCTCTCTATCTCTGTATGTCAATGTCTGTGTCTGCCTCTGTCTGTCTGTCTGTCTCTCTCTGTCTGTCTGACTCTCTCTCTCTCCCCCCCCCTCTCTCTCTCTCTCTCTCTCTCTCTATCTATCTATCTCTCTCTCTCCCTCCCAGTCCCCATGCTAACCTTGGTACTTTGAGTGGTTGGAAGATGACATTGTAGATGTCCTCTAGTTCAGGTGAGAACTTGATGGGTCGTACACGGTACAGCACAAACAGCATCTGTACCGAGTTGATGACCATGAAGCTGAAGTTCCACGAGAAGACATCCGGTGCACAGATCACTGCCCATGCCCAGCCCGACATGATCAGGAATGCTGGATAAGACAAGAGGAAGAATAACGTATTAACTATTAGGCCTAAAAAAAGGTTTCTTTCCAGTCACCCGACCGACCCTATCAAAACAGGGCCGATTTTTTTTTTTTTTTTTTTTTTTTTTTTTTTACAAGCAGAACAATACAACATTTTAAACCAGGGCCTACCCAGAGCCTGATGTCTGGGCCTGACCAGGCCTAACCTTATATTTCATTTTAAATGATGTTTCTTTTGATATATAATATGCCTAAATTAGACAGGAGGAAGACTCCTCAAGGGTTAGGGAAAGGAAAGCTTTACCAAAAAAACAATGAAAAAAGAAAAAAAAAATCCGACTAATGACCCTAGCATATCAGTTCATGTAACTGGAAACCCATTTTCTTTTTGGTCTTAATGAAGTCATAGTGCGCTAAGCCACCATGCCGCCATGAGGCACCCTGTACCTGAAGCCTGTTTGCATTATATACCCAAGGTCAGCCAAAACGCAGGGTTAAATTACTATTTTAACCTAGTACTATGCGTGTAAGGCAAACAGACAGTGGAGAAAGGGAGGGTGTAACTAAAGCCTCTCTAACCTCCCCCCTCCCCAGCTCCAACCTTTATATATACACGTAGGGGGTGAGATAGGCCTTAGCTTGCCGTAGGCCTTTGAATTTCGAAATCCATATGTTAAGAGAAAAAGAGTTTCTCTATGTTTTGAAAGTAGTTCCCAAACAACTCACGTAAGTTTTTACTGTAATTTTAATACATGCAGCCACACACAAACACCCATTTCCATATACTGCTAACAGTGAACAGAGACCGGCAGTGTGCGCCACAGTGAGTAGTACATGGAAATAGCGGTCTGTATATGGTACTGTGAATGTGAGTAACATGGCTAACTGGGTAGGCAGTATTTTAACTTTAACCGTATTCTTTTGTTATAGAACGGTGATCTTTTTTCCGCCCACCCAAATAGAAAAAATAACTACCAGCTTTCATTAATATCCATCCTTTAACCAATATATTATATGAATTACACACCGACCACGAGCGTTGCGTTGAGCATGACGACCCCATTGATGGTGCTGGGAGACAGGAAGGCCACCATCATGGCGGCATGACCCAGCTGGAAGAGAAGGTGGTTTGGTGACCCCCAGCGGCCCGAGCAGCTCCCCATCTCCTGTACTATCCCCCCACTTCCACCAGGCGGCGCCACCAGGTCAACCGGAACTGACGTCATCGTGAGGTAGGACGGGACGTCAAAATCTGTGCAACGTGGAAAAGAAGTGTGTTTTGGAATTACAGGTTTATGATGCATGAATTCCCATTAACATGTTGTGTAATGTAAACAATTGAATTCATCTTCAAGTAGTGCTTTCATAGAGGATCTTGATATGGCCCCTTAGATTTATTGTCCAAATTTAAAGAAAATCAACTCCTGGCATTATGAATTGTATGGCAGTTTCTATAATTTGACCCTTTGATGACCTCATGATCCAAAGGGTCCATTTGATGCAACATGACGACCTTACCTGTAGGGTCGGCTTGATGCAAGCTGCTGGTGAGTTACTTTTTCAGGTCCTCATTTATGCATCATGAAGACCAATAAGTTTAATGGTAAAGGTGAACGATGATGAGTTTTAGCCGACCGTTTCTTCACGAGAGGGTCTGGGCCGTTTCGCACAAGTTCTTCTTTACATTTATGTCAAGGTGTTTGAGTGGCTAATTAATCGATATTTCATCAATATCATTCAAAATCAATAAGAATTCACCTATCGCCAATGCGAAATGACGGACGCCGCCATCTTGAATGTTTACGTTTCAAAAAGGCTGCGCATGCGCGATGGACCTATGACGTAATAGTGTGGATTTGGCGCTGGTTATTCAACGCAGGGGTGCAATACGGGGGCTTAGTGCATTATCTATGGGACATCGATATTCACCTTGACATAAAGTACATTACTTCACTGCCTGTTACATAAAGGGTTGACATGTTTCAAATACCACACCTTAATCAAGTGACATTACGACATACTATAAGCGACCCATCCTAACCAAATGAAAGCTCTTGATGAGCTGTAAATGAATATGCTTATAACTAAACATATTGTATGTGCGACTTCCGTACCATTTTGTAAGGATGGGTCACAATTATTAAGTATAACGCAGCACTCTGTTAACCACCCATCATCACCAGTATCATCCTATCCACACAATCTACTACAACACCTGCCAGCACTTCCACTAACCTGTCACTTCTACCTCTACGGTGCACCTATCACTGCACGGCCCTCCAGGGTCTAGCCTCCAGGGAGTGTGGGATGGCGGCCTTCTCCTGTGCCTGGGGTATAGCTGGAGGTTGGGGCGGCACAGGGGTGGCAGGAGAAGTTCCTGTGCACACCCCGCTCCCTGCACACCTCTCTCTCTGCCTCACTGAGAGTGGGGACAACCCTGGAGGAACCGGCCTTAAGCTGGCCGCGTTCGACTGATACAACTGTGGTCAGTGCCAAGGAAGTGGCATTTGCTGGTGATATGGAACAGTAAATTTATAGACCTAAAATCCACCTTCCCTTTACCAATCTTACTGGTGCATGTGTCTCTATTTATTGGTAGATATAAGTGTTCATTTTGGGAATGATTATTTGCAACAACAAAGGGCGGTCAGCCCCCCCCCCCCTCGAGAGACTGGGGACCATGTACGAACACACCATTTCAGCATGTAGTTAAATACATGTACTCATGAGAGTCAAACAATATAATTATTTTGCCCCCCCCCCCCCGACTCCAGTCAAGGGGCTCTAAAAAATCCTCCCCCGTCAAACCCACAACCCCCCTTTTTCGATGGTGGAAAATGATCACTCCCTTAGTGATAACCTTTACAATTTACAATAGAACTTGAGACACATGATGCCATGTCAAATGGAATAATGTAGCTACGTTAGTCGAACGCTACCTCTGAGTTTGATATCTGAGTGGTGAAACAGAGTGGATGGACAAGGGACTGCCACTGCTGACACCTAGTGGTAATTGGGAGCAAACAGTCCTAACCTCGTAATCCCTACACTATTGAGCAACTCATGTACGATCGAGCAAACCACTATTGAGCAACTCGTGTACGATGGAGCAACCTTTTTACTATTAGCAACTTTAAATTGTCCTTTCAATCAAATTCGACTGTAGGGTTGATAGTTTCCAACTGTAGAACACAATCACAGCTCCGCATTCTCCACATCAACGTTCTTATTTTTTAATTATGTGCATCACACAAAATGTATAGAAAATTGGCACCTTAGTGACATCCCTCCACCCAAACCAACCCATCCCCCCATATTGCCACTGTCTCTTGGCAGAATGATCTTGTTAAGAGTTAATTAGCCATTTATATATTTTTTCCATAGGTAACCACTTCTACCTGTTCCTTGGTGTCTCAAACCTTGGTTTGGGTAGTACCAGCACAGGGATGCACTCTTAAATATTTAAGTTTCAATAATGACGTCAGCTAGCTTGGCATTTTCCTAGATTTGTTTATATCCATTAGAGCTAATAATAGTTATATTGAATCAGAATTTATAAACCTATAATAATCCATTCAATGTTGATTTTCTGTCTCTAGAAATAGACAGACAATTGTCACTTGGTCTAGGCACAATGAAATGCTCATTGCTTTTGATAACTTTGGATATATGTTTTCTAAGTGTGACCATTTCACTGGCTCTTCATCTCACCCATCTATTTCTCTTTTTTCAAAAGTGCAAAAGTATCTACTAAACTGGACTGACGGCAAATTAATATTTAAAAAAAAATGGAAAAATAAAAATAATAGTGATCTTCTTCATAGCATACAATTGTAAATTATAGATGTGAAACGACCGATGGCGAAGGCACCCACTTGGCACCAAAATAAATATTGGGTCTGTTTAACGTTGAAATGATGTTGTTTATTTCCAAAGTAAAAACAATTGTTTTCTGCCAGGTGAAAGGGGGCTCAGTGGACGTGGCGAGGAGTGCTAATTACAAGGCAAGCCGCATATGGCAGGCTTCCCTTTTCTACCTGTTACTGAGCCCTGGGATCTCCCATTCTTACAGGTGTGAATGTAGGGTCTGAGAACTGTCTATTGTGAGAAAAAAAAACTAGGTGTTGGTCCTCTGAGTGCTACAGTTCCTTTTTAATGCACCATGAGCTTTTCCTTCTTCATGATGCATTAATGCAGTCCTGGTAAGTAGACTCATCAAGCCTTCATTTATACATCATGTCGACTCTGAGAACTCATAAACCCATTGAGGCTGGGATGATGCACTAATGCAGTGTTTGTGGATAGACTTGCCAGTCTTGTATGGCGCATCATGACGACAAAGGAAGATATACCTGGAGGCAACATGTGGCATTTAAGTGGTTAAATCATACTGACATCCCTACCCCCTCCCCTGTCAGCTTGTCAGTCTCTTGGCAAAATAGAATCATCGTGTTAAGGGGCCATTTTCCTCCTTCACAGGTCATCATATCTACCTGTTTCTTGGTGTCTCAAACCTTATTACACCAGCCCAGGGATACACTAAATATTCATGTTTCAATAACGACGTCAGCTGCATTGACATTTTCCTAAACTTTTTTATATCCATTAGAGCTAATACATTTTGTTGTACTGCCAGGAAATTATTCTATGAAGACAGTCTTGACGTCAGTGATATAGTTATAATGAATAGGAATTTATAAAGCTATATTGGTCCATTGGATGTTGATTTTCCTTCTCCAGAAATATATTAGAAATTATCACTTGGCAGGCACAATACACGAGTGGTAAAATGGCAACCCTCCGATAACTTTCGATAACTTTGGAAAGCCCTTTATTTCATTTATCCATTTCTCTTGTTTTTTTTTGCTAGATGTGATATGCAAAAGTAGCTACCATACTAGACCGAGGGCAAATATTACAAAGAAACGTGATTCTCTTCATGGCTTGCAATTGTGAAAATGGGCTCTACTTCTCTGCTACAAATAATAAAAAAAGAAAAGCAATATCTATCTATTTGTTCTATTTATCCAATCCATTATTTTTTGTTGGATTCGGAGTGGGGCGATAATTGCACAGCATATTTCTATTCCTTGTTCTACCTGTTACTGATCATGAAGCTCTCCCATCTTTACAGGTGTGAAAGTAGGGTGCAAGAACTGCCTATTGTGAGAAAACACAAGGACTTGGTCCTTTAAGGACTACAAATTATTTTGATACATCATGTGCTTTGCCTCCTTCAAGAGTACTGGTGAGTAGACCCACTGGGGCTTTATTGGGTACATCATTGTCAAACCTTTGAGGTTGTCATGATGCACCAACTTAGTGTTTGTGACTACACTTCCCAGCCCATTGATGGATTATGAAGACAAAGTAAGATATATCTGGAGGCACAATGTGGCCTTTGGTGGTTTAGGATAAGTACTGTAAACTCCCGCGTATAAGACGCGTCCTCTATGCCAAACAAATGCCTTGTGCATCTTATAGGATCTCTTCAAGTTGGGGGTGCGTCTTATACGAGGGGTAGTTTTACTATAGAACAGTACTGGATTTACAAAATTGGTACCTAAGAGGTGCGTCTTATACGCGAAAATGCCTCTGCTGAGTTTGGGGTGCGTCCTATACGCGCAGCGCGTCTTCTACGCGGGACAATATGGTACATCATATTATGTTACAGGGAATCTACCACACAACAGGTTTGTTCCAATTACACTAATTGGTGTGTAGGCGGGAGGTGTATTGAGCTGCCGTATGTCGTTACAGGGAACAATTGATACATGTTGGTGGGTGGCATTATCCCTTTTAACACTGTATGGCTGCTAATACATGAGTGCATCATGCTCATTGCTGGTCATGATGCACAACTATAGCCTTAGCGAGTGACTATTCAGGGATACAATTATTATGCATCATGCCGACCCCATGGGGTCGATGCAATGCCAGAGATTCGGCATGATGCTCCAATGAAATGCTGGCGAGCAGTCTCCATCCTTCTTGGTCGTAAAGATGCATCAATGCAGTGCTCTACAGCATAAATTTGCATGATATCATCCATTGTGGATGATATTATGTAAATGTAGCATGTGATATTATGAATACTAATATGATCAAAATATTATGTGCAAACCCCCACCTGTAGAAATTGAAAGAACATACAAGCAGATTTCTTTGATAGCAGTAACTTTATTTCACTCTAGATGCCATGTCTAAGTAATTTGTACATAGCTATGTACTCTAAAATGCTCTACTTCCTATGTTATCAATATCAGAACACATCAGTACCATTACACTAAGATAAATACAAACGGAACTTAACTCTAGGAGCCATAACATGGACATACACAGGTAGTTTCCTATACTGAGATGACACATCTGACATATAATAGCACCAATACATCAGGCAGTTTGACATCCATCTTGGATAGATAAGACAAAACTTGGATAGATAAGACAAATCTTGGATACACAATACAAATGTTGGATAGATGATGTAAAACTAACGAATGCTACCGACATAAACTACAAAAGCATGTACACCGTGACAGTCACAACAGGAGTGCATTTCTAAATAATGCTAGTTCAGTGAGAAATGTCCACTTTGAGAATTTACAGAGAATACAAAGTATATGGATACATACCCCTGCAGAGCATTTCTAAGAAATACATAATATTAGCATAGCATCATTGAGAAATGCCCCACTGGTATGAGGCAAATGAACGCCACAATCCTTTTTGAGGACAAACGACGTACACCAGGAGGGTCTTTCTCAATAATGATACTAGGTATTGTTGAGAAATACCCTCCAGAAAACTAGAACACCAAGACATCACTAGATACAAGACATAAGATAGCACAAAAGACACATAGGCCTACATCAAAACATAACAGGGTGGCTTTTCAAAAGACAACTGTACGCATGTTTTCGTGGATAGCACCAACACACTAGGACACAACTTAGACCAATACCAGCGGCTAGATTCCAGGACAACCTGAATCTCACAATGGATACTGATTATGAACTTTCTATCACCTAGATCTATATCTACGATGACTAAACTAGTACTTTGTACATTTGGCTTTGACTAGAGGAACAATCAACCTTTCAACGTTTGCCTTTCGACAAAATGTTGCATATAATACACTATAAAGTAACAGTTTCAATGTCTAAGTACTAACTCTTGACAGTCTGAACAGCTGGTAAAAAAAATATATACAGAATAATTTACATCATCTCTCTGTATGGGGACTATGAAAAGAAGGACTCATAATAAACACCGTCCAAGACGTCCAGTACTGTCTGAATCTCCTGACTGAGAGACTCATTGTGCTCAGCCAGGAATGGCGTCTGCTCTCCTTCTTGGGCGGCCTCAGAAACAGGCAGGAATGGAGTTTGCTCTCCTTCGTGGATAGTGTCAGGGATGTGCTCTCCCACACGGCTGCTGTCTGGGGAACAGACAAGGTAGCTGCCCTCCTGTGTGGAGAATGATGTGGTGCAGGAGGGAGGGTCGGAGAATGACTCTGGTTTGACCAATGGAGGAGGTCTGAACGAGGTGAAGGTCGGTCTACGAAGGTCATCTGAAGGTGACTCCTCAAGGTCAGTGTCACTGAAACCATCAGGGTCAACCATACTGAGATGTAAGGACGCACCGAAGTCGGTGTTACACTTATAGGCTAAGGATGTCTCAAAGTCACCTTCAATGTCATTGTCAAGTTCATCTCGAATGCTGCTTATCTGAAGGTCATTTGAGTTGAAGGTAACAGTGGATGCCCTTCTGGGGGACATTTGACCATCCTGGAGGTCATCTGGTGAGTTGTGCTGACCACGTGTGGGCACCACTGGAAGGGGACCTTTAGTGGAGGTGCGCCTCAGAATGGGATGACCTTTCAACAGGTCACGTGACAAGATCTCATCATTTTGTAGACTGGCGACCTCTGGGGTCAAGGTTACGTGTTGAAGGGCGCCATGAGCGTCTGTTGGAAGACGCGTCCACATGCTCCTGGGTAGCTCTACCGACTCCAGGCTGTCCTTCTCATTTGTGAGGCCCTGGAGAGACTCTGGAGAGAGCTGGGCACTCAGTGGGTTACGGCGAAAGGACCCTGGAGTACCAAGAGGCTGGAGAGTAGCTGCCGGGGTCCACAGGGAACGAGGGTCCAGACGCAGAGAGTGTAGCCTTGCAGCTGTAAAATAGAAACAATTGATGAATTGAATTCTTAGGAGTGTCAACTTTTTGGTTAATTCAAGGTAAATTAAATACATGGAGTGAAATTTGGGACATGCTGTCGTAACTAAATATTTGGCCAAATATTCTTGAGGGGATGCTCGAATTATGGATATGATATCATTTGTTTCATTGGCATATTGTTTTGTCGGTGTCTGGCCAAGAAGTGTCACCCTTTTCTCTTCTTTCTCTTATATTTCTTCATTTGTAACAAATAACGAAAAGGTGAGAAGCAGACGACATTTTACACTTACTTTGTTTGTTATGGACCCATCGTCTGTAGATGACGTAACTTGCAACGCCGATGCAGACAGTGGCGACGCACAGGAAGCTGACAAAGCCCGCCACCATTGCAGCCTTGTTTGGTTTACTTGTAGCTTTTTGTGCTGAAATATAAGAAAATATCGTTTTTTTTTAGATTGTTGGCAACATCAAATAAGCTAGATTGACTCAATTATTAAAGGGGACCTGGCACGTCGAATGCATGCCCGCACTAAAAGGTCACGTGACCACCCATTGACCAATCAGGGCGCTCCGCTGGGTCCTGCGATTTTACCAACGATTTTTGGGTCGGTAGTTTGCCGTGCTAGCCCCCCTTTAAACTACATGGCAAAACAATGGATTCCCATAATAAAAGAGAGTTCATGCTTCATGCTTCATGCTTTGTTTTTTTATAATACTTTATTACATTCATCAAAATGCTATCACGATTCTGTTTCTATGTGTGTACTTATTCCATTTCAGTAATGTACTTAATTTAAGGAACTGTGAGAAAATGTTGGTTGCATTCCTAAAGAATAACTTATGAAGTTCAAGAAAATCGTCGCATTTCCCTTTTTGATATCAAATCAACATGTAGGTTTTTTGGTGTATCTTTTTTTTTCAAGTTTCATTACTCACCATTAACTTTATTATTATCCTCTTCGTGTTCTGCTGCTTCTACAAGGGCGTCCTGCACTGGTCCAGTGGTCGCCATCTTGGTTTCTGGTGACGTCACATGGGGAAGGCCTATTGCTGCAGCTGATTGGTGACAGCGTTTGAAGGTGACATCCGGGTGGTGACATGGAGGGGTGACAAGATGGACGCGCTGTGCAGGCTGGGAAATGAAGCCGACGTCAATGATGTACTTGGCGTTGAATGTGAGCTGCTTGATCGACACTCGGACAGACTGTTATAAAAAAAAGCACATGTTAATAGAACTCAACTTACTCATTTCCTTTTAGTTTGCTCTTCTTTACCCGCCTCAGTTTAGAAAAAAATAAGTGTGTGCCTTCTAAATTTTAACGCATTTCTCTTAGTCGAAACGTTGTGGAAATACCGAGAGAAATACAAAACAATATCATGCATGTGCTGTGAACGTATATCTGTAAATTATTCGGCTGTTTTTTTTCATATTGATCAGAGTAAAAAGAGATCTTAAAAAAAAAAAGGCAATAGGTTCATTTATCAATAGATCAATGTTCATTACTTTCTTCTTGCTGACTGTTATATTCATGGTGTGAGTAGTTGTAGGTTGGTTGCAGCGGGGGTACGTCTTGTCGACGTTACATGACGTACGAGACCACTTCAGGACGTATACGGCACTGGCAATGGACGGCTGAAGACGCTGCTGCCAGGCGATGACGGCGTCTACTTGACCGGATGTGACGTCAGAGACGCTGACAGCGATAGGATCGAAGACGCCCGGTGCGATTGGCTCCACCTGAAGACCGTGGAGGGGATACCAGTTATTGTATAAGCAGGAATGGAAGAGCGACATGCAAAAATGAAATACCTAAATCATGATGGCATGAACTTTATTTATACAGTGTGGGCTTATCTTTTTAATTCTTAAATTTTGCATTTCTGGGCTTCTTGACCTTTCTCAACTAAAATATGTTGAAAATGTCCCATCGGAGACTGCAATATTAAAACTACATGTACCAGCCATCGAATGAAATGGGAATTAATGGGATGCCACCTTAACTCTCCGTTGTACAAAAATGTATTTATTAACTACTCACTTTGGGTGGTGCGTGCAGAACAGGAATTTCTCCACTAGAATCCTCCTCGGGGTCATCAGCTAGGATTAACATAAGAAATACAATTAATTCAGTGAAATATGAGGGACTGGTTGGGCTCGTGTCAGAGGTCTGCTATAACTTTTGAATTATGAGACTCCAGCAGCAAGCACTAGATGAAATAGCCATGCAAAACAACTTGACATGTATAAAGGTGGAGGGGTTAATTCGCCTCGTTATATCTGTTTTCCACAATGGGGTTAATTCGCCTTACTATATAATAGCACCCTGGCTCACCTCTTTTTGCTCTGGACTATAAGTGCCTGTAGGGCATCCATCCCTTGTGCCACACATTATTTCTCCACCCCCTCCCCCAAGTGTCACATTACTTTACTCTTGTGGTGCACAAAGTGTGTCTTTCTCCATTATCATTCTAGCGACCCTTCAATGTTTACATAAGGGAGTGGTTATTATTTATCAACAGGGGGGGTGGTGGGTTTCAGGGGGGGGGCGTAGAATTTTCAGACCCCTCATGAGGGGGGCTAAAAAAATTTGACCCCTCTTGAGGGGGGGGGGCTAAAAAAATTCACCCTTTTTAGCAAAAAAAGCCAGCACGCTACTATAGATCAAAGAGGGGTGCGAAAACTCTCTGCCCCTCTGGCGCGGGGGGGGGGGGGCGCAAAAAATTTTGACTACCGTCAAGGGGGGGGGGCATAAAAAATGCCCCCCTGTTGATAAATAATGACCACTCCCTATAGGATACAGGTAGAGAGCCTCGTTTAGGATGTTTACACTAATGGCAATTACCTGGTGTCACAGCTCTGGGCGTAGGAAGAACCATTTCCGGTATACTGCTGTTAGCGGCGACTCCTTCCGGTGTGACTGCGAGTAACCGGAAGTGATGGTGGGGATCGGAAGGTGATGTTTGTATCCGGGCATGCGCTGTGGTTGTCTGTAATAATACATGGACACACAGGTAAAATAAGGTTTGGATTTGGGCGCATCAGTGAAGTATTAGTGTTGGCAGAAAATCACTGCTGGGCATTGGTGAAAATTGCAGTGTTATCCGAGAGGGTCTTCCAGCTTATTATGATCTAGTCGATCCAATAATGGATACTTCAAGATGTGATAGGTATCATGATTGACGGATAGACGTATCTGGGAGGTATTTCATAATAATGTTAATTGGTATAATTATAGTGAGAATATCTCCACCCATCTCATCATGGTGCTAGACAAAATGACAGGTAGACGCGAGTAATCTCTATGTTCTTTATCTATGGAGTTGTGATACATTAACAAGAGATTATCTACTAATCTGAGTATTATCTCTTGATACTGACATGCTAACTTTGTTTCATAATTATCATGTCTGACATAAGTTTGTAACATCTACTGATACCAATGCGGCTGTGGCCTCAAGGCTGGACAGGTTGAGAGATATGCAAACAGGGCTTTTTAATCGGAGGAGGAGGGGGGGGGGGGGTCCGATATGATATATACAGTCTCTCTCCCTGGGCACAATTCTCAAATACACAAATCTATTGTGAATAAGAGAACATGTTTCGTCCGGAATGTGAGAATTTAATTTGCAGTGCCCTGACCTCTTGTTATTCTTCACAAACAAAGCCTTAAGTATCTGGTAAATAACTACAAATCTGCCAGACTTCATTATAGAAAACAACATGAAAATCGGTACTTGACATACCCATTTCAGTGGCGACCAGGTGCCCTTTTCTTGTTGCATGATGACATAGACGAACTTGACGTCTCTTGACGTAACGTCCATTCTTGCTAGGGGACGTGGCTGGGCCCAGTTGAACCTGAGGGTCGACCTGCCGATCCTGGATACTGATGGCACTGATGGGAACGACCACTTCAGGGTTGAGTCATGGTCCAGGGAAGGATGGAAGTTGTGACTACAGGCTGCCCGACACCCCTTATCCTGAAGAACATGTATATGAGATGAATTAGATTTCACTGACAAGATATAAAAATACAAATTTATTAAAGTGCGTTTAAGAACACGCCTTTAACAGATCCAAAATCGATATCCAGAGAAACTAGAGTGCAACCCGATAGCTTCGTGTTTTTTGTCGAGGATTTTGTACCAGGATTTAATTAAACCATGTGCAATTTTTTTTATGTATCTTTAATAACATTATCAATGTTAGTACTTACACATGAGGTGTACGGGGGTCTACAGGCACGCCTCCACGTGGTTGAGTGAGTCTGTAAAAGCTCACACATGTGGGCACACTGCAAACAAAAATAACAACATTTAGATACATATGTATTGTGGTTTAGTAATAATATCATCAGCAAAATTACGACAGGTGAATTTCAGTTTATGATCACAGTTTACTTAAAATAGCGACTTTGCTGGTAACATTTCATCTTGGGCTGAACAGTGGTGGATCCAGGATTGGCTAGAAGGGGGGGGGGCAAGACTTGGTGAAAGCTGATGAGGTACTATGTGGCCCAAAGCACCACAAGCCCCCCTGTTTGGGGCCCCCTGTTTCTACTATACAGCTCCAGAATGCAATGACGGTACTCACTGTTTTGCACATTGGTTTCTGCTGACAATCATGATCCGAGGTAGGCGCAATGTCAAGCTGAAAAATAGAGGACACTTGGTCAGAAGGTGTAATATAGGCCGATCGCATGCCTTATGATAACTATTCTACACATCATAACACACAACGTAACGTACATACTTAATAAAATCTTTTTAAAACTAAGATATCAGATATCTCCAATGCTCTGGAGGTCATTTCTTAATGCACTACGATCGCAAACAGCACAGATACTTGAGATGATAGGGCAATTTTGGTATGTGTACGACTTGGATGGAGCAGTCGTAGTATGTTAAGAAATGGCCCCCTGATTTCTGTACACATGTTTTTTCCATGCGTGACTATTCTCTAGTCCCATATCTCTCTTGATGCTTTTATAAGTCAATGTTCATGTCCCTTTGTAAAGGAATTGGAAATAGGCCCCTGCTCCTAGCGCAAATTTTGGCCTATACTTCCTTTGAGGCTGCCACCACGGGAGGGTGTTGCTCCTATTGTAAAAAGAGCTGTGAGTATGTGCCCTCTTTTCTAAACACGTCGTGCACTGCTTCACCTAAGTACTTGCACTCACCACATTAGTCTGAAAAGTCACCTGCCTTGTTTAAAATAGAGAGAGCTGCACTACCAGGTACCTACTCATGTCACACGCTCTATAGTTTATTATACTGACTGACTCTCCCAACTAGGTACCTACTCAAATACCCCTTTTTTTTAGCACCATACTTGAATGACCACTTGTGAGCAACAAAAGGGACAAGTTATAGCTACATGAAAAGAAAGGACTGGAAACAAGGGCATTTTAGTCAGCTCTTCCTTTTAATATAGGAGCAACACCCTCCGGGTAGGTAATTCAATTTTGGCTGTCCTTAAAGGGTTAGCATCAATAGCCATACATACCTCTGTGAAGCAGTGTGCCAAACACTGGGCGGTGGTGAGGGTAAGGCGGCCTGTGTCTTGTTGTCTCCTGTCCTTGGTCCTGCCTTCCAGCTGCCCTTTACCTCTACCGACAGATGCCAGGCGGCCTCGGGCATCAACACCAGGGGACGCTACAGTCAAAAGGAGCAGTGCGCATGCGTAGACCACAGGAAGCCAAGCGCCAAGTCTTCCCCAAGCGGCAACCATCGTATCAGAACCTGAAACCATACAAATACATGTATTGTAAACACGGTGGTTTGATATAGGCATTAGTGGATGTTAGGAGAAAGCTAAATTGAACATGACAAGTATGTCCAAAATCCCGCTCAACAATGAAGACTTTGTCATAGTGGGGTTGTACTTTACCAAGTATGAAGTAAGACTTAAACATCTAAATCACCAAAGTCCAAAACATTCGAGGTCAAAAATGATACTAAGTCTAAACGTCACCTAAATCGCGAAATAAAAATCAATAGGCCGTATATTGAAATCTAGATTCTCAAATGACCCTGCCAAGTACCTTACCTATGAACAAATAAAAACCGCAGCACTGTCTTTATCTCAAATGTTGTCTTATACGGTAGTCTACTTCAAAGTAAATCCTTAGATATGAAATTGCATTGATGATGTACCTCCGTGGTATATGTCAGGTCGGAGTGGTAAATGATAAATAACCCAACAGAACCGGGCCAAGAGGACCTATGTATCCACTACGATGTACAATTAGTTTCTAATGAGACAACCAAAGGAGCAGCGCTTTTTGTTGGTTAAGAGGGAGGCAGCACATGGTGAGGTGATGGATTGTTGGTTTGTTTGTTGTTTGTTTGACAGAGAGACAGACACACAGACACATAAACAGGCAGGTAGGTGTCTGGTGGGGCATGCTGTGGTTCACGGTTTGATTCATCAGAGCGGCACTACATGTGGCGGTCCCCATCTCACACATAAACTAACAGTGCCCCCCCCCCCCATCCGCCCTCGCTTCCCCAAACCCGAGAAACCCAAGGCTAGAGATGTTAATTTTCTTTACTATACCAGTCAAATGGTTTGGACCGAAATGTCGGATTATAAATTTGAAACATTGATGTATAAAATACTCATGAAATATGTTGAAAATGTTCTTAAAAATATCTGAGATCGGTTCTGTTTTGCTGACGTAAGTCGGATGACCTTTTCGCCTTGAGTTTTGTTTTCCTGTACGTGCCATGGTTTAATTTCTAATGGGTCAGTTCTAAGAATAATCATAAAAGAAAATGGGAGCTAAATGCATGAAATTGGATGCGGTATATTTTTCACTGCTGTCGAGTATAACACAGGGATAGACACTAGTACTATAAAAAAGAAAATGCCTTCCTATGGGCCCGGGTTGCCCACTGAAAATTCTAGGAGTATTGCCTAAGTCACTATAGTCATGTTGTATATCGTTGGAAAGAGAAAATAACAAGGAAAATGCACATTTTATTAGCGTCTTAATGTGATTTAATGAGGAGTAATTCTGATTTTCCTTTTGATAAAACAGAAAAAATGTATTCTGGGCCCGTAGGTTTAGGTAGCTACGGGCCCGGGTGGCCCATGACTGAAAAAGTTAGTGTCTATCCCTGTAATCTTTTTATTATTATGGTGTTTAATATACGAATTTAATCACCATAATTTCAATTCCAATGAAATGTTGTCGAGAATTTAGAGAAGGTCACAAGTTGGGTTCTTTACAAAACAAATACATGAATCCCAGACAAATATGTACTGAAAACCGTGAGTGGCTGAAGGAGGTGTCAAACCCTCATCGACCCACCCTCACCTAGTCTATCGAGACTGGTGCCCGAGTCTAACCCTCACCCTGCCTGTCATTGACCGGCACCATCTCATGGAAAACTGCAAACCGGCGTCAGGCACTCAGACGTTGGTTTGCAATCTTTTTGAGTAGATGCCATAAGTTTATTAGATTGGACACTTAACCCCGAAATATCACATTATAACATTACATCACTATTATTAGTACTATTTTTTTATTATTACGATTAAGAATCTTTGTCTGTGAATCCATCACAAAAATCACAGTTTGAGTTTTTTGTTCATTTAATTTATTTTTTTCACACGCTTTCCATGAAAACGTGATAGAAATGGTCAAATAATTATGGGCATATTAGGTATCAAATTGAAGTTTATAGTGAAATAAGTTTAAGGTTGGTCTAAACAGGACCAACAGGTCACTACTCTTTAATGAAAGTAAATAAAATTTCTTCATGGTGTATAAGTACCTTAAATCATAAAGGGCCAAAATACGAAAAGAAAGAGTGGGGGTCCCATGCTACTTTATGAAAATGTAATTTTGAAAATTTTTGCATAAAACAGTATTGAAAGTAAATAGAAATTTTTCAAACTTTCTCAGACATATAGTCCAGTATATGATTTTAGGGTTTCGGAGCCTTGAAATTAATAGTTCCAATATTTCAAAAATAAACAAATGAACAAGCATCTGCAGAGTTAATTTGGGCCAAAGGCTCCCGGAAAAATGGAAATTTCTTAACCATTAAATTGCCATATTCTGAATGGATTCAGGAGAAAATAAGGATTTGCAACTTGATTTTTCAGTATTTTATCCCCCAAAACTTGGGGCGGGGGGTCTGGCCCCCTACCCCCCCTACACTGTTCCGCTGCCTATGACTTAAAATTGTTTTGGCCTGAATACAATGTACAAGGTCTAAACAGGACCAACTACTGAGTTGGCCCATAGTTTATAGAAGTATTGTAGAAATGCCCTTGTCCTTCATGCATCCCTCAGTTCATGCCGATTAGAAACTAACTTTTGATCCATTTGGCTCACCTTACTAGAAGGCATGTGATGTAGGCTGTAGCTATGTCTGGGGTCGTGTTCTAGGGTCATGTTAAAAAACATGAATTAATCAAATGAATAAGCATCTCGCCCAACCCAAATCGAACCAATGTAAAATGGAGCCAGGTAGTTCCATTATTGGCCATCTAATATATCTAAGACTTCTATTTCAAATGCCTAATGTTTAAACACCAACCATTGCTAAATATATTTATGTTTTGTATTTGCACAACCGGAAGTTCATATATTATGTAACCCACACTAGGTGGCAGCACAAAAAGGCAGTTTTACTGCAGTTTAACCATCCTCATCTAAATGTTAGTTTCAAATATTTTAACTGGATCAACTAGGCTCTCATGCTATGATATAATAAACACTTCGGTGTGGCGTTTCACAAGCCAAAGGTAATAATAGTCATAAACTATCCATTTCTAAAACCAAATTATGACTGTTGCAAAGTTGCAACCTGTATTGTAAGCTTGCTTACAACCAATGTCCACTCTTAAAACTGCTATCACATCTAGTTATGACCGGTTGTAAATATTGCCAGCTTGTGAAACACCACACTGGTGACACAACTTATTTTTTAGCTAAGTAGGCTATGACCTAAAAGGGGTTTGGTTCCAGTCACTCCATCGACCGTATGCATTTTTCTTTTTACATAATTTTGATATGTGTATTTTCATTTTTAATAAGAGAATGAATCTTGCGTCTTTGGCCTAACAAGTAAGGGAGTGGTCATTTATTATCAACAGGGGGGGGATGGTGGGTTTGAGGGGGGGGCGTAAAAAATTCTGACCCCTCTCGAGGGGGGGGCTAAAAAAATTTTGACCCCTCTTGAGGGGGGGCTAAAAAAATTTACCCTCTTTTTAGCAAAAAAGCCCGTGTGCTACTATAGATCAAAGAGGGGGCGCGTAAACTCTCCGCGCCTCCGGCGCGGGGGGGGGGGCGCAAATTTTTTTTACTGCCGTTGAGGGGGGGGGGTCGTAAAAAATTTTCACGCGTCCGCGTGAAAACCCACCACCCCCCCCTGTTGATAAATAATGAGTTATAGACCATTCGCCCTACTGCCAGTTCGCCCTAGACCATTCGCTCTACCCCCCTTGGACCATTCGCCCTACCAGATTTTTAGTTAAAACCATGATAATATCCAGCTCTTCTTATAGAATTTGAAAAACTACAACCCTAGTGATACTGTCCCTACGCCGTAGAACTAGTGCGAATGGTCCAGGGAGTTGAGCGAATGCGTATGTAGAGCGAATAGGTTTTAGATCGAATTGACCATTTCCCTAAATAATGACCACTCCCTAACGTGGAAATGATGCACAAACACAAATCCCCGGTCCCTGTACTCAGCACCAAAAGGGGACGTCACATGTGTTCTCCATTTTCAAAAAGACCCCCTTATCCACTGATTTTGAGGTGAAAAAACACCCCTTATTCTAGAAAAAAACACTGATTTTTGGGGGCCCCAAAAGTGGCAAAACGACCATTATTCAAGGAAACGCCGATTTCTAGGCGCCTAAAACACCCCTTATTATAGGAAACAAAGTGTTTCGTGCAGGGACCGGGCACAAATCATAATCCTCTAATGCAAATCCTGCACCAGGTACTCTTCACACATGGGAACGTTCAACAATTGCGTCACTGTTTAGGGGTGTGGTCTTTTGGTTCCTCTGACAAGACTACATATGATCCATACAAAAACAGTGACAAAACAAGGGGGTGGGTGGGTCCTGAATGCAGAAGAAATGACAGTGCCCTACGACTACGTATTCTTGTATCATGACCAACAACCAGGCAAATGTTCAAACACATGCATGTGACATGTAGACTATTTGTAGTGCACATAATTTAAGTTAACCTTTTCTGAGTTTTCAAGGCTGCTGTTGCATTGATTCCATGCATCATGTCCACGAATGCGACTCTCTGCTCTACTCTAGGGCTCTTTATGCATCATGCCGGACTTACCGGGTTGATACTGTCCTGGAGGGTCGGCAAGATGCAGAACTGAATTAGCGACCCCTTGTTCCGTATAAGTTCACAAGTCTGCAGTCAGACCTGTTTTTGAAAAATGTCTAACACTGAGGTGTTTCGGGTGACCTCAAACTTTTTTTATCTTAACGTAACACAAGCCTGATCATTGATTCGTAAAAAAAGAAATGCACTGGAGACTTACCGAGATGATGTCCTCAGTGAATCTTCTAAACCCCAGTCTCCTGGGGATTCTCCGCCAGCTGCTCCTCCCGATCTGCAAAGGACTAAGTCCAACAGGGTCTAGCTGCGGGTCTGAGAGGATGCGTCTTCGGCAGGTCCGGGATGTCTTGTATGGATGCCCAGAAGACGAAGTCAGGAATGGGTAGGTAGGTGAAGTCGTCTTGAAGGGTCCAATGCCCAAGTGAATGTTATGAGAGTCTGGTATGGTATGAATGTAGCTCAGTCTCCTCCAGTATGACTGACGTGCAAACTTCTCCTGTTGGTAGGCGGTGGTGAGTGATGCTGGTGGTCGCCCTGCACCCCTACTTTATAAGCTGCTCCTCCAGGCCGTACTGATGTCCTGCTGCTGTCTCCAGGACGGCTGCTCCATGCAGGCGGTGTGAGGCTGTGAGCCGCTCCCCTCTCACCCCTACTGGGACGCGCTGTGGGACACAGGGCTTCTTGTGGGCGGTTCCTGTGGTCAACCACCTCCCGCCACACGCCGCTCACAAGCTGGCGCACGCCGCTCAAACCCTGGTGCGCCGCTCACCTTCAGTGACAGCTCACGGTGCAGAGGGCTTCTAAATCTTGGCGTACGCCGCTCACCCCCGGTGATACCCTGCTGCGTATGGGGACTTCTCGGGGGATCTGCCGTGGTCATCTAACTCAAGACGCCTCCCACTCCTGGATGGCATCACCACACACAGGGCTTCCACAAATCCCTTCCCCTCAGCCACAGCAGGCGGTCAGCGGCCGAGGGCAGCCCGGACAGCGGGATCGTGCCCCGCCCGGCCTGACCAACAGCGCTCCAGGAGGTCCCCCGCCCCTGGAGGGCGGCAGGCGACCATCTGGAGGTTTTCACTATCTCTGTTTTAAGCTCGGGCCTGACAGATTATATATACACGTGCTTAATAGGTGTATGTGATGGGAGGGATAAGGCTCTGGGGGAAGCGTGCATGTGAAGATAGAAGATGGGGGGGGGGGGGATGTGTGTGTGAGGGGGGAGGGGACCAGTCGCAGTTCAAAAGAGCGGATGGATCAGCGAGCCTGGATGTGATGGGGAGAGGGGGAGCGGGGTTAGCGGTGGGTGAGTGAGCGTGGCGATGGTAGGCAGGCGGGGTGGGGTGCGGGCAGGGCTGAGGGGAGCGCTTCTTTGATGTTTCTAGGTGTTATGGTAGAGCGTTTAGCCTGCAAGGACTTCCGGGATATGACTCGTGACCGCTCAGTTTTGTTTATGGTTACCCAACCGTGACGGATGAGACCTCAATCCCTTCTACATTTTATAGACGATGTGGCCAAAAGACGATGTGGCCAAAGTTGTGGACGATGTAGCCAAAAAGGGTGGACGGTGTGGCCAATGTTTTGTATGCCAATCTACCATAAAAATATGAGTCCATACAAGGTTTTTTTTAACGAACCCATATACGTGATTTCTCCCTGTGACAAATTTGTACTTTAATTTCTATTATATTCTATCAAATTCTACCCTTAATATGTGCACTAATGTCTGTGGATGATGTGGCCAAAAGACGATGTGGCCAATGGACGATGTGGCTAAAGTCAAAAGATGTGGTTGCGATATGAATATACTTATAAAATGGCCACATGGTCTATTTTCTTAGATTGTCCACAACGTCCATTTTGGCCACATCGTCCATAAATTTCGCCCCATCGTCTATTGTCCACATCGTCCATTGGCCACATCGTCCATCCACCTCCCCCTTCTTCATCATTAATAATTTTTGAAATTTTTTTTTTTCGTTACAGAGTATACAATAATCTAATGAGATATAATCATAATGCGCTTTTAAAGCCAACCCTCCCAGGGTTCCATAAATTCCCACAATTAATACTAAGCATTTGATACATTTCCTTTTAGAGGGAGGGGTTAGTGAGTCAGTTTTATAAATCGCGTTAACGTTGTAATAAAGTTTATTGTACTGTAGATCAGCTTTAGAAAAAGCCTTATCTTTAAATACGCTCACACACAAACAACAACATTAAAAGAACATTTTATCTTATGTTACCAGGAATAAACAACTTATTTTGCCATCCACATAATGAATGGTCTGGTGAGTCCGGTCTGGTATGGGACAGAGAGGATTATTCTAGAGTCATGGACCATGACATGGAGCTAGTTCATGTGGGGTGAGATCTAGAGAAACCATGGTCTTCATGTAATAAATGACGTAACAAAAAGGGGATTTTTCGCGTCCTGTGGTCCGTCAAGGTCAGGGGATATTTATCCGAGACACAATATAGCCCGACAACCCAAAGGCATCCCTTTAACTTACTTCAAGATTTGAATGGCGGAGCATGTGAAACATTCTTTTTTGACATTTTGTTGTGTTTCTCTGTCTGTCTGTCTGTCTGTCTCTGCCTGTCTCTATCTGTCTGTGTCTGTCTGTCTGTGTCTGTCTGTCTGTGTCTGTCTGTCTGTGTCTGTCTGTGTCTGTCTGTCTGTCTCTGTCTGTCTGTCTCTGTCTGTCTGTCTCTGTCTGTCTGTCTGCCTGTCTCTGTGTCTGCCTGTCTCTGCCTGTCTCTGTCTGTCTCTGTCTGACTCTGTCTCTCTGTCTCTGTCTATGTCTCTGTCCCCCTGTCTCTCTTTCTTCCCCCCCCCCAAGATTTATCACCATTTCACTACATTATTACATAATAACAGCTTATCAAATTGGTATTTGTCAACGTGGTGTGACTGTCTACATGTGCATGGTATCGAGCTATCACTATCATTCAGTTTCCTTATCAATCTTGCATTCATGTTATCAATGAACGACATGCCTGGGTGATCCAGATTACTGACAAAGACGAGCCTAGGTTATACTGATTATAACTCAGATGGATTAAGATATTCATGGCCCCTCATTTCCTGATACTGAATAAAATTTAATAGCGATTTTAAGGATGTGGGTTTATTGTTTTGAAGGCAGAAGATGATATTGGTGCCAAAATGACACAAATACAATATATCTTGGATGCGAATCTTAAAGGGTTAATTGCTGCGAGAGCACTCATGTTCAAGGTTCAACACCATCAGCGTTATGAGAACGTTGCTCTCTGCATTCTAGGAATATCCTCGGAACTGGAGAGAAAAAGTTTTTTTTCTAAGAAAGAAAAGTAGAAATCAGAGGAAAAATGTTGAAAACTTAGTAGGCATGTAAAGACCTTTGTGGTTTCCCCGTAGTAGGAGTAGGAGTAGTCTTAGATTGCCTGATTTTAATAAAAAAAAAAAAAAAAAAGAACAGTGGTTTAAAATTCTGCGTCTTCCAAAGAATCTTTCTTTTTCAGTTTAGATTCCGCGGAAATGAGGGTCATATTAGGAATCCATACGCTGATGGTGTCTAATATGGTGTATGAGTGCGGGGACCGGGGTGGAGATGACCGGGATGGTCCGCTGGTAGCCTCGGTCAGCGTCTATTGATACTCATTTCAATCGTGGTGTGTGGAGGGCTCCCGGGGGGGGGGGGAGCACTCTCGTTTGTATGGATACTATGTGCGTACATCACCCTGGATTTCCTACCCTTTTAGCAGGTGAAAATTCCTGAAACATACCCTTTTGGGGTGGAAACCCCCCAAAATTTGCAAAAATAATACCCCTTTCAGAGCTTTCGAAGGGATCTTCTCAGAAAGTGATTAAAATCATACCCCTTCTAGCGTGGCATCTCCAAAAAAGCAAATATATCCCCCTGAAATCCCACCAATTCTCACCCTATTTAACTGAAAAATTCAAAGATTTTCATTGATAATTTGAGCCCAAAAACCTACCCCTTTAGGCCAAAAATTGCCCAAAAAGGACCCCTTTTAATGGATCCGACAGGACCCGCCCCTATGCTCAAAAAGGTACCCCTTTCCCTCTAGTTTTTGTACGCACATGGTTACTATAAATCACATAGGGAGTGCCCCCCCCCCCGGGGGAGGGCTGGACAGGGCGAGCCTGGTCTGCTGGGGGTGGGTGGGAGGGAGGGGGTCAGCGTGGGGGGGGGGGGGGTCCGTAAAGTGGAGTTGTGAAGTTTTGAGAGTGATTATCATTCATGGGGGAGCCTTTAGGATTAGAACCTCGAGCCCCCTCGCCCCCCCCCACTCCTGCCCCCTCCCCCGGGCCCCTCCTACCACACAGCGTTATCCTCAGATCTCCATCGTACCGAGTTGATCCTACCCCAACAACACACAACTACATTCACGACCGACTCGGTACGGAGTGTGTGCGCACGCGCGCGCGTGTGTGTGGTGGGGGTGGGCCTTTGATATAATGTTTCTGTACCCAAATGAATGTTTACCGAAGTACCCTTCAGATTTTACCACCAAGAGTTTGATTTTTAATATAAACTTTCAAAATTCCAAAAAGTTATACGTGTAGCAAGGACCCGCCTCCCCCTCTCCAAAAAGGTCAGACCCCTAGCTGCGCATAGGCTCAATGGTGGGTGTATGAAATAGTCTTGGCATCTCCCTTTTGGATCAAGCTTCAAGGGACAACTAGATCCTTGCACCTAATACGTAATGTGGCATATGTGGGGTTCTATTGAAGGTGGGGATGTAGCAGGCGAAATGATGGGTGTGGACCACTAAATTTGACATGGTGACATGGCAATTTCTTAAAATCGACATGAGAGGTTCTTAGAGGTGACATGGGACATGGGGATTTAAGTGACATGTGACATAACCATTTCTTAAAATTGACATGTGACATGGGGGACCCCCCATCCAGACCCCCGAAATGATTTGTACCCCATCATAGTTGGGGGGAGGGACTTTTCCATTTTGAGTCCAAATTTCCACACGCTACTTAAGGCCTTTACAACACATACAAAAGTAATGATGTGGTCTACCCGATTTTTTCCGCGGCGATAACCTTCATGAGTACAATCTGTTCATCCTTTAGCATAGTTATTCAACATTTTATCAAAGTTAAGTTTCATCCGACGTTTCGCTGCATGGTGCAGACTGTCAACAAGAACAAGTGTAAGAACAAATATATACAGCATGAGGATGTACAGATGAATGGGGTGGCACAAAATAAAATAAAAGTATGTTTAGCAAGACCTTGGCCTTATGTTATCTTTGGGAGATTTATTAACCAATCAGAAAATACCTGTATTACCAGAGTTTTTTTTGGGTATATTGTCATTATGCTGTCATTATGTAACACCTATAGTACCCATCATGCTGGTTCTCATCAGGGCTTATCTCTCCGGGTGCCTCCGTACTGAGCCCCATATTTTAGATAGGTATGGGTGAGGCAAAAAAGGAATTTCCATGTGTGTCATTCTGCCTCCCCCCAATTGAATAGTTGGGATTATTCTATTGGCATAATGTTTGGAAGGATATTTCGACGGGTTTAGTGTGTTACAACCAAAGATTTTACTATGCTAATAATTCAAAGACAAAGTGGATGAGGATGTATGGTAGTAGAAAGAGGCGCACAATCCTTTTAATTAATAAGCTTAATTCATCCAGGTACAAACACAAAGAGAGTCCTAAGGGGATAATTCGGGTAGTTCTATGTAAAATAAGCGGATTCTCACAGTCGTAACTCACCTTCCAGTTCCTGGCTGGTCTGCTGCTTAGAACCAACTTCTCACCCTACACTCAGAATCAATCCTCTTTGTGTGAGTCATACTGGGGAGCATCCCCCAATTCATGGAAACTTGAGAATCAATTCTATAACCTATTACCTTGCTGTAAAACAGGGGAGAAGTCATCACCTATTAAAGGGTAGTCAGTTCCCATTTGGGAATAGCACCTCTGACAGAATTGAATTCCTGTCCTTTCACAACACCCTCACAGAGGGAAGAAAACTGATCGCTTTGACGCATACTGCACAGGTCACAATTTGTCTCCAACATGACATGTATGAAGGCATGTTGACATGCATAATGAGACACATCACATATTTCTGATTCTTTTACCTGAGTGCTAGGTAATACTGTGAGACAGTTATGTAAGGGTCAAGAGCAGTCAATAGCTATGTACCAATGGTTCAATCAAGGCAGGCCTATAATAGAAGGCAGGGGATATCATAGTCCCACAGGCCTGCAACACTGAGGCACTTTTTCCTATCTACAGAACTTCTACTTGACTGAGGACCTCAATGCAGTCCATAAGACAAGGGCATGGAGTTGCATGGCAATGCCATCTGTCTTTATGCATTATAGACTGTGGGATGATCAAATTTTTATCTCACCTAATGCCTTCCTTACGGCCGACACTCAAGGGTGAGAGGTCCCGCGGGTTGTATCCACACCAAAGTGAGATTACCCTTGTGGCGTTAGTCTAGTGGGGAGGGGGGATGATGGTGACCAAATCTATGGGAAGATAGAAAGCATGCCCCTACACATTTACCGAGGCAATGGTTCTTTAACATCCGCCACTACATAGGCATAGTGAGAGATGGACAGGCCTGTTTTAAGTCATTTGTCTGCCATGACCGCCGAGAGACTTTCCAGCACAGCCTAGCCAGAGCAGGGAGGAACTCAAACGACACCTTGGACTTTTGGAACCACCACTATGCCCCGGCCGGGCCAGGAACCGAACTCACGACCTTACGGCCCGTGAGCAGACGCGCTACCAACTGCGCCACACCTCCCGACTGTGGGTTAGCATACAATCTTTTGGTATTTTAACTGACCCACACACAAGGTGTCTAACCTCTCCAGTTGAAAAGATCAGGATTGTTGGTGTCTATTTTGATATTCAATAACAAATGCAAATTTAACAATGAAATAGAATTCACTACCATTGGTTGATAGTATTTACAGACCTTAGTGATCTATTCTTCATGAAAACAAAATGACACAGATACATCAAATGTCTCAAGTGTTGTTAGTACCTCTTGGTAGTGATTAATCCTGGTACTAAAATGGTTGTTTGCCCCATCTAGTGGAATATCCTAGAACAGTTATGTATGCCAAACCATCACATGTCAAGTGCCTTTGACATGGCCATGAACCTAGTCAACTCACAGATGACGTGGCATTTTTAGGCATTTCAAATCATATGAGGATTACTGTGTGCTACAGTTGTCATGGTGACATATGTGCACATGTCCCAATGACATGTGCTCTCTGTATCAAATCAAGTTGACATGGGTATACATGTCACTTTGTCAGGAAGACTTTTTTCAGTGCTCCTGACATTTTTACTGCCTTTGCGGATGTCCAGCTTCCCCTCAATGTGCGTCTTTTCATCCTCGCTGCAATCCCCCCCCCCAATCCCAAGACACACATCCGCCATGCTAGTCATGCAGTGCACATGCTTTGTGGACTGAAGGAGTGGTCGGGAGAATTATTAAAAAAACAGGGATGGGAAGGGTATTGCTCACCAGCCTAGTTGGCAAAAAAGATAGCCATTTATAGGGAAATCTCTCCAAATCATTATCTACAATTATGATTAAGGGGTTTATAGGGCCCGTGTGACGTGTCCAGAGATGGGTGAGGCTCAGGCCTGGAAAGTGGATCAACCTTTATTATAACAGGATTCCAATCAAACGTATACTTTAATTTCCAAAATACCCCCCCCCCCACCCAGTGCGGCCCGGGGACGGATCCAGATGGGGTGGTCTCGACTAGGGCGGGGGGGGGGGGGCACAGCCAAGAAAATTTGGTGTGGGGAGGGGGGCCACACCTTGCATCTGTTACTGGTTGGTGGTGTGGGGCGGGGGTAGCGCCTGGACCCTGCTGAAATTAGCTGTGAAAGCTATATCTGCTGGCAGATAGCCTTTTCCCTTCCACGAGTCTATGGCCGTTGACACCTCTATCTTATTTCAACAATCGATACGCAATAACAAAGATATCGGTAATCCCCCCAAAACGCCCCTTCTATAATTCTCAATACAAACCGGATGTCCTACTCCTAACGGTGGCGCCTCTGGTGTAGATGTTGAGATTAGTCCCATTGAAGATAGGTATACCCCAGTGATTTTACCCCTGCGGACTTCCCCTCCCCTAAACAACCTTAGATATCATGTTAGGAGGTGTTTCATAAGTAATTATCATTTATTTTGAAAGGACTTGTGAGGGATGGGATGTGGCAGAGGAGCGTTACATGTTTCGGTTGGAGGATGTTTTAGATATATTATAGACATGAGGATGTATGTCCAGCACGGTGGACATCTGACCCGAGTATAAATCCCCCCCCCCCATTCATCAATCTTAAAAATAGAAGCAACATATGGAGAAATATAGGTATATCGATATACGCTGAAACGACAATAGATAAACTACCGTGGATATAGGGGTGTTTTCTGCGTTCCCGAGATGTCTTCGATTTTTTTTCTACTTACAGAAAATTAATTTCCCCCCACGAAAAATGACCGTTTTTAAAGCCCCAAAAATGAAAGTGTGACCTGGTAAAAATGAGAGTATTTTCTCAGAACAATGGTCATTTTGTATCATTGAAATTCCCTTTTTTATTGGAATTAAGAGAATATGTGCGAAAACTTCCGCTATTTTATTTGTATGCTAAAAAAGGAGAAACACAGGAAAAAGGATATGGAGAAATGAAGTGTATGAAAAAAAAACACAACAGAAACAGAACCAGACACCTTTCTATTGGGCCTTGCATAAGTACTACATGACTATTGAAATGTATAGTTATACACATACACATGAAATGTTGAGCTGCACATTAACTGAAGGTCATTGAATACTAATCTATCAGATAACAACGATATGGCAATAGGTAAATAGTGCCACCAGCTGGCCTTGTCAACAACATGCTGCATACACCTAGTAATATATATATGGGTCTATGGTTCGATATTCCACTCCCGCTTTGCGGTCGTGGAATATCGAACCATAGACCCACAAGTGCTCTATCATAACTTGATTAAGGCATTTATCTCACATTTTTCTCCATTTTGTATCAATTTCTTACCTTTTAACCCCAGAATTAATCCAGAAGACATTTTGTAAGTGCATGTGATCCGCTTGCTTTGCCAAGCCGTCGTGGCCATGTTGTCACTCTGCCCGACATACCTCCACCTCTACACACATTTTTCGGGTATAATCCAGTCAGTCAAGTATAGTCAAGTCCTGTACTTCTAGCACCGCCAAATATATGATCTCTAGTTGGTGTTCGCCTACATTATTTCTTCGAAATAAATGGGAATCCAATGATTTTACATAGCGATCCAACGCACACAGCCCGGTACACGGCCATTGCATCTTCTTTACGAAGCGGGGAGGTGCCCGGATGTAACAACTAGGTCAAATACGCGTGCTGACCCGTATCGCTATGGAAATGTTTGATATTAACCTTTTAAACTAACTACATGGTGCCAAGGATTATTTTCGCCATGTTTCATTGCCATTCTGGTCTCTATAGAGTCCAAAAGCCAACAGATTCTTTATAAATCAAAGCGAAATGCCAAACCGGGCCGTGTTGACACAGTAAAAGTAGATCGGAAGTCGCTGCCTTACCTAGTTACAAGTCAAAGGTCAGCAAGCCGCAATGGCGGGTGCCGAGATGTATCACTATGGAAAATCAATGGATTCTTATTTATTTCGGACAAAATTGAGAAATTAGGATTAGCATGTTAATATAGGATATCTAAGGATGTTTCCCTGTTAATAACTCCACCTGGCACCATTGATTTCTATGCTAACGAGGTCTGTAAACATCAGGTATGTCGGACAACTTGGTATAGTGGACAATGAGCTTGTCTCCTGCCACAGCGGCCAGGGATCGATTCCCCGTTGAACCTAAACGGTTTTAATAGGAAATCAATGGCGTGGTTGACTTTGTATGCTTCGCCAATTTATTAACATGTCCAGATTGAAACCAGCACCTTCTTGAAGTCAAACAAAAGGTCTGAGAGTGCGTTATGGCTGGATAAGGAACTCGGGTTATGACCAAAAAAGCACTGTCCAAGCCCAAATCATGAGATAAATATATATATATATATATATATATATATATGTTGACCTTTGACCCTTTCAGAGCCGCCAATGCAGCAGTGTATCATACCCATTGGTCGCCATGTTGCACCAATCATGCTGGGGAGGCTGCATGTCAGCACTTCATAATTGAAACATCATGTCAACCCTCTGGGGGGGATATAAAACTTAACTCATACTTACCAAGATAAGGGTGAATTTATACATTTACAATGCAATTATTGACATACAAAATTAAATGAGATGCCACCTAAACAATGCTAGTTCCCTATAACATCTTAGTATCCACTCTCTCTTTTTCAGGGCCTGCATATTATATGTACCTAGTCCAAAAAAAACCTTTGTTTCCAGTCACCCGACCGTGCTCATCTCAAAGGGACCGACCTCAGATTTTTTCAGATTTTTTTTCAAAATTTCCCCATTTTTTTGAAGATTTTTTGACGATTTCTTTTTTTTCAAAATTTTCAAAGATTCACCTCGAAAATAGTCATTTGACATATATGCACACATTTCCCCATGGATTTCCATATTCCAAGCAGGAAATCAATGTTCTTAACAATAATCAGTGAGAAACCAGCAATATATGACCATGTTACCGGAAACACAGCCTTTTTTTAGGCCCCATTAAGTTCAGAGGTATGATATTGCATACATTAAATCCCTACATACATGGAAGGTACACATTTCTTTACCCGAATCCCCACAGTAAACTATACAGGCCTAGGTCAGTCGTTTCTGAAACCTCCCATGGCTGGAATGTGGACAGAGGCAGTGGGGCTCTAAAACTCTGGGTAATAGAAAGTGAGAGAAGAATTTCTCAAAGTCACAAAATCATTGATAAGATGAAGGAAAATTTGTAGAAAATCTAAAACAAATCAGGAATTTAAAATTGAGAAAATATAGAAAAAAAAATCAGCCACCTTACTAATATAAATTACCTCTTAAAGAAAAATAGAAAGATTTGTAATCGATTTCAAATATGGCCACCTCCTTACAGGAATGGCTCTGTTCCCTCTGTTCAGTTATGTAACTGCCCCCCGACGGCCATCTTGGATCTCTTACCTCCCCCTTCACCCACAGAAAACAATGGACATTGATAAGACTGATAAACTGCCCCTGCCTCTATCTTAATCACTTTGAGTACCTGTCCATTGTTTTAGGTGTGAATGGAGGGGATTAGCCTGATAGGGAGACAATGACTTGGTTTTACTCAGCCTGCATTATATGTGCCCTCTTAGAAAACGTTTAAAATTTAATTTGTGACCCATCAAGAGAGAACACCCCTCTGCAGGGGAATTTTAATTCCCCATTTGGCCACCAGGGGGCATTGCTCTAAAATCATTATAAACATATACTAAGCTAATTTTTGTTTGATGCAGGATTCAATGGTCTCATTTAAAATGCACCATTTTTGGTAGAAATGGCCCATATTTGGATGGTAAAATGTACATTTTTCATGAGAAATCAACGTATGCCTGTTCCTGGTTGCCATGCCAACCATTCCAATAATCAAAATTTACAGTTTTTTATTACAATTTACGGGGATACTCACCAAAGTCCCAAAACTGAAAACAGAAATGGAAAATTCCTTCTAGGTCAAAATCTATGATAAAATTTACCATATTGTTATTATTTTTTCATGAAAAAGGCTGATTTATTGTGTTTTTAAACAATTATTAAGGTTTATAATATAAGTTAATGTGTTGATCCGCAATACCGGTAATAAATAACTATATCATTATATTAATAGACACGTTGTAATAATAATAAATATGGAATAATAAGGAGACATTGGGTTTGGTGAGAATTGATTTTGTCAATACCAATCCTATACATGCCTATATTAAATAAGACAATAATTTACAATTTAATACAATAAATAGCAATAAATAGACATAACAATATAATACAATATAATAGTAATATATACAACAATCACAATATCACAGTAAAGTTTAAAATTTCCAGCACCACCCAGCGTGGTGTATGCTGTCCGAGTATATGAAGCCAATTGACGGTTAGTTCAACCGCTGGAGCTTATATACTGGAGGAAATGTTATGTGTGACGTCATAGAAAATCATGCGCCCCAGACAAAGTAGTACCAACGTATCACTCATTAATTATATATATATACCTGGGAGTATATAGTCCCATAAGTTAATGTGTTGATCCGCAATACCGGTAATAAATAACTATATTGTTATATTAATAGACACGTTGTAATAATAATAAATATGGAATAATAAGGAGACATTGGGTTTGGTGAGAATTGATTTTGTCAATACCAATCCTATACATGCCAACAACCGCCAAACACAATGTAAAACATTCCATAGTAAAACATTAAAACATTACATCTAAAGCAAGCAAGCTATCCTTTGAATCATGTAGATATTTAAAAATAGCATTAGATTTCCAGTTTGCTCGCCTCATAATATCCTGAACACTCAAGCCTGAGTTTTTTAACAGGGTAGCACCACCGTGCCTAAGTGAATGGCTTGACACTCTACCAGACAAACCACATTGAAAAGCAATAGACTTTAACCTCGTATTCACATAGTTATATTTTAACGGTTTAGAATGAAGAGAAAATAGAAACCTGCTATGTTTACATTTTCTACCACACAATTTAATATATCTAGCCGGGCACAAGTCAGAACTATCATCTCTTTTTAAGTACACAACATATGAAGACTTGCCAAACTGGTCCGTTTTAGAAGAATTAACTCTGATCTCTATACAATCAGAGGACACTTTGACATCCTTTTTTAATAAGTTATGAGGGGACTGGACTACATGTCCAATCCTGAACACACCCCTGTAACATAACAATATAGCAGACCAAAATACCACATCTTCCATAAGATTGAAGTCAAGTTTAGACTTAATTTTTACCATATCACTAGGACTAAGGGGGTAGGTTGTACTACCAGACCCCTTACATAGCCTCTCTATCCCATCAAGTGTGTAGAGGCAAGGAGAAAGGGTGCTCTGTGCTAAAAGTCAACTTTAAAATTCAGATCACTAGCTTTACAGTGATATATTGCATGTGAAGATAGTCCTGTTAGTTTTGGAGGAATAGCTTGCTAAATATGGGTAGCTATGACCATTTCGTGAATATCAATAAGCCCTACGTCTCCATGGTCATGAGATACAACTATAATTAGCATAATTTATGCTAATTAGCTAAATTAGCATACATTTCCATTCTTTTGCCCATAACTTTTGATCTAGAAATGATATTTTCATTCCATTTTCACCATAGTGGACCTTGTGAAATGTTTCTTCAAATAGGATCATCGATTTTCTTATTTAGAATGAATATCATGTTTCCATGGCAACAGAAATCAACAAAAATGCCTATTTTGGCCAAAAACATTTTTTTTAATGCCAAATATGAAACCTTTCCCCCCAAAATAGAACGTTTTATCAAAAGTCTTTGAATTCTCCACAAAAAAGTAGCCTAAAGCAGTTTTAGGCATACTTTTTCCTATTCTAGCCCATAGTGGTGCCCTCTGGTGGCTAAAACAAGTACTAAATCCCGCAGGAACCCCCATTTCTGCTTGCTGGCTCACAAGTGTCTTTTTAACCACAAAGTTATTACTATAATCCACACAACCTTTTAATTTCTGATAATACCATACAGCAGATAAATAATTTCTGACTGAAATAGGTTTCATAAAATCCGACAAATACACACAGTACAAAGAAGCTTGAGAAGGAGAACACGGAAAAAGGTTAAAATTAAACCTTTTACAAAATTTTTTGTACCTACTAAGTTGCTGCCTACAAGTTCTACGAGTAGAATCAGCCACACCCCTATATAAGAATTTTTTCCTTCTCCTCTCCAACTCCTTGAGGTCTGCAATCATAACAGCACATGTTATATTCAGTTAAAACATTCTTACATTTCTGCGGAACACCCCTGTAGTTCAGTCTAGACAAATGGTCAGCTAGAATGTTTTCCTCAGATTTAATATATGTTGAATATATTTCAATGTTATGTATAAAGCATAGCCAAAAAATTTCTCTCAACCAGGACATACACAATTTATTCCTGGATCTACCGGTATTTAACATAGCCAAGACTTGCATGTTGTCTGTAATGCAATGAACTCTAGTATTAGAAAACTTTTTCACCCAGCGCTTAAGGCCTACCATTACCAGGTAGAGCTCGTACACATTTATATTCCTGTGGTGAATTTTGAGATTATCAAGTTTAGGGGCCTGAACAAAATGACCCACACAGTCTACCATAGGATTAGAGTCGTCCCAAGTACCATAAAAATAGTCCTTATCAAACCAGGCCCCAAAGCCCTGTATAGAGGAATCGGAATACATAGGAGTACATTCATTATCATTCAAAATGATATTTTTACAATTAAAAATCCTACAAAAATCCCTCCACCACAGCAGGTCATTTTGGGTTTCCTCATTGAGTTTAATAACACCTTTATTCCTGGCTTTTGCACAAAGATCGAACAATCTCCTGCTGAAAGTCCTACCACCACGTACTACCTGGGAACAGAAAGACATCAAACCACCAATCTTCTGTAATGTCTTTTTAGATACAAATTTTTTACCCAGGCACTCGTCTATTGCTAGGCTCATTTTATCTAACTTCTTCTGTGGTAGCGTCAGCTCCATACACGTGGAATCAATGGTTATACCTAGAAAAATACACACCTGGCTGGGCTCAGTCACCTTCTCTTTCGACACAACGAACCCTAAATATTCCATACACTCAATGAGGATATTTCTCTTACATAAACATTCCTCTCTAGACTGAGCTATGATAATAAAATCGTCTAGGTAGTTTACTATCCTATCTACACCATAGAATTTAGCTACAGCAGTCAAAAAATCAGATATTCTACTAAATATATACGGAGCACACTTTAGACCAAATGTCAAACGGTTACTCTCGAAGAATTCATCTCCATTACCAAAATTCCACCTGAAACCTTGATAGCCCACATGTGGACCATAAACATTAATACTTCTATAGGCAGATTTCAAATCTACCACACACATAAAGTCGTTTCTATCCAATTGACAAGTAACAGTGTTAATGGAGTTATAGGAGAAACTTTTGGACGTTGTGCTCATAAAATTATTAATAGTTATCTAACTATCTGAGCCTCAGGAGTGCTTTTTTGCTCATAACCCCAGTGCGTTATCCAGCCATAACGCACTCTCAGACCTTTTCTTCGTCTTCAAGAGGCTGCTAGTTTCAATCCGGACATGTTAATAAATTGGGGGAATATACAATGTCAACTCCTCCATACATTTCCTGTTAAAACCGTTTAGGTTCAACGGGGAATCGTTCCCCGGCCGCTGGGGCAGGAGACGAGCTCGCTGTCCACTATACCAAGCCGACCGGTGGTAGAAATGAATCTATATCCAGCATTTGAAAATTTTTTCCCACATACCTGATGTTTGCAGACCTCGTTAGCATAGATTTCAATGGAGCCTGGTGGAGTTATTCACAGGAAAACATTGTTAGATATCCTATATGAACATGCCATGCCAAATTCCTCCATTTTCTTCTAAATAAATAAGAATCCATTGATTTTCCACATCGATACGATTCGGGGCCCGCCCCGTCCGGCCATTCCTTGCTCGACGCGTGGCTGACCTAGTTTTTACTTCCGGGCACCTACCCGCTCTGTCAACAAGAAGCAATGGCCGTGTACCGGGCCGTGTGCGTTGGATCGTTATGGAAAATCAATGGATTCTTATTTATTTATAAGAAAATGGATACAAAATGTAGGCGAACACCAACTAGAGATCGTATATTTGGCCCTGTTAGAATAACAGGGCTTGACATCCTTGGATTATACCCGAAAAATGAGTGTAAAGGTGGAGGTATGTCGGACAGAACGACAACATGGCCATGGCGGGTTGGCAAAGCTAGCGGATCGCATGCACTTACAAAATGTCTTCTCCTGGATTAATTCTGGGGTTATAAGGTAAGAAATTGATACAAAATGGAGAAATATGTTCGATAAACGCTTTAATCAACGTTATGAGAGAGCACTTGTGGGTCTATGGTTCAATATTCCACTCCCGCTTCGCGGTCGTGGAATATTGAACCATAGACCCACGCGTGCTCTCTCATAACGTTGATTAAACGCTAAATATCTCTGCTGGCATGCTACAATCAGTGATGGGTCTCAGTTTACCATTAGATTTTTCTACACCCCCTAAGGAGTGAATACATTTAGGCTTTGAAACTGTCTTCGTTACCAAGCCCTTGGCTAACTCATCCTCAATTATATCACACATTTCGGTATAAAATCTACCATCTATGACAGACTTATAATTTTTACAATCATATGTTGTATTACAATCTGGGTCAACTATTTTGAACCCCTCGGTAAAACCACACCATAGAAAATCAGATTCCACCTGACTTATACTAATAATATCTGACTGTCTCAGAAAACTAGGTAGTCTGCACGGTAAAATTTGAGCCTTCCTACCATAAATGAAATGCTCACACTCGCAGATAGCATTGACACAACTATCATAGACCCTGATGCTAGGTCTATTAACACACTCCACAGTAAACAGTGGTTCAAATTCGCCCTGTACTGGGCCACTATACGACATAAAAAGATTCTTGTTGAAACCACAAGATATATTAACATCATTTTCATTATTTTCACCCGAAATGACTGGAACGGGGGGCTCAGGAAGGTCTACCACATGTACTACACTAAAATCAGGCATCAAAAATTCAGATTCTAACGTAGGACCTTGCCTAAGTGAAAATTCCTAATCTTTTTTGTTCTTTTGACATTCATCCTTGCCATGGCTTGACAAGTTGCAAATCTCACAAATGTGCCGATACCTGCACGGGTCTTCCCTGCAACCTTCAGCCCTATTGAAGGCATAACAGGTTCGGTTGGAGTGTTTTGATTTGAACGACTTAGGCTTAGCCCCACCCGCTTTCTGAGCTTGCACCGTTCCGTCATAAGACAAGTGCCTAAGAATATCCTCACTTTTAACATCACCAAAAGACACCATTCCTTCAACATTAGCCCTATTCTTGACCGACGAGTCATATGCTACGAGAGCCTTCAACGTGTATATTCTGGTAGAGGATTTTTCCACTAGAACTTCAATATGCTTAACCACATCGAAAATATCCTCACCCTCCTCTATCAGTTGCTTCATCATCCTGACGTTAACGAGCAGCAACTTCTCGATACTGTCCAATTTTTCACCTTTTTTCAAGAAATTTCTTTGATCAAACGTACCTCTAGACTTTGTAGCATGTCGACGACCGCTCCATGAGGCATTAGTCCTAATAGAATCCGAGGAATCCGTGGAAACACTACGGTATGAAGACGATCTGCTCGAAGATCCAAGATGGCGACGTCCCCTCCTGTCGCCGTGGAGACCCCGGTAGTCAGGCGAGCGCTGCCGGGCCCGCCCCCATTGCTTGGATACCGTATTGTCTATAGAATGTTTATCAACACCGCCACGTGTACGACCCGTTTCCGCCTCGCCAACCGCTGAAGTAAAAGTCCGTTTAACCGCCTGCTCCTCCAGTAGGGATTTGATATTTTCAAGCTGCTGCTCCATACGAGAGGTCCGCTCCTCCAGCTCCCCGATATACGTCTGGTCAACGGGTAGATCCAATGAAGCACCAGTAACAGTTGGTGAAGATGGTCCCTGACCACCCCCATTGGAATCTACACCGCTCGAGATCCTCGATTGGCTATATTTCTTGGTTTTTTAGGCGACTTCTTGGTCTTGGACCTTTGAACGCCGTTAACTGTCCCTTTCCTACCCATACTGGTAGGTTAAACACCGTATTAACTTGGAAAAACGGATAAAACCGTTTAAAATTTCCAGCACCACCCAGCGTGTATATGAAGCCAATTGACGGTTAGTTCAACCGCTGGAGCTTATATACTGGAGGAAATGTTATGTGTGACGTCATAGAAAATCATGCGCCCCAGACAAAGTAGTACCAACGTATCACTCATTAATTATATATATATATATATATATATATATATATATATATATATATATATATATACCTGGGAGTATATAGTCCCGTATTTAGAGCTTAACCATCAATTTCAGATATGAAAAATGACCTCTGTTCAAGGAGGGGTTCTGACATAACTACTAGAAATATCTAAGCCAATGATGTCTCATTTTCAAAATCTTGAGATGAACTTTGATAATGAATTTCCCTGCAGAGAGGTGTTTTTGCTTGCCTGGTCACATTTATATTGTTTAAGTTCAAAGTATTTGCTATCCAAAGGTATAGGCTTTTAGAAGATAGCTTCATATAGACTATTAGAAAGGGCCAACCAAAGTAAACTGTACAAAGAGGCCAACTGCTGATCTAGCCCCCGACTACATGAGCCACCTAGCTAATTTGTTTGGTACAAGCAATGGCTCTGTTCCCTATACCATTACTATCACTTTGTACTCAGTATATATGTCCGGGTGGAAACCATTGTGTACCACCATGAAACAGGTGTGCAGCTTCCACCCCTAGACAGCAAACAGAACGGGGGGACTAAAAAATCTTTTAGCAAAAAAAAAAAGCCAGCATGCTACTATAGATCAAAGAGGGGCGTGAAACTTTTCTGCCCTTCTGGCACGGGGGGGGGGGGCGCAAAAAATTTTGACTGCCGTAGAGGGAGGGGCATAATTTTTTTTCGCACGTCCGCCCGAAAACCCACCACCCCCCGTTGATAAATAATTACCATTCCCTTAGGCGAGCCACTAGAGTACCCCCTAGTCCCACATACTACTCCAGCCTTCAAGTTATTCCATCCATTACATTGTAGCAACTGTTTAAACAAAGTGGGGGTACGTGCAGGTGTAGCGTGCCAAACTCAAATAAATGTTCAATCGATCTAGCCCTCATCGCTGGCTCTCCGACCTACCACATTCTACCTAAGGCCATGGAGGAGACTATTACTCTACAATTGACCTACCAGGTATGCACTGGCGCTAACGCACTGGAGGAATCCTTTATAGCATAGTTCTACATGTATATATATATTGAGGAACCTACCTGTTTCTACCTGTATTCTATGACTGTCTCTAGATACAGGGTAATAGAATTGGGTTGTTTATTAGTGCTTGCTTCTTGACAATAACAAGGCAAGTTCACCTGTGTTCATTTTAATTAAATCGACCTAAACATTCCCGTCTAAAGGAGATCGTTTCCCTCAGGAGACTCCATAATTTCACAGCTTTAATCGCATTATTATACAAGATGTCATGGAATGACCGTTCAGTTTGTTAAGACAGTATGCATGCTTAAATTGATGACTTCACATACATGGCTTATAGAGGCACATTTTTGGCATCTGTGACGTCATAAAAAGAGATCCCAATGTAGGCCTACTGATTTCTATGACGTTATCATCTTGGTCCCACTGCACTTATCTCTGTGACGTCATAATCACGGACCAACGAGACTTTCTATCCATGAACTCTTGACGAGGGATGCACTGTTCAGATCTCTCTGACGTCATTCCCTTGTACTGATATCCGATGTTATGAGGACAATCTCTGACATTTTAGATATGGAACCAAGTTACTGATCTCTGTTTTGTGACGTCATGAATACAGACCTAGAGATGATGTTTTGTCCGCAGTCTGGTGGTAGAAGGAAGAACTACAGCAGGTTCTATAGGTCCGAGTCACCACGCGAGGTAGGCCATTCAAAGTTATTTGATTATAGTTATTTGGATGGGATTTTAGCCTCTCTCTCTCTCTCTCTCTCTCTCTCTCTCTCTCTCTCTCTCTCTCTCTCTCTCTCTCTCTCTCTCTCTGGCCGCTGCACCCCCCCCTCAAAAAATCTTAAATAAAGACTGTGCTCACCAGCGAAGAACTACCACCAGCCCAGCCCCCTTTCCTACAATTGTCAAAATGACGGTCAAAATTTGACTTTCCTTGTCCCATCTTTGCCTCTGAATCCCACACTGACCCCAAAATAGATTTACCTAATCTTATTCATTTTTCTTATTTATGGCCGCCCTTAATGTGACCAAAGACTGTCTGTCATACAAAGTGATTATAAACATACCTCGCCCTATGTATCAACCATCAGTTTTTATCTCATCCCCAAAAAAGCTGGGTGCCATCTCCTAGTGCTCATCTACACACAAATGGACACAGGAGGTTAATTCAAAGGATCCTACCATCGCTATCCCTGCGATGGGAGCGTAGGCACATCTTATAAGACCTAGTCAGTCTACCCTAAGTATTATTGTGGTGGTAGCTCAGTTAGGCACAGCAAGTCCTGTGGATCATTCCCTATTCCTTTTCCAGCCTTACCACCACCGAAAGAAATGCATAGTGGTTTCTCTTAAGTACAGCCCCAGTGGGCACAGTCCCACTTATTAAGTGACTAATCAGCCCTACATTGTAGGGCTTATAAAGGGTTTACAAATAGTCTAAATTGTAATGGTTATGTAGCTCTGCATGTGTTGCACTTATTAAACTACTCAGCTTCTTATGCCTGTGTAAGTAGTTTATGAATAGCTTGTGCAATCTTGGTTTCAGTGTCCTTAATGATCCTTGATGGGATTTGAACCGGGTATCTCCTGATTGTGAGTCCTTTGTTCTCCTTTTCTGAGCTAGCAAGGCAGGTGTTGAAAGCGGCAATATAAATATGCTATTTCAAATATAGACCTATGACAGTGAGATGTCATTGGTCATGTGAGGCCCTGTTAACTGATACGGAACACAGGACTGGAGTGGAGCATATTGTGGGCAGTTGTCACCCAACAAGCTACCAGTCAGCAGACCAATATTTAGCAGATTGGAGCATGATATGGATATCACTCTATCCAAAAATATCAACACCAAATAACCCTTTCCAAGCCACTGACCCGTGCATCAATGCATCATGCACATTGGCTTGATGAATAAATACAGCTCTGGTGATTAACTAACTGGCCAGTGCTACATTAATGCATTATGCCAACCCTGCTGGGTTGGAGAGCACTTCATTTGTGCATCACTTATAGGCATGATGCATTCATGCATCAGCAGCTCTTAAAGGGTTAAGTAATTGGTAAGTCCTGGACTATAAATTAGATTCTCATCTCATTACAAAGAAAAGGAATAGCAATGTTTTTTTTAGGCCCTAGATGCAGGGTACGTGTTGTGTTTAAACACAACTACCTTTTGCTAGATAGACTGCTGAATTAAAATTTCTAGGAAAATGCTCACTGGGACTTGAACTTGCCACCTTTAAATACAAAGTACTACGCTGTATGACCTGAGCTAATGAGGCAGGTTGGGTGAGTGTGGCTAAGAATAAGTTCTTAGACATGTTCCAGTGACTAGAGGAATATACACAGGATATTCAGTATTTGCAGGAATGGGTGGTAGGGGACCTACACAGTTTTCTCCCAAACCCACTATGAATAGATATTCATGATCAGATTGTAGCAATAAGATTGATTTACCACAATGAGCAATCTTTACCAGTGTTTACAATTATCCTCACCAGGACTTGAAGTTGCAACCTCCAGATGCAAAGTCAAATGCCCTATGACCTGAGCTAGCGAGGCATGTGGTGCAGTTGGTGCTAAGATATGATACAATCTCTGACATCATTGTAGGGACTACAAGATAATGAAGGGGTAATTCAGTATGAGCAGGAATTGTTCGAGGGGGAGGGGCTAAACAGGGTCTACATAATTTTCTCACAAACTAGGGAGGTTTAGCAACGCCAGCGTGCACGTGCTGGCTGACATAGATGCAAGTATTTTGTGTACCACGTCAGTAAGGGTTGTGCAAAATTCACTCACCCATGAAGCTGGGATGGAAAGCCTGATATCTGGCTGTATACTAGGTGTCCCTCTATCAACCATATCTTGGTTATTATGCTGTGTTCAGACATATAGTTCATACTGTGTGTAGTAAAGACATGTACCTTACTGCCAATGAAAGGACAAATCTTTGGGTTGAGCCGTTTTGCCAGGGGAATATGATATGTGACGTTGGATGACATGAGAGGGGCAATTTTCATGTTAGGAATGTATGTCCTACCCCTCTCGGCGGTCCCACGTCTGCGTAAGTTGTGCAAGGGTTGCTAAACCTCCCTAATGACTATAAGTCTATGATCAGATTGTGGGAATAATTAAGATTGCTTTACCTGTCACCAAGATAGCTGTGACCAAGCACCAGACCCTCCAGCATGAGGGTTGGTAGCAGCAATGTAGGTCAGCACCTGACAGGTAACCCACACCTGTCCAGGTAGCACACACCTGTAGTAGGAGCAGTGGCTCCACCTGGGTATCAATACCGGTAACAATATAATCGTTCCCTTACAAAACACAACCATTTTTCAGGATAAAATCTAAAATATTTTATGGCCACTCCAGATCAAGAATGCATCAATTTCCACGTGATAGTTTTCTTGGCACCATTTGTCTTCCATCCAATCCATTAGATAACATTAAATTCAATTGGTCCAATTTGTCTCCTTAGTCCTCAGAGAAAGGATTTTTCAGCATCCTTAAAGGAAGGATCTGAAGGTTTTTCTTGGAATGATTTGCCCCCTGAATCCTCTACAACACAACCAATAGTAGAGGCAGAATCTGAAATTTTCTCTTGAGTATTGGCCCCTTGAGAGTGACTTGCCTAGTAGATCTAGGGGAATTGGCATTGACATAGCGAGCTATGGCATCGGATATACTGTTAAATATATAGGGGGCAGCCCTCGTGCCGAAGCTCATGAAATTATCTTGTAAAAAACAATTTTTTCCGTCAATGTTCCAACATAACCCCTGATGGTTGCGGTCCGTAGGCCTAATTAACACTGTGCGATAAGCACTTTGTAAATCTGTCACCGCCATGAAACAATTTGGTTCCATAAGTTCAGAAATGTCATCGATAGAGTGGTAGCTAAACGAATGGAAAGTGTCTTTGGTGTAATTATTAATACTGCCGTACAATGGGCGGCTAGCATCGGTAATAGGTCTATAACCACCACTGGACTTTTCCACTGCTCCCATAGCGTGGACACATTTAGGCTGGATATCTACTATTGACAACTTGTCCATACTGAGTTCTTTCAGGATTAACTCGTTGATATAATCATGAGCGTCTATCTCTGCCGACGGATAATTTTTACAAAAGTAGCCATCGGATGGGCCCAAAGTATCAACTAATTTGAAACCATGACAAACCCCATCTAACAGGTAATGGGCATTGCAGTCCCAACCACCTTCACCGTAAACCTGTGTCGGACCTCCTGAAAGCATTTTTCTCCAGCCACAAATATTAAACTGTGTCCTAATACCCGCAACATAATGTGGGAGTGAAGCATCCCAGAGTGGAGCGTAACCAATATAGCAAGACAACAGTTCTGTTATATTAGCTGAGCAGTTTACAAAATCATAAGTGTTGGGCCACAGGTCTGACAAACAATCTGCATATGCGGAGCCTATGCCCAAACCTGTATAAGCATGGTTGCACAGTCACTGATTTTGCTGGTTGCCGTGCTGACGGGCGTTCTTATCCGATTGCACGTCGTCACTCATACAGAATCTCTTCTTGTGCGCGCCTCTACAAGTGGCGCAGACATGCTTCTTATAACACGGATCATAATCGCATACATTAGAGTTCCATTTCCAACATATGTCTGCGGGCCAATCTGATCCGGGCTGATTACCACCCCGCTGACGATTGCGGCGACGTCTGTTGTTACCGCGACTGGAACCCTGATCTTGCCTTGACAGCAAATTCTCCACTACGGTCATGTGTTCCGCACTCAAATAAGCCTCTACGGCTGGGGTGTAACCGGAGACAAAATTCGCTAATTTACCCTCAATAACATCATCAACCACTTTATGATCGTATTTAGCTAGGGCTTTTGCTGGGAAGGCTCCTCCTTGAGCTTTGAGGGAAACGAACCTCATGTGTGCCCGATAGCCGTCTAAAGTAACCCGGGGCAAACCAGTAGTGTTAATGAATTCAGCTACACAGTTCATACCATTGATCAACTCTTGAAAGCTCATGTCTTCAAACTTTTTGTCTGTATCTATGTGACAATCAGGCCTCAATTTATTGGTTGAGCGTTTACGTTTTGAGGTGTCGGAAAACATTTTAAAGTTGTTAAGCCAGTCTAAGTCCGGCATACCTGTGGGGGTAGGATCGGTGAGTAGACTGCTCGCGTTGTCCCCCAGAATCCCAAGTGATGCTGAGGACAAGCCGGCACTAGCTAGACCAGCTTGGAGTGTGTGTTGAGTTGATCGCAATTGTTGATTGGGTTGCTGATTGGGAACCACCTCATACACCATGCCTTTATGTAGAATACGCTGAGGCAGGTTAGGAGGGTGCACAGACTGTAAAGGATTTCTACCTTCCCCCAGGGGTGTGGGTCCTTCATTCCCACCAAGCGGACGTAAGCCCTGGAGCGCAGCAGAATCACCCTTATTAGCATCAGTCTCAGTGCACAATCCAGACCTACTTTTCCTCCAGGCAAGGTATTCTTGGTATGAGGGGTCTCTGTTGAGCGTGCGGCCACCGGAGGCTTTGTTGACACCCACACCTCCGGTGAGCGATGGATCTCCTGAGCTTATTTGGGCTATATTGGGAATGTTTGGGTTAGAAAATTCATGAAACATACCATTTGAGTCTTTGTAGTACATTTTCTCCACCCTAATGGCCTGCGGAAGGCCTTTTTGGCCTGAAATAGCTGCCCCAAATGCCTGCACTTTGTCAACAGGAAGGATAGGTCGGCCATCTTGGCCTCCGCAGCAAATATTTAGATTCGCTTGTGCCTGGTCTGACAGAGCATCCATGCCGGGTACCAGCGAAGGAACAGGTGCGTTCGATTCCCCGCTTTCGTAGGTTACCGTACTGTGTTCGGCCGCTTGTGCCTGGTCTGACAAAGCATTATTGCTGGGGACCAGCGGAGGAATGGTAGATGATAAAGGTTGGGAATCGAACGCACCCATAGCCCCTTGCCAAGCACGTACTCCATCGTTGATTTCTCTAATGGAACGGTTATTCTCTGCCCGAAGACTTGCTAACTCCAATTCTAACTCCTTCCTCCTAGAAAGTATGTCAATTTTAGCCTTTCTGGCTTTCTCCTGCCTAATCTGCTGTAACAGCTCCATGTCTGGGTCCTCTGGGGGGGGGGGTGGGCTCTCCTCCATGTCGCTCTCCGTGGGTGCTTGGTCGCTCTCCCCGGCTGATTTATGTCCAACCATCCGGTCTCCTGTCATCCAGCGAGGGTTGGGGCTTGAGCACTCGGGACAAGATTTCTTATTTCCATGGTATTCGTACTCGCAGGCCTCACATACCACCATGATGAAAGAATTTTCCCCAGCTGTGACCAAGCACCAGACCCTCCAGCATGAGGGTTGGTAGCAGCAATGTAGGTCAGCACCTGACAGGTAACCCACACCTGTCCAGGTAGCACACACCTGTAGTAGGAGCAGTGGCTCCACCTGGGTATCAATACCGGTAACAATATAATCGTTCCCTTACAAAACACAACCATTTTTCAGGATAAAATCTAAAATATTTTATGGCCACTCCAGATCAAGAATGCATCAATTTCCACGTGATAGTTTTCTTGGCACCATTTGTCTTCCATCCAATCCATTAGATAACATTAAATTCAATTGGTCCAATTTGTCTCCTTAGTCCTCAGAGAAAGGATTTTTCAGCATCCTTAAAGGAAGGATCTGAAGGTTTTTCTTGGAATGATTTGCCCCCTGAATCCTCTACAACACAACCAATAGTAGAGGCAGAATCTGAAATTTTCTCTTGAGTATTGGCCCCTTGAGAGTGACTTGCCTAGTAGATCTAGGGGAATTGGGGGGAATTTCTGAATTCATAATACTAAATTAGCCTCTTTATTAGGGTGTAGAATGCACCAGAATGCCCCCATTTGATGTCTAGATTACAATATTTTCTTGGGGGAAGGCCTAGTCACCAAATCTTGCCCCCCCTCCACTGACCCCCCCCCATCTCAAAAGACCTTGCTACAATAATTTGTAGATTTGCTCCAGCACTTCGCTATTTGCCCACCCCTGTATATTTGCAGGCCTAATTGGCCCTTACAAATACACTCGTTAATCAGTTACTAATAAGCTATATGTCTGCAGCCCATCATTCACACCTGCTGAGAAGGTCTTACATGAAACACTTATAAGGAACTCCAAAAGCAGCCCTTATAATCCTATAGAAGTGCACTGACTAATAAGAACTTCCTTTGCAGGGCTATTCAAATGACTTTAGTCTATAAGCTCTTTATATGCCCTCCTTTCATAGCCCTGCAGCTACAACTGTCACATGTTATTAAGGGCTACCTCTGCAGCCGGATTTAGTTGAACACTGAGTGCTGCCTGAATGGTTAAAAAGGGCTGCACCCTCTTGAAGCACAAAATTAACTACTAATCAGTGGTGCTGTGCCCACTTGGACAGCACCTATAGGGAACACTACTCCTCTCAAGAGTGAATGTGCCTGCTGTATACATAAATAGGGGAGGGAGGACATTTGCTGAGGGTCCTTGAGAACTCTTAAGGCTACTCAAGCATTAGGTGCACTGTAATGTCATGCTTCCCTTCTCTCACTCAGTACTCTATAAGTAGTTCATATAGTCCCTGTTGTGAAAAGGAGTGTTTCCACAGGGCTGAGGCTACCACCACTGAAAACATAGGGCTGGCTGTGATAATGCAAGGCAGTCACACCTTACCACTGCTAAAATGGATAAGGCAAAGAAAAAACTACCATTGCTGGGGTAACCGGTAGGGCCTTTTGAATTAACCTCTTGATGTCTTGTGGAGCTTTCTTGTCATGAATATGACCCTCTCGAATGACGTTAGTGAATCTGCCCTCCCTATAATTATGCTCTCTCAAAATAGGGCAAAATCTGGCTCGTTTCTGGCCAAATCTTACATTTACAGTGGTTATGCAACAGTGGGGATGTGACTAATCAATTGACTGCTCCCCCTTCTCACAAGCACACAATTTCATGTTTACTATTGATTATGGTAAAACGTGCGTGAATTTATACAGCTCATTACCTTTTCAGCTGCTCCACCACTGCTGGTCACATAGCACCTTGAAGGTTTATATTTCAAAATAGTGCTAATTTACCACTGTTTCGAAATAATTTTCCATCTTAACTTTCCCTCATATCGATTGTCTGTGCATCTGCCTAAAGACTCATGTACATGGACATATTCATGGCTTTAGTTTGTCTAGGTTATTTCCTATCCAATTTAAGATCTAAATTGTAAGATGAATACAGTTACAAGGCTTCCGTATATATATATATATATATATATATATATATATATATATATATATATATATATCAAAAGGGTAAGGGTTATACATGTGTGTATTCCCTATCGAACCCTTATAAGGTCCGTATGACACCCAAGTTGATGTTCCTTGGTTGTTGTGATGAACTAATGTAGTACTGCATTGTTGCATGACGCGGATCCAGGATTTGGAAAAGGAGGGGCTGAAGCCCAAAAGGAGAGGCGCACCCCCCATTTTTCAGTAAATTCTTTAGACCAAAATATGACAAAAAAAGGAGGGGGCGTGCTAAATCTGCCACTTTGACGACCCTTTATAAATTTTTCTCTTTTACACAAAGATGTGTTAAAACAAATGATAGCCATAAAGACTTCCGGTTGGAATGGCGTGAATGGCGAACGACGAACGGCGATCACCAAATTGAAAAAAGACCATCAAATACTGAACAAACTGCTAGAAAACTTCAACCAGATAAGTATAAACACCTCATCTATCTTTCCCACCACTGTAGATAGTCCCACAACTGACAAGGATAATACAAAAACTGTACATAGCCCCAGCTGTCAAGCAACACCCAACCACCAAACATAGCAACCATCCCTAAACCACCAAACTACCCTAACTACCCAAAATACCATCCACCAAACAACCAAACTACCATGATGACCTCCACACAGAATGACCAAAAGAACAAAAAAGACCTGACAAACCAGGAAAATCAGTCTCCAGACAGCAAACTATCCAAGGCACCCAATAGTGACCATGAGGCCACCACCTTTTTGACTCAGATGACGACACCTCAACAGAGACACTTTCTCCAAACAACATACTTAACACCAGTACTGAAAAATCCAAACAGGAAGACTTCACAGGCCACAAAAGATCAACAAGGGAAAAATCTAGGCCAATGACCCCGCAAAAAAAAAGAATGCAAAGACTGCAATAAAAATGACAAGAAACTAGGGACACTAAAAGGCAAACTCGATGATGCCAATAAAGCAAAAAATGACCTTAAAAAACAGCTGACCACTGTGCAGAGAGAGCTGGAGGCAGCCACACAAGAAGCATCAATAAACCTTGAAACAGCCCACAGAGAATGCCAAGGGCTAAAAACCAAAATCACCAATCTGAATGCTGAAAAAGAAAAGGAGAAGGCAAAAAGGATCAACTCGATCAAGACATACCAAGATGCACTCACCAAAGTCACAACTGACAAAGATAGATTAGAGAGGAACAGACTAGAAACTCGATGAAGCGCAAAGAATAATCAACCTGAAAGATAAACTCATCCAAGAACTTTCCCAAAGGCTATTTAAGGAATAAACACACAAGGAAGAAGCCTCAGAGAAACCCCAACTACCAAGAGCCATCTTCATAGGAGACTCCAATGGAAAGAGCGTATTTGAGTCAATAGCCTCCCCCCTAATGCCGAATTGGACTTTGCCCTAGCATACACAGCAGAAAAACTCAAGGAACTATGCAAAAGGGACAAGCAAATGCTGAAAACCTACGACCATATCATCATTAACATCGGGACTAACAATCTCAGACATCATGACAAGGGCAGGAAAATCGCAGCAACCTTAGCCAAAGCCGTACGACAACTAGAAGGCGGCCCAAAGATAGTGGTAACCAAACCACCGAGGATTGAGGATATGGAAGCGGAAATCAACCGTAACCAATTAATAGTGAGCATGTCAAATGAGAACTGCCCTTTGCAGGAGGTTTACCTGACAATAACTAGCCTCCGAGACGACGGATACCACATCACCCAAAAAACGGCGGGTGAGGCAGCAAAAGAACCGGTGGAATGTGTCAACTTACTGCTCCCCACAGAACAGCCACAACACGCCAGAAACACAGAAACCAAAAAAAATAAGACCCCAAATCCCAAGAACCCGCACAAACTAAACACCATAAAAAGACAAGAAGAGGTGAGGACTACAGGGATATAGACTGGGAAAATGAATACCCCTATCACTGCTCGATGCCAATCCCAAACAAATACGCAGGATATGTCATAGGCTGTTAGGGTAAGAACATCCGAGAGATCACATCAAAACACAAGACACTAGCCTACTATGACAACAACACAGAAACTATAACCTAGGGAGGCGGCATGGCAAACGTCCTAACCACTCTCGATTGCTTCAATGACATAATGAGGGAAAAAAACAACAACAACAAGACAAGAAAAGACACTCTGAGGGGAGCAGATCAAGAGATCAGTAAGACAATGGTAGGACCAAGAGTGAAGCACCATATGGAGCTATGGAGCAAGAAGGCACGACTCCGCCCACAGACTAGAACCACGCATATAACAGAATCTAGGAAAAAGGCCAACCCCCCTACTACAACCACCACCTACCCAAACCACCTAAACCCTAACTACCCAATCTATCCAAACAAACCTCAAACCGCAAGGCACAGCAACCCTAACTACTAAATAAACATAACCATGCAGGAGGGACAAGAACGAAGGCGGAAAGGCGATGGCAAAAACACAGAACAGAGGCACTAGAATGAAAAACAGAGAACAGGCCCAAAAACCAATCAAAATCTTATACAAAGATAACCAGCCTAAAGGCGATATTAAAAACCACAGACACAGACATTGCGATAGTAGCAAAAACGAGAGCACACAAAACCCCAAACATAGAAGGATATACATGGTATCACAAACCAAGATCCAATAGATCGGGAGGAGGAATTGGTATCCTGATAAGCAATGGTATGTACCCAATCACAAGGATATTACACCTAAAGACACGAGGAAGATGAAATCATATGGATATCACTCGATACAAAACCCAAACAGATATTCCTAGCAGCATACTATGGACCACAAGAAAAAGTCCTAACCGAAGAAGTCCATAAACAATACCAAAACATCACCACAAATATCATTAGACACAGAGAAACAGGGGATGTCATCCTAGTAGGCGACTTTAATGCAAGGATTGAAATACTAGACCAAAGATACCGCCAAGAACCCCACAGAAATAGAAAAATGCTCCACAACATTATCAAACAACTTAACCTGAAAGCCCTAAATACTGAAGAACCACATCTATATTGGACGAGGGAGAACCGGACAAACGCCGAAGAAAAATCAATCATCGACTTCGTCTTAGTGGCAGAACCAACAGCACAAAAAATAAAAAACCTCGACCGAACCAGAGCTCTAACCCTTAGGGAAAAAAAAACAAATTGACCGCAACACAATAACATTTGATATCACAGCAAACATCCCCACCATGAGACCTCGTCCTATAAAGGTATGGAAAAAGGGAGACCCCAACCAATGGAAAGCCTTCAACAAAGCCATGAAAGACTCATTGGAGAACCACACAGGGAACTACAAGAGCATAGAAGAAATAATAAAGACAAACCTCCTAAAAACAGTAGGAAGAGCCACAATCAAGACAAGACAATCAGGACCCAGAAACAAAATCCAAAGGAAAAATGCTGCAAAACTAAGACAACTCAAAAAGGAATACCAAGAAGCCATAAAAGCAAAACAACCATACACACAAATCATACAAAAAAACAAACAAGATGCCATGATTACCAACAGCTCACCAAAACGGAAAATATGAACCATGAAGAGGCTAAGACAAGGGCAACCATCAACAGGATGATTAAAGAAGGTGGAACCAAGTCAAGCAGATTCTGGAAAACAAGGAAAAGACTGTGGACCACATCCTAAAAATCAAAGAAACCATCAGTATAAATAGAAAGAACAAAAAATGAACCTTCATCACCTTCCTCGACGTCACCAAAGCATACGACAAGGCATGGCTAGAAGGGATCATGGACACTCTCGCAAACAATGGATGCGGACAATGGGAGTGGCACCTCACAGAGAAATTTAACCAGAACCTAACCACCAGAATCAGAACAAAGCATGGACTAACCAGAGCAATCTGTATAAACAACAGTATAAGACAAGGCGGTGTCCTTGCAGTTACCCAATACACCCTTCTAATGGATGAGATATAATAAAAGATTGACTCCCACAAGAAGATATATACCAATGACCTTGACGAACAATCTAAATGCCTCCTCTGGGTACACAATGTTGCTATCATTACAAACAACCTCAAAGACCAACATACCATTCTGAAAATCACTTAAACAACAGAAAACAGCCTCCGGATAGTCTTCGGACAAGAAAAATCCAAAATCTTGGTAGTAGGCAAAGACTTCAAACTACCCCAAATCAATGACATGGAAATCCACAAAACAACCCACTACAAATACCTTGGCGAGATAATCAACACCAAAAACAACTTAGAGAACCACATAGAAAATTTAATACAGAAATCTGAGGGGGCCCTCCAGATGATACTCTACATCGCCGCCGGCGAAAACTATAAGGGTATTGAAATGGAAACCATTTGGAAGTTAATAGAAACATGTCTGACACCAATCATTACATATGGAGCCGAGACCTGGACAACTAACAAAAAAACCATGAAACAAATAAATCAGATCTATGTAAGGACATGATTATGTACAAGACCACCCTGAGGAATGAAAAATACAGGACATCCTGAGTACTGGTAATATACAGGACATATAAGATACAGGACCACATGAGTAATGATGAGACAGAGTACACCTTAATGAATGGTAAGATACAGGACACCCCAAGGAATGGTGTGTCTTGTATCTTACTCTTCTTAGTGTGGTCCTGTATCTTATATTTATGTCCTTTATGTCATAGCTGATACGTTCTTTACTATAGAGCAGTACTGGACACTCCGTATTCAATGGGGGGCATTGAATACAATGTGCTCATATTCCATGTCTAGCGATCATGTGACTTATGTACAACAGTTCTTACTAATCCATTACTTCTTACCTTGCACAATGTATCATACTGTATTAAATCATACAAAAACTCACATTTATTAGCCTACGATCGAGAAATTCGCATCTGCTGCTGCCATCTTGGTTGTTTGGGGCATTGCAGCAGTGTTAATTCAGATATCTGTACTCTTTGTTCCTATATGTAGACTAAGAATCTGCTAGAAGCGTGAAAACGAGTGAAACATTACACTGGACCCCAGAGATAAGACTCTGGTGTCGGCCTCTCGCCGCGCACCAGCAGCAAGGTGAAGGATGTTCCCGCGGCAAACTCATGGCGCTGCGCTGTGGACAGTGTTAACAGTCAGACAGCCCACATAACTATAAAGCCTTAGGGACACCCTGTGTCTCACTCCTACACCCATGGTACATCCTGCCTCTCACTCCTACACCCTCTGCCCACCCTGTTTCTCACTCCTACACCCATGGTACATCCTGCCTCTCACTGCTACACCCTCCGCTGACCCTGTGTCGCACTCCTACACCCCAGCCTACCCTGTATCTGACAAATCACTGACAGTGTCTTACTCCTACACCCATGATAAATCCTGCCTCTCACTCCTACACCCTCCGCCGACCCTGTGTCGCACTCCTACACCCTTCACCCACTCTGTGTCTCACACCAATACCCACAACCTGCGTCTCACTCTTACACCCTCCGCACACCCTGCGTCTCACTCCTACACCCTCCGTCCACCCTGTGTCGCACTCCTACATCCCAGCCCACCCTGCGTCTCACTCCTACACCCTCCGCCCACCCTGTGTCACACTCCTACACCCCACTCCTACAAACAACATGGCCAAAAAACGTAAGGAAAATTGGCCGAAAAACGTAAATCAGCCTAAAATCAGCTGAAAAACGGCCAATTAATACTCAGAGTGTCAGTGACAATTCAATTGTCCCTGACACTCTATACATCAGACTTATAGACAGCTTTAGAAAATGACCACTGCCTGTCAGTTCAATCATCACTGACAGTCAGTGAAACTGTCAGCCACACATATGTCAGCCTGTAAACTATATAGAGACTGAAATATGTCAACAAAGGTCAAAGATTGCAGGAAAACCCCCTTGGTCCCACCCACTCTTCCCATGCCCCTGAGGTTCAAAATTGACCCCAAACTCCCAATCTATTTCCCCCCCCCCCCCGGCCCACAGACTTGAAAGTCAACACGCCAAACCCTCAGTGACAGAAGTACACCCAAGTTCAAAATTTGCATCATGTGCCCCCCACAACTTTGTTCAACTTCAAATTTTTACATCTTATCTATCTTTCAGATCGATTTTGAAACTCAAATATGCCAAAGTCCCATTATATCATATCTATCTTTCAGGACGAGATCCTATCCCACACTTTTCATCCCCAAACTGTCAGTCTATATCTGGTATCTTAAATTCTATCTTAAATTCTAAATTTCTTTGTCCCCCCCAATGTTAAATCTTTATCTGATCTCTCTCTCTCCCTCTCTCAGATCTTCTAGGATGGGGTCTTTTTTTTTTTGCCAACCCCCGCGTTGAAACTCACTGCGACGCCCTCCCCCCACCCTGGCTCTCACTTTTTTGCCTTCCACAGACCCTGTGTCTCACTCCGACACCCTCCCTCCACCCCGCATCTCACTTTTTTGTCTACCACAGACCCCTGTGTCTCACTCTGACGCCCTCCCCCCACCCTGCATCTCACTTTTACGGCTTCCTTCTGCAGACCCTGCGCCTCACTCTGACACCCTCTCCCCTACCCGTCTCATACTTTAACGCCTTCCGCAGACCTCGTTAACCCACCGACCCCCCCCTCCATTGTTAAAAAGTGATCACTCCCTTAGCACACATCAGTGACTACTACACACTGATGTGTAGTCATTTTCTTTTTGCCCACCCCCGCCTTGAAACTCACTGCGACGCCCTCCCCCACCCTGGCTCTCACTTTTTCACCTTCCGCAGACCCTGTGTGTCACTCCAACACCCTCCCCCCACCCCGCATCTCACTTTTTCACCTTCCGCAGACCCCTGCGTCTCACTCCGACGGCCTCCCCCCGACCCGCATCTCACTTTTCGGCTTCCTTCTGCAGACCCTGCACCTCACTCTGACACCCTCCCCTCACCCCGTCTCCCACTTTTATGCCTTCCGCAGACCCCGTAAACCCTCTGACCACCCCCACTGCCGTTGTTAAAAAGTGATCACTCCCTTAGCACACATCAGTGACTACTACACACACTGTCAGAGCCGATCTGACACTGTGTGTAATAGCACACATCAGTGACAGTGTCAGATCATCCCTGACAGTGTAAGTGTCTTAGGGACAGGTCATTATTTATCAACAGTTTTAACCCTCCTGAGAGGGGTTAAAAAGATTTTGACCCCTCTTGAGGGGGGGGTTAAAAAAATTCACCCTCTTTTTAGCAAAAAAGCCCGCGCGCTACTATAGATCAAAGAGGGGCATGAAAACTCTCTGCGCCTCCGGCACGGGGGGGGCGCAAAAAGTTTTGACTGCCGTCGAGGGGGGGGCGTAAAAAATTTTCGTGCGTCTGCGCGAAAAACCACCACCCCCCTGTTGATGAATAATGACCACTCCCTAAAGTATGTCTGCCGTATGCAGGAATTAAGCGGTTGCTAAAACAAAGTCTAAACCTAGCAGACGGCCACACCTATGTTTTATTTGTCCACTATCCCAGCACCAAAGGCCCTTGTAACACTGTAGGAAATTTGCTACATTGTTCTCTTTCCCACGCCGTACCGGTACCCAGTGGCAAAATTGCTTTGTGGAAAAATGATGCATGTGGCGCCACCACACGCCAAAAGCATTGCAACTCTTATCGTTGTAACTCCGTGCGAGACCGCATCTTCTACTGTTTTCTTACTTCCTGGGGGACTTTCGCTGGTCGCTGTCAGATGGAGTGTGAGTGGCCAACTACAGGAACATCCCACGTCAATGGGGACGACTTCCGGGGCAGCGGTTTTGGTTAAGTAGGGAACCAGCGCCTTCACTGCAGTGCACATCTCATTTTTCTATATATATATCATGGAAGGCCATCCCCGCCAATAAACAACCAACCGTATGACAATTAAACTGGGACAAATTGCATCCCTCCTCCAATCATCTCTCTCCCTTCCTTCCCACAATTTGTGGCATGCAAATACGTCCACCACACTATTAGCCTATTGTGATACGTGTAGGGGGTGCAGGAGGCACCTGTGGGGTGACAGGCCCCTCCTGGAGACTGGACACTGGGGCCAACCCCTTCAGGGTGCCTCCAGGGTCCTCCCTGCATCCCCAAAGTGTGACCCCTGCAGCCATGTGGACAAAGGGCAGGCAGTGGAACCTAGGACCTAGTACAGTGAACATGTGCTTCCTTGGTTCTCCTCATATCTACAGCCCAAGGTGAGTCTCTGAGATTATGGTACGAGTTGAAACTTATCATATTGGCGCCAGGAGTACTTACCCATGTGGCTGTAAAGAGTACATATAGTTTATGTGCTAAATCATGAAGGAGGAAAGACCTCCCATCATCATGGTACTGGTAGATAGCCTCTACCAGCCATCACCATGCCCATCTCTCCATCACTCAACCCAGGAGGAGTCAGGGCAGGGTCTGTCCTTATCTCAGGATAGCCCCAGAAGGAGAATGTACATTATCCATTGGAAACCTGGATTACAACCATTCACATCATATAAAAGTGCCTCTAACTATAGGGTGAGTAAGGCCTATGCATCACCTACCACATGTAGCCTACTGGAGCATGGCCATGTGGGACTGAGTAAAGCCTCCAGGGTGCATGGCCTCCCATCCCATACACTCACTCCTGCATTCCTGCCTGAGTGGTGCTGTGGTCACTCCATGTGTGACCACCACAACCACTAACATCCTGCCTATCAAATAGCACTCACAGAACTTTAGGACACCTTCAAACTTTCTGCTAGCTATACTTTAGAATTCATGATTATATGTGTATGTTTATAAGCCTACCCTAAATTGGAAAAAGACATTAATTACTTATTCTGCCAATATAAAACCATTTTGGAATTTTGGTAGACAAAGAGTTCTGCAATAGGAGAAAATTCTACCCTAAATTCAACCACCTCAACCCCGAAATGGGACATTAACCAGCCCAATATCAATCAATATCTGGCATAACAGGAAGAATGGACAATTGTTAATGAACACTGACATTTGGATAATCTATATTGCTGATTTTGTGGAATATATTCAGACCCACACTCCAACATCCCCTTCTCATAGAAGACTAAACCTATAATTTAAGACTGCCACTTGTTGACTAGAGAAGAATAAATATAGGCCAACTGTGGTGTGTACATGTGTGGTGGGAGGACCTGGAGGAAGTTACCTCACAGCCCCCCACCCACCCACCCACCCACCACCACCAGCTAACTGACTCAGTTGGAGGGTCTAGGTTAGAGCCCCCAACTCATCATTGTTGACACAGTCCACCCTGACCAAACACTTGTCTAATCCTGAACTATACCCTGGTTAGTGACTGTTGTTCAAGACTGGAACAGCTGATCTGCAATAGACATTCAGACACCTTACATATTCATCCCAGCCAATAATAATTATTATCTGGCATATGATGATGTGAAGTGTCTATCCCTAACAATAGAAACTGGTTTACACAGCCTGTAGACCACAATTGGAAGATAAACTGTTATCTTACATCTCACTATGGAAGGCAATCTGATATTATGATTTTGAATATGATATCCTCATATTTAGAGTCAGGGTTGTCTTCCTAACTATAGAAACTGGAATGAGGGCAATCTGATATTATGGTTTTAAATATGATATCCTCATATTTAGAGTCAGGAGTGTCCTCTTAACTATAAAAACTGGAATGAGGGCAATCTGATATTATGGTTTTAGATATGATATCCTCATATTTAGAGTCAGGAGTGTCCTCCTAACTATAGAAACTGGTTTACAGAGTCAGGTGGGAAGTCAATAGGGCCAGGATAAGAGTCATCAAGGTCAACCTGAGAGTCATCAAAGTCAGGTTGAGAATCAATGTCAGGCTGGGAGTCAACCTAAGAGTCAATAAGACATCAGGCTGGGAGTCATCAGAGTTAAGGGAGGAGTCAAGAACATCAACTTTAGGAGTCAACATGGTTGGGTCAAGAGTCAATAATGTCGGTCAGGTTCAGAGTCAGCACCATCAAGCCTAGAGTCAACAGGGTCTGAGAGTCAGGACGAGAGTCAACCGCATTGACCTGAAGGTCTGACTGTGAGATCAACATCAGCATGAAACAGAGAGTCAGCAGAGTCAGGCTTTGAGTCAATAAGATCAGGTAGAGAGTCAACAAGCCCCAGTGAATGGGAGTCAACAAAGCGGTATGTGAGTCATCAAGGTCAGGTTGAATCAACATCAACCTGAGAGTCATGAACATTAGCCTGAGAGTCATGAACATCAGTCAACAAGAATGCAGGGTCAGAGTCAACAACATCAATTAGGTTAAGAGTCATCAACATTCAGGTTATGAGTCATCAAGGTTAGGCCAAAGGGTCAACATCCACCTGAGAGTCAAGGAGTCAGCCTGAGAGTCATCCACAATAGAATTAGAGTCAACAGAGAGTCATCAAGGTCAGGTTGAGTCAACAACAACCTGAGTCATGTGCATCAGTCTGAGAGTCAACAGAGTCAGCCTGAGAGTCAACAAGACCAGACTGAGAGTCATCAAGTTCAGGCTGAGAGCTAACCATATTGGGCTGAGAGTCATCAGGCTTGGCCTTAGGTAGGCTAGGCAAGAGTCAATATCATTTGGCTAGAAGTCAAATTGACCAGCTTGAAGAGTCATTAGTGCAAGGATAAAGTCAGGATAGGAGTCAACCAGGTTAGAGTCAGCGAGGTCTGGTCATGAGTCAGCATAGTTAATTAAGTGAGTCAACAACAGGAACAGCCAGAGTAGTCAGTGACAATCCACAAAGATCAGCCAGGAGTCAGCTGCAGTATTCAGATTGAGTCAGAGTGGCTGGCTGGGAGCCAATCACTACAGAATGAGAGTCAATCAAGTCTGGCTAGAAGTAAAGAAGGCCTGGTGGAGAGTCAGCTATGTCCACCAGGGAGTCAAGAAGTCAATATGCTGGGCTCTGTCCAGCACTAAAATGTGAACCTATGATAGACTTAGCAATCAAGCATGGATGACCTGACAGTCAAACCAAGTATTAATGTAGTTAGGTATATAGCATGTAGTACCGGTACTAGCTTATGTACCGTAGATCATAGATGCTAGAGGCTGGGCTCTGTCCGGCATGAAAATGTTATGAACAAATGATTGTGTTAGCAAATGCCAGGATAATGGACTGAACTGTAATATCAAGTGCTAACAAAGTGAAATATGACATGCTGGGCTAAATCTATGTCCGGCACTGCAATCTGTCATGTTCATTATAATGCAAGGCTGGGCTCATTGTCCGGCGCTATGAGGCTGTCATGAACATGTGCTTCCTTGGTTCTCCTCATATCTACAGCCCAAGGTGAGTCTCTGATATTATGGTACCAGTGAAACTTATCATACTATCATTAGACCATATGGGGCCTCTTGTGACGTCATAATCTATCCGTTACATCGTAACACTGTATGCTGGCCCCAACTCGGATTTAAGTACAGAATCCAATGAAGATTGTACTGGAGCCTTGAAATTACCATGTCAGGAATCAGGTTATGGTCTCCCATCATCCACCGAACACTTCCCGCCTAACCCGAACATCCACCTAACACTCCCCGCCTAACCCAAACATCCACCCAACACTCCCCGCCTAACCCAAACATCTACCGAACACTCCCCGCCTAACCCAAACATCAACCGAACACTCCCCGCCTAACCCGAGCATCCAGCGAACACTCCCCGCCTAACCCAAACATCCAACCAACAATCCCCGCCCAACCCGAACATCCACCCAACACTCTCCGCCAAACCCGAACATCCACCCAACACTCCCCGCCTAACCCGAACATCTACCGAACACTCCCCGCCTAACCCGAGCATCCAACGAACACTCCCCGCCTAACCCGAGCATCCACCCAACAATCCCCGCCTAACCCGAACATCCACCCAACAATCCCCGCCTAACCCGAACATCCACCCAACACTCTCTGCCTAACCCGAACATCCACCCAACACTCCCCGCCTAACCCAAACATCAACCGAACACTCCCCGCCTAACCCGAGCATCCACCGAACACTCCCCGCCTAACCCAAACATCCACCCAACAATCCCCGCCTAACCCGAACATCCACCCAACACTCTCTGCCTAACCCGAACATCCACCCAACACTCCCCGCCTAACCCGAACATCTACCGAACACTCCCGCCTAACCCGAACATCCACCCAACAATCCCCGCCTAACCCTAACATCCACCCATAGCCCTCGTGTTTACACTATGGTGCAAGCTGGCCCATCTCCTATGAGTAACGCGGTTCAGAAGCTCAATCTCTCGTCACCCAATACGGCGGAGTGGGATCTCTTATACTAGATTTTACCTCTTTCAGTCTTTGGGGATAGTGTAAACAGCCCACATAGTGTAAACGGCCATCAAATACAGGACTTTAATTTGCAACATATGACCCACATCCCAAACTTCCAATCTATCTTGATGGGATCATATATTGCCCCCCCCCCCACAAACTTGCAGGTCAATAACGCCTTCCATAGACCCTGCTTCTCACTCCGAGACCCTCCCCCCACCCTGCATCTCACTCCGACACCCTCCCTCCATCCTGCTTCTCACTGGGGGGGGGGGTCATTTTGAAAAAGAGCTCCTTGGTGGGGGGGGCAAAACCCAATAAACCTTCACACTGGGGTGAGTCAAAACTAAATATGGACAATTTGTCCCCCATCCCCTGTTGTTAAATAATGACCACTCCCTAAGGTACCGGTACCTATGGCGAGTTCAATATCACTGTCAACAAGATATGTACTATTGACTGCTAGGTATACTAGGCAAACATGATGCATTAATATTTGAACGAATGAAGCCAGATTTTTTTATTATACCTCATCGGAAAGCTAAAATCATTCTGAACCTAAATGTATGCGCTTGAATCAATTACACACATTAAGTCCTGATGATATCTTTTCCTTTTTCCACTGAATAGTGACATGTTTTTGCACAGCTACTTCATGGGGAATGTGACAGGCTCATCGTTTAAGTTTGGGGGGGGGGTTCAAATGAACCTTTCATACATGTCACACATTTGACAATGTATTTATCATATCATCTTTCATCAAAACTTTTAAGATCCCCCTAATAAATTGTAATTTTAGGTAGCAAAATCATAGTAGTCTTAATAGGGTTCAAAATACATTGTAGGAACACTTACAAACATTTTGAAATAATGGCGACCAATGGGCAGATCCAGGATCTGGGAAAGGAGGGGGCGCGGCCCAAAAGGTGGGGAAGTACCCCCTATTTTTGAGCAAATTTTGGGGTCCAAAATATGTAATTAAACTCTTAAGTACTGGGGAAAAAGGGGGGTGCGCGCGCCTGTGTCTTGCAGTCAGCCGTGGTCTGGACTGACTAGTCGGAGAACAACCCTTATACAGTAAAATTCCCTTACAAAGAATTCTGTTATAACAAATTTTCTTTTATAATGAACAAATTGATCTGTCCCAAATCATGTCCATACTGTTCTTTAATAAAATAATACCTTTAGAACGAATTTCTCATCATCTGAATTTGTTTATAATGACATGTGACAGTCTGCACAGGAGGGTGGCTGGAATGATGTCAACTAGGGGCTTCTTATCTTGTTGTGTACAGACAGTAGAGACTAGACTCTCCCCATCTTCATGGGGTGCCATCATCACAGGTACTCCTTCCAGGTGTGTTGATAAAAGCTGTCGAGGGGAGTGACACATCACTCCCCTTCCAACTCCAGAGCCTGTTCAGTTCTTGATACCCATCTGTAGTGCGATCTGTAGTCCAAAAGGAGTAAATATATTATACCTTATTCAGTAAACCATTGGAGGGGATCCCTTGTGTTAAAAGAGCAAAGGTTTACTTCGGTCTGAAATGCTCAAATTTCCATTCACTAGGCAAATGGTTTTTCCATGTGACAATTTAGGATGCTCATACTGGTGAATACGATGCAAAACTATTCCATGCTTATATATATGTGAACCAATATCATTATACTTTGACTTCATTGCACTTGTATTCCCAGCAGTTCCTAATCAGGACACTGGCCCATATTGTCCTGTCAGATAGTAGCTGAATATGTTGAATAACATATCCATTTGGCCAGCCTAGGTTATGAACCTAGATATTAGGGACTGCTACAGGAATACAGTTGTGTAGAGTGTTACTGCATATATAATATACACGTTAATGCTGAATATTCCCCCTCAAACTCGGAGGGGGAATATAGGTGAGGATTTGTTATAATAAAATCAAGAGAAAACGGATTTCAAACCACTTTCCTATAGGCCGAATTTTTTGTCTCATTGAAGTGAGCTTCGGCTTATAGGAGAGGTAGGCTTATAGGTGAGGTTTTATAGTATTACCAGTATTATAGATCATACCTACAGTTGGATATTGGTTTCTAGTTTTTTTCAGTAAAATAGGGCTGAACTTGGCTGCAGTGGTTACATTATATACGCCTGGATGAACAGATGGTTCTCACCTTTGCCTACAATATCAGTTGTCCTACTGATGGGCCTACTGTAGAATAATATAGTAAAGTCAATACTAAATATTCAAATGATTACGGTACATAACATTCCTAATCATAGCCTAGGCCTAATGCATTTACCGGTATATGTATATGATTATGATGGATGATTAGAATATTGTAGTATTTTTCTGACTTTGACATAGGCCTATAGGAAAATGAATACATATGTATGTGTAACTCTGGCCGTGCTGCTTTTTTTTCTTGGCTTCCGTGTCACACCCTCTAAGGGAGTGGTCATTCGATAAGGGTGCAAAACACCGGATATGTCCTATCTACCATATCCCTGAATGAACTGGTTGAGGACTAATTAATATAATGTTTCCTTAATTATAGGCTTTTTCTTCCCATATTTTCTGCCACCGCAGCTGAAAGAAAAGTGATAGAACAAATTAAAAATCTCAGCAGCCAGATGAAAAGAAAGAAAAAAAAATGGAAAATTTTATCTTCTGAATCTAATGTGACGTTTAAAACACATCTTTCTTCCAATATTTTCTTTAAAAAATCCCACTGTCTAGAGAACACAAAGATTATGAAACAATTTTTTCCCTATTATCATAGATATCCCATCACCAGATCTGTAATCCAACTTATCATTTGTATCTAATTTCACCTATGTATAAAGCATCACCCTTATTTGATAATACAGGACTAATTGTTTGGTATACAAGGACTTAGCCTCTAGGGCTAAGGGTGCGACATACAGGAGCTTAGCCTCTGTGTCTTCCCACCAACAGGAGGGGTGTGAGATTGGTGGTAGGCCTATCATGATACAGGGGGCCAGGGGAATGGTGCCTCGGAGGGTGCGAGATGGGATGGTAGGCCTATCCTGATACAGGGGGCCAGGGGAATGGTGGCTCGGAGGGGTGCAAGATGGGGCTGTAGGCCTATCATGGTACAGGAGGGCAGGGGAATGATGCCTCTGAGGGGTGCAAGATGGGGTGGTAGGCCTATCATGATACAGGGGGCCAGGGGAATGGTGGCTCGGAGGGGTGCAAGATGGGGCTGTAGGCCTATCATGGTACAGGAGGGCAGGGGAATGATGCCTCTGAGGGGTGTAAGATGGGGTGGTAGGCCTATCATGATACAGGGGGCCAGGGGAATGGTGGCTCGGAGGGGTGCAAGATGGGGCAGTAGGCCTATCATGGTACAGGAGGCAAGGGGAATGGTGGCTCAGAGGGTGCGAAATGGGGTGGTAGGACTATCATGGTAGAGGAGGCCAGGGGAATGGTGGCTTGGAGGGGTGCAAGATGGGGCTGTAGGCCTATCATGGTACAGGAAGGCAGGGAATGATGCCTCAGGGGTGCAAGATGGGGCTGTAGGCCTATCATGGTACAGGGGCACAGGAGAATGGTGGCTCGGAGGGGTGCAAGATGGGGCAGTAGGCTTATCATGGTACAGGAGGCAAGGGGAATGGTGGCTCAGAGTGTGCGAGATGGGGTGGTAGGACTATCATGGTACAGGAGGCAAGGAGAATGGTGGCTCAGAGGGTGCTAGATGGGGTGGTAGGCCTATTATGGTAGAGGAGGCCAGGGGAATGGTGGCTTGGAGGGGTGCAAGATGGGGCTGTAGGCCTATCATGGTACAGGGGCACAGGAGAATGGTGGCTAGGAGGGGTGTGAGATGGGTGGTAGGCCTATCATCATACAGGGGGCCAGGGGAATGGTGCCTCGGAGGGGTGCAAGATGGGGTGGTAGGCCTATCATGATACAGGGGGCCGGGGGAGTGGTGGCTCGGAGGGCTGCAAGATGGGGCTGTAGGCCTATCATGGTACAGGAGGGCAGGGGAATGATGCCTCTGAGGGGTGTAAGATGGGGCTGTAGGCCTATCATGGTACAGGGGCACAGGAAAATGGTGGCTAGGAGAGGTGGGAGATGGGGCAGTAGGCTTATCATGGTACAGGAGGCAAGGGGAATGGTGGCTCAGAGGGGTGCAAGATGGGGCTGGAGGCCTATCATGGTACAGGAGGGCAGGGGAATGGTGGCTCAGAGGGTGCGAGATGGGATGGTAGGCCTATCATGGTAGAGGAGGCCAGGGGAATGGTGGCTCGGAGGGGTGCAATATGGGGCTGTAGGCCTATCATGGTACAGGAGGGCAGGGAATGATGCCTCAGGGGTGCAAGATGGGGCTGTAGGCCTATCATGGTACAGGAGGGCAGGGGAATGATGCCTCTGAGGGGTGCAAGATGGGGCTGTAGGCCTATCATGGTACAGGGGCACTGGAGAATGATGGCTAGGAGAGGTGGGAGATGGGGCAGTAGGCCTATCATGGTACAGGAGGCAAGGGGAATGGTGGCTCAGAGGGTGCGAGATGGGGTGGTAGGCCTATTATGGTAGAGGAGGCCAGGGGAATGGTGGCTCGGAGGGGTGCAAGATGGGGCTGTAGGCCTATCATGGTGGGCCTATCATGGTACAGGGGCACAGGAGAATGGTGTCTAGGAGGGGTATAAGATGCGTGGTAGGCCTATCATGATACAGGGGGGGCAGGGGAATGGTGGCTCAGAGGGGTGCAAGATGGGGCAGTAGGCCTATCATGGTACAGGAGGCAAGGGGAATGGTGGTTAGGAGAGGTGGGAGATGGGGCAGTAGGCCTATCATGGTACAGGAGGCAAGGGGGATGGTGGCTCAGAGGGTGCGAGATGGGTTGTAGGCCTATCATGGTAAAGGAGGCAAGGGGAATGGTGGCTCGGAGGGGTGCAAGATGGGGCTGTAGGCCTATCATGGTACAGGAGGGCAGGGGAATGGTGGCTCAGAGGGTGCGAGATGGGGTGGTAGGCCTATCATGGTACAGGAGGGCAGGGAATGATGCCTCAGGGGTGCAAGATGGGGCTGTAGACCTATCATGGTACAGGAGGGCAGGGGAATGATGCCTCTGAGGGGTGCAAGATGGGGTGGTAGGCCTATCATGATACAGGGGGCCAGGGGAATGGTGGCTCAGAGGGGTGCAAGATGGGGCAGTAGGCCTATCATGGTACAGGAGGCAAGGGGAATGGTGGTTAGGAGAGGTGGGAGATGGGGCAGTAGGCCTATCATGGTACAGGAGGCAAGGGGAATGGTGGCTCAGAGGGTGCGAGATGGGGTGGTAGGCCTATCATGGTAAAGGAGGCCAGGGGAATGGTGGCTCGGAGGGGTGGAAAATGGGGCTGTAAGCCTATCATGATACAGGGGGCCAGGGGAATGGTGCCTCGGAGGGGTGCAAGATGGGGTGGTAGGCGTATCATGGTACAGGAGGGCAGGGGAATGATGCCTCTGAGGGGTGTAAGATGGGGCTGTAGGCCTATCATGGTACAGGGGCACAGGAGAATGGTGGCTAGGAGGGGTGTGAGATGGGTGGTAGGCCTATCATGATACAGGGGGCCGGGGGAATGGTGCCTCGGAGGGGTGCAAGATGGGGTGGTAGGCCTATCATGATACAGGGGGCCGGGGGAGTGGTGGCTCGGAGGGCTGCAAGATGGGGCTGTAGGCCTATCATGATACAGGGGGCCAGGGGAATGGTGGCTCAGAGGGGTGCAAGATGGGGCAGTAGGCCTATCATGGTACAGGAGGCAAGGGGAATGGTGGTTAGGAGAGGTGGGAGATGGGGCAGTAGGCCTATCATGGTACAGGAGGCAAGGGGGATGGTGGCTCAGAGGGTGCGAGATGGGGTGGTAGGCCTATCATGGTAAAGGAGGCCAGGGGAATGGTGGCTCGGAGGGGTGCAAGATGGGGCTGTAGGCCTATCATGGTACAGGAGGGCAGGGGAATGGTGGCTCAGAGGGTGCGAGATGGGGTGGTAGGCCTATCATGGTACAGGAGGGCAGGGAATGATGCCTCAGGGGTGCAAGATGGGGCTGTAGGCCTATCATGGTACAGGAGGGCAGGGGAATGATGCCTCTGAGGGGTGCAAGATGGGGTGGTAGGCCTATCATGATACAGGGGGCCAGGGGAATGGTGGCTCAGAGGGGTGCAAGATGGGGCAGTAGGCCTATCATGGTACAGGAGGCAAGGGGAATGGTGGTTAGGAGAGGTGGGAGATGGGGCAGTAGGCCTATCATGGTACAGGAGGCAAAGGGAATGGTGGCTCAGAGGGTGCGAGATGGGGTGGTAGGCCTATCATGGTAAAGGAGGCCAGGGGAATGGTGGCTCGGAGGGGTGGAAAATGGGGCTGTAGGCCTATCATGATACAGGGGGCCAGGGGAATGGTGCCTCGGAGGGGTGCAAGATGGGGTGGTAGGCCTATCATGATACAGGAGGGCAGGGGAATGATGCCTCTGAGGGGTGTAAAATGGGGCTGTAGGCCTATCATGGTACAGGAGGGCAGGGGAATGATGCCTCTGAGGGGTGTAAGATGGGGCTGTAGGCCTATCATGGTACAGGGGCACAGGGGAATGGTGGTTAGGAGGCGTGTGAGATGGGTGGTAGGCCTATCATGATACAGGGGGCCAGGGGAATGGTGCCTCGGAGGGGTGCAAGATGGGGTGGTAGGCCTATCATGATACAGGGGGCCGGGGGAGTGGTGGCTCGGAGGGCTGCAAGATGGGGCTGTAGGCCTATCATGGTACAGGAGGGCAGGGGAATGATGCCTCTGAGGGGTGTAAGATGGGGCTGTAGGCCTATCATGGTACAGGGGCACAGGAAAATGGTGGCTAGGAGAGGTGGGAGATGGGGCAGTAGGCCTATCATGGTACAGGAGGCAAGGGGAATGGTGGCTCGGAGGGGTGCAAGATGGGGCTGTAGGCCTATCATGGTACACGAGGGCAGGGGAATGATGCCTCTGAGGGGTGCAAGATGGGGCTGTAGGCCTATCATGGTACAGGGGCACAGGAGAATGGTGGCTAGGAGAGGTGAGAGAATGGGCAGTAGGCCTATATTGGTACAGGAGGCAAGGGGAATGGTGCCTCAGAGGGTGCGAGATGGGGTGGTAGGCCTATCATGATACAGGGGACCAGGGGAATGGTGGCTCGGAGGGGTGCAAGATGGGGCTGTAGGCCTATCATGGTACAGGAGGGCAGGGGAATGATGCCTCTGAGGGGTGCAAGATGGGGCTGTAGGCCTATCATGATACAGGGGCACAGGAAAATGGTGGCTCAGAGGGTGCGAGATGGGGTGGTAGGCCTATCATGGTAGAGGAGGGCAGGGGAATGATGGCTCAGAGGGTGCGAGAGATAGTACAGGAGAACATAGGAATGGTGTGCTCAGCAAGGTGTGGGGGTGTTGGGGATGGCCAAAGGCAAGGTGGGGTGGGGGGTCTGTATTCAGATATGCACCAGCACATTCTTTATGAATGACCTAGTGGTGATAGCTTATATACCATAACATTTATCTGGGGCAGTAGTATTTCCAATGGAAATTTTCATGAATGTTCTAAATGGTTACCATGGAAACAGCCAGCTTTATCATGGTTAACTGGGGTCAAAGGGCCAACCAATGCACCATTGGGGCCATTTCCTGGGTATTTTTGGTGATTTTATGAAACAGTGTTATACGCAAAAATATTCTTGGTAAAATGTAGTTTGAGTAGGAGTGAAATAAGTGTGCACATGTGCAGAGGTTACCATGGTAATTGGGAAACCTGCTTACACTAACCAATTTTCACTTTCCAAAATCCAGCCTTTAAACCCCAGCCCATTTTTTATTATTAGCCTGACTGTATTTTTGATCATACCTACAGATAGATATAGGTTTCTAGTATTTCCAGTAAAAATGGGCTGAACTTGGGCACGCTGGTTGTCATGGAAACAGTGCAAAGAAGCAATTAAGTAAACCAAGTTTGCACTGTCACTGGAAGGAAAATAAACCAAATAACTTGTGTAAACACCCATATACTTTTAGATTGATGTCTTAATGGTAGGCATAGGCCAAAAAATGTCCAAAATAAGGGATTGTAATAACCATTTTGAGCAATGTTTCAAGTCATGTCTGGTGACAGCTAGAATTTCCCCCAAAGCTGGTGTAAACATCAGGGTGGGATGGTGAAAATATAGTTTATCTGAACAAAACTCACCTCCAGTGCTAATCCTCAATACCTTATATATCGATGGGCACCAATTTATATAGCTGTAAAAGAATAAAAACACACCTCAGAGGATGATTCTGATTTGAAAGCTGTACCAATCCCTGCGCTCCGGCCCAGACCGGCCCGACTGACAGTGATGCGAATGGAAGCCGATACCACAGCCAATAGCTGTGGGGACCAGTAGAGTGAAACATCACATAGGCATGCACAAACATGGATGGGTGTTCACTCTCCTTGCAGATTCTTAGTTTTTATACGGGAACAAAAGGAACACTGATCTGGTAGGAGATTGTGACGTAGGCCCAAACAAACAAAATGGCGATAGAAGATGCGAATTTCCCGGTCGTATGCTATTAAAATGTGAGTTTTTGTCCATTTCCAGCTGTAGGCCATGACATAAATGCAAATGTCCATTTCCATGGAACATTTTTGGATCATATTCCTCTCAGTGAGGCCGCCAGCATTCAAATCAGCCTTATAACGGCTTTATTGAATACAGGCGGCGTCACCTCTGGGGATACGATCCAAAAATATTCCATGGTCGTGGACATTTGCTTATATATCTTACCCTCAGTTGCTGGGTCCTGTATCTTATATGTCTTGTATCTTACCTCGGGCAAAAATCAGGGAAAGACAGGGGTTTGAACCCAATATCCTCAGGTCTGAAGACAGGTGCCTCCTCTATTATGCCATGGAGGCAGGTGGAAAACATGCGGCCAAGGGAGGCATAAATGTTGGTAGTGTCTTGTATATTACAGTCTGGATTATAGTCCTGTATATTACAAAATTGTCCTGTATCTTATGTGTCCTTCATCTGACTTATACTTATATATGGTCCTATATCTTACATCCTTTGTCCTATATCTTATATGGTCCGTATCTTACAAGATCTCGTGCGTATAACCCCTCTGTTTTAGGTCCTGTTTTATTCTTCATTTTTATAAAACACAGCAGTACAGCAGCACATACACAGCAGTACATCAGCACACACAGCAGTACAGCAGCACATACACAGCAGTACAGCAGCACATACACAGCAGTACATCAGCACACACAGCAGTACAGCAGCACATACACAGCAGTACAGCAGCACATACACAGCAGTACATCAGCACACACAGCAGTACAGCAACACATACACAGCAGTACATCAGCACACACAGCAGTACAGCAGCACATACACAGCAGTACATCAGCACACACAGCAGAACAGCAGCACATACACAGCAGTACATCAGCACACACAGCAGTACAGCAGCACATACACAGCAGTACATCAGCACACACAGCAGTACAGCAGCACATACACAGCAGTACAGCAGCACATACACAGCAGTACATCAGCACACACAGCAGTACAGCAACACATACACAGCAGTACATCAGCACACACAGCAGTACAGCAGCACATACACAGCAGTACAGCAGCACATACACAGCAGTACATCAGCACACACAGCAGTACAGCAGCACATACACAGCAGTACATCAGCACACACAGCAGAACAGCAGCACATACACAGCAGTACATCAGCACACACAGCAGTACATCAGCACACACAGCAGTACAGCAGCACACACAGCAGTACAGCAGCACATACACAGCAGCACACACAGCAGTACAGCAGCACATACACAGCAGTACACACAGCAGTACAGCAGCACACACATCAGTACACACAGCAGTACAGCAGCACACACACAGCAGTACAGTCTAGGGGGTGTTAATTCACCTTTTTTGCCAAACTATTGCGCGTACCAGCTTGAACTATGCATTTGGGCCCAATAACATGGGAAATCACAAAATTATTATTTTTGAACCCCCCTGACCCCCCCCCCCCCATACGGGGGATCTGAAGTTCGCCCATATAGTGAAAATATAGCCCAAATTGGGCCTATCATAATCCTTAAGAAATCCTATAGTGGGATCATGTGGTCAGAAATGCTCATTTGTGACCTAAAGAGACCATTAGAAGTCATACTTTTGTGATTATAAGGGGTTAAACTGCCTTTGGGGGGGTCAGCCTTGCTAAAATACTGATAAATCAGGTATTTTGCAGGCATTCACTCATATGCATATTAGGGGTTTCACTGGCCCAAAATATGAGAATAAAGTCATGCAGACCCTCCTTAGAGGCTCCTGTCATTATTTTTACCATTCCCCAAAGGTGCCCCCCTCAATACCCCCCCCCACACACACACACACATACATAAGATGGTATAGTGTTATACTATGATATGCTGGGGACACAACATACCATTAACATATTGGGAACAAAAATCAAAGATAAGATGTCTTTGCCCATGTAACTGGATAATTGCAAATTCTGGCCTATGAGTTTGCTGGGGGGGGGGGTTCTTTAGCTCTATTCTACTTACTGCTATGCACCATAGTTATACTATGTTTGAAATAAGATAGTTACTTAAATCAGCCCCCCTCCCCTCCCCACTCTCCCATATTGGCCTATGAGTTGGCTGGGGGGGGGGGTCTTATTTATGCTGTATCCTACTTACTTTTATGCACCATAGTTATTCTATGTATGAAATAAGATGATTACATGAATTTCTGATAAATGCCTTTTTAGTCCATCCCTTACAATTTCTGCTAGAAATGAGTAAGTAAATAAGGTAGACCAGAGATACATGGGGGGAGGAATTTAAGCAATTAGCTTGCAGTTCAGTAGAAGCAATGCCACTTTGTGTCTGTATACATCTTTTACAATTGCTACATATCCCAAACACAAATGTGACACAACACGGGAAAAGGTAACATTACGGGGATTTTGTGCTATTCACTGCCAATAGGTGGCACAACCAAATAATATTGCTCTAACCTGTCAGAATCCTTTCTGTAGGTCTTCCTAGCATATCTGGACTATTAAACTTTAGACCCTGAGGAATGGGCATAAACTTCTTTTACAGCACATTTAATTATGTCATTGTGCCTAAAACTAATATTATCTGTGTAAATTGACAGAAATAGTAATATCCTTAGTTCAAATATGCCTATCTGCTTCGTATACTGAGTTGACCACAATAATATCCAATGATCTCATCCAACTGTATTTGTTTTGATTGGAATGAGGAGATCATTTTGGTATATGGGTCATCAAAATCTGACAAGAAGAAGTGGGTAAAAACTTCCTGAAATTGCATGATGTTATACTCTGTGTATCACTGTTAGGGCCATCTGGTGGCAATAAATTTATACCACTAAATCCCTGTAATGTTACGTTTTCCCACGTTTTGTCACAAATGTGAAAGTGTATTCAAGAGGAAATATGTGGTCATTCAACAGTACACCTGAGTTTCTTTTGATTGTTGCAGCATAAGCCTTGAGGCCACTGTATTTTAATCATCTGGCAGAGCCCAATATTGCATATGACAAATTACCGAACCTTTTTCCCATATCCAGGGAATGACTAAGGCTGATAGTTTATTCATTTGGTTTAACTGTATCACCATATTCTCTAAATGTATTACAATGATCTGGGATTCACAATGATATAGTAGCCCAACCACCTCATGATTGTGCTTGTCTAAGTATGTCCTGAAAGCCAAACAGTAGCACGACCACCCATGCTACATGTAGAATTTGCTTTTCAATATAGACAGATAGATAACTCACTATTGGGGGAAAACAAATATTTCTATCTATATATGCAGCCTTTCAGTCTGCATCACTAGTTTCTGCATACTGACAGTTAATACAGCCTAGTAGATCTATTTAAGGAAAGATGATATTCATGAGGGGGGGGCAATACCCAATATTTTAATTTGGGGAAGCCTCAGCTTAAAATTTGAGTGTGAAGAGGGCCGAGATACCTAAAAAATCAGTCATTAAATTACAGCTTGATTGGTGAGGTTGAGGGACGTAGGTGTGTTTTTTCCCTTTACAATACATTTCCAGGATATCTGGAAGCCTGAAAATGGGGCTTAGCTCCCCCTCCCAGCCTCCCCTCCCCTTCCTTTCTCCCCTGTGATATGAATGGGATATGGTTGATAAGGGAAGGGGGAGGTCGGTGTCTGCTGCCCCCCTCATCTTTTAGGTAATCATGGTCTCAGAACAGTCAAGTAGGTCTGAAATGTATGTATGCTCAGTAGTATTATGCAACATATAGAGATACACTGTGTATGCTTTATATTGTGAGACATGGGATATATTATGGGGGACCTAGATAAGGGGGGCATGTGGGGGAGGGGATGACTAGGGGGTGAAAAAGGGTGAGCAGGAGGCCTTAAGGGAGGGTATTTAAAGCCTTCTTTGATGCCAATTGGATGTACTGTGACTGTATAACAACTTGGGTGCATATGTGCAAATGCCTGCAAAATCTAATTTATCTGTATTTTAGCAAGGCCGACCCCCCTCCCCGAGGCAGGTTAAACCCTCATGATCACAACAGTATGACTTCTAATGGTCCCAGCTATAGCTGATGAACATTTCTAACAAGATTCATGATCCCATCATAAGATTTCTTAAGGATTCCGAGAGTTTCAAGTTGGGCTATATTTTCACTATATGTGACCCATCCTTACAAAATGGTTCGGAAGTCGCACATATAAATTATTTAGTTATTAGCACATTCATTTACAGCTCATCAAGAGCTTTCATTTGGTATATAACACTTGCATATTTGAACCAGGTGGTCCTCTATAGATCTTCTGCCAGTAAATTTAGTCAGATCGATTAAAAATTGATTAAACTGAGATAATTGACATAGTAAACATATAATTATTTATGAATCCTATATAATTCCTATGTTATTCTATATAACCATAAAAACTATAATCATAGACATTTGGGGATTAAATTCAGCTTAGTAAGCAAGGATTTTGAAAGATATCTACTCATATATGTTAGAAAAATGCTAAAACGGCAGCACACACACAGTAAGACACACAGAGTAGCAGTACACATCACTGTTATTACATATGGATGAATGATTGGGTGGAGTTTGTGGGAGACTAACTGGAGAGGTCGGCTTCTGTATGACAAACGCCTTTCATAATGGCACTTACAGGTACTCATATATGGCAGAAAGAGGGATGTATGCCGAGTCGTTGAAAGACAGCCCTGGGCTTTGTTCCAGGATAATGTGTACATCGATGATTAATATTATTTGCTCCAGGGATTAGTCAATGACCAAATGTTCAATGCCTCAGCCATGTATAGAAGCTCTCTTTAGTTTGGGGGATCCCTCCAATGTTTCGAACCTCAGACCAATAAGTGTCCTTCCTGTACCAGGTAAAATATTAGAAAGATTAATACATACTAAATTGTCCTCCCATTTAAATAAATATGAGATCTTATCAAAAAAACAGGGTGATTTTCAAAAAGCAAAGTCGAAACTTGATTCAATATCGGTTTTGGTTGATGATGTACTTAAAATTAGAAACAATGGTTTTATAACACTGGCGGCTTTTATTGATATAAACAAAGCATTCGATTCTGTTAATCATATTATTATATTGAAAAAATTGGAACAATATGGAATCAGAAACATGAATCTCACCTTGATTGAAAATTATTTATCAAAAAGGCAGCAATGTTCAATAGCCAACCATGTTCGATCTAGTAAGGCAGATCTCTCCTGTGGTGTTCCCCAGGGCTCTATTTTGGGGCCTTTATTTTTCTTATTATGTATAAATGATTGTATATCGAATGATGATGTTCATAAGACTCTTCGGTATTATAATGTAGGCATTATTCAAACTTTGCACGAAGGAGGAAACTCTATCTATTTTGCTGGCTGTAATGACTATGCATTTTAAACAATTGACCCTAAGAGATGTATATTATCAGTATAAACTAAAACTATGACTCGTGGGGAGGGGAGTGGCTCAGTACTGAATTATGTGGAAACTGAAACTGCTGATACCATGAACATGTTCAAACCAATTTCAATCCAACTTTAACTACATTGTGCCTGCACATTTTAGGGATCGATAATGATGCACCAATGTGATGCTACTGGTGCATCATGATGACAGAGTTATGTGTAGGCATCGAGGCATCATGTGGTCCTCAGATGGTTTATAATGATGGCCCTTGACCAATGCCAAAATTAGGGATGCATCCTTTAAGGTGTGAGAGAGTGTTTGATTTCGGACAGTGGGTCAATCCTTTGTCCCTCTTCCATTGCCCTGAATTCTACCACTCCACCATCAAAATCTTGGGGGGGATGTCTATCTAATCATTCATTTATTTTTGTTTAGAAAGACAAGTGCACGTCTCATAATGAATTGTTGATAAATTCCCACACATCATGGCACACTCTTTCTGTAAGCAGATATCTTGAGTATAAGTGTGACTGTAATACCTTCGTGACCTTCGTCACATTATCCTATAGATCTTCTCACCAAGTATGGGCCTGGAAACTTAAAGTTTCCCTAACTTGTTTTGAAAGGTCATTGATAATATCTCCCATTGGGGTTGTAGCCCTTGCTACTGGCAGCTGAGGGACCTTTATTGTTATCCCACTGAGTACAATCAGAAAACTTAGTACAATCATAAGAAATCTGACCATAATGGATCTCAAAGAAGTTTTTATTCAAATTACAAAATTTGTGTTTGATGCAAATGGTATAAACAACCTCTCCATAACACATAATATGCTTCAAAAAGTTGAAAATGTGACAGCATATATAGGCCTGTTTAGGCCACATTACCCCCTACTGTAGGCTATTCCTATCTATTTAGCTCTAAATATTAAATATTGGCCTCATTTATCATCAATTCTGCTTGGAAATGATGTGCAAGGCTTCTCCTGTATGATTAAAACAGAAATGAAATGACTGACAAAATTGCATTTAAACTGAAATTTTCCTTCAGTAAAGACATATCTTAGATCAGTCCTCTATACTTGGTGGGAACATCTATAGTGTCTACTTTAAATAACTTCCTGGGGTTAGGGGGTATTTATTTGATAGTCACCCTTGTTAAGGGTATAGTTTCTGCCTTTACCCCTTGCAAAAACTCCAAAATGTCATGTCTTTTCACCCTTGATTAGGGTACCAAATCAGGGGACACGCTCGCACATGAAAACTATAGGACGTATAGGGAGTGGCGCCCCGGGGTCTGCCATCTACATGGAGAAGAAGGAAACAACCTCTGGAGGTCATTGCAAAAAGATTTGGAATTAGTTTAGTCAGAGGTGCTATTCCAAAAATGGAACTCACTCACTTCAGGGAATTGATTCCCTTGTGTGTTGCAAAAAGGGAATTGGTCAGAAGAGTGGTCCAGAGTCGGGGTGTAATTCTCAAGTAGGAACCAATTCTCTGGAGAAGGCGATTCTCAGGGTAGGCAAGAGTGGAGAGTTGGAACATCAAATGGCTATGGTGAGATTTTGATTCCAATTCTTTCACAACAGCCTCCAGGGAGTCAAAATTTCATGGACCTGGGGGGGGGCAGCTCATCTTTCCATGACGTTGCACTGCCTTTTCCTGTATGTTCCCGTGCCTTACAGCTATGACCCTTTAAGAGTCAGAGTTGCTCCCAAGTTATAAATGTATATTTTTTTTGTCAGTATCTTGCACCAATTCAGTACTGGAGTCTATTCCCCAGTACTGCACTAAAGCGCTGGTTCCACAGACCTAAATCGGTCGGATTAGCACTAATCCGACCAATTTTTTTCTATACTTTTGATATATTATAAATCGTCGGATTAGGGCTATTCTGACCGATTTTATGGCTGTGGAACCAACGCTTAAGGTTTTATGGAGATTGTTTAGCAGTGTATACGCCCCAGCAATAAAGTAGACCCAGCAGAACTCAATTCATGCATGGTGACGACAGAGAGGCATAACATAATAACACATTAAACAACCTTCAAAGGGTTAAAGCAGCAAGTTACATAGGCATGAGGCAACTCAGAGTAGATGTCACAGGGAGAGGGTCCACACAAGAAGGTCACAGGATCACGTTACAGAAATTTCACAGAGAAGCTGCATATACAGCTTAAACATGCAGCAAAACACAGTTCAATACAGAGCTGGGGTCTATTTCAAAACAACCTACGATCACCAAAATAAGAGTTCTACGATCACCAAATACCACAACGATCACAGAATCTGACTAGTCTGACAAAAAAAATATCTTCATATTTAGAAGACCCTAACTGATGCAAGCAAAATGATGAGTTTGATAGTGTCGGCCTTGGATGGTCAAAACTATACCAGTGGACCTTTACACAACTCATGTTGTTTTGCATAGGATAAGAATTGGATCATAATGACCATTTTAAAAGGTACTGGTTGGGTTATTGCATGGGGTATGGTTAAACCCCCGTATTCAACTGAACGTCAGTATGCAACTTGGAATAATATAAGAACTTATAAATACTCACTTGGAAGGTCTTGCCAAAAAAGAAACGTAAACCAAAAAGAAAAATGTGCACGCTTTTGTATTGCTAAAGGATTGTTTGGATGATCGTTTAGATGAAAATTGCAGTTTTTGTTGTTGCTTTTTTACATATTAAGATTCTTGCATACATTCTACTGTACTTCTTTTGTCAGAATTATGAAAAAAAATGTTTAGGCTATACACATTTTCTCAGCACTCTCGGAAAAGATTTACAGACATACTCTCTCATTTTCTTTTGGCAACACCCTCCTGAGCTAAAGTGTCACTTACATGGCATAGTCTTGCTCCCCACAAAACAGTGACTGCTATGCATTCTCACCAGCAAGCACAGTGCTGCCATCTGTCATCATTTATTGTAAGTATACAGTAGAGGTAGTTTAGGTTATTATGATGGGTTTCTCTTTCCTGCCTTTTAATGTACCAAAAGAAGAGTGCAGATTATGAATTACTATAAGTGTAATCTTTCTTGCATTTCATTGAAAGCCCTTTGACTCAACAGGGCTGTATTCATTAAAGCATCGCAGCACCGATCCTTAAACAGCCGCTTATGAAGGAGTATATCCTGCCTATTGATTGGTCGTTATGATGCACCAGTGAAGTGCTAACAAGCACTGTATCCATGCATCATGCCAATGCTGCGGGAGTGTATCAACCCCCAAGGATCGGCATGGTGCATGGATGCAGCCCTGGTGAGTCACTGATGCATTTATGCATCATGACAACCAATGACATTGACTATTGGCCTGTAGACTAATATGAAAAGGATAAAGGCGACCCCTACCCCACGTTGCAGATCACACGCGGTCCCCCCCCCCCCATCCACACCCATACATCCACATGCTCTAAATTGGCCGAGTTGCTCGCGAGTTATTACTGCTCACACCTGGATGTCCCCACACAGACCCCCTCCCTCCTGATACCTCACGGGAGGGGGGGGGGCACTCCCTCAGAATTGGCTCTACCATGTGTTAATACATTCTCTTTTTGGAGGCTTTGGGCCTTTGATAAGGGACGTTTCTTAAGCAAATCTGCAGGGCAAGTACTACTCATTTATGATCGAAAATGGACTCAGGTGCCTTATAGTGTAGTAATTCCTTTCGTTACCACTTAGTTTATCTTAATGTGTACTTTCAGTCGCTTCCTGGGTTTAAGGGGAGTAAATAACAGCCACCTTGGATAGGCATTACCTCCAGAAAAGGGTCCCAAATCCCCCTCCTCCCCGAGTGATTAGGGTACCAAAGGATATGTTCGCTCACAGAAAGTGTAGGGAGTGCCACCCCCAATCTCACAGTACCTCACCGAGTTGCTCACGTCGTCAGCAGGGCGAGCAGTAGCGAGCAGTAGTGAGCAGCAGAGAACAATAGGAGGAGGTGAATGCTCTGAGGCTGACCGACGAGCCACCCAGCAGGGTATCCGTGTCTCAACCATCGACAACGCAGCCAGGCACACAGAGACACTCACTCAGAGGGAGAGCAGCTCCACCCAACTGCTCATTCAACCAGAGAGAGCTGCTCAATCCAGCTGATTACTTACCCATTTAGTACTTCTCTGGGAGTGTGCGTAGCAAGGCAAGGAGACTCAAAGAAGCACTCACTCACAAATACTACAAAAAGACACTGTGGTTTCTAAGACACGTTCAAGCCACAGCCAAGCTGGCCACCCCTGAGCCTCAGCCCTGGCCTGCTGCACAGCCCCCAGCGTCGCCAGGCATGGAAGGCATGGTGACAGAGGCGGCAACAGGTGTGGTGCCGGGAGAAGGGGGTGAGGGGGCGGCGGACCTCCTCCAGGGGGTGGCGGCAGGAGGGTGCCTGTGGCTACCATCAAACTCCAGCGTCGCTCCACAATGGACCTCCTGGGTGGGATTCGCATCACCAAACGTTGTACAAATAGAGGGTCACGTACACAGGTAGGTCTAGCTCTTATAAGAGTCTTGTCTTATACCGAGGTTCTAGGTTCTCCAATGGAGAGTTCATTGCTTGATCTAATAGCTTGCATCCCGCTACCTCCATATATGAATCGTGTCAACCCCTTAAAGGAGGGTAGGGCGTGTATAAAGGTACAATGATGCCCATTGGCCGTCATGATGCATAGATGCATCCTTGTCAATTGGTATACTCACGATATACTCACATTAAATGCACCAATAACGTCCTGGCGATTGTGCCCAGTCTACTGACAAGCACATCATAAGAGCATCATCATGCCAACCCCTCAAGATCGCCACAGGTTTGTTATGATGCATGGTTGAAGTAAAAGAGGGGGGAAAGCTTTGAAATGAACTATCATGCAGACTATGCAACCTGATGCTTATTAATTTCTGCCCTGATATGTTAATTGTGTTGATTATATCAAATTACATTAATCAAACTGTTGGCAAAGTAATTTGGAATTAACATTTGAGTCATAACATTCAGGAAAGATGAGGACAGGAAATGATATTAAAAAAGTGATTAACCTTTGAAATTAATCTCTAGGATTAGTTAGTAATCTCCAGAGTTCACAGAGTACCAAAATCCAAATTATTAAGGGGTAACCAAAGATAATGGTAACTGTAAAGTTAATAATGAAATCATGTCACCTTTGTGTTTGAATTATCTCTAGGTTGTAATGTTAAAAGAGGGTAAAAAGTGACGACTTTGACATAGGAGAAACGAGAATAGAATGGGGCGTATCCCAGTATTGGCATTAGAGTTCAATTGAATAGAATGTTAAGAGTTCAAAAGCCATTGCAATATTATACCAGGGAATATTGTAGCTCATGTAGAAAGACTTCAAGTGTGTCCTTGGGTCAAACTGGTTATGATGCATATCAGGAGGGTGTTGCTTCTATGGGAAAGGTAGTACTGGCTAGGAAGTGCCTCTTCTGCAGAACTTGCTTTCCATGTAGTGATAACCTTTTACTTGTGTTGCTCACAATTGGTCAGGCTAGTACAGTGCTAGAAAAGGGGGATTTGAGTAGGTACCTAGTTGGGAGAAGTCAGTCAGTATAATATACTATAGAGTGTGTGATGTGAGTAGGTACCTGATAGTGCAGCTGTCTCTGTTTGTCACTTTTCACTAATGTGGTGAGTGCAAGTACTTTGGTGAAGCAGTGCACGACTTGTTTAGAAAAGAGGGCACATACTCACATCTCTTTTTACAATAGGAGCAACACCCTCCTGATTGACTAGGCAGACCTGGAGGGTGTTGCTCCTATTGTAAAAAGAGCTGTGAGTATGTGCCCTCTTTTCTAAACAAGTCGTGCACTACTTCACCTAAGTACTTGCACTCACCACATTAGTCTGAAAAGTCACCTGCCTTGTTTAAAATAGAGAGAGCTGCACTACCAGGTACCTACTCATATCACATGCTCTATAGTTTATTATACTGACTGACTTCTCCCGACTAGGTACATACTCAAATCCCCCTTTTTTAGGACCGTACTTGAATGACCACTTGTGAGCAACAAAAGGGACAAGTTATAGCGACATGAAAAGAAAGGACTGGAAATGAGGGCACTTTTAGCCGGCTCTTCCTTTTACAATAGGAGCAACACCCTCCTGTATATACCACTGGGAGCAGGAGAAGATGCAGTAATGCACCAGGTAGACACGTAGCCTTGACGTATCACACTGTCCCTAATGGGTTAGTTAAAACATGTTTGTTGGCTAAATGATGTGAGATTGGTTTTCAATTTATTGTCAGGTTTTAATTAAGCCCCTTTATATTGCCATGTTAATGAGAGCAATGTTCACATTAATGTTGGACTAACCAACAGTCCGGTGAACATTCCAACCAGTCATTGAGTCTATATTTACTGTGTTGCTCCTATAGTAAAAGGAAGAGCTGGCTAAAAATGCCCTCATTTCCAGTCCTTTCTTTTCATGTAGCTATAACTTGTCCCTTTTGTTGCTCACAAGTGGCCATTCAAGTACAGTGCTAAAAAAGGGGGATTTGAGTAGGTACTTGGTTGGGAGAAGTCAGTCACTATAATAAACTATAGAGCGTGTGACATGAGTAGGTACCTGGTAGTGCAGCTCTCTCTATTTTAAACAAGGCAGGTGACTTTTTAGACTAATGTGGTGAGTGCAAGTTGATTGGTGAAGTGGTGCACGACTTGTTTAGAGTGCAAGTACTTTGGTGAAGCAGTACATGACTTTTTTAGAAAAGAGGGCACATACTCACAGCTCTTTTTACAATAGGAGCAACACACTCCAGAAAATCATTGTATTTGTGATTCAGTGAAGTAGTGATAGTTTTTACAACTGTAGAGTAAAGCACGGTGAACGCATTGTTCAATCGTTGCTGTAGAACTTTCCCTATTTTGAGCCCATGATTTCTGTGTCAGTCAGGCTGAACTTCTAGTTTATACAGACTAAAGTCTCCCCCCCCCGACTTTATCTATATTCCTCAAGCAAAAAATAAATACCATAAAACCTGCTTATGTGCCGCAGCTTATAGACCATGTCAGAGGCCTGATGTGGCTCATAGCATTGTCCTGAACTCAAGGTGTGGCTTATATTATGTGGGATTTTAACACTATAGTACAGTACTAATTCCAAGCCCCATGTGCAGCTTTTAGCATTTTTTCAAAGTCATAGGTGCAGCTGATTTGCAGGTGTGGCATATATGCAGGGTTTTACGACAAGTGAGAATTGCTTTGGCTAGTACTAGAGATTTGTCTTTGTTAATAAGGCACATAGCTTGAACATTGTTGACCCAGTAGATTCATTCCAGGATCTCCAGCAATTCCCACATACTGAGGTCACTTTCCAAGTTTTATAATGATGTTTGTGCAAAAACAGCAGTTGTCTGACCTTACCCAGCAAATTGTCGTCATCTGTCACCATGATTGATCATCAATGGTGACTCCTTTTTGAGTGATAACTCATTTCGTCATCTTTCGCCAGTGTGTTAGACTCAAGTGGCATAGCAATTGCTATTCCTGGTGATCTTGTGCTATAACGACGTTGTGTTCCATCTAGCGACATGTGTGAGCCACCTCACACAGGTTGACGAGGACTCATGACAATTTGCTGGGTACAGGGCCAACAATCACTCTGTAGTTATTATCCCTCAATACTCAATAATTTCTCAACCATCTATAAGACAGCTCTAGGAAAAGAAACAGGGGCTGACAGAGGCTGACAGTGATGGAAAGGCAAGCAGAGACACATTATAAACTAACGTTTTTAATTAACCAATGAGAGAGCTGAGTTTTGGGGCATCTATATGCTGTAGATAATCGAGCCATAAAAGCATATTAGTTGGATAGAAACCCTAATGGTGTTCCAAGAGGATATAAATGTCCCCCTTAGTCAGGCAAATATATCCTACTTAGAAACCCAATAAAAAGATTCTCTCCCATACAGAGACAGACAGATATACCAAAGACAGACACACACACAGATAACTAAAAACACAGTCCTACAGGAATTCCTTTTTTATAAATGATGATTATTTGATGGGATGTTGCTCTTCTATTTGAATCCTTTATGCGCAGCACAAAATTGCCTATAGCCGATCTCTATATACAACCTCGTACAGTGCCGATAGATGGCCTTATTCACATTGCCTTGGCCGTGAGACGGCATAATTGCACGCTTTTTTCTGCTTCTAGTTGTGACATTTAGGGTATTCTGGCAGACAGGAAACACAGTATTCTCAGTAGCTGAAAGCATTAACCCTCTCAGGGCAGCTTGGTGCTTTAATAACCATTGATACATTTTTACTTGATCTTTAATATGCTTGGACGAAACCCTGGCAGGTAACTCACCAAGGCTGCATTGGAGCATCATGATAACCTTATTGAGTAACACCCCTTGAGGGTTGTCATGATGTTCCAATGCAGTTGTGATGATTAGACTCACCAGTACTGCATTGATGCATTTTGACGACCAAAGAAAACACCAGATTCACTTTAAAGGGTTAATCCAAGGTAGGAAAGCAATTTCACTGCCACCAGAAGTCTTACTTTACCTGGAGGGTATCTCAAAAAGATTGGGAAACCAGTTCTCACCGTACCTATTTGGTCCTGCAGTTCTCCTACATTTCTCACCCTAAGAACAGACTTCCTTGCTTGACCTCTGCTACAAGTGAACTGCACGGAAATAGGTCGAGTTGCAAAATAAGAGCCTGGACCCCTTCTATACCACTCCTATCACTGACTCCCTTTTTACAATACAAGAGGGAATCCATTCCGGAAGGTCAGTGAGTTCAATTTTGAAATTAGCACCTCCAACAGGATCAATTCCTAATCTTTTTGAGATACCCTCCAGGTTGGCAAATCTGACTGAATTAAGTCTCCTTCTAGAATTATGGTTTCATCTTAATGGATGGAACAAGCATTCTGCAGACAACACGTAACCATTGACAACATAACTACTGTTTCAATGTATCCCTGCTTCCGGCTCAACTATAAAGCTAAAAACTCTTACCCTATCTCAGATAAAATAATATATTAGGAATCTGGCAGTGGATGCAGGGAATTATCTCATTGGTTGATATCTCATTCCTACTAGATTCTCAAACACTTTCTGACAACAGAGCATTGAGGTGACATTAGCACCAACAGAAGAATTATACTATGTGTTTCAGATTAGCAGACTTTATCTGGCAATGCAGGGTTGACCTAGCCCTACATTTCCTTTTCTTCTACAATGTTAAAAGAAAGGGGGGCATATTCCCCCGCCCTGCAATTGGGAGAAAAATCCCCCCCCCCCCAGAATTTCAGAGGCCAACAGTCCACCCCTCTCCCCCCTCCACCCTATCTTTGCTAGAAGTTGGCTTCAATAGAGGTGTGTTGGTGGGATGGGGGGGGGGGTAGGTGGGGATTTGCCCCTTAGCCTACAAGTGGTCGCCATGTTTGACCTGCCGCGCTGATATCCGTGTCGCCAGGAAACCGCCCAGACTTGTAGAGTAGTAGATGATATATTGCCCCCTGCCCTCCTACTCTCACTGTCTCACACTGCAGCCAGTGACCAGGGGGGTGTTTCAAAAGTCATGGCAGCATTAACCAGACAAGGTCTTGACAATGAGCAGCTCTGTATTTGGGGAGTGATCATTTATGACCTGGAGGTGATAAAGCTGACCAGAGCACCATGATGAGTATCCCCCTCTGTGAATGTTACAGAATGTCCAGATACTAAGGAGTCCCTGCTGTTTTATCTATTAACTTTCCCTTTGTCACTACATTTTGTAGTTCAGAGTGATTAGATGATGTCTGGTAAAAGATGACTGGCAAGTTACATTATCTCTTGCAAAAGGATTCGTGATGCCCATGCATCCATTGGGAATTGTCTCCTGCTATAAATCACCGGGGTTTATCATGTCTTTGTGTCCACAGACGTTTGCCCAGAGGCGACAGCAGGATTTGTCATGTCTCCCTGCTCTGAGACACCAGGACACTCCTCCATGCTTGGATTTGGTGGGATAAGGACCTGGGCTGCTGCAATAATATGATTCTGTTCATTCTGTCCATCTTATTTCCAAAGGGATAGAATTACTTATTGGCTTGCTCTTACGCAATGGTCCACTTGAGAATTTTCTTTTCTCAAGAGTACCATATCCCACTGTTCTCATAAGACACCTTAATCAGAGAAACTAAGATCACTCTCCCATGATCAGAGTCACTGAAAGGCTGATTATTTAGTGAATGACCTTTAATTAATCCTCTACCTTTTGGCTTTTATTTGACAGTGCCACTATACCACTAGGCATAGCATCAAATATTTAAACACTTAATTTTTCTCCAGTTTGGTAGGGACATAGATGCTTATCATAGACCCCAAAGAAGAGAAGTCTTATGAAAAGGACCCCTAGTAGAGGGCGCCACCTGCGGATAGCTTCCCCCACCCTGCTCCCCATACCTGTCTGACACTCAGCAGTACTACACTGATACCATAGTGGCATATCATGGCACTAGTAATCATAAGAATGACCCTGAACTTGTCACGCTGCAAGCATATGCTTCATACTACAAAAATGCAACCTATGCTTGAAGAGTAGTATTTTCTGTTCCATTTCCTGTTCCTGTGACTTGAAGAGCACGGTTTGACCGGCCTGTGCTCGGAGAGTGACAGTAGAGTAGTATAACAGTACAGGTATCGGACCACCAAAACATTCTGCACTATAATTTAATGTAACTCATGCACCCTAAAAGTGGAATTTCACCTTTCAAACACTCCAATCACTTAAAATCATGAAGAGGCACATTTTCCCCCTCTCTGGGTGCCAGATCAAGACGTCGTTTACCAACCCAGTTTTTCTGTACGTGCATATGTTTGAACCCATCCCCATTTTGGCCTATTCTGCACACAATTAGTGATTATTTCCAACCTTTTTTTAAATCAATATTTTAGGATCCTAGACAAAGGAGCTGTCCCTTGTTCCCCTATATTCTGAATCACAACAGGTTAAACATTTTATCTATGCTTTATTTAAAAGTTTGCAATGATTTTGAACTCTAATATAGACCAATCACAGCCCTCCAAGTCCTAAATCCGTACATCTCGGTGTATTACCGGAAGTGACGTCATCATCAATAGTGGAACGATACCTTAAAGGAAGCAGTATTTTATAATTACCTGGGAAATATGTCTCTCACATGTCCTTATTCCCAACCCAGTACAAAAAGTCCCTCAGAAATACATTTCAGCTTCTCCACAGGGGGTGTCTTAATGCCTCGGCTTACCGAGAATAACCTTGATTTTTCCTCATTTTCACCCCTCCATCAAATATCTGCTTACCACAAAGGAACCGATGAGCACAATGACCTGAGAAATTGTATCCTTATTGCCAAAGAGTTATTCTGCATGGTACAAATGCCAGGTTTGGGGTTTCAGTTTTTATTTCCCAGAAATCTATGCTAATATAGCAGAGGAAAATAATGAAAATCTATCAAAAATCACAATTTTTGGTCAAAAACTGATTTTTCAGAGACTTTACCTTGCTCAGAATACACTGTACTATCCATATTACATCTCCCAATACTGTTAACGAAATCTGTTCAAAATTTCATGTATATTTGAGCATTTTTAATGGTTTAATGGACTCTAATGGGGTTCAATACCGAGGTGGCTCGGAACCCTTCGAAGCTGTGTAAGCCCACATTTAAGCCCTATAGCTCCAATATCCAAGCACCTATGGGTCAAAATAGGACATATACTGACTGGTTATAGTGATTTTTATACAAAATCTGTATTATTTGAATATCTACACTTCTAAACCCACACTGGGAGGCATATGGGTGATTGGAGCTGAAAATTAGTGAAATTCCAGCTCTCTCCGCAACCTTAAAACCCACATTTTCCTCCATTTTTGACAGTGTCCCTGCTTATAAGGACAAAATAATGGTTGATTTTTCATGAATAACCAATTCCTGATAAAATTAATAGCTTTTGGTTTATGTTAGCCTGTATTTAACTATGTCCATTCCATAGGCCTATGGTTCTCTTAAGGTATCAGACCACCAAAACATTCTGCACTATAATTTAATGTAACTCATGCACCCGTAAAAGTGGAATTTCACCTTTCAAACACTCCAAATCACTCAAAATCATGAAGAGGCACATTTTCCCCCTCTCTGGGTGCCAGATCCAGACGTCGTTCACCAACCCAGTTTTTCTGTATGTGCATATGTTTGAACCCATCCCCATTTTGGCCTATTCTGCACACAATTAGTGATTATTTCCAACCTTTTTTAAATCAATATTTTAGGATCCTAGACAAAGGAGCTGTCCCTTGTACCCCATATATTCTGAATCACAACAGGTTAAACATTTTATCTATGCTTTATTTAAAAGTTTGCAATGATTTTGAACTCTAATATAGACCAATCACAGCCCTCCAAGTCCTAAATCTGTACATCTCGGTGTATTACTAGAAGTGACGTCATCATCAATAGTGGAACGATACCTACAGGGAGAGAAACTAACCCTTAGCTGGCAGCCTGCTGCAACTCCCATACTCTGGACATGCTTGTGTCAGTCTAATTTACATACAGTATTTTTATGTAGACACCAGATGGCAGTGCAAGCTGACAAACATATTACAACAATAAGGGCCGAGTCATTTATTACCAGTTGGGGGGGGGGGACATTTGGAAAAGAACCCTTTCAGTGGGGCAAAATCCCAAAGAGGATGTACTGCCTGTTGGCAAACCCAAACCACAGCTTCAGGATTTGCTGACATGAACATCATTGGCACGCATGCAGAAAAGCGTAATTAATGCGGGTACCCTTGTTTTTGTATACGGTACCAGCTAGTACCCGGTAACAGTAGACATTTCAAAGGGGGCTTTGAAAATCACCATGCTAGCCCTCCTTCAGTAGTAAACTAAAAGTCATATATTCTGTGCTCCTCACATGTCATAGCTTTTGTAGGCAAAAGTCACCCCCCTCCCACTTGCACAGGTCAGTCACGATAAAAACAACTGTAGACTGGTCCAACCTATAAGGTGACCGCAGACGGGCCCGACTGGGTCGGCTGATCCTGACGATCGGAAGCATCTTCGTGGACGTCCGATCCAGTTGGTCAATATCAAACAAGTTTGATCTTCCCGATCTGATCGAGTCGGTACTCCCTGGTTACCAATCGAATCTGGCCCATCTGCTGTCACCTATAACCTAATTTTGGGTCAGGGGGGGCTCATTTTACAAAATCAGTTTTTAGTGAGGGGCGGTAAAAGAATCAGAATGCTGTTAGTTAGTTTTCCCACGTCCATGAAAACCCACCACCACCCCTCTTGTACATATAATGACCACTTTGTTATACACAACACAACAGCCATGTGCTTTTGTGTGGACAAAGGAGAGTGGGGACTAGAAACATTTTTTCCAACAGCACAGACATACAACTTGTGGCCTAGTGTTGTCATATTTTGGTCCAAAATGACCAAAACAGGCTTGATTTGGTAAAAATATATTGGATTTCTGGCTGGACAAAGGACTAAATTAGTTTCCCATGGTCACACCATGGGCACCCTTCACACGCTCTTACTCACTACCCCCTTTCCTTTTCCGGCCTAAATACCGGAACCGGAAACAGCATGTGTGAAGAGGGGCATAGTGGGAGTTATATAGTCTAAAACCACTCCAGGCGTTTGGATAGCGGTTTTCTAATGATATCTATTACATTATGGGTAGGGGTGACCTTGAACGCTAACTACCCCACCTCAGCTGGTTCCATCCACCCCCTTCCATCCCAGCCAGGTCTGGAGGCTATTGCGAAAAGAATCGGAAACGAATTCTCACTGTCATAACTCACCTTTCAGTTCCTGGCCGTTTCCTTGCTCAGAGCTAACTTCTCACCATACACTCAGAATCAATCCTCTTAGTGTGAGTCACACTGGGAAGCATTCCCCAATTCATGAAAACTTAAGAATCAATTCTATAACCTATTACCTTGCTGCAAAACAGGGGAGAAGTCATTGACTGAGGGTAGTCAGTTCCCATTTGGGAATAGCACCTCCGACAGAATTGAATTCCTGTCCTTTTGCAACACCCTCCTGGCTAGGTACCAGTCCCTAACTATGCTTGGGAGGGTAGTAAGATGACTAAGGGATCAACATTGACCTACATGGGGAGGACCAATAGGGGATGGCCTTACAAACCAGCATTGATCCCTCAGCCATTCCCCGAATGCCTCGACTATGCTTTGCTGCTTCATGTATGGTGGAACTCTAAGGGTGTATACCTTAGGGCACAATAGTAGAGCCTCCCGTGCAAAAGGTAGTGGGCAGTTAGGGATTGGCGCAGATATTTCATTCAGTACTGTGGTTCTGTTATGTACACATCAGATAATCATAATCATCAATTCAAATATCGATTAAACATGCATATATGATTATATATATATATATCAGTTAACTGTCACCTGTTGAATTTATAACTGGTAAGAATTGGCTTTCAGGGTGGCTTCATTTGCCTCCACTTTAATGATTTAAAAACCTCTCCCCTTTAATCTAAGTAGTGTACAGTGTTCCTCCGCAAGCCCCCCCCCCTTTATAGACTCCAACGGACTCGACCATTTTTAGTACATTCATTGACACCCATTTAAAATATAGAAATGTTATAGTAAGTTTGTGAAAGGAAAAATGTCATTCTTTTCCTTGGAGACAGGTCCGATTTAAATAGTACAAAGCCTCTCCTACTAATAGGATTATAGAATTGTAAACTTATGACATGACAATAACCTGGCCATGTCTCTCTCATTTTTCTAGACATTACTTTCAGCAACCATAGGTCTGTGCAGAGTGGGGTGGGGCCTGTGGGATACCAGGAAATTGATCCATACTCTCTCATTGTTGATAGAGGATATTGCAGTCTCTGCTCTCTCTTCCCTTGTGGCTGAGAGCTTTAGCCAGCATTGGCCAGGGACAACTGATTCTTTGCTTTCATTATTGTCTGGGCAATTTACAAGGCTTCATTTCATGCATGTAGAAAGTTTATATAAAGATGTAAAGGTCACAGCAGAAACTTTATGCCCTATAATTTGTGCTTGAATAAGCCATGGATCTAGTGCTCTAGAACTATATAATTTTCCTGAAGGCAGTACAGTTCTTTGACGCAATATACTGTATTGTTATAATGTGTATTATGCACAAATGAACAAATGCTACCTCCCCCATGATGCATTTATTCTACAATACCTCCCCCATGATCCATTTATGCTACAATACCTCCCGCATGATCCATTCATGCTACAATACCTCCCCCATGATACATTCATTCTACAATATCTCCCCCATGATACATTCATTCTACAATACCTCCCCCATGATGCATTTATTCTACAATACCTCCCCCATGAAACATTCATGCTACACCCACATGATGCATTCATGCTACAATACGTCACCTATGATGCATTAATAATCTACAATACCTCCCCTATGATACATTCATTCTACAATACCTCCCCCATGATACATTCATTCTGCAATGCGTCCCCCATGATGCATTTATTCTACAAAACCTCCCCCATGATACATTCATTCTGCAATGCCTCCCCCATGATACATTCATTCTACAATACCTCCCCCATGATACATTCATTCTGCAATGCCTCCCCCATGATGCATTTATTCTACAATACCTCCCCCATGAAACATTCATGCCATGCTACACCCACATGATGCATTCATTCTGCAATGCGTCCCCTATGATGCATTAATTCTACAATACCTCCCCCATGATACATTCATTCTACAATACCTCCCCCATGATACATTCATACTACAATGCCCCCCCATGATGCATTAATTCTACAATACCTCCCCCATGATACATTCATTCTACAATACCTCCCCCATGATACATTCATTCTACAATACCTCCCCCATGATACATTCATTCTACAATGCCTCCCCCCATGATGCATTTATTCTACAATACCTCCCCCATGATACATTCATGCTACACCCACGTGATGCATTCATGCTACAATACGTCCCCCATGATGCATTAATTCTACAATACCTCCCCCATGATGCATTCATGATATAATACCTCTTCCATGATGCATACAATAGACCACCTGAAGCCATGTATTTGTTATATTATTGTAAGACTGCACCTGCCTAACCTCTATTATATGGTGGAACTGCGCCTGCCTAACGTTTAATCCTTTACAGGGGCATGATATTTCTAAAATGCATCATGCCTATTGTTCATCATGATGCATGGATGCATCGTACTGTTGTTACAATATTATGCAGTTGATGCATACCTGGTGCCCAATTGCAGTGCTATAGTCACCACTGCATTGGTGCATCATGTCAAACAAGAAACATGAGACTGAGACTGGAAGCACCATAGCTGGCTCAAAAGGGTTAACATCGTATAAGGAGTTGCCCTATTACCATATTTAGCACAGTAACAGCAATATGTCATTGAGGTGTGAACTGACACATTGTATAGCCTTGAAGGGTAATGTGGTTCTACAGGTGAGCCAAAGACACCTGTAGAAGAAAAAACACCTGTAAGCTTTTTGAGGATGGCAACAGGTAGTCATCCTGAAATTGTAGACATTTATTTCAAGGTATAAGGAAGGTCGCGTTACTTAGCTTCACCTGTCATACAACCTTATAAGGGATGACAAATTAGGCTTAAACTTTATGTCAATCCCATGTTATTTTCAGTCGGAACTTTGAAAAAGTCTATTAACTTGTTTTCTTTTTGAACGGACATGTGATATCATCAGTAGTGTTGTGCATGACATTTTAAGATGCGGTATGCAGTATCGTCATCATCAATAGCGTAGGTAAAATAATAGTTGTATGAAAAATTAACCCTTTGCATTTGTAAAGCAGGATGAATCCATTTTTATATAGGAGAGGTCAACCACTGACATAAATATGAATATGAATTATCACAAAATTTCTCATTTTCCTGGTGGTTAAATTTACCCACCAGGAAAATGAGAGACTCATTCTTTTCTTTTGTTATAGTGATTACTCCATGGCTTCAGAATAATATATTAACAGCTCGCCTTTCCCTGAGTTCAAATGTGAGCTCAACTTAGAATGGGTGAGACAGCATTGTGCCAGAAATATGTAAGGAAGCCACATTGTATAATACTATAATGACAAGGACTGAATATAGGATTTGGAAGCCCACTGAACTAATTATATTATAACAAATAATCATGTTATACCTGTCCTGTCAACTGAGGCCACCACCTTACATTCTACACATTAACATGTAGTTTCCAATTGTGTCTCTTTGTTACTATTCGGGAACAGTGGAATGTGTGTGTGTGAAAAATTTTATTGGCTACATTTATCATATACAATAGGATCTCCTCCAATGGGAGCCATTAACATAACAATGACCACAATAAGAATGAGTCATATCAAATACAGGACATACTGGACCATGTGTATTACTGCATGTCCCTATAAAAGATGTTTTGTAAACCCCCACCCCTAACATTGTTGATGCATTCATTGCATGTAGCCCATATTCAACATTCCCTCTGATGTGTATACCGCAATTGCTCTCATAAATGCACGGGTCATTTGAGTACAGGGTTAAGACTCCCCCCCCAAAAAAAAAAAAAAAAAAAAAGAAGAGAAATAACAAAAAAAAAGTCTCAAATGAGTGCAGGTCCTGTATAAGCAGAGGGCGTAACAGGTGTTAAAGACGTCATGAGCGTGCGCAGGCTTGATTAAATGGGCTGGTTGCTGAAGGGTAGGGTGGGGTAAGACGCCCTTGATTTATAACTGTCTCATTTCTAAGAAATTTATTGCTACTTACAGTATATTTTTTACATTAATCAAAGGATGGAATGATATGTTCTTCATGTGCAAAAGCTTGTCAGCCCTCCTTTATAGAATGTTACGCTAAAAGCATGTGTGAAAAAAGGTGGGCCTTTTACCCCATCGTCTAGAGGCTGGGGTAAAAGACCCTAAGCCTTTGGGGTAAAAGGCCCACATGCATATAGAAGAGCATCATAATTGGAATAAATGCTCCATTTAGATTCTTGTCCTAAGAAAAGTTATTAAAGATAATCTTCATAAGCTACAACTAAGATTTGGACATTGTAAATCACCTAATGTAACACTTTAGATATTTCATACTGCAGTTCAAGGGATAACAGGGTAGGATAAGGTAAAATACCCTAATACCTGATGGCATAGATGAGGTTAGCTGTCTGACAATTTACATTGATCAGTGTTCTAAATTTGCAGCCAGTGGTTAGTGAACTGATGACACCAATTTTGTCAATTTTAGGACAATAATTGCAAGTGTGGGGTCTTTTACAGGGGTGGGCAACTGCATGTGGAATTTTAGGTTTAGTTGATTTGGTGCTTGTGGAGGCTCGCACCAAGTCGTTACTCAGTGATAAGTTCTTCCTTTTACCAAACACCAATTTTGCATTATGATAGACTCTTGTGACCTTAGATTTTAGCATTAGGTCCCAGTTCCCCCATACTATATCCTGTATAGCTGGATGGGGTTGTGAGTGATAATGCAATAAAAGGCTTTGTCTTGTTCAGTTAGCTTCTCTCTTATTTGGAAGAGCTCTTCACGTGGTTTGGCGTCCGCTTTTACTACAGCATTGAAGACTTTGTTCTTGGGGTAACCCTGTCTTATGAAATGGGTGCATAGCATTACTGCGTTGCGGCAGAAGTCTGCTTTATAGAGCAGATTCTTCTAACTTGTAGGAACTGTGATTATGGTATACCGTTCAGGACATGTCTGTGTGGTGTTTCAGAAGCAGGTAATGTTTATAACCGGTCATAAGGAGATATGATAGCAGTTTTAATAGTGATTGTAGGCTTATAACTGCATGTGTTTCTAAAGCATTACTATTACCTTACTGTGTCTATAACTATATGATTGGTGAGAGATGATAGCGGTTGCAATTGTAAGTTTAGAATCTAACAGTTTTAGAAACAGATATTTAATGTTCATTATCATGTCCGGCTTCTGAAACACCCCACTGGGGTGTTGAGATGAGTATAGTAAGTAGTTGTGGCTGTCAGTGGGTTTGCAATAAAGTGTGGTGTCCACTGTGCCGTCATGTGAGGTTAAGACCTTTATGTCCAGAAAATTTATCTCTGTATGTGAGTGTTCTGAGGTAAATTCAATGGTTTTGTTACAGCCATTCAAATACTTGACGAATTTTAGTAATTCTTGCTCTCCATGGGTCCAGATGAGGAAATCATCATCTATAAAGCGTTTCCACAAGGTATATAAACCAGTCTTCAAATTCACCCATAAAGATGTTGGCATAGGACGGTGAGCACTACCTTAGTTCCCATGGCTGTGCCACTAATTTGGAGGAAATGTTTGTCATCAAACTCGAAATTATTGCATGTTAGCACAAGTTTGAGAAGTTCACATAAGGAGCATGTGGTTGGATTTTCAAAGGGATGTCTATACGTTCTGCATGCTGCCTGAATGCCTTCATCAGTGGGGATGTTGGTGTAGAGGCTCGTAACATCTAGAGTTGCTAAAATGGCATTAGTCAGAACAGTCTTGGTCCCAGAAAGAGGCCACTGCTCCCTGAATGGTGCAGAGCCTCATAACCATGGTTACTGCAGTGGATGCTCAAGTCAAATTCTGACATTGAGTGGTAGCGTTTCATAGGGTTTAGACCTATTCCGTTCTCGCTCAGCTAATACTTTTAACCCCTTTAACTTGCTATCCACAAACCATGCACATTTTAGGATGCTTTTATTTCTATTTATCTGAAATTGAACATGATGATCTTAACAGTTATGAAATATTGAATGTCTGATAAGTCAACTATTTCTTATCCAATCATAATGAAAACCTACAAAAGAGGTCTCCTTGAGGTAATCTTTACTTCCAAGTGTTAAATGGCTGTATATAGCTAGTACCTTAGACATGAGAGCTAAAGTACCTTTTACCCTAAAGGGCGTCTTACCCCTTCCTACCCTAATAACATGTAGGCAGATACCATGCATAGCCATATTTCTCTATCCGTAATAATTTTGGGGTAATGAACAACCCCGCACTAATACTTTGTTTTACACATTTGTAAATGACAGTAAATGAGAAGAAAAGCTGATGTAGCAGACACAGAAAGTGGAGGTCTATTGTCAACTCAGCAACTGGTATAATAAGGCAGACTTTCATATTGTGAGTTATTTGAGAGAACTAAACCTTCTATATTGAGCAATAGAGATGGCCAAAGGTCTTAATAATATAACAATATGAATATTGGATAGCTAAAACATTAAAGGGCCCCCTTACTGTAAATAAATACTGACATATTACTTCCCTTATTCTGGTCTTTTTTTTTTATTATTATTATTATTATTATTATTATTATTATTATTATTATTATTATTATTATTATTATTATTATTATTATTATTATATATATTATCTAACCACTGAGTATGTCACCCTCGCTATGATTGTAATATGCCCTAGATGTTCAGACAGTGGAGTGTAGAATCGAGTTTCCAATAAGCGGAATGTCAAAGAGCCGGGGGAGTTCACATTTCACAGGTGGCCCTAGGAGAATGTCATTCAATAGTAATATACACAAATTCGGGAAGTTAAGAGAAAACTTGAATTCATGCATAGACTTTCATGCAACATTAAATAGTTTTTCCTCTTATCTATAATCATGTCCTGTCAGCTTTGCCCATAATGTCACGGGTCAATCACAGTGGCCTACATTTTGTCCGGCGGGCGCTGACTCTTACCTGACGGGAGAGTCAGGCTTCCTGCATAGGGCTCATTTGTCAGGTGGCTGGAATTGTAGGACGGACATAATCTTTTTATGTCGATTTCCTCTTAAAGATGGCTTCCTAAGACATGTTTGTTGACATTTTGTGAGAAACCTTTAATACGGGGGCCCAGATTATTTGGTTCTCACAAATCTGTTAGCCTTCATATCAAGTTTAGCTGTTCGCTGGTACCACTGCGGGATCGATGCGATATGCCTGCTGGTAGCTACTAACTGACCTTATGACGTCACGAGTTCTAGTAGAGCACGTGACCAGAATATCATTATCATAAACTATGATTTGCATATCACTCTTCAAGCATTGGCAAACTACAAAGCCTTGGTATAGGTGAGTGACCCACGCGCATGTGCATGCCCATGCGCGTGGGTCACTCGCCTATACCAAGGCTTTGTAGCTGCCAGTGCTTGGAGTTGCTAGCTACCTGCCCTATACCGAGCGTGGGAGGTGGGGCTGCGGGACCAGCCAAGTATAGCTGCAACGGTAGGCCATGTTTGATGTGGTTTCAGGTCTCACAACAGAGGTGTTATTCATGAAATAATGTTATTCATGAGAATCTGCTTGGAGAGTGGAGATTGACTTCCTGTCTGGCAGAAAATGCACCTGCTGATATGGTGGATTGAGGTTAGGCAATGCTGTATTATCGCCCATGCACTGGCAGAGTACCGTTCCAATGCCATTGGCCAGACCAGGTCACATGACTGACCTACTTATGGTAATTAGCAGGAACCCTCCCTGAACTGGGTGTATTATGGGAAACCTCAATAGGGTCTATAGCTACCTGTGCAACCCACACGGCATGTGCCAAATCTTGGAAAAGGGTGTGATCTAAAGGTTTACAACAAAAGACGCTCTTCCCACTCACAGACAGCAAAACTAAGGTGGTACTCTTGTCAATACCATAAGCTGATTGTTGGGTATTTATTTCTGTCAAATGTTATTCTTAGAAACGTGCTGTTTCTAGAGCACCTGAAAGTTTTAGGTATGCAAGTCCCAGCGACTCAGTCCTTAACTGAGTCGCGCCCAGTGACTACCTACATTAGCTTCCTCTCGTGACTTTAGGCCCATTTTCCACCACCCGATATGGCCCATCTATGAATGTAATATATAATGAATAGACTTGCACTATATAGTTGGCTTCAGGGGGTGATAGAAGCATGAGCCGGAGGCAAATGCTTCTATCAAACCCATGAAGCCAACGAGTGCAAATCTATTCATTACATATTGCATATATAACATGGTTTCCACCATTAATTCTAAGTATTTACCCTTAAAATGGATAGAATCCATTGTTTTCTTTTGCGAGTCAACAAGACGGCCCTCCGCCATCTTGGTTTCATGTTAACATATGGTTAAGCTGGCGACCTCCTGCAACTCACTTTCTCATAGGTCTAGTACTGCGAATATGTTGAGACAGACCTGCGCCAGTCTATAGCCTAATCCATTCTGTACACACCAGGCGGTGGCACCTGTAGTGTTGACAGAATGGCGAACATGCATGGCCAGTCGCCCGCTTCGAATCTTTATGAGTTTTTTTATGTTAAATTCAGCCATAATATCAAGTTATCTACCCGACAGGGAGTTAGAATAACATGTAAAGGATATACTGCTGAAATTATTTTGTCAGATTTGGTCTATAAGCTTCAAAAATGGAGGATTTACCTTCGTGTCAACTCATTGTCAAGGTATGTCCAGTCCGCTGTCAATTTTCGGTTCCTTATCCCTAAATATCAGAACTCATATTATGCATTTTAGGAACTGAAATCAGTGCCTAAACTCGATAACCATGTTATATCGGCCGATAGACCCCTAGTGAACACTTCTGTCGGCCGGCAGAGACCATGCCCCCTCCATTGATGGCAGTCCAGTCGGCCTAAGTGCTGGTGTGGTGCAGCTATCGGCCGATAGAGGGACAATATTGGGTGGTGGAAAATGACCCTTAATGCAGAGCTTATGTTATACATATTCCTAACTGCACTTTCCCAACAGAGAAACAATTAAGGCCACTGTTACACCACGCAGTAAAATATGTTTGTAGCAGACAAAGGCAAAGGAAGATACAAAGTAAGGGTACAGGCTACGACTTAAAAAATGACACTCAAGTCTACAATGTTGTAGACTATGCAGTGGGCTATTGTAAATTTGTCATGCATTGAAGCAGGCTACTTTATCTTCACTTTGTATAAAAAAGTAGTCGTTACTATACAGTTCAGAGGAATACCTGTAGAAATATTGATTTAAGTTTCATGCCAAAGTTGCCATTATAGAGATGTCATCATTTTGACAGCATTTATCTCACAATATACAGTCAGTAACACCCTTCCAACCATGTCTTCATTGTCATAAAATGTGGAGATAAAAGAACAACTCACCGCCTTGTCACATATTTATAACACCAAAACAGCTGACACAGCAAATAAGTACATCACGTTTGAGGCTCTGTGCTGTGAAGTTGTGTAGAGCTGTAGCTCCAGCTATTGGATCATGGTCACTAAAATCATTCAAATGTTACTTTAAAATGGAGGTTTTCTCAAATTTGATGAGAAATTGATAGGATTAGCCTTGTTTGCTAAGTAAGGCTGGATGACCTGAAAAATACCATTTACCATTATTCAGTTTTCTCAAAGGGGTACAGCCACTCCATTTAATAGTCAGATGGTCAGAATCAAATGCTCTCATGGCCTCAGACAGTGTCACAAAAAGGTAACATAAACTATCCTTCCACTAACAGAATAAAAGAGTCCCACAGAGCTCTATTATTGCAATAACACTAAGACAGGAAGGTTTTGTACAAATATAATTAAGATTAATCTTTCATCCCAAGAGATGTGATAATGAGTCTTTCCATCCATTTATGAGAATTTGAGAAAAGCCTGTGCAAAGCCAGAGATATGTGTTTGCTTATGTACTTTCATTGATAGAGTTTTATATCGGAGATAATATTGAATCAGTTGAGTGAGACCTTTCAGCAATCACTGGAAATACTTGTGTACTGTGATAAGGAGGGTATAGAGCTGTGTCAATGACCCTTTGTACACAGGAGCCGTAATGGCTTGATTCCAACTGGCCCTAAAAATATCTACATTATGTATAGATACACAAAACCTATCTATTCTGACTACTTGGCATATTTGTGAGCTCTACTTGGAATGGATGAGAGAGCAATGTGCCAGAAATATGAAAAGAAGCCACATTGTATAATACTATAATGGCAAGGACTGAATATAGGATTTGGAAAATGTTAAGCCCGCCCCCCAACCCAAAAAATTCTCAAATGAGGGCAGGTCCTGCATAAGCACAGGGCCTAACAGTGAGCATGCGCAGGCTTGCTTAAATGGCAGGGCCAATCATGGTATTTCTTTTTTACCCCAAAAATTGCTCAAAAATAGGTGGTGCTTTTCGGTTGCGTCCCCTCCTTTTCTAGATCCTGGAACCGTCACTGATGCATAGCAATTTATTCCCCATCCACAATGCCTACACTGTCTGCCCACCACGTGGATATTCAGTAAAGTCCTTTTTATTCTGCATTACAGGTGTACCTGCTGTAGGTATGAACCTAATAGGAGTGTATTATGTACAACTACTACTGAATTGATATGTATAACTCATATACCATTGTAAAGGGAATTTAAAGGACAATATATTTCAAGTCAAATCCATGATCGTTTCGTACACGATTCTCAAATGGTTTATGAACAAAAGAAATACAAGTTACAATGATAAACTGCACCATTTCAATTAACATTGCGCCATTCTAAATTTAGTGTACTAATTTGGATTATTTGTGCACAGCTTCTTTGTGAAGTAATGACACATGGAACAGTAGAATATTGAATTATACCCCAGCATATATATTCACTCAAATATATAAGTGCCTGTCTCAAATAACCGCCTGTCTTGAATCAGTGCCTGGGTTGATGTCCTCTCCAAATCTATAAGCGCAGGGGCACTTAAACACGACGGTACAGTATACATGTACGCAGAGGGTGGGGGGAGTAGTCAAAATGTGTATATGGTGCAACCGGCTGACTGAGGGGGGGGATGGCATGAGCCTCCAGTCACCCTCACAATAGCTGCGACATTAGCTACTGATTGCCCCCAATAACCTACTATAATGAACAACTATAGTGACTGTACTATAGCAGTGACCTGTTGTAAACTGTAAAAGTTATGACTGATTTAAGAGTGACCTCAACCAAACCATAGCACAAATGAATTAATTTCCTTGATTTGACGGTCTCAAAGAAAATATTAACTAGTAAAAAAAGAGGTATGATGTATAATCAACATGCAGAAGACACAGGTGTTTTTCTCTCCCCTGAAAACAGAATATTTCTTGTTTGATGTGGACAAAATAGGTCCACACAGATAGGCCTCTAGAAACACCAGCCACTGGTCACAGACCAGTCATAAGTATTTATAACTGTAGTTATAACTTTAGTTGTATCTTGTTCTGAAGGTCAAAAATCATAGAAGGTTTGCATATGACGAATTTGGAGGTATTCCAGCCCCTACTCTTCGAATTTTAGATTTCCCCTCTATTTCTTTGGCTAAAAGTGTCAGGCTGGATGAGATCCTCATGTTACATATGGGTTTTGATGGTCCCATATGCATTTTTTGGGCTCCAGTGGGGTAAAATGTGCCCAAAATGACCAAAATTGTCTGGGCGAAATTGTGTCTGGGAAAACGACATTTGAGTTACAGGCTTAATTTCCTACAGAAACAATCTTCATACCTCCATGAAAATCTCAGGTCCGGCTATATATATTTTACTGCATATATATATATATATATATATATATATATATATATATATATATATATATAGTAAAATATGTTTTGTAGCAGATAAATACAAAGGAAGGGTACCGACTACACACAAATGAATGACCCTTGAATCTACAATGTTGTAGACTGTATAGTTAACTATTGTATTTGTCATGCAGTAGAGCAGGCTACCTTTCTACAATAACGTCACAATAATAATATGATTCAGAGGAACGTCTATAAAGATATGGATGAAGGTTTTGTACTAAAGTTGTCAGAGAGCCGTCATTATTTTGACAGCATTTATCTCACAATATACACTCATCAACACCCTTCCAACCATCTATATAATAATAATAATAATAATAATAATAATAATAATAATAATAATAATAATAATAATAATAATAATAATAATAATAATAATAATAATGATGATGATGATGATGATGATGATGATGATGATGATGATAATAATAATATTGTAAAAGGTGCCATGTCATGTCTTCACTATCATAAAATGTGGAGATGAGAAGAGCAACTCTCTGCCTCGTTGTACATTTATAGCTAATGCTTAACAGCTGACACAGCAAAATGCAACACATTTAACACTATAAACTGCTCTTTTTTAATCCCTTGTTCTGGGTATTTTTGTTTATGTCATGTATTACCTTGCAGTATCCATTCTACTTCTTAACACCAATTATATACAAAAACAACAGACCAAAGGCTTTAAGGTGGCTGGCGGGGATAGAATCAAAGTAAGTAAGGCCTGTTGTTTAAGGTACCGTAAGGTCAATTGACCTGGAACATGCCTTTCACCATTATTTGGTCTTCTCAAAGGTGCAGTCTTTCCATTCAATAGTCAGATTGTCAGAATCCAAATGCCCTCATATCGGCCTAAGGCAGTCTAACAAAGGATGACATGCATCATCCTTCCATCAATAGAATAAAAGAGTCCCACAGAGCCCTATTATCATGTTAACAATAGAACAGGAAGGGTTCATACAAACAAAATTAGGATTATTTCATCTCCAGAGACATAATAATGAGCCTTTCCATTACCGAGAATTTTAGAAAGTCCTGCACAAAGCCAGAGATATATGATGTGTCCTTTCATTGATAGACTTTTATTTAGGAGATAATATGGATTTGGTTGAATGAGACCTTTCAGCCATCACTGGAAGTACATGTGTACCGTAATAATGAGGACATAGATATGTGTCAATGACCTTTTGTACACAGGGACTGAAAATTCCGCCGACTCTCTATATATATCACGGCTCTATAAAAGGCCTATGCAGGTTTTATGTACACTAAATAGGGTAGAGGCACCCATTCCGGACGCTCCTGACCACTTAGGAGGTGGCCATATTTAGTCTCCAAAACTTCAAATTGCACCTCAGGTTGGACAGTTCATGCCAGAGGTGACCCTAGAGTCAGACACTTTGTTATCTAATTGATAGAGACACAATGGGTCATCGTATCTGAAATATGCTATAGAGATATGTAGCATATAACACCAAGGAATCCAAGCAAATACAAAACTCCTCTCCAGGATACTCTCATATGTTTGATTTTGCATACCTCCCAGCAAATTGTCGTGACTCCTCGTCAACCTGTGTGAAGTGGCTCACAAATGTCGCTAGATGGAACACGGCGTCGCTATAGCACAAGATCACCAGGAATAGCAGTGGTGGTGATCACATGGCCTCATCTGAGATGGCGAGGATGGTGATCACTCAGACTCACCAGGGATGGCGACGCAGGTGATCACTCACCTCGCTAGATGAAACACGCACCTTGTCATGGCACATGTTCACCAGGGATGGCAAGGATCGTGATCACTCATCCTCACCAGGGATGGCGACATGAGTGATCACTCATCCTTACCAGGGATGGCGACATGAGTGATCACTCACTTCGCTAAATGAGACGCACACCACATCATAATGCACATTCACCACGGATGGCAAGGATTGTGATCAGTCACCTCGCTAGATAAAACGCGTACCTCGTGATAGCACAGGTTCACCACAGATGGTGAGGACCTTGATCACCCACACTCACCAGGGATGGCGACACGATTGATCACTCACCTGGCTAGATGAAACGCACACCATGCCATAGCGCATGTTCACCATGGTTGGCGAGGATCGTGATGACTCACACTCACCAGTGATGGCAAGGCGGTTGATCACTCACCTCGCTAGATGAAACGTGCACCACGTCATAGCGCAGGTTCACCATAGATGGTGAGAGTGGTGATCACTCAGACTCACCAGTGATGGCGACGCTGGTGATCACTCACCTTGTTAGATGAAAAGCTTATGATCATCGACATTGGTAATCATGCAGCCTCACATCTGCCAGATCAAAGTATGCTTTGCCAGAGAAGGTATTGCCATATGTATCTTCCCTCTAACCACAGACAAGGTGTTCATGTTGATATTTCCCTATGTATTTTTCCTGTAACCAGAGAAAAGGTGTTTATGGATAGTTGCTTTCATTTTACAAATACCTCTATCTAAATTCAATTGATATTCTCTCTATATAATCTTGTTTGATTCAACTCTGAAGTATTACATGGAAATCAGTGTGAAACAAAGCACATTTGATACATATGGGACTTATACTTCATGCCCACACTTCCTAGATAGGCTACATGTTGAACAGTGGTGCTGTCTCAACAACTTTGGCAATGGTGGTGATAAGTTGCCACTGTGAGTGAGAGTGAGTGACAGATGATGCACTCCTCAGAGAGCATTGACTTGGAGTGACACAAATTCACGTATTGAGTGAGACCAATGTTGGCAATGGTGGTGATAAGTCGCCATTTTGAGAGAAGATTAACTAGGAGTGATACAAACTCAGACAGTGAGTGAGAGCCATGTGGCAATGCAGGTGAAAAGTTACCATTCTGAATAAGAGTTGACAAACAGTGGCACATATTGACGGAGTGAGTGAGATACATGTTGGCGATGGTGGTGATAAGCTGCCATTCTGAGTGAGAACTGACTGGGAGTGGCACATAATCACACAATGAGTCAGATCCATGTTGGCGATGGTTGGGATAAGCCGCCATTCTGACTGAGAGTTGACAGGCAGTGGCACATACTCACACAGTGAGTTAGATCCAGTTGGCGACTGTTGTGATAAATCGCCATGCTTTGTGAGGGATGACAAGGGGTGGCACATACTCACGCAGTGAGTGAGATCATGTTGGCGACTGTTGTGATAAATCGCCATGCCATGTGAGACTGACACACAGTGGCGAAAGATGACGCAGTGAGTTATCACTCGGAAAGGAGTCACCATTGATGACCAATCATGGCGACAGATAACGACAATTTGCTGGGCTGTAACAGGCCAGTCTGCAGGAACAGATGAGTATGACTTCTATGGGCAGATTGCATAGTGAGTAGATTTAGGTGTTAGATAGTAGGTAAACCAAACACAGATTAAATATCCCTATCTGGGAGTACATGTATATTATGAGGGATTCTGTTTGTGATAAAATATTCATTATTGAAGAATCTCAATCACGATATACTTGTGTCCAGGGTGGGGTGTAATTGTTGTCTGACTGTAGGTGTAATCTAAAGGTCTTTTAAGAATAACTCCCATATTGTAAGATGATGGATATATTAAGGTTTGTCAAGTCAAATTATTAGCAAAAGTATGTATATTGCCATTGACATGTATAGAAATCCTAGAACCATGAAGGTTAAGACATGACAAATTGAGAAATCGAACCAGGATCTCTCCATTTACTCACCACTCTTCATCCTCAAAATATAGCAAAACACCCTCGGTTTGCACAGTTGTTAAACCATGTATTGCAGGAGTTTTATATTTTATTCCTTATTTGTTAGAGAGTATGATACCTGAATTTCCATCTCTAATTCAAATGATAGCTGAATTCTTCATATCTATTATGTTAATTCAATTCAAAAGGTGTCCGACTTTAGGTGTCTGTCTGACTCAGGTTGCCTCTACCCTAACCAAAAAGAAAAAAGGTATATATCCTCATTCCACGAACACTAAAATCATCCCAATGGCAAGCTAAATAAGGATAGAGACAAAATGAAACTATTTCACTTACACATGTATGTATGCTTGCTTACTAATGTGTTCGATTCAATTCTTCTCATGAAGTATGCCTTGACTTTAAAAGGGGTTGCTGTACAAATCTATAGGCCTATACTTAATTGAAAATGAGTTTCTGTTAACTGAATAGGAGTTACATGAGGATATTTCATAACAATGCCAATTAGCATCATTGAGAAATGGCCTCCAGAGGTATGAACGAGAGCTAAATATGATATGAGATATTATATAATGACTGTGTGTCAAGGTGAATATTGCCTTCAAGCACACCTCATGTTATTGGAAATATCTCACCAGGTAGCACCCCGTGATTTCATTATTGAGGATACAATGGATATGCCTATATGAATAATTTGCACAGGTCAATGCCACCTGGTAATATTAGACGTTGTTACTCTTTCAATGGATTCCAGGCAATTATTGTTATCATTTATATCATAAGGTAATATGCCTCTATTCTGTGGTTTAGATCCTATCTTTCCAATAGAATAGAACACAAGCTACAAAGGCTTATCGGTAAGTCTCTATTGAATTAATAACGAAGTATAGTATTCCACAAGGCTCCATTTTGGGACCATTGTTGTTTTTGATCCTTGTGTAAATCCTAGCCTATGGAGGGGAAGCCTGAAGATGTAGACACCAGCACCCGTGGATCCAGACTGACTCAAGGTGTCGATCCCCTCCTATTTATACGCTTCCCGTTCCTCCAACGCTGGCGTCTCCGACAGAGATCCAGCGTCGGAGGAACCCTCCTCCGAACGCAGGTAAATAGAATGTTTTGGTGTGACTCCGAGGTCGGCGGCTCCTCCGCCCCCCCACCAGGACGGTTTCGGCATCGCCCCCGACCCCTCGGTCTACACCGACATACATATATGGTAATACGAGAACGTCTGACGTGACTCCGGGGCCGGTGGTTCCCCTGCCTCTGCAACAGGACAGCTCCGCCACCACCCCCGACCCCTCGGTCTACGCCACACTCTCCCCAACTAATTAATAGCGTACTGGGTGAAAGTGATATATGACCCTCCTGCAGATGGGTATCCAATTTTGAATAAAATATATACACCATGGACCCTGGGTGTTTACGTGTTATCATTATTCATATATACATACAAGTTATCATTGTTCATACATACATACAATCATCTAGTAAACTTGAATCGTATGAACCTCCACCGTAGTGGCTTAGTATTGCCTATAGTAACGTGGTCCGTAGCGACCCTTCTTATAACAATGTCATTCTGGTCATCAGTAGGATCGGTGGCCCCCTGGCGGTGGCGCCCCGGTCCTCCGACACCTCCGACACCTCCGTCTGTCGCCCTTAATCCACATACTGTAAACTCCACCTCCGTTTCCCGTAATCCTCTCCCCGGCCGTCGCCGGTACGTCTATATACATACTCTTATTGTAATCCCAAGTTCTCTCGTATAAAGGCAAAACCGGCCATCTCGTAAATGACCAACAAGGCGTACATATACACTTCGTACTCCGTAGTGACGTCCTCCTCTGGCAGCCACCAGTCCCCATCCGGACCCCTCCACCGACTGCCTCCGTCGTTCGCCCTCCGAGTTGATCCCTCTGGTGCTCCTCCTTCAGCACCCTCCGTCTGGACTCCCCGATCCGTTACTGCAACAACAAGCTAAGTAGCCTTTCATTACTACCGTTCCCCTGCTTGTGCTTTCGTCTGAGCTGCTTCCCCTCGTTCTTCTCAGTTTCTGGGCCTGTACTGGCCAGCGACCCGTGGACTCGGCCGTCGCTACCTTCACGCCCCCCTTAACCTTACGAGACAGCTCCCTCTGACCCGGCAGCACCTCCAATGTCTTCCGTTCCCCCCGCTTCCGTGGGAACGCCGCGCCCCTGTACTGGAGCCTTCCATTCAGCCCTGCCCCCAGAGCTTGCCACCTAGTGTCACTTACCCTACTCACAAGAGGTGGACGCGTCAGCTCCCGCCGTCTGCATCTCGGCGTCCTCCTCCGCCTCCTCAGTCGGGACCTCGGTAACGTCTGCCTCCGCCCCCTCCGTCGGCTCCGTCCCCGTCTCATCTGTCGCCTCTTCTGCTTTTGCTCCTTTAGGCCACCTCTGACCACACCGACTGCATAATCCTTTGCCCGTGCTATCCCCGTAACGCGTCCTCGTTACCTGCACCAGCTCGAACTCTCCGTTAGCGAGACTCTGTATGGAGGCAGAGGCCATTCCTCCTGGAATCACTCGCAGGTCCGGTCCCATGTAGGTTGGCTGCCGCAGCTGCTTCGCGTAAGCCCGGAGGGCCTCCGGTCCCGTGTAGTCCCTATGCCACGGCATCAGTCTGTCCTTAACCGATTCCCCCTCCTCCTCTGTATCCTTCCTTTTTACTGGCTCTGCTTCCTTGATTACCTCCTGTATGGAGACTACTCCCTCCGTCGAGGCCACACTCCCCCCTGCCGCCTCATGTAGCTGGGCCCCCGTCACCAGGACTAACCTATCTGTCTTGGGTACGGGTAGAATCCTGTCGCTGTTGATGTCCTCCTGAATCGTCTCCGTCCCCTCGGGGACGAGGACCATAGTATCGGCCTTACCTCCTTCCTCCCCCCCTTCTATCTGGAGGAGAAAATCGCCCCTAGGGGACTTCACTATTAGTCCGTCCAGTCCAATCGTTATGCACCTGGGGTTCCGGGTTATCTGATACGGTGTAACTCCTTCTCCAGTCCTCCCTGATCCCGTGCCTGTCTTTGGTGGAGGGGGCTGCCTCTCCCCCCCCTGACCCCTTTTTACCTTTGGTCGGGGTAGTCCTCTCCGCTCCTGACGTGCTTGCCCTCGCCTCCAGGTAACTTTCCCCCATATAGTCCCCCGTCCCGGGGGTTTCTACTGACCTCGTCCGTCTTTCTGGGGAGGTATCGGACTTGTTCTCCGGTGTAGATCTTGACCGTAACCCAGGTAACAATTCAACGTCAATTTAATGTTGTTTTAATGTTGATAATGGGTTAAATAAACGTTGGGAAACAACGTTAAATTGCAGTAAAAATCGTGGACTCAAATAAACGTTGATTTGATGCTCAAAACAACGTTCATTTGATGGTTCATTTGACGTTGTTTTGACGTTCATAGAACAACGTTAATTGGCTTAACAAAAGAACAACCTATTTTTGATGTTATTATCTACCTAATGAACGTTGATTTACTATTGATTTAGTGTTGATTTAACCTCAAAATAATGTTGAAATAATGTGTCATTAATTTCTCTGTTATTGTAATACTTTTTATTTAATTCAGAATCATCACTTCATATATTCCTGTGCACATACCCATAAGCTTGCCATTGGGTATAATCATCAGGGCAGTCCATCATTTCATGTTGTATACATAGAAGTACACATGGGATAGGGGGTTATGTCTCTCTCTGATCTCTAACCATAAGGTGTGTGGCCAAATATGATATCTCTAGGTGGATATGGTATAAATTTTTTTATGTGTCATAAGTTGGAACAGATTCCATAATTGAATTCTGAAGTCATGGTTAATATAATCTAAATCATATTGTTATTATTTTGATATGTTTACTTGAATATGATATGGAATGACAATCATACTACAGTGTTTGGTTCTGAGGCCACCTGGTGAGATATACTGAAACCAGGAAAAACGTTAAATAAACGTTTTTTTAACGTTTTTCTCTCAACAGCACATGGTGCAAATATTCCCTATTATCGACCAGTACTATTATTATTTCTCTTGTTTACTGCAAATATACAGAATATCTATTACATAGGGGTATACCATGGGGTGCTCTAACACTGATTCTTTGCAAATTTTTAACAACCATGATATAATTGTGTCTTGATTCTTCATAAAATGTCCATGATCTCAAAACAGTGTTAATCCCCATAGACAAATGAAAATGGTAATTATCATATGAAATGATGTATATATTTGGATGATTTGTTGTTCCAAGGGTGCCTGCTTACCAATTGTTTGAGTTACAACAGAAAATTAGATAGAAAAGGATATTGATTAAGATAAGTCAAGTATTTCATTAATAGGGGCAGCAAACACTATGACAGAATAGCACATTCAATAGATCTTATACAGATTTCAAATGGTGATGTCATATATCAAGGTTATTCTTCACTCTCCTCATGTTTGAAAACCATTTTTATCTTAAGGTATACCTCCTTTTGGATTATCAGCCAAAATATATGATATCTATGTATATTTTAGTTTACATCAGTTATTCACTGAACGTTGAATTAATGTTATGTAAAATGACGTTTTTTTCCTGAACGTTAATTCAATGTTGAGCAGAAAAACCTCATTTTCATGAACGTCTATTCAATGTCAAATGAACATTTTCCATTTGAGGTTATTAGGATGAGGTAAATTAAAGGTCATTTCAACGTTTTTCACATGACGTTAAGAAGATTGACCAATAAAAAACGTTTATCCACGTTGGATTAATGTTCTTTGTTACCTGGGAAGAGGTCCTCCGTGCTACGTCTAGGCGTCCAGGGAACTCTTTCCACCTCTGTTCGGGGCGGGGTCCGGGAGAGACCGACGCCCTCCAACATTTCCTCCAGTCCCGTAGTCCTGGCACTTTTCTTCCCCCGGGGGCTCTTCTACTGTTTAGGGGGGTTCTTCTCTTCTTTCGTGGCCTCTCTCTTTAGCTTATCCTTTTTCTCCTTCTCTCTCCTGGCTTCCTTGTCTGCTAACGCCCGGAGTCGCTCTGCCTCTACTCTGTCTTCCTCCTCCTTCTTCCTGAGATTTTCTACTCTCTCTGCCTCTTTCCTATCCTCCTCCGCCTGCCTTTCCTTCTCTATTCTCTCCTTCTCCGCCTTCTCCTTCGCCTCCCTCTTTTCTTTCTCCGCCGCTAACTGTCTCTGCCTCTCCTTCCCGCGTCTGATAATTTTGAGGTACTCTCTGGCCAACTCCGGGCACGCCGCAACCTCGGGTGGTAGCACCACCTCCTCCTCCTCTTTGTCTGGCTGGCCAGTCACCTGGCCCTGACCAGTCTCCTCCGCCTCCGTATGCCGCGCGGTGTCCCCTTCTCCCGCCTGGACTGCCCCGGTCTCCTCCGTCCCTGTGTCTGCCTCGTCCTCCTTCCCCTCTGAGAGGATGGAAGCATCTCTGGTGGTGGAGGTGTCCTTCTCCTCCGACTGGAGGGAGGTACTCTGTTATGGACTGTTCCTCCTCCTCCGATGACTCCGAGCCGTCGGCGTCCCGACGCCCTGGTGATTTAGGGTCCTGCCTGTCTGGCCCCCTGTCTGTTGTCCTCTGAGGAGACTCGGGCAAGTCTATCCTTACTTGCTTCTTGGCCACGCCCATGCCGGTGAAGAGGATGGGCTTGGACCAGCATGTGAGTAGGGGATTCTTTCTCCTTCCTGTATACTCCCGTGAGAACGTCCAACACAGTCCTCCACTCCCCCTTCCATTTTCTCCGGGGCCACCGCCGGTTCCTCTGCCGGCTTCCGGGGTGACCGCCGTGCTTTCTTCCCAGGGAGGGCCTCCGTCTCCTCCAGCTCCTTCCTTTTCAGGCCCTTTCCCCCAGAGCCACTCCGGGTGACTACTCCCTCCGGGACTGCCTGGGGTGGGGTCCACAGACCTGCCAGTTCCTCCAAGAACTTGGAGGCCTCCAGGAGTCCTTCTTTAACCTCCTCCTCCCCTATCCCGATGTCCGGAGACACCAGGGATGACGTGGTGGAAGCCGGGGTGGTCGCCCCCCCGGCCGTCCACATGCTGGGCTGCCGACAAGACGAGGTGCTGGGTTGCTGGTCAGGCCCGGCCGTTCAGGTGCTGGGCTGTGGCTGTGGTTGCTCCACCTTCCGGAGGGCGATGTCCCCGCCGCCTCCGCTGCTTTCTCTGTTTTTTTTCTATCCTCCTCTGCCAAGATCTTCTCCGCTTTAGCTTTCGGAAGCCCCAGGGGTAGGGACATGGTTTCCTCGGGCTGTACCCATGGACCCCTCTCAGGGTGGCGGCGCCCCACGTGGCGCTGCATGTCATCGCCCCGGTCCTGTGCCACCATGTGCAGGCACCCGGCCTCCGGGCACCTGTAGCCGTCCTGATAATTTTCATGCCTTTTCAGATGTCTCGTCATCCCATCTTTCCTCGCAAAGTACCAGACTCTTCCGTCCGCCTTCGCCCTGCACTGGTCACACTGGAACTTCGGGATCCATTCCCCGTCAACTAGCTCTGTCTTTACGGGCTTGCCCTCGATGGTGTGCTGTCTTCTCATGATGATCGTCTTCGGCCACTCAGCGGTGGGTTTAGTGAGATCAATAGAGTTTGCTCCATCCTTATATTCCCGGCCTCCGCCCGCCTCCGCCATCCTGGCCCCTCCCCTTCTCTCCTCCTGACCAATCAGCGGCCGCGGTCCTCCTCCCTCCGCTTTGGTAGGATTCCCCCATCTTTCTCGGAGTGGTTCCGCGCCTTTCCAAAGCTTTCCCCCGCTCTCCTGGGGTGACCTCCCCCTCCTGCTCCCCTCCGTCCGTGCGCTCCCCCGGGGGGCTTGGGAGCCACACAACGACCGCCATCTCTCCGCATGCCGCCCCAGTATGGCCTTCCTCTCCGGATCTTCGCGTCTTCTCCTCCATTCTGCCCTTTTCACGTCGTTCCGGGCCCGGAGAGCAACTCTCTCTGCTTCGCACGTCCCTTCATCGGCCTCCTCCAGGGGAGAGATGTATTCCTCGTCAAGTGGGGGCTCGTCCTCGGGGCATACGCCCCTCTAGGGAGCCATAGCTCCCCATCTGGCTGTCTTCCTCTCTCCCTCCAACCACTCCTCATACCATGAACTAGTATCCGTCGCCATCTTGCATGCTTTGGGAGTAGACGCCGCCTCCGCCCGGCTGTCCCCGGGAGCACCTCTCTTCAAGTCCCGAATGACCTCTCTTACCGCCCCCGCTGACTCCTCCTCCTCCGACTGGGCTGAATCCGTCTCCTCATCTGGCCCCTGGCTCTCCTTACCTGGCTCCTCCTCCTTCGATGAGTCCTGGCCCCCGTGGAGGGGCCCTGGGGGAACCTTCTTGAGGGCGTCATAGTGCACCAACTTGGTGACCTTCCCTTTTTTTATTTTATATACCGCTTCACCGATTCTGGCCATTATCTCCCACGGTCCTGTCCAGTAGCTCTGCAGCTTAGGAGTCAACCCTTTCTTCCTCCGCGGGTGGTAGTAGAATACTCTTCCCCCGACGTCAAAAGTGCCCTCCTCGGCCCTCGCGTCATAGTTTCTCCGTTGCCTCTCCACCGCCTGCCCCAGATTGGCTCGCGCTGTCTTGTAGGCCCGGCTCATGCCTTCCTGCAGTTCGGCCACATATTCCACGCTGGCCCTTGCACTGTTCTCCAATGGGTAGATCAGGTCCAGGGGTACGGCTGTCTCCCTCCCCAACATCATTGCATTGGGGGACACCCCTGTTGACGAGTGGACTGATGATCTATAGGCCGCCATTACGAACGGCAGCTGCCGATCCCAGTCCCTCTGCGTCTCCGCCACCACCGTTGCCAGGAGCATCTCAATCGTGCGGTTCGCCCTCTCCACCATCCCGTCACTTTGCGGTCGGAAAGCACATGTTCTGGTTTGTTTTACTCCCAGCAGGGCCACCACTTCCCGGAACAATGCCGATTGGAAGTTTTTCCCTTGGTCGGTGTGTATCTCCACCGGTGCCCCGATGCGACAGACTAACTCCTCCACAAACTTCCTGGCGATGGTGGGCGCCTCTTGGTTGGGGAGGGCATAGGCCTCCGTCCACTTGGTGAAGTAGTCGGCCACCACCAGGATAAACTGATTCCCTGCTGATGTCATGGGGAGTGGTCCCATCACATCCATGGCCATCCTTTGCAGTCCTGCCCCTACATGTCCCATCCGTGCTCTGTGCGGGGGAGGGCCTGCCTTTCTCCTGATACAAGGTTCACACCTTTCGCACCATAGTGTCACGTCCCTCCGGAAGTCCGGCCAGTAGTACCCGCCCTGTAGACGCCTGATGGTTTTATTACGTCCCAGGTGGCCGGTCAGTGGTTCTCCGTGCACCTCTCGTAACACCGTCCTCCGCTCCTCCGTTGGTACGGCGATTTGGAAGTGTTTCTTTCCTGCCTCCGCCATCCACCACCGACCCAAGACCCCCTTCTCCACGGACAACCTGGTTGCCTGAGCGTGCCATGCCTTCCTTTCTTAGTCCCAGTCCCTCCTCTCTTCTTCCCCCGGGGTCTCCGTCCCTTCCACCCAGCACTTTACCCTTCGGAGGAGCGGGTCCTCCGCCTGGAGTACCGCCCACTCTCGCCCTGGGGGTCTCACAGGTAGCGTGGTTGGGTTTTCATTTCTCCCTGCGAGGCTTTGGCTCTGTGCCCGTGTGAAAACACGACAGTGGAGTGTCTGCTCCGCCTCATCCTACCTCCTACATTGTCTACACAGAGTTCTGGAGAGTCCATCTGCATTCCCATGCAGCCGTCCTGGTCTGTGCTGGATCTGGATGTCGTAGGTCCCTATTATCTGTAGCCACCGAGCCAGTTGGCCCTCCGGCTCCTTGAAATCCAGTAACCAACGGAGAGAGGCATGGTCTGTCCTCACTCTGACTGGACCAACAAGTAGTGCCTGAATTTCCTAAGCCCGAACACTATTGCAAGGAGCTCCCTTCGGGTTACGCAATAGTTCCTCTCCGCCTTTCCCAGGGTTCGGCTCCCGTAGGCCAGAACCCTCTCCACTCCGTCTTGGTCCTGGGCCAGTACCGCCCCCAGTCCTGTATCGCTGGCGTCGGTGTCCATTACCAGGGCCCCTTCTGCTTGGGGGAATGCTAGGATGGGCGCCTCTGTTAGTCTCTTTTTGAGCTCCTGGAATGCCGCTTCGCATTCCCCCGTCCACTTGAACGCTCTCCCCTTCTCCGCCAATGAGCTCAGCGGCTTGGCCACCATAGAAAAATCAGATACGAACGTCCTATAGTACCCCGCCAAGCCTAAGAAGCTCCTCACCTCCGTAACGCTCTCCGGCGTAGGCCAGGACTGCATGGCCTCAATTTTGGACAGGTCCGTTTCCACCCCCTCCTGACTCACCTGGTGGTCCAGGAACAAGACTCTCCGCCTCGCTAACTGGCACTTTGACGGCTTCACCTTCAACCCCGCTGTCCTTAATCGGTCCAATACTTCCCCCAAGCGCACCAGGTGCTCCTCGAAGGTATGCCTCCGCCCCCACCGCCGTCATTACTGCTGCCTGCAGATCCTTGGGTTGGGACTGATACACCCACTGCCGTAGCGGGTTCTCCAGACACAATAAAAACCTATCTAGAGCCAGAGTGTCCGTCGTCCGGGCATCCGCCTCGGGGTACGCCAGGCGGGTGTATTTCATGAGGTCCTCCTGCAGCTCCTGGAGCCCTTCTCCTGTCTTCCGAACTCTCGTTCTCAGGAACGCCTTATACGTCTCCTCCTGGTTTGTAGGTTCGAACCGCTTCACTAGAGCCTTCCTCAGGTCCCGGTACCCGTCGGCGGTGGCCGGTTTCCGCCCCATGAGGAGTCGTCTTGCAGCCCCCGTCAGACTCAGGCCCAAAAACATTCCTGCATCCGCCTCCAACCACCTATTTACCTTGACGCACAGATCGAAATGGTTCAAGTAGTCCTCCAGGTCCGTTGTTCCATCGTACCTTGTAGGTTTAACCACGGGCTTTCTTTTGGAGCTACCCTCTCCGTCGGCCCCTCCCCGCCTTTCCAGCTCGGCCTCCTGGACGCCGTCCTCCGTCTTAACCCTCCTGTACTCTCCTCCTGCTGCCTCCGGCATTTTCTCCCGTTTCACCGCCTCCTCCATCACTCCCTCCCTCCGCCACCTCGTTTTTTTCCGGGGACGCCTGGCGCCTCCGTCTCTGGTCTTCGGGTCGATCCCCTACCGTCAGGCCCCAATCTCCGCCCTACCACCTCCGGAACGCTTGGTCTGTCTCTCCCTCCCTCTGCGTTCCCTGCCGCACTCCCCGTCCTACCGGGGTCCTCCACTTCTGTTTCTGGCATCTGTCCTCGTCCCCTGGACCTGTACCTTCTTTCTCCCATGGCCACAGGAGATCTGCAGGATCGGGCCCCTTCTCCCTTCTCTTCCCGCTATCTCCTTCCACTCCCGGGCCTTCCTCCAACTGCTCCTGCTCCAACGGCTCTGCCTGCCGTTTGGGGGCCTCCTCCGTTGGTCTCTCCAGTCCCGGTCTCCGGATCGTGATATCCTCGTCCACCACTTCTAGCAGTGTTCCTCGCTCCTCGCGGCCATCTCCTGTCTCTGCCTCCCAGTCTGGAATCGGTGCTGCTTCTGCCATCTTATCCTTCCTCTTATCAGTGTGGGTCCATAGAAAAACACCGCTGTCACCAATGTAGCTTTTTTATCGGAGTCCACTATTGTAATGCGGAAGTATCACACAACTCGGCTTCTTGTAATTAATGACACTTTATTGCCTGGCATTCTCTGCCATACCAGCTAAGTATCCTTGTGTAAATCCTAGCCTATGGAGGGGAAGCCTGAAGATGTAGACACCAGCACCCGTGGATCCAGACTGACTCAAGGTGTTGATCCCCTCCTATTTATACGCTTCCCGTTCCTCCAACGCTGGCGTCTCCGACAGAGATCCAGCGTCGGAGGAACCCTCCTCCGAACGCAGGTAAATAGAACATTTTGGTGTGACTCCGAGGTCGGCGGCTCCTCCGTCCCCGCACCAGGACAGTTTCGGCATCGCCCCTGAGCCCTCGGTCTACACCGACATACATATATGGTAATACGAGAACGTCTGACGTGACTCCGGGGCCGGTGGTTCCCCTGCCTCCGCAACAGGACAGCTCCGCCACCACCCTCGACCCCTCGGTCTACGCCACTATATATATATATGAATATCAACATCCACTTATGCCCATAATTGTAATGTAATAAGTGGCCTCTTGCTCCCAAAGGCAATTGCATATTAGGACCTTCAGCCAATGCCAGAACCATCATTTCACATATGCACGTCAATCTTAACAATAATAGCTATTAATGTCAAGTGTTCATTATCTAACATCTCTTGTGAGGTCAAGCTTATCAAAGATAACAAAGGAAATCGCTTGCATCATCATCATAACACTAATGAACGGAAATTCATTTAGGATACATTCAGGATTACTTGGAGCATGTTCTCTTTAAATCATCTTTTGATATAATCCGACATGTTTCATTTCCTTTTGAGAGAGAAAGTGATTCATTGTAGAAACTACACTGGTTCACTGCAATATAATTATGGTGGTTCACTAGTCAATAATATAAGGATTCCTGGTAGATTCAACAGTTACTTTTTACAGTGTACACCTATTTATGGCAGTATAATTTCATGGCAACAAAGAATTCATTTGATTATGCTATCTGTGGCCAGGTCAGGGAAACATGCCTCCGGGGGGAAATGGCTTTTTAAGGTTTAAGTCATGGGCTTTGAAGTGAGATATCTTAAGCTAAAATATCCCTGGTAGTTTTGCTGTAATTGCTAATCAAACATAGGTTGGTGTGTACAAATGGAAATAGGAAATAAGCACTATAAAATGCCAAAATATATACAGTTTTGTGGAAAAATAACCAAAGAAATGTGATGTTTTTATCATAAAATTGGTTCTAGGGGGAATTTTTGAGTTCTGTTTTCGGTTCTGGGTTCCTGAATTTCAAAACAAGTTTGTGGCAAAAATTCCCAATTGGAATAGGGGAGTGGTTTCCATGGCAACCAGAAATTGCCCTATCTACCAATTTTCTATGTTTCCATGGCAACCAATGTTCCAAATATGGAACATTTTCAGTGGAGATGGAACGAATTTAAGCATACCACTGGATTCCTTATCAAAAATTGGTCTAAAGCTTTTTTTTAGCATATTTGCCAGTGTTTTACCCATATATATATATATATATATATATATATATATATATATATATATATATATTCTGCCCCCTAGTGACCAAAACCAGTACTAAAAATTCCCCCCGGAGGTGCATTCTTCCCCGTTGGGCCACAATTCTGATAAATTTCTCATTATGTTTTTCAGCCTTGTGAGCAGAATGTGTACCAGACGTTAGCCAGGGTAGAGGATGTGGCCAACAACACACTGCTACCTACCACAGACAGACAACATCTACACATTACCATTAACCTGATGGACAAGCCACCCCCACCACCTCAAAGGTATGCTGAAGTACGACAGACCCTCTGACAGCTATCTTAGATATCATAAATTGTTGAATTTTGTGAATCCTGTCAGACGTCACTCACCAATCACTGTGTCTTTGTCACAGTAGTGGATCTGTTGTTGTGAGACCCTGTCCGTTTTCTCACGATATGACTAGAAACGCGGCCGTTGCTGCAGTTGTGGATCCCTGGCTTTACATGCGGCACATGTATTCCTTTGCTCTGTCTGTTATTGTTGACATTGTACAGTACACTGGAGTATCCTTTCTGCTTGCCCCTTTGACTCCAAATTTAAAGAAATGACAGACAGAACAAAGGAAATTGTGTACTGCATGTAATGATAGCTGCTGTGGCTGTGTTGAATTGGAACCTCGGCTATTGGCCACTAGCTGGTCTGGAGCTGGTTAAGGCGAAACACACTGATAAGAACTGATAAGATGGGACCAGCATGTCCCTGGAAGTGGGTATTAACCAGGGGCAAGGTACCCATCATGGTATGTCTTATCAGTGTGTTTTACCTCAACCAGCGGAATTAAAAATGGCTGCTCCACTAGGTCTCCATACTGAGCCCTATAGATAAGTAGCGAGAGGAACTGAATCCAAAGAACTCATTGTAGTATAAAACAAAATGGGCCTGTAGTGGTGTGTCCAAGGGGTACTAAATTTCTAATGACAAAATAGAAGCGTTTTTATCATTGGAATTGAACAATCAAAGGGTTTTTATCATCCTAAATGAACAAGGGATGTGGTTGCCAAAAGAATATTCTGTTGTTTCAAATTCTATTGCCCTGTGGACAACCAGCTTATGATGTATAGATGCACAGAAAAAAAAAGTTAGTAGATACTAATTTAATTTAGCCAAAACTACTGATTAGGCAAAATACCCAACACATTAGTAAAATCTTCCTAACATGTTAGTAGTATCAACTAACCTATTCAGGCAAGCTGACTTGACTCAGCCAAGAGAGAAAATCGGTCATTTTGTCTGAGGGGTAGTAGTTTTGTCTAGTGGGTAGTAGATTTCTTCACACCAGGTGGCAATGTGGTTTCCATGAGGATTTTTCTGGCAAATGTATATCATGGAAATGCCTATCAATGTGAAAATCATGGCACCTTCAATGACTATCGACATGATAAAGCTTGTACAATCCAACCTGGCATAGGATTTGACAGAATAAACCTAATTAGTTTATGTGTTATTGAAGGAGCAAGGAGGAAGAATAGAAACACCTTTTCTATGGAAATTCAAATTACTCATATATCCACATCTGTAACCTTATGACAAACCAAGAGCAACTTAATTCAGTGGTTGTAAACGAAAATGATGTGAGGCATTGAACTTGCTTCTTAAATGGAGAGGCTCTGTTCTGGGGTGTCTTAAACGATGTGGAGTTTATACGAACCATTTCAATTAGGATAAAAGAATTGCTATATTGCTTGAAAGTCTATGGAGTTAGTGAAAAGGTCTAAGACAAGTTAGAAGAAATCAGGCAAGTCGGGCATTTTTCCCAAGGGTTAGGCGTATACTCCCAAGAAAACTTTGGTGGTTTGGCAATGTACAAACTCCTAACTTGGGTTAGCAAGTCCAACATATGTTAGGCAAAATGCCTAAGATATTCAAATTTGTGTGTGCCCTAGAATACTTTGTTCAGTGCCACATCTCCTGATCAGCTTACCTCTCTGTCCCAGTCCTGTTTGAGCTATAAATACGTGTAAGATAATACTAAACCCCTACAGGCCTCCATCTCCCCTCACCCACACCCACCACCTTCATGTTTCATATCCTCATTACTGTCAACTAAGCAGCTCTCCCATGGGCAGTCTGCACAACTTGGTATCTATACCTTTGGGTTAACTATTTTATGCCAACAGGTTTATATGTTTCTTGATCATTGTGATTCTCTCTATCAGTGCTGGTTAGTCTGCTTGAAAGCACAGCATTGGAGCATCATGCTGACCCTCAATTGGAGTGAATTAACAATGTCGGTAAACATGATGCATGAATGCAGCCCTGGCGAGTTATACATGTCTTCATGTATCATGCCAACCAAATAGCATGATACATTGAGGCATTATGAGACCCCTGATTGGTTAACTGGACTCGCCGGCTGCATTATAATCAGTTTAACTCCCTGTCCTTCCAGGTAGAAAAGCCAAAAGAAATCTCTGATTAATTCGAGATTCAGTAGCCTACAGACAGGGAAGGAGAACCTGCTTTCTCAATATCATTCGACATTAAAGCTTATAATCTATTAAACTCATGATTCAGTCGTCTTAGGGAAGGCTTGGGGGGAGGGGGTGGACTACTCAGTAGATTATTAAAAATGGTAGATGTATTCATGTATATCTTTAATTCCCAAAACAAATTGATGTTTCAACATTATTTTCTGATCTACAGTTTAGTAAGGCTATATGAAAAGTTTTTCCCCTAGCAGGCCATTCGGTCCCCCTGCAGATTCTTTTGTTCTGCAGTCCTGGATTGATTTTGGCAGGGCCAAACACGTCAAGATTATCATTGTCAGGAAAGGAATAATGAAAAGCAAGAATTCACACACTATCCTAATCATTTAACTGTTTAAACCTTAACAACAATAATGCCTTTTCTTTTAGGCTTTACAAACGTTGTTGATGGTCAGATTTGCAAGCCGTAAATACCAAAGTTTAGCCCAATGTCCCAAGATTACAGCAAGACATTCACTCCGGCAGTCTGGCAATTTCCACTGGCCCGGCAGTAGTTTTGCCGGGGGCAGCAGTTTAGCCGGGAAAAGCCGATGTACAATGAGTCTTCATATTGACTGGAAGTAGCCCCAAGAATTTCCCTAGAAACGCTCGATGTTTGGATCCACTAAATTAGGGATAAAACATGGAGGGCAGAGGCAAATGAGAGACCAAATAAGGAAGTGGGGAGGACAGGTGGAAAGTGGTAAAGCTATACACTCCTCCAGTTACAGCTAAAAGGCAATTTGCAGCTGCTGGCTGGTAATGATTGAACTGCTATCTACTGAATCAACTGCTAAGCAGTATTTGGATAAAAGAGATGTCCAGACCTCTAGCCAATTGGTAATGCATTTAGGAGTGAGTAATAGATGTTTAATGCCCTTTCGGCAGCTTATGTCATATTCATGGTGATAATTACATTGCACAATTTCTCAGAGGAATGTGTTGGTGCCCACACATATGTGCACCACACACATCCGAGGAGATATAGACCTTTTTAAGTGGGCTAGGGAAGCCCCGCAATGCAATAGGAGATAATGGAGGCACTTAATATGGTATGGTACCCCCAGGATGATAATAAATCATTATGGTGTCATGCTGCAGCAATGCAGCTGCAATGAGCAAGCATTGCATCAGGGTATCATGCTGGCCACCCAATGGTGCAGTGATTCTTCAGAATTGGCATGATAAATGAATGCAGTGATACTTTACCTTGCTGCATCCATGCATCATGCAAGTTATGCATCAAGCAAGCCAAATGTATGCAGAGTGGCTTGACACACAATGTTACCTTTAGAGGGTTAAATAAAGGTTAATATTTCCTGCTTCCATGGATACTAGTCTCACAGTCACAGAGCTATGGCTCTTTAGCCCTATGAGATTATGATCCTGAATGAAAAACACAATACTATTTATAGGCTGCTGAACCTCTTTGGGAATTACTGATTGCTCCCCTGAATCACTCTTATCGTGAGGTTTTCTAATTTTAGATATTATAGCTATTAGAAAAAAAAGAATTAGGACAGTTTACAGTATTAAAGTAGACACACCATTATGATGAATATAATATATTGGCATGTACTGCACTGTAAAAACAGTGTTTAGGGATTAAACACCAGTGTTTAGAAGTTAAACACTTGGTTAAACACTTATTTGTCCCACTTTTCTCAACGCTTCTTAAGTGTTAAATGTGTTCAATTTTAAACGCGTTTAACTAGGAAGTGTTTAACCAAGTGTTTAAATGCTAAACACTTAAACACTTCAGTGTTTAGGTGTTTGAGAATAAGTGTTTAAAAGCTAAACACCTAAACACTTCAAGTGTTTAGATGTTTAAATGTTGGTGTTGAGAAAATTTGGTGTGTATCTTTAAACACCTTTTTTGCAGTGTGGGAGAAGGGGTCTCAGAGCTCCCTGCACTAAGCCCTATTTTCGCAGATCGTGTCAAAGTTTAGGATTGCCAATCGCCTCAAATTAGCCCCTGCTCCATTTTTAAGTTGGCTCTCATAATATCCGACCTTTTAAAGGTATTCAATATATAAAAAGCCCTGTCATAACACCGCTTTATTGTACATGTGTATATAGAAAATTGCCCAATTGACTATTTCCATTGATATTGCGCAGATTACCTGGGCACTTGGGTTAAAAAGGATATTCGGAAGTTGACATAGAATTTGACATTTTGTGTTTTAATCTATTCATGCAAGTTTGTTTTTTTTAAATCAGGAGCCGATATATAACTTATGGACAAAAGTCTTCTTTCACAGGGCCCCGTTTCATTGTGAAATGAAACGGGACCCTGACTTATGTATGGAAAACCTTCTTACATATCATCATGATGTTGATATTCAAAGTTTGATAATTAGTTTCATACAAATTGAAGTAATAAGCCCCGAACACTTTGTATGCATTCTTTGGAGGGCATTTCTCAATCATTTCAATTATTACTTTTCATAAATGCTGTGTGAAAGAGTGTATGAAACTACAACGTATTGCAGGTGTTCCTGTGCGATGCCATGAAATGAGACCCCATTCAAAGATGTTTTTAATATCTTTACCTTTACTTTCCCTAGTTTGTTTTTCTCAAAGGTGGTTAAATCCATGTGTAATGAATTCTTACCTGGTGAGTACACCCAGGGCCACACTCCTGTATCATGTCCCTAGTGAATAAAGCCTTGTGTCCTCAGGGCGATAGAATTGGTACAGACAAAATTTCAGACGACAAAAATATGTCCAGCGTCCATTCCCGATGATAAAACCATGTTCATCATCCAATTCCGATGATGAAAATCAAATATATTTTTGCCAAAATAGGGTGAAAAAAAGACTTTTGTCTGCTGACTTTTCAATTGTCGGTCGACGAATGTGGTGCCGACAAATGTGGTTCTATTGGTGTGTGGACACAAGGCTTTAGATCAACAGATATGTATTCATGCATCATGACATGGGCAGCACACAGTCAAAGGGTTAAGTGTCCCAAGTAAAAAGAGAGTGTCTTGTCCACTGCCTCACCTGCCGTTCAGTTTACCCGTCTGTTACCGTCCTGTTCATGCTAAAAATACTTAGGTTAATACATTGCACCGAGTGCAATGTATTAACCTAAAGGCCTGGCACCAGTCGAGGCATTCGGAGTACGGCCGAGGGATCAATGCTGGTTTGTAAGGCCACCCCCTATTGGTCCTCCCCATGTAGGTCAATGTTGATCCCTGAGTCAACTTACTACCCTCCCAAGCATAGTTAGGGACTGGTACCTAGCCAGACCTGGCTGGGGTGGAAGGGGTTGGAAGAAACAAGCTAAGGTTGTGTAGTTAGCATTCGAGGTCACCCCCACCCACAATGCATTGCATATGGTTAGAAAACCGCTGCCCGAATGCCTCGACTCAGCTTTTCGGCCATTTTATTTTCATTATTGTGGTGTGGAGCATTATATATGCTGTAAGGGGCCATATTTGCTGCCTCATAATCATTTAATAGAAACGATAGGAGCTTCAGTAATCATTTATCTGGGGGAAAGTTCTATGAATTAACTACAATTATTAGTATTGCTCAAATATCATTTTACTTGATACTAGTGATATACTTAAACAGACAGTTTGCAGGCCGTGTGGTGCCTCATAAGTAGATCTTGATTGATTGCTACATAAGGTTCTAGGCTAGGGGTAGGAAATCTGTATACATACTACAAGTATACCTATACTAGGTACATACCCCCTTCCCCCTACCCTACCCCAAATAGGAACCTATGCAAATTAGCCATGTGGTTTTAGTCCAGCAGCAATGTTGTCATAAGGATGAGCGTGGACTAGGCTTAAAACAGCCCATATGAGCATATAAAGGTAAAACTCTAAATGTTAAGGTTAGGATACCTCCTATACATGGAAATGAATCTGCTCTGGACCCTTAATTGCATTCAAATTGAATCAGATTGTTCGGAATGCCATCAATAATCAGGCTGTAAGATGACCGTGGGCTAAGAGTGGCAGGCCTTATATAACATACCCACAATCACTAAGCCGAGTTTTTGGACCTAGTAAGAGCCTGGGCTCCCTACATCTCTCTGTATCTGTGGAGTAGGCAGTTGGTTCAACACAATGTCATTACCTTGAATCCTTTTAAAGGAAAGACCATTTTCATGATGTATTCTTTTGGTAGATATTTTTGAAGTTATTCGAGACTTACCAGTAAGATGAGGTATGATTAAGATTATACCGAGGGTACCTAGCGGTTCAGGGAATATAACCAGCATCGGTCATCGGCGGACGAGGTTCAGCTGAGCATTTAGTTAGTGAAAGCGAGCAATTTGGCTATTTTTGAGCGAGTAACATGACATATCCTTGTCTGTTAGTCACCAGGGGGTCACAGATTGACCAGGAAATGGCAGAAACCCATAACTCTGGAATTTTTAGTACCGGGGGTACTGATCAGTCCAAGCCTGGGCTGCCCAGGAGGAGGGACGCCACCATGACCTAGTTCCATAATAGCATCATGCTGATCCGCCTAGAGTGGCTCGATCCTTTTTGCATGAAGTGTGAATGTAGACCTGGGGAGTAGCTCTCCAGGGCTGCGTTCATGCACCGTAACGAGTTGGGATTATATAACAGAATGGTTCTATGTTAAAATCAACAGGGGAATGAGCAGTATTCTCAAATACACTGGGTTAGTGACAAGCTTCTACCTGTAGACACATGTGTGCAGTGAGTTGTCCTGTATAATTACTGTCATATACCCTAGCTAAGACTAGCCAGTCACTCTGCAACAGAGTGACCCACAAAGGCTTTACCAAAATAGCCTTACCTGTAGGTTATGCTACTTGGGGGCAGCAGTATCCACCATTTGTTAAGAATGTATATGCTTATAGCAAGAATATTATAGGTTCCCTAGGATGTGTTACTCCATAGAGTACTATAGTGCAAGCCACCCCCCTCTACCCCCCCCCCCCCCTTAAAAGTAGGCTACCTTCTGTGTTCAGTACTGAGTCCTATGTAAGATAAGGGGGTTTATGGAGATGTCAGGAATCTTTATCAGAGTGATTTCAACTGGAAACAAGGGGCCACCTATACCAAAAAATCCTGCTTAATCCAGAATTTGTGGTCTTGATTCTCAAAATTTGGCCAAAGGTACCTAAAAATGAGGTTCGATGATGAGAATATTTTAAAAATGTAAAAGGTTATATTGAAAATGATTGGAACTTTTTATAGATGCAACATGCTAATCAAAGTCAGTACCTCAATCTACATATCCCAATGTTTGCCTATCTCAACCTGACAAGTACTCTGCCTGCGTATGGCTCTGCCTCTCCCACATACTGCCTATCCCTTAGTCTGCCTATCACTCATACTACCTATCCCTTGAAACATCTAGAGTTTAATTAGGTTTTCCCTCAAATGGCTTAAAGGATTAAAGTTTACCCCTCACCTTTGTACCTAATTTTCTCTGTACATTCTTACCTTTAGTCTACCTATCCTCAATCTGCCTATCATTAACTTTACCTATCCCTCATGGTGACTATCCCCCAACTCTGCACATCCCTCATGTTTGACTGGCACATCTGTGATATTACCTAGCACCAATGTATCTTTTGAATATGCTCACCTTACAAGGTACCCTCTGTGCCTATCTCTTCAACTGTTTATTACACATGCTACCTATCCTCCTTGCTACCCATCCTCTTCAATACCTATCCCTCATACTCACTTGTATATACAAGTGCCTGGACTCTGAGATTGAAGGTAACATAGGGCTACCTGCCTTTAGGTTAGTCCAGTGTTAAAACTGACTGACTGAGTGCATGCATAAAAATATTATGGGGATTGTATCATGGACTCACCTCACTGGTAGAGTATATATAGCAGTGCCTATACATCCTATACAATACAGTTCCTGTAGATTAACAACACTTTTGCTGTAATTCTACACTACAGTTTCTGTAAATGTACAGCAATAGTTGCTGGAACCTCAGTTGTCAGCAAATGTTTCGGTAAATTTACAGTATTTTCTGCTGTTCATTTACAGAAAATGTTGCTGTTATTTTACAACAAATTGTTCTGAAGATCTGAATGATCTTGCAGTATGGTTACAGTGGTTGTTACTGTATGATTACTGTGGATTGTGTTGTAGAATTATAGCAACTCACCTCCTGTAGATTTACAGCAAAATGTATTGGAACCAAAGTTGCCAAGGGTTTTTGCTGTAAAATAACCCTGCCTACTACTAACAGTGTGTATCATGACCCTTGGCTAGCTGGACACCCTCGCCGAATTGTTACTGCCCAGTGAACCTTATTTCACAGATCAATTTTCAGTTCACCTCCCTTAAGGTGTAAATAACAATTTGTTGCTCGGATTAAATTTGAGATGCAGTAGCCACCAGACAAGGAGGACACTCCTGATTGCTCAGTCACCGATAGCTAGCTCACAATATAAATGACTGTTGGTTAACTTGTTTTAGTTTAGGGTAGAATAGGGTCGGATGTAGTAGACTGGGTTATCATCAAGCCTTTCAATACTATATAGTGCATAACAGCATTGTGCCCATTTCTTGTCATGATGCGTGACTGAAGATCTGCCAGATCTACTTGGATATGCATAAAAAGGTAAAGGACAAGAACCATATATACATGACTGTACATAGGTAAAGTCTCGGTACAGCCTGGGGTTATAAAGATGGTAGTCTAAAATAAACTAATCGCAATCGAACTATTGTAATAGCAATATACAATAATTGTTGGTTTAAGTCACCTTAACACGATCCTATGAGTCAGATTAGAATATCATTAGATACGATCAATGTTTTCGAAGACACCATTGGGCTCCCTGGTTCTAACTTAATTCCAAGAGAAAACTTCCAATGTTGAATGGCAGAAGTGAAAAAGAGGCAGGACGGCAGAAGTAATATAAACAAGGAAGTGTGGAGGACAGGTGGAAAGTAGTACAGGTGTTACAGGTTAATATATATTGACTACCCAGTGAGTGACAGCTAAAAGGTAATTTGCAGCTGCTTGCTGTTTGTGATGTCACTGACGTCTACTGGACCCACCACTCAGTAGTAGTTGGGTAAAAGGGATGTCACCACCTCCTGGTACCAATAGGAGATAATGGATATTGGTTGACAGCAAATGGTGTGTTTAATCCTCTAAAGGTGGCAGGGGCACCATAGGTATATTTGGCTGGCAGACATATTCAGACCTTCTATGGGATTCGGCTAAGCTCCACTAGGTGGCACAGGGCGGCAGTGTTGCATGCGGCACAGATTTTCTTTTAATCTAGTTTTTTGTTTTTATTTACATTACGCGAAATCGTGAATATCGCGCCATTGACGCAACTGTGCCACCTAGAACAATGGGTTTTGGTGTGTCTGTGACGCCTGTGCCCGTGTTTCGCTAGTGGAGCGCTGGCAATTGTCGGGACCTTCCTTTTCCTATGCCCCTGAAGCGGCATGTCACATTGTACCACAAGGGATAATAGGATCACATTATGCCTTGGTGCAGTAATCCTGGACCGGCCTTTCATTGGTGACATGATTGCTTGGGGTTGTCCATAATACATAAATGTTGTGACATGTTACTTTCCCTTGCTGCATCTATGCATCATGCAGACCAAAAGGCATGACGATTGGATTAAAACACAACGTCACCTAAATTTGAAAAAATTGTTAGGATTTTCTGCATAGAAATTATCATAAACACGTCAGAAGAACAGCATTTCCATTGACCAACATTGTTCTTAGCCTTTCACTGTTTTAATGCCTTCAGAAGAGCTAGTTTATTGGAAAAATAGATCAAGATGGACACTGCTACCACTCCGAACCTCACAAAGCCTATGTCTGCTTAGTCCTATGGGAGGGTAACACTGAATAACATTATGATTATGATAACATCTGGACGTTGATTCAGAAAAAAAAACAATTTTTTCTTCCGTAGTCAAAGAATACATTCAGAAAAGAACAATTTATGGGGGTGATAAGATCTTAATAATTAAATAGGACCTTATGTATTTCCAGTATCTTAATAGTCTTATAATATAAGAATCATGCCTATTTTGAGGTTTAAAATGAAGCAGGAATACACTTGGGTTGAACTGATCTCAGCCACGGCGTATCCTGTCATAAACTAAAACTGTAAACCTTATTATCAATCATTCTCATTGGCTGACGGACCTCTTGTCAGGATTACCAGGTGGTCCCCTGAATTACTAAAACATGCAACATTATTATCACAATTTTGTGAAATATGGACAATCACCTCAATCAGCCCCTATTCCATTTTTAAGTTGCCTCCCATAAAAGTTGACCTTTTACTAACAGTCAGTATATATACCGATATAATACCTTTTCAAACCACCTCTTTCTCTCCAATCCACAACTCTTGTGCAGATTTTACCTAAACGCTATTCACAAGTCTGAATCCTAGAATTTGGCATTTTCTGTTTAATCTACAGATACAAATTAATTTTCTTCCTCAATCCCTTGCGGCCTTTTTGTCATCTCTTTATTGCATCGGGATATTACTTATGAATAAAAGTCCATACATGACCTTTTCTTTCCCAGTGTTCGGTTGATTTTGGCCTGTTGTATGAGGAAACCATTTTACAGCATCGCCCTTCTTATATTATCTTACATAAACATGCTGCTTGATATTCAAAGTGAGTAATAGATGTTTAACGCCATTTCGACAGCAAAAGTAATATTCATGGCGAGAACTACATTACAATTTCACAGGGGAATGTGTCAGTGCCCACGCATATATATGCACTACACACATCCCGAGGGGATAGGAAAGAGGAGAAATAGACCCTTTTAAGTGGGCTAGGGAAGCCCTTTTGATATTCAAAACAATGAACCACATAATTATGTCTTATGAAGTAATAACATCTCAAATCCTGTTGTCCTGTAGATTTTTTAAAACGATAACACTTTATTATACCATGTGAAGTCATAACTTCCGAGGTCATTCTTTAGATATCCTCAGTTACAGCGAACATTTGTACTTTAGGCCAAATGATCAAGAGGTGATTTTCTGCTTACCCATGCCCACCTTGCACACACACAGGGCATGTCTTGAGGGGAACAAACATAGAGCTATTTTAATGGGTTTTTTTTTTTGTTATTTTGGGTCAATTCTAGGACCTGCTAATCGGCAAAACTCATCACAATCGACTTCATTTTGGTAATATTATGTCGTATTTTTTTTCTAACAGAGAGCAATTCTAAGCTTAGTCTAGGTCACCTGCCCAGATGTCATAACCTCCACTATCGAGACTGGTGCCCGAGTCTATTCTAAGCTAGGCTAGGTTACACCCTCAGCCGCAATTGTAAAAGGGCTATAAAGGCCGCTGTAGTGCATACAACAGGATCCAAATCAGAGCGGTATTCATTAGCCGCACGCCAGCCACGCGGCGGGCGCCACAGGCGCACCTCCTCTCTAGCTGGAGTGCGAGCACGTTCAGGTCCGGGCGCGCGCCGATGGCTGGGCGTGCCGCCTATTGAATACCCCTCAGGTCATTGCATTTGTACCTGCAGCAGCTACCAATGGATTCCAGAAATAGAAGCACTCTACTATAAAACCCAAAGATCCAACATACCAAGCCGAGGGGTTTGCTGCAACTTCAAACTCATGTTTTATTGGGCGTCTGAAGCAATAATACCTTCACTCCTCATGTTGAATTTTGCAGAGTTCACGTGGACGGAGGGTGCAGTGTTGAACATGGAGGAATGGTTCGTGTGGCCGCCGCCATGAGGCGCCACGAGCAGTTCCTAGAAGGTCTCCTGTTGAAGAACATGGACCCGTCACGTGAGTCGTACACTAAGATTATCGTAGTTTTTATTAATGGGCGTGATGCAGTTGATCAGGGAGGATTTTCAGTGATTTGGCAGGATTAACAGAACTATTGTGCACCTACACCGGCATAGGGGATGCACCCCTACTATTGGGAGGATCCCATCTATAAGCCATTAAAAAATAGAAATAGTTCAAACTTCTCTAACACTGAGTTACTCAACTACATTTGCTTTGCTTGCTTCTCTTGTAAATTGAGTACACATACTTCTTGTCACTTAGGGCAGGGCAGGAATAATGGCTGTGACAGTAAACTGATAAGGATTACTATTATCTAATACATTGTATGAATAACAGCAGCCTTATGAGCATGTGAGATTAGATTTCACTCTCGAGACATGGTATAAAAAACAGTTAATAACCAGGTCCTTGTCTTTGTCTGTCTACATTTCCCTCTTTCTGGTTTTGTATCTGTTATGCCCACAATGTCATTCATCTATTAGTCTGATTGTGTTTCTTCGTATGTCTCTCACAGTCTTTGCACCCTAAAGGAATGACCATTTCATCATCCTTGTAAACTGATACGGTTAACCACTGTATATTTTGTGGTGCGGTGAATTAGTGTAATTTCCGCAAAACAGTAAAGAAAAAGGAATCTGAAAAAAATTGTCCTAGGTAAACTTGCAAAAAACATTATTACCAGGTATATTGTGTTGTATTTCTCTGGGCAAGGGGACCAAGTTGGAAACTCCTTATCATGCCCTTATTATTTGTCTTGCTCTCTCTCTGATTTTCCGTCAGTCTCTTTCTGTGTCTGTCTGCCTTTGTCTCTCTATTCATGTGTGTGCCTTATTCTGCCTCCCGGTTCTGCCTATATATTCAGCTGTTTATCTGTCTGCTTCTGACCCTGTGCCTTTGCCCCTCTGTTTGCCTCTGCCTGTCAGTCACTGTGTGTCTTTGTGTGTCTCTTTTTGTCTGTGTCTCTGTCTGGTCTGTCTCCCTGTCTGTCTCTTTCTCTCTCTGTCTGTCTGCCTCTCTCTGTCTCTCTCTGTCTCTCTCTGTCTCTCTGTCTCTGTCTGTCTGTCTCTGTCTCTCTCTCTGTCTGTCTGTCTGTCTCTCTCTCTCTGCCTCTGTCTGTCTGTCTCTGTCTGTCTGTCTGTCTGTCTCTCTCTCTCTCTCTCTCTCTCTCTCTCTCTCTTGTGTGCGCATGCTCTCTTCCTCTCCCCCTGTCTCCCTACTTACCTATCTAGTTGACAAATGTTTGCATTGTAAGTTTGTACATCGTCTATACAGGTCGGTTCCCTACATGCTGTTTACATAGCCAGTTTTTACCTTGTAAGTTTGCATTTATAAGTTTTCCATGTCTTTTTTGTGCAGGTCGGTTCCCCTACATGCTGTACGCTGTGTTTAACACGGCCAAACAGGGCCAGTACCAGCAGGACCCCCACATGGAGCAGGCCCTCCTCCAAGGGCTGGGGCCTGAGCTGCTCCTGCATCTAGGTCAGTATACATATTATATATTCTTGACAAAATGACTGTAAGTTAAATAGACATTTGACAAAATAAGTCCTTGTATAAAAACGTTTATTCTTGAATACCCGTGAAAATGGCTCTGTATGACGTGTACTCGAAAATAAAGTGTTTTTTTAACGTTCTATTTCTTTGTCAAAAACCCATTATTTTGACGTAAAAATACATTTTTTAATAATGAAAAATTATAAATGGTAAATTTGAGAAATAACTTTAATTGCACTCATTAAAGCATGTTAAGTCAAGGGAAATTCAGGACGACATGAGGCAGTTACTTGTTTCCTGAGCCTGACGAAAATTCCCATCTTTCTATACTACTTAGGGAGTGATCATTTTTTAACAACAGGGGGGGGGGCTGGTGGGTTTGCGCGCGGACGCGCGAAAAAAATTTCAACCCCCCCTCTCGAGGGGGTAACATTTTTTCGACCCCCCCATAAGGGACAAAAATCGCGCGCGAACGTCCCCTTTTAGCCTATAGTAACGTACGGGGTTTTCCACTGAAAACAGGTGAAATTATTTTGACCCCCTCCATCAGAGGTATTAAAAAAATTCTGACCCCCCCCCCGGTCAAGGAGTTGAAAAAATTCTGACCCCCCCCCCCCTCAAACCCACTGCCCCCCCCCCCCTGTTGTTAAAAAATGATCACTCCCTTAGCGATATATGAAATCCTACATAACTTTAGACCGTGAAATAATCCCATTTTCATATACTTCTTGTAAAGGGGCTTTACAGTACTTATTCAAATTTCTATATACATGTATCATCTATAGTATACTTATTACCAAGAGCCTGCTGAACATTAATATTTCTACTGCATCTGTTCACTTAGGCCCTATTGCTACGAGCCTGCTTATCCTCATTTCTATGTACTACTCACTTATATCTAACTTCTTCCACAGCCCACTTTGGGCTTCTATTACTACTTTGATGCCATCATACTCTTGTGTCATTTTGTTCTATAACATTTCTGGTTATCATATTTCAGGGAACTATGAAGAAATGTACACATTCATTGATCCATCTCTACATCTCCTACCAAAGAAACCAGCCAATCAGAATGTCGGTTACATCGTTACAGTATTCCGTTCCATTGGTAACCAAGCAACACTGGACCAATCCTGGGCCACTTGGAGTGGGGCCAACTTCATTGCCGCGCATGCGCCACCGGAACTAAGACTCCAGCGTCTCTCCTTACACCGGATGTACATGTGTGACCCAGAACCGGAAGTTCCAATATCTTGTGACTCTCGGTTCTCGTACGTTCTCGTGTGTGAGTTGGGCGAGGCATTATCACACCTGTGTATAGCACGAGAGTTTGTGGACAAACTGTGGACACGTGAGTGTGGATATACGTCACTTTACGTCCTGGACATGAGCTTTTAATAGGCATACGTCATTGCGTCCTAAATATGGGCATATGACACTTGTACGTAATACATAGTGAACATGAGTTTAGGCCTAAGCCGTATCCGAGGCTGAAAATTGTCCCCGTCCCTCCCTTAAGTTTGTACACCGGTAAAACCCTGCATGCAAGCCGCACCCTGAGACTGAGTTGCGGTATAAGCTGCACCAGAGGCCAGTAAATGCGGCTTACATGCGGGGTTTTACGGTAGTAGTAGCTTCTAGTATATGTTATACATGGTAAACATCAGCTTTTATTACCTCCTGAATCAAATGAATGTAGTCGCCTCTTTCCCGCAAAATAGTGTTTATCAAAAATGCATTGGACACGTAGACTTTTGTCATGACCGTGATGCTTTGTTATTGGATTACATAGTAGCGGATTCAGACAGAGGGTGGTGGTGGGGGGGGGGGCTATTGTACCCCGCCACTTTTTTGTTTCATTTGGCTTGATCACTTTGGTTCATGAGAATTGATCTGCAGGGTCGGATCCAGGATTTTGAAAGGGGGGGGCGCCCCTCATTTAGCTCCTAATTTTGGCTAAATTCTAGGGTAAAACGAGTTAGGTAAACTCTTTAGTACAGGGAAAAAGGGGGCGCCCCCCTCTAAATCCGCCACTGATCTGAGCTGATTATCTCACGAGGCAAAGCCGAGGGAGTTGACCTTTAGTCAAACTAATTCTAGTGAACCTTTGTATTTATCTCTATGTCGTTTTAGTTAGAGATTTCCAAATTACATTGAGTTCGCATGATCAAAAATAGTAAGTTATAGTTATGTGGCCAAATAGGATGTTGCAACTGGGTGAACAATATAGGGTAGGGTCATTACGATTATATGTACGATATCAAGCTACTTTGCTAAACCTATGAACAAATGTACTTAATGTGAGATAAATATCTAGCTGTAACGCCTAAAAGGTTGTAGATAGTATCAATGTAGGAAAACGGAATGAGATATATTGTCTATGAACATAAGCAGATTGGAGGGAATGCGTATCATTCCTATCATATTATCATATGGAGGGATCTCAGTCATGTTAAATAAGCATTGCAGTGCCTACAGATATTAAGCTTATCAAGAGATATTTTTTGGTAATGAGAATTTATCACCGCTGTGCCATCAATGGACTATGTTTGGAGATTCCCTACAATTTAAGAGAAGTCCTGTGTATATAAAGATGTCTTCATGTAGTATTGTCTGGAAGTCTATGATACAGAATTGTAGTGTGTCGATTGGAAGTATTTGACCTTCAATGTACGAGTACATTGCACATTTCTATGTCCATAAGCTCTGTTATTACCAGATTTTTTCTAATTAAGTTTGAAAACTCTTATTGGCCAGTCAAATCGAAACATATAGGAGACCTTCGTCGTATCAGCTATAGAGCATAAATAAGCAAGTCATATATATATATATATATATATATATATATATATATATATATATATATATATATATATATATATATATATATATATATATATACTGTTCAAATCAAGTCAATAACATCTGTTTTGTAACTGCATAGCCAGGAAATTTCCACATACCCCTCACCTACACACATCCTCGTTCTAATACACCACGAAGTGTCCTAAGGGCAGGGGATTACGCCCACATAGGCCTGTTACTACCGATTAACTGCGCTTATCTCTTTAAGGACACCAATGGTTTGTTCGTGAGCCAGTGAGCCAACAGTTCATAGGTGCACCATGCGGATTTTCAAAGAGTGCATCAACACTATATACCGAGGTTGCAAGTTCCATCTGATCTGGCACCCTGCGAAATAAGCACTGAGACAGCCAGCATGATAGATACCAGGTTTTATGTAATGCACCCTAAAAGTCTGCACTAAATTAAAGGAAGTTTATCATTGGTTAATAATACATATCGCTAGGTCGGTATAGGGTTAGTACGGTGCCTGAATACAGCCAATAGACTTGCCAACTGCAATCATGCATCGTGCCGAGCAATGGGCATGATGCATTAATGCATTGGTGGCCCTTAAAGAGTTAACAAGAATTATTACCAAGGTAATTATAGGGAACATATTGTAATTAACTAGGGGCCTAATTAATGCCAGTGGGTCTATGATAAGGAGCTTTAGTATTTCTTGGTGCCTATAGATGGGTGTTTCCAAGACAGTGTCCAATATTGAACAAGTAATTAATAAATATGTCATGACGCGTGACTGTTATCCAACAATAACATGCAATGAGGGGGGCGAAGCCCCCTGGAGCTGCATGTTATTGTTGGATAACAGTCACAAGTCATGACATATTCATTATCTACTTATTTTATTACACGATAATCAATAGATAATCAATAAAAACCAATAAATTCAAGTTGAAAACAAAAATTTTTCCCCCTCCCTGAGACTCAAAGCCTGCCATAGTGTGTACACACCGCGAAAAAAAAACGTTCGGGCGGACCGGGACTTGTCCCGCCTACCTCTACAAGACGAGCGCAATGCGCTAACCACTAGACCACTGGGTCTCACACCTCGGGCCGGGCTTGGCTTGGTTTGATTTGAACGCGTCCCGCAGTTGTCACGGTTATGGCAGCAGCAGCAGCGACAAAGCTGGGGAGGGGGGCACAACCCAGACTTCAGGGTATTTTCACACTTTGAATGTATAATAGTTATATGTGAGTACCCTCCCCGGGCTTTGTATCATATCAAGACCTGGTTCTACCCAACTACTTCTCGTCAGTCCCTGTGGCGCAATGCATAGGGAGTTGGATTTGGGATCTGAGACTGCAGGTTCGACCCCTACCCTGGCAATGAAAATTTTGTGGGTTTTAGCATGTAATGTATGACATGTAAGGAGGCACGTAAGGAGGCATGTTATCCACGTAAGGAGGCATGTTATCCATGTAATGAGGCATGTTATCCATGGATAACCACACGCCTTACAAAAGTCATGATGCAGGCATCATGCCATGCAATATTGATAGGTATGTGCATGGGAATATCCAGGAAAAGCACTCAGAAACTGTGTAATAACAGTGAATTCATATATGAAAGGATTTCATTTGGTATCACATCACCATTGCAGTTCTGCGAATGGCATAATAATGGAGTAAAGATATCTCATTGACATGCATGGTGATTTGGCTTGCACGGTATATTCCCATCATTTAGTCAAAGCTGGCATGCATAACTGGTGCAAGCCAGTCACTGATGTCTTCTGTATAGAAAATGTGCCGTGAGACTATATATAGTGTTCATAACAATTGAATCCAAAATTATTCCAGTGCATATATACCTGTACTGAGTTCAGACATGATTATGTATTATAGATGAAACGTCCAAAATAGACAGAACAGTTTTATTGGGAAGGAAATTGTCTCTTTTAAATCAATGTAAAGGATAAAGTCCCAAAATTGTCCCTGATTTGAATAAGGTTTAATTATTAAGCATGGAGATGTTTGAAGTCTTATACCTGATTTGAAGAGATTTGCTTCTCAATTATATTTATCAGTACCGTGAATATTGTCAGATTTGTTTTGTGTAACCATTTATGTAAATAAATGTACTTGTCTAAAGTGGGTATTCCACTCGGTCAAAATTAATCCGACGATTTTTGATACTGTTTAATTCTATTGGGGAGTTATCAGAAACAATCGGGGACCCGAAATTATACTTGTTGGTACCGTTTTTGTTGACCGGCCTCTTCTTGAGATACATGTGGATTTAACATTGAAAATAAATCAACATTTGACATCCATTTAATAAGTGCATGGCAATTTCTAATTAAGTATTGATGCGATTTTGTTAGGCCTAAAAAAAAAGGTTTGTTTCCAGTTACCTGACCGACCCTAGCAAAACAGGGCTGACAATAGAAATTTGGTAATTTTTTATATTTTTGGGGAATTCTTAGTCATTTTTCCCGTAATTTTCATAATTTTTCATCAATTTTTCGTGAAGCTTATCAAGGTCCTCATCTATTAGTATAGTGTTCATAACAGTCATTCATACATTTTACATGTGCTTCACATTTCTTATGTTTTCATATATCTACTGATAAATCATAGAATCGAACGTGTCTGCCCATACATTACAATATACAAAATAATAATAATAAAAATTTAAAAAGTCCGACCTACCGACCCTAGAGATTTGAGCTATGTAACTGGAAACACACAATAGTTGTTTTTTTTTTTGGCCTTACGCCTATTGTGGTAATTTGTACAATTACAATAGAGATTGGCTTAATACACAGTGAGAATAGTGCATAGCATAAGTGATGCTTTATAACGATCATAATCAGCTGTCCTACAAAGATGTGATATACACCCCAATGTGTATAGGTACCCCCCTATAGGGAGGCATTGTCCATATATATATATATACGTCGGTGTTGGATTTGAATAAAAATACTTTTACAAAAGAGTGACACCTTTCACAATTTTTCATTGATTACTCGTATATTAAAATGCTTTTAATTATAGATGCGTAAGCCTGTAATGACGTAGTTGTATCAGCAAAAAAAAAACAATTACTGAGTGTAATTACTGGTGCTTAAAACTCACTATTATGCTTAGTTTCATTTAGGCCTACCTAGATTAGTGCCAGACTACTCCACCAAAAGGCTTGATTATGCTACCCTATAGGGAACAGTCTCTATATAAGTGCCGGATTCATTCAGTGGCAGATGCAGGATTATGAAGAGGAAGTGCATCGTTTACTTAGCCTTTGTTTAGCTCATGCGAAATCTTTTTTGATATAAACAATTAGACGGCAGTAGAAAGCTAGCCAAGTGAAAGCTTTAGTTATCGACGATAACGAGCTGGTATATAGTTGATCAATTATCTACTCAACATTTTCGAGATATTTCATGTTCATTCATCACGAAAGTGGAAAGCTAATGCCGGTACTTTATGTACATTTTGGGTAGTAGTATAGTGGAATTGCCTTTGGTTCAGGTAGATAAGTATAGTGTGTCTCTTTAACACCAGATGGCACCATAGAGACAATAACGACTGATCAGTTAGCTCCAGGCTCTGCTTCAGCGATGGCGGAGCTAGGCTGAAAACCTACCCCACTCCTGCTACTCTACTGTTAAATTGTGATAATGTTCTCTATAATCTACAGGTCTGTTCCCTTTAGTTTCTCACCCTTCTATAGCATATGGATAACACCTACACAGACTTAATTAGTCCACGCCCGTGTTTGGGAGAGTCATATAGTGTTTGGACCATTTAGAAGGATGCAGAAACATGTTAAAACTTGATTGCGTTATTCTGAGGGGGGGGGTCTATAGTATTGGAAAAAAATTACCTCAATAATAATCATTCTATTTCTTTGTATGTCATAAGATTATGAACTCAGGGGGTGTCTTATAGGCGAGGATTTCTTTTTACTATAGAACAGTACTGAAATGGCCAAATGATTATTTCAGATGGACCTTATAGGTATGACATGAACTCAGGGTGCACCTTATGCACAAGGTATAATGGTACCGTAATCTCTCACATATAAGGCATGTGTTTAAGTCTTGTTAGTTGGCGTTTTAGCACTATTTCGTCCATAAAACAGTGTCTTTTAATCTGGTAAATCCCTCCTCCAATCCACCTAATCCGCATATACTTTACACTATAGATCTACAAGAAGGGCCCACTACACACTGTGGGTATAATAGTATACAGATTAACCTACAATCGCTATCCAATAAGCTTAAGCAGGCAGATGGAGGTCAACACTTTCCCACCGTCGACCAACAGTCCCTTCCCAAGGAATAGTGTCGTAAAAGTGTCATAAATTGCCCTTGTGGGTATTTCAGTCGTCAACACACGTCATCTACATAGCTTCGAGAAGTAGTAAAGGAATGTCCATCAAAACTCTAGATTGTGCTGTATACCCGGCAGTCTTGATTTATTTTCTCTGTTACAATGCTAGAACAAATTGATGTAGACACCTTAATGTTCTTGTATTTTTTTATTTGATATAATATGCCTTAGTTGATAACTAGGAAATAACACATGAGTGTTATAGTTGTACTTTCTATGCTAGCTGCACGTAGTCAAGAGGTGTACACCACTTATAAATTCGCATACAAACACGTGAGTGATATTTTCATAAGGAACACACAAGGATATTCTGTTGATCAACGATTGACATCACGGATATACCTAGAGATATGAATTCTCCAAGGGGGTGGGTGCGGTGTAGAAGTGTACATGTATGTTATTAGAAAGGATTCTTTACATTTGATATCAGAATAGCCATTAGACCATGCTCACAAAATTAAAGACGTATTAATACATCGAAATTCAGAATGTTGAAACTTCAGCTCCTTGCTCCTCCAGGAGGTTAATTCAAAACAGTGAGAATTTACCACTGTTGTGAATCAACCTCCTGGAGAAATTTCGTAATTTCCCACTGAAGAGTTATGCTTGATTATGTGGTCCCATGCATTGTCTCTGTCACTCAATGGGGCACGGTGGAGATTAGGGTAGATTCACCCTGACTTGCACACTTGGAGTTACAAGGTTTACAAGTAGAGAATTCATTTTGTATGAATGGGTAAAAACCTGAGTACCCACACTCTTAGCCCCAATTGTAAATGAGCTATAGAGACCACTGTACTTGGTACAGGGCAATCCACATCATGACATAGCATTTGTACTAACAGCAACTGCTACTGTTTTCCAAAATAGAAGCGATCTATTGCAAAACCCCTGACACAGTCTGAGAGTGCAACTCATGGTACAGGCCCCTAACAATTAAGCGTATCCCTCATGTCGTGGCCATTTAAAGTTTTTACATAGTTAACCTTAAAAAGTTAAAACTAAAGAGTTTCAGAACGGAACTTCATGAAATCTGTTTTAATGATATAGTGATATTTACTTGATTTGTTCACTAATCTTTAATATGTTTGTGGGCTATATTCATAGGACCAAGTATCACCCTATAAAGGCCTACGCACTGGAAATCTTGACACAAATCACAAGTTTCGTATGACGTGATCCATCATCTCTATTTTCATGGCATCAAAGCTGGAACATACTATAGCCAAACTTGGGCATGGTGATAAGTTCTGGAAGCCATTTCCTAAGACACTACATTTGCAACCAGCCTTACAACTGTAACTCTCAATCCTATTCTTATGGAACAACTTTGAGGTTGCAGCTATAGCATGTCCTGGAAAGCATTTCTTAATAGCGTTAAATTGTATTTGTCAAGAAATTTCCTTCTGGTATATGTGTCCGACTCCATGTGAATCTACCCTATTCATGACATCATGTATAGATATAGCGGCCCCCATTGTTAGTGTGTAAATGGTGTGACTAATGCAGGTGGGAGAGGTGCCCAGTCTGATGTATCTACCTGTACACACCTGATAAAGGCGGCAATTTGACGCATCAAGGCACCTGGTGGTTAGTCTGCCAACTACTGCATCAATAGAAACTGTGTGGGGGACATTTAGCCCAACTGTATAGGGTTGACCCAGGGTGCGTTATCAACCAATCAGATAATTCCCTATATTTACTGCAGAATCCTTTTGAGTACATCATGTAACAACCGGTACCCATCATGATAGTTCTTATTACTTACTTCGCCAGTGGGGTGTTTCAGAAGCAGGTAATGTTTACAACCGGTCATAAGGAGATATGATAGCAGTTTTAATAATGATTGTAGGCTTATAACTGCATGTGTTTCTAAAGCATTACCATTACCTTACTGTGTCTATAATTATATGACTGGTGAGAGATGATAATGGTTGCAGTTGTAAGTTTAGAATCTAACAGTTTTAGAAACAGATATTTAATGTTCATTATCATGTCCGGCTTCTGAAACACCCCACAGGTGCCGGATCGAGCAGTGGCCATTCCCCTAGGCCTCCATACAGAGCCCTATATGGAACCTACCGAGTAGTACTAAGTTACTCTAGGCCTACGTAGTCTATGTTCCTTTCATAGTGGCATGATAGGTATCATGACAGATGCTCATTTAAAGTCCTGTCAAAGAGACTGCTAAATGAGACTAGGTAATCTGTCAGAGAGACTGCTATATGAGTGCATTAACGTGAGTGCAGAATCTCTTTCTTCAGAAGGGGCTAGGAGGGAGAATGGTACTTGATAACCTGGTAAAGCCTAGATGTAATTTGATAAAATAAAATTCCTTTCTCCAGGTAACTGTAATAAGTTAAGTTGCATGAAAGAAAACGGTTCATGCTAGGTGGAAGGGGGCAATAGGACTTAAAATTGTCTCTCGAAATAGCTAGAATTCTAGAAATGTGATTAATGGAAACAGGGGGAAATTCTTGCACCTAGAAGAGAGAACCCAATAATTAGAACGCCACAAACCATTTGGTATTTGAAGATCAATATGTGTTCTGATATATCTAGGGGTACATCTCCCTGCAGGAGCCTGGAAATTGTACGAGCAGCTGTTTGACATAATGTGTCTGTTACAGATATAATATATGCGTATAAATATATTTATCAATACCATGTACTCTATATATACCCTGAAGCGGAATGATATACACACGTTACGTCCTACATGTGTACATCAATACACGTATACGTTCACAGATCTATGCATCTATGAACATGTTTACCAAGCTGGGTGGATGAACCCTTTACCCATGTAGCAAGCCCAGTTGGGGCCAAAGTGGGCAAAATTCGGTACATGGGCTTAGTTTGGGCAGATGCTGTGTTTTAAGTCCGGGCCACAGCGGGCAGTCCTAAATGGGCAGACTGACTTGAGCCCATTGGGCTCCCAGTGGTTTTTGTCCTCAGCCAAAGGTGTGGGCCACATTGGGTTCCCCAACTTAGGAACAGATCAGTTTTGAAATGGGCAACCACATTGGGCATGGGTTGGGCTGAAAATGGGCTACCCAAAATGGGTGAAGATCAATTTCAAGGCAAGTTACCCAATCTGGGCTGAGAGTGGGTTTAGATAGGGCAAACTCACCTTTAGCTTTTGGGATTTGACACCAGATGGCCCAACTATCTCACATACACATTTATTACTAATACAGAATTGATTCTCTTAAATATAAAACAACTGAAGTATACTACTGAATTAGACATTGAGTAATGATGTTGAGACTTTATCATAGTTTGTAAATCTTAAGATATTCCCTTTAAAATATGTGCAAATCAAGGTCATCCTAGTAGTTATAAGGTGACTACACCATTCCCATTGCAGTGAATGTGATATAAGGATCAAACATGCTACCTACAGTCCGCTCACAGGCCGTAAGGTCGTGGGTTCGGTTCCCGGCCCGGCCGGGGCATAGTGGTGGTTCCAAACGTCGCCAGAAGGTGTCGTTTGAGTTCCTCCCTGCTCTGGCTAGGCTGTGCTGGAAAGTCTCTCGGCGGTCATGGCAGACAAATGACTTGAAACAGGCCTGTCCATCTCTCACTATGCCTATGTAGTGACGGATGTTAAAGAACCATTGCCTCGGTAAATGTGTAGGGGCGTGATTTCTACCTTCCCATAGATGCGGTCACCATCATCCCCCCTCCCCATTAGACTAGGGTCCGGGCATGCAACGCCACAAGGGTAATCTCACTTCGGTGTGGATACAACCCGCGGGACCTCTCACCCTTGAGTGTCGGCCGCAAGGAAGGCACGAGGTGAGATAAAATTCGTCACTCACTCCTACAGACACTATGAGCTTAAAAGCTCTGATCTATGGCCCTACACAGTGCATCTATGAAGAGAGCCACTGAAGATGGTCCAGATGTCACTAGATTCAAAGTGGCATTTCTTGGCTTATTGAGTACAAACTCATATATAATCTTTTTGATGCAAGCACCAGTGCAATAGAATAGATGAGTACCACTGGGTATTGGTATACTTGGTAAGGGTGGGGAGACTCATGTTCAATAATTGACTAGGCCTAATTAAATTCTTTTGAATTTGCATTTAAAAAAATGGCCGAATCGGTCTGCCTGGTTTGGGCCACATCAGAAACCCATGTTGAATGCAACCTGAGCCCAAATTCATGAGCCCACTTTAAAACTGATCTGTGCCCAAATTGGCTAGCCCAGTGTGGCCCAGACACTTTGCTGAGGACAAAACCCAGTGAGTGCCCGTCAGGCAGCCTGCTTTGGCCCACACTGGGCACCCACTGTAAGCCACACCAGGGCCACACATGTTTTGCTACCTGGGTAAAGGCTTCCATTTCCATGTAATTGTAATAACATGAAGCAATGATGCAGTGCTTCGGGAGTGTATCAACCCCAAAGTGAGGGTTGGCACGATGCATGGATGTACCACTGGCGAGTTACTCACCAGGGTTGCATATATTCGTGCATCATACCGATAAGAGTGTATATTGTGAGTTATACCACGATTTCTGGGTTACTCAGTGCTTTTTGGTGGCTATTCCCATCCACATATCTGTCGATAAACCCACGAAATATTGCAGGCCAGGGTAGGGATCGAACCTGCAGTCTCACATCCCAAATCCAACTCCCTATGCACTGCGCCACAGGGACTGACGAGAAATGCTCGGTTCGAACCATGTCTGGATATGATACAAAGCCGTGTGTGCTGTCGCTGTCCGCTGCCGAGCGACGAGGTGTATTATACACAAACATAACCGCAAGACCCATTCAAAGGAGGTGACGCGGTGGTCTAGTGGTTAGCACATTGCGCTCAGCCGCGTGAGGTACGTGGATCGAGGCTCGGTCCGGGCGCATCTTTTTTCGCCGTGTGCGCTGTCGCTGTCCGCTGCCGGGTGACAAGGTGTATATCTAGTCTAACAGTTAGTAACACGGTCCGGGCGCATCTTTTTTCGCCGTGTACACAAACATAACCGCGAGACGCATTCAAAGCTTTAGCTGTCTCCTGCCGGGCGACGAGGTGTATGTACCGATCGTGTACAAACACTATTTTTTGCTGTGTGCCGCTGCCAAGGCTAGCCGAGACGGGCGATGTCGCTGTCCGCTGCCGCTGTCCGCTGCCGGGCACCGAGGTGTATGTACCTGTACACACACTATGGCTGGCTTCGAGTCCCGGGGAGGGGGAATAATTTTTTTTCAACTTGAATTTATTGGTATTATATTGATTATTTATTGGTTTCGTGGTATAAAATAAGTAGTCAATGGATAATTCATGACTCGTGTGTGTTAGAAAAGGCTAATTACACTCTGCCTACGGCCTCGTGTAATTAGCCTTCACTAACAGAAACTCATGAATTATCCATTGATTACTTGTTCAATAATGATTATGGTATTACATGCAATGTTGACACTTTTATTCTAACCCTCACTGCTCAACCTTATCCATATAAACATGGTATGCTCTTGTTCTAAAACATTGTCCGAAATAGTATACAATGTTCAACATGGCAAAACTATACTGTACATGCAGGACCTATAATCTTGGTCACGTGAAGCATGTTGCTTTACAGGATATGGGTTATGTCCCCTCGAATGTTCTGCACCACGACCCATCCCTGAATTTTGTGCATTTGTTATGAAAATGATTTCAAGAGTTACCAAGTAACTCAAGCACGATACATATACTATTATTTAGTATAACATTGTTTTTGTTATCTATAATAAGCATTATTAAACAAAGTAGGTCAAGTCTGGTATTTTCCCCTTTGTTTTTATCATAAATCTATCGAGAGAAATTGAGGAAGGCCCCAATGTATACAGGCAATGCCTCGTCATTTTACTAGAATCCCTCACCCCTACAATTAGCATGATTGGGAAATGCCCTTCTACTGCTCAACAGAAAATCATCGCAGCATAACATATTTGAGAAACGCCCTTCCGAAAATATTTGATGTTCTTGTGATGTTCCCCTTCTCAACACTGAGGTACAAGTTTTAAATGCCAAAACTTTGAGCTATTCATTTTGTGCATTTCGTATGTGGTCTTCTGGCTGAGAGCCTTCGGCATTTCGATGCTATAAATACTACACGTTATTCATACATAAATACCCCAATGGCTATATGGCTAATGTGTATCCATGTGACGTGTCAAACCTCACACCAAGCTGTGCTTTAACCTTTAGATACAAAGGTGTCACATCCCTGACATCTGGAGCTTAATTCAAAACATCCTGGGATCACGACCCCAGCGATCTTAGGAATAAATCAGCCTTATCCTATTAAGCGATCTTAAGAGTTGACTGGGTTCACATATCCTAGCCAGCACTAAGATCGCATCGATCTTAGCCTCAGCCCTCCTACACTATTCCAAGAAGAACTGACTGCACAGGGGTAAGAGTCCCAAAATAAAGGAATAGCTGTGGAGTCACTCTTCTTCCCAAGAGTGCTTATACCATCGTTCCCCGTCCCCATATGGGCTAACAAAAGAGCACAGGGTGCAGTTGACAGTATTCAACAGTTGTTCCCATGAATGTATGATTTATGCTTGCCTATTAGAAGCATTGTGCCCTCCCCCCAGGACAAAGAGAGAGAAGGGAAGAATTACCTTACAGTGCACTTAATGCATGAGTAGCCCTAAGAGCCCTCAAGGACACTCAGCAAACATCCTCCCTCCCATCTTTATGTATGCAGCAGGCTATTTACTCTTTCGATCAGGAGTGTTCCCTGTAAGTGCTCTTGTACTCAGGTGAAACTACTATGCATTTCTTTCACTAAGATCGCAGTGATCTTAGTGGTGGAAATGGAATAGTGAAGTGATCCCAGGACTAGCTATTCTGGACAGGCCTGCAACCACTGCATTACATAGGTAGACCAGCCAGGTCTTATGATATGTGCCTTCACTAAGATCGCTGGGGTTGGGATCCCAGGATGTTTTGAATTAAGCTCCAGGCATGGCTACATGATCAGGGTGGTCATGCAGTGCTGCTGTGGAAGTAACTAGCCTATCACTAAATGCCAGAATAATTGATGTAGCCATAGCTATAGGCTTAGATATAGAGAATGGATCAAGTAAAAGGCCATCTCTAATATAGAACTGCTTTATGCATGCATGTATGTCTTACAAATGGTTTTTGGCTAATACTTATGCAAGCACGTTCATGACGATCAGTTGACAGTTGACGGCAGATTCCTTTTCTAACCGAACAGTTGGCAGAGGAAAAAAAATCATCTGCTGTCAACATGGTTGTCCCACTGTCAACTGTCAGGTTGACAGCTGACAGGGGAAAAGTTATGGTGACAGCAATTCTTTTCTCAAGTTGACACCTGACAGGGGAAATTATCATGTTTGACAGCAATATTATTTTAAACTTCACCTTGGGGGGGGGGGGGTAAGAAAATCGTGCTTATTTTGAAGTGCATCTATTTTTGTGGTATGGCCCTTCACGGCTTCCATACTAAACACATCAAAGAAATATAAGATGGATTTATTTTCTGCTAAAGTATCTTCAGTTCAAAACAAGAAGTAATTATTACAGCCTAGTCCATTGGGGGTAGGCCCATCAGGGGGTCTAGGTCGTATGATATTAGTGTAGTCCCATAAATCGTCATTTGGTCTATGATTAATGCCCCAACGTGTAGATGTGGGTGGGTGGGTGACTCATGTCATGAGTACTTTCACCCTCTACTCCTTGGAGATGAAGCCTACGCATATGGTCAACACTGATGTAAATAGTACACACACAAATATTCTCTAAAATGACTGCTGAATCTAACAGGCTTACACATAAAACTGCACAGTGAAGCACTGTATTTGTGATGCAGTGAAACCATGTAATTTCTATAATGTAGCCCCAGAAAACAGTACAGTAAACCGCTGCACTATATATATGAGGAATTTGGAAATAAAGGTGGAAGCTTTGTCCCAAAAGAGCGGTTGCTATTTTGACGGAACATTTTTTTCAGTGTTCATGTGCTACTAGATGAATGGACCAGATATATAAGGCCATTTTCCGCAGGTCAGTGGGTCGCATTTCTGCTCTTGATATTGTGGCCTCTAACATGCATAAGGGTACGTGGATCAATCCTCCAAGGGTTTCGGATGGTGCATGTAGTAAAAACAAAACTTTGAAATTAATTTGGAAAATACACGTAACTAACTTCTTTTTCAAATTTGCAGGACAGTACATGTAGTATAGGGACCACCTTTGCTTGCTTATCTGTTAACTTTTTATTTTAAAGATTCCATAAATAAAGTCAACCTTCATTTCCATACATCAACGCGCTTCATGAGAGTGGTGTGCATGTCAAATATTTGAGATAGGAAGAATAATATTCTTATCTAAATCCCTTCTGTAGCACGACCACACCATCTGCCTGACTCAGGCCCAGTGTGGGTCATTATGGTCGTGATACCTAAAATGTAAATACCACATTGAACACTTGAGTAATATGCTTGCTATGCTTAAATACTATGCTTACTATGCTTAAATACTATATAATATGATGACACACATGCTGAACCTTTGGGATTTGCCAAATCTCAAAGGATCAGCATAATGCTTGATTGCAATACTAGCAGCACTGCATTGGTATATAACGACGGCAAAGGAACATAAGGCCAAAAAAAATAAAAGGTGTGTTTCCAGTAACAAAGCTCAAAGAGCTAGGGTTGGTAGGTCGGATTTTTGTTTTGATTTATTTATTTATTTATTTTTACATTTATATAGGAAATGTTAGGGCACATATCAATGGATGTATCAAATTCTTTGATTTCATTGTAAAATAATGATGGGAAAATGACAACTGTGAGAGAGGGGAAGAACACGAAAAGGATACAGGAGAAATCCTGAAAAAAGTAATGAAAATTTTCTTTAAAATATGAAAAAAATGAGACAAAATTCTTCAAAATCACAAAAAAAAAGTTTTTTCCCCTGTTTTGCTAGGGTCTGTTGGGTTACTGGAAACAAACCTTTTTTTTATTTGGCCTAAGCCACAAGGCACCCTAGGTAACCCTTGAGGGGTTAATTAGATAAGGCGTTACTAGCTGAATGAGAGGGGTGCATGGGGTGGGCAGCCGCATGATCTGAGAGGAATGGCAATGTCTATTTTGGGCCGATGTATTTCTATCCCAGACTTGTGGTTGTGACATTATGCTTGCTTCATGTTGAATAAGGTTTTGGGAGAGATGTTTGTATGATGGCAAACAGTAAATTCTGTGTGTTTTTAATCTCAACAGAAATATTTGGTTCTCATCGCTTTGGGATGTAATTATTTCCTTATGAGTTTGAGACAGACAGACAGAGACAGAGGCAGAGCGAGATACAGACAGACAAACGGATAGAGAAAGAACTGTAGGAAAAAATAAAGTGAAATGAGACTATATATGGTGAAAAATGCTGCTCTTTACTTTGCATTTCGTATCATGACATTTTTCCCGTCCAGTTAGTATAAATGCCAGCATGCAAAATAAGCAGCTCGCATTATCGTTTTTAGTTTATAGCAATGGCGAAGGGGTTAGGGTTAATTCGAATAACTATAAATGGGGTTTGGATATCGCGTATGTCTATGATAGAGCAACAGGTTGCAGAAAGCAATACCTTTAACCATGCAGTGATTACAGCAGCTCTCTAACATGCTCCCTTTCTGCTTATCATAATCATTTCCCTCCTATTTCAATATCAATGTCCAACGAGAAGGAAGATTATTGCAATAGGGCGAAATGAGGGAGGGCGTGTTCAAATAAATAGATCTATACTCGATTCCCTGCATCAGCATCCATCACAACTGGGACTGCTTCGACAATGCCCGTTGCTTCCGGAAACAGCCGAGTGTCACGTCCCTCCTCGGCATACACAATCACATTATTCATCCAAAAAGAGGTGCAATTTGCAGATGGCAGAGGAATAGATCGACAGCGATTCCTACTAATTCAAAAACAATGTCCTGTGGATACTAGGCAATGCGTCAGTGTTGGTTAAGTGGGGGTGTGGGGGACAAGGGGAGGGGGAGGGAGAGGGTGTCATCGGGTGATGTCGTGTCTGCTGCAGTCATCGACGCAGGCACTCACAGGAACATGAATATTTAATGTAAAGTGGGAATATGGGGCGCCATGTGTCATGTGCACAAGAGTGTTTTAGTAATTAAATTCATTGGACTCGGGAAGTGTTGAACATGATATGCAACAGACGCAGTTATGTCTGTGTTTCTTGAGTGTGTAGACCTCGAGAATGAGGAGTTCTTATTTATAGGTTTAGGCTATACATAAATGCCATACACTTAATGCCTGTAGGCCTAGGCAGTTTAAGCTTTACTTACAGATTTCATATTTCTTTGCTTTTCCTTTCTCCTTTTTGTCACACTTAATTGAAAGCTTACACGTAACGCAATGTTCTAGCGAATGCAATCTGTTTCAGCTAAAACTCTGTGATAGGGACAAATAAAAAAAAGGTTTGTTTCCAGTTACCCGACCGACCCTGACAAAACAGGGCCGCCCCTAGAACATTTTTTTCTGGGGGGGGGGGGGAATTTTTTGAGAATTCTTTCGATTTTTTTATGATTTTTTTTCATCATTTTTTTCCATGAATATAATCTTTGGGTGTACAGTTAATGGCTTTATAAGGCATTTCTCTTGCATGTTTTTCACATTTATCATTTGTTGTCCACTAGCAGTATGTTCACTAGCAGTGACGTCATTGCAATCAGCACGGCCCTTCCTTATGTCCCAATTGATAAGAATCCTCATGAAGGGTTATTTTAGATGGGTAATGTACTAGAAAATCCTTTAATGGAAAAGATCTAAATCTCCTTCAGCAAAAGACACTATAAAATCTGAACAGGTAGAACAGCCTAATTCTGAAAAATTTACACAATACATCGTGAAAATGGTGTAGAATAGATGAAGTCTAGTCAATCCAGACTAGCCCATACTGAAAATATATACCACTAATCCCCCATACTTGATGCACTATTCTCTAATCCCAACGCATAAATAGGGGCTTATTTCATCAATTTCATGCGATTCCAAATTGGAATAACCGGCCAAATCGTGAACCGCAACTCAGTTGTCATCTCATAAGAAACTCTTGAAACACATTCCAATGATGCTATCAGTATTGTTATCTTTTTTTTTCAGACTCACTTGGCCCCCCATTGCAGCAGGGCAGGGGCCTGGATGGTACGCGCTCTGTGACTGGCTGTCCCGGCGCCCTTTCCATCTCATTATAACTGCCGGCTGTCTGCCATATTCCACAGACAGCACAGAGAGCTCTTCACACCCATCTGCAGTACTACTACCTACCATCAGCAACACAAAACCCACTATACAAGATGAGGGAAATCGTCCATATCCAAGCCGGCCAGTGTGGTAACCAAATTGGCTCTAAATTCTGGGAGGTGATTTCAGACGAGCATGGAATTGACCCCACTGGGAGTTACCATGGAGAATCAGACCTGCAACTAGACAGAATCAACGTTTATTACAATGAGGCAGGAGGCAGTAAATATGTGCCCAGGGCTGTGCTTGTCGATCTGGAGCCCGGTACTATGGACTCTGTACGCTCAGGCCCATTTGGACAGATTTTTAGGCCGGATAATTTTGTCTTCGGACAGTCTGGTGCTGGAAACAACTGGGCTAAAGGGCATTACACAGAAGGGGCTGAATTAGTAGACTCTGTATTGGATGTGGTACGGAAGGAGTCCGAGGGCTGTGACTGCCTCCAGGGCTTCCAGCTCACACACTCGCTAGGTGGAGGCACTGGTTCAGGTATGGGTACATTGCTTATTTCTAAGATTCGTGAGGAGTATCCAGATCGTATCATGAACACTTTCTCTGTGGTGCCTTCACCCAAAGTATCAGACACTGTTGTCGAGCCCTACAATGCCACCCTATCTGTTCATCAACTTGTGGAAAACACGGATGAAACCTTCTGCATTGACAATGAGGCCCTGTATGACATCTGCTTCCGTACCCTGAAACTGACCACCCCGACCTATGGCGACCTGAACCACCTTGTCTCTGCTACTATGTCTGGAGTTACCACCTGCCTGCGTTTCCCTGGCCAGCTGAATGCCGATCTCCGTAAACTGGCTGTCAACATGGTGCCTTTCCCACGTCTTCACTTCTTCATGCCTGGTTTTGCCCCTCTCACTTCCCGTGGCAGCCAGCAGTATCGTGCCCTTACTGTCCCTGAACTCACCCAGCAGATGTTTGATTCCAAGAACATGATGGCTGCCTGCGACCCCCGTCATGGCCGCTACCTTACTGTGGCTGTCATGTTCCGTGGCCGCATGTCCATGAAGGAAGTGGATGAGCAGCTCCTTAACGTCCAAAACAAGAACAGCAGCTACTTCGTTGAGTGGATCCCTAATAATGTCAAGACCGCTGTCTGTGACATCCCACCCCGAGGCCTCAAGATGTCAGGCACATTCATTGGTAACAGTACTGCCATCCAGGAGCTGTTCAAGCGTATATCCGAGCAGTTCACCGCTATGTTCCGCCGTAAGGCTTTCCTCCATTGGTACACTGGTGAGGGTATGGATGAGATGGAGTTCACTGAGGCTGAGAGCAACATGAACGACTTGGTCTCTGAGTACCAACAGTACCAGGAGGCTACAGCAGATGAAGAGGGAGAGTTTGAAGATGAGGACGAAGAAGAGGCAGAACATGCCTAAATATCAATTGTCAACCAAAATGCTGAATGACACTTTAGGATTTCCAATATTATGAACCTTTCTAGGAACTTCTTTATGGTGATGTAACGAATTATTTATTTATTATTTGCAAGCATGCCAGAGTTTGCCAGATTGTTGAACAATGACAATACAATTTATTTCTGAGAAAGTAAGAGAGAGAATCCATGAGGAAATGAAAAAAAGGAACTTATAGTTGCCAAAGTATCTTCTTCTTGACGAATGAGTTCCCATGCTTTGAATGTGTTATGATTGCATCAAAAGCCAAATGGGTGTGAGTTGAACCTTCCTGAATTCCATTCCAATATCAGCCCACTGATTATCAATGCATTAAAAATCAAGAAAAAAGAAATCATAATACATTGTTTTTAATTTACATGTACTTCAGCTGCTGGATAACCTTGATGGCCTCATTATAGTTGAAATCCAGGCATTCCATTCTACCTACATAGTCATTCATTCAACCATTCATTTATTCATTCATTCATCCATGTATAATTGTGATTCCCGTATCCAGATTTCATATGCTCATATTTCTGAAGGATGCACACTGAAGGTGGGGGCAGGGGTGCACTTTTACCTATACTTAAAGAGCCTACATGCAACGGATATTTTGTTTAGATATAGGGGTGCGCCTCCGCCTTTAGGAGTGACTAATAGGTGTTTAACACCATTTCGACAGCTAAGGTCATATTCACGGCAAGAATGACATTACATAATTTCACAGAGGAATGTGTCGGTGCCCGCACATATGTACACCACACACATCTGAGGGGATAGGGAAGAGGAGATATAGACCCTTTTAAGTGGGCTAGGGAAGCCCTCAGCCTTTAGGATGATGCCCCACATTTCTATATCCTGGATCCATCAATGCAAATAGGGGTCACTTAAGGTCAGGATTAGGGTGTTTTTACAGCAAATATCTCTACTGCTAACCTTTACACATGGCCATTGGGGGTATTAAGGTGAGATGAGTCATCAACAAACCCTGTGTGTGTACTACTACATGTATGTGTCACACCCACCCTACTCAGTAAGAGGTGAGGGGAGGGAGGGGTTTGTCTTCATCCTCCATGTCTCCTGTACTAATCACTATAGGGTATAGGTAAATCTAAAGACGTCCACATACAAGTCTTGAAAAGTCCACCCCAGGAAATAGCCCCACGTGTTAAATAAGCATTGCCAACTGATTCAGTGCAAATCAATAATATTGCAATGTTGATTCAGAAGTAAAAGTCGATGTCTTTAGGTTAACCTACTCCATGTATACCCTTAATACTTCTCATTTGCATGCAAATATAAGTGTGACGTTTTAGTAAGTTGAGAAATCAATTTAATTCTAATATTATATATATTAGAATTAATATATAGGAATTTTCATATTCATTGTATTCACATATAAACCGTCAATAACATTGAGTGCTGCAGCCAGCCAAATGAGTGGACACAGAATCTATGTTAAAAACTGGTTGATTAACGTTGATCGCCCAGCTTTCGACTTTGATTAATTGAACGTTCTGTGCCCACTGGGAAGGGTCGTGAATTGCGACTCGTATCAAGACAGAGACAAATGATTCATAAGGTGTATATAAATATTATGATATACCCGGTACTAAACAACAATGAGGTATAACGTCAAGCAAGATTTATACTAATGAAAACAGGTGGTTTCTGTAACAGAGTGAAAGGGTTGGTATCTACACTGCAAAACTGGTGTTTAGATTTTAAACATGTTTAGGTCTAAACATGTTTAACACCTAAACACATACGTCAGTTAGGTGTATCATCGACTACACATTTAGGAAAATAACACTTTTATTCTTAATACATAAACATTTTTGCTAAACATGTTCAGACGTTTAGAGTTTAAACAGTCAAATATTAGGTGTTTAGATGTAAACATCAATATGTTTAGATACTTGGATGTCAAATCCACACCAGGTAGCAGCACTACCTCTGAATGGACTATCTGCACACAGTTATAATGAGTTGTTGTGACAAATATCCCCAAACTCCTTGTTTATCATAATGTCATTTAATTAAATGTTATGAAAATAGACACAACAATATAAAATTAACTAAATTCAACTTACACCACCGTCATTACCATAAAATAATCAATGAGCTCCATAACTTACACCTATGTCATGTTATTTTGTAAAGTATAAAGCAATGTCCTTCCTGCCAACCTGTTTTTTTTCAGCCGGGAGGCGTGGCGCAGTCGGTAGCGCGTCCGCTCACGGGCTGTAAGGTTGTGGGTTCGGTTCCCGGCCCGGCCGGGGCACAGTGGTGGTTCCAAACATCGCCGTAAGGTGTCGGTTGAGTTCCTCCCTGCTCTGGCTAGGCTGTGCTGGAAAGTCTCTCGGCGGTCATGGCAGACAAATGACTTAAAACAGGACTGTCCATCTCTCACTATGCCTATGTAGTGACGGATGTTAAAGAACCATTGCCTCGGTAAATGTGTAGGGGCGTGCTTTCTATCTTCCCATGGATTCGGTCACCATCATCCCCCTCCCCATTAGACTAGGGTCCGGGCAACTACGCCACAAGGGTAATCTCACTTCGGTGTGGATACAACCCGCGGGACCTCTCACCCTTGAGTGTCGGCCGTAAGGAAGGCACGAGGTGAGATAAAATTCGAGCAGAAGCAGCCAACCTGTTGTACTTTCTCAAGTCTCCTATTCTAATGCAGTGTGAGCACATATGTATATAGCTGTGGCTGACATCTTTTGAGACTTTGCAGTGTAAATACCTGCTGATGTCCTCCAGTATATGAGAAAACAAACAAAAGATATTCCTTTTTTTTAATGGATACATTTCTGCAAATCTTACTTCCCACCGAATCACTTAGACATCTAAACACAAAAATTCATAAACATCTAAACGCAAAATTTCATCGATATCTAAACACAAATTTCAAACCTAAACACCTAGATTTCTAAACACTTGAGCTAAGCACATTGCTTGGCTTAACATGTTTAGAAAATTAATGTGATTACAAAAACGTTGCAAGAATATGTCTAGAATTGTGTTTAGGTTCTAAACACCATTTTTGCAGTGTAATGTACATGTAGTTTCCATATGGCACGTCCCCAGGGCAGGACGACCTTCCCACCCTCTCACACCTAATTGAGCAGGTACCACGTACGACCACCTGGATCAATACCACCTGGACCTGGAGGAAAACCAGACAGCGTCACACAGGAGCATTAAGCCGCCCTCCTGTACTATCAATGTCCATTGGGGTATAATGCACGAATTAGGGATCATTAAAGGAGTAATGAACCTATGGCTGATGGATTTTCTGGAGGGCGATTCATAAAAAAAAAAATGACGACGATACTAAGTATAATGGTCGTGAGTATTTATGAATCGCGCTCCAGATTATATAAATTCTCTGTTCATTATGTATTCTCCACTACCCTGTTATAATATAACTGAGGAAGAAAGTAACAAATGGGAGAAAGAGTGGTATGTTTAAGAAGGACTACTGGTGAAAATAGCAATATCATAAGAAAAGGAATCCTGCTAGTCGCCAAATGTGATATCTGAAAGGCCAGTCTATCCCCCTCCTCCCCCACTCCAAGAACAAGCCATCTTGGTTTGTCCAAGAACAAGCCAACAAATGTCAGTCATTGAAATTAGCCACACAATAGAGTGACCTTCCCTTGAATCCAACCCATCTCTATCATTTTCTATATCCTGTCTATAATTGCATCCCCATTTCTTTGGAATCAATATCATACTGAACCTCTTTTTATGTACAAATCATTGATTGTATCACTTTACATAAAGGTGCCGTTATGGTGAATATCATCGTTCTCAAAGGGAATTTCTGATTAAATCTCTCAATTGTTGGATACGCCTTCTAATGGAGATGTGATTACACCCGCGTGCACAGCACCTTTGATATCAGTAATCTATGTTGTATACCTCCTCTAATCTCTTCCTGATTCTACCTGTACTGTTGTACATGCACATGTTACCCCTGTATATATATATATATATATATATATATATATATATATATATATATATATATATATATATATACCACTACTCTCTTCCTTTCCAGAATTCTGTCTCTACACTCTCAGCCCGAATTGTAAATCAGCAGTAAAAACCTGTGTACTGTACAGGGCAATCTACTATAGGGTCATTGGATTTGTCTCTGTGGATCTCTCTCTCTCTCTCGCTCTATCTCTCTCTCGCTCTCTCTCTGTCACTCTCTCTCTCTCTCCCTCTCTCTCTCTCCCTCTCTCTGTGTCCTCAACCCCTGTCATAAATTGACATGAGAGGGTTATCACATTGAGTAGACATCCATGTTGGCTACACACCAAAATATAACACAGATATTATCTCTGTCTCTGTCTTGTCTGTCTCCACTTTGTCTCTATCTGTCTGTCTGTCTGTCTGTCTCTCTCTCTCTCTCTCTCTCTCTCTCTCTCTCTGTCTCTCTGTCTCTCTCTCCCCCCTCTTTCTCTCTCCATCTCTATCTGTCTGTCTCTGTCTCTCTCTTTCTGCCACCCTCCCTCTCTCTGTAATACCTAATGCAGTGATGAATTTGATTATATGGGTTATGCCAATTCAACAGAAAGGGGTAGTATTGCATTTAGAATACCGACATCTCCTTTTTTACCTGTACCTCCGAGCGGATATCCCATATCCTTTGGTTCTGTATGAGGATATTTACCAGTTACCTAGCAACCCATCGGTAACCAAAAGGTTGCCATTACCTATAAGCTTCTTTGTGGTACCATACATGGCAGAGTCTTTAGTGCTCGCTCCTTTTATAGGGCCTAGTATGGACGTCCTGTGTGTCCACCATTTTGAATTTCGCTGGTTCAGGTAAATCCCACTGATAAGACATAACAGGATGGGTAACTTGTCCCTGGGTAACACCCACTTCCAGGGACATGCTGGTTCCATCCTATCAGCTCTTATCAGTGCATGTCGTCAGGAACCAGCTCCAGTCCCGCATACACCCTACACCGACCCCTCCCCTTTCCCCACAAGCCACTTAAGCATGACATGCATTTTCTACTTAATGTGATTTTCCCCTTGTGCAAAATGTAAACTTGTACCCGATTTAGGTAGAGATGTTTCTTAACCTTTTGGAAGATATCCGCAGGTGTGTTTTTATTTGATGAAATACACCAATTAATGGTCAGATGAAGTTGCAACACTCTACATATTATAGTTGTTTGACTTACCTGGAAGGCATTTCTCAATAAAGTTACTTGTTTTTGTTGAAAAATGCCTTCCAGAGAAGGTTAATATCCATGAACTCTGATGGTTAGTGTCTATTCCAAATTGAGAACATTTCCCAAAAACACTCAAAAATAAATGAATAAAATAATGAATGAATAAAGATGGAAATAGAGGTATACTGGATATAAACAAATAATGAACAAGTAAACAATAGTTTAAGGGCATTCTATTACTTTGGCCTTGCTAACCTTATAAAGTTAGCAAAGCCAAAGAAATAAACCCCCAATTTCGTAACCAGTACATATCATCTTCAATAGAAATAAAGGTTAATTCATGAAAACTGACGATATTGGTAATGCAAATTTGATCGAACTGGGAATATCCTCCTCTAAAAGGCTTCTAATTCATTATAGGACCACAGAAACGTCGTCCATATTTATTAATCGCCTTCGAAAGCAGTGTAGAGTTGTTGCTCACTTTCCACCACCATCTAGCTCAACCCACCCATTCTGTGGGAACAAGGTGACGTACAGAGAACACCTGACTGATAACATTAACCTACATTGCGAACCAGCACCATGCCACTAAGGGACTTGCCATTTTTTTTTATAATCATCATAATGGAAGTGGGAGTACAAAACCTTCCAGGGCCCTTGAGAGAGGGCCCAGAATAATTTGCATCCTTCGGGGAAGAGGAAACAATTTCACCCACTTTCACTTGGGGCTTTTTAGTGCTGAATTACTGTACAAAAAGGGGTCAGCAGGTCTGTGGAAGTGGCGGATTTATATCTAGAGTTTATTTACTTGTTTTAGAGCCTAGATAATCCAAAGGATGGGAGGTACACTTGGCCAATGTCGGCTTATACTGGGCCAATGTCGGCTTACATTGGGCCAAGCATGGACAAGCATGGCCCGATGCTCCATTGCTGATTGGGATAGTTACCATTTACATGCTCCCACCTGGGAACATCTAACACAGATATATTGCTGTAAAAGGCAATGGCGTAGACTAGCTCCAGTCCCAGTGCTAATTCTTATATTTCAGTCTCGTTCCCTATAAAGGTCCCTGTAGGCGATCTCATCCCCTTCTCACTCATCCTTTAAATACCTGAGTGAATGCAAACATAGTTCTAAATACTTCTGAATTGCACTTGTCTCAGATATAGATATGCTCCATAATTTCTATACCCCTAGGTCTTGCTAGTCCATACTCTCTGTCTGGTAGGAGACCTCTAGTAACCTGAATATGAAAATAACACTCCAAATGTATGTTGAGAATGGTATTAGAAATATTTCCTTGACAAAACAGCCAGTCGATCGACAGGCTTTTCGTGTTTGTCAATGCTGTGTAATGCCTATGAAATTGAGTATAACCTGAGTCATAGATCCAAGCTATAGAGGATGGATAAATAGGTTTATCATCTGGTGCAAGTCTATAGTGTGGGGCATCTGGCACATCTGTAGCCTGAGGGTGCATGTAAGGACACAGCGAACACCCTAAAACATTCTGACCAGGCCTTACAATGTACACACTCCGCCGATACAGGGCATAGAATTAACACATTTTCAGCTCTATTTTTAGTCTCTCTTCTTTTCTTATCAGATGTAACCCACAAATATAACGCTATTGCCATTACCCGGTGTCAGGAGATTACCCCTCTGGAAAATTCCCCCTGGAAATCTCCCACCCGGATATTTTCCCCCCTAGAAAATTCCCCCTTAGGAAATTTCCCCCAAGGAAATTACCCCCAAGTTTTTAAAGGGATAGGGTTTGATTAGGGTCTAGGGGTGGGGTTAAAGATAGGGTTAGGGATAAGATTAGGGATCGGGTCAGGCTTAGGGTAAGGGATAGGGATAGTGTTAGGGTTAGGGTTAGGGTTAGGGTTAGGGTTAGGGTGAGGGTTAGTGTTAAGGAACCTTAGGGATAGGGTTAGGGTTAGTGATAGGGTTAGGGTTAGGGATAGGGTTAGGGTTAGGGATAGGGTTAGAAACCCTATTCCGCGATATAATTGAAATGCAGCCATTTCTGACTGTATCTGTATTACATAGAAGTTATGGGAGAAATTTTCATGCAGGGTGGGAGATTTCCAGGGGGGAAATTCCCGGGGGGAAATTCCCGCGGGGGGGGGGGAGAATTCCAGCTGGGAAATTTCCAGGAGGGAAATCTTCGGAACCCTATTACCCATACCCTTTTCGTACAATTGAAAAGCACCGTTAGAAGTATTGGGTAGGCTTTTCACAGATGGTTCTCATTCATTTCTTTGTTTCCTTGCTGAATGTGAACCGGCAAATCTAATGATAGGGTCTACCCACTCCTTTTCTACATCTCTTTATCTCTTCTTTTATAGGGCAACCCTCAAATCAGTGTGTCATAGATCTACATGTTCCCCGACTTGTTGTGGGTTTTTTTTTCTCTACAAAGTGGCACAACTACGTTTATCAGAGTTGTCTCTATACAAGGGAGCCTAGGCCAAGAAAAATAAAAGGTGTGTTTCCAGTACCAAAGGTCGAAGAGCTAGGGTCGAGAGGTCGGACTTTTTTTAATTTCTATATTGGAAATGTTAGGGAACATATTAATAGATGTATCAAATACTTTGATTTCATTGTAAAATAATGATGGGAAAATGACAACTGTGAGAGAGGGGAAGAACACAAAAAGGATACAGGAAAAATCTTCAAAAAGTAACGAAAAATTTCTTTAAAATATGAAAAAATGAGACAAAATTCTTCAAAATCACAAAAAAAAAAGGTTTTTTGCCCCTGTTTTGCTGGGGTCGGTCGGGTTACTGGAAACAAACCTTTTTTTATTTGGCCCTAAAGATCTACCATGAAAAAAATACTCCCTGTCCAATGATATTTAGAGCTACATCGTGTCCAAATTGAATTTTCTATGTAGATCATTTACATGAACCCAAACTAAAGATTGGGGTACAAAATGTATTCAAATGCACAAATAGGTGTTATCAACGTTACCAAAATTCTACTTGAAAGACTCTGTATTTCGCCTTTATATACTGCACATGCTTTCCATCCACATACTATTTTGGAATGCAGAAGAACGGTTTAGAAATGAGACATCGGACAGGTGTTTTTTTTGTTTTGTTTCAAATATATTAGGTTTTGCATTATAGCTGGAGTTCTGTGTCCAATATTCAGCCTGCTATACCCTGGACACAGTCCAGGTTCCAGGACTACTTATTCATACACCGTAAAGAGTGTCGTCCTATGATTCATGCAATCTATATGCTAGTCCATAGTATACTACCACATATTACTCACACACAAGAACATCTATGCATGTTCATGTAAAGGGTATTGTGATCCCCAGTGAAGAACAAACGAGACGGGTACATGGCTCTGCAGTTTGTGCAGCCAGTTCACCCTTTTCAGTTAGGCTACATTAGGAAATAAACTACATTAAGCAAGATGGGCTTATTAGGTCATAGTATTGATTTCCATATACATGTATATTTATGCCAGTGGCTGTTCCAGGATACAGGAAAGAAGGCGGCTGCAAAGGAGGGCCGCATCCTCCGAATTTTATGAAGCATTTATGGTCCAAAAAAAAAGGAGCGCCCTCCCTCCCTTAAAAAGTCCATCACTGTTGCTACATTCAGGAAAATGGAGGTATTTTCTATCCGTCAAATGGTTCCTAAAATCTTTCAACCATTCTACCAACCCTCCATTAATGTCATACTAGCTCCGACAATGCCACTGGTCAACTATAATTCCTGAACTTCCCTGTGGGCTCACTCAGTGAATGGAAAGTAGCACACTTAATGCCTCACCAACTGAACCCTTTAACTCATACCCGCACACATAGAATTGTATGACCATGCACCATGCATCACTAAGTGGGGTCTAACCCTTGAATGACCACAGGGTGCATTGATGCACCCTGTCTATGGGTCGTCATAATGCATGAATGCAGCCCTGTTGAGCCTACTTACCAGGGTCGCACTAATTCACCATGTACAACCAGCGTGAGCGAATATATATATATATATACGAGGACCTGGTGCTAAGGGTGCACTGATATCATTTGCTTTGGTGCTACCGGAGGGTGTTGCTACTATAGTAAAAGGAAGAGCTGGCTAAAAATGCCCTTGTTTCTAGTCCTTTCTTTTCATGTAGCTATAACTTGTCCCTTTTGTTGCTCACAAGTGATCATTTAAGTATGTTGCTAAAAAAGGGGATTTGAGTAGGTACCTAGTTGGGAGAAGTCAGTCAGTATAATATACTATAGAGTGTGTGAAATTAGTAGGTACCAGATAGTGCAGCTCTCTCTGTTTTAAACAAGGCAGGTGACTTTTCAGACTAATGTGGTGAGTGCAAGTTGTATGGTGAAGCAGAGCGTTACTTCTTTTGAAAAGAGGGCACCTACTGACAGCTCTTTTTACCATAGGAGCAACACGCTCCAGATGGACCAGGCGTTGGCTTCATGTGGAGAGAATAAAACGAGAGGCAGGGGAGAGGAGGAAAGGGAGAAAAGAGGGTGGGGGGATGGGGGGACTAGTGTCATCAGGTTAGAAATTATATAAATGTCAGCTTACTCTATGTGCTGACCTTGTAAATTATATAAATGTCAGCTTACTATATGGGCTGACCATGTAAATTATATAAATGTCAGCTTACTCTATGTGCTGACCTTGTAAATTATATAAATGTCAGCTTACTCTATGTGCTGACCTTGCAAATTATATAAATGTCAGCTTACTCTATGTGTTGACCTTGTAAATTATATAAATGTCAGCTTACTCTATGTGCTGACTTTGTGAGCCCTGTGAGTGTGGTATAATAGATCGGTATGACTCTTGATTACATGTATACCGGTATGTATGGGCTAACCATGTACATCTATAGTGTATACAAGTAATACTTCATAGTAGCTGGATAGGTTTATTCAGAAAGCTCAGTGTAGCCAGCCTAGATCTTCCAGGCCTATAGTGGGCCAGGAAGATTTCTTATCAAATCACTGCAATGCCTCCTCTAAAATGATCCAGGATCCTTGATCATTTTCTCATAAGGTAGTGGCCTCACTGATTGATGCATTCCCCTATGTACTAATGAATATTTATGAATGAAGCTTGTTCCCCTGTGACCATACCTGTTGCGAATTCATTACTAGAACCAGCAGGTTCAATGCAACTATAAAACTTGGGCTTGGGCTGGGATTGAACTCACGACCCTTGGATTTGGAAACCTCTGCTCTCCCAACTGAGCTAGCCAGGCAAACGATTTACCAGCAGCCAAGGGAACAACATATTCTCTTGGTTGTAGGGTTAGGGTCAGGATACAACATAGGTAAGTTTTTGACACCTGCTTCAACCTGTTGCAAGGTCAATGGATCTATAATAAATCTCCCAGACTGTATATAGTACAGTCTGGGCTCGTCCGAGACTGAGTGTAGCTTGACAGTCCATGCCACAGCTTATAAATAAGGATGTCCACCAGGATGCCCAAGCTCATATGGGGGTCTGGATGGGGGGTCTCCTATGTCACATGTCGAATTTAAGAAATGCTTATGTCACATGTCACTTAGATCCCCATGTCCCCTGTCACCTCTAAGAAACTATCATGTCCCATGTCGAATTTAAGAAAGGACCTATGTCTTGATACTAATGTATCACCTAATGTCACCAAAGCTCATGTCACATGTCACTTTTAGAAATGGCAATGTCACCATGTCGAATTTAATGGTCCATACCCATTCATGTGGAAGTCCCATATGATTGGTAGCCCCAAGAGAGGGGAGGGGTGTCTGGACCCCTAAGACCCACCCCTGGATCCACCCCTGCTGCTTGCCAGTGAGCTGGATGTGGTAGCGGAACACCATCCGTGAACGTGCTGTCTCCAGTGACCAGGGGTCTGTTACTCCAGTTGTAGTAGGTACAAAAATAAGTGCATGTAAGTGCACTGATATCTGGTAGGTAGGCTAGTAGGTAGAAATTGTTCGAGTTTCAGCAAGCCTACACTTATTTGTTCACCACATACACTTTACTTAGGTGCACATAAGTGCAGCACTTACGTGCACTTAACTCTAGTTGGTACCAACTGTTACCTGCACGTATCTATGTACCTAGACATAGAGTATAGGGCATAAATCAACAATAAATTATGACTTAAGTGCACATAACTACACATTTGTTTACAAACAATTAATATCCTCACTGCACGTTAGTCACCTTTTGCACACAAGTGGCAGATAGTGGCTTTATTTACAATTTAAGGCCTTAAAATTTGTAGAGAATTAGTTGTAAGTGTAACATGTTGTAAAAGAAGAGAGGGATGAAATTTTAGTCTATCCTCGGTTTCCCTCAAGTGCTCCCTTAGAAGTTTTCTGAAGGATTTAAGATGATTAATACCATAATACCTTGCTTATAAGGCACACCCTGCATATAAGATGTACCCAGACTACATAAATCTGCTTAAAAACTTCAAAATGAAATAACCTTTGTTCTAATAAATGACTTTTCGAAATTCAAAAACCTGTAGTTGAAGTGTGTCCCAATGCCCTATTTGTGAATTTATGGGAAACATTGGGAAGATTTACCTCACCTTTTCCTCATCCTATAAGGTGCACCAGGGGCCTATCCTTGCATATAAGACACACCTCATACTCGAGGTATCAAAGTAGTTGTTCTCAAATATTTTGGAGAAACAGGATTTGTTCTAGATTCCTTATCATCCAGATGGTTCACATATGTCACTTAAGTGCACCTAAAACTCATGTGTACGAATATACTACTAGTATTTAAGTGCAGGATGAAGATACATCTCCAAAATCTGATTAGGGTAGAGTGACCTTGAGTCGCCCAGGTACCTTGAGTCGGCCATTTTGAATGTTTAGTGGTGCCAAATTGGAATTATCAATGATCCCTTAGAGGATTTTTTGCTATTTATATTGGAAAAAGGTTGGGAGATGCAGCTATCTGCTATCTTACCATCTTTGGCACTTTGGATGTACCACCTTCCACAGGCTATCAAAGAGAGCATGTTTGGGATGATATCCATGCAAATGGAGACAATGTGTGAACCACTTAGATTGCAGTGTAACTAGTAAATGAGAATAAACTTGCAATACCACCCAAGGAGTCACGGAAGAGAGTTAGCCTTAACTAAATATTGTACATTGATTACATTCACATCCTTTCAGTTATCAGTAAACCTGAAATCTGCCCTTTTCTTGCATTAAGTACACAATAGACACTCTCCTAGACAGTAATTGATTCATGAAATGATGTGGCTGACTCAAGGTACTCATGGCCGACTCAAGGTACTGATGAAGGAAAATACACATTGCTAGGATAGTGAAGGCCTATAGAGACTGATGGGCATACATATAGGAGTTGTAACCCTATTTGCTGGAAAGATACATCAGGTTGATTTTCATAACCATTTTTTAATGCCCCCCACAAGTTACTATAGTTACTATAGCACAGACCTTAGAAAAAGTCAGAGGTTGCACAGAGGTCCAAGTGGACGACTCATGGTCACTTGAAACTATGTCTCAAATTTAAAAAATCAGTTGATTCTTATCAAATATATCATTGACCAACTGTTACGTACCTTCGCCATAATTTCACTCAGTTTCATAAAGGTTTAGGATGATTTGAAATCTTTAGGACAGCAAAATAGCTGTCCTAAATATTCGTTTAGAAACACAATATTTTGGGACATATGTGCATGTATGTGTACAATATCTAATCAGAACCATATAGGTACAGAAAAACACATTATTTCCTGCACTTAAGTGCAGATAAAGTTGTCTGTACATAAGTGCTCTGCACACTTATCTTTCTATCAACTGAAACACAAACAGCCTGCACTTATCTTTTATGTGCACTTATCTCCTGGAGTAACAGACCCCAGTAGCGGTAAAGTCAGCTGATTCCATCAGTACACTCTGTGCGTGGGTCCTGTACTCTATCCATGTAGGATAGATTAACCTAAAGACGAAAATATCTTTGAGTCTAATAGGTCATTAGGGTTCCCCATGGTACTAAGTGACAGACAATTATTTGGGCTTTTGGACCAATTACCTTTCTCAAATCCATGTGTAAAGTTTAACTATTGTTTTTCATCATTTCTAAGACCATCTCAGTTAGTCTATTTTCACCTTGAGACGACATCTTGCACATTGAGCTGACCACTTGATAACTACCCTTTTAATGGGGCTATGTTCATTAAACTATCATTTGAAAAAAAGAATTTGTGTCTTGTATAGATATGCAGTAAAATGGTGTAATTAAAACTATTGCATCATAAGAAAATGTATGTTTTTATAGTGATTTGATTAGAATGGAAATTGGAGGCAATTTTATGGTCATGGATATTGTAAATCTCATCAAAATTGAAGTGGTATTTCCAACCCTGCATTATACAGGCTTTTTTTAATGTACTTTGAATATGGACTATAATAATCCATTACTTAACTTTATCATCATACTGACAGTATCAAATAGTTCCTCTAATAACTGTAGCATTACAGTAGAGATTGAAATGATTTGTATGCATCAGAGCATAATCCAGTAAAGATTTCTATCCCAAACTATTCTGGCCATGAATCTTGTGATGTAATCCTACATAATCAATGTTTTCTATTCGATTAAATGCACAAATAGGTGTATAAGGAGTGGTCATCTCAAGGTGAAATGATGGTCATCTCAAGGTGAAATTGTTATGTTCTAGGAAATAAGTCCTATACAGAAAGTATCTAACATTTCTGCACTTTTCCTTATGCTATCATTTCGCAAAGATATTTATCTATGCCTAGAGTCAAAATGTTGTATATGTGAGCACTTGTCATCTTCAAATTATCAAACCAAAGTTGGAGAATTCTGATGAAATGACCAGCTGGTCATGGTAAAAACCATTCAAACATGGGAACTTTAGTGTATTATCATGCAATGACAATAACTTCATAATATTATATTCCAGGACATCAGTCTTATGGGGTACAACACCTCTATTTCAATAATATAAGGGTTTAAGACCTATGCATAACATTTGAAAGTGAGAAAAACAAGCTGACAGGTGGTGGACTCTAGGTATGTGGTCGTCTTTAGGTTAATCTACCCTACTACTGATTGTACCGGGTGATTAATTAATGATTCAGGCTGATCCCATGGAGCAGATCAACTCACCAAGAGTCGATATGATACATCAATGTAGACATACTACAAATGTAATAGGAGTGGGCAGCAGTGCATGGTGTTTCATGACGACCAAGGGACATCTACGTGGCGGCATCATGCGGTATGACAGAATGGATCTCCCGGGGCTGGATCCCATGTGTGTTGCACCCATTGACCCCACAGTACATATACAGGTTTATGCACTGAGAGGTTACAGGTCACAAGTGATGTCTAATCAGAATCTTCTCGCAATGAATATTCACTCTAAAAATATCCACAGTTCCTATCATGGATTCTCGTTAAACTGAAAAATGAACCACTGTTGTTGCATTTTAGTGAACCAGTGTAGTTTCTACAATGAAGCAGCACAGTACACACTGTGGTACAAGGAATCTCTGGACTTTTCTAACCCACTTAAAGCTGGGACAAGATCTGAAATACACGACCAAAGGAACCCCAAAATGCAGTCTAGATAATAAAAGAAATGGAATATTATATTTTCATCTATATATGTTGACTGTATGTCTACCCGGTATGTACATGTATAGTATACAAGTGATAAAGAAATAATTCCTGAAAATGTGATCTTTGCTGGGTTTTTTATTGCTATTATTGCTTGTCGTTTTTATTTTCTAAACATATAAAACGTTCTCCATTGTGTATTTATCGTGCAATTTCTTCACATATTATGACGATTGCTGCCACAGGGGAGGTATACAGTGCAAAATGCCCCACCCCAATGTGGGCACATATGAGTGTATGATACATGTAAATGTTCATTTAGTGTCACAACAAACTGTGTCAATGTTAGTTTTCAAAATGGAAAGTATTGATTTCAAGAGGGGCAGTATAACACTACTGCCTGGCATGTGCGTGTTTTGGTGTTATCTATAGCATGCAGCCAGTTGTAGAATACTATACTGCTCTGCTGGCAGTAGGCTACATGGCTGTCTCCAACTCTTTAAGCAGAGCAAATGCTAGAGTGCGTCATGACCATCTAATGAAGTGCCGGCGGTCAAAATACTTATCTTATTGTGATTCATAATACAACACATTATGGTGCATTGTCCCTCACTTATCTAAATTGGATAACAAAATTGGTAAGAGATGTATGGAAATTTTGCCGTACCTAGACAATAGCGTTCTCTCCCCAAAACTCCTGCACCCACTCCCTTACCCCAAACCCTAGCTCAGGCACCTCTCAAACAGCATAGCTGATCATCACCTGAAAATACATGTACCTGCATAAAGATAGATAGGGAAGGGTCACATGACGTGACGTCAAGCCATGTGACGTCATAGTCTCCTGTTATCTATGAGTCATCATCCAGGAAAGCCTAAATGAGAGGTGACGTGTTTCCATTACCATCTATGTGGTTAACATCCCAGGGGGTGTTTCCAAAGTGAAAACGAGATAGCCCGCACTCTACAGTATAAAAAGTGTCCATATAACATAAGCGTGCACTATGGTAAGCATGCCCTTATTGTCCTTCAAAATTTACCAGGACTGGACTATCATATATATCATAACACGATTCTATGAACTTCTCTTTGTTCTGGGAACATTTTGCTTTTTGGAAAGACCCTTATAGGTACCTAGACCCCCAGCAGACAACTAGCTTTTCATTAGTTCCTGCGTTTGACACCAGATGTCCCCATCATACAGACCTGCCTGCAGTCTCTGGCGCCCAACTGTATCAATAGTACAGTCTGGGAGTACTCATACTAGCTACATACGTTTTTCACATCCTCAGGGAACGTTATTTTTGAGTCAATTTTTAACGTTTTTTTTTTGTTAGCTGGGTCTCTAGTGTTGTCACAATCTCTTTGTGGATACCTTTTGGAGTTGGGGCCATCGTGGTTTCTCCGGGATCCTGAAGATTGGGAGTGTGGCTCCACCAGGTGGTCTCAGTCTGAGATCGGAGTCTTGCCAGACGCTCTCACACTCCTGCCGCCATGAGAATCGACTGGCCCGTGCGAGGCTGACCTGCCTGCTTTGTCAACCACTGGTGTGAAATAGGGAAGTAATCTAAGTCCCACTTTATCAAATCTATTCCAAAATGACCTGCATAAAATATTCGATGAAGAGTGTGACCCTGTTAAATTGGGTGAGGCTGATTTGAACTCCTTATCATGGGCAGACAACTTGGTAATAATGTCGAGGTCAGAGGCTGGACTACAAAACTGCCCAAAAAAGTTATCGATCTACTGTAATAAATGGGAACTATCAGTCAATACAAATAAGACCAAGGTTATGGTCATGTCAGCAGGAAGGGCCCCCAGCCTAATCTGAAATTTAGAGAACCAATATTAGAGTGTGTCATCACTTATAAATGTCTGGGGCTACTTCTATGTAGAAACGGTAGTGTAAAACAAATGCAAATGGACAGAGTGGCTAAGGCCAAATGGGCATCATTTGCCATAAGGCAGGCCCTAAGCACCTCACAAAATGTATCAGTTAAATTATTTATGTCACTTTTTGATAAACAGATAGAGCCCATGCTGCTATATGGATGCCCAGTCTGGGGCATGCCCCAAAGCACCTGTACAATCAAAATAAGCATGGCAGAAATAGTAACCAGATTAGATTGGTACAGATTACTTGAAGTTCTAGGGATAGATGACATACATGCTAAATCCTTTAGATTCTATAGAAATACAATGGAAGCCCATGTAGTTCTAGAAAATGCCTGTGACAAAATTAAACTTATGTCAGCCTGCAGGAATAGGCCTGTCGCATTTACCATTGAAGAAATATAAACAAAAAGCTCACCAACTGAGACATTTTACTCCTCAAATTGTAAATACATTTTGGGGATATCAAAATATGCTAGCACAATACTAGCACTAGGTGTGCTGGGTAGATTCCCAATAGATCGAGTTTAAAATGATATTACTCAACCTTTTCTACCGGCTTCCACTTGAGACTGGGTCCTCAAATCCCTTACTAGATCAAGCATTTTTAACTATGAAAACAGACAAGCACCCTTGGTTAGATAACATAAAATATCTCTTGTACAAAATAGGGTGTTGAGATATATTGGAAAATCCTGAAATCTGGAGTAGGAACAAGCTAAAATATAGAATAAGAACAAGACTAGAAGATATTAATTTACAGACATACAATCAGTATGTACAGAATGAAAATAACTTTGAAAAATGCCAGGTCACCAGAATCTATCAAAAGATAGACACACCATATGGGCATATAAGGAGTATTATATGTAAGTTAAGGCTGGATGTGATTTGTACTCTTGATTGCACAAATAGGGGAGTAGTATAGTATGTATCGGAACGGGACTATAGCTAATCTAAGGATATTACTCACTGGGGATGCAGCCAATCAGAGGCCTCCATTTGGTCACATGACCTGTGACGTCACTGGACCCCCCATGGTGCATGCCCATATATGGTCATGTGACCTTAACCTTGACCTCATTTGCATAATAGGCCATGCCCCCTTGACCTAATTAGGGATTAGTGACCACCTCTCAGCCAATCAGAGGATGGCATTCTGGTTACAATGATAACATGACCTAATTAGGAGATTAGTGTGATCATGTGACCCCTTGTTTGTAAACAACATGTGGCCTAGCCAATAAAAAAAAATTTATATGATGCTGTAGTAGTTTTTGGGTGATAGTCTGTAGAGCGGTTGGTGTTTCCATGATGAAGGTGGCAGAGAAAGTTTGAGGGAACAAAATTTTACTTTCCCTTATGTACCCGTTCAAGATAAGTCTCTTAAATAGTTCAAAGACTTAAAAGAGATTTAATCCCATTTTCACAGAGACCCTCACTTGGTAGGGTATCTGTCTGTTTTTGATTTTCATCTACCATTTGCTGTAGGCATGGTTTCCTTAGATTATTAAGTGTGGTTGGTCCCAGAGGGAAAAGATAAAAGACTTAAAGGGTCTTATCCCATAGTCACAGAGATTCTCCTCGGTAGGGTGTATGTTTGTTTGATTTTCACCTGCCCCTTGGGCGGGTTCACGTATAAGCCATATATTTTACAATAGAGCACTGCTGTGTTTTTTTGCAAACCACCAAAGTGAGGGGTGTGTCCTATACATGAGGATTTTGTACTTTAGAGTAGTACTAAACTGCTATAAAACATGCTTGTACGTGACACTAGACCATACAACTAATATTAAAGACAAATGCTGGTGGATGAGTGGTAAAGAAGTTGTGTTGATTTTCGCCTATACCTCTGGATATCAGAAGTTGTGTTGATTTTTGCCTATACCTTTAGATATCATTAGGTTTATATATAGGGATGAAGGAAATGTAAAAATAGTGACATGTCACCGAGCTTAATTCTCTAAAAAAGGGGTGTAATGAAGGAAGGTCTATAGGAGTCAATGGGAAAATCTGTGGCCTCATTTCCTGCTAAAATATCATTCATGTTCTGTTGCTATTTTTAAATACTTTTGGATTATGATAGTTGGATATGTATAGAAGTGGAAAATGCAAAAGGATTGTGTTGATTTTTATCTATACCTTTGGATATCACTAGGTTTATATATAGAGATGAAGGAAATGTAAAAATAGTGACATGTCACCGAGCTTAATTATCTAGGAAAGCGCTGTAATGAAGAAAGACCTATAGGAGTCAATGGGAAGATTTATGACCTCATTTTCTACCAAAATATCATTCATGTTCTGTTGCTTTTTTCAAATACTTTTAGATTATGATAGTTGGATATGTATAAAAGTGGAAAATGCAAAAAGATGCATATATGGTCAACCTCACTTTTGTGTATTGGACCATTTAAGTACAGCATGCTTCCAAAATGATATTCACATTCAGGTTTAAAAACATTCACCTTTTCCTTATCTCAACTGTGATATATGGAAAGTATGAATGTCCTGGATTTTAAAACTAGCTTTATATATTTTCCAAGTTGAGGCAAAGTCTATCAACAGTGTGATACAGAAAGTGTCAGGTGTAGCCCTCAGTGCAGTGCCCTTCAGTGTGGATACTATTAGGACCATGAGACCTGATGAGTGAGTAGGGTGTAGACCTACCTATGTTGTATATCCCCAGGTGTCACCAGTAGGGTAGCCCTGTGGATTAGTTCTCCAACTTAACTCTATATTGGGAGCGCGGCTGTTCATATGCGCAAACATGGACACGTGTCCTCATTTGTGACAGTGATGTCTAATCAGAATTTTCTCGCAATAAATATTCACTCTAAAAATATCCACAATTTCTATAATGGATTCTCTTTAAACTGAACAATGAGCCACTGTTGTTGCATTATAGTGAATATGCGTAGTGGAGCCTCACCTAATGAGTTTTGTCTGTCAAGGCACTGTGCAGAAGAACAAAGAAATCCAAAAATTTGTGTCATAAATAACAAACTTATAGTCCGTTAGGCAATAGTCTATATTCATTCAGGAACACAAATCAGGTAGAAATCAAAGTTAAGGACTGCTTCATCTTTGACCAACGTGCTTCAATATCATATTCATTATTCTGCATTAAAATTTAGAAATCCAGAATTTCTGTTTTAAACATGTTTAGGTATCTGCGGCGAGTTTGATTACATCTCAAGCTCATTTATTGCCTGTTGTACGTCATATGAACACTGAGGAGCGAAAGCCAAAGGCACTAATTGTCATACAAAACCCGTTTTTTAAATCAAATTGTGACTCTAGCCAAATTACTATTCTTATATCAGCTGGTCATGTAGCCAAATGAAATAGAACATATACTAATGACTTGCAATATATGATGACACATCAAATATGGCATCATCCGAGTGCAGCATGCAATAAATGCATCTTAAGTCTGGTCATCGCGACAACTAAGAAACTTTATTAGGGAAAGTTGCAACCCTTTGATGAGCAAAGTTTTTAATGCAGACACCAGACACCGCATCCTTGTTGACAGTACAAGTATGCACTCCATTATAGTGCATCCTCTAAAGGGTTAAATGATCAAGTATGTAATGTATTCTGTGGCACTTAACGGGTTAATGCAGACACCAGACACAGGCACATTCCCTCACGGTACAAGTATATTATATTATAATGCATTACACGACACTTGAGGGGTTAACCCTAAGGTCCACTTATGCATTAATGCATCATGCCCATTAGTCGTCATGATGCATTAATGCATCCCTGGCCCCCTAACTCACAAGGACCACATTCATGCACATGCACCGTACAGACCCTATGGGGTCGATACACTCCCAGAGGGTCGAAATGATCAATCAATAAATGAAGTGTTGGTGAGCAGATTCCCCAGCATTTCATTGGTGCATCATGATGAGTCGACCAATGGTAACACAGGACACCACATATAAAGCATTACGGGACTTTAGTTTTAAGAGCCGTGCATCATGTCCATTGGTCGCCATGAGGCACCAATGAAGTGCTGGAGAGTCTGCTCGCCAACACTTCATTGGAGCATCGTGCTGACCCTCTGTGAGTGCATCAACCCCATAGGGTCAGTATGATGCATGAATGCAGCCCTGGTGAGTTACTCTCCAGGGCTGCATTCGTGCATCATGACCCCCATTGTACATGATGCATCAATGCATAACGCATCCCTCAATGGGTTAATGCAGAAACTGGACACCGCATTCCTTCACGGTATACAAGCAGCACACGTAACACAAGCACAGACTCAGAGATCCTCATGAATAATTAACTCCAGGTCTGGGATTAGGATGCAGCCACGATCAGGGAGGAAATCAATGGATCCTATCGACCCAGCTGTAATTGGGTTATGAAGATCGGGTGTCTGTGTGTGGGTGGGAGGGGTTAAGGTAAACCCTTTAAAAAGGGTATTATGCCCATTTGTCTTCAGGATGCGTGCTCTGGTGATTGTATTCATGTATCATGCATATTGTACAGCTTTGATACACTCCCTGAAGTGGCTGCATGATGCACCAATGAATTACCTGACCAGCATTGCATCGGTGCATCATGACGGCATGGGTCTGGAGGCCTCATGCAGCATTCAAAGGGTTTATGGGGACGAGTAAGATGATTCAATGATGTCCAATGTGGATATGTGGGCCTATTATAGGATAACAATACTAAAAGGGGAACTTATTTAATTGCTCTTTTGTCTGCCATAATACTTAGAATGGCAGTATCTATGTCCCATTCACAAAGCATTAAGTACTCTTCCGGTGATATTTCCTGCATAACCATCAACATGATTGCCACATTGATGGTGAATTTGATGTGAAAGTTGGATCTGCTTTCCAGGCTGATATTAAGTATGTTTGATTGAATGTTGCAAATAAGTGATCGTTATTATTGACAACAAAACAGCTAATTAATAATTGCTGAACATCTCTATCCCCTGATATGCATACTTAATAAAAAGACCCTTTCAACGAGGCCATACCACATTGAGACAATTTCAAACCTAGGATGATTATGTCAATTGATAGCCCCCCCATCTCTAGTCTAGTTACGTGTGCCTCAGATCTACAAACATCCATGCTAACTTACCTGTAAGATAATACACCTGTAATCCCCCCCGACCCCCACTGATCCATAGAACAACCCTGAACAATGTGGACTGATGTTTGGTATGCCTAGCTCAGGGAGTGATCATTTTCTAACAACAGGGAGGGGGTGGTGGGTTTGAAAAGGGAGGGGGAGGGATTTTTCTGGGGGAGGGGAATTTTTTAGTACCTCTAAAGGCGGAGGGGAGGGGATAATTTTACCTGTTTTCAGGGAAAACGGCCAGCATGTTACTGTAGGTCAAAAGGGCGTGTTCGTGTGTGTTTCTGGGCTCGCCAAGGGAGGGGGGGCAAACAAATTGGACCCTTGCGAGGGGGTGCCTATTTTTCTTTTTTTTTTTCTTTTGCAGGTCCACAAAAACCCACCACCACATCCCCCTGTTTTTTAAAATGATGATCACTCACGTAGGGCTGCCTGATGACTTTAGGGGCTTATTTCAACATAACTGACGATCGTAATATACACTGATCGGCACTTACGGTAGTGAGTTTCATCACGATTTGAGACCTATCAGCCTATGTTGTTGTCAAAGATATTGGAACAAGTCCCTGATTCATGTTCCTTTATCATAATGATGTACATAATGTACAATTATACAATAATGTACTTCAGGCGTTTCACTCACCAGCACTTCATGCTACCATTCTGGTGAATTGGGAGTATATCGGCCCCATGGGATATTCATGATTGGTGAGTTGCTCAAGTCTAGAAAATGTCATAATACTTTAACGCACAGTATTTCTCCTAAAGGTACATTAATAGCTGATCTAGGGTAATTTTTCTCAATCATATTTATATGGACTACAAGTCCAAATGGAAAATTTGAAGGCCGTAGTGCTTGTCTGACATATATTCATAACAACATCTAGTATGTCAAACATAATAGAGTTCAAGTTGCAGAAATGATGGCAACAGCAAGGGGTGCTCTATTACCAATTAGAATGTATAATCTCTTGTAGGGTATGCATTAGGTCTTTCAAAGAACCCTCAGTTCAATATTTCATTTGAATTTCGTGAAGTATAGCTTTCTGTGATAAATAAGCAAATGTAAATGACCATGGAATATTTTTACATATAATGGCTTCGTGGAATACGCCAGCCCCACAGAGGGGAATATGATGCAAAAATATGTAATGGGAATTGACATTTGTATTTATGTCATGGCCTACAGGATAATTTTTATTTGAATAAAGAAAAACTCCCCCTGTTTGTTGCAGCAGGTCACATGATCACTAGCCATTGAATATGAACACATTGTATTCAATGCCCCCCCCCACTGAATAGAGCCGTTCTAGTACTAATCTCTAGTGACGTTCGTATCAGCCATGACATAAAGGGTCGTCTCAACTAATAAGGAAATGGGTAATGGAAGCCTGCATTCGGTTCGTTTCATAACTAGGTTTCGGGGTAATTGAGGTGGTAATGCATCTTTAAAGGGTCAATTAATACTAGACCTATGCATGGTCATCATGTTACTGTTACCTACAGCCTTGTACCAGTTTGTTATGAACCTGAAGGGAGTGGTCATTATCATTCAATGAGGGGGGGAAGGAGTGGTGAGCATTTCATTTTAATGTTCTTTTTCTGCACCCCTCAAATGACGTGGTAGAGACAATTTTTGCACCTCTCCTTCAACTATACATGTAGTAGTGTCCAGGATTTTCAAATTCTCAGGAGAGATCCCCTAACTTGATGATAAAATTAATGACCATCCACGAAATCTAAATATATATTTGAACATGTTAGTGGCCCCCAAGTGGTAAAATCATGGCTACGTTTGGCCATTTTAAGGTGACATTTCGACATTGCACCCTTTTAAAAGTGACATGTGGCATGTCCATTTCCTGAAAAAAAGTGACATGTGACCTGAAGCCTTCTGATGTCTTAAATTCTGAGACATGGCTTTATATTTAGACATGTCATTTTCCCTAAAAAAAAGTGACATGTGACCTGAAGCCTTGAATCTTGGCAACCCTTTGACATCAGGGGGGTTAGAGTAGGCCGAAATACCTGCCTGCTTACAGGCAGGATCCAACATGTATACAAGTCTATAGTGGCACAAACACATGGCTATTCTAAACTAAGTACTCAATGTCACTTCCTTGAAATTGTCCCTCCTATTCACAAACATGTACTCTTCCTGTACAGCAACTTAAAGTGGTTGAAGCAGGAAATATTTCCAATAAATCAGGCATGTTTATGTTCAGAGTGCAGTCTCCAACATGGAAAGGCCATGCTGTTTACTGAGGAAAGCAGTTTTATAAACGACATGGATTATAAATTGCTGTGGGTATTTCAAGTGCTTTGTGCATTGAGAACATTTGGATATGCATTGAGGGAAGTGTTGGTGAAAGCATTTGACCTGACAGTAAGTACTTCTGTGAGGACTGGGCACTCAACCAATCTGGCAGAGTAGATAGACTACCAATAGACACTTTTGGCCTCTGAGGTTCCCTCAGAGTGTCTACGGAGTAGGTTAGAGGACAAGGCTTGGGCAGGAAAAGAACTGCCTGCAGCACACATGCCACCATGCATGGGCGGAAAACTAGTCCCCACCACACTGTCAGTGTAGTCCCCTCTTGTAGCACTCTTACACTGTGACAGTCAGCAAAGTCCCCGGTCTCCCCTGTGTTTACACAACCCACCCAATCCACACGGCTACTTTGAATATGCATTATTCCTAGGTATCCAAACACACTGTTCACATAGCTGAAGTCTATGGGGCTGAGTCATTAATTATCCTTTAATTGCCCCAGTGCTGACTTTTAGCTTCTTGAGTGTAAATTATAGTTAGTATGGCAGTGGCTGGTAATCTGTAGGCAGTCATTCCCTATATGTATGGTCAGGTAGCTACACCATGAGTAGAAATTCCATGAGTATTTAACATAATCGAAATAGGAGACTGTAAGAGCTATACAAAGCTGATACTAATAACATTTTCTAACTTTATTCCAAAAATAAGAAAGTTATATGATTGAACCTAGAAAAAAAGCCTGTTTATCATGTGTATATGAAATGCAAGAGGGTGAGATATTGTCACCTTACCCAACACATACCCACAGGGCAAGGTAATTAATTGGATAGTTTGCCTGAAGTGGCCTATACAGAACCAATCATTAAGTGTGCCCTATCACCTAGCTCAGTGTAAGAGTGCTATAGGGTCAGATGTTGGATACCTAGGGAAGTAGCCATGTGGATTGGGTGGGTTGTGTTACAAACACATGGGAGAACGGGGACTTTGCTGACTGTCACACCCTGTCTATACTACTAGAGGGGACAACACTGAGAATGTGGTGGGGACTAGTTTTTCCGCCCATGCCACCATGTATATTAGATATATGATAATATTAACATAAATGACATGTTTTAGAGATTTTGTGCATTTAGGGCAACACAGGAGCTTGGTGTATGTGTAGTGTCTGATTCAGTCTTTTAAAAACACTTTGAAGTGTTTTTGAAAGACTCGTTGCCTTTTGTCATACATACAATGCAGGGGCTAAAGTATTGTGCGATTCAGTACACAGAAATGATAGTTACATCCATATTTCTTGAAAATATGAAGAAAACAAGAAATGCCTTTGTTATCCCTCTTATCAGTGACCAGGACCAAAGTAAATTTCAGTGGTTTCATCTCAGCTGATTAAATTTTCAACAATGATTTATATGTTTAAGTCTTAACATCAACAATACAACATGTACAAACAACGTCATCACTGTACCCAAATCCCAGTACCCATTGAGCCATCATTAATAGGGGGAAACCTGTGCCTAGTAACATCTAAACATTAAACACCTATAGGCCTCTCATATTACTCCCCACCACCCCCTGCACCTCCAACCTCACCCTCTGCCCCCCAACCTACTCCAGCATCCAATCTGCACATAGTCAGGCAGATAGGCCTACTAGACTACCCACCCCATCCACCCACCGCCTTACTGCCTATACCTACCAACGGACTACATACCAACTGGCCAACAGCCCTTCATTCAATCCATCCATCGATCGATCGACTTCAGATTTATTATTGCTTCTGCCTTCTCCAGTTTCCCACCCCTCACATCCTCTCTTCCTCTTGCTGCACTGACAGGCTATACCTGCTGTGGTAAGATTCTCGTTCAAGCCACTCCAGTAGGTGGAGGCCTGGAGACATGGGTCTCATCCTGCCCCTTCAGGAGGGATAATACATGGGTGGATGGAGCTCTTCATATCCTTTTGGAAATTCTCTACCTTTCAAGATTCTGAATCTGTCGGATCTTTTATAAGGAATCAGTTCATGTGCTGGAGGAGAGAAGGGTGACTGAGTACCTGTCTGAGACAACTTCATCTTCAGGTGCTACCAAAAGGTAAGCTAGATAACAGAGTGGAGAGGGAGAGAGAGCTCTACATAGCTACACTGGAACCATTGAGTTGACAGAATTGTATAGATGCCCTCCTTGGAGGCATTTCTTTCACTGCTATATATTTGATTTTTTTTATCAGTGAACCTCTTTATCTGTGGCTGCTTTGATTGGCTATGGTAGAGACCTTGGAGGAGGAGTGACCAGCTGTACACAGATTGTTACTATACCCACAGGTAATAGGACCATATCACATATGCTATAGGTACCTACATGGCTACTCACACCTGGAGGAGTGGAGGCCACTTATAACCTTTAAGGGACAGATAATGCATCACTGTATCATGTCCATTGGGTGCAATGATGCATGAATGTAGCTCTGTGTCATGAGGCATGGATGCAGCCCTGCTGAGTCTATTTACAAGGATTGCATTGCTGCATCATGCCGACCGTGTGACGTCCATATTGATGCTCCAGGAGGATCGGCATGATGCATGAATGTCACTGCTGCATACCAATGGGCATTATACATTAATACAAAACATTCTTATATCATAATACACATGTACGGTACATGTGTTACAGGGGTATACTTTCATACATAGACCATGATACGTCATAAATAAGGTTATGTCAACACTTGAGAGAATCATCGACCCCCTGGAACACCGCTATTGTCACCTGGATACTTAAGTTGTGCACCTGTGAATGAACCTATATACCACCACATAGCACTAGACGTCTGGTATGTACTGGAGGAGGAGCACAGGTACATTCCACTTACTATCTAGTGGGAGGAGGACACAACATAGCACACAAACACACAGTTTCTAATTTACCTGAGGGAGCTTTCAGTTTGCTTTTTACCATCAGACCTTTGCTATATATGAAGGATAGCAGTGGCTGTGGTTTCTATATTGACTGTTCAGTGCACCCACCCTCACACCTCACATCATGCCAAATGGAGGTGTAATTTCAAAGGAGGATTAATCCATCAATAATCTTATCTCATTTCGGTGGACATAATGAATTGCACTACAAATCCAACTGCCAATATCAACAACTCCATTTCTAGTGAATCTAACTACCACTGCTACCAAAACATCCCAATCAGCAAGACTAATAACATCACCATCACCAACAACACTACCCTAAGACTTGTCACAGTGCCAGAAGTGCAATGCTAAGAACCCTCCCTTGTGGCTCCTCAATGATTTAACACCAGTTTTGGTCTTTTCTAAGATCATTTAATTCAACAACACGGCCAGGAGGAGATCTGGAGGTGAGGGAATGCGGCTGCAGGAAAAGGGGGTGGGGGGCACTGGAGGAGGCCATCATGATGGAGGCTCCTCCAGGGGTACCCTGCCCCCTAAGGTGGCACTGGTCCCTGGAGATGTCATCAAGCAGTTCTCCCATACCAAGAGGGTGGGGACTTACCTGCTGGGTAAGAACCTGGGAGAGGGGTCCTTTGCCAAGGTGAAGGAAGGATTACACACATTGACAGGTGAAAAGGTATGTTTGATAAATGAAATAACTATCCAATTATCGAATGAATGATAACCTAATTGAATGATTTTGTGAGTGTGTGGTCAATATTCCTTGTCATGATTAATCTTTCAAATCTTATTAATGAACTTTTTGATAAAGTACTTTAAGATACGCTGACATAGAAAACACAAGACCAATCATTTTAAAACAATTCAGCAAGTCACCTTGAAAAATAACATATCATAATCCATGATATCGAGTTTTTTTAAAAAGGGATGTTTAATTTACATCTTAATTCCACAACACAGTTGGTTATATATAAGGTCTGTATCGATCAAAGTGACTCTCCAAGGGTCCTCATATGAGAATTAAGTACCTCCTTATGAGATAGTCTTGATAGCAATGTTATCTCTAATGAGCTTTTCGGTTTTTCAAGATAAGAAGAGTGCACATATAATCATAGCATTTTTACCACCCTTATATATGGTAATAGCTTCTCATTACATGTAAAATGGAAACTAAACATTGTCCTTTATCTAAAAGTTCCAATGTTTAGATTCCTTTGTCAGTATGATAAAAAGAGCACCTTGGGTTATGTATACCATACAGGTGTGTGGTATCAAACACCAAGATTCTAACACAATTCAGGTTACAGAGAGTAGAAGGAAAAATACTTGTGTCAGCTATCAGGTCAAAATCTTCACTCATATGAACAGAGATCACGTGCCTCTTGCACTCAACCTCAGATCTTAGAATCCCATAGCGCTATGGTCCCAATGGGATCAGTCCGTCATGCTAAAGGCACGTGATTTCAGGGATGTCAACACCGATTCACAGCCAACTGAAGGCCGTCAGTCACAGACAGATGGCGTAGGGGCAGTATCCTTAGCCCTTTAATTGTTTGTAGTTCTATTATCTTGGAGCATGATTATTTGGTTAACTATTAATCCCTAATCGGTTTAATTCCACTATCACTGCACACTGGCAGCCGACTCCAGCCACTAGCCGGCCACCATCAAATCCTTTCTTGGTCAAAATAATATACAGAACCCAGGATACAGGATAGGTAAAATGATTTTCAAATCATTGTAGGGTCGCAGTTCGATTCTTCATATAAATTTCTTTTTTTAGGATTAGGCGTAGAACTCGGCAATAATTGAGATCCTACTACTGTATTCGACCTAATAAGCGCCCCCTAATAAGCGCCCCGCCTAATAAGTGCCCGCCCCAATTTTGGAGACTTTCTTATGCAGGTGGCGGTGAAGGTGATCGACAAGAAGAAGGCTCGTGAGGACGTGTACGTCAGGAAAAACTTACGTCGTGAGGGCAAACTGCTACAAATGGTACGTCACCGTCACGTCGTACGTCTTTTTGAGATCATGGAGACTGAGAATTCCTACTACCTGGTGACGGAGTTATGTCATGGTGGGGACCTCATGGAACACATCTGTACCAAGAAGAAGCTGGATGAGAAAGAGACCAGGAAATACATCAGGCAGATTTTGTCTGCCGTAGACTACCTTCACAAATTGGGGATATTACACAGGTGGGTCGACATTTTATTTCCTCCAGGAGGGTGTTTCATAACAGAAATTGACGATATTAGCAAGAGAAGGTGGGCAACAAGAGAATGCTACTTTTCGTCAATATAAAGTGATACTGGAATTTACTTTTTTATGCATAGACTTTTTATTCGCAATAACCATGCATCTTGCCTAATAATGTTTAGGAACTGAGAATGTTTTTGAATCATTAGTTTAGGAGCAGTGTTTAGCCCTAGAAAAATAGTTTATGAATCGTATTCCTGCTAGATTTACAGTACTGTGGACTAGCCCCATAAACTCTGTAATTTGCACAGTTGGATCATACAGGTAAAACCAAAAATCTATGCTTGTTTAAGCGCGAGATCGTTTTGTGTGGAAGGCTGATTTTAGCGTCTCCTAATTTTCCACGTACCAAAGGCAGATCCCTAGCTTCACTTTAGCACCAATAGAAATATTGAAGTTGGGCCTGAAATTGAGAGTTTACTCTCATAGGAGCTAGTTCATTCATAGTGTGCAGGTGCCTAGAGTTTTCGACAAAGACTTCCTCCTTTCTCAAGATCAAGGAGTTTTTTGTTTTATTTTTTGTTGTTTCTTTTTCTTCTCGAAGTTAATCTCATGTCCACCATCTAGAATATGGTATATCCACCTGCCCCTAAGGATTACCTATCAGGTGTGGATCTGGCACGCTACGACCAAGGTCTGTTTACCAACTCAATGCCCATGGGGATCTTATTAAAGAAAAACACAAGTACAAAATATCTAATAGACTTTAAGCATCGCATGGTGCAAAAGGAAAGTGCGTGCCCTGGGTGCACCCCTGGATGGTCTAGTTGCCAGGCCTGCATTACGCAGGCCCTTCTGAAGGGCATTTTAAAATGATAACTATAGCTATCATTTTGAAAATGCCCTCCTGGGTTGGTGCATTTCCAAGTGGCCGGCATCATACCCAGGTGTATTGCACTGATGTATCATGACGACCAATGACTGTGAAACTGGAGGTATAATGTATCTCTAAAATGGTTAATATTCAACAAGATTACCTGGACACACGCCATAGCCTTGGTTGATCTTATCACCTATATGCAGGTATGGTAGTGATGGAGTTGATATCTTAGGGGAATGCCTTACCTTGGATAATCATTAGAACCTTTGATACCACCTCCTTAATATCCAGCAACAATTTTGTTCAGGGTTAGTACTGACCGATGTTTGTTAGCATAGGAGGTCGAGGAATTGCATGACACTCTAGAGGCAGTTCGGATACTGCTGAGCGAGCAGTTTTGGGTCGTGTTGTATTCAGGGTCACAAGGGTCTTTGAAGTGAGTGGCATAAAGAATTTTATACATATTTTTGGGCCTCTAAGGTGTTCATATTGGCAACTTAAGACAACTCAAGTTGTTCCTCGGTTGACCCTTTGATGACATGCCATGAAGTAATCAACTTGAAGATTCTATGCCAGGGGGTAATGCCTGTTATTTCTACAGAACGGGCCATGTTCATGTTATGGAAGCTAGAGGTATTACAACTGCACACAGCCCCTGCTATTTGAAAATCTTAGAATTAGAGCCAATGATTGTAAGTAATGCCGTACAAATACTCTTAAGACTTGAAGGGGAACGGTTGGAGTAGGATTAATAGATAAATAGAATCTATTTATAAGCATTTCTAACAAACTCATAAAGAGAGAGGAGATTATAACCCATTATAAAATGGCTGGCAGTGACCTTGAGTGCACTATAGGAGTACAGTGCATGCCTGAGCAAGGTCACAGTATATATATAATGATTCAATGGTTATTCATTGTCTACACAATACATTCATGCATTATAGAACAACAGACAGTCTCGATGTGAAGAAAATCGTTGTCTATTCTCTAAATCGATAACGGGTTATGGGACCTCAATGATTTAAGTGAGACAACGGTTTGGATTTGTAATAATGATAAAAAGAAATTGCTTTCCTGTGGGAGAAAATGAGGCGGCCATGCTGCTATCAAGGATGAAGAATACAATGATGTATGAACAAGTATTGATTTTTTTGTTGTCTAAAAAGCATAGTCATATCTTAATGAGCAGTCAAAGTTTTTCACGGTACCCTATGAGAATTGGCATACAAATCTATAGGCTGAAGCCAAGTACCAACTCATGCATTATAAATCAACTTTTCATGTTTGCACCTTTCAGAGATCTCAAAGTGGAAAACCTACTTCTAGATGAGAACAAAAACATCAAGATCATAGGTAAGTGTTTTGTTTCTTCAGCTCTACAGTGGTTTTGAACATCAGTGTTTTAATCAACTTGTCCAATAAGTGCTGAAATGGCTGTTGGTATTATAGAGCTGTGAGTCCCCTTCGCCATATTACCCTGGGATATTTTCATTTGTGTGAGCCTGCTGAAAAGAAAATCAAAAGTCAATACGATCTTTCCGTCAACAATTTTTTTTAATGATTTAGAAACATTTTAGAAGTGGAAGATATATTTTTTTTAAATGCATATATCCATTGTTATGTATGCCTAACTTACAGTAGAAATGTTCTTACTTTGTCAGTTATCAACGTTATTTAAACCACCTGAGATGACTTGTCAATCTTGATGAAAATTGCATTCTATATCGTGAGTTTTTATGAATAACCCTCATGCTCCCATATTCCGATTGGGATGGGGTAGTAATGGCATCTGTTTCTATTAATGTTTTTTTTTTCGAAAATCAGCATGATTTGGGAGATCTACCACTGCTGTGGTGTGGGCTAGCCATAAGAGCGTTCACATTGTCCCACAAATAGAATCCCCCCAACCTCAAACTACCAGATATTACATATACAGCATCGATCGAATCGTTTAATTCCCACTGATTGCCTAATTGAACGTGGGAGGCCTCAATATAATATGGAACGCAGCATTTACTGATTAATGAATTAATTGCTCCATCTGAATTCTCAAGGATTACCTCTTCTATCGAATGGACTCATTTAGTTTGAATAAATGATTGGAAAATGAAATCTTGAAGGTCACATATGAGTGTTAATAGATTTAAGGGAAGCATGGTATATCCTCGCGATACAGATATATACAGGGTAGGCCGTATGATAATTGATGTAATACAGTAAACTTGACTATTCAAATAGAATACATGTAGAATATGATTTATAAGATTTTGAATATAAATAACATGCATTTACATCTGGAAGATGTATTCAATGTACATAACAGAGCGCATCATTTATCATAATCTCAGGCACAGCTTCCACCAGTGGCCAAATCTCGCCTATATCTCATAGATTCAACGAACCCTAGGTCAGGTTCTATGCATGTTCCCCTTCTTGTGATGGTCACATCATGGCCTCTCAAAGATTACCGGTACAGATTCAATTCTCTATATATAGAGATATGTACATATTTGCACTTGTAAATTCACCCAGACCACACCCCTGATTTCTTTACCAAAAATACATCAGAAAATTACTAATAATGATCCATTTCATTATTATAATTTTATTTTCACTTTAAACCACTGGCACAGCCCATATGGATTTTTTTTTTTTTGGAAATAAAATGATTTTTTTATTGCCCCAAAAAATATTTTTATGCAATTTAAAAATATCCTTCATCCCAGAGGCGAAGGTACCGCAAAATTATTTGTCTACATCAGTAGACCTACCCATGGTGTAGAAATAATTTTTATTTAAAAGCAGTCTGAAGATCCCCTTATATATATATATATATATATATATATATATATATATATATATATATATATATATATATAAAGGCAGAGGGCTGTATATGGTCCAGGATTTGCATCCTAATTCACATATAACCTATATTATACCAGGAAGTTAAAATCGCATTTGTTCTGTTCATTTCAGACTTTGGTTTGAGTAATTCTGTAGAGGTGACCAACAACCCTGGAGGTTCTACTGTCTTCCATGAGTTCTGTGTCACTCAGTGTGGTAGTCCTGCCTATGCCGCACCTGAGCTGCTCGGGAACAGCAAGTATGGACCTAACGTCGACATCTGGAGCATGTGAGTAACTTTGTGTCAATCCTAAAGTGGGTGTTCCACTGAGCCAATTGTTCCTAATTTTCATATTGAGATGATTGGGAGCAATTAGGTAGGCTAAATGATGCAGTAATCTCAAAATCAGAATTAGGGCTACTTGACTGATCCCTCCTAGGAGCATTTCTGGTGAAACTAGATTTTTCTAATTTTATCAGATTGGAATGGGTGAAAGGCACCCACTTTAATCCTTTAAGGCAGATAGCTTTAGGAAGGAATTCTTTCAGCATTTCCCCCCGGCAGGAGTTGAAAGAAACCTGGTCCCTTCTAGAGAGGGGTCGACATGTTTGTTATCCCCTCCACATCCTCCTTTGATCAATTTACTATTAATGGAACAGCCAGGGATATTGAAAGGTTTTGCCCCCCCCCACCCTTTGTTGGTAAATAATGGCCATATGACACTTTACTGCCTACAGCTAGCTCAACCTGAGGGTAATTATACGATATATCAAAGTCAATAAAATTAGTAAATAGATTCAAATTAATACACACCAGACAAGATTTTATGAATCATTGGATAGACTTTCCTGATCAGCAGAAAATAATTATGTTGCTCAGAGTGCTTTAAAAGTGTTGAATTATTTCCATTTGGAATATTTCCCAGTTTTGGTAAAGATGCGCAGGCTAAATATAGTTGGTGCACACTCTACTTGGGAGCCTGTGTGTGAAGGATTCTGGTGTAAAAAAAAAAAAAGCTAATATCCTGCAGGCCAAAAATACAAAAAGGGCAAGGCGGTCTGAATCCACTACTGCAGTTTAACAATTAGGTCGCCATGATGCAGGGAAAAAGCAGCCAGACTCCCCAGGTGTGCATTCAGGCATCATGACAACCAATGGGCATAATGCCTAAATACACATAGCTGATGCATTATTGCATCATGCCCATTTGTCATCACCATTCATGAATGCAGCGCTGGCGAGTAACTCACCACAGACCAGTTAAATGAAGATTGTATTTTTACGAGAGGTAAATTGGTTACGAGAGGTAAGTTACGATATGCTATGGCAGCATTTTACCCATTGTTAAATAAAAAAGGTTTCGTAATTCTGATTAGTGACCTCTTGTAAAGTCTGATTTACAAGAGGTCGTTATTTAATGATAAGTTTAAGGGTATTGTAGAGGGGACATTGGTCATTTAGAAGGGGTATCATACTTTTTTTACTAGAGGAAGGGTCGCGTATAATAAACATCACAAAGAGGGAATAGAAAATATCTACAAGAGGCATGAAAAATTCTAAGTCCAAAAATGACCTATAAACCTTCATATAAATCATAATATTCAAATAGGCCTACAAAATTTGGTGAAAACAGTGTCCATCCAATACCCCAAACACCTCCAGTGTCTTTTCTGTTTTATATATATCTTTTCTTATTTATGTTATTATTTTTGGGGGAGACAAATGTTCTTTATTTAACATGTTTTAGCCTCTCGTAAGTTCAATAAATTTACAAGAAGTGGATACCGTATTTCTTTATTTAACGATGATGGAAAAGGGTCTTGTAATATACTATACCCAATTTACAAGAGGCAAAAGTTACGGAGCACTTACAGTACCTAAATTACGAGAGGTTTTTCATTTAACACTTTGACTGTTCACCTATCGTAAACCCTTCTTATTTAACGGGTCTCTGGGCTATATTCATGAATCATGCCGACCCTACAGAGTTGATACGGTCCCAGAGGGTTGCTTGTATGAAGAGCAGACTTGCTAGAGCTGCATTGGTGCATCAATGGACATAATGCACTCTTAAGGGGTTAAGATTTGATATTGGTTGTCCATTGCCAGAGTTGCTCGTGTACACTGCGTGTTGAGCAGCTCAAAGTCAGAGGGTTTAAGAACAAAGGGAGCAGCTCTAGTCCCCTGGGTCCTACCCACAGGTTGCCCCAGGCACCATAACATCAGCTCACTGTTAACTCCTTAAGGGGCGCTGATTCAGGAGTGTATCATGCCCATTTGTCGGCATGATGCACCTCTTCATTCGAGCATCATACCGACCCTCTGCATCCCCGGCGAGTTACTCCCTATATTAATCAACGGGAAATCAGTATCGTGAAGTATAAATCATCATGACCTTAAACAGGAACCTTCTGTAGCAAGCATTGGTTGGGGGCTGCATTTTGTCCAATTGGACGGGGCGGTAAAAACTATGATCGGGTACTATAACTTAGAACAGAAATGCTTCTTTAGCAACCATTAAAGGATTAAGCTTTATACAGTGACGTATGATATGTGGCACATAGAGAAGATGCGGTGGATACTCATGATGTGTCCGTTATTCATCACTCTACACTCACAGCATTTTAATCAAAATTATTAAAATTTAATATAACTATGATATACCATTTTATTATTCCATAAATTCTAACATATTTTGTATTAATCAAAGAATATCTATGAAATTAATACAGAGGTTGGTTCTAAGAGCTATAAGAGCGCTCAAACTTTGTATAAGAGCGTTCATGCCCCACTGCACACCAAACCAAGTCAGTTAGACAGAGTTTATGACATCAAAGGGTCCGACCTATTGGTTCACTGCACAATATAATAAAAATAAGGGTCTCAGTGTGCGACCTCATGGTTCAGTGCACAAACTAATAAGTTGTAAGTGAATGCAACCGGCCGTCACGGGTGCCTGAGCACCGCTGACGCCGTCATGAGTGTCTGAGCACTCTAATGACTGAACAATGGGTTACATAAGCACGACGCCATAACCTTCCAACCTATCAAAGCATCTATGGAAAGCCCATAATTAGACGGTTAGAATGAGCCCAAGATCAAGGCGGAACTCCCATTATTAAGGAAGTTACGCCATGGAGACTGAATCGACCTCCGAATGCACTACAGACAAACCAGCGCGAGTTACGCGCCTATCCAGCGGGCATTATAAACTTGGCACATTCAACTCCGCGCATGCGCAAAATGGCGGTTATAAACGCATAAACGACCGAGTTATGAGGGTCTGAAGATGCAGAACCGACCAAGACAAAGGGGGACACAGCGGCGTCCATGGGGGTCCTTTGTCCCCCAGTGACACATGAAAGACTCCCCTCAAACAATTGTAGAGTTAGGCAAATGCTACTGGCTCCAGTCAGTCTGGAGGTGCTTTTCCAAGATTTGCTACAAATAGCCTGGCTGCACTCCTAGACAGGCAGATCACCAAGAACCGCTCTAGAGGTAACATCTCCAGTCATCTCCTGCTACCTGCTATACCACTGCACTATGGTGAAACTATGCTAGACAGGCATTGGTTTCTATCATTAGTGGCCAGGGGCTATCTCCTTCAAGACTTCCACCAGAGGGTAAAGTTATTCATTATTACATTATTCCTCTAAGCAGCAGGTCAGGAGCTAGGTGTGGGAACCCACCTAGAAACATGCTGGACACTGTATTATTAATACCTCACAGGTGGAGTGGAACAGAACATTGTACTTTATAAATTACTGTATGTTTACTGTATGTGCAAATTACCTACATACTAACTACTGTATGATTGATATTTCTTACATGTTGCCTAAAGCTGAATAAACCAGTGACAACTGGAAATAACACTATTTATAAGAGCCTTGAGATAATTACACTATATACCACTAGTCTTATGATATTTCTCATATGACAACTTGATCATGCCAATAACTAGTATGACATAACCATGACCCAAACACATCATTCGGGGGGGGGGGGGTGTATAAGTTGGGTGCGTGTGGGTAGTATTTTAGATTTTGTGCATTAAAGGGTATTTCTGGCATGCACTTAACTACATGACCCAATGGCATAAAGCATAACCTGTGATTTATTTCCTCTCTTTTATATAAAGTAATTTTATTGCCTAAGATTATTTCTATAAGGAAAACGATAGACCTTGTTATACCACGATTTCTGGGTTACACAGTGCTTTTTGGTGGCTATTCCCTTCCACATATCTGTCGATATTGCACACCCTGTATACTTTAGCATCAATTCTGTAAGGCGTGCTGTTATCCATGTAAGGTGTGCTGTTATCCATGTAAGGTGTGCTGTTATCCAGGATAACAGCACGCCTCTCATGTCCTTCCATGTCATATATTACATGTTGAAACCCACAAAATTTTCCAGGCCAGGGTAGGGATCGAACCTGCAGTCTCACATCCCAAATCCAACTCCTTATGCACTGCGCCACAAGGACTGACGAGAAATGCTCGGTTCGAACCACGTCTCGATATGATACAAAGCCGTGTGCGCTGTCGCTGTCCGCTGCCGGGTGAGGAGGTGTATTATACACAAACATAACCGCGAGACGCAGTGAACGGAGAAGGCACGGTGGTCTAGCGGTTAGCGCTTTGCGCTCAGCCGCGTGAGGTACACGGTTCAAATCCCGGCCCGGACGCATCTTTTTTCGCCGTGTGCGCTGTCGCTGTCCGCTGCCGGGCGAGGAGGTGTATGTACCGATCGTGTACATACAATGGCTGGCATCGAGTCCCGGGGAGGGGAAATAATTTTTGTTTTCAACTTGAATTTATTGGTATAATATTGATTATTTATTGGTTTTGTGGTATAAAATAAGTAGTCAATGGATAACTCATGACTTGTGTGTGTTAGCAAAGGCTAATAACACTTGGCCTATGGCCTCGTGTCATTATCCTTCACTAACACACACGCGTCATGAGTTATCCATTGATTACTTGTTCACTATCTTGTGCTTCGACTTAGTATATTTAGTAGGCTAGTGATTCTGAAACCTTTGCAGTATTTGACTGGGAGGTTTCTTATAACCACCTAAGGGTTGAGACACGGTCTCTTATACACATATGACCAGATCAGAATATGCGTCAGTTTCAGATATGGGCATCACCATCTTTACGGCGAATGCTTTTATTTTGAATCTCTAACCTAATTAAGAACAATGGGTTTAGTTCGAATGGTTTTCTATTTTTAAAACATAGGCTGGCTATCATCTTCATCTTATATTCAGGTGTACTATTAATGCATACAAATAGATCCCTAGCTGTCGTTTTTCGCTTTAGGTAGGCCTACACTGGTCCCTAAGGTGAAACTATTTCGAGTATAATCTCACCAGTGGGTATCAATGGCAGCATGGGAGGAGGGACTGATCAGGTGTTATCACATCTTTCCGCAGGGGCGAGCCACATGTCCCAGCTACTGCCCACGCACACAGCAGAGGCAACCCTTCCGGCAGGTTTTGACGTCACAAGCTAAGATCAAAGTTCTGTTACCAACGTTATGACGTAGTATGATAACCCGGGGGGGGGGGTCATGCAATGCTTTCTGTAGGCTATTGCATGCTGTAGGCTAACTGTAGGTCTATAGAATGATAAACTGCTGACTGCCTTGCACGTATAATTATAGACTAGTTATGGAACTCTGGCATTGAACTTGACCCCTAATGCATGGTCAAGGGCAGGGGGCAGCAGGTTCAGCAGGTTTTGTAAAACCCCAAAAATGATCCTGGGTGAAAAAAGACTTAGGGTGAAAAATGACCCTGCTCTGTCTGCTATGGAAAAAGCAATTTTAATTTCCTTTTTTTGGGCCATTTTTCTTTATCTATCCATCATAAAACCATCATATATGAAAAGAGGAGGATTGATAATGGAAGTCTAGAATACCAAACTACTTTTTAGCCATCTTATTTTGCATTCTGTTTTAATTATTGCAGTGGGTATGAGGGAAAATAGCTCTCTGGGCTCACAATAATGCAAATGATAAGTTTGTATCACATTTGAGATTGATCAATCATACATCACTGGAAAGACCGATATGTATCCTAGTTAAATCTAAAATAACTTTTAGATATGAACTATAGCAGTTGAGAAAACACAATTTGAAACTTAATCTGATGCCCATTCATAACTGAAAGTCAGTATAGGGGAGAGGCCACTTATCTAGGTCAACTGATAAGGCAGAGAGAGGGGGAAGGGGAGTGGTGGGGGACAGGGTCATAAATGACTCTGGGTCAAAAATGACCCAGGGTCAAAAATGACTCTGAGGTGAAAATTCTTCAAGTTGGGTAAGTGGGGGATGGTGGGGGGGCAGGGTCAAAAATGACTCCGGGTCAAAAATGACTCCGGGTCAAAAATCACCCAGGGTCATTTCTATACTTTAGCCTAGACCTGTTCAGTGTAATGTTGTTTAATCTAGAGGACCCAAACGAATCTTCATTTAATGTCTTCTGCATAAGTTGAACTTATCATGTAACTACCAAATAATAAAATGGTATATGATAGTATCAGGGACTGGGAGCACCTTCTCAGTGATCTTTTTAGCTTATATGCAACATCCTGCTGGTCTTTAGATTAAATATTGATCGACTTCCTTCTGTGATGATTAGGTCAGCAGCTTCCTACATCACCCCGTACCATACCAGCACTGTTGTACTATTAGCCTATACTGAGATCGTAATCAGCATTACCATGTCTAGCATATCAACAATTGACAACATCATAACAATCCATGCATAATATTTTCTTAATATATGAGACCGCGTGAGGCTCACTAAAACAAAGAAAAGAAAAATTACAGAAACTGACATTAACAAAATGAAACTATCAGTATGAGAATACCAACACTATAAAAACATGTTAGCAGAATGATGGTGAAATCCTTGTCCCAGAATTACTGTGGTCACTTTTCACGGAAATTCCTTGTGCCTAACTGTACTGCCAACTGGGGCTTCATTGTAGCAACTACACTGCTTTACTGCGTTAAAAATCATATGGGGGTTCACTATTCAGTTTTATGAGGATGTCTGGATGTCTTAGAGTGAACCCATTCTGTTCCATCTATTACATGGTTTATCATCCTAGTTTATGGCATCCAATTCTAAACCTTTACAGACCACAGAGTGTTTTGATACTCTGTCCTTCTTGGTCGGCATGCAGCTCGTAGTATGTTAAGAAATAACAAACAGAGGTGTCACAGGCGATAAGGGAATGTCCACCTTTTAGTGGTTATGATGGATATCCATGCAATGATTTCTTTTTAAGGAACATCAGGGGTAAATAAGTGTCATTTCATATATAAAATAAAAAAAAAAGAAATGTCTGGTTTATATTATCAGAGGTAGAACTGTACACCTTGCCAATACATGATACTTCATGTGCTATATTACCACGTACCTGACCTAAATAACTGAACTGCTATGTACAAAAATATATCATGAAAGGTTTCTAAGTACAACAGGTCTGTGTGGCTCCTTGAACCATCCTTGACTCTTTAGACCAATGCCAGAAGTGGAAGGTCGATATACAAAGAGTACCTGGGGATGGAGTAGCCTTGGAACAATGCTTTGTTGTTCTGTTGGGTTGATTTTGTGGAGACTCCACCCGCTCACAACACCTTCACTATCATCACCACCGCATATAGAAAAAGGCTAGAACACCCTTTGAAGCACCATGTGTATATAGTCGATTTTTTAAAGTTTGGCTAAAATGTGAGAGATTATGGAAACTGAGGTTCTGAGTATAACCTGAAGCTTTTGAAAAGTCTATAATATCATCATGAACAGCCCTAGAAGCAGAGTTGTGAAATTCACTACTTCCTCCAGTCATCAAATGGCATTGGGAAATGATCTTTACCTCTATAGAAGTTCTAAAATGTATGGAGTATTTCTTTTAGTTCCAACCCACTGAACAATATCTCGAGAATTACTCAGGAATTTCTTGAGTCCCCACTAAGAATACAAAAAGAATTGAGAACGTGATTATCTCCTGAAAATGTAGACACGCCAAAACATCTTACTTGAGAAAGTTCTCTAGTCTAGATCTCAAGAATGGCTCTTTTCTTGGAAAAGACTCAGGATATTCCCAGGAAAAACTCGGGATATTCCCAGAAATTGGACATGTTTTTTTTTTCTCGAGTATAAGATGTTCTGGCATGTATACATTTTCAGGAGATAATCATGTTCTCTTTGCCCAAGTTGTGAACGTTCCCAACTCGAGTACTGTTCAGTGGGAATCCTATAGTCTAAAAGTCGCTTAAATGCTGTATACCCTCTTCAGCCAAAATGGTTAAGACAAACTTTTAACATTTTGCCAAACATGTGGAATTCGACCATAAATCTATACTACCTGGCATGTGATTACTGAACAAGTAATCAATGGATAATTCATGACGAGTGTGTGTTAGTGAAGGATAATTACACGAGGCCATAGGCCGAGTGTAATTAGCCTTTGCTAACACACACGAGTCATGAATTATCCATTGACTACTTATTTAATACCACGAAACCAATAAATAATCAATAGAATACCAATAAATTCAAGTTGAAAACAAAAATTATTCCCCCTCCCCGGGACTCGAAGCCAGCCATAGTGTGTGTACACAGGTACATACACCTCCTCGTTGCCCAGCAGCGGACAGCGACAGCGCCCGTCTCGGCTTGGCTTTGTTTGAATGCATCTCGCAGTTATGTTTGTGTATAATACACCTCATCGCCTGGCAGCGGACAGCAACAGCATCCATCTCGGCTAGGCTTGGCAGCGGCACACAGCGAAAAATAGTGTTTGTACACGATTGGTACATACAAATCGTCGCCCAGCAGCGGACAGCTACAGCGCACACGGCGAAAAAAGATGCGCCCGGACCGTGTTAGACTAGATCTACACCTTGTCGCCCAGCAGCGGACAGCGACAGTGCACACGGCGAAAAAAAGATGCGACCCGACCGGGACTCGACCCGCGTACCTCTAATGACTGAGTGCAATGCGCTAACCGCTAGGCCACGGCGTCTCACCCCTCAGCGCCTGTCTCACCTTGGCTATATTTGAATGCGTCCCACGGTTATGGTAGCTGACAGCCCGCAGTCATCGCCTTCCCGGGCTTTGTATCATATCCAGACCTGGTTCTAGCCAGCCACCATCAGTCAGTCCCTGTGGTGCAATGCATAGGGAGTTGGACTAGGGATCTGAGGCTGCAGGTTCGACCCCTACCCTGACAATGAAAATTATCGTAGGTTTTACCATGTAACATATGACATGGAAGGACATGAGAGGCATGTGGGTTAACCATGGATAACTGCATGGCGTGTGGGTTATCCATGGATAACTGCACGCCTTCCAAAATTCATGCTACAGCATTCATGCTGTGCAATATTGACAGGTATGTGCATGGGAATATCCAGCAAAAAAGCACTGAGTAACCCAGAAATCGTGGTACAATGCTAATTATAGCAGCACTTCACAGGGGGTTGGTGGTAATGGATCTAAAAGCCTTTGACATCAGTGGACATGCCTGGCTTTATGAAAGATTTTTAAGCATGTCTTTTTAAGCTAGCTATATTATTATACCTTCCAGGGTTTATGAGCCAAGGACATCATTGTACAAGTTCATACATGATTTATATATGATACTGTGTGCTTGTTTCAGAGGTGTCAATATGTTTGCCATGCTGACGGGGAGTCTACCATTCACCGTAGAACCATTCAACATTAAAGCCCTTCACAAAAAGATGCTGAAAGGAGACATGAACCCTACACCTGAACACCTTACCAAAAGTAAAATATTTATAATTCTGTATACCCAATTTGCCTGGTTCCATACAATTGCATGCTACAGCTTCAATTTTCAAATCTACATTCACAGAAAATAAGTCTTGCTAATTGGTGCAGGCTAAAGTGATTCAGGGAGGATTATGAGTAACATTTTTATTATTTAAATTTCTTTTAGACGGTGTTTTTGTTTTGTTTTGCTTTATACTAAAATAATAAAAATAGAGTCATAGCCAATGGTTCATACAGTTGTTACTTACACCGACAGGAGATCCGCACAAAGGAGACAATTGCCTTGGTCAAATTTGAGCTTGTCGAAATTTTCTTCATGTGTCACTACCAGTGTTATTTCTGTATCAAGTACAATAACATTTGGATCCTTCTCGTAGATTGCAGAGATCTTCTGAAGAGGTTTCTAAACCCAGACCCTGACACGAGGATTACAATTAGAGAGGCTATGAAGCACCCCTGGATCTGTGAAGGTAGGTTAACCCACTAAGGGCAAGATTGCTTTATCCCTATAAAATGAGAGCTACTCACCAGAGATTTGTTGATGGTTTGTGGTTGGTGGTTCAGGGTATTGCTTGTAGGAAAGGGCTTCGTGAACTACTGTAGGTCCTTACAAAGGGACATCCCCCAATGGATTACATCATTGATACCATGAAAGGTTTAAGTTTTTGTCGTTGTATTTCAATATGAATTATAGGGTAAATCTATGGATAATTTGGCTGGGACACTGTAGGACTGCCAGTATGCATGGCAATGTATTGCCTGGGGGTACCTTATACAGGCGAAATATTGTAGAACATTGTGTAAATTCCATCATAAATACATCAAGACATCCGATGTAGTATTAACTGAGCTCAGGTTGAAAGATCAGTCAATACATAGATGGCCTCCTAGCAGCTAAACTGATCCGCACTGGTGCCACCAAATTACACCAGGTGGCGGAACTGTCTTTCATGTGACTGCTATCTAGGCTTTACCCAGACATTGGGGAGGTTTACCATGTTACGTCCTCATACCTTGCTCAAGGCGTCATACCTCTCCAGCAAACCAAAAATTCGGTTCAATATAATTGCGCAGTAAAGTGTCGAGAGGACCATTTCTTCATGCGTGGGTGTCAGTCTGTTCCCAACGAGCCTGGATTTATTTCATGGTTTTACAGTGATAATTACAGAAAAATTCACATTTATTTAGCCTCCTCGCTCGACCCGGCAATGTTATTGTCACCATCTTGGATTTTGTAAGGTACCGCTCTGTGCATGCGCAAACTCCGGAGCGCTCAGAAAATATCAGCGTGCAGAATGAGAAACATTTTCCACCCGCCTGCACCGGGAATGACATTCTAGTACTAATCTATAGTAGACTATGTTCCTACCATGAAATAATGATTGTTTCTGATGATTGATACAACCAGATGGCAGTCTTTATTCATCCCTCAACAGAATTGTATCAGTAAGTTAGAGGTCCCAGTGTGAGTGTGGATGGTTCAGCGTGAAACTTGCCACAGTGCGAATGATCAATATTCAGCATAGTGCGTCAAAGGTATGGAAGCCGTGGAGGGCCACACCTTGAAAAAGTATGTGGTAGGGAAAGAAGTGAGCTAGTGAATTGGAATGCCTCAAAGAAAGGAGCGAAAACATGGTCAGAGGCATAAGGTGTCAGATTAGGAAAAGACAAATCTCAGATATATCGGGTTTTTATTACAATACCCTGTGTAGAAGGCACGGCTTTTATACAGGGATAAACCATTACATTGTAGTACAGCTTTGGGTATCTGAAAACGTTGGGGGTGCGCCTTATACACCCAACTTACTTCTGTCTCCCTTGGGGAGAAGTCCAATTACCTCTTTCAGATGGATTCTTACAGATATTAGAACGTAGAAGTATCGAAGTATTGAAGAAAGCCTATGCATTAATAGTATTGAAGTTTATTGAAGTAATTTTTATTGGCTAGACATTCTTACAACGTAGGCCTTTCAAGTAAGCCAAGAGAGTAAAGAAGATAGTAATATTAATATAGATATTTGCATCATAGTCCAGTAGATAGAGCATAAAGATTGGCACATTTGGCAGCAAGCATCAAAGTTTGTACGTAGGGGCTTTTTGACGTGCTGAATCCATTTCTAAGAGGAAACATCATTTTCGAGTAACGTTTCTGCTCATAAATTGACATTGAAAATAAAAAGTATTAAATAATTATTAAATTCCATGAAAAAAAAAACCAATACATTTTAAAAGAATTTATGAGCCTTCAAACCCACATAGAATAGCTACAACCCATCAGTATTCATTATCTAAGGTCCAAATCAGTAATGTTTTAATTGGCTGTCTACATATTGATGACCTAATTTGCATATTTCAATCAGGTAGCTCTACAAGCAAACCTGAGTCACTCAAAGCCTCTCTTTGATACTTGGCCTAGTGGTAGTTCTTTCACTAACATTTAGTTTCAATTGAGATAAAGTCATAGATATAATTAGACCTTCCCACATATACTGCTGACCCTAATTAGCATAATTTATGCAAAATAGAATGGACTAGGTGTATGTGTCAAGCTTTCAAGTCATATAGTAATCAAAAATATATCAATCCATCTCAGCTTGGATATACATTCCATGATGACCAATCATTATTTGATTGATTTAGTTCATGATGCTGTGTCTGATAAGCATAATTTATTCAAAATCATGGGGAAAAAATATGGTATGCTAATGTGTAATGTCAGAGCATGAAAGGTTGCAATATGAATAGATACCACTGGATATGAGAAACTAAGGCATGCAAATATTGCTTGTATTTTCCCTTCATATAAACCAACAGTATATATTGATTGTCTGCATATCAATGACTCAATTGCATATTGTGATTAAGAAGCCCTATATGTCACACTAGGAGGAAAGTATAGATGTCAGCTGGAATTCCGAAAGATAACTGTTGGTAGCCATATTTAGCATAAACAGTAGTAGAGCAGACTAAAAAAAGCTTCTATAGTAAATAGATCTCTTTATAACAAAGTATCTCCCCCCACATTGACTATTAGAGGTGCTGTATGTATGAACAATGGGGTAATGTGATGACAGCTTGCTGGACGGTGACGGGAGGGGGGGGATTAATTAGTAAGGGTCAGTATGTGTCAAAAATAGCAGTATGTGGTAGTGCTGGGGGGATTGAAGGTTTATAGGAAGTCTTACTGTCATGCCTATCTGTCTGCTTCCCTGAAAGCCTGAAACTTTGATTCTTGGACCTTTGAGTCAAGGGTCCTCTGCCCTTTCATCCTCAACCGCTGGTCAGTTTAGTGAAGGGGCTTCTCCTACTAAGCCTGGATACCTACTGGGAGGACCACAGTACCAGGGAACATATGCAGGACAGGGTTTCTCCCCTCCTATCACTGACCTTGGTCAGGTAAAGAGGGTGAGGGTCTTCTTGCAATTCCGGGTCATATGAAGCTATTCCATCCCCTGTTCCCCCAGATTAAAGTCTCGAGACAATTGAAACAGTGATGATTTTCTACCCCACTAATGAAAATGATATATAAGCTATAAATTCTTTGGGGAGGGGTCGTAATAAAGTAGAAAGGTGTCATATTTGTTCAGCTACTCTCTTGAAACAGAGACAGAGGTGGGTCAGAGTGCTTAGTGCTTGAAAAAGGGTCACCACTTATGGCATTCCTATTCCTCTTTGTTATTTGGGCATGTTTCCCTCACTGGAGTTTGATATTCTCACTACTCAAATGAGGCGATGTGATGGGTATTTCCCCTAGGTAACTTTATACAACTTTACTGTGGTTGTTGAAAGGTATGTGGGCTAATGCCCGCCTGTGAGTCCTTACTTAGGTAAAAGTAGTGCCCGCCTGTGAGTCCTTACTTAGGTAAAAGTAAAGGACAGTATGATATCATTATTAGGTGTTGTATGCTGCAGTTTGCCTATAACCTTGCTCGAGGGTAATTAGAAAAGTGGGGAAGTGAGGAGGAGTGTCAGGCCAACACCTCCAAGTTGCATATATATGGTCAGGGGAGTGGGGGAAGCCCTGATTTTCTATCCCCAGTGGTTAGGATAGTGGGGAAGCCCTGATTCCCACCCAAGGCCTCAATTTTGTATACATAGCCTACAACTTTATCTAGAGACATGCTACTATCAGACACTTTCTCTGACTTGAGCCTGCAAAATAATTGCAGGTGACTATAAATAGCTGTCCATTATCCTGGAAGTGGCGTCATAAGAGGAGAGTGTGTGCCCTGTATTGAAGATTGAAGAATTTCATAGAGCAGCCTCTTTGAACTGTGGTACATGTATAGTACAACCTATCATTACATTAGCTTTAGCAGACTACTTCAGACAAGCACCAATGGAGGATCATTTTGTTGTTATGAGGATCTGTACCATGGTTTCAGGGGGTTCAGTCATAGTGCCAATTGAAACATTGCTTGATGAATAAACCCATGAACTATGGCCATGAATGTATCAGGCAGACCTATACTGTATGATTGTAGGGTAGTAAACTAGTCATTAATATACAGACAATAAAAGTATGTATTGATAATGGGTATAAAGGGGAAATACAATAGATATATTAGTATGCAATACTGCTTCCTGTGCTATTGCATAGATCATTAATTATGAAAATTAGGTATATCACATTTAACATACCTTTCAAACATGGTTATCATGAGGTTCATGTTTAGTTACTCTCCTAAAAGATGCTATGATGGATTGATATACTGTGATTACTGTATTGCTGAAAGCTTGATACATTTACCCAATAGACCTTAAATTAAATTTTGCATAGATCATTCTAATTAGGGTTAGCAATTTCTATGTGTAAAGCTTTAGCCAGTATGCAAAGACAATATCTAAATGGTAAAAGAATGCTAGAGAAATAGATATTTTCTGCCTTAATCTTTCAGAAAGGTCTGGCAGTCCAGGTTGGCATGTGGAATTAAGTAATAATAATATGCAAATTAGGTCATTAATCTGCAAACAATCAACATACAACATGTACATAATACCTATTTAGACTTAAGATGATAATAAGTTGTTGGTCCGGTCCAACTATTTTGAGTGCCTTAAAACTTTTAATTTCTTTATTTAGTATTTATCAGTATTTTTCATAGATTTGAATGAATTAATATTAATCCTCATCATGATCAATGTTTAACACCAATGGTTATTTATATTATTCTTCTTAAAATAAATCAAGTATTGTTCAAGGAATTATGGTATAAGCTGAGATGAATTGATATGTAAATTTATGTTTACTACCGGGTATTTGATAGAACATTTATATCCAGTAGTTCTATTTTGCATAAATTATGCTAATTAGAGTTAACAGTATATGTGTTTAAGTCTAATGATATGCATGACTATATCAAAATTGGAACTATATATACTAGTGAAGCTATCACTATGCCTTTGTCTCTAAGATGTGTACTGCTTCAGGCCAGCTTGTGAAGCTACCTAATAAAAATATGCAAATTAGGTCATTGATATGCAGACAATGGATGCAAAAATGACTGATCAGGACATAAGATGATAAACACAGGTGTGTTTCAGGTATTCTTTCTAGGTTTGAAGCCTTTCAACTTCTTTTAAAATTCATTGGGTGTTTTTCATGGAATTAAATAATAAATTAATACTTTTTATTTTCAATGTCAACTTATGAGCAGAAACTTTATTCAAAAATGATGTTTCCTCTTAGAAATTCAGCACGTCAAAAAGCCCCTATGTGCAAACTTTGATGCTTGCTGCCAAATGTGCCAATGTTGGTCAAAATCCAGGCTCTATCTACTGCACTATCATGAAGCAAAAAGCAATGAAGCAAAGTACAGCAAGTAATCAATAGATGACCTGGTACAAACAAATGTTCACTCTCAGTGTTATCGGGGCAAGAGATTAATTCTATACAGTTATGTATCCAACTACTTCAATACAAAGCATAGGAAAACCTCCTTTGTATGGAAGCCGTGAAGGGCCACACCAAAAACAAAACATGCACTTCAAAATCAGCATGATTTACTTACAACCACCAAGATGAAGTTTTAAAAAAATATTGCTGTCAAACATGATAATTCCCCCTGTCAGGTGTCAACTTGAAAAAAATAATTGCTGTCAACATGATATTTTCCCCTGTCAACTGTCAAGTTAGAAAAAAAATCTGCCGTCAACTGTCAAGTTGACAGTTGACAGCGAAAAAAATTATGTTGACACCAGATAAGAAAACATGAATTTTCCACTGTTGAGAAAATCTGCTGTCAACTTGACAGTTGACAGGGGAAAATATCATATTGACAGCAGATTTTTTTCTACTTTGACAGGTGAAATTTCAGGTTTGACAGTAGTTTTATATGTTCCATTTTATGTTGTTTCGATATTGGAGATAAAAAAAAAGTTCAAGTTGAATTTTTTCAAGGTGTGGCCCTCCACGGCTTCCATAACAGACACATAATTGTGAGACTTATAATATTGATCAGATTTTGTGACAGGAAGCACCAGTGAGTGTTGTGTCCGTTTGATGGACATGGTTGACACATATATGACAACTAACCTTCTTTAGTAGCCAGATCTTCATTATTTATATTTCATTCACTTGTTTCTGATGCATAGGACCGCCTAAGCATTAACATAAATAGACTATTTGAGCGACTTCCTGTTTGTTAATAAATCTTTCATGGACTGTTTTATAAGCATCGAACTCTCAGGATAGTATAGCAAAAAAGATAGCGAGGAAGAATCTCTGTAATTCTTTTTTTTTTAAAGTGCTAAGGGAAACGTGTGTGGCCTAACTCATTTTCATAGTATTGACAAATAATATTACAGTAGCATGCATGGGAAAAAAACAGTTGTTGAGTTGTAAGCAATGGGGTCTTTCGTTTTGAAGTTCTTTAGTCTCAGTGGCGTTGCTGGGGTGGTATCAGGGCAAACGGCCCCCTGGATTGGTACATCACTGACCCGAGGCCCTATAGAACGAGAGGCCCGAGGACAAATGGCCACCAGGACCAGAGGCCATTCTTTATAACGCCCACCAGCCTATGCCCACTAGATTATCTCAATTATTGTCTAACGCCCGACAGTTATCTCTATTCAGTCTTGTATCCACTAGATTTTCATTTTATGCCTGCTAGATTCTAACGTCAATCAAATGCTCATTCTACACCCACTAGATTCTAACCTCCGTCAGATTTCTATACTTTTCAAGTATTATACGCCCCCTAGATTCTAATCTCTGTCAGATTTTAATTTTATGCCTGGGATTTACTCACCAAAAAGGCCTACATGACAAAGGGATTTCATTCCTATATTTACAAAAGACCCATTTATATTAGAGCGGTAAAGTTTGGCAGGAGTTATCGCACTAACGGGCAAAAAATAAATTTACTCTTGGGAATTGCGCTCTGACTATAATTTGGCCAATTGAAGTAACCTCAGGAGGTTAATTCAAAACAGTGGTAGATTAACACTGTTTTGTATTAACCTCCAAGACTTGTCTCTCCTACATGCCATGTGGAGAGAGAAAAGAATATGACATTGAGCTGTCACCGAGCTGTCAATGGGTTGGATTAGCCTGTCACTGAACAGCTGGAGGGAACTAAAAAAAAGGAAAAGTGTGCACACGTTTTTGTATTGCTAAATGGTTCTTTAGATAATTGTTTAGATGAAACATGCATGCTTTTTAACATCTTAAAAAGAGTTTTCCATGCCATCTGGGTTGATTTCTTTTTGTCAATACTATGAAAACGAGTTAGGATATACACGTTTTTCTCAGTACTCCCTGAAAAGAAATTATAGAATTTCTTCTTCGTTTTCTTTTTGCAAGACCCTCCAGTCTAGCTGTATCACCCGAAAAACTTCTCCATGTCACACACAGTTGACCTTGTGAGATCCTTTTTGTTTCATAACCCTTTACCGAGAAGAATAACTACTGTAACCCCCCACCCCGTAAAAGCTGAGGCTAATAGACATCAGACTCTATAGTTGCCTATAGGTGGGGGGGGGGGGCTTGTTGACCAATGATGATGTGACAGGTTTCATAACAACAGGTGTCTGCTTGGTAGAGTTTGACAATGCCTAAGGGCGAGGTAAGTGCAGTAAACAAAATCACAGAAAAACATGTGTGATTTTCGTATATCCAAGAAGTGCTCCAGTATCTTTTATAGGAGTCTATCACTACTCAATATCCCAATATAGGGGACCTAATACAATGAGCAGACATAAAACCCTACAGATATGGCAGACGTTAACATCCATACCATCCTGTATACATACCATTCTTACATTAGCAATGGAGAGCTTTGCCATGGAGATGTTACTAAATTAAAGGCACACCTACCGTAATGGCTTGTTTAAGCGTCGGGGCCCCAAATAAGCACCTGTTTCGAGAAAAAAAAAAACACCGGGAATACAGGGGGATATAAAATAATCTTAAACACTAACATTAGTATCCGAATAAGCGTGTGTCTTATTGGAGGGACGGGGGTACAGAGGTATTAAATAACTAAGTTCCTGGGCTCTTAAACAGCCCACTACGGTATACATCTGTATAGATGAGTTGCTCGTGATCTACTCTGTCGAGCCACTCCACTTTGTAAGGCAAATTCATACAATCAGATGTGGGTGAATTGTCTCATGTGAAAAATGTTCACGAACATTGGACACCACTAAAGGTTTGTATCTCACCAGGTGACCCTCAATGGTGACCAATTAGAATGATCCTTTTTGTCAATTTCATGCAATTGTGGCCGGGAATCGTGGTTAGAAAACTCTATTAAAGTTGGAAAGAAAAGTGTTTATATCATATTTATGTGAACCCATAGACTATTGTTGGGGGAGTCTATTGTAAGGGTTTGTGTGACACTGAGCCCAACCGTATTCACCATGGAATAACATTGCTGTCAAAAAATGAAAAGAAATGCCCTGCGTCATTAATCGTCCATATTAATTCCTTACAAATTGCAGTTTTCATAAAGGGTGTCGAAGAGGCTCCTTTCCCTAACAGGCTGACCCCTGAAGATTTGACCCCGGAAATCATTCACCACATGACCCATCAGCTGGAGTTCCGGCCGCAAGACGCGGTGCGTCTGGTCACCGGGAACATCCCCAACTCAGCTACCGCCACCTACTTCTTGTTGTCTCAGCGTCTCGCCAGGCACGAGGCGGAAGTAGCCATGCACGCGCGTATACACCGCGCTGTGAAGAACGCCTCCCGCCCTCTGCCTCAGGTAAGTGGCTGAGTGGCTGAGTGAGTGCGTGAGTGAGTGAGTGAGTGAGTGAGTGAGCAGTTGGGTGAGAGAGAGAGAGACAGAGGGGGGAAGGAGGGAGGGAGAGAGATTCGGTGAGTAAATACATGATCGAGTAAGTAATTAGTGTGTTTGAGTGAGTGAGTGAGTGAGTAAATGAGTGAGCCAGCAAGTAAGTGAATGAGCAAGCAAGCGAGTAAGTGAGAGAGATAGCGATTGGGTGATTTAATTAGTGTGTGAGTGAGTGAGTGAGTGAGCAAGTAAGTGAGGGAGCAATTGAGTGGGGAGTCAGTCATTCAGTCAGTCAGTGAGCAAGTGAGTGAGTGAGCAAGTAAGTGAGGGAGCAATTGAGTGAGGGAGTGAATTTAATGAGTGAGTTAGGGTCTAAGTGAGTGAGTAACTCCTAATAGGATGTGAGGGAGTGAGTAAATGAGCAAGCGAGTAAGTGACTGGGTGTACAATCAAGTAATTGAGTCAGGGAGTGGGTACATAAAATTGTGAGTGAGAGAATTAGTGAGTGAGTCAGTGAATGAGTAAACAATTGAGTGAGTTAGTGAGTGAATTAATAAGTGAGTGTCGGAGAGTGAGTAAATGAGCTAGCGAGCAAGTGAGTGAGTGAGCAAACAAGCAAGTGACTGAGCATGCAAGTGGGTGAGAGAACAAGCAAGCAAGCAGGACCGAGAAAGTGTGTGTAATGAGTGAGTGACTGACTGACTTAAGGTTGGTCGCTACTTGTTGAAAATGAACCAATTGCGCAGGTCCCTGCGCATGTAGGTAATATTCATCAGAACATATTTGATAGGCATATGCATACATAAGACCTTAATGTCCACAAAAAGTTTTGGGTCATTTTGATGAAAATTGAGTGTTTTATGAGACTTTGAAATTTTGTCATATTTACATCTAGATTAAATTCAGCCTTTTTGGTCTTTTCTATAGCTTATATCTGTAGCCTTCAAATCTTCTGAACAAAATTGTGTAAGTGGTTATGCTGCCCAGAATAGCTAAGATTATAGCTATAAATCATTTTCTATTATAATTGTTGCAATTTTACCCATCATGCAATGCTTCAAATATATGATTTTGTTAATTTTTGGAATACTTTTTTATTCCAATGATCCCAAAACCTGAAATTATGCATGGGACCATGTGTCAAAAATTATCATCATGAGAAAGATTAATATGTAAGGTATTTTCTGAGAAAACACCAAAAAAGATCTGATGACTTTTAGTACTTTTTCAGACAAAACTATTACAACATTATGTCAAATTGACCTCACTTTTCCATAAAACAGCAATATTTTACCTAGAATACCTTGTCATATGGCTAAAAAATTATCTTTGTCACTTTTTCAATAAAAAGGCTTTCTATGTGCAAAGTTTCAAATTTCTGTGATTAAGGGTTGATATTAAACAAAATTAAAAAGATTTTTACTATTTTTCTCATTTAAGAGAAAATAATTAGAATACTTTTATTTTTCAAAATTCTGTATTTTAAAAAGTAGCTCAGGACCCCCCATTTTTCTTTTTATCATGCATTTCTATATGATTTAAGCTGCCTATACACAAAAAAAAGATTTTCTGATGACTTAAGCTAAAGAGTGGTGACCAACCTTAAAGCCTGGCGCTCTGAATTGAGGACCTATGTCCCCCGACTTTAGCACTGTGGCAGACGTAGCCTATTCAGAGGTCCTTTAAGCTTTCACATCACAGTTAATAAATAGTCATTTAATATTTTCCAGGAGGAAAACAACTATGAGATAACAGGGACGGATGTAATAGAACTGCTGCCCATCAATGACAGGGAGGACCCCCAGGCACACAAAAAGTCATCATCCAACAATGTACAGGCACAGGAACCTAAGGTGTTAGAGATGGTAGGTCACATTTGATAAGAAATACTTTAATTCCACGCGTATAAGGCGCAGGTTATATGTGGCGTTAAAACAGGCCCGGGGAACATGGCGTATATAATAATGGTGAGGTGTAAGTCTAGTGACGTATGCATAATGCATCTAAGAAGTATAAGGGAAATGGTAGCTTTCTTCGGGCGTTTGTGAGAAGTATAGGAAATGGGGGTTTTCTTCAGGCATCCGTGAGAAGTATGGGGAAATGGGAGCTTTCGTCAGGCATCCGTGAGAAGTATGGGGAAATGGGAGCTTTCGTCAGGCATCCGTGAGAAGTATGGGGAAATGGGAGCTTTCTTCAGGTTATAGGGAGTGAGTGAGTGAGTGAGTAATAGGTGTTTAACGCCATTTCGACAGCTAAGGTCACATTCATGGCGAGAACGACATTACACAATTTCACAGAGAAATGTGTCGGTACCCGCACATATGTGCACCACACACATCCGAGGGGATAGGAAAGTATAGAAAAAGACCCTTTTAAGTGGGCTAGGGAAGCCCGTCAGGTTATAGGAAGAAGTAATGAAACTAGGATTGCTTAAACAAGGAGGGAATAGCTAAGAGACCTCTGTAATAAAAGAAATACCTTCTTTGTCCTAAGTTTTGTAACTGCTATATAACCATGTTATTTGGGTAGGTTTAAACAAATACCTTATCATATCACACGTGTATTCCATATACAATATAACATATCTAGTCATAGGTGGCACCCAGACATGACATGAAGGAACCTAAGTACCTTAGTGAACGTCGTGAGCAAGATGTAGTTAATTATGCTATTATGGTTGATATTACACTGTAGATTTGATGATTCATTGCAAAATTGCCCAGTAACAGTGAAACAAAATTAAGATACACGGAATACACCTGTTATTATTCACTCAGGGCGGGGCTCATAAAGATTTCACTAGCTGAAGTAGATAGTTATGAAATACATGTAAGAAAATAACAATCTTCCCCGGAGATGTCGATTCAAATTTGAAGAAACGTTGCAGATAATATATTCAAAATACCTTTAAATCGCCCCCCGCTGCTTTTCTTCTCCATGTCAATCACTCCAGATAAATCGATTTGTCTGTGTTTGTTAGGATATAAGATCCTAGTATTTTGAATTGGAAATGAATCTACATCACATGTCTAATTGTGTCCAGCCTTATGTTAAGCTCATGAATGAATATTTCCCCCTCTTTAATGTCAAACAGACCATGTCGCCCCGTCGTCTTCCCCGGGAGGAGGACCGTCCAGTGCGGGGTGGAACACGATCACGGCCGGCCCGGCAGGAGGAGGCGGACCGGAGCCCTGGGCGTGGTGGTGGAGGAGGGGGTCGGCTCCCCCGAGGTCCTCTTGGACCCCCCAGTCGTGACTGCTCCCCAAGACGGCATCATCCTCCGCCACTCGCACGCCGCCCCAGCGTCGACCAGAGCCCACGACACAGCCCCCGTCCTAGTCCACGACACAGCCCCCGCAGGGGCAGCATCAGCAACAACCACAACAACAGCCACAACAATCACAACAACACTAGCCAGAACAGTAACGCTCCCAGGCGGGGATCGCTGGAACCCCCTCGCCTTGGAAACCTGCTGCCTCGTTCTCAGTCTCAGGACACGGAAGGCAGCTCAGTGGCACCCTCCGACGTCGTTCTGCCCGGACTGGAACCGGAAGTGGAAGAGGGACAGATGATACACTTGCCCCACGAAGGTGAGTCATTGCTGGAGAAAAAGAAACAGATGAAAAGTATAAGTAACACCTATGTGTTGGCCTCCTGGAATGGCATCGAAACTTTGGCACCTTTTCCAATGAAATGAAATATATTTGAAAACTATTAGAAGTTTTTCATAATGCAATACCATTGACAGCCCTGGCCACTGGGTGATTTACGTGTAATTCCATTGGCATTGGCATATCCAATTAAGAAATATGGCATTAGTTCGTTCATGTAATGACTTTTCGCTTTTGTATGTACACAAGACCAAAATTCCAATTGGCATGAAACAAACAAAAAGCATGAACCCACACATAAAACATCATACTTCTCTTCTTATTATTATATCATTATAGTAAAACAAATGGCAACATGTAGTTCCATATGTATGTACCATGGATTCAGACAGGCTTAATATATATATATATATATATATATATATATATATATATATATATATATATATATATATATATATAAAAGGGGTATCACCCTCTATCTAGCCTGTATAAATAAATGAATTACAAACAAACAAACAACCCTTCAACAACCGTCTACTGCGGGCAACATAACGTTTTTGTACATGGGGAACTTACAGTCCCCATAAACTGACATGATGCATGAATAAGACTCGCCGTCAGCCTCCTGCATTCATGATTGGTTCATGACCAAAAACAAGAAACATGAACATGGATGTATCATATTCCCCATATCAAGGCTAGGTTAGTAAGTTAACTAGACGCTGATCTAATCCCATGTTTCTATTTCAGGTCAGAAGAGTTGTGAGCGGTCAGGAGGCCAGTCACGTGCCGGGGCCAGGTCACGTGGTGGTGTGCCAAATAAGGACATGATGAACCTACCAGCCGTCACTCACCTTAACCGGCGACCCTCCTTTGAACTTCCGGTATCACCGGAACCTCACTCACGTCTAGCCCCGCCGGACAAAGGGAGAGGAATGGTGGACAGACATAGTTATAATAGTAACAGCAATGGTGGCGGGATGCGCTCTGACCCCGACCGACTCTCCCCAGCTACCGCCCCCTATCGGACTATGAGCGCGCACTCTGCAGACCGGAAGTTGCATAACGGAAGTTCTAATACTAGTATTGGCCGTCAGAGTACGCTTGGAGGAGTTGGCGGGGGTGGGGGCGGCGGGCGTCCGACCACAATTCACCGCGGGGAGGAGCAGGGGCTTGTGGGACGGCCGACGACGGGGATGGGAGAGTGGAGGAGCGCACGTCCCACTGCGCGTTCAGCGTACCCTCACACTGAAACAACGCGCGTCTCTGACTCAGGGGCCATCCCGCGCAAACTTGTCATCGACGTCGGCCAGTATGACCGCTATGCGCGCGCAACAGGGCGCATCCGCACCATTGCTTCCGGTGACACGGAGCCTGTATATGTCGGCGGTCATCGTCGACTTATCAACCTTATGTACCCTGCACAACAGCACAACCGGAAGCCGGGACATGCATCCCTCATCACTCCTAACCAGCGCTCCCCGCAGCTGCTGCGCGCGGCCACCCCTTCACACCCACAGCACGCGCAACATGACGCCGACCACAACCAACTTGGTGTTTCCGGTGAGCGGCCGACCGGAAGCGGAAGTGCCAATACCAACATGGCGGGTGGCGTCGGTGGGGGGAATAGTTGTAGCGGCGGTGGGGGAGCAGGGCGGGTCGGGGGAGCCCCTACTACTGGAGGGGGACTTAACAGGGATACCATCCCCCACACTCACCTGTCCTCCAGGCATGTTGAGGTGGTCTCCCAACACCTACTGGAGACCTCCAGGGACCTTAGGGGTGCTACCAGTCCTGTAGGGGGCACCAGTCGCACCCCTAGCCCCTCATACCGCCGGTCCCCCACTGCTCCAGGGGGTGGTGGTGGAGGTGGTGCACGTGTTGGCCTACCTGCCATCTCACCCACTCCAGGCAATCATAATGCTAGCACTAGGATGCAGGTAGAGGACCTAGATAAATAACACACAGGAAAAATGTAGAATTCTGTACACTTAACATTACTGATATATGGGTGTGAATGAAAATGTATGGCAATGTTACACTCAGGTGGGAATGAATGGTTACAGTTCAGCCTCTGTGTCAATTTCATTTCTTGTAAAAGACTGATAAAATGTCGCAAATTCCACTGAAATAACATGCAAATCCGATTTCAGAATGGATCACATTGCAACATAGTATGATATTTTTCATAGGCTGTGGCTTGGTAAGGACTAGTAATGTAAAGTCTCAGTTTTAATTGGCATGGACTATGTTACATCGATTATCACGAGCCGTCATAATCACGGTGACGCGTGAGTAAGGAAAACCTGACCATTCTGAGGCCATAGTATAGTAATTACAATGAAATTGATAGGATCAGTGATACTGATAAATATATATGGGTCTTTAGTAACAGATGTGTGGGAAGCAAGGTTTGCACAGAGGTGGGGGGAGGGGCGCCGTGGCTGCCTATCCACGTGGCTTGAATCATGGGCTCTAGTTCTAAAAAGAAATTGTAAAATATACTGGTATATATTCTTTGGTTCTTTACTTCTAGCCCAGACCCTTATTTTCCTTATCTGAGTCTAGCCCTTTGGACATCCTTGGGGGGGGGGGTTAGGGGGCTGAAAATGCCCCTGATTAACTGGTGATGGCATAGGGTTTAATTACGTCTTCTCCGTTTAGTCTTGCTCAAGTCTGTGATTATCAAAGAAGAATCCAGATTGTATACTTAGATAGGGAATGAAAACATAGAGTAAACGTGCATGTAGATCATATTTTTGACCTGGCAGTAGAGGTAAAATAAAGTATAAGTTAATGTACAGCTTAATAGAAGACAGAGAATATATTTCAAAGAGAAGTGAGATTCACTGGATAAGTTTATAAGAATTTCACAGAAAGAAATTGCTGTCGAGAAAAGTATCTTCATTTTCAGTAAACATAACTAGAGGGTCGTATAGGTAATTCGCCATGTCAGCGAGGCATGAAGTATACTGTTGTTATCTGGTATTATTTCAAATACAGATTATGTGTGTTTGTGGATCCCGGGTCGTGCATGTGTACACATATCGGTGGGTGATAACAGTATTGTCCAACGTTATATTGCTTTCATATTGATTGCACTACCCGATATTGAATAATACAAAATTTCTGTACTCTTCAGCTCTAAACTTTCATTTTTGCGAAGATCAGTAGTTCACAGTGCACTTGTAATACAGTATTATTTGGGGATGCTAGAAGTCTAATTATAGAATCAGAGAGAGAAATTAGAGATACCAGATTGATAAGGAACATGCTGGAATTGTGATCGATTTCTAGGGCGTTTGACCTTCCTCTCCCAACACCTGGGGGTTAATTCATAACCTTTAAGATAAATTCTTTCATTGAAATAATCATTTATAATTTCGATGGTGAAAGCAAAAGCAGCATGTTGTGAATAGAATCAAAACGGTCAAAGGTTTTTTTCCCTACCAACCTGATCGTTTCCAAACAGAATTTATACCTGATTGTCATTTGACTTATTTTCGCCTTCCTGTTCATTTTGAGTGCTGGTTGTCCAACACTGAAGGAAGGTAGTTAAGGTATGACTAGATTACACAAACCAATAGACCAAAATCATTCTGATTTAAGGACCTCTTGCAGATGTGTACCGTGGCAGACCTTTCTATTTTTCTCGCGCTCACATCAAATAATGTAGAATATACTTCATGTTATTCTTCCAGCGATGACTCCATTACAATAACTAGTCCTTGACTTATATCGCGGGAGATCCATTTATTGCCTGCTGGGGGAGGTTTTCGCAAACGGTTTTTACCAAAACCTAATCCAAAAGTCTGCAAACGTTAAAAAGACATATTTTGCCAAGTGTGTAATTTTGAGCTCCATCCTCCTCAATTTGGAGGGGGCGTCATGTGCCCTATTCCCGCCTAACCCCCCGCCCCCCATCTGACAATAAAATGAGTCATCTCTAACCCCAAAAAAAATCTTTCATATTCTGAATAAGTCGTGGTGTCCTGTAATTAGCCTGATCTTGTTATCTTTTGGTATCACCGAAGCCTAAAATAGACAAAAGAAACTGCCGATCCTTCAGTTACCCTGCCCATGCAATCTGTGACAACAACAGAAGCCAAACCTTCCTCTACATTTCCTGTGTAGCAGAGTTTGGCCTTTCCTACAGCAGCCCACTTCTTATCTTTAACCCTCTTAGGGTCGCTAATGCAGGAGTCTACCATGCCCAGTGGGCTGAGGATACACTAATGGGTATTTGAAAATCATGCCTTATCTCCGTGTGTATATCACCCCCGTGTGGGGGTGGCATGATGTATGAATGTAGCCTTGGTGAGTAACTCGCCCGTGCCACATTCATGCATCGATGACGACCACTGAGCGACTCCTAAAGGATTAAAGAGCAGCTGATAAGGTTCGATCAGTGTCTGCTATATTTGCCTATCTGTTGTTTTCTCTGCTGTAGCCTTATAGGCCTTACAACAAGGCGTTTCGATAAGCGTTTTGAAAGGTTAGCCATTGTCTGCAAGGGGTCCCTTTAATAGCTACAATGATAAAAATGAATCCTTATATTACAAGTTCAATGACCGTCAGTTAGGGATGTCATTGACATCCACCTTTTCCCGATGACGATTATCGCGATCTTTGGTCATGATATCACGATATATTGCGATCTTTAGATACATTTCAAAAGTGTTTTAAGTAATAAAATGTAGGTATAAATAGGTAAATATATTTTGATAAAAGAAGTTTTCTTGTCTATGAGGTTATAATGAGTATGGCAACTTGCTCCATCTGTTTTTTTTTTCTATAGATTGTCTGGCAAGGATTGTGGGGGTATGAATATCTGATATTTATTTTGTCAGTTAAACCCTTTCTAAGCAGAGGAATCTATATTCCATCACATTGCTGTTATTGTAAGCTTCGATTTGGTACCAAATAGGCCCATATTTATCTGCTCTTTGACTGGAAGAATGTGAAAATTGTAATTTGGAAGAAACCCCCTCCTGGAATTGAACGTAGTCTAATAACTGATCATGATAATGGTCACCAGTCACGGAGGGATGTGTAAATTCTGAACAGCATGTGTTTTCTGAATATAATCTGTTTGACTTTTGATGTGTATTATGTGAACTGAGTACAACCAAATGAACACTTAAATATCATCTTATTTCAAAATTACACATAGAATGTATGGTTTGATGTTCGATTGAAAGTTTCTATATTAACTAGCCTCTTTTATTTAAAATGTGACTCTGGTATTGCTGTATGTTCCGTATTGCTGACAGTATTGTCATAATCTATCATCACCTGTAAAATGTGTATACATATCTAACTGAGCAACTTGTTGTTCAGATCTGTCGAAAATTGTACAAATGTAAATGTTATAAATACAGATAAATGACGATGCAAACAAACAGCTGGTCAAGTGTTCTTTTGTTTTAGCGTTTTGTCATTTCAGATATATTTTACTGTAACAACATGAAATAGATACAGAAATCTATACATTGGAATTGCTCCAAGCTATCTTCATTCATTGACCTAAACCTATTTCACTCATGAAGCAGTATTCCGTTTTCCCTTGAGATGTACTTCATTCAGCTACACTGCAAAAATGGTGTTTAGGTCCTAAACGCAATTCTAAACATATTCTTGCAACGTTTTTGTAATCACATTAATTTCCTAAACATGTTTAGCCAAACAATGTGCTTAGCTCAAGTGTTTAGAGATGTAGGTGTTTAGGTTAAAACTTTGTGTTTAGATATCTAGGAATTTTTGTGTTTAGGTGTGTAGGGGTATGGTATTTACACTTTACGTTCATGTACCCGTGGGACTCAGACCTAGGTCTTCGGGTGTAGTGGGGGGATCCGGATGGCAGGTGGCAGCACCTGCCTCTGGGTTCGTATCCATTACACCAGGGGGCCTACCACTCGTCTGCCACACTTCACGTGGCCGGTCTGAGTTTCGCAGGCTTTTCCCCTATATAAGGCTGGTTCTACCCCCATGTTCTCCAGTAGTGGTTTTACCCACTGCTCAACCAGGTCGTTACCCGAAAGGGTAACTGAATGCCCTAGTAGCATGTAGTCCTCTGAGGCTGTGATCATATGTAACATAAGCTATGAAATAAAAGCTCGGTTGCCTACCCAGAAACTTTTTCTCTCTTCGTTATGATTACTTAATCTAACTTAACGAGACGAACCACTACAGGTGTTTATGAATTTTTGTGTTTAGATGTTTAAATGATTTGATGGAGAGTTAAGGATTGCAGACATGTATGCATTAAAAGAAAGAGATATATTTTATTTGTTTTCTCGTTTACTGGGAAGATATCAGCAGGTATTTACTTGTCAAAGTCTCCAAAGATGTCAGCCACAGCTGTATACATGTACATGTATTACACACTGCATCAGAATGAGAGACTTGAGAAAGTTCAACAGCTTGGCAGGAAGGACATTACCCTATCTATTCCAGAATAACATCAAATAGGTGTTTGTAGAGATTCCTTGTACCACTGCACTGCCACCTGGAGTTTCTTATAAAAGCTACACTGGCCCCCTGTTGTCTAATTATGCCGTAGTGGTTCACTGTTCAGTTTTACAAGGATCCCTCATAGATTGAACAGTTATTGTTTACAGTGTATAATACCTGTATGAATCTTGACTTTACCTTGTAACGGTTCGTATCGACTTTATATGTTAGGTGGCTCTTTGGCTCGCTTAACACTAGAGATACCAACACAACACGAGTATTTTGGGTTGGGCAAAGCCCCAGAACTTCCTACCAGCTCGGGTAGGCCTTTATTAAGAAGCTGTAATGCGTCTGGCCTGGACTAGGTCCAGTCCTCTTCTGCAGATCATCCGGCTCCTTAGTAGGAGCTGGATGTGTGGCGTGGTGCTGCACCCTCTTGTACCAAATGGGTATCGCGAAGCGACACCTGGTTGGCATAGAAGGAACGAGCACCACATGAACACATCTCTTGGATGAAGCGCACTAATATATACATAACGATGCCGGCCCCTACACCACCCCCCGAGACTTTACCTAGGCTAGGTGTTACAAATATCTATTGTTAAAGTTATATGACATTATATACATAGATAAGTCTATTATTAAATGTTATATAGATTATATGACATTAAGGGGCATTATAAATAATATGTACATAATAATAGGCATCGTCATATATAACCCGAAGTAACTAAATAATAACATAAATAGGAGGTGGTGCCTTATGCACCATCAACCTATGGTGGAATATTAAAGTAACAATGTTACAAAGTTTTGTTTTTTTTTCAGTTTAGTTATAAAAGTATAGTTATGAAAAATAAATTATAATATACATAGTAATATGACATTAAGAGGTGTCCTACCAGGGTAGCAGGATCACCCTTACAATAAAACTAAACTTCCGGCGAACCTGGGATGACTGGTTTCTGCAGCTCCATTCGGCGACATACGAGTGGTGGCAAGCCACGTTGCTGTGTGTAGTGCCCTGGTGAGGATGGGAAGATGGAGCCCCCTTTCGGATGGTTATCCATGAGTAGTTCGGGTGGCGTCCATCTTAGCTGCAATTCGTCATTCCACTCCATTGGATCCGGGTAGTCCTCCAAGAAATTAATCTCTGGCATATAGTGTGCCTTTACCCTCGGGTACTAATGTGAGGAGGCCAGCAGATGGACACTTACAAGTCCTCAGACTCGTCTCCAGTGTCCATCTTCTCAGCTGGCTCCGAGTTAGGTTCGGGAGCCGAGCTGCTACTTCCCACAGAGAGAAGCTTAAGGGTATTGGGGCTTGTATCACTAAGCAGGCTTAGAGCACCCATACCTTTAGAGGGGCTGTCCCCCACTGCCTCGGCAGTAGCATCCAAAGGGATGACCAGAGACGACGCGGTGCTGTCCCAGTCATCCAGGTGCTTGCCGAAGCAGAGGAAGAACTTCAAATCCGCCTCCTTGTACCTATTAATGTACTTCAAGTTCTCAGTGGCATGGAACTCTTTAAGTTTCTCGGCTTCTCTCTGCTTCTCCTTACAGGATTTGTAGGCCTCCTCGACCCGCTTTATCTCCTGCTCTTTTATTTTGTCTTCCTCCCTCTTCTGGATCTCAAAGACCAGATTGAAGGTGGCTTCAGTCATGTCTCGCCAGTAATCGATTCACCGTTGGCGGTGCAGAGACTGCCATTCCACCATCAGGTCGTTCTGGATTGGGCAAGTACGTTCGTCTCGATGGTCGACGAACGTATCAGGATCCTGCAGACCTGCCAGGGCACTAGCCACTAACCCCATGGTGGGGACCTGAGGGTCCTCAGATGAGGTAGTTGCTGGTGCTAGTGCTGGAGACGGCACAATAACAGGCAGAGCGCCTGCGCTAGGGACTGCAGAGCCCTCAACTGTGGTACCTCCCCTTCCTCGGCCGCTGCCGGGGAGTGGGTGGGTGGACTCACATCCACCACGGCCTCTACCCCGAGCTTTCGGTCGACCCGAGGAGGTCAGGACCTGTGATTCGGGTCCTGCAGGTCCCATGGCAGGGAACTTCACCATGTACTCCTCGTACGCTTGGCGCTGCTGTCGAGACGACTCTTCTCCAGCCCACTAAGCACTGTGGCCGGTTTTGGAACCGAAGAAGGTGCTCCAGTCTTCCTGACTCCTGGTGTCTACACCCGGGGGGCGCTGTGCCGTGTAGCCAGGCGGTGGTGGTAGAACCTGGCTAACCACCCGATGGGTCTGGTTGCCAGGCATGTCCAGAGCCGAAACCTGTTGTCCCGACTGGCGGCAATCAGCTGGGTTGGCTGGTCTGGACTGATCCTTATTGCCAGCCGGGCTTACGGTCTGCTCGGGTTCTTTGGAGGTGGAAGTGGCTGAAGACTGTGGGTCCCCTCAAACGAGCCTGGTTTTTCTTTTATCGTTTATCGTCACCCCGCCACTTCTTAAGTCTCAGATGATCCTCGGTGGGCAACTGGAACTTATAACCGGAGGGGTTCACGGCAAAGTAAGTGGTCACATTGCTCGTTGAAACACTTCACTGCACGCTTGGGTGTCTTTTCCAGGCCGGTACCATGAGCTTTCTGCAGATGCAGAGTCAGGTCCCGGCGCCGGTTGGTCACGAAGGTGCCATCGCACAGCTTGCTGGGGCGGTCTCCGGGGACACACCGCATCAAGGGCTTATGGTGCATGTGATGCTCCACGATATGCCTGGGGAACCAAGGCTTCGTCTCAAAGATCTTCTCTCCAGTGAGTGAGAGCTGGCAGGACTCGAATGGGCACTTGCGGCGGTTGCCGCTGGGTCCCCATTGTGTCATAGCCCATTGAACCTTTGTCCTGGACTCATAATTGTAAACCATACCCAATTTGGACTTGAGCTGGTCAATCCAAATTAGGTAGAATTTACAGGGGTGTCGTGAGTGCCGGTCTTCATCCATTCCTACGTCGTCACGGACTCCAAATCAGATTTGGCAGACTCAGGCAGCTTCGGGTCGCTTTCGCTCCCCGACTCGCTGCTCGAGTAGATGCCTGCCCCTTTAGGCAGGACTCGGCTGGTGGTAGTAGTACCAGTCGAAGTCACAACCGAGGTGACAGCGGGCGCCCCGCTGGTGTTGACAGTGGGTGCTGCAGTAACCGGATGCGGTGACTGCTGTTGGTGCTGTCCCCCTTCTTAGTAGGAGAGGGCTCGGGTACGACCGGAGACGCTATCGCTCCCTTCTTCTTTTCTTTCTTCTTCCCTTTGACAGGCTGTTTTGGGGGCTCAGGGCTAGAATCCGTCTTACCGGACTCTTTGCCTTTACCCCGGGTGGTCCTCCTGCTACTGACGGTAGTGTCAGTGTCAGAGGCAGCACTCGACTGAAGCTGGGCCTGCTGCTTGCGGTGGGCCCGGTGGGCAGCAGCTAGCTCCTTCTGCTGGGTGTCAAGCTCAAGGCGCTTGGCTTCCACAGCAACTTGCTGACATGTAATATCCTCGTCTGAAATGTTACCAGCCGCCTCTGGTATGTTGGCGCCTGGCTCCTCCTCGGACTTCGACCTCTCGATCGCAATCCGAAGGTCGTCATCTTTGAGATCCGACTCGGTCAGAGGCCCCTTCGGTGTGGGTTTACGGACCAATTTCTTGGTCCGCCCGGATTCCACCGACGAGTGCGTGATGGTAGAGTCGGTGTCCATGTCAGATTCCGACTCCCTTAGCTGTGTTGTCCTCCGGGTGATCCCTTCGGACAGCAGAACAGCTCGCGCCAAGTTCTCATCGAACATCATGGCTCCTGCCAACCGTTTGTAGTTGCGAAGCCATGACACTGGCATACTCTCAGCCAGCTTGTCGGAACACGAGTCTATCACCAGTGCTATCTTGGATAGGCTCCGGTTCACCGGGCACCACTGCCAACGGACCGCATCCAAACATGGATGGGTGCATGGGGTGTAGGTCCCCCACCTCGTGTAGACTATCCCCTCGCCTTCGTCCACGTGAGCCAGGCGAGGGATAGTAGTCTTGAATCCCGGAGGATACAACGGAATGTCCAGGACATCCGCATCAGGATTCGACGGTTCGAAAGGGTTTGCCGAACCAGACGCTGAAGGTACTGGACCTGGGTTGGGTGGAGGTGGCATCCACTCCCTGTCTGTTGCCGTTGTAGACATGTAGAGACAGTTGGCGGTCCCTCCACTTCTGGCTCCCGTATGAGGCCAGCATCCGAGGAATCCATGGTTTCCTCCACCCGAGACTCGGCCGCTGGGGCCACGTCTTTGACCAACCCAATGTTGGCGCTTTGACGCACAGTGTCAATCGTTCCTTGTGCCATTACGGCGGACAATCTTCCAAATTAAAATTGGCAGTAACAACGTTGGACTCCTCCCGAAGGATTTGTCCAACAAAAGCAAAGGGGGAAACACAGCTATAAGCTGCCGGAGGGCACAAAATAACTGGAGCGAAATCAGTGGCGTCTGACCACCACGATTCTGCCCTAGTTATAACCAATATGGCGTCCAACCTCTCGTCTCACGAGATCCCGCTCCGAGCTATCCGGTGACCTAGTTCTGCGCTTTCCCGTCACACCCGTGGCAGCCATAGCGGACTTGTATCGAACTAAGGTTCGGCTCGGTATACGAGACTCATGTTACTACCGGGGTGCTATCATCTGGAGCTTGGTGGTATATACATCGCTATAAAGCGAATGTACCAGTTAATCTGACCACCACTCATGGGATACGGGTACCCAGAGAGCATACGTTCGATGCCCCTGCCGCGATACATATGTTATACGCCTACGGCGAACTACACACAGTTGCTCATTGTGTACTGACTTAGGTAATGGCGGACCTCAACCGAGGACTGCGTCTGATGCCTTGGGTCAGCATTTTATTCCTCCTGGCTGTACATACAGCCTTCTCTGGGTCCCGTGTAGCCACGGCGGGGCCCTTCCTGTATGTAATGCCTTCACTCAGCGAGATATTTTTCCATTTCTTACGATTAGGCCGTCGTCTTCTTCTTAGAAGCTACCTTTGCCTCGGGGTGTTTCCTAGGCCATTTCTAGGGCATTTCTCGGGTACCGCAACCTTAGGCCCATGTATAGCGGGCTCCGGCTGTTGGTAACGGAACTCCCTCTCTGCCGCTTCGCTTCCCTTCCAGGGCCTGAGCTTCCCTACATTGGTTGTCCATTTTCTACCAGTGTAGCCATCCTCCACCATCACTGTCGATTCAGAGATGATGCGCACAACTTTAAACGGACCCTCCCAAGGCGTTACGAGCTTCAACCTTTCGAGCGGCTCGGTATACCATAGTTCCTTGTCCCCTACGTTAAAACGTATCCTTCTTGCATTGGTGTCATACCCCACCTTCTGCCATTTAGCACTTTTCAACAGTTCTTTACGAACGGCCTCGTATGCATGCTTAAACCTATCCCGTAGTGACTCCACAAACAACACAGTGCAAGGAGCCTCTGGGTCTATTCCAACCACTCCGTATACCAAGTCGGCGGGCATAATTATGTCCTTGCCGAACACCAAGAGGTTTGGGGTGCAATTAGTGGATGAATGGAGAGTGTTGTTGTAGGCGTGTACTACAAACTGGCACTGTTCATCCCAGTCGTCCTGGTGGCTATTAACCAGGGGCTTTAGTACTTGTATCAAAGTCCTATTGAACCTCTCCACCTGGCCATCCGATTGTGGTCGGTATGGGTTAGTTCGGGTCTTACATATTGCTAAGTAATGGCACATTTCCTGCCATAACTCTGACTCGAACTCTCTGCCTTGGTCACTGTGCATCATAAGGGGTACACCCAAATGTAGCACCCAGCCTTTTACAAACGCCTCGGCGCATGTAGCGGCTTTGTGATTCGGGAGAGGAAACACCCGAGTATACTTAGTATAATAGTCGGTTACAACCATCATACAAGTATTCTCTCTAGGCATTGTTTAAAATACACCAATGATGTCGATTGCTACTTAAGCAAACCTGACACTGAACAGTTCCTGGGTCAAGGGTAGCTTGCCCAGGCCGGGTCCTGGCTTGTTTTTACAACAATCAGGGCAAGTTGCAATCCACCGAAGTAGGTCACCCCTCATCCCTGGCCAGTAATATGGCTTTGTAGACGTTCTATGGATCGCTTTTTCCAAAAATGGCCACTCATTTGGTGTCCATGACAATAATACATGATATCCCTTCTCATCGAGGTGGGAATCACTATTTGCAACAGCTTACCGCCTGTGGAAGTAGTCTTCCATCAGCACAATACGCCATCTCAGATCTCTAGCTCGGTCCACTGAGCTATCTAGCATCTCTTTTCTCTGTCTTCCAGAGATAACATTGGCCTTACCGGCTTAATACCTTTCCGTAAGGATTCCAAGATGCGTGCAGTGGTGGGATCCGACTGTTGGAACTTCTTGACTTCAGCCTCCTCCCAGGGGATACGGGGGGTGGTATAGTTGTATACCAACCTGGCGACCACAGCATTGTGGGCCCCGCAGTCATCACAAGTGACATTTTGGCACTTTCGGACTGGTCGTCTCGATAAGGCATCCGCATTTATATGCTTTTCACCCGGGCAGTACTCAATCTGCTTGTGCTCTAATCCGAACTTGGATAGGTGAGCTAACCATCTTCCAATCATCCCCTCAGCATCTTTAGAATTAAGAAGCTACCTCAGAGACGAATGGTCAGTACGCAAAGTAAAGTCAGTTCCCCAAAGGAAATGCTTAAACTTCTTCGTATACACCACTACCGCGAGAAGTTCTCTTTTAGTGGTACAATAATTACGCTGTGTTTTGCTTAGCATGTTGCTAGCGAATGCTAATGGGACTTTGACTCCATTGTGGACCTGAGAGAGTGCCGCCCCTATAGCATCATTGCTCGCAATGGTGTCTAGTATGAAATGTCCTTCGGGAGTGGGATATTTCAGTACCGGTGTGTTTCTAAACAAATCTTTTATTTTATTAAAAGATTCTTCCTACTTGCTGGTCCATGGGAAGGGTTCCCGAGCACTACCCAGTGTCCAATGAGCTAAGCATTGCATGGGAAAACTTACACGAGAGTAATTCGGTATGAAATCACGATAATAGGAACAAAATCCTAAAAATGATCTAACCTCCTTAGCACTCGTGGGTCTTTCCCAATTCTCCACCACCTCAAGCTTCTCCGGTTCCGCACTTACCCCGTTGGGGGTTATGATCCTTCCTAAGTATGATTACATTTCTTGGGCTTGAGTTTTAGGCCATTGGCTAGCATCCTATCCAAAACTAGCTGTAGGTTCGCCTGGCACTCCTGGAATGACTTGCCAAACATGACAACATCATCCAAATAAACCAAGCATTTCTTCCACAGCAGGTCACTGAGTAGAGATTCCATCATGGCCTCAAACGTAGCGGATGCATTACACAATCTGAAAGGCAAGAGATTATACTCGAATAGTCCCAAATGGCTAAAGAACGCAGTTTTCTCTATGTATCGGTATCTGCCAATACCCGGATTGTAAATCCAGGGTGCAGAACCATTGGTTCCCACCCAAGCTATCTAAAGTCTCGTCGATCCTTGGGAGAGGATACGAGTTCTTCTTCGTCATACCGTTCAGTTTCCGGTAGTCAACACAAAAACAGATTGTCTTTCTTTGTGGTCATACAAACAGGGCTGGACCGATTACCCCTAGGTCCAGCTGTTTTTGTATTTCCTGTTCACATATCAACTTCTTCTTAAGAGGAAGTCTACAATACGGCATTTTAAAAGGTCTTTCGTCGCCCACATCGATAGTGTGCAACAACTTATCGGTTCTACCTACGGGCCTCCCTCCCTGCCGAAAGCATCCTCATACCTTCGAAGGAGATCCCCTAGGTGCCGTTTATGCTCCGTATTCTGTAAATCTGATTTATCAATCAGTTTCTGAAATTCTTCATCCAATGGATGCTTACTAACAGGGTTCAATGGTTTATCAAACTTGGCCTCGGCGACGTGTTCTACTGAACTCATCACCCCAACACTGTCGCCACGTTTCAAATAAATCACTGAACCGGTTTGGTTAGTCATGGGTAATACAGACCATGCTGCATTCGCCACCAACGTATCCACTGAGTCCAACCTGGTGCGCGACAAATGTACCGTATCTGGTTCAAAGACTCCTGCCTCACCCTTCTGGGCCATTGATCCCCCACAAAGGACGTCACAAGTGGTACCTGGAGGGATTTTCACCGTATGTATAACCGAAGCTACTAAAGACACTTGTCTCAACACACATTGTACATGCAAACCATAGGGGTTCCGGATACTCATCATTCCATCCCGCGGATCCAACATGGCCCCGTATAGGCTTGCAAAATCCAGACCAAGGATTCCATCGTCACTAACCTCTGCTATAGTCGGCGAAAGAACAAATTCTTTGCCTCCTATCAGCACCCACAGTCACCCGACCTCCAGGTAATTTTGATTCGAAATCTTCCACCGGATTACCCCCGGTAGCCTTTTGGCATTCATTTCTCCTTGGGGTCATACCCAATGCCATGGATACAACCCCCTCTAATTTCCCACAACGTCGGGCGTATCAGCAGATCTGCCTCCGGTCCGGCTTCGGCTTCATAGTAAACCGCCATTACTGTCTTTGCAGCAGTACATTCAGACGAATAGTGCCCCATCTTCTGGCACCTAAAACATTTCACAGTTAGGCAATCCACTCTGGGTCTAGATTGACTGGCTTGTAGTGCATCAGTAATCTTTTTGCACATCTCTTTCATTATCTTTGTCACGTCCGGAGACTGACCGCTCACTTTGTTAGTGCTCTCGGCGGGCTTATAAGCCTTGCCAATGGGTCTAGATTCACCCCTAGCCTTGGGTGCTGGTTCAGCATCCTTTGGTTTGATAAAAAACCTTCCTCGGAATATGCTTCCTACCAGAAGTGTTTTTCCTAAGTTGCTTTGAGCAGAAGGCACCGTCCTCCTGTTCAATGTCAATCAACTCAAAGTCATCCGAGGTGCTAATTTCCTCAGAACGGTGCATAGCAGCTGCTACCGGGGTCGGTCCCGCTACGTTCGGAACATCCCCAGCTAACATGGTACGCTTCTTCACGGCCATATCTATTCCATTGAATATGCCGTGCAGTGTAGACCCTTCTTTCCAAGCGTCTCTTGCAGCAATCTGCTCGTCTCGGTCCCTTAGGCCCTTGACGAATTGAGTTATCAAATCGTCCATATACCAGTCAGGGTTTTCTGTCCCGGGTCTGGCCTTACTCAATAGGGCATGGAGTTCCATCCCATATGCTCTAAAAGCTTCCGTAGGCTTCTGGGTGTGTTTTCTAAAACGTACCATCGGATCCTCCTTGACCATATTACATAACAGTCCACTAGCAGATTCAATGAGCTGCTCAAAACTTCCAGCGAGGCCATACCAGGTCCGCCACTGCTCTACAGCCATGAGACCCGGACCACCTTTTAGGCACCTAACCAGATGTGGTTTGGTCTCGTATGGGGTCCACCCGTTACAATTCATCACATCGATGAAATCTTCAAACCATTCCTTCTATGGCCGAGTACCGTCGTATTCCTTAGGGATTACGGCTACCCGCCGGGCTGAGCTATGAGCATACATCAGTCTGCTGCACTGTTGTTTGCTCCATTCAATCACCTTGGTTTCATTCAAGGTTCAATTGTCTCCTAGCCCACCAAAACTGTTATTGTTTGGAGGTGGTGGTGGTGGGGGTTGGGTGTAGTTCCACTGCGACCCATTGTATCCAGCATAAACTCCACTACCAGTATTGGGGTTGGTACCCAAAGTACCACTACCCCCCTGGCCGCTCGCATTGGCAGACCCGCCCTGACCACTAGCATTAGGCGCATGGCCAGCCTGTCCTTGCTGACTACCACCCTGAGCATTCTGTTGGTTGCCCGGATTACCGGCATCCAATCCAACATTATCTGTCTGATCCACATTTATGTGGAATCCGCTTGTTTCGGCACTTGTGTCGGATCAATCCCTCTGGACGAAGTCCGGGTCCAAATTATGGACTATTGGGACTTTACTAATACAAACTCTACTAGTCCAACCATTCTGATCTTGGGTCCTAACGTAGACACACCTTGATCAACATTCTGAGATGCATTGTCGTTCACGAATGGGCTATACGCACCTGTCGGCTGCTTGGGTGTCAAGCAGGAGACGAAGTCACCCTGTTTGATGAAAGTAGAGTCGGGATTAGGTTCCGAGCTCTTTGGAGGTGCATTGGTATGCTCCTTGTCTTGCAAGTAGCTTTCTATAGTGGGCTTGTTTAGAGTCAGGGTCGCCATGTCTGTGGTCAGATTCCTTTGTTCTTCTCTTAACTGAGCATTCTCGGACAAGATCTGGGACCGGATCTTCTCATTGTCCGCGACAGCTCGGTTACGTTCTGCCTGGGCGGCTTGCACCTCCTTCTTCAAAGTATCTTTCAATAAGCGATACTTCTCACTCTTTTCCTTCTGAGACCATTGGTAGTCAGTAGTTTCCTTACGGATCTCATCCTGTTCTGAGACCAGTCTGGATTCCGTTTCGGCTTTACGAAGTTGAAGTCTTTTTAACTTCTCTTCCATTGCACTCAACTCGGATTGCAATCTGTTTACATCCCGAGCTTTAGCGACTTCCTTGGCTCTAGCCTTATCAATCACTCTTCGCCTATTGGCTTCCTCCTTTTTCAGGTCAGCCAACTACTTTCTCTTTCTTTTTCATCCTTTGTCTTTAGCTCAACCCGATAGGCTAGAGACGACAAACGATACTTGAGGTCGGATTCCTTTAGAATGGCCTCCTGTTCGATAGAACGAAGCTTATTGATTCGTTCTCGGGTCTCTTCTTCTATTTTCTTTTGTGCAGCTATGTTCATGCTGCTTCTTAGCTTGCTGCTCTACCTGGTCCCTGGCTTTCAAAAAAGCCGAGGTTGACTTATAGCCGGGGCCTATCTGACGTCCATGTCTGGACTTACGGCTACCCCCAGATTAAATACAGAATCCGACAAGGCCTCGTCTAGGGATAGTCCCAATGTATACATTTCCGTATTTCTCGATAATGCATCTCGGGTAGTATCCCTCTGAGTGGAGGCGGATCCCGTTGGATCCTTACCATCCCCTTCATCATCGCTCTCATGATCCGATGATGTCATCAATGGTGTCTCCCACATTGGCCGGGTAGACCCATATATTCCCCCTCCGTAGGCATCTCCGTCCGTTGAATTGGACTTTGAGCCTTAGGGGTTTCTAAAGTCTTAGTGGCGCTCGCCAAGATGCCGGCTTCTAACTGGTGCCTACTAGTTATCACTTGGGACCAATCGCTCAAGTCTAACCGGGCGGGTTTTACTAACCCGCTTAATACCCCAGTATCCAAAGCAACATGGCTAGGGGTACTTGGGTATAGTTTAACGATCCCATCTCCAATAGTGGCGGGATCGTCTAATAGACCCGGTGTCGAGAAAACTCTCCGTACACCATCTGGGTTATACATATACTGTTGACCCGGTTTCCAGTCTAACAGCAGGTGCTGGGATGTGATACCATCCTCTTCGAATCCCTCAAGCCCTGGGCTGGAGGAACTTGCATTGGGTAATCTGCGACTTTCGGCCGTCTGGCCGCGCTCCACCCCGAAACAACTGGTCACGGCGCCAGTGTTACAGAACATTTCGTATTGACTTTATATGTTGGATGGCTCTTTGGCTCGCTTAACACTAAAGATACCAACACAACAAGAGTATTCCGGTTTGGGCAGAGCCCCAGAACTTCCTACCAGCTCGGGTAGGCCTTTATTGGGAAGCTGTAACGCATCTGTAGGAGTAGGAGCTGGATGTGAGGCATGGTGGTCCCCCCTCTTGTACCAAACGGGTATCGCAAAGCAACACTTGGTTGGCATAGAAGGAACGAGCACCACACGAACAGCAACTGCCAAATGTTTCACTGAAAATATCAAAGGCCATGTACGATAAGTGTTATCTATGGCAATGTGTCAGTGGCAAAGACTGTTTAATGATGTCAGTGATAAGTGCACCTGTTTTGCATAATATGATCAATATAAGTTTGCTCAAGATTTTACATTGCCCTTTAAAAATGTATTGGTTAACCATAACAATATTTCACACAAGGAGAATTGTGTCTCTATAGGCATGTCGTTTAATATGGGGGCCTATTGGCTTGGATGAAACCTGCCTCTGATGAACCCTTGATGTGTTATAATAATCCAATTAAAAGAACAAATACACATTTGCATTTCAATTTGAACTATCAAGTTCAAGAGAATTTCTAAAATAAGGTAGCACTTTTTCCTCTTGCAATACATAGACTTAGAGTGTAGCTGAGTCAAAAACCGTGATTCTATCATAAAATGGACCCCCATATAAGAAGCCCCAGTTTGACATTACATGATCTGCATTGTTCTACGCGAAAAAAAAGGGGGAAACAGCAGTAATACCACCTAGTGGTATATTTTTGTAACTTCACCCCTTAAAATTCATCAATAAAACTAGCACAACAAATGTACTATAAAATATTATATTGTACCCAATATGGTGACTAAATCTTGGGTGCCCTCCCCTTGGACCTAGCTAATGGAAAGTTACAAACATCTTACATTAGGACTCTGAGTCAGTGTTACTAAATATACCCACTACAGCGACCTATTTCTCAGTATATACTCAGCCTGTAGCTCCTCTATGAGGTGGTCAATACTATGCCCTCAACAGATATACTTGTCTTAACGATTTACCCACCCACGTATTCACCCCTCCATTTAACCCTATGAGAGCTGCATGGTGCTTTAATTAAATATACCCAAAGGACTCCATGATATTTAAATGCATCCCTGGTGAACAATGCTATACATTAATGCATCATGGTCCTCATGGTCCATGGATGAATCCTTCCCAAGTCTACTCAGAGTTGCCAGAGCTATTTATGCACTGTGCCAATGTTATGGTGCTGGTATTCCCTGAATTGGGTCGGCATGATGCACCAATGCAGTGCTGGTTGGTATAGATTCCCCGGTGCAGTTACTCGCCAGCATTACATTGGTGCATCATGACGACCCCCCCCCCCCCACCCCAAGGCAAGGAGTCTATGATGCCTCAAGGTTTCATGTCCTTATGTCACTATGATGCACTTGAGGGAATTCCTTCGCCTTGCATTTTTTCTGGTGCATCACACTATCCTTCGGAATGATATCAACCACATTGTCTTTGCATGAGAGATCAATGTAACAGCGGCGAGTTATTCACGTATAGTATTGTAAAACCCCGTATAAGCCGTGGCATCTACCATTTCAAAGTTGCAGCTTTATAGGCTTACCGTGAAATCTGTAGTATGACCTATACTTTATACTGCGAGACTGTGGGGCTTCAACTATATATAAGAACTAAGGATGGAATGGAGGGGGGTGGGTGTCTATATTTTGAGAAATTGTGACAGTGCGCACACTACATTTCAAAATAAGAACACCTACATGGGTATTTTGAGGGTGTTCAATTTGCAGAAAAATGTCCGTTTAAATTTTATGGAAGCCGCCGTAGAGATGGATGCTAAATCATTTTCCTCTCCCATGTTTTCCTCTCCCATGTGCATTCCAATTGTTGGGGTGGATGTGGATGTGGCTTACCTACGTTTACGTGTATGTGGTTTAACAGAGGGTGATGCGAAAGGACAGGAGGTGCTATTCCCAAATGGGAGGTGCTATTCCCAAATGGGAACTGACTACCCTCAGGTAATGACTTCTCCCCTGTTTTGCAGCAAGGTAATAGGTCAAAGAATTGATTCTTAAGTTTGGGGAATGCTTCCCAGTATGACTCACACCGAGAGGATTGATTCTGAATTTAAGGTGAAAAGTTGGTTCTGAGCAGTAGGACAGTCAGGAACTGGAAGGTGAGTTACAACAGTGAGAATTTGGTTCCAATTCTTTTCGCAATAACCTCCTGAACAATGATGCATGATGCGAATGTCATAATTTCATGTTAGTGTCATCAGCACATAGCCGTTGAATTTATTCCAGATTTCATTGCTTTAATCAGTCTTTTACATGTACCTCCTTCACCAAGACGACATGGGGTAGCATATGCACAAGGTTATAGGACATTCACCCTAACAATCTCTTTTTTTTTAGTCAAAAATCATTATTTTGGCTTTCCTAAGTTCTGCTAATATCTATTAAAAGCATCAGGAGTCATTTCTCTCTGTGTTTTCAAAATATGCCTGATTTTTGTTTGCTGTTTTTGTGGGTGTTTTTTTTTGTCTTTTGTTTTCTATAAAAAAGTTTTTCTTTTAGATTCTTACTGGTGGCCACTGTGATATACATAGTTTTATTGTTCTAACTTATGAATCCAGCTGTGTTTCTCTTGATGTGAGTTTTTGCCTACAGAATGTCAATTTAAATGTACAACTGGAAATGAGAATGACACCTCTGTTAATGACTGTGACGTCATGTCATGTAATCACTAATTGACGTGACGTACTGGTGTCTAGTACGTCATACACTAACTTAAATAATGAGGTATTAATGAAAAGGTATTAAGCCTATAACCATTAAGAACTCATAAGGTTCATGTATACAGTCCTGAGCGGACAAGCGGAAAGGGTACCCTTTCCGTTTTCCCTTGGGCTATCGTTTATGCTCGTCCGCTCATATATATCTGAGAGGAATTGGTGTCCAAAGGTGACACGAATTAAACCTGTAAAAGCCACAAAATACATGTACTTCAAAATTCACTTTTCGTGGTCGCCGCGATGGGGCATCTTTAAGTGGAGATTAGGTTAATCGGTGCTGCATCATGACCACCAATGGCATTAATTAGTGCACTATGCGACCATAAATGGGTTAATAACGGTTCAAATGGACAAACGTGCACTATGCATATTCACACCCCATGAACAGCTTATAATAGCCGTGGAAATCATGATCATCAGAATTGGATAATGGTTGTTGGCTATTTGGCGACAAAATAAAGGATAAAAAGGATAACTGTCCTGAGTGGTTACTATAAGAGTCTAAACGTGTTGTGTCCAGAATATTTGTCAGAGTTCATGGCCTCTGCCATTAAGGCTAGTATTATAGGTCTGTGTCTATCTTTGCCATCTGTCAAAGAGCTGGTCTAAGCACAAAGACATGATTCATAGCACTAAATGTGACTGGTCATTCTATCGCAACATGGGGTTGGTGGATGAGGGATGGATTTTAAGCATGTCAGGAGGGTCTTGCAGATAAGTTAAAGAGAGATCGAAATAGTAAATAGCTCACTTTAAAATTTAAAAAATTGTGCTCTGTTTCCCTCTTCAATTTCCTCTCATCACATTAGAGTGAAAAGTAACCCGCCTAGTTTAAAAATAGACTGTATTGCATAAAGAGTTGTATTTCTATCTGACTCTCTCTTGCCTGCTATCATTTTGAGTACCTTTCATAGTTATGGGAAGGTACTTGACTAGTGCTGAAAAGTGACCTACGCACATAAAACATTTCACTCACTTCTTGACTACTTCTGTGCAACATGAATGAAGTCAGGACTGAAAAGAAAATGACTACTGCAGGTGAGGTCCTTCTTAGACACAACTACCTACTCCCGTATGTGCAACACCATCCGGACCACTTAAAGTGCAAATGTGCACTTGAAAAAGAAAGTAGGAACTAGACACATGTATTCTGATTAAACACCTAAACAGTTTCGTGTAGCACGTTTAGATGTATAACATGGGAATAGCTAGTATTTAAAACTTATAGCATTGTGTGTTTAGGTGTTTAGACTCACCAGATGACAGCTCTAGTTGCCCTTTCTTTATAAATCAACATTTCAAATGCGCACAAATCAGTACTCTATTTGAAGGGCGCAAATATAAATATAACAAGCCCTGGTGAACACTGTTCATGTTGACGACATTAGATGGTCCAGGTACATTGCCTTACCTAAACAGTTGGTGCTTATTCGCGAGAAGTTTCGAGAACATCAGAGGTAAAATGAGGGTCCAATTGAAGGCTTCTACTCCTGGAGCATGTTGCTCCTATGGTAAAAAGAGCTGTCATTAGGTACCCTCTTTTCAAATGAAGTCACGCTCTCCTTCACCATTCAACTTGCACTCACCACATTAGTCTGAAAAGTCACATGCCTTGTTCAAAACAGAGGGAGAGAGAGGTTGCAGAACACCAATTGGTGGGAGGTGGCAGCAGGAGACACTTTGTAGCTCCGCACTAAAGGGTGTTGTACAATGATTATTGGTCTAAAATCTGACAGTGGGTAGGCAAACCAGGCATCAAATTAATCCTTAGGATGTATATTAATCGATTTGAGTGTTATTTAGGCTGATATTTGAGGGTAAGTTGAGGGGGGTGCACTCTTTTCAATTACAGAATTTATTGTAATCATTCACTGCAAAACCCCCAAATTTGGGTATGTCCGCACTCTACGGCCAATAGCAGAAAAGTTAATTACATTGTACCACATCTCATGGCCCTAAATTAATGGGAAAAATGTGTGCCTACATGAAAATAACAGTGGCTAAGCCCAGAAATTCGCACAAATATTTTATTTTCGCACATATGCTATATAAGCCAACAGTGAGAAAATAATTAGTGTCCTGCAGCCGAGAGAGTGCTGCACTATCAGGTACCTACTCCTGTCACACACTCTATAGTTTATTATACTGACTGACTTCTCCCAACTAGGTACCTACTCAAATCCCCCTTTTTAGCACCAGACTTGATTGACCACTTGTGAGCAACAAAAGGGACAAGTTAGAGCTACATGAAAAGAAAGGACTGGGAACAAGGGCACTTTTAGCCAGCTGTTCCTTTTACTATAGGAGAAACACCCTCCAGACCCCTGGTTTACAAATCTCTCTATTTTTCTTAAAGAGGTAATTTCGTTTAATAGGCAGATTTCTTCTCTACATTTCCTCCATTTTGAAAATTCCTGAGTTTTTTTTTAGATTGTCTATAAACTTTTCTTCTAACTTAACAATGATTTTGTGAATTCTGAGAAATTCCTCTCTCATTTTCTATTACTCAGAGGTTTAGGGCCACACTGCCCTTGCTCGAATCACGGCCTCACAGCGATAAGCCGTGAGGTTGTAAAGATAGACAGATAAGTTGTGAAGATGAAGGGTCTGTGGCCAGGTCCAACAAGTTACATCTGGCAGGGGTTGACTCATTTTTCCAGTGCAGTCTGCTGTCAATTGCAAAAGTCCAGCATAGATACTTTAATGTGGAAGCCGTTCATTGAACTACTTAGCACATTGCTGATCTAAACGTCTTTCGGAACTGATTGTGAAGACTTGTTTAGGATTGTATTTATTATTTAAACACCTTTTTCATACCGTGGTGCATTATCGTTCAACTATTAGTATGTCTAGATATTTGATCGCCATAATGGCATAAAGAAGACTAAGAAATGACCCCTTAATGGCGGATGTGATACTCATTCTGATACTATAGAAGGTAATTATTACTACATTTCTCTCAAAGTATTCAAGATCATACAAAATGAGGTAATTGGGTGTTAATAGTTGGGCCTGTGCTCGTCATTATTTCATTATTGCCTTCCGTTGGACATTTTGCGAGGTAGTCATATGTCAGGAAAAGTTCACAAGGATTAATGAAGAACTAAATATACACTGCAAAATGATGTTTAGATTTTAAACTTGTTTAGGTCTAAACGTGTTTAAAACCTAAACATATGTCAGTTAGGTGTCTCATTGACTACACATTTAGGAATTACACACTTTTCTTCTAAACACCTAAACATTTTTGCTAAACATGTCTAGATGTTTAGAGTTTAAACATATTGAATACTATGTGTTTAGATATAAACATCAATATGTTTAGATACTTGGATGTCGATCACACACCAGGTAGCAGCACCACCTTTGAATGGACATTCTGTACACAATCACAATCAATTCCTGTGGCAAAATGTCCCCAAACCCCATGTTAAACATTGTTTCGTTTCATTGAATGTGATCAGAATGGAAATAGCAATTAAGAATCGACTAAATTTGCCTTGCACCAGCATAATAAGTGCAAACTAATCAACAGGTTCCATGGTAGACACCTATATTTCATGGTATTTTGCAAAGGATAAAGCAATGTCCTCCCTGTCTAGCTGTTGTACTTTCTCAAGTGTCTCATTCAAAAGCAGTGTATACATATATACATGTATTACCTATGGCTGACTTCTTTAGAAACTTTGCACTTGTAAATACCTGTTGGTGTCCTCCAGAAAGTAAATGGAAAAACAAGTGAAAGATAATCCTTTATTTGGAGTTGCCTCAGTGACGTCACCCGCAGTGGCTAGCGATGGAGTGGCAACTGCTATCCGTGGTCCTTGCCACATTTTTCTTATTTTCCTAATGCATTCATTTGTGAACCTAAATTTCCATCTAATCATTGAGACATCTAAATTTTTAAAAAAGAAAAATTCTAAACCTAAACACCTAGATATCTAAACACATAAACTAAGCATTTTGTTTGGCTAAACATGTTCAGGAGGTTAATGTGATTACTAAAACATTGCCAGAATATGTTTAGAATTGTGTTTAGGATCTAAACACCATTTTTGCAGTGTATATGAATATTAAAAATACATTCACGGAAAAGAGAGATTGCTGGGCAAATCTGCCTGGACAACTTGGAATTGGCAGCTCAGTGGCGGACTTGGACGCAACCTTTCCTCTTTTCTATAAAGTCAAAAGTTTATTTAGTTATTTTGGACCCCAAATAATCCTCAAAAATGTAGGGTACATCCCCTGCCTTTGGGGCGCCCTTCTCCTTTCACAAATCCTGGACCCGATCCACCGGACTAAAATGATATCCCTGTTATCACAAATTGATAACTAACTCACCGTTCACTTTCTGCTTTAGACTCGGTTTGGGGTAGATTTCAATATTTTCAGCTTTCATGTATACCGGCTAATCAAGCAAAAACCATGGATTCCAGGACACTTAGAAAATGCGCCTTTAAGGGTTCAGAAAAATGGATTTTAAGAGGAAATACCTCTGTGAACATTACTGTAATACCCATTCATAAGGCGCAGCTTATACGCGAGGATGAGTTCCATATGCGCCTAATAGGATCAGGAAAGGTTTCTTCATTTTTTAGAAACACAGGTCTGTAATTGGCAGCGTACAACATCTTGATATGACCACTTATAAATATTGCGAATTTGTGAAACACCCCCTGCAATATAATGATGCAGTGTAATGACACTGCAAAAATAGGAAATTTGACTGCGGTCATGCCGGTGCAACATCATATTATTCTTATCACATAATTCTGCATATAATCTGCATCTAACCTAGTTTCATCAGCACCACATCCCCAGTTAAACTAGATCATAGATAGATATCATATCCAGGGATATTCAGAATCCTGTTTGTAACCTCTAGTCCAAGTAGAAAAGGAGAAATGTAGCATATTTCAAATCCTCATATCCAATACATGTTTCAGTGAATTTGCTACACACTGCTGGGATTTTACTACGTTTACCAACACCTAGTCACTTTTGCTACCTAGTCAACCATAGCACATCGTCTATATATTTTAGTATTGCAAGGAGATTATCTTAAATATCTAAATATAAGAATGCATCTCTTCTCTGGATTTATAACATTTATTGTAATTTCAATGCAAAATGCTTGGTTTGAGATCACTGAATGGCAGGAAATGCTGTGGGTGTCCAGTAATGAAAGACTACAATATTGCCTAATGTCATTTGTCTTCAAAGCACGCCTGGTGAGTAACTCACCAATCCTAGGCTACACTCTAAGAAATAATTGTTGAACCTACCATGGATCTGTGTAAAACTGAATAATGAACCACCGTAATTGCATTGCAGTGAAGCAGTGTAGTTTCTACAATGAAGCAGTACAGTACAAACTGTGGTACAAGGAATCTCTGTGAAAATAACAATGGCTCTCTTGCAACTATGGGGCAAGGATTTCACAGTTATTTTGAGGGTATTTTCATAGTGATATGAATCCATACGTCACATTAGCGTCCACACACTAGGAATGTGTTGGCACAGGTCTCGTGTCAGGTTATTTGTATCACATGTGACAAGATATTGAGGAGAACTGAATATGAATAGAATGGAATGTTCCTTTATTTGTTCTGTCTATCATCAGCCATCGCTCATCTTTAAACACGTGTCACTGATCGCTCCTACACGTGAGTCCTGGGGCATCATCCCAGGGGGGGCTACTCTACCATGGTTTGGATAACCACTGCAGCATGAGTCTATGGAGCTGTGGTTGTCGATCACTGTGGGGCCCTAAAAAGCAGGGGCTGTCAGGTGCATCGTGACTTAAAAATGTAGGCTGTTGGTGCCCTGATAACTGAAAAGGGGGCTGTCAATTTTCACAACCTGCGAGAGGGTTGACTGTAAGGCGGCACCTGTTACTTACTTCATTGGCCCCCCGGGGGCATGATGCTGTCATTGACCTTTAAGGTGAGCATGATGCTTTGATGTTAATGTTTCAATGTTATCATGATGCAACAAAGAAGTTATAGCAAGTTGAATCACCAACACTCTCCGGGAGCAGCAAATCTTTGGAAGTATATCACAGCGGTATCGGATTTAGGCAACTTGACTTTGGGGTATGGGGGCAACGCGGCCCGATAGTGCGGCCAAATCTAAGTGCCGCAATTGCAGCACAGTGGATATTTGGACTAAAGGGCGTTTCATGGAAAATCTACAAAAGTTAGATATAATTTGCTTATTTCAAGATACATTTTAAGTAAATGAATGATTTCATTAATTAATAGTATATACTGACTTAAATTTTCCTTTTTTTTTGGGGGGGGAGACACACTATGGGCCCTCCACCTCACATCCTCCTCCCCATTCCGATAGCCCTGTCGGTATCAACTACGTGCATATTGGGGTTGGCATGATTTGCTAATGTATGCCATACAGCACTTTAATGGTTAAAGGCAGACCCAACCCTAGTCATACAGACGTCAGCAGCAAAGTTCTGTCCAAAATGACAAATATGACAAGTAGATGGCCAGAAACAAAGCAGGAGAAGTCATGTGTCATAGGAGACATCCGTTGATACTTTCTACGTGATAGATAGGAGTGACTGAGTACGCTGCGGTATCACCGTTCCACACCCACCCCACCCACAGCAAGCCTAACAAAATGTGTGTTTGTCGGAACTTGACCCTTCCATAGTGAACAAGCCATAACCTCAACCATTTTTTTTTAATTATACCTCGAAATCTAAGATCAAGAGTACAGTTTGAGATTATTTCAAGGCTTCAACAAACAAATAAAGGGAGCCTGCCAGCCCTGGATGCGGCCCATAATTGACTGAAATGAAAAGGATCCGAGAATTCCATTAATTTTGACACTACTGTATTTCAAATTTGAAAGAAAAATAAATATAGAACTACAAAAGAAAATGAAATAGGTTTCAAGTTGAAATAAGCTTTATGAGCCCCAACATTGAGCTATGTGAATCATTTTCTAAAGGAAGGTTTATCTCAAGTTGTGATTGTGAAATATAAAGGGGAATTTCCGGCTGATGTATTATTAGGCTTTCCTCAAAAACACTCCTGACTTTTGGGCCCTAACCTGAGGATGAACTAACTCATTAGCATATAGACCAGGAGTGGTGGCTATGTGGGATGAGCAGCTCCAGGGAGCAGCTCATGGTGTGGGGGCGGGTGTGGTGGATATATATCTATAAGACGTGCCGCATGGGGTCAGTGTCTGGTGGTTCATAGAGAGGACAGCTGCAGGTACCTACTACTACTACTAGTACTCCTCCAGTGCCAATACTCCAGGTACTAACAACTACCAGCAGCCAGGAGGAGAAGCTTAAGGTAGCACTGGAGGAACCAGCATCTTCTCACCATTCAGTGTCACTACATCACTCCTAGCATTAGCAACCAGAAGCAGCAGTAGCAGCCCTGGAGTCAGTCTACTACTAATCTGCCTATAGTACGTAGTAAGAGGTGGCACCTTGGGAGGAGTGCCTGCGGCAGTGCACCAACTGCATAAACTACTCATTCATTGACTCAGATTGACTTTACTGCTGCTATTACCACTATTATTAAGTACTGCTATTTGGTGCTATTACTAAGGCTGTTTCAAATAGGTAAATCAATAGTGCCTCATCTACTAGTGACACAGAGAGGCAGGTGCTTCTTTGAAAAGAAAAGACAAAGTTGTACTTCAGCAAAAAGGGGCCTTTATGTACTTTACGTCACCCTTTGCTCTTTCACGAATTATTTGAGGGCTGGAGAGATTTAGAGAACAGAGGCCGGCAACCACAGTTCATCTGGCAGAGTTGAGTGAACTGACAACATGGCCATCACCGGCAGTAATAATCTCAACGCAGTTAAGGTAAGACACTTTTGATACTTTATCCAGTAGGTGAATAAGTTCATTTCAGTTTTCTCGCAGGTTGCTTCTCTATTCTTCTCTACCTGTGTCTGTCTCTCTTTGTCTGTCTCTCTGCCTGTCCGTCTCTCTTTCTCACCCCCATTCTCTTAAGCTTTATGTCTCCTTTTTTTGTCTCTTCCTCCCTTACCCTCCCAGCCTATATATCATATATCTCTTAAATATACTTCTCTCTCTCTCTCTCTCTCTCTCTCTCTCTCTCTATCTCTCTCTCTCTCTCTCTCTATCTCTCTCTCCCTCCCTCCCTCCCTCTCTCTATCTCTCTCGCTCTACCTCTCCACATTACTACAACAGACCACTGCTGCCAATGCAAAGCGTGATGAATAAACCAGTTTAAATTCAAATATTCAAAATAGGCGGAAATAGTTAACACTGATGATGACCAACCTTTTCCAATGAACCCGGAAAACGAGACCACTGTGGCGGGACTGAAACTAAAGTTGACATTCTTAACTCTGTTACTGCGGCTTGACTTTTTGATCACCTTTCAAATGTTCTTTGAATATGAAAGGTTTTGTCTGGTTATAACTTCCTACAAACACTTTTATTTTTTTTACTTTTTTTATTCCCTGCTTTCTCGTTGCTATTTTATAGCACTTAATTTTACGGCCTGCCTACCACATCCGTTTCAGCTTTAAAAGTTCATCATCATCATCATCATCATCATCATCATCATCATCATCATCATCGGCGGCGGCGATGGCAGCGGCATCTCAGTCTTATCACATTTGGCGGATGTCCACATTTTAAAGTTTAAAACATTAATCAGTGTACTATTGGGGCTAAGGGATATCAACACTACTTGGTAAAAGCTGAAAGTTTTTTGAAAATTTAAACATATTAATGATCAAAAGGATACTACCCTACCTTAAACATCATCTGTGCCAAGATGAAGAGTGTTAATGATTTAAAAGCTCACCACTATCACATGTAGCTTATTCTGCTTTGATCACCACTCACTTAATCATAACTAGCTTATGATGTTCGATAACATATCAACGCCATTGGGTACATAACTTTAAAATACCTTTATTTTTTAATAATGTTGCCCGATCTTCAAAAAGTGACATAATTGGAGGGGGGACTATCGGTAAATTCTATTTTCTGTCCTGGCTGATTACATTTTGAATCGTATCTTATGACCACCTCAGAACTTTGTTAGAGTATTGAAATGATAAAAGCAAATGTATTTCTTTCTCTTAAAAGAAGGTAATGGACTTCCAATATCAATGGGATGAGAAAAGCTTCCCAAACAGATTTTAAAAAGGGATTTACTTCAAATCTGGACCCCCCCCCTCTCTGTGATCTCCTCCTAGATGTACACCTCCCCTTTCAAGTCTACCCCCGGACCCTAACCCCAACAACCACCAATGTTTTTATGAAAGGAAATAATGAGCAGAATATGGGTGAGGTATATGCAGGCTCAATAGCGGTGGAATAAGTCAGAGAACTCGATAGCAGTCATATATATCAGGATCCTATTTCAATGTAAGCTACGGTTGAAAATGAAATCAATATATATGATTTGAAAACCCCAAGTCGTGCCCTCCCTATACTTGGCGCTGATTCAATCATCAATAATATGGTTTGCTGGAGCGGTCATAGCAGTAAAAGATTTAATATAGGCTCACTGTAGCCTTTGAACATTGTTTTGGTGGGAGCCAGTGAGCAGAAACATTCATCAATATTGACAAGTGATTGGTCAACGTTGAACAATTAACTTTCAACATTGATCATTCAAACCTCTCTGCCCACTGTGTTTGTGCGGACATGCAGCTCACTCCGATTTGAAGAATTCCAGATGTAGAACCTATTGAAATAAAACCCCAGAGTAAGATGCCTAGGGGCTAGAATTTCTTAGTCCTCACCCACGCCTCCTGGGGTGTCCATGGAGGGTGACTAGGTAGGCTAATCATTGTAGGATGGATAGGTTAATGAGCACGGGTCTGGTCAACCAGGTAATTAAAGACAGAGGCTGGGGGTAGGACCACTGGGGGCATGCCTAGCATCACAATACTACCTCAAATCACATTGTGTGCTGGAATTAGCCTCCCATATGCTAGCTTGACCTGCTGACCTTTGTAGGACCCAGGACAGTGGACAGGCTTCTCCTGTGCCTACATATAGGAGAAGCTGCAAGCTGACTTGGGGCCGCTAATGCATTAATGATGCACCAATGAAGTGCTGGTGAGACTGCTCGCCAGCACTTCATTAGAGCATCATGCCGACCCTCCAGGAGTTTGTGTATCAACCCCGTAGGGTCGTTATGATGTATGATACACTCCTGCATCAGCGGACCTTATATTAAAGGGTTAATAGGGATGTATACTGTAAAATAAAATAATCTTTCAATCTACCGGGGATCCTCATAAAACTGAACAGGGAACCACTGTAATGATGTGGTAGCGAACCAGTGTAGTTTTTACCCAAAAAAAAACAACAACAAAAACAGGTGATACAAGGAAGCTCAAGGAATCGCTGTGCAAATAACGACAGATCTCTGGCAAATTTGGGACGAGGATTTTGCCGTTATTTCAACAACGATTTTTTTAGAGTGTACCCTCTGCGAGTTAGGCCATAGACTTTTTCATCAGTACTCTCTAAAAAGACTTACAGAGGTTCCTCCTCGTTATCTTTTGGCAAGACCCTCCTGGTTTGTCAACTCTCCCAATGGTATCCGATGAAATCAAAATGAGAAGGAGATGGTACAATAAGACACACCAGAGGCCTGATTCTCAGCAGTATACTGCCCTATAGTATTATATCCTCGCCTATAAGGAATATACTGACTCATAAGGAACGCCTATGGTTTATCTTCATGCCTTGTATGCGAGGTATTCCTGTAACCTTTAACCGCCGACGCTGCAAAAGGGTATTTTGGCTTTAACTTTTGGCCCTAGACCCTCGGGATAAAGCATCCATGCAAAAAGATGACGGTACTGGTAGGAAAAGTAATAATTTTTTGTGACATAGAGGCTTGAACAATGTGGTGAAACTGCCTTTGGGAATTTCTCTGATGCTGCCCTGAGGCAGCGGTGGTTACTGAAGGGTGCCGTAGGTGCTGCCTCAAAGCAACAGCGACCATTAAAGGTATAAGATTTATGATATAAGCTCTAAATGGATTTCTAGATATAAATATGTACGTCATTTGCATGTGTGCTTGTAGTTAACTCTGTATCAGGCTCCTCTAATTGCAATAATTATGATAACAACTTAAATCACACTGTAAAAAAGAACTGAACTACCAGGAGGGTGTTGCTCCTATAGGAAAAGGAAGAGCAGGCTATAAATGTCCTCGTTTCCAGTCCTTTCTTTTCATGTAGCTATAACTTGTCCCTTTTGTTGCTCACAAGTGGTCATTCAAGTATGGTGCTAAAAAAGGGGGATTTGAGCAGGTACCTAGTTGGGAGAAGTCAGTCAGTATAATAAACTATAGAGTGTGTGACATGAATAGGTATCTGATAGTGCAGCTCTTTCTATTTTAAACAAGGCAGGTTACTTTTTAGACTAATGTGGTGAGTGCAAGTTGAATGGTGAAGTAGAGCATGACTTGTTTTGAAAAGAGGGCACATACTAACAGCTCCATTTACTATAGGAGCAACACCCTCCCGAAATCCTTGTAAAACTGAACAGGGAACCACTGTTATTATTTAGCAGGGGGCCGTTGTAGTATTTACAAGAATCCCCAGGTGGCAGTGTGGTGGTACAAGGAATCTCTGTGCAAATAACGACATCTCTGTGAAATATAACGATGGATCTCTGGCAACTTTGGAACGAAGGATCCTTCGTTATTTTGACGACATGTTTTTCACAGTGCACATGTATATAGATGTTATATGATAGTAGATGAGATTGATGGCATACATTAAGAAATTGGATAATTGTAGTCATTTCCATAAATGAGGATCGATTGTAAATAATGTGCAGTGAAGTGTGTAATTACATGCCATTTACTTCTTGGTTATCTGATAGAGTGATAATTACAACGTGATAGGTAGAATCCAATTATAATACATTGTACTATGCAAGCATCTTATGAATGTCTAGCTCTTTTCCTATGTAGCTCTTCGATTCAGTCGTCAAAAATCTTAATTTTTGGGTCACTATATGAGGCACATAACGCCTTTATTGACGATTTGAGGCCTATATTCTGTGGTCAGGGGTTCATTTCAAAACAGACACCGATTTGACCCTATTTTTTGTTCTCAAATGTATGCCTAAACCTTTTCTCCGTGTATTGATGCACGTTCAATCATTCACATAGAATTTGGTAGGACAATTATAGCATTATTCAAGCACTAATGTAGGTCACTATGGAGTTTACATCCCAATTAACACAGATATGTTGTCTGAACGTATGTGAACATGGCCTCTAGGTAATAACTATATAGGTGTTCTGTGTAGATTCATATCAAAACGTTATGTCCTGAATATGACTGTTCCAGAATGCTTAGAACAATTCGAAGTGATCTAATGTGCAATGAAATTTGATGAAAAACCTCTAGAAAGGTCTAAGCTAAATTACATTATAAACGTAGATCTAGGCCCTACATTAGGATTGAACCTACCCTCTCTGATGGGAAAAATAGAATAGCAGTTTCCAAAATTGCAGACACCAAGATTCAAACTCACACAAGTGTTACTTTTGGATTTGGTGGCATAAATCAAACCCATGTGGCCATTAGGCCAACCCAGCTTCTGATGTTGATAGGAGGCTTAGGGAGTGGTCATTATTTATCAACGGGGGGGGGGGGGGGTAGAGGGTTTGAGGGGGGGCATAAAAAATTTACCCTCTTCCTAGCAAAAAGCTGGTGCGCTACTACAGATCAAAGAGGGGCGCGGAAATTCTCTGCGGCTCAGGTGCGGGGGGGGCGGAAAAACTTATTGCCACCCCCTCTTGATAAATAATGACCACTCCCTTAGTCCCTGCAATACTACTACTCTACCAAACTCTGATATTTGACATCAAATTATTGATTTGTTTATTGTATATTTTCTGTCCCATTCGGTTGACACCCTCGCAGGAGTGTGATCTGTCTTCGTGGTAGAATCTGAAAACTTTTGCCTGAAGAAATTATTTTGCTGCTCGCTTCAGCAACAGGTGTGGTCAATTTCTTAATTGAGAAACATCTGTCAAGCATATTACCTTCATCATTGAGCTAACCCATTAACCCTTTAAAGGCCGCTGATACAGGAGTGCATCATGCCCATTGGTCATCATTGGTGCATCATGCTGGGGTTGATACATAAACTCCCGGAAGGTCGGCATGATGCTCGAATGAAGTGCTGGCGAGCAGTATTGTCAGTGCTTCATTGCATCATGACGACCAATGGGCATGATCGATTAAAGGCCGATCACACCCATTGATCTCCATGATGCATGCTTGCAGCCCTGGTGAGTTGCGTTGCCACAGCTGCATCCATCAGCTACCAACCCTACAGGCTTGATACTATCTTGAGTGATGGTGAATATGCCCCACTGAGGTGCTCATGGCCCTTAATAGCCACTATCAATGGAGGAGTGTATGATTCACATTGGTCATGATGCATATTGGTCTGCATAGCGGTACATCAATGGAGTAAAAGATTCACCAGCACTTCATTGGTACATCATGCTGACACTCCAGTTGCATGTAGACCCATTCGGGTCAGCATAACTCATCAGGCATCATGGCATCCAATGGACTTGATGCAATAAAGCATTACCGGCCCTGCAAGGGTTAATCGTCCCTCTGTGGTAATGTCAGCAAGAAAATGACTTGTTTGGATGTTGGTGAATGTGGACCTGCAGATAATATTACACTTTGTCAGTAACTCAAGAGTCAGGACCCTCTGTTCTAGGTTCATAACAGGTACCATCTTATAATGTGTGTGTCAGATTAATTATTTGGCTTACTAGATAACCATTCTGCTCTTTGTTATAGGGAGTGGTCAGTCCTTAAGGTTTTGGAATATTACATACATGTGGCCTACATATATACATACATTGTGGCCTACATAGAGATGTGGCCTATATAATAATTTCTTTCCTGTGTAGAAAAACCTATACTTAAGTTTTCTATGGGAACATTCATTCCCCACAGAGATATGCTGAAACTGAAATCCAGCCCAATTCTCGATTGTGACATGATCAAAATAGCATCAAACCATTTTAGTTTTTTCCCCCAAGATAGTATAAATTAAATATAAGATTCACTCAAATCGCTCCAGGCTGAACATTTCTCAACTCATTATCCTCAAGGCAGTTTTCCACTCGTCTCTGCCTAGTTAAATTCTGCTTGCAGGTTAACTCGTGAAGAAACACTCAGTTTGGAGTAGTGATCGTGAACCTCTGTCTTTGTATATGCCCTACCTTACCTAATTCTTTTCAGCCTGAAACACAACTCCCTTTGTGCCTCATAGCAAATAGGCAACTGAAACCATAAAAGGGAAGTTAGCTGTAGTCTTCTTACACTGTAATGAAGTCGCTGAGGAAGGTTTTATTAGGTAGTTTGTGGTCTGTCCACAAAGTGATACAATTTGTAACGATAGAATATTTTCTATCGGCAACCACATCCATTGATCATTTCTATCTATAAAAATCAAACATATAAGACATCATTGTCTGAAATGAACGATGGAACGCTTTTTATCATTGGAAATAAACGAAGTTCAATTGTTTGCTGATGGAAATATTCTGGGCTTTTTTTTTTACTAATCGTATCGCCCTGTGGACACACTTCTATATAATTCAGTGCAGGTGGTGGTCTAATGACAAATACATAATAGATAGGTGTGACAATGCAGGTGCGGTAGGGCAATGATATCACAATGGGACACTCACCTGGAGCACCAAACACCCATGTGATATAATAACCAATTAGCACCCAGCAGCATAGACTGCAAAGTCCTAATCTGCTTGGACTATGCTCCCTGAAATCACACATTATATCTAACTAACCCCTGGAGAATATGTTGAAATATGTTATCCCTTTACAGGTCTATATTGCTGTAATGTATCATGACCATAGACTGCCATGAGGTATGAATGAAGCCCTGGTAAGTAAAACCACAGGCCTTATGTCATGCATCATGTCGATCAGGGCTACAGGGTCGACATGTATAGACTCCCGGAGGCTTGACATGATACTCCAATGTAGTGAAGTTCTTAATGATGTATCAATACATTTCAGGCGAGCTGTCCTGCCATAAGCTTATAGGTGCATCATGGGAACTAATGGGTATGATGCACTAATACATTAGCTGCCCTTAAAAAGGTTTACATGACATGATGCACTAATACATTAGCTGCCCTTAAAAGGGTTTACATGGCATGATGCACTAATACATTAGCTGCCCTTAAAATGGTTTACATGGCATGATGCACTAATACATTAGCTGCCCTTAAAAGGGTTTACATGGCATGATGCACTAATACATTAGCTGCCCTTAAAAGGGTTTACATGGCATGATGCACTAATACATTAGCTGCCCTTAAAAGGGTTTACATGGCATGATGCACTAATACATTAGCTGCCCTTAAAATGGTTTACATGGCATGATGCACTAATACATAAGCTGCCCTTAAAAGGGTTTACATGGCATGATGCACTAATACATTAGCTGCCCTTAAAAGGGTTTACATGGCATGATGCACTAATACATTAGCTGCCCTTAAAAGGGTTTACATGACATGATGCACTAATACATTAGCTGCCCTTAAAAGGGTTTACATGGCATGATGCACTAATACATTAGCTGCCCCTAAACCCTATAAGGGCCGCTGATACATTAAATATCATGATACACCAATGAGGTGCTGGCGAGACTGCTTGTCAGCACATCATTGGAGCATCATGCTGACCCTCCAGTAGTATATGTATTGACCCTGTAGGTTCGGCATGATGCTCCAATGAAGTGCTTGCCAGACTGCTCTCCAGCACTTCGTTGGTGCATCATGGAGACCAATGGGCATGATGCATTAATGCACCAGCGGCCCTTAAGAGTTTATACACATGCAGGTGCGTTATGATACCATAATACATGTCTATGGATGTGTTTGTCAGTTAGGGGTGCCTTGGGACCAGGTGGACAATCCTTTTTGTCAATAAGCTGTTTTACGTGTGCCTTTAATTGGTAATCTATGAAGAGAAATCTGAGACCTTTGCACCAGTGAATGGATGTCTACAAACGTCACAAAGTCTTTGTTGAGTAGTAATTGTTAAGTTGCCTATTTGCTTGACACTTCTGTTTGTGTCAGTTGTTACTATGTTAGACCAAGTTCTGCTAGGACCAATAGTTCACTGGGCATCTGTAGCTGACTTTGGTCATACATATTCCTACACAAAAGTCGGCCGAATAGGCCCAGTGGACTATTGGTTAAAGCTGAGCCCGATATTATTACAACATTTCAAAGTAAGAAAGCTCATGGTGCACAAATAAGTCACTACTTATTTCGGTTTTTATTCATGTTCCTGGGAATTTTTTTTCCACATCATCTCTTATGTGAAACCAGTCTCTACATTATTTATTGTTTTAGAGGTGTCCCACCCGGACATGAAATCTTAAAAGTAAATAGAGACCATCTGTGGTCAAACTCTGTGGCATTTCTCTTCAAACCTTTGACATGGTCAAAAAATGAGGAACTCTGAACTAATGGAGTTTTTTTCTGTAGAGTCACTTTTTTCTTGTGTTTAACAATGGTTTGTCGGTATTAGCAAATACTCCATTGGGATAAACAATTTAGAAGACACCAAAACATTTTCCTTACATTTGACAGAAAACATTTTGGGCTTTAAAAAAATTAATGGTAATTTTTTTGTATCTCGGCCTATTATTTTGTGAGATATTCTGATATTAGGGGCATAGTTGAGAAATGGCCCAAAAGTGGAGTTTTGGGGATAGCGGAACCCTGTTTGATCTTTGCTGTTTCTCAAGGGCCTAAATTATTTGGAGGATAAGGCGATAACCTACACATATATCCCAATAAGGGATACACCGTGCAGCTGTGCCTGAGGTATCATTTTTGCTTGGCTGATACCCTCTTATCTGAAAATCTTATTTAATATTATGCCCAATGTCTCTGACGGCGATCCCCACCCCCAATGGTGATATATTACCGTAGCATGTATACTGAGCGCACATAAGGGTACTCCCTTTCTTTCTGGCCACAATTCAAACTAGTAGGAAAAGTCCCCTTTTTGAAGCATTTTAAAGCTTTTAACTATGTGATATGCATTTAAATGCAAAGTCCAATAGACTTGAATACTTTCATGATGGAAGTGATAGAACTATGTAGAGGGAGTTTATCTAAAGACAAATGCGCCAAGATACACAGAAGCCACCTGGTGGCAAAAAACAAAACCTTCCAAGGACCCTATCTTAATGTTATGTCCCACTCTAAATGGACTATTTTACCTGTACATATTTTTTCAGCTCATTTCTGATCACTATAAATACATGAAACACATTTACAAGCTGTTTGTATTCCCATAGGGTCCTATAGTTAAGGGAAAATTAATATTTTTGAAAAAAAATCTTTTTCATTTCAATGGTGACCCCTCCCCCTTTTTCTTTCATCAAAATGTTTGTAAAGATGTCCTCTTTCTATCCAGAGAGTCTTGTAGAAAAATCAGTAGAGGGGCATTACCTATGAGACATGATACGAAAAAATAGTTTCCTCATTTGTTTCTATAGTTAAGGCATTGTACACTTAAATTGTCATACTGTAAAAGTAAGCATGGTGACCTATGGATTTTCTTTTGGCATTTTCTTAATGTTAGTGCACCATAGCAATATAATCCAGAGTTATATGGGATAATCAGTAGCAGAACAAAATCTGGGAATATTGTAGAATGTTTCATGATAGGCTGGACACTAAAACGGCGATAAGTGGTTAAGTAAACTTTAACCTATTAACTTTTATGTGTTAGTTATTGTCGCTAAGCGAAGTCTACTTTGACATTATCAAACAGCTCCCCAATGTATTTTCTTATAATGTATTTTTTAAATTTAAATAAATCAATCAAAAGTTTGCTAGTTCCCTGTGCGCTAATTAGATTGAATACGGTAGGATGTAGTTGTGTAATAGCCTCTACTATAGACCATTCATAGTGACCCAATGGTCAAGGTATTCCACCCATCACCTCATGTAGTGATAAAACAGGGAAAGATAACATAACAGGTTATCAGGTCCACTGTGGGCATAATAAACATACCGTAAAACCACACATATGAGCCGCACCCTATATTTATCTAAAGCTAAATTTTTGCATTGCTTTGAGATTTTTTTAAATTTACAACTTTTTTTCAAAAACTGAATATATACATTTCATAAACCTATGAGGGGTTAGGCCTACTACACTCCATTCCCCATTAAACTGTCCCAGTGAAGAAGCATTTGGAATGTGCTACAACTATCTCCCCCCCCCCCCGCCCCCCCCCTCCCGACTGAGTGTGGAATTGTATAGGTTTACGGCAGTAGTACTCTACCAAGGCCCACTACATTTATATACAACAGTTCATATTCTACATAAGTAGACCTAACACTGGGACTGTCTGTTATATATACAAAGTAATTGCGTTAGTTAGTTCTCCTTCAAGGATTACTACCAAAAATATGGCAGAGACAGAGACTCCATAGTAAGGATGTCTGTTTTTAAGGTAAGTGAACACTGTCGTTTTTCACTTTTCCCCCTTTTTCTTTTTTGGTTTTGTTTTTGTGTTTATTTGTGTGTATACATGCTGTTTCTTTTTTTTATTTCTTTCTTTCCTTTTTTGAGGGGGGGGGGAGTCCGTTGCACTTAACCAGAATGATCATGTTCTAATGAGCTGCTCTAACCGGACATTCACGCATATATATGACAAGAATGGTCATATTAATGCAGCCGTACACTGATGTGCCGCGACACTAAATTTAAGTATGGAGTAAGACAGCAAATGCTTATTTTGGTACAATGCGATTAATTTTGCCTTTTTTTTATTTTAAAGGCGCATTCCTATGCACATATTTAGTAATGATTTCCGTGATAGATGATGGAATTGATTGGGATTTTATTTTCTTAAATTGTGGTAGTTTTTTTTCTATGGTTTTCGTCACCCCTTGTTTCTGCCCATGTGAGTACACGTGTCCTTGTCTTAATCAGGTCCGGTCAGTCCGTGGCGAGGCTATATCGACAACAGGGGTCTGTTACTCAAAAGTATCCAAAGTATTTAGGTACCTACACCACCAACTCTGTTCACTAGTGTGAGTACATAGTAGAGCATACAGGAGAGGGTTTGGAATCTTAGTGAATGTGACATGATCTTAGATGATCTTGCAGGGCTGATGAGATCAAGACTAAACCAAATTCGTGATATAAATCATGATCCCCTGAAATTCTTGACCTCGTGTGCGTTCTTTTGTTGGTTTTTATACAGGATTTGAGGTAATGTTGTGCCTAAGAACACCATGAGATTCCAACCTTGAAAGACACCGAGCTCTTGAATCCATTTTAGGAGCATGATGAGGGTTTGAGTAACATACCTCAGGGCACTGTCCAATCACTACCAGCTTTACTGCATGCATAAGATGCTACAATTGGGTCATCTGTACAATCGCTATCTGTGTAAAGAGCCACTATATGCAGTACTACAGTTGGAGGCTGACCAACCAACCGCTATCTGTGTAAAAACAAAGCTACATACTAGATACCAATATGTTATATTCAGTGTGTCAAACAGCTCATAATTATCATTATAAAAGACACATCAAGTTCCCCCTTTACTTCATACAGACAGCATTCATTTACACAGATAGTGATTGGATGGGTTCTGCAGATAGTGTTCACTTTTACAGAGTTAGTTGTTGGATGCATGGTTAGCCTAGAGCTATGTGTAGTACTTCAGATAATGGTCTTTACACACAGTGGTTGTACATCTCCCACAATCATAATGGCAGCTGCTATGATGATGCCATTTAGTGTTTTTTTACACATCTCTTCTGATACACAAAACCAACTTATCATTGGGCACATAGATCTACGTGACATTGTAGGGGGAGGACGTTTGAAATCGTAGGGGAAGTGAGCTAAATTAATGTTTTGTGAAATAAACCCAAGTCCCATTTCCGGCTGCAAATCCAAATTGATGGAAAAGGCATTTATCTATATATACAGAGACATGCATAAAGTAGAAACTATGGCATCGCATCCATATCACATTGCTGGGCCATAGGAGAAAACTGAATTCACATTTAGGTAAAGTGACAATGAGTCGTCCACGTGGAGCTCTGTGCAAACTTTGTCTAGGATCTGTGTGCTATACTAGGCTAAATTGTAGGGGGCAACAGCAAATGTTTATGAAAATTATCCTGAACTATCTGTCTTTCCAGCAAATGAGGTTACACCTCTTATACTCATTTCCACCATGCCCCTAAGCCCCGGGCCCTAAGCCTTCAGTACCCAAGTGATGAGTATTTATCTTTATCAGTACGATGAGTCAACCACCAGTAACTTGAGTCAGCCACATCATATCATGATTCAAATACTGTGTAGGAGAGTGTCTATTGTGTACTTGATGCAAGGATTGGACAGAATACCAGTTTACTGATAGTTTACAGGGTGTGAATGTAATGCATATGCAATATTTAGTTATTGTTAACTCTGTTCTTTGACTACTAGGACATTATTGCAAGTTTATCCTCATACACTAGTTATATTTCACTATAGGTGACTTGCAAATCATCAGAAACCCATCTCTGTTTGCATTGATATCAACCCACACATGATGTTATTGACAGCCCTTGCAATTTCAATTTGGCACTAATAAACATGCAAAGTGGCCGTCTCAATGTACATGGACGACTCAAGGTCACTCTACGCTACATACATTAGTGTGTAGGATACATGATATAACACATATAACCCTATAGTATATGTCTGGCATGTGACCTAGAAATTCCTACACCCCTGCATTGATTGGTAATTGTAATTGTAATTTATTGACGCTTTCGTCCCCATAAAAGAGGTCTTTTTTTAGCGCGCCCTACAGTATTATTTCAGGCCTCGTTAATACTGAAGGATGAATACATAAATCAAGTGCATGGAAATGCACTATTGATAACATTTGCATTGCATAGATGCTGATATAATGAACATGTGGAATCTTTTGTAAAATCAGAAGAAGCGGCTTGAATACACTATCAAAAAGAGAAGCCCTAGACATTAAATCTAAAATTACTTACTATCTGTTGAAATGTGGATTCTTTCTGCACTTTTTGTTGAGTGTGACTCAATTGATCCCATAACTTAATGCCATGGAAATAAGTTTTTTTCATAGAAACAGGTTCTGGCACGTCTATGGGCGAACTTAACTTCTGACATTAACTTACACTATTCCACCACCTTGCTTATATTTTTTCCACATAAACGAGACCAGCTGGATGTTTCTGCGCTCAACCAAAGATCTAACATTACAGAGTTTATGCAGTTTATTCACGGTTTTATCCCGTATTCCCTGAGGGAGGCAGATCCTAAGGCCTGATTCTGCATTCTTTGCAGTTTGAGGAGTTCCGCAATATGCCCTCCGCCAGTGTAAAAGGAGCAATACTCAAAAGTTGGTATAACCATGCTTCTTAATACTGTAGTGCAGTGCTCTGAGTTTTAAAACTTTCTCAGTTTGTTCAGTTTATAAAGTGTATTGCCCACATTTTTCTTTACTTTGGAAATATGACAACTGACCGTTAGACATCTGTCCAATTCTACCCCGAGTATGTTAGTTAAGGTCGAATAGCCCTGACGCTTAGCACTCTAAGGGCAGAATAATGCCTCCATGATAATGCTCAACTGGCTTAAACACGGGGGTCTATTTCAGAACAAGTAACGATTTGGGCCTTATAGATTATGTGCAGTCACAGTTGTAGGATGTGCACAATTATGGTCATACTTTCCAATTGCACGCAATATTGTATTAAGTACTTGGTAATGCTCCCAGGCTATCTGCAGCAATATAATTGGTAGTGCTGTTGTCGAGGCCTATTAATACAATAATTTTGCACGATTTGATTTGTACAAGAGAGTTGGAGATCGTCTAGTGGGCCTCATTCCTACGAGAATATGGTGGTGGTAGGGGCATTCGGTGGTCGTTAATTGTTTTGAAACATATCCCTGTGCACGTTCAACATCCTACACTGGAGGTCATTTCTCAGCAGGGTACGATTAGACACATCCACTACATCAGTGGGGTGTAGAAAATACACTGAGCTCTACGAATGTATAACTGGAGACACTACGATCAATATGTATGACTAGGCTGCAATGTAGTCATGTCAGGGGGATGTTTCAAAATCCTTGAAATGTGACTTTCCTTGGTAGGTACCTCATTTCCCACACTCAATTGTAAAACATGGAGGTAACATAGTAAAAGAAGTCTGTATTTTCAATTCCATCCCATGCCAATGTCTTTCCTCATAGCTTTCCATAGTATGACATCATATGTTAATATCTAATGACACTCGTCTCCCCACATTATCAATTACAGAAACTGCTTGGAGCTTAGAGAGCACAATGGCTGTCAGGATTTGGGAACTGAAAATAGGTGAACTAACATACAAAACCACTGGTATCGAATCAATGGCAATATGCCCAGCTCTACTTTGGTGTGAGCCCCTTTGGCATACTTTGAACTATCAAATACTGTCAAGGGATTTCTATTAACCCCTTTAGTTATGGATGAGCCAGGATATCACTCCATAAATCCCTATTAAGTGACTAGTGGCTGTTCCCAGACAACCACATCTAGAGGCTAATAACCTTAAGGCTAGTTTAATGTACTGATAGAAGTGAGTCCCAGCTAGGTAGCTACATTACTGTACAAAGTGATTTCCTGCTAAGTGGGCACATGCACTTAGTTTGGAATTACTCAGCATTTTGGCTCAACTTTCATAGGAGGCAGTCTTTGGAAACACACAAGAGAAGTGACGAACCAAAGGTGCGTCACCTCCTAATGAAGATGCACTCCTCCGACTAAGGTGACTAGGCCTACTAACCTTTTGGACATACCTTCCAGGAGGCTTCTGCATGGCACGACTTCAAAATCTCACGTCGTAGCATCTTGAGAAATGCCATGTTATATTATATGTGGTCACCAAAGGGTGCCGGGGTTAGCGGATATGATTGATAGAATAGTGGATGGGGAAGGTATAGCTCAGGGGACCTGTTCGGCAACATGTAGGCCACCTATATAGTTCAATTTCATTTATAAGTCTAGATTATCATATCAAGTTTCAAGTATACGGTTTGTAAATAAAGGGACAAAATATCACCGTTTTATAGATATGACCAAGGAAGTGGTTATCTATTATATGCCCTATCGTAAAATGGACATTCTCAATCATAGACATAATCAGCACTGCCCTACGCTCCTTACATACCCTAACCAGCATTTGAAATATGATTATCAATTTCTGTTTTCGTCACACAGGGATGTAAAAATCATCTTATATCTAACATGAAACAGTAAAACAAATTTTAAAGATTTACGTTATCAGCAGGCCTATGGCCCTCATCACTCCGCCACCTTGATGCCCCATATAAGTTTAGGGTTTTGACTTGGTTATAGATATTATGACAATCCCCATAATAGCCCTCCCTATTCTACAGCCCCATCGGGTACATGGTTTAGAATTGACCAGCCCCCCCCCCCCTGTTGATAAATAATGACTACTCCCTTAGGTTGAAATATAAAAAGCAAAATATGAGAGGAGAGTAAAAGTTCAAAACTGAGTATAAGACATGCATAGAGGTTTCAGAAGTAAACAGTTATCTATATAAGGGTAGTAAGACATGCATACCTCTTCCTGTTCAAAACTGAGTATAAGACATGCATAGAGGTTTCAGAAGTAAACAGTAATCTATATAAGGGTAGTAAGACATGCATACCTCTTCCTGTCATTTGTCCTCTCAAGTCCATCAGTAGTTTAGCAAATACATCTTTGCCTTTCCCCCCTGCACTACCCCAAAATTCATCCTGTACTGGATGAGTGATAGGAATTGGATAGGTAGAAATGAGTTCTTGTTTAAACTCAGGGACACACTGGGATTTACTCAAAAGAAGCTTCTCCATTATACCCTGCTTCCTGGTATCCCAAGAGGGACAGGAACCAAGCTGTTTGGAAAGACGCTTAGCTTCCCTTGCATCTGGAGCATCACGCATCTTTACACCTAGAGGAACATCGTTCATGTAAGTCGCTTTTGTTGTTTGGTAAGCATGCTCTATGGATTTGTAAAAAAAGCCTTGAAATTCTATGGGGTGCCCAGGAGACATATAAAAATTGCTCAATATGTTATCCCCACCCCGAACCGTGACTATTTTTGACGCCATCTGAAAAAACATGCAGAAAAAAGTTAGTAAGAAGGGGATTTAAGCATTTGGGTCAGAAAAATGTTACCAGGGATACCATGCAAAGTACATTGAGACCACCATATTGGAACTGGCACCTACTAAATGATTTAAGTTCACTGAGGAAAGGGCTATGATAGGGGTGAGCAATTTTTTAGTGCACCCCCCCAGCGAAACTGATCCCTCTCTCTATCTCAACGACCTGAAAGGTGGGCAATTTTTTAGTACGTACCCCCCTGAAACTCATCTATATCTCTATAGAAAAGAGCTGGAAGGTGGCCAATTTTTTAGTATGTACCCAACAAAAATTGCTGAGTGCGTGCCCCCCCCTCGAAAACGGACAATTCAGAATTCCTAAAAAAAGTTGCTGAGTGCGTGCCCCCCCCCCCATCGAAAACCGAAAAATTGGAATTCATAAAAAGTTAGGAAAGGTGGCATCTCTGTACTTGGGGAAATGAGAAATTTCCAGACCCTTGGATTCGAGTTAAAAAAGGCCATGTGCGAGGATTCCCATGTGGAGGTTCAAAAATAATTTCCCAAGAATCTACCCACCCAAAATGAATGAGCTTCCGAGACATAAATGGTAGATAGCCTTAGAGCACTCGCTCCATGTATCTCTCTTTCTCAATGACCTGGGGGTGAGCAATTTTTTAGTGCGCCCCCCCAGCGAAACTCATCCCTCTCTATCTCAACGACCTGAAAGGTGGGCAATTTTTTAGTATGTACCCCCCCCAAACTCATCTACATCTCTATAGAAAAGAGCTGGAAGGTGGCCAATTTTTTAGCATGTACCCAACAAAAATTGCTGAGTGCGTGCCCCCCCCCTCGAAAGCCGAAAATTCGGAATTCCTAATAAGTTAGGAATGGTGGCATCTCTGTACTTGGGGAAAAGAGAAATTTCCATACCCTTGGATTCGATTAAAAAAAGGCCATGTGCGAGGATTCCCATACGGAAGTTCAAAAATTATTTTCCAAGTATCTACCCACCCAAAATAAATGAGCTTCGGAGACATTAATGGTACATAGCCTTAGAGCACTTGGTTCAAAGGACACCACATTCCCAGCAATATTACTTGGGGAAATGAGAAATTTCCAGACCCTTGGATTCGAGTAAAAAAAGGCCATGTGCGAGGACTCCTTGGATTCGAGTTCAAAAAGGCCATGTGCGAGGATTCCCATATGGAAGTTCAAAAATTATTTCCCAAGAATCTACCCAACCAAAATAAATGAGCTTCGGAGACATTAATGGTACATAGCCTTAGAGCACTCGCTCCAAAGGAGAGCACATTCCCAGCAGTATTACTTCAGAAAATGAGCAATTTCCAGACCCTTATTTTCGGGTAAAAAACGGCCATGTGCGAGGATTTCCATACAAAAGTTCAAAAATTATTTCCCAAGAATCTACCCAACCAAAGTGAATGAGCTTCGCACACCTACATGGTACATAGCCTTAGAGCACTCGATCCAAAGGAGAGCACATTCCCAGCAGTATTTCTTGAGAAAATGAGCAATTTCCAGACCCTTATTTTCGGGCAAAAAACGACCATGTGCGAGGATTTCAATACAGAAGTTCAAAAATTATTTCCCAAGAATCTACCCAACCAAAGTGAATGAGCTTCGGAGACATTAATGGTACATAGCCTTAGAGCACTCGATCCAAAGTTCAGAAAATGAGCAATTTCCAGACCCTTATTTTCGGGCAAAAAACGACCATGTGCGAGGATTTCAATACAGAAGTTCAAAAATTATTTCCCAAGAATCTACCCAACCAAAATAAATGAGCTTCGGAGACATTAATGGTACATAGCCTTAGAGCACTCGCTCCAAAGGACAGCACATTCCCAGCAGTATTACTTCAGAAAATGAGCAATTTCCAGACCCTTATTTTCGGGTAAAAAATGGCCATGTGCGAGGATTTCCATACAGAAGTTCAAAAATTATTTCCCAAGAATCTACCCAACCAAAATAAATGAGCTTCGGAGACATTAATTTTACATAGCCTTAGAGCACTCGCTCCAAAGGACAGCACATTCCCAGCAGTATTACTTCAGAAAATGAGCAATTTCCAGACCCTTATTTTCGGGTAAAAAACGGCCATGTGCGAGGATTTCAACACAGAAGTTCAAAAATTATTTCCCAAGAATCTATCCAACCAAAGTGAATGAGCTTCGCACACCTACATGGTACATAGCCTTAGAGCACTCGATCCAAAGGAGAGCACATTCCCTGCAGTATTTCTTCAGAAAATGAGCAATTTCCAGACCCTTATTTTCGGGCAAAAAACGACCATGTGCGAGGATTTCAATACAGAAGTTCAAAAATTATTTCCCAAGAATCTACCCAACCAAAGTGAATGAGCTTCGCACACCTACATGGTACATAGCCTTAGAGCACTCGATCCAAAGGAGAGCACATTCCCAGCAGTATTTCTTGAGAAAATGAGCAATTTCCAGACCCTTTTTTTCGGGTAAAAAACGGCCATGTGCGAGGATTTCAACACAGAAGTTCAAAAATTATTAAGACATTAATGGTACATAGCCTTAGAGCACTCGATCCAAAGGAGAGCACATTCCCAGCAGTATTTCTTCAGAAAATGAGCAATTTCCAGACCCTTATTTTCGGGCAAAAAACGACCATGTGCGAGGATTTCAATACAGAAGTTCAAAAATTATTTCCCAAGAATCTACCCAACCAAAATAAATGAGCTTCGGAGACATTAATGGTACATAGCCTTAGAGCACTCGCTCCAAAGGACAGCACATTCCCAGCAGTATTACTTCAGAAAATGAGCAATTCCCAGACCCTTATTTTCGGGCAAAAAACGACCATGTGCGAGGATTTCAATACAGAAGTTCAAAAATTATTTCCCAAGAATCTGTCCAACCAAAGTGAATGAGCTTCGCACACCTACATGGTACATAGCCTTAGAGCACTCGATCCAAAGGAGAGCACATTCCCTGCAGTATTTCTTGAGAAAATGCGCAATTTCCAGACCCCTATTTTCGGGTAAAAAACGGCCATGTGCGAGGATTTCCATTTCTACATGAAAAGTTCTACGTGAAACTTTCCCGAACTTTCCCGTGAAGCAACAATACTTGCAATAGTAGGGAGAGGCATGCAACTATGGCTGGGAGAGGAATGCAACAATACTTGCCACGTGCAATCGGAGTGCAAGGGAACTCCAAAACAAAAGAAAACTCACCTTTTTGTCAGAGGTGACCCGTCCGTGAAATCCTCCTTTGCCGACTGGTACTGCCTCCGTCAAAGCTAGGACAGATAAAACGGTACGATGAATAACGTGAAAAAAAGAAGAAAACTGAGAAAAAGATTTCAAAATCCTCGATTCTGAGAACACAACTTCCCTGTCGTAGACGTCTATCGGAACTGTCTGAATCTGCACCCAACTTTGGCGCCACTGATGAAAGGCGAGGCAAGATTGGCTGTGGCAGTCACATGGGCGAATCTGCGGATGTGTCACATGAAATGATAGCCGAGTTCATCAGTTTAACACGAGATGGCGCTGGTGCTGTAATCCAATGCTGACGTCCATAGACCCGTAGCGCCACCTAGAGTATACTTGACAAAGCATTGCAATGCGCACGACGGGGAACATTCACTCAAGGCCAGCTGCCGCCTGAATTCGCGACGGGGGGTATAGCCGCTTGTTCCCATGAGCTGCTGCTCTCACCTTACTCTCTGGGTAGGTACCATCGCCGGGCGTCAAAGTGGTTCGCCGTAACCGATCGACGTCCTATTGTATATAAGTTTTCTAACTAGGTCTCTAAACGTTAAGGTATATAACAGATGTATAGGTCTATATACCGAGAGGGCCCTGACGCAGGCAAGATAAAGTAGACGTTAGAGTTACGTCACAACGTCTAAGTCAATGTGACGTCATGACGTGACGTAGGTAGTCTCAGTTTGGACCCAGTTACCACACAGTCTACTCATACTCAGGGCTCGGGTCACCTTGTTAATTAGGTCAATCTTGCACTGCAAAACCTTCCCTTGATCCCACACAGAACGTATATAAAAAAAGGTTTCAAGGGTAAGGGAATAGGAGATTAAAGTAGTACATGAACATTTGATTCTTTGATTCTAATCAGGACACCCAATCTGGCCCCAGCTCAACCACTAGTGTGAGTCATCTCTGGCACCTAGCGTTTGTGGGTAAAAGAAGTTTTTTCCGCTGGTTGCTGTAGTGCTTATTTGTAGGCAGGTACCTCGCGTAGTAATCTTCACCAGAAAATGGGGACCATCATCCCCATACACGACAGAGGTATTCCCTAGAATCCCGACCGGGCGAGACTGCAGGACACCAGTGAGCTTTTAATAGTTCCTGGAATTAGGCCTATAGTATCCTGGTACCTCTGTCAAAGAATTTAATTTTCCATGAATACGACCTGTTGAATCCGGATTGCCTGCCGCAGCCAGAAAATGGTCAATGGAATTAATCCCTTACTTTACTCCCATTGTGAGTGATCGGTTGAAATTTGATGTAGGGTAGATTAACCTAAAGCAGCTCACACACGTTGAGATATATCTACCCCACAAAGTGACCTTAAAATGAGTTTACTCCTAAGACTCAACCGATGATATGCATTGTTGGAAATATTGATTTCACAGCAGACCCATTTTTATGACTACTTTCTGGGGTGGACGTCTCAGGAAGGTGGACGTCTTTAGGTCAATCTACCCTAGACTCATGTATTCAAATGGGAACTGGTCATGATGCTATGCCATTCTCAATGTGCCAGCATAGTCAGAGCCAATGGATCATTTATCCACTTTGGGGACATGGCAATAATTATTATGGATGAATTTTCTACTGCCCACCCTGTCAGTGGATTTCCCTCATCTCAATAACCCAAATATCAAGCCATACAGAGGACACATCCATATCCTGGACCATGTCAGAATCATAGAGAGCTGCTCCTTTAAAATAGAGCAATATGTCTTGGGGGAAGTCGGTCCAACTACAGCTCCTTTGTGAGGCTATAGAATGCTAGATACATGGAACTGGGTGGATGTATTGGGCATTGCTCCATCAATTGTGTGTATGTACATGGGGGGAGGAATAGCGGTTAGGTGGGACCCCCCGATGGCTTTCACACATATGTACATTATATCCTTCTTATATATGGGATGCGGGCCTCCCTAGCCCACTTAAAAGGGTCTATATCTCATTTTCCTGTCCCCTCAGGATGTGTGTGGTGCACATATGCGCGGGCACTGACACATTCCTATGTGAAATTGTGTAATGTCGTTCTCGCCATGAACATGACCTTAGATGTCAAAATGGCGTTAAACATCTATAACTTACTATAAAAGGGATGAGATAACACTGTACATAAAAATAGTTAGTGTCCACTTATCCACTGTATACATATCTAAGGAAAAGCCATATCCCCGGGGCCATATCAATTTCAGTGATGCAGTCTCAGGGAGACAAATCTTGCCAAGCTTATACAAGAGATCAGATAGAATGCACCACTGGCGATTTCACCACCAATGCTACCTGCATTCCTGCATCATGCTAACAAATGGGCATGATGCATTAAGGCAATAGGCCCTTTCACACTGCTCGCTGATTCAATACATATAACATCACGATGTTTTACCATTTAGGTCCTCTTTGACTCTGCTGCTCAACGTCCAGGGAATATCGTTTCACCTCCTGGCTTTAAGCATTTTAACCACTTTAGTATTTTACCTACTTTAGCCTTCTTGATGGCAATGCTTTTTTGTAAACATCGGAAAGCCTTTATTGACATTCATATATAAAGTGTGCGCTACAAGCAGCTTATAGATGGTATCTGTTTATGTTTTATTTGAGTTGCCCTGACGTCAACACATTTTGTCATTTGTCTATTCCTACACAACGACACCTAATCTAATTGTCGAAGAACCACAAATGTGCAAAACGATCCCCAAAAGGCTGTATTAGTCTAATTGGACATACTATACAGTGGATCGTGAAAAGAGCTGCTGAAATGGGTGTTGACATATCCACTTATGGGTCACCATTCTGGGGGGGGGGGTAACTTCATTTAAATCCATGGCAATAGCAATTTGGCATCATTTTGGATATGAGATCCAGCTGACTCCACTGTTCAAAATGATCAAAAGCCCCACTGTGAGTCGTTTGCAGTCAGGTGCGAGGAAATACATTAGTTTGAAAAGTGCAGTGGTCAGTAATAGAACCACTGCCTATGTCTTTGGCATGGGCTTTTGTGGAAACCTGCCTAATATTGCCACTGACTGTGTTTTTGACAATCTCACTAATATTATTTTTGATTGTGTCGTTGGCCACGTGATTAATAGGGACCCAAAGTATAATGTTCTTTCTATTTAGGACTGGATTGGTTCCCGCAATCCGCATGTGCATACTGTCATAGTGACTTCCGGTTCTGATCTCGCACCTGGTGGCTGTTGCTAAACCCTTGGAAGTCACTTCTGTTGGAGGTGTACTTCCAAAAACGGAAGGCACTCATCTTTGGTAGTCTCTTCTCTATTGCATTGCCAAATGGCACTTCCCAACAGAAGTGGTCTAGATGTGGTTACTAACAACCCCTCAACGGGAAGTTGCTTCCTACACTCTGTCGCATAAGTATGTAGGTGTGGGTAGTCTGGGAAGCACTCAGGTGTGACCACTTTTCGCAACACAGTTTGATTTGTGGGAAAGTGACTACTGCTGGACTACAGTGTTGGAAGTGATACTGGAGGGTGTTGCTCCTATAGTAAAAGGAAGAGCTAGCTAAAAATGCCCTCATTTCCAGTCCTTTCTTTTCATGTAGCTATAACTTGTCCCTTTTGTTGCTCACAAGTGGTCATTCAAGTACGGTGCTCAAAAAGGGGGATTTGAGTAGGTACCTAGTTGGGAGAAGTTAGTCAGTACTATAAACTATAAATAAACTATAGAGTGTGTGACATGAGTATAGGTACCTGGTAGTGCAGCTCTCTCTATTTTAAACAAGGCAGGTGACTTTTCAGACTAATGTGGTGAGTGCAAGTACTTAGGTGAAGCAGTGCACGACTTGTTTAGAAAAGAGGGCACATACTCACAGCTCTTTTTACAATAGGAGCAACACCCTCCTGAGTGGTTAAGTAGAGGAGGGATTTGGGAGGTGAGGTACCTACTCTGGAAAGCAACAACTCAATCGTTTCGCAACAACCTCCAGACTTGTTCCTCGCATGTCAGGCAGTTTGGAAGTATGGTACCTATACAGTCTCCCGTATACTCGCTAGCATTGTGGGAGATTCCGAGATCAAAATTGTCATCGCTGCGCACACACATCATCCCGAATCATTGCTATAGCATGAGTTACAGTTAGGTCCCTGCTACATTACAGGGTGTTGAACTAACTGATCACTACTCTGTGTGGAGGGGTTGGGCCAGGGGATCACTGGCCAAGACCCGCAGGGCATCTCCGGCCCAGCCCCGGCACACAGGGAGTGATCAGTGTTCTACCATAGCCTTCCAAGATTACCCCCACCCCCTTTGTTAATAAAACTCCATTCCTGTAAAACCATACAAAAACACAAGGTGCTGGTAGTATGACAAACTAGTGACCCAATACTGAGTCAAGTATAAGGCTGGAGGGTCTTGCCAAAACATAACGAGGAAAAACCTGTCAATTTTTTTCAGAGAGTACTGATAGAAACGTGCATGGCCTAACACGTTTTCATAGTATTGCCAAATAACTGGTCAATAAACAGATGGAAAAACAGAAATGAAATGCACAGAGTAGACATCTACCCCTTTTCCAAAGTCCATTGTTAATGGCTGATTCATCTAAATCACCAATAGAGCTTATTCAGATGCTATCAGCACACATCATATTTCAGACTGCCGTGCACGTTTAACTGCCTGGCTATACATGAATTCTTATGGCAATATAAAAACGTGCACGTTTTATTTTTTTGGTTCTCGTCTCATATTTGGCAAGACCCTCCAGGCCTGGTATGGGGTTGTTTACCTGCACTACTGCATGTAGTAGTAGTACTATTACTAGTAGTACTATACTAGGGCTAGGCTATTATGTTCCATTCCCTGTTAATAGGAAGGAATGGATAGCACTCCCTCATTAGTACTATATAACTTGATCATTCTTTACAGAAGGCCCTTCTTTTAGAATAAGATATAAGATAAATTTCATTTATAAACTAAACAGGGAGGCTAGACTTTGAGAGTAGGCCTAGAACTGGGCGGTGATCCAGCAGATCACCTGCCCAGTGCCTCATTCTTGTTAACATAGGGTTCAATGGGATCAACCTGCCCAGCTGCACACAGCTATGGTAGAACTGCAGGCAAACATTGCCTGTAATTGGTTAGGTAACTATACCATGAGTAGGTGCTCCTCAAAATATCAAAATGTATTAGATAGGACGTTGTTGAAAAAACATATGATATACCCCAGGCCTGTAATTTATGTATGTCATTTCCATGTGAATTATTACCCTATATATAAAGAGGCCTTAGTTCGTTGCTGGTCCCCACCCCATTAAAATAAGCTTGACTGCTTGCCAGGAACAGATAAACCAAAAGAGGCTAGATAAAAATATGTACTTTTTTCAAAGTTAACTCGATTTTTCTTCAAAATTCCATGGCAATTAATATTGTCAGGGGTCTATATAAAACAAAGCAGGTTTTATTGTAAATAAAGCAGATAGTATTTTAGATCTAGCCTCTAATCTCAAAATAATCAGCCTGCAGTTTTGTGCATTTCGGCCATCTTGGATCTCCATTCGAATATGTCGGGACCTACTTCAACATTATTTATGAGGGAAACTATTCATGAATAAGAGGCCTGAATTGTACTCTCCGAGACCTTTAATTTGATATGTTATTTGTTATGACATGATGTGTAGTTCCAGAGGAATTTATTAAAAGCAAAGTTCCGAGAGAATCTGCTGGGAGAGTGTAGAATTGTTTGATCTTGCTAAGTTACGCATGGTTGCTATGATACACACTGCTCAGTGACGTGCTTCCAATGTAAGACACTAGAGGGCTGCACTCTAGGCCCTGTGATAGTAGCAGTAAAAGTAGGGGGGGGGGGGTTAGCATGATAGGCCTACAGGTGGGCCTAGACTATTGATGGTACTTTTGCCCCAAACTCTAGTGGCGAGGCCACTAGTATGATTTAAAATAGGACCTAGAGATTCCAATATGTGTAATACAGTCAACCCTCACTTCCTTGACTCTCCGATACCTCAGATCCCTCTTTAAAGGAGCTCTGAATCAGCTACGTCCGCCACAGTGCTAACGTCGGCGGACGTAGGTCCTCGATTCAGAGCGCCTTTAACTCAGACAGAAGATTTGTAACTGCCTCTATATTAATATTTTCTATTACATGTACATTCTGACTTGATTCCTAATTTAAACCACACTTGGCCGTAAAGGCAAAAGAAAATCACAGTCAATATATTGCATACAGCACTGTAAGCTGATGCAATCCAGTGAGCACAACCCCCTGTCCCATGCTTCAGGTTGGGTCAGTGGTAACAATGGGTTGGTGATGAGGTGTTGACAAGTTTGTTAGCTGAAGTGCAGTAGTCTAATTGTCTGTTTATATACAGGCCTACACTGTTAAGAATGTTCTGTAGTCTTTACAATCATTACTAAGAATCATTGTTGTGCAATGACACATCATTACATTAAGTGGTGTAGTAAATCTGTGTAAAACACTACAGGAAAGTGCTGTTATTTCTTTTACAGTGAATCTTTCCTGTTGTAAGTTTTCCCACTAGGTGGCCTTGTGGCTCAATTTGAGACTTTCTTCAATGTCTTAGCTCCTAAAGTGATCAAATTGTATCAAAGTTCAAAGAGTATTTACTTATTTTATACACCATATTATCAAAATGCTAGTCTAAATTGTACTTTATTAGATTTCAGGTGATCAAGAAATCTCTTTTTGTGTGGCAAGTGAGAGTAGCAGAAATAGGCATCCATTCTGTGATAACAAAGAAACAAAAACATAGACATAACACTGCAGATTTTGCATTATCATAATTCTGGGGTAATCTATGTTCTTAGGTTGTTACTCTATAGCTATAAATGGTATGGCGTGCCCTTCAAAGGCTCATCTATAATCATGGTGATGATGATGTCCTGGTACTAAGATTAAAGTCCGTAAACATTACAGTGACTTCTTAAAAATAGTGACTGTATAAAATCAAAGAATAATTGACATTTATTGCTAACCAATGGATCTTAGTTTTTTCTACAGAAGATTTCTCACAGTGTGGCTTAAGTGAGATATAATCCCCGGAAATTGGTTTATGTCTTTTATAACCCAAGGACATGGATTAGTGCCTAATGCGTTGTGGATAAATCTACCAAATAATTCTCTTCTTGAGAGAATTTTCCTTGGATTTTCCGAATCTGAGGAAGCAAAGGCCGACTGTATTTTTCAAGTATGTAAGGCACGGTCACCTTACCCAATGAGTCGATTCAGTGCATTAGTTTGTTTGCCCGCCGAGGCCTATATATAGAAGAAAACAACATCTGTTGTCACGTTATGTATATCACAATGAACTATCCATGAGTCTTGCAAGGTATACCACAGTCGAGGCATTCGGGCAGCGGTTTTCTATCAATATCTAGTGCATTATGGGTAGGGTTGACCTTGAACGCTAACGACAAACCCTTAGCTTGTTCCCTCCACCCCTCTCCACCCCAGCCATGTCTGGGTAGGTACCAGTGGTTAACTATGCTTGGGAGGGTAGTAAGTTGACTCAGGGATCAACATTGACCCACATGGGGCAGACCAATAGGGGGTGGCCTTACAAACCAGCATTGATCCCTCGACCGTACTCCGAACGCTTCCACTGTGTTTTGGCAACCACTGGTGACCACTGCAAAATACAATCCTGCCTCATCAACAAGTATTTCTTTTCTTCTTTTTTCTTTTGCTTGCTTTCTTTTTTTCTTCTTTTTGGAATGGCATAATATCGCACCACTGACCCTGTTTTTGACAACCCGGTTAATAGCACCAGCGAATGTGTCTTTGGCAACCTCATTAAAACTATCACCACTGGCTGTTTCCAAAAACTTGCTCCCCTGTTAGCTCATTGCAGTGGTTGTATCATCTGATTGTATGATGGAAATGTTATAAATCTAAATTTCACATATTCGACTTGATCTGCTCTAATCCTTCTCCAAGTACACATTTAGGCCCATAGGTTGTGGTCGATTCAAATATTGAAATGACACCTTAACATTAGATAATGTTTAGCTTCAAGTGACACATTGATCCAATTTAACAGCACTGTACGAGATCGAGGATTAGAAAAAAAAAACAGTCATCCGCGTGCACGTGGCTAGTTGAGTTATTGTTTCTATAGACAGAGGTCCACTCTAGTGTTACACGAGATTCTGTGTAATACCCACAGTCCACAAGGCATAATTTGCCAGATTTCATAGGGGTTTTATGGCTCATTCGCGCAAGTTAGGCCTATTGGCAATATGAACTATGGGTGTTACCTTGCGACATTTTTATTAATTGTCCTTTTTTCCATTACACATGAGTTTTGCGTGAATATCACGGCATTTTTCATCAACGTCGAACCCAAAACAAAGGATTTTGCATTGTAGCATGTAAAGCTAAAACCCATAATCCATTTGGCCTCATTCGCACGATTGAGCCATACAAAGCCTATATTATAAAATCTTGTGACACAGGCCAAGTGGACTATGGGCATTACACCCATAGTCCACTAGCCCTCTATCGACAGATGTTATAGGGTTTGTGGGGCTCGTTCGCGAAAATGAGGCGTAGTGGACTAAGGGCATAGTGTACTGGACAGCTGTCACAATATCTAGGCTTTTTATGGCTCATTCGCGTGACAGAAGCCAACTGGGCTAAGGGTTTAGTGCCTGTATGTAGCTTGGGCTTATATGGGTGTTGTGAAATGAATATCCACATCAGACAGCTGATATCTACATTTGATCACGATTGCATCAATCTACAAATGGTACAAGGGGGAAAGGCACAACTATAACAGGATATTTGGGGTAAATGCACCAAACGAAAAGGGGGTTGTGTACTGAAACTATAGATTTTATCATAATAATGCGTGCCGCCATCTGATATATGCATTTATAAATAGAGGATATGAATTTGGAGATAAAGAGAGGTGCATATGAATTAAGTGACAGGAGACCATTTCATTTCAAATGACGAAATTTTATCGAGGGGTCCACAAATTCTTAATGGACTCCAGGTTAGTGAAATAGGCGATCCAAATCTGTTATGGCGAGGACTGGTACGATATGCATAATGATATCCATAATTGCATTCAAAGACAATAGTTTGTGGACTTCCACAAAACATTATGTTGGGGCTTCACAATTTCTTTTTGTAATTCATAGTGAAATTGCCCCCAGCAAGTGGAGCTTATATCCCGATATTTTTTAAGTGCAAAGATGTCACGTACACTCGGACTATCTATATTTATGTAACCAATGAGTAGAGACTACTTTTATTTATAATCTGTGATATAAAAGTCTATGACCTATAGTTCCATCAGCTGTGCACTTATCATCGTTACACGAATTCACTCTCATACATATGGAATATTTGGATCTAATATGCACCAGAGGAGAACTCACAATCAGGACGTGCTTACACAGAGAGAGCACGTGTATATAGGCATAGACAGCACGTGTATGGGCGTACAGTACACGTGAATAGACGTAGAGAACACGTGAATTGACGTAGGCAACACATGAATTGACGTATGGTGCCCGCATGGGAGGAACGTATGTACATCACATGTTAATCATATGGGACACGATCTGCGAAAATGGGGCTCAGTGCAGGGGTTCCTAATACCCCTTTTCCCAGTACATGTCACTATTATGATTTAGGGTCCAGTCCAGGGAATTAAATGGATAAAATCTTATTATAGTGCATTGTGGCTCAGGTGTGGATTTAAGGAGGTCTCCAAAGGGGGCGGAGGGGGAGGGTAGGGTATGGGAGACTTCACTGCTAAAAAATATTGTCTAAATGACGACAGAATACTTGTCCCAAAGTTGCCAGACATTATTTTCACAGAGATGTTGTTATTGTTACAGGGATTCTTTGAACCACGATACTGCCACATGGGGCTTCTTGTAAAAACTACACTGATCCCTTCCTATATAATTACAATGGTTCACTGTTCAGTTTTACAAGGATACCTGGTAGATTCAACAGTTATATCATAGAGTGTTGTGGTAGGATAGGGGAGCCATAGAATTAATGGCTGTATCTGTTTTCAAAAATGAAATAAACCACCTTATTATTAAGTTAAAATTGAATTACAATGTTCACTCTCCAAACATCCAAGCTAATATTATCTGCCTCTATACTAGATCCCACATTATCCCAAAGCTCATATTAACCTGGACGCTTTCATCATGTGTGGTAGATATAGACTATCTTACAGTAAGCCACATGGGAGGTGGGGGACGATCCATAAACTACGTCACGCCGTAGGTGGGTGGATGGGGGGTGTTGGTCAAAGTGCAACACACAATGATAAAAGTATGGCAAAAAGTGAGACAGGGCACGTGGACAGGGGCTGTGTTGAAAATGGCCCAAATTTGCGTGACATCCTTTATGGATCAGCACAGAGAGGCAGAGGCAGATATCGTCCTTAGAGACCGACATTTTACCACCTTCCTTGTGATAGGGGTTGGGGGACGCCTATAAGTGCATTTTCTGAAAGGTGAGAAATTGTGGGTCTGTAATGTGGGAGATGAAGGGTGTATTTATGTGTTGATGGTGTATATAACAAGGGAATTAACCTTGATATTTACATGTATATTTAACCCTTTAAGAGCCAGATAATGCATCCTCCTCACCTGTCTTGATGAAGTTTTAATGTTCCCTGGTAAATAATGCCCAATGCTGCATGCATGCATCACGCTGAACCTATAATGGGCTGGCTAAGCTTGTGATGGGTTGGCATGATGCACCAATGCAGCGCTGGCGAGTAGACTTACCAGCATTACATTGGTGCATCGTGCTGGCCAGAGGAATCCGTGTACATTGACCTATTATGCAGCAGTTAATGGCTTAACCCTTCAAGGTCACCATGTCCTTTTGTAAATTGTTTGTATGATGCATGAAAATAACCCTGGTGAGTAACTCGCCAATTTTGCATTCATACAGCTTGACAACCTTAAATACTACACTCTCAGCCCCAATTGTAAATGGGCTATAAAGAACACTGTAGTGAGTACAGTACAACCCACATCGGATTTGTACTGACAGCAACTACCACTGTTTTCCAAATATAGAAGCAATCTACTGTAAAAAGCTTGCCACGGTCTGACGGTGTGTGTTTAATCAAACTCTAAAAGGCATACCAATGAAGAAGTGTATCCATAGAAACATCAGGATCATATCATCTGAACATTAGGCAGTGGTCATTAGCCGGGTCATTATTCATCAAAATGGGGAAGGGGGGTTGAGGAGGAGGTCGTTAAAACATTTGACTAATCTTGATAATGACCACTCCCCCCACCCACGAGCCATGATATGTTATCATGTCACCCTTCATGGGTTAAAAGCGTCTATGAGTAGATGGACTTTCTGTGCCAGGGACAGCATAGTGACGGCTTATTACCCGGGGTATGCATATCTGCTGAGCTCTGATACCCTATCCATCTTTTGAGCTACACATACACAGTATATTATTGTATATTATGTATCACCACAATGCACAGTGTGTATATACGGGCTTAAGTTCTAGTCTGAAGTGTTCTCCTCATTGTTACTTATATCGAATGCTTCGGCCAATAAAGAGCAAACATGAAAAAGGTTCCAGCTGAGAACTATATCATTGAAGCTTCTACATCATAGCATACACTAATAGTAATATGTAGCGTTTAATCCATGTTATGAGACAGCACTAGTGGGTTTATGGGTTAATAATCCACGATCCACGACCCACGGGTGCTGTCTCATAACATGGATTAATGCATTTATCTAACGTATTCATCCATTATGTATGAATTTCTTACCTCAGAATCAATCCATGAGAAGACATTTTGTAAGTGCATGTGATCCGCACGGTTTGCCAAGCCACCGTAGCCATTGTTTTTACTCCACCCGTCATACCCTCGTCTTTCCAACAATTTTTCGGGTAGAATCCAAGCATGCCAGCTCTTGTACTTCTAATGCCAGCAAATATACGATCTCTATACAGCCATTTCGTCTTCTTGACGAAGCGGGGAGGTGCTCGAATGTACCTGACCTACTTTCGGCTGAACCACTGGCTCAGCGAGCCGCAATGGCAGGTGCCGACCTGTATCGATATGGAAAATCAATGGATTCTTATTTATTTCGAACAAAATGGAGAAATTAGGCATGGCATGTTCATATAGGATATCTAAGGATGTTTCCCTGTTAATAACTCCACCTGGCACCATTGAATTCTATGCATGATAGAAGTGGCCTTGAGTGCATTATAGGAGTGTACTGCACAACTGAGCAAGCTTCACAGCTTGTATATCATTCATGAAGGATATGTGAAGTTTATAATTACACTTTTCTATCTAGTCAGTGTAGTGCAAGATGTGTGCTTCTTTTATAAAGACAATAGACAACTCCTTCTTCACATCTTGACTGTCTGTTGTCCTATAATGCACTCGGATTTATTTGTGCATTAGTAGGAGAACAGACAGTCTCGACATGCAGAAATTCGTTGTCTATTCTCTAAGTATTGGAGACTCCATCATCATGTATCCATAATAAAAAAATTCCCAAGCCCTATTTCACATATCTGAATACCTCTATGACGCTATTTACTGGAGCTGAAGATGAGGATGAAAGTCTCAGATGACATATATCAGACTTTCCATTGGTGTAAAAAGTCATAATTCTGGTACTATGATTTGACAACAGCTGCACCATCTTAGCAGGAGCTGGTTGGTCATGTAGCCAATGTAGTCAACCGATCTCAGCACTAATCATTCTACATTAGTCATGCAATAATGCCAAGTAGAAGAAATAACCCTGGAATCAGAGTGCAATGTGTTATGGCAGAATCCATATGTACATGGCAAAATGAATCACTAGGGGAGAGGGTATTTATCTGATAAGCATGATGTACATTTTATGTTTCAAAATCTCATAAGTGGTTTACAGTGGAGCCTGGATAGATAGCTAGTTCTAAGTGTGTTTCATATTCATCATGATGGATAGAAAACAGAAAGTGATATCATGATACAACTGCTATATATTGGCCTTTTAAATCATAATAATGCTTTAATAGATGCATATTTAAACATACTTTTTGCAATAGAAATCAATGAGTATTTCTATAATATTGTTTATCAAAAGGGTTCAAAATATGAGTGGTTCTTTTGCATATGTCTTAAGGGCTGCGTCCACTGCGACTGATGGACCATCCGTCGCCCTTCATCCGTGTTTTGTTCCATAGAAAACAATGATAAAATCGACGGATGAAACCGACGGATGGTCCATCCGTCGGCAGAGGATGCACCCCTTTAGGAAAACTATGAATTTGGGTCTCAAATTTAAGATAACCCCCAAAAATGGTCTGCCCCTCAATGAATATTGTTTGATAGTTTGTACGAGGTTAGGGTAGCTCTACAGAACCGGAAAAACTATAGGACAGGACATTTTCAATTAGACCTGTGTACATGCAGAATATGACTGGACTAATATGAAAGGCAGACAACTTGCAGATTGTATGTAAGTTAATGTGAAGGAGACACAAGCTGTTGGTAACCTATTTTGGTTGATACCAACATAACAGTCAAATCCCATGTGCATTTTTAGATATAGTGTTGAAAGAGTTTGAAATTGTTAGTTTTAAAAGGTAAAGGAAAAATCTCAATAATGTCACCCTTTGTTCTTGCACATTTGTAAGCTAATGACATCTTTGCTGTTTTTGAGACATTTGTTGGGATCTTGACCTTTGCTAATGTCACAAAATCCCATAGGCCAGTTGAATATATGATATAACTCATATAGAATGCCAAGGAAAAGTTCCAGTAATGGAAATTCCCTCATTATTCACTTATAGGGTTTTCTTCTATAATTGTAAATGTAATGCCTAATTTTGATAGATTAAACACAATTTACATCATTTTGTGAATTGCATTTTAAAAACACATACCCTAGGTATTACCTGGATTTTTTATCTAATCTAAATTCACCTATGTCTGGTCAGTAGAAGAATTACAACAATGCTAACATGGAATAATATGCTATTTTCCATGTTTGACCTTGTAGAATATTACCTTAACCTCAAACATCTCAAACACAATTTGTGAATTGTATATAGAAGAATCATTATCTCAGATAGCAAAGCACTGGCTACAGAATTTAAGGATTTATTCAAAAATGTATGTGACCTAACCACTTGAGAATTTATAACAATTCCTGACCTTTGACCTTGATTTTTACCATCTGCCCCTCGATGTATTTTGTTTGATAGTTAGTATGATGTTGTAGGCATACCAGCGAGAAGAATGAGTACTGTCTAGACAAATTTGCAGTTACTCCTGGGTACAGGCCCTTTTGGTGCCCAGTTGACTGGACTCTTGCTTCCCTCATGTATACATAGTGTTAGTTTGTAGAGACAGTTATAGAGCTGCAGTTCAAATTAGGCCCGGCACCGTCCTACCAAAGTTATTATCACAGACCTGGCCAACTTAAATCTGATTCTATAAAGTGGCAGTACACTTTATAAGATGTTAGAAGCACCACTGCAGTCGGACAGTGTGTAGCATTTACACATTTATACTCCTCCTGGCTGTGCACCCCATTGTTACTACTGTAGGTTTATTTCCACATTCTACAGTTGAGCAGCCAGCGGGAGGTTTTATGAATTAGGTCAGTTCTGGCAGGAGGTTTCGTGAATTGGGTCAGTTCTTGGAGAAGGTTTTGTGAAATAGGCCAAGCATAGCAGGGGTTTTATGAATTAGGTTATTTTTGAACAGTAGATGAAATTCTTGGGAAATACTGTCCCATATGGGATTTGTACCCACACACTGGACAGTGCTGGGATCCAGAGTCCCATGTGCTAACCATAACACCATGAGTCCTCAGCTGATACTCTGGGTGTTAGAACATCTACTCAATGGAGATTGTTACTACTCTGACTGAGTAATCAATTATAGGTAAAGAGGGTAATCTCACTTTGAAAGTATGACTGGTCAATGTAGTGTAGTGGTTAAGGCCTGGGACTAGAAATCTAGACCACACAGTTTCAAACCCCTCGTGTGGTTTTATTTTTATTCTCAGTTGGCCACTGTCATTTTTGCAACAAATTCTAGAAATAATGTATCATATTCAACACCCCCTTGATTGCCAAGGGGATAAAAGGGGCTTCAGGGAACCCTTTTACAAAGACCCCTTTAGCCTTGTATGTTTATGTTAAAAAATGTTTTCCCCATGCAGTCTTGAACCCACATTCTGTGATTCAAAGTCAGCCATGCTAACCATTATACTATTGAGATTGCTGGTGAATGGAGCTTGGAACACCATATATTTACCATAGCTTTGTATCACATCCAGTGTAGAAGATTCAAATCCTCTTCTAGGCCTCTACAGTTTATGTCAAAATATGCTTATATTTATGGTTTTACTGTTATATAAACTTTAGTGGATGGAGTATAAGTCAGAAAACCTCCTTATATTGATTAACAAACATGTCAGTATATATATAGGGGGCCTGATGGTAAGACCATACGGCATAGACACCAGGTACAAATACATGTATACTGTAGCGTTGGGGTCTCAAATAAGCTCCGGTTTTGAATGAGTGCTGGGGATACTGGGGTATTGAAAAAAATATTAACCACTAAAAACAGGATTCAAATGAGTGCCAGTCTTGAATAAGGGCCAGTGGTGCAGATATATTTCAAATCAATGACCACCCGGGTATACTTTTATATCATGTGAATCCCCAATACAATTCTTTTAAAAATGTCCCTATGTCCAGACAACCATTGCTTAGATGTACATTTCATCTGGCTCCAACCTAGTACTACCTGGAGCCTGGGATGTCTGTCAACGTGCACAGGAGCCTAATTCAATCCTGCTAGAGAGTGAGGATCCATCCCCGAGGCTTCCCGGGGTATTCTATTACAAGTCTAAAACCAAAAGTGGTTGATAATTGTTGGATGAAAGCAAACTTTATTTCTTTGTCTCTAAGCCCTGTGTCACATGCCAAATTAGTAACCATGCATCATGTAGATTTTAGGAAAAGGACTCCTGATTGAGGTAACATTTTGGAAAAATTTTTGATATGTACATTTCAAGCCATGATGAAATAAAAAGTTGAGTTCATCAAGAAGCTAGATATTTTTTAGGGTAAGATTTCTTTCTATTCAACTGAATTGAAAATAACCTTGTGAGACTGAGCATTGTGTTTTGGTCATCAAACCATTGCCCTATCAATAAGGTCATTAATATCTTCCCTTTGTGGGTTTATGAGGTGTGAGAGACAAAGTGGGTACCAGCAGAGGCAGCTGGCATGACCATCGTTTTCAGTGAACCTAGCTGACCCCCAACCTCCAGCAGAAGGCTGAATTTCATACAAATTCCATTTGTCCTGATGTAAAGTCACCTACTTTTTGTGGATGGTCTATTCATGGGGAAGGGGGCACTTCTTATGTATTTTTTCATAGTTTCTATTTGTGACACTCCCAAGATTAAGTACCTTTTCACTAGGAAAGCTTTGAACAATTTGGGACCCCTTTTTTAGATGTAAGATGAGCAAACATAAAAGAAAGAAAACATGGGTGCTAGGGACCAATATGAAAGTTAAATTAATAAATATGAGGGATGTGCACAGTTGGGGGATAGGCACAATGAGGGATAGGTAGCCTTTATGATAGGTAATATGAAGGATATGACATTGTAAGATTAAAATAAGTAGACATTATCAGGTTCAGGACTAACCTGTTTCTTATTACGCCCTAAGATTGAATAATAGTCCCTGGATCATGCGGTGTACTTAGAACTTAGTACACTTGTTTATCATCAAATTTCTCTTACTTCTGCATCAAAATGCATAATTCTGAAGCCACCATAGGTAGCAAGGGTCTATATTTTATGCATGCACTTTTTTATACGGAACTAAATTCGGAATTTTTTCCTGAGAAATGGCTATATTTACAATTTTCCCCCCAGCCTTGCTATACTAGAATTTATTTGCTAATTTTCTGTTAAATTTGCTAATAAATATGAACCCACAAGATTAAAGAATAGATAAATTAATGCCTACAAAATGACGTTTTTCATTTTAGCCAAGTGCTGTTTAATAAGGAAGTAAATGTATCATCTGATATAAATATAAGTACCAAATGGTGGAGTGGTTTCACCTTCCCACCTTTGACCCCTATAATGTATGTACAGGTAGGTGTCATGGTCCAGTGACCAGGGCTCTGATTGGCCCATACACCTGTTGAGGTGAGTGTCATGGTCCAGTGCACACACAAGGGTACTAAGATCCCAGTACATCCTAAGACTGTGCATGGTACCAGAATCTTAGTACAGACTAAAATCAGACTGTTGTACTATGATTCTGGTGTGTCCCAACAAGATATTCCCGTCCCCAACCTGGTTATAAGCAATGTACTGTTAACCATTGAGGCTTGAATAAACAGATGAACAAAACAGTTTAAACATGATGGTCCGAGGGATAGTCACCATGAGGGATAGGTAAAATGTATGATAGGCAGATTGAGGATAGGTAAACTATGGGAAAGTGATCACAGAGAAGATACGGTAAGGTAAGGCGTAAGCTTTAGTATTTAGGCCTTTTGGGAGATAGCCTTATATGGCTCAAGATGGTTCAGATTTATGGAGTATGAGTGATAGGTAGACTAAGGGATAGGCAGTATGTGGGATAGGCAGAGCAATGCACAGTTAGAGTATTTGTCAGATTGAGAGATAGGCAGACATTTGGATATGTACACTGAGGTACTAACTCTGCATTACATTTATCTATCTATGAAGACTTTCAATCATTTCAATATTATTTTTGTACATTTTGAAATATTTTCATCATCAAACCTCATTTTTGGGTACTTTTGGTCAATTTTTGAGAATCATGATCATAAATTCAGCGGGACTTTTTTGGTCTAGGTGGTTCCTTCTTCCCCTTTGGTATCACCGGACACCCTGAAAAAGGAATGCCACAGCTCCCTAAACAACCTAATCCTGTATAGAAATCAACACTGAAGACACAAGGTAGCCTAGTTTCATGGGGGTGGGGTAGAGGGGGTGGCCTGTCACACTCTACCCATAGACTATACTCTCAGTGACCCCTCCTATTGTATCTAAGTTCTTGCCCATGTGACCAACTGGTGATATGTTACCCTCCACCCCAGCACACTCAGTAGTTGGGTACATGAGATGACTGAAGGTATACCAACACAAGATGACTGAGGGTCAACCAACATGAGATGACTGGGGGTAAACTTACACAAGATGACAGAGGGTATACCAACACGAGATGACTGGGGGTAAACCAACATGAGATGACTGAGGGTAAACCAACACAAGATGACAGAGGGTATACCAACACAAGATGACTGAGGGTAAACCAACACAAGATGACTGAGGGTATACCAACACAAGATGACTGGGGTAAACCAATACGAGATGATTGAAGGTATACCAACAAGAGGATGACTGAGGGTAAACCAACACGAGATGTCTGGGGGGTATACCAACACATGATGACTGAGGGTATACCAACACAAGATGACTTAGGGTATATCAACACGAAATGACTGAGGGTATACCAACACGCGATGATTCAGGGTATACCAACATGAGATGACTGAGGGTAAACCAACATGAGATGACTGATGGTAAACCAACACGAGATGACTGGAGGTACACCAACGCGAGATGACTGAGAATATACCAACACGAGATGACTGAGGGTATACCAACACAAGATGACTGAGGGTAAACCAACATGAGATGACTGAGGGTAAACCAACACAAAATGACTGAGGGTAAACCAACATGAGATGACTGAGGGTAAACCAACATGAGATGACTGAGGGTAAACCAACACAAAATGACTGAGGGTAAACATGTGCCAACGAACTGATTCTTTTTTACAAAGAATTGAGAAAGAAGCATGAATCATTCATCTGTCTGTCTGTCTGTCTCCTCTCTGTCTGTCTGTCTGTCTCTCTCTCTCTCTCTCTCTCTCTCTCTCTATATATATATATATATATATATATATATATATATATATATATATATATATACACTGAAAACATGGAAGATCCAAAACTAGTCAGCGGTGACCACTTTAGGTCCTCAAGTTGACGATACCTAAAACTACAGCTTTAGGTAGTCAAAATGACGACTTTAGGTCGTCATCCTGACGACCTGAGTCATCAGGATGACGATACTGACAGTACAGAGTCGTCATATTGATGACTCAGGTCGTCAGAATGACGACTTAAAGTTGTCATTTTGACTACCTAAAGCTGTAGTTTTAGGTATCGTCAACTTGAGGACCTAAAGTGGTCACCGCTGACTAGTTTCAAAACTTCTAGGTTTTCAGTGTATATATATATATATATATATATATATATATATATATATATTTGTCTCTACAATTTTTTTCCCACGGTTAGCGTTTCTGAATTAGGATGTTCTTTTCATTTTTTTCTTTAAAGGATATGGTAACTTACTATTTACCCCTTTCATATCTTTGCAGATGACGTGGCAGATTGTGCCTGCTATCGCCCTAGCTCTCCTTATCACGTCTGACTGTGCCTATGCTGCAAATCGTATCTGTGGGTCGCGGCTAGCCGAGGTGTTGGCAGTAGTGTGCAGAGGTCGTGGTTATTATTGGGAAATAGAGAAAAGAACAGGTAGGTTTTACAATGGTTATTCTTCAATTCTTAACAGTCTTAACACTCATTTCTTCATCATTTAGGCAACCACTGCGAGTATGTGTGCTCTTAGGAATAGTCCATAGATGCCTTTAACCAACCAGAGGCAGCAATACCAACCTAGGCTAAGCCTGTTTTGGTCAGCTTTCTAAGTCAAGGATGACATAGCTATAAAAACAATGTAAACTAAGGGAAAAGAAAAATGCTTAAACCAACAGAAAGGGCTAGTAGTATATACATGCAAACTGAGCGCAATGGATTAGCTACTAACTAGGTCATGACCTACTGGTAGACCGGAAGTGACCTAGTTTCAGCCAATCAGAGGGCTGGATTTGACAGGAAGTGACGTCATAAGGTCATGACCTAGTTTTTTCGACCAATCAGAGAGCTGGATTCCATTTGACCTAGTGACCTGACCTAGATGCATAAATTAAAAGAATTGTGCAATACCTAGAGCTGACCTACTTGCAAACCGGAAGTGACCTACTAACCTACTTGCAAAAACGTATGACCTACGTATGAGGGTGCATTGCGCAATGCTTGTAAGAATTTACACAATGTTCTGATGCAATACTTTTATGGATTTACGCAATACTTATGACTCATTTTGTTATGTCTCTTCATTTCATGCATTAAAATAAAACACAACTCATTTATTTCACATAACAGATTATATTTTTTTATTAGACACAATATTTACAGATGAAGACAGATTTTCCATTTCCGGGGCGTGCACATATACTACAAAAACATTTGTTGTGTGTGAATTTACTTGCTTGATACCAGCTTTGGCCAGTGAGACTAGTTTTCCATGTGTTGTGGAAACAATAACTGTTAAGTTTGGCTATGTTAGATATAGCATGCTCGAACAAAGCCTGGGCCAGGAAGTAAGTTTGACTGTTTTTGGGTCCAGGTAAAAGACCAGATAAAAAACCATCCTTAAAGTTTACCTCAAAGGAGAAATGATTTTTCACTCCAGGTATACTTAAGGCATGAAGTTCCAGTGAGACCTGCAGACATGTGAAACAAATAGTTTTAGCAATAGCAGATACTTCCAGTTTACAATTACACTGACAAAACACTCCTACTATGGGATTACATTCTAACTCTTGGAGAGTAAGAGCAAACTTTCTTACACTTCCTAAAGTGTACCTTGTGTAGTGTCTTGGGCAGCCAGGTTCAGTGTGCAATTGATATACTCCTATACACCAATCATGCATTATCAAGTTAACTTTTTTCACTCGACAATAGTACATGCAGTTTCTGTAGGCGTCCCAAAAAGCTGAAGAGAAATATTTGTACATTTTAACACTAGTTATACAGTGGTCAACAGTGTCTGGTTCAGCTCCTCTAAAATAACCAATGTTTTCTGCAGGTATTATTTCCCAAAAGAAATTCTCTGAACATCCACATGCTACAGAACTTATATCATTGTCAGGTGTTATAGAAGAAGCTTGATTATATGAAGCAACACTTTGTAAAACTGGACGCATGTAATAGTCATAAGGTGGAGTTTCTGTGGTTTGCTCCACAAGCATAGCTTCTAAACTTTCCATGTTAAAATGGTTGCTTAAATCTAACCAGATACTAATAATCTGGTGAACGTGACGCTATGAGTTAAGAAATCTGGTACCACTTTTTTTCTGTTCCAACTTAATTTCTTCAGCGCCGGATTTTTTATTTTTTGTCGTGAACATGTACAGCGTTCACTTTTGTGAAAAGTTTTTTTTATTTTTGGGTGATACAGTTCACTTTTCTTACTTTTTTATTAGTTTTTTTTCATGATACAGTACACATTTTTTTACCTTTGTTTTTTATTTGAAAAATGTTCATTTGAACAAAAAATATTTTCCAGTTTAACACTGTTTTCTATGGAAAAAAATGTTCATTTGAACAAATGTTCGTTTGAACAATTGTTCAAATGAACATTTTCCAGTTTAACACTGTTTTCTATGGGGAAAAATGTTCATTTGAACAAATGTTCGTTTGAACAATTTTTCAAATGAACATTTTCCATTTTAACACTGTTTTCTATGAAGGAAATTTGTTCATTTGAACAATTTGTTTAAAACTTTTTTTCTTTCAACGAAATGTACAACTGGAAGTGAAACTAGAAAAAGAAACCATTTTTTATATAGAAAGGGGTAGGGTGCTTACACCGTCTTCACATACTTGTCTCTTTATGTACTGATAGGTTAGACCTTGTTTCCTTTGAGAGTAAGTCGTAACGCTGTGGTTAACTACTTTAAATCCTTTGTTGACTACCGTGACAACATTTTCACTGTCCAGTACTTCTTTGTACTTGTCAGTGGTCAGGGGGTTTTGTTTTTGAATTACACCTTTGCAACTCATTTTAACGGGCACATTTACTCCTGTGCCTATGTAACATTTGGAGTTCAAGGCAGTCATTTCGTCACCTTCCCACTCCACTTTGAATAACCCGGGGGTTCTCTTGTCAAACGCCAGACGGCTCTTACAACATGGTTGAGGCAGCCACAGCTCACCCAATACTTTGGTCTGAACATAGGTCTCTCTGTGGTGACTGTTGTCACATGATTCAGAGGGCAACCATTTGTGACGTTCTCTGAAGAAAGCTTCACGTTTTTCAGGAATAATTACGTCTTCTATTTTCTCTGCACTTAAAGCAAAGTAAAAACTGTCAGTGTCCATTTCACACATTTCAAAATCTTTCTCGTCTATGTATTCAAGGAGAAAGTCGTAATAGAAAGCCAACATTTTAAGTTTGGCATATTGGTATACCATGAACCCTATTTGAACTGGGAGATCGTAGGTGATGGAGGTGGGCAAACAGGACAGTTCTACCGTGTTGTCACTTATGTCTTGCACATCTTGCACTGACCAGTGCATGGCCAAACGTCTTGCCTTAGAGGGGTGAAGATACTTTGTTTGAACAAAGTTTTGTTTGTTGCATATGGTTTTTCCGTATGAACCATTTCCCAAAAGTTTGTACAGATCTGACAAAATCTTACAGTCTATATTTTCGTCGCCCTTCCTCCTAGCTTTGGTTACTTCGTCCATGAAGGGTAAAAAAGTCTGTTCTGGAGTGTATTCTACGAGAAGGTGTACTGTTGTAACTACCAAACCTTTCTCCAGGTACCACTTCAAGAGAGGAGTTCCCAACAAAATTCCCTCTGCGTGGTAGCTGCCTATAAGTTGGCGTTGCGGTTGTTTTAGCTTACCTGCTGCTTCCAGGTAACGTTTCATATGTTCACCTACGTCTTTTTTTCCTACTAAACAGTTTTTGAAAATAGGTGTCATTTCACTGAATTTTTCTTTCAAGTATTCAGGTGTTTCTATGTCTACCTGGATAAGTCCAAAAGTTGTTCCTTTAGAAACCCCTCTCAGTATTTCATCCTGACTTTTTCTGCCTTGGCACAACGGTCTTTTAATTTCCCATTCACTTTTTGTTTCTCTGCACAAGTTTTCAGTTTTTTCTTTCAACCACATACACTCATACTTTTCCTCTACTTGGTAACCTAACGATTGAAGATATAGGGTAGTCAAAATGGTATTTTGGTTTTTTTCTTCCAACCATGCCTTTCCATTGGGGTCTCTCAAAACTGATTTAGTGAGGTGACATATGTGACCATGCCAGTAGCACCCGTGAAACTGGTATACTTTTTTTGAAGCTGGATTATAACCGTCCACTTTTATTTTCCTTGAACCCAATACTACTTCCCCGTAGTTGTATTGGTGTAATATCTTGACTTTGTCTGTCACAGTTTTGTATCGCAACCATTCTGTGGCTGAGTAGCTAATTTGTTGACTGCAAACAGCTTGAAAATCGTTTTCTTTCCTGCGCACCACATAATAACCTGTGCAGTGCTCTTCACCCATGCACTTGAGGTACAAGCTGTTAGCATCTACCCCTACTATGTGTCTGCATACTTTGCTTTGTGACCCGTATTTTTTTTGTCTTATTCTTGTTTCTCCACTTTTGTGATGTCTGTGAAATATAATAGAGGGACCCCCTACTAAGTTGCGTCTGAGCAAGGAGTGAACATCCTTTTCTTTCTCACCAAAAAGAATGTAAGGAGTGGCATTAGGTGCAGTGTTGTTGAAAAGAAACTTCAAGGTTAAACCTGGCAAAGTTAAACCGTCTTTGAACATGTCTACCCCACGATCTATAAAAAATTTTGTGTGCTCGTTTATGGCTAAAACAAAGGGTTTAACATCCAGGTTGTTGTAATATATCAAGTAGTCCTTCATAGTTTTCATTTTGTTTTCTTTCCAGACCTTTTTACATTCAAGATAATCTTCTTTGCTTATTCCACCACCCGACAAAGAACTGTAGAAGCAGTGGCGTGGAGGAAGAGCTTTGTTGTTCAGTTTTCTTATGTTGTCCATCCACTCGTAGGGAAAAAAACCTTTTTCAGCTTTCCCTTTTAGAAAGGCTTTCAGGTAGTTTGCGTAGGAATAACCTGGTGCCAAATAGTTAAACATGTCAAGGAAAAGAAGATGGTCTGTGTACACTGCTATGTACTTGTTGCATTTTTTTATGGTTTTCATTTCTGTTTTGTCTGTGTCTATAAAAAAAGAATGAAATTCCTTTTTTATCAAATTAATGTCATACTTTCCAGAGTTGAAACCTAGAACAGGGACTCTTTCTATGTAGGTAAGAAGTTTTTCCTTCACTTCAAGAACATGGGAGATTTTTTTTTTGGGATTTTTTTTGTTCTTTGCTGGAAAAACTTTGCTAGCTTTATGTTCTAGTTCCTTTTGTTTTTCTTCTAGAGAGTCTAGTTCGTCTAAAACATCTCTAAAATTCTCTTTCACCTGTTCTCCTATCAACTGTCCCAAGTTGTTTATGTGTTCCAACACATTTTTAACCAAAGGATCGTCGTCCCTGTTGGAATTTCTGACAAAACACACTGGTTCTGTATGCCCAGGAAAATCAGAAGCTACACTGGCAGAAAGGGGTATGTGAGTTTTTTCTATCACAGTGTTAGCATTTTCTGGGGACGAATTTTCAGGTTGGACGAAATAGCTTTCAAAGTCAAAAACAATTTTATAGGGGTATATTTTTTTCTCAGGTGAACAAACTATTCCCAGTTCCTCTAAAACTTGAAAAACTGTTTTGGATGGATTGTATGCTCCACCTTTGTACCTGAAGCTGACTTTGGTGCAATCTTTTTTCACCCCATTGTGTTGTTTCAAAAGGAAGCTACGAGTGAAAACTTTATGACACTTTTCACAGGGGTACATTTTACCATACAGTCCCATGTTAGTTATTAAACTTACATGGTTTCTGTGTAAGTTCAAGTTCATGATTTTTTTGGATGAACACATGTTTGACCTTATAATTTTAGGTCGCCCCTTTCTTTTACCAAAAGAGGGAAGGTAAAAGATTCTTATGTTAACTTCAAACATTTTTTCTAACCTGTCTAAATCTCTTATGTTAACACCCTCAAAAGTCTCCTTGTTCACCCCTGGATAGGCTTCAAGGAAAAGCTCTTGAGTTTTTTCTAAAGATTCATACAGGAAGAAAGACAGACATCTAAAGAAACACAAGTTGTCCTTGTACGCCCTTTTGGTTTTAGGGTCTCTGTGAAAGTGTTGCATTCCTCTTTGTCTTAAACCTGGTGGAACAGTTTTCATTTTACCTAAAAGATATTCTCCTCCCGTAGCCCTTATCAGTGTGATGTTGGCGTTCACGTTGCCTATTACACTCCATTTAGTAGAGGGTCTTTGAGTGTCTTCTTTAATGTTGTTTTCTATTAAATCTAAACACTCTGCAAAGTCTTTGTCGTCCCTTATAAAAATGTAAGGGTCTCTATGACTTTCACTGTCATAGAACAAAGACGAGTTGTTGGCAGAAGCATGAAAGTACATGACTTTCTCTTCTTCTTCTTCCTCCTTAGAGGAAGACAACAACCTTCCAAAAGAGACAGCCACTTTGTAAGCCATAACTTGATTTCTATGAATAGAGGTAAGCGCCTCTATTACCTGTTTGGCTCCCAAGTCTTCGTTGAAACTTGTCATTCTGACGTTGAAAATGGACTGAAGCTTACCAAGCACAGCCAAACCTGAAGCTATGGACTTGAAGTTGTCACGGTAACTGCTTTTATGCAAAGAATTTTTTTCTATTTCTTTTGGAAGTTCTAAGCTGGCGGAAAAAGTTTCTCTTCTACAAGAATCTGAGTTACATAAAGTTTTTCCACTGTTTTCTACAGTAACCAAACGTGGAGGTCTAGGGGTGTTACACATTGGACAGTTGACGGTGTAAAGTTGTTTTACCTTTTTGGGCGGCATTTTTTTTTTTAAGGTTTCTTTTTCTTGTTTCACTTTATGTTCTATATACAAACTTATAACTAAAACCTAACCTAAGTATACATGGAGTACATATGGAACTTAAACCTACGCTGGGCTATGTTGACTAAAAACGGAGTACATCTAAATCTAACTACAAATTAGCTGATATACATGATAACGTAAAAGCACTGAACAAGGAGCTGTTGACCAGACACTATACAAAGTTGACCACTTACCCAGAGTAGAAATCGGTCGTTTCGTCTAGGAAGGGACCAACTCGTGATTTTATGTCCTCCAGAATGAAGGGGGACACAGTGTGTCCGCAGTGTGTGGCTGAGGGGGGCATTCTGAAGCTGGAAGACACCGAGGCATTCATTTCCTCCACGTAGCTGGTTGTTCCTATGTGAACTTTAGGAGTTCCCTTGTACAAGTTTACCAGGACCATAGCCCGGCCTCCACTGGGGTCGGTGCAGTCTTGGTTCAAGGACAACAAAAGATTATCCACCTTCCTCTCTCCAAGGGCAGCTAGGCGGTGTAACTCCTTGTACTTTCCTAGGATGCACTCTATCTGGTCCACTAAGTTCCTGAATTCACGCGCCTCTAGGTTCAAGCACCGCTCGTAAGGTTTGTCCAGGTAGGTTCTCAAGCATACTCCCCTGATGCTAGGTTCCCTGTATATTTCTATGCAGGCGTTGTTATCCCCTTCCGGATAAAAAACTTGGTTGGGGGCAGGTGACTTTTCTTGGAAACCAAATCGAGCAGGCCACTTTTTTACCACCAAAGGCACTGACCTAAAGCTCACAAGCTTGCTGGAAGAACTGGGGGCAGTGCCCTCCCCAAACTTTTGCCTGTGTGACTTGTCTTTAGGAGAAGGAACACCTGGGACAGAACCAATTGGCTCGGCACCATAGGATGAAGTCGCTGAGGAAACTGAAGCAGGGGTAGAGACAGGGGTCTTCTTGTGGTAGGCGCGCTTCTGTCTTTTTTTCTTAGGCTCCCCTTCTCTCTCACTGGAACAGTTTCTTTTTTCCGGCGGGCTTTTAAGAAGCAGCTCCTCTACCGGAACCGGGAGAGAGTACAGAGGAGAAGGGCCGGTTAAATCTATAACCTCTACCTGCGAATACCCCCCGCGGTGAGCAGGTGAAGGTGTCCCTTGTGTTAAGTCCACCACTTCTATGGGTTTAACTGCCGGTGATGAGGTTGTAAGGTCTATAACCTTTATTGGACTGACCTGGGGAGAAGGTTCCTCCGGAGTCACGGGTGAGTAAGAGGCGGACGTAGGTGCTTCAGTGGGGGGTTGGTAGTTCAAAGGTGCCGGGGGATTGATGTATTCCCTGATGTCAAAATCGCCGTCGCCAGCTTCCTGAGGAGAGCGATCCCGGACGCGATCCAGGAAATCAGTGATTTCGCCATGAAGAGCTGCAAGAGCGGCTTCCTGTTCTCCTGCATCAGGCACTTCAGTTGGAAGCCGAGCAGGAGTTGCAGGTGGTTTATCAGGTGAGGCTGGAGAGGTAGGAGGAGGGGCGATGCCCGACGTCTTTTCCTCTGTCTGTTTAGAAGTAGTAAAAGTTAGTGAAGCCAGTTTTTTAGCTCCTCCTCTCCTGACACTAAGTCCCGTCTTCATGCGACCAGGCATTGTTCTCCTTGAAGATGAAAGGGTGGCAGGGCTGGAAGGTGCAGGAGCAGGACGGCGAACAGCAGACAAACGTCAGAAAAGGTTTGATGAAGATTGAGCAGCTCAAGTCTACTTTATAGTAACTATCCTGATACGATGCTGGGACGTTCCCTTGTCAGATAACGTACAACCACGTCCATGAGTCGTAGATAACCGTGCTTTTCCATTCATAGTATGTTTTACACTTAGTCAGTGTTGTTTTGGAAAAAAGTAAAAAGCTTAACTCAAATAAAAAACGTGATAACGTTCAGTCAACGTTCAGGGTGAGGCTTGTAAAACGAATCTTGTTGTTACCATTCTGTAATTAACGCAGACCATTCGTCATTTATCAGAACTAGCTTCTCTCAAGCAGACATGGCTAACTTTTGTCCTTTGCCTTTGTCTTTGACCGTAGGTCACAAAAGGCGTCAGGAGGTGTTTATTTCAGACATCAGGAGGGGCGTAGAAGAAGGTAAGGTATGGGCTGTGTGGAAATTCTGTCCTGAAAATTTGAACAGGGATCTTTACATCCCTCCTAACTGTAACTTCAAACAATGCTTTCTGCACAACCAAACCACTGCATTGGTTCCTGGTGGACCCTCTGTGAAAAAACTTATCTCAGAAAATGGGGAAAGTTTTTTTTCAGGTGTTCTTTTGGGACATGGTGCCATGGTACACTTGATGTCTAGACATTCCATTTCCTCTGGAAGTTCAAAGAAATTCATTTCAGACAGACAAAAACCCTTTTTTCTAAGGGATCAACCTTTGGGGGGAGGGCCTGGTAATTCAGTTTTCATCGATTCTACTATGGTGAAGGCTTTAATTAAAGCCACTTTACTTCACCCAGACAAAATTACACACTCTTTAGGTTCAAAAATTTTCTATGAAAGAGGTTTCAGGACAGAAATTGGACACAATTACCATGGATGCTGTCATGTTGTGAGAGTTATAACTGAAATAACTACCTCCCATGAAAAAGGTCAGCTGAAGGTGGTAACAGCCTACCCCGTATCTAATTTTTGGTCCTCCTAATAAAACTGAATAAAAATAAACGATGATCCTCCGGGTAAGGCCCCTGGGCCAAACCCACCCTTCCACATGTTTTCCCCTCTTTTCAGAACGCTCAGGCACTGACCCTGACGTTTGTTTCGTCCTTGAGCAATAAATCATTTCAGGAAAGTGCGATAAGGAAAGACTGACAGGTTTCCTATAAAGGTTAAACGGGGACTAAACCATCGTTATTTGACACGACAACCTTCGACCTACTATGTCGCGTTACTCCCTGCAGCGTGTATTAGAACAACGTCACCCCGACGACACTCAAGTTCTGACATACGTGAGGGAAAGAAATGAAATTATATGTTGCTCTTCAATTTGTTTCAGGTACGTGTGCAAATACTTGAAAGAATGTGTTCTTCACCGGAAAAAATTATACTTAGTTTTTTCTTCAGTGCAATCAAGTTTTACATCCAAAGACAGAAAAACCTTGAGGAAAATGGTTTTGAGTCATAACTTGTCGAAATTTTCAGCGGTGGAAACCTTGGGTTATGCCCTGAAGCATGGAAGAAAGGGAAAGGGCCCACTGAAAAACCCCTTCCATTTGGAAGCATTGAAAGCGGCAGAAGAGCATCACGCCAAAGAAAATCCCCGCCTACTTAACCAGCGTCTTCATTTCTTCATGTCTATTTTGGAACTTCTAGCTGAGTGCTTAGAAACCAAAACTTTGTTTTCCTCCTGCCCCATATTTCACATCCCATCATCGTCCCTGGATCGTTTCAGTGTAGAGGAGAAAGAAAAAGTTTGGTTTTATCTGGCTATGTGGTGCACCCAGCTTATCTCCCTTACTCACTGTTTTCACCACAATCAGCTCGCTTTACACTCAACGTCATAACAAATTTAAACGAACGAAGAACGATGTAACATGCTTACCTAAACAGGGGGAAGGGAATGGGAGAGATATATAGAATAGGATAGAATAGGGTAGGATAATATAGGGTAGGGTAGGGTAGGGTAGGGTAGGAAAGGGTGGGGTTGGGTTTAAAAAACTATGGGGTGGGGGGGTGGGGGCACCCCTCAAGTATGGGGGGTTTGGGGCTTGTTGGCCCGGGCTGGCCGCCCAAAATAACCCACCTAACCCACCCACCCACCCACCTAAACCACCTACCCACCTACCCTACCCTACCCTACCCTACCCTACCCTACCCTACCCTACCCTATATAAGTCAACTGTATGCTTTCTAGCCTGTCATAACCTACCTGCCTTCCTACCTGCCTACCTTACTTGCTCAACGCCTTTTATTTGGACGCTATGGAGTTTCACCTTTCGGACGAGTTGTTATTCAAGGTCAGTGAAAAAATATCTGAAAAAGACTACCCTCGATTAGGGGTTTACTTAGGACTTAGACTAAGTTTAATGGATTACATGGAAAAAATACCGTCTCTTCGTTCTATGGGGAGAGAAATGCTTATTTCATGGAGCAGAAAGAACGTGCGTTGCAAGTGGATGGTATTGAGACATGCATTAAGTGACATAGGTCGTTACGATCTAACTGATTATTGTAGATGGTACATGGGATATTACAACGTAGTGGACCATTGTGAAATTCCTCCAGAACAGTGGAAAGTTGATACTTTGTTCGTCAACCTGGCAGACAAGTTCGAAATGCTTGACTGGAGGAAACTGGGAACTCAACTTGGATTGAGCGACCACGAGCTTAACCTGATATCCACCCCTGTTCCAGGGAAAAAAGGTGTCACAAATCCTGTATTCGAAGTTCTGATGGTTTGGAAATATAGAGAAATATCTCATCCAAGCTGCCTAATAGCCAGTCTATACAACATGGGACTTTCTGATGTAGCTCTTTACGTGGAAGGTTTGAACAAGGGTTCTACTGGTTTAAAAGAGGACGAGGTTGCTCCTTTGGTCACTTTGGTTTAAGATATCGTCCAACATGGATCACAAGGAAAAGGAGATCATTTTTGACCCACGTCTACAAAGCCCCTTCACAATGATCATAGCTGGACCTACTTCTTGTGGGAAAAGTCAACTTGTTTTCAAGTTGATTAAAGGTGTAGACGAGCTTGTTACTCCAAAAATACACGACATATACTACTGCTACAGTCAATGGCAAGATGGATTCGACGAAATGGCGAAGTTGGGGGTTAAGTTTAACAAAGGTCTTCTTTCAGAAAACTTTTTGTTCGAGGATGAAAGAGACGTGACTAAACATGGACTGGTCGTAATAGACGATCTCATGGATCCCGAGTACGTTCCCACCATAATGAAACTTTTCACTGTGGGCTCTCACCATCGCAGTTTAAGTGTAATTTTTGTTACTCAAAACTTGTTTTTCAACAATCCTGCCTTCAGAACCTTGAGCTTAAATGCACACTACCTAGTTGTTTTTAAAAACCCTAGAGACATGAGTCAGATAGGGCACATAAGCAAACAGGCCTTTCCAGGACAGAAATCCTTTTTGACGGAGGTATATAACTCAGAAACCAAAGAGAAACATTCATACATCCTATTGGACTTTAAGCAGAGCACACCTAACGAGCTTAGGGTAAGAAACAGCATAACAACTCCTTGGAACACCTTGGTTTTCATTCCTCAAGCTTCAGCTTCGAAAAGAAAAAGATAGAATGGTGACCAAAAGATCTCCTTCTGGAGGAAAATTTAAAACAATTAGGAAACATTACCACTTGTTGAAACACATATCCAAGTGTTCCTCGGCAGAGTGTTCCCACATTATCAAAGGTCTCAGCGATGAGGTCATTAGGTTGATGAGTCAAATTTGCGTCAACGTAATGAACAAAAACCTGTTGCGTAACGAGTCCGACGCAGTCAAACGTTTATCACCCTACAAGAAAGAACTCAAGTCAGTCACAAGGCACAAGGCTACCGTTAAGCAGAAGAGGAAAACCTTTGAGCAAAAGGGTGGATTTTTGGGAACCATTTTGGGCCTCGCCTTACCCCTGATAACAGGTCTCATAGGAGCACGTCGATAAAAAATCATGTCTTATTCAAGGATGGCCCTCGTAAGGGCGGATCTTGTTCCCCGAGAAAAAAAACCTTCTTTTGTTAGTCCTTCCTCTCCTCCCCAGCCTGGACCTAGTGTTCAAGACCAGTACTACAGCACTCAACTTTTAAGAGAAGGTTTAACTCCTGATTCCAGCCTGGTTCAAGTCCTGAACCACCTTCAAAGTAAAGCACATGAGGTGCTTAACTCTCCTAACCTCAAACTGAAGGAAAAGTTAAGGCAGTACAATCAACTTATGATAAAGTCGGGAATTTTAACTAAAAAAGCCAAGGCCTTAGGACAACGTAGGGAAGGTCCCTATCCTGGTCGAGCAGTAGGACAAGGCCCTGCAGGAGCAGCAGCAGCAGCAGCAGCTGGGGGTGTAAACAATTCTTTAGAAGACACCGACGACGGCGACGACGATGATGACCACACTTTCACAGAGACTAGAGACGATCCACCACTTCCTGACGATTCAGACGGAGACAGTGTAGACGAGTTCAAAGGGGAGGAAGGCTTTAAACCTCGTGCAAGAGACAACACAGAGGGTATGGACGCCGACATAAAAGAAAGAATACCTGCAAGTTACAGAACGACTGCTAAAAATCTCTACAGAGAATTATCTCGTCACGGAAGTCAAATTTTGAATTGGAACAGAGACGGAGAAATATATGTTAACGGGGAACGTGTGCCTGGAACTGACATAACAGATTTGTTAGCTTTTGCTGCCCAACCAAAGTCTTTGAAAAAGGACCAACCTAAAGGAAGTCAGGTTTTCATGAGAGCAGTTAAAAGGCTGAACCCCACCTTAAAATTTGTCAAAAACAAGTCGGCTTTTGCAGGGCACAGTCCTTCCTTTGCTGCCAGTCCCTTGAAAAGAGCTTCCCCTATCAAGAAGAGGAAAGTAAGTCAAAAAGGAACTGGACGTAAGTTTATATGGCGCACAAGGCTTTGAAAAAAGATGTCCTCAGGTTTTACACAGATCCTAAACAACCTGGAAGTTTCACCAGCGTATCTAAACTTCAACGTCATCACTTCAAGAAAACAAAGAAAAAAAACATAGAACAAGCTTTGGAAGATGTAGACGCTTACACCAGACACAAACCTTACAAGAGAAGATTTCCAAGAAGAAAAACACAAACATGGGGGATAGACAAACAGTGGCAACTTGACCTCATAGACATGCGAGAATTTTCAAAGGAAAACAAAGGATACCAGTACATTCTAGCGGGAATAGATGTTTTTTCAAGGTATGGTTTTGGACAACCTGTGAAAAGTAAGAGAGCTGATGACGTGACAGAGGCTTTCAAAAAAATGAGCAAAGAAAGAAAACCTCAACAAATTCAAACTGACAAGGGCAAAGAGTTTGTCAACAAAATTTTCAAAAAACACTGTGAAGATCAAAAAATCAATTTTTTCACAGGAGAGAATGACGACGTGAAGTGTGCCTTAGCCGAAAGATTCAACTCTACTTTACAAGGAAAAATGTGGAGATGTTTCTCTCATTTCAATAACTACAAATGGGTTGACTTGCTGCCCGACTTGGTTAAGTCCTACAATTTGACTTACCACAAATCCTTAGGAGCTGCCCCTTCAGACATAAATAAAGACAACTCTGAAGTCTTGTTCTACAGGTTGTACGATCAACCTCAAAAGAAAAAAGTTCCTGTCCTTCAGTTGAAGAGAAAAAATCAAGTGCGAATGTTGAAAACAAAGAAAACATTTAACAGAGGGTACGAACCTAACTGGACTGAGGAAATATACACAGTCGACAACATTTCGCCCAAAGGGTACCACCTGAAAGATCTCCTTGGAGAAGAGATAAAAGGAAGCTTCTACGAACCTGAAGTTCAGAAGGTGCAAGTCCGTCACGGAAGACGCTACAACATAGAAAAAATAGTAAAATACAGAGGAAAAGGCAAGAAAAGAGAAGCCTTGATCAAGTGGAAGGGTTATGGAGACAAGTTTAACTCTTGGGAACCTGTCAAGAACATAAGCAAATGGCGTTTACCTTAACTTTACCTAGTAACTCATCTATGAACGTTTTTCCTGACAACACTTTAACTAGTTACAATACAATTTTGGCAGAATACATTAACTCTCCTACTCAGTTAGAGTGTGCTCTTCAAGAAATAACCTGTCCTACCACGTGGTACAACGTCAAAGAAGAACCCATTCTCTTGGTACAGGGAGAAAACGACCTGACAAACAACCTCCGCTCTGTAGTAGCTTTATTGAACAAACGCAGAAGAGAATTTTTTCCTCTGGAAAAACCAGGAGCCCATAGTGTCTTCAGTAGAGCTTCAAGCTCTACATCAAATTTATCAGCCCAATCTGCTTTGAAGAGAGGAGTAAAAATAACAAAAAACCTACGTCATGTCAACCCTGTGGGATCGACTGAAACCATTCCTCCTGCTGGTCCTGCAAGTGAAAGTCCACCAACTCCTGCTGCTGCGACTGAGACGCCATCTGGAGGATTCACTTCTAACCAACCCACGCCAGAGAAGGAGGAAAAGGAAGAGGAGGAGGCTGAGGGGGAGCGTGACACGGCAGGCAGAGAGAAAAGGGAAATATCGTCGGCTGTGGCTGAAGTGATGTCTATGGATGACAGGGAAAAAAGGTCTCTTTCTTTTTTTGAAGAAAAGGCCGTCTTCACAGACTCTGCTAATGTTTCTCCGCTCTCTCCCAGTCAGTTACAGGCTGTGAAAATATGTACACGCTTCAAGGAAATTAGCAGATACCTGTCTAAGTATTACTTCAAGGAAGGTAGTATCTACAATATGTTTGCCTTAGAAGGTGTGAACCTGGAAAGCAACTCAGAGTTGATAGGATACTTGAACAGGACCATAAATAAACTACAGAGCATGTTGGTGAGAAAACTAAGAAACTACAGGAAAAACAACAAAGCCACCGTGTTTCACTACAACAAATACACAATGAAAAGTGTAGTTTCCTTGCCTCCTGGTGTGGTCATGCAACTCCCAGAAAACTTAGGGAAACAATTAGGTTTTGACGGAAGTGTTTTCCTAAGTGGAAAAACACAAAGCCCCTACGTGGTAGACCTTCAGTACAAAAGTCGATGTGCTTTCGTGTACTCTGACATAGTCAAGCACAGTCTTGTGGGTGATTCTAAAGCACCCCTTCTGAGGCAAATCAACATAAATCGCTACAACGGTGACATGCAGACCATAAGTTTCCAGAACTTGATATATCTGCCAGTCACTAAAACCACCTTCAGACAGATAGGGATATACTTAAGAGACAAGACTGGGGAACCTATACCATTTGAAAGCGGATCAGTGTCGGTGGTACTTGCCTTCAGACCTCTTCAAGGATAGGAGTATATTACCATGCTTCACTACTATGGAACACCTCCATACCTGGCCCCTAGGGGTCAGTACGCTGAATACTACAGAAAATCACAGTTTGGGAACGGTGCTTTACCAGTGTACGGTGGCAGGGGCAGACAAAGAGGGCACGGACTTGGTTCGTTAATAGGTGGTTTACTGAGAGGAGCTGTTCCCCTCTTAAGTAAAATAGGACGCTCAGCTGCCAAATCTGCAGGCAAAGCCTTGCTTACTACAGGAGCTGGAGTCTTGTCCGACGTGGTAACAGGAAAAGGCTTCAAGAAAAGTGTAGTTAGGAGAAGTAAAGCTACAGGGAAGAACTTACTCAAAAGGGCTGCTTCTTCTGCTCAAGGATACATAAAAGGTACATCTGAACCTCCTCCAGTCAAACGACGAGCAACCGGCAAGCGCGGAGGACGTAAGGGACAACGCGGCAGAGGCAGAGGACAAGCTAGAGGAAGGACCTTGTTCTAGTCATGAGTCTCCTTCATCCCAAGGGTCAGGTATGTGCAGTAGGTGAACTAGACCTACACGCCTTGCCTGTCACTCAAAAGGACATATTAAAATGTCAAAAAATAACCAAAACTACCAACAATGCCCTGACTCCACACACTGAATCATTTGACTTCACCTTCGAACCAAGCAACCTGTACACAGACCTCTCAGAAACTGAGCTGTACATGGAACTGGAAGCCGTGGCGGCAGACGGAACAACTCACCTTGCCGTAGGCATAGAAGCTGCTCCAGTCAACAACTTGGCACACGCTCTCTTTGCTTCCTGCCAGTTGCTGATAAATGGGGAGAAAGTCACCGGCAACAATGAAGACTATGGTCTCAAGGCCTACATTTTGGACACAATTTGTTGCAACAAAGAAGACAAAGAGACTCGGTTGAAAGGGTGTCAAAAGTACATGAAAGACACCTGTGGTCACATGGAAGCCAGAGCGGGCGAAAATGCTGGATGGACGGCACGGAGAGCAGAGTTCAGTGCCCGCAACAAGCATGCCTTAGTAATGAAGCCGCACCTGGATTTAATTAAACAGTGCAAGGTGCTGCCTCCGAACTGTGAAATCAAGTTCATATTCGAAAAAAATCAGCCCAATTACTACATGATGCAAGCAGCCGATCAAAACTACTGGGTCAAAATCACCAAAGCTGAAATGACACTTCTCCAAAAATGTGTCGAAGACGAGGTGGTGAAAACTCACGTCAGCAGTGTCAGGAATCCACATTGGGGCCCTTTCAACTATCACATAGCCAGGTGTAAAGTAACTAAACACACTTTGGACGGTGGCTCACAAGACTACAGTTGGACTCAACCTGACACTACTCAGATCCCCACCAGGATAGTCTTGTGTATGATAAAGGAAACAGCAGCTGCTGGGACTAAGACAGAAAATCCTTTCAACTGCAGGCATTTCAACGTGAAGGAAATATGCGTGAGATATGACGATCAAAAGTTTGAGTTGAAGACCGACTTCGAAACAGGCAACTGCATCAGAGCCTACAGTCAAATGTTCATAGACAGTGGGCTGTCGGCTTTGGGGCAAGACTGTGGCATAACTTTGGAAGATTTCAAAGATGGATATTCCTTCTTTGTTTTCGACCTCACCCCAGACAGAGCACCTGAAGACAGTCGTATAAATCTCATCAAGCAAGGAAAGCTGGGCATTTCCCTTAGGTTTGCCGCCCCGACTACTCACGCCATATCTGCCGTCTTGTGTTCCTTCTACGACAACAACATCCAACTAACGGCTGACTGTCTTCCTGTCACAGACTACCACATGAACTGAGAAAAAAATGAGAACTTCAGACATAACAGGTGCACTGGGAAACCATCCACACACAAGGCGTTTCTACCTGGGAACTTTTGCCAGTGATCAATGTCCTAAAAAACCAATTCCCTCTACATGTTTCGTCAGTAACACAGATCCAAGCTCTAAACCTGGTCAGCACTGGGTGGCATTTTACGTTTCTCATAACGGGAATGTATTCTACTTTGATCCCTATGGCTTACCTCCGTTTACTATATATCACCAGAGGTTCATGCAAAAGTCGTCAGATGGTCACGGGTCGTTCAGCAGAAAACAAGTGCAAAACTTTTACGCTAAAACGTGTGGAGCCCACTGCATTAACTTCCTCATAGAAACATGTCGGACCAAGGATCCACACCACACTGTGAAAAGGTTTTCTCAGGTCCCCTTCAACTTAATGGACAAAATAGTCAGGCCCTTCCTGAGAAAAAGAGAGAAGAAGAGGCAATGAATTTCGAGATGAGTCCAGAAGAAGTAGCAGTCAAAGCAGACGTGAGCAATCTTTTGGTGAAAGGAAAAGTTAAACGTGAACTGGACGTGATAGACGGGCTTCAGAGCACGGCGGAAGTAATAGACAAGATTCTCATCATCATGGCCGAGTTAATGGACAAAGTGGTAGCCCTGGAGGAGAACGACATAGGAAGAAAGGCCTTGAAGGATTTAATGGAGAGAATGCGGGCCTTAGAGGACCGTAGTCAAAGTCCTACTCCAGCCAAGACCGGGTGCAGTTGGTACTGCAACAAGAATTCATTTTCCATATAATACCCATGTACTCTGCTTGCAAAGCATATCTGATTATAATCATTCATACCTAGCATGTACTCTGATAGGAAGAAAAAATAAAAAGATTGAATTTAAAAAAAAAACGAGTTGTGTCTTTGTTGCATTTAATCTCATATCAAAATAGTGAGTCATAAGTATTGCGTAAATTCATAGGAACATTGCATCAGAAAATGAGTCATGGTTATTGTGTAAATTCTTACAAGCATTGCGCAATGCACCCTCATACGTAGGTCATACGTTTTTGCAAGTAGGTTAGTAGGTCACTTCCGGTTTGTAAGTAGGTCAGCTCTAGGTATTGCACAATTCTTTTAATTTATGCATCTAGGTCAGGTCACTAGGTCAAATGGAATCCAGCTCTCTGATTGGTCGAAAAAACTAGGTCATAACCTTATGACGTCACTTCCTGTCAAATCCAGCCCTCTGATTGGCTGAAACTAGGTCACTTCCGGTCTACCAGTAGGTCATGACCTAGTTAGTAGCTAATCCATTGCGCTCAGTTTGCATGTATATACTACTAGGGCTAGAATGCCCTTTGGTAGCTTTTTTTGTACCAGTTGTACCAGATGTGTGATGCAACTACCATAAAACCCTGCGTATAAGACGATGCTTTAAAATAAACCATATCAAAGGTCTACTGCGTCCGATCCTTGCATTAATTTTGTTTCTACAATTTCAAAAGAATTACATTATTTTGGTTGGTATGGTATTCTAATTGATTTAGGTGCCAGTGCATCAATACCCAGACTCACTAGTCATTTGAACAGCTTAGGAGATCGTGTTTCTTTTTGTAGATAATTATAGGGCACAAGAAGACACAAGACAAAAGAATAGAATACCGTATGGTCTATGATTTTTCAACTATACATGTATAAATCAAACACTGCATAAACAGCCACGTTTTATGAAAGAGAACAGCTACCTTATTGGTTTCCAATTCACATGTATCAGAGTACATAAACCTTTATTAACACAGACGGCTGGGACAGGTAAAAACAGCCTACATAGTTCAGTGTTTTGTAACATTGTATACCGTGAGCTACTGTCTATATAACATCATGCCTGCTAGCCGTATACAATTTGCTTTTGTTGCAAACCGTTAGGCAATGAAGGTAGGCGGTGTTTATGTGCAATAATAAACCGTGGTGCACTTATTGACATGAGCACTAAATTAGGGACTGATCATTTTTTAACAACAAGGGGTGGGTTTGCACACGGATGTGCGAAAAGAATTTGACCTCCCCCTCTCGAGGCTCAATTTTTTTAACCTCTCCCCGTTGGGGACGAAAATCATGTGGGAATGTGCCATTTTAACCTATAGTAACGGGCAGGCTTTTTCACTGAATAGAGGTGAAAATTTTATTTTACACCCCCCCCCCTTCTCAGAGGGGTTGAAAACAATTTGACCCCCCTGGTGAAGGGATCACCAACCCCACCCACTCCCCATAGTTGAAAATGACCACTCCCTTAGATATAGACATGTAAATAGGTTTAGCATCTTCATAACAACAATATATACGTCTACAAAACGATCAACATTGTGTGATAAACTATTTATCCACAGCTGCCAGCATTGTTTCAGTTACAAATGATCATCAATATGTGAGTGAGTGAGTGAGTGACTAAGTGTGTGAGCGTGTGAGTTAATGTGTGAGTGGGTGACTGAGTGACTGAGTGTATGGATGGGTGAGTGAATGAATGAATGAATGAAGGAAGGAAGGAAGGAAGGAAGGAAGGAAGGAATGAAGGAAGGAAGGAAGGAATGGGTGAGTGAGTGGGTGAGTGTCTGAGTGAGTAAAAATGTGAGTGAGTAAAAAGGTGAGTGAGTGAGTCAGTCAGTCAGTTAGTCAGTGAGCAAATGGGCAAGTGAGTGAATGGGTCAGTGGATGGGTGAGTGAGTGAGAAAATGAGTCAGTAGATGGGTGAGTGAGTGAGTAAGTGAGTGAGTGAGCAAATGAGCGAGTGAGTGAGTGAATAAGTCGGTAGATGGTTGAGTGAGTGTGTGAGTGGGGAACGGGATGCGAGTGAGATCATGGATGAATGAAAGTGTCATTCGGTGAGTGAGTAAGTGAGTGAGTGTCTTGGTGGGTGACTGAGTGACTGATAGACTTATGATTTAGTGATTCATTGACTAATGGAGAGAGGGTGTGGACGGGGGTTAGAAAGAATAGGTGGGTAAGACTTGTATTGAACAATGAATCAATGTTGCTATGTGAATGCTCAACGAATGACCTTTAGATTTATCAATGTATATCTATTTTGCAGTTCGAAGCACAGGAGAAGACCGACAGGGCTTGTCGAGGGAGCGGAGGAGTGTGGTCCAAGAGTGTTGCCATCGGACATGTGCTATTAGTGAATTGGAAAGCTACTGCAATGTAGGAGATGGAATGGTCAGTATACCCACTAGTTTTTCCACCTGGAGGGTTCGCACGTTTTATATCCTAAGCACGTTTCCCTTTTGGCAATCTCTCCAAACAATAGACATATCATTAGACCAATAACTTGATAAGGACCGGTAGGCTGATTCCTTTTATATTCAAGTAAACAATGACATTTAGATTACAGCAATGTTGATAGTTATTTCAAGTACACATATAGGTTTCATAAAACTTGTTGGCTTAATGTTCAATTTTTACTATCCCTAGGTAGTTTTTGATCCAGGTGAGAAAAGGTGGCATGTCCATTGCTGACTGTGTCACCATTGATTACCTTTTTGTGTTTAAAAAGTGATGTTGGTCAGCATTTGAGAGGGATTCAGTCAGCTAAGCAGACATAAAGTCCACAAGACATGGTTTACAAGGATGGGCAGGAAGAAAGTGCCAGAAAAAGAAGATGCATAGTCTAAACTGGACGGGGTCTGCATCCCGTCCGTCTTCATGATGAAACACATAGGTCTATAGGTTAATGCCCTATCCTATTGTATAGCCCATCCAGTCCCGTCCATGCCCACCCAATGCCCAACACTTAGTATTCAATCAACAGGGAGGCGTTAAGGAACCTGACACATAGAGGTCCCTGGAGGAAGCATGGTGTGGAAGGACTTTAACCTGGGTTACAGGTGTCTATTACAGGTGTGAAAGACATGCTGGGAATGCTAATTAGCATGTAGACACTGTTAGTTTTGGTAAAGGTTGAATGTTTCTATCACCAATCTGGATGAATCTGTATCTTGCGGCATCCATATTTGAGTTGCAGTTCATTTAGCTGGGGAACAATCGCCCTGTTCAAACAGAATTGTTTTCAGGTACCCAAATTGTAGGCTATATTAAATTTTGTTGGAAAGCTTGAAAAGTTGGAATTCAATGGTACAGTAATGTTCCATTCAATCTATACCAAGAAAAATATTATCAATGCAGCAGGATTTAAATATATATCTAAAAGAAAGCTTATATTTCTCTTGTAGACCAGACCCAGGGGAGCTGGCCGAACGCTGGGTGGTAGTGTGGGGCTGGGCGGATTGGCCTCAAGACCATCTTCTTCTGCTGCTGCTGCCGCTGCTGCTGCTGCCGCCTCTCGACAGCGTTTCACACTAGGTCTCCTCAGCAAACCGTTCTTCTTTGTGACCCCCAGACGCACAGCAGGACTGTTGGATGCAGCTGGCAAGAAATAGATCTACGCCCTACGTGATCTAACTAGGATCCAGCTACTACATGAAATACCTAGACGAATAAAAGAGGAGACCAGGGCCTTTAGTGACCCTTTCTTCTTTGTCATCTCTTATACGATCTGCTTACTCTCTCTCTCTCTCTCTCTCTCTCTCTCTCTCTCTCTCTCTCTCTCTCTCTAATATTTATCTATCTAGTTATCTGTCAATCCATCTCTCTTCCACTGCGTGGGCTTACCTCGATCTCTGGTGCTGTTTCTCTCTGGTTCACCATCTCTCTTTCTCTCTCTCTATCTCTTTTGTATAGCCCTAGACCCCTAAAACCGACACAATGACATGGCCCTTTCCTAGTTGTGATTTCCAGAGATCCACTGAGAAAATATTTAAAAATTGATGGGCAGAGTGGGGGTGGGGGGGGGGTATAATGAAGCACATATGTCATAAAAGAACCTGCATCTCAATGTTAATTCCTGATTCATTAAGTGCAGACCTGAAAATTTTACTCATTAGTATTATATAGATCTAGGGTCCATGTTGTGTCATGATGTATGCTCTCCCCTAGGGTCAACACAGTGTCACTGCAGCTCCTAACGAGTAGACTTGCCAGTGTTGTATTCAGCATCATTCTAAATTTACTTTGTAAGTCACCCAAAAAGTTTGGCTGGTGTTCTATATTCTCCAAGCTATTAGCCTTAATTGAGATCATGAGGATAAATAAAGAATTAACAACAACAAAATGACCAAAATGATATGACTTAAGAGAGTGGTAATTTTTTACAACAAGGAGTGTTGAATTTTTGCAACTGTGTGCCAAACTCTTTCAGACCCCCCTTTTAATTTTTATATTGCACAGGCTTTTTTTGCTAAAGAAGGGTGAACTTGTGTTATTCCCAAAGCCACCATGTCCCTGTTGTTAAAGAATGACCACTCCAGTGGCAGATCCAGGAACTGGAAAAGGAGGGGGTGCAGTCTAAAAGGAGGGGCGGCACCCCTTATTTTTTTTTAGCAAATTTTTGGGGTCTAAACTATATAATTAATCTATTAAGTACTGGGGAAAAGGAGGGGGTGGGTAAACTACACAAACATGAACCACCCGGTGCAAAGGCTAGCATTTTGTTCAACTCAGGGCGCACATTATAACAGTATGCATGCCCCTTATATATATATATATATATATATATATATATATATATATATATATATATATATATATATATATATATATATATTACAGTAATTCTCTCGAAAATATTAGTGACACTAGTGACAGTGGTTTGTCCTTAGTGACACTTGACACAGGCTATTTTTATAATTGACATGCGACATTGGGGGTCCCCAATCATAGGCCCCTTTTGTGCCTCCCTCTCTCTCTCTTTCTTTCTTTCTTTCTTTCTCTCTCTCTCTGTCTCTCTGCCTCTGTCTCTCTCTCTCTCTTTCTCTTCCCTCTCCTCCGCTGCCTGGACTTTCCTCAATTTATGTTGCTGTTCCTCTCTAGCCCACCATCTCTCTGTCTCTTACTCTCTCTATTATTATTATATTTTGTACCCCTCCCTCTCTTTGTCTCTCTTTGTCTCTCTGTCTGTCCTCTCTCTTTCTCTCTGCCCTTTCTCTCTCTCTCTCTCTCTCTCTCTCTCTCTCTCTCTCATTCTCTCTCTTTCTCTCACTGACTCCCCCTCTTCTTTGTATCTCTATCTATCTATCTCTTTCTCTAAATTTCGTTCTTCCTGCTCTTTTATCAAAGAAGTAGAGCGGTTATAAACATTCCATATCCCAATCATCTGAAACATCTTATTTTCTACACCCCCTCTTCTCCTTTTCACCCTAATGTTTTCTCCCAAGAAATACATGTGTATATTCATACCAAATATTGTTGTGTGTCTCCAAGCTGGATTTTCTCGGATTTTGCACCTTATATTTTGTACAAATATCCGCCTCCAATAGCATGATGGCCATGGAGTATACACAATAGAATCACTGGACAGTTTTATGGGAAATATTCAAGTGAAGAGAATATATATATATATATATATATATATATATATAGACCCAGGAAATTTAAAAAAGGGGGATGGTTTTACTATAAGTAAAAAACACCAAAGTACCAAAAGGTGTTAGACCATAACAAAAAATAATCTAAAATATACCCCAAAGGAAGGGAAGGAGTCCAAACCCCATGAACCCCACTGGATCTGCCCCTGGATCACTGACTAGAATAATGAAATCAGTACTACCTTTACTCGGAAGATGATATTATCCATGTTTTTTATGTAATAAACTTGACACCTTTCTAATATTCTCTATGGGGACAGAATATTGTAAGATAGATATATAATTACATTTATCTGATAATGATACATAAGCAAATGTCCAAGACCATGGAAGTGGACATTTGCATTTATGCCATGGCCTAGGGGGTTAATTTGCTCTTAAATAAAGAAAATCAGCTCAGATCTGTTCAAAATCCAAGATGGCCAACACCCATTGAATACGGACACATTGTATTCAATGCCCCCCATTGAATACGGCAGTTATAGTACTAATCTATAGTGATGTTCGTATCAGCTATGACATAAAAACGATGGTTATTGTTGTATAGACAGTGACTGGATTTATATTTTGTGATAATAATAAACTCCAGTATTAGCTCCTGGTGTTAAACGCATTCAGCTATTATTTATTGGTAGATCCAATGTAAGTTAAAAGGCGTTGTGCTTACATTGACTGTTACTTGGCTATATATAGGTTCTATTAAACCATATTTTATGAATTTTTCTTATTCATTGTGTTATTATAAACAGGGTTTTCTGGAGCTTTAGACAAAAATACTTGCATTACTATTCTTGACAACGCTTTCGTTACCGACTCATGAGGAAGAAGAACCTCAACTTATTGACACTTGGTAGCAGAAAATCTTTTTTTTATTATTATTTAAAAAAAGGCAAATTTACCTTTCCAATTCACTTCTAGTGATCTTATTCAACAATCACCCATGTTTGTGCATCGACTGGAATAAATACAGAAATTTTCCGTACCTATAATCTGATATATTATCTAGAATAGATGCTAAATTCATGAAAGAGAAAGATTTATAAGCATTACACTATCATTGAACCCCCTACACCTTTAGCCCCTTTAGGTTTCCCCTTTGTTTCCTTCCTAAATATTTCTGTTGTGATAGCAGCGCTGTATTTTGCCACAATATTTTGCTGTATAATATCCCCCATGAATATCTAGTATCCGTTTCTGGATCATAATCTTTGTCGAATTAGAATGAATCAATCTGTGGGAGCATGAATAAAAGTACTGAAAGTTGGACAGCATTCAACACTTAATTCCATTTATATTTTTTAGCGCCTCCCACGCTGCATAGCGGCGGTACCGCAAAGCGGTATGGGAGTGCGCTAAGATGATTGCATTTGCCCCATGTGATGAGGTCTCACAATACAAAATTACTGAATAGAGAAATTGATAATTGTGAAATCTTCTTTATGTCTGCTTTTATGAGACGTCATCAAACACTGGTATACCGACATTAACGGCGGGAGGCGTTTTTTTACTCGGTCACAACTGCATTTCTTGTTAATCACTCCTCTATTTAGCAATTTAGAATTAAAAACTCCACACAGAAGAACGAAGCGATTGCTAGTTGGTGCAACTGGCACAGACTCTATTGCTATAGTATTTAGTACTTTTAGTATGAAGTCAGGAGGTTAATTCAAAACTTTCTACCATCAGGCCCCCAGCATTGGTAGTGTTGGCAAATCCTGTTGATTTTATAAGACCTAGTCATTCTACCCTATCTATTTTACTGGAAGACCAGTCAGGCTCAGCAAGTTCTGTTGATTATTCACTTTGATAGTGACTTGCCACAGTACTAGCTGTTTGTATCATTACCACCCCTCTACTCACACAGAAAAAATCTGAGTTGGTCAAGTCTAAGATACGTTAATCAAAATGCCTAATTGGGCAAAATAACTAGCATATGCCTAACAATGTCTAACAGTGTTAGTAACATTGACTAACCTTTTTCACACCAGGTGGTAGTGTGGTTTGTATGAGGATTTTCTGGCAGGCGCATACCATGGAAAGGTCTATACATGTCAAAATAACGGTGATTTTCAATGACAATCAACACAATAAGACTTTTACAGTCCAACCTGATATAACACTTAACAAAAACACCTAATAGATTAATAAGGTATTGAAGGAACAAACAAGAAACACACAAACACCTTTTCTGCAGATGTTCAATATACTTATAATTATATCCACATTGTTGGACCTGTGCTGTTGTAATAAACCCAGAGCAACCTAGCTCATGGGTTTTAAATGATTTCAATATGAGGCATTGAATTCGCTTCTTAAATGGCAAGGCTCTGTTGTGGGCCTTTGCACCCACTTTAGAGGTTAAACTAGCCATTTGACTCGAATCAAATCAAACCTTAATTATAAGCCACACCCTGAGCTAGAAGATGTACCTTTGCCTTAAAAATGGCTGGTTTAGTAGTCATTTCTGTTTAAGTCCCATCTTAAGCTTGCACCAGAATTTATGAATAATTCTTGAATGGCAGTTAGAAGGCCTCCTTAATGTCCAAACGAACTTAGTCAAAATTCAGGCAAGTTAGGACATTGTCCTAATGGTTAGTCATAAAATCCCAAGAAATGTTCAGACATTTGAGCATGTGCAAAATCCCGACTTGGCTGCAAAAGGCCCATTTGACTAACTTCTGACTAAGATGGTTAGTTCCTTTTTTCTGTGCAAAATGGCTTTGAGGGATAAAGACTGGTCAATATGTCAGTCTGATGTGTCACTTAAGGGCCATTATATAGGTTTTGAGGGGTAGAGACCAGCTGACTATCACAGTTTGTGATTTGATGCCATCATATCTAGGATTTGAGGGATAAAGAAAGGTCAATCTTCAGGTCTGCTTTATTACCTAACACCACTATATAGGCTTTGAGGGATAAATACATTTGTGCTTTGATGTCATATTTGACCCTTGGATGTCTAATCAGCACTGATGTTAGGGATAAAGAGAGTTTGAGGGATAAAGACCTACCAACAAGGTCTCTGACCAGCTGTCAGATCCCGACCTCCTGATTAACCATAGCAGGTTTTCACTGAATTAATTGTAAATGATAGTAAATCCCATTTATTTCTATCAACAAGGATATTTATGCAATACCATGGTAATACCAGGGTTATCACCTTCCAGAACGATTTTGGGTACCAAAGCTGGATAATCTGAGTGCATTTATTACAGGATAGAGGCACTGAGAGTTGACACTTGAATATTGACAGTGTTCTTTTTCTATAATATTCTTATATGAGACAACAGCTCAGGTTTAGCTTTGAGAGTGGTTCATACAGGTAAAGCTCAGCATGGGTGGGACTAGAACCAGGGATCTTCTGATCCAAAGTGCTTCATGCTATCAAATAGGCCATGGCGCTGGTCAATGGTGTTGGGTTAGATGAGTCTTATGTCTGTGACCCTATGGATACCATATATATTTCTATGTCAGTGAATGCAGAATGCATTCTAATGCATTCTAATGAATCCTTAAGGTGCAGACCATGGTATAATCACAATGTGTGATGATTATGGATGCACCCATTGACTATAAGGGTCAGATAAAAGCACTCAGCAGTAAACAGATTTAACTCTGGCCAGTCAGAAACCTTCATGTACAGTGTTCACACTGTGGTGGCAATTCACACTAGTTTGCCCTCAGCTGGTGGCTATGCTTGGTGACCGAGAGATGATCGGCGAAGCATACCATTACAATATAAATGAATGTGATTTATTTGAATAAAAAGAAAGTGATGAGTATTTAGGTCACGGCTAGGCAGCTGTCCCCATGTCATGAAAAAGTGGTGACAATTGCCCTGAAATTGACAACAGTCCTCTAGAAATCTAGAACCAGATCGGTCGCCCGTCCTAAGGCCCCCAAGACATTAAGCCCCCTGCCATATACCCCCCTGACACAATGCCCCCATGACACGAGGCCCCAAAAGCGTATTGTGGCCTTGTTATGTACATGTTATGTACAGCGTTATGTACATGTTATGTACAGCGTTATGTACAAGTTATGTACAATGATGTACACATTATGTACTGCAACGTACATTTTATGTACTGCGATGTACAGCAATGTACATGTTACATACAGCAATGTACCCGTTGTGTACAGTGTTATGTGCAGCCTTATGTACATGTTATGTACAGTGAGGTACATAACATGTACAGCAATGTACATGTTATGTACTGCGAAGTACACATTATGTACAGCGTTATGTACACGTTATGTACTGCGACGTTCACGTTATGTACAGCGATGTACACGTAACATGTACATAACGCTGTACATAACATGTACAATGCTGTACATAACATGTACGTCGCTGTACATAACCCTGTACGTCACTGTACATAACGTGTACATAATGCTGTGCATAACGTGTACTTCGCAGTACATAATGTGTACATAGATGTATATAATGGTACATAACGCTGTACATAACGTGTACATCGCAGTAAATAACATGTACCTTGCTGTACATAACGTGTATATAATGCTGTACATATCGTGTACGTCGCAGTACATAACATGTATGTCTCTGTACGTAACATGTACATCGCTGTACATAACATGTACGTCGCTGTACATAACATGTACGTCGCTGTACATAACATGTACGTCGCTGTACATAACGTGTACATACCGCTGTACATAACGTGTACATACCGCTGTAAATAACGTGTACATACCGCTGTACATAACGTGTACGTCACAGTACATAACATGTACGTCGCAGTACATAACATGTACGTCGCAGTACATAACATGTACGTCGCAGTACATAACATGTACGTCGCAGTACATAACATGTACGTCGCAGTACATAACATGTACGTCGCAGTACATAACATGTACGTCGCAGTACATAACATGTACGTCGCAGTACATAACATGTACGTCGCAGTACATAACATGTACGTCACAGTACATAACATGTACGTCGCAGTACATAACGTGTACATAATGCTGTACATAACATGTACATAATGCTGTACTTAACGTGTACTTCGCAGTACATAACGTGTACATCGATGTACATAACGCTGTACATAAAGTGTACATCGCAGTAAATAACATGTACCTCACTGTACATAACATGTACATAACGTGTACATAACGCTGTACATAATGTGTATGTCGCAGTACATAATATGTACATCCCTGTACATAATGCTGTACATAACGTGTACATTGCTGTACATAACATGTACATAATGCTGTACATAACGTGTACATCGCTGTACATAACATTACATCACAGTACATAACATGTACGTCGCTGTACATAACATGTACATAACGCTGTACATAACGTGTACATCACTGTACATAACCCTTACGTTGCAGTACATAGCATGTACATCGCTGTAAATAACATGTACAGAGATGTACATAACCCTGTACGTCGCTGTACATAACGTGTACATAATGCTGTACATAATGTGTACATCGCAGTACATAATGTGTACATCGCTGTACATATGTGTACATCGCTGTACATATGTGTACATCGCAGTACATAACATGTACGTTGCTGTACATAACGTGTACATAACGCTGTACATAACAAGTATGTCGCTGTACATAATGCAGAACCCGGTACATAACGGGTACATTGCTGTACATACCGGGAACAGACTCAGTTCGAATAGACTCCCCACCCATAAAGCCTTGTAACATAAAAGATAACGTAACTTATGGATGGCCCCAAATGCTAAGAGTAATAACCCCCCAAAAAAAATTGCAAAAAAAAAAAAAATGCACCCGGGGGAAAAGAACATAAAACAAACATGACATACAATGTGACATACCATGTGACGCTCATTTAAATAATTATATAGGGGGGGGTCTGTCCTGAGGGCTTTATGTCTTGGGGCTTTATGTCTTAGGGGCTTTGTGTCAGGGGGCTTTTTGTCAGGGGGCTTTGAGTCTTTGCGGCCTTACACCATGGAACCATCCAGATCATGGGATTTCAATCCTGTCCTGAAAGAATCTGTCCAATCCTGTCCTAAAAGAATCTGTCCAATATTCTCACTAGAACCAGACTTCAAATCCATTTTCATTTATTTCCTTTCAACATTATACATGACAAACAACTAACTACTTGATATAAGTACTTAATATGTGTAAATTTTTCATTTTGTGATATCTGTTACTTAATTTTTCGATAACCTGTTATAACTGTCTGTCTCATGATATATTCTATAGGTATGACACTGCTACCACGCTAAAGAAATAAATCTCTCTTTAGTTCTCAAAAGATAGTGGACTCAGACCACATTTTAGTTCATATCTGCTATATCAGTCAAGAGGTATACCAAAGGGCGTCAAAGATAGCACGGTAAGATAAGCAACTCCAATATTAATTAGATCTTACGGAGCTTGATCTTCCTACTTGGTCTCTCCCACTGGACAATTAGTTTTAAATTTTGCAAGAACATTTTTCATGTCACTATGCCCCTCATCAAATTTAAGAAACACTCTGTGTCAAATGTTATTTCTATGGCTATATCCCATATCAAAATTTAGAGAGATATAATTTGACAACTTTGAAATCTAAAAGAAGGCTGCAGCTGTAACCTATGGGTTAAGCAAACTTAACATCCCAAGCAAAACATTGACCCAAAAAACCTCCTCAAGACAGCCCCCTCATGTCAATGTCAATAACACACTACCAGTAGTTCATAGTATGTTCTACATATCATACATTATCCTGACCTGATCCACCCCCTGACCTATCTTTTGGCCTGCTCTACATACATGTGTCCTCACCTGACCAGTGATATTCCCGATTACCTACCTTAACCAGTGAGTACCTTAAACAACAGTCACCAGACAATGACCTTCCATTTGGGAATAGTTGTATACAGTGTACATTAGCAAAAAGATATTGGGTCATTTGGCCCTACTTCATTAACGATAGGTAGTAAGGTAAGGTAGTAAGAGTAACAATATAATTTTATAGTCTATACATGTATTTGCATTCCACTATTTGCTTATTTGAAGAAACAAAACAAAAACGAGTCTAGTTCTTTTTTCCATAGAAATCCTTAAAGCATTTCACACTATAGAAAACCACTGCTCATAGTCCTAGATAAATTTATATTCCCTGTGTGTACTCATACACAACAATAAGCTTTTTTTTTACGCTTTTGTTTATAATTTTGAAGACAGATATTTGAGAAGAGAATAATGATGTTTGATTGTGGCATATATACCTTGGCCTACTACCATGTCTTGTCACAATGCTGGTCCTTGCGTAGGTACCTGGGGTAAAGGTTGGTTAAAATTATACCATAAAACCAAGAATAGTATAGGTTCCCTAGGATATGTTACTCCATAGAGTCCTATAGTGCAAGCCACCCCCCTCTACCCCCCCCCCTTAAAAGTAGGCTACCTTTTGTGTTCAGTACTGAGTCCTATGTAAGATAAGGGGGTTTATGGAGATGTCAGGAATCTTTATCAGAGTGATATCAAATGGAAACAAGGGGCCACCTATACCAAAAATCCTGCTGAATCCAAAATTTGTGGTCTTGATTCTCAAAATTTGGCCAAGGGTACCTAAAAATGAGGTTTGATGATGAGAATATTTTAAAAATGTAAAAAGGTTATATTGAAAATGATTGTAACTTTTTATAGATGCAACATGCTAATCAAAGTCAGTACCTCAATCTACATATCCCAATGTTTGCCTATCCCAACCTGACAAGTACTCTACCTGTGTATGGTTCTGCCTCTCCCACATACTGCCTATCCCTTAGTCTACCTATCACTGATACTACCTATCCCTTGAAACATCTAGAGTTTAATTAGGTTTTCCCTCAAATGCCTTATAGGATTAAAGTTTACCCCTCACCTTTGTACCTAATTTTCTCTATACATTCTTACCATTAGTCTACCTATCCTCAATCTGCCTATCATTCACTTAACCTATCCCTCATAGTGACTATCCCCCAACTCTTCACATCCCTCATTTTTGACTGGCATATCTGTGATATTACCTAGCACCAATGTATCTTTTGAATATGCTCACTTCACAAGGTACTCTCTATGCTATCTCTTAAACTGTTTATTACACATGCTACCTATCCTCCTTGCTACCAACCCTCTTCAATACCTATCCCTCAAGTTCACTTTATAGCTTTCCTACCTATCACAGCTTGATCAGCTGGGATAGCTCACATCCAACCTTCATTATGATCTCTTAGTCAACCTATCCCCTAAGGAACAAATCCAACAGTCTACCTCACGCATACCTCTACTGATCACTCATGCTATATATCCTTGAGGTTACCTATCCTTCAGGCTGCCTATCCTTCATGGTATATAGCCCTCAGTCTTCCTATCCAGCTATCTATGTATCTCTCACCTTAATTGTATTCTATTCTTTCTACCTTTATAGTAGCTCTTATAGTCTATGCCTTGTGAAATATACCTATCGCTCATTGTACCTATCCTCAAGTCTGCATATCACTCATGTTAACTTTACATATCCCTCAGCCCATTGAATTATCATGCTTTTCTAAAATGCCTAACCATGGCTATCATTAGACTCACTAACTTCCTATCCTACATGTTGTTTATTCCCCTCTTCCTATCCTCCATGCTGCATATCACTCATGTATCCCACTTGACAACAAAACATTGTTTAAGGTTAAAAAACTGAGGGCTATATACCATGAAGGATAGGCAGCCTGAAGGATAGGTAACCTCAAGGATATATAGCATGAGTGATAGGTAGATGTATGCTTGAGGTAGACTGTTAAATTTGTTCCTTAGGAGATAGGTTGACTAAGAGATCAAAATGAAGGTTGGTTGTGAGCTATCCCAGCTGAACAAGCTGTGATAGGTAGGAAAGCTATAAAGTGAGCATGAGGGAAAGGTATTGAAGAGGATGGGTAGCAAGGAGGATAGGTAGCATGTGTAATAAACAGTTTAAGAGAAAGGCATAGAGAGTACCTTGTGAAGTTAGCATATTCAAAAGATACATTGGTGCTAGGTAATATCACAGATGTGCCAGTCAAACATGAGGGATGTAAAGAGTTGGGGGATAGTCACCATGAGGGATAGGTAAAGTGAATGATAGGCAGATTGAGGATAAGTAGACTAATGGTAAGAATGTACAGAGAAAATTAGGTACAAAGGTGAGGGGTAAACTTTAATCCTTTAAGCCATTTAAGGGAAAACCTAATTAAACTCTAGATGTTTCAAGGGATAGGTAGTATGAGTGATAGGTAGACTAAGGGATAGGCAGTATGTGGGAGAGGCAGAGCCATACACAGGTAGAGTACCTGTCAGGTTGAGATAGGTAGACATTGGGATATGTAGATTGAGGTATTGACTTTGATTAGCATGTTGCATCTATAAAAAGTTACAATCATTTTCAATATAACTTTTGTACATTTTTAAAATATTCTCATCATCAAACCTCCTTTTTAGGTACTTTTGGTCAAATTTTGAGAATCAAGATCACAAATTTTGGATTCATCAGGATTTGTTGTTGTATGTGGCTCCTTGTTTCCATTTGATATCACTCTGATAAAGATTCCTGACGCCCTTATCCTACATAGGACTCAATACTGAACACAAAAGGTAGCCTACTTTTAAGGGGGGTAGAGGGGGGGGGACCTGTTACACTGTGTTCATAGGTAAAGCTCCAAGTTCCACCTCCTATCTATTGAAGCTTCTTGATAAAACCCCATGTACATCCATAAGCTGCAATTATGTATAAGCCTCACCTTGACTTTGGGAGAATGTTTTAAGCCACACAAGGCCTCAAAAGGCTCCCATTCCTTCTTTAGTCTATATATACTGGCCACTATAGGTATAAGACATATTCTCTCTGCTTGTGACACATTATAAATGTTCAGAAATTGACCAATTCTGACTATACTGAAAAACAGCTCCATTCTGTTACAGGCACACCATTATACTGGCTGCACAGGGCATGGAAAGACACTGCAGTATGGCTGCAGATATTTCTTTACATTGCCTACCCTTTAATATACAAGTTGGTGGGCATGATCTAATTATACAAGCTCTAAAGAATGAACAGGTATTACATTGAATAATTCATTTTCATTGAACATTCTCCATCACATGTATCACTTATATCTTCAAATAAAGTATAAGTAAAACGTTGTGAATTTAATGGACATGCATCATATTATATCAAAATATGGGGTGTAACACTGGCAGAAGGAAAATGACCATATTTTTGTCTCATCAATGTACCAGGTAGCAAAAGCATACAAACTAGTTTGTGCAGAAGCCGTCCTTGGCCGAGATGTAGGCATTGACCAATATGGATCTGAGGAACATCTCAGATGGGAATTCAAGACTGTTCCTTGCTTTGGAATTGCTGAGGCTTTTACTGGAAAGCTGTATGCCTTCATAGTCATAAGTCCCTCAATGTACAGTAGGTCTAGCAACTCTGGCCTGGCACAGGGTAAAATCATTTGTGGTGCTAAAGTCAAGTCTTCCATCCTCAGGACATTGGTAAAAGCTACACAATGTCTGGCTAGTGATATTGGTTATGAGGTAATGATATATCAGATTTACTGTATTTTGTGGCTAATCTCAACCTATCTTTATTCTCAGATTGATGTAATGGAGTAGAAATTATGCAGATTGCTTATCAATGATGAGGTTAATGAAAACCTTTAATTGGACAAAAGGCTATAAGCCGTAGCTGAATCATCTATTTCTTTGGTGTAGAATTTGACCCCTACCATTTTAACTGATTACTATGAAAATGTTTGGCCTTACAAAAGGTTTCACCTACAAAAGCACTATTCTGTACCTACTCCAGGGACTCTTGATGGAGGCATTTAGAGGCAGTACCCATGGACCAGTTTTGGGAGCAGAGGGATTCACTGTGATTGGCTGCATTCCAAACAGTGGTAACCTGAGGAATAAAGGGTGGACAGACAGTGTGGTCTTCTATAAAGACCTAGCAGAATTAAGGAACAAGGTAACATGATTAACTGAAGTTTCATCTAAACAGAAGTGAGTTTAACCTGTATAACCAGATCTAGTTGTTTACATGTTACACTTGTGCCACATTGAAATATAAATACATAAACAGTAGTACTAAATGTAGTGCTTTTCCATTCAAGCCCAGATATAACACAAATGATCAACTCAAATAATGTCCCTCGTTGAATGTGATGAAATCAAGAATAGAATAATTATAGATTATAGTTGGTATTCTAGCAGGAATTGGCATTATTTAGAAGCATCATAGGAAATCATTACACATGAGAATGCTCGGAGAACATTGAGAAGTGTAAAAAAAAGCATTTTATTTATTTCTACAGGAACAAAATTATGGTAACCATTCACAGCCTACCAGTAAAATCTTCATTGATGATTGGTGTCCTATACTTACCCTCATTCAGAAGCCTCGCCTGACTTACTTACCTTGCTGCTATACCCTACAAACAGGGAAAGAAGTCATTTTACGATACATCCAAGAAGATGATATCCCTCATGTATATGAGATGTACAAGAAATCAGCAGAACATGCTGAGGGTTATGCCATAGATGAATTTGAGACCTTGGAAACATTTCGCTTCTCTGTAATTGACCATGGGCATGCTTTTGTTTTGGAAGATCCAGATACATCAACAATCCTCACTCAAATGAGTATTATGCCAAGTGCCATCTGTCAGTCTATTGATCCAGTAAATGTTGATTGCTACTCTGTTGTGAACCAGAAATTCCGGGGGATTAAGATTGGATCAGAAGGCCTTCAGTTGACATACAGGCTCACACTAGATCTTGGTTACAGGGCAGTGATGGGAGACTGTCTAGCTGAAAACTTGCGTATGTTACACATCCTCAGGAAGCATGGGGAAGTTGCATTGGCACAAATCCCTAATGCTGCAAATGGGAAGGATGGAAAACCTCAAGATGTTATAGTTATGTACATAGACCTGAATGACAAATCTAAAGTTATTGCTAAACTGTAGTTTGAACTGTTGCCAGAAACTCTCATAAAGTCTCATTATTCAGGAATTGTCACTTTAGAATAAATGATTATAGACATTCATGTCGAAACAATGGCACAAGGTTAACACGGGAGAGAAACTTATAGGACAGAATATGTTGGTTTTTGAGCGATATAGGATTGCTACATCACATCTGCTGGTACTGAAACATTTATAAACCTACAATTGTCAGAGGATGGACAAATTCAAGTGCTCATTTCTTACCTGAAACCAACAGCAGGAGTCCAAAGTTTTTGACTTATCGACAAGGTGAAAATTTGGTGCCGCCCATGTCAATGCCGGATCAAAAATGTTTGTAATCTGTATTCTAGGAATCTACACTGAATACATGACCTTTCTCACATCACAAAACTGTTATTTTTAATGATTACTCTATTTTGCAAGAGAGTTGTACATAATCTACAAATACTAAGACATTTTCAACTCATACGAAAATAGATGTCAAATCATACTACTAGAAATACACATCACTCCCTGAGTTCCCTGCCTAACTCTACAGGGTCAAGGTCAAACAAGATGGCGACTTCCGCTACAGACAAAAATACCACTTTACAAGATCAATTTAGTGATTCTGATGGAGAGGAAACTCAATATCTACCTGCTTTAAAGTATAAAGCACCTCCAAAGGCTATTATTGACAAGATAAATGAGTTGGATGCTAGACTCAAGACACAGGAAAGTATTACAAGGAGACAATAAACATCCTCAATGGTATGGAAAAAAGACTGTTCGGCCCAAATTGAGTACCGCAAGCCACAACTGCCAGTATTCCTGAACTTGAACAAAAGTTAGGGGAACATGATACTGTACTATCCCAACATGACGATAAAATAGGAAAGTCCAACTTGGAAATATCTAATTTGTCCGGAGTATCGGAAAAACACACTGATCAATTCACCAACTTGATGGGGAAAGGAAGAAAAGAATCCTAATTATTGAGGGACTAGGTGAGGACCGTCCTGAAAGTCTAAGAGACACTTTAGACCAGCTGGCTAATGTCCTAGGCTTAGACTTTAATAACTCGGTTGCAGAAGCACTGTATAGGAGAGGCAAAAAACAATCTCTAAGTGAAAACCAGAGAAGGAACCCTAACTATAGGCCACGTAAGAGACCAGTAGTAATTATCTTCTCCTCAGCCCACTACAAGATACAGATCTTCTCAAAAATCAAGAACTTGCAAGGAAACAATGCCCGGAAGGGCATCCACCTAACTGATGATATCAGTCCTGAGGAAAAGCTGATGCAGAAAAACCTCTGATCCATCCAAGCATTAGCAAAGAGTAGAGGCATTGAGTGTACAGTCAGAGGCACCTAAATAGTAATCCAAGACCATCTCTTCTCATACAAAGACATTGGTAATCTACCTATGGACCTGTCGTTGAAAATGCCAAAACCGTGGCAACACCAGATGGCATAGCTTTCCAGGGTGAACATTCGGTTTTCTCAAATTTCTTCAAATGTGATATACAATTCGAAGGCCATTCATATGACTCAGTTGTAAGAGCTTATCAAGCCAAGAAAGCAGTTGTATGTAATCAAATACACATCTTGAGACGAGTGAACATGGCAAAATCACCCATTGACAGTATGTACGCTGCCAAGTCTGCAAGCTAACCAATGAATGGTACAATGAAGATGAAGATGTAATGAAGAAATTACTAGAAATAAAATTCTCCCAACCTGCGTTACTACATGAGTTAACCCAAACACAGGGCAAATATTTATACAAAGCCACCCTGAACAAGACGTATGGATCTGGGTTTCATCTCGGCCAGAAAGACTCCATAACTATCAAGAACGTAGCCACCAATGAACATGAGTGTGCTAACAAGCTGGGGGAAATGCTGGTGAACATTCGCATCCAACACACCAAAGAGAAGCCTCTACCTACAGCTGAAGAAATCAGGCTAGAAAATGCTGCATCTCAAGGAAATTAACTTTGAAAGAACTGACTCTGTAGTGACCCTGAAAGTATTTAGCACTCAAAAATGTAATCCCTGCTTATGTATTTATAAATTAATTCTATATAATCTTACCTATATTAACCGATTGTCTGATTGCCAATATCATCCTGTATCTTGAAAGTTTTTTCTCACCTAGATGTTATATCTAAATCTAAATAATGTATTCCAGTATTGGGGGCGGCATAAAGGCCTACGTCCCTAATTTGGTATTTAACTTGACAACTTGTATACTGATGATGGGGGTATAGATAAATCTTGCCCAACAAAAATTGTTGCATACATTTTCTTTATCTGTTCACAAACATTTGTAATATCACACATGTAACCCAAATGAGTCTATGCAATACAATAACTTGATAAGCTTGAAAAGCACCAGAGGTCTGCGCTTTACGCATCTTAATGCTCATAATTTTAAAGCAAACTATGCCTCAATATGTGCTGAGGTTTACCCAGCCAACCTAGAAATCTTTTCTTTTTCAGAAACCTGGCTGAAAAACGAAGATGATGAAATTAACTATCAATTTTATGGTTACACTCGCTATAGATTAGATAGACAAGTTCTTGATGATAAAGGTAACATAAAAATTGGTGGTGGGGGTAGGTATCTTTGTAAAACATGGTCTGCTTTATGACTATGATATGTATTCGTTCCTTAACAAATCTGACAAAGATATTGAAATACAGAATGTATTAATTACTAAGGAACATATGAAACCTATAATACTACTGAATGTATATAGACCCCCGGATGGTGATAAGAATGAATTTGTTAATATCTTTGAAGGAACTATTGCTAACATTGATAATAAAAATAAGTATGAAATTGTTGCGATGGGTGACTTTAACTTTAACATGGTCGAGGATAATGATGTAGTAAATAATCTATTGAACTGTATGAAGACCTATGGTCTAAAACAGGCGATACATGACTGCACACGTAAAAATGCCATTCTTGATCTAATTTTTACCAACATTAGACCTAACTTTATTAAAACAGGGGTAGCCAACAATGTTATTACTGACCATCTACCTATTTACCTGATCAGAAAAAAATGGAAGATTGTAGATGAGAAAGTGTACATTACTGGTCGCTCATACTCTTGACTTACCGATGATAACCTATTCAATGAATTTGATAATTATGATTGGAATACTTTTAATAATACAAATGATGTAAACTGTGCTTGGTTCCATTATGAAAAAGCAATACGTGATATTCTTGATAGACACTGTCCACTCCACAAGTTCCTAGTATCCAAATATAGAGATCCATGGATGACCCAAAATGTCTTCGAAATAATTAGAGAAAAAAATGCTAAATTATGGAAAGCCAGACGTACAGGTAGAGATATTGATTGGACAATCTCATCGAATTTTCGTAATAAAGCAAATAAAATAATCAATAAGGCCCGTAAAAATTTCTTCAAAGAACAATTGGAAACCTCCAAAAATGATCATAGAAAATTTTGGCGAGTGATAAACAACTTACGACCAGGTCAACCAAATCGATCGAAAGATATATCCCTAAATGACCATGACAACAATAGCACTCCTGTACTTACTAATAAAATTCCTGATTTCATTAACCAATACTTTGTTAATATAGGCCCCACCCTTGCCAAAGATCTGAATATTCCTTGGAAACCGTATGATGAGTGTATAGTAGATAAAATTGGACCTTTCAGCACAAATCTTCAAGAAGTCACAAAGCTTATGACATTCAGGTATTCAAGTCCTCTGCTATCAATAATATTTCTACAACTATTCTAAAAAGGGTTTTTAAACTAGTTAGATTATTTAACTTGTCTTTTCAAACCAATACGGTACCTGACTCATGGAAAGTGTCTAGAGTTACTCCCATCCCGAAAACAGGTAATTTACAACTAGTCAATAATTATAGACCCATTTCCTTACTACCTTTGGCCTGTAAACTAATTGAGAAAATTGTCCATAATAGAGTTTATGGTTTCTTATACTATATACTAACCATCCATCAGGGAGGTTTTAGACCTGGACATAGCACTATTGATACACTGGCAAGTTTCACTGATGATATTAAAAGAAATATTAATGTGGGGAAATCCACCGTAGCAGCCTTTATAGATCTGCGCAAGGCTTTTGATACTGTAGACCACTCTATCCTTCTTATTAAACTGAACCACTATGGTATAAGATCTGACAACTACCATTGGTTTGAAAACTACCTTAATAATAGACATCAATTAATTGTAGCGAATGGTAGACAGTCTGAGAATGAGAGGGTGGTCTGTGGGGTACCTCAGGGCTCTATTTTAAGCCCGTTATATATAAATGATGTAATAAAATGTATAAAAAAGTGTAAAATCAAGCTTTATGCTGACGATACTGTGATCTACTCCGCACATAGTAATTTTAATCTAGCTAAATGTGAGCTTCAAAATGACCTCGAAATTTACCATACCTGGTGTGTTCAAAATAAACTGTCTATAAATGTGGCTAAGACGAAAATAAAGATTTTTTCATCTAGCTCAAGAAAATTGAATACCCTCACAGCTGATATTATGCTTGATAATCATGTACTTCAAGTTGTACCTAGTTACAAATACCTTGGTGTTTTACTGGATCCTTTACTCCACTATAATCTACATCTAGCAAACCAGACTAAAACTATTGCCTATAAAATGTATAAGTTATGTTTGATACGCAAATACCTGGATGTAAAACTTGCAATAAGGATTTATAAAACCACCATTTTACCATATATGGAATACGCTGATATATGTTTTATGAGTATGTATGATAAATACCTGGACCCTTTACAGTACTACCAAAATAGATGTATCAAAATCTGTCTCCATGTACCACACTTAACTAGTACTAACCTCATTCACAACTTGAACAATATAAACTTTTTATGTGATAGAAGATATGTGCACTTCCTAAACTATATGTATGGCAGGTCCCGAAACCAAGATTTTCTAGACAATAGACCAATTAGAACCAGACTACATGATGCTCCAACATTGAAGGTATTAACTCCAAACTGTTTAATGTATGCAAGGAGTGTAGAACATCTGGGTGCTATTAGCTGGAATGCACTGACAGCGGGTAGGAGAAATGCTCCTAGTCTGGACCAGTTTAAAACTGAGTCAAAGGCTACCTGGTAGGTCTCCTCCCTTATGTCAGTCCATAGCGCAGGACTCTGTATCAAAATTCCCTCTTACTTTTCTATAGCTAATTATATAGAGTTTTGTGAACCTGATATTATTATATATAAATTGGCCATCTTAATATGTCTAATTACCGATACCATGTAAATTATGAACTCTCTAGGCAACATGCCCTCTCATCATCATATCTTCATAACAATTTATCCTATGTGTCAACTGTCTTGCTTATTAAGAACTGAAGAAAGGTAGAACCAGAATACTCAACCCTTACACAGAAATCTGTGGGGATGAGGTTCTCTTCCTTCATTATTATCTTGATATACACCTTGACCTTCTCTTATTTAATTTCTCTGTTGATTATCGTTACACTGTTACCATTGTTGACAAATGCTATGCCATTTTTTCCGGAGACCTCAACACATTGCCTACTATGTACCCTAAATGTACTGTATGCCTATGTATCAATAATATACTTTACCGGTCAAAATTTGAACATGCACATATAAAATCAGTCATCGATGTATCAACTTGAAATTGTCTAGCTGAATGTACTATTATTTTTGGAGATAATAAAGTAAATTCAAACCAAAATCTTTTTTTATATGAATCTAGTCATCATTTTTGAATGTTTCATCTTGATATTTTCTATTTTCTGTTCTCATTATCAGATGAATATGTAATAGAAAACGTATGAGTTGAGTTTGAAACAAGTTTATTGGCCAATAATATCTTAACATACTGAAGCTTTTACAATTATCAGCCGATATAAAGAGGATACAACCAATATTGGCATATATTGTACGTCACGGTTTACATTCAGTGTTTGACAAAGTGGTTTCCATAAACAGTCACATAATGAAGGTTTGTCCTATACATATTACAATTTATACATAATTCTACTCTCAGGAGGTTAATTCAAAACATCCTGGGATCGTAACCTCAGCGATCTTAGGAATTATTCTACCTTATCCTATTAAGCGATCTTAAGATTAGACTGTGTTCGCATTTCCTAGCCAGCACTAACATCGCATCGATCTTAGCCTCAGCCCTCCTACACTATTCCAAGAAGTACTGACTGGGCACAGGGGTAAGAGTCCCAAAATAAAGGAATAGCTGTGGAGCCACTCTTCTTCACAACAGTGGTTATGCTATCGTTCCCCGTCCCCATATGGGCTAACAAAAGAGCACAGCGTGCAGTTGACCCCCGTACCCGTATTCAAGAGTTGTTTCGATGAATGTATGATTTATGCTTGCCTATTAGAAGCATTGTGCCCTCCCCCCAGGACAAAGAGAGAGAAGGGAAGAATTACCTTACAGTGCACTTAATGCATGAGTAGCCCTAAGAGCCCTCAAGGAGACTCAGCAAATGTCCTCCCTCCCCTCTATATGTATGCAGCAGGCTATTCACTCTTTCAATCAGGAGTGTTCCCTGTAAGTGCTCTTGTACTCAGGTGAAACCACTATGCAATTCTTTCATTAAGATCGCAGTGAACTTAGTGCTGGAAAGGGAATAGTGAAGTGATCCCAGGACTTGCTATTCTTGACAGGCCTGCAACCACTGCATTAGATAGGGTAGACCGGCCAGGTCTTATGATATGTGCCTACACTAAGATCGCTGGGGTTGCAATCCCAGGATATTTTGAATTAAGCTCCAGGTCCTTAATGCCCAGCACCAGGTCTACTAAGTACTAAGTGAGTCATTAAGTCTAAGTGTGAAAACTTACTTGAGTCTTAAGACTCAGATTCGGGCCATACCCAAGGCTTACCTCTAGCTAGCTTTAAAAACGTTCATTATTCACTTTGGTGTTCATAAATCTACCACATTGGCACTGATTCAGTGAGCAAATTCCCGATTCTTAGAGGCACATATTTTTAGGTAAATATTATATGCAAGCCCAGCAAGGTAGGTGAGATAAAGCCTGTCTCGCCCTGTCTAGAGCTTAATTCAAAACATCCTCGGATCGCAACCCCAGCGATCTTAGTGTAGGCACATATCATAAGACCTGGAGCTTAATTCAAAACATCCTGGGATCACGACCCCAGCGATCTTAGGAATAAATCAGCCTTATCCTATTAAGCGATCTTAAGAGTTGACTGGGTTCACATATCCTAGCCAGCACTAAGATCGCATCGATCTTAGCCTCAGCCCTCCTACACTATTCCAAGAAGAACTGACTAGGCACAGGGGTAAGAGTCCCAAAATAAAGGAATAGCTGTGGAGTCACTCTTCTTCACAAGAGTGCTTATACCATCGTTCCCCGTCCCCATATGGGCTAACAAAAGAGCACAGGGTGCAGTTGACCCCCGTACAGTATTCAAGAGTTGTTCCCATGAATGTATGATTTATGCTTGCCTATTAGAAGCATTGTGCCCTCCCCCCAGGACAAAGAGAGAGAAGGGAAGAATTACCTTACAGTGCACTTAATGCATGAGTAGCCCTAAGAGCCCTCAAGGACACTCAGCAAACGTCCTCCCTCCCCTCTTTATGTATGCAGCAGGCTATTCACTCTTTCCATCAGGAGTGTTCCCTGTAAGTGCTCTTGTACTCAGGTGAAACCACTATGCATTTCTTTCACTAAGATCGCAGTGATCTTAGTGGTGGAAATGGAATAGTGAAGTGATCCCAGGACTAGCTATTCTGGACAGGCCTGCAACCACTGCATTACATAGGGTAGACCAGCCAGGTCTTATGATATGTGCCTACACTAAGATCGCTGGGGTTGGGATCCCAGGATCTTTTGAATTAAGCTCCAGTCAGGTCTTATGATATGTGCCTAGACTAAGATCGCTGGGGTTGGGATCCCAGGATGTTTTGAATTAAGCTCCTGGCCGGTCTACCCTATCTAATGCAGTGGTTGCAGGCCTTTCAGGAATAGCAAGTCCTGGGATCACTTCACTATTCCTTTTCCAGCACTAAGATCACTGCGATCTTAGTGAAAGAATTGCATAGTGGTTTCACCTGAGTACAAGAGCACTTACAAGGAACACTCCTGATCGAAAGAGTGAATAGCCTGCTGCATACATATACAGGGGAGGGAGGACATTTGCTGAGTGTCCTTGAGGGCACTGCAAAAAATGTGTGTGTTTATACATACCACACTATCTACATGGTGTGCGATTCCAACACATCTATGATATTCCAACACTTACTGCTAAACACCATCAGATTCTAAACACTTATCCTGAAAACTACACACCTACTTCTCACACACCTAAACACTTACACACCATAGTGTTTAGGTGTTTGAGTTTAAACACATCCAGTCTCTATGATTGTGTTTAGTCTTAAACATGTATTTGAAAGATAAACATCAGGTGTTTAGCCATCTAATAAGAATCATAAGCAGATAAGATAAGTATAATATGTATGAAATGAGTAAAAGGATAGTATCCGCGTTTTTATAGTTGTATATCACCCAGTTTCCCGACGACTCAGTAGTTTTTTGTGGTTTTTTTTCCTGTTTGTTGTTTTTTTACCTAAGGGGCATGATGCATGGGAGGAGGGGGTATAGGGAGGTATGGGCGGCCTACCCCTCCTCCCGTGTCCAAGCCTCCAGGGACCACCCCCACCTCCCTACCCACTCTTCCTACCTCTCCTTATGTGTACAAGCCTCCAGGGACCCTCCCTATCTCCCTACCCACTCCTCCTACCTCTCCTCATGTGTACAAGCCTCCAGGGACCACCCCTACCTTACTACCAACTCCTCCTGCCTCTTTTACACTTTTACTCTGTATTGTGTGTATCATTTCTATCTTGCAGTTTTACCATGGAAAATGAATATGGCGGTATCCAGCTACAGTAATAAAGATTAAAATGATGAAAAGATGATGAAAAATAAATGATGGAAATAATAGAAATGAAATGATTCAGCCATAGCCCCCCTCCCACCCTGGTGAACAACCCTATGGCCCAAAGCTAGTGCCTCCCTAAGCTAAACATGATGTATCTAAACACCTCCCAGAGCTAAACACCATGTATCTAAATGCCTCCTGAAGCTAAACACTATGTATCTAAACACCTCCTAAAGCTACACACTATGTATCTAAACACCTCCTAAAGCTAAACACTACCAATCTAAACATTTACTCATGCTGCACATCTTAAAGCTAAACACCTATCAAAACTAAACACTTGTTAAATCAAACACCTGATAGCTAAACATGTTTAAAGTTAAACACGTTTAGCCAAAAGTGTGTTTAGAAAAGTGGGACAAGAATGTGTTTAGTTATGTGTTTAGATCCTAAACACTGGTGATTGGTTGCTAAACACCTAATTAACAGTGTATAGGGCTACTTATGCGTTAAGTGCACTGTAAGGTAATTCTTCCCTTCTCTCTCTTTGTCCTGGAGGGAGGGCACAATGCTTCTAATAGGCAAGCATAAATCATAGCTTCATGGGAACAACTCTTGAACAGTGTACGGGAGTCAACTGCACGCTGTGCTTCTTTTGTTAGCCCATATGGGGATGGGGAACGATGGTATAAACAACTTCAACTTCCACCAGGTGGCAGCACTGAGATAGGCCCAGCTACTAGACTGCTGTAACTACCCCAAAGTCCCAAATGAACAGTGCCTGTGCGCTACAATACAACAGCCTGGTCAGGGTAGTCAAGTCTCACGCTCTGGCTGTGTTCATTCATCTAGACCCCTCCTCACACCTATCATCAATCCTGTCAGCTTGGTCTTTAAGAAACTGAAAGAATTTTGCAAATATTCTGAAGCAAGTTGTTACTTCATTCCCAAAACTTCAATAGAATACCATAGGCGTAGCCCCTACATCAAATACCATCTACTAGGATCTATCCTTTTCCTGGTCCTGGGTTTCAATGATAACCCCAATTTGCACTTTGCAGTATTGTTCCGAAAAGAAAATTGGACTTGGAGGGGGGGGGGGTGAAAAATCTTATACCCCCTGTGTCAAGTCTCACACCCTTTTTCACACTTTCTTGCAAACATCAAGCATTTTATACATTCCTGACAATACTTAAAGGGGGCTGTGTACAAATGACGTCATGCATTTTTGGACCATTTTTGACCACCCCTCCCCCTTGTCATGTTTCGTCATACAAAACTTGACCCCCCCTCAGCATGACGTCATGCAGAGAGATACCCCCCCCCCCAAAGTGCATGAATAGTGAAGGCCTATAGGCTATAAACAAATTAAAATGGTTCAAAGGGACATAGGGCTTAAAAACTGTCTAGATCAATATTAGTCCAATACAGTTAATAGTTGGCCTTCTTTGCAGCGAAAGTTGTACACTTGTCAGCGAAGAGAAAATCGAGAACAGTTATTATTAAGGATGATATAGTTCAAGAGCTTAAATGTATTGATATATTGAATGTATTGATTTAATCTGTAACTTGAACCATATACAAGTGTACTAGAAATAGGTTTCAGGCAGAACACTCTGAATTTAGTGAGTGCCCTATGGAAAAAACATCTCAGAAAGCATCACAAATTCTCAGGAGACCATTGATTGCAATCATAGTTCCAATTTATGATCTTACAAAGCAATTGAGTCACCTCAGCATTTTACTGTAGAATCTGCAAATAAGGTGAGTCCGATAGAGTTCCATTTAGACAAAGATGTGGAGAGTAGGTTTGGGGGGAGGTCCCCTTTACATCTCCCCAAGCATCCCCTTAGTGAAAATAGCAATAGGGTGGTGGAGAGCTCCAGGGGAGTGTTTGTTATTTATCAACAGTGGGACTCCGGGAGGGGGTGGATTGGGGGAGGAGCAAAATAATTTTGACACCTCAAGGAGGGGGGGGGAGTGAAATATCACACCTTTTCAAAACGTAGCCTGTGGATTAGGGGAAAGCGGGGGAAGACAGGACACGGGGGAAGAAGGGACATTTCATATAAATCTCAATATTTTTCCTTATGAATTAACATGAGCTAGCTTCTTTTAGTGTTACAATAATGGGTAGGTATCCAGTTTTATATCACAGTATTCATTAAGTTGTGTGACAGGTTGCTATGGCAACAGGGAATGACCAATCACATGATATACCTAAAATGAATGGTGCTGGGAACCACATTATTACATTAAGTTTTTAGATATTATCATACAAATCCCTCATTTAAAAAGTAACCATTATTTTTTTCTTCTTTCAGTTGAAAAGAATAAAGTAATCATTAGTTTACTAAAATAAATCATTTAGGTATCCTCTGAGACATGCATAATAAGTTTATCACCATCTGTGTGAAGTGTCCTGTAATACCCCGCACTAGTTTTTTTGGTGGGGTAATACAGGACAATGCATTATCTATGGGAATTTGTATGAGGAGGACCTTTATAATATCTAAGAGCCAATTTGAGCAGTTATCCTAATTAAAACCTTCCTGACAACAATATAGACTTGAGCATCCACTACTTTTCTCAAGACAAAGATACAACCTTCTCATTTTCAGAATTTTGTGAGTTTTTTATGCATTGGATATAAGTGTGATGGCCATTTTGGAAAATGACCACTACAGCTATAACCATAACGAATTGAATTTCAGAAATTCATGAATTTGACCAGATCTCAGTTGCATTTTGATGGATATGATCATAAAATAGCTCAAATGAAAGGTCTTTGTGAGAACTATTTAATATATGGGGTTTTAGGCATACCATAGTAACCTGGTTACCATGGCAACCATTTAAACACTAAATTTTTATCAAATTCTGCTTAGATTGGAATATTTGTCCAAATGATGATCAGCACATAGTGTCAGATGAATTAACAAAATACCTATATAATGTATTAGAATAATTGAAATCAATGCATATTTTGTTAAAACATATCAAAGGAATTTATTTCAAACAGTTCATATTTTGCTTGGAGAAAATTTGACCCCTTTGAATAAAAAAGTCCTCCCTCGTCCTGTCTTACCCCACAGAAGTGTCCTGTATTACCCTGCATTTACAAGAAGTTTGGGGTAATACAGGAGAATTTTAAAGTGCCCATTATCACCAATCCAGTGCATATCAGGATTTTGATTCCTATGAATAATTAATGATATAAAAGGTCTTAAATGTTTGTGGAAATTATCAGTTTTCTAAAATTCCTCTTTAGGCCTCTCATGCCAGATTTAAGTGTTAAGTGTCCCGTATTCCCCCAGTTTTCCCTACTATGGATGCTGCCCTGAGGCAACAGCAGCAGTTCAGGGGTATTTTAGATGCATCATTTTAGATCCTGATGGCAGCAGTGGCCCTTTTCAAAAAGGGTTAAATTGGTATAGATAGGATAGAGTAGTAGTACCCCCTTATAGTGGCCTGGACATCACCTTGATTTTACACTGACATTGATGGCAGTGACACTCATTGAGTGAGATGTCTGTAGGGCATTTGAGGGTTGGTATGAAATTACCATCTCCCCTCACAGGATGGTTTTCTCATTCATTCCCCGAACTGTTTATTATGTCTGGGAAATACTTGTAAATATCATCATAGGAATTTTAATGTAATATCAAGAACACCTAAGGATGGTTAAAATTATAATCAACATATTCATATTTAGGCATTTCTGTTCCAAACAGTACAATAGTGCTACTGTAACATGGTAATACTAATAGGGGGTTGATTTCAATGCACACACTAATAAATTTTACCTCCCCCGTAGGGGTCTGAACCCCCCCCCTTAATGAAAATATGAATCTTTTGGTCTTCCCTAACTCACCCCCCCCCCTCCTCTGTTCAGAGCTAGCTGTTTAGGGAGTGGTCATTATTTATCAACAGGAGGCGGGTGGTGGGTTTCTACGCGGACGCGCGGAAATTTTTTTACACTGACATTGATGGCAGTGACACTCATTGAGTGAGATGTCTGAGATGCCCACAGTCAAAATTTTTTGCGCTCCCCCCATACCGGGTGTTCAGAGAATTTTTGCACCCCTCTTTGAGCTATAGTAGCGCACGGGCTTTTTTGCTCAAAAGAGGGTAAATTTTTTTAGCCCCCGCCCTTAACAGGGGTCAAAATTTTGTTAGCCCCCCCCCCTCGGGAGGGGTCTGAAATTTTTAGGCCCCCCCCTCAAACCCACCATCCCCCCTGTTGATAAATAATGACCACTCCCTTATATTGAAAAAAAAAAATCATTCCCCTAGAGAATTATTGAATACTGCTGCCCCTTTCTAGGAAACTTTCTCAAATACTAGCAGTGGCCCCATATTGCAAATCATCTAAAAGGCCAGGGGCTGTGAACTGTATATACTCATATATAAAATCTGTCTACAACATTGTCATTGTAATGTAAATGAAAACCTGGTGCTGACATAAGTCTACCTGTACATTAGCCAATAAAGCCATCTTGAATCTTGAAATAAATTGAATCTTGAATCTTCAATAAAGCGTACCGTAGGCCTGTAGAACTCAATTTAAAAAATGTACCACCTGGATCAATGAATACCGGTGTTCAATGCACCTGGCTAATTTGCCCGAGTCGTGATAGTGGCGCCAACTCTTCTCGCTCTTCTAGCATGTTCTGTGCTATAAATCAAGCAAAGCTATGTTTGGAGAGCAAACCCATTTCGCTGAAATCCCCTATTATCGTGATAGTACACTTCCGGTGGCGCGAGCGACTGCACTTTTCAAAAGAAGCGAACTTGTCCAGACTTGCAAAGAAACGTGGAAATCCCCTCATCTAAGGTTTATTTTTGTACTCAGTGGTCGTAGACAATATAAACAAGGGTAAGAGGTTCCGTTTGATCTTTATGCATCGTGCAAACGTGTGTGTTAGAGTCCTTGACTTTGTCACAAGTGTCAACTGTTGTTGTTTTGTTGTATCTTCATTCAAATTCAATAAATTCAACTTCATGAATCAAGTCGACTGACAAGTGATGTGTAGATGTGAGTGTCCCTATCCTCCTCACGTAGGCACTTCAACAAAAAATTCAAAGTGAATACAGAAAATTCTTTAAAGTCGCATTCAGTGGAGCTACTTGCGATGTTTCCAAAACTTTTGTAATTTTGTTTCTATCTTGTCTGAGGCAAGTAGCACTATAGAAGTGGTAGAAATAGGTGTTAGTTTTTGTGATGTGAGTGCAGCCACTGTCAGTGGCCACGATTACATGAACGATGATCCCAGAACGATGATCCCACCTTTGAGGAATGATGATCCCACCCTAAAGAAATGGTGGCCCCACTTTACAGATATGTCTATATTGTGTTTGTATCTAATCGCTGAACATGTTATTGACAAAGTGGTATATGGGTTAAGATTTTGCTGTGAAATCTAGCCATATTCTAGGAAGAATTTGATAGTGACAGTAATGTGTGTGTGTGTGTAGGTACACTACACAGGGATGCCACTCACTGAGCAATGAATATTTGGAAACAGGGTTCCCACTTTTTATGTATCACAGTTTTAACTGACTTTTACCTGACATTTATCGACTTTTAACTGACCAAATAATGGATAATTTATGGGGCTCATGAAAATATTTATCCACTCTTGAGCGAGAGAATTTTAGAAATTTTGTGAATTTGCATGAATTTTGACAACTATTCTCTAAATTATCTAGTCAAAATAAAAAAAAAAATCAGTCAATTACCATGCATAACCAACAATTCATGAAATATAAGTGTACAGGGTTCATAATCAATCAGTCAATAAACATAAGGTAGGAGAGATATTCTAAAGTGGGATCTTGGTTCCTTAAGATGGGATCATCGTTCCTGGGGAGGAGAAAATGGGATCATCGTTCCCGTGGGATCATCGTTCCTTGGGATCACCGTTCCAGTAACCAGTGGCCACCTGTGCAGGTGTCAGTGCCACAGTGGTGTGTGCTTTATTTCCAATTTATAAGGGTCTGTAATAAAGGGTTCTCCTGGTACAATTTTCACAAAATTTATATTTCTGAGCTATTTGAAATCTTGGCTATTCAATGGTATTAATTTATATCTTCCAAGTATACCCCAAGTAACTTAAAAATGCTCATGAAAAGGTGTCAGATAGCACCAACATTGCGGCTGTCACTCAGGGCAAAAAGTACACGTCTCACATTTTGGACAGCTCTAAATCAACTCTGGACGAAATCAGAAATGCATCAAATTTTACACACTGGTCATTTGATATCCTAAAAACATGTTTATGGTGGTTGTTTTTATGTTTCCCCAATGCTTGATATGTTTATTAAAGCTTCAAATCAACCTTTACATTCAACTCTATGTAAATCGGTTAATAATTGCTCTTTTTGACCCAGATTTCACTGGTGGGTAGCTTGATATCTAAACTTAAAACATATCCATCAAAATCGGCGATATCGGCATGGTCGTGAAGAGTGGCCACCCTCACACCTGACAAAAAGTGTCAACCCTGCATGCCAGCTTTTCTCACCTCCCACTGTGCTGTTATTAAAGTGCCTACCTCACGTCATAGGTAGCACAAAACGAAGTTTCCGCGAAAGGAGGCAAGAAAGTGCTATGGTTTCGGGAACCTCAACAGGCTCCAATAAGCCTCTATACTGACACTGAAAACAGTGAAGTCACAGTCACAGTGAGTCATTCATTACAGAGATGTCAGACCTTCAGAGGTCTGTCTATTTTCAGATGTTCAAACTTTCCCAAAAGTCAGACATCTCAGAGGCTTCTTCCATCTTGTGGTCATAATATAGATAGAGGGAATTACATTAATCATAGATACCCTTACAACATGCCCTTTCTACTTCTATGGAGCATAAGGCTGAGCATAGTCCAGGCTTCAGCAGGTGAAATTAAGCATGCCTTGTGCTGCCCTCTAGCCTTTTCTAGACAAACCACCTTTCAGAGATCAGAGGATCTCTGAAATCTCATTTCAGAGGACATGAATCTAAGCTGGCTTCTGATTGGCTGAAATTCAAATGCAGTTTTTTAATTGTTTTTCTATCACCATCCAATGTAGAGATGGTTTTAAAGGTTTTTAATGAGGGGAACAGGTTGAAATGAAGATAAGATGGGTGCTTTTGGTATAATAAATTGAGGGAAATGGGTGCTTTGCTAAGACCCAAAAATTTCAGAGGTTGAGCCCATACCCAACTGACATCTCTGTTCATTAAGACGAAAAGTATCGTTACGGTTACCAAGGTGACACTCCGACGTCGGCACTCAGGTTGCCGGGGACAAAGTGTTTCTCGGCGCTGGGCGCTCCCCCTAATGTAATATAATAAAAATGCTACACTGGAGCCCTGCACATTTTTAAAACGGCCAGTACAGCCATAATATTGCCCCAATCCCTTCCAAATTGAGGGATTATGGCCATCTCTCTCATAGCTCTCTACTGTGCTATTTGATCTGCTTTGATTTTTTACATATTTGGATACTTTGAGCGTTGAGTGGTTGACGTAATACTGAAGCATCCAAATCTGTCCCCGGCACAATATGGCGCAGTCTGTGCAGGTGACATGTTACCTGAGCGACTTACTACGATACATGGTTACCGTCTGGACGAATAGCTTAGAATACTAAACTCTCATCTCTGTACCGCCATGAGAGTTTAGAAAACCGGATGTTTACTGGTGGGTGAGAAACTCTCTACTCTAGTGAGGAGGGGTGAAAGCAAAGAGCTCTAACCTACTTTCAAGTCTATTTATACCTCCACCATTCTCCCACTCAGCAGGTAAGATGGCAGAATGACAAGAGGTGTGTTCAGGAAATCTGCTCTAAGATATTTTGTTATAAGCCATCTGATTTCCAAAATCAGGGAGTGTGTACCTAACATATCAGCCTTTGCAGGGACCTTCAAATTTTTGAGAAATTTTGAGTACAAGTGGCCGGAAATCTGCAGTCTTTGAGCAGGTACACAGGCTGTCACCCACTGGAAAACATCTGGTTTTCTAAACTCTTACGGCGGTACAAAGATGAGAGTTTAGTATTCTAAGCTAAGTGAGTCACTGAGTGTCATGTGAATTGGGTGTGGCTTCTTTCTTCATCAACATGCAGGGGAATGCGTGTGTTAATGCAATGTGAGCCAGCGCAGCTTAAACCAGTCCAAGCAGAAGGTCAAAAAATCTGAAGTTGTGAAAAAGGAAGATTTTTATTTTGCACATATTCGGCTTAACTTAAGTCGAGAACCCCCACCCACGGAAAAGTTACGCCCATCATGAATGGTTCCGTACTACTAGTACCCGGTAGTCCATATGATATTAATTTATAAAATAGCATAGTTATTCTACCTACCGTACTCAATACTGGTACAAAAAACCAGGGGCTGGAAGAGAGGGATGGGAAATGCACACTGCAGTGGTTGAGTAGGCCAGATAAGAATGTCTCAGGTGTCATGCTAATGAGGGGGTCATGCTTGGCTGCACACCTCTGGGGGGGAGCTTAACATTGATGCATGTAGAAAGTGTGTAGAAACCATTCACTTTATTTAGTACATATATATATACCATAATCTCCCGCGTATAAGGCGCGTCTTATACGCCAAACAAAATGCTGCTGAGTCTTATACGTGGGAAGATATTGCCTTGAGTTTGGGGTGCGCCTTATAGGGGGGGGGGTATTTTTACTATAGAACAGTACTAAATTAACAAAAAAAATCTGCCCTTAGAGGTGCGCCTTATACATGAAATTGCATTCTCTGAGTTGGGGGTGCGCCTTATATGCGAGCTGCGCCTTATACGCAGGAGATTACGGTATATGCTAATTCCAAATTTCAATTGATGGTGAAATGTTTAAACAAAATCTTCCTAGATGATTTTACATGTTTGCATGTAAAATTTGGAAAATTATTCCATATACTTCAAATCAAGGGCTTTATAATGGTATATAGCATTAGTATTTCAGAATTAATTGTCAAATTTGGATCATAATCCTAATCTGCAGTCGACTGAGGGGGTCAGGCCGAGAGATATGATATTAGGATTTTATCCTCTGATTTCTTTTAAAAACTTGGACAAAGGACAATTATTTCATATGCTCCAAAACAAGGGCTTCTAATGGTATATTACATTCATTGGCCGAGAGACTTGTCTCCTCGGCCATATGTACATCATGTAGAAGGGGGACAGCAGGTCATGTCAAAAACAGCCAAAAGCCCTCTACTATAAATCAGCTACTGAAATCAGTCAACCATGACGAAGACTATGGTGTACCAGTGTACCAGTACCAGTGTACCAGTGAATTGCTATTATTCCAGGTCATTCTGGGACGGGCTGATAGCTTCCACACCCACTCTAGGCGCCTCTAAGTACCTGTAGTCAATTGCTATTGTCCCAGGTCATCCAACAGCACCACAGCTCTGTCCCCTAGAGTCTCTGAGTTTTTGTTCAACACTTCATAATTAGATGTCTCTACTACGATCTCTCGGCCATTACATCTGTGATGTACAATTCACTCTTAATAATGTCCTCAATCAAGCGTGATCTCGTATGTGAGATAAGTAGTTTTGCCAGAATTAATTGTCAAAGGTGGATCATAATCCTTATCAATGCAGTCTGCCGAGAGATCAGACCGATAGATATGATATCAAGATCCCATCCCTAGATTTTGTTTACTTGTAAAACCTGAATGAAGAACAATCATTCCATTTGCTCTAAAGCAAGGGCTTTCTAATGAGATATAACATTGGAATGTGAGATAAGTCGTTTTGCCAGAATTAATTGTCAAAGTCAGATCCTGATCCTTATCTTTGGAGTCGGCCGTGGGGTCAGTCAGACAGATATGGTATCAGTATCTCATCTCTGGATTTTGTGTAAACATGAAACTTGGGCAAAGAACAATTATTCCATATGCTCCAAATCAAGGGTTTTCTAATGGTATTTAGCATTAGAATGTGGGTTTAGTAGTTTTGCCAAAATTAATTGTCAAACTTGGATTGTACCGTAATCTCCCGCGTATAAGGCGCGTTTATACGCGGATCAGATCGTGGATGTGTCTTATACGCGGGAGGCGGGCTGCCTTGAGTTTGGGGTGCACCTTATACACGGGGTACCCTCACTTTCCAATTCATCCCTAGCTTATAATTCTAGTGTCATATTTTTTGTAATGCCACAATTGAGGTGTGAACAGAAGTAGTACTTAATTCTGTTATTGTATCATCAGTTTTCTTTTCTCCATTTGAGCATCCCATCACTGTAGCATGTTGGGGAATGAACATAAATAATAACATTATTGTAAACATAGATTGTATATCCTTTTTTGAGTTATCTTAGTTCATCTGTGCACCCAATTATATTGGAATGGCAGGGTGTCCGGCGATCCTACTTTTCCTACTTTTTCCTATTTTTTTTATGATTTTGCTATTTTTCCTACTTTTTCAAAATACCTACTTTTTATTTTCCTTTGGCGCGTGTAATATAAAAATGCCGTTAGTTGCTTCAAAGCACATCTGGCTTGTGTCAGTACATCTTTATAGTAACTTATGTCAAGTGAAATCAACCCTCAAGTCTTAATGTGTGCCATGCATAGGCTATTGTAGTTCCCAATGAGGTATACTTGAGGGAACTTATCACAGGCATGGTAAAGTATTAAGGAGTACCTGATTTTATTACCAAAACTATGGCATGTGAACGATTTTCCTCCTCTTTTATGTTTTATCCATTTAGTCTCGACTGGCTAGTACCATTACTTTGGGTAGATAGCAAATTCTGTAATATCATTTGCATTATTATCTGGTACTCAAATTTTGCCATGTCTGTCGCGCTCCTTTAGTACTTGCAAGAAACTGAGTACTGGAGTTGTAGCGCTACTACATTTAGCCTCCACATGGTTTATGAATAGTGCAGTTTTACTGTTATCTAAGATATCTATGACTCAGCATGTGAGTTGTATCATTGCAATTTCCAGTATTTATCAATCACATCTTCATTAAAGATTCAGAGATATTAGCTTGTGGAATGAAAGAGCCAATTCTGACACCATTGGTGCATCAATTGATGTTTGATTATGCTAAAGTTAGATGTGTGGTGATTGTTAGTGATTGAATTGGTGGACATATATGCTTTGAGCATTAGAACTAGTATTATACTAATGTTTCACTCATAAACCCTTTAACAGAATACGTGCAAACACCTGACTGATAGTGATCAGGGAGGTAATTTCAAAATGTGGCTACATGAAACGTCATGAGACTAATGGTGTCAGTGTTGGCTGCAATCAAATAGATAGGGAATTTCAGTCAGATGGAGATGAGGGGTAACCACAGGGGGAGTGATAGACAGGGGTCCGCATAGAGAGTGATATTGTGACATACCCTCTGTGTAGTACATGAATACATTGTACAAAAACTGTGTCTATTAAGTAAGTTCTATAGAGGGGTTAGTGCCTCACCGATCTTGTATGGCAGCCATGTTGAGGCAATACTTTTGCCAAAAACTTACCATTTCAAGTTTCACCTGTTAGTGTGCTGAAACAACTAGCCAATTTCTCAATCTCAATCTAGGATCAGTAATCAGTAATACATTGGCAACAATTCATGACAATTTACTGTTTTATTTCACGCGTTGTGCTCCAACATGGCCACTGTACATCATTTTGACATAGCAGACTCGCAGTAAATGCCTTCATAAAACCACTGTATATCATGTTTCACATACCAATGATACAGGTACAAACTGAGCACCATTTAAATTTTATATGTTCTGGAATATTATCCTAATAGATTTGACATATAAGCTTATCAATTTTGAGGATAAATAGGTTTGTTACACATGCATTGTTTATTCTACATATGTCCTACTTTTTCTTATATTTTCCTACTTTTGTCCTACCTTTTCAAAGGGGTCTGCCGGACACCCTGGAATGGTATAGTGGCTCCATCATAAACATCTAGATGAATCTAAATTCATCTGTCCACCCAATCTGATGAATCTAAACGATTCATATCTAAATGATTCAACTTTAATGTTGTTTCACTCAAGATGTGGTGAGATAAAATCGTTTTATTTATATTAAAACTATGTGTTTTCTAAATATGTAATTTTGAGTGTAGAAACCAAAGGTCCTGGGCACAGAGCTTGCCTGCTGGGCACAACTTTTTTTGGCCCTTGTGCCCAGCGGGCACACAGTCTCTGAACTGATTTGTCAAGCCCTGGACCTCCTTTGGGCAGGGATGTAAGTCTTCAGGTTTTATCAGGATTTCCTGATTTCTGAAAATTTTGAATGGCATGTATTTTCCTTAGATGAGTGGTAGGAGGGCTGTTTGGAAAAATTGAAGCCTTTTGTATCAAGTAAACGTATGGCTTCCTGATTTTTGCCCATGCCTGACTTACATCCCTGCTTTGGGGAGGTTGTAGGTACATCTATTGCGAAACTTGTCAGTTGAGCGCGAGGACCTTCCTGCAAATCTCCTGGCTTTTGTTCTCAATGAATCTTTCTATAAATTAATATGTGGGTACATGGCATACTTGGGTAGCATTCCTGAAAGTTTGGTTGAATTCCGAGAATTCTAAGATAGCAAAAATCAGTTTTTGCAGCCCCGACAGATTCACTGTTCTCACTGAAGGGCTGGCCAAGTAATCTCCACTCCAGCCTTCGGAGAGCACCCTGTCCCATGCGACGTGAGGAAAGCACCCTGTACCATGCGACGTGAGGAGGCTGGGACAGGGTCTCTGTCTAGCTATCATTGATGACCATATACACTCACATACTCACACTTTTTAAATTTTGATGATCACCTTGCTCTCAAAATGTACTTTTTCTAATCTTCGCCTAAAAGGTGCATCCCAACTTTCCCTTCCCCTATGGCTATGTATAAGGCATACACAGGATAGTTTTACATATGATAATTTAAGGCCAAAAAAAAATAATTTGTTTGTTTCAGGTCACCTGACCCTATCTAACAAAACAGGGCCGACCCTAGATTTTTTTCATCATTTTTGAAGAGGTTATATATTTTTTGGCTATTTATTAGTTAATAGAGTCTTCAGCAAGTCACCGTGAGTCGCTGCAACTTGCCACATAACTTTGTAGCAGTTAAAAATTTGAAGTAAAAAAACCCGTCCTACCCTACCTAATTTTTTTCAACATGTTACCTGAAACAAACAATTTATTTTGTTAGGCCTAATAGTATAAGGCCTGGGCATATAAATTTACCCAACACACAGTTTTGCCCATCCCCATTAAACACACCATTTCCAATCTGATTTGATAATCCTGTATCAAACAACCTTTTCTTCTTTTCCAGTTGCACCCATCAGAGTGGTGTTCACTGCACAGACTGGGGGGCCCCGCCCCAACACCACCCTGCCTAATAGACCAATATACGCCAGGTGTACAGCATGTCGTGGAAGACGTTCAGCGCCCCGGTGAGGATGCCGCATGATTACAACAAACAGACTAAAGCACCAGGTAAGTCTAAGTTACTCTGAGCACCTCATGAGGCCAAAAACAAATTTGTTTGTTTCAGGTAACCTGACCCTAGGGATGTCATTGATATTCACCATATCTAAATATTGGCAACATGAAGCACTCAGCCTACCTGTGTATCTGTCACTATAGTAAAGTGAGCAGTCATCAGGGTCTATGTTTATGTGGTTTGCTCCTATCAATTTCAATGAAATTCCTCTATCTTATGTAGAAAAGGGCATAGATTCCAAAAAACATAGTCATTTCCTTCTGTAATGTATACTCTTTTTCATAACAGGCCGTGTAGTTGGTCATATTTTCCGTGAGGACAATAGTTCTGGGCCCGACACCATCTCTCAAAATTGTTAAAACTATACTAATTCTTACTCAATTAAAATATCCCTTGCAATGATCTAAAGCTAAAAATACAGGTCTTTATAATGTAGCTTGAAACAAATGAAAATTTCAAAAAATTCCCAAAAATTCAGAATTTTCCCCATTTTTCAGTATTTTTTTTTATATATGAAAATTTCTCTCACCTTTTTGCCGTTCATTCTTAGGAATGAACGGCTATAGGAGGGGACCCATTCTTAAATACAAGCTCTCATAGTGGTGCTTCCTCGCTCTCCATGTATAATCCTGTCATAGGTACAGTATTGAGTATGCCTATACCTGGATTAAAATCTGCAAATCAGTCAAGCATAGAAGTGGTGGCAGTGGTGGTGTTGGTGGACCTGTTATTGTAGACCCTGGGGACAGAGTGGTGGTAGCCCTGGACACCTCAGGTAGAGCCATGGTATATAGTATATATAGCCCCCCCCCCCCCCCCCCCCCACCCACCTCTGAATGGTGCTGGTGGCTGTGCTCCTGTGGTGGCCCCATACCTGCCTGGCACCATCTCCCCCAGCACCATGTGGTTCTCTTCTGCTGGTGATGCATTTCTCAGCACCACTGACTATTAACCCACTAAAGGCCACCTACATGTATATTTATGTATACATGTACACATAAGTATGATGCACTTTTTTAGGAGTTTTAAGTGGCGTGGCATTGGATTATTTGGAGTCTTGGGACTGTTTTCCATGTGTGTCGGCCATCTTGGTTTGAGGAAACACAGGGATCCAGGCCATATATGGTCAATTTTGATCTTAAAAAGTTATCAGATGGATGTTAGTGACCATTGGGACACCTCAACTACCCAATTTTATTGTTTGCCATGTGTGTCAGCCATCTTGGTTTTAGGAAACACAGGGATCCAGGTCATTTGTGGTCAATTTTGATCTTCAAATGTTATCAGATGGATATTAGTGACCATTGAAAGACCTCAACTACCTAATTCTATTGTTTTCCATATGTGTCGGCCATCTTTGTTTTAGGATACACAGGGATCCAGGCCATACATGGTCGATTTTGATCTTCAAAAATTATCAGATGGGTGTTAGTGACTATTGGGAGACCTCAACTAGGCTATTTTATTGTTTTCCATGTGTGTCGGCCATCTTTGTTTTAGGAAACACAGGGATCCAGCTCATATATTGTCAATTTTAATCTTCAAAAGTTATCAGATGGATGTTAGTGACCATTTGGACACCTCAACTAGCTAATTTTATTGTTCTCCATATATGTCGGCCATCTTTGTTTTAGGAAACACAGGGGTCCAGGCCATATATGGTCAACTTCGATCTTCAAAAGTTATCAGATGGATGTTAGTGACCATTGGGGGACCTCAACTACCCAATTTTGTTGTTTTCCATGTGTGTCGGCCATCTTTGTTTTAGGAAACACAGGGATCCAGCTCATATATGGTCAATTTTGATCTTCAAAAGTTATGAGATGGATGTTAGTGACCATTGAAAGACCTCAACTACCCAATTTTGTTGTTTTCCATGTGTGTCGGCCATCTTGGTTTTCGGAAACACAGGGATCCAGGTCATATGTGGTCAATTTTGATCTTCAAAAGTTATCAGATGGATGTTAGTGACCCTTGGGAGACCTCAACTAGCCTATTTTATTGTTTTCCATGTGTGTCGGCCATCTTTGTTTTAGGAAACACAGGGATCCAGGCCATATATGGTCAACTTTGATTTTCAAAAATTATCAGATGGATGTTAGTGACCATTGGGAGACCTCAACTAGCCTATTTTATTGTTTTCCATGTGTGTCGGCCATCTTTGTTTTAGGAAACACAGGGATCCAGCTCATATATTGTCAATTTTAATCTTCAAAAGTTATCAGATGGATGTTAGTGACCATTGGGACACCTCAACTAGCTAATTTTATTGTTCTCCATATATGTCGGCCATCTTTGTTTTAGGAAACACAGGGATCCAAGCCATATATGGTCAACTTCGATCTTCAAAAGTTATCAGATGGATGTTAGTGACCATTGGGACACCTCAAGTACCTAATTTTATTGTTTTCCATGTGTGTCGGCCATCTTGGTTTTCGGAAACACAGGGATCCAGGTGATATGTGGTCAATTTTGATCTTCAAAAGTTATCTGATGGATGTTAGTGACCATTGGGAGACCTCAACTAGCCTATTTTATTGTTTTCCATGTGTGTCGGCCATCTTTGTTTTAGGAAACACAGGGATCCAGGTCATATATGGTCAATTTTGATCTTCAAAAGTTATAAGATGGATGTTAGTGACCATTGAAAGACCTCAACTACCTAATTCTACTTTTTTCAAAATGTGTCGGCCATCTTTGTTTTAGAAAACACAGGGATCCAGGCCATATATGGTCAACTTTGATCTTCAAAATTTATCAGATGGATGTTAGTGACCGTTGGGAGACCTAAACTAGCCTATTTTTATTGTTTTCCATGTGTGTCGGCCATCTTTGTTTTAGGAAACACAGGGATCCAGGTCATATATGGTCAACTTCGATCTTCAAAAGTTATGAGATGGAAGTTAGTGACCATTGAAAGACCTCAACTACCTAATTCTTTTTTTTTTAATATGTGTCGGCCATCTTTGGATTAGAAAACACAGGGTTCCAGGCCATATGTTATGAGTTATATGTTATAAGTTATGAGATGGAAGTTAGTGACCATTGAAAGACCTCAACTACCTAATTTTTTTTTTTTTCAATATGTGTCGGCCATCTTTGGATTAGAAAACACAGGGTTCCAGGCCATATATGGTCAACTTTGATCTTCAAAAATTATCAGATGGATGTTAGTGACCATTGGGAGACCTCAACTAGCCTATTTTATTGTTTTCCATGTGTGTCGGCCATCTTTGTTTTAGGAAACACAGGGATCCAGCTCATATATTGTCAATTTTAATCTTCAAAAGTTATCAGATGGATGTTAGTGACCATTGGGACACCTCAACTAGCTAGTTTTATTGTTCTCCATATATGTCGGCCATCTTTGTTTTAGGAAACACAGGGATCCAGGCCATATATGGTCAACTTCGATCTTCAAAAGTTATCAGATGGATGTTAGTGACCATTGGGACACCTCAAGTACCTAATTTTATTGTTTTCCATGTGTGTCGGCCATCTTGGTTTTCGGAAACACAGGGATCCAGGTCATATGTGGTCAATTTTGATCTTCAAAAGTTATCAGATGGATGTTAGTGACCATTGGGACACCTCAACTAGCTAATTTTATTGTTCTCCATATATGTCGGCCATCTTTGTTTTAGGAAACACAGGGATCCAGGCCATATAGCTCACATAGCCATTATCGGCTGGGGGCCGCCATTAGACCCCGAGGGCACTATTACTAACACCTTCAGCCCCCGACTCCGCAGTATATGCCAGGGATGCCTCCCATTGGTCAATAATACAATAGCCATGTGCCGTATATGGTTAACTTTGATCTTCAAAAGTTATCAGATGGATGTTAGTGACCATTGGGGGACCTCATATACCCAATTTTGTTGTTTTCCATGTGTGTTGGCCATCTTTGTTTTAGGAAACACAGGGATCCAGGTCATTTATGGTCAATTTTGATCTTCAAAAGTTATGGTTAGTGACCATTTGGACACCTCAACTACCCAATTTTATTGTTTTCCATGTGTGTCGGCCATCTTGGTTTTAGGAAACACAGGGATCCAGGTCATATGTGGTCAATTTTGATCTTCAAAAGTTATCAGATAGATGTTAGTGACCATTGGGACACCTCAACTACCTAATTCTTTTGTTTTCCTTGTGTGTCGGCCATCTTGGTTTCAGGAATCACAGGGATCCAGGCCATATATGGTCAATTTTGATCTTCAAAAGTTATCAGATGGATGTTAGTGACCATTGGGACACCTCAACTACCTAATTCTTTTGTTTTCCTTGTGTGTCGGCCATTTTGGTTTAAGGAATCACAGGGATCCAGGCCATATATGGTCAATTTTGATCTTCAAAAGTTATCAGATGGATGTTAGTGACCATTGTGACACCACCACCACTAATACCACCACCACACTACTCCCAACCCTCACACACATTCCTTATTTGCATATTTTAATCCAGGCATAGGTTTACTCCATACTGTAGCAATGGGGCAGGATTTTACATGGAGAGCGAGGAAGCACCACAATCAGAGCATATATTTAAGTATAGGTCCATTCCAAAGGCCATAGAGTTCATATATAATGATCTTTTTTCCTTGGATCATCATAGGAATATGCACGGCATTACAGCATTGCTGTGTTTACTTTCCTGAAAGTATGTTATAGATTAATATATTGCAAAACACACAACATATGAAGGGCTTTTAGATTCCGTATTAAAATAATATTTGTTCTGAAAATTTTGATCTACTATCATATTAAAAATGTTGTAAATCAATTCTATACTTCTTAGAACATGATATGAATATGCACGGCATTACAGCTTTGCTGTGTTTACTTTGCCGAAAATATGGGATAAATTTCTAATCCGGGAAACGCACTGCAATTTAACTGCTTTTAGAATTGATATTAAACTCAGAATTGATCGTCAAATTTAAATATGAAACCCTAATATCTTGATCATAGATGACAGATCCTAAATTGAATCCTCTCAATTGCATCCTTAACACGGGCCTCTTGATCATAGATCTTAGATTCTAAATTTTCAATTGAATCCTTAACATAATCTCCTAACCATGGAGCCCTTGTTAAACCCCCACCAAAATGACCAAAAAAATGTGCTGATCAATAACCTGAAATAATTTTTAGGCTATCTATTGGCGCCAATGTGCTAGAAGCGAAAGAGTAACAGTGAGTTTGGCAAAAAATAAGGAAAATCATGACCTGCAGATTTTACTCCAGAACCATGAATTTCAACTTTCCCTCAAATTTTAAGATGCATCCCCTGCTCAGATTTTTATAAAACGTATATTGCTGTGAGCGGCAAAGTGTCTTCTTTAATATGATGTTTTTGGTTTTCTAATATCTTGATCTAGTGAAATATAATCAATAAATATGTGTGCCAAAGTCAAAACTGCACTGCCCTCACAGTGCAGTGTGTGCGGTGGTGATTGTCCTATATTCTGCTCAGTCAGGTGAAAAACCATGGCAGAAAAATGTCATTTAATTCTATCATTAAAATGTTTATATCTTTGGCTATAGTATCTCAATTTTCATAATTCAAAAAGCATTCTATTGGTTAAATGTCAGACTTGTCAACAGTGCAACTTATTATTAGATTATCTACAAATAAAATTTCGGATGCCCAAAGTAATTGATTCTGTCTCAACAATATATTCTTGTTTCTCAGTACACACAAATGTATTAGTACTCTGTCATTGTTGGCTGCTCATGAGTTATTTTTGGGGGTTGCCACTTTGTAGCGGTAATTGTAAGACAAAACACAAATTTATAGTAGACTGTCTCCTCCCTGGTCAAAGGTAGGGAGTATCCTTTGATGTATGGGCTAAAGATAAAGTTACAGGTAAGACGTCACAATGTAGTTTCTACCCGATGGATTAAATTGTATAATTTCCCTGTCCAGGTGGAAAGGTCCATCGTTGTGAGATGTAGGGTACAGAGACATTGGGTTCAAAGCCAGAGAAGGTGAAAATATTATTTAGTATCGGGCACATGCTCTACATGTATGATACTGAAAGACAGGAGCCAGTGTGGTGTTTAAGACTATGTGAGTCCTAGTCTCCTACCTGTAGATCAGAGCGCACAGGATGATTCATGTTGCTCACAGAACTACCGGATAGGTGGCGTCGAGAGAGCTTGTTGGTCAAGTCTGTCTTGGACGTTTACCGCGCTGCCCTTTCTCACCTCTCGCGGCCGGATAACACGGGCACAGTCTGGCCTGGGGCGGGCTGGGCCTTCTGTACTCTGCTCGTGTCAGACTGTAAATCGCCGCTCAGGGCTTGTTAACACAGGGATGGAAGTTTTCAGAATTTTGTCTGATTTCAGAATCTTCAGAGGTTGAGATGACTATAGATCTACCCAATGTTCTTTTCTTAGGTCAGTTTTTTGTAGTATTTTACAATGAATTCAGAACTTCTATGTGTACATTCAGAATTTTTCACACACCCTGACTTACATCCCTGTTAACAGTCTGACGCACTTGCTGGGAAGTGGGGTGGGAAGAAGGCACTGAAACGATGTTCACCTCTTTTGGATCGCAATTTTTCACCTGCTGATAATTGGAATTCCTCTAAAAGTTTCCCTGGAAGTCTGATCAGTTGCCTTTCTATCCCACCGATTTTTGGAATCAGATGGCAGTTATTAAGTACATGTATTTCACAGCAATGTCCTCAATGTGATGCTTGCGGGAAAAGAAATATGATTTGAAAAGGCTTTGTTTTAATAGATGCAAACACTAACTCCCATGACGGTCCCTATCTAACCCCACTTGATCATTTTGCATGAGAAAAATGAAAAGTAAAATGGTATTAATGTAGAAGAGTCTCTCAGAGCTAGCTGACACACAAATAGATGGCAGGTTTTGGCGCCTCATAGCTCTCGACCTCCCGGTAGTAGTACTAGTATCGCGGGCTATGCTGCCTGCTCCTGTAGCGCGGTAATGGTGAAGGCTTAAAAAATTCATCCCCCCTCCCGAGGGGGGAGGCTAAAAGATTTTGACTCCTCTTGAGGAGGGGGCTAAAAGAATTTACCCTCTTTTTAGCTAAAAAAAAAAAGCCCATGCGCTACTATAGATCAAAGAGGGGCGCGAAAATTCTCCGTGCTTCCGCTTTGCGCGTCCGCGTGAAAACCCTCCACCCCGCCCCCCCCCCCACTGTTGATAAATAATGACCACTCCCTTAGCAGTGGTCATTTTCTTTTATCAACAGGGGTGGTGGATTTGAGGGGTGGCGTAACAATTTCAGAAACCTCCTTGGGGGTGGTGTAACATATTTTGCCCCCTCTTGGGGGTGGTGTAAAAGTAAAGATTTTTGGCTTAGAATTTGCCACATCCACAATGATAAAATTACTGATATGTGATTGGTCACATGACCCCCCCCCCTCCACATCCTGGTCAAATGGCCCCCCTCCACATCCTGGTCAAATGACCCCCCTCAACATCCTGGTCAAATGACCCCCTCCCTTGAGTTGGTCATTTGACTGCCCCAATCGTTTCTTGGTCAAATGACCCGCTCCATTGAGTTGGTCATTTGACCCCCCCCCCCAGCCTTTCCTGGTCAAATGACCCCCCTCCAATTCAGTTGGTCATTTGACCCCCTCACTGGAGGGGGGTCATATGACCAGGACATGGAAAGGGGTCATTTGACCGGATATGGAAAGGGGGGTCAAATGACCAACTCAATGGACTGAATACACATTCAGTTGGTCATTTGACCCCCTCTCCTTTCCTCGTCAAATGACCAACTGAATGTGTATTGAAGGGGGGTTTATTGTCCCCATCAAGGGATGCCTCTGTATCTGTCAATATTTTGCTGGAATATGTTAATTCACAGGGTCCCTTTGTCAATTATTTCGGTCAAAAGGGTCAATGCTTGAAATTTATTTTTTACCCCCATATGTTGACAAATCCTGTCGGGGGTGATAGATGCAGAAATGAAATTGGTCATTTGTACTTTTGACCCGCTTTTTCAATCGACCCCTCCCCCTTGCTCAAATGACCTCTACATGTATATTTCCTGCTCAATTTCCTTTCTTCAGCAGTTTTGATAAGCTTATTATGTTAACAATTTGCGGGGAGGGTGTCAGTTAATTGACAAAGGTACCCTGTGAATTGACATATTCAACCAAGGACATTTCTGAAATTGTCACGCCACCCCTCAAACCCACCACCCCTGTTGATAAAAGAAAATGACCACTGCTAAGGGAGTGGTCATTATTTATCAACAGGGGGTTGGTGGGTTTTCACGCGGATGCGCGGAGAATTTTCGTGCCCCTCTTTGATCTATTGTAGCGCATGGGCTTTTTTGCTAAAAAGAGGGTAAATTCTTTTAGCCCCCTCCTCAAGAGGGGTCAAATTTTTTTAGCCTCCCTCCTTGGGAGGAATCTGAATTTTTTAAGCCCTCCCCTGAAACCTACCACTTCAATTATGACTCAATTGAACCTGTGTATAACTACTGTATCAATTATCCAACTTGGCGACTGGTTGTAATAACTTATGTCTAAGTGTTTGGAGAAGCCAATAAACAGTGTTGAAACTTCAAACTGTCCCCCTGTTGATAAATAATGACCACTCCCTAAGTTAATATTTAGGCCTAAAATAGAAAGTATAGTTTCAGCCAAAAATAGAAAACATAGATCTAGCAGTCAAATCAGAAATTCAGTTTAATATCCATTCACTGTATATAAGCTGATTTATTAATTATGGGGTCAATTGACCAAGGCAAGGGGGGGGGGGATTATTTGACCAAAGGGGGGGTCATTTGACCAATTTAATTCCTGCATCTATTTTTGGCCATGTTTCTTACTGTAAACACAGCAAATTTTGTATGTGAGCCTATAATCAAAAATAAGTAGCAATTGTCAATTTAGAAGTTCAATTTAATACCCCCTACAGTACATACCGTAAATCCTCGGTCACAAGCCGGCCCCGGTCATAAGCCGGGGGGGGGGGAGTTCAGGGAAATCCTAAAAGCTCAAATTTTTACCATTTTCTCTTTATTCTATAGTAAAAAAAAAAAACGGTCATAAGCCGGGGGGGGGGGGACTTTGGGAAAAATTTAGAAGCTGGTTTGGGCCCAAAATAGAAAAACAAAATCCGGCTTATGACCGGGGATTTACGGTACTAGCTGTTCTAGCCTCAATAACGCTGGACCGGAAGCTAGACTGTCGACGCACTTGAGTCAATGGTCGCACTTCCGGTTAGACCCAAACGGCTTTCCGTACATTACCTGGGCCACTTTCGCGCTACCCAACCCGGTCGACCGGGTGACTTGATCTGATACATCCGGGGTGTAGCTGTGGTGTATGCCCGATGGGTACAGCCGGTCGACCGGGTTAACCGGATTGGGGCACGCGAAAATGCCCCTGTTGGTCACTCTGAGCCAGTCCCCAAGTACACATCCTACTCACCAGGTGGAGTATGGGTTGGGTATGGTCTTCAGGGAAGGTGGGGGGGGGGCGGTCCCAGATTATTTTTCTATAGAAATAACAGTGCAATGAAGCTAAGGATGTAAGAAGTGCATTTCAGGGATATCTAGATGTGGTGACGTTAGACAAAGTTGCCTAGCATCGTTGTCCCTGGTTCAGTAAATGTCATTTTATGTCTCCTGACGTATGGATCACTGGTGTTATGAAAAAGTGGAATGTTATGGGGGAAAAAAAGAAGAAAAAAAGGGAAAAGAAAACAAGAATGGTACATTCCATAGAACCCTGCGTATAAGATGCAACTCACACTTAAAGCATCATGCACCATACTAAGGGCCGCCATATAATGTGCACTATATTCTAGTCACTTTGATACTGTTCTATAGTTTAATGTCCTCGCCTATAAGGTTCACCCATGGTGGGTAGGCATGACAAGTTATATGTGCCTGGGCTACATAGTACTTGTATACAGGCATGTGATCTTTCATTTCCTCAACCTTTTAGCACCAAGGAAGCATAATGCCTGAAAAAATGTGTTTCCGCTAACCTGAGCCTACCAAGCTAAACAGGGTCGATATTCATTGCCACGATGACCTTAGTCATCGTGGCTTAAATACGTCAAGTATAGCCAGATCGCTGCCCATTCTAGCCCATTTTCTGACTTGCCCCTGGTCTTCAACCCTTGGCTATTTATAATTTTAGACTTGGTTCTACCTCCTGTGAACCCTAGTCTATGGACTGTTAGTAGTAAACCCATAATCCTATTAATTGGCCTTATACAAGTCTAGTGGACATCTGCGCATGTGCCAATACCATCAGAACCCTTCTCTAATGCCCATGTTCCACCATACATAAATTAGTGAATTAACCCTTTAAGAACAGGATCACATGCACACACTGTTTATTGTCATCATGATGCACAAATGCAGCACTGCTATTAACCCTTTAAGAACAGGACCACATACACACACTGTTTATTGTCATCATGATGCACGAATGCAGCACGCCTATTAACCCTTTAAGAACAGGATCACATACACACACTGTTTATTGTCATCATGATGCACAAATGCAGCACGCCTATTAACCCTTTAAGAACAGGATCACATACACACACTGTTTATTGTCATCATGATGCACAAATGCAGCACGCCTATTAACCCTTTAAGAACAGGATCACATACACACACTCTTTATTGTCATCATGATGCACGAATGCAGCACTGCTATTAACCCTTTAAGAACATGATCTCAGAAACACACTGGTTATTGTCATCATGATGCACGAATGAAGCACTGCTATTAACCCTTTAAGAACATGTTCTCAGAAACACACTGTTTATTGTCATCATGATGCACGAATGCAGCACTCCTATTAACCCTTTAAGAACAGGATCACATACACACACTGTTTATTGTCATCATGATGCACGAATGCAGCACTGCCATTAACCCTTTAAGAACAGGATCACATACACACATTGTTTATTGTCATCATGATGCATGAATGCAGCACTGCTATTAACCCTTTAAGAACAGGATCACATACACACACTGTTTATTGTCATCATGATGCACGAATGCAGCACTGCCATTAACCCTTTAAGAACAGGATCACATACACACATTGTTTATTGTCATCATGATGCACGAATGCAGCACTCCTATTAACCCTTCAAGAACAGGATCACATACACACACTGTTTATTGTCATCATGATGCATGAATGCAGCACTCCAATTAACCCTTTAAGAACAGGACCACATACACACACTGTTGATTGTCATCATGATGCACGGATGCAGCACTGCCATTAACCCTTTAAGAACAGGACCACATACACACACTGTTTATTGTCATCATGATGCATGAATGCAGCACTCCTATTAACCCTTCAAGAACAGGATCACATACACACACTGTTCATTGTCATCATGATGCACGAATGCAGCACTGCTATTAACCCTTTAAGAACATGATCTCAGAAACACACTGTTTATTGTCATCATGATGCACGAATGAAGCACTGCTATTAACCCTTTGAGAACAGGATCACATACACACACTGTTTATTGTCATCATGATGCACGAATGCAGCACTGCTATTAACCCTTTAAGAACAGGACCACATACACACACTGTTCATTGTCATCATGATGCACGAATGCAGCACGCCTATTAACCCTTTAAGAACAGGATCACATACACACACTGTTTATTGTCATCATGATGCATGAATGATGCACTGCTATTAACCCTTTAACTTAAGAACAAGATCACATACACACACTGTTTATTGTCATCATGATGCACAAATGCAGCACTCCTATTAACCCTTTAAGAACAGGACCACATACACACACTCTTTATTGTCATCATGATGCACGAATGCAGCACTGCTATTAACCCTTTAAGAACATGATCTCAGAAACGCACTGGTTATTGTCATCATGATGCACGAATGAAGCACTGCTATTAACCCTTTAAGAACATGTTCTCAGAAACACACTGTTTATTGTCATCATGATGCACGAATGCAGCACTGCTATTAACCCTTTAAGAACATGTTCTCAGAAACACACTGTTTATTGACATCATGATGCACGAATGAAGCACTGCTATTAACCCTTTAAGAACAGGATCACATACACACACTGTTTATTGTCATCATGATGCACAAATGCAGCACTCCTATTAACCCTTTAAGAACAGGACCACATACACACACTCTTTATTGTCATCATGATGCATGAATGCAGCACTGCCATTAACCCTTTAAGAACAGGACCACATACACACACTGTTCATTGTCATCATGATGCACGAATGCAGCACTGCTATTAACCCTTTAAGAACAGGATCACATACACACACTGTTTATTGTCATCATGATGCACAAATGCAGCACAGCCATTAAACCTTTAAACCCACTATAGGATTTCTCTATTGGGTCTATGGGAATTCGTTTTGACTGGGACTTCTCTATGTGATGTATAGAAATTCTCTATGAGACTTCTATATGGGACTGGGACTTCTCTATTGGACTTCTTTATAGGATGTATGGGACTTGTCTGGGAATTTTCCATTAGATTTTCATATTGGACTTCTCTTTATGACTGGGACTTCTCTTTGGGGTCTATGGCACTTTTATTTATTACTGGGACTTCTCTATGGGATCTATATAAATTCTCTATTAGATTTTTATATGGGACTTCTCTATTGGACTGGGACTTCTTTTTGTGACTGGGACTTCTCAATGGGACTTATTTATTGGATCTCTGCAATTCTCTAGGACCTCTCCTTTAGATTTTTCATGGGACTTCCCTTTATGACTGGGACTTCTCTGTGGGATCTGTCAGACTTCTCTCTGGGACTTCTCTATCAGACATCTCTATGGGACTTCTCTATGCAATCAATGGGACTGCTCTATAGGACTTGCCTATTATATTCTTATATGCAACTTCCCTATTGTACTGGGACTTCTCTATGGGGTCTGGGACTTCTTTTCATGACTGGGACTTCTCTATGGGATCTATCAGACTTCTCGCTATGACTTCTATATCAGACTTCTCTATGGGATCTATGGGCCTGGGACTTCTCTATCAGACTTATGTGATCTATAGGACATCTCTGGGACTTCTCTATAGGATCTATGGGACTTCTCTGTAGGACTTCTCTATTAGACTTCTATATGGGACTTCTGTATTGCACTGGGTCTTTTCTATGGGACTGGAATTTTCTATGGGACTTTTCTATTGGAGCTATAGGACTTCTCTGTAGTACTTTTCTATTAGACTTCAATGTGGGATTTTTCTATTGGGCTGGGTCTTCTCTATGGGACTGGGACTTTTCTATGGGACTTCTCTAGGATCTATTGGACTTCTCTATGGAATCTATGGGACCTCTCTATTAGACTTCTAATCAGTTTAAGAAAATCTTAACCTTTTAAGTCAACGTGGCATTACAGCTATGCTGTACCTGTTTTACAGACTCAAACACTACAAACCATTCTTTAAAATCCTTAAAAATCAAACATTAAAATTGTCTCAAAATCCTTAATATTTCTCCCCTCGTTTAATTCTACTTTTGATTTTGATTTTTCTACAAATCAGGGACGCAAATCTTCAGGGTTTCTTCTTACACACACTAAAAAAATCGACAAGGCAAACCTAACGTGTGTTTTACATATACGCTTTGCCTTGTAGGATAATTACCGTAATCTCTCGCATATAAGGCGCATCTTATACGCCAAACAAAATTATGCTGAGTCTTATCTGTGGGAGGGACATTGCCTTGAATTTGGGGTGCGCCTTATAGGGGGGGGGGTATTTTTACTATAGAACAGTACTAAAGTAACAAAAATCTGCCCTTAGAGGTGCGCCTTATATGTGAAACAGACCTCCCTGAGTTGGGGGTGCGCCTTATAGGCGGGGTGCGCCTTATACGCGAGAGATTACGGTACTTTCTGTCCAGTTACAGGAAACACTGATCCATTTTCTCCATTGGCCACAATCATGGTCCCACACATGTTGCAAACATGATATGGATAGAAGCGCGTTCCACCACCATCTCAATGACTTAGCGCTGAGGCGTCAGTCAACTCACACACACCGTGCCTTGCAAACACTGCGCTTCCCATGAGACTTTTCAATGGTCACAAATTTGGTCTTTACTTTGCTAGCAGAGCCCTCATAATAGAAGTTTGATCCTCAGATTAGAACCCTATCAAATTCTATCTAATCTGGGTTTGTTCACATGTAAGCTATATATTTGTTCAAGATAGTTTGTCTAGGCGTAAGGTGCCTGTACCCCAAAATAGAGATAGATTTATGCTTCATTGACAAAGGTGGGCAGGATAAAATGCCGATCATAGATTTCAATTTGAATTTTCAAAGATACAGTTGTGTCCCCCCCCCCCCTTTATACTCAAGAAAAAAAATCGATTTACAATATTGTGGTTTGCATCAAAAATACTTTAGTTGTCACAGTCCCTACTTCTTCAAATTGTACATGTATTGGCATCTGAATATTGGAAGGTACTATTATTGTACCAAAAATTGTCTTTTTAGCATTGGAAAGCTAAAAAAAAAAAAACAAAAAAAAAAACAGTGAGGTGATTTATTTCCTCTGTGTGCAGCTTTAGTTTTGAATACAGGCTTAATATATTGCGGCAATGCCTCTTCCATGGCAGATTGACATAGCCCCTGGTCATGGGGCCTGAGATTCCAGCTATTTCACTGCAGCTTAAGACCCCCAGAGATTGTGTACCTGCCACTGTGATTTGCAGGTTTACCTTCACCTACCCCAACATGAACATGTGTGTACACTAAGGAAAATCAGAAATCAAACTCTAGTTAATATACATGTAGTTGTATCAGTGAACGTGATTGAGCAGTAGGAAGCCATTTCTTACTAGACTTTTGTCCATGGTTAGTCAGAGAAAATTTGAATTTTCATCTTGTTCGTCAGAAAATGAAGCAGGTATCGGTCGGACTTATCGGTGGTGATATGTCCTCATCATTTTGCAAGTAGTTCACTATATATAGTATGCCGTGGTCCTTAAATCTATGGGATGCATGCTAATAATAAACCTTTGATCTGCACATCTGATGTCTTTGTTGTAGGTTTCGGGACAGCAGGGCCCCAGGACTTTGGAACACCTCGACCTTCTCATGTAAAATCCAAGGTCATCCACAAGGAGAAGCTCACCACCCTCCAACATAGCCCCGGCCAACAAGGTAGGAATGTTCATTAAATTGTGTGACTTATTTCAACTTTATAGATCTGCCATAAATCCTCCGATGTAAGCTGCACCATAATACTTTAATGTGTGGTAATAATTATCATGCTTATTGCGACTACCGTAATCTCCCGCGTATAAGACGCGTCCTCTATGCCAAACAAATGCCTGGTGCGTCTTATAGGATTTTTTCAAGTTGGGTGTGCGTCTTATACAAGGGGTAATTTTACTATAGAACAGTACTGGATTGACAAAAATCACCCCTAAAAGGTGCGTCTTATACGCGGAAATGCATGTAATGAGTTTGGGGTGCGTCTTATACGCGGGAGATTACGGTAATAGGAGTTTCCCAAAGTCAGGGTGTGGCTTATACAAGGTATTTCACACTATATAACAATTTTGAACTGCCAATTTTCAAGACCTAGCTGTGGTTTATAACTTATCCTCAAACTCAGGGTGTGGCTTTAATGCGAGGGCGCAGCTTATACGCGGGAATTTACGGTTTACATTTACCCTTAGTTATGAGCCTAAGATCTCGCATATAGGCCACAGCTTATACATTTGTACCTAAACTCAATACAGCTAAGAGGTATGATGCATCTTCTAGGCGAGGTTTTACAGCCATGGGCTCTTGTGTTTTCTTGATGAGAGAATGAGTTTCCAACTGAGAGCACTCTGACCTGTGCCTTGTATGTAGGCACCTCTGAGTGCCCAACCACTTGTAAAACACTTGTACTAATCGGTTTACTCACCTGATACCCATTCCAGTGGAGTGTACCTTTAATAGACAGTTTTAAGTTATTACCATGTAGAGTTATCAGTAATGCAGTATACTTGATTTAACAATAAGTAATTAATAAGTTGGGAAAGTGGTGGACTTTCCAGACAGTAAAACCCTGCATATCAGCCGCAGCTTGTAGACTATTTCAGACCCTTGGTGCAGCTTATAGTACCAGCCTGAATGCAGGGTGCGACTTATAGACAGGATTTTACATATTAGACTATAGTAATCAATGGCAACATTCTCAGACCAAGAGTGTGGCTTGTACATACAAAGCCAGGGACTTGGGTTGTGGCTTATGCAGAGTTGCAGCTCATACATGAGGTTTTACAGTACTGTAATTGTAAAACCCTCGTAAAAGCTGCGGCTTATAGACCATTCCAGACCCTTGGTGCGGCTTATGGGATCACCCTGCACTCAGAATGTGCCTTATATACGGGGTTTTAATACTAAAGAACAGAACCTTGATTGAAACTTTCAATAATCAGGTGTGACATAGCTTTTGTCAAAGTTGATGTTACAGCTCAAACATGGGTGCGGTTTATATGTTAGGTTTTATGGTAGTTGGTTGTGCCGGAGGGATAGCTTACATGTTATACGCGGTACAGAGAAAGCCGGGTCAATATTGAATGCTTTCCGGGCATCAAAGGATTAGTCTTACACCAAAGTCAGAGCAGCCAAGCCCAAACATCCAGGGTTTCGCTTCGCTCATGGCGTAATAACAAATCCGTATGGTCAAAGGGCATGCCTAATTGTGGGTCTCAATCACATAAGTGTGCCTAAGGGCCTGTGAATACAGTTGTATATTCCTAGAATATACACACACAAGGATAAAATACAGTACAAGTATGTGTTTAATGTCAGCTTGATGATTGAATCAGGAAATGCTGAAGAATTCCCATATTTAATTAGAAAAAAAAGACACATATCCATAATTTCAACACACATTTGATAAATCTATACTAAAAATAAAAAAAAAAATATATTAGGATAAATAAATATATGAGCTTCATAAGTGCTATGCAACACTGAAAATTTCAATTTCATTTTAAGACCCCTGGTATTAAGTATTCAGATAAAATCTGAACCACGAGCTCAGGTAGACCCTATAAACTACAGTAGGCCTCTGAAAAACGTATAGTCACGGCCGATGCATTAGTTTTACAGTTTTACTTTTCAAGTCATATAATTGAAGAATATTAAGTCCTCCATACTAAGCTGAGCCATACCATAATTATTACCTACTCCCTAATGTGTATATACTGCCTCTGTGCCCACCACGAATTAGGGTATTAACCTAACACACCTGATCCTACAACCTGCAGAGATCAAAGACCCCTGGTTGCGTAACGCCCTCAGGTCAGATTGATGCACCAATTCAGTGCTGGCGAGTCTTTTCACCAGCGCTGCACTGGAGCATCATGCTGATACTTCAGGAGTGTATCGGCCCTGTCAGGTTAGCATGATGCATGAATGCAGCACCGGCAAATTACTCGCCAGGGCTGCATCCATACATCATGACGACCAATGGGCATAATACATTAAAGCGCTTTCAGTATGTGACCCTTAAAGGGTTGGATGCCAGTGCCTTTCACCCTTTGAGTGCTGACAAAGAGGGGCACCAGTGCTAATTGGTGTTGGTACTAGTCTTCAGCCATTACCTCGTCACAGACCCACCAGTGAAAGGCTGGCCTTTTGTGGTATTTTATAACTGGTTTAGGGAACAGTTTAAATATATTAATCCTTTAAGGAGAGATTAATATGTTATGGACATTGGTTGCGGTGATGCATAAATGAAGCTTTAGTGAATAACTCGCAAGGGCTACCTTCATGCATCATGCTGATTCTACAGGGTTGATGCACTCCCATAGGGTCGGATTGATGCATCAATGAAGTGCTGGTAAGCAGACTTGCCAGCACTTCATTGGTGCATCATGCCAACCAGTGTGCATGATGCACTCCTACATTAGCTCCCCTTAAAGGGTTGAGCAGGGGAAAGAAAGGAGGCAAAGTGTAGAGGCCCTAGGCGTGCATGGTATGTGGTAGGGAACGCGTTTGGTAATGTTTAGCCATCACAAAGACACTGGCCATGGAAACTGCCATTTTGGAACATGCTTCTCATTTTTGGTCTTGTATGCTCTGCCATTACTGGAAGACCTCAGCATAGAATCCGTGACTTATACTTGAAACAAACCTCTGGAGAAGCTTAAAAGTAAAGCGTTCCCCAAAGAGTGGCACAAATCAACCCCGGTTTTAGGAGAGGCCCAAAGTCTAGGTGCGGCATAAAGGCAAAGTGCAGCTTATAGACAGGGCTTTATAGTAGTAAATTCTGGAGGTGTGGTTTGTAACAAGTAACACAGAATAAGGATTGCATCCAGGTGACCCAGGCGAGCTATAATTCAGAGGGGAATAGATGTTCTACCATAGCTGTGTGGAGCTGGGCAGGTTGATCCCATTGAACCCTATGTTAACCAGAAGGAGGCACTGGGCAGGTGATCTGCTGGATCACCGCCCAGTTCTAGGCCTACTCTCAAAGTCTAGCCTCCCTGTTTAGTGTATAAATGAAACTTATCTTATATCTAATTCTAAAAGAAGGGCCCACTGTAAAGAATGATCAAGTTATATAATACTATGACAGGGTGCTATCCATTCCTTCCTATTAACAGGGAATGGAACATAATAGCCTAGCCCTAGTATAGTACTACTAGTAATAGTACTACTACTACATGCAGGAGTGCAGGTAAACAACCCCTACCAGGTCAGCCTTACACTTGACTCAGTATTGGGTCACTAGCTTGTCATACTACCTGACCTTGTGATTTTGTATGGTTTTACAGAGCTGGCATTAGAGTTTTTTTAACAAGGGGGGGGGGTAATCTTGGAAGGCTATGGTAGAACACTGATCACTCACTGTGTGTCGGGTTGGGCCGGGGATCACCTCCACACACGGTAGTGATCAGTTAGTTCACAAACACAGGTTGCCCCCCCCCCACTTCCCTTTTATTCTTTGCTGTGGGTAAGTTTCTACCACCCTTTCTTTTTCCATGTATCAAAATAAGTACAGATACACTTTACTCCCATGTTTAAGGGCAGGGTATGTAGAAATGCTACCTTGACCCTGACATCAGTGACCACAGGTAACACTGAATTAACACCAGTAATCCCAAAGTGTGGGGAAACAAGACTACACCAACTAGTCAAATACCTGGTGCTTTTAGGGTACCCTTGTAGAGCAGCTTTGTTAACATTGGACTTAGATCCTCATTAGTTATTCAGTCATTAGGGAGTCAGTAGTGCTGGTTAGAGAGAGAGAGGGGGAATGGGTCTTTGTTTTATATGCACATATACTGTAAGTGTGCACTGACACCTTGGTCCCTCTGGACCAACCCTGATCTACCTGAACCCTTTTAGGGCCTCTAGGATCATGCTCCTTGATTGGTATGCTGTAGTGCTGCTGGTGAGTCTACGTAGCACCACTCTATGGGTGCATCATGTATTGGAGATCTCATCTATGGCATCAAATTGACACAAAACCTTGTAAAGTAATCGAGGGGCGTGGGAGTCTAGCCCCATATCCAGTGGATGCACCTTTTGGATTTCACTGAGTCTGTTATAGCCCTCTGACAAAATACCCCATGAATTTGACGGGGAACTTGTAGTATTATTAGTAAAAATTTAGAATATGGCTTATCAGATCACCAGGACCAAACATTTATAGAGAGAACACGATATGATATATCCCTGACCAATATTTAAAATCCTAAAAAAAAAAAGTATTAGGACACCCGCCTGGTCGAAATTAACTCACTGTCATTCGATGTAGAAATGATTAAGGAGAAAGAAAATGTTCAGTATTCAGGTATGCGACTGCGGACGAGATTAAGCATAGACCTGTTGGAATCTCACATTCTCTGGGTTCAGATCAGCTCACGATGTGAGAGACCCATGTGCTGGGAGGAGAGGGGGTGGGGGGGGGGTTAGTTTGAGAGGGATTAGCTCAGTTTAGGATCTCTGTCTCAGCCGGCTTATCGGCCGTTAAGCCGCATGTAAAGCCAAAGGGGGTCCCAGTGTGTATAAGGCTCTGCTGCCAAATGGAAGGTCATTCTTGTACACAAAATCAGAATGAGAAAATATATGACACGGATTTTAGGGGAGTTTCAGATTCTAGTTACTAGATTCTATTCTTTTTCGTTTTTATCAGTGAGTAGCAACTATAGATCTGTTTCTGTAAAATATGCCCAAAAGGATTTAAGTGGATTCAATGAAAATGTGAACAACAAAAAAGGGGATACCTCGATCATACCCACGAATATGTTTTTGGATGAATAGATGTAAAATTCAGAAATCAACGACTGTCCCATACAACTTTTACCGTTTTTTTTTTTTGCATAACACTTTAAAATCAAAGTAACTATATATTCAAAGAAAGTTAGTTTTTCAATTGTAAGTCATAAATGAGGTATACACAACATAAACCTACACAGTATTAGAGATCACAGAAAAAGATCAACAGACTTAGCTTCAGATCTGGGAATGGATTAATAACCAAATGGCACCCCATAGGTTTTAGCTGTTCATAGAGTCCTGTTGTGCTCACATATGGGTATCGATTGTGACCATCATAAGGGAAACAAAAGCTTAACTGATTATAAGGAAAGTGGTGGGGGAGGGGGTGGAGGTTGAGTAAATCCTCGGTGAGTGAGGCTTAGGAGACGTGTGTGGGGAACCTAACCCTTTAAAGCTAGTATGATACTCTGCAATTCATGTTCATTTGCCGTCATGATGCACCGATGCAGTGCTGGCGAGTCTACTCGCTGTGCTGCATTGCTGCTGCATCCTGACTCTTTGAGAGTGCATGATTTTACCCCGTAGGGTAGGGATGATGCAAACGTAACACTGGTGAGTTACTTCCCAGGGCTACCTACATTCAGGCATCAAGCCGGCCAATCACATAATTCAGGGAACCACTTAAATGGTTAACAGTCCGACATTGGAGCCTGGTTCCCAGCAGGTGGTTGTATGGGTTCTGGTCTGGCCAAGGGACCCAGTGTGTGAGACAAGGCTGAGAAGTGGTCAGTTTGTGACTGACCAGTCACTCAGAGACCATAGAACTGTCACATGGACTACCTTTACCTACATTGACTATCTACAGAACCAATTCTCTCAAGGAATAAGGCAGCATATATGTGTCTATATGTCCTATCTATAGGGGACTAGCGGAATATATTTTAATCTGGTGAAAAGAAAATCCGCTCCATTCACTACGGAATCTATAGGATGCAGCTGGTACCCATCTTAAGAGTTCTCTTATCAGTGCCTATCTAGCCAGTACCAGATTAAGCAATGGACGTGCACACTGGACAATGTAACCGAGCGGAATAGAAACCTGGGAGGACTAAGGCTCATGATGTATTGATCTGTCTTATCAAAGGAATATATTTACCTACAAAAAAAATTCAGAAAATTTGTATAAATTATGTAAATCTATATGTGATGGACATTCACTCATCCACAGATGCAAGAACTGCAGTGACAAATGCCTTCTGAATGTCCTATGCACTGAAGAAGTCGACTTTCTGTGGTCAGATCAAGTGTATTGCACACATCTAGAGGGACTTCACAGAGGTTCTGGAGTACTATAGCTGATTGAGATCCAAGCTTCAAGCATTGAAGCAAACTCAGGTTTTGGTTCTATGACCACTGCTTACAACATGATTGATTAAGCAGAACCTGCCTTGTCAAGTGGTTGCTCTTAGATTGATGATAAAGATCTTTGATGGCTGTCAGGGTTATAACACCAGCCTTTGCTCATTCTCTGAGTGATGACATTTACCCTTGGTTGATCTCAGAGTGCTTACATCAACGACATTTGATTGGCCTTAGAGTGAAGACAATGATCTTTGATTGATCTCAGAGGAATGACAGTGACCAACAATCATTGATTGACCTTTGATTGACCTCATTGTGATATCAACACCTTTGATTCATTGACCTCATAGTGATGACACCAATGATAATTGATTGATCTCAGAATGAAGACAACAACATTTGATTGGCTTATTGAATTGTGAGGAGCCCAACCATTGGTTGGCTTGTGTGATAAACGACCTTCATTGACCTCAAAGTGATGACTTCAGTGATCCTTGAATAACCTTAGAGGTGTAACCTTCATTAACACATCTACTCTCACTATGCCTGGTAGTGTGTTAACGTCTAGGCCCAGAGGAGGGCTCGGTGCTGGGAGTGCGGGGGACTATAACAGCCACTACAGTAAAGTACTCCGCGAGGTGCTCGCTCGCAGAGAGCGGGAACGAGCACAGCGCAGGGAGGAGGAGCGGCGCAGGGACCAGCGTACCATCTCTGAGTGGCTCTTTGCTGGTTGTCATTGTGAGTAGCTCAGGAGTGGAACTTTTGTATAACTAATGGCAGAGATTTCATCGTACTACTGAGGATTGAAGATGATTTCTTCTCTTACTTTTTTAATTTTTTTCCCTTAAGAAATTCGAGGTCAATGTCCGAAAGATATCAATATCAATCATGAACACATCCAAACATGTAAAATTGCTTAGACTAAATCAGGAGCAGGAAAGAAAAGGTATCCCACGAGAGGGTTCATTGGCTATATTTTCTGCCTATCGGTTCACAATTATTATACAGGTATCAGTGAAATGTAACATTGTGACATTAACCAATTACCAACGAAAAAATTGAATTGAATTGAAAGGGTCTCTAGAAATCGCATACATTTACCCTGAGTATATAGCATTACATTAAACCACAACAACTTTCATCTTGGCCACTTAATGGATTAACTTCCTTGAAATGAGAAGTTAATCCATTGAAGCAAGCATTGTTTCAAGTTCCCAGTTCAGAACTGTGGTAAAAAAAAGTATTCATTATTTGGTTCAATAAGCAGATTTCAAATTTACATCAAAAACTTAAATCATGTTGTACCCATTATAGTTTAATGAGGTGTTTGATTAGAGAAGTTAAGCTCCTTTAATTACCTTAAAGACGGTGGTTAAGATAAGTATTGACCAGTTATGTACTTATATCTGTATTGACCAGCCAAGTGCTTATATCTAAGTACATACTTCAAAGATACAACTTAAATTTTAACCCTTTAAGCCTTAAGGGCCGCGTATTGATTTAGTGAACCACATCAATTCGTCCTCATCATGCATGGCCTGGCTGGGTCCTCCTAGTAATTTGCCATGTACTGCATGCGTCATACTGAGATTTTGAAGTTCAAGCATTCCCTATGGGTCGTTATGATGCATTAATGCAGTGCTGGCAAGCCGACTAACCATCACTGCATTAGTGCATCATGACGCTAAGCAGTAGCATATAGTAAGGGGGCCAGGCGGGGCTGACCTCCCCCCCCCCCAACTTACAGGTAAGTCTTGTTTAATTTCAAAATTAATGCAAGTGAGTGAGTGAGTGAGTAATAGATGTTTAACGCCATTTCGACAGCTAAGGTCATATTCATGGCGAGAACTACATTACACAATTTCACAGGGGAATGTGTCAGTGCCCGCGCATATGTGCACCACACACATCCTGAGGGGATAGGAAAGAGTAGAAATAGACCCTTTTAAGTGGGCTAGGGAGGCCCGCAAAAATAATGCAAAGGTCTCCTATACATAAAAAAGCCTACCATAGCACATTAGGTATAAAGCTCATCAGTTGTATAAGGTGCACTCTAAATTGAACGAAATCATATAATGTGCTGGTAGGGGTTGATTCTGAAGAACTGGTCTATGATAAAGTAAATTCCATGTATCAGGCGCACCTTGACTTTGGGCTGAATCCATGAGGCATAGGATGCCTCATAATCCGCGGCTTACATACGAGGTACTAGAGAACATATAATCATAGGCGCTCCCCAAACCAAGACCCTTGACCCCACCCCCAATAAAGAAATGTTGCCTACGGGGAACCAGAAGGTAGCCCTGAAAGGGTTAATAAGGGCTAAGTCCCAGGTCACCAAACAGACGGCTTATGTAGATGCATTTCACAGCCAAGGTGTGGGTTTAAAACTTCTGACAGATTAGTAATGCTTCTTAGACCACCAGTGTTCCTGAAGGAGAAAAAAAAAGTATGAAATGTGCCAAACACACCAACTTCACTTGGTTCCCGGGATTGATAATTTTACACAAACCCAGACATGGCATTTTCAAAGCCGTAAGTGTTCGGTTTGAAGTCAGTGTGTTCTATGGATCAAAAATGACCAAAGTAAACTTGGAACTTCACAGATCAGTCTATTTTTATCATTCACCTAACTTAGATATCTAAAATCACTGGTTTAGGTTATTGTATTGTGTTAAAATCATGCCCATATTAAAGCCTAAGTTAAATAAAAAAAATTAAAAAAAATTTGTATGATGTTGCCAGTGGGTAGGTGGAACAGGAAGGGTGTAGGAACTCAGCCTTGTATGACTTCACCAGAGATAAAAGGGTTAAATGAAGTGTATCGGCGGTCCCACAGATATTTCCAGTCTAATGGTTGTGTGTAACAGTTATATTCAGTAACAGATGGTCAGTGAAAGCAACTGGCAGTTGTAGAATTAGAGTGTTCTGAGTCTGTCTGGAATCATGGTTCTATAGTGTAAAAGACTCATTCTCTGTGCTTAAATTTAATAGGGCAGACTGTCAGACACATTTGTTAAAGGGGAGAGGAGGTGTTTGGAGCTAGAGTCCACTACAGGGTTATGGACATTGTAGTAAGGCATTGGGTAGGGTTAAGCACCAATTGACCGGAACAGGAACTACAGTAGCACCGTACTGCTGTGCTTTCAGCCCCTTTAATAACATGGGGTGTATCCCAAATTGAAATATGGGTCTAATATCATTATAATTATGTGGATCAACACTGTAAAAGGTATGCCCGCGAGGGGGTGCGTGGGCGTACCTTTTATCGTGTTGATCCACATATGTAGATGATACTGCATAGGATGGTAGCAAAAATGATGGGCTTTCCATTTAATATAACCAGCGCCTACGGCGCTGTGATCATGGGCAAAATTATAACAGAAACTTGATTGGGTACATGCATTAGAAAAATGATGTACAGATATAATTGCTGACAGCCCTGCAGTATTTTCCCTGGAGTATCATATACTCGGTGCTGAACGTGACGAACATTCTGTTCTGGCCACGGGAAAGTGCTGCAGCGTCTCACACTCACGGCAAAGTTTGGTTTTTTGCTGAACCCTCAGTTGCGTCATAATCATGATAATGAAGCATGCTGGGACTGCCTTAATGAGAGGGGGGTAAATCAAAGATTCAAGTGAAAATCAAAGCTGTTATTCCTATTTGACAAATCAGCTTGAAACTTGGGAGTGAAATGTTATTCTCATAGTTAGAAAGGTTGAAACAGTAGGTGTAGAATGAATAAAAATACAAAGTTTGGGAGGGCAAGAGTCAGGTCAGTGCGTGAAAATAGCAGACGAACAGACAGACTCGAGTCCTCGTCAGTCGGAAGTGGGGGAGGTTTCATAAATAAGGGGGTTAAAAATTTCTTATGATCACTTGGTACAATACAGTGCTAATGTTCCACAACTTTGGTGACTTGTCAGTAATTAAATTATTGCTAGTACAACCCAGAACTAACACATGCTGTCCATCTAACATAGCTTGTATCAGCCCCATTCATGGACTTTTCCTAAGTATAGGCGCATTTTTGCACATACCGTAATCTCCCGCGTATAAGGCGCGTCTTATACGCCAAACAAAATGCTGCTGGGTCTTATACGTGGGAGGTAAATTGCCTTGAGTTTGGGGTGCGCCTTATAGGGGGGGTATTTTTACTATAGATCAGTACTAAATTAACAAAAATCTCCCCTCAGGGGGGCGCCTTATATGCAAAACAGCCCCCCTGTGAGTTGGGGGCGCCTTATATGCGAGCTGCGCCTTATACGCGGGAGATTATGGTAGATACGATAACTACCCAATTTTTGTCTATTTGTGCCTAGGGCTGTAGAGCTCACCCAGGCCTGGGCAGTACCTGCAGTGAGTGGACCCGGTCTGCCTGTGTGCCAGGCATCCACACACCTGCCACTGGTAGTACACTGAAAATGACAAAACTGAACATACCAAAAATCAGAGAAAAGGCTCCATAACTTACATGTTCATTTTCTTTTGTATTAGCAGGGGTGTGAAATCTCCGCGGAAACGCGGAAATCCGCGTTTTTGATGCTCAGAAAGACCATTCTTGAGATCTATGCAAATCCACTGAGAAAAGAAATTACCATTTGTAGGGGGGGGGGTCTGACTTAAAAATTTCTGCCAATGTCATTCCAGATTGAGAATTTTTGGCCTCCAAATGGTAATTTCAAACATCCCTGTACAACAGTGTGTGTTATATTCTGCTCAAATAACAGAACAACTTTTGTTAAGCTTTATCCTACATGAAAAACATTAACTAGCAAGCAGTATATTACACTTCAGAGGAAATGGGTTTCGGGATTTCACACCCCTGATTAGGCAGTTTTTGCATGGTGTCTTTCTATTGACATGAATTTTGTATTGATATTTTGATTATTTCAACTTTGGGCCGAACTCGCTACCAAGAGGTACTGGGTTGTTTCAAAGAGTAGTCTATGCTCATGGTGCCCTCTGTCATTATACATACGTATCATAACTATGTACCGTAAACTCCCGCGTATAAGACGCGTCCTCTACGCCAAACAAAGGGGTAATTTTACTATAGAACAGTACTGAATTTACAAAATTGAGCCTTAAAATGTGCGTCTTATACGCGAAAATGCATTTGCTAAGTTTGGGATGCGTCTTATACGCGCAGCGCGTCTTCTACGCGGGAGATTACAGTAGTCATTTTGCAAGAAGCAAATCTGCATACCCAAAATAATTATTCTCGTTCCTCAGGCTGTTATTCTGTATTCACATTTTTTCAGGTGGCATTGTACCGAAACTTGGTATGAATCTGTACATTTCAAACAATGCATTCACTCTTACTAACTCCGGATTGGGGCATGTCTACTTCATAACAGGATGCAACTTTAATTACCACGGCTGAACAATTCTAAGTGGTGCAGTGACATCTTCATAACACTTTTGTACAATTCTAAGGGGCATGATAAATCCTTGATATACGACACAGATTTCAACTACTTGTCTCCTTTAAACTGTTCCTTTTAGATTGACACAGACTGTACCGGGAGCTATCTTGGATTGATTTAGGATTAGATAAACATGCATGCCGAAGTCCCCTGTAACTAGAATATTGAAAGCATAACATTTACAATTAAACGATGAAGTATTGGGCATGTTGCATGAACTTTACAATTTAAATTGTGAGCTACCTGTAAATATGTTTAACACGAGACGGATACATTATGTATAATATATATTCTACCTTTTGTACATAATCTGAAATGGCTACCGTAATCTCCCGCATAGAAGGCGCAGCTCACGTAGAAGGCGTACCCCTGAGGGCAGACTTTTGTCAGTTTAGTACTGTTCTATAGTAAAAATACCCCCCCCCTATAAGGCGCACCCCAAACTCAAGACAATGTCCCTCCCGCATATAAGACCCAGCAGCATTTTGTTTGGGGTATAAGACGCGCCTTATACGCGGGAGATTACAGTATTAATGATTAATAGTTTATAAGTGAGGATAATGTTGCACATTTTTATTGAACACCATCGATGGTTTTCCTTTTATGATAAGTCCATATTCACGTTTAGGGCATATAGTATTTCCGTTAAACATATTTCAAGTTTTGTATTCTTGTATTTGTTGTTTGATCCTGGATGTTTGATATATCAAACATCGAATACAATTATGAATATGTACATAATCTAGCTTGCATACACTGGTACTAACGGTGATAAGAGACTTGTCCCCTGTGTGGTCTGAAATGTGAAATGATCAGAGACGATCAATGCCTTCCATCTCATTGACTGTAATCTCCCGTGTATAAGGCACGTCTTATACGCGGGGTTTTACTTCTTCCTGGATCCACAGGGCCTTAGGTACACATAGGTTTTTGAATTTTGAAAGTCCATTCAGTAGAACTAAAGTTCTGACTTAATTTTTTTGACCATATTCCAAAATTCAAGGTGCGTCTTATAAGCATGATGCGCCTTGTATGCTGGAGACTACGGTAAAAACCATAAGACTTGATATCCTCTTTAGGACCTTGATTTTCTTCCTGAAATTGGCGGGGTGGGTCTCCTCCTTTTCGGTTGCGTCCCTTCCTGAGATCCTGGATGTGCCACTTCATAAGAATTATGAACATATATACCAAAGATAGACCTCCAGATGCTGTTATAATCGCTTTGTCAATTTTACATGAGTCTACCAATATCATCCATTTGATACCACTCGTACCATCTAATACCATTACCATATAAGTTTAAACTATGAACTTATCCATGTCTATTTGTTGTAGGTGCAGAAGTCACAGTCACCTCATCTCACGGCAGCACATCTTCAGGTAGGTCCTAATACAAATCCCATCTCTTAACCTCTATCGTCGCATCCCGCATATAACTATAAGGCACAGCCTGAGTTGAAAGAAATGTCATAAGGCGCACCCAGGGCTTGATTTTTGAAGGTTTAGTACAGGTGTAGTAAAAGTGTCCTGCCTATAAGACACCCCCCCCCCCAACGCAGGCTGATCCTATATGCTGCCATGGTTTTTGGACAATATCAAATACGTGAATGTCGTTAATCATGCCCATTTGCTAAATGGGACAAGTGTGAAAACCCGTCTGTGCCTCGACACTACCTTGAATCAAATGGCTGGGTTCCCAACTGCCGACCTCCAGTAACTAAGCCCGGACAAAAATGCAGTAGAAAATCAGTATTTAAACAGTAGAAAAACAGTGTGGTGTGACATTAGTCATTCAGTGTGTATGCAGCATCAGAAACAGTACCGTATCAGCATCTACTGCCATTCTACTGCTCAGCACACAGAACATGGCAGTGGTGGTTCAGTAGCAGAACAGTAGTATTAGCAGCATGCAAGCGGTATTTAATCAGTTATCCCAATTATGTTAATGAGATGGCAGCATTTAAACAGTATCTGCTGCACAACCATATATGGGGCTGGGGCAGTGTTCAATCAGCACTACTGCATAACTGCTGCTATAGCAGTAGCTGAGCAATAGATCATGCTGAAAACTACCGTAATCTCCAGCGTATAAGATGCAGTGCACGTATAAGTGGACCCCCTTATGCCCGATTATGACCATTATGGCATGTAACATATCAAAAGAAAGGTCTTGGTGTCCCCCTTGTGGATCCAAGGAAAAACTAAAACCCCTCGTATAAGACGCGTCTTATTCGTGGGAGATTACGGTAGGAGCATAAAAGAAGCAGATACTGTTTTAGTACTGGCACTACCAATGCTATTCTCGTTGGTCCTTGCTAGATTTGATCTTGGGATCTTCTGATTACTCTACCCAAGCATTAGCCCCCTGAGCCATCAGTTATGTGGAGCTGTCATTACTTCCTAGTAGTGCATGCAACCCATATAGGAGGGGGCTAGGGCAGCATTGATTCAGTAGTAGGCCTAGTGGGTAACTTGCTTCTACACATATCAACATCCATTACTGGTACTCAACAACATGATAATATGCAAAGCCTGGATAAAGTATGATTTTCTCTACACACACTGGATAGTTTCAGAATTTCATTCCTTAATCATTTGATTGCTGTTTTCAACCATACTGACATTCACACTAAGGACTGTCTGAACAGCATCAAGTCAGAACCCCAGTAAATAACCCATGAATGAACAGAGTGATACCAGTAGATGGTCAGTAGACTACTGCATCTATGCTGCTGCACGGAGTGTGCCATTCTTGGTATCTGTTAACATTCAGTTGAGGGTCGGTAGACTACTGATTCTAGACAGAAAAAGCAGTGCATATTCAGTTTAGGGTCAGTTCACTACCGAGGCTAGACTAGAAAGGCAGTGTAGAGTCAGCTGTTTTGGAAGTATTTCAGCAGGGTCTACTGAAATATGCAGCAGTTGATCAGCATATTCTCAGTAGCCACTGATAGAAGGAGTAGATACTGCCTTCTGGTCCGGGAGGGGGTCTCCATAACAACAATTGTGTAGTACACAAAATTGAGTATCACCTGACCCGAAAGCCTCGCTTTGGGGTCAATATCTGTTTGGAGAGTGAGACTCTCCAGGTGAGATAATTACAAGCACCAAACATACCGTAATCTCCCGCGTAGAAGGCGCAGCCCCTATTAGGGAAGGTCTGATTCACGTAGAAGGCGCACTTCCTCCTTCTGAATCAAAATTTGGAAAACCCCACGTATAAGACGCACCCCCAACTCAGGAGCTTGCATTCGCTTACAAGACTCTCTCTATAGACTTAGGTAGAGCCTTGGTTCGGGCTTCCAAATTTACATACATTCAGTTACTTACTGGCTGGCTGGCTCGAATTTTATCTCACCTCGTGCCTTCCTTACGGACGACACTCAAGGGTGAGAGGTCCCGCGGGTTGTATCCACACCGAAGTGAGATTACCCTTGTGGCGTTGTTGCCCGGACCCTAGTCTAATGGGGAGGGGGGATGATGGTGACCGCATCTATGGGAAGATAGAAAGCACGTCCCTACACATTTACCAAGGCAATGGTTCTTTAACATCCGTCACTACATAGGCATAGTGAGAGGTGGACAGGCCTGTTTTAAGTCATTTGTCTGCCATGACCGCCGAGAGACTTTCCAGCACAGCCTAGCCAGAGCAGGGAGGAACTCAACCGACACCTTACGGCGACGTTTGGAGTCACTTACCTAACATCCCTACAAGTCATGTCTTTGCTTTAACCACAGAAAAGGTGTAGGTGATACCACAGTGCTCTATATACCCATGAATCAATGAATGAAACATCTCATTCTGCTAACCATTGAAGTATTTGGAAATCTATGTACACCCCACTTACTGAAAGCTTTATTGATTATACTATTGACCATTTGATCAAGAGAATCAAAATATGCAGAATGATGAAAGTGTAGAGGTACACGTTATTAAACCATAGGAGTTGGGTACCGTCTGACGTGGCGGGTGAGTCGAGTCGTCGGACGTTCCTCAGGTTCCGGATAGGTGGCAGCACCGATCCGGGTCTGTGGGGACATCTGACGACGAACACCTGGGTCCGTATATAAAGCCCAGGGCTCAGCCGCTGCGTCAGAGGCCCTTCTGGCCTCCACACCATGTAAACCATTGTCTTTTAATATTAGCTGCCTCCTTGATATCATCCGGCAGCCGTGAGTGTGCGTTAAGTAATAAACCTAACCGTTGGCATACACTTGGAATACTGTCTTACTCTTTCTTTCCGAACCGTAAGACCCGAACCCCCCAGGTCCGTAAGGCCACAAACCCTTACACTGGTGCCGTGACCAGTTAATTCTGGTGTATAGCCCGGACGTTATAACGTCCGAACGGCTAGTACATGGGTTAGACACCCTTAGGGAAGCTAACCCAGCAGGGCAATCACTTGCCCAAGAGAACGGAAATGGATCATTAATGCTCCAAGCCCATTCGGACTCGCAAGATGCGGAATCAGCATCTTGGAGAGATCCCGGACCCCACTATAATGATAGTGAGGAGAATCTGCCAGACTCTGTACGACGCGAACAGTCTATACAGAGACATAGTAACTTAATAGGCCAACAATCGCTTGTTGACGAATTAAGTGATTCGATGTTCGAAGTTGGTGGTAGTACTAACCCAGAACATCCGGCACCAATGCGAAAAAGGGTAACATTCGGAGAACAACCTTATAGATTACCCAGGCCCGAATTACCAATATTAGATTATAGCGCTATAGATGGCGACTTAACCTATGCGGTACCGGAAGGTGAGGAATTAAAACGACCGGATGTCCTGTTGTTGAATGAAACTTATGTAACTTTGAACGGGAATTTAAATACCTTGGTCAAAGCTAGGGATGAAGTATTCCATGAAAAACTTCAGATGGAAGAGGACCTAACTGGCATGCAAAAGGAATTCGAAGCCAGAAGGAGCGAGTATATGAAAGAACTCGAGAATGAAGAACTAAAACTTCATTCAATGAGAGAATCATTCAACAAAGAATATGATAATAGGCACATTCGTATCCAAACATACATAGATACGAACGACCAACTAAACCTTGATAAGGCAAAATTCGAATCCGAAATTCGCCATTATCGGGACGAGTTGGATAAATTGAAACTTCAGTGTAGTAAACAAGCTGAAGACAATGAAACCATCCGGGAAGGCATCATAGCTTACAACAAACAACTGGAGGAGGATAGACAGAAACTCACAAATGAGCTTCAGGAATTGCAGACTACTGCAATAACTCTAGATAAATATGAAGAAGCAGCCCAGTTAACTATAGGTATTATAGATCCAGCTGTGGTATCTACAATGTTGGGAAAGACATCTAAAGATGCAACCCCAATTAGATACAGCCCATTCGTTGATGATGGGGCTGACAAGAATGTAGTATCCGGAATCTACAAGAAACCGGATAATGCCGCAGTAAATGGAACCGCATCTAAACCAGTAATTCCAATACTGGACACGATAGGTCCGGCACCACCCATACCAGATTTGAGTCACAAAATTCACTCACGATGGTACTACAGGGAATAATAATAATACACCCGTGGCACAACCAAGAGCACCCGGACCAATGAGGCATATGTTGACACCACCTTCATATTTCCCCCAACCCGGCCACAGTACACCAGCAGTACCAAGATTACCGAATCCACCCCCAGGTTCTGGTAATGGTCCTACTGATGGACGTTTTCCGAGACCAAACCCGTCACAAAACAATATTAATGGCGGTACGTATCAACCAAGAACATCTTCCTATGGATATAGAAATAATTATAATCCATCAGGAAGTGGTAATTATCAAAATGGTAATAGCTATAACCAGGGATGGAATCAAAATGATTCTTACCCTAGATATGCGTCTTCTGGAAACACCGGTTACAATGTCGGATGCCCTGGTGGTTCATCCGGGAGGTATAATAATAATGGTCCACCAGGAGGAAACCCTCCAGGCGGCCCAGGAGGATCGGGATCCGGAGGATCAGGATCAGGAGGAGATGGCAGGAAACCAAACAGGAGAACTTCTATGCCTGCAGGGATGCAAACCATCTTTGATAGGAGCCAATGTATCCAAAACCTTGGCATTGACTGCTACTGAAAGGGAGCGGACGGCATGGAAGTCATGAACTGGAGCATGCGAGAAGCAGATAGACTACGCGGATGTAATAATCCGGCACGTAGGCAGGCACGGATACCCCCTCCATATGATTCTAATGATCCATGGAAGGACAGGTATCAAGCTTTTGTCGACGAAGTCAATTGTAGTGGATGGACAAAAGAAGAAGCTCTGCCATATTTGATTTGTTGGTTAAATAAAGGCGGAAAAGTAGCTCTCAACCAATGGAGAGCAGCTTACGGAATATACGGTACCTATGATCAATTGGTCGAATGTGCCGCATACCTTTTCGGATCAATCGTTAGAGAAGATCCGTGGGTAAGCTTTAAGAAGAGAACACAAAAACCTAAAGAATCACACAAAGTCTTTGGTTTGGAGCTACAGGACTTGCTTTCGAAAGCACATCCAAATTGGGCTCATGACGATGATTGTTATCTACAAGAATTGTTTATACAATTCTATAGTGGATTGCGAGATCCGGATCATAAGCAAGTGGTGTGGGACTCCTGGAAAGATGACACTTCCTTCAGTGATCTGTTCATAGCAATTGATGGACATGACATGAAGAAACGTTTGGTAGGTCTTGGACCTAGTCCAGTAAGAGCAGCTCCTTTCCAATACGGAGGTACACCTGCTCCGGTATATGATACTTCCCAATTAGCTCCGGTTGAATCGAATGAAGTTGATGAGGAAGATGAATATGTCTCCGATGAAAACGGAGAATATATTGGTTCAGTCCAGGTGGCTGGAAAGTATTACCGACAAAAGCGGTATAGGAAAGTACATTCGAGAGGGAGAGGAGGATCTGTTGCTGGTAAAACAGCTTCCGGATCAACTCAACATGGCAGTGTAGCCTCTACGGCGAACTCAACTGTAGCAGCCACTGTTGCTCCGACTAACATGATGGAAACATTAATAGCCAGATTAACAGAAGCTCTAAGGAGACCAAGAGTTGATAAATCTCAAAGGAGATGTTTCAGATGTCAGAAACTGGGGCATTTTGCTCCCGAATGTATGGCTGAGAAGCCTGTTCCGCGTAAACAGGAGAGTGTCTCTGGGATAAGTACAGAGGAAAACTAGAAAGGGATCTCCCGAGGGGCAAAGAAGGGGATCCCAGTGACAAATCTTGCCATAATATCACCATCCGTGACGATGGTTCGCATTTAGTAACAAGATCGCCTAACACCCAGGTGGTTGTAGACACCCGGAAGGTTAGGGAAGCTGATATAACAGGTGCCACGGGCGCACAGGGGAAACCCAATATCAGTAACGAGGCAGGCGGCTATGAATTAGCCAAGGTCTGTGGTGCCCACCTGCCCCCGGGTCATCCTTGTCTTGAATTCCTGAAAAGATGTGGATCGACTCCTGGTGTGAAAAATGACGTTCCGATTGTCACGCACATACCCTCTGTTCTAAACGGAAGGCGGTGGTATGTTTGCCTCACTGTTAACGGAAGATCTGCCGAATTCCTTGTGGATACGGGAGCTAGCCACTCTTGTATCTCCAGGGGGTTCTACGATCTTATACCGGATGAACATGAGACTCTCAAATCGGGAGGAAGTGCTTAGACGGCCGACGGCAGTACCTTGCAAACGTATGGTAGAACTTGTGTGAAACTACAGTTGGATGGTATCCATGACTATGTCATGAGCACCACCGTTGCGGATATAACAGATGAGGGTATACTTGGGTTGGATTTCGCATCCCTGTATGGTGCTGTGTTAGAACCTCAAACAGGAGTGTTGAGTGTGAGATACCCGTATCCCGTAAACCAGTTAGATGTGTACTGAGACAAGTGAGCAGTATGGCTAGTGTGGCACACACTGTGCGAATCCCTCCAGGAGTAGCCTGTGATGTGCTTGTAAGAAGTGATCCTGCAATGCGTAATAAGCCTGCAGTGATAGAACCGGATGTAGTTACGTTATCAAGTATCGGATTAAATTCTGTAGACACGATAGTAGCGAATGCATCCTGGTCGGTAGTACCTGTCTCCAATACTGGAAACACTACTATCTACTTGAAAAAGGGACAAGTTTTTGGAAATGTGACCCTTTCGGAAACTGTAACGGATAGTAAGCTAAGCTTACAGAAGGTAACAGGGGATGATGAAATTTCGGAAGACTTACTTAAGTTGTATGAAGAAACTTCATTAGAAGATCCGGAACACCGGAAAGAGTTCTATGATATGCTCTGTCAGTATCATACTGCCTTTGCCAAACCTGGTGAAAAACTAGGTACGACAAATAAAGTATTACATAAAATAGATACTGGAGATGCCGAACCCTTTAAGATACCGTATAGACGGTTACCTTTAGCAAAAAAGAGAGTAGCTGAGGATGAAATAAACAAGATGTTGGAACAGGATGTAATAGTCCCTTCCAATAGTCCATGGAGTAGTCCTGTGTGTATGGTAACAAAGAAAGACGGTACTATCCGTTTCTGCATAGACTACAGGAAGTTGAATGGAATAACGAAAAAGAATTCGTATCCATTACCGAGAATAGATGAAACCATTGACTCCTTAGGAGGAAGCAGCTGGTTTTGTACCCTAGACTTGCAATCAGGCTACTGGCAAGTGGGAATGAACCCTTCAGATATGGAGAAAACTGCATTTTCGAGTCATATTGGATTATTCCAATATAATGTAATGCCGTTTGGACTGTGCAATGCACCTGCAACATTTGAAGCAATGATGGAAACAATTCTAAGTGATTTATTGTGGAAAAGATGTCTTGTATATCTAGACGATGTCATTGTCTTCGGAAAAACATTCGAAGAGTGTTCTAATAACCTAAAAATGGTACTAGAACGTATTATTTCTAATGGTCTCAAATTGAAACCTAAGAAATGCCACATGTTTAGAAAGTCCATAAATTATTTGGGCCGCATCATCAGTGATGAAGGAATAAAGGCTGATCCGGAAAAAATCGAATCAGTTACGAATTGGAATAGACCTAAAACACCCAAGGAAGTGAGGTCCTTTTTAGGATTCTGTTCCTATTACAGGGAATTTATTCCGAATTATTCTAGAGTCAGTTACCCATTACAAGCAATAGCTAACTGGACTCCAGGAAGTACCAAGGAAAAATTTCCTTGGACGCATGAACAGGAAACCGCTTTTCAAAAGCTAAAAGACCTGTTCACGAGTACTCCCGTATTGCAATATCCGAATGAAACGGATCATTTCATACTGGATACTGATGCTAGTAATGATAGCATTGGTGCAGCTCTCTCGCAAGTCCAAAATGGGAGAGAAGTACCGATTGCCTTTGCCAGCAACACACTGAGCAAGACTCAGCGCAATTACTGCACAACCAAAAGAGAGTTGTTAGCAGTAGTCGTATATACCAAGAAGTTCAAACATTTTCTATGGGGAACGAACTTTACTTTACGTACGGATCATTCCTCTTTAAGGTGGCTACTGAACTTCCGAGATGCTGAAGGCATGTTAGGCCGATGGCTAGCCCATTTATCCGAATATGGGCTTGAACATCAACAGATTCAGCATAGACCCGGAGTTAAGCATTTAAATGCTGATGCTTTGTCTCGAATACCAATCCGGAAATGTGATAATCCGGATTGTACTGATTGTGGAGCTCATAGGGCAGTGTTAGCAGGGATTCGAAGACCATTCGTACCCCTAGTTGCCAGTATACTGGATTGGTCTATGGATCACATACGACATTTCCAGGAAGCTGACTCGATAACTGCGCAGCTACTGCAATTAGTACCAAAGGGTATACGTCCAGTTAGACCAGAGGTCTCTCTGGAAAATCGAGAAATGAGAAGGTTTCTTGCTCAATGGACCGAGCTTGAAGTCCGGAAAGGCGTGTTATACCGTTGGAAGCCATGTAATAATGGTGAGAGAATCATGCAAGTGGTGATACCACATGCTATGAGACATGACATTATGTACTTCTGTCATGGGCATCGGACCAGTGGTCATTTCGGAAGGAAACGCTCGCTAGCACGACTTTCCAAGAAATACTATTGGCCTGGCATGACACGGGACTTGCAAAGATGGGTAACCACCTGTCCGGATTGTTGTAAAAACAAACCCGGACCCGGGATGGGCAAACTTCCCCTATCCCAAGAACTTTTCGGAGTTAGATTCGCAAGAATCGGGGTAGATATTATTAGTGGATTTAATACAACCGCTAATGATAATACCTGTATGATGGTAGTGTGTGATTATTATACGAAATACACTAAAGTATTTCCACTACCGAACCACAAAGCAATTACTTGTGCCGAAGCCTTTGTAAAAGGTTGGGTACTAAGTTTCGGTGTACCATTAATGTTACACAGTGACCAAGGCAGAGAATTCGAATCAAATCTCTGGCAGGGTATGTGCGAATACTTAGCTATTTGCAAGACTAGAACCAACCCGTATAGGCCACAAAGCGACGGATTGGTGGAAAGGTTCAATAGAACCCTCATCCAAGTTCTAAAGTCACTCGTTAATGAACATATGGATGACTGGGATGAGCAATGTCATTTCGTGACACATGCTTATAACAGTACGGTACATTCAAGTACAAATTGTTCTCCGAACCTTTTAGTATTCGGAGAGGATTTGATAATGCCTGCTGACCTAGTTTTTGGAGTCGTAGGGATGGACCCTGAACTACCTTGCCATGTAGTTTTTGTGGAATGTTTAAGAGACAGATTTAGAAAAGCATATGAGTCTGTCCGAATTGATTTGGAGAAAAGTGCCAAATGGCAGAAAGTAGGATACGATACCGATCTAAAGCATCGGAAATTCCAATCCGGAGACAGAGTTCTCAGATTACATGAACCGCTTAGACACATAAAATTAGCGTCTAATTGGGACGGTCCCTTTACTATAACACAAGTTATCAGTGATTGTACCGTAATTATTAAATCTGACCTTGGTCGACTTTATAAGTCAAATGTGGCTAGATTAAGGAAATGGTCTGGGAGGGAGACCTCCACAGAAATGTATGGTGAAGGTTCCGGAAAGATCCTGAACCAGAATCGCATAATAGACCAGGTAGAGAACACTACAGTGAAGCGCGGTCGTGGTAGACCCAAGAAGTGTTCCGAATCAGTGACACCCACGCCAACACCGATTAAGCGTGGGGGAGTTAAAAAAGTCTCGGCAGGTGAAGACAAAAAGAGGAGGAAAGGTGTTTCTAAGGCTAAGAAGCACCTAGAGAAAGCTCTTCAGACTGTCAGGTCCGATAAAGAACTATCCGAGAAGGGGAGATACGTTCGCCGCAGCCCCCGAATTGCCCAGAGGACTGCAGTGACCTAACCTGTATACACAACGAGTGTAATGTTTACATTTAGAGGAACGGATGACAACTGACCCTAAAGGCTTATTTGTCGCCGCCGCATGATGTACCAATGGGTAGTGGACGGATAATCCGGTGGATTTGCTTAAGCTTTCCATAATCTCCACTTAAATCCCCAGACGAGTCATCGGCGTGAGCGATAATTACCTAAAAACAATCAGTTTGTTGATGTACCGCCTGTAGCACGACGTCACAGTGTCCAGTCTCGGCTGACCTCTCGTGACCCCGCGAAGCAACGGGGAAATGACGTCACGAATGCTGGCCTGTCGCCATATTGTTTTTCGGTAACGTCTAAGACGGTCGAGCTCGCTCCCTTCTTGGATTTTACCGGCTAAGCAAACCCCTCGCTGCTCCTCCAGAGTCTGTCTCCTGGTAGACAGACTCCGTTTGTGTCGGCCCCGGCGCCGTAAAAGCCGGAAAAAGGAGTAGTTTACTCCCATGTGCGATTCCCCAGTCATGGCTGAGGAATCCGTAGCTGCAGCCAAGCTATCCGGTGACCCGGATAAGCTGACTCCGTCCGCAGAAGCTTTTCCGGAAGCTTTGTCGCCTGTTACACAGGAAGAGAGCGAGATGATGGACGTGGAGGAATCCACGGATCGCTCGTTCGAGGAGAAACTGGCTTCATTTTCACTAAATGAGCCAGAGAAGATGCTATCTCCACTTCCATCAGAGGAAGCCGGAGCGACTGCGAGTGCTGAACCCGCAGCGACAGAGTCCGAGACCACACAAGTCGACGGCTCGAAGGACCAGTGGAAGCCAGCAGTGGCTGACCCGTTCCCAGTAGAATACGATGGTCGCTACCTGTATGTCCACCCGGAACTACAGGCACAAGTGACCTACGCAGACGGGACACCAGTCAGGTTGGACCCGAAAGTTAGGGTAGCTGTCGAGGGCGTTATGGTTCCCGATCAGCTGACCAGGACGCCTCCCGAGTGGCTTCGAGACTGGCCGTGGTTCCAACGGGGACTTATGGTAGACGCTGACTTCCGCGAGACAGTGTATGAGGCCAACCGAGCCCTCGAGCTCGGAACGTACCCTAAGCCGGACATGTCCCTGTCCGGCTTAGGGTACGTTCCGATACGTTCCATAACTGTCTCTTGTTCAAGTAATTCGTATAATATTTCAACATCCTAATCGTTATTTGTAACTACATTTCACTATCGAATATATATATGACATTCGGTTCATACTTAATTTGGTGTTAATGTTATACCTATGGTTGTACCTCTATTACTAAAGGTTTAGACATGTAGAAATGTTATCCTAGTAATATTATATGTATAACACCCTCCTAAATGTCTGGGGGAGTGGTGTAGAGGTACACGTTATGAAACCATAGGAGTTGGGTACCGTCTGACGTGGCGGGTGAGTCGAGTCGTCGGACGTTCCTCAGGTTCCGGATAGGTGGCAGCACCGATCCGGGTCTGTGGGGACATCTGACGACGAACACCTGGGTCCGTATATAAAGCCCAGGGCTCAGCCGCTGCGTCAGAGGCCCTTCTGGCCTCCACACCATGTAAACCATTGTCTTTTAATATTAGCTGCCTCCTTGATATCATCCGGCAGCCGTGAGTGTGCGTTAAGTAATAAACCTAACCGTTGGCATACACTTGGAATACTGTCTTACTCTTTCTTTCCGAACCGTAAGACCCGAACCCCCAGGTCCGTAAGGCCACAAACCCTTACAAAAGCACTTAATTTAGCATAGTGCTGCCATCTGGTGTAAGGTCCTGTATCCAGGGATGTCGTGATTATAAATGATCATGATCAAGGTACAGTTTGAGGTAAATTTCAATTGAATACTATCTTCTGACACATTTTTGACAAATCAACCACATCATGATGACCTATTGACATGATAACATGAAATGTATCATGTAAAAGCTAACCTAAAATCCATTTACAACTACAGTACTGGGAATACAATTTAACACATAATAATGCAAACTGAATCTTGATCATGATCATTTATAATCCTGTATTCAATAGGAATGATTCCTAGAAGTGCCACCAGATGGAGCCAGTATACCATTTATATACACTTGCTATATCTTTGACTTAAGAATAGGTGTTCAAACTATGTTTTAATAATGAGATAATGTTTTAATTTAAATTCATTCCCTAACATGCTTCAACATTGATAGAATATATGAATGTATGAAAAGAAATCAAAAGAACTACCGTAATCTCCCGCGTAGAAGATGCGCTGCGCGTATAAGACGCACCCCAAACTTAGCACATGCATTTTCGCGTATAAGACGCACATTTTAAGGCTGAAATTTGTAAGATTAGTACATTTCTATAGAAAAATTACCCCTCGTATAAGACGCCCCCCAACTTGAGAGAAAGCTATAAGACTCCCCAGCATTTTGTTTGGCGTAGAGGACGCGTCTTATACGCGGGAGTTTACGGTAATGATACAATGTTAGAGATAAGTTCTACTTCTGTCACACCTCATTTGTAGCATTCAAAAAAATATATGATCAGCATCATACCCAGCGTGTTTTTTGCCACGGGACCTCTCATCATTGACGTGTCCTTAGGGCACATAGGTGAGGTTTAAATTCAAATCAATCAATCAGCCTGATCTCAATTGAGATATGGGAAAAACCCGCGTATTAGGCACACCCCAACTCAAGGCAGCATGCCTCCCGCGTATAAGACCCACCCACGATCTGATTCGCGTATAAGACGCGCCTTATACGCGGGAGATTACAGTATATTTGGTGCCTATCATAGAAATTCAATGATAGTTTGGTGATTGAAAAAAAGGTTGCGAGCCTAAAAGATCTCATCAGGTGTCAATTCGAGGTATACAAGGTGTATGGCTTTGCCACTCTTTATGCTAAAATATCTGGTTAAGATATTTTAGTTTAAATTAAGGAGACTGTAGCACTACTCATGAGAAAACAGTAATTCTCTCTTGAGATTATGCTTAACAGTGGTTCAAGTGACCCAGCTAGCCCAGAAACAAAACCATTTACTGGTGGGGGGATATCGCTGAGTAATTAAATCATTGATTCAATTTAATACAGAGGAATGGTCCTCAGTATGCAGTACTGGTGAGTAACTTGCCATGGCTGCATTCATGCAGCTTGCCGACCCTACAGGTTCCTACATCTCAAAGGGTTGGCATAATGCGTTAATGCAAGGTAAGTTAGTAGGCTTGTCAGCACTACTACTGGTACTACACTCAAAGTCATAACGAGAAAGAAATCTGAATCCCCTCAGTTCCTATAGAGTTCCGTCTTGTTGCCCCTACACACCACCTGGTGGCTATTAGCTACACTAGAATGTGGCAAGTACCCACTAGGGGGCATCACCGGGTGTGTTAGTGCTCAGTCTGGCCTGTCAGGGATATCAAAAGGCCACTTGTTCCTCCACTATGATCTACCGGTATATGCTGTAGGAAATTTGACATCATCACATCCATATTGTTTCTCTTACTGTTGTTAACGAGTCAAGTTATACCATTTCCCATTCATCTATGAACTCCAGATCTCCATATTCAACTTGAACTCGTTCTTAGAGGGGGCTTTCCTGAAACAAAAAGAAAATCATATCTCAGTCAATTCTCTATCTATGTTCATGAAACTTTTTTTGGGGTAAGTATTACTATAGTTAGACTTTTGTCACCATTTTCCAATTGTTCTTTGGGGGGCTGCAATTTTTTTTCACTTTAGCTTAATTTTCCTGATTGATTTGCTTATGTGATGTTGAAGAAATTCACAACAGGCCCCAGGAGAAGGGAACAATGTCACCAAGGGTAAAAATAGCATCTTTAGATAAAGTACAACAAATACCTTTCTTTTCGTTTCCTTTGCAAAAAGGTAAGGTACTTTAAAAAAAATAGTTTTTTTGTGTGGCATAAAAAGGCCTCTGTGGAGCAGCTTTTGCCATATTGGTAGCTTAGTTCACTCAATACCCACAAGGTGGCACCACATTTGGTGCTGATAGTCTCAAACAGACCCAAGTGGGTCCTATCAACCCTACTTTGTGCGCAGCTGTGATTTGTCAGTTCGCCTTGGGCCAAAGCCACAGGAGAGGATTTTTCTCATTAGCTGCTATAAATACACCAGGGAATTACCATGACATGGATGGATGGATGATGGATGGATGGATCAGGACTATGGGACTTCTGTTGGGACTATGGGACTTCTTTGGGACTATTTATCAATGATTTACCGTGATCTCCCGCGTATAAGGTGCAGCCCGTGTATAAGGTGCACCTAGAGTTTTGGAAAATTCATAACTTTGGTTCTACTGAATGAATTTTCAAAATTCAAAGACCTATGTGTAACTTGGGCCCCATTGACCCCCATATATCCTAATATGGCTAAGGGGGCATGTAACATATCAAAAGAAAGGCCTTGGAGTCCCCCTTGTGGATGCAATGAGAACTAAACCCCCATATAAGACGTGCCTTTTACGCGGGAGATTACAGTAATTTACTCAACGTTTGTCAGCAATCGTGCAATCTATGTCCGTACTAACTCACCATTTCTCAGCAATTACCAGTAGTCCTTATATGTTAGTACTATTTGTTACCAATAAATCAAAACTATGGAACTGAGAAATCTTTGGGACATCATTTCAGCTTACACATCAAAAGATTAAAACACCCTGCCTCACATGTATCAAAACACACATACAAATTTTAATACATGTACATATATGGGCTGGACCCTCAATAGGGGTTTATTTGCTGATCAACATGGTAAAAGGTACTCCCGCGAGGGGGTGAGCGGGTGTACATTTTACCATGTTGATCCACATTTTCTTGACTCGTTTTTTATGGGATAACCTTTCTTAATTACCTAATCAGGTCTTTAGTAGTCAAAACATAGGCCGGCTCCCATTATAGTTTACACTCAAATACAGCTCATTTGCATAATATTGCTGTGCTGTGATTGGTTGAAAAGATTTTTCTCTCTTTGATCCAATGTGTTGAATTTAGTTGACTGTTTTTGCAATAGGTAGTGTGCATATAGGGCCTGGATTTAGCTGGTTGGACTTAGTTCTTTTAATACTCACTAGATAGTGCCACCTCACTGTCCTCACTGCAGGCTCACTGTATGTGCCTATTCTCATGGCAAACTGGGTCCTATTCTGATGGGAAACTGTAGCTTGTTTATCCTTGTTTCATGAGGCTACATATATTATATAAGTAACACAGCTGGGGAAATGTTTGTAATTTCTATCGTCTTCCCCAATTGTTTACAATTGGACAGACCCCTAATCTCTTACTTGTTTATGGATTCCAGACACATTACCATGTACTATGCACAATATAGCACGGCACCTTGTTGATACTCTTTGTTTTTTTGTTTTTTTTTAATAGGTTTTATTAGACCATCCTTCATGGTACAAGAATATGAGAATATGAAATTTGTGTGAAGCGGAGTTTACATTTCTCATTTCATACCCCAGATTCATCTCATAGGTTTCTCTCAAGTAAGTTAGTGATGCGACTTATGGCGACCAATCCCGGGTTATGGAGCATGCGATAGTAGGTATTGTCCTGGCTTTGAAATGTACAAGCTAATCAACGTTCCCAGCCAACACAATGCCAAACTCTAGGGCCCAGGTCACACATGCCACTTGTTCCAGCAATGTAATCAAAGACACTGTCAGGTCAGCAACATTCGCACGGGAAAATATGATATGGGTGGCGTCATGTCTGCATACCAGTCTAAACGAAAAGTTTTTTCCCTCGCAGGCCATTCAGTCCTGCGAATTTTATCATTCCGCAGGCCCAGATCGATTTTGGCAGGACCGAATACCTCAAGATTATCTTTGACAGGAAAAAAATGATGAAAAGCAATGATTAACTTGCTATTTTAATCATTTAACTAAATTTTTAAAAAAGGAACACCTTTTGTTTTAGGCTGTAAAAACTTTACTAATGGTCCGATTTGCAAGCCGTAAAGTAGCGCAAGGTCCTGCAATTATTGTCAGACATTTGGTCCGGCAGTTGGGTAATTTCCGTCAGCCCGGCATCGATTTTGTTGGCAAAAGCCAATGTCCGACGAGTTTTCGTATTGACTGCTATACACACAGCCTCCAGATTGGTCGCTATACAATGAGTGCGCTCTATATGGGAGGTACTGTATTATGTTACCGGTAGTGTGACTGTGGCTGTTGAAATCAACTCTGCCATCCAACACCAGATGGAGACACAGCAGGTGAACTAAGCTCAACTGAGTGCTGTAGGGTAGTTGTGCTGAAACTGAAGTTGTAACTCTTATTTGTCAAGAGTGAGGTTAAGATTTGCCCTCTTGTAACGTGTACTGTAACAAGTAGCACATCCTTCTGTATTGCTTCAGACGTTGCTATCTTGAACCTTCTATCAATTTTAGTTGATAACGCATCAATATAACCACTGCTTCTGGATACGGAGATGTTGCATGACGATTAAGGTAAACTTACTCATGCAGATCAAGTTACCGGTAACTTCGGGAAAACATCAGTCCCCCCACACCGCCCCCCCCCCATTCTAATCGATCCTTTATTTTTTGTCATTCCTACATTTCTTGATGGAATTTCTGTGTTGAGAATTGATCTCCCAGGCAAATCTCAAGGTTCTTCTTTTTCGTCGACAATCTGAAATAAAGACTGAGTACTTTTAGCTCATCTAAAACATGAAGGTGAACGATAGAGGTCTCCATAGGGATGCCAATTCACCCCCTCCTTTTGCAACAGTTTCTATTTTTGTGGACCTTTTTTTAAGTGCTTTCTTTCTGTATCAAAAATCGATATGCCAAGGTTTTCTACTAATTACTTTTTAACGACATACAGTACCGAGTATCATCTCTGAAATAAAGACTCAAATATAGAGATCTCTACCTGTTGTATTGACCTATCTGGGCAGTTCTATGACATGACGTAGGTAGTCGATCAGCACATATTAATATAGGCTCTATGACGTAGATCAATGTTAGCATAGGCCACCTGTTGGTGCCAACAAGGTTAGTCCAAATAGCGCTATCCAATGTCCACCAGTAGGCTCCAGTATACAAGCCTTAAACACACAACGTACCCCCTCAGTCACTTATTGTTGACATTGTTGATTACGACAGAAATACTTTCTCATAACTCTATACCTTCCAATAGTATATGTAGTAATATTGATATCCCTTAAGGGCCACATGGTGTCTCCAGGTTTTAGTTCCTTTGCCGGCATGATGCAAAAGTTTTCTCAGTTATTTTCTTTTTAAATATCTATCTGTCTGGGTCAATCCTGTGATTCGTAAAGATCCCCTGAGGTTTCTTTTTTAGGGAGGGGAACATATCAGGGGCCCCGTTTATTTCTTGTCCAGAGTTTGCAGCTATGATTTCTTACCAGGGTTGCATTCATGAGGGAAGTCCTAGGAGATTTTCCAAAGTTCCAAAGACCTATACTTTCCTATAGAAAAGCTTATATTTCAGGGGTTCTAATTGAGCATTTCAGGGATTTCTGTGCCTGTGACTTCCATCCCTGATTCATGCATCACGATGACCAATTCAATACTACCGCGTAATCTCCCGCGTAGAAGACGCGCTGTGCATAGAAGACGCACCCCAAACTCAGCACATGCATTTTCGCGTATAAGACGCACATTTTAAGGCACAATTTTGTATATTCAGTACTGTTCTATAGTAAAATTACCCCTCGTATAAGACGCACCCCCAACTTGAGGAGATCCTATAAGACCAAGTAGGGATTTGTTTGGCGTAGAGGACGCGGGAGTTTACGGTAGTAGATAATATGCTAAAGTAGTATAAAGACTTTACAGAGCTGATTTCTAATATGGACTGTTTGTATAGCTCACATAGCCATTATCAGCTGGGTGCCGCCATTAGACCCCGACGGCACTGTGACTAACACCTTCAGCCCCCGACTCCGCAGTATATGCCAGGGATGCCTCCCATTGGTCAATAATACAATAGCCATGTGCTGTATAGTGCTGTTGTATACGGTTAGCCAGCCATGTTCACTTATGGAGGTTTTTGGGTGTAAAGGAGAGAAAGGTTAAAAGGGCGGGGGGGATAGAAGGTACAAGTACCTTTATTGGCATAGAATACCATCAAGTGTAGTTGTATGTTTGCACACCCACCACAATATTGCGTTAACTAAGTAGCCCACACTGTTGATAGCCTTTGAGTGCTAGTCATTGTAACCATTTTCTTAATGCTCCCCTTTAACTCTTTAGAGGTAGCACGAGGCCTCTGGGTTTGTGTCCCTTGGTCGGCATGATGCTTCAATGCATTGATGGCGAGTCTACTCGCCAGCACTGCATTGGTGCATCAAGCCAACCCTTCGGGTATGTATCAGTAGACTTACCAGTATATCAATTTAACACTGTAAATGAGTGTCACACTGGATATACCGCACTCAGGCATTAGCAGTGGCATGAGCAAAAGACAAAAGCATTGGCAGAATTTTGAAAGGGAGGGGCGCATCCTTCATTAAAACTCTATTTCTGACTACATTTTAGGCTTCAAAGAGGCAAATAAATTCCTAACTAGCCTACTAGCACTGTCTAAATTCGCCTCTCAAAAAGGGCAAACTCCATTAAAGCATTATGCAACCCTTAGTTGGTTAACCACAGGGTTAACCAAGCCCATACCCACTTATGGTGGTATCAGGGATTGACCATGGCTTACTGTAGCCATAGACTCCCTCTACATACCCCCCGGCTATGTACTCAAAACATAGATGTCTCCAAATACAGCCAATATCTACAAACCTAACTTGTAGTCTAAAACCTAGTCAACCTTCACCTGTTCCCCTATCAGTAGTTGTAAAGAGTTGATTGAGCTGAGGTACCCACTTTTATTTCGGGGAAGCCGCATTGTACGAATTCAGCAACAAAGGGCATTATTGGTCTTTGAGACCTTTTGTGCCACAAGAGAAACAGGACTGGAATGTATTGCAGGGACACATTTAAACCCTCTCAGGAATCAAGAGGCTCTGAGTTGTGCAAAGGAATTGTGAGGCTACAACATACAGTCTAATCAGCCGAAATCTATTCGCTCAGTACACAAGCTACCGGCATTTCTAATTCTCTCGGAGAATAAACTTTGTAACAGTTTTGTAACAGTAAAAAAGGAGAGAACTTGCACTAACCACTTGGAAACAAAGATGGACGTAAAGAGCTATGAACTAACAAACTGACAAATCGATGTGAAGTGCAGTACATCATACATGTTAATGAAACAAGCTGATGTACCAAGGGGACAAAAACACCTGCTAGTCTCCACATCTTGGTATCACAATTAATCCTTGTATATTTGAGTAAAACCTCATGAATAAGGTGTATCCTGACTATGGGAAGACCCTGTGAGCTTAACGTAGACTACAAGTCCTAAGGCCTCCTTAGTCCCAAGTGCAGCCTGACTAAGCTTGACATAGACCGTACTAGGCCCAAGGCCTTCCTACAGTTTAAATAAATTAGTGAAAAGAAGTTTTATTGTGGAGATATGACGACTGAGGCTGCTGTAGATATTGACTCCCCTTACTGTGAGCTGCTCAGGACCACGTCTGACCTACTCAGGTCCACCTCAGACCTGCTCCAACAACAGTCACGTATGTACTACTGAGGCTCTCACTGATAACATTGTCTTTGTATGTAGAATGTGAAATAACCTGTGTGTGTTTAAATGACACCGGCCTTTGCTGGTGTAGAATCTTAATGGCCGGGGTGAGGGCTTTGCACACAGGCCACGTTTTAGTGTCCTTTAACTCCATGTCCGTTTAGCTACTATGAATTTCAATTCTAAACCATGTGCTGATAGCATGAAAGTGAAGGTCACAAAGAAGGAACTGTAAGAAATCAAGCAAGTGAGGGTTACTCTAGTACCTCACCTATAATGCACAAGGTGCCCTACCTCACGTACAAAGCGCACACTTGGTTCAAGAAAATGCTATAAGGCACATGAGCCTTGATTTTAAGCAGATCAATAGTACTTTAATTAAATTATGCCCCGCTTATAAGGGGTACCACCTCCTTTGGGAGGTTCTATTATAAGGCGGAACAAGCCAAGGACTCACGTATGAGGTGCAGCTTATACGCGAGGTACTGTGATACTTAATATTGGGTCAAGAACCAGTGGCAGCATTACAGGACCATTACAGACAGTGTTACAGAGGTGGGGGTTACAGAGTAGACGTGTGTCCAGGTGTGTTGTCTTTACACCTGAGCCCCTTACAGTTGTGTGTACACATACATAGGGACCCCCCACGATGTCTTCAGGTACCTCCTCACTACTACCTATCATGTCCTGATTGACAGGTGTCCACTCGATAAGTGATTATAAGCACAATGGTATAGACATGTAAAGTAGACTTGATACTGTGTCATTATCGTCACATGAAGACTAGCAAATAGTCTAGCAAAGGGTTTGGTAATATACAGTTAAATTCAATGATGGTATTTGTCTTTTAAATTGTAAGGCTGGCTTCATAACTACATTTATTCATGTGAATAACAACTTCCCATAGGTATATTGTTTAACCATGGAGGTATAACATAACAGGGTCGATCTCCACACCCCCAGTGGCATAACATATGACCAATTTAGATGCTTACCGTAACCACGTGAATTTAAGCAGTTTTACATCAGAATTAGATTAGATAAATACAGAATTGGACTCCCTTGTATACATTTTCATAGATCCGCCCCTCGGGTGCTATCTCAAATGTACCCCACCGTCGTTCAGTTCTGTCTATGTACTGGGAAGGAGAGTAAGCTCGCGAGTAACTCACTAGTTCAGTCTCCATGTATCATGCCAGGACAGCAGAACATGTCAGGGTTGAACCTGAAACGGGAAAGGGTCTGATTGACCAGTTCCCGACAGAAGTATTAATGCATTCCTAAAGAGTCGCCATTATGAATCAATATACCAGTACATCCCCAGCATTGCATTGGCGCATCATGAAAACATATCAAAAGGGAGGTATCAGAAATCCTGAAATAGAAAATACATTTATTTCTGACCACATCATATGCTGACAGGCCTGTAGCCAGAGGGGGGGGGGCTCAGGGGGCTCGATCCTCCCCCCCCCCCCCCGAGCAAAATTATGTGGAGTTCCACCCTAGGTGTTTTGTTTTCATCATGGGCAATTGGAACTAAAGGGGTAGTGGAACTTATCACGGGCGAGTGGAACTAACAGGCGGTCGGACCTGAAATCACCCATTTTGCATACTTTTTTTCAAAGTTTTTCCGGGGGAGCATGCCCCCAGACAAGCTTAGTTGCTGCGCTTCGCTTGCGATTTTCGCCTCTTCAGCACTCAAGTATTTCCATCTAGTTCCACCTAAATTATTTGAGCTCCCCCCCCCCACAGTGAAGTCTGGCTACAGGCCTGTGCTGCATGCATGGAATGGTCCATTACCCCCACACTCCACCATGACCCATTAATATGACGTGTGTGATCTGCATCCAGGTTATCCTACAGGAGTTGGACCCTGGAGGCCTATATCAGGTATTATGGTGTTCTCATGTATTCTGTTATAGTGTCCTTATTAAACCTTGATGGGCCGCATGGTGTCTCCAGTGTCATGTTCATTATTCTTGATGTGATGCACCAATGTAGTGCAGGCTTGTATCCAGGCTTGTCTGCTTGTTAGCATTGCATTTGTGGATCATACTGACCCTACCGTAATCTCCCGCATAGAAGACGCGCTGCGCGTATAAGACGCACCCCAAACTTAGCACATGCATTTTCGCGTATAAGACGCACATTTTAATGCTAAAATTTGTAAGATTAGTACTGTTCTATAGTAAAATTACCCCCCGTATAAGACGCACCCTTAACCTTAGAAAATCCTATAAGACGCCTAAGGCATTTGTTTGGCGTAGAGGACGCGTCTTATACGCGAGAGATTACGGTAGTTTGAAAGAGTATCGACCCGGTGGGGTCGGTATGGTATGGGTCATGGATGTTCCCCTGGAGAATCATTTGTCAGACATGCATTCAGACACATATAACAGAACGACCAATTAGCATATGGATTACCGCATTATGCGGCCTTTAGAATACCAAGGGAGAATTGGTCGCATGTTTTGTGCTATCTGAATTCTCCCTAGGCAGTCCGTGCTTGTTAATTACCAATTATTAGTATAAACGTGTCTTTATCAAGATAACTAGGACCATCTTGGGATTGGGGTATGGTTAATGAGTTACATAAATCGAAAGAGCAGTTATTTCTAGAGACGTTTCTTTGCTACCTTTCCCACAGGCAGATGTGCAACTTGATCTAACTTCTCGGCAATACTATTTTTGTGGCCAATGATAAAATACAATTTAGATTACATTTGAAGATTGATAGGGGTGGGGAAAAAGGATAAATTTTCAGTGACCAGTGAGTGGCATCTGTATGCCCTGAGATAAAATAACACTGATTCGGCTGGCTAATTTCTGACAAAAGTTATTGACCTGCAATTAACTTTTCTCTGATTCTCACTGAATCTACGAGGTAATATAATTAGAATGGGTTGTACAGGATCCCCATTAATCACATTAATTGATCAATAGTGGATGTGACAGGCAAAATAATAATTGCCTCTCATTCAGGGATGAAAGTCTTCAGGGAATTCCCTGATTTCAGGGATTTTGTGGTTCCAGGGCTCTATACATTCATATAGAAACCCAGGTTTTTGGGGCGAATATTGGACCATTTCAGGGATTTTTGTGCTCTGTGACTTTTATCCCTGCTCATTGGTTCCTCAGTTAAAAGTGATAACCATATTTAGGCCACACCAAAAAAATTAAGTTGGTCTACGGATTTTGGTTGGTGCGAGCGAGCGATAATTATTATTTTTTTTTTTTAAAAGAATTTTTTGGCATCCAATGGATTCTTTGCTCAAAAAGTGAGGCGAGCGAAAAAAATGTATTTTAAAAAAAATTTTGCCAAACATCACAAGGAGAAAACTTGTAGAAAGTAAAGCGAGTGAAATCCGTAGACAAGATTTTTTTCAAAGAAAAAAAAAATGTATTTCCGAAAATATGGAGAGGGAAATCCGTAGACCAACTTATTTTTTTGGTGTGGCCTTACCCTAATAAGCACACACCACATTTTACACAAGAAACACACCTACACATCCCTCAATTTTCTCAGTTCTTTTTTATACTCAGTTACTCCATCTGCCAGGGTAAACCTTGTGATTCTTCCTGATCCAGAGAAATCTCATTTTGTCATTTATATGAGGAGGAGTGGGGGGGGGGGTAGAAAAAATGGAGTGGCTCAATTTCTTTCTGTTCTGGAGTTTGCAGAAAAAGAAAAGACCAAACTTCTCTTGTTTTGGAGTAAATTGAATTCATGTCTTAATTAACACACCTATGATACATTCCTCAAGTTCAGTTTAATCATAGAGGATTAATTATAAAAGATGCCACCTAGGTGTTATCCCATTGCTCCCTATACTAAGTCAACACTAAGGCCTGTCCCTGTGGTATTAGTGGTGTGGATAAGGGATTAGGATCTATAGGGTTTACTGTTATGAGACCCTAGGGCACTCCTGGTGGTGGCAAGAGTGTGCTATAGACCCTTGCAGCGAGAAAGAATTAATTTCCAAATGAAGTTGGATTAACGTTAATTTTGGCTCGACACTATTCACAACCTGGGGCCTTGTTATGTCTGCAGATGGAAAGATCTTCTATTCATACCTGCAAACTCCTCAGTTTTTTAAAGATCCACCAGGGTCAATCTTGTGATTCATCCAGATCAAATGAGATCTCATTTTAACATTTATATAGGGGGGGGGTCTTAGTAAAATTCTAAACTAAATCTTAAAAAAACAACGAAATGCATACATTTGGCCTCAAATTTCTTGGCCCCCCCCCCCCTATTTTTACATTCTCCTGCCTCGTCTTCAAAGAAAAAAACTGGGGGTTTGGCAGGCTCAGTTTTTTTTTCTCGCCTGGAGTTTTCAGATATGTCTATTAGGAGTTTCTCAAGGTGGAAACCAGCCTGAACTGACGTGAAACTCAAAATACTGTCTAACCCCTCACAAAACCATAAATAGCTTAGATGGTATGACAAAAACACTACTTTATCAGAATTCAGAAGTTTTGGCACCAATACCTAAATTGTATTCATAGAAAAAGGAAATACGAATTGTGAGAGATCAGTTAGTGGCATGTTAGGGCATCTCTTAGTCATTGGTTAAACATTGGAGGAGGGGGAGAAAAAAAAGGGGGGAGAGAAAAATCATCAACGACTCCTCTGAAAAGTCACCTTTTCTTGACCCATTGGTCTATAGGGCTGCCGGTCCCACTGCTCCAGTACCCTCCTGCAGCTCCGTACCCACACACCAACTCTCACAGTGAGAACCCACACTGCTCCAGGCCTGCTGACCACTCACTATAAGGGGAGGCAGAGAGTACTGAGACTCACTCACCCACACTGACCACCAACACCATTATAGTCATATCCATACATGGCCAGTACTCCACAAGGATAACAGGCTCTCTGTGTGTTACACGTATAGACATCATCCAGGGGATTGGATATTCTACAGGGATGAAAATCTTCAGTGAATTTCCCTGATTTCAGGGATTTACAAGTTCCAAAGGCCTATTATACATTCATATAGGATATCTATATTTGATGGGTATCTATATTTGACTATCATAATCATATGAAACGTGGTACCAATTTGGCAATGAGTGACTACAGTATCCAGGTTCAGTACAATGCCCTGAGGGTGTTGTAGGTATTAATGCCACTATTATAACTGTGTATGGATTAAGGTAACAATGTACTCCCAGGAGGACATGGACTCCATTGTGAACACTACCAGGACCACCCATCTACCTCCATCACTACAACCACCTGGAGGAACAGACTGGATTAAAGGAATTTACAATAATGCCTACCCAGCATTCTATACTGTTAACCCCCAGAGGGATTAGAGGCTCTAAACACATGTTCATATACACACATTAGCACAAAACAGGAGCTGAATACAAATACCACCAAACAGGAGGTCCATGCGAGAGTTAGCCAGCCCTGGAGGGAATGCTAATTGGGATCGGTTTCACCTGGAGATGTTTGCCCTGCATGTGGGGGGGTGGTACATACATGTGCTCCTGTGTGTGGTGTGAAGGTATACAACACCTGTCACCCTCCTCCATGTCATAACCATGTGCTGCCTTGGACTATTACACCACTACCGGAGTACCTTAGGCACAGCTTCTCTATAAGGCGCAACCCGAGTCCACGCCTGACCTATAAGGTGCACATTGGATCATATTTTGGCCAATCCAGTTCTATATTATAAAATACTTTACTATAAAGAGCGCCTTGACTTTGGCAGACGCTCTTAGGATCAGCAAGGGACTATCCTTATTGCGTAGTATAATCCCCGCCCTAAACGCAATGAACAGTGCTAGCTATCTGTGTGAGTGTGTATTTATAAGTGCATGGAGGAGCAGCCTAGCACACAATCAGTATCTATAGAGTGCCTTTCTATGAGGAGTGGATCAATGAGATATCTGTATTCATTATAGATCAAGGTGACAGTCTTATTGAAGTGTGTGTGTGAGAGTGAATCAAAGTATACTGCTGCCAGCTGGTCAGGATCTTCTTTACTTATATCCTGAGTAAACACTTATTGATCATAGGAAAGATCCACTGGAATTAAAAGATTAAGATATACTACAGACAAGAGCAGTTTGGAGGAAAGTGGAAAAACATGTTCTGTGTGGAATAGAACTTAAGATGCCAACTGATATGGAATTGAGAACAACTTTACCTGGAGAGCAGTGATATAGGAATGGTATTGACAGTCATTACAGGAGCATTAAACTTGATAAATTCAAGTTTTTAGGATACGGGTAGTTTGCTTCTGGTACCTACGTGTACCTTAGCCTATCCATCATACTGGAGGGCCCAAAGACACTCGTTCTCGGCAACCTCTCAGAGGCCCTGCTGGAGAATGTCCTTCATGCTCTTCATGGAGGAAGCAGAGGACCTTCGTTGTCGATGGAATGTTGCTCTCCTCCACCTGGAGATGTTGAACACTGGGAGTGTCACGGGGGGTCCACGCCAGGATCTCCAAGAGCACGGTCACCTATAGCCTCATTGCGATCCGCAAGGTCATCTTCAAGGTCACCCTCAAGGTCATATGCATTTGAAAAGTCAAGGTCATGGAGGTCGGCCTCAAGGTCATCAGGACTTGGTTCCTGGTCCGGGTCCTGTTCCATGCTGTCCACTTCTTGTACTTCAGGTTCTGGCTCCGACCTCTCGATGAGTCGTGATGCCACGATCACAGGTGATTTGCTCCGGTCAAAGGGCAACTTTAGGCAAAGATGGCCGCGTCATAATAGGACTCAAAGAAACTTGGGCCGACTGAGTCGCTCAGAAATGAATCTGAGTAAAACGCCTGATAATGGTTTATCCGAACTAGATGAAGACACTCGGAGAATTTTGGAAACTCTGCCATTGCCAGAAATGTACCTGCAGCGTTCAAAAATACTCTCAGAGGATGACGAGGAGGAGGGGGAGGGTGTGAAGGAAAACAGAGACCATAAAGAAGAAGAGATAGAAACAGACTCAGACATTTGCATTGGTGGAAGAAGTTCTGCCTACCATAGGTACAATGACGGAGAGGAGCAGCTATACAGAGGTAAAAGAGTATGGCAGAAACCATTCAGAACTATTGTGAACCATAGTCATGATTGAAACTTAAGTTTTTGAGAACCAATTTTACTGTTTTCTAATCTTTTTCAATATGTACCAAGTTAATAATTCTTTAGTATTTTAGATCATACATGTATAGGCCTACTCATAGAAGCCCATGTCCCCTATGTCACTTTAACCTACCTCGGTATCATAGATATTGCTTGCATTTTCTTTCTCTCCTCTCAACACTCAATCCAAGTAAGATCAATAATTTGTAAAGCATACCATATAAATTCCTCAATAGCTGGCTACCTAACTAACACACTCTGTGATCCATAAAGTAATCATAGGCTCTGTTAGTTCAAAGTGAGTGGTTCCATGGGCAGCAGCAGTAGTAGCTCTCAGTGGTTAGTGTGGGTTCCAGCACCCTATCACACAAAACACAAGGTCAGTTGGTCACTGCACACATAGGGTATCTTTTATACTCTGTCCAACACTAACCACACAACTGTCTTCCTGCAAGATCACATTGGGATAGAGATCTCTCACTTGCTTTTTCTCTCTGGAGAGCTTTGGTTGTAATAACAATTGAGGACATTAAAGCGCCCCCCCCCACACACACACAGACACCTTACCAGAGTGTAGCGATGCTATACTTACCGGTACTACCGTAATCTCCCGCGTATAAGGCGCATCCCGCGTATAAGGCGCACCCAGAGTTTCACAATATGGTCAAAAAAATAAAAAATTCATAACTTTTGTGCTAATGAATGGATTTTCAAAATTCAAAAAGCTATGTGCTGTTTGGACCCCCGTGACCCTCCTGGACCACAAAAGCAGCAGATGAGCTTATATGGGAGTGTAACATATCAAAAGAAAGGTCTTGGTGTCCCCCTTGTGGATCCAATGAGAACTAAAACCCCCCGTATAAGACGCGCCTTATACGCGGGAGATTACGGTAGTTTACCAGGAATTGCTGGGTTTTGGTAGAAATTTCTATATCAGGCCACACCAAAAAAATAAGTTGGTCTACGGATTTCCCTCTCCATATTTTCGGAAATACAAATTTTTTTTTCTGTGAAAAAAATCTCGTCTACGGATTTCGCTCACTTCACTTTCTACAAGTTTTCTCTTTGTGATATTTGGCAATTTTTTTTTAAATAAAATTTTTTCGCTCACCTCACTTTTCCAGCAAGGAATCCATTGGACAAAATCCGTAAGAAAGAAATTTGTTCAAAATCGTGTGGTTTCCTGTTTTGATATTTTTAGTCGAACAGCTCTGATTTCAAATGCTAGATCTAACACTGTAAAGTTTATCCAAAGTGTTGTTGGGTTTATAGATAGATGTCTAGCCTAAGTGTATGGTTTGTATCAGGTACCGGTAGTGGTGAATAAGGTATATGAATTATGATATATCAGGGTAGGAGGGTATTTCTTGTCTGCCCTCTCAGTATGGGGCAGGGGAAAGTGAGGGCAACATGTCACACTGACGGATGGGCACAGTGGGGGGGGGGGTTCAAACCCACAAGATGATAGAAGTGATTCTGATTTCATGGGAGTCTTTTCAAATAGCACCAGGTTCTCTTCTGATGTTCTCGTGTATAAGCTGACTTGGCTTTCGCAGGCTTGGGATTTTCCCAGAAATGCACTGGTTTTCTTAATTTTGAGGAGAGAATGGGTGATCCTTGTGTAATTGTAGGGAGGTCTTATAATTTGGAACGTATCCACCCCATAAACCTTACTACAGGTATGACTCAAAGAAATGACTTAGACACCATCAAAATCAGTCTCATTAGCCATTACAGCTTAAAGAATTTTTTCAAAGTTGAGTTCAAAGAACTATGCATAAACATTACAATAGATACCCCCAAAACCCTGGTCTTGGAGGCAATTGACAGGGTACGTACATGTCAGCGCGAGTCAGGAAAATAATGTGGTCAGGGAAAGTCAGGGAATTTTATAAAATTTTGCTGTGAGACAGGGGAGGCATGGAAAATCTGCCAAAATGTATCACTTGTATTTGACATTAGACAAATCTCCCCAGATGGCATTTAATTATTATTTCCAATGACAGCAATTCTTTTTTAGAGAGTAGAGTTTTGATTTACTAGCGATAACTTGCACTAGCATTTGTAATCGTTGTTGTAAGACCGTTAGTATATATTTTGCGGTTACATATCATATTCTGTGGTGTTATGATTTGGTCAGTGAAACAGGGATGTAAGTCTTCAGGTTTTATCAGGATTTCCTGGTTTCTGAAAATTTTGAATGGCATGTATTTTCCTTAGATGAGTGGTAGGAGGGCTGTTTGGAAAAATTGAAGCCTTTTGTATCAAGTAAACGTATGGCTTCCTGATTTTTGCCCATGCCTGACTTACATCCCTGAGTGAAAGTAGTCATTTTTGGTCAGGGCGAGTCAGGGAAAGTCAGGGAATTTCAAACCGATTAGTTTAATGATAGAAGATATACTCCTTTGGTAGCTGATGAAAAAAAAGATGTCGAGATGAAAATCCCTATTCGCCCTTACAATCAGTTAAGAGAAGTCTTTTACAGTTTAGAGTTTATGAGAATTCAGTCCCAGAGATCAGAAGCACTAATGGTCTTGTAGAACTGATCATATCATACTTACTTATCTCAAGGGGCCTTAACCCTGGAGTGAGCTACATGCCCAGGAGACCCCCCACAGAGCATTTACCTGCAGGAGGCGGTAGCAGGGGTCATGTCCACAAGGTTAGCCCCTGGAGGACAGCATGAATCCTCCAGGTACATGCTTCATTGTCAGTGATGCATTGCTGACAAGTCCACTCACCAGCACTGCATTGGAGCATTATGACGACCCACTGGAAGTGAGTCAACCCTGTAAGGTCAGCATGATGCACGAATGCAGCACTGGCGAGTTACTTGCCAGGGCTGCATTCATGCATCATGATGACCAATGGGCTTGATACATTAAAGCACTATACAGCCTTTGACGGGTTAAGAGTAAGTGGACGTTATACACATGCAGGCAAATATTGGAATTTATTTAAGGACATTTCCAAGGTTTATTTAGTCTGTGCTAACCAGTGTTCAGGTCATTCTGTGCCAGTTATACTACTGGTTATGTATTGCAAGTAAATGATATACCATAGTGTCCTGTGTTTACAGAGTGCACCTTGTGGATCAGGCGCAGCCCCCCCCCTCTCCTTAAACTTAAAGAAATCCTATGGGGCGCACTTGGACTTGGTTTGGGCCAGTTTATTTCTGATTTGATAAAGTTATCCTCAACTTTTGCCGATCCTGTAAAGCACACAAGAGGTCCATTCTCACGTAAGTTGCACATTATGTGCGGGGTATTACAGTATTTACTCAATTTTTATTTTTTTCAATTTTTTTCTCCCAGAAACGGTTGGACATAAATTTTAGTTTTTCAGTGTGTCAGAATGCATAGCCGAAGGTTTTCAAGTAGGAGACGACAGATATTTCATGAGAAGACATGGGGTCCGTATCACACGATGCTCAAGGTGGAGTATTGGAAATTCTGTACATAAGCCAAATTCACATAGAGGCCTTTGAAAAATAAATAGTTTTAAGCGTACTCTGTTTCACTTTCATTACTGGTGCCATCAGGAAGATGTGGGCGGACCTGTCACCATTAATAAGTGATTATGTTAGTGAATCGTATCATACAGATAAGATACATGAACTATGTGGAAAGTTCTCAATACGTGTTAGTGAAGAGGTTATAGGTTGATCTGTACATTAGTTTATCTTATATTGTGGCTTAATCATTCAAGGACCACTCAATGCATTAAGGCATTATGATAATTGGTCTTCACGATGAGAAATACAGCAATGGTGAGTCTACTCACCAGAGCTGCATTGATGCATCATGTCAACCCTACAGGATAAATACACTCCCAAAGCATTATACACCAATGCAGTGCTGGCGTCACACACAGCTTGTCAGTATGTCATTAGCGGGTCATCGCGACAAAGGAACAGGAACCTGAAGCCACTGAATGGCCTTCGAAGGGTTCACCTCAGTGATGAGATATAATAGTGAGTCCATCCCACCTACAAGATAAGGAGTGTTGATATAAGCTGTGGTCCCACCTGTAATTAGGGGATTACCTGTGGGAGTATTGAAGGATTGTCCACTCACTCAGTGTAATTGTCTACTTATCCTGTCCTTTACCTGTACCTGCTGATAACGTGCTGTATATATAGACCACACAGGGACAAGCTGACGTGGGCTATAAGGTGAGGGCGGCCACAGTCTACTCAACTTTATCTGTTTCAAACATTGTATTCACCGTTATTAGTGCATACCCCTCTTTTTGCTCTGATCAAGACTAGAAATTTTCCATTTTTGAAGCTCAATTGAACATACATTTAGGATATTCTATAAGCACACTGTGCGCTAAGGCCACACCAAATTAAAAAGTTGGTCTATGGATTTTCGTTTTGAAAAAAAAATGGAGAGGGAGGGCGATTTTTTTTTTTTGAAAACTTTTTTTTGCCAATGATTTCTGCACATTTTTTTTTTTTTTTTTTTGATAACCAAAGATTTCCCAGCTGAGATTTCCTTTAAGCAATAATACATGTATATTTAGTGGCAAAAACGTAACACATTGTCTACTTAAGAAAGAACATTTATAAAATCTAGATAACTGGAAATTGACTGACATTTGACTGAGGCACGGAGAATTTTCGTGTCCCTCTATAATCTATAGTAGCGCGCTGGCTTCTTTGCTTGAAAGAGGGTAATTTTTTTTTAAATTTTACTATTATAAACCTTTTGGACAATGACATGTATGTGTAGTATGAAACCATAGCTTTCTATTTAGTATACATCTTCATGCTGTTTTTGAAGGTAAATGCCCATAAATGGAAGATTAGTCTGAGAAGAGAATAATAGCTGTTTGTCAGTGCCCTGTTAGTGTGGACTGAACACCCTATAGTTAATGGAATATTTGCAATTATCTTTTTAACCCAAAATGAACATTGCAAGCAGAGTATCAGGTTAGACTAGGGCACGCAACTTTGCAAGAGGAAACAGTCAGCTTTTAAAGCTAGTCTCTATGATCAATTGATCAAAAGTTATGCCCACCAAAAGAAAAAAAAAATCCGATTTTTGCAGAAAATGATGCGGGCGCAATCCATAGACAAAATTATTTTCAAAAGAAAAAAAATCACTTTCCGAAAATGATGTGCAGAAAATCCGTAGACCCAACTTTTTATTTTGGACTGGCCTAATCACCAAGGGTGTGATACCTCAGCTGAAACGCTGAATTTAGTTATTTAGTGGTTTGGATGCTCTGCAGGATCATTCTTGAGCTGTGTACAAATCCACTGGGAAATTGAATGCCCATTTTAATATATGATGGGGGGGGGGGGGCGTGTTAGAACTTTTTCCAATGTTGAATGTAATTTCCACCCAAATGCAGATTAATATTGCTATCGTTATCTTAGGTCTCCTTTTAATACAACATTGGTATAATACGCTTCAAAGGAGATGGGTTTCAGAATTTCACACCCCTGAATCACATCGATTTAGCTGGTGTGGCTTATATGCAAGGTTTTACGGTAATTCACAGAAATACCATCTTTCTCTGGTGATACCATAGATATTTCAGATATTGTGGCACTTTCCAAGCTACTCTTACCCCAATATTATACCTCTCAGCTTTCGCCATAAGCGCCATATTGCCTCCGATGGTGAACGGCCGAACCTAATAGCAGTGACATTAAGCCCGGGGATTATCTCGGTCCAGATGAAAATCTTCTTGCAAACATGCAAGTTCAAATAAATAGTGTTCAGAGAATGTGTCAGCATTTATGACCCATCCTCTCCCGTCATAAAAGCCTACCCCTGTAGGCTTAACACGGTAATAAGAACAACTCTTGAGAATAAGAAGTCCCTCCCAGGAGTACCATAATACCTCGCGTATAAAGTGCACCTCACGCACGCCAACTTGAGTCATTCTCCATGCAGAGGTTGTGGAGAGAATGGTAGGAGAGTGTCAGTCACTGTAGTCCCATGTCTGCTTTGAGCCCATAGGGTTTGCACTGTGACTGCAATGTTCCATGTCTGCTTTGAGCCTACTGTCAAGCAGTCTGTACCAATATGGTGGCCCCAAGAGTGCCATACTATATATAGCTTCATTCTACCTGATTACTATATTTAGATCCAGTTCTGGCCCTTGGTGCACCTTATGTGCAAGAACAGACAATTACATTAGATTACCATTCACGCTGATCAAAATCAACCCCTGTGCCTTCAATTCAGGATGTGCCTTATTATGCGGGATGGCGTATACTACATGTATAGGTACCATAATACCAGGCTCAGCAGGCTTATACGATGCACCCTGATTTCATATCAGACCTCTAAGGCGCATCTCGGGCAATATTTTGAGCAGTTTAATAGCGTTCTTTTGTACAAAATCCTCACATGTAAGACGCACCTCCAACTTTTGCCGTTTCTATAAGGTGCACAGTGATCAACCTTTGTGTTTACGCCGCGCCTCATACGTGAGGTATTATAGAAATACCGTAATACAAAAATGTACAATGAAGATTATGGAATCCCCCTAGGGTGTTTGGCGGTACAAGTCAGCGGTGGCTCTGTTAACGAAGACATACATGGCCCTGGGGGCCTGGCAGGGTGTGTATTGTGAGGCTCACAAGCGACAGTTGTTTTCGCCAGGTGGCTTTGTGTAGGGTTAGTTGATAAAACGACCGCCGATTGAGTCTACCTGGCCCTTGTTTGTGTTGGCTATCAGGGTGGTGGCAGGGCTTGTTGGAGCTTGTAACTGTAGGATTTACCGGTAGGTCCCGTTGGTGGTAACCAGGGCAAAACCCCACGTATAAGTCAATTATGGATAAAAGCCGCACCTTGGCTTTGGCAGAAAGCTATAAGCTGCACCTTGGGCTTGAAAATCGGAAGTTTAGTACTGTTCTAATGTTAAAACCCCACCTATAATCCACATCCTGAGTTTAGGAAGACCGCCACAGTAGGGCTTTTTTTTATAGTCTCAGCAGTGGGGAAACAGCTAAAAAGAGTGAAGAATGAGCTCTGTACATTTTGATATTTCCACCATAATCTATAGGTCCTACTTGAAAAAGAGTATGGTAGTACATTTATGAATTTGGATGACAATTGGGCATGCATCAAATCTCACAGCCTGAATGTGTAGATATCACTATGGTACTCTGGAAGGACAAAAAAAAAAAATGAACCTCTTTGATGAAAATGAAAACTGGAAGTTTAGTACTGTGCTTTGGTTTTGAAACCCCGTCTGTAAGCCACATCTTGAGTTTAGAAAGACAGCCAAAGTAGGCCTTTGAGTATGGTACTCTGTGTTACAATGTTCAATTGTTGGACAATAATTCACAATCAAATCCATATAGGCCCACTTTCCAATTGAATGAGGAAAGCAAAAAGGCACGCAGTATCATTATTAGCCTTCCACAGGCAGTGTGACCCTGTGCACTTTTGCCAGTAAGACGTATAAATGAAACACAAGTGACTGAGTAAGTCCCATACTGTACATTGGCCTGTATAAGCGCCCGGGTACTCATTGATTTCAAGCAGGTAATACCCCAGGTGCCCATTCATGACCAGCGTTCATTCAAGACTTAGATCATACTACATAGTGTATCTAAAATTGCCAATGCCCTAGTACCCGGACACTTATATTCAAGACTGGTGCTTATTTAAGACCGGGCACCTATACAGGTCAATATGGTAACTACCGTAAACTCCTGCGTAGAAGACGCGCTGCGCGTATAAGACGCACCCCAAACTCAGCACATGCATTTTTGCGTATAAGACGCACATTTTAAGGCTGAAATTTGTAAGATTAGTACATTTCTATAGTAAAATTACCCCTCGTATAAGACGCACACCCAACTTGAGAGAAAGCTATAAGACCCCCCAGCATTTTGTTTGGCGTAGAGGACGCGTCTTATACGCAGGAGATTACGGTATATTGATTTAAACAGTCCATGGTCGGTGGGAGTGTTAAGTGGCAGGATGAGGCCTGGTATAGTACAGGAGTGGGAGGGACCATGGAGGTAGGAGGTAGATGGTGGTTATAACACTGGGGGTGATTGTGGTAATCCCCTTATCACTATAACCAGGTCAATCATCCACAACGTGTAGTAACTGGTGCTGGAGGAGGAAGCCAGGTACGTGTGTGTGTGTGGGGGGGGGGGGTCATGTAGCCTCAATTTACCAGCATGTAAAGAACCGGAACACCTTAGGTATAGACCACACATGGGCCACACTCTAATGTTTGACAAAACCTACAAAAGATTTATACAAAGAAGAGAGGTGCACCTGCACAGGCACATGCTGGTAAAAAAAGGGGGCGTGACCCTTTAATTTTGAGCACTCTATTCAGACTATTGAGGAAAATACATAGAACAGATCCGCATCCCTCTAGATACTTGCCTCTTCTTTTTCTTTTTTTCCCCGCAAATTTTGGGGTGAAAAATATGCATTTAAACTCTTGGGTATTGACAAAAAGGAGGGAGCCGACCCTCCCTCAACCGTCGAAATCGTCCACTGGAACTTGAGATGACACCATTGTGGCAGCTTGTGGAGACCTTCCCCAGTATAAGTAGTGTAACAAAGTGGGTTATAAAACCAGGCGTTGTACATGACATGTATTATACTGGATAGAGTACTGTCAGATCAAACACAGTAACTCTGCTAACTTTCAAGTACTATTAATGGAGGTAAAATCAACCAAACCAAACACAACATTTCTGATTTGCCCACTTACCATATTTTCCTGTATAAGCACTTGGTCTTGAATAAGAACTGGTCTTGAATAAGGGCCAGGGGTATGGACTACTTGAAATCAATGAGCGCCCGGTGCTTATACAGGCAAATATGGTAACTACCGTAGTACAATGAACCTCGCATACAAGGCACATCTTGAGTTGAAGAAAATGTGTTACCATGCATCTGGGGCTTAATTTTGAGAAGTGTATCTTTTACTGTCCTCTTCATTAAAAAAAAAAGTTCCTTGACCTTTAGGTTTATTTTTCAAATGAAAACATGAAGTACAATATGATATACCATAGTACTCACTGTACTAAGCGATACCCACGAGTTCAGAAGCAAGTTATAAGCCACAGCTGGGAGTTGAAATTGCTGGTTTGATATTGTTCTTTAGTATGAAAACCCAGTACAGCATGGTCACAGTTTATGCTGATCAAATATCAGACCATTTGCCTAGCATTTGTAGGAACTCTAGGAAAACTCGAACTTATGTTGAAAACATTGACATACTTAAGTATATAGGTCTTCAAGAAGGAATTCTTTCCCAACCTACCCCAACTGCTACCAACCCTGCGCTATCAGCAGCACTCAAGATCTACTCTGGGTGCGCGAGCTTAATCCAGCGGGATTATCCCGGGGTAGCGGAAAGACCATGGTAAATGCAGTGTTGCTACAACCCTAACTGGAGTCAATGTTAATTTGGAGGGGCCACTTGTTGGTTGTCCACCCTTTAAGGGCCACTGACGCATTAATGTGCCATGTCCATTGGTCGGCATGATGCATGAATGCAGCCCTGGCTAGTCTACTCGCCAGGGCTGCATTCACGCATCATGCCGACCCGCCAGGAATTCTTGTAGCCGCGTCAGGTCGGCATGATTGCAGTTCTGGCGAGTATCATGACGGTACGGTGGTCGTGATGTATTAATGCACCAAGTGGCACACAAAGGGTTAGCTAAAACTCACTAGCTGTGTTAGAGAGAGTCAATATTAGCCTCCAGTAACAAGCAGGGGGTACTACTAGCACTACCTCCTACCCCGTCACATACTGACTTGTACACCACACCAGGAGGAAGTCACACCTCCCCAGGGGCTATTTTCTCACTAGCGACACTTAGAGGTAGTATGTGTTAACTGGCCTCTACACTCAGTCACAGGTTGTAACAGGGAGATTAGGCAGCCACACCAGTAGTGCTGATTAAGTGAGTAGTGCCAATTTGATATCTAATGCCTCTGATGGCAATAGGAGACCACTAAACGTTGCAATGTAGAGGTTCGATCTTACCATTCTGGACCTATTTCTCGGGACTGAAGAGTTGGAGAAGGTCTTTGCTGATAAGCCGCAGCGTCACTGGGTGTATATAAGCCGCACCGTGTATAAATCGCACCCATCATAGGATAGAAGTCTCATTCAACATTGTAAAAATAAATCTTTTTTTGTTTTTCAATCATTGCAGGCAGCAGTTCAGGGCGAACTGACTCGATTCCTACTGCTCATGTTACTCCGCATCCATCCACCCACACATCCTCAAACTATCATCGCCACTCATTACCCCGAGCGACAACTGACGCGACATCAACGTCTGCCCTGCGACGTGTTGTCAGCTCAAATGACTTCAATGACATTGGTTTCCGGTCGTCATCACCCCCAGCAGTTGACAACTATCAGAAAGTGGGTGGCACCGGAAGTGTGAGTGCACATGGTCGTCGCTGGAACTCTTATCAGAACCTACAGGAAAAGACTCAACATGACTTCCAGGAGCTGTCCCCGGACCCCGATCCAACTCTCAGCGAGTCACGGTTCCTCAATCCTGATGAGATCAATGGATATGCCACTTCAAAGCAACGGAGTCAGAGCCATTTGAGCCTCACTGCAGCGGGGAATAACGGTGTTGTACCCAGTACGAAGCCAGGTGCTTTGAGTACAGACAGTATGCAATATGGGGGTTATTTATCAGTGGGAAAGGACCTTTATGGACACCACTCTGCACGTAACCCTGGGAGCACCTCGGAGGACATACGTCATGGTGCTCCCATGGGGGCGCATGTGTCGTCCTATGGGCCTGACCGTGTGGGCCTATTGAACTATGGCGCGAATACATACAATGGGTCAGTACCGAGACACTCAGGTGGGTTTGCTACACCTGCCTCACACCTGTCGGCAACCGCGCCTCCAGGGTTGTATAGTCACCCAGTGGTACCATCAGACATGCATTATAGACACGAGGTGCCAACGACATCGAGCGACAACTTCAGTAGCGACATAACATCATGGCAGCAGCGGCACCAGGAGCAGCTTAGACGACAACACTACGAGGCCACACTGGTAAGTTATGAGTAGATGGGTAAATGATAAAAAAAAATGTGACAATCTAGGTGTAACAGGTATCTTATGTTGCTTGCAGAGATGCCAATTTCCCTATTTTTAACTCGGAACGCCGAGTTTTAAGAGACGGGTAGGGGCAGGCGAAACTTTTAAGACCGGAAGTGAGCTTTTTTTTAGAAGAGGTTGTTGACTTTGAGCTCAAATTACATGAAAACCATTAAATATGAGATGAAATGAAACCTGTTATGTGATAGAGTACATATTCAGGATCATGGAGGTGTAACATTTACCTCTTATAAGAGTCTAATCTTAGGTTTGAAAAAAAGTAGGTCACCTGCAATCCAACTTAGACGCTTGGTGCACTCAATGCTTTTTATGAGGGTGACATTTTGGGCGATGGGTCCGTTGTCACGTATGTGATAAGAATGTAATAGAAAATGATATATTGCATGTTAATGGTTCTTTTGGACATTTCTCTCTGTATACGCATTAAAAATATAACAATTAATTCAATCTGGTGCTATAATCCTCGGTTATACGATCCGTGTTCGTCTCGGCATGTTTTTGCCAAAAATCGTCCGAGCGGCTCAACTTTTACGACATTCTGATTGCGTCTCACTTCGATACAGACATAGGGGTTGTTGAACTAAATTTGACAATATATTAGAATGTAGGGAGAAGAAGATGAATCCATGCAAAAACAGGCATGATAAATATGATTTGATATTATTTGAGAACATTTTGCCGCGGTAGGACGACATAGCCTGCCGATTGATGGCAAAATCCAAAATGGCGGACACGCAATACATATGGAGTATGTTTCTTCTTTGCTGTCACTATAGTGTCAAAAAGGTTAGACACCTCTCTCTGTATACACATTAAAAATATAACAATTAGTTCGACATAGCCGGTTGACGGCAAAATCCAACATGGCGGGCACGCAAAAGACCTGTTAGTCTTTCGCATTGCTTTCACTATAGTGTCAAAATGGCCAAACCAAAGCTTTCCAAGTTACCTGCGATATCAATCGCTTAAACACTCGTTACATGAAACCAAAGCTGTAGAAGTCCCTACTTTTGTTTTCCCGCAGGTGGAAACTTTGTTTAGGATTTTTATCTTAAAATGATATACATTGTAAATAAAATGGCCTAATACGACTCTGCCATATACAGTAAGAATTGATGAATAATCAAGTGAATGTTGAAAGAAACTGATCAAGTGTTTAAGTGTTGCCTACATGGAAATAGTGAATAATAAATAAGTTGTATGAGAGATGAAGGCTTTTCATTGGCTAAGCAATTTGATATTTTGCCATTGGCAGCCAACTACAACACACCAGCCGGTGATGACAAATGGTACTACGTCTATGAGCGGGCTAACATCGCTACTCGATCCACACAAACTAGACGCAGTGAAGCGAGCCGCGGACAGTATCATCCGTGAGAAGGACAACATCATAGAAAAGTGAGTTTAATCAAGAGAACATTAAAAACTGTCTTGTGTTTCAACCCAATTACTGCAAGTTCTAGAGTAGGTCCTTTAAATACCTGAAAATAGTAAGGTGTGATAAGGATAACACCTCAAAATGGTGTCATTACTTTCTGTGACGTGCCGAGCTCTCCAAGCCCATCTTTAAATAAAAGGGTCTGTGTCTCCTTTCATCTAGTACCTTTCTATGTTTCCCAAGCAAACCTGTGAAATGATTCTTGTCTTTCTGTCCGCCTGAAAGATTAAGGGTGCAAGATTTTGCAGGGAAATATTATGTTTATGTTGGTTTTTTCTATGCTTAATCTGTTTCTAGCATAGTAGGATACCTTGTTCAAATTATCGAAATAACGTAATATGCTATCCATCATAAATACAGGGCATTGAGTGTTTGCTCGCAGTCTAATGTGAAGATGTTTCAAGATGTTAACAATTCCAAACATGTTTCAACTTACAATATTTGGGTATCGGGGACTGAGACTAACCTAATTGAATACAGTAACATAGATTAGAAAACATTTCTGTACATTTACATGTGTAGTTCATTCTCTGCATCGGCTATGGCAAGGTAAAAAAAAGGTTTTATTTCTGAATACAAAATTAAAACTTTGCACCATTTGTGACTTCCATGCAAACTGACCACATCTTAACTTGAAAACAATTTTGTATGTGTGGAATTATTAGGCTTGCACACATCCACAAACTGTAAGTAATAAAATGCTGCAGACTGTATACATCTCAGTCATATATGATATAACAGTCAAAAGTTCATTTTTTATATTGTAATTAAGGTCCATTTTCCAGGCTTATGAAGGCATTTTATTTTCTGATATATTATTCATACCCTGGGGAAATAATTCACATCATTCGCTAGCATTAGTATGGTTTTGGTGTTTTTGGAGTATTAACATGTTGTCTTATCCAACCAAGAGTTAATGAATTTCCTTTTTATTTGGTTTGAGATGTTAATGTTAAGATAATTATGATACCCGGTAACCTAAATTAAATATCCACTAAAATGGCATAAAACAAATAATGTAAATGGTGCTGGTATTTAATAGTTAAGTTATGTAGAAGAATAATGTGGTAACTGTTACATGTTAAGGCACTAAGTATAAAACTATATGGAAGATGTACAGTGTTTGCCATGAATCTTGAGATAGTTGTTGGCTATTTATCACTATAATATAACTAATAAGGTCCATTAACATACATGTTTCTAGATGATCTTAAATGTTGTACTTATACTTGGTGTAGTGGAAGGTGTTTTATTGGAATCGTGTGATGGGAACTCGAAAAGCGCTAACATTAACATTTGTGCCCTCACATTTCTAAATATTTAGAATCCACAGAATAAGCTTATTCCCATCACTTATGAAAGTATTTTATTATATCAATATTATTAAAATGAATGTCTATATGGTTTGCTTACTCAGACAGAAAGTTAAGATCGTACACCTAGAGCGGCAGAGTAAGGAGTCTGAGGCGGACCTTCACAAGGCCATGTTCCTTAAAGGACAAGAGGAGAACGATGCGCTACACTTTAAGCTACAGGTGAGTGTTTTTAGAATCCTTAGAAAATTGATGCAATTTATTTGCGAAATTGAGACGGAATTCCCAGAGAAATACAAGGATGTAATCATGCATACATTTTTACTAGTTTAGGCATGGTGGGTGTACGGAGGCGTGGTGTACGGCCTATTGTACGCCACGCCCATGGGTATATGGCTTTCAGTGCTGTAGAGATAGGATTTCCATATGCTTTGTTGTTAGGGGTAGAATAAAAGTGGGGTTTCTGGAATAAGTTTCCAGGAGGCAGCTCTGAGTAGAAGTGCATGCAGTCACATTAAGTACTCAATAATGTCTACAGGGGGCAGCACTGCACCCAGCATGCTACATACCTCAACGCAGGGAAAATGTTAACCAGAGTGTCCATGTGTGCCTTTAAATGGGGGGTACATTTCCAGGGATGGAAGTTTTCAGGGATTTCCCTGAAGTCCCAAAGCCCTATACATTCATATACAAAATAAATATTTAGATGGGTTCTTATCGAGCATTTCAGTTTTTTTGGCCTCAGTGACTTTCATCCCTGCATTTCAATCTAAAGAAGCCTATTGGGTTTGGATTTCTGAGGAGTAATAACCTTTAGATGTATCTTGTTTGTTCAATTCTAGGAGGTACAATATGAGTGTGCGTCACTAAAAGCACAGCTGACAGAAGTGATGAACAGTAAAGGTTCTACTGTGGTGGAACTAGAGAGACAGCTGGGGTAAGTTCAACTTGAACCAAAGTAGGATGGAGAAATAACCGAGGCCTGTTGATATTTGTGTATATGTCATATTAAAAGACTTAAATCTTTATATATATATATATATATATATATATATATATATATATATATATATATATATATATATATATATATATATATATATATATATATATCCCCTACCCCCCCCCCACAGTAGTTGATACCAGAAGCTACCCTTTCTAAGTGGTTGCAATGATTGAACAAATAAGTATGATAAAACAATATTTGTATTATCCCATTGAAATACTGTACACTTTTTTCCAGGAAAACTGAGTATGAGCTGCGAGAACTACGTACATCTTGTGACAAGGAACGGCAATCCCGAGTCACAGAACTAAAATCTTTGCAAGACATGGTGAGTAGCTATGAACTACACTGTCCCGTCCATCACCAATAACCCTCCATAGCTAAGTAGGTTTTTAAGAGTAGATCTCTGATAGACCAACCTTGATCTTAGAAGGAAAAGTTGATTGAATTAAATGACCATCGATTTATTGGGGTAAAGATATGAGAGGGAGTAAATTTCCAACCTGTCAGGGCTTAACCTGATGAATTTCTATTATTTCAGTTGTCAGCTAAAGACACAGTGCTTAATGAATGGAAGGACAAGTACATGACCCAAAAGTCTGAGTTTGAGGCACTTGAGCGGAAGATGGACAGCTTGGACCGGTACCTCAATGATCTGCCGACCGCTGATGATCACTCGAAAAAATCATCTGAAATATCCTTTTTGTTAAATACATTAAATGTGAAAACTTTTAGACCTAGGGTGTCTTTAGTAAGTCACAAAGGCCGAAATGTCGTTCTGTACTATATATGCAATACTATCCCATTGAATATTTTGTTTTATTGAGGTAAAGATCACCTTGTGATTTTGGTCGATATTACCATAACCCCCCCCCCCCCACCCCACACTTTTGCCTCCTATATAAATAAACCGTACCTATCCAGTTTTGAAAATTCCTGATTCCTGTTTCGTATACATTGAAAACCCTTCATATAGGCCGCACTTGGGACTTTGGCAACAGCCAAAATAGGCCTCTGACTTGCCTATAATTCCTAGCTTATACACTATAGGTTTTACGTTATCTGAAAAAAAAGTGTTATGTGCTGCCATAGATCCAAATGAAAAAGTGACAAGCTTAGACCTTAACTACCTCACGTCCGACAATTACGAGAGGACAAGGCCAAGTACAAGAGCCGCAGTGTGGAGCTGGAGCGTCGACTAGAAATCACAAATAAAGCAGCTCGCCAGAAGCAGGAGCAACTCGATGAGATGGAGCGCGCCGATAGTCGTCACCAAGAGCACATGCAGCAATTACAGGTGAGTTTGGATGACAAAATCTAATTTTCTTTATGTCTGATATTTCTCCGGCATTTGATTTCATCTATGATTTTAATGTGATAATACCCCAGCTTTTGATTTTTTATATTAGATTCTTTCGAGTTTTAAGATAATTATTTAGTAATAATTCATAGTTTATAGATTGACCTGTACAGTATATTGTGTAGGGCTATGGTTTATACCAGCAGTGAATTTGTGTATCACAAAAGAAATCAGTGGTGTCAGATGGATGAAATTTAAATCTCTATAGCATAGTGTACAGTATTGGTTCTGACATTTGACTCCCTGTTTCAGACTGAAATCTTGCGGTTACGTGAAGAACTTGGTTTGGGCGAGGGTGAAGAAGCACCGCTAGGAATGCGCGAGGAGTTGGAGCAGGTCAGGTTTGACAATGAGCGACTCACTGCTGACCTTGAAAAGGCCAGGAAGGTCAGTAATCATTCAAATGAATACCTAGGTGGCGTATTATAAATGAGATAACATTCGAGATTTTCCAGTATTTTGATAAAATCTGCATTATTGATTTATTTTCATGTATGAAAATAATTGATTTATTTTCATGTATGAAAATAAATCATTTACATCTATAGCCAGGGGTTGAAATTTTGACCAATAGCTCATCTACTGAAATCCTAGGCATGGGCAGTAACTTAATAGGTACTAATATCTGGGGCCAGCACACAGAACCCATAGACTTCAGCATAGGCAGTTTTCTGGCCTTACTACTTTATGCCCGTGGATTAGATCTGACTGAGACAACTGGTACTGCCCTTCTTACCCCTGGCTTTCCCTAGGCACACTCCAAACTTGTGGACAGGTAGATGATTATAGCCTCTAGGCTTTGCAGTCCCTATACACCATGGCAATCTGTCACAAACACTCCAAACTTGTGGACAGGTAGATGATTATAGCCTTTAGGCTGTGCAGTCCCTATACACCATAACAATCCCTCCCAAACACTCCAAACCCACTGACAAGTAGGTGATTATAGCCTCTAGGCTGTGCAGTGATGCACTAAAACAGTGCTGGTGAGTAGAATCATTACCACTGCATTGGTGCATCATGATACATTGCGCAGTGCCTCAATTAGCTATTTAAGGGGGTCATGATGCACATCATGATGTCTCGCCAGCTCTTCATTGAAGCATCAAGACGAACATGTTCAAAAAAGCACAGTTAACCCTTTATGGATGGCATGATGAATTGATGCACATTTAAACCTTTATGGATGGCATGATGCATTGATGCACACTTAAACCTATATGGATGGCATGATGCATTGATGCACATTTAAACCTTTATGGATGGCATGATGCATTGATGCACATTTAAACCTTTATGGATGGCATGATGCATTGATGCCCATTTAAACCTTTATGGATGACATGATGCATTGGTGCACACTTAGACCTTTATGGATACCATGATGCATTGATGCACACTTAACCCTTTATAGATGACATGATGCATTGATGCACACTTAACCCTTTAGGGATAGCATGATGCATTGATGCACACTTAACCCCTTAGGAATGTATTGATGCACACTTAACCCTTTATAGATGGCATGATGCATTGATGCACACTTAAGCCTTTAGGGATAGCATGATGCATTGATGCACACTTAACCCCTTAGGGATGTATTGATGCACACTTAACCCTTTAGGGATAGCATGATGCATTGATGCACACTTAACCCTTTAGGGATAGCATGATGCATTGATGCACACTTAACCCTTTATGGATGGCATGATGCATTGGTGCACACTTAGACCTTTATAGATAGCATGATGCATTGATTCACACTTAACCCTTTATAGATGGCATGATGCATTGATGCACACTTAACCCTTTATGGATGTATTGATGCACACTTAACCCTTTGTAGATTGCATGATGCATTGATGCACACTTAACCCTTTATGGATGTATTGATGCACACTTAACCCTTTGTAGATTCATGATGCACACTTAACCCTTTATGGATAACATGATGCATTGGTGCACACTTAGACCTTTATGGATAGCATGATTTATTGATGCACACTTAACCCGTTAGGGATAGCATGATGCATTGATGCACACTTAACCCTTCATAGATGGCATGATGCATTGATGCACATTTAACTTTTTAGGGATGTATTGATGCACACTTAACCCTTTTTAGATTCCATGATGCATTGATGCACACTTAACCCTTCATGGATGGCATGATGCATTGATGCACACTTAACCCTTTATAGATTGCATGATGCATTGATGCACATTTAACCCTTCATGGATGCATTGATGCACACTTAACCCTTTATGGATGGCATGATGCATTGATGCACACTTAACCCTTTATAGATGGCATGATACATTGATTTACACTTAACCCTTTAGGGATGGCATGATGCATTGATGCACACTTGACCCTTTATGGATGGCATGATGCATCGATGCACAATTAACCCTTTATGGGTGACCTGCTACATTGATGCACACTTTAAGCATTATCATTAACCATGACAAAATAAATCACCACGGCTCTGCCGTGCTTAACTGATTTCCTTAATCCATCAAATACACGCCTCCTAGTATATGTGTTGTCAAATTTTAAAAGTTATACACTAAATACAACAATACTACAAGTACCAGTACATATATCACTTTGACTTGACTTTTAATGTGTAGCAGTCATTGTTGACAGTATCAGTTTTCTCAACCATTACCAGTATCTCATCTTTCTACATCAAATTGTAGATCAGCCATGACTACACATGTAGGAAAATATGATCGTTTTCTTTAACTATATTTCCCTTTTTCCCAGCTACTGGAGGCAAAACATAAAAAGCAGCAGGCAATAGAAGTGCGGCATAGAGGAGATACCAAAACACTGGAGGAGCGACTCGCTCAGGAGGAGAGCACCGTAGCCGGGCTTAAGGAGGAGCTGCTTAACAAGGATCAACACCTCAAGAAGCTCCGGGCATCTGTTAAAGAGGTAAAATTCTTTCCATTAATATCATGATGGAAGAGTCTATATGATAATGAGACTCCCATCCGCTATTCAAATGATTAAAATTAATGCCTCCATTATGGATTTTGCAAGATGTCAAGATATATGGCCCTTCAGAAGTTTAATAAAAGTCAGCACGTGTCAACAGTAAAAAAAAAAAAAGCAAGGGAAGTAAATTGTTCAAGGCTTTAATGGAAAACAGTAGCAGATCTTTTGTTTGAGGGAGGGTTAGGTCTGAGGTGGTGAATGCTCTGCGAATGAGTGTTGACTGTGTATGGGGGGGGGGGAAACTAGTAGATTTATTAATTTATTACTTGTCCCAAGACCATCTCTATATCCCTTGTCTCCCTAGATTGGTAGTCAAAACCAGGACCTACTTGAGAAGAATATGTCACTGGAGGAGGCGCAGCGGGAACTGGAGCGTCAATTGACGGGTGAAGCACACAAACTGGAGCAACGACTTCTCAAGGAGATGGCTGTGTGCTTCGTGGAGCTCCAGTCACTCGTCCAAATCTGTGTACAACGAGCCGAGGGGCAGGACCCCAATATCTCTGTTTTACTTGGAGTCAAAGGTCAGCTATTTTGTCTAGATCATCTCATTGTCATTGATCAATCAGAAATGCTTCTTTTCCTTTTGTATATGTATTGAATTAAGGTGTATTAATTTGCTAAAGAAATGTTTACAAAGATGGGGGATTTATTTCTCATCTGTCAACTCTGGGAAGTTTTACCCCTCTCAAATTCATATAATATATAGTGACGACAAATAAAGTAAAGAAAAAGAAATCTTGATCTGTAAATCTAGACTAGAGGCAGACTCATAAATCACGTTATTAACTATGTACCAGTAATTGGTCAACAGTTTTGCAACCCCATTCAAACAAGTGATCTTGCTGTGCTGTCATTGAATATTAGCTTAATTCAACATCGAATGTGTCATACTTCCACTTTCTGTTGTTTACTTGACCAAAATCTTTTCGTATTTGTAAATAGGGGCAATGAATTTAGACCCAGATGACGCTCAGCCGGTAGGCGACAATATCCAGTCACTCAAGTACAAAGTGAGCAAAATTCACGAACTACGGCAAGATATTGACAACCTTAGAGAACTCATTTCCAACAAGTATGCAGAAGACATGGGAGAAAACCTCAACTGTACAACACAATAAAATTGAATAGTTGAAACATTAAAATGACAATGGATTGTAAAAAAAAAAAAAAAAAAGGTCAAACATGGTATAAACTGATGTTCATTGCTAAAGGAACCTCCTGTCAGATGCAAAAAAAAAAAAAAAAAAAAAAAAACATGTTGCCAAACAGAGATCTCCACTAGACTAGTTTTGAGACTGGTTCTTTCCATATACAAACATACGAGTTGTTAATACATTTTTTTATAAGTAAAATACTGCTAGCTTCCTCATGTGCCTTAAATAGTAGAATACTGTAGTGCTTTACTATGGCATTAATATGTTGTATATACTGAGGTGTTGTACCGCTTCATTGCTAGTTAACTGAAGTTCACCTAACCAATGCCTATCTAGATATCCTCAAATAGAATAGGAACAACTCAAGAGAGTTATACAAGACAAAGGAGAAAATCAGACAACAATGGCATCAGAAAACCTGACAGATGTTGTGAATCTTCAACTAAAAGAAATTTTTATATTGGCAAAAAGTAAAGAGTTAATTTATTATTTATTTCAAGGTAGAGGAATCTGTGTAGGAATGTTTATTTAATCCTTTAAATTTGAAAAGAAAATGTAGGGCAGTGCTGGACATTGCTAAAGGGGGCCATGGCTGTGCGGATATTCTTTTATACTTGCTTTATTACGTCCAATGAATCAGTTGTTTGCTTGTTTCATGGCCTTCTGAGATAGATCAGCTATGTCAAAGTGCAATTGAAGTAGACAATAAAAGACTTGAAATTGAACTAAGTTCATGTCATAAGGTTGAGCAGTATTAAACCTTTTAATATGGGTTGCTACATTATTAACTTCATTGAGCTGTGATATAGATAGTCCTTTTCTAACAACTTCAATACTATAATCAATATGAAATGGACAAATCAGAAATCACATTTCTTTGGGAGAGTGTGACGGGGTGAGAAAAATCGTATTAAATCTATACTTGAAACTATGGTATCTTTTCACGCGTACCCTTTGCATTACACATACGGTTCTGATAAAAATGTATAATTCTGAAAAAGAAAATGATTACACATGATCCCTTACATCAATAAAAAGAAAATAGATATTTTTATATTATTATTGATTACCCAGGCCTCACAACCCTCAGTTTACTATAATGGGGCCTTAGACTTGGGAGTGTCATACTGAAATGTCTTCACTGTGACACCTTGTCATGTGAATGCATGCAACTTCTACAGCTGTAAAGGTTTTTCTATAGTCTTTTGCTTGTAAATTTGTACCTTTATATCAACTGTATATAGCATGTATTTTGTTAAATAAAAGCCAAGTGAAAGAAATAGTAATTTGTTATTATTGTAACGGTTCGTTTTATGTCTTTATGTTGGGTGGCTCTTAGGCTCGCTTAAGACTAGATGTATCACATAACACGAGTAGTTCGGGTTGGGCAAAGCCCTTTAGTCTTCCCACCTGTTTGGGTAGGCTTTTATTGAGGAGTTAACTGTACGTCTGGACTGGATTAGGTCCAGTCCCCTTCTGTGGATCGTCCGGCTCCTTAGTAGGAGCTGGATGTGAGGCGTGGTGCTGCCCCCTCTTGTACCAAACGGGTATCGCGAAGCGACACCTGGTTGGCATAGAAGGAACCAGCACCACACGAGCACATCTCTCGGATGAGCCGCACTAATATATACAAGATGATGCCGGCCCCTACATTATGTATAAGAAATGGTTGACACATGTATATGGCTTCAAGGGATTATATTTATTACGATAGCCGCCATGTAAGGCGTAGGCCGTGATTGGTCAGGGCACTCAGTCATGTGAAGCTTGTTGGTAGATTAGGTCACTGAGCATGGAACCTGGTGCATTTTATAGGTGCGGAGGGGTTGTTAGTTTTCTTCTTTTTTTAGGGGGGCAGGGGCCTAAATATTTCCCCCCACCCCCTAGAGTGGGGCAAGGTGCTGTGGAAGCACCAGGGTATCAAGAGATTTTCTTTTCAACTTTTAAAACCTATTGATTATAACAAGTTGAGTAATTTTGGATATTTCTATCGAGTGCCGAAAATCTGGGTGTGCTTTATACGCGGAGTATTACGGTAGTATGCCTACTGGTGGTGCAAATATGAAACTTTAATAATCAAAGCAATGGATTTTTATGTGATTGTATAAACAACAGGGGAGGGGCAAAAAAAAAAAATCAGACCCCTCTTTGGGAGAGGGGAAAATAATTGTTACCTGTTCTTAACAAAAAAGCTTATATGGTGCTACAGAATAAAGTTGTCCAGTAAGAATAAAGTTGTCCAGTACTTTACCAAACGGCACATATCATATGTACCCTCTATTTGCAATTTGGAATAACTAGCTAAAACTTTAAGAGATGACACGCAATGGTCTATAAGCTATGGCTTATACATTTAGTTTTACTGTGCTTAAGTAAGACTGAAAATCCTTTCAGGATAGTTGCGATCACCTTGACAAACATTTGGGCTGCCCAGCTCAGCTTCAGAATCCTACAACATGCACATACTGGTAGTATTATTTTATATTGGTGTAGTGCTATGCATAGACTAGTCTATAGGTGGCAGCACAGCGTAAGGATTACATTCGCCGATTACATTAAATTGTTGCTGTTGTGGACTTGGAATACATACCCACCCCCAGTCCGCCCCCTGTCACTGGATGGGGGATCTTCATGATGAGGGTATGAAGGAGCAGAATAACATCACTATAGAGTCAATGAAGGAGAAATCCTCCTCTCCATGCCAACAGTGGGCATACCAGATTCATAAAAAGTGACCAACTCAGGAATTCTTGTGGCTTGAGGTAGTTGTGTGGGCAGCTGGTGTCAATATGTGTAGGCCCGGGCCTACAGATCTACATGCTTGTAATTAGATTTTGTTATGGTATTCCCCCTCAGTGAACCATGTCTGAGTGTCATGGTTTGTCTGGCCCTGTCTATGGGATCAGTCAAATAAAAGAACACTTGCTATCTTTTGAAAAGATTAGGGGAATGGACCCGGAAGCGGTCTTCTCCCTCACGTCATACCTGTCCAAACAGAAAAGATAGGACCAGAAAAGTCTCCCTGCTACCTTTTTTTATTACAATTAGTGGAGCTAAAATCAACTAAACCAAACCAAATATAATCTTGGCATGTATTTTTTTTTTTTTTTTACACACAAACAAAACTATTATATCTCATCCTGTAGGCAAGAAAACATAATTTTACTACTCTCCTTCAAATTACTCTTTTAGGCCTGTCAAGGAGGCCTACCAAGGATCGCCGACTATCTACTCATGAATGGGGCACCTGGGAATGGGCAAAAAAAAAAAAAAAAAGTTATTTGTTTTAGGTGTTGTTTTTTTTTAGTCGCTTCAGTCATCTAAAAGTCATCGGCACGAGGCCCAAGGCATCAACAATAGTCATGGGTCACTGCCAATTTAAAAAAAAAAAAAAAATTACAAAATGAAAAAAAAAAATCCGACCTACCCTATAAACTAATTTTTTTTCAGCATGTTAGTAGTGTTACCTGAAACACTCAACTTATTTTTTGGCCATGGACATTCATAACCCAATGATAATGGATTCCCGTTAAAAGGGGATATGAAAAAAAGTTTTGATACATCATTTTTCGAGCACTTTGTAGTATTTGGTCATTTTAATAAGCACATCATGGGAGTCATCTAAGACTAAGGGAGTGGTTATTATTTATCAACGGGGGGGGGGGGGGGGTTCACGCGGATGTGCGCGGAAATTTTTTACGCACCCCCCTCGACGGCAGTCAAAATTTTGGGAGGGGTCTGAAAATTTTACGCCCCCCATCAAACCCACCACCCCCTGTTGATAAATAATGACCACTCCCTAATGCACCAGTCTTTTGCCAAGGACCTTTTCCTATATAGCAGTGGAGGGGGCGTGGCTCCCAGTCACTGAGTCAGAGACCATTCAATACCGGTATTGGATAAAATGAACTGGCTCCATAATAATATAATGGAGCCAGTATATATTATGTACATGTATATATGCCCATTCTACACAACTGGCACCCACTGGAGCCCAGATGGGATTGCTACCTAGGTACAGGGAATTCCCACCTACCACCCCTAGGCTACCACCCCTACATCAAAGTGGGCTTACACCAGCGGCGTTCCAGCAACGCGGGAGCTCACATAACACCGTTCGTTCTCCAAGCAGAGACACATGGACCGCCCTACTTTCCTTTGGTCGCTGTCTCGGTATCGGTTTGAAGAATGTGAGGCGCCTGCTCAACAGTGAAGTGGGCCGGCCATTGCTGTCTGAAACCACTCAAACGCCGGGGCCGAGTTGGTGAAAAAGTGTTTATCTATATTTTCTCATCCACCAACAGACTGTCCCTGTATACTGAGATTTGAGGGTAAGTGTGTACATTCATTTATGGTGTTTTAAAGTGTAAATTCAAAGATTGCACCTGCCAGAATGAATTTGGAGACTGCAGAATGTTTTCGTTCTACCTGACTGGGCTTGGCTGAATGTTTCTGTTGAGACTTGAGTGAAGCTGTCTGCTTGGAATACTTAGAGGCTGTTCGAATGCATTTATTTCACCACACAGTGGTCTAAACGACGAAAGGGTGTGACTTATTCCATCCACATGATCAGAGTGGTCCTGCTGTCAATGTCAATGTGTCTCTGATTCAGAGATGCCAACATTTGGATATGGCCATCAGGCATTCAGGGACAAAATTTAAAACCATGAGGGGGGGGGGGGGGTGGGGGGGGGGGGGGGGTACGTGGGAATAGCCACTTTCGTTTCTCTACTCTACTCCCGTTCCCCTCCCGTAGGTGTGAACGGCCCACCCGTGACACAGACGAAACTCAGTCTAACGTGGGAAGTGCAATGCTGAGATAACAGTAAGGGTGGGGAGTCTGGGGGCAGGGCCCAAGAAAATTGAGGGGTGAAAATCGGCTATCCTGGTGAATTTTAGGGCTATACATTTATAGCTTGATAAGGGAGTGGTCATTATTTAGCAACAGGGGGGGTGGTGGGTTTTTGTGCAGACGCGCGAAAACTTTTTACGCCCCCCCCTCGGCAACAGTCAAAATTTTTTGCGCCCCCGCGCTGGATATTTTGCTAAAAAGAGTAAATTTTTTAGCCCCCCCCTCAAAAGGGGTCCAAATTTGTTTAGCCCCCCCCCTCGGGAAGGGTCTGAATTTTTTACGCTGCCCCTCAAACCCACCACCCCCCCTGTTGATAAATAATGACCACTCCCTAACGACCCATTTATCATGGAGAAATAAAGTCCATTTATTTGACATTTTCCCTTTGTGACAGCTGTGAATGCAGAGGATTTGCAAACAGTGAAGTGAATTTGAAATGGGGGTTTGGGGGCATGGCTCCAGGAAAATTTTTCAGTCTAGAAGAAAAATGCTGCATTCTCATTAGATTGTGCAGGGGGGGGGGGCAAAATTTGGGCACACCCCTTTTCTTTTACATAATTATGTACAAAATGTAGTATTTAGAAAATTTTAGGAAAATATAGTCTTTCAAAGTGTGTTCGGGAGACGTCTGAGAACTATTTCCTATTCCTAACTCTATCTTTGTAACCAATGGGAGTATCTTAACATATAAGATATAATTTTGAATGTCTTGATCTCTATTTTCCGTGCGGGACATTAAATAAAGTGCCGATTTCCGGGACAGTCCCGGACAATCCGGGAGATTTGGCATCTCTCCTGATTCTCTCAGCACCAGATTGCAGACAGTACCCGTAGGGTCAACTCACTGCCCCTCACCTCAGCTCAGGCTCAGGCTCAGACTCCGGCTGAGACTGAGTGAAGAGTCTGAATGAGTCATAGTACTGTTAAACGGGGCTATTTTTGGGCCTGTTTTGGCCAGTTTCTGTGGTTTTCTTTGGATATTTGCTCCAATACGTGATTTCCGACTTAGCTGTAATCCTGGCACAGGGGTCCAGTGTCTGAGTGTCTTTGGGAGGAAGGTCGGAGCTGGACAGGAAAGGCTAGGGCATGGGTAGACACAGTGAGGACCCTCTCTGGTTGCTGCATGATAAGTTGCACATAAATAACCACCATGTTTATGTAAACCATTTAAATTCCTAGAATAATAACTTCGAATTAGCCACACCCTATATCTAGTGACTTATCTATGTAATCTGTATACATATATACAGGCAGTGCTCAGGTGACCACTGGACAATGCCCAGCAGGGGGTGAGTGGATGTGAAGGGTTTACTCTAAGGGGTGCAGGTTGCTATGGTGACCATGGCAGGAGGCAGCATCCATGGGTTTGAGTTTAGTACAAAAATACCTCCTCACAACCATAGAAATATCTCCATTCTAAAAAGATATTTCAAAAGAATGAATTCCTATGTAGATCCAAAGGGTAGTGATTAACCATACTTGTGAATCATGAACAGAAAGGCCATGCCTTTCACCAAGCGGTGTCCACTTACCCCATAGACTTTCTATACTATCCTGCTCACTCTCATTCCCTGCTCACACACCTTCCGGTCAGAAATACTGCTACACTGAGTCCCTCTGCCAGAACTTCTTCACCACAGGCAGGAACTCGAAACTCACATATTTATCACTGTTTGAAATATACTGCAATTTTCTCATAAGAACTAATCTAAACACTTGCACTATGAATAAAATTGTATTTAAAATCATTTGATTGTGCTATTTTTTCGGGAAAAAAGGCCAAAAACAAGTGCCCCCTCTTTCGGGGCTATTTTGGCCACCTGGGTAGCCATATTTGACCATACACCATTTGCACAAATTTTTTTTATTATGGCCCATTAGTTAGAAAAATGACATTATAGTGATACTCATGCATGCTTAAGATTATTTAAAAGTGATTTTGAGCTTCCCAGAGGCTATACCATGCTTTGTTCTATAGGCATATTTTGAGTTGAGATATGCAAAGAATTCACCAATATGAGGTATATTAGGAAATTCCTACTACAAAATTGAACCAAATTTAACACCATCACCTTTTGATCACCTCTTTTCATCCACAAATCTTCACTACCGGTAAACATCTCATTTCTTATGTGAAATTAACTGTAGAAATTGATTAAGGTAGTTATTCCAAGATAAAATGAATTAAGTAAAATGAATTTTTACTTCCACTTATAAAGAAAATCATGTGACCAATATTTGTATGCGGCTTACCAGCCAAAATAGCCCCATAACAAGAGCAATTTTTTCAGTAAATGCCTTGTATTTTTAGCAAAATTCAAATACTTTTTCATTATTATATCTTAGAATATGACTTTATAAGGAACTTATACAGACTTAGCAGGATTGTTTATTAGCCAATGAGTTGCTCTCAACGATTCACTGCGGTCCTCTCGGGGGCCGACTGGTACCCATCTTATAGTTCTTATCAGTAGAACTCGCTGGTAACAAGCTGCAGTAATGGCGGCGCCCATGGGGTGACCTGCAACTCGGAATACTTATTTAGGCCACACCAAAAAATTAAGTTGGTCTACGGATTTTGGTTTTGATAAAATGGTGCGAGTGAGCAAATTTTTCTTTCTTTTTTTTTTCAAAAGAATTTTTTGGCGTCCAATGGATTATTTTCTCAAAAAGTGAGGCAGGTGAAAAAAAATTATTTAAAAAAATTTTTTGCCAAACATCACAGAGAAAACTTGTAGAAAGTGAAGCGAGCGAAAATCCGTAGAAGAGATTTTTTTCTACTAGCCCTTAGCCAAATTTCTTATGATTACCAAGTTTCAATTGTTATTTTGGCCTCTAGCAGATTACGTGCACCACCAAAAAACTATTCCATTACACAGCATATGCCCTATCACATCCTTTAAAGACCCCATGGGTCATATTTCTATTTACATGAAATTATTTTTTGATAAATGATGAAAAATAAACATTTCATGAGGTATGCTCTTCTTATATTGAGATTCCAATAATTTGCATAGACCATCAAAACCTGGCTGGCTTCCCTAGCCCACTTAAAAGGGTCTATCTCCTCTTTCCTATCCCCTCGGATGTATGTGGTGCACATATGCGCGGGCACCGATACATTCCTCTGTGTAATTGTGTAATGTAGTTCTCGCCATGAATATGACGAGCTGTCGAAATGGCGTCAAACATATATTACTCACTCACTCAAAACCTGTCATTTAGCACTATTTCTGTTATAACTGAACCCTCAAAAATTAGTCATATAGTGAGACAAAAAGTAAGACAACGCTATCCATGTAATAGAATTTACATTTAAGGTGTACTTTGATGGCTGTGACATGGTAATTACTGTTGTTTTTTTTCCTATGGAGAAATGCATGGGATTTAGGGCTCTTTTTACCCTAAATAAAAGGGTAATCAAACTGTCTTTAACCCCACTTATAGACAGATTTCAGATATTTTTAAAAGAAGAGGGGAGTGGGTATGGGGGCAGTGGGCGCCATGGTTATCTGGGCAAATATCTTTTGATATAGTTGATTTTGAAGGCCTTCCAATTTGGTTTATTGATAGGTTATAAGACCTTTTTGTGACCTTGGGAACTTTATAGGACCTTTCATGGCTTTGGACCTTCTTTTTTTTAACTTGGGACCTTTTTGGGTCTTTGGGACCTTGTCCATCCATTGTCCACCCCTTGGAAGGTCATGATACTGGACGCGTTTGTTTTTGTTATACAGACAAACAACTAAGATAATGTTTGAGGAAACGACACCTTGTCTCATTTTGTTTGTAGTGTTTTGTATGTGGAAGATAGTCATTATGGATGCATTTGTAGGTAATATGGAATTCAAAATCATGTACCGTAATCTCCCGCGTATAAGGCGCACCTTGCATATAAGATGCACCTAGAGTTTTAGAATATGGTCATAAAAATTAGAAATTCATAACTTTTGTTCTACTGAATGGATCTTGAAAATTCAAAAAGCTATGTGTAGCTAAAACACCCTGTAACCTGTTTAACCCCACTATCTCATATTCTGACTTTGTGGGAGTGTAAGATATCAAAAGAAAGGTCTTGGTGTCCCCCTTGTGGATCCAGGGAGAACTAAAACCTCCCGTACAAGACGCGCCTTATACGCGAGAGATTACGGTAGTTATTATTTGTTAAAAGTAGACATGAGCTGAAGCATGGCTAGTTGGGTTGGCCTTGAAGACTCAACTGTTTTAAAGTAAACGCTTTCGTGTTTATCAACTTGGTGGGGGGGGGGGGCTCGATGACATTCAAAATGCTAAAAAGAGGGTACATTTTTTTATACCCCCCACCCCCCTGTTGATAATGACCACTCCCTGAGGAAGTGGTCATATTGTTTTTAACAAAAGGGGGGGGGGGGGAATGGTAGACCCCTACCGGAATGGTCATTTATATTTATCAACAGGGGGGGGGCAGTCAGTTTTCACACAAATGCGCGAAAATTTGCCCCACCTTTACCGCTGTCCCTTTTTTTTTTGCCCCCCCCCCCACGCCAGAGGCACTGAAAATTCAGGGGTGTGAAATCTCAGCCTAAAGGCAGTTTTCAGCCTTTTTCATGCTCACCAGAAAAAATAACATCATCCCAAATTAACAAATTCTGGTATCCCAAAGGTAATTTTTGGCCTCCCTTCAGATCAGAAAGTGATGTACCATTACTGTTTGACCATTTGAGTAACTTAAACTTAATGTAAAGATGTTATTTACAAAATTTAATCTTAACAAGGCTGTTCAGTGAACTTCAGCCTAAATTGGTTTTGGTATTTCACACTCCTGAAATTTTCACACCCATCTTTAGTACCGCGCAGTTTTTTTGGGGTAAATTTTTTATGCCCCCCCCCCCCTCAGGAGGGGTCAAAATTTTTCACACTAAAATTGTAAAAAGTTTCACATGTTGCTAAGGCGACCCTTAAAAATATGTTCGTTTCCTGTCCAGAGGGTGGGATTTTTCAGACCCATGAGAGGGAGGGGAAATTTTGTCAGCGTGAATTTGTCATCACATTGTAGGATTCGGTGATTGGAAACCTAGATTCTTGTGCTAATGGACAAAAAAAAAATTCTTTTCAGAACTCAAGCAAAAATTTCCCATTCTCGAAAAAAATTCCACCAGGCCTCTGGACAGGAAATGAACATATTTTTAAGGGTGGCCTAAATGAAAAGGAGGGCGTGTATTGAACATACATGCAAACTCCTCAGTATTTTTTCAGTATTCTCAGTTTGTCAGGGTCATTCTTTTGATTCATCCAGATCCGATGAGATATCATTTTACTATTTATATGGGGGGGTGGTGGTCTTAAAAAATTTGGGTACAAGGGTATTAGCCACCCATAAAATGCACCAGCACGCACCATTTTGCTTTTCGGAATACACAATTTTTCCAGGGGAGACCCCCCAATTATTACCATGCAATCTTACTTCTAAAGAAAAATCTCACCCTTTTTATCGGCTCAGTTTTTTTCTCGTCCGGAGTTTGCATGTATGATTGAAAAACCTTTGGCTCACATGCAAAAATCCACCACCCCCCTTCAAAAATGGAGTGGTCATTTCTGCAATTTTAAAAAAAAAAAAAAAAAAAAAATCAAAGGTGTCATTTTTGTTGCAAAAAAGTCTACATTTCAGGGGAAATTTTAGACGCCCTTCAAGTACACCCACCCCCGCCCCTGTTAATAAAGAAATGACTGCAACCTTACTCTGTCAACTCATAAATTGGGATTTACGGTAGGCCTACAATTCTCGGGAGCAGAACTGGTTGCTAGGGACCTGGCAAATGGTCAAATTATATAGGCAGTGTACTAGAAAAAGTAACCTTTTTGCTATTTTCTTTTCTGATATTGGGAACAAAAAATAGTGCACCAACTATAAGGTGCAAATTTTTAATATCTTTCAGATTTTGTAATGCTCTTTGCTATGGAATGTTTAAATCCTTTGCGATAAGGGTTTTTACACCTTTTTCTAGTACATTTCCTATTTAAAAATAACCCTTCATGAGGATTCTTATCAGTAGGCAGATAAGCCTGATAAGGGCCGCACTGGTTGCTATGACGTCACTGCTCCCAAGAATACATGAAATACCATATTCATTCTAATAAGCGCACATGCTCTAATAAGCGCAAACCCCTCCATTTTGGGCACCACCCTTGTGTAAAATCAGTCAAATAAGGTGTCAAAATCAAGATTTTTAGGGTAAAATTGAACGATTTTAGGCTTTTGTGTGTGCGCTTATTGGAATTAAATTTTTTTAATAAGGTTTTGAGCACCTGACTATTAATTTCCCGCACATGTGTGCTTATTAGAATGAATACGGTATGGCACAAGTACATGTATTCCAACGTGCTGTCGCCAAGGTTACCACCAGGAATTCTAGCTACACACCATGGATAATATATCAGAAGGTGTTGTTGTCAAATAGGCATTGATCTCTTAGAGGCAACCGATCCATCAATCATGAGTATTGATTTTGTTTGCTACAACCAGCATACATCTTGTCTAAAGCCAGACTACTTGAATTTATATAGAACTAGTGGCTTCACCACTAGTGGTAGGGGGAACTTGACCAGGCTAAACTGTGGCTAATTTTTCATGGCAAACTGTGCCTACTTTTCTAAGGAAACTGTGCCTATTTTAACAGCAAACTGCACATACTTTTCATGGCAAACAGTACCTACTTTCCACAGCAAACTATGCATACTTTCCACGGCAACATGAGGAATACCTTTCACAGCAAGTAGGACTTCCTTTATGGTGAACTGGGCCTACTTGTTGTGGTTTGTGACGTTGCTTAGTGACGTGATGTTGCTTAGTGACGTGATGTTGCTTAGTGATGGGATAAGCGCCAAAAATGGGGTAGCAACAACACTCTCCAAGCAGATCTTCTTGAAAGAGTCCACTTCAGAAGTTTAAGGCTCAATACCTCAGTCATTTTGATCAAATTTAATGGCAAATTTCTTGGGGATATGGTTTCAATAAACAGCAACATTATCCTATAGCTTTTGTGCATACTCTTTTAGGGAAATCTTTATTTTAAAGGTATGTTTAAACTTAACAAAATGGCGGATTTCTGTAAATTGTTCTGTTTCTTGTTGTTATGCACTTTTTGGTGAGAGATTATATTTGATAAGATTCTTTTCCCTCAAATTATATATGAATTTAAGTTCTAGAAATTAAGATTACAGGTATCCAGGAAATTGCCCATAACACTGTGAAAATGTTACTTTTGGTAAATTTGAGAAGAAAAATCGAGTTAATTTTGAAAAAAGTACATACTTCTATCTAGCCTCTTTTGGTTTATCTGTTCCTGGCAAGCAGTCAAGCTTATTTTAATGGGTTGGGGACCAGCGATGAACCAATCCCTTTTTATATATAGTGTAATAATAATAGACCCAGACCCATGAACGGAGCATAATAAGCAACTGGAGTCAGAGCAGCTTAAAAGTCATTTCAATTCATGACTACCTCCAAAAATTGTTAGAATAAGGGAGTGGTCATTTCTTTTATAACAGGGGAGAGGTGATGTATTCGGGGGGAGGGGCAACAAATTTCAGACCCCTCTTGAGGAGGCGGGGCAAAAAAATGTCCACCCCTTCTTATTAACACGGCAGAGCTGCGTTTCTGGCATCGCCCAAAAAGCCATGACATCGTATAGGGAAGGTTGATGTATTGATTTTTCAATCCGCCTTAAAAGTACCAAATTTCAACCCTCCTGTATTCTAATTATGTGGAATCGAAGGGGAACATGTAGGACCTTAATTTAAACCTTATATTTCTTCACGAAACACTGTATTATTATACAAAAAAAAAGGTAAAGAAGTCATAACTTTTCCCACATAAGACGCTTGGTTGAAGACCGGTTGAGGTATCGCAATATCTCGTGCATATTGCGAGAAATAATGAGAGGTGGTGCAAGCTGGCCCCAAACGCCCATCCCGTAGGTCTATGGTTTAGAGATTGATACTGTAAATGAACTGCTGACAAAGAGGTGGAGACAGTAGGAAAATGGCGGATGGCTAGGGAAAGAGGAGGAAGTGTGTAGCAACAAAATGGGTTAATAACAGGCTAGTAGAAGCAATTTGAGCTCCGGTACTCCATTCAGTGATAGTATAGATACCCCTATAAGATTTGATCATATCATTTTCGCCAGCCATGGTTAGAAAATACCAAAATGGCGAGTGTACAGGGAGACGATCGGTCCCGGGGAGGGAGCCCGGCATGGCGATGATATGTGGCCCATCTGCAGAAAACGTGCATCTAGGGGGGGATTTTTAGTTCTGCATTTGGCCACCAGGGGGCAGTGTATGAGTAAAACATTGAAAAATATACCAAAAAATGGCTTAGATCAATTTTTGATGGGGAATGCAGTGGTATGCTCAGGATTATACGATCTTTACTAAAAACATTCCATTTATGGAATGTAAAAGAAACATCGGTTGCCATGGAAACATAGAAAGTTGGCATATGTGGCAATTTCTGGTTGCCATGGAAAACACTCCGTTATTCTAAATAGGAATTTCTGCCACCAATGTGTTGGATATTTACATAAGGAACCTAGAACCGAAAACAGACCTCTGAAATTCCATCTAGAACCAATTTTATGATGAAAATACCACATTTCTTTGTTTATTTTTTCTACAAAACTGTATTTTTTTTGCATTATCAGTATTTAAGCTAGGATGTAATACAATAAGAGCTTATTTGCATTTTCTAGGTGCACACAACAACCTAGGTTTGACAAGCAATGACAGAAGAACTACCTGGAATATTTTAGCTCAAGATATCTCATTTTAAAGCCTGTGACTTAAACTGTAAAAAGCCTTTTCCCCCCTGGATGCAGGTTTTCCCCCATCTGGTCACATATATTCACGGTGTAGGTGAGGGTAGGGTCCGGCCCGAGCGTTCCATTGCTGGCGTACTGCCCGTCTCCCACCACTGCATTCAATAGTAGACAATACATATTAAACCAGAACCTAAATAAAAAATAGGCTTACAGGAAAACCTCCAATTGGGAGCCAAAAAGTCTATTTTGTGGCGTTGAATACCCTATATTGGGACTTAAAACATTTGGGTCATTTTCAAGTCACATCCCTGGCTTATAGAAACAGCCCAAAGTCAGCGTGTGGCTAATATGAGGGTATTTTACACTATCAAATAATACTGAACTACCGTAATCTCCCGCGTAGAAGACGCATCCTCTACGCCAAACAAATGCCTTGTGCGTCTTATAGGATTTTTTCAAGTTGGGGGTGCGTCTTATACGCGGGGTTTTCCAACATCTCATTTGGGAAAATGCGCCGATGACAGCTTGAACTCATATAGCCAGCACCGCGGCAGACCGGGAGGTGTCGACGCGCTCGCCGGGGATAAGGCCCACCGCGTGCCGATGACAGCTTGAACTCATATAGCCAGCAGCGCGGCAGACCGGGAGGTGTCGACGCGCTCGCCGGGGATAAGGCCCACCACGTGCCGATGACAGCATAGACTCATAGCGCAAGCGCCGCGGCAGACCGGGAGGTGTCGACGCGCTCGGCGGGTTCAAGCCGACCGTGGGCCGATGACAGCATAGACTCAACAGGTTGACACTATAGACAAAGCGGCATGGCTTGCCGGGGTGTAGGGAACACGTGGGCCGATGACAGCATAGACTCATAGCGCTAGCGCCGCGGCAGACCGGGAGGTGTCGACGCGCTCGGCGGGTTCAAGCCGACCGTGGGCCGATGACAGCATAGACTCAACAGGTTGACAATTTTTTGGGGGTGGAGGGTGGGGGGGGGGGTGTGTCTTATACACGAACCCCCCCTGCTGAGTTGGGGGGGCGTCTTGTACGGGGGTTTTTTTACAAATCGATTCAGAGGGGTTGGATGCGTCTTCTACGCGAACCAGCATACCCTGAGTTTGGGGAGCGTCTTCTACGCGGGAGATTACGGTACCAATTTTCAAGCTTTGGCTATGGCTTTAAGCTTCTCCAGAAGTAGGGGGTGCGGCTAATACAAGAGAATTTATGGTATTTTTTTGTGAATTTGATATGTTCAATCTCTCCAGTAAGCCTCCTTGTAGCAGCTATAATAGAATGATTTAAAAGAAAGCATTTCCATAATCCCTTTAGGTCTACAGCATACATGGGGATTAATTCACGTTAATCCCTGACATTGGCCTTGCATAAGGTGTATGGTAGTGTAATGTAGACCTTAGTACACGTCTCTGCCTACACACGTCTGTTCCTTCTGTGCCCAGGCTTCCCTAACCCACTTAAAAGGGTCTATATTTCCTCTTTCCTATCCCCTTGGATGTGTGTGGTGCACATTATGTGCGGGCACTGACACATTCCTATGTGAAATCGAGTAATGTAGTTCTCATAATGAATATGATCATAGCTGTTGATATGGCGTTAAACATTTATTACTCACTCACCCTTCTGTGCCATACTGTGTGCATGAACAGTTAAAGCTGAATAGCCGTTTACTAATGAGGCAGTCCCGTAGGGCGGGAGGTTTCACCTTTAGCATTAAACAAATCAGTCAATTGATCTCGCCCTACCGTAATCTCCCGCGTATAAGGCGCAGCTCGTGTATACGGCGCATCCCTGACTAAGAGAATGCAATTCCACGTATAAGGCGCACCTCTAAGGGCAGATTTTTGTTAATTTAGTACTGTTCTATAGTAAAATTACCCCCCCCCCCCCTATAAGGCGCACCCCAAACTCAAGGCAATGTCCCTCCCATGTATAAGACTCAGCAGCATTTTGTTTGGCGTATAAGACGCGCCTTATACGCGGGAGATTACGGTAGATGATTCATGAAAAATATTGTAGTACCGGTAATGAACATAGAAATAGCGGGAATCAAATGAAATAGAGAATCACAATTTCTTTTGGCCTAATTCGACACTGATCGGTTACATCAATAGTGTTACTTAATGCTTGGCTACAAATCATTTACCTAAAAATGACGAGAGGTTGTGGTGCCACGCGCGGGATCTCAGCCCTGGTTACACCACCGCATTAATCCTTTAAGGGCCGCATGATGCTGTGTGATCCGTCATGGTTGATGCTCCTACCGTATTGGCCTGTACATTTGTATAAGCGCTGGTATTTGGATAAGCCCTGAGAGTAAAGCGGTATTGATATTTTAAAATCCTCTATAATTTAGGTCTTAGCGCCGGTCTTGAATAACGGCAGCGGGTAAACTGTACTTGAAATTAATTAGCGCCCCAGCGCTTATACGGGCCAATATGGTATGTTATGATGCAGGAATGCAGTGGGCCTGTGTGTATCAGCCCTGTAGGGTTTGACGGTAACCCGGACTCACCAGGGCTGCATTCATGTCTGGTACCCTATGCAGCCGGTAAAGGGTTAATGGCAGCAGATGCAAACCCAAACACCCGGTACATGGATATTAACCCTTTTAGAAAAGTATGGTATCTTTGACTTCTTAAAAAAAAATGAATTTCAACCCATGATGTTCTGATGAGTTGTTTTCCCTATATCTGACATGAGTGGGGTTTACCCCAGTAATAAGCAGGAGTTTTTGTAGTCAATTAACTGATTCCATTTCGTCCCCTTTTAACCAGTGCAGGTAGACGAGGTATTTACCCCTGCTCTACATCTAGGACAAGGCTTGTCACGTGGCTCGGCACTATAGACAGACATATTATGAACCCCCATTAGCCATAACCGAAACTGAAAGGATCCAATAACAAAAAAAGAAGTGTGTTATAGGTAATAATTTAAAAAAAAAAAGGTTTCGTAGAGTTGGTCTTTTTTGCTTAGACTCACAACGATCCACGGAAGACTAGATTGACTATGAAATAGCCAAAAAGTGTATAATTTCTTCAAAAATGAAGAAAAAACTTCAGAGTCGACCTTGTTATGCTAGGTAGGGTAAGGTGACCTGTAACAAACAATTCTTTTCTTTTTTTTGGCCTTGCCAGTGGGGATTGGGTATTTCAACCGACCCCCTCCCCAGTCCTCCCCGCGTTAAAGCCACGTCTTATACACATGATTTACGGTAATACAACAGCACACATTCTCATCACCTCATGGACCTACCAAATCACATGTATACTAGTATACCGGTACACCACCCATACAAACATATGCATGGGTAGCCCTGTGGTAGACTGATATTTGATCAGCTGGCGTGACTAAGGTGTAAGATATAAACTGGCTTGTCAAATATGTGTGAGTCATCTAGTCAGCTGATGTTCTCCTTCCATGTATTACCATAAATATTATGGCATAAATCGAAGGAGGCTAGGCGTGCTATTCACACTCAAAAAGTAAAGAGTTGACTGAATTAGATAATTTGAAATAGAAAACAAAAGGATGAAAATAGTTGAGCTATAATGGCCCCATTAGTTTTTTTACAAGTAGTAGATCCAGTTCAGTTCTGTGTTTTTAAAACTCTACCACCCTGCGGAGAGCGACAGAGGAGGACCCATAGTCCCAGAGGGCGGGTCCGCAGTATGGACTCATGTGTTAAATCATCAAAAACCTAATGAATAATTTAATTTCTTTTCTCAAAACATTTGAAAGGTATGATGAAACTGCTAATTGACAACCTGTATCATAACTAACAAGCAGTTAGGATTCATCCCATAAAATGCCCCCCTATTTAATGCCGTATTTGATGCAAGTATGAGTGATAGGAGAAATATTAATGTCAATACTCCAAACTGTGCCAGACACCCAGTGAGTGCCAGTTGGAAACTGAACAGAATAGAACGGTGCGAAATCAATACGCGAACTAATACATCACCGGCCAAAGCAGACCAGAGCACCTGAGGTAAATTATGTATGAAGCAAACTGGTGCATCTATTACCCTCATGTAATGTTTACATTAAATATCATTTGAATGCAGTATAATGCATCATACCCATTCGTCTAATAATGCATCATGCCCATTCGTTTTGATGCACAAATGTAGGCGTGGTGTGTAATATGCCAGGGCTGCATCCATTCATCATGCCATTCCTCTAGGCTTTTCGGATGATGCCCCAAATGCTGCGCTGTGTCATCATCAGTCCGTTGGTGTATAATGACGACATAGGAACATTAAGTTTTGACTCTTAAGGGTTATTGGCGGCTGATGCAGAAGTGCGTCATGCCTAATGGTCGCCATGATGCACTCATGAAGTGCTAATTAGTAAGAGTGAATCAGTCAAGTAGGCTTGGCATGATACATGAATGTAGCGAGTGCATGTGCATCATGATGACCAGTGGGCATGATGCCTTAATGCATTAGCAACCTTTTAAAAAGGATTAATGTGTGCAGCCAGGTAGTATGCGGGGGTGGCACTGTTTGCTGCTAGGGGTGGCATATAAAAGGGTATTGTGAGTCTGCACTGAATATTGTATGCATGGACATGTTGGTGGGACAAGCATTCGCCTAGTGCATGGGACTCGGCCTGTGACTTGTTTTCTGTGAATACCGTAATCTCCCGCGTATAAGGCGCGTCTAATACGCCAAACAAAATGCTGCTGAGTTTTATACGTGGGAGGGACATTGCCTTGAGTTTGGGGCGGCGTCTTATAGGGGGGTATTTTTACTATAGAACAGTACTAAATTAGCAAAAATCTGCCCTTAGAGGTGCGCCTTATACGTGGACTTGCATTCTCTGAGTTGTGGGTGCACCTTATACGCGAGCTGCGCCTTATACGCGGGAGATTACGGTATGGGGATAGTGTCTGGGGTACGATGGTAGGCTGGGTCTAGAACATAGATGAGAGAAATCGGTCAGGGTTTGAAAATCGGTTTCCAAATGGTGTGTCCACTGGACACAAAGCCAAAAGTAGGTTGTGTCCAGCAGGACACCTTTTGTGCCCAGTCTTTATACTCGGTGTCCACTGAACGCAACTTAAAAAAAAAAAGATTTATGTCCGGAGAAAACTTTCTTCCAGTATACCATGACACATCACATGTAAGCCGCGATTCATGTACAAGGTATACCCCAGGTGCAGCGCAGAGGAATAGCTGAAAGTTGGGACCCCTTACACACACAATGTGCATGGTGAATACGGTCTGTTGGTACCACATGCGACGTTCAGCCAGGTCTCTCTGCAGAGATGACAGAGTTTCAGATTTTCTCTGATTTCAGAGTTTCAAAGGTGATATTTTACTGCACAAATAATAAGAAAAAAAATTAAAATGAATATTTTATAATTCTGATAATCCTTAAAGATACACCCAACCCTAAGTGATTAATTTTGAAGGAATTTGTCACTCTGATTAGGGTATAACCCCACTTTTGAAGTGCCCAAAAATAATTTTCAGAGTTTCGCCAAATATCGAACTGACATCTCTGTCTCTGTAGACGTTTGGGGCCTATCCTGGCTATACGCCGGGGTTTCAAAATGTTATCAATCATGCAACGTTAGTTGTGACAGCTACTGTTGCTCAGGTAAACTCAAATTGGCAATGTGAACATTGGCTACTTTGTCTATGTACTGTTGTATGTGTGCATTTAAAATAGAATGATAGTAGCTTGTCCCATCCAACGATGAGCAGGACATATATCAGAGATGCCACTTTTCCTGGTTTACTAGGAATTCCTGGTTTTCATTTCAAGATTTCTGTATTAAATTATGTTAAATTCCTGGGAAAATGTGTCCAACGTTCAGTTTTCCTGTTTTTTTTCGGCCAGTGAGTGGCATCTCTGATATATACACAGGCCATTAATCATGTAATGACTAAGTTTGAAGCTTATATTGTGAATGAGATACTCATTTATGGTTAGGATCTGGTGTAGAATGAGCCCACTAAAGCACAAAAAGCTACGGTGCAACAGGCCACTGCTGAATCAGCTTTTAATTTTTCAAACAATGTGTCAGACGGTCTGGATGTGGGTCGAAGGAGGTTACTGCGGACCATTGGGCATGTACAAAGTTGAATATTAATGGGTCAAACAGACGCGTTGTTAATGCGAATCAACAACGGCATGTGTTGCATGTTTACCTGTGATGGCACTGGATGTAATAGGAGCAGGTGTGTGGGATAATGAAAGAACTGATAAATTTAGGGACTGGAAAACATACCATATTAAAAACCTTGCATATAAGGCGCAGCTAAAAAGCTTAATATATAGAGTCAGCAAAAGTATTGGCATATCTAACAAGTGAGGATAAGGATGGATAGAACAGTACTAGAATGACCAAAATCTCCAGGTGCCTTAGTTTGGGCTGCGCCTTGTATGCAAAATGTACATTATGTGTACGCGGGGTATTACTGTAATTTTTGTTGTCGTTATTTTCTACCTGCCCAATCACGAGCTGAGATACTCTCACCCTCCCCCCCCCCATCTTGAAATTTAGTATCACACATGCTATTGTGCTCAAAATGGGTGAATACACTCCATCCTCCCCATAGGTAATGACCACACCCCATGGCAGGTATTGATTAGGGTTGCCTGTCCTGGATGCAGTACAGGGGGGGGGGGGTTGGGGTTTGTCACATTTTGATTAGATATTGTGGTACACAAGCAGGAGAGGTAAGGGCACAATTTAGACAAGCCCATTAACCCTTTAAATGCCATATAGTGCTTTTTGTGTCATGCCCGTTTGGTTATCATGATGCATGAATGCAGCCCAGACCAGTGAGTGTACTTGCCAAAACTACAGTCATGTACATGCATCATGGTGGATTCCTCTTGGCACAGGAAGTGTTGAAAATCCATTGTTATAGAGTCTAAAGAGAGCTGGATTTATTAGGCTAGACCCATATATGCCCATATATTCACGTTCCTAGGTCATCATGAGGAACCATTGTCGGGATTTTTTTTTAAATACACTACACTGACTACAGTAAGTCACTCACAATCACTACATTTGTGCATCATATCATATCTACCACGAGGGAGGGTATCAACCCCCTCCAGAAAGAAAAAGAATGAAATTAATAGAAATTAGAAAATAAATGAAGTAAAAGATGATTGTAAATGAAGATAATTCAGTGTGTATACATACACTGCAGTGGGCCTGTATACAATTCATGTACCACCCATAAGGCGTGTGGCCATTTCCACACAGGCAATTTGGGCCGGTGTTGAATTTTCCCTTATTCCACAACATAAAACCTATACTCATTAAAATGTTAAAGAATTGACTGCCTGATTCCATTTCCCTCTATGGAGAGACTATATAAGCTGCATGTAGTCCTGGGGCGTGCGGATTGAATGTTTATGATAACCCTAATACTCGACTGACTTTTCACCTTTGGTGTGACAAAGGTCATCAAAAGACGCTGTTCATGATAACAGTGTGTCGTAACTAGATTTATTATTAACCTAATTACAAACCAGTTATACACCAGGGAATAGTGTTCCGTAAAAGGAATCCCAGGTGAGTCTTTTAAATCTTCGCTCCACTCTCAGAGTGCGTCTTATGCATAGGATACGCATTATACGTGAGGTACTACTGTAGTTTGTGTGTAGTTCTGTGTACATCGATGGAGTACCAAGATTCCCACATCAAGGAAAAGTAAGGGAAAATAAAGTGGTCAGGCCCAAGATGTCAGACCCTTAGAGGTTCATCTATTTTCTGAGGCCCCTCAAATGTAGACTAATTTCTTATGTTGAAAATTCCCTCTACCCGTGAAGTGTTGAAGGGCCCTCAATTTTTAGAGGTTGGGCCAACACCCAACTGACACCTCTGGAGTCAGGTAATTTAATGAAATTTTGCAATGAGTCCGGGACAGTCAGGGAAAATCTTATTTGAGACAAGAAAATTAAAAGAAATTATTTTCCTGATAAAATGGCCCACAAGTCTTGGTTTTGATTGGAGCATTTAAAAATGATTTTTGTGGGGTTTTTTTCGCATATGTTTTGAGCTCTCCGGCAGTTTTGGTATAGACTGATTACTGTGGAGACACAATTCCACCTCCTCTACTCATTTGGAAAGATGATTATTCCACGTTGAGACTGGGTAGATGACTGGCTGGTGGCAGGACCTCCCTGGAGTGGGAGCCGTGGGAGGTGGATTCCCTCCCACATGGTGTCCCTTTACATTGTCACGCTCAGCAGGGCTGTAAAAGATCATGAATTCAAACAGTCATAGAGAAAGTACTGGGTAATTAATCAAGGGATGTTATTGAGTCATTACAAGGGATCTATGATAGATATTACAGATTCCATTTTGACCGAAATCAAGATCTTTTGATAGATACCCTGTACCACTAGGCGACTCCTCTGGACGTTCTGTCGTACGAGTGTAAGGCACAAGAAGTTAGTTGTAGACAGTGAAGTGGATCTTGTACTTTTGGTTTAGGAATTCAAGAGGAATCTGTGCACTGAAAAATGCCTTTTAGTACTGGGCTGAAGTATCTATGTACCAACACCTATGCAGTTATTTGAGACCTGCAGAAACTGCTAAATTAGTTGTTTTTTTTTTGGATCAAACTAGCTTCGTTCATGCTCTTGCTTGAATCAGGGATGAAAGAGTTCAAGGTTTTCCTTGATTTCAAGGTTTTTTTTTTCACTCACTTAAGAAAAATAAGTTTTCTTGAAAATCCTCTGAAAACAGGATAAAGGAGTCACAAATTACCTCCAGAGGTTGCATACATGCACACAGTCAGGTCCAACAACACTGCATACAGTGGCAGCATGCCAGTTTTTAGTTCAAGGTTTTCAAGGATTCTCAAGTTTTTCCTTGAAAACTTTCCCCTCTTTATTGGTGTTAGTTCCACTCTTCAGTGTAGTCTTAGCAGCAAGCTATAGTTCCTATGCTAGAAGAGTGTCGGATAGTATACCCCTTTTCTGCCTGTTATGATTTCACCATGTAACTATATTGGTCATTTATTCCCTGCACCCTTTGACCTATCTCTATACATAACATTGTAATTGGTCCCTAGGTCGTGTTGCGCAAAGGCACCACTACCAGTAGATCAGGTGGTGCATATTTTGGGTATGCTATCCGAACAAGACCTTGGAAAACAGCTATACAGTAACATTCTGAAGGGATCCTAGGATATACTCTGCAAAAAGGCCATAATGTGCACATTTTGGGTATAGTATCCGAACAACATCTTGAAAAACAGCTTTTCCTGTTATTTGAGGACAAACTACACCCTTATACAACACCTACTGCCTCCTCCCCCCCCCAACCACACAAACCCTGTAACACACTTATGGATGGGACTGGAGGGCATATACAGTGCATTTAAAGTTGTTTCCTTTTTTCAAGGTTTTTTGTCATCATCGACTTTCATCCCTGTTGAATGTTCCAATTCTTTTCGGCCACGTCCCTCACCCCTCCCCTTTTAATATAAAAAAAAAAGAGAAAAGGGGACCAGTGTTATTGATGTAAATGTATTAAGTAGCGTTTAATAAATGTTATGAGACAGCACTAGTGGGTTTATGGTTCAATATTCCACGACCGCACAGCAGGAGTGGAATATTCAGCCATAAACCCACGAGTGCTGTCTCATAACTTGATTAAGGCGTTTATCTAACATTTGTCTCCATTTTGTATTAATTTCTTACCTTATAAGCCCAGAATTAATCCAGGAGAAGACATTTTGTAAGTGCATGCGATCCGCACGGTTTGCCAAGCCACCGTAGCCATTGTTTTTACTCCACCCGTCATTCCCTCGTCTTTCCAAAGACTTTTCAGGTAGAATCCAAGCATGTCAAGTCCTGTACTTCTAGCACCGCCAAATATACGATATCTAGTTGGTGTTCGCCTACATTTTGTCTCTATTTTCTTCGAAATAAATGAGAATCCAATGATTTTCCATAGCGATCCAACACACACGGCCCGGTACACGGCCATTTCGTCTTGTTGACGAAGCGGGTAGGTGCCCGGATCTACCTGACCTACTTTCGGCTGAAGAACTGGGTCAGCAAACTGCAATGGCGGGTGCCTAGACGTATCGCTATGGAAAATCAATGGATTCTTTTTTATTTCGAATAAAATGGAGAAATTAGGCATGGCATGTTCATATAGGATATCTAAGGATGTTTCTCTGTTAATGACTCCACCAGGCTCCATAGGATTCTATGATAACGAGGTGTGTAAACTTCGGGTATGTCACAACACTTTTTCAAATCCTCTATGTGGATTGGTTTCTAGCACCGGTCGGCTTGGTATAGTGGACAGCGAGCTCGTCTCATGCCACAGCGGCCGGGGATCGATTCCCTGTTAAACCCTAAACGGTTTTAATAGGAAATCAATGGAGTAGTTGACTTTGTATGCTTCGCCAATTTACTAACATGTCCAGGTTGAAACCAGCACCTTCTTGAAGATGAACAAAAGGTTTCAGAGTGCATTATGGCTGGATAATGAACCGTGGATTATAACAAAAAAGCACTGTCCAAGCCAAAATCATTAGATAATGGCTTGTACACAACCGTAGTGTGATGGCCTTATACATGTATATGAGGTGTCAATGTTAGCTAGTAACCACAGACAACATCTCCCCACATCCCCTTCCATAATAACCACACATACACACCTATCCACCTCTCCACCTTTGACCTTCCCACCAACCACCATACATGTAAAAGTACACTCTACATGTACACTGCACATATTGCACTGAAGACCCAACAGGTGGAACAGCCTACACCCCCCCCCCCCATACACACACAGACAGGTAAAGCCCTGAATAACACCTATATTTAGGAAATCTCATGTCCTAATTCCGATACGGGCTTCCCTAGCCCACTTAAAAGTTTCTATATCTCCTCTTTCCCCTCCCCTCAGGATGTGTGTGGTGCACATATGCGCGGGCACTGACACATTCCTCTGTTAGATTATCAACTTGTGAAGCACGGGATAGCCACTTAGTGCCGCTAAAGTGCTGTAAAACACAAATCAATCAATCAATCCTAATTCCCATGACCTGGTAAAAACCCCAGAGAAGACCACTGTAAAATTCAGTGTATAAGCCGCACACTGATTTAGTCGCTTTTCTATAAGCCACGCTGTGGGTTTGAAATGGTTGACATTCCTTACTATATTAATCTACCCAGTCTGTGTAAAACCCCTCATATAAGCCACACCCAGATTTCAGGAAGACTAACTTAGTATAAGCCGCATTAGGCCTCTGAATATTGCCTATAAGTCGTGATTTTACGGTACTCCCAGTGAGTAAATTGTTGAAGAATGCAGGGGGGGGGGAGAAAACGCTGTTTTACATGTACATCTCAAAATATAAAAAGAATACTAGCAGTGTACTGCATTTGCAAATTCATTGAGAACACTTTGTAGCAATACCTCAATGGGGGGACTCCTTAATACTCCTTTTGGCTTGGGCTAAGTCTGATACAAAACCTGTCAATCAAGACAACAGGTGAGTTAAGCCCCGCCCCTTTATGTGTGCCCATGCAGGTAGGTAGTGCAGCACACATGGGTAGTGTGGGAGGGAGGTGGGTGGGAGTGGGGGGGGGGGGTACTACTGCAGTCTCATACTACAGTATTAACATCCATGCCATTAGTAACAGGCAGTCTGTCTGTATACCTATAGAGGAGGACTACACCCATCATCAGCACGTACATCATTATAGGCCATTGCTCAGCTGCAGCATCAATCACTATAGGATAAACTACTCTGTGTTAGGGGTATGTAAATTGTGTTTTTCTAGCTGTATACAGATTTTCTTCTAAATATGCAGAGGTCTTGTACATGACTCACTGCTTCACATGGTCCTGTGACCGGGTCCTGTGACTACCCATCGGCCCACCTTAGGCTTAGGGAATACACATTTCTCACCAGTTGGTAGGGGGGGGTGACTTTTTAGGCCTGTCTACAATTCATTTGTCCACCACACCTTGTTTAATAATAACCATATTATTATCCCAATTGATAGCCGAGTGGAATGATGCTATGAGTCATGTAGATATTTTATTAATCAGAGTCACTATTAAGACACATAGATTAGACTTCTGAGAAAATGCTCCCACGGACAGTATTTCGGTCCATGATGCACCCAAGTCATGAAGAATGTGTTGTCTCCAGCTGTTTTCGTAACTGTAAAGTTTATACTTAGCAAATCTCTCCCCATCTACCCATCCAGCTGGTCTAGACGTAGCTTGGGTCATTCCTTTTTCGTTTTTTTTTTCTTCACGATGCCAGGGCCACAGTAGTGGGGGGAAGTGAGGGCTCCAGAAAGCCAAGTTTTACTACCGTAAAAACCAGTGTGTAAGCCGCACCTGTGTATGAGCCGCATCCTGACTGGGAGAATATTATAGAAGCTATAAGGTCTAACTAGCCTTCTATAGGCTTCTTTTGGCCATTTTCAAGATTTGTCACGATCCTATAAGGCGCACCTAATCTTTGTTAGGATCCTATAAGGCGCACCTAATCTTTGTTAGGATCCTATGAGGCGCACCTAATCTTTGTTAGGATCCTATAAGGCGCACCTAATCTTTGTTAGGATCCTATAAGGCGCACCTAATCTCTGTTAGGATCCTATAAGGCGCACCTAATCTCTGTTAGGATCCTATAAGGCGCACCTAATCTCTGTTAGGATCCTATAAGGCGCACCTAATCTCTGTTAGGATCCTATAAGGCGCACCTAATCTCTGTTAGGATCCTATAAGGCGCACCTAATCTCTGTTAGGATCCTATAAGGCGCACCTAATCTTTGTTAGGATCCTATGAGGCGCACCTAATCTTTGTTAGGATCCTATGAGGCGCCCCTAATCTTTGTTAGGATCCTATAAGGCGCACATGAGCTTAGTTTCACTTATAGGCCACGCCTTATGCACAACATATTACGATAGTATCAGTTCCAGCACAGTTACTGTTGTAGACGTACAGGCCTGGTTCCACTCCAGGTGTTGGTGTATATATAGCGCTTAACCCTTTAAAGGCTGCTGATGCAGGAGTGAGTGCATCATGACCACCCTACAGGGTTGATACATATACTTCTGAAGGGTCGGCATGATGCTCTAATGAAGTGATGACGAGGAGTCTGGCCAGCACTTCATTGGTGCATCAATAGTGCTGGTTAAAAATGATCACTCCTTAGTACTGTTCAATAGGAAAAGTACCCCGCGTATAAAATGTACCCTGACGTTTGCTGATTCTATTTCATTGACAACATACCGGTACTTTGGATGGATACAATATCCACACCTGCACCCTGAATGTGGATAAGCTATGAGCTGCATTCTAAAATAAAAGCAAACCAACGCCCAATTAAACCCTTTACTACTAAACTTACATTTTAGATATTCTTTAAGTGCGCTAATTACATCCAAATGGTATATAGTGATCAAAACAATATGCTGCTCCAAAAGATATAAGACCCCAAGTGCCATGTCTGATAAATTTGTCTATATAAAACCCTTTATTAATTTCCTGCACACAAAAAAATGACCAAAATTGTAAGATTCTTTTACTTTTGCCAAGCATATTGCCGTCATTATCATTGCCCAACAACAGCTTAACTGTGCGACTTTCATAAACATTACCTTTAGTCCAGTGTGCCACTTATACGCTACATGTCGCAAAGGTAGCTGTGTAACCCTTGTGCTATTTTGTTTCAGACCAATGCTGAGTGTCTGATCACGTGATAGCCGCCCACCTCCCGGCTTTAACAGGTGAGTAGGCAACGTGTGTGGTAAACTAGACTATATGAGTTAAGATACGGTATAAGAACCTTTAAAATAGGCCTTAAACTTGTGTTTAGGCCTAGAAAAAAAAAGTTGTGTTCATGTACCCCGACCTTCCCTAATTTTGTGGGCCTACCCTAATTTTTTTAGATTTTTTTTTTTAATTAGTTGTTAATATAAAAAGTGTGAAAAAGTCTATATATAGGCATGTTTGGTATCAAATTAAAGCCCACGGTCTCACGAATGCTACAAGCTTGAAATAACCAACATTTTTTTTAGTTTTTTTTTAAGCTGGTTAATCTTTAGATCCATGTTTAATATCATTTTGGCAGTTTTCGGCATCCAGGAACTGAAAAAAAAATCTAAAAAAAAAAAAAAATCCGACCTACCTACCTACCCTTTCTTTGGGCTATGTTACCTGAACACAAGAATTTTTTTTAGGCCTTAGATATATTCATGTACCTACATGTTAATATATTACATTGTAGAGATTCAGTCCCATGAGGTGTAAGAGCCTTAGGACGCTAAATAAATCAAGCAAGCAATCTACATTGTACAGTGTAGAGGTCCATGTTTCAAATAACGTTACCTATCCTTTTTAACTTGATAAGTGAGTTATAAGGAGACACCCTGGGGCCCTGCACTTTCAGTCATTTTGGTGGTGCGAATAAGTTTTAAAAAAGATGGAAATTTTGTATATAAGAGGCAGAATTACTTAATGAATTTGTAGTGCCATTAAAGGAGGAGGAGATGTCTTGCAGGAAAAGGTATTTTATTACAAAGTTTTGTAAATTTTGAGAAATTGTCAATATTGTACAGACTCAGTTGATGGCAGCCATAAGACACTTTTTGCTTCCAATGGTGAAGGTATATGATGTTGATCCATGTATCAACTTTCCCGCCTTTTTGGGCAATGTGGTGCGAATAGTGCAGTTTTGGCAGGAGTTATGCAAATAGTGGCTTGGTGGTGCGAATAACCTGGGTAAGGGAGTGCTGATGCAACAGGATGAGTGCATAACTCATTGGAGCCAATTACAGGCTTTTCACTTTTTGAGTTATCAGCAATTTACATTGCTGCATTATATTCATTTTGGCCCTGCACTTTTTGGGGCCTTTTGGATGTAACAAGACAGCTTTGTAGGGAAGAAAAAATAATTTTAGGATCCGAGTGTCAAAGTAGCTGAAAAATACATTGAAAATCACTTTAAATTCGGGGGGGTTCGCCCTACCTCCCACATTTTAACCCCAATAATGCTGATAATGCCTAAATGCAAAGTGTTTTCTTCATTGGGAAAATTTCATCTAATCAAGCAGTGAAATCAAAACTGAAAAACAAAACAAGTGGATTATGATATATTGATCAATGAATATTAGGCAATATGCTGGGTATTAATCCATTAATCAGGCAATTGTACTGACCTTTCACAGTATAAGACTGAGGTAAAGAGGATTAATGGTAGCAGAGCTTTAACACTTCTGAACTAGGGCGGGGGTTATATAATCAAAATACATTGTATGCGGGAACACTTTCTCTTTTTTTTTCTTTATCATTTTATTATTCTTTTTAGATAGAATGTTTTCCTTTTAATATAAGGGTCTCCAATAATTGCATTTATATGTACATGTACTTAGATCACCCCGCCCTTATACCAGCTATTACCTAGTCCAATCCTCTACAGCCTAAACCACTTTGACATTACTGAGATCGACTAGATAAGTGCAGAAGATCACGCCCCCTTTAGACCAGGAAGTACTTAAGATTCAGAGATGTCAGACCCTCTGAGGTGCATCTATTTTTAGAGGTTCAGAGGCCCCTAAAATTATAACTTTAATATTGTTTCCTATGTTGAGAAATATTTCCACTTGTGAAGTGTTGAAGGACCGTAACATTTTCAGAGGTAAGAGCAACACCCAAATGACACCTCTAAAAAAAAAAAAAGTCCAATATTTTTGGTGACCAATTAGAAGTACCGATACAAACGTACTAGACATGGTCTAGACACATTTTCCTGTGCAGGGGTGCGCTTATTACAGTACATCGGATACGGTTTTATCACCTGAGAGTAGGGATCTGATATTTGAATTTATTTGGCACAGCGTGATGTGCTGGCTGTACCAGTGAGTGCCTTACATGGGCCATGTACAGCAGTTTATGTAACATGGTCCATATAGAACCACTTTTATAATACCCTCCCTCCCTCCTTCCATACACCTACAATGCACTAAGATTACTTTACCCTTTGGGGGCAGCATAGTGCATCAATGTAGCCATTAGTCGCCATGATGCATAATTGCAGTCCTAGTGAGTATCTATCCAAGGCTTCATTCGTGCATCATGCCGACCCTACAGGCTTAATAATTCCCTACAGTGCAGTGCTGGTGATGGGTCTTACAAGTATGAGATTAGTGCATCGTGCCGACTGGGGAACATGGACCTTTAAGCATCCACCATGCGGCCTTTAGAGGGGATGTGTCCATATACTCGGTGTGTAGGGTCTAGATACGGGACACTAATACTAACAGTATCCAAGCTTGTAACCAGCAACTTGACCTTTGGCTATTGATAATCATGCTGTCTGACCCACAATTCGGACAACTGAACCAGTCAATGAAATATTTTTAGAATACATTTTAAGGGTGGGTGGGGGGGGGGGGTAGAAGAGAAATCTCTGACTGACAATCTCATTCTTGTGAAATGATAATGTCATTCCTACACCTGTAAAGAATTAACGAAAACAATGGGGGGATGGGGGGGATAATACAATATGTGGAAGATTATGTAGTCAAATCGAAAATTTTCTGTGAATTTTAATATTTTTAAAAGGCATAGCATCACCTCAGAGCAACAAGGTTCTAACCGCATCTTGGTCTGAGCACCAAGGTAAAGGGTACCTTCATGGAGGTACTGGGTAACTATAATGGGGGTATTGTGTTGACCCATATAGCTACAACCTTGTTGCACTAAGACAACGATAGGGAAAAAATCCAGCCATCCTCCGAACAGATAATTTTGTAATAGAAGGAAATAAATGAACTGTCGACTATATAATGTCAGAGGAGTTGATAGTGTTCTTTAATTCGCTCAGCGGTCCAGTATTTCTAGTCAGCGATATCGATATCTAGGCTACACCCTTACCCTAGCAGCGGTGAAGCTGCCCACTGGCATTCATCCTCATCTTTTTATACAAACAGATCAGATTTACCGTAATCTCCCTCGTATAAGACGCATCTCACGTATAAGACGCACCCTGAGTTGAAAGGAGAGCTGTAAGACGCACCTGGGGCAGGATTTGGACCAGTTTAGTACTAATCTAATATAATTTTCCCACTCCTATAAGACGCACCCCCTCTTTTGGCAATGTCTAAATGGCCCCTCCCGCCTATAAGACGCGTAGAAGACGCGTCTTATAGGCGGGAGATTACGGTACTCATGTGTTAGGGACACTTATTTTTTTTGCCCCCTTCCAAATCTCTCTTGACGCCCTCTGCACAGACTTAGTGATGAGACCCAGGGATCCCTGAGAGTGCAACTGAGGAGAGGATGCCAATACATAACAGCCTTTTTATGTCTGCTTAATTGCTGGCTGGCACTCGACCACCCTCCATGGGCCATAGTGTAGTAAATGTACTACCGTAATCTCTCGTGTAGAAGACGTGGTGCGCGTATAATACGCACCCCCAGCTCAAGAAAGGCTGGTTCGCGTATAAGACGCACCTCTTAGGGGTGATTTTTGTAAGTTCAGTACTGTTCTATAGTAAAAATACCCCGCCTATATGACGCACCCCCTTCTTTGGGAAAACCTATAAGACGCAGTAGGCATTTGTTTGGCATAGAAGACTCGTCTTATACACGAGAGATTACGGTAAGTACAAGGTGATGTAGGCCTAAGGCAGGACATGTAAAGATATTTAAGTCTTCAGGGTTTTCCCTGATTTCAGAGATTTTCAAGTTTCAAAGATGTCAACATTGCTACACAAACCTATCAAAGATTAGGGTGTTCTGATGGAGAATTACAGGTATTTTGTGCTCAGTCACTTGAATCCCTGTAATGTACTGTAGTTAGAAGTCACATGATTCAGGCCTAAGCTACAGCAGCATGAGGCTAATATTGATACTTGGTGGGTCATTGTCTGTATATTTATTACCCCGGTACAATTAGTGAATATCAATGCAAATATGACCATGTAAACCATTATACCAGGTTAGCTAGCTAGGAGTCTATTATAAGGCACTGAAATATTAGTGTGGGGGTTTCCACACCGTCTGCCGCTCAGAGAGCTCTGTACGATGTGGGATAGTTATAATAGCAAATGTTTCGGCCCTGTGGGAGGACTTTCCGCACACCTAAAAATTTAGATATACATACATCCTACCCTCCTTTAGCTAGGAAAAAGCTTTAAGATAGGAAAAATTTAAATTTATTGACCCAGGCGGAATTGTGCATGGGCAGGATCCAGCATCAGTAGCCGAAAGGTCTCATGATAGAAAGGAGCCGGTCCCTAACATCATATACCTAGGAACCGGTTGGCAGGTCTATGAAATATGTGATAAAAGTGATATTAAGAGATAGAAGATCTCCCTATCAACACACCTGCCCACCAGTGAATGTGACAGTTCCCCAACGGTGCGACCATCTGCAGATGACAGCCATGACATTGGCCTAACAGGGTTGCAGTGTTTGGGTGTTGCCATAGTAACATGTCCTCCTGCCCCCAGAGGCAGTGTTTGCATGTTCTACCACTCATACTGCTATCTACCCTTACCTACTTGGTGCTTCAGCACACACCCACTGTCCATGCCATAGTTCATCAGACCCCTCGTGTCTCTGCCCTAAGTTTATGTCTGGTTGCTATGCTGACGAATAAATCACAACAGAGACGTAACACATAACCAGCCATCCGATAATGCCTTGGTTCAGCACACGATCCCGCTGTAGCAACACGCACATCCCAGTGTTAGGATATTTACAACAATTTCTTCTAGATTTCTACCTTCCTTTTGGCACAAACAGACTTTGCTAAGCTGCTTTATAACTTTATAATTAGGGCCAGCTAGCCCACAGACAGCTGGCCCTAATTAAGGTACATGTATTGTGTGATCAATATGTTTTGTGATGGGAGACTTGGACGATATGGTAAAAACTCGCATTTTAGTTGCACCTGCCTGATGAGGTGCACGCTTAGTATTAAAGGAGACTGCTATAAGCTCATACTGGGTTCATAAGACGTTTTTAAGTCAGCGAGTCGTTTATACGTGGGATGTACTGGTACCTTATAGGCAGGGAAGTCGCTGAGCAATCACATTCACCCTTCAGCATTCTGAAAATACTGAGGTTGTGACAGAGATGTTTTGAAAAGCTCTAAGTAGGAGAGTGAGCAGCCCTGTGGTAGTTATAACTCCAGTATTGTATTCGCAGGCTCTGTGGGAGGCAGCCGGTGTGTACTACAATGTAATAAGCTGCAGATAGCTCAATCAGTATACGACTCATGCACTGCTTGCACACGAGCCATGAGCCACAAACAAGCCTTGAACGCTTGACAAACAAGTTCACACTCAGGCGTGAATCACTGAATCGCATGAGTGACTGACCCTGATATACCTGGTGGAATGTACGAGTTAAAGCGAAAAAAAAAACTGGAGACTTCTGACATGAGATAAATATGTACTGTAGTAGCCAGACTTAATATTATAAGCTACAGTCAGTTGAAGCAAAGCACAGCTGGGGGCTGATATATTAAGTTCCCTTACTGTTCTATACTGGATGAAAAAGGTACACTGATGGCTTGGTGACATCCAGTAAGGAATAACTTCCCACGTATAAGCCACATCTTATACATAAGGTACTACCATGCTAGTACATGATGGAAGAAGTGAAGGTGCAATGCTTCTCAGTGTCTGTGGGAAAGTAACATTAAAGATGGTTCCATCTATCCATAAAGCGCCACACGATATGCAGGGTTGTAAGTCTTCAGGTTTTATCAGGATTTCCTGATTTCTGAAAATTTTGACTGATATTTATTGTCCTTATACAAGTGGTAAAGAGGGCTATTTGGAAGAATAGAAAGCTTTTATATCATGTAAATGTATGGCTTCCTGATTTTTGCCCATTCCCTACTTACATCCCTGGATATGGTACTGTAGTATGGGCCTTGATCCCGGGGCCTTGATCCAGGTACTCTCTAAGGACTGGGTGTGGCAGTAGCAGAGTGTCTTAAGGCTAGAGTTGATACCTGAACCGTTGATAAGGTCAAAGAAGGAGGGTCAGACAGGTCACTTTTGTGACTTGCAAAGATCCACTGAGAGAATATTTTAACATTAATGGGGGGGGGGGGGGTGGGGAGGACGTAGATGTTTGAGGGGCCTCATGGCCTAAAATTGTTCTCAAATAACATCTGGAAGAGGAATTTAATCACCCTCTTGGACATTTCTTCAAAACCTAGTCCCATGCCTGTGAAGTCAATGTGTTGCCTGATTGACAGTGATTGGGTATTTGCAGTACGATTTCACTATAAGGTGGCCAATACCTAGGAGCTGGAATCTGAAGCCAAGTGTGGAGTGAAGCTATAAGAATAAGTGAAGGTGTATGATGTGGTATAAGGAGGGAGCTTGGGTGGGTGGAGACTACAAGGCTACTTATTGATTACTGGATCAGGGTCCCTGATAGCTGCACCTGCTGAGGCCTGAAGTACACCTACTGTAGTACCCTGCATATAAGACGCATCTCGCATAGATACGACACACCCTTTTTTTCTGCCGTTTCCTGAATTCTTTGAAACCCGACGCAGTAATTGTCTTAAATATTCTATAAGACAATGGCTTATAAGTTAGATGCATGGTTGTACTGTAGCTTTGTGGTGAATTTTATAACAAAAAAAAAAAAAAGATTAATCAATCAAATAGGTAAAATAGATAACACAGCTCTAGATATCACTTTTAATGAAGGTACCATGCAGTATATCAAGCTTGTTATTCTGCTGAACAAATTCTGGGATAGGCGTATACGCAGGGGTTTACTGTATAATTTAGGACAACCCTAGACCTGTCTGCACGCAGTGCAGATCCACATACACTAATCACATTGATTTTGGCTGGTGGGGTTCAGTAGGTAATCGGCTAGTGCTGCACCCGATCACTGTCCCAAGTGAGTTTCACCTGTGTAAGGAATGGCTACTTGGAAGGATGAGAGGCCCGGATGCAAGGCTTTAATGATAACAGAATAAGCCAAAAGTACCCGATGGCAGATTAGGTGGACTAGAAATAACTGGATTCCCTACTTGTATCATTAAACACTCCATTTTTACCTTTGCCAAAAATCCCTTCTCCTACTTTTTTAACAGAATTAAAGTAGTTAACCCTAAGGCCACACCAAAAAAAAAATAAGTTGGTCTACGGATTTTGGTTTTGAAAAAATGGTGCGAGCTAGCGAAATTTTATTTATTTTTTTAAGAATTTTTTTATGTCCAATGGATTCATTGCTGGAAAAGTGAGGCAAGCGAAAAAATGTTATTTTAAAAAAAAAATTGCCAAACATCACAAAGAGAAAACTTGTAGAAAGTGAAGCGAGCGAAATCCATAGACAAGATTTTTTTTCAAAGAAAAAAAAAATTGTATTTCCGAAAATATGGAGAGGGAAATCCGTAGACCCAACTTATTTTTTTGGTGTGGCTTAACAATGAATACACACCTATACAAAGGGAGGGGGTACAGAATTTTAAAATTCCCATCGTTTTTGTGGGTGAGTGGATTTTTTTTTTTTTTTTGATTTTTTTTTTGATTGTTTTCTTTTTCAACAAGGCAAGATATTTCAGAGCTGAGAAGTATCACACCATAGCGTGAGGAACACGAATGCAAATATGCTCTATATAGAAATGATTTCTGGTGACATGCATAGAAATGAGTCAGTACAGGACGTTTTTGTTTTGTAACACATAGAGCACATTTGTACGTTTATTACTCATCTCCATATCTTATCAACCCACGTTATCTGAAAATCTAAAATATCGACATACACGTGCCATAAAACCCTACATATAAGCGGTGGCTTGTATGTGATGGTTGATCCCTATTGGGCCTAATAAGACCAGGTGCGCCTTAGATGCACTCATCAGACTGAATATGGCAATGCTCTACAGTCCATATAAGACACACCTACTACTAAGCCCCAGTGCACCTAATGGGTCAGGGTGGTTTTTCTACGTGAACTGCACCTTAATACACAGCACTATGTTGTCAGTCTTGATTTTACAACATTTAAATATCGCCAGGGATGTCAGTTCTCAGAAAGTTGGCTTTATTTAAGAATTTATTTTTTTAACCTTTACTCAATTTTCAATTGTTTGATCGATATCTTGTAGAACTACCGGTAATGTATAAATAACTTCAGAATTTTACACAAAAATATATTCCTGATTACCTCTGACAATTCCCAAATAATCCACCTTAGTCATCTGTCCACGTGCCCACCATGTGTGTATATGATATTATGGAGGGAGGTGTGGGAGAGATAATAGAGATAAGGGAGCCTGGTACCACAGGGAACTAGGTACTTGAGTAGAGTGGATCATCTGTCCAGTTCTGTAACTGACTGATTGTAGGATGCAGGTAGATGTCATAGCTTCACGTGCCATGGTTTTACCTGGTACCTGTTGTATATTATATTGACTATACCTATTCATACAAGCTCAGTCATAGCCACTCCCACCACCCCCCCCCCCACCAAAATACATAAATGAGTAATAGATGAGATAACGATACCCATTAAATAAATAAATTAAGAGACAAAACTAAACCTGGGTACTGCCTGTCATGTGAACCATCAATTGTGGATTTTGTTTCTGTTTGAAAAGAAAATGTTAAAATTGACAGAATATGGGCGTATTTGGTATCAAAATTAGTCCTACCTACCGTAATCTCCTGCGTATAAGGCGCAGCCGCGTATAAGGCGCACCCCCAACTAAGGGAGGCCTGTCCCACGTATAAGGCGCACCCCTAAGGCCAGATTTTTGTTAATTTAGTACTGTTCTATAGTAAAAATACCCCCCCTATAAGGCGCACCCCAAACTCAAGGCAATGTCCCTCCCACGTATAAGACTCAGCAGCATTTTGTTTGGCGTATAAGACGCGCCTTATACGCGGGAGATTACGGTAGTCATATCTTTTCATGACCATGGCTTAGGTATACCAACTCTTAAGAGTCTGAGTAAGGGAGTTGTATGCTGGTGACCTGTCTGGCATTGTCCCGGTATTTAATAGGGACAAACAGGGATCAATCTAAGGGGTGTTGTGTGCTACAGGTGGTGCCCCCTGGTAGGCCCTGTCCCAGACAGGGAGTCACGTGACCTGAGTCAGTGTTAGTGTTAGGGGTAGTTGTAGAGGAGTAGTGGAGTGTACCACAAGTCCATAGCACAGGGAGGAGTGCCATCGACAACACGGTATGTGAACGCCACCTACTTTACACTTCTAACAAGATATTTTTGTATTTTTCTTTTCTTTTTATTGTTATTTCCGTCTTTTGCTCCCCACCCCCCCCCCCCCTTTTCCCCATTAATATCACCGACTTAGTAAGCTAGTTCAAAGCCGTGTGTTGAGAGATAGCATTACAAGCCTTTCAGCGTTCAGGATCGAAGTTACCAACGTCCAATATGTTCCCATACTATATATTTAAGAGGCTCTGATTGAGCATTTCATGGATTCTTTTTATACTGGGACGACAGTCTCCAGGGTTTACCCTGATTTTCTTTTATTATACAGACGTATGCCACAAAATGTACATGTCTGTGATTGTAATGCATTTGGTCAGCTATGCATAAAAGACTCATTCTAAGGAACATTACCTAGATGGATGTTTTGTATTTATACACTGAGCATTGTTTATCCAATGTCAGAAGAAAGATTTAGGATTCTATAAATAAAATGGCATGCAAGAGGAGTGAGAAAATCACAGGAACATTGTACACTGAATATACCGTAATACCTCGCGTATAAGGCGCGCCTTGTACGTGAGGATGCACCCCTGGTGCACCTTATAGAAGCAGAATTATTTAGGAGATATTTTTCTCTAAACTTTCCCCAATACTCCCTTGACCCTGTAAAGATTATAGTGGTAAAATGGGATGGGGGAGGCCCAGGAATGCCATAGGTCTTTGAATTGGGGAATTTTTTTTTTACCTTTGCATTCACATCTGCAAAGTCTGGGTGCGCCTTATACGCAAGGTAATACGGTATTTCCTGTACTCATAAATAAAACAAACCAAGCTACCATAGGTCCATAAGTAGAGGTGCGGGTCAGCTAGAAGTGCCTACACTCCATTACTGTAGGGACAAAACACATCTAGGGCTCATGTATAGGGAATAGTGTAAAAGCTGCCTGAGTACATGCTTATACACGTTAGGAGTAGATCTATAACACAAAACTGATTTCATTGACATCTCCACTCATATGGAAATGCAATAGACTTAACACTAGAGGTCAGATCGATGCCTTCTTGGTCGTCATCAGTGTACTTCTGGTGAGTCTACATTGATACATCGTGTCGATCCCTTGGGATTATACGCGGAGATGTCCATTTTCAAGGATTTTTCCCTGATTTCAGTGATTTCAAGTTCCAATGATCTATACATTCCAATGTCCAATGCAAAACCTTTATTCAATGGGTTCTAATAACCCTTTAGGGTCGACATGGTGTATGATTGCACCCCTGGCGAGTTACTCGGTAAGGCTGCATGAATGCATCATGACGACCAAGGAGACTGATGCATTAATGCATCATGACGACCAAGGAGACTGATGCATTAATGCATCATGACGACCAAGGAGACTGATGCATGAATGCATCAGCGGACATCAAAATGTTAAATCAGTGTACCTTAAGTTATGCACTATTTATAGCAGGCTCTATTTGGTTATCGCCACCAGCTGTGCTTTATTGTTAACATTGGCAATGTGTGGAGTTTGGTACATGTATGGTGCATGTTTGCATCTTGTTTGTGTATTTTTAGTGAGCAGAAGCTGAAGTAAAAATACAGTATATTATGTACAGGTAGTTGTTAGCAATGGTTGCCGTCAAATATACAAAGCTAATATAATGTACATTACATAAGATCCACTCTTTACATTATGGAGAGTATCTGGGACTCAATAGCAAATTCATGTGTACATTTTCAACTTGAAAATATAAAGATAATAATTAGAAATGATTAAAAAAAATGCATTGGTTCCTTCAATATGTACAAAGCAAGAAAATATTTGAAAATATAAGGAAACAAAAAAAATATATCTATGGAAGTTTTTACATTGTTTAATACACATAAATCTTCAGTACATGTGTAAAAATTTTCCTTTTTTGGTGAAAGGACCAAGGTATAACGGCTTTATCAGGTCTTTAATTATTAATCCTCTTGAGACGTAGTGACTTTGACGTAACTGTATAAGCTGCAGGTTAAGTACACGTTCTCACAGACTGTGTTCAAGCCTGTTTGATGCTTACACAACAGCTTTCTCACCTGACTTGGATTTGTGTGGGAGAGATAATAGAGATAAGGGAGCCTGGTACCACAGGGAACTAGGTACTTGAGTAGAGTGGATCATCTGTCCAGTTCTGTAACTGACTGATTGTAGGATGCAGGTAGATGTCATAGCTTCACGTGCCATGGTTTTACCTGGTACCTGTTGTATATTATATTGACTATACCTATTCATACAAGCTCAGTCATAGCCACTCCCACCACCCCCCCCCCACCAAAATACATAAATGAGTAATAGATGAGATAACGATACCCATTAAATAAATAAATTAAGAGACAAAACTAAACCTGGGTACTGCCTGTCATGTGAACCATCAATTGTGGATTTTGTTTCTGTTTGAAAAGAAAATGTTAAAATTGACAGAATATGGGCGTATTTGGTATCAAAATTAGTCCTACCTACCGTAATCTCCTGCGTATAAGGCGCAGCCGCGTATAAGGCGCACCCCCAACTAAGGGAGGCCTGTCCCACGTATAAGGCGCACCCCTAAGGCCAGATTTTTGTTAATTTAGTACTGTTCTATAGTAAAAATACCCCCCCTATAAGGCGCACCCCAAACTCAAGGCAATGTCCCTCCCACGTATAAGACTCAGCAGCATTTTGTTTGGCGTATAAGACGCGCCTTATACGCGGGAGATTACGGTAGTCATATCTTTTCATGACCATGGCTTAGGTATACCAACTCTTAAGAGTCTGAGTAAGGGAGTTGTATGCTGGTGACCTGTCTGGCATTGTCCCGGTATTTAATAGGGACAAACAGGGATCAATCTAAGGGGTGTTGTGTGCTACAGGTGGTGCCCCCTGGTAGGCCCTGTCCCAGACAGGGAGTCACGTGACCTGAGTCAGTGTTAGTGTTAGGGGTAGTTGTAGAGGAGTAGTGGAGTGTACCACAAGTCCATAGCACAGGGAGGAGTGCCATCGACAACACGGTATGTGAACGCCACCTACTTTACACTTCTAACAAGATATTTTTGTATTTTTCTTTTCTTTTTATTGTTATTTCCGTCTTTTGCTCCCCACCCCCCCCCCTTTTCCCCATTAATATCACCGACTTAGTAAGCTAGTTCAAAGCCGTGTGTTGAGAGATAGCATTACAAGCCTTTCAGCGTTCAGGATCGAAGTTACCAACGTCCAATATGTTCCCATACTATATATTTAAGAGGCTCTGATTGAGCATTTCATGGATTCTTTTTATACTGGGACGACAGTCTCCAGGGTTTACCCTGATTTTCTTTTATTATACAGACGTATGCCACAAAATGTACATGTCTGTGATTGTAATGCATTTGGTCAGCTATGCATAAAAGACTCATTCTAAGGAACATTACCTAGATGGATGTTTTGTATTTATACACTGAGCATTGTTTATCCAATGTCAGAAGAAAGATTTAGGATTCTATAAATAAAATGGCATGCAAGAGGAGTGAGAAAATCACAGGAACATTGTACACTGAATATACCGTAATACCTCGCGTATAAGGCGCGCCTTGTACGTGAGGATGCACCCCTGGTGCACCTTATAGAAGCAGAATTATTTAGGAGATATTTTTCTCTAAACTTTCCCCAATACTCCCTTGACCCTGTAAAGATTATAGTGGTAAAATGGGATGGGGGAGGCCCAGGAATGCCATAGGTCTTTGAATTGGGGAATTTTTTTTTTACCTTTGCATTCACATCTGCAAAGTCTGGGTGCGCCTTATACGCAAGGTAATACGGTATTTCCTGTACTCATAAATAAAACAAACCAAGCTACCATAGGTCCATAAGTAGAGGTGCGGGTCAGCTAGAAGTGCCTACACTCCATTACTGTAGGGACAAAACACATCTAGGGCTCATGTATAGGGAATAGTGTAAAAGCTGCCTGAGTACATGCTTATACACGTTAGGAGTAGATCTATAACACAAAACTGATTTCATTGACATCTCCACTCATATGGAAATGCAATAGACTTAACACTAGAGGTCAGATCGATGCCTTCTTGGTCGTCATCAGTGTACTTCTGGTGAGTCTACATTGATACATCGTGTCGATCCCTTGGGATTATACGCGGAGATGTCCATTTTCAAGGATTTTTCCCTGATTTCAGTGATTTCAAGTTCCAATGATCTATACATTCCAATGTCCAATGCAAAACCTTTATTCAATGGGTTCTAATAACCCTTTAGGGTCGACATGGTGTATGATTGCACCCCTGGCGAGTTACTCGGTAAGGCTGCATGAATGCATCATGACGACCAAGGAGACTGATGCATTAATGCATCATGACGACCAAGGAGACTGATGCATTAATGCATCATGACGACCAAGGAGACTGATGCATGAATGCATCAGCGGACATCAAAATGTTAAATCAGTGTACCTTAAGTTATGCACTATTTATAGCAGGCTCTATTTGGTTATCGCCACCAGCTGTGCTTTATTGTTAACATTGGCAATGTGTGGAGTTTGGTACATGTATGGTGCATGTTTGCATCTTGTTTGTGTATTTTTAGTGAGCAGAAGCTGAAGTAAAAATACAGTATATTATGTACAGGTAGTTGTTAGCAATGGTTGCCGTCAAATATACAAAGCTAATATAATGTACATTACATAAGATCCACTCTTTACATTATGGAGAGTATCTGGGACTCAATAGCAAATTCATGTGTACATTTTCAACTTGAAAATATAAAGATAATAATTAGAAATGATTAAAAAAAATGCATTGGTTCCTTCAATATGTACAAAGCAAGAAAATATTTGAAAATATAAGGAAACAAAAAAAAATATATCTATGGAAGTTTTTACATTGTTTAATACACATAAATCTTCAGTACATGTGTAAAAATTTTCCTTTTTTGGTGAAAGGACCAAGGTATAACGGCTTTATCAGGTCTTTAATTATTAATCCTCTTGAGACGTAGTGACTTTGACGTAACTGTATAAGCTGCAGGTTAAGTACACGTTCTCACAGACTGTGTTCAAGCCTGTTTGATGCTTACACAACAGCTTTCTCACCTGACTTGGATTTGTGTGGGAGAGATAATAGAGATAAGGGAGCCTGGTACCACAGGGAACTAGGTACTTGAGTAGAGTGGATCATCTGTCCAGTTCTGTAACTGACTGATTGTAGGATGCAGGTAGATGTCATAGCTTCACGTGCCATGGTTTTACCTGGTACCTGTTGTATATTATATTGACTATACCTATTCATACAAGCTCAGTCATAGCCACTCCCACCACCCCCCCCCCCACCAAAATACATAAATGAGTAATAGATGAGATAACGATACCCATTAAATAAATAAATTAAGAGACAAAACTAAACCTGGGTACTGCCTGTCATGTGAACCATCAATTGTGGATTTTGTTTCTGTTTGAAAAGAAAATGTTAAAATTGACAGAATATGGGCGTATTTGGTATCAAAATTAGTCCTACCTACCGTAATCTCCTGCGTATAAGGCGCAGCCGCGTATAAGGCGCACCCCCAACTAAGGGAGGCCTGTCCCACGTATAAGGCGCACCCCTAAGGCCAGATTTTTGTTAATTTAGTACTGTTCTGTAGTAAAAATACCCCCCCTATAAGGCGCACCCCAAACTCAAGGCAATGTCCCTCCCACGTATAAGACTCAGCAGCATTTTGTTTGGCGTATAAGACGCGCCTTATACGCGGGAGATTACGGTAGTCATATCTTTTCATGACCATGGCTTAGGTATACCAACTCTTAAGAGTCTGAGTAAGGGAGTTGTATGCTGGTGACCTGTCTGGCATTGTCCCGGTATTTAATAGGGACAAACAGGGATCAATCTAAGGGGTGTTGTGTGCTACAGGTGGTGCCCCCTGGTAGGCCCTGTCCCAGACAGGGAGTCACGTGACCTGAGTCAGTGTTAGTGTTAGGGGTAGTTGTAGAGGAGTAGTGGAGTGTACCACAAGTCCATAGCACAGGGAGGAGTGCCATCGACAACACGGTATGTGAACGCCACCTACTTTACACTTCTAACAAGATATTTTTGTATTTTTCTTTTCTTTTTATTGTTATTTCCGTCTTTTGCTCCCCACCCCCCCCCCCTTTTCCCCATTAATATCACCGACTTAGTAAGCTAGTTCAAAGCCGTGTGTTGAGAGATAGCATTACAAGCCTTTCAGCGTTCAGGATCGAAGTTACCAACATCCAATATGTTCCCATACTATATATTTAAGAGGCTCTGATTGAGCATTTCATGGATTCTTTTTATACTGGGACGACAGTCTCCAGGGTTTACCCTGATTTTCTTTTATTATACAGACGTATGCCACAAAATGTACATGTCTGTGATTGTAATGCATTTGGTCAGCTATGCATAAAAGACTCATTCTAAGGAACATTACCTAGATGGATGTTTTGTATTTATACACTGAGCATTGTTTATCCAATGTCAGAAGAAAGATTTAGGATTCTATAAATAAAATGGCATGCAAGAGGAGTGAGAAAATCACAGGAACATTGTACACTGAATATACCGTAATACCTCGCGTATAAGGCGCGCCTTGTACGTGAGGATGCACCCCTGGTGCACCTTATAGAAGCAGAATTATTTAGGAGATATTTTTCTCTAAACTTTCCCCAATACTCCCTTGACCCTGTAAAGATTATAGTGGTAAAATGGGATGGGGGAGGCCCAGGAATGCCATAGGTCTTTGAATTGGGGAATTTTTTTTTTACCTTTGCATTCACATCTGCAAAGTCTGGGTGCGCCTTATACGCAAGGTAATACGGTATTTCCTGTACTCATAAATAAAACAAACCAAGCTACCATAGGTCCATAAGTAGAGGTGCGGGTCAGCTAGAAGTGCCTACACTCCATTACTGTAGGGACAAAACACATCTAGGGCTCATGTATAGGGAATAGTGTAAAAGCTGCCTGAGTACATGCTTATACACGTTAGGAGTAGATCTATAACACAAAACTGATTTCATTGACATCTCCACTCATATGGAAATGCAATAGACTTAACACTAGAGGTCAGATCGATGCCTTCTTGGTCGTCATCAGTGTACTTCTGGTGAGTCTACATTGATACATCGTGTCGATCCCTTGGGATTATACGCGGAGATGTCCATTTTCAAGGATTTTTCCCTGATTTCAGTGATTTCAAGTTCCAATGATCTATACATTCCAATGTCCAATGCAAAACCTTTATTCAATGGGTTCTAATAACCCTTTAGGGTCGACATGGTGTATGATTGCACCCCTGGCGAGTTACTCGGTAAGGCTGCATGAATGCATCATGACGACCAAGGAGACTGATGCATTAATGCATCATGACGACCAAGGAGACTGATGCATTAATGCATCATGACGACCAAGGAGACTGATGCATGAATGCATCAGCGGACATCAAAATGTTAAATCAGTGTACCTTAAGTTATGCACTATTTATAGCAGGCTCTATTTGGTTATCGCCACCAGCTGTGCTTTATTGTTAACATTGGCAATGTGTGGAGTTTGGTACATGTATGGTGCATGTTTGCATCTTGTTTGTGTATTTTTAGTGAGCAGAAGCTGAAGTAAAAATACAGTATATTATGTACAGGTAGTTGTTAGCAATGGTTGCCGTCAAATATACAAAGCTAATATAATGTACATTACATAAGATCCACTCTTTACATTATGGAGAGTATCTGGGACTCAATAGCAAATTCATGTGTACATTTTCAACTTGAAAATATAAAGATAATAATTAGAAATGATTAAAAAAAATGCATTGGTTCCTTCAATATGTACAAAGCAAGAAAATATTTGAAAATATAAGGAAACAAAAAAAAATATATCTATGGAAGTTTTTACATTGTTTAATACACATAAATCTTCAGTACATGTGTTAAAAACTTTCCTTCTTTGGTGAAAGGACCAAGGTATGACGGCTTTATCGGGTCTTTAATTATTAATCCTCTTGAGACGTAGTGACTTTGACGTAACTGTATAAACTGGATGTTAAGTACACGTTCTCACAGACTGTGTTCAAGCCTGTTAGATGCTTACACAACAGCTTTCTCACCTGACTTAGATTAGTATGAGTAATTAGTGCTGGGGCATTGTATTCGCCTTTATGAGCACCCTGTCCCAGGCCGGTTGAAATGAAAATCACCTTTGACTCCAGCAGATAAAAGTTTTACTAACTCTAAAATGTGGGCTCTTTTCTAGTTTAATAAATAGAATTTTATAATAGAATAATCCTTTGGCAAGTTTGGGAGTGTATCAGCCCTGCACGGTGGGTGGTAGGTCTGGCATGATGATGCATTGATGTAGCAAAGACGACAATGGCATGATGCGTTAACAAACTGTATACATTTAGTATACCAGATCTGATGCCACTAATTACTGTATAACACAAATCAAGATGTGGTGACCTTGCTATCTACCGTAATCTCCCGCGTACAAGGCGCGTCTTGTACGAGAGGTTTTAGTTCTTACTGGATCCGGAAGGGGGACACCAAGACCTTTACACTCCCCCCTAAGTCATAATAGGATCTAGGGGGGCTGGGGGGGTCCTGGGGGCTCTAGCAACACATAGCTTTTTGAATTTTGAAAAATCATTAAGTAGAACAAAAGTAATGAATTTTTTTTCACTATTTTCTAAAACACTAGGTTCGCCTTTTAGGCGAGGTGTGCCTTATACGCGGGAGATTACGGTAGCATAGATATGTACATTTGTATTACAGTACACTGCCGGTATAGGGCTTAGTATGGACGTCCTGTGGGTCCACCATTTTGAATTTTGCTGGTTGAGGTAAACCCCACTGATAAGACATACCATGATGGGTACCTTGTCCCTGGGTAACATCCACTTCCAGGGACATGCTGGTCCCATGTTATCAGTTTTTATCAGTGCATATCGCTAGAACCAGCTCCAAAGCCGCTTCCAGCCAATAGTATATGCATGTACATTGTAGGTGCTACAGTGCTCTACTAGTCTTTTGGCAGCTTACGGATTCAGACCTTGGCCTTGGGTGAGTGCATGGGTGTGGGTGTAGCATTATTCTATCCAGCTTACTTACATCAAATTCGAGGGACCCTTAGGGTAAAGTGACCATGAGTCGTCCACTTGGACCTCTGTGCAACCTCTAACTTTTTCTAGGACCTGTTCTACAGTAGGCAAACATGGGTGGGGCATTAAAAAACGGTTATGAAAATTTTCCTTAAGTGTTTCTCTTTCCAGCAAATAAGGTTACAAATCTTATAGTCATGTCTACCAGCCCCTTTAAGCCTTCATTTTACAAGTGAAGTGTATTTTTCGTCATCAGTACCATGAGTTGGCCACCAGTACCTTGAGTCGTCCACATCATATAGTGAATCAACTACTTTGTAGGAGATTGTCTATTGTGTACTTGATGCAAGGAAGGAGTGAATTTCCACTTTATTGATAATTAACAGGGTGTAAATACAATCCATTTACAATATTTAGTTAAGGCTCACTCTTTCCCTAAACTACTAAGACATTATTGCAAGCTTATCCTCATTTACTAGTTGCAATCCAATATAAGTGACTTGCAAATCATCTAAAACCCATTTCTATTCGCATGGATATAATCGCAAACATGCTCTTATTGACAGCCTTTGGGAGGTGATGAACCCAATAAAGCCAAAGATTGTAAGATGGCAAGTGCTGCATCTTCCCATCTTCTCCAAATGTTAATCACTTAAAATCTTCTAAGGTGGTCATTGATAATTTCAATTTACCACTATAAACATGCAAAGTGGCCGACTCAGGGTACATGGACGACTCAAGGTCACTCTACCCTACATCCGAAAATCCAGAAAAATGAATTTGATGATCTTATGCCAGAAGAATAGCTTAAAACGCTTTTAACAAAATTTTAGCTTCCACCCTGCAAAATGCATCCACAAAATTACATAAAACAACATGAAAATGAAATAAATATAAAGAAACATTAAATTGAGGATGGTACATCTAGTCAGATATTTTTGCTTAATAAACTTCTCATTGCATAGCAATGTGTTTAAGGGAAAGGGAACCATTGAAGTTGCTCTAATGCAGCCTCAAAAACGAGTTTCACAATCCTAATACAAGGGATAAAAACTTGACAGGTAACCTGGAGTTTGTGCAATAAAGGTTAATACATTGTATCACCAACCCTCTGGAATACATCCATATATCTATTTTTATCGTCAATATGGTGTGTGAGTGGACGACCTGTCCCATATGTTGATATACAGATATGCTGAGGTAGTTTGTCTCTTTTCCTTTTTTTTTTTACCCTGTTACCGTAATCTCCTGCGTAGAAGACGCGGTGCGCGTATAAGACGCACCCCAAACTTAGCACATGCATTTTCGCGTATAAGACGCACCTCTTAGGTACCAATTTTGTAAATTCAGTACATTTCTATAGTAAAAGTACCCCTCGTATAAGACACACCCCCAACTTCAGAAAATCCTATAAGACGCACCAGCATTTTGTTTGGCGTAGAGGACGCGTCTTATACGCGGGAGATTACGGTAGTTTTTCTTTCACTTCAGATCTGACCCCAATCTAAATGTCCCGTATCCGTGAGAGGAGCTGACAGTGTCAGGAATTATAGCTTATCAGTATGTGTCCTGGGTGCTCTATGCACACACTGAGTTTGTCAACTAGCCCCTATATCCTCCAATAGCAAGAGACAGAGGTACCAACATGGGTAGAGCTACATAATGATCATGTATACACTTATCAAACATTTGCCTTGCCTCAGTCCATGCAATTAACACCTTTCTCACTGATGTAGTGGACATGATCACATACGCTATGTGCCCCCCCCCCCCAAAAAAAAAAAAAATAAAATAATAATAATAATGATGATGAGGAGGAGGAGGATGAGGAGGAGGATGATGATGAGGAGGATGATGATGATGAGGAGGAGGAGGATGATGAGGAGGAGGAGGAAGAGGAAGATCAGTATATTTTTATGCCTCATAGATTCTAACCCGCATACTGAGACGAGAAAAGCCAAAGTAGACAATACTCCTACCTCGACTGCAGCTGAATGATCTGATTTTTTTCTTCTTTTTTTTTTATGTACTACTGGTTCTATAAACAATCTATTTCCCTAACCAAGTTGTGTGCTTCCTGGACTGTTTTATATTTAATAAAGGAACCCAGCGAAGTCTGAGGTGTACCGTAAAGGCTGCCATATAAGCTGCACTCTCCTATAAGCTGCACCCGACTTAAGTCTTCAGAAGAAGCTATACGCCACCTCCAAGGCTTGAAATATGAAGGTTTTATACTGTTCTAGAGGGTTAGATACCCCTGTATAAACCGCACCCCGGGCTTCCCTAGCCCACTTAAAAGGGTCTGTTTCTCCTCTTTCCTTTCCCCTCAGGATGTGTGTGGTGCACATATGTGCGGGCACTGACACATTTCTCTGTGAAATTGTGTAATGTAGTTCTCGCCATGAATATGACCTTAGCTGTCGAAATGGCGTTAAACATCTATTACTCACTCACTCACTCATAAACCGCACCCAGACTTTTGGAAACCTCCTATAAGCCGCAACAAGTATTTGGCTTTTGTATAAGCCGCACCTTACAAGTGAGAATTTACAGTACCATATTTTTATGTAGGCTCATGATTTATTTCCCCAGGCCGCCATTCAAACAGACCTCCTAGCTCAGCAAACAAGGGCCATGTGAGCTGTTTGTCCAACCTACATGCAGACATGCACGTACATGGTACCAGGCTGTGTCAGCCGGCGTGCTAGAGATCATGTGGAAGGAAATGCTGCCCTCTCGTGAGTCATATGGTATTTAGGCATGCACTGAATGGTGTTCTGGCTGCTGATTGGTTTAGAATTAGACAGAAGAAATATTGGTAAAATTATGAAAAAAATCACAGGTGTTCCCAAATACCATAATCCCCCGTGTATAAGACGCGTCCTCTACGCCAAACAAAATGCTGGGGAGTCTTATAGGATGTACTGAAATTGGGGGTGCGTCTTATACGAGGGGTAATTTTACTATAGAAACGTACTGAATTTACAAAATTCACCCCTAAGAGTTGCGTCTTATACGTGAAAATGCATGTGCTGAGTTGAGGGTGCGTCTTATACGTGCAGCGCATCTTATACGCAGGAGATTACGGTAGCTAATAAATGGAATAGTAGGTGTGTTTTTATATTATGCCAGGGCTTGGGGATTTTATGAGGCATGCAAAGTTAATCTGGCCAATGGAGATTTTTAGGTCCAAAACAGGGTAGAATGGCACTCACTGCAAATATCATTCCCATATTTAAGATTTTCAGGGTTAAGCCTATCCAACATTCTGTCACATTGTGGATGATGGATGAGTTATTCGTGCTATGGTTGAAACTTTTACCAACGAACATTTTAGGCAGTTTTTTTTTTTGTTTCACTATATAGAAACATAGAGGAAATGGATTAGTTCCCCGTGACCTAGACTGGACACCTGCCTTTACCACAACTGGGATAGGACCTCAGAGATGCCACTTTTTCCTGGCGAAATTATTATCAGGAAGTCCTGATATTCTGTAGATATTTCTGTAATTACCCTGTGTTAATTGCCTGGGAAAAGGTTGCCAAAATAATATTTTTCCTCTTTTTTGTCTGGCAAGTGGCATCTCTTTTAAACATGGCTCATGATCCTTCCCAAGTCATTCTGCTCCGATCAGAGGGTTAAATGACCGTTTTAGTGATGCACAGAACATAAAGATGTACTGAGAAAGTAAAAAGCTGAAATGACGCGGAGTAAACCAGGTGTATACTACTGGGTACTGTCTGGTGTAGGGCCTTCAGATGCAGACCAGTATGGCCTGCTGTGATCCCAGCTTTCTAATGGTGAAAGAATTTTCAAATCCGCCTATTAGAAGCAAAGGTAGGGCACTATTGGGAATCTATTCTATTTTCAAATAATTTCTTACAATTCAAGTTTGTGATGGGTACCTTAAACTATCAATGTTCATGTGACCTGCATTGGTAAAACAGTGTGAAGACGTGGTATCATCATATATACAGAAAGATCAGCCTTATCACCATGTTATGTCATACAGATATATTGTAGTATAGGGGTCTATAGAATGAATAGCGATAAATTAAGAGGTCATGCAAGGAGATGAATTGTAGGCATATTTCTGTGTGGTAGTTAATATATCGAAACCAGGGCCGTATTAATAATTAGCCCTTGGGTAGGGGTGTCACAGAATGTTATCTTCAGCATGAAGATAGACCTTTGTAACAATCACCGGTCTTGTACAATAGGCGGAATAATTACTACACCGGTGTAAGTACTAGGGACCCACTTATACAGGACCACACCGTTTCCACTAAGTCGTCTCCTCAGTGTAACAAGGTTGTAACCGACATTTTGGCAAAATTGTGTTTTCTTCTGTTTAAACATTGACTGGCCCATTTCTACCTTCTATGAAAGTACTAAAACTCTGTCTATTATAAACGTGTGCCCACAGGCCCCTGTGCAACGAGGCTGTGTCAACTGTGTGCTAAAGTAATTGTAACACTTCTTTTGTCTCTCCTGCAGAACTTGAAATATGTAGATACAACCTTGTTGCACTGAGGCGACGATGGGTACATGCACACACCTGAAGTCTGTGAGTCTGTCAGTATGTGATACCTGTAACAGGTGTGAGGCTATCACCGCACTGCTTTTAAAAGTGTTATAAGGCTTTGATAAATGACTGTTCAGGCGTGGCATTATACTTTAGAAAAAAAAAGATCTCTGGTATATTCTGCAGAGGGTATTGATCGTATATTCTCCCTTGAAACAGGTGCGAAGTGCTACGATTTTTTTCGTGATTGTTTGCATGTTGGAGGGAGTGGTAAGTTAGGTTAATTGAGACCGAATTACGATCATTTCGAATTCATAGTTCAGATTCACGGTCTTTAGGCAATTTGAGTGAGTGTATGCCCATGCAGGGTGTTGTGCAATTTGAGAGTCCATTTCAATGCAGCCATATAGAGAAATGGAGACAAATCGCCTCATGACTCCCTTTAATCTGCCTTAACACCTCTACATTTGTTGGCAGGCTGTATACAGATTAAGCTTTAGCCATTTACCCCTTAATGGCCGCTAATGCAGGAGTGCATCATACCCATTGGTCGTCATGATGCACCAATGAAGTGCTGGCGAGTTTGCTCTCCAACACTTCATTGGTGCATCATGACGACCCTCCAGGATTTTGACAATCCCATGGGGTCGTCATGATGCATGAATGTAACCCTTTAACGTTACTTAGGAGAGATGCATTCATGCATCATGAAGACCAATGGGCATGATGCATTATTCATTAGCGGCCCATAAGCAGTAATGAGTATACCATATTCTACACTGTATACACCTTTAGCGGACTGCCATAGCCCACTTAAAAGGGTCTATATCTCCTCTCTCCTATCCCCTCGGTGTGTGTGGTGTGCATATGCGCGAGCACCAACACACTCAACTGTGAAATGTGCAATGCAGTTTTCTCACCATGAATATGACCTTAGCTGTCAAAATGGCGTTAAACATCTATTACTCACTCACTCATTCACTACACCATTAGCAGCTTATTGGGTGGTATCTGTTACAAAAGGATATGTAACATGCCATGTATATAGAATAGTATAGTCACTATACATTTCAATGGTCTGTCTATATGTCTATTGTTGGCTGTGGACACTGCCCATAGGTCAGCAGGAGTCCAGATATAATGATATATTGACCAATAAACTGTGCCCGTGGTTATCAACTGAGACGACAAAGTGAAACTCCATCTTTGAGCGTTACATGAGGGTCTTCTCATAATTCAACCCACTGGTGCGGTCAGTTGGTTTGGGATTAACATTGGTTAAGTTAAATTTATTATGATGTTCCCTGCTCAAAATATATGTGCCTCATCTAGATCTCTTTAGAAGAGATCATGTTGAGGTTTATTTTGTTGATAAATATTCATCTTGCAATGTACCAGTATGTGACATTATACTTATAATTTCTCGTTTCTGTATTTCAGAAAGAAAAATCAAGATGGCACCTATCCCAACAGAAGTGCGCCACAGGGCCCCGACGCCCATTGAGGAAACAGACATTAATGAGAACGGTGTAACAGACGAGTCACCAGATCGCAAGCGCAAGCTGGTGGCGGTAGACGGCAAGTGGTACGATGTAACAAACTTCATTGACAAACACCCTGGTGGACCTGTCTTAGAACAGTTTATTGGTCAGGATTGTACCACCGTATTCAAAGCCTACCGCCATCCGGAGTACGTCCTCAAAAACCGCAAGCCGGTCAGCACATACACCCCACGACCCAGGCACCCAGCTGATGTAGAGTTTGATGCTCTGTTAAAGAAAGCCGAGGAGCGGGGTTACTTTGTAACAGACTACTGGTTCTATGTGAAGAAGAGTCTATTTGTGGCGGCCATCATGTCCATGGTGATCTACCTGGTGTGTTTCAGGGAGGAATGGTATTCTCATTACCTGGGGGGCGTGTGCCTCGCCTTCTTCTGGCAACAAAGCGGGTTCATCATGCATGAGTTCATGCATGGGCAGGTGTTCCGCTCCAACAAGAAAGACCGCTGCGGTGGACTGCTCTTTGGCACTGTGTTCTTTGGTATGAGCGCACATTGGTGGCAAGATGAGCATATCGTTCATCACGGGATGACCAACGTGGTTGATGTGGCCGCACGCTTCGTCGACCCCCAGATGTGGGAGAGTGTGTGGGCGCAGAATGTGCTGCTCTTCCCGCTGTTCAAAGGCTGGCTCCAGTACGTCCTGGTGAAGATCCAACATGTTACCTTCATCCCTGTGGTCATGTTCTGTGGCCGTGCAGAGATCCTGCTTGACTCTTACCGTCTCGAGCGGCGCTGGTACGAGTGGATCGCCATCGTGCTGCACTGGTGCTGGATGGTGCCACTGCTGAACTGCCTCCCCACCTGGAAGGAAGTGGCCATCTTCTATTTCATCGCCGCCTCAGTCGAAGGCGTCTTCCACTTCCAACTCATCCTCAGCCACTACTGCCGCGCTTTCCTCACCACGGAGGACTTCCACAAGAACTCGTGGTACGAGTTCCAGGTGTTGTCCAACCTCAACATCGACTGCCCTACGTGGCAGGATTGGTACTACGGAGGGCTCAACTTCCACATCGAGCACCACCTCTTCCCCAAAATGGCGAGGAAGTACCTGCGTAGGATAGCGCCCGAAGTGGAGGAGATCTGCAAGCGACACAACATCAACTACGAGTCAAGACCCTTCTACCAATGCCTCACCATGACCTTGAAACACTTGAAGACGACAGCTGAACATTATAAGTTAGAATTCCGCTAGGCAATTTCTACCAGGTTAGCTGCTCTGTTAGAATGTGTTTTTGTGTCTAAAACATTCCTGAATACTACCGGTAAATGTTTGGTACATGTGTGTAAAAAGAAATCTCCACGACTACTTATGATTGAGATCATGGAATAGCCCCAGAATGAGATGTTAACCAATATGAAATAGATTTTAGGTGTCAAGACAAAGGATGTCAAGCCGATTGCTACTTGTCGTAATACAGTAAGTTGGACTTACTGTTGTAGATGTATATCTAATTCTCATATTAATGTAATATGTGATATTGAGAAGAAGTGATATATCAGCATCTAGTCTAAGACTGTGTTGTATTCCTTGCAATGTGGTGGAATCACTAGAACCTGTGGTAGCCCCCAAACCCTAAGATACTATACTTGTAGTCCTCTAGATATTTTCTTTACCAATACCCTGCAGCAGTAAGAAACTTGTCAGTGTTGTTTCGAGGTTGACTCTAACTCAACTCTATACCCATACCGTTTTGTAAAAGCGCCAGGTTCCACATCTATAAGCATCACATGTGTCTTGAAATAATCATTAAAATCTAATTGCAGATAAATACCTGTCATGTATAAGTGCTGGTAATGATGAAATGAAATACTAATCAATGGCGCACTTAAACAAGAAAAGTATGGTATCTAAACAATGTTGAAAGAGGCCCTAACCCTGGCAATAGTATCATAGTAATTTCATTATTTTTATTGCTTGTGTGATAAAGAATGAAGGTACCGATAATAGCTGAAGAGTTACATATTGAATCCCATTGTGTCTCATTCCATCTTACCCGTCCATGATATTGGCCGCTGTGGCTACATCCTTAAAGGTGGTTGCCTTAGAAGGGAGCAACATATGTACCTATGGTCGCTATACATCCAATCAATTAGGTCTGATACTAATTTACCCTGACCTTATCAGTGATAATGTGAGATGTGATTGCTAGAACTGAGAGAAATCCCTAAAGTACCCCTGCGGGGCCACATAGTGCTTTAATGGCATTATGTCCTTTTATTGTCATGATGTATGAACGCAGCGTAAACCCCCACTTAGAAGGCGCATCCCACATATAAGACACGTCCTGAGTTGAGGGAAAGCCTATATAATTATGTAGACTTTTGAGGTTTTAGTACTGGTCCATAGAAGAAGTACCCAGGCTATAAAACGCTCACTGACTTTGGGCTTTCTCTATTAAGCCTGGGAGACCTCAGATTCGTGTATAAGGCGCATCGTATATGCGGCATGTCTGACCAGTGCTGCTTTCATTCTTTATGCTGACTGAATCAGTGCTGGGAAACCTTCACTAGCACTGTGATAGAGCATGGTTATAAAAAAGTGGATTATTAACCCATGAGACAGTTGTGAAGCCATGAAATGTCGTCCAGCCATTAGTCTGCTTAGTAACTGGTGTTATTCCTGACCACTTCTATTAAAAATGCATCTGTTGTTGTTATACTCCATTTAGTACTATATTTATATTTCAGTCAGACAAAGGTGAAGCATTCATTTCTTTCTTTTGTTGTTATGCTACATAATGGGAAAAAAGGTTATTGTATTTCATTTACACATATATTTTCCAAAGTGTTAGTGTGTTATCAAAATGTTAAATGATATTTGGTGGGTTGCGCACATGCCCTAACAACCTGTGATTTAAAATGTTGACATTCTTATTGTGGAACAAATCTTTGAAAGTTTATTTTTGAGTCTAAACATTTGTTATGGAATTATCTATTATGTGCAATTAGTGCACAGGTTGGGAATATATTATGTTATATGCAACAATATAAATTATGTAATACATACATTATGTAATACATAAAACATCAGATGGGCCCATCCTCCTTATTTCATCTACTAGGCATTTCTATTGTCAGGTTGTTTTTTATAAAATTGATGCATTTCATTTTTCTGGGTTTGAAACATCTGACGCTTCAAAAGAATTTCAGACTCATCTACAGAAGTTAAATCACAAGATATCCAGTGAGGAAAGAGGATTAGCACTCAATTATATAGACATATACTTTATAGTAATCTTATGTGGAGTAAAGTGATGTATTTTTATTTCCTCCTATCCCCAAAGATATCAGTGGGATTAAACCAAGGTTTCCTTTTAACTGTCCCACTATAAAAGTGCTATATAAATATGACAAACTGTGTCATGTATTAAGTGACTGAGCTTGCACTATAATACTTGTGCCTAGCCATTTCTTTTCTCTCTTATGTAGTCCTCACAGATGAAACAGTCTCATTGTTTACTGGGGTTTTTTTTTTCTCGTATTTTCTTTTTCAATTTTCCTAGTCCCCCCCTCCCCCATAGTTTTGTGATTATGTAGAAATGTATTTCTCATGGCATTGTAACTTGACTTGTTTGTCCATCAAAATCCTATTGCCAAAGCTAAAGATGCCAAGTATATTGAGTGTGTTTGGTCTCTCAGCAAGTGGAGTTTTTCTATATATATTCAGACAAGAGCCCTTGTAGTTCTCATGGTGTGTAATGATGCACTGAGTGTAAGATCTGAGGATACCACAAAGAGATTTCCATATGTATGGGCCCTGCTGCCAACATTGGCAAATTCTGCCAGAAGTGATCCATTGCCACATTTTTGCTATTAATTCACTTACGGGCAGGTCAGACTGAGCGTAGGATATCTATGACTACGACGGGAAATCCACGACTACGACATGTTTTTAAAGTTGTGCATAAAAAACTTCCGCGATATTGAAATTGTGAGGCTTTGGACGATTTTAAGAGTCGTAGGACTTAGCCAGATTACACAATTTTATTAACAATTTTCTGGCTGAGAAAAATGCTTGAACACGACGGTACAGTAAGTGTGTTTTGGAATACCGGTATTTTCAATTGTACAACTGAAATCCCAGCAGCATTGTTACAATGGTCCCCTGTAATATAACTCAGTATAAACTATCTTTTTAAATAGGAAAAGCATCCAGATAAATCTCTAAACAATATTTTCAATGTCTCAATCTTGTTGATGTAAGTCTAGTGGGGGGAAATAGAATTAAGATAAACCTTGAAGTTTTGTCATAAATGGTATCACTTCTTGCACATACGAGATTAAACTAGAACTGAGGTGTATAGTTTGATTTCTATACTCCACATAATATGTGTGCCATTTTTCAGAATGCATGACCTGTTTTATTGTGAAGGTTTATATATCAAACATCAGGCTAATATGTGGGCATTGCTATTGATGACTGGACGTAAAAAATATAAAAAAGAACCTGTACTGTTCTATGATAATAGTGCATTGATGTTTGGATACAAAATGTATTTTGACTGCTTTGTGTCTACCATGTACTGGATGTTTATATTTAGGGGAAATACATGATATATAAAGACTTCAATATCTCGTAGATCTCATTACATTGGGAGACTGCAGTCAAGCAATTGATCAATGTGATTCTGACACGGTTAGACTGCAGCCAACATTATTGTGTTACACATATAATGTGACCGAGGAAAAAGACTGATGTGAAATATGATGAACCTACATGACAATGTTGGAATGTGAAAATGAAATGTATTTCTATAGTGTACCGAAGAAACCTGAAACGAAACAAAGTAAGCGAAAAATAAGCATAAATAATTGTGAACACAAACTTACCTAGTATATAGAACCCAGTTCAATGTGTGGCAATGTACTTATACCTACGGTACTTGATATCGCCATCGTATGTGCAATGATGAATACAACTAATGAGTTGTAGGCGTGGCATTGACACTTCTACTCCATGTTGTACGCCCCGGTGTCAGGAGTCTATACATTTATAGTACTCACGTTACCTATAAAGATGTCAGTGTGGTTATTTGCATTGATAAAGCTAGTGACAGTATCAGATATAGAGAATTTGTGAAATTTGAGATATGTTTAGACCTGAAAGCAAGGCATTGAGACTACACATACTGGTGAACATACAAGTTGTAATATAGACAAATCCTGATAAGTGTGAAATAAAAAAAAGGCATTAAAGGCACCATTTGCCATCCTTTGGCTGCCAGTGAAATCATTCTGTTGTCAAAGTTTTCATTTAATATACCTTATTAATAATATTGATTATACAAACTACAACATTTAACATAGAAGTAAGCTTGCAGTAATTTCTGCTTTCATCACACAAGTGATTCCAACCTAAAAGTTTGCAACTATTTTTAAATTTAAAACCATGAAAGAAAAATAAAGAAAAGACCGATATATAAATAGGCCAGCCATCATAGCTAGATTACATTCAAAAGATATACCCTGGTACAAAATCAACTTTCTGGACACTTTGATCAATAATGTTAAAATGAGTGGTCGGTATCTTCGATATTGATCTTTACAGAGTTGCCACTGGTCAGCAAAGTCAGTTCCATCCATCATCTCTCAAAGGCCAGTTAAAAGTCATTCTAAAAGAAATTGAGAAACATTAATAGTTTTTAAGCCCTTGCCCGAGAAGGGAAAATCTTGTTTTTTAGCCCCACAAATTATCTGATTTTATCAATAGCTGGTAGGAACCCTGTATCCTCATTACCAAAATCTGAGGGAAACCCTGTATATCATCTTGAATTCCATTGCAGTACATTGGCAAATCTATAAGGCACACCTAGATTCAAAATTTGGGCACTGTATTGGCCACTAGCTGGTCTGGAGCTGGTTCCGACGTCACACACTGATAAGATGGGACCAGCATGTCCCTGGAAGTGGGTGTTAATCAGGGACAAGGTACCCATCATGATATGTCTTATCAGCGGCTCAACCAGCGAAATTCAAGATGGTGGCTCCATTAGGCCTCCATACTGAGTCCTATAGGGAGGATTGCAGTTGTTGAATTTGAAACTAGATGGGGCTGTGTTCGGGGTTCGGCCTCCTTTTGGCTAGACAGCATCACAGGGCTGTAGCCAGTTGGTTCTGTTCAATGCATACCCCAGGGACTGGATGTTCAGCGGTGCCTGTTCTATATATAGAATAATATTGGAAAGTATGAAGGATAACCTTGGTACATTCTTACTTCTCATACCTCTACCACTAGATGTCCTAATGATCAGGGGGTCAGGGAACATGTCTGTGCCCATGAGCTTACCCCAAGGGCCACTATAAGGGAGTGGTCATTATTTATCAACAGGGGGGGGGTGGTGGGTTTAAGCCCCCCCCTCGACGGCAGTCAAATTTTTTTGCGCCCCCCCCCCCGCGCCGGAGGCGCGGAGAGTTTTTCGCGCCCCTCTTTGATCTATAGTAGCGTGCGGGCTTTTTTGCTAAAAAGAGGGTGAATTTTTTTAGCCCCCCCCTCAAGAGGGGTCAAAATTTTTTTAGCCCCCCCCCTCGGGAGGGGTCTGAAAATTTTACGCCCCCCCTCAAACCCACCACCCCCCCCCCCCCCCTGTTGATAAATAATGACCACTCCCTAAATACCCAGCCTATAGATTGATGCACTGAGACATCATGAGGACTCCATAAGCCGAAGTAGACCTTTCAATGTACATAGAAAGGTTGGCTCATACACTACATGTATAGTACACAATGGTCTTAAACTTAATCTTTCATTCTTGTGTGATCAAATTTACATGAGTCTGTCAAACTCACTTTTGGGGTTGTCATTTTCAGAAACCACCTCTTGAGGGGATAAAAAGGACATATAATGAATGTAGCAAAAGCTTTAGATCATACTTCAATTTCTAGATGTCAAAAATTAATTTTCTCAGAGCCATCCCCAATTTCATCCTTAGGTATGATGATGGGTCGGGAGGAAAACAGCTATTCTCTTACTCATGCAATGTCAGTCTGAACATTTTGTGGGAACCATGTATAGAAATGCACCAATGGAACCGCGGAACCGCACCTCGATTACTTGTGCCATCTGGTGTGTTGAGGGTAAACTAAGGAATCCTTATCAAGCGTATTTTCTGTCAGGGTGTCATGTAATGAAATGTTAAACTATGATCTTAGAGACTGAGCACATTATTTATGTTTATTACACGATTTCTGTGACTCGGGGTGCTTTTCCTGGATATTCCCATTCTAATACCTGCTTGGCACAGGCAAAATAAATTGTTATAAATAAATTTTGTAGTATCCAAATTAGACAATTAAACACCATTTCTCTGACACCTATGGGGCTTTTGATAGAGGTTCATATGCCCACTATCAATCCTTGTCCTTGATATAAAAAAAGATGAATAGCATTTGATTTATTAATGCTTCATGCCTTTTAGGGGGTAAGGTTGGGTGGGTGTAGAGGGTAAGAGCTTGAAACCAGTCAGCCACAATGTGAGACATTTTAAGAATATGCTGTCATCTGTTTGCCCCCCCCCCCCACTCCCGCAAAAACAAAGAGAAAGGTCACTGCCAATGTTCTCTTGAATAGCAGGGCTAATATGCAAAAGGCACATCCTCCAAGTAAAACAGTTGTTACTCTTAACTATGATGTATAATTGAACTGTTGTATTTTCTTTCCTTTTTATTTCAATTGTTGTTACAGTGTAAAAAGGCTACATTCCATCCCAGTGTTATCCTAATTATCTATGCCATATTATCACTCTGTCAAAATCCTGTCCTAGTTGTCTATGCCATATTATCACTCTGTCAAAATCCTGTCCAAAGCCAGGTTAAAAGAGATATTAAGTGTGTTCGGTCTCTTAGAAAGTGGAGTTTTTCGAAACAATCGGAAAATATTCTTAATGGTGTGTAATGGACTGGCTGAAAGATCTGAGGATACCACAAAGAGATTTCTATTAGAGATTTCTATGGGTCCAGCTGCCACTTTAGTAAAGTAATGAGTCCTTCAATAACTTTGCCAGAAATGGATTGTTCACTGCCACATTTTGACTGTGAATGTCATTGTGAAAGAAAGAAATGCAAACAATTACCAAAATATCAAATTGGGTTTAATTTTGCAATGGAAAGCCTTATGACCAAACTAAACAGTGTCACTAAAGCAGTTTTACTTCTTACACATGAGTTGACCAAAAGTAAAATCAAAACATTTAGTTTTGAATATTGCCATGAATTCTATCAAATTTATACATAGTTAATTAGAACTGAGATAGTTTGGTATATATAATTGTAAGGGTTTGTGGCCTTACGGATCTGGGGGGTTCGGGTCTTACGATTCGAAAGAAAGAGTAAGACGGTAATTCAAGTGTATGCCAACGGTTAGTTTATTTCTTAGTGTACACTCACGGCTGCCGGATGGTATAGAATAAGCAGCTGATGGATGGAGAACTGATCTACATGGTGCGGAGGCCTGGAGGGCCTCTGACGTAGCGACTGAGCCCTGGGCTTTATATAAGGACCCAGGTGTTCGTCGTCAGATGTCCCCACAGACCCGGATCGGTGCTGCCACCTATCCGGAACCTGAGGAACGTCCGACGACTCGACTCACCCGCCACGTCAGACGGTACCCAACTATATGGTTAGATAATACGTACCTCTACACCACTCCCCCAGACATTTAGGAGGGTGTTATAGTTATAGTAATATTACTAGGACAACATATCTATATGTCTTAACCGTTAGTAATAGAGGTACAACCATAGATATAACGTTAACACCAGGTTAGATATCATTTGAATGTCATATACATATATTCGATAGTGTATGTAGTTACAAAATTGCAAAGTTGAATGTTTGAATATGATACGAATTAATTATATGAATAACAGTTATATGTATCGGAACTGTTAATTAGCTTATTATACCATAGGATATCATATCATATGTACGGTATAAATAATAAGATAAGTATCATAATTCGTATACATGTGATAGTAACAGTTATGTGTAACGGAACTGTTAACATTAAATACATCATGTAATAACATTCATATGCGTTTGTAGTTATTAATACCACATTTGATTATGTAGTCTTAAAAAAGACTGTTATAGTAACTACACTATCTAATGACATATAATATTGTAACATCATTGTATGACATAACCATATGGATCCGTTAAGGATTCCGTGAGTAGTACGAATAGAACCATTTGTATTATACACTTGAAAAAAAATCACGGTGTAGTAATGAATATAATGATATATATGATATCACCGTGTACCGAATAACCTTTATAACACCAGATTAATATATTTATGATACAATATGTCTCGCAGGACAATAATAAGTAAGTTCTGGTGTAGTTTATCGGATCTTATATTATAATAATTGACAGTGACTTGGGATCCGTACCAACATACATATATATATACCAGTATTATAATATATAGTACGATGTGACCAGTGTAGTCTTATATGTACATACAAATAACATTATAGAAAAATAGACATATGATAACATTTACAATTTTAGAAAAGATGATAGCTGCTGCTGGGGTCTTCTGCTGTAGCCCTTCGGATGCTCACTGATAGGTGTGGTCAGCTAACCACGGGATGGACGTGCTAGAGTCTATAGTTATTAAGGTGAACACGGTAGATGAGTTTGGGGCAGCTACCCACAATCCTCTAGAAGTGCTAAAGTTCATAGGTAAATCCGAATGGTGTAGAATGTAGAAGTGAATTGTAGATCCGGTTCTGTCAACTGTATAGAATCGTAATCCGTTTTAAGTTTAGTTGACATAAGTAGAAATAGTCCAATATAGGCTGGTCCGGAAGTAATAGTAGTATATGGTATAAGTCCATTCGGGAGTATAGATGAGTTGTAGAGGTAAATCGTAAAGTCCATCCTAGTAAGTGAGTAGCACGGGTAACAGCAGGAGTCTGGAACTGGCATCCGGATACGTCTGACAGCAGCAAGTCTACTATCGGATTGTCCATAGGTGAAGTTATAAATCCGAATAGACTATTCAGGGTACAATAAGGGTTATACAGCCTGAATTATACAATAAGCTGGTCATAAGAGGAACCCGGAACACATACAACAGGTGTTCATATACTAGTGAAGAAAACATTCGCAGACCTGTAAGGTTCCGCAAAGACTATATCTGGTTATTTGGTGGTGGAGAAAAAAAAATTATGGGAAATAACCCGTAGCATGCTTAGGCAGATTTCTTAGCATGCTTCTTCTTAAGAAGAGCTAGAGCCGACTCGGGAGTGCCGTCCCACTCGTCCAGGTCGACTCCGAATACCCTCATGAACTTAGTGTTCAAGTTGGTATTCCGGGTAATCTCCTCCTTTACACGTTTCTCCAGCACGTGCACGTCCATAACTGCCTTTTCTTGGGCAGCTGCGGCAGCCTCCTCCTGGGACTTCACATCGTCCCGAATGAGGGTCTCGAGGCGCTGCTTTTCAGCATCCGCGACCTCCTTCATACACAACAGGGTGTCGTTTAGGAGTCCCTGATGAAATTCTGTGGCCTTCTCACGGACACACTTCTCCCAGTGGGTGTAGATGGCCTTCTGGACATCTGCCTCCCCTTGGCGAGATTTCTCAAACCAAATTTCCGCATTACCGGCCTTAATGGTAATAGCGTCTTTTGGTTTCGCAGGTGCAGCGACAACCTTGGGAGGAGTCTATGCAGCCTGTGGACCACTTCCGGGTTTGGGGCTTCCAGACACGCCTGCTGATGGTACACAGTAGGCAGGGGGCGCGTTCTGCTTCAATCCCATTTGCAGGTACATGTTCAACTGCTCCTGGGTGAAGCTGACTGGCAGGGCGGCTGGAGCGGATGCGGATCTGGCGGCAGCAGGTGCTGTGGTCCTCTTTGGGACAAGACGACCATCCTTTCCTACCACCAAGGTCTGGCTCTCAGGTCCAGGTCCCTGGGTTAAGGACGGAAAGTTACGAGGATTAACTTTCCCAGGCTTAGATACGGCTCCAGCGTATCCGGCAGGTTCGGGCTTCTTGAACACCGGAGTGCCCTGAGCCTGCTCTGCGGGGTGCCTAGCCAGAGGAGACCTGGAACGGTCCTCTGCTCTGACTTTCGGTTTAGCAGTGGTGCTCTGACCATTACCGTTGCCACCACGGTTCTGATCTCTCCTGCTCCTTTCACGAGCTCTCTTTGCATCCTTTCCGGATTCCTCGCATTTCTGCCAGAGAGACTCGTGCATGTCCAGTTTACCCTTTCCAGGAGTCAGGACTATCTTCGCGCGGAGTTTCGAATCCTTGGTCTTCGGAACCTCGCAGAGGACTTGGTCCCCTGGTCGGATCTTAGACCAAGCATCCTCGCTCAGGCTATCGAACTCCTTCATGAGTTCCTGGTGAAGCTCCATGATACGCTTCCGAGCCATGTCCAAACCTTCGGCGTGGCATTTCTTCTGGTGTCTCGCCAGATCACTACGTCGGCTGTATTGCACCTTTGTAGTACACTTCTTACCCTTCTTGCCATAACTCGGATCACAAATGTAAACCGGGTGATGGTGGAAGTGGGTCTCGACGAGATGTCTTTGGAACCGAGCTGGAGTGCTCCAGGTCCGGACCGAGACATCACTCGCATCCTGGCAGATAGAGAAGGGACAGGACTTCTGGTCGTCACCGTACCACTTCTCTAGAGCCCAACGTAGCTTCCTCCTCTGGGTATAGGTATAGTACCCTTCGGTATGGTTAAGCATAAGCCACATCTTTCGATAGGCCTTGCTCGGATTGGGGTCCTCGTCCGAAAGACGCATCCAATCTTCGTCATCTGACTCATTGTTCTTGTTGATTGAGTCCGGGCAGACATAGAGGGTAGAGCCGTCCTTCTTTACTCCGTAGGCACAATCGGAGAAGCACATCGGAATCCGGGTTTTGAATCCGGATTTGGCGTTAGCCCAACGTTCGGCCTCGGTTTGAGTTGATGGAGTGGCCTTCTCATCATACTCAACCGAGGACTCGTGCACCGACTCCTCGTCAGACGACTCAACCTCCATGGCGGTACTACCAGTGGTTGAGGTGCTGGGTTTCGGCTCGGCTCTAGCAGAATCCGGGAGATTCTTGAGCTTCCGAGCAGCGGATCGTCGGTTCTTACTGACCTTCCAGTCTTCCTCCGGTTCCTGGGTTCTGGATGTGCTGGAGGTAGTGGCTTCTACTGGGGTAGTAGTACTGCCGGTAGCTTGTGTAGCACTGGCTGAGCTCCTGGTGGCAAGCTTCAGGTCGGGGATAGGAGGTGCGGGTGCTTCCGCAGCTCTCTTAGCCTCTTCCTGGGCCTCCTGTTCGGCAGTCATACGGCGGACAATAACCGTCCGAAGGGCTGCAGCTCGGTCCAATCCGATTAGTGAATTGTTCTGGACATCCACCAATTCCTGCTCGGTTATGTAGAAACCGTCATCCCACTGCTCGAAGTTAGCAGCGGCCTCCCTGAATTCCTTAGTGGTCCGGCACTGCGGCCGGGTAGCACTAGGGCGTGGGTAGGTCTGTCCATCGGTATCCCAGACACAGCCTACCCAGTTGATGTTCGTAGCCTTGACATTCCACAGGGATTTGTCAGGCTTCGGATACGCTCCGAGCTCGAAGGCTCGGTTAGCTGCATACACGGTTTCACGGAAACCAGCGTCTACCATAAGTCCCCGTTGGAACCACGGCCAGTCTCGAAGCCACTCGGGAGGCGTCCTGGTCAGCTGTTCGGGAGCCATGACGCCCTCGATAGCTATCCTGACTTTCGGGTCCATCCTGACTGGTGTCCCGTCCGCGTAGGTCACTTGTGCCTGCAGTTCCGGGTGGACATACAGGTAGCGACCATCGTAGCTAGCTGGAAAAGGTTCCGCCACTGCTGGCTTCCACTCATCCTTCTGTCCATCAACTTGGGTAGTTTCGGACTCAGTTGCTGCGGGTTCAGCACTCGCAGCCCCTCCGGATCCCTCGGCCGGGAGTGGAGATAAAGGTTTCTCTGGCTCATTTAGTGAGAATGAAGCCAGCTTCTCCTCGAACGAGCGATCCGTGGGTTCCTCCACGTCCATCATCTCGCTCTCTTCCTGTGTAACAGGTGACAAAGCTTCCGGAAAAGCTTCTGCGGACGGAGTCAGCTTATCCGGGTCACCGGATAGCTTGGCTGCAGCTACGGATTCCTCAGCCATGACCGGGGAATCACCTACGGGAGTAAAATACTCCTTTTTCCGGCTTTTACGGCGCCGGGGCCGACACAGACGGAGTCTGCCTACCAGGAGACAGACTCTGGAGGAGCGAGGAGGGCTTTGCTAACCGGTAAAATCCAAGAAGGGAGCGCGCTCGACCGTCTTGAACGTTACCGAAAACAAATATGGCGACAGGCCAGCTTTCGTGACGTCATTTCCCCGCATCCCGCGAGGTCACGAGAGGTCAGCCGAGACTGGACACGGTGACGTCATGCGGAAACGCACGTGCTACAAGCGGAACATAAACAAACTGAATGTTTTTAGGTAATTATCGCTCATGCCGATGACTCGTCTGGGGATTTAAGTGGAGATTATGGAAAGCTTAAGCAAATCCACCGGATTATCCGTCCACTACCCATTGGTACATCATGCGACGGCGACAAATAAGCCTTTCGGGTCAGTTGTTATCCGTTCCTCTAAATGTAAACATTACACTCGTTGTGTATACAGGTTAGGTCACTGCAGTCCTCTGGGCAATTCGAGGGCTGCGATGAACGTATCTCCCCTTATCGGATAGTTCTCTATCGGACCTGACAGTCTGAAGAGCTTTTTCTAGGTGTTTCTTAGCCTTAGAGACACTTTTCCTCTTCTTCTTGTCTTCACCTGCCGAGACTTTTTTAACTCCCCCACGCTTAATCGGTGTTGGCGCGGGTGTCACTGATTCGGAACACTTTTTAGGCCTACCACGGCCTCGCTTCACTGTAGTGTTCTTTACCTGGTCTATTATGCGATTCTGGTTCAGGATCTTTCCGGAACCTTCACCATACATTTCCGTGGAGGTCTCCCTCCCAGACCATTTCCTCAGTCTGGCCACATTTGACTTATACAGACGACCAAGGTCAGATTTAATTATTACGGTACAGTCACTGATAACTTGGGTTACCGTGAAGGGACCATCCCAATTAGACGCTAATTTTATGTGCCTAAGTGGTTCATGTAGCCTGAGAACTCTATCTCCGGATTGGAATTTCCGATGCTTTAGATCGGTATCATATCCAACTTTCTGCCATTTGGCACTTTTCTCCAAATCGATCCGGACAGACTCATATGCTTTTTTAAATCTGTCTCTTAAACATTCCACAAAAACTACATGGCAAGGTAGTTCCGGGTCCATCCCTACGACTCCAAATACTAAGTCGGCAGGCATTATTAGATATTCTCCGAATACCAAAAGGTTCGGAGTACAATTTGTACTTGAATGTACCGTACTGTTATAAGCATGTGTCACAAAATGACATTGCTCATCCCAGTCATCCATATGTTCATTGACAAGCGACTTTAGAACTTGGATAAGGGTTCTGTTGAACCTTTCTACCAATCCGTCGCTTTGTGGCCTATACGGATTGGTTCTAGTCTTGCAAATAGCTAAGTATTCGCACATACCCTGCCAGAGATTTGATTCGAATTCTCTGCCTTGGTCACTGTGTAACATTAATGGTACACCGAAACTTAGTATCCAACCTTTTACGAAGGCTTCGGCACAAGTAACTGCCTTGTGGTCCGGTAGTGGAAATACTTTAGTGTATTTTGTGTAATAATCACACACTACCATCATACAGGTGTTATCATTAGCGGTTGTGTTCAAGTTCTTGGGATAAGGGAAGTTTGCCCATCCCGGGTCCGGGTTTGTTTTTACAACAATCCGGACAGGTGATTACCCATCTTTGCAAGTCTCTGGTCATGCCAGGCCAGTAGTATCTTTTGGAAAGTCGTGCCAACGAACGTTTCCTTCCAAAATGACCACTGGTCCGATGTCCATGACAGAAGTACATAATGTCATGTCTCATGGCATGTGGTATTACCACTTGCATGATTTTCTCACCATTTTTACATGGCTTCCAACGGTATAACACGCCTTTCCGGACTTCAAGCTCGGTCCATTGAGCAAGAAACCTTCTCATTTCTCAGTTTTTTCCAGAGAGACCTCAGGTCTAACTGGACGTATACCCTTTGGTACTAATTGCAATAGCTGCGCAGTTATCGAGTCAGCTTCCTGGAAACGTCGTATGTGATCCATAGACCAATCCAGTACACTGGCAACTAGGGGTTCGAATGGTCTTCGAATCCCTGCTAGCACTGCCCTATGAGCTCCACAATCAGTACAATCCGGATTATCACATTTCCGGATTGGTATTCGAGACAAGGCATCAGCATTCAAATGCTTCACTCCAGGTCTATGCTGAATCTGGTGATGTTCAAGCCCATATTCTGATAGATGGGCTAACCATCGGCCTAACATTCCTTCAGCATCTCGGAAGTTCAGTAGCCATCTCAAAGAGGAATGATCTGTACGCAATGTAAAGTTCGTTCCCCATAGGAAATGTTTGAACTTCTTGGTATATACAACTACTGCTAACAGCTCTCTTTTGGTTGTGCAGTAATTGCGCTGAGTCTTACTCAGTGTATTGCTGGCAAAGGCAATTGGTACTTCTCTCCCATTTTGGACTTGCGAGAGAGCTGCACCAATGCTATCATTACTAGCGTCCGTATCCAGTATGAAATGATCCGTTTCATTCGGATATTGTAATACTGGAGTACTCGTGAACAGTTCCTTTAGCTTTTGAAAAGCAGATTCCTGTTCATGCCCCCAAGGAAATTTTTCCTTGGTACTTCCTGGAGTCCAGTTAGCTATTGCTTGCAATGGATAACTGATTCTAGAGTAATTCGGAATAAATTCCCTATAATAGGAACAGAATCCTAAAAAGGACCTCACTTCTTTGGGTGTTTTAGGTCTATTCCAATTCGTAACTGATTCGATTTTCTCCGGATCAGCTTTTATTCCTTCATCACTAATGATGCGGCCCAAATAATTTATGGACTTTCTAAACATATGACATTTCTTAGGTTTCAATTTGAGACCATTAGAAATAATACGTTCCAATACCATTTTTAGGTTATTAGAACACTCTTCGAATGTTTTTCCGAAGACTATGACATCGTCAAGATATACAAGACATCTTTTCCACAATAAGTCACTTAAAATTGTTTCCATCATTGCTTCAAATGTTGCTGGTGCATTGCACAAACCAAACGGCATTACGTTATATTGGAATAGTCCAATATGACTCGAAAATGCAGTTTTTTCCATATCTGAAGGGTTCATTCCCACTTGCCAATAACCTGATTGCAAGTCTAGGGTACAAAACCAACTGTTTCCTCCTAAGGAGTCAATGGTTTTGTCTATTCTCGGTAGTGGATACGAATTCTTTTTCGTTATTCCATTCAACTTCCTGTAGTCTATGCAAAAACGGATAGTGCCGTCTTTCTTTGTTACCATACACACAGGACTACTCCATGGACTATTGGAAGGGATTATTACATCCTGTTCCATCATCTTGTTTATTTCTTCTTCAGCTACTCTCTTTTTCGCTAAAGGTAACCGCCTATACGGTATCTTAAAGGGTTCTGCATCTCCAGTATCTATTTTATGTACTACCTTATTTGTCGTACCTAGTTTTTCACCAGGTTTGGCAAAGGCAGTCCTATACTGACAGAGCAACTCATAGAACACTTTCCGGTATTCCGGATCTTCTAATGAAGTTTCTTCATACAACTTGAGTAAGTCTTCCGAAATTTCATCATCTCCTGTACCCTTTTGTAAGTTCCTCTTACTATCCGTTACAGTTTCCGAAAGGGTCACATTTCCAAAAACTTGTCCCTTTTTCAAGTAGATAGTACTGTTTCCGGTATTGGAGACAGGTACTACCGACCATGATGCATTTGCTACAATAGTGTCTGCGGATACTAATCCGATACTTGACAGAGTAGCTACATCCGGTTCTATTACTGCAGGCTTATTGCGCATTGCAGGATCACTTCTTACAAGCACATCACAGGCTACTCCCGGAGGGATTCGCACAGTGTGTGCTACACTAGCCATACTGCTCACTTGTCTCAGTACACACCTAACCTTTACGGGATATGGGTATTTCACACTCAACACTCCTGATTGAGCTTCCAACACAGCACCATACAGGGATGCGAAATCCAACCCAAGTATCCCCTCATCTGCTATATCCGCAACGGTGGCGCTCATGACATAGTCATGTATACCATCCAACTGTAGTTTCACACAAGTTCTACCATACGTCTGCAAGGTACTGCCATCGGCCGTCTGAGCACTTCCTCCCAATTTGAGAGTATCATGTTCATCCAGTATAAGATCATAGAATCCCCTGGAGATACAAGAGTGGCTAGCTCCCGTATCTACAAGGAATTCGGCAGATCTTCCGTTAACAGTGAGGCAAACATACCACCGCCTTCCGTTTAGAACAGAGGGCATGTCCGTGAGGATCGGAACGTCATTTTTCACACCAGGAGTCGATCCACATCCTTTCAGGAATTCCAGACAAGGATGACCCGGGGGCAGGTGGGCACCACAGACCTTGGCTAACTCGTAGCCGCCTGCCTCGTTACTGATATTGGGTTTCCCCTGTGCTCCCGTGGCACCTGCTATATCAGCTTCCCTAGCCTTCCGGGTGTCTACAACCACCTCGGTGCTAGGCGAGTTTGTTACTACATGCGAACTATCATCACGGATGGTGATATCATGGCAAGATTTGTCACTGGGATCCCCTTCTTTGCCCCTCGGGAGACCCCTTCCTAGTTTTCCTCTGTACTTATTCCAGAGACACCTTCCTGTTTACGCGGGACAGGTTTCTCAGCCATACATTCCGGAGCATAATGCCCCAGTTTCTGGCATCTGAAACATCTCCTCTGAGATTTATCAACTCTCGGCCTCTTTAGAGCTTCTTTTAGTCCGGCTATTAAGGTTTCCATCACATTAGTCGGAGTAGAAGTGGCCGCCACAGTTGGCTTCGCCGCAGAGACTACATTGCTAGATTGGTTTGATCCAGAAGCTGTGTTACCAGCGGCAGATCCTCCCTTTCCTCTTGAATGTACTTTCCTATACCGTTTTTGTCGGTAATACTTTCCAGCTACTTGAACTGAACCAATATATTCTCCGTTTTCATCGGAGACATATTCATCCTCCTCATCAGCATCATGCGAATCAACCGCGGCTAATTGGGAAGTATCATATATCGGAGCAGGTGTACCTCCATATTGAAAAGGTGCTGCTCTTACCGGATTAGGTCCTAGACCTACCAATCGTTTCTTCATGTCATGTCCATCGATTGCTATGAACAGGTCACTGAAGGAAGTGTCATCTTTCCAAGAATCCCAAACAACTTGTTTGTGATCCGGATCCCGCAATCCATTATAGAATTGTATGAACAATTCCTGTAGATAACAGTCATCGTCATGAGCCCAATTTGGACGTGCTTTTGATAGCAAGTCCTGTAGCTCCAAACCAAAGACCTTGTGAGATTCTTTCGGTTTCTGTGTTCTTTTCTTGAAGCTTACCCATGGATCTTCTCTAACGATTGATCCGAATAGGTATGCGGCACATTCGACCAATTGATCATAGGTGCCGTATAATCCGTAAGCTGCTCTCCATTGGTTGAGGGCTACTTTTCCACCTTTATTCAACCAACAGATCAAATACGGCAGAGCTTCTTCTTTTGTCCAGCCACTGCAATTGACTTCGTCGACAAAAGCTTGATACCTATCCTTCCATGGGTCATTAGAATCGTATGGAGGGGGTATCCGTGCCTGTCTACGTGCCGGATTATTACATCCGCGTAGTCTATCTGCTTCTCGCATGCTCCAGTTCATGACTTCCATGCCATCCGCTCCCTTTCGGTAGCAGTCAATGCCAAGGTTTTGGATACATTGGCTCCTATCAAAGATGGTTTGCATCCCTGCAGGCATGGAAGTTCTTCTATTTGGCTTCCTGCCATCTCCTCCTGATCCTGATCCTCCCGATCCGGATCCACCTGGGCCACCTGGGGGGTTCCCTCCTGGTGGACCGTTATTGTGATGGTTTCCGGATGAGCCGCCAGGGCATCCACCATTATAACTGGCGTTTCCAGAAGACGCATACCTAGGGTAAGAATTATTTTGATTCCATCCCTGGTTATAATTATTACCATTTTGATAATTACCACTTCCTGATGGATTATAATTATATCTATATCCATAAGAAGATGCTCTCGGTTGATACATTCCGCCATTAACATTGTTTTGTGGCGCGTTTGGTCTTGGAAAACGTCCATCAGTAGGACCATTACCTGGACCCGAAGATGGGTTCGGTAATCTTGGACCTGCTGGTGTACTATGGCCAGGTTGGGGGAAATATGAAGGTGGTGTCAACATATGCCTCGTTGGACCCGGTACTCTTGGTTGTGCTACGGGTGTATTATTGTTGGTTCCGGCAGCACTATCGCGAGTCGTTTTAGTTTTGTGACTCAGGTCTGGTATTGGTGGTGCCGGACCTATTGTATCCAGCGCTGGAGTTGCTGGTGTAGGTGCGGTTCCACTATCTGCGGCATTATCCGGTTTCGTATAGACTCCGGATACTACATTCTTAGTAGCCCCATCGTTAACGAAAGGGTTGTATCCAGTTGGAGTTGTCTTCCCCAACATTTTAGACACCACAGCTGGATCTATATTACCTATAGTCAACTGGGCGGCTTCTACGTACTTATCTAAGGTTATTGCAGTGGTCTGCATCTCCTGAAGCTCATTCGTGAGTTTTTGTCTATCTTCTTCCAGTTGTTTATTGTAAGCTATAATGCCTACCCGGATAGCTTCATTGTCTTCAGCTTGTTTAGTACACTGAAGTTTCAATTCCTCCAACTCGTTTTGATAGTGGCATATTTCGGATTCGAATTTTGCCTTATCATGACTTAGTTGGTCGTTCGTATCTATGTATGTTTGGATACGAATGTGTCTATTGTCATACTCCTTATTGAATGACTCTCTCATTTCTTGGAGTTTTCGTTCTTCATTCTCGAGTTCTTTCATGTACTCACTCCTTCTGGCTTCGAATTCCTTCCGCATGCCAGTTAGGTCCTCTTCTAGCTGAAGTTTTTCATGGAATACTTCATCTTTAGCTTTGACCAAGGTATTTAGATTCTCGTTCAAAGTTACGTAAGTTTCATTTAACAACTGGACATCCGGTTGTTTAAATTCTTCACCTTCCGGTACCGCATAGGTTAAGTCGCCATCTATAGCGCTATAATCTAATATTGGTAGTCCGGGTCTGGGTAATCTATAAGGTAGCTCTCCGAATGTTACCCTTTTTGGCATTGGCGCCGGATGTTCTGGGTTGGTACTACCACCAACTTCGAACATCGAATTAGTTAGCTCGTCGACAAGTGATTGTTGGCTCATTAACTTATCCTGTCTCTGTATGGACTGTTCACGTCGTACAGAGTCTGGTAGATTCTCCTCACTATCATTATAGTGGGGTTCGGGATCTCTACAAGATGTAGGTTCCGCATCTTGGGAGTTCGAATGGTTTTGGAGCATTAATGATCCATTGCCATTCTCCTGGGCAATCAGTTGCCCTACTGGGTTAGCTTCCCTAAGGTTATCTAACCCATGTACCAGCCGTTCGGACGTTATGACGTCCGGGCTATACACCAGAATTAACTGGTCATGGCACCAGTGTAAGGGTTTGTGGCCTTACGGATCTGGGGGGTTCGGGTCTTACGATTCGAAAGAAAGAGTAAGACGGTAATTCAAGTGTATGCCAACGGTTAGTTTATTTCTTAGTGTACACTCACGGCTGCCGGATGGTATAGAATAAGCAGCTAAGATGGACAACTCGACTCACCCGCCACGTCAGACGGTACCCAACTATATGGTTAGATAATACGTACCTCTACATAATACTCCATTATGGTCTGTATGCCATTTTTCTGAATGTATGATTTTAATTGTGTAGGTTAAGGCAGAGGTTGGTTGTAGAGGGGTTGCCTTAAACCCTTTTCTGTTATAAAATCATAATAGGCCTACATTTATGTTTGGACAGAAAGGTATTTTGACTGCTTTTCCTTTATTGTGAATGGACATCATATATTTGAGACGAAATTTATATGTGCTAGATAGATCATCGATCACATAACATTAGGAGACTGCAGTCAAGCACTCAACCACTGAATCAGACCTGGTAAGACTGCAGTAAAACATTGTGTTATTGTACCATTGATGCAAAGTATGATACACATGGCAATGTTGGAATGATAAAATGGCATGCATTTGTATAGTGTCGGTAATACTTTCCAGCTACTTGAACTGAACCAATATATTCTCCGTTTTCATCGGAGATATATTCATCCTCCTCATCAGCATCATGCGAATCAACCGCGGCTAATTGGGAAGTATCATATATCGGAGCAGGTGTACCTCCATATTGAAAAGGTGCTGCTCTTACCGGATTAGGTCCTAGACCTACCAATCGTTTCTTCATGTCATGTCCATCGATTGCTATGAACAGGTCACTGAAGGAAGTGTCATCTTTCCAAGAATCCCAAACAACTTGTTTGTGATCCGGATCCCGCAATCCATTATAGAATTGTATGAACAATTCCTGTAGATAACAGTCATCGTCATGAGCCCAATTTGGACGTGCTTTTGATAGCAAGTCCTGTAGCTCCAAACCAAAGACCTTGTGAGATTCTTTCGGTTTCTGTGTTCTTTTCTTGAAGCTTACCCATGGATCTTCTCTAACGATTGATCCGAATAGGTATGCGGCACATTCGACCAATTGATCATAGGTGCCGTATAATCCGTAAGCTGCTCTCCATTGGTTGAGGGCTACTTTTCCACCTTTATTCAACCAACAGATCAAATACGGCAGAGCTTCTTCTTTTGTCCAGCCACTGCAATTGACTTCGTCGACAAAAGCTTGATACCTATCCTTCCATGGGTCATTAGAATCGTATGGAGGGGGTATCCGTGCCTGTCTACGTGCCGGATTATTACATCCGCGTAGTCTATCTGCTTCTCGCATGCTCCAGTTCATGACTTCCATGCCATCCGCTCCCTTTCGGTAGCAGTCAATGCCAAGGTTTTGGATACATTGGCTCCTATCAAAGATGGTTTGCATCCCTGCAGGCATGGAAGTTCTTCTATTTGGCTTCCTGCCATCTCCTCCTGATCCTGATCCTCCCGATCCGGATCCACCTGGGCCACCTGGGGGGTTCCCTCCTGGTGGACCGTTATTGTGATGGTTTCCGGATGAGCCGCCAGGGCATCCACCATTATAACTGGCGTTTCCAGAAGACGCATACCTAGGGTAAGAATTATTTTGATTCCATCCCTGGTTATAATTATTACCATTTTGATAATTACCACTTCCTGATGGATTATAATTATATCTATATCCATAAGAAGATGCTCTCGGTTGATACATTCCGCCATTAACATTGTTTTGTGGCGCGTTTGGTCTTGGAAAACGTCCATCAGTAGGACCATTACCTGGACCCGAAGATGGGTTCGGTAATCTTGGACCTGCTGGTGTGCTATGGCCAGGTTGGGGGAAATATGAAGGTGGTGTCAACATATGCCTCGTTGGACCCGGTACTCTTGGTTGTGCTACGGGTGTATTATTGTTGGTTCCGGCAGCACTATCGCGAGTCGTTTTAGTTTTGTGACTCAGGTCTGGTATTGGTGGTGCCGGACCTATTGTATCCAGCGCTGGAGTTGCTGGTGTAGGTGCGGTTCCACTATCTGCGGCATTATCCGGTTTCGTATAGACTCCGGATACTACATTCTTAGTAGCCCCATCGTTAACGAAAGGGTTGTATCCAGTTGGAGTTGTCTTCCCCAACATTTTAGACACCACAGCTGGATCTATATTACCTATAGTCAACTGGGCGGCTTCTACGTACTTATCTAAGGTTATTGCAGTGGTCTGCATCTCCTGAAGCTCATTCGTGAGTTTTTGTCTATCTTCTTCCAGTTGTTTATTGTAAGCTATAATGCCTACCCGGATAGCTTCATTGTCTTCAGCTTGTTTAGTACACTGAAGTTTCAATTCCTCCAACTCGTTTTGATAGTGGCATATTTCGGATTCGAATTTTGCCTTATCATGACTTAGTTGGTCGTTCGTATCTATGTATGTTTGGATACGAATGTGTCTATTGTCATACTCCTTATTGAATGACTCTCTCATTTCTTGGAGTTTTCGTTCTTCATTCTCGAGTTCTTTCATGTACTCACTCCTTCTGGCTTCGAATTCCTTCCGCATGCCAGTTAGGTCCTCTTCTAGCTGAAGTTTTTCATGGAATACTTCATCTTTAGCTTTGACCAAGGTATTTAGATTCTCGTTCAAAGTTACGTAAGTTTCATTTAACAACTGGACATCCGGTTGTTTAAATTCTTCACCTTCCGGTACCGCATAGGTTAAGTCGCCATCTATAGCGCTATAATCTAATATTGGTAGTCCGGGTCTGGGTAATCTATAAGGTAGCTCTCCGAATGTTACCCTTTTTGGCATTGGCGCCGGATGTTCTGGGTTGGTACTACCACCAACTTCGAACATCGAATTAGTTAGCTCGTCGACAAGTGATTGTTGGCTCATTAACTTATCCTGTCTCTGTATGGACTGTTCACGTCGTACAGAGTCTGGTAGATTCTCCTCACTATCATTATAGTGGGGTTCGGGATCTCTACAAGATGTAGGTTCCGCATCTTGGGAGTTCGAATGGTTTTGGAGCATTAATGATCCATTGCCATTCTCCTGGGCAATCAGTTGCCCTACTGGGTTAGCTTCCCTAAGGTTATCTAACCCATGTACCAGCCGTTCGGACGTTATGACGTCCGGGCTATACACCAGAATTAACTGGTCATGGCACCAGTGTAAGGGTTTGTGGCCTTACGGATCTGGGGGGTTCGGGTCTTACGATTCGAAAGAAAGAGTAAGACGGTAATTCAAGTGTATGCCAACGGTTAGTTTATTTCTTAGTGTACACTCACGGCTGCCGGATGGTATAGAATAAGCAGCTAAGATGGACAACTCGACTCACCCGCCACGTCAGACGGTACCCAACTATATGGTTAGATAATACGTACCTCTACATAATACTCCATTATGGTCTGTATGCCATTTTTCTGAATGTATGATTTTAATTGTGTAGGTTAAGGCAGAGGTTGGTTGTAGAGGGGTTGCCTTAAACCCTTTTCTGTTATAAAATCATAATAGGCCTACATTTATGTTTGGACAGAAAGGTATTTTGACTGCTTTTCCTTTATTGTGAATGGACATCATATATTTGAGACGAAATTTATATGTGCTAGATAGATCATCGATCACATAACATTAGGAGACTGCAGTCAAGCACTCAACCACTGAATCAGACCTGGTAAGACTGCAGTAAAACATTGTGTTATTGTACCATTGATGCAAAGTATGATACACATGGCAATGTTGGAATGATAAAATGGCATGCATTTGTATAGTGTACTGAAGGAACATTTAAAGAATAAGTAAAGTAAACAAGGAAAAATGTGATAAATGATTGTGAATACAAAATTACACAGTATATAACATCCAATTCAATGTGTGTTGAGGTACTTATACAATAGAGCAAATGATGAAGATCACATACATTTAGAGAATGGTGACAAATATGGAGAGTATAGGGATTTTCAAGAAATAGCTAGACCACAAAGGGACAATGTCTCAAAGGTCCAGTTCAACTATGGTTATATCTTTTTTTTTTTATTCTTTAGCCTTTCACCAAAGTTGAAGTCCCCATTGATTATATCTTAGTTTTGTTTTTGGGGTTAGAACTCTGGCCTAGGCAATACTTCCCTGTCTCTAATGCTGTAAACTTATTAAGCCAACTTACGAAACATCTTTCTCTAGCATACTCTATATCTGAATATTACATACACCAGTCTTTAATAAATAAGGTGGCCCACGTAAACTGGTACCACGGTTGTACTAAGCGGCAGTCCCTTATTTAGCTTCATGATAACAATATCACGAGACAAGGGACATACACACTAAACTTTGTTAATTCACACTTCATTTGCAACTGTAATCATGTACCATTGAAATTCATTAAAATTATTTCAAATCAAATCAAGGTGGTTTGGAACAAGACAAAATTGTGTCCTTTCAACTCCTTAAGTCTGAATCATGATGACTCTATAATAATATAAGCACTTTGGTGGAGAGGTCAGTGGTTGGGGTCTTGCTTAGATGTTGACACAAGGTGGTCATAGTGCAGAGTAAGTTGACCTCACTGCCCATCTACTTTTACTCTAATGCACACATTCCAACTGGAAATCCAAAAGTTAAGCCATTGTCAATCATCAAATGGTACTGCCAGACTTATTTGCTAGAGGCCCTCTTGGAATAAATGAGGCCAATGAAGGCCATTGTGAGTTCACCACGAATGAGTCAATTTTTGTTTCCATAAAAACTCGACTGAATCCAAATGTTATATACATGTTCCTACTCATGATTAAGGATTTGTATTATATTTCATGGTGAAGTGTGGAAACTCCTCCTAGCCAAAGAGATCATAAGAATATAGTCATATGCAATACATGCATACAATGCAATGACAAGTAAGCAATGACTGATACAAAAGCACATGATTTAGTGAGAGTCAACTCCTTATAGTCACATATACAAATGATAATGCATGAATAAATACCAATTCTGTCCAGCAGTTTGTTTAAGCAAGATTGATTTCCAAATTTCTAATGAAATGCACTTTCTGGTGCAATGTCTGTATCCATTTGATACTCAGTTAAACAAATTAAGGGGGATAATCAAGGGCATCATACTTTATCCTAATCTTCTCATTTCCCCTATATTTTACTATATGACAGCTATGTATTTCAGCGGTCTCATCTTATAAGTTATGGTGACCCTGGGTCTATAAAATGACAACCTTGACATAAGCAATCAGCACTGGCCAATTCAAAGCCTTCGTGAATTTAGGGCATAAAGGGACATTTTCCTAAATGCACTCTATTGCAATTTAGATTTGTATTGCTGAGTTGGAACACCTCTTACTGCTGATCTATATTTGGCATTTTCCAGCATCTGTCTCAGTCTCTTCTGTTGTTCAGACAAATGCAAACTTGAATCTTGTCTCTCCAGTTTCTGCTTTCCCTCTTCATCAGAGAAAAACTCATTTGCCCTTGCCTCCCACCGCCTGTCGTATAACCTCAATTGCAATTTTCCCTTTTTGCTTGATGCTAATGTAGGTACTCCCTGTGAAATCACTGGCAATATGATATTCTTATCTGTCTTTGAGGTTGAAGTTTTCTTCTTTGAGTTCTGCACCTTTCGAATGGCCAGCGTGATTGAACGCTCGCGTGATTTGGACATAGATCCAGGATCAAATTCTTGGATATCCTTTTCCTGAGATGCCTTCAGAGAAATTCTCCTGTTTTCTCTAGCAGCGATGTGTCCTAGTTTAGGAACCACCAGGGCTGTTCCAGGATATTGAGGGATGTCAGGAAAAAAGAGGTTCTCCACCCCATGTGCTGTGAAGCGGTTGGTGCCTTCGATACATTCCCTACAGGAACTGGGCCCGAGCACCTCACAAAAGGCACTTGCTGAGGGGTTCTGGAAGTGCATTGGTCTAACATGGGAGTGTACAAGTTTGATAGAAGATGGAGGCCTAACAACACCATCTACAATCTTTGAGACTATCGACTTCTCGGGTCGCAGCTTGGAGCCTGTTCCCACCACAGGGGCCCCGTAGGAGGAATTCCTGTCTTCTCGTATGGGTTTGTTGTACTTGTGCATGATGTGAAGAGTAAAGCGAATGTTCTCTGGTGGCTTTTTGTCATCCACTTGGCCTGCAGAGGCATTTTGAATATATTGTCTCTCCACATTCAGATGGGAGCTTGGAAGATGAAGACTCTCCAGGGAACCTCCAAGCATGCTGGAGGAAAGGCTCAGACTAACATCTGAGGGACTATTCAGGGCGTCCTCCTTCATGGTGTAGATTGAGCTGAAACAGGAACAAAATGTGGTCATTATTTGATATAAGTCTCTATAATTCAGACCATCTAACCACACTGTAAAGAGAAACCTCTCAAAATCATTACAGTTCTCCAGGAACTTTAGGGAAAAGCTTTCACCATTATTCTTATGGCGCCAGACTCCTCTTAAGGCTGTGCTTAACTGTTCTCATGGGCTTCATTGTAGAAATTACACTGCTTAACTGCATCACAAACATGGCGGTTCATTCTACAGTTTACTGAGATAGTAGATTACACAGTTATCATTACGTAGAGTAGAGATAAATGCAATGGACTCTATCCAGCAGGCTGAATGAATTATAAACCAATGATAATTCCTTCCATTCACTATAAACTTCTTAAAGTTTTAATGGTCACTATCAGGTAAGACTCATCAGTGATCACTCGTTGGGAACCAGCCCAGGTAATGGCTGTGTACCTAAATGTTGTAGCCACATATTACATTACTTAAAAATATTGGAGCTGTACAATATTGTCAAACCATACCTTTGTGCCAAACTCTTTTTTTTTAAATGTTCCTTAACATAATGTATCATAATTATGAACTGCCTATGCTGTGCAGGATGTGTATGGGAGGAATTAACGATGTCATTGAAATTAAGGCTATTCACTGTAAATTGTTAGATTATCCCAATTGTCTCAAATGCCCATAGAAATTACAGCAAAAGGAATTGTAATTCCAAATTTTATATTCGTCAACTCCTATACTGCCCAATTCTTTCACAATGTGGTAGTCTTCCTTGTGACATTTTTAGTTAAAACCATATATACACAATGTCCATGCATATGTGGTTTGTCCTTGTTATTTTGTTAAATATTCTGCTAATAAAAACTGAAAGCCTATCTTTTATAAGTGAAGAAAAACACCCCAATCCTTACCTTCATGTAGAACTCAAGGAACATACAGTCTTTCCATATTGATCCCTACTCTCTGACTGCATGGACAAAAACATAATAACCTTTCCTCCCACGAACCTCAGCCACTTGTGGCCACTGGACATGTACTCAAGAGGTGTTATGTGTATTAGGTCCTGATATTTAAGGTATAAACTATGTAGGCCTAGGCCATGGCAGAGGCCATTATTGGCATTAGCAATACCGCATTTTAAGCTGCTAAAGTATAGCACTGGAAAAGATGAATTAGGAACAGCTTAAGTACCTGTAGTCTATTGCACTATAATTGATTGAGTGGTATAATGGAGTAGGTGGAAAAGAGTACTTGTTCAAATACAGGCGATTATAAAGTAAGAATAGTTTGTTCCGGTTTAAGGATCACAGATGAACTGAAAAATGCTGTTTTGTAATCGTAATTACCTCAATAGGTATTATGGGTATTGTCATTGTGTAATTGTATTGGATATTTTAATATATTTGGGTTTTCTTTGTAATAATGTTGAGTCATTGACATTCCAGGATGATATTGTTCTTGTCATATTTTATTTTATTTTTATTTATTTATTTTTATTTTTTTTTTTTTTGGGGGGGGGTCCCCGGCTCCTCTGCTCTCATGCTTTTCGAACTCTTTTTTGTCGTCTTTTTTACTGCACGTTGGCAAGTATGATCTGAAAATGTCTGATGATTAGGGTTGAAAATTTAACTTTCTTAAAAATGAATCAGGAATCTACGGAAACTGACATCCCGGGACTCACATAGCCTATATTTGTTTTGCTACGTACTTTAGTTGTTCTCTTTGAATCTTTAGATTTATAGCCATTTTTATACTGTTGGGGTGCACAATTTAATTCCATCCATAGGCCACATGTATACTCCATATGGTTGCATGTCACATGGCAATTCTAAGCTTGTATAAACAATGAACAACATTAGTGTTCAACATAGTTCGGAACACAAACACGTGGAATCTGAAAATCGGACTATCCCACTTCAACCTACACTCATTTCAATGATTGTGAACTCTGCATTCTAGTCACACATGTGTATACACTGAGGGAGGATCCATGTATACATAGTTATTTGATCCTAGTGGACACAACCTTGGGCCTTCTACCCATTCATTATTCACACACTCATCAGGAAGGTTATCGATCCTATGACAACATTGTTTGCACGGTGTTTGTAATTACCTGAATGATGAACATGGCTTCCAAAGCTCATAACTTTCCTTTCAGTTGTATTTCTCCTTCAATCTCTGTCTCAGGCTCTGACCATTTCTTCCTCTCTGCTTCTCTATATACCTATGCCCCTCCTAGCCTCTGTTAGGGAGTGGTCATTATTTATCAACAGGGGGGGAGGGTGGGTTTGAGGGGGGGGCGTAAAAATTTCAGACCCCTCCCGAGGGGGGCTAAAAAGATTTTGACCCCTCTTGAGGGGGGGCTAAAAAATTCACCCTCTTTTTAGCAAAAAAGCCCGCACGCTACTATAGATCAAAGAGGGGTGCGAAAACTCTCTGCGCCTCTGTCGCGGGGGGGGGGGCGCTAAAAATTTTGACTGCCGTCGAGGGGGGGCGTAAAAAATTTCCGTGCGTCCGCGCGAAAACCCACCAACCCCCCCGTTGATAAATAATGACCACTCCCTTAGTCTTCTGTGGCCCTGTCTCTGCTTATGTGGCATTGTCTCTGTCTGTCTATGCCCCTCTCTCTCTTTCTCTCTCTCTCTCTCTCTCTGCCTGCCTGCCTTTCCCTGTCTCTATATCTGTCTCTGTCTGTCTGTATCTCTCTCTCTCTCTCTCTCTCTCTCTCTCTCTCTCTCTTAATTACCTTTACTTGCTTGTTCAAACCAACACAATTGTATAAGCCTAGCTTTGTTGTCTGTTCTAACGTTTTATGTACATTTGTTATAACTAAAGATATTGTACATAATATTGTAAAAATACTCTTCCCCCAATTATCAACAAAAAGTAAGTAATAAAATAAATAAATAAAACACTACTTTACCCAGGTCGGTTGTCCAGTGTGTGCTTCCTCCATGCATTATAGTCCCTCCTTTGTACCTTCCACTTAGGCTGCACAGGAAGCCTCCTGTTGGTCCTGTAGCTGGTTCCCTTGTACAGCCCCTCCACTACAGCCTTCTCCTTAGCCAACAGGAAGGCTTTGGGTGCCAGGATGTGAGGGGGGTGAATGGAGTCCTGAAAATCCTCCAGCTTTAAGGGGCCACTGGAGGAATGCCAATCACCTGGAGCAGTGCCATACCAGTCTGGTTCTTCATCATCAGGCTCTGAGTCTGACTCCTCCCAGTCCTCCTCTGATCCATATGTATCCTTAGTCTCCTGCTCTGACCACTCCTCCTGTTCTACTTCTGTGTGTTTGTAGGCATTTAGCTGCCCTCCATCTGCAGTCACATCGGTGTGGCCTCCTTCGCCTCCTCCCGGAGGAGTCCAAGGGAGAGAGGGGGAGGTTTCTCTGTCCGACATGGTAATTCAGGCTAACTGGAGGGAATGGGCAGGGAGTGACTGGCCATTGTTCTTCTATATGGTATTGTATTTCCAGTACCTGTGGAAGTGTAAAACAAAAATTGACAGTTTTATAGGAGTGAATGATTTTAATTGTCCGTAATATACTTAGATAAAGCATGCTACTGGCACAAATAACAAAAGGTAGATTATACCCCTGTCCAGTGTGCATTGCAAATATGAAATTAATATGCTTCTCCTTTATTTTTGATGATGATTACTTTATCGAATATAGATTGCAGCAGAATTGTCTTTGTCTCATTTTCTCCTATACATGAATCACATTTGGGCAAGCATTTTATTGTGTACTCTTCAACAAAAATAAGATCTGTCCTCAGCGGACAAGGACTATATATAGTATGCGCTACCTCATGTATTAATAAAGCCATTAATTAGATAATAACGTAAATGTAATCAGCGGTGACACGGTAGCATGTATTATTCACTATCTTAGCTAATTGCTCAAGATAAAGGCATTGATTATTGGGTGCCTACGTGAGAGTTATTACAGTCTTCGTGAAAATATACAGAGCGCTGGTTATAACCATAAAAGAAACGCTGCAGGACTAGCAGAAAGTGATCATGTACGAACGCACAATGTTTGGATGTGATCTCTGGACCTTGGTTCCACATGCCAGGTTTTACATAGAATGCAAATTGGACTGCTATACAAGGGAAACGGTAGAAAACAAAAAAGGATCAACATTTTGTACATCAGAATAAAGATAGGCAAATGATCAAAATGGAATATAGATCACTTTTTAAAGGATTTCTTTTCTAAACAAAATAAAAAAAAAGTGTTGAGGTGTTCAGTATGCTTCTGTCCTGCGAAAATGAAACTCGGCATACGGAAGGAAAATACAGGATGAAAGGTCCTGTAAGTTATTAAGTTCATCCACAGATCATATAATATCAAGTCTTATGGCATTACACCTTAGCTACCCTTTTGACCCAATGTCTATATAGGGCTAGGCAAATATGTCACTGTTTGTAATATGTACACACACTGTGTTATATATGGAAGTAAATTGCTTAAACACTATTATGATATTAGCATGTGAACACAATTATCAGAACTCACTGGTTAGGCTACCCTGGTGTAGGCCTAGAGAAATGGTTCTGGGCTCCCTAACACGAGGTCTATATTACAGGCAAACATGCCTGGCAAACATACCACATTTGCTCTGTACATGCATCGCATACATGAACAAGTATATTATCATTGCATTATAATGCAGTATATATTACAGGTTCCATGGATATTATTACAAATGTTAAAATCAATTACAAAAAGATTCTAATCAGTAGTGCGGGCTTTCAGGGTGCATACCATAAGTAAGAGGAATTGAATGGTGGTGTTTGCTTTTGGTTTCTATTTTTATACCCTTTAGTCCCCTAATGGTATAAGCACATTATAGGTTTAATCACTTTCTTCTGTATGTCTAGTTCAGTTCAATGGTCTAGAGTGTGGGCTAATTCAACCATATGATCTGTTTCCATTTACTGTGTTCATTTTATGAATAGCGACAGCGCAGCTCCTAAATAAACTACCTCTCTATACAGATTATACCAGCAGTCATGCTTTGATTAGGGTATTGCTCCTCCAAAATCCTCTTTTCTTTGTGACCTGTAGAACGGTTAATCATATACTTGTAAACATACATTCCTGTTAAACAAAGCATTTATGTTTTCTACAAGCCTTGGGTGAGAGCACTGATATCATGTCCGCGCGTATTTAGAAATGATCTTTTTTTTCTTTTACTCTCTATATAGCAAAATTGATTTCTAGTGCACTGTTTCTCCATACACTGTAAACCTATTGCCGAAAAAGGTCCTCTGTGCAGAGGACTTTAGGTGGTCAATTTGAGGACTTTGGGTCCTCAAATGGATGGTTCCTGGGGGGAGTACCAGGTCCTCAAATTGAAGACCTAATTGATGACCTAAAGTACTTAAATTGATAATTTTTATGAAGAAGCAAAGCAATCAATATGATGGGTCTGGGTAGTCACTTTGATGACTATATCTTCATTTCTAATTTCCATTTATAATGAAATAGTGAGTAGTCTATTTTTAGAATTACCTTCCTCCCACCAAATTGTCTGGCCTTTATTAGGGGTTTTATCCCTTTTCTAGGCCCAGTAAATATATGTGAACATCAGTTGATGCTCGCTCGAATTTTATCTCACCTCGTGCCTTCCTTACGGCCGACACTCAAGGGCGAGAGGTCCCGCGGGTTGTATCCACACCAAAGTGAGATTACCCTTGTGGCGTTGTTGCCCGGACCCTAGTCTAATGGGGAGGGGGGATGATGGTGACCAAATCTATGGGAAGATAGAAAGCACGCCCCATTTACAGAGGCAATGGTTCTTTAACATCCGTCACTACTTAGGCATAGTGAGAGATGGACAGGCCTGTTTTAAGTCATTTGTCTGCCATGACCACCGAGAGACTTTCCAGCACAGCCTAGCCAGAGCAGGGAGGAACTCAAACGACACCTTACGGTGACGTTTGGAACCACCACTGTGCTCCGGCCGGGCCGGGAACCGAACCCACGACCTTACGGCCCGTGAGCGGACGCGCTACCGACTGCGCCACGCCACCCGGCTAAACATCAGTTGACAGCCAATCCATGCACTTCTAATTATTCCTTTAGGCACACGATAGGTGTTTAAGCATATATACACCCAATAGCTTCCTCTAAATAACTTGAGTGAAATATCCTGATGTATGTCCTATCTGGCATGTATACAATGGCTGTTGAAACATTTCTGATGTGGATAAGTATATCATTTATCAGTCAAATTACTTATAAGATTCCATCCAGTGTGAAACAAATTGCACCAGAGCATGTAGTGGAGCCATCTGGTAGCAAAATGCGATGTCTTCAAAATGATGACCCCATCCTCAAATTGATGGCTTAGGGTAATCATTTCTGAAAGAGGACCCAAAGTCCTCTGCACAGAGGACTTTCACAAAGACTTAAGTTTTCAGTGTAATAACATGTCACGAAACCTGGTAAGATGTTTAAAAACGAACGTTTGATTTAAAAAAAAAATATTGAATGTTTCTACAATGTTTTGTGACGTAAAAAGAACGCCTAAGTTTAGGCCATTTTGAAAGAAAAGACAGATATTTTTTCCTCTAGGTTTAAAACCCATCGTCCTTTAATATCTGTCCTTATCCAGTTAAGAAAATGCTTAATGTAAAAGAAATGGCATTGACGTTTTGACGTAAATATAATGCTAAAAATGAACACTTAAAAAGCTTCATGATCCGCTGGGTATTTAATTATAGCAGATTACCACCCTAGACGACCCTAGAACTATTAAAGCCCTTTTACCGATTTAAAAATGGAGTCATTCGCCAATGCAGTGTTGACGAGTAGATTCGCCAGTATAAATGTCGCATTGGTGAATTATGAACCTGGGTGGTGTTTTTCCCTATTTCATAATAGATATGGAGCTAAATATGGACCTCCATATTGGGGTCCATATTTGAAAAATGGGCCGCATTGGTGTCCATATTTGAATACCACCTGCCCTAAACCCACTCCATATTCAAATATGGAACCCAATACGGTCAATATTTCAAATATGACCCCCAATATGGAGCTCCGTATTTACCTCCGTATTTATTATCAAATGGGGAAAAACACCACCCTGGAAGCATTGTATGACCCTAAAGCAAAGAGGACATCAGTTGGTCTTTGCCGCTGATGTATGTAGGAGTGGTCGGCATAATCAGATAATGCAGCAAAAAAAGTGGTGGCGATTCTGCTCGTCAGCACCTCATTGGGGTATCGTGCCAATCCTCTGGGAGTGTATCAACCCATAGGGTCGGCATGATGAATCAATGCAGCCTTGGCGAGTAACTCCCCAGTGTGGTGGCCTTGGCCAATGATTGCAGACAAAGTCTTTGTTACAAGTTGCTTGTTGACAGGTTTATTGCTGAAGTAGCCACAGGAGGCCTAATCCCCTTTGGTAGACACTTATTTCCTATGGTTGTCACAGTAGCACATAGTAACACACAAATGTCCTCAGGTAATATAACATTTCAGCATAGAGTCCATTGAACATAACTGTGTGCAATAACATTCAGTAGTCCAACCTTAGCATGGATATATCCTTCAGGGTAATCTGGTATAATAACCTTCAGGGTAATAACCTGTACAAAGAATATTGCCTCCTCTTAGTCCTCAGGTACAAAGTCCAGTATATCAGCAAGGTAGTCCATAGGGTTGATGTGAACAGCACAGATCAGATGTAGTGATTGAGGAGGAGGAGAGAGGGACCTGCTTTTATATGCTATCTAAAGGCTGAGATCAGAGTCTCACATCATCCAGAAGTATGAGGTCAGACTGATGTCAGATAGGGAGACAAACAGGTGACTGATGATATCAGCTAAAAGGATGAAGTAAGCACACTGAGTGGTACACACATGAGACAAGTATGACATCAGCAGGCATGAGATCAGCCAGTTTATATGTTCCAAGAATGCTGATGTAGGATTACCACATAATACTAGGTCATTGAAACATACAACCATCAACATACCTTTACTGTACTTTGATTCTAACCCATTTAGTTATAAACTATGACATTCTCAATGTTACAGATATAACCAGAAAATACAAACTTTATTTTATGACAATCTATACAACCCTACTATATTCTTTACCTTACACTACATTCCCGGCCCCTTAAATGTGAACCTTAGAAGTGAACATTTACAATCCCTTTTAACCTTTACAATTATCAAAAAACAAGTTTAACCATACAGAAATGATTACAGTATACAACCTTGTATAACTGATGACATGTTAAACAATATCTTGGGTATGACTATTACCATAGTTACAACACAATATGCAATAGCAATGTCTCATGTATCCTTTTCTTATTTCATACAACACAATGGGATTTACACAATGAGCATGGTTACTCTGAATCAAATATAACATCACATCAGATGACCTTTATTCACAAACAAAACTTAATGATATGTCTATGATGTGACTGACTCAAGCAAACAAAGCTTGTCAATAGGTCTGACAAGTACATTTGTAGCAGTTTTGACCTCTGCAGATCGAACTAGACCATCTTTACCTGGGAAAGCTTTAACAACACGCCCAAGAGGCCAACTATTTCTTGCTAGATTCTCATCCATAACTAATACAAGATCATCAGTTTGGATATTTCTCTTTGTGTCTAACCATTTTTGTCTTAGCTGCAGTGTAGGGAGATACTCTTTTACCCATCGTTTCCAGAACTGGTCTGCCAGGTACTGTACATGCCTCCACCTACGACTGTACACGTCTTCCTTTCGGAAGGTTCCTGGGGGTGCTCTAAGCCCTACACCTAACTGAAGCAAGTCATTTGGGGTGAGAGGTTTCAAGTCCTTTGGATCATCTGACACTGGAGTGAGTGGTCTACCATTGACTATGTATTCAACCTCACAGAATACTGTGTTCAATCTCTCATCATCCAGGACTTGATCTTTTAGTATGGAGTTCAGTACCTTACGTACTGTCCTGATTTGCCTTTCCCAGACTCCACCCATGTGGGATGCAGCTGGCGGATTGAACTCCCACTTTATCTCTCTGATCAAGAGACTTTCCTGTGTCGTGTGGTCTTGATTCCACCTTTGAATTGACTCCCGCAACTCTTTATTTCCTCCAACAAAGTTGGTTCCATTGTCTGACCTGATCTTTTCAGGTTTTTCTCTCCTAGAGATAAACCTGATTAGTGAGTTGATGAAAGAATCACCATCCATTGAGCTGAGGATTTCTATATGTATTGCTCTGGTTGTTAAGCAGGTGAAAAGACAGCCATACCTCTTTTCTTGACTACGGCCCCTTTTTACATAAAATGGGCCAAAACAGTCCACACCAGTGTAGGTGAAGGGAGGCTTGTGAGGTGTGACTCTGTCTGTTGGCAAGTCTGCCATCTTTTGAACTCCTAACTGTCCTCTCAGTTTCTTGCATATGATACATTTCTGCAATACCTTATTCACTAAGGGACGTCCTTGTGGTATCCAGTATTTTTCTCGGACCTTTGAGAGTACATACTCTCTACCTGAGTGTCTGGAGGTCCATTCATGTGTGTGTCGCACAATAAGCTCTGCAATATGATGGTCCTTAGGCAGTATCAAAGGGTGCTTGGCCGAGTCAATTATCGGTGCACTTTGAAGTCTGCCCTGTACTCTGAGCATACCATCCTCATCTCTGAATGGCTCCAATTTGAAGATTGTGCTCTTGTGAGACACTTGCTTGCCTGATTTTAGGCTTCTGAACTCATCTGAATAACAATTTTGTTGTACATGCTTGATAATGCTTCTCTCTGCATTTTGAAGTTCATCAACAGTTAGGCTAGGAGTCAGTTTAGGCTTTCCTTTTGTCAGCCAATCACAGAAGCGGATCAGCCATGCAATTGCCCTTTTTAGACGATACCAGCTTGAGTACCGCTTGAACATTTGCTCCAAGTGATCAGGTGCATCAGTGACTACAACACATGCCTTTGCTTCTTTCTTCACTTCTTGGTCATCTGCTAGCATGTCAGGAGATGTTTGAGGAACAACCGGCCACTGGGACTCATTCTCCCACAAGAAGTCCGGTCCCTGTTTCCATCTTTTGCTAGACAGAATTTCATTTGCACTGAGGCCACGTGAAGCATCATCTGCTGGGTTTGATTTGGTATCTACATACCTCCATTGACTTGGTAAAGATCCATCATGGATGATTGCTACTCTGTTGGCAACAAAAGTCTGGAACCTCTTGGTAGTGTTCTTGATGTACTGCAAGACTATCATACTGTCAGTCCAAAAGATGGATTCTGTGATTTTCAGACGAAGTTCTCTTCGCAGTAAGCTGTCCATCTTCACAGCAATCACAGCTGCTGATAACTCTAGTCTGGGAATTGTCATGTGCTTGATGGGAGCAAGTCTTGATTTGCCTAACAGGAAGGAGCAGTGGAATTGTCCTTGTTCATTTACCACACGAAGATAAGATGCTGTGCCGTAAGCTTCTTCAGATGCATCAGAAAAGTGGTGAAGTTGGATCTTCACACACTTACCAAAGTCCTGTGGCACAAGGCAACGTCTCACTTTGAACTCTTCAAGATGTGGCAGTTCTTCCAACCACCTTTTCCACTTCTTTACATTGTCAGGCTCCAGCTCATCATCCCAACTTTTATCTCTCTTGCATTCATCTTGAAATATCTTCTTTGCTTGGAGAATGAATGGGCATACAAAACCTAAAGGGTCATACACAGAACTGACCACTCTGAGAAGCCCTCTTCGGGTGAATATCACTTCTTTTTCCTTGATTTTAATGCCAAATACATCTTCATGAGTGTCCCATTGAACACCTAGTGCCCTTTCCACTGGAAGTGCCTCTGAGTCCAGATCAAGATCTTTGACCTCCTTTGCTCTGTCCTCAGGGGAAACAGATTCTATGACCTCTTTGTTGTTAGAGATCCATTTGGTCAGCCGGAAACCTCCAAGGCTTAAAAGCTGACAAAGTTCATCCAGCAATCTCTTTGCTTGATTTACTGTTGATACTGATTTGAGACAGTCATCAGCATAGAAGTTCTCCATTACAGTCTTGACAGTCTCTTCATCAAACTCAGTCTTGTGGTCCTCAGCTGTGTGCTTGAGAGCAAAGCTTGCACAGCTAGGGCTCCATACTCCACCAAACAAGTGTACTGTCATTCTGTATGTCTCTGGGGGAAGATCAGGGTTGCCATCTTTCCACCACAGGAACCTTAGTACATCTCTGTGTTGTGGAGACACACGTACTTGATGAAACATGGCTTCTATGTCACCCATTATTGCTATGTGATCTTCCCTGAATCTTAGCAACACTCCAATCAATTTGTTTGTCATATCAGGGCCTTGCAGCACTTGCTTGTTTAGTGATGTGCCACCATATTCTGCTGCACAATCAAAGACAATCCGAAGCTTGCCTGGCTTATTTGGACTTGTGACAGAATGGTGAGGAATGTACCACTTGACACTGCTGTCATCTTCATTTTCCTGGACAGGTTCTGCATATCCTTTCTGAACTAAATCCTCTATACCTTCCTTGTAAAACTTATAAAGATCGGCATCCTTGGACAATCTTCTGCCAAGACTCTGTAAGCGTTTCTCTGTCATTTTCTTATTGTCTTGCAGATCTGGTGGTGTGACCTTAAAGGGTATGTCCATCTCATAATGGTTATCTTTTAGTTTGATGGACCCATTCCAGACATCCAGAACCCTTTTGTCATCTTGAGACATCTGTGGGAGGCTTCCAGCCAAAGTTTGAGCCACATCCAATTTCCAGAACTGCTCAACTTGTGCTTCCAGACTTACATCTGGTCCCTGGTCAGCTTGAATGAAATTGCAAAGAGCAGATCCATCTTGGTTCTCACCTTGTAGAGGACCATTGAGTGTCCAGCCTAGAATCGTTCTAGTGGCATAGGGTTCATTTTCCCTTCCTCTCCTCACTTCAAGGGGGATTAGAGCATCTGGGACATCCTGACCAATAAGAAGAGTGACATCTGACTTTTCTTTATGGAATACTGTCAGATCCTTAAGATGATCCCATTTCTTTACATCTCCTGAAGATGGTATACTATCCCTTAGCTTTGGGAACCTTGTCAGGGCATAGACTCGTGGTAGTTGAACTACTCTTCTTTTCTTCTTTGGCCCTGTAGTTGCTGTGACTTCAAGAGAGATTTCAAGGCTGTCCATATCTTTACCCTCACCAAGAGTTTCTAATGACAGGGAGGTCTTTTCTCCCTTTACTTCAAGTTGCTTTACCAAGTCCTTTGAACAAAAGGTTTTGTTGCTTCCTGGATCAAGCAGGGCATGGGTACGTATGTAGCTGCTCTGTCCCTTTCCTCTGACATACACTGAAACTATAGGTAGGGCAACCTTTGAGCTTACAATATCTGATTGCCCACAGGCATAACTTTTGGCTTCTACCTGCTTGTCTTGAGACTTCTGATCTTCCTTTTGTTCCTCATCCTTTGAGGACTCTGACTTGGTGACCTTTGCTGGTTGATGAAGCAATGCAGAGTGTTTCCCTTTACACTCCTTTTCTTGACAGCCTTTTGGTCTTTTACACTCCTTAGAAGTGTGATTACCAAAGTCAAGACAATTGAAACATAGTCTTTTCTCTTTCACAACTTCCCATCTCTTTTCCAGGGACATCTTCTTAAACTTGTCACATCCACTCACTCTGTGACCATCAGCATCACATATACGGCACTTATATTCCTTGGGCTTGTTCTCTTTTTGGGTCTGATCTACAGGTTTTACTTTGACATCTTTGCTTTGGGTGTCAGTATCAGTCACACTAACATTAAAGCTTGATCCTTTCTTCTTGGACTGGGAAGGCTTGCCCTTTGGTTCCTTGGTGACTGACCCTATATTCCCAAATAATGGGTCATTAGCCTCTCCAGCTACCATCTCAAGGAACTGGACAAATTCATCAAAGTTTGGGTATTCCCCAAATCTCTCACGGATCTTAAAGGCCTCCTTACGCCATCGAGTTTGGATATACAATGGCAGTCTTGTCAAGATCTTCACCATTCTATCTTGAGATTCTACCTCTTTGAGCTTATTCATAGCTCGAAGTGTTTCCATGCAGCCCCTAACATCATCAGCAAAGTCCTGAAGAGCTTCACCATCATTTGGCTTCACTGCTGGGCCTTCAGTTATCTTTGAGACCCATGCCTTTGAGATCACAAAGTCATTACCAAACCTCTGTTTCAGCAGGCTTCTGGCCTTCTTATAGCCTTCTGACGGGGCCATTAATGCACATGGCTGTATTACCTTTGATGCCTTTCCTGTGCAATACTCAAACAGTCTGTTCAGTTTATCACTAGCCTCAATATTGGCCTTATCTACACTAGCATCAAAGGCATTCATAAAGGTCCAGTACTTCATAGGATCCCCATCAAATTTCATCAGGCTAGTCTTTGGTAGACGAATAACATCTAGCATCTGACGTTGGATTATCTGGGATTCTAAGGCTGACTGACTTTTCTCTTGGATTTCACCAAGAGTTTGATTTATACCCTTGAGGTTGGGGTCTGATGGCTGTTTCTCACTATTCATATCTGAAGCTTGTGGTGATTTCACTAACTCCACAATCTGAGCTACTTGTCCAATGGTGAATGTCTCATCTGATCTTCTATCATTGTAACCTGTTATAGGTGATCCTGACCATTCAAGTGCAAAAGGGTTTTGGTAACCTGCTATAGGTGACCCTGACCACTCAGGTGCAAAAGGGTTGAGCTTTGATTTCCTCACTTCTGGTTCTTTCTCATTTGAACTAAAGGTGGTAGGTTTTCTGGCAGTACTAGTACCTATAGGACCCCCTGAATGATGAGAAACCCCATTGTCATTAGCTGAAGTGAATATACCCCCACACTGCAACTTTACATCAGTATCATCTCTAGCAACAGCATTTTTAGACAAAGAAGCAAAGCTATTACCAAAATGTCTATCAGGAATATTTTGACTGACCTTTGATCCTTTATACACATAATCAGGATACTCAACAAACTTGGTCAGGGCATCTTCTTCAGCTGCTGCAGCCTCAAGTTCAAACTGCATTTGTAGTTGTTGACGGCGTAGTTCCATTTTCTTCCTTTCACGCTCCAGCCACAGCTCCTTCTGCCTGCGCTGATGTTCAGCCTCTTCCTGCTGACGTTCAGCCTCTTCCCGAATCTGTTCTTCTCGGCGGCGTGCCTCTGCTCGCTGCTGTTCTTCTCGACGGCGTGCCTCTGCTTGCTGCTCTTCAACATCTTGTTCTAGTTGTAGCTGGGTAAGTTCAAGCTCTTGTAACTCCCAGAGAGCTTTAGCCTTGACTTCAAGAGCAGCCCGTTTTGCAACTGCCTTAGCTCGTGTGCTTGATGCCCTTGATGCCCTGGAGGTGGCACCAGAGCCAACCTGAGACACACTGTCATGAGCATAAATACTGTCCTGCAGTCTCTGCTGTTCCAGGAGAATGTCATACTGTTTCTTTGTGTCAACAAACCTTCCCTCTATCTGGGAATACACAGCCTCTTCAGTTGAGGCCCTATCAGGTTGAATGTCCACTACTAAATCCATGATCTCCTGATGCACTGAATAGAAGTTTGAGAATGCAGTTGCCATTTTCTCAACTGCAACTTGGAGTTCAGGCAGTCCAGCATCCTTGTTCATCAGATGAATCACCATATCAATTTTCTTAGTTAAATGTCCAGCATACCCACCTCTTGAGCGGAGCAGTGTCACCAGTTGTTCAGTCTTGACACTATGTGGATCCAACATCCTGCTTGATTCCCTGTGCCTGGAACCAATCTGTGACATGATGACTTGCTTAGTCCTTGCTGAGGATCCTTGAAGATTATTCTTTGTACCAAATGTGGTGGCCTTGGCCAATGATTGCAGACAAAGTCTTTGTTACAAGTTGCTTGTTGACAGGTTTATTGCTGAAGTAGCCACAGGAGGCCTAATCCCCTTTGGTAGACACTTATTTCCTATGGTTGTCACAGTAGCACATAGTAACACACAAATGTCCTCAGGTAATATAACATTTCAGCATAGAGTCCATTGAACATAACTGTGTGCAATAACATTCAGTAGTCCAACCTTAGCATGGATATATCCTTCAGGGTAATCTGGTATAATAACCTTCAGGGTAATAACCTGTACAAAGAATATTGCCTCCTCTTAGTCCTCAGGTACAAAGTCCAGTATATCAGCAAGGTAGTCCATAGGGTTGATGTGAACAGCACAGATCAGATGTAGTGATTGAGGAGGAGGAGAGAGGGACCTGCTTTTATATGCTATCTAAAGGCTGAGATCAGAGTCTCACATCATCCAGAAGTATGAGGTCAGACTGATGTCAGATAGGGAGACAAACAGGTGACTGATGATATCAGCTAAAAGGATGAAGTAAGCACACTGAGTGGTACACACATGAGACAAGTATGACATCAGCAGGCATGAGATCAGCCAGTTTATATGTTCCAAGAATGCTGATGTAGGATTACCACATAATACTAGGTCATTGAAACATACAACCATCAACATACCTTTACTGTACTTTGATTCTAACCCATTTAGTTATAAACTATGACATTCTCAATGTTACAGATATAACCAGAAAATACAAACTTTATTTTATGACAATCTATACAACCCTACTATATTCTTTACCTTACACTACACCCCAGGGCTGCATTCATGCATCATGACGACGAATAGGCGTGATGCATCAATGCATTAGCGGCCCTTAAAGGGTTAAAAACTTGTACTTCCGGTTTTGGTTTTCTGAACTAAAAGGAGATTCATGAGGGGATTAATACATGGGGAATAACCTATCTATAGGTCTGAAGTGTTTATGTGCTTTCACACTAGGCGTGACTATCTCCAAGGTGGATTTAAGGTGTATAAGTTATGATTTGCAGTAGAAAAATAAATGTGTGTATTGAGGTTTTGATGTTCGGATCCATGTATTGTTAGTTAATTTACAGCCATGCTACATGCTTAAAATTGATTGTGCTGTTATGGCCTTAAATGGTATTTCTGCACTTTCCCTGATTCCAAAAACCTTTCACTTCCAAAATGATAACATTGCAAAATATCACTTACTGCATTATCCTTATACCGCTTCCCATAGCATCATGGAGCTTCGTGCAGCCTTGAGGCATCACCCAAGTCTCTGTGTTAAACTACAGCTTTCTGGAACTGCCTCAGGGATGCACCCCTTGCAGCATCAGGAGGACCTTTACCACCAGTATAGTATTACACTACTACCCCAATGTACAGACTGTAAGGCACCAGGCCTCCATTGTATGTGTGCCATGATTAAATTCACACCAGTAACAGGGTGGGCCAAAACTGTAGATGAACCAGTCGGCATTTGTAAGCTACAACGTGTACATGTTTACGTGAAAAAAGAGGTTATTCTATGGTTTTTGACTATTTCTATGCTGGGGGAAAAAAATACCCCAAAAAAATAATAAAATCACCTGCCGTCCCCCCCCCAAATAAAAATGGTTCAAATGTTCTTTCCAAAAACTCTGCTTTGCCTGGTGCATCTCTGTCATTATAAGCTATATCAATCAATATAGAATAGTGTCATTTTATTGTCGTAGCCTAATTGTCTATAACCATACAGGTAAGTGTATTTGTAAAATCAAATTGTTATTTTGCCAATTTACCAAATTTAATATTATTATTCTCAGTCTTATTTACAGCTCTAATCACCTCACCATTTCACTAAGTCATCAATATATCCCCTTCATCCCCATGATTAAAGTAACAGAGTTTTCGTGTTACGTGCATCTTCTTTCTTTCTTTCATTTTTTTTTTTTTTATCAAATTTTGCCCCTCCCTGTAGGCCTACAGTTTTTAAGAATCTCCTCCTGCTCATGTCTACCTCTCCATACCTAACCTGAAGGAGAGAAAGTAACTTTGTGGTCACAGGAACGCTGATGACCTCTCCAAGCAGTCTCTAGCAATGCTTTTCATATGTAACTCGGTGGGAACTCTGCTGGGAGAGTGTAGAGCTGATCACTTCTGTCAATAAGTGGGGTCAATAGTCACCTCAGAATCAATTAGCACCTGAAGGGGTGGATGGAGGTCCGGTCAGCTCCGGTGCGCCACCTGCCAGTGAATACACATACTACATGATCAGGGCAAAAAGCATGACGCATGTTTTAACTTATAAAACCTAAACCATGTCGATTATTGTATTTTATTCCTTTTTGTTTATTTATTTCATTTATTTCAAAGATATGAGGAAAAAGAATACTTAATCGCGATTACTGAAGGCTTTCATTTGAGTGTGTGTGTAGGGGGGTGGGAGGGATATCTGGAAATATCAGCAAAGTGGACCCACATGAGAAACAGAGAAAACATTTGTTTGGCCTTGTATGGAAATCCTGCCAAATCTCTGAGCCGACAGGACATTAATTAAATAGAGAACTGTTGAAAGGTGCACAGGGGAAGACTTGTGTACACTGTATTCAGCAGGGTGTAGACAGGTTAATGTATTAATTTAATACTGGTATAGCTATTACATTTATATCTCATTATATACTGCAAGAAAATAATAGCTCTTGTGAAAATATGTTGATTGACTATTATATCGGTCCTATTAGAAAGGGCTATTGAGAATTCTGAATCTTTGATAGCATGGATTTGAAATCTTAGGTCAATATAGAATGTATAAATTTCTGATGTTTAATGCGTGGGCCCATCCCTTTCCCAGTGGGACGTATATTATACACAGATACACAGACATTGACAGATCCAGATGATCGTTTGATCTTTTAGATTTGAGAAAAATAAACTGGTAATTGGTAAACAATTTCAATGGTACAAAACACACTATATGGTAATCCATTTTCCCATTAAGATTTATTAACCATATGTTTTAGAGTCTATGGTGACACGTAGCTGTTGCTCACTAGGTCACTGATAAGTGATAAGATAAGGGTCCAATTGAGGCTACCTACTTCTGGCCATTGGGTCACTTGTCTATCGATTTACCTAATTTAAGAAGATTTTACTAGGCAATCTGATGATTCTTTGACATTTTCATGTGTAAAAATAATCTCAGTTTTTCCTGTGTTTCAAACATGTTTACCCCCTAATGTTCAGTAGATTTATAAAATAGATTCACCTTATCTCATGCCCAGGGGTATAGAGTCCCAATGTACCTGTCTACACCACCGTCCCCAGCGGGGAGGGTTAACCAACATGAGACCACTGACTGTATGTATACCAGTATGCATCTACTGAGGTGTGACTGTTTACACTTGATGTAATACGCTGTGTATTTTGTATAGAGTAACACCCAAACGTGAATCATCAGTATTCAGGTAGCACTTATTTGTTAATTAGGCTGACTTGGAGAGCCATAATGGTGTTGACAGGACAGCAATTTCACAACGTAAATACCCGCTATACTTCTCAATTGCATTACTACTACAAGTTCCAAAAATCCGCAGACTTTTGTTTTGAACAAATCCTTATGATTTGTAATAACAACGTTATCAGACCTTGACCTTTATAAACTCAACACTTTATCTTTATTTTTATTTTTATTGATCGCTCACAACAACATATAATTATGCCATGATCTACCCGATCAAAAATTCCGACGGGGGTCTTCCAACCAGAGAACAAGGTACGAGATAATGAACAGTGTAATGTCGCATACATTAGCAATTTATCTGTCTGTGTGAATATACCCGCATTTAGCTGGTTAGGTGCAGTCTATCAACATGAAAAAACATTTTTACATTACATGAATATGTACAGATGGATGGAATGGGCACAAAAAAAACCCCAACAAAAACAACAACGGTTAACAAGAGTTAGAGTTGGCCTTACCTCAGGGAACCAGGTAAAATGAGAGCCAAGAAAAGCAGAGAACATACCACGTGCTACTCTCCACACCAGTTCCCGTCAAAATCTCAAAATCTTTTCATTTTCACATCAAGTTGTGGCTGTTCGCCAAGGGTTTGACTATGTTCCGACATGGATATTGCCATACACACTTGTCAAAATAAAATTAACATTTAAAACGTTCTTTTTATGTTCCTAGGTTCCCCAAACGTTGTTTTAAACGTTTAAAAACCCTTTCTTAAAAACTTCTTTTAACGTCCTGTAGAACGTTTTATTTTGGGTTTAAGAAAAAACCCTGATTTTAATATTAAAAACGTAACTCATTAATAATTATTTATTCATTTACAACATTTACAAAGTTCTTCAAATTCTCATTGGCTAGGTCCCATAACAGCTTAGTCCAGAGAGGCTCGGTCTGTAGAGATAGCCTACATTCTGAGTTAAGTGTAGGCCTATGCAAACTCTGGTAGGCACACTGAAGTAGCAGTCCAATACATCTAGATGTCCTCTGTTGACAGTGGTATTTCATATGTAGCTTTTAATTACAATTTAACATCAACTTCTTTGAGTTGACTTCCAATCATTGTCTGATTTCAAATGTAATTAAAGAATTAAAACCGGAAATTCCTAACAGAAATTCCAGGAGTGCTGCCCTCTTGTGAATAAAGCTTGAAGCTTCTTCCAGTGCTAACAAGAAGAATGTGGCAAGGACCATGATGTCATAGGTGACAAGGAGAAAACCGAAAACATTATGGAGTTGCTACAGTCACTACGCTCCCGGTCGCTGATGTGGCTTGCAACTCCAAAAAGTGGAAGAGTGCAGTAACTCTTCTGAAGAGGGTCAAGGTGCACTTAATGCATTCTAATCATTTAACAATAGAAGGCAGGAAAACAACAAGTTACATGATATTTTTACATGTACAAAAGAATCCAAAATTATCAAATAAGGGGGGTCTAGATGGGGGTCCCCATGTCCCTTGTCGATTTTTAGAAAAGCCCATGTCAAATGTCACTAAATTTGTATTTTCCTCTGACCTTGTCACTAAGCTCCATGTCACATGTCGATTTTAAGAAAAGTCCATGTCCCCTGTCACTATCTTTTTTGTCCCATGTCCTTGTCCCTAGAAGCTCCATGTCCTTTGTCGATTTTAAGAAAAGGCCATGTCACCCTGTCGATTTTAGGGGTCTAGACCCATAATAAGAGCACTGTATAAACAGAATGCTGTAGGGCTGTGTACAAGGGCTATAGCCATGGGGCCCTGAGTGGGAAGGGGGAGGGGCTGAGTCTGGGTGTGTAGGCCTACTGATTGAAGGCTGTTCAATTAGTAGAGTCAGTAGGTCACTCTCTCTCTCTCTCTCTCTCTCTCTCTCTCTCTCTCTCTCTCTCTCTCTCTCTCTCTCTCTCTCCTCTCTCTCTCTTAGGCCGTATTTAGGTGTGCGTTCTGTGCTGGCCTATCGACCCCTCTTGAATGGGACTCTACAAGATTCAAGATTGGCTTTATTGACTTATGAGAAGTACATATATGTCAGCGCCAGGTCAATGATAGTTGGTTGGTTTTACTGTAGATGTCTTTAATAAAGGTACATATATATTCTTCTGTCTCTAATCTATGCTTGGGTAGGCATTTGGGTTGTAACGATAATACCGTTTCTAACTTCTTACATTTGTCTAGGTTTCTGTATCTATTAACAATGTTACAAATCTTTTGCTCAAACACATTCCTAATATTACATAGGTGTGAGTGAGTGAGTAATAGATGTTTAACGCCATTTCGACAGCTAAGGTCATATTCATGGCGAGAATGACATTACACAATTTCACAGGGGAATGTGTCAGTGCCCGCGCATATGTGCACCACACACATCCTGAGGGGATAGGAAAGATGAGAATTAGACCCTTTTAAGTGGGCTAGGGAAGCCCGTTACATAGGTGTGCAATATTACACTCAAAAATATATGTTTCACAGTTTGCTTTGTTTTACAGGTCTTACAATCATCACTACCGTAATCTCTCGTGTATAAGGTGCACCTCTCGTATAAGGCGCACCTAGAGTTGAAGAATATTGTCAAAAAAAATCATAACTTTGGTTCTCCTGAATGGATTTTCAAAATTCAAAAAGCTATGTGTAGCTAGGCCCCCCTACACCCCATTGAATCCCCCTATGTTATTTTTTGAGTTAGGGGGAGTGTAACATATCAAAATAAAGCTCTTGGTGTCCCCCTTGTAGTTCCTTGTGGATCCAGGAAGAACTAAAACCCCTTGTATAAGACGCGCCTTATATGTGGGAGATTACGGTAGTCACATTTTTTTCCTCTATATCCCCTGTATGCACTATCAAGAGTGCAATTCACATCCAGCCTTAGCCTAGATATAATACTCCTTACTTGAGGAGAATGTACCCGACGTATTATTATATGACTAATACGTACACTACTGCCTATGCTTAACCTATGAGGGGTTCATATTCATTTAGCCCATTGAATACGGTACTTTCGTATTCACTGCTGCGATCATGTGACCTGTGGATATGATGTCATCGAAAATAGTCCCTGCGACTACAGCGTCTACTTCTACTGCAAAGATGGATGATCACACGTATGGGTCCTTGTTTCAAGGCATTTCAGACAGTGAATTTGATCAGGAAATACAGATACCAGGTCTGTTCAATGTTATTTTCAATGGATCGGCCAGTAACCAAGCCGATATTGGCGTTTTTGATATAGTATCGGCTGATTTGGACGGACTTGACGACAGCATAGAGATCGCCACCACTGAGGCACCAACAGTTGAAGGTGAAAATGTTGTTCAGGAACCACAAACTGACCAATCGGCTGATATCGGTGATGTATCGGCTAGTGTGGCCAATATAAACAGTCGAAATGATGCAAGTAGTAATGTTATCACAGTACAAGATCAACAGCAAGCCCTAATGTCAACAGATCAAATGCGCGACTATGTTGAGTCTACCAAAAACAAAAATATAGTAAAAAAAGACCAAGCAGGTAGGTTCATCGTGATGCAATTGTTCTGGTAGGGCGAGTTATTTGCCAGTGCTTACATTTATTCATTGTTTAATAGTAATATTGGCCATAAAATCCATCCTCACAGCAAGCGGCAAATAGTAAACAAACCCAACCTACTAAGGAAGTGATCATTTTTTAACAACGGGGGGGGGGGAGGGCTGGTGGGTTTGAGGGGGGGTCAGAATTTTTTCGACCCCTTGACCAGGGTGGGTCAAAATAATTTCACCTGTTTTTGGTGAAAAAGCCCACGCGTTACTAGAGGTCAAAAGGGCGCGTTTGCACGTGTCTTGACCCTCTATACCAAATTAGCTGGTTTAATTATCAGGCCATGAAATAACACCAGCTATTCACTGCGGTCCTCTCGGGGGGCAGTGGTACCCATTGTTCTCTGTGCCAGAGCACATGATCTAAACATTTCAGTTTGGCCTAGGCATACTATGTCAATAGTGTTGGAAACTTATATGTGGACAATTTGGCTTATGTGAGTGCTGCAGTGTTCGACTTGTGACAAGTGATGTCACATGCATAATCAAACATGCAGATAGTATAAGGTAGTAATTGGTCTAGTGTTGATTGCTCTTGGGTGGGAGTGTTGTGCATGGAGGCATAAAGTGACACATTACAAACATGAAACAGTGTCCAAAATAACAGTGGCATTCACTGCGCTGGTAGATTATACACTATGCACTGTGCAGGCAGTGTCAGAGGTTGGGGCAGAGTTAGATGGCCTCACAAGATGGTAACCAGATTCATAGTCCTTAACATTAGCAGCCAGGGGACGGAGACGCAGTGAGTGATAGATGGCCATAAAATAACTGGAAATAAAAGACAAGTAAGATGTTAGTGGATGTCATAGAATATCCCAGGTAGTTAGTGGTCTGATGGTATCAAGCCACATCCTTTGGCCAATGGTGTTGGCTTGTTTTGCATATCTGGGTGAGCAGTAGCCAGGATTGGCTGCTATCAGACAGGCACGAGCTGCTACGGGTTTTACATTCTGCCAGGCAGGAAGCCGTGTTGCTTGGGGACAGCCGGCGGTAGTAGGAGATTGAACAGCACCCAGATTGGGCCTATTTTCCCTGCCACTTGCTCTTCTAGGGTAGAGCAGGATTTCCAGCATTTTATAAAATGCTGTGGGGCAGGAGGAGGGAGTGCCCTCTTGGCCCTCTGCTGTGCATCCAAAATGTTTGATTCTCAACTCAGCTGTGGACTGAGATGGGGGCTGGCACCCACACCCTACAGCACACATCACCCAAAAATTGCAGTGTTAACTTGACTCCTGTGGCCACTTAGGAGACCCTCTGTGAGGACCAAAGACCACTCTGACAGGTATGACTTTAGAGAAAATTCCATTTGATTGTATTTGTTTGTGAGGTTTTGTTTAATCTGTAACATTTTATCATGCTGGGTCTGTATGGTCTCAATGCTGTATTGAAATGATTGTAAAACTATGTCAGATTTATAATTAAACATTCAATGGGTTTTTCTAATTCACTCTTGTGTCTTCTCACTTAGAGTAAAATATTGCCAAGCATTCAGTGGTATTGAGGGGTTGTGCAGCCTCAGTGATCACTAATACAGCTCTACCTTTAATTTTATTTGCATACAGAGCTCTCCTTTTGCCATTCAGTGCCAATGTCTTAAGCATTGTAGGCCAGGGCCCTGTCTTTCCTTATCTTACGGACAGATACGGACGTCCGTATATCACATATGGACCTCCCTATGTTGGTAAATCAAATACGGCTAGGGGGGGGGTACCAGGTGGTATCCTAAAAGTGACATATGGACATCCGTATGTGACATACGGACGTCCATATGTGATATACGGACGTCCATATGTGATATACGGACGTCCGTATGTGTGGTCCGTATCTGATATTATTTTGTAGCAATTTAATACATTCTAACATAAGGAAAGACAGGCCCCTGGAGTAAAGAGTCCAATGATATTTCATTACATTGTAATATTAAAATCAATCACGGTTGTTTGTCCTGGGTATTTATGTGTGTGTGTGTATGTATATATATATATAGGGTAAAGTGACCATGAGTCGTCCACTTGGCCCTCTGTGCAACCTATGAATTTTTCTAGGAGCTGTGCTATAGTAGGTTAACCTGTATGGAGCATCAAAAAATGATTATGAAAATGATCCTGAAGTGTTTGTCTTTCCAGTAAATGAGGTTACAATTCTTATTCCCATGTCTATCAGGCCCTATTAGCCTTCATTACCCAAGTGGTGTGTATTTCTCTTCATCAGTACCATGAGTCGGCCACCAGTACCTTGAGTCGGCCACATCATATCATGAATCAACTAGTGTGTAGGGGCTGTCTATTATGTACTTGATGCACGGAAAGGGCAGATTTCCAGTTTACTGATAATTTAGAGAGTCTAAATGTAATCCATATACAATATTTAGTCAAGGTTAACTATGTTCCTTGACTACTAGGACATTATTTCAAGTTTATCCTCATTCATTAGTTGCACTTCAATATAAGTGGCTTACAGGTCATCAGAAACCTATCCCTATTTTCATGCATGTAACCCCAAACATGCTGTCATTGACAGCCTGTTGAAGGTAATAAACTCAGAAAAGCCAGAGATGGAAGGATAGCAGGTGCTGCATCTTCCCATCTTCTATAAATGTAAATAGCTTAAAATCCTCTAAGGTGGTCATTGATGAAAATAATTTGGCACTATATACATGCAAAGTGGCCGACTCAAGGTACATGGACGACTCAAGGTCACTCTACCCTATATATATATATATATATATATATATATATATATATATATATATTTATATATGTGGACAGATGAGGGAAAAGGGTCCTCCGATGTGAAATGTGACATTTAAAATTGAAGTTATCAGCTTTAAAATGAGGTATCACCCTTGCAGATAGCCCTTTTGGTTTTGGAGATATTGCTTCACAAAAAGATGGAATAACATAACTGTATCAATATAGGCAATAAGCTGTATTATTCATTGTTTGCATTGAATTTGGCATTTAATTAGCATAATGATTTAAATAATCAATCAAAAATGACCAAACTTGTTCATACTTTCGGGCACAGTTTTGGATCTAGAGATGGTATCTATATGCTTTTTTCAGCATATGAATCATGATGGGTCATTCTCTCAATTGACACTATGTTTTTTCTATTTGCAACATTTATTTTGGTTGCCATGGTAACACATTTACTTGAGAACCCCTATTTTAGCCTCTTTTTGGATTCAAAACGTTCCATTTACATTCCAAATAGACAGGAAGTGCCAGAAAATAGAACATCTTTGAGAAAACCATCTTTTTCCATGTAAAAAGTACATAATAGTAATTGTTGGCCTATTATTCACATTTATGGTTGTTGTAGCTCCCCCAGTGGCCAAACACAGTACTAGAAATCCCACAGGGAGGGCCCTTTCCCCTCATCTGCCCACATATATATATATATATATATATATATATATATATATATATATATATATATATATATATATATATATATATATATATATATATATATATATATATAATGGGTGGGGCTCCAGAAAATGTCCAATTTTGAGAAAAAGTGATCAATTTTTGAAACTATACTTAGACTTTTATAGTTTTGCATGTCTATGGAGGAGGTGATAAACAATGAGAATACTAAATATTATGAAGTTAGGATATTTCCATAATTTTCTATTTTTGAGATCAAAATGCATATATTTTAGTGATAAAGAGGGGTGTTACTTTCATCAGATCTGATTAAATGAGATAAAATTGTGAAAAAATGTTTTTCAAACAATATACCATGAAATATATTCACTGCAAAAGGGTCACTTCTTGCAGATTTGACCTGGCCCTCTGTTTCCCACTCCTTCCTCTAGATGTCGCCTTTAGTTCCTTCTTCATCCTCCAGGTGGCTCTTTCCACCCCTTCTGTGTCTCATCAAATAATTATGGTTCACCTCTCTGTTTCTTTCTTGCCAAAATGGGGGTTCGGGGGCAGAGCCCCCGATCAAGGATATATGCCAGATCTCATCTGAATTTGAATTACATTCAGATGAGATCATTTGAAACTTATGGAAACTTACATAGAAGATTATTATTCAGATGAGATCTCATCTGAAAGGGGGGGTTATCCGGGGGATGTGGCCGGATGGTTCTCTCAAGGAATGAAATGTTTATGGGGCGGTATGACATCAGTCCACTTCCGGCCAGGTCAAAATCCCAAGAAGTGACCCAGATGCATATTCACTGGATCCTGGTAGAGATGTGTCTCTTCTATCCACATAATATCATATCCGTATTTTCCCTTGGTTTCCACATCTCTAGTGTCATAATTGAAATAGCAGGTAAATGGAGAAAAGGGGATTCGCTCTCACTACATATAAAAATCCTTGTAAACAACAAAAATAACATAATATTGCACAATGTTCCACTAATTAACAATAGGAAATGGTTGTATTCACTTATATTAGCTTTGCCTAAAGATATTTCTTTGATCTACTTATACATTATAAAGGATTTTCTCTCCTCTAGGTGCTTAGCCTGAATCTGATGAACGTAACATTTTTGTGAAAATGAGAAAATATTATGAAATATCTCTAAAAAGAATATAACTATCCAATAAATTTATATCCAATAATGATTACAATGATTTTCTCAGCCATGATGGTTGTTTAAAATTTTCTTATGGATGATTTATGCCATATATATGCTATCATCAGTTTATCCGATGAATGTAACAGGCCGATGAAAGTAACACAAAAAAGGTATCAAATATCTGCCTAAAAACAAGTGGATATAGTCAGGAAGTCAAAGGTTTATCCTGGTGATATGAAATTTATTATCATATTTAGAGCCATTATTGAAATTTTCCCATTTCAAAAATATCTGATGAACGTAACATCACTTGAAATAGGGGACATATAGCTTTGGCCTTAATGGAAAATGTAGAAATTATTCAAATATTCTTACAGACTTTGAGTAAAATTGTCATTTCGATGACACACATGTGACCTACTGCTCAAAAATATATACAACTATGAAATATCTAATATTGCATCAAGGCCTAATGCAACTTCAAATGATCTGATGAACGTAACATAAATCTGATGAACGTAACATAAATCTGATGAATGTAACACTTATGATTGCGTTCATTTTACAGCAGAATGATAATCTATATTGACAAAATTCTTACACAAGCTGGTGCAGTGCACTACTTGGGTACGCAATTGATATTTGTTTTCACTGTAATGGAGGAATTAGGAATATTACAGCTAAATCATCTATGTGAATCTGATGAACGTAACATCAATCTGATGAACGTAACATCACCATTTACTGTAATTTATCACTCTTTGAAGTGAAATTTCAGAAATCAAATGACAAGGTGCTGTAGAGCTCCCAACCACACACAATGTCAACTGAATTTCTTCTTTATCTGCCTTATATTTCTATAAAAAATGATTCCCCAAAGAAAATAGCCTTAAAAGGGTCACTTTCCTACCCCTCTTTGGGCCTCATTTATGGAGAGAAAACCATAAGATATTCAGGTTTTCGCATACCTGCTCCAATATATGGGTGTCAGACTTCCACTTACTGTCAAAAGACTAACAGAAAATCATTTTATTTATTCAGATATTCACTTTTTTAGATAAAAATGTGATTTTGTGAGGAAAATTCTATTTTTAAAGATTCTCACCAAATAATGAAAAAAATTGAAAATTTTCTTGGAAATCAATGGTGATGTAGACAAGTATCTCTATAATGTGTTGTATGAATTGCAAAATGGCTAATTGTATTGTGAATAGAGAAAGAATTTGAATGGAAATGATTTTTTTCTCAGGGGAAATTGATTTTTTGTTATTTTTCAAGCAAAATGTGGGAAAATTCAGCAAAAAACAGGGAAATTTTTTATTTATCCCTTAAATATTATATAACTACTCATTGAGATCTTTGTAACCATACTGGTTATATCACCTGAAATGATTCTATGAAAGATTTATTCAAGAAAACATGACAAATTTGCTTCATGGACATTTTCTGGAGCCCCACCCATATATATATATATATGTATATATATATATATATATATATATATATATATATATATATATATATATATATTGTAATGAATTAGTTCAGGCTACGCACAGAGAACACAACAGCTGACCAAGTATGGTTTAGGGAACTTGTATTCAATAAATCTATCTCAGTACATCAGTATCAGGTTTCATCAATCACGTCATTCCTAGAGTCAGGCTCTGCCAGGGAGGTTGGCACGATCCACACAGTTCGGATCTCAGAGACTGACTCCCGAGCAGCTGCCCTGCAGCACAATATATAGGCACTGTGGACAGCGTGCCCCCTATCAGTGCGGGGACGTACCAACCTTCCCCGCCGATCCCCGCCCAATCCCCGCCGATCCCCGCAACAGCATAGCGCTGTCGCTACACTTTCCCCTCCTCAATTTAACCTTATACATGAAATTTTAAGAGGGAGTGTCACCTGGTATATTAGAATTACTTTTAAAAACTACCGAAGGTAGGTAGGTGATTAACCGGGCACCCCTTCCAGTGCCTAACTACAGTGTTTAGGGGCTACATAGAAAAACATGGATGGCTTGAACTTGAACAACAGGAAGGGTGGAAGTCCATGGTCCCATGGGGACCAAATTACACTTAGTAGACGTCACATAGGGGGACCATGGGGTCCAACGATGAACAGGAACAACCAATGGGGCACCATGCCCAACTCCCGGGGGGAGGCCCGGCCTCGACCCCCACCAGGCTCCAAGCCTGCCCAGGCTCCAAGCCTGCCCGGGCTACAAGCCCGCCCGGCTGCATGCCGCAGCCCCCGGAGGATCCCTCTCCGACCACGACTTACTGACCGACCTCGGGGTCAAGCGGTGCATCAACATCAGCCCCCCGGAGAGTTCCCCTCCTCCTGCTCCCGTCCCACGGGAGGCACTTAAGGTCCTTCCCGAGCCTTCATGGTACTTGTTGGACTCTCTAGATGAATTACACAGCCTTGCTCTACTTGATCGGTATGGTGCCACGTCCAGCACCACATGCATCTTTAAGGTGCCTGGCAACCTTGTCCAACTCTGGAGGGGAGGACCATACTCTCCCCTCCCACCCTGGGTTCTGGTCCAGGTACCTCTACCCACTAGAAGAAGCTCTATGCACCTCCTGCCCCGCCCTGGGCATGGTCTGGAGCCTCTTCCCTGCAGTAGAAGCTCTGTGCACCTCCTGCCCCGCCCTGGGCAGTGTCAGGAGCTCCTTCCCCGCAGTAGAAGTTGTCTGCACCTCCTGCCCCGCCCTTGGACGTGTCAGGGGCTCCTTCCCTGCAGTAGAAGCTCTCTGCACCTCCTTCCCCGCCCAGGGCAGTGTCAGGGTCTCCAGTCTTGCAGTAGAAGCTCTCTGCACCTCCTTCCCTGCCCTGGGCATTGTCTGGGGCCTCTCCCCCACAGTAGAAGCTCTCTGCACCTCCTGCCCTGCCCTGGGCAGTGTCAGGAGCTCCTTCCCCGCAGTAGAAGTTGTCTGCACCTCCTGCCCCACCCTGGGAAGTGTCAGGGGCTCTTTTCTTGCAGTAGAAGCTCTCTGCACCTCCTTCCCCGCCCTGGGCATTGTCTGGGGCCTCTGCCACACAATAGAAGCTCTCTGCACCTCTTTCCCCATCCTGGGCAGTGTCAGGGGCTCCTTCCCCGCAGTAGAAGCTGTCTGCACCTCCTGCCCCGCCCTGGGCATGGTCTGGGGCCTCTTCCCTGCAGTAGAAGCTCTGTGCACCTCCTGCCCCGCCCTGGGCAGTGTCAGGAGCTCCTTCCCCGCAGTAGAAGTTGTCTGCACATCCTGCCCCGCCCTGGGCAGTGTCAGGGGCTCCAGTCTTGCAGTAGGAGCTCTCTGCACCTCCTTCCCTGCCCTGGGCATTGTCTGGGGCCTCTGCCCCGCAGTAGAAGCTCTCTGCACCTCCTTCCCCGCCCTGGGCAGTGTCAGGAGCCTCTTCCCTGCGGTAGAAGCTCTCTGCACCTCTTTCCCTGTCCTGGGCAGTGTCAGGAGCTCCTTCCCCACTGTAGAAGTTTTCTGCACCTCCTGCCCCGCCCTGGGCAGTGTCAGGAGCTCCTTCCCCGCAGTAGAAGTTGTTTGCACCTCCTGCCCCGCCCTGGGCAGTGTCAGGAGCTCCAGTCTTGCAGTAGAAGCTCTGTGCACCTCCTCCCCCGCCCTGGGCATTGTCTGGGGCCTCTGCCCCACAGTAGAAGCTCTCTGCACCTGCTTCCCCGCCCTTGGCATTGTCTGGGGCCTCTGCCCTGCAGTAGAAGCTCTCTGCACCTCCTGCCCCGCCCTGGCCAGTGTCAGGTGCCAGGGGCTGCGGGGAAGAGGGGGTGGTTGCGGGGAAGGCGGGGAACCTGGCGGGGAAGGCGGGGAACCTGGCGGGGTCAGCGGGGAACCTGGCGGGGTCGGCGGGGAACCTGGCGGGGTCGGCGGGGAACCTGGCGGGGTCGGCGGGGAACCTGGCGGGGAACCTATTGAAGCTCTATGCACCTCCTGCCCTACCCTGGGCATGGTCTGGGGCCTCTTCCCTGCAGTAGAAGCTCTGTGCACCTCCTGCCCCGCCCTGGGCAGTGTCAGGAGCTCCTTCCCCGCAGTAGAAGTTGTTTGCACCTCCTGCCCCGCCCTGGGCAGTGTCAGGGGCTCCAGTCTTGCAGTAGAAGCTCTCTGCACCTCCTTCCCCACCCTGGGCATTGTCTGGTGCCTCTGCCCCGCAGTAGAAGCTCTCTGCACCTCCTTCCCTGCACTGTTGTCTGTGAGTGCTGCAGGGAAGTCTACTGTGCCCGCTGAACGAATTCAGATCATTCAGGGTTCTTTTCTGACAGAGTCAGTGAACCGCTGTCACCACTGTAATGAATTAGTTCAGGCTACGCACAGAGAACACAACAGCTGACCAAGTATGGTTTAGGGAACTTGTATTCAATAAATCTATCTCAGTACATCAGTATCAGGTTTCATCAATCACGTCATTCCTAGAGTCAGGCTCTGCCAGGGAGGTTGGCACGATCCACACAGTTCGGATCTCAGAGACTGACTCCCGAGCAGCTGCCCTGCAGCACAATATATAGGCACTGTGGACAGCGTGCCCCCTATCAGTGCGGGGACGTACCAACCTTCCCCGCCGATCCCCGCCCAATCCCCGCCGATCCCCGCAACAGCATAGCGCTGTCGCTACAATATATATATATATATATATATATATACACATATATCTATATATTGAACTTGTTGGTGGAGATGGGGCATAAATAAACCATTCTTTTGTAATTGTACCTCTCTCTTTTCATTTCCAAAGTAATGGTTAGTGTGCCAGGCTTGGGTCTCCATGTATGATGCTCTGCCATGGAGCTGCTCTCCCAAATGATCATTCTCGTGCTATTAGACCCATAGTGGGGGGACATGTACACACAGACGACAAAATAGCATAACATTGAAACACAAAACTACCATGGCACACCATCAGATAGCTGTTATCACACTCTCCAAGCAGAACGTCTTATAATTAGGAAGGAGGTACGGATGATTGAGCTGCGGTTGGAGAGTGCTGTTATCAGTGATAATAGCTGGGAACCAGCTTCAGCAATGGCGGCGCCAGTCCCATTGGACAATCCACTAAGTCGGTATTCCAAGGTAGCAGGTTGTCCCATGGGTGCGGCCATTGCTGGAGCTTGTTACCAGCAAGTTCTACTGATAAGACCTACCAGATGGGTACCAGTTGGCCCCGAAGGACCGCAGTGAATAGATTAGGGTTTTCTCATTGGCTAATAATTAAACCTGCTAAGTCCGTATAGGGTTTACTCGGGTTGCATTATTGACCAATCAGATAAGTCCCTGTATTTACTGCAGATTTTATTTTGGGTATATTATGTAATACCTGGTACCAATCATGCTTGTTGTTATCAGTGCTTATCTCACCCAGTGCAGGATCAAGTAATGGCGGACCCATTAGGCCTCAGTACTGAGCCCTATTGGCCACTAGCTAGTCTGGAGCTGGTTCCTGCAAGTGCTGTGTACAAATGACGTCATGCAGGAGGGGGGAGGGGGGTCCCACTTCCCATGACCAAGCATGACAAGGGGGGGAGGGGGGGTCATGGGCTGCATGACATCATGTCATCAAGAAATCACAATTTGCTTTGGTTCTGGCAAGAAAAGAAAAATTGTAAAGGTAGGGAAATGTAATACTTATATAGGCCCTACATGCATGCCTTCCTCAGACATCTCACTCAATGAGTGTCACTGCCATCAATGTCAGACTGATTTAACCCTTTGTGAAAAGGACCCCTGCTGCCCTTAGGCAGCATCTAAAATACCACTGAATCTCCGCTGCTGCCTCAGGGTAGCATTGATAGTTATCCAGAGGCTTTTTTTGCTGAAAAGGCATGAATATTTTTACCCCTCCCCCTCCCACTCCTTGAGATATCAAAATTATTTTTCCTCCTCCCCCCAATCCACCCCCTCCCTTTGTTGAACTTGGGGGGGGGGGGGTATCTCTCTGCATGACGTCATGCTGAGGGGGGGGGGGGTCAAGTGTTGTATGACGAAACATGACAAGGGGGGGAGGGGGGGTCAAAAATGGTCCAAAAATACATGACGTCATTTGTACACAGCCCCCAACCCACACTGATATGGTGGGACCAGCATGTCCCTGGAAATAGGTGTTAACCAGGGACAAGGTACCCATCATGGTATGTCTTATCAGAGGGTTTTAGCTCAACCAGCGAAATTCAAGATGGTGGCTCCACTAGGCCTCGATCCATACTGAGTCCTATACTATTCATACTAGCTAGACCGTGAACGCAGCAAGTGGCGCGGGAAAACGTCTGACCTCGTTCTGATAACGCTGCTGAGCATGCGCAATGGGGTAAAATTCCATGGTTGTCAAAAACAACAACATGGCGGACGATGGTAACGCTTGCCGCGATGTGTAGGATGATTTTTCGTCGGAACTTTGTTATTTCGGGTGATATACACACTTCAGGGTGCGGAAATCAAGGAACATCACAATATCTATCTAGAAGTTGAAGGATCACCATGGCAGACGGTTATTCGTATCCTTTTTTTCCTCTGTAGCACCTTTACTCTTTAGTAGGCCCCTCCTTCGTTTCGCTAAGCCTAATCCTAATGTCAGTAATGAGTCATTAAATGACTCCACTCAGGAGGGCGTAGCTGTCTCCCTTGTCACAGGCTTGTCAACTGGGCTATATAAATTACTACTTAGTACTTTACTCGGAATGACTATATAAATACTAGTCAGAGTCAGGGAAGAGACTCATGCAGTCTTAGCCTTAGCTTAGCTTAGTAATTAAGGCTTAGGGACTGCTCAGTGTTCTGCTGTCTCTCAAGTCAAGCTTCAGTCATACGACATACCTGTAGTGTAGTAAAGCCTGAGGCTGTAGGCTCTATCTGATCAAAAGGTTAGTAACTGAAGCTTTCAAATATCTGGTTATCAAAACACCCGAGGTCTCAGGTGTCTACTGTACTGTAGCAAAAGTCCATTCACAATCACAGACAGCTACTCACTGACCTAGAGTCTGTCACTGTTGGGGCCGGGCTGTCACCCCGGGGGGCCACTCCCTATATGATCCATAGTAACCATGTGCATACAAAAAGTAGAGGGAAAGGGGTACTTTTTAAGGGTTTAGGGCGGGTCCGGCCGGATCCGTTAAAAGGGGTACTTTTTTAGGCATTTTGGGCTAAAAGGGGTAGGTTTTTAGGCCCAAAAACTGAACCAATTTTTCAAAATTTTCAGTGAAAAGGGGGGTATATTTTGGGCATTTTTGATAAATGGTATTACATCAAAAGGGGTACATTTTTTTGCAAATAAAGGGTAGTCCCACCAAAAGGGGTATGATTTCTTTCAATTATTTGAGGGAAACCTGTCCATAGGGGGGTGATTTAATGAAATTTTGCCCCTCTAAAAGGGGTACCCCTCTCAGGGTGATGTACGCACATGGATTCCATAAATTTAAGAGTGGCCCCCACGTCTGTCATGTCTCTTCCTATACTCCCTATTTAATATTTAACAACGCCAACGGGTGGGGGGGGGCACAAAAAATTTGACCTCCTCCCTCTATTTTGAAAATCGCATGTGATTCCCCTCTTTTAACCTACAGTCCCGGCCAACAGTAGCACGCAGGGTTTTCACTGCAAACAGATAAAATTATTCTGCCCCCCCTTCGCACTGCCACTGGGATTACTGGGCCCCACCTCCCTTAGTCTTAGACTTAGGGAGTGGTAATTTTTTTACAACAGGTGGGTGGTGGGTTTGGGGGGGACAAAAAAATTCAGACCCCTCTAAGGGGGGGGACAAAAAAAAATTGACCCCTTTTGAGTGAAAAAGCCTGCGTGCCACTATAGAATAAAATGGGGGGACGGAAATCCCACTGTGAGAAGGCCTGATAGACTGGGTCCCTGAGGCTGATCAAAGCAGCTGATTTAGGTGCAGCCTGCAGAATTTTTGGTGCAGCCGTACCTCTGGTACCCGATGAGGGGATCATCAACACCTGGCCTGTATACACCAACCTGTGGCTTATATTCTCCGCAGGTCGATAGGCAACATTTTAGCTCTCAGGTATAACTGCTTTACTTCTATTGTCTTTGGGTCATTAATGCCCAGACATGTCCTTATCCCAGTGTTGTACAGAACTTGGAATTTCTTCATTACCTGCACTGTTTGACCTGTTGAGAATATTATACCGTATTCAAAGTAGGGCATGACCATTGAGCACCAAGAGAGCAACATCTCTAGTACCGTAATAAAATTCCTAATGCTGGCCAAGAGCCACACCTTATGCTTAATAGACCTTAATATATTCTGGACTTGCTGATCAAAGGACAGTCCCCTATTGACCATGATACAAAGGTACTTGTACTCCAGTACCACCTCCATACATTCACCTTTTATATCCCTAAGGCTAAGAGAGTGGTCGTTATTTATCAAGGGGGGGGGCGGACATTATCATTACTAGGATTGTTGTCCTACAAGAAAAGAAGCTACCAATGCGTATTGCTATTACCAGTAATGTGAACATCCTATCAGACCATTTTTTCTTTAGGAAATTAGAGAGTAGCTCAATTTATTTTGTGTAGTGTAACCTTAACGTCTGACTCAGCTCCCGGTTCCAGTCGCTGAATGCAGCTCACAAGGATCACATCAAACACATCCACCAGAATGAACGCATGGACATGATTGCACGCAGCAAGAAACTACAACAAGAGACCAACCGCAGACGGAAGTAAGTATATGTACATATATCCTTGTAACATGAATAGATAAACTCCATTAACTTGAATGCTAAGGACTAATTTAAACTCCATGTAAAAGCCGCACTCACATATATGCTACACCCTGAGTTTAAAACAATCCTATGAGTTAACAATATATCAAGGTTATGGGTTCCTTAGTAGGGGGCACCATTGCTTGATCTGGTATCCTGCGAGATAAGTATTACCGTAAGACTTCACCTATAAGTCGACCTGACCTATAAGTTGATCCCCCCAATTTACAGCCAGAAATTCGACTTATACTGAATCATAATAAGAAAAGTTGAAACCTCACCTATAAGTCGACCCCCCAACTTCAGAATTTTTGGGGTTTCAGACCCTATCTCCACACCCAGTTTCCGGCCCTTTCAATGAGTTATTCAGCTCTCATTTTATGTTAAAAATGTATATAAGAAATTATCTATGTTTGAATTAAGAGATAATCCCTTAAACCTAACTATTTACACTACCGTATTCTCCCGCGTAGAAGACGCGCTGCGCGTATAGGACGCACCCTAAACTCAGCAGAGGCATTTTCACGTATAAGACGCACCTCTTAGGGCTCAATTTTGTAAATCCAGTACATTTCTATAGTAAAATTACCCCTCGTATAAGATGCACCCCAAACTTGAAAAAATCCTATAAGACCCCCCAGGCATTTGTTTGGCGTAGAGGACGCGTCTTATACGCGGGAGTTTACGGTATATTAAAAAAGGCATTATCAGATCGCTGGTTGTGAAATTGAAAATATTGGCTACTTCTGCCTAGAGTACTCGTGGGGTACTAGATGAAGCAAGATTTTCAGGCTGTGAAGCAGTGAGGAAAGTCTGGGTTAACTCGAATTTTCTCTCTATATTTCTGTGTTTTTATATCTGCTCGGAGAGTGAGGTTGCTGCTGTATTTCTGGTGCACAATCACGTCACTAGGCAACATCATTTTACCTGGCAATGTCACGTCACTAGGCAACGTCATTGGCAACGTGAAACAAGCCACAGCATGCCGCATACTCTAGTAACAAAATGCTGTGAAATCAGCCAGTGAAATCTGGCAACAATCTGCTGTCACATCAGGGAAAAGATTTACCAAGACCTCAAGCAACAATTAGCTGTGAAATCAAGGAAGAGATTTACCATGAACTCAGGCAACAGTTTGCCATGACATCATGCACTAATTACAGTGGTAGTTACTGTAGTACTATTGCTCGAAGCTCTAGTGGCGAACCCACTAGTAAAGCTTAAAAGACGTTTGAAATGTTAATCAAATGTCACATCCCCCCTTTGGAAAATCTGAGACTAAAAGAATTGTTTGCACCACCCAGAAAACCTCACCTATAACTAAGTCGACCCCCAAACTGGGAGCCAAAAAATCGACTTATACTAAAAGAAAACGCCCCCAAAAAAACCCGACTTATATGTGAGGTTTTGCAGTAATAACAGCCAGCATGATGAGTTCCAGTTGTTATGTATTGCACCCTAAAAAGTCTGCACTGGATAAAGGGAATTCGCTCATTGGTCAATAATGTAACCAGCTATGTAGGTATATGGATATATAAACCTTAACCTATAAATCAAAGCTTCTCCTTTATCTACCAACTCATTTGATAAGGTCTAAGGGTTCATCTCTTTGAGTAGAGATGGGACTTCAGATAGGGTATACATTTGCCAATTATAAGAATTTCTTAGGTTCTAGGTTTTAACAAATCCAGTCACAATTTTGGCGGAAACTGCACAGACTATCAACTATAAACCGCGAATATCTACAGATGATATGAACAAGGGAAATAAAGACGGAATAGGTATTGGGGAAGTTGGCATATAAAACCAGAGCTTTAAGTTGGCTTAAAAAATGAGAGCTTTTTGGAGGAGGAGGGATTTTTTCAGGTAGAACATATCAGCAGCAATAAGAATAACACTGGTGAAAAGTGCAAATGCACCACATTCTTTTGTAGGATTTAAAACCAAATCTATACTATGATATATTTAGTTCCCTTTACCTGGACATATTTCCTCACATATTTGATTCATAGTAATGTGATTGGCCTGTGGTAAACCTAACTGTAAAATGTTTGACCTGGGGCTAGTTATACTAATGTAAAAACCCTGCATCTACGCCATACCAATGTATATACATCATGTATGATGTACCCTGTAACCATACGATAAACAATAGCTTGTGTTTGAAAAGTGGCGATTTATTTCTTATGAATAAAGTCCATAAATATTGTAAAGCCTCAGGTATTATAAGCCACACCTTGATTTCCTGGAGACCTTGAAGGCCATAGTATTAAAGCCTCTGATATGTCTATCAGCCGAGGCTTATACTAGAGATTTTACGGTATGGCTAAGCACCTACAACTCTCACTGCATATACCTGCAACATAAATACCAAGTACTATCCTGCTATAGTGGGATTAGTTACACACGTTAGATAATGGCACCCTGGTACTCCTGAGAGATCGGTAGGTAGCATAGATATAGTGTTCATATGAAAGTGGAATTAGGGAACGGTCATTTTCAATATCAAGGGAGTGGTGGTGGGCAATATGTACCTCACCTCCACCCAGTACCATCCTCAATAAGGCCTAGGTAATGAATTTACCCCCTCCCTCTCCTATCCTCTCTAAATCCTCTAGTACCAAGTGACAGTCAGCAGGCTCACCCTTAAAAATACATTAGTTTCCTGTTCAGAGGCCTGGTGGATTTGTTTAATGAGGGTGGGAATTCTTTCTTCTTTTTTTTTTTAGTTATGAAAAATCTTCTCCTTTTTTGTCTCTCGGGTCAAGACTCGAGGCTTCCAACCCCACACATTTCGAACGTGATGTCAGATTTATGCTGCATCTGCTATCATGTTAATGACAAATAAAAAGTTTTCATAAAAAAAAAATTCCCTCCCTCCCTCACGGGTCTGAAAAATCCCACCCTCTGGGCATGAAACGGATAAATTTGAAGTGTGTATTGTACCAGAAATTATCTGATCAAATGGAGTGACATTAAAGAACTGTTCCCCTCCTCAATGTTGAGTAATGACCCTTTACTTAGTGTGCACTTCCAGAGGTGTGGTAAAGACGGGAGGTGTAAAATCTCCATGTAGTAGACTATATCATGATATACCGTAATCTCCCGCGTATAAGGCGCAGCCCGCGTATAAGGCGCACCTAGAGTTTTGGAAAATTCTAAAAAAAAATGAAAAATTCATAACTTTTGTTCTATTGAATGAAATTTCAAAATTCAAAAACCTATGTGTAGCTTGGGCCTCCCCTGACCCTCCTGGGCCCCCTTATATCCTATTATGACCAAGGGGGCACGTAATATATCAAAAGAAAGGTCTTGGTGTCCCCCTTGTGGATCCAATGAGAAATAAAACCCCCCGTATAAGACGCACCTTATACGCGGGAGATTATGGTATAAGTTAATCTTCTAGAGTATACCTTCTATCTGCCTGGTATAGATTATCCTCGTTAGCTCATAGTGGTACGGCAGTGGCTCTAACCATAGGAATGGTGGCATCAGGGATTAGGGCATCTCTAAGAGCATGGCAAATATACAGTATGTATGGGTGTGATGTTTCTAGTACTGATTCAGGATCAACAGTTGGCTTAGATTGAAGTGTTTAACTGGTGAAAGTGACGGTCAGTTAAAATGCGTGATCCTCTATCTATTAAAAAGGGATTGAGATAATACAATAAGACCTCACGTGTAAGGCGCATCACATTTAAAGAGAGATTCCTTCAAGGTCCATTTGGGGCCTGATTCTATGATTTTTCCTGTGAGACACGATTTGATACACTTTAGACTGCTGTTGCATGTACATGTACATGTATATGGCACATCAGGGGTGATTGTCGGATAGCTATGCTGTGCCTTATTCCGAGGTAGCAGGTTGTCCCATGGGCGCGGCCATTGCTGCAGCCTCTTACCGGCAAATTCTACTGATAAGACTTATCAGATTGGTACCAGTTGGCCCCCGAGAGGGCCGCACTGAATAGTTGGGATTATCTCATTGGCTATTAATTAATCCTGCTAGATCCGTATAAGTAAGGTGCTACTCAGGTGATGATACGGCCATCATCCATTTGTATAAAATGTAGGCTTATAAACATTAGACACGATCCTACTCTAGTATACTTTCAGGCTGGTGTATTTAAAAGACCGTGTTACACTGAGGCTTTGCCAGAGTAGGTGGCAGTAGGTCTACCTCCACCCACCAGTTGGCAGCAGCGGCCCTCTGCCTTTTTTTCTTTTCTTTTAATTTTGTCTGGCCTAAGTACTGGTCTGATTCTCAGCCTAGTTGTGGCAGATACATGTAGCAGCATTTCAAGCTCAGAGAACACAGCCTGCCTACTTTACAGCTATATATTGAGTTTTGAAATTTTGGAACATTCCCATCTTACATGGGGGTCTTAATCTCCTCTATTCTGTCCCCCCTATTATTATGGTGCCCATATGCATGGATACAGAGACATGTATTTATCAATCAAACTGGCCTCTTATGTAGTTTGATTGATCATTATGAATATAACCTCAGCTATCAAAATGCCATTTAAAAGACATTACTCACTCACTGAGGCCGAGCATAACATTGTAGGGACAAAAACAGAACTAAACATGTTAATGTATTTGGCTGTTGGTAGCCAACAGTTCAGTGTTGGATGATTCATAGCTTCCATGGGGTGCACTTGGTGCAAGTATTTAAAACATCAATACCCATGAACGTGGTATTCACAAGGTTCGTCAAACTGCACTGATTCAGCGGGCGAGGAACGTCGTTTCCACTGCCGCCATTGTCAAATTTGTCCAGAATTTCTCCCAGTGTCCCTTTAGCTACTCATGTTCTTTTGAAAATCCATGCATTAGAACAGATGTTATTACAATTTTAGTATTTTATTCAACGTTAAGAGCACAAAAAGGATCCTTTTTTACTTTCTCTTTATATTCACCAATAAACCCCTAATCAGAAATTTATTGCTTAGATCATTGTATCTTCACTATGTCGACCAGCCAGGTTTTTATGTTTTTTTTTTCAGTCTGTCAAGAACCCTGTATTCAAAACCACTGTAAACCCCTATGTATAAGTCTCACCCATGTATACCGTATTCGACGTACCGTAATCTCCCGCGAACAAGACGCGTCCTCTACGCCAAACAAAAAGTCTTATAGGATGTACTGAAATTGGGGGTGCGTCTTATACGAGGGGTAATTTTACTATAGAAATGTACTGAATTTACAAAATTGGTACCTAAGAGGTGCGTCTTATACGCGAAAATGCATGTGCTGAGTTTGGGGTGCGTCTTATACGCACAACGCGTCTTATACGCGGGAGATTACGGTAATTAGTGCACTGTGCGCTCAGGAAATATCTACAATGAATGTCCAGTAGTTAAGAGTTTATTTGGGCTTAAAAATCCGAAAATTTTGGGTAATTTCCATTTTGAAATCTGACCAAATAGAGGGGGTGTGCGCTTATTATGGTATGTTCGCTAATTAGGTCGAATACAGTAAGCCGTATTTTAACTTTGGGAGAATGCTATAAACTGCACCTAGGGCCAGAAGAGGTTACTAAACCTTACTATAGTCTATTCCTTATAATGTAAATTCCACGTAATTATGTTATTGGCTTGCCAATAAGATATTTGATTATAGAGGAAGAAGGGATAGGGTAGGCTTAGCAAGTCTAAAGCGCCTGGATGGACCCTTGTTGTGTCTGTCATGGGCATGAACTGTTTTAAGAATACAAAATGAGAACTCACACAGGTCTACAGTGCATGCCTCTTTATAATTTTGGCAGCATAGTCAGTTTATGCCCATGCACGGCATACAACCATGTGCTGTGGATCGACCAGTTCTAATCCTCTTAATTAGGTAGAACAATAGAGGATTAGTGTATTTCTTAGAGCCTATAGGCACCAGTGACTGTTAACCCCCTAAGGGCCACCTACACACACACATATATATGTACACATAAGTACAATGCACCTCATTGGGAGTTCTAAGTGGCGTGCCATTGGTTAATTTGGAGTAAACATGCGTGCCATTCCCATATTCGGAGCCCAATCACATAGCATTATTATATTTGGAGCATCTTATAGGAAGGTTGTATTAAAATTTGCCCTTTGAGCATAGAGGCGAATAACATCTTATAGGGCCGTGGCCCTAGCCTTAGGCATTTTATTATAAACCGTACCCTGACTTTAGGATGATTTAATTAGCAGCACCAAGGGTCAAACCGCAGCTCATATGTGGGGGTTTATGGTGTTTCCTGTCAGGATGTGGTTTAAAAGTTTTCTTGTTTATGATGAATATCTGACTTGTCCCAAGTTGACACTGTGACAATGTATGCAGAAAATGAAAAAAGGCAAGCCTGTGTATATGGCGCATCCTGATACCCTTGAAACCAATAACTGATGAGTTTAAGCTTGGGATTGATTTTTACAGGACAAGTGTTATTGTAATGTAAAATAACCTTGCCTGTAAGACACACCTAGACATTAAGACAATCTTATACCGACTTAGTGGGATTAATCATTAGCCAATGAAATAATCCCAAATATTCAGCCGACTTCTTCAGGGGGGGGGGCAGATGGTACCCATCTTAAAACTGTTATCGGTGATAACCGCTGGTAACTAGCTTCAGCAATGCCTGCACCCATTACATATCCCACAACCTTGTTTTACTACGGTAAGTGAGTGAGTAATAGATGTTTAACGCCATTTCGACAGCTAAGGTCATATTCATGGCGAGTCTACTGTAAGTAGGCCACAGCTAGGGTCGTCCTTTCTTATAAGCTGTATGTTGTAGGCCGACGTGTGTTCAGTACGTACCTCCACTTAGTACGCACTGCGTCGAGGGTCAACGTTCAGCCTATATAATCTCAGCTTATACACAAGGATGTGAGTGAGTGAGTAATAGATGTTTAACGCCATTTCGACAGCTAAGGTCATATTCATGGCGAGAACTTCATTACACAATTTCACAGAGGAATTTGTCAGTGCCCGCGGATATGTGCACCACACACATCCGAGGGGATAGAAAAGAGGAGAAATAGACCCTTTTAAGTGGGCTAGGGAAGCCCAACACAAGGATGTACATATGTACAGTATTTTCCAACCAGCTGAGTTAGCCGATTGGTGATTCTTAGCAATACTATACAGGGGAACTAGTTGAGGCAGTGTAAATTTCTCCATGTATCAGAATATTGAACAGATAAGATGTATAAGTCGTAGAACATGTTGCATTCAGGTAACAGGATCGAAAATAAATTAGGGTAGGTAGGTAGGACATTTTTTAATATAATTTTTTAAGGTCATCTCTAAATTTCAATGTGTTTCAGTGCGCCCTAAAATCAAATTATGAAAAAGGCCTACCGTAATCTCCCGCGTATAAGACGCGTCTTATACGAGGGGTTTTAGTTCTCCTTGGATCCACAAGGGGGACACCAAGACCTTTCTTTTGATATGTTACATGCCATAATTGTCATAATAGGGCATAAGGGGGCCCAGGGGGGTCCAGGGGGCCCAAGCTACATACAGGTTTTTAAATTTTGAAAATTCACTCAGTAGAACCAAAGTTATGAATTTTTCATTTTTTTGAGAATTTTCCAAAACTCTAGGTGCGTCTTATATGCGCACTGCGTCTTATACGCGGGAGATTACAGTATATAAAATTAGGGTAGGTCATGGAACTGAAGGTGTCACTATAGACTTGTTTCAAGGTACAGTCAGTAGATTCAAGATTCAATTCAATTCAAGATTCAAGATGGCTTATTGACTGATGTACAGGTACACTTATGTCAGGACCAGGTTTTCATTTACAATGTTGTAGACAGATTTTATATATGAGTATATAAGTATGAGTAGGTGACCGTGTTTCTCCCAGGCATCACTAGGGGGCGGTAGTGAGCGTGTTTAGTGCTACCCAGTTCACCCACTAGGTAGAGCCACCAGAAGTTCCTAGGTTTTTCGCCAGGTGGCTATTGAGAGCAACACTGCTACTTGAAGTTTTGCCCTAAGTATAAGGCGTAGCTTACACGCGAGGATAAGCCACGCTGGGCTCACAAGGGGAACGCCAATAGATGTACCTTTCATTTGGTATGTTACAGCCCACTCTACCTCTACAGTAGCATAGAGGGTACATAGGTATCTGGGGGACCTAGCTACACATAGCTATTTGAATTTTTAAAATTCATCGAGTAGACCAACAGCATAGAGATACAGATCTGTGAAAAAAGGTTGAGCTAATTAATTACAATTCTGATATATTGGCTCTATTCAAATCAATGTGTATGTTAAAGATCCCACCACCATCTGGGTTGATGCTAGCAGTTTTTTTCTGATCCAAAACACTTATTTACCGTAATCTCCCACGTATAAGACGCATCCTCTAGGCCAAACAAATGCATTGTGCGTCTTATAGGATTTCTTCAAGTTGGGGGTGCGTCTTATTCGAGGGGTAATTTTACTATAGAAATGTACTAATCTTACAAATTCCATCCTTAAAATGTGCGTCTTATACGCGAAAATGCATGTGCTGGGTTTGGGGTGCGTCTTATACGCGCAGCGCGTCTTATACGCGGGAGATTACGGTAGTTGTTGAAATGATAGTGGAAAATCAGAATATAATGAAAATCAGAAGATCTCATATTCCATACACATCTTTTAGAGCTTATCCAATATATATTCCTTGCCATAGTACCAAGTACATTGGGCTCACTTCAGATATAAGGCGCACCTCACACACATGGCGGATCCTGACTTGAAAGAAATGCCATAAGGTGCACCTGTGGTTTGGCTCTGAGTAGTTCAATTCTATCTTAATGTAATCATACCACCTATTAGGTAGATTCATGTTTTTGGTGGTTCGATAAGATACCGTAAGTCTAAGATTTGGGTATATAGGCAAGATAATAAGGTATACCTTAAATAAAGTTACTCTAATTACCTGTAATACTCAGGTATTGAGCTCAAGTTAAACTTTTTAAGCATGGTGCCTATGTGTGTGCACCCAGTCCCCTACCATACCATGCCATGTACCTGCTATAAGTGGGTTCTTGTGTCCGTGCTAATCATCTCTCGCATTGCCTTGGGCTAGCCTAGCTCAAGTCATAATAGGGAGCATTAGGATAAGAGTTGTATATAATAACGCGTTATGTATGGCAGCATGGAACTGGTGCTAGACTATATAACACCTATACCGTAATGTGCATGATTCTAACATAAACGCGCACTGTCTTTTTGATGCCTTACCAAAATAAAAAAAGAAAAAAAATCATTTTCAGTTATGGTGCAAGATCAAACTCCTATGTAATAAAACATCCATAGTATATTTAATGTAATGAGCGCATACCTCACTTAGCCTAACAACATCATATGTCATGCTGATTTTAGCCATATTTTAGCATAAAAAAAGAACCCCAAAAGTCTCCGTTTTTGGGCCACAGAATACCCAAGAAGGGCACACATCCTCATTTTAGCATGCAAATGATCAAAAATCTTCCGTCTTCGAGCAGAAATGAACTCTTACGTAGGTACTGAAATTACATTTAGCGTATTTGTTTTTAAGTACACTTGACACTTCTTACGTTGAATATGGTATAAAGTCCTCACTAGCATTGAGCTAGGGCTAATGGTTAGAGGCAGGGATTCTCATAAGTGGGTTTTGTCTTTGGTGAAAAGCAGCTTATTGTGGTATACACTGGAACTGAATTAGCTACCGTCGGGCCCTGCTAGTCAGCACTGCAGTGAACTGAGGGCAGGACTTTAGCCTTGGTCAGGCATATTACCTACACTTAGCTATAGAGTGTGGGGGGATGCAGTAGGCACCTGTATATATATGTATGTGTTGAGGTTGCTGGGGACAGGTGAGATCAGAATTGATAACAAGTCACAGTTAGTATTAGGTTCTCTGACTGCTTATAGTGAAAGAGGCTCTACTGGCCTCTCGCGCATAGTCCCGTGGGCGCATCCATTGCGGAAGCTGGCAACTGTGCATCTGGTAAGATCAGTGCTGATACGAGCTATCACTTTGGGTACCCGTTGCACCATAAAAATTCCGCAGTGATTGAAGGGAATTGTCTAACTGGTTGGAAATACATCCTGCTACCTGCCTGTACACGATGGATGTAGAATATACAGAGACTGGGAGTAACTCATTACATGGACACAATGTATCTATGGACCTATTAACTCAGTGAGCAGCTCATGGTAAAAGCAGGAGCTACCATAGGGCCCCGCATATAAGGTGCAGCTTTTATGGCAAAACCAACTGCATGTTCGCCCTATAGGATTGGCCTCAACTCGCGTGTTTTCACCACATTGGCAGCCCATTTAAACAATAAAGAAAAGTTCAGAACTTCCAAATTCATCTCATAGGAGGACCTTATAGAGTCTGTTTCAATGGAGAATGTGCTTAATAGTATGCAGGATTGCTTCATATATGGATTACTCACTGCAATGGTGTACACAGCCTAACCATAAACAACTCTGATGGATTGGTGGTGGCTGCCACCTAGTGTATAGGGAGACCACAAGGAGAAAACAAGTGACACTTTGCTTTATTTTGAGGGCAGTGTTACTGATATTGGTGATATAGTGATATGCCTGAAGGAGAATGAGCTCAAAATTGAAAGTGAAAGAATACAATCCCAGTGGCATGAGTTCAACTTTCATGTGTCCAATTGGTAGAGTTGGGTAGACTGAACCAGATATCCACACATTTAAACATTAAACATTATAAAACCCATACTCTGGTCTGATGGGGCGAACAAGAGACAAACACCGACAACCAGTCGTTACTCAGAAAACCAGGTTTGAGTGCTTCTATTTTCCAACATAATTTTACACCCCGATTTCAGCAATTACTCTTACGGTACTGCTGCCTTAGGGTCTGAGTATGTAAAAAAAAAAACCAACTGTGTATGAAAACAATCGAGATGTTATTAAAAAGCTACAGAAACCCTCTCTGAACTGGCCCATAAGCAGCGACTTATATGTGCGGTTTAGCTTATTGATATGCAGTTGTAATAATTATGCACTATTAGTGGATGTGTAAATAAATAATAGTAACTGTATTACCGTAAAGCTCCTCCAGGTGGTCTATGCATAGCGTCTAGTATATGCACGGGCTGTAAAACCCAGAGTATATGCCACACCATGTGTTGCTAGCTTTCCTATAAGCCGCACTTCGGTCCGAAAAAGCTAAGGTGGGGCTTATATGGCCATCCTTTACTCAGGGTGTGACTTATATGGGGCTTTCTGGCACTATAGAACAGTATTATTGCCAATTTTTAAGCCCCCATGTGCAGCTTTAATTGTGTTTCCCCCAAGATAAGGGTACATAATATATAAGGGTGCAGCTTATACACGGAGCAGCACGGCCCTTATCAGCCTTATCCAAAGATAGAGTCCTCCGAAAGGGATAAATCAGAATAAAAATAGACTAGAAGAGGTGTTTAAACCCTTATAGAAAAAATCTAGCCCCTCTACAGTAAAATGCATTACAAAAACTGTCAGTGGCAGATTTAGATGGGGTGTGGGGGTGCGCGCCCCCTCCTTTTTTTTTTTTTAGTACTCCAGAGTTAATTTATTTTTTAGACCACAAAATTTGCTCAAAAATAGGGGGTGCGCCACCACCTTTTGGGCCGCACCCTCTCCTTTGCAAGTCCTGGATCCACCACTAATACTGCGAAATCCAATCAGACATCGGTATATATTCTGATATTCACATATACACATGTACAAGTTTGTATAGAGTGCCATTCTTGCCTGTTGTATTCCCTTTCCTGGTCGCGTTCAATGTTCTGCGCCCCTTCTAGTGTCCTTAATGTATACTATGCGATATCGCTCGCCATTAGCAGATCAATGAACATTATAGCTATTGACGACTAGAGTGACTTGTGTGTATGTAATGACAACAGTATGGCAGACTATTCACCCTCTTCCTGGAGACGCATTCCAGGTAATTTGCATCTGAGTTTAGAGAGAACATTGAGTTTCGTATTGGAATATGCTGTATTTGGATATGCTTGCGTATAAGATGTGGCTTTCTGTGAACGTCCTCTCACTCTGCTCCATAGATTGTTCCTATTGAGGTTTGGATGGACATTTATAGCTCCTAAAGCTGAGATAAATCCACTAGACTGCTCAAAAATCGTGATTTTCCCCTATCATCGCACATTTCTTTTATGAAAATTACGACTTTTTAGCATCTATATAACTTTGAACAGATGTGTGGACTTTGATAATCGGAATACTCCTACGAGTTTTTAAGTTAAAACTGAAAAATACAATGATATGCCATCCCATAATATTGTTCACATTCCATAGCTCTCAAGATATCTATGTGATGGAGAAATTTGAAAAGGGCATAATATATAAGCAAATGTCAATGTCCCGGTTTGTTTTCATCCGCCATGACACCTTGCTCGACGAAGTAGGTCATGTGATACGGAGCTAGCCGCTGCTTTTAGTTTCGATATAAATGTTCCTTGCGCAGGACAATATCTTCTTTTTTAACATGGTGCTAATACATAGATATACCTTAAACAATTCATAACATATTATTTAACTAGTTCAATCATTGTTTTACCGTAAAACTTCTAATAACCATACCTAAATACGAAACAAATTAGCTCTGTATTAATTTCAAAATGGCGCCGCTGAATATGCGAGGATCGTATTCCATCCCCCCATTGAATACGGCGTAAGTAGTACTAATCTATAGTGTCGTCGGTATTAGCCATATAATAAATGGTCACAATTATTGAATTATTTTGTATAGTTTCAACAAGAATAGTTTTCTTATAGAAAATCATACAGGACTAACTGGATGAATTTCTAATAAAAAAAAAAATCAAATCATAAAAAATGAAACCATGCCCTGTTTTTGTGACAAATTAGAATGGCATCCCTGGTAAATAACCTTCAAGTTATTGCACTGACTCGTGAGGTTCAATCAAAATGTGAGGTTGGGAAGGGGAGGTCAGGGGGTAGGACTTAAGTTACTCTCTTTAGCACCTTTAGCAAGTATAAATCATGTGTGGCCAATGACCACCAAACCTCTCCAGCACTTCTCGCACCCAGCTACTCTCCTCTCAGCTTACCATTAGGACTATTATACACCTGCTGCAGCACTAGGTCTCTCCACTCCTGGTGGTGGTGGGCCTATTGGTGGTGGTGCTGGAGGTGGGGGTCAGACTGAATGGTGGGAGGGGGGGTGGTCAGATTGACCACCTCCAAGGCTAGCTAATCATTAGCCCTTTAAATACCATATAGTTCAGTAATGCATTAAGTCCATTGGTCGTCATGATGCATGAATGCAGCCCTGTACTGTCATCATGCATCATGCTGACCCTTCAGGACTAAAACATGATGCACTGATGCAGTGCTGGCGGGTAGACTCGCCAGCACTGCATCAGTGCATCATGACGACCAAGGTTTATGAACCTGGAGGCACCATGTGGCCCTCAATGTGTTACTAACCACTGGTCTGTGTGCTGGCAGGGCATTGGTGATTAAGCGGAAACTGGAGAGTCAGCGGGAGGAGAAGCGGCGACAGGAAATCCTCCACAAGCGGAGGGAGCAGCAGCGCTCCGCCACTGAGAAGTACCAGAGATTGAACAAGACCTTCACTCCAGGTATAGTCTGATTTGTATACATTGCTATTGTATGGTTAATTACCATTGATTGATAAATGTATGCCATTGTGCTAATAATCATGTATTCTTTGCTAAGTATAAGCGACTTTACCCTTCTGCCATCGAAGCAGTAGCCATAGGACTTTAAGATTTAAACCATCATCCCATCCTAATGTACAGCATGGTCATATGTGCACCTCATATGTGCACCTCATATGAAAGATAGTGTATACCAGAATTACTACAGGATATTAGGGACCTATTATTTTGCCTATTACTTCACTGCTAGGCTTTTTATAACTGCTATTAGATTACTATCTGGCATATAAACTAAAACCCTAAGGTTAGCATGAAGTATTAAGTGCCAATTTCCTGCTGATATATCACATCTATTGTAAATAGCTATGCATGTTTTACCTCATGTAAATGATCACATTGGTAATTGATGAATGAAGGTAATATATAAGTTTATTGTAAGGCCTCTGTGTTAAAACTCTGATAGCACTAGTTCTGGGTGTCAGTGGGTGGGAGGTTATGGTTTTGGCTGGCTTCATATTAGACATACACACTGTGAGTCAATACAGACACACTACCATATACATACATGTGTTCCTGTGTAGCTCTGTTTGTGGGTTGCCAGAGTCTGTTAAACCTACAAGATCTACATAATGCTTTAATGCTGTATTAATGCCCCGCAGTCCTCATGATGCAGGACTGCAGCCAAAGCGAGTCGATTTTCAAGGGCTTCATTTGTGCATCATGCCGACCGTATAGGGTTGATACACATGCGAATGACCGCTGTGTTCATGCACCACAACAACAAAGGGGCATAATTCATTAAAGCATTATTTGGCATTTAAAGGGTTTAAGCTACTAACTCAACATTGTGATGTGTCGATAATAGCAGTGGACTGCTAAGACTGCCCTCACCCATAGTCAGACACTGTACAAATACTCGACTTTGACGTCCCGCGTTATCAAACATACTCAACAATATGTGTCTGATTCCATTCCCTTTGCAGAGGAAGGTGGCCCATTGGAACATTATAACCAATGTATGCATAGAGTAAATTATTTCTACATTTTCCTTCACTCTGACTAATTCCTCTGACATCATTTGCCACCTAGCTCTGGTGATCCAGGCTTACTTAAGTTTTCTACTGTAACTTTATAATCTATACACTCTTCACTGCAGCACTGGAATTGAAATATTAATCCTAAAATTGGCTCTCATTTCTGGAGTACTAGAATCTGACTTTCCTCCAAATATATTATCTCTGAGTACCTTACTCTTAGCGGAATGATTGTAAATGTGATTCACACATAGATTCTAATGATCCTAATTTATAAGCGTGTGCATTGCTGTATAGCCCTGCATGTATTGTACTGATAGAAAATTGAAATCAACAAACACATGACTGTGACAACATTTCACTATGTTGATTCACCTTTGACACCTAAACACTATGTTAGTAGCTTAATCAATTAGGCGTGTATGCCATTAATGCTAGAAATACTTCATCGCATATCACATTACTCGGCCTAGTCGACACCTTATGGTGTCGCACAGGATTACAGAGTTTGCTGCTCTATTGGCTTTACAAGAGGTTCATTAGGATCTAGATTGTTGAAATGAACCTTATGCTTCATACACTCTAATACATATTCAGGACAACCTAGCAAATATAGAAGCACCAGCTGGCTTTTCAGCTACCCCTTTCCTTACTGAATTTCTTCCCTAATTTATATAGAATATTTGCTAGATTTTTATAATTTGAAAATTGAAGGCAAAAGAGATAATTTTACTTTTCACAAAATTTTGATAATTTTCATGTATTGCCTTCAACTGGTGAAGTTTTATCAAGAAAAAGATGCTAAAAAGGTCAAAATTAAGTAGGTTTTCTTTTTTTTTTTTGGTTTCATTTATTCCTTGCTTTATGGTTTGATTTATCGGTAGACACAATTGGCACTGCATGCACAATGTGGAACATTCAGAGCGCACACTGCCTATTGGGCTATGGTTGATGGGATTAACCGCATGGATTGTGTACCACAATGGAATCTTGGCTCAACTTGCTATAGTATTTACACTGCTCAATTCACCCAACTTTCTTAACTTTTGTACTGTGAAAAATATTTTCCATTTTATTTTTTGTCATTTCCATAAGTTCTAGTAACCAGTACTTGTCATGTGATTAGGACATTTGGTAATTTCAGTAGTTTTACCGTGTTCAGTGAACGCCTAAAAACTGCAGAGGAAATTGTGATTTGGATGTGACCTTTCCAAATGTGCAAATATAAAAGAGAATAAACTTTATTTACTATAGAAAACGTGAATGGACATAAGGTTTAGCTTACAGGGTCATGTTCCTTGGTCGTCTTGATACACCAACGCATTGCTGTGGAGTCCTTTCAGTATTTACTGGTGCATCATGCCGACCCTTCAGGAGTCTGTATCAACACCATAGGGTTGGCATGATGCATGAGTACAACCCTGGAAATTAGACTCTCCATAATTGCGTTTATGCATCATGAGAATTAGTGGATGTGATGATTCAAAGTACTCTGCAGACTTTAAAGGGTTAAATCACAACATTCAATGAAGCCATATGTTATTTTAAGGTTGCACTATTCATGTTGTTCAATGTACCACAAAAAGGGACTCTCTTGCTTCACAGTGTTAGCTTCAAGAAGACCTTCATTTAGGTTGTCTAAAGGTAAATATTGGTAATTTGGTAGAATTAAGAAGGAATTACAATGTTTTGTTAAACATCACTTTTATTATGTAAGTTAAGTTTGCAAAGCTGTTGTCCGTTAGAATTTTAGCAGTATGGATAAGGATTTGAAGCAATGTGTTACTTTTTGGGTTAATCTACAGTTAATCTGTCATGATTTAATCAGTGTTTGATACCTGGGTGTGAGAAACCGTGGTGTAACTTATAGTTTTAATTAGACCCCAGGTAAAGGTTGATCCTAAGTAAGAGCGTACCTAAATCATGGTTTCTTTAGGTTAAAATGCTAAAGAAAAAATAAAAGGAAAGATTTAGTAGGGGTCGGGCTGGGCTCAATCTCTAAATTTTTTTCGCTTTGACAGGCCAAAATTTAGTATTTTCATCCAAAAATTGATCAAAATTCAACAAGATCAGTCTATTTTGTTTAAGTTGAGTAGGGTCGTGTTACTTGAAACAATCATTTTACCAGCAATATGATTCAAGCATCTTTTCTGTTCCTTGTCTACTCTGGGCTCTTTTTCACAATACAATCCGTACATTTTCCAAGATGGAGCACTGACATTGATAATTAAATGAAAATTGTAACAAAGCTTCTTTGCACCATCTTACATGAGTATTCTCTTCTTGACAGTCTCTCCACGTCCGGCCTCACCACACAGTCACAGCACAACACCCCTATTGGAGGAAGCCCTGAGAGCCGTCAGGGGCAGTTTGGGTGGGGCTGCGGGCGGTCACGCCCGGAGGTCCACCTATGATGGATCTGCTTCTCAAGGATCAGCAAGCTCCTCTAGGGCGAGTTCTGCCTCGCATGTTTCCCGGGGTCGTGCAGGTAGTGCGAGCAGTACAGGAGCAGTTAGTACTGTGAGTGGTTACAGCCAGCGCTCGACTGCCACTAATGGTACCGACAGCGTGAATCGGGGAAACTTCTACAACAGTCAACATCACTTCAACCCTCCCGCATCATCAGCCACTCTGAACGCACGCACTGCTGAGCACGCCCGCCAGGTGGCAGCACACACGGAACTGCAGTCGTCAAGTCTGCGGAACTTGACTAACAGCAGGAGCCGCTTTGAGGCACAATTAGAGCAACATCAACATAACCTAGCTGAGCACCAGCGAGAGGCTCTGAATCAGTTTAACGCAGCTATACGACAAGAGATTGACTCAGATGTTACGCTACATGGAACTGGTGATCTGGAGGATACTGTCACCCCACCACCTGATATCACTCGCAGTGAGAGTATATCAAGTGTAGATAGCCTCGAAGAAGATGCCCCGGATGGCAAATCCACTCCCATGGTGTCCGGATCCAGTTCATTGCAAGGCACCAGTTCCCGATTTGTACCTGAGAAAGCAGGCTCCGACTCCGGTCTGCTTGACCAGCGAGAGCATACTAAGTTAGCGCATGGTCTTCATCCCTCCCCAAGTGAAGGTTCTCTAGGTAATTATTATAATACAGCAAATGGAAGTGGGAATGGCAGTGTACAAGAATACCAGTCGACACAGAACCAGGCAGGGGGGCAGAGTTATGGAAACATGAATGCTAGCTCCTTCTCGCGTCAAGGTATGGTGGCTACGAACATCCCGCCAGGCTCCACCTTCATGCTACACCGATCGCTCAGTACAGGCGCTAATGTAGCAGTAGTGCAGCCCATCAGTAGTGCTAATAACAGCCAGACACCGAACAGTGTCTACGCCAACCAGTACCAGAAACCAAATACAGCTACACCCCAGTATACCAAGGCTGGTGCGGCTTCCAATGGTAATACCAATGGCTACCATTACGGTCAGACACAGGGTGGTGATACATTGAAGGTGGCTCCTGGTGGAGGCTCGCAAAGTTCTGTACAAGGTAAAGAAGGAGCTGTAATAGGGCCTCTGTGTAGTGCTCAAGTCAGTCGTGTTGGCACATACTTCGTCGACAATACGGTCAACCAGGTTGCACAGCCCAGCCAAAACCAGTTCTATCTTAGCAATTACAATGGGACTTCTTATGCAAATAACATCCATGCTGCCAATGGGGATGCCCATGGGAAGTTCACGAATGATGACTTCCATGCACGGACTAAGGCGTGGACCTCGCCGTCTCCCCACCTCACCTCACCACTGTCACCTACCGGACAAGGTGGTTCGGCAGTGGAGGGAGATGGTGGGACAAGGCCTTTTCACTTGACGAGCAACACAAAGCCTTATAGCTCACGAATAACCGCCACGAACACCACACTTACAACAGGGTCAACAACACCTGTTTCCACCATTCCCACAAATTATGCGCAAAATGTAAGTAGTGCCCAACAGGACAATATAACTAATGGTAACTATGGACAACAGCAGGCAGCTACTAATGGTCAGTATGTACTGCACGATACAAGTAGTAGTCAGCATACTCCGCAGAGTGTGGCAGAGGAATTGGCATCGAATACTCAACAATCATATCAAACGGGTACAGTCTATAGTAAAGGCTCCATCCCATCTACTGTGATTGTAAGTCATCAGCCACCAAGGCCGTACAACCACCATCACCACCACCACCAGAATCATAATTCTACTGTCGGGACTACTCCCGCTGCTACAGCAACGACATCCCAGCCAGCGCCACCCGAACCTACAAAAGTTACTACCCAGGAGAGGGAACCTGTTGAGCATTCCTCAGAAGGTGAAGATGAAAAAGATGAAGAAGAGCAGGAGGAGGAAGATGTGGAAAAGATCATTAAGGGTATCTTAAAACCTACCTATAACCCTAACCAAGCCGGTTCTCGTGGTAGGGGCCGTGGGGCTCCAGCCCGCGGCGGGTACACGGCGCGGCTTCATCAGCAGGGCCGGGGCACAGGACGGGCCCAGCCACAGGCAGCTGTGAGGGATAGCCTAGAGATAACCAGGGATAACATTGGGCAGGTAAGCAGCATGCAAAGCTTTCTACAGGCAGATCAAGCAGTATCTATATACTTAAGACAATAATAACTAATACTATACTCAAGAGTGATATTGGATGTAATGAATGGTGGGGCAGATAGATAACAGAGCTTAGTGTTATTACACTGATACAAATGTGGGACTAATAGACTTCACAACCTGCGTCCAAGTAGTGCACTGAGACTTTTTGTTTTATCTTTAAGAGAAATGCTTGCCATCCAGGTACAATTTATTCTCTCTCCATTTGCTGTGGTTATTTTTTGATACAAAGATAACCATGGACATTTACTTGCAGGATCTTTCAAAACATTGTTGTCTAATCTATTCTATACATGGTTGTTGTTATATTTTCATGACAGCGCATAGATAAGAAGTCTGTACGGTTTGCTGAGAAACTTGTTGAGGAAAGGGAATTAGTGGAGTATGAATCACCACGAGTTGAGCCTGCTGTTGAGACAACATCATCCTTCGTCAAACCTTCAATACGGCAAGGTGATATTTGATATTTTATGTTTTAAGTTCTCACTCAAAGCTTAACGATAGATAGTACTAGCAAGGTATATCTAATATCTTATACTGACTTAGTTGGTTTATTATCGGCCAATGAAATGACACCATCTATTCACTGCGGTCCTCTTGTGGGGTAGTGGTAGCCATCAGATAGCTGTTATCAGTGATAAGAGCTGGGAACCAGCTTCAGCAAAGGCTGCGCCCAATCCGCTACCTTGGTATTGGAGCGGATCATCTGTAGTATAACTGACCCTCTAAGAGTCGTATGGTCCCCTGAAATTTCATGGTCATCATAATGCACTAGCACAGTGCTGTCAATTAGTATTTGCCAGTGCTGTCCCATATTTTGGGAGTTTATTAACCCTGTAGAGTCGGCATGATACATGGATGGAGCCCTGTTGAATAGAGTCGCCAGAGCTACATTCATGCATTCTTATTTAGTAAATTTTATAGATGCCTTATCACTAGACTGCAACAACTAAGAAATCAATTGACATAAGAAAAGTTTTAAAGATATAAATACATCAACAGCCCTTTGCTACTATCATGAGAGTAACTTGTAGTGTTCCAATGTTATATTCACAGAGAAGACATCAGTCCGAGTCCGAGGTAAGCCCCCTCGGCCAGCTTCTGCCCGTGTCACCTCGACAACGCCTAAAGTGGAGGTCAGTGTTCGTGAGTCTCGCTCATCTAGCGCAGGAACCCTGCGGCGGCGCCCCTTTGTACGACATGGGGCACCAAAGGTGACTGTAAGTAACCAGACACCTACCAACCAGGAGACTAATGGACATGCACATCATGATAACCGAGCTGGGACTACGGTGACCACTGCTACTACGCCGTCATATAATGAAAATAGTAGCAATGTTACAGTGCCTTCACCACAGAAATCAAACAGCGACCCTGTCTATGATGGTAATGGTCTGCGATTGGACCGAACTCCAACAGACGATGAAATCAATTGGTTGTGGGACAAAGTAAGGACTTGCCTGAAAACCTCAACGGCTGGTTCGCAGGATAGCCAAAGCCAAACGACGGATGGTGGGTCGACAAATGGCACTGGGCGGCAGCCAGCTGCAGTTGCCTCTAAGTATATTGATGGTAATACGCTGGCACCGCAGTTCCGTACAGCCACGCGCATCCAGTCGAATGGCAACTCCATGGCTGCCACCCGGGAACCCACCATTAATAATAACGGAGGTTACAAGCATGGCACAGGCAGGAAAAAGGTCAACATGGAGCATCTTAGTAGTTATGGTCGTAAGAACTCCGGTCTCTTGTCTCAACGGAAGAGCACGACCCAGGTGCAGTCAGGTCAGGGAACGCTGAATACAAGCCAGGGTGCGAACTATACAACATACAAGCCCATCTACAGTACACAGGCCCCATCACCTGTAGCAGTGAACAACCAGAATGGTGACGGTAAGGACTCATATATTCATATTCAAGATGTATAAGTATGTTATTCTTGCAAAATAAGCATGTACTGTGGAGTATCCAGGAAAATCAGAATTGCCACTTTTCATACTTTTGCAAAGTTGCAATGTAGTATTTTAGAAATCCACCACTTCAACAATGGTCCAAATCTTTCCTCCCCATTCCCTCATATGCTTCTTTTCCCTCTGTGCCCCTCTTCCATGCATGCAAAGACCTCTGTGGGACCTTGTGTGGACGCTTCATAATAACTTAACTTCATTAGTGTCAATCACACAATCGAATAGTATAAATGATTTGTTTTATTATAGGAAAACTTTGTTTCAAGTGACCAGTCGCTACCCTTTTTGCTAAAGTTTCTGATAACCGCTAATGCATTTTTTTGGGCAACAATGATGAAATTTGGTCAAATTGGTGTAAAGAAAAAGATAATCGAAAAAAGAAATATATAGATATAAACCTGTGCCTGGCCCAAGCCAACCTTTTTCAGTTTGTTACCAATGTACAAGAAGAGTACTTGTTACCTGTGCTGTTGCACTTTAATACACAAGTTGATCAATTTTGTTCCTCTCACACAAAAGACTGTATTTAGTACAACCTAACACTGCTGAGTAATAATACATGGTTGCCCTAGCCCAGATATAGCTTCAGATAAATTAGTTAGAGTTGCACGATTGGGTTAGAGTCAGAGTTTGTAGGGAGGTATCATACTTCTCAACTCGGGTTAGGAATACTTATCCTTTTGATTTCAGGTATCCAATGAATCTATTAAAGGATGAAGGAGATGATAATAGAAGAATAAAAATGTTGTTTTACCCTCTAGAAACTAAGGATTGTCTGATTTACAAATTTGATTAAAGTAGAAATAAAGCCAAGTTGGCTTTTCAGAATTTGATGATGATTTGATTTTCAGGTCCTCCTGTACAAGTGAGGTGGGCCCATGATCCGAAGTAAAATTAATTTTGGCCATAACAGAATTTCTGCTCACTATGCATTGCTGACCCAAACCAATTGCTCATAGATATGGGAGCATAAAGAGATGATCAAAAACAAAATTTTGGGGATTACAAAGAAATCCAAAATCATGTAAGCACTATGGCAACCTTGTATCATTTTTGTGTGGAATAATTTTAATTCATTAATGCACATCTTTATTCGGATACGTCCTAAGTGTGGTGGTTTTAATGGGTGTTTTCAGTGACGGAGAGTATGGCTGCCTTCCTAACAGCTGAGGCGCTAGCGCAACAATCTATGTCAGAAAGTCAAATAGAGAGTGCTATGGAAGAGGCCTCCCAGCGACAATATCACTTCAATGCTAACAAGCCTTATCACAAAGGTACATAACCCTACCAGCTTCAGTTATCCTAGATGAATATATATATATATATATATATATATATATATATATATATATATATATATATATATATATATATATATATAATATATATATATATATATATATATATATATATATATATATATATATATATATATATATATATATATATATCATGTTAGGGTTGATAGTGCAGGGGCAGAGGAGAGTAACACAGTTATTTCTGGTTTGATATTTGATGCGCCAGATGACATACCAAGTGGCAGCTTGTTGATGCATTATCTGACAAGGCCAAAAAGGCTTAGATGCAGAAACCAGTGAAGTTACCATGCAGAGATGGTGATCATAGCAGGGGTTGCCAGCTGTAGTCCTGGCAGTTTCGTAGTTTCTAAATTACTTGTCAGAATTTAGTAAGTTATAGGAAAATCCTTCCTTAAAACATTGCTACAATTGTGGTCTAAATTGTATTTCCCCACTAACAAATCCTAAAATAAATATATTGGATGTTATGTATGTAATACTCCTGTAAAAAAAAGGTAGAAAGATGAAATTGTTCTTCAATATTTTAAGAAGAAAAAAAAACCCACCTGGAATGTGCTTTACTGGAGAAAACTCAGTTGTGGCCTCTACGTCTTCATTCCCTGTTTTTGGCTGAGAGAAGGAAGGAGCCAGCCAAATTCCACCCAAATTGAGTCACATTGAAGTGTGTTTCTGTCGATGCACCCCTGATATTCAGTGATGAATCATCCAGAATATCATTAATGACATTCATTCACTGTTCCCTAAAATCTTTTTGATTTAATCAATGTCTTCCTAATGGCCTCCTCTGCCTCTTGTACTGATCATTATACTTCAGTTCATGCTTGTTCACATTTGAAGCACAATGATATTGAAGTACCCCAGTCCCTAATTGGAGACTGTTGCACATTTGAACCCCCAATGCTTATTCAGGCCTGTTTGTTTTGTAAATGTCACATTTAAGTGCCAAATTTTCAATAAGGGCCAGTCTGAACTATGCGCCTTGGTTAAAGGGGTGCTGAAATAACTTTAAGCATTAAAATAGACTTGGAATGAATGCTGAGAATAATCATCTACCAAAATACTATTATGACTGGCATCGTTATTCATTACAGGCAGTTGTTCGTCATGAGAGTATCCAATTTCTTTAGATTTATGTTGTCTCTTGCAGCTCCTTCAGCGATTTCTCAGGAAGAACAACGGTTATTGCAGTCGCTTGAACGTCTAAACGAACGACTAAAAAGTATGTATTTTTTACATTATTAGTTTCATGATCATCACTATACATTGGATAATTTTTGAAAATTGATTTTTCTAGGGAGTATGTCTTGTGTAAATTGCTATCCTTGTATTGTACTCTTTTACCCTTGTATTGAAATTTAAAATGTGGATGCGCTTTTTGTCTTAACGCCTTTTGTGATCGTATGTGGTGGAGGGGTAATACCCTAATATATGTGTACAGAAAATCACCCTGATATGTCGCTGATTGTTTTCGTTAATGATAATATGGTGTGAACCCTTTACTCCCAGCACACATGTTTTTTTTGTTTTTTTTTCAAATTCACATCACAAAGTCATACCAATGCACAAGCATAGCTCTTCTGCAAGCACTCCCTTAATCTATGCAGACATTAGGCCTGAATTCAGCAGACCATCCCAACCATACATAGAATATAGTTGTTTTTTTTTTTTGTTAATTGAAATCATTGCCGAAGCTTTATATTAAAGCACAAGCCTCTTTTACCCCTGAAATTATTGAAGGTCACGTGCAGGCGTGTCGCCAGTCTCCATCGTTCCCGAACTACTCGCCTCGCTTTATGGCCAACCCAGGATCGGGTATATACTGCGCTTCTTGCTAATCACTCTGCTAACTCACAAATGGAAAGGCTTATTGCTAGACAACACAATTCCAACTGTTGACAAGTAGCCTAATGCCTGTCAAATATATATCGACTGACAACTTATTGATAATTAGAAAAAGACAAAGCTTTTAATTGACACCAAATTTAACATGCACAAGGTAAACACAACAGCGCTACTGCTCAATATTTTGGTAGCAAAATGCTTCCTATTTCAAACCAAATTTATTAGTTGCCCACCATTCTAACTGACTATGCAATAGGCTGATTTGTTAACAGTTATATGTACATTAACAGAGGGGCCTCGTCTGGCTGGCCGAGCTTGGTATTTTCATCGCCTCAGGTCTGTTACAGAATAATGCTGATATAAAAAGCATTATGGTAATCAAAGTTCTTTTGTAACACACCCCTGGACTTCTTGATGTGTCATTCCCAAAATGACACCTTTGGTTGAAGCTCTCTTTATTGTAATAAGAAATATCACGTAAGTTAGGATATATCATTCATTGAGCCCTCTGGGTTAAATGGTATGGTATGGTGAATCTTTGTTTGGTATGTTTTCATAAGATTAAGATCAATCTACCAAGTCACTCAGGTGTGGCTTTGACTCTATCTATATTCAATGTTTGAATCAGCATGAGGGTTATCATCTCGTAGGGTTCTGCTTTCATTCTTCCTTGTGAATTTCAACATTCCCCTACAAATTCCTTAATTTCTATTGATACCATATGTATATTTCCTTAAAAGGAATACCATGGCCCCCCATCTCGCTCAAATTTATCACCATATTTTTCTGCATTTTGTGTCATGAAGTTACTCAGCACCTTTCCCTGCCAGAATTGCCATTTATGGCTCATGTTGTTGTCTGGTGTCGATCATATCGCATCCTCATCTTACGCTTTGACTTGTTGGCAGCTTTACCTTACTCTGCTCTTGTCAGATTCATTTCGCACCAATTGCCAGCCATGCTGTGTCATGCCTTTTCCAGCCAGGTTCGACTAGGCCCCTTGTTCGCTTTCAGCATAACCAACATTGACTTGAGGCATATGGGCATTCATCATGATTAATTCCACCCATCGCACAAACTGTATAAAGCACTAGTAGCGCACCGTTAGTCTAAGTATAATACAATATACAGCCACATGGCATTTGACAAGAACAACATAGTACACCAGTAATCATTGACAACCTGTACCCTCCATAGATGATGGCATAACTCCTAATTGCTTGTTAAAAATTTCTTATTTGATATTACAAAAAAATAATTAATTATGAAACTATTATGGGGTTCTATCAGAAATATTTTGGCTCCCTTTTTTTTTCTTTTTACAATTTCTTTAATTTCTGTCTAGTCTTGCCAGCCCTTCCCCTCAACATAATGTTTGAGGGGAAGCGGAAATACACATCTCCTTGGGATTTCACTTGTCATACAGCAACTTCCATTGTCATACCATTCAATGAATCATGTCATAAATCTATAATACACACACACACACACACACACACACACACACACACACACACACACACACACACACACACACACACACACACACAACCACTAGTACCTATTCAAACTTCAGTAATGAAGTTAGTCCAATAAAAATGAAATCCCACCTTACCCCTCCCCTCGAACCCCAGCAGACCCTCTGTCACGAGTGTCATGTTTCAGCTGATACGAGGCAGGTATATGTCTACCAGAACTGGACTGAGGGGCAACAGACGGTCAGCGGATACCGCCGATGTAAGTGTGTGATGTCATGGCCATGATGTCATGAGTATGATGTCATGGCTGTGAGGTCATGACGTGCGGTCACCATGTTGTGCATCCCCGAGTGTGCCGTGTGCTGCCGTACGTCCAAATTGTGTGAATTCCCATTAGGTATCCTAGATGCCCAAAGCTTGTCCATGCACGCTGGATCTTCAATGTGCCCAGAACACCAAGTTATTTTGTCTGTTTGTCTGTCTTCCCTGTCTGTCTGTCTGCTTGTCTGTCTTGTCAAAGTAGGTAACTCCCCTCCAACCTGAGACTACTAAATATTCAGTTTAGGTCACCCTATCATAACTAGAAACAAATGTCTTTCAAGAAACAACACCATGATTAGAGGGGGGAAATTGATCCATGCCAATATAATTATAGGGAATAAACAAAATAACATGAGGGTTATCAAAAATATGAATATCCCAGAGTCCTAAGCAATTTCTTCAAAATATTTGAGGTAAAGGAAGTTACTAATAAAAATGAGTCCAGAACCTGGTTTTCATCTGTCCCTGCTTTCACCTATCCTATTACAGGACTTGAAAAACAAAGGACAATTTTCAGACTCTTATTCCCATAAAACAGTTATGATAGTACACAAAACTACCAATCAACTCGACCTTCTCTTGTGTATAAATTCTCTGTGAGCTGTAATGGTGTCTTGGCTGGTGTGTTGTGTTTGTGTGCTGTATAATATAATAGACTGTCCCTGTAATGATATCTCACTGAAAGCTTTAAATTCTTACAAGAATTAGGATGCATCTATGGAGCTGTCTATAACCTTTTTTTTAGTTTTAGAATAGGGGACCCTGGTGGCATACTATTGGAATGGGTTATAAACCTGAAATTTAGCTATGAGATAGTGAACTGAAATGTAGACAATGCAGTGGAGTTTAGTCAAGTGTGAAGAGACTAGAATGTACCGTAAAATCTCCCGCGTAGAAGATGAGTCCTCTACGCCAAACAAATGCCTGGTGCATCTTATAGGATCTACTGAAGTTGGGGGTGCGTCTTATACGAGGGGTAATTTTACTATAGAACAATACTAAATTTACAAAATTGAGCCCTAAGAGGTGCGTCTTATACGCGAAAATGCTTCTGCTGAGTTTGGGGTGCGTCCTATACGCGCACCGCGTCTTCTACGCGGGAGATAACGGTAGTTTGCAATGTTTAGGAACTGATGACCTGCTTGTAATTCAAACTACATGTATATGAAGAAAAGAATTCTATTCAGTGCAGTTCAAAAAATACATGCACACACTGATATCTATGATGAAACCATATAGTTTCTCTATTGTCCCTGATTGTATTCTTAGCTGAGTATTGATGTACCTAAACATCTAAAGATTATTGAAAAATGTTTATTACTTTCTCTTTAGATATTTTAGTAAAAGTTCAATATATGTCTTGGCAAAAACCTCTAATTTTGATATTCCCTTCATCCCCTTAGATCTCCCCAAATACAAATTTCTATACATTAGCTCCATATGAAATAGGATATTGTTGATATGGTGTGAGCTCATATACTTATACAAATGTAAATAAAAGGTGCTTCTTGAAAGACAATTCTTTTTTCAAAAAGTGACAATTTTGAAACCTCTATCCCCAACCCAGCATGTTTGTGTGTCATACTTTGGAATGCCCATGTGTGTTGTGTGACTAAGGAAAGGATTGAAATCACACATCTTTATGATACACAGACTTTGAAGTGTGTCTAGGTTAAGGTGTGTTTACATTTTCTAGTTTGAAAATAAAACATCAGTAAACTTATCATTTTTTATGCAATTCCTATTGATAGCTGATGGGGATTTGTTTTTGGGTCCATTTATATGAATTTTAATTTCTTAGCTAATAAGTTGTACTTTTCTTATGAACTGAGTTGTGGCACAGCCGGGAGTATCTTTTATGAACAAAATAAAGTGATATTTCTATCACTAAAATACCTTAGCTCAACCAAGCATGTCTTCAAATGCCATTAATATGATTTACCACTAATAGAAACATACTGTCAAAACTTACCAGCTTACTTTTGAATAAAACAGTTACTGACAATAGAGATTGTTCGAACTTGATTGGTATACCTTAAGCCCAAGCTTTACAAACATTTTGGCCTGAATAGAAGAGACTTGACTCAACAATTTCCCATCTTATCAGCCATTTAGATTACAATTGACTGTTGGGTATAGAATGTAGTCAAGGTATCAGGTATATCAAATAAATGTGAGAAATTGAAACATATATCAAATCCACTTCTTTGGTATCAATTACTTGGCTTACTGGTTAGAAATAAAGAAATGAAACGTGAAAAAAAAAAAAAAAATGTCAGCCATGTAAAAATATGATTGTGGTTAAAAAATTATATGTTGAAGGACTTGGTCAAAATACATAGATGTTCCTTATAGGCATCAGGATTGATAGACCTTAGCTACCTGTAAAATAAAGCTGATAATACCTATGAAACTATAGTAGACAGGTTTTGTTCATACTCAATATCTTAATAGAACAATTAACATGTGTGGTGTTTTCCATTATTGGGAAATACTGTGGCAGTATCATTGGACTCATTGAAATCATGTAGACACATTTCTTTCAGATATGCTCCATTATCTGATACTGACAACCTTATTTTGCAACTCATATATCTTCGCTGAATATGTAACCCTCATATTTCAGTGACTGAGACCTCAGTTGTTGGAGGAGGAAATTACACAGGCAGACCCATCCCCTATGTAAGTATGGTATATTACCTTAGAATGATAAGAAGACACCATTTCATGAATATAGCATACTTACAAATATAAGTTCACTAAAGTGGAAATCAGTTCAAGTAATTTTTTGATTGGTCATCATAGAATTATAATGTGGTCTACTTTACCAGTTTCCTACACCTTCTGTATAGTTGTGACATAACATAGTCCACTGCACAGCCTATATGTGATGAAGGACCCTGGTGCACACTCTAGCTTCAGCAAAAGTTGGGACTGTGTTGTAGACATGAGGATTCTAAACTAAAGGGACCAAAATTTTACTCCAGGTGTGCCTTATTGGAAGAGCATAAGTTGAATGTGCACCTTATATATACGGAGTGCACTTGATAAAATTGCCAAAATCATTCTCGTTAATCTTAGGTGCCTACATGTACAGTGTTTTTTTTTTTTACTTTCTGCATATAAGCCGCATTTAAGTCGCAAACCAAACTTAGAAAAAATTATAAACCACACCTTTGGCTATAAAAATGCAGGTTTATTACTATTCTAGTGTGTCAAAACCCACCTATAGGCTGCACTCCTTGTTTGAAGCCACAGGAGGCCTCTGGTGTGCGTATAAGGCACAGCTTATACCCGGGAATTTATGTAACATGAAATACTTGTCGGATCAGTGGCGGTTGTTGGAAATTCAGCTAATGAAATACCCCTTTGCTCTATTTAAAGTGCCTATTAAAACTATCTCCACTTTGTAGGATACCATGAGTGACACTGCAGTTATACTCCACAACAGGAAGGCCTGTAGATTACCCATCATCCCCCCTGCCAAATATGCTCAGGTGGACTGAATAGGATCCCTAGCAACATGTGAGGAAATTGCCTTGCCCAAATTGGATTGCCAACTCCTATAGAGCCTAACATGCCTGAATATATCTATCCACAATTGAGAAAAATGACTTCCCTTGCAGGTGAAATTTAGGTTCAATCACCAAGCAAGTGTGGATTGTCAAAAAAGGCCCTTCCAATTTGAACTATTTTGAATTTCCTATGTCGCGAATGATGGCACTGATGGAGCAAATTGTCAGAAGCTTCTACAAAAGTAGATACAGGATTTAGAAAGAGAAGGAAATGCCCCATTTACCTGTCTTGGTTGTATGTTTTTCAAACCTAAACCTGATAACCATTTGCATTCTTGGCCTTGGAACTTACTTGTTAAGATGATTCTAGTAAACCTAATCCAAAGAAATGGGCAAGGATATTTTCCTCAATTGTGGACCTGTGAATTTATGAATGTTTTTTTTTATTCTCACAATATTTGACAGTTGAAGACGTTTGGTTGACTTTTCTTGACTTTGTCTCATGTTTCCTCAAAATATGTGTCTAATGTTTTCCTGGTTTACCTTTTAAGCCATTTACAAGTTGCAGCTATATTGGATATGTTTTCTTTACAGATAACATTGATATTTTTTTTTAGCTTTTGCAGCGTGTTGCAGAGTGAATATGCCTATCATATCTGACCTGATGAAATCACCAATTTTAGTACTTAAGAAATTGAACAGGTTTTGGTAATTTCTAATCTAAAAACTGGCCACAATATGGTGTGTGCTTATTAGAGCATGAGCATTGGGTTGAATATGGTATTTGCCCTTTTTTGTACAGTACACAACACATATTTTAAGGTGACCTTGCATATAAGATGCACCCAGACTTTGTGGATTTGGTAAAGATTTCCAAGAAATATATAACTTTTGTGCTAATCATTTATGGATAATCAAAATTCCAAAAACTATGGTAGCTAACAGCCCCCTAAATCCTTGCCTTATATGTGAGATTGTAAGTGAATGAATAGTACTGGGTCAAATACTTTACCTCGCTCCCCTCTCTCCCCTCTCTAACCTTATGTCTCCTATAAATTTCGCCTCTCCCCATTTATCCTTTCTGATGATGATATTCAATGATAATGGGAAGTAACCAATATATCTTTGAGAAGAATTGGATGCATACGACAAGGGGACTGTGTGACTGATGTTTGCACATTCACTTTCAGGGTGTCTATGCAGAGACTAAGTGAGGTGAGCCTAGTTCTGTCTCTCCAAGCCCAATGCTTTGGCAATATGGGGTACCTCCAGTCACCAAAAAGCACCAGATTACTCAAGTCTGAATTCTCCAGTTTAACACACATGTCCATGGCACAGTTTGAAACTTTATAAATCAACATTATTCTCAATATCTCCTTTATAATTCTAGATTAGATACAAAAATGTGTGCCTCATCTGAGACCGAATTGATAATGCACTATTCTACTGTATTATGGAACCTCTGGAAGAAATTATCAAAAAAAAAAATGTAAATTTGTTGGAAATACTTCCTGCTAAGCTACTTAGCTTTGGCGTACCTGGATTGAATGTGCATATTTTCTGAGTGGCATTCCTTTCCTCCTTGTTGTAGTGTGTAGGTGTGATTTCTATAGGTATTAGGTAGATATCTTGACTTAGAAGTTATCCAGGATAGATGATAGAGAGGTGAATATCATAGAACATGTAGTAATGTGTATGTCTAGAACAATGCTAAAAGATAGGTTGGATGTTGCCCAACACATAGCAAGTAGGCAAATACCTAGCCTCTCTTATAGAATGTTCTCAAGAAGTGTCTAGGGTACTCAAGTCTTGGTTACTTTAACAAGGATCACCATGCAAAGTATGAGATGATCTTGGGGATGAAGTGTAAGAAGAATATAACTTAGATAAAAAAATTCTATTATGTGGTCAAGATCCTAACTAATTATAAAAAGAAGTGGTCTTTTGCTGTTTAGAAATATGCATATATTTGTTTATCATTTCAAAAGTCTTTTTAAATATCTATCAATTGTTATAGACATTGTGTTGAAATATTAATGTGTGTTTGCATATTTCTCATGCTTTTTGCCTGGAATTCACTATTTGTGGTTTTGTTGTATTGGAAAATAAAGTACCCTTTGCCCACCCTCATGGCATAACATCACCTTGAATGGTTCACTCACAAGGTCTTTTTGCAGTGAATTAGTATGTATTGGTGTTTAGATGGAGATGAAGTGGGAAAAAGTGTAATTTCAGCTGCCTTTTAGAAGTGTTAAGACAATCCCTCATGCTAGTCAAGTGTTCATCAATTTAAGGATAAGTTTCCATTTCAGGAAGTAGGTATATCAGTAGCTTTTAAATACAATCTTTGGTTCCTAGTAAATAATTTACTGCTCTTTATCTTGTAGAGCTCAGGCTTTCGAGGGCACCAGCCATTGAGCACTAGTACCCGTCGCCATCACTCTGCAGGTCCAGCTGGCGCCGCGGCCAGATCTCAGTTTCGGGTAGGATCTGCAGGAGGTAACATACACACCAACCATGGTGGACATGTCTACTATCATTGACAGGCCTTTTGATGTCATGGATCACTACCAGGCTCCTCATTTAGTCACCAGGACAGACTCTTCAGTATCATGCTAAAGAAAGTGTCTTCCCTGCGAGGGAAGAAATGTCTGTATATACTATGTCGTCACATTGTAGGACAGGTTTTCAATAAGCGAGCTTCTTGTATAATTGCAAGGGGTGAGAGGATGTTGAAATATTGCTTAACCAATCAAAATGAAAATCGAGTAAGGACTTATGTTATATAAAACCCGGGGCAGTCCTACCTCCAAATCTTTAAGCCCAAAGGCACTAAAATGTGACAATGCATTCAAGCTACTTGTCCAGGCAATAACTGCCTAAGGTATTTCTGAGAAAATATTATGTCAGAACAAAATAAACTCACCATAGGCTCTTACAAATGATTTGATTCAGTGTTGATAGGGTATCCATATGCATTAAACTATAATTTATGATATATCAAAGGAAATGTGTAGGAATATGACAAATGTGCCTTTATGCACTATATAAAAGGTTTATGTGGGTATCAGTAAGGTTGTCATTAGTGTTTTCTGTTCAGACTCTGTCTGCTCTTGCTCTAGTTCCTATTCTCGCCACTCAGGGCTCCACCTGCACATGAGTTCCCTGCTGTTGGAAGCATTTTGTTGACATTTTACAAAATACAAAAATACAAACGTACAAACATGGAGTAAACATTGCCTATATTTGTATGCCTTTCCTACAATCCCATGCAGGAACTACTGTAATTCCCCATATATAAGCCATGGGTGATTCATTCATGGAAGAGATGTAAAGTGCGGCTTATAGTTTTATCCCCTCATTGTGTGGTGGTGCACATAATACCATTTGCATTGCATTAGAATAGGGTGTTTAAAGTCTAGCCTTGCATCCAACGTCCTTATACGTGGGGTTTCATGCCATGGTAGAAAGTATTCCTACACAGGGCTGCTTTCAAACAATGACGAATTTACAATAATCTTATTGGTTGTGAAGTGTTTAACAGATCATTTTGATATGTCTGAAAGGTTGCATACTTGTTTTCCCAGATGACATATTTTTGTAGGTTTCTCAAGATTTGCCCAACATTCTAGTGCTAGTATCATATCAATATACTAAGATTTAATGTGAGGACAGTCTACAACATTAACTAGTGCAGACCCTTGCCCAGTTCTAACTTTATGATGAGAAGCAATTCCTGATACTGTGGATATATGTTGTCTTTAGCCCACAGTTTGTGAGTTGTTGATTGAGTGTACACAGCCTTGTAGTCCACAACAGCATTGTCCTACAACCTAGTCACATGGTTAAGTCCAAGAGTGGTCTATGTACATAAATACATTGTATATAGTTATATATACAAGATTAATATCATGTGCTTTAATATAAATTAATGTTTGTAGGTATCTAATAAGCCAGAAAGAAGCAATTATTTTTGCATGTAAATACTAATTCTACATCAGCACTTGAACAATGCATAAATATTCTGTGATTTTCTTTGTAAATTAAAATGTTAGCCTCCGTCCACTGTTTTCTAAAACAAACGCATAAGCATCCGTCCATTTGAATTGTACAATGTATAAATGTATTTAGAATGCAACAGAGCTGTTTGTTTTTTCTGCCTCTGTTCTATTTTGTGTACTTGTATTGTCAGTGTAAATGCAAAGTATCCTGTCAATTTTGAACATTTTAATATTTATTGTGACAATCATTCCATGCATAAACAATAGAATTGTATATTGCTCAATCAATAGAAAAGTTTATACCTAGGCATATCAATGCTGCTCAGTATACATTGGATACCAAAGGTTCTAATGGAACAAAAAGTAAATTTTATTTCAAATTTCTTAAATACAAAGATTCAGGAATTAAGTTACTATATTGGCTCTAATGGGAATAGAAACATTGAAATAAGTACATATGTTGTTACTCTATTACTTGTAATGTATATCAGATGTCTTATCTTATATGGGAAAAAAGGACTGATAAAACTGATCTGTTTACATTATAGCAATGTTGATATATTTACCCATCTGATCACACATCAATATAAACTTGGTATTGATGTACATCTTCAGATGGAGTGACTGAAGGTGAAACAAGTTAAAAATTCTTATAATCAGTTCGTTCTAAGTTCATTATAATTTTTAGTACCATTCCACATAACCTTTTACAGAGTTGTATGTCAAAAGAAATCATAATGTGATACCTGTTATATTCATGTAAATTATATCAATAAGTCATTCCAATTATTACATAATTCACCAGATATCATATTATGTTTAAAAGTGCAAAATGTATTTCGCTTATTCATATAATATAAGTATTTTTTCTGTTATGTCTTCAAATTTATTTCTAGTCTATTCATCATGTCTACATTGATATTTGGATACTGTAGTATCGTAATCTCGCGCGTATAAGGCACGTCTTATACCAAGTTACACATAGGTCTTTGAATTTTGAAAATTCATTCGGTAGAACCAAAGTTATGAATTTTTCATTTTTTTGAGAATTTTCCAAAACTCTAGGTGCGCCTTATATGCAGGCTGCGCCTTATACGCGGGAGATTACAGTACCTCATGTACAGACATGGCTTAAAATATGTGACACCCTGGTCACCCTGTGCTCTTTACAAGACCTTCCTAAAGACTGGGTGTCTAAAATGACCAAAAATACAGATAGGACAACCCTTATCTATTTTCATTGTCCAGACCTTTAGCAAAAAAAAAAAAAAAGGGTAGAGCAACCTTCCCAAACAATTCAGAAGAGTTTCATAGTCACAATATTAGCCAATTTGCCAGATTTTGAGGGTCTTACTCTAGCATCAGCCTAAGTGAGCTTGGTTTCGCCATTGGCCAGTGGCTATCATCATCCCTGTACCTTATACTCTAAAATTCCAGGGTTAGGGTGAGGTTGGTGTATAGGGTTTTACACCAACATTTTCCTGAACTGAAATTGCACCTTAGAATATAAGTTAGATACAGGATCCCCTTATACATGAGGTATTGCAGCAGTCTCATTACAGATCACCCTTGTATGTTTTGAACTGTATTTGTCCAAACATAATGGTCATTTTCAACACTCATTTTGCTTGTGATATTCTAAAGATATACACCACTTGCACAGTTATTTCAACATGCACATGTACACTATGCTCTGGTCAGAAAGTGTCTTATCAATTTTATATGGACACTAGGAAATTCCATTATCCCTTTAGATTTGGCATTTAGATGTCCAAGTATTGATATCATTTACCAATTGTCTAAATAATTGTAAATTATCATGATTAAAGGTAACAAATCCAATTCATTCAAAGTTAACAACCCGAAACTATTGAGATTGAACCTATATTTTGGATTTTGGGACTATTCATTCATTTCCTTCTCCAATAGTACATCTAGAATCGTGGAAGTAATTTTCCAGTCATCATATCAAATGAATAAGTGTGAGCCACTTTCTTTTGTTATATAAAAAGTATACATATCTGTGTCAGTAAATGACTATTTATTATACATGTTTGTTATCTGAAGTGATTTGTGATGTCCTTTATGTGATCTTGTCTATGTCCACTCCGTCCAAGGCCTTGCCTCCCAGTGCCATATGCAGTTCTCATAGTGGCCTTTTTAATGTGTAGATGCATATCATAATAAAGAGATATATTGTCCATTACAGAATTCTCTTAATTTTTTACAAGATAGTCATTACTACCGGTAAGATCAATAAAAGAAGCCTTATAAAGGTTTGTGAGATCAACCCCTGTGGTACCTTACATGTATAAGATTGGCAAGAGTTGAACATGTGCCAAAAGTCAATTTTTGGAAGTATGAAACTTTCTTAACTGACTCATCCCTATGAGCACCTGACCTAATATCTCTATTTCACTCTTGGGCATATAGCCAAAATTTGAGCAATAACAATGTTTCCCAATACATCTGCCATGGGGTATGCTGAATCACAACTTCCGGGGTAGGTTGAACCACCCCATGTGGTGCCATCTAGTGTGTCAATTGGTATACTTAAAAAAAGGAGACCATCCTGTTTTTATGATGACTCCTGATGGTAGGCATTTTACTGAAAAAAATGACCTAGGTATACCCAGTAACACATCTGCTAACATTAAGGCAGGAAGCAGCCTTATGTCCTGCATTGTATGACATCATAATTGGTCAAAATACACCATATCATATGCTGTATTAGATATGCCTAGAGGCTGTTGTAAACCGGTTCCTAATTACAATACCAAAGTGTACATTTTGATTCTATCATAAAGGATACCTCAGTTGGGTTATCTAATGCTAATTATCAAAGGAAATATCCAAGTAGTGTCAATGATACATGTATGGTATCATTTGTTTTAAGATGAGCAGTGTTGTGCAGCCATTTTTTTATGCATTTGGGACGTCATACAATGCATCAGGTAGGCCTGTGTTCTGCCCTTCTGCTAAAAGATATGTTACTTAGTATGCCTGGGTCATTTTTGAACTCGAAAAGAGTTATAGGAGACGACTAGGGTCCTCTCATTTTCAGTCATTTTGGTGGTGCGAATAAGTTTTAAAAAAGATGGAAATTTTATATATAAGAGGGAGAATTACTTATTAAATGTGTAGTGTCATTAAAGGAGGAGATGTAGGGGTCTTGCAGGAAAAGGTATTTCAGTACCAACTATTGTAAATTTTGAGTAATTGTCTATATTCTACAGAGTCAGTTGGTTGGCAGCCATAAGACACTTTTTGCCTCCAATGGTGAAGGTATATGATGTTGATCCATGTATCAACCTTCCTGCCTTTTTTGGCGATGTGGTGCGAATAGCACAGTTTTGGCAGGAGTTATGCGAAAAGTGGCTTGGTGGTGCGAATGACCTGGGTGAGTAGCATCTAGTCGTCCAAGCAGATGTCTTGTGAAAGTATAGGACTATAACACTACTTAACACCTGCTTGGAGTTGGTTCCTGTCTGTGAATGGGAGTGCTGATGTCAGACCACAAGCTAGACTTGCTCAAGGCTATTGATTTAATTCTGGAGAAACAATGTAATGGAAAAGACTATCAAGTATAAAGGGGCCAGAGCTTTGGGACAGCAGATACAAGCAACATTACCTGCATTACTGACCTTGCAAAAAACTACAATTTTGATTTGATTCAAATATGATATGAACCTCAAATCAAAGAATTTATGGTACATAACAACTGCCAAAAAATTTAAATTTTATTTCTTTTTGAGTTACAAGCAATGCACATTGCTGCCCTATATTAGTAAAAAGCCTACCAAAAGAAGGCATAATGAAAATAGGATGGTCTCTTTTAAGCAAGTTGGATCCACCTTAGAATCATGCCACAGAGCTAGGGCATGACTGCAAGTGCTCAGTGTGGGAGGAACACTAAATAGTGTAAGTTGTGCAAACCTCTGTTCATAATCATCTGTAGCTATGATCAGCTCTAGCTGTTCAATGATCAATATATCACCATGATGGATCTAAGTGCTATGAAGGCTTTGAGAAAAGATATAACCTTTCCATTCAAGATAAATCAAGAATAATCTTCCAGCCACACAGTTTGACTTTTTAAATCCACCTACATAAATCAAAGGACCTATAATCTCTCTTCCCTTACCAACCAAACAATATCTGAGGTGGGCCTATATATAGGAAGTGTAATACATGACACACTTATACCTGAGGGAAGCCAGAAACCATCTTCATTTTGACCCAAAGAGGAATTTATGGCAATTATATATGCGAAGGAACTGCGGATATATAAGGGTATATTTCGCCACCAGATGGACCCACTGTTCCCACCACATCAGGAGGCCGTTTCACCGCGTCCAGGTGGACGTCCGCATTCCTTTGACGGAGTCCGTCTTCTGAAAAACCGTTTCTGCTCATTATTTTAATTAAATATATTACCCTACACGGACCTCCGCGAAAAACCACGGACCTCCGTCTTTTTTCGCGGACTTTTCACCGTTTCAGCTCACAACGCGGACCCTAACAAAGTCCACCTCCAGTCCGTCTTATGACAGAAAAAGGCGGAGGGGTAAGGTACCAGTAGGTGACCCAAGACGGACCCTATTTAAGCCACTTTCATGTCCGTGACAACCAAAATATCTAATTTTATGTCCGCCTTACATTTTACCCACCCTCCCTGAACTTGATGGGAGCGACCTTGACCCGACCTTTGACCCCTGACCCTTAGTCGCAGAACATTCAACTGGCTGTCACAACATGGGGAGGTATTATGTTCTTTGTGTCAAACGGGAATTCTACGAGAGGCGAGATCCACTCTCCTTCTACACAGAAAAGAAATTCCTGCAGAGATATAGGCTCACGAAAGCAGTCACCAGACAACTGATAAAGAACTATGTGGCCTACCTTCCACCAAAGCGTAGGATCTTGAGAGGGGTCCATGCTGTCCCACATAGGATTCGAGTGAGTGCTCATACATTGTTTTACTTCTACTGTTTTCATGTCTTTAAAATAAAGCCCTCCTCCTTTCCCTTCTTTTCTTAAGGCCATTCTAAGAAGAAATACATTTTTAATGTAAATGTGTTTAACCTCCAACTTTCTAACTGGTTTCCCCCTGTCTTTTTCTCCCGTTAACCTCAAGAAGCAAGTATAATATTTCATGTTTATTTTCCTCTTCAATTTCATAGCTCTATACCCCTTCTTCTTGTTATATTTTTTAAATTCAGAAATTATTTAAGTTAATTCTTTTTTTCAGTTCTGTATAGCAATTCGGTATTTTGCTACTGGGGCCAACTATTGCACCATAGGAGACTGCCACGGAGTTTCCCGTTCTACCGTGTGCAGGTCCGTGCAGGAGATCACGGATTACTTCCATGACGCCCTGGAGGACTATGTGGTATGGCCTGACACAGTCCTAGACAAGAACAACAAGTCTGTTCTCTTCCTTCGTGAGAAAAGTAAGCCAGGGGTCTTCGGGTTGGTGGATGGTACCCATGTTCCTATCGAATGCCCTAAAGGAGTGGTTTCTGATGAAAATCAGTACTACTGCTACAAGGGGTACTACTCCATAAATACCATGGTGAGATTTTATTTAATTTTAACATGTTACAGTCTTTCTGAGAGTATACAAAAACTTTCTTCTTCGGGTTTTTGAACTTAGCCATGAACTGATATAGCATGATGTACAGTCCTTTTCTCTATCTTGTTGTTCTTTTCTTTGTGAAGATCATCTGTGACTGGGACTGCATTATAATGCACGTCAATGCGAGCAACCCTGGGTCGTGCAACGATGTGTATGTCATGAATGGATCACAAGTCAAATACCTGGGTGAGAGGGGAGACTTCAGTGGGTTCTTCCTACTGGGAGATGGAGGGTAAGATATTATTAAGCTCTTCTTTACCTTTGCACTGTGTCGTAAAAAACAAATTCTACAGAAGACTGAAATTTATGCAGTGTATATTATAATGAAATATATTTATTTCTGTTCCTTATTAGGGATATCCTCTTAATGTTATTTCTTTTTTCCAAAGGTACACTTTGACAGACTACCTCTACACCCCCGTCAAACCAGAGGTGACAGACGAGGACGTGAAATACAATAAGTGGCACAAGAAGACACGTTCCAAGGTAGAGAGGACAATAGGCCAACTTAAGCAGAGGTGGAGGTAAGATATCACTGTACCTTTATTTATTTAACCATATCAGTTTCTAATTTATTGAAGGCTATGGTCAAAAAACAATTCTTTTTTCCCTCTTGCAACTGACTCAATACTTTAAAAAAATTAATTTTTCTAGGTGTCTGGACTCGAGCGGGGGATACCTGATGCACTGTCCTTTCCGGGCAGCCTGCATAATTGAATCGTGTGTGGCCCTGCATAATGTCGCCAGGATCGCCAAGATCAAACTCCTGCGGGACTTCCCGGCTAAGGACAACTTCAAGAGGAAGTTTCCCCCCATAGATCAACCTGAAAACGTAGGCCCCAAGCCACGAGTCACCTTCAAAAACTTGAGAGAGGAATACATTCAGGATCATTTTGGGAGGCACTGAAATATTTTCCTTTTAACCTAGAAATGTTTTAATGAACTGAGAAGCACAACAATAACCTTATATAGATTGGTTTTTGTTTAAAGAGATTCTCCATTTATTTAAGGCATGTCGAGCCAAGAATGAAATACTCCTTGTCTATATTCTATATAATAAATTAATGTGGATATGTTTTTAGTACACTTAGACGTGAAACATCTTAACAAATGATATGTACATATTTTCTCCATGTCCTAGGTCTTTTACATACGTTTGGGTTAAATGGAACAAGATAAAAATTAAATGCACTTTTAATAATCAATTATTTGTCGGCTGTTCCTGTTATCTATATATTTCTAGACTATCCCATCTCTCCTCGTCTGTAAACTCTGATAGAGCTTCACCTTTTTCTTACATTAAAATAACGCCCACATGCATAAGAATACAAAATGTTATCTTCTTATTGACAGACTAAGCATTATTTATTCTGGAGAAAAGTGACATGTTCTGTCTATCATACATACACTTTTACTAATACTACATCGTCACACTGAGGTGAACAACCTTATTTCAGGACATGGACATAAAACCTGAGTATAATATTGACTTACAGTTATCCTTTTTTTCTTTGAAATTGTCAACGAACGTAATACTTTTTGGCACAGACAAGAATTAGCACCTTTTTGGCTTAACATATATGAACCTTAACGTAGCAAAGCAGTTAAACCTTTAACAAATATGAGTCTTCATAACATGATCGCGGATGTCCATGTTCACATTTGGAAGTCATGCAGTTGTTTTTTTATGCGGAGCCTTTTGGACTTACGCATAGGCATTTCGTCCCGGTCAGAAACTGACCCAGCATCATCCGTAGATTCCACTCCCCCTGCAGACTTTGCATCTTCCTCTATGTGTCCACTTCCTTCCCCTGCAGCTTTCGTGTGACCTCTTGTGTTTGTGTCCCCTCCTTCTGTAGGTTCTTCTGCTCGTGTTTCAGTCTGTTCCTTGTCCCTTCCCTCAAATTGTTCTTGTTCCATAGCGGTGTCTTGGACTATAACGAAGTCATCGCTCGATTTAACTGTGAACGTGGGTAGACCAAGGCCGTCGTTGCTCTCTGTGGCCTCCTGACATATAGCTGCAAATAAAAACAATTAGGAACACATGATCCTTGTATTGAAAAGTAATATCACAAAGGGGTCCAGCAGGGCTAGATGTGCATCTTCAGTTTGTTTTTAAGACATCAAATGTAGATGAACATTTTAATAATAAATTCTCATACTATTTTCAAATCTTTTTATGTTCTACGTTCTACGTAAAACAGAGAAGAATCTAACTATGTGTCATGTGCAGATAATTATATATATTGACTCACCTGCGCCTGGAATAATGAGAGGAGCGGAAATATTTCTTGAAATAGAACCTGTCTCTTCAAACACCTGCTCTGTTGTGTGGTAGTTGGCGACTCCCTCTTCTGCAATATCAGATGATACAACATAGTATAGCTTTACAGATAAAGTACCAAATATCTATTAGAAGAAAATAAATTCCCATTCTATTCAAACGAGGTGAGGTAGTCCGTATCCAACAAGGCCTTATAGACGGAGTTGAAAGCAGAGAGGCCTCACCTAGGTGAAGACGAGGGAAATTTGTTCCCTGCTCATGGACATTTGCATTTATATCATGGTCTATGTGATGGTGGTATCAGCCTTTACTTAATTATTAATTTCAGTCTTTCATGACTTGGATTCAGCAAGCTATGACGGATTATTTTTTGCAACATAAAAGCATATTATAATATCCAGCACATAGCTGTAGGAAACTTATCATTCAATTACTTTTTATGATAGTCTTACAGTAAATTATTTTGGTTACATGTTTAATGTGGGCATGGGTTATCAAATAGTTCTTAAATTTTACCTGTGTATGGGTGAGTCAGGAAGGCAGACACGCCGTTATTCTCTGAAGTAGTATCTTCCTCGGGCCTTTCAGTACCCTCCTCATGGTTTTCAGTCCCCTGTCCAGGCTTATCGGGCCCCTCCTGAGGTAAATCAGTCGACTTCACTGATACGGGACCTGGAGTCTGCAATGTTCCTTCCTCTGTTTCGGTTTCGACACTGCGGACGGACGGAGCTGAAAGAGAAAGACAGTCACTTAATATCCACCATAACTATAATTTAACCAAATAATTATTTTCTGTATTGTTTTAAGGCGATTTAATTCAAAGTGAAACTATTAATTAAATTCATTTTCTGTTTTTAAAATGTTCTTGAAATAAAAAGGTATACCTGTTAAAGTCAACGAAAATTATGTTATCTCACCTCGTATTAGGTTGTGGTCAAAAGAGTAAGTCACAGCCTGGTTCAACTTGTGAACAGTCGTGGTGACTTCCTTCAGGATATCATCCACAGTCTGTACTGTTCTCATACCTGTGGAACATCTTTGCTGCAAGTGGTCAACATTAATTATTAAACCACTGAAAGACTGTGAGAGGGAGGCGACGGAGCCCTGCATGTGGACCACCTCAGCGTTCATCTTTCCTTGAGACTCAGCGACCTTCTCTGTATTTTCTACCATTTTCTCACTCAATTTTTCCAAGGCCTTTACAAGTTGAACCTGTTTAGTTACAATGGCATTGGTTAATTGAGTGTGCACATTTCCTAAAGCAATGGTATCTTCTTCAGCTTCTTTCCTCTGCTCCTCAATATATTTTTCTTGGGCCTTTAACATAGAATCTCTTTGTTCCCTCACACAGCGTGCTGTCTCATGTGAATGCTCACGGAGGGCCGCAGTTATTCCACTCGTAACTCCTTTGAGGGACTTGACCATAATAGAGGCAGTTTCTTGGGTATTTTGTGCCAACTCGTCCTGATGTTTCATAAGAGCTTCACACAGTTTTTTGTTGTGGTCCATGATAAGGTTCCTTGTTTCCTCCATATCTAACTGGATTTTATTTTTTAAATCAGACCTGAACATGGCATCACACCTATTTTTTGACATGTTATTTAACGATGGGAGCGAATCATCTGGGTTACCATAATCAAGTTTTCTCCTTTTACTGTCTGATGTTTCCGCTGTCAGGTCTACTATGGAATCTGTTTTCCTTTTATTGCCAGGACTTTTGTCCATGCCTTCCTTGTATTTGACTGCTGGGGTGCTGGTCTTAAAGACAGGAGACATCTGCATTTCTACCCCCGATATATCCCCTTCTGCCATAAGTTCAGTGAAAGACGGTGGCCTAGTACGCTGTCTTTTGGTGGCGGGTTCAGAGGTATCGTCAACAGGCTTTGGCTCAGATATAGGGACCACTTTTTCAGGTTCTTTTCGAGGTGGAGGTTTTTCTAATACCTGTTTGTATACAGAGGAAGAAGGCTTCTCAATGTTCTTTGGTATAGAAGAAGTAGGTGGTTTCTTTGGGGTATTTCTAGTAACTATTTTCTTCACCTCCTTTAAAAGCTCATTTCGTCTGTCAACTCTCTCTCTAGCATGGGGAGACAGGTCCTCCTCTGGTGGCTTTTTCTTAGACTGAATACCCTTTTTCTTATCATTCTCTCTTTTGTTGAAAAGAAGCATTTTTTGTCTTGTAACACTAGCGGGCGGGGGAGTTCTGAGGTCGTCGTCATCTGCCAACGAGGTATTGGGTTGCTCAACGACTACCCGAGGTAGAAGGGATTCCCCGTCTTCATGTCTGTAATGATCCACTGATTGGAAAACGTCCTCCTCCTCCACAGGTTCATTGTAATCCTCCTCATCCATCAGTGGATCTGAAGGAATAAAGTGACAAACAGTATTTATTTATTTGTTTTTAACTTAAAGCATGTAACATTTTCTCAGACTAACAAGTATCTACATAGAAATGGCAATCCATGTTCCTATGTTCTATTACAACACATATACACATTGTATTATATCATAGGCTGTATGAAAATATATCATATTCTTCTCCGTGAAGAAATAAAATACAGAAGGTGGACCCATTTTATGATATAGGACAGAAAAAATTACTCACCGCCTTCCTCGTCCGTGGCCAGTAGATCGCCCTCCATCACAGCCTTCATGGCATCACTGGGCATGGCTAGATTCCCATAGTCCTCCCGGTTGTCTCTCTCAGGATCGTAACATGACCACGCCTGGTCGGTCCTCCCTCCCCCTTTGAGGTTAGGCGGCTGCATGCCGGGTATCCCTTGAAATAAATGAATCATCTTTTCATGTAATTGGACATGTAAGAAGTGTCAGAACAACAAAGACCCATTTTCGCAATATAAATATGAAACATAAAAGAATTGTACATTTAATTTGTTTTTCTTATGAAGAGAGTTGGCGGATGACAGAGGAATTAGGATTTGTTTTTTCATAAATATATGGACATATAGTTAATAGATTTTTCCATAGGAAAATAAAAATGTATGCCAGAAGGCCAAGTACTTTGATATAAGCTTACCTAGTACTACATCCTCCCCTACCCAATCCAGTATAGCCTCTTCGAAATCGGTTAAGTAGTCCTTTTCCTCTCGTTGCCCACTACCACTTCTGTATTTATTGTCGACGTACTGCCTCTGTCCAAAAAAAATAGAGAAATAGCATAGCATTTAGGGACTCGGAAACAAAAAAGAAGAAGAAGTTTAGATGATATGGTGCCTTTTAATTTCATAAATATAAGAAGATGACATATATACATGTTAAGACATACAGTATATAATGGGGAGAAGAGTTAACAGGTTAATATATGCTATTATGGTATAACGTATAATGTAAATATATATTATATATATATATATATATATATATATATATATATATATATACATACATACATATATATAATTCAAAGCAGACCTACCTTTCTTTTGGCGTCTTGGCTGAAATACAACAGCTTATCTTTGCATTGTTTGACCTTCCACTCACGTTTTCCTATGGACTCGACATATTCTGAAAAAAAAAAATTTGTTACAGTAACAGAAAATGTCTGATAAAGTTAAACTGTATGGTCAAGAATACACTAAAAAAATGTACAGTCACAACTGTATACAAGGCAAATCTTAAATGACAATAAATACCTTTTCTTTTTATGAAGTATAAAACATAAAACAAAATATATGATTTATAAGTGGATACCCATGTCAAAACAGAAAATAAAAAATTATAGTTACCCGCTAACTCCTCCCATGCTAACTTCTTCATCGTCCTTCCGTCTGAGCTTGCCTTGAACTTTCCTTTTAATATAGGTTTCAGGTGGTTGGCTCCCCAGATAAGAGCCTTAAGTTCAAGTTTGTTCCATTTCTTAACTGTGGAATCGGTGGAAGAAGCAGTAGAAACATTTCCAGAAATGTTACCGCCACGTCCACGACCTCGGGTTCCTCTAGCACCTTGTGAGCCTCTACTTCCTCTGGTTCCTCTTGCACCTCGAGTAGCTCCCCTCCCTGTACTGCCAGAGCCTCGAGGCCTACCCCTTGGCCTTGTTGCCCCACCACGGCCTCTCACAGATTGTCCCCGACCAGAAGGAGCAGAGAAACATTCTTCATCGTCTGTAGGGACATAGTCAGGGTCACACAAAACATCGTCCTCCTTGAGAGGAGGCACAACAGGTCTGCTGGGTCTTAAACCAAAATGAGATGGGTGCTCTGAACTAGGAGCTTTACCTTTCTGTCTTTTTTCAGATATTCCACCTTGAGACTGCTCGCGGAGAAGATTTCTGCGGTACTTATACACCAGGTAATCAATGTCTGCCTCTACCCCGATTTCCCCTTGAGCTTTCTTGCGGAGGAGTGATTTTTTGAATTTATATACCATATAAGCGATGTCCTGATCTGCACCCATTCCGGGAAAGTCACCGGGTTTTAGTAGATCCTCATCGTAGTTTTCCTCGAACTCATCTACTTCCTCGTCTTCGTCATAGTACAGGTCTTCATCCTCCTCCGCCTGGCGGGACGACTGAAAAAAATAATTAATAAAAAAGCTGAACTCATATCTGGAAAACTGTAGCCCTTTATTCACTACAAATGCTAGACGCTGAACGCCGACCAAAAAACACATTCTATATACACTATAAACTGACTGACACACTTAGTTCGACAGATTACCATACACTACGTGTCAGGGTACATCTTGCACACAAAATTGGCTGACTTTAACTCACCTTTTGAGCAGCTTTCGGCATTTTATTTTATTGTCGAAAGAAAACGGCGTCTCCCGGAAGGTGGAGGCGGCCATTGACATCCCATAATTCATGACGTCACAGGGGATTCCCGGAGAAACCCCGCAAAAAATCACGGATGAGGCGCAAGTACCTTACATGAAAAATAATAAATTAAATGAAGGCGAGGGTAAAACGCGGACGTCCGTGTTCAAGAGTCCGCCTTCTGATAAAAGGGTCCGTGTTCTTTTTTTTTTTAACGGAGGGGTGACGGAGTACGAACAGAAACAGTTATGAAATAAAATAAGGCGGAGTCCGCGTCAGGGTCCGCCTTTTTAGTCCGTGTTCTTAAATAAAATAAAGTTCGCGGTGAAACGGCCTCCAGGTGGTGCTTCACCAATTTGAACAAAGGGGCTGACGCACAGACCTTTGGGTCTCAGCCATGGAAATACTTTTTCACTATTATTTTAATGGAGCATGGAATGCCATAACTAGCGTGCCCCGGAGGTATTGAGCAAAAAATCCCACGTATATCTTTAGGGGCAACCTCAATTTACGACATATAATAAAAACCTGCTCACATAACTAGCTACTATCGTTGTATATAAGCAAACCATACTCCCTCACTTGGATTATTGTTGTCTCCTATCAGACTCCACTAGACGCGATCCTACAAAGCAGCTACAAACACTCCAAAACCAGGCGCCTTATGAATTTGTTTGAAAGTTAAAATCCAGGATGCTAGCACTGAGGAAATTCAGATGAGGACAGACACTCCCAGATTAATCGACGGGAGGAAAGAGCTGCTTTGTAGCCTCATGTACAGAAAGTCCAAAAAATTCAGCCCCTTTCTTAGACTAAGGCCCACCCGCCCCAGCCAAAATTTAAGCTTTCCTCCGCGCTGCCATAGAACACAAATTTATAGGAAATCTATGTCCAGAGGGTCTAAGCTCTGGGATGACCTAGACATAATTACACAGAAATCTACAAATAAGGAGACATTTAAAAGAGCCGTTAAGAAAAAGTTCGGTACCAATATGCATGGTAAAAGAAAGCTACACTTTGCCAGGGCAAATAATTTCAGACCCCCATGAAACATAAGCCATGTAACACTATTGTTGTTACACTTACCTGCTCTTGAGTAACCTCTTAGAAACCCTAGCAGTCAACCCCCTTACCCCTCATAGACAACTAGCCCATGTCTATTTGGGAATGTATTGCGATGTCATTGTGATTGTCTATTTTGTACATAATCTGTCCGTCCTTTTCAAGGTCAATGTGTTATCGTGTGATCTTCATATCATGCTGTGTTCATGAGTCCGATTATGCTGTGTACATGATTCTGAATAATTCACTACTGTCTATATGTTCCTATATGTTCCATACACATTCATTACAGATTGTGGTTTATTATTCACCTGATTTATATTCTAACATAACGTCACTTGGTGCAGTTGCAATAAACAATTAAAAAGAGAAATATAAGCCAACATTAGCCCAATGTATCCTTGATACCTGGGTAATTACCTGAGTCATGGTGGTCAAGTGTGGTTCATGCAGTCATGATATCATGGCAATAGCAGAGCCCACAAAGGATTTGGCTAATGTCAGACCCTCAAAATTTGCAAAATGGCTAAAGATTATCATGCCACTGGATATCCAACCCAGAAAATACTTGGAAGTGATGTCCTTTTTCTGTCAACTTCTGCAGTATTGAAAATGGAAGAAGGCTGCCCTGTCTCAAAGAAAAGAATGGTCGGCTAATCCATTTTGCATTTGGCAAATCAAAATATGAACAGAGAATACAAGCCCTAACATTATCCATGCTTATGGACAAGTCCATTTCTCAATCATTTATTTTGATATATACTGATATGATTGTATCATGCTGTGAGTGGCTTATATCTATGTTACTGGAGAGGGGACAAGGTGAGTACTCTTCAGAATTGTTTATTTCCGCCAGATAGGTGTTTTACCTTCAACTTTCTCAGATATTCTACAGCAGATCAAACACGTCAATGTCAAATTTAGCCTCCTTTTGAGATTCATCTATCCAATATCCCCAAATTACCACAGGGCTGAGTCACCCTGAGCACTCAGTGCCTGGTACTTGTAGCTTGTACTGTCTTAACCTGGTTTTAGATCCTACGATTTCCGACAACTGAATAGCCATTATGGCATAACTTCTTTCTTCTTTTGGTTTTATACCATTTACATGCCAGTGCTTGGGTTATTTGGGTCTATGGGAGAGGCACCCGATTTACAGAAATTGACATTTTAGACTATCCAATATCCCAGTATCAGTTTCTGTCAACACAGATCAGACTCTAGCCTAAACTGTTTGACTTTGCTATCGACTATTTCTCATTGATTTCTTGTTTTTCTGACACGGGAAGAGCTGGACCAATGTCCGTCTAAATACTGAGACTGTCACGCAGTACAATATAAAGTTAATACTGTGGTTATTACAGAGAAGAAACTGTCACAGCCAGGAAGTCTGTATCTAACAGTCATGACAAAGGGCGGGCTAAATTATTGGGTAATGTAGTTATTACAAACACAAGGCACACCGCAAACATTGTCACAGTTAGACTGGACTTTCTGTTAGCATTCCTCAGTTGACCTGTTCCCTGATTAGCTCTGAACCTTCTCTGTAGGGAGATTTTTCTCATTGTCATTAAATTCAAGACCAGAATTATAAAGAAGGTATGACACTATATATAAATGCAATTATAGGTGAATGAACGACATCCACCATGGACCCATATCCCAAATAATAACAAAAATATGTACTCGCAACTTTGGCAATGTGACTGTTAATTATGGCAGGCACATTGATGAGACACATTAGAATAATTAAAACTGATATAATATATATATGATCCTAATATGCGTACAGTAGATATGGAGTTTTAAAGGCTGATAGAGAGCAATGGTGCTTTTAATTTGTTATTAACACTATCAACCAAGAAGAAATAAAAGATGCACTGAAATATGAGAAAGAAGAAAAGTGACGAAGCCATCTCATTGATAAGATGGGCAGTAGGTAATGTATTGGCTTTAGTGGTAAAATTGAACACAATAATGAAAGATTATCAAAAACCGCCAGGACTAGTAATAGCATCATGAAGACGGATTTCTTCATGAGGGAGCCATACAAGATGACAATAATAACCAGGCTGTTTAAAGTCAAATAGAGTTTGTTGATAAAAACTCAAATCATGTGAATAATTGGTTAAATAGTTGTCAGATACTGAACTGTCGGAAAATGTTTCATCCTCCATGGTGTTATCTATCAAGTAGTTACAGTTGACTTGATGGGCACACAATGATATCTGTGGAACAGCTATCCTGTTACACCATGGCACGCTCAGACATGTGAGCCAGCCTGCTCAATGGGCAGGTCTGTTGACTCATGAGGGACCACTGTCCCTGGGACTAATGATAAATACAGGTTGCCTCTAACAAGATGCTGGAGACAGCTAGTCTGAAGGGCTGGCCCCAGGTTTGGGGATATAAGCCTCCTCAGCAGGGGTCCAGGCATCATTCACAACCAAACAACTCTACCTGCAACTCCAGTTTCCATCACCAGCAGTAAGGACTCCTCTTCTTAGATAGACTATGCCCCACTAGGCATAGGACTACCCAATAGTAGCCAGAGGCTCTGCCCAACTTACTCCAGAAGGTAAAACAAACTTTACTTATACTTCCATTACACACAGGAGCTAGCAACCTAGCAACTTTATTGCGAAATTGCTATACTTGTATGATATACCATTTTATTATTCCATAAATTCTAACATATTTTGTATTAATCAAAGAATATCTATGAAATTAATACATAGGTTGGTTCTAAGAGCTATAAGAGCGCTCAAACTTTGTATAAGAGCGTTCATGCCCCACTGCACACCAAACCAAGTCAGTTAGACAGAGTTTATGACATCAAAGGGTCCGACCTAATGGTTCACTGCACAATATAATAAGAATAAGGGTCTCAGTGTGCGACCTCATGGTTCAGTGCACAAACTAATAACTTGTAAGTGAATGCAACCGGCCGTCACGGGTGCCTGAGCACCGCTGACGCCGTCATGAGTGTCTGAGCACTCTAAGGACTGAACAATGGGTTACATAAGCACGACGCCATAACCTTCCGGTCACTCTAGCGTCGCTCCTGAGCAAGCTAGGTCAAATATCAAAGCATTTATGGAAAGCCCATAATTAGACGGTCAAAATGAGCCCAAGATCAAGGCGGAACTCCCATTATTAAGGAAGTTATGCCATGGAGACTGAAAGGAGCTCCGAGTGCACTACAGACAAACCGGCGCAAATTACGCGCCTATCCAGCGGGCATTATAAACTTGGCATATTCAACTCCGCAATTACACGCGAAATTGTAAATTTGCACACTAAAATTGTCATTTATGTTCAATTTGCACGCTAAATTGAACATTGAATGCCAAAATTGCACACTATTTGCCAAATTGTATGTTGTACATAAAAATGGGAAATTGTACCCCAAAATTGATGTCACATGAGCAAATAAGCTCAGGTATGGTAAGATATAGAAACTCGGAAATGTACTTATACCCAGGAGAAAATTGTTTATACTGACAAAGCTCTACCACAAAAATTGCATTTGAAGCACTCCCCATTACTTCAAATCCTCTTACAAAACAGTATATAACTCCAAAATAAGGTAAAATTGTATAAATTGTACATTCCCTCGGCGAAATGACGGAGTTTCGCATTCTCTCGGGGGAGAGGGAGTATTCTATGATATACCATTTTATTATTCCATAAATTCTAACATATTTTGTATTAATCAAAGAATATCTATGAAATTAATACATAGGTTGGTTCTAAGAGCTATAAGAGCGCTCAAACTTTGTATAAGAGCGTTCATGCCCCACTGCACACCAAACCAAGTCAGTTAGACAGAGTTTATGACATCAAAGGGTCCGACCTAATGGTTCACTGCACAATATAATAAGAATAAGGGTCTCAGTGTGCGACCTCATGGTTCAGTGCACAAACTAATAACTTGTAAGTGAATGCAACCGGCCGTCACGGGTGCCTGAGCACCGCTGACGCCGTCATGAGTGTCTGAGCACTCTAAGGACTGAACAATGGGTTACATAAGCACGACGCCATAACCTTCCGGTCGCTCTAGCGTCGCTCCTGAGCAAGCTAGGTCAAATATCAAAGCATTTATGGAAAGCCCATAATTAGACGGTCAAAATGAGCCCAAGATCAAGGCGGAACTTCCATTATTAAGGAAGTTATGCCATGGAGACTGAAAGGAGCTCCGAGTGCACTACAGACAAATCGGCGCAAATTACGCGCCTATCCAGCGGGCATTATAAACTTGGCATATTCAACTCCGCGCATGCCCAAAATGGCGGTTATAAACGCATAAACGACTGAGATATGAGGGTCTGAAGATGCAGAACCGACCAAGACAATGGGGGGCATAGCGGCGTCCATGGGGGTCCTTTGTCCCCCTGTGACACTTGAAAGAGTCCCCTCAAACAATTGTAGAGTTAGGCAGATGCTGCTGGCTCCAGTCAGTCTGGAGGTGCTTTTCCAAGATTTGCTACAAATAGCCTGTCTGCACCTCCAGGAAGACAGATCACCAAGAACCGCTCTAGAGGTAACATCTCCAGTCATCTCCTGCTACCTGCTATACCACTGCACTATGGTGAAACTATGCTAGACAGGCATTGGTTTCCTACCATTAGTGGCCAGAGGCTATCTTCTTCAAGACTTCCACCAGAGGGTAAAGTTACTCATTATTACATTATTCCTCTAAGCAGCAGGTCAGGAGCTAGGTGTGGGAACCCACCTAGAAATATGCTGGACACTGTATTATTAATACCTCACAGGTGGAGTGGAACTGAACATTGTACTTTATAAATTACTGTATGTTTACTGTATGTACAAATTACCTACATACTAACTACTGTATGATTGATATTTCTTACATGTTGCCTAAAGCTGAATAAACCAGTGACAACTGGAAATAACACTATTTATTATGAGCCTGCTATATTTACTCCATACACCACTAGTCATATGATATTTCTCATATGACAACTTGATCATGCCAATCACTAGTATGACAAAGTGGTGGAGAACCAATACCAGCCACACACTCCTTAAATGGACACACACACACCCCCCCCACCCTGAACTGTCCACCGACACCAAGCTAGGCACTGCCACAGACACATGCCAGAATCTGGCACCTAACACCTCAAGTGCCACCACTGCATGAGCACACCAGGGAGGAGACTCACATCTCACTCCTGACACACCTCCACTGTCAATGAAATTATCAAAGTATTAGAAAAAAAAATTATATACACAGCCACTTGTTGATGTATAATATGAAAATCTATGGTATTCTCACAAAATCGATGATTAATGCGCGCATATACGCGCAAAATTGCGAAATTGCAAATTACAAATTGTAAAATTGTACAAATCTAACATTAATATACATGAATGCAGGTAGATAACTAAGACAGTTTTTGTACCCACTAGCACTTGTATACTATGCCAAGGTTTACTTAAAGTAACACACTTTAGGTATCCAAGAAAATTGTTGGAAAAAAATGAATGAAAAAAAAAAAAAAAATTTTTGTTGAGAAAATGGTTGACATAAAACATGTTTACTTAAGATACTCACCAAATAAATCTCTTTCAGGGACACATACTCAAAAGGCTAGGGGAAAAGTCAATTAAGCAGTGGCCCACTGCCGAAATTGCCAACTAATACACCCATATAGCAAAATCAATGAGTAACTCAGAGACAAACAAGCCTATTGTACATGAAGTACTTTGTTTTTCCGGCCCTCGGAAAAATTTGTCTCAAATCCCATAAATTGAATAGTGTAATCTAGATTGTACGTTTGTACCCAATTTGCACACAAAATTGTATGTTTGCACACCAGATTGTACACTTGTACCCAATTTTGCACACAAAGATTGCATGTTTGCACACTAGATTGTAAGTTGTATCCAATTTACATTTGAATTATATGTTGCACATTATACCGTATGTCTGTACCCAATTCATACACTGAAGTCAGATTTTTAGAAAATCAACATTTCTATGTGTATCCAAGCTGTACGCAAAACTATATATGTACATACAGAAACTATCAATTGAACGCAAAATTATATATTGGCATACTAAAACTGTCAAATGTACGCAAAAATTATATATTTGTACACCAAAATTGCCAAATGCACGCGAAATTATATATTTGCACACTAAAATTGCCAAATGTACGCAAAATTATATATTTGCACACTAAAATTACCAAATGTACGCGAAATTATATATTTGCACACTAAAATTGTCAAATGTATGCGAAATTATATATTTGCACACTAAAATTGTCAAATGTACGCGAAAATTATATATTTGCACACTTAAATTGCCAAATGTACGCAAAAATTATATATTTGCATACTGAAATTGTCAATTGAACGCAATCACACGCGAAATTGTAAATTTGCACACTAAAATTGTCATTTATGTTCAATTTGCACGCTAAATTGAACATTGAATGCCAAAATTGCACACTATTTGCCAAATTGTATGTTGTACATAAAAATGGGAAATTGTACCCCAAAATTGATGTCACATGAGCAAATAAGCTCAGGTATGGTAAGATATAGAAACTCGGAAATGTACTTATACCCAGGAGAAAATTGTTTATACTGACAAAGCTCTACCACAAAAATTGCATTTGAAGCACTCCCCATTACTTCAAATCCTCTTACAAAACAGTATATAACTCCAAAATAAGGTAAAATTGTATAAATTGTACATTCCCTCGGCGAAATGACGGAGTTTCGCATTCTCTCGGGGGAGAGGGAGTATTCTATGATATACCATTTTATTATTCCATAAATTCTAACATATTTTGTATTAATCAAAGAATATCTATGAAATTAATACATAGGTTGGTTCTAAGAGCTATAAGAGCGCTCAAACTTTGTATAAGAGCGTTCATGCCCCACTGCACACCAAACCAAGTCAGTTAGACAGAGTTTATGACATCAAAGGGTCCGACCTAATGGTTCACTGCACAATATAATAAGAATAAGGGTCTCAGTGTGCGACCTCATGGTTCAGTGCACAAACTAATAACTTGTAAGTGAATGCAACCGGCCGTCACGGGTGCCTGAGCACCGCTGACGCCGTCATGAGTGTCTGAGCACTCTAAGGACTGAACAATGGGTTACATAAGCACGACGCCATAACCTTCCGGTCGCTCTAGCGTCGCTCCTGAGCAAGCTAGGTCAAATATCAAAGCATTTATGGAAAGCCCATAATTAGACGGTCAAAATGAGCCCAAGATCAAGGCGGAACTTCCATTATTAAGGAAGTTATGCCATGGAGACTGAAAGGAGCTCTGAGTGCACTACAGACAAACCGGCGCGAATTACGCGCCTATCCAGCGGGCATTATAAACTTGGCATATTCAACTCCGCGCATGCCCAAAATGGCGGTTATAAACGCATAAACGACTGAGATATGAGGGTCTGAAGATGCAGAACCGACCAAGACAATGGGGGGCATAGCGGCGTCCATGGGGGTCCTTTGTCCCCCTGTGACACTTGAAAGAGTCCCCTCAAACAATTGTAGAGTTAGGCAGATGCTGCTGGCTCCAGTCAGTCTGGAGGTGCTTTTCCAAGATTTGCTACAAATAGCCTGTCTGCACCTCCAGGAAGACAGATCACCAAGAACCGCTCTAGAGGTAACATCTCCAGTCATCTCCTGCTACCTGCTATACCACTGCACTATGGTGAAACTATGCTAGACAGGCATTGGTTTCCTACCATTAGTGGCCAGAGGCTATCTTCTTCAAGACTTCCACCAGAGGGTAAAGTTACTCATTATTACATTATTCCTCTAAGCAGCAGGTCAGGAGCTAGGTGTGGGAACCCACCTAGAAATATGCTGGACACTGTATTATTAATACCTCACAGGTGGAGTGGAACTGAACATTGTACTTTATAAATTACTGTATGTTTACTGTATGTACAAATTACCTACATACTAACTACTGTATGATTGATATTTCTTACATGTTGCCTAAAGCTGAATAAACCAGTGACAACTGGAAATAACACTATTTATTATGAGCCTGCTATATTTACTCCATACACCACTAGTCATATGATATTTCTCATATGACAACTTGATCATGCCAATCACTAGTATGACACTTGCTATGAACTTTAAGTACCTGGTAAGGATTTTATAACCTGTAAAATCTAGGTAAACTTGCACATTTTTTCAGAAAACGTTTCCTTAAAACTGTTAGAAATATTGATAACCAGAAATGAAAATGTTTTTTTTGTATAGAATGTAAAAATAGCTTCTTTTTTTCCTTGGAAAACGCCATTTCAATGTTTTTTGACAAATGCTAGGGGAATTTTGAAACAAAATAATCTTTTTATGTTAAACAATTTTTTTTACTTTATTCCATAATGTTTTTGGTTTTCTCCCTGTCACCTATGATGTCATTGGTGACGTCATGCTGCCTCAGTGACGTCACCTGCAGTGGCTAGCGATGTTGCCATAATCTATGAGCGCAACTCCTATGCGTGGTCCTTGCCACATTTTTCTTGTTTTAACATATTTTTATTATTTTTTTTATTTATTTTTGGAACTAATGCACTTTAGGAGGCACTGTAGCGAACCCTTTAGCTACCCTACAGCTAACCCTACACTAACACTAATGTAAGACAAAATGTGCGCCCCCTAGAGTTCATTTGTCATACTAGTGATTGTGCATGATCAAGTTGTCATATGAGAAATATCATAAGACTAGTGGTATATAGTGTAAATACATTAAGCTCTCATAAAATAGTGTTATTTCCAGTTGTCACTGGTTTATTCAGCTTTAGGCAACATGTAAGAAATATCAATCATACAGTAGTTAGCATGTAGGTAATTTGTACATACAGTAAATACACAGTAATTTATAAAGTATAATGTTCTGTTCCACTCCACCTGTGAGGTAATAATGATACAATGTCCAGCATAGTTCTAGGTGGGTTCCCACACCTAGCTCCTGACCTGCTGCTTAGAGGAATAATGTAATAATGAATAACTTTACCCTCTGGTGGAAGTCTTGAGGAAGATACCCTCTGGCCACTAATGATAGAAACCAATGCCTGTCTAGCATAGTTTCACCATAGTGCAGTGGTATAGCAGGTAGCAGGAGATGACTGGAGATGTTACCTCTAGAGCTGTTCTTGGTGTTCTGTTCTCTTGGAGGTGCAGACAGGCTATTTGTAGCAAATCTTGGAAAAGCACCTCCAGACTGACTGGGGCCAGTAGCATCTGCCTAACTCTGCAATTGTTTGAGGGGAGTCTTTCATGTGTCACTGGGTGCACAAAGGACCCCCATGGGCGCCGCTGTGTCCCCCTTTGTCTTGGTCGGTTCTGTGACTTCAGACCCTCATATCTCGGTTGTTTACGCCGCTATAACCGCCATTTTGCGCATGTGCGGAGTTGAATATGCCAAGTTTATAATTCCCGCTGGATAGGCGCGTAATTCGCGCCGGTTTGTCTGTAGTGCACTCGGAGGTCGATTCAGTCTCCATAGCGTAACTTCCTTAATAATGGGAGTTCCGCCTTGATCTTGGGCTCATTTTGACCGTCTAATTATGGGCTTTCCATAAATGCTTTATATTTGACCTAGCTTGCTCAGGAGCGACGCTAGAGCGACCGGACGGTTATGGCGTCGTGCTTATGTAACCCATTGTTCAGTTATTAGAGTGCTCAGACACTCATGACGGCGTCAGCGGTGCTCAGGCACCCGTGACGGCCGGTTGCATTCACTTACAAGTTATTAGTTTGTGCACTGAACCATGAGGTCGCACACTGAGACCCTCATTTTTATTATATTGTGCAGTGAACCATTAGGTCGGACCCTTTGATGTCACAAACTCTGTCTAACTGACTCTGGCTGGTGTGCAGTGGGGCATGAACGCTCTTATACAAAGTTTGAGCGCTCTTATAGCTCTTAGAACCAACCTATGTATTAATTTCATAGATATTCTTTGATTAATACAAAATATGTTAGAATTTATGGAATAATAAAATGGTATATCATAGAATACTCCCTCTCCCCCGAGAGAATGCGAAACTCCGTCATTTCGCCGAGGGAATGTACAATTTATACAATTTTTACCTTATTTTGGAGTTGTATACTGTTTGTAAGAGGATTTGAAGTAATGGGGAGTGCTTCAAATGCAATTTTTGTGGTAGAGCTTTGTCAGTATAAACAATTTTCTCCTGGGTATAAGTACATTTCCGAGTTTCTATATCTTACCATACCTGAGCGTGTTTGCTTATGTAACATCAGTTTTGGGTACAATTTTTCCATTTTTATGTACAACATACAATTTGGCAAATAGTGTGCAATTTTGGCATCCAATGTTCAATTTAGCGTGCAAATTGAACATAAATGACAATTTAGTGTGCAAATTTACAATTTCGCGTGTAATTGCGTTCAATTGACAATTTTAGTATGCAAATATATAATTTTCGCGTACATTTGGCAATTTCAGTATGCAAATATATGATTTTCGTGTATATTTGGCAATTTTAGTATGCAAATATATAATTTCGCGTTCATTTGGCAATTTTAGTATGCAAATATATAATTTCGCGTACATTTGGCAATTTTTAGTATGCCAATATATAATTTTGCGTTCAATTGATATTTTCTGTATGTACATATATAATTTTGCGTACAGCTTGGATACACATAAAAATGTTGATTTTTAAAAAAAAATCTGATTTTAGTGTATGAATTGGGTACAGACATACAGTATAATGTGTAACATACAATTCAAGTGTGCAAATTGGGTACAAACTTACAATTTAGTGTGCAAACATACAATTTTAGTGTGCAAATTGGGTACAAGCGTACAATCTGGTGTGCAAACATACAATTTTAGTGTGCAAATTGGGTACAAGCGTACAATCTGGTGTGCAAACCTACAATTTTAGTGTGCAAATTGGGTACAAGCATACAATCTGGTGTGCAAACATACAATTTTAGTGTGCAAATTGGGTACAAGCGTACAATCTAGTTTACACTATACAATTTTTTGGATTTGAGACAAATTTTTCCGAGGACCGGAAAAACAAAGTACTTCATGTACAATAGGCTTGTTTGTCTCTGAGCTACTCTTTGATTTTGCTATATGGGTGTATTAATTGGCAATTTCGGCAGTGGGCCGCTGCTTAATTGACTTTTCCCTAGCCTTCTTGAGTATGTGTCCCTGAAAGAGATTATGTGGTGAGTATCTTAAGTAAACATTTTTCATGTCGACAATTTTCCTCAACATTTTTTTTTTTTTTTTTTTCAATTTTCTTGGATGCCTAAAGTGTGTTTCTTTAAGTAAACCTTGGTATAGTATACAAGTGCTAGTGGGTACTAAACTGTCTTAGTTATCTACCTGCATTCATGTATATTTGTGTAGGATTTGTACAATTTACAATTTTTAAATTGCAATTTCGCAATTTAGCGCGTATATGCGCGCATTAATCATCGATTTTGTGAGAATACCATAGATTTTCATATTATACATCAACAAGTGGCTGTGTATATTTTCTAAATTTTTTCTTTCTAATACTTTGATAATTTCATTGACAGTGGAGGTGTGTCAGGAGTGAGATGTGAGTCTCCTCCCTGATGTGCTCATGCAGTGGTGGCACTTGAGGTGTTAGGTGCCAGATTCTGGCATGTGTCTGTGGCAGTGCCTAGCTTGGTGTCAGTGGACAGTTCAGGGTGGGGGGGGGGTGTGTGTGTGTCCATTTAAGGAGTGGGTGGCTGGTATTGGAGTATCAGTTCCTCTCTGGAAACCTCTGCTGTAACACCATGGCTCACCTTCAAGCTATCTTTGCTTTGCCTGTCTCCCAGGTGATGGTGGTGGGGAGTCCGGCTAGGGCCCTGGTGGAGGCCAACCAGACCATACACTATGGCTACATAGTGAGGAATTTCAGAGAGATCAGTGAGCATGGTGATGTGTTGGTCGACATGTATTCCTGCCACTATTTCTTGGGCTCAGCCTTGCGTCGGGGGGCCACTGTGGCCCTTTTGGCTAGGGCCTTGAGTAATCTAGGGTTCTGGCCCATGGACTCTAACTTCAGACCGCGGGAGCGAGTGTTGTGGGATTATTTGTTGGCAGTGTCCTTCATCGATCTCGCGGCATCCGGGGACCCATCTATGGCAGCCGAGTATGGACTGGGATTGATGGAGGCCCGGCTTGTTGAGTGGGAACAGGACGGATCGGACTCGGACTCCCACTCTCCCATCGATGTTGAACCCGAGGATCTGTGGTAGGATCCCGACTGACTGAAACCTAGGGTGTAAAAACCCGCCATCCCAAAGGCCCTTTTCAGGGCCGGCAAATTGTCCGAAAAGTTCTGAATACTGTCTCTGATATGTTGTCTCCTGGTGGTGGACTGGGGGGCAGTCTAGGCTGTGGGCAGTCTAGGCTGTTTCCACAGTCACCGGGGAGGGCTGGTGGTTTAGAATATTAGCAATAGTCTGCATGTTTGACCTTGCGGTCTCCTCCTGTTGTTCGTCAATAATTATATCTGTTGTATTTTCCAGTGCTGTCATGGTCACCGGGCTGGTGCCACAATCCTTCTGGAGAAGCATGGAGTAGTACAGTCCTTTGTTTTTAAGGGCTGGTATGGTACTGAACCTAGTGCGCCAAGGTAGGTGTATCACCTGAGGGAGGTGATAAGCAAATTCTCCTCTCTGTGTTGTTATAACTGCTGGTCCATTCCAGGTAAATATAGCCTTAGGTAGTGGGAAGGTTTTAACCACTATATCCTTATAGGTCAGGGCAGCTGCTGATTTAATCTCATCAAATTCATGTGGTATTGGCCTCAGGGGTAGCGCGAAGTTTGAGTCTCCACAATATATTTTAAAATATATTGTGGGATTTGTGCGCTTGGCCACATTTTTCTTGCCACAGTGTGTCTGCGCAAATTTCTTAAGGTACTTCATTATTCTGTAGGCTGAGTAGATGGTCAGGGTGAATAATATAGCAATTATCAGGGTGTGGGTTTCCTGAATTGTGAGGAAAGGGGTGTGGGTTTCCTCTGTAGGGGTAAATTTGGTAGGATTCTTATCTGGGAGCAATTTGTGTAGGGGCAGCTCGGTGACTAGTCTGAATGCTTTGGCTGTAGGCAGGTAGGCTACAGTCCCTCCTAGTCTGTATAGTTTGAGTAGTATGTATACTATAAAAATGTGAGCTGATATCACTAGGATGAGTCCTAAGCTTTGGAAGATTGGATGCTCTGTAACTCGACGTAGGTATGATTCTACGTAGCGTGTTTCCATTGCCTTATCAAGGTTGGAGGCATCTTTTAATAATGTTTTGGCAAAGGGCTCTAAATTTAGTTGAGTAATATCATCCATGATTGGATTTTCCTGTAGTTTTTCTAAGGTTCTAGAAAGGTTTACTACTGGGAAATTTGGAAGATTCTCTCTTTCATCTGGTTTGGTTTCAGTAATTCGGTTAAGTGCTGCCATGAATGGTAAATTAATTGTCTTGAGAATGTAGTGAAATGATAAGGTTGAGTTACAGGGCAACCTTGTGTTTGGAAGAGAAAATTCTCCTACACTGATTGTGCACCCACAGGGTACACCTATGATTGAGTAGGACTGGGCTTTTCGAGTTTCAGACGTTTTACCATGGCAGTTGATAAAGTAATGGGGTTCATTGGTAGTGACCAGATACTCATCTTCAGAAATGGAAATAGCATGGGTGGTAGGTGTTTGCAGTGGTGCAACTGTAAACTTGCAATGTTCCTTAATCTGTTGAGCCTGGTTAGTAAAAATGGCTACAGGGCATGTAGGCCTGTGTTTATAAATTCTACCATTTACATCTCTGCATACCTTTACTGTAGTACCTTCACATGCCTGCATATCTGCTGAGTCCAATTCGATGAATAATGATTCGTCGTAAGATACTGCTAGAAACTCAGTTGTGGTTTGCAATTTGGTGACTCCTCTGGTGGGGGTCTCCTGTGTGTCTATAGGCATGGGTGATGTAATCATTTGGTACAGTTTGAAGGTAGAGGTGGTAGATTGAATTATAATGTCCAGATGAATATATATATGGTGAGCTGAGTAAGTGTATGAGGTCAGCTTCTGTGAATAATAGAAATCTAAGTCATTAATTGCGACTTGTGCTCCAGGGTGTGTAACCCTAAGTTTGTTATTAATGTCAATTAAGTATCTAGCAAGGTCTGAGGGTGGTACTATATCAGGGGTTAGGATTCCTGATGATAGCATCCTCAGGGCTGCATTTGTCCTTTGCAGTGATTGAACTGTATTCATTCTTGCTGCTATGATAATTAATGCATCATTTAATACTTGCATCTTTTCCCTTTGAGTTTTCTCGTGCCTTGAATATGAGTCAAGTGACCTGGACATGTTAGAGGCCCACAGGTTGACGGTGTCGCCTATGGTGTTGATTGTGCTGTCCAGTACCTTCTTATCTTGGATGTATGCTTTAACAAACTTATCTTGTCTGTCTGTGATCTTTTCAATGAGACTAGCTGCTTCCTGATCTTGTTTAGCAAATTTCCTTAGTATTTCATCTATGTTCTTGAGCTGTCCCATTACTTGGTTTACATCTTCTACTGTGGCTAGACCTAGCACACCGCGAAACAGGGGTGCTAGAAACCCCAGTATGGCCTCTCTTTTGGCCTTGTCCAATGTGTTTATGGGGTTGGATAGGAACAATATGATGGAGGCTAATGTTTCATTTATCTCCTTGACTGCAATTTCCAGCAAGGTGTCAAGCTCTTTGGCTTGTTGGATAATTTGACCAGAGGTATGATCTTGTAGAGTAGGAGTGGTCAAATGGAGTATTCTATCCCTTATGGATCCTTGGGTAACGGGTGCCCGAGGTATCTTGTAGGGGATAGCTAACAACAGTGTTGTGGTTGTATGTCCATTGACCAATGGTTGAGGGCTAGGTTTGAATACTACTCCTATGTTTTGTCTCACCACAGGTGTATAACCTGCAGTAAGTGGTTCTATAGTATATAATAACAGCATAGTTAGCAGTATGGGTGAAACTCTCAGTCTCCCCATGGTGCTTGTGTAAAGCAAGTTTGCTGTTTAAAGTCTTGTCAAATTTGTAGTGATTTGGTGCTGGTAAAGTCTAAGTGTATGGTGTAACACTTTAAATGAAGTGGTTCAAACTGTACCTTTGCAAGATTGAGCTGTCTTGGCAATATGTCCGGTGAGTCTATAGAGATTGACCAATAAATGGTAAGGTCAGGTTGAAGGTGAAGTAGGTGTGTTCTTTATCCTAGTGCAGTCTCTCCTAATGGAGAAGTGGGCTGGCTAATTCCCAAGTGGGGTCCTGTAGACTTGTGTTCCAGACTGCAGCTGGATGAAGACTGGTGGTGGGCTATGGTCCACAGTGCTTCTTATGTAGCCTACCCTACCCACATCCATTGTGGGCCTGGTATTGTTTCTCTGGAGTCATGTACCTAATCTCCAGTGTCTGCAACTGTGGGGTTCTATTGTGTAATCTGTGTACTGGTAATTAGCTCCTCCTGTCATCCAGGACAGCCATTCATGACCGTCTAGACAGTTGTCTGAGTGTAGCTTATAAGGTCAGTTGATCTCTATAGACTGCTGTGTTGGCATAGCGCGCTCTTTCATGTGGGGATTAGGCTTTAGACACTCCATTGTGTTACCCTTACTCTTCTTAGACTTCATGTCTGCTTTACTTGGAGGGTCCCAGTCTTTGACCATTCAGAGGCAATAACCGACTGATATATTTACAAATTTGATTGGCTTTATATACATATAAGTAATTCATTATCAGTCACACATGTCTTATGTGTGGATGAAGAGAATTTGTAATACATTTTGAAAATCTTATGTTGTTTTATTCTGTCTCTTTCTTTTTCTTTTTCATCGACTATTGGCCTATCTTGTGCCTTTTGTTGGGGTGTGTCACTCTTGTTTTGGTGTGTAGGCTCCTTTGGAGGGCCTATTCTCGCCTTGGTGGGAGTGGCAACCTTTTTCTTTAAAGGCACAATTTGCTTTTTGTCAATCTTCTTTGTCTCAGAGTTCTTTGACTTAGTAGATGCAGTGTCTTTTGTGACATTTTTCCTGGCAGGTGGGGTTTTGGTAGGTTTGTTTCCTGTGACCTTTTTCTCATTTAGAATAGTTTGTGATTGTGTGGGGGGTTTTGGTGTGCCCTCCTGAATCATTTCTCTAGTCTTTGAGCGTGTGGTCATAGGACACAAATGGTTTGATGTTTCCTCTCCCTGCATTGGTTCAAAGAATCTGACTGATTTGGAAGTTGCTTGAGTAATAGCATATATTGTGTCTTCTGGATCTTCATCTTCTGAGTCAGGTGGGGTGAAGGGTGGCTCTTTGGGAGTTGCCTTCACCATCTGATTGAGTGATGAGAATTCAATAGGCTCGAAGTCATTATCTGGAAAGAGTTGTGAGTATTCTCTCTCACAGTGGCAAAACACATAGTGTGTAGATTGCTTCAAGATACCCCTAATGGGTGTCTCTGGCCTTTCAATGGTGTTGGGTGGATCATCCCTTTTGAATGGTACCTTCTTTGTTATTTTAGCAAACTTGCTTCTACTGGCTGCTCTAACTCTCCTTGGTGGGGGTGGAGGGTTAGTCATGGGTCCAGAGTCTGGGTATTCTCTTCTAGACATAGCATCTGGTGGTATGTTATCATCACCTTTCACATGTTGGATGGTGAATGAAAATTGCTGTATGTCTAGAGCCCATCTGGCCCATCTATGTGTGAGTCCTGTATTGGTTAATAGTGGGATTAGGGCTGCATGGTCTGTGTATAATTGGAAGTGTCTAGTCTCTAGATAGTGTCTGAAGTGTAATACTCCGTACACTACTCCCAGTAGTTCTCTCTCTGTGGTATTGTAATTTCTCTCATGTTTGGAGAGGGTTCTACCTGCAAAGGCTACTGGTCTGAGCACTCCTTCATTATCTCTCTGTGAGAGTACAGCTCCTAAACTTACATTGGAAGCATCAGTTGCCAAACTGAACTCTTTCTCATAGTTTGGATATCTGAGAAGAGCATTGGTACAGAGGGCATGCTTTAATGTTTTGAAAGCATTATCTGCCTCTTCTGTCCAGACAAATGCTTTGAGATGTGTCTGTAGATCATACAATGGTCTAGCAATTTGGGCATAACCTTTGATAAACTTTTTGAAGTATTGGCATAGGCCTGTGAAGGATCTGACATTTTTGACTGATTTTGGTGTTGGGAAGGTTTTGATTGACTCCACCTTTGTGGGAGATGGTTGCAGTCCCATGGGTGTGACTCTCATTCCCAAGAAGTCTATTCTGTCTATGAAGTATTCACATTTTGATTTCTTCAGTTTGAGTTTACCAACTCTTAAGCTGTTGAACACATCTTCCAGGTCATGGAAGTGTTGTTCGATTGATGGTGATAATACCAATATGTCATCTAGGTATGGTAGGGCACATTTGTATTTGAGTTTGTTCAGAATTAATGTGACTAGATGGCAGAATCCCGCAGGTGCGGTCGCTAAACCCATCGGCATCCTTTCGTAGACATATTTTTTGTCATTTGCTATGAATGCGGTTTTATGCTGGTCCTCCTGTCTTATAGGAATTTGAAAAAATCCCTGTTGGGCATCTAGCTTACTGAATACTCTTGGTCTGAGTGACCCTATCATGTCTAGAGTGTCATCGGCTCGGGGTGTAGATAAGGCTTGATTTATCGTGTTCTGGTTTAGATAACGGAAATCTGTGACGAGCCTATGGCCTCCTGATGATTTTTGTACTAAAAAGGATCTGGAAGCCCAGGGGCCCTCAGCACATTCTCTCAGAATGCCCTGTTGTACTAGCCTTTCACACTCTTCCCCTATTGCGGCCTGTTTTTCTGGTGTTTGTCTATATGGTAGGAAATGACATGGTACTGCCTCAGGTTTTACATGTATTGAGTGGGTATACAGGTGTGTAGCACCAATGTCTCCATCTTTTCCTACAAATATATCATCATACTTGGTCAGCAGTGATTCTAATCTATCATGCTGATCTTTGGATGTGAGCACAGATTTTGGTGGAACATTCTCTTCCAATTCTGGCTCGAGGTCATGTGCCTCACTATGTATAGCAGCTATTTCAGAGAGTCTGATTGAGTTGGGTTCAGGGTCAGCATATGTGGACTCACAGTCTGAGTCTATGTCACTGAATTGAGTTACATCCTCAGGCCGTATGGCTGAGATGGATTGATCAGTGTGTGGGGTAGTGTCTGACACCTGTTGAGGTTTTTCTAAATCAGATTCCTTGACTTCCTGAAATAGAGCTATGATGGCACCCTTTTTGATTTTATGTGGGCGCCTGCTGGTGTTGAGTAACACTAGGGGATGCTTGTTATTTTCCCTGGGGGTTACTGCTGCCCTTTGAACTAGATATGGGGCATTGTTATTTCTTTGGAGGTTATCTACTACTCCAGTTTTCCCTTGCAGTGATTGAGTAGAAGTGATTTTACCCAATACTGCAAGTTCAGAGAATGGAGGGATGGTAAAATCCCTCACTGCCCTAATGGGTTTGAGAATTTGTTCAGGATCAACATTAAATTCAATTTGAGATTTTGTAGTGCTTAAGAAATCTGTGCCAAGAACAACAGGCTGTGTGAGGTTGGGTATTACAGCAAATAGGTATTGGAATCTGACACCTTGGATTCTAAAGTTCAGCATAGCTGAATGTCTAACATGACACACCGATCCATCTGCCAAGTGGATGTTGATTTTAGATTTCCTCAGTTGGATATGGAATCTCTTTTGGAGGTCCATGAGGAATGATTGTCTGACACAGGTGATAGTAGCACCTGTATCAACCAAACATTGTACATCTGAAACATCATATAGATTTGCATTGATACAGCCATTTTGAAGAAGTACAATAGAAAGCTTGGTACTCTCACCTGTGTCCTTTGATGATGAATCTGGTGGGGTGATGTGTATCACTGATGGACGTCTCTGTCTGTTAGATGGTAGATTGGCACTAGCAATTGTCTCTGGTTGGATCCTTGTTGATCCTGATTGATTGTTTGTATTTGGGGTGTCACAGCGCACTGGCCCATCGGCACTGTGACATCTTAGTTTTCCTGGTTCTGTGGGGTGGTTGAGATGCTTGCCACCAGGAGCTTGGAGATTTGATCCATTACATGAGGTGGTATTTGGGGGTTACTGTGTTGGTTCCCCTGGTAACCTCTTGTGTCAGGTTTGTAATCCTCCTGGCGTGAGTTGGAACCCTGGTTATATTGACCAGAGTTGCTGTATTGACCGGAGTTGTTGGATCTCTGGTTGTTGTAGGCACCATTGTTGTTGTAGGATCCACTGTTGTAGTTCCTGTGCGGACTATGGCTTCTACTGTTGGACCCTTGATTATAGGATCCAGAGTTGTTTGAACCCTGGCTGTTGTTGTAGGAACCATTGTTGTTGTAGGATCCAGAGTTGTAGTTCCTATGTGGACTATGGCTCCTACTGTTGGATCCTTGATTGTAGGATCTGCCATTACTTGGGGTTCTGTCTCTCCTATCACTGTATGAAGAGTCACCATTGTTGGAGTTGGAAGAGCTGTTGTCTTTCCTACTGTTGTGACCCCCCCGGTTGTTGTTGTTGCCCCCCCTACCTCTACCTCTATTGGATTGGTAGTTGGGGTCATAGTTGTTTCCTCTATATCTACCGGTAGGGTCTCTTGATGTAACCTTAGCTTCCTGTCGCCTTACATGGGCACTAGACATTAGGTTAACATCTTCATCTGCACTAGCGCTGATTTCCTGGACCTTTTTCTTGGTAGGCAGTGGGTTAGACTCTGCCTCCCTTATCTTTCTAGATCTTTCTTGGGTCTCAACCTCTAAAGCTAGGTCTAGGGCTTGGTCAAAAGAGTCTATTTTCTTGTTTTCAAGAGCTACAGAGATCCAGGGCCTCATGCCTTGGGTAAATGCCTTGCTTAGGATTTCATCGCTTTGGCGTTGGGCATTACACACTTTCCTGAGATGGCATGCATAGTCTAGGACAGGTTCATCTACCTTTTGTGCACGGAGTGCTGTCCTTGAGATGATATTGTCTCGAGTAGCAAAATACTCTTTTAATTTATTCACTACATTGGTCCATGTCAACATATCAGGTGTGGCACTTTCCCTGAAGGATTCAAACCAAGCTAGTGCTTGTCCTTCAAGGTACTTGGGTAAATATGTTACCATGGTGTCACTGTCTGGTACTTTGTACTTATCCTTCAGATATTCTGGGAATTTGTGATCAATAAATAATGCTGTTGACATGAGTGGTGATGGGTGTGAAAAGGTTTTGGGTTTTGTTACCTCATGTAGCCTGATCTTTCTGTCGTCTTGTTGTTTTCTGTCTATGAGTTTGGTCATGTTGGACACCATGGAGATTATGATGTCATCCTTGGATCCAGAGGCAGATGGTGTGACAACAGGTGTGATGGCAGGTGTGGGAGGCTGTGGGGTCTGGGATGATACCATCTTCATGAGATCTGCTATCTGTTGTTGTTGTCTCTCTAGGGACTTCCGCTGATCTTCCATGGCCTTCTGTTGAGCATCTATTGCTGCATTCCTCTCTGCCAGTTGTTGGTTGAGGATCCTCTCCCTTTCCTCCTGCTGGGACTTGTTGGTCTCTAGGGCAGTAACTGCATCTTGGATGGCCTTCTCATAGGCCCTTATCTTCTCAGCTGTCTGATTAGGTTGGGGGCCTTCATCGGTGTCCATGATGGAGGGTGTGGGAGAAGTGTCTCTGGAGGAGTGGTTGTCAAAGGCCGGAGCTGAAGTGGAGGATCTAGATGAGGGTGTGGATCCGCCCCCTGAGGCAGATCCTTCTTCCCCTGAGGTAGATAGCGTGAGTTGAGCGTCCTGTAGAGATCCCTGGGAAATGTTGGATCCCTGAGAACTGGTTGTTCCCTGAGTAGACAGGGTGGGAGGTGTGGGGTCTACTGAGTGTGGGTCTGTTGTACTGGAGGCTGTTTTGCTGCCTGTGGGTCTCCTAGATCTAGGTGGGAGGGAGACCTCTTCAACAGGCCCCTGACTACGTAAGGTCTTTGTGTGTTGTTCTGCCAGCTTGACTGATAAGACCTTGATGTGTGGGGTAGACCTCACTGACGTGTGGGAGACCTCACTGACGTGTGGGAGACCTCACTGACGTGTGGGAGACCTCACTGACGTGTGGGAGACCTCACTGACGTGTGGGAGACCTCACTGACGTGTGGGAGACCTCACTGACGTGTGGGAGACCTCACTGACGTTTGGGAGACCTCACTGACGTGTGGGAGACCTCACTGACGTGTGGGAGACCTCACTGACGTGTGGGAGACCTCACTGGTCGTGTGGGAGATCTCATCGATGTGTGGGAGACCTCACTGACGTGTGGGAGACCTCACTGACGTTTGGGAGACCTCACTGACGTTTGGGAGATCTCACTGATATGTGGGAGATCTTACTGTTGTGTGAGAGATTTCATTGATGTGTGGGAGATCTCACTGATGTGTGGGAGATCTCACTGATGTGTGGGAGACCTCATTGATGTGTGGGAGATCTCACTGATGTATGGGAGATCTCACTGATGTGTGGGAGATCTCGCTGATGTGTGGGAGATCTCACTGGTATGTGGGAGATCTCACTGGTATGTGGGAGATCTCACTGGTGACCTTGGTGGGCATGGTGTCAAGGTCACTGGGTGGGTGGAGTGGGGTTTACTGTGTGTATGATTGTTTTCAGTAATGTTGCCAGCTTAAATTTTAGAGAGCATTGGGTAATTTGGGATCTTAGTAGGATGTTCTCCACCACTTTGTCATACTAGTGATTGTGCATGATCAAGTTGTCATATGAGAAATATCATAAGACTAGTGGTATATAGTGTAAATACATTAAGCTCTCATAAAATAGTGTTATTTCCAGTTGTCACTGGTTTATTCAGCTTTAGGCAACATGTAAGAAATATCAATCATACAGTAGTTAGCATGTAGGTAATTTGTACATACAGTAAATACACAGTAATTTATGAAGTATAATGTTCTGTTCCACTCCACCTGTGAGGTAATAATGATACAATGTCCAGCATAGTTCTAGGTGGGTTCCCACACCTAGCTCCTGACCTGCTGCTTAGAGGAATAATGTAATAATGAATAACTTTACCCTCTGGTGGAAGTCTTGAGGAAGATACCCTCTGGCCACTAATGATAGAAACCAATGCCTGTCTAGCATAGTTTCACCATAGTGCAGTGGTATAGCAGGTAGCAGGAGATGACTGGAGATGTTACCTCTAGAGCGGTTCTTGGTGTTCTGTTCTCTTGGAGGTGCAGACAGGCTATTTGTAGCAAATCTTGGAAAAGCACCTCCAGACTGACTGGGGCCAGTAGCATCTGCCTAACTCTGCAATTGTTTGAGGGGAGTCTTTCATGTGTCACTGGGTGCACAAAGGACCCACATGGGCGCCGCTGTGTCCCCCTTTGTCTTGGTCGGTTCTGTGACTTCAGACCCTCATATCTCGGTTGTTTACGCCGCTATAACCGCCATTTTGCGCATGTGCGGAGTTGAATATGCCAAGTTTATAATGCCCGCTGGATAGGCGCGTAACTTGCGCCGGTTTGTCTGTAGGGCACTCGGAGGTCGATTCAGTCTCCATGGCGTAACTTCCTTAATAATGAGAGTTCCGCCTTGATCTTGGACTCATTTTGACCATCTAATTATGGGCTTTCCATAAATGCTTTGATATTTGACCTAGCTTGCTCAGGAGCGACGCTAGAGTGACCGGACGGTTATGGCGTCATGCTTATGTAACCCATTGTTCAGTTATTAGAGTGCTCAGACACTCATGACAGCGTCAGCGGTGCTCAGGCACCCGTGACGGCCGGTTGCATTCACTTACAAGTTATTAGTTTGTGCACTGAACCATGAGGTCGCACACTGAGACCCTCATTTTTATTATATTGTGCAGTGAACCATTAGGTCGGACCCTTTGATGTCACAAACTCTGTCTAACTGACTCTGGCTGGTGTGCAGTGGGGCATGAACGCTCTTATACAAAGTTTGAGCGCTCTTATAGCTCTTAGAACCAACCTATGTATTAATTTCATAGATATTCTTTGATTAATACAAAATATGTTAGAATTTATGGAATAATAAAATGGTATATCATACATTCTACCCTGTATTTTTGGTTATATGGTACTCACGTGGCGAGGCAGGGCTGGACTAAGGGGTAAGTGTAGTAGTGGTAACATCCTACTTGGCATAAAACGTTTTTGTAATGTTAAAATAACATTTCATTGGTTCCTAGGTTTGCCAAACGTTTTTTTAGACGTTAAAAACTCCAAACATTTACACAAAAAACCTTTTTAACATTCAATAAAAAAAAGTTAACGTAAAAGAAACGTAATTTACAAAAGTTTTTATTTGGTTAAAATTGGTTGAAAAACAAATGTTTCTACTTCGTTGAAAATTGGGTGAAGAAAACGTTTAAAAACGTTTTGTACCCAAACCTAAAAAAAAACACGTTTGCAAACGTTGAAAATACGTTTTTTTTCAAGTGGGATGGCTATCCTCCACTGGGGTTCTGGTCTCTGCAAATGCCCCTGATGCTCTTGGAGCCTGGGAACCTTTTTTCTGTTATAAATGACATAATTGCTTGTACAGATAAAGGTTTAAAAACGTTTTAAAAACAAACACTTTATTACGTTGAAATTACGTTTTGAAACATTTCTAAACATGATAAAAACCTTTTTACAAACTCTTTTAACCTAAACCTGGTGGGAGATACTAGAGTAAAACTAAAGTACTATGTGGCCCTAAAAGAGTAGAGTTTCAAATTTTTAAGAAAGTGTAAACAAGTTAAAAATTCAAAACAATGTGTTTATTTTGTTACGGCTCTGTTTATTATAATAGTTTCGTGATATAATTAGCTTTTTACAGAGGGACTTAAAAGGTGGACAGGTATATAATATACTACTAACTACTCTGGAAGTTGTCCAACTTCGTGTTGAGACACGCGCCGCTGCTTGTACTTTTATCTAGGACGCAGTTTCTTATGGGGGTACACAAAGACAAAATAAAAGGAAAGAAAAGAAAAGGTGTTACAGACACCTGTTGTATATTCTACATTCTATGTTCAGACAGGAATCGTGATATCATATGTACGCTTATAGGGGTATTAAATCAAAAATGGCTAGTACCATAGAAATTAGCCAGTATGCACAAACTTTTTTTTCCATATTAGTGGCTGGTTTGACACTGATCTTACACTCTATGAGTAGACCTTTTGTACACATAACACGGCAGTTAGTCGTGCCTGGCTGTGTGTATTTATAGGCGATCTGCTTCCTTAATGAGGGCAGGTAAAAGAGTCCCCATTTCACACACAGGGGCACTCGACGGTTTTTCAGTACCACCTGTAGGCTATAAAGGCTCTACTTGTAGTCTTGGATTACCTATAGGAGCTTCTTCTTTGGATATATGTCCAAAACATTCACAATGGTGCCCTCCAGGATATTATTTCATATGGTTTTATCCATAACCCTCTTTATTTTATTACCTCCTGCACTGGTCAACTCTCATCCACAATGCTTGGACTTCAGACCACCATTCCAGCCTACTGGACCACTCCGATTTTGCCGACACTTACAGAATTACAGTTGCTGTGATGCTGGGACGGATAACACTATATTCCTGGAGTACCGCAGAATGCTTTTTGCACACCCAAACCGCGCACAGGCAGGCCGCTGTGTTGGACTGCTCTTTCACCTGGCCTGTGCCCCATGTAATCCCTTTGCAGCCCATATATTTGATGCAGAGGATGATGGGGTGCAAACCACCTTCCCAGGCTTATGTCCAGATTTTTGCCGACTGTTTCTCCAGCATTGTCGAGAGTTTGTACCTCAGCTAACTACCAGCCCCAATCTCCAGCGTCTGGCTGCTGACCCCTCCAGGACTGAGGAGTTTTGTAGGGAGGTTAGTCTGAAGGACACCATCTACTGCTACCCACAGGTAAATGAAGCAGTTTGAAATTAATTTCAAACAATGGTGGGGTCAACAATTCAAAGTCACTAAAAAATCATAGGGTATGAACATAAAGTCTTTAATCCTCTATATCATGATAAACTATTAGAGCAGGGCAGCAGTGTAGATATTCACAAAGACCTTTGTGTGATACTACATGACTTGAGAAACCACAAAGACCCCATAGTTATATGATTTCTGAGAAGTGGCCATATTACCTCCAAGGGCATATTACTGTAATCTCTCGCGTATAAGACGCGTCTTCTATGCCAAACAAATGCCTGTTGCATCTTATAGGAATTTCTTAAGTTGGGAGTGCGTCTTATATGCGAGGTTTTCTTTTTTATCATAGAAAGGTACTAGGGAAAAGTGACCATAAGTCGTCCACTTGGACCCCTGTGCAACCTCTGACCTTTTCTGTGATCTGTGCTATAGGAGGCTAACTTGGAGGGGTATCAGAAAATGGTTATGAAAATTATCCTGAGGTGTTTGTCTTTCCAACAAATAAAGTTAGAGCTTTTATACTCATATCCATCAGGCCCTATAAGCCTTCCTTAACAACGCCAGTACCATAAGTTGGCCACCCATACCTTGAGTCAGCCACACCATATCATAAATGAAATACTGGGTAGGAGATTGTGTATCTGATGCTAGGAAAGGGCAGATTTTCAGTTTACTGGTAATTGATAGGGTGTGAATGTAATGCATAATTAACTTTTATATAAGGTTAACTCTATTCCTTGACTACTAGGACATAACTGCAAGTTTGTCCTCACTTACTGCCTGAACCTCAATATTTATAAGTGGCTTGCAAACCATGAGAAACCCATCTCTATTTGCATGGAAATCCTCCTAGACATGCTGTTATTGACAGCCTGTAGGTGATAGACCCAAATTGCCAAATTTGATAATAAGATAGGAGGTTCTGCATCTCCCCTCCTTTTAATAAGGAAAATAGTTTAAAAACCTCTTGGGTGGTCATTGATACTTTCACTTTGGCATTAATACATGCAAAGTGGCCGACTCAGGGTACATGGACGACTCAAGGTCACTCTACCCTAATCTTAAAAAATTCAGCCTTAAGAGGTGCGTCTTATATGCGAAACAGCCACTGGCAAGTTAGGGGTGCGTCTTATACGCGGGAGATTATGGTAGGTGCCTTTCCTCTATATTCTTTACCCATATTAATTAATAGACCAATTTAAACTACGGAATTGCCAAATAGATTTAATCATGAATGGCTCGTTACTCCATATTGCTTTACATGCTTGACACATGCTGTGGTCACCGAAAGATAAGGTTTCTTTTCGAATTATCAGCAATTCCATTGCTGTTGTATGTTTCTAACAGTTGGTAATGCTTTTTCAATGTCAACTCTTAATGGACGGTCGACTCAACCCACTTAGAAAAAAAAACGTATTTTCAACGTTTTCTTACTTCTTTTAGGTTTGGGTAAACAAAAAACGTTATTTTGTGTACGTTTTTATGCCCAGAGGGCAGCTATGTGGCTAACTTGAAGTGAACCTATATCCTACAGACGTTCTCTTGTCACCATTAACCTTGTAAATTTACTCTTCTTTATGATCATGACATGACTCATCTATTCCAAATATTATTTCCCACACAGATCCTATACAACCCAGCACTCATGGAAGAGGTGGTGGAGTCATTCTCCTCAAACGATGACTGCATATGCCTGCAACAGGTAGCCCAGGGCCATAACAATCCTTTGATCCTGGAAACAATCCCTGATGGCTCTGGGCGGATGGTGGTTGGAGAGCAACGTGGGATTGTCTACGTTTATAGCCGGGACTGGGTGAGAAACCCAACCCCTTTTTTGAATGTGTCAGATGTACTTGTAGTGAACCTTAGACGATATGATGAGCGAGGTTTCCTGGGTTTAGCATTTCATCCACAGTATGCACGTAACGGGAAGTTCTATTGTTACTTTACGGCTCGCAATGCTACAAGGTTCGTATTAGGTGTTATTGCTTTTTTTAATTATCATTTAGTCTATATTATTTGCTAAAGTGTAATATTGTAGGAAATAGAACCTAATATTTTATGCATTTGCTACTATGAGTAATTTCTATATGCCACGTTATAGCATCTCACCCCCTGGTCTCATACTTTAATGCTAAATCACATGATATTCCTTTTCTATAGGCAATAGATACCACTGGTATGTATTATTTACTGTGTCATATATAATTATGCATAGAAGTTGGAACCCCACAAGATAATAAAGAATTCTTAGGTCTTTCCAAATGTGGAGCTGATCAGCTAACTTTCTGCACATACCCCATGAATAAAGACAATTATATATGTATCTTCTCATTTTTTACAGTTCCAGGGGCTTCTCTACACAGCTGTTTGAATTCACCGTAAATAGTACAGATCCCAATACGGTTAATCGCACATCAGAAAGATTACTTTTAGATCTGCCCCAGCCTTACTCAAACCATAATGGTGGATCGGTCAGTGTTGTTCTTTCATACGATATACATTGTAGGCCTATATATATGTACCAACCTTTCTTAGATAAGTGGAGACTCCACTACGCGATCTTTGCAAAGAATAGGAGCTTTTCTCACAAAAGCTGGTACAAAAAACAGACTAAAAAGTACCATTTATTATTATTCAAAAGTAAAAATCGAATTTTGAGAGACCTCTTTGTTTATGTGGTGATATCTTTGTGTGCAATCTCAGGCATGTTTTTGTTGTCAAAAGATGTTTTTATTTACTAAATTAAGTTGATCTAATGTAAACATTACAGACTTTCATTCTGATGAGTCTCTGAAATTCAATATTAGACAGATTTGATTTTTTTCAGGATCCTGAGATTTATGGTGAGTTGTTGATAGACTGCTGTGTTGTTATTTATATCTTGCTGTGATGATGTTTACATAGCAGAACAGAGTGACCACCCCTACTTGGTCACATGTAGTGGTATTATTTACACTCTGGTCTAAAGAGCCTGTACATTTTAAATCTCCTGTTTACAATTTAGGAATATTAACAACCTATACCTTAGACAGTGACTGGGTAACATTCCATGAGAATGTAGCCGAAGATCGCCGTAGTCGAACCTCCACTAATATAAATACTTTGAAATTACTATGGGTAGATTGTTGTTTGGACATGCGATTATATAACATGTATTTCCTTTTACGATTATACCCAGCAAATTGTCGTTATCTGTCGCCATGATTGGTCATCAATGGTGACTCCTTTCTGAGTGATAACTCACTGCGTCATCTTTCGCCACTGTGTGTCAGTCTCACATGGCATGGCGATTTATCACAACAGTCGCCAACATGATCTCACTCACTGCATGAGTATGTGCCACCATTTGTCATCCCTCACAAAGCATGGTGACTTATCACCACAATCGCCAACATCGATCTAACTCACTGCGTGAGTATGTGCCACTGCCTGTCAACTCTCAGTCAGAATGGCGGCTTATCCCAACCATCGCCAATATGGATCTGACTCATTGTGTGATTATGTGCCACTCCCAGTCAGTTCTCACTCAGAATGGCAACTTATCACCAACATCGCTAATATGGATCTCACTCCCTGCATGATTATGCGCCACTCCCAGTCAACTCTCACTCAGAATGGCAGCTTATCACCACCATCGCCAACATGGATCTCACTCACTCCGTCAATATGTGCCACTGTTTGTCAACTCTCATTCAGAATGGCAACTTTTCACCTGCATTGCCACATGGCTCTCACTCACTGCGTGAGTTTGTATCACTCCTAGTTAATCTTCTCTCAAAATGGCGACTTATCACTATCATTGCCAACATTGGTCTCACTCAATACGTGAATTTGTGTCACTCCAAGTCAATGCTCTCTGAGGATTGCATCATCTGTCACTCACTCTCACTCACAGTGCAACTTATCACTACCATTGCCAAAGTTGTTGAGACAGCACCACTGTTCAACATGTAGCCTATCTAGGAAGTGTGGGCATAAAGTATAAGTCCCATACGTATCAAATGTGCTTTGTTTCACACTGATTTCCATGTAATACTTCAGAGTTGAATCAAACAAGATAATATAGAGAGTATATCAATTGAATTTAGATCGAGGTATCTCTAAAAGGAAAGCAACTATCCATAAACACCTTTTCTCTGGTTACAGGAAAAATACATAGGGAAATATCAACATGAACACCTTGTCTGTGGTTAGAGGGAAGATACATATGGCAATACCCTCTCTGGCAAAACATACTTTGATCTGGCAGATGTGAGGCTGCATGATTACCAATGTCGATGATCATGAGCTTTTCATCTAACAAGGTGAGTGATCACCAGCGTTGCCATCACTGGTGAGTCTGAGTGATCACCACTCTCGCCATCCATGGTGAACCTGCGCTATGACGTGGTGCGCGTTATATCTAGCGAGGTGAGTGATCAACCGCCTTGCCATCCCTGGTGAGTGTGTCATCACGATCCTCGCCAACCGTGGCTGCATGATTACCAATGTCGATGATCATGAGCTTTTCATCTAACAAGGTGAGTGATCACCAGCGTCGCCATCACTGGTGAGTCTGAGTGATCACCACTCTCGCCATCCATGGTGAACCTGTGCTATGGAATGGTGTGCGTTTCATCTAGCGAGGTGAGTGATCACTCGTGTCACCATCCCTGGTGAGTGTGGGTGATCAAGATCCTCACCATCTGTGGTGAACCTGTGCTATCACGAGGTACACGTTTTATCTAGCGAGGTGACTGATCACAATCCTTGCCATCCGTGGTGAATGTGCATTATGACGTGGTGTGCGTCTCATCTAGCGAAGTGAGTGATCACTCATGTCGCCATCCCTGGTGAGGATGAGTGATCACTCATGTCGCCATCCCTGGTGAGGATGAGTGATCACGATCCTCGCCATCCCTGGTGAACATGTGCTATGACGAGGTGCGTGTTTCATCTAGCGAGGTGAGTGATCACCCGCATCGCCATCCCTGGTGAGTCTGAGTGATCACCATCCTCGCCATCTGAGGTGAGGCCATGTGATCACCACCATTGCTATTCCTGGTGATCTTGTGCTATAGCGACGTCGTGTTCCATCTAGCGACATGTGTGAGCCACTTCACACAGGTTGACGAGGAGTCACGACAATTTGCTGGGTACTTTCACATGTTATCGATACATGTGCTATATACATTAACCATGGTATAGAATTTGACCACTTTGATATATATCTACCTACTATCTATGATGTTTTCAGTTGTTCTTTGGCATAGATGGATACCTCTATTTGTCCACTGGTGATGGCGGGTCAGGTGGCGACCCAGGAAACAGAGCACAAAACAGGTATAGTGTCCAACATTTATGTATTCATCAATTGCTAGTTGTTATAGCATGCTTATCGAGTTTCGGCACTGGTTTGAGCTCTAAAAGTGGATAAAATGAGTTCCCATAGATCGGGATAGAGGAATCCAAAATTGATAGTGGACCGGACATACCTTGACGACGAGTTGACACCAACATAAATCCTCCATTTGTGAAGCATAAAAAAAAATCGTTAACTTTTGAAGCGGGCGACTGACCGTGCGTCTTCGCCATTACGTTTGTCAACATGACCTCTCATGCCATCTGGTGTATAGCCTATCAGCTAGCCACAGGCATTAACTTAATAGAAATGGAGCCATAACATAGGCCTTAAAGCAATGCTACTATTACCCCTTCGGTTCCCACTGTGAGTAAGTTGATGCCCATGAAAGTGGCATGGCCTGGTGTATAGTAATTGACCTAACCGTCTGCTTGGATCAACATGAAACCAAGATGGCGGAGGGCTTTCTCGTTGACTCACAACAGAAATCAATGGAATTTATCAATTTTAAAGGTAAATAAATGTAATTAATGGTGGAAAACATGCTATAAATGCAATCTGTAATGAATAGACTTGAACAAATGCCTTTCAGGGGCTTGATAAAGCACAACGCATTTGTTCAAGTCTATTCATTATATATTACATTCCTAATGCTTGTAGGTCGAATCCCACAATGCAATCTAACTCTGGAAAGTTCTTGCAATTTGGGAACTCTTGCAAATAGGGGGACTTACCTTAACTGCAAATTGCAAGGCTTCTAACATGCCACTGCATTTTACAAATCCGACTGTTGAAATTAAACTGACATTTAACCCATGCAATGTAGATCTGTAAGCTGCATTAAATCACAATGCCATTCTCCTTGATATTGAATTTGCATGCTGTTGTAGGTAAGCACAGTGCAGAATGAGACCGAAATCGAACTCTGTGTGTAATTTATACAGACATTTTGCATACTAATTACAGGGTATATTGGGCAAGTTTAGATTGCAAAGTGGACTTGGGTTGCATGTTGAAGTGAACACACATCCCATTTGTCAATGACTTTATCCACATTTCTGTAAATTGCATGTGAATTCTGTAAATTGCAGAAACTTTTCACTTAAGCAAGTTAATATCTAAATTTAAGGTCGAATCCCACTATGCAATATTGGCTGAAAAGTTTCTGCAATTTAGTCATCTGTTGCAATTTGGGGCTCTCTCCTTATAATGCAAGACCTATAATGGCTACGGGGGGCTTTAATGGCATGGAATCCCTCGTAGATTTGCACTGAAGTTAAGATCTTTATATTTAGATATTTTCCCTTGCTTAAGTGAAAAGTTTCTGCAATTTAAAAAATGTGCTTGCAATTGACAGGAATGTGGATAAAGTCATTGACAAATAGGGATGTGTGTTCACTTCAACTTGCAACCCAAGTCCCACTATGCAATCTAAACTTGCCCCATACCCTGCAATTTGTATGCAAAATGTCTGTATAAATTACACACAGAGTTCAATTTCAGTTTCATTCTGCACTGTGCTTACCTACAACAGCTTGCAAATTCAATATCAAGGAGAATGGCATTGCAGTTTAATGCAGCTTACATATCTACATTGCAAGGGCGAGGGGTCAGTTTAATTGCAACAGTTGGATTTGTAAAATGCAATGGCATGTTAGAAGCCTTGCAATTCACTGTAAAGGCAAGTCCCCCTATCTGCAAGAGTTCCCAAATTGCAAGAACTTTCCAGGGTTAGATTGCATAGTGGGATTCGACCTATAAAGATCTTAACTTCAGTGCAAATCAACAAGGGATTCCTTGCGATTAAAGCCCCCCATAGCCGTTATAGGTCTTGCAAAATAAGGAGAGAGCCCCAAATTGCAACAGATGACTAAATTGCAGAAACTTTTCAGCCAAAATTGCATTGTGGGATTCAACCTTATGATCAGTGGGAAAATAAAAAGAGGCACAAGTAGCCACTGCTGCTTGATAATAATACATGTTTTGTGTAGAACTGTAGATGCATGGTTTTAATGTTGATAGCTAAGGTTGCCATAAACTAGCAAGTACATAGACAGAACTAAACGACAATGGCGTACATTGTGGTTGTTCCACCCTGAGGGAGGCTGTTTCCTCAGGGGTGGAACAACCACAATATGTATGCATGGGATGACATATTAGTCATAATAGAGGGTCACTCCTTAACCAATGGCACGCAACCTCTATTAGCCATTGGCTGCAGAATGCCATTGGTGTTCATTACTGATTGTCGCAGCAGCTGCTAATAACGAATTTTGAATATTCATCTACAGAATCCTTCTTCGTGATCTTGGATGTTGTTTCTCTTTTGCAAATATCTTTCTGCATTTTGACACAGTCTTAGTAATGCATATATCATTACCAGTTAAGTAAATTCAATAAATGTCTCCTCAAAGGAATAACCTGCTTGGAAAGTTATTGAGGTTGGATGTAGATTCCCCCACCGTTGGACGTAACTATAATATCCCACCAAGCAACCCCTTCCGCAACACCCCGAATGTTCAACCAGAGATATACGCATATGGGCTTCGTAACGCTTGGAGGTGCAGTGTGGACCAGGGAGACCATCTCACAGGTGGGTTTGATATATGTGATTTGTGTGTAAAAGTAGAGATATGCCATGGTGATTATATCACTTTTAATTCATGCCCATTTGTAGAAAATACCTTTGATATCTTTTTGGATAAAATATATTTTGTATAAAAATGGTTCTTTTCAGTTTGAAAAATGTTTACTAGCCAAAAGAAAGAATTGGCATCACAATGACGCTGTTTAAATCAGCGAGGAAAATAAGCTGGCCCCACCACGACAACTAGCGGACACAGAAAATATAAGGCTTAAAAAGGTACTCTGTAGTGATCACCTTTTGTCATCTTGAAGATGACGACTGGGGAGAGTACCCGGACAAGTGGTTAGAACACTGGATTCATAATGCAGGTTAACTAAGTTCTAGCCTTGTCTGATGCTGATAGTATTATTGAATCACAACATTTTATTTTTAGATTTTGATTGTGTTAATAAAATGCTATCAATATCTATAAAATAAGTGTAATAGATGACTGCTCAAAGAAACTATAATATTCAAAGCAGAGGTGATGTTTTTGGCAATGCATTGTATGTCTCTATAAATACATTTTGTACAAAAAAAATAGTATTTACCTAGTGGACCTATGGTGACTTGAACCTACCTACCTGACATTGGGAGTTCAACTCTCTAGTGACTGAACTAATGCCAACGGGGCTGTTGTTGATTTGTGGTAGACAAACACCTAATATTTCCACATAGGTATTTAGCCCAAGTTATGTTGAGCTGAATGCATAGTCACGGGGTGATTGTGTTTGAGAAATGTTGTTGTCAGGTTCATATATACTAGATGAAACCTCTATACTCCTGGTACAATGCACACCTGTATCACTACATCTGTATGCAGGTATGACACAATACATGTTTGTAGGGCTGTACTATATATTGGGTCTACTTCTTGTGTTGCTCAATGATATGTGCATCTAATTAGCCTGTACAGGCTATATCCCACAATGCAGGGCGCCGAAGACCAGGGGTTACTAGGAGTGAGCTCGTGACACCTGCTATCAGGTTGACACTGTCTGTGTGTCCATTGTTTATAACCGCTTGGTCCGCAGGGCTGGGTTTCTTTCTCGGAAGAAAAACCTTTCTTTCGGGAGTGAAAGAAACCTGAAACAAACCTATTTTGTCCGGTTGCTTCCAGGTTTCTTCCGGAAGAAATGGAAGAAACTGGAAGAAGCTCAGAACACTCTTGGAAAAAAGTATGTTATGACGTTTGCTAAATTAATCTACCATGTCGAAAAGACAGACCAATGGGGATCTATGAAAGCCAGACCTGACATAACAATATTACAACACTGACATCTTTCCTCAGAATAAGTTTCTCCTATCTCATATTTTGTAAAACCTTCATAAGCTTATAGATACCAAAATAGTTATTAAATACAGTCCTCACTCATGTCAGTTTAAGTAATTTTATCTTCACTAAAGCTACGTGCCTTGAATAAGAAAAAAGGGCATAGTTGATGTTAGTCTCGCTTTGGAAAAAGGGCATAGTTGAAGTTAGTCTCACTTTGGAAAGAACTGGAAATGTAATTTTGTTCAGGTCACTAAACAGACAATATATACTCATAATTTATTTTCCTTCATGGTGATTTTGAAAAAAAAAACAATAACTTCCCCCTAGATACCTCTGTAATTATTATAACTGAATTGGGCCAAATAGAAACAAAAGGTTTGTTTCCGGTTACTAGACTGATCCTAGCAAAATAGTGCCGATCCTACATATTTTTACAATTTTCATAATTTTTTTTAATTTTTTTTTATCAAAATGTTCTTTGTTTTTCAAATTCTTCTTTTAGATGTTTTTCATATGTCCCCTCGTTTCTCACGGAGGACCTTTATACGTCACAACCACTGCTTGAATTTAACTAATCTTTTAATATTTTTCAATTTTTTTTTCATATGGCTTTCAAATGTCATTGAAGAATCGGGCATGTCTGCCGATATACTTTTATACAAAATGTGAAAAAAAAAAAAAAAAATCCGACCTAGAGTTTTGAGTCATGGAACTGGAAACACACAATATCTTTTTTTTTGCCTTGGTATTTGGTGACATTTTGGTTATATTCTAAATGTTTAGGGACATTTCTTCCACTTTGAGGCAGACAAAACATATTTCTTCTGGACGTTTTGTTTGTGCGGTTTTTACCTTTTTCCTACCCTCGGGAAGAAACCTCCCAACCCTGCGCTTGGGCTACAGCCATGTACAATGTAGATTTTCTTTTATCAATAATTCAAGTAGTATATATAACGAAGAACTTAAATCACAGCTTGAAAGACTAAATATTCATAACAGAGGATAATGTGACTTTATACTTTTAATCAATTTGGTGATTGCCTTAAAACTACAGAGGTGGAATTGGCTGTTAGGGTTTCAGCCCCCCCCCCCGAAAAATTTAAAATTGCATTTTCTCTATTCTCATGTATTTTTCAAATATGTTTTGGTCTGCAGAAAAATATCAAAATTCTAATTTGAGAATTTTGACACTATACATTCAAATCCTTACTATGGTATTGTTTGTTCATCGCTTTCTGCTTTCTTAAGACGTTAACTGTTGTGGGTGAGGTGGGGGGGGGTAACTTTATAAACAGTCATGGGGGATATGTTTTGCCCCCACTTTCAAATTCAGGGGGTGTGCCGCCATCCCCTTCACAATGCTTGTGCAGAGATTTCAGAGGTTATTGTGCAACCCTTTTTAATGTATGCTAATCTGACAGTTTCTAATGGGAAATGGACACAGTGGTATAATGACTCTTACCATAATGAAACACACATGCAGCTATTGTATCTCCAACAAAGCTTATTCAGATGCGTGTGGCTGTGTGTGAATCATAAGTGCTGCGGTTGTACCCTATAGCAGTCAGGGAGTGGCCATTATTTATCAACGGGGTGGGGGGGGGTAAGGGGGGCATGAACATTTCTAAACCCCTTTTGAGGGGGGGGGGTGTAAAAATTTACCCTTTTTTTTTTTAGCAAAAATGCCCGGAAGCTACTATAGAATAAAGAGGGAACATAAAATATTTACGCGAAAACCCTCCACCCCGCCTGTTGATAAATAATGACCACTCCTTAAGTGCACACGAGTGTGAAGGCAGCAGAAATCTTATGTTTTTGTTGTTTTCCTTCACACAGGAGCTGGAAGAGGACGAATATTCTGTGGTGATGTTGGTCAGGCCTCATTTGAAGAGATAGACATAATTGAATCTGGGAAGGACTATGGCTGGAGGAGACGGGAAGGATTTTCATGTTACAACCCCTCAAATTGTGCGTATATATGCATAATCTCTTTCGTCTCAAATACCTGTCATATGACATGACAATTGTTCATTTACCAAATATGCATATTGACCATACATTCATATGGAAACTTGAGTAAGTATGTAAAGATCTGTGAACCAGGGGCGGCAGAACATGTTTGAAGTTAGCGGGTAGCGCCCCCCCCCCCCAGAAAAAAAAAGAAAAAGAAAAGTTGCTGTATTTCTTTTTATTTCTTGAAGAATTGGGAATGTCTTTTCTTCCTATATGCATGTTCTATCCCAATGCAGGTGGTGCTCCGCGCGTGGATGAGGTGCTTCCTATTTTTGCCTATAACCGTTCGGTGGGTAGATCAGTGACTGGGGGCTACGTCTACAGAGGCTGCGAGAATCCTGATCTGAATGGAGCCTACATCTTTGGTGATTGGGCGACTGGGTATGCATGCAATGCTTAACCCTTTAAAGGCTGCTGATGCATCAATGCATCATGTCCATTGGCCGTCATGATGCATCAATGCAGCCCTGGCGAGTCACTTGCCAGGGCTGCATTCATGCACCATGCCGACCTACATTATTGATACACAAACTCCTGGAGGGTCAGCATGATGCTCCAATGAAGTGCCGGTACGCATGCAGTCTCGCCAGCACTTCATTGGTGCATCATGACGACCAATTGGCTTGATGCACTTCTGCATAAGTAGCCCTTAAATGCTTAATCTCATTCTACCTGTATTCCGATCGACATCAATACATGTAGCCTAATTTTGTGTTTGGGCCTTTGGGAATTTCGATGGCCATGTGTCCTCTATGCCAAGATATCGGTGGTGAACAGGAAGGCGTTTCTCGAAGATGTCAATTTGCATTATTGAGAGAGGCCCCCCTGGCCCAGATACCTTTTACTGTGTACGTGTAGTCTAATCTTCACATTATGATGATTAACCCTTTAAGGGCCGCTGATGCATTAATGCATCATGCCAATTGGTCGTCATGATGCACCAATGAAGTGCTGGCGGGACTGCTCACCAGCACTTCATTGGGGCATCATGCCGACCCTAGGGGAGTACATGTATCAACCCTGTAGGTTTGTCATGATGTTCCAATGAAGTGCTGGCGAGCAGTCTCGCCAGCACTTCATTGGTGCATCATAACGACCAATGGGCATGATGCACCCCTCCATGATCAGTGGCCTTTAAACAACTAAACGCCTTACCCTGTAGGCGGTTGATTAAGCTGGAGGAGGACAGATCAGCGCGCAGAGGTTGGAAGGGCACACAGCTAAACACCTGCGGACCTGAATTGTGCTTCAATGGACTCATTAATAGTTATGAACGCAATATTCTCTCATTTGGTACAGATGGGAATGGTAAGTGTGCTAACCTTTTTTTCTAGTATAATATTGTATATTCCATGATGGTACAAGGGTAATGCACTCTACATACCCTAAGGCAGAGCATGATCCATAGCACAGAGTCAAAGTCCAGTAGGTACATACATCTAGGGGGATATTTCAAAATGGAGATGAATCACCTGTAGTATTATCTTTAGATACCACATCGTGGCATTCAAGCACCAGGTTTTGATTAAGTGCCCATATTAGGGAGTGTTTAAAATAACTAAAAGTATTAAGCATAGAAAAGAGACACCTTCTTGGAAGGTGCAGGGTAAGCATCCCTCAAAATATATTAACTACAGGGCAGTCTTTCACGACATTATGGACAACTTCCAAATTTATGAAGACAATGTTATTATTCAGACATAAAAATACGTCAGTAAAAGACAGTTTGCTAACATATTTTATAATGGCAATGTCTGGTATCAATTTCATGGATTATGAAAATTTTGTTTTGTCTAGGTGAAGTCTACATCTTGTCAACATCAGGATTTACTGATGGGAGGGGCAAAATCTACAAAATTGTTGATCCAAGGAGGTAAAAACATGTACAATCAGCCATAATACTATATTGCACTATAAATCGTATGAAATACTCATCCATGACAATATGCTACAATATCACCAAAGAATACCAAATCAAGAAATATGATATATTCAAAGGAAGCAAGATGGATCTTATATATCTGTGAAATATCACCTGATCTGGGTCATGCAAGCTTCCTTTATTTTCTATGTTCTACTAATATTGTTCCCTATTTACAGACGTGGTGATCCTACAACGTGTCGGTCTAATAGCAACACGCAACGTGGCAAGTGACCTTCAACAGGAGAGATGGATTCTATTGCCATTTTGTCGATTGGTGTCTCATCTTGGAACAGGCAAAAAATTGATAATTAACAAACACTGTTTCTATAATCACATGTTTAATGAACAAGACACCCCAGTCAACAGAAAATGTTACAAAACATTTCAAAACATTTTCCTATGACTCCTAATCATGGACAAACAAACACTTTTTTTCAAAACGTAAATGGGATATCAGCATCCAGAAACAAGCATTTCAGACACAGGCACCATCCAAATATGCATCATGGTACATAGGTGTGACCTTGAATTTATAAACATAGAGTTGTTTCTTCCCCATAGGTATCATGTATTCAGTAGTACAGGCACCTTCTTTGAATAAAATCTGACAATAATGTACTTAGATCAGAAACACCCTAATACCCTGTGAATTATTATAAGGTGTCCCATATGCATGAGGATAGACTCCTAGTGTGAGTTATAGCAGCAACAAAAGTTGAAGGTGAATTTTATGGGCGAGGATATTATACTACAGAACAGTACTAAGGTGTGTGTGTAAAACAATCACTTTTTTGTATACATGAAATACATGAATATATAATTCAAGTGATGCAATCATTGAATGTAATGCTTTGGGTTGTGAAGGTTATATATGACTGGCATGGGAGTGCAATCATAAATGAATAGAGTGTATGTAGCACGCATTATAGAGGTATGTACATACATGGATAGTGGCTCAATATATATATATATATATATATATATATATATATATATATATATATATATATATATATATATACTAACGGTATTTTTTTAATCCCAAGCATCACTTATAACTGAAATACATGACCTATTAATGACAGTCTTTACAGCATCATTTGTATGATTTTCCTCCAGTAATTAAAGAAGCTCTGCTTCAGCAATATTGTCTCTGTGCAAGAGTCAGCTTAGGTCCACGGTTTGGTACCCCTTTATATATTATACTTGGCGGGCATAACAGAACATCAAAATCATCTGCTATCACGTTTTCTTTTTGGTTACATACATTCATTTCAGTATAGTGGTACATGTAAACTCGAATCCACAATCCACTGGAAGATGGATTACAATATATGAAGGATTTATATAGTAACTCTTTAAATGACAAAGATCAAAATGTCTGTTATATCGATACATGTAGATGGACATCAATAAGTGAGATCAGCTGTTACAAGTATATCAACACACATTACCCTTTTGAATAACATTTGAAAAACAGGCCACAGTTTCTTACTAAACTATAATATTTTAACATCTCATGCTTACCCCATGGAACACATGAAAGAACAACTCTATACTCAGTATAGTGATGAACATCTCATTTGTTTTGTAAATCCCGGGCCTTAGGGCAACAACATTTTGACACTATATCCATGGCTTTTGTGTGGTTCAAAAGCTCCAGGGTACATCTATATCGACTTTTGGTATTGAAAGCCTTGCAATTCTACTTTCGATATAAAGTTGATTGATTTAGGATTCTACCATTTAAACACATGGTATGTTGATGAGTGAAGTGTAGTCAGCAAGAGAGGCATTGGAAATGTCATGAGTTTACACACCCCAGCAAATTGTCGTCATCTGTCGCCATGATTGGTCATCAATAGTGACTCCTTTTTGAGTGATAACTCATTCCGTCATCTTTCGCCACTGTGTGTTAGACTCACATGGCTTAGCAATTGCTATTCCTGGTGAGCTTGTGCTATAACTACGTCGTGTTCCATCTAGCATGTTCCATGTGTGCGCCACTTCACACAGGTTGACGAGGACTCACGACACATGCTGGGACGTGTTAGTAGAATGACAAACAAGTCGATCATTCCAACCACCCCAATAACAGAACCTTGGGGACGGTCCCCAGCAAAACGTACTCTGTAATTTGTGGCCATTGTAGGCTCTGGCTAAGCTTTTTGCGTGGATTTCAAAAGTTTTAGTTATGTTTTGTTATCTCTAATGGAACAGGAGTGATACATATAAATATATATTATATATATATATATATATATATATATATATATATATATATATATATATACATATGTTAAACCTGGGATGTGGGATCCTTAATGATTCTCAGACTCACGTTGTGGGGTCATGAAAATCTTGTGGGATTCTCACAAGGATCCCGCAAGGTACTTGGGCTTAAATGATTCAAAGTGGTCTGGTATGGATAGATTTTAGGATAAAATCATATTTTCTATTAAGACCCCACAGTGCTATTTTGCAATAAACTATTAATTATTGGTTTCACACCATGCACCTAGGTGTTCCTACCCATCACAAAACTAACAAAGGGTGTATATACACCTGCCATGCATGAGTGAGCGCACAAAGGTCAAGAACCCATAATCTAGGATGAGAACTTATAGTTCATGGATCCCACTTTCCTGTATGGGAGCTCAAGTATAGATATGGGAGGCATACATACATACTGAGAGTGAGAGAGAGAGAGAGAGAGAGAGAGAGAGAGAGAGAGAGAGAGAGAGAGAGAGAGAGAGAGAGAGAGAGGGAGAGAGATGTGGTGGTACTATGTGTGAGAAGACAGTAGGCTGAAGATCCAGATGCTATTGGATGAAATAAAAGGCTGACACATGTGATTTGATATGTGTATTACGAGTGCTGGATAGTAAGCAGTCTAATCTTGGCTAGGGTAGCTTTTCTATATTCTCACTTTGAATGTATAGAAGTTATATGTGAGTACCCTCCCCGGGCTTTGTATCATATCAAGACCTGGTTCTAGCCAACCAGTAGCAACAAAGCTGGGGGGGGGCACAACCCAGACTGCTGGGGATTTTCACACTTTGAATGTATAGAAGTTATATGTGAGTACCCTCCCCGGGCTTTGTATCATATCAAGACCTGGTTCTAGCCAACCATTTCTCGTCAGTCCCTGTGGCGCAATGCATAGGGAGTTAGTCTTCTAACCAGGAGGGTATGGGGTCGACCCCTGCCCTAGGCAATAGAATTCTCGTAGGTTTTAACATGTTACATATGACATGTAAGGACATGTAAGGAGTGCTGATATCATGGATATCAGCATTCCTAGAAGTGCTGATATAGCACTCCTTACAAACATGCATCATAACATGCAATATCGACAGGTATCAGAACGGGAATATCCTGAAAAAGCACCCAAAATCACAGAAGTCGTGTAATAAACAATGATACTATACTATAGATCAGTATTAAAGTGGTCAAAATATGACTTCAGGTGCACCTAATATGTCTGCCATGAAATCAGTATTCTCATTATATGTGATGTGTGCCTTATAAGCTAGGTATAATGGTATGTTGATTGTTGGCAATAAAAAAACTTTTGAACTTGAACTTGGATATATATTGGATCCTCTGTTTTTCTAAATTTATGTAAATAATATTAAACAGAATATTTAAGGGCTCGTCATAGGCAGACCCTGGAAGAGCTGTTGAGAGTCTTTAAGATTATACAGGATTAACAGGCAGACACCTGAATACATCCCTCACATTATATATGATTATTTGAGTAAATCCTCTCCATTTGAATATATTCGAATGACTGTGGAATGTAAATGGAACAAAACATTCATTTTCAGGTTCTCTTCATTGAGGGGAATGATGCATTCATTGCTCTTAATGTATCAAACTAGAGGCATGATGCACTTCTCTCCTTGGGCGTTTACAGTACTCCTCTCCCCGGTGTTACGACCTCTCGGGAAGCACCTGAACTAAACTTTTGCAGCATTCAAAATGCTTTGTGGCACACGGATCATGGCGCTGCAGGCCCCTTTGCATCTGGAGTGGCATCAGGAGGATGTCTCTGCATTCGTTGTTTCCCACCCACCCACTCCTCTTTTTAAAGTTACTATTTACAAAGAACCACAGCCTTTGTTTCACCAAAATGTTAACTGCTATACCTACCATGGCCCTTACCTACCATGCATGGCCTTACATACAATGGCCCTGGTGGATATCATACATAACCCCTCCTTTGTGTTTTCTTATAGACAACCGGGCTTCCCTAGCCCACTTAAAAGGGTCTATTTCTCCTCTTTCCTATCCACTCGGATGTGACACATTCCTCTGTGACATTATGTAATGTAGTTCTCGCCATGAATATGACCTTAGCTGTCGAAATGGCGTTAAACATCTATTACTCACTCACTCACTCACTCTTATAGACAACCACTGTTTGTGTTTATTGTACCTTAGTTTATTCATACTCATAAACTTGTATTACCATTTAAACTGTATTGAATATTCATACACTACAGGATTCAATAAACTCTCCATATTCTCAGTCACCCATTGAGATTTATTTGAACAGCATTATGGGAAGGAATCTTGAAAATCTTATCATATGTAATGATTGGAATCAAATCTAGAAGTCATTCCTGAGGGGAGGTTTTTTCTCATCAGACTCTAGTCCAATTATTAAGGTTTATTACACGACTTCTGTGATTTTGGGTGCTTTTTCTGGATATCCCCATGCTGATATTCCTACATAATTTGCACTGTAATGTGAACAGATGCAAGGTGGATATCAGCATGGTTGGGGGTGGATATCAGCACAGTTTGGGGTGGATATCGCACGCTTTGGGGTGGATATCAGCACTCCTAACATGTCATATGTTACATGTTAAAACCCACGAAATTTTCATGGCCATGGTAGGGCTTGAACCTGCAATCTCAGATCCCAAATCCAACTCCCTATGCATTGCGCCACAGGGACTGACGAGAAGTGGCCGCCAAATATAGATATATAGGGGCATAACATACCACATGCCAGCTCTCATACATAAATAAGATTAAATTCAAAATGGCGTAGCCCTAAGATCCAACATTTACATCGCTTTAAAGGTAAAGATAACGTTTACATACCTATTTCAGATCACTATACTACTACTAACATGTGATGCAACACACCATACTGGCTTTATTCCTGATTTATAGATGCCAATAAAAACATGGATTCATTAAAACTATCTTTCAATAATGATTTGCATATATGGCTTGGCTTAGTGGAGAGGATGTGTCCCTTTGGTAGAGGGAGAGGTTGAGTGGAAAAGGGAACAGGAGGAAGATTGGCCGAGGGAGAAGCTACAGCTGACTGAGTAAGAATCGGTTATTATCCAAAGCCCGGGTACAAAGTGTGAGCAATAATTATCTTTCAAATTCTTCTTTAGCTTGTTCCTGAAATAGTTCTGTTGTAGTTATTGTTTTTTTTTATGAGCACAGACACTCATACATAGGCCTAATCTCTGATCTAAGGAAATCCTGGTTGAACTTTTTTCCAAATAATATCATACGGAAAACCCATATATATCTTATTCTCCTCACTACCCACTAAAGCAGCATCTACAATATTAGGGTGGTTGATGGGGGGTCCAGGATACCCAGATAGGCCTATATATGGCAGCGATATTTTAACCCCCTGATATCACAGTTTCTACATTTGATATCACAGTTTTTGCCACTGATATCACAGCTTTAGGATTTGATATGACAGTTATTCTAGGAGAACCCCTGTATCAGGCTGATAATTTACTTTGGGCCAGAAATTGGGGTTGATTGACTGATGTTCCACTTAATCAGAGCAAACCCAGTATCGGGGTGATTCAGTAGTTTCTCAAAAACTTTGATATCACAGTTTTAACTCTGATATCAATGCTTCTAGATGTGATATCATAGATTTTATCTTTGATATCAATTTTTTTAGATGTGATATCAATGTTTTAATTCTGATATCAAAGTTATATTAAGAGAGTAAAGAATGGGCTAACGGGCACTCACATATAACTATCATCCTTTCAAAGTGTGAACTCGTAGCCTACGGCCACTCGTTACCATATCCTATGATACACTGAATGAGGTGCCTGTTCCCGGGACTCGAAGCCTGCCATAGGCCTAGTGTGTGTACACACGGCGAAAAAAAAGATGCGCCCGGACCGGGACTCGTCCCGCCTACCCGTAGAAGCTGAGCGCAATGCGCTAACCACTAGACCACCGGGTCTCACACCTCAGCGCCCGGCTTGGCTTGCTTTGGTTTGAATGCATCCCGAGCTCATGGTTATGGCCCGCAGTCGTCGCCGTTATGCGAGCAGTAGCGACAAAGCTGGGGGGGGGGGGGTCACAACCCAGACTGGGGATTTTCACACTTTGAAAGGATGATAGTTATATGTGAGTGACCTCCCTGGGCTTTGTATCATATCAAGACCTGGTTCTAGCCAACCACTTCTCGTCAGTCCCTGTGGCGCAATGCATAGGCAGTTGGATTTGGGATCTGAGACTGCAGGTTCGATCCCTACCCTGGCCATGAAAATTTCGTGGGTTTTAACATGTAACATATGACATGTTAGGACATGTGACATGGACAAGGAGTGCTGATATCCATGGATATCAGCACTCTTTGGATTTTGGAGTTTTTAACTATGATATCAAAGTTTCTGATAAACTCATGTTTCACCCTGATACTGTAGTTTACAGAATATAAGAAATAACAGGAAATATTCAAAGGCTTATTTTCTATGTATAAAATGAAAAAAGAAGGTGTGGAAATGAATGTATCACAATATCAGTCTGATATGGCAATATCTCAGAAAAAAAAACTTTGATATCAGACGAGGAAATGAAAACCCTGATTAGACAACTCTTTTAAAGTTATAGGGCCAGCTGTGACGTCATAATCTATCTGTTACATCATAACACTGTATGCTGGCCCCAAACAGGTTTGAAGTACAGAATCCAATGAAGATTATGCTGGAGCCTTGAAATAACCATGTCAGGAATCAGGTTATGGTTTTCCATCATATATTGTGGAATAAAAACATGTCCGAATTCGGCCATTTTAAAGTCATCAGAAAAATGGCAAATAAATGTATATGTGGGGTAAAAAAAACATTTAAAAACATTCTGTCGATTCCTGTACATGTTTGCATATACAGGAAGTGACAGAGATTAGACCAGTCCACTTATAGAGGTTATGGTACAGGAGGGGTGGCAGGTTGTTCCACTGGATAACCTATCACGGAACATTTGGTTGGTATATCCGTGGGGGCTCATTAGCCTAGAGCCTGCTTTGTATTGTTTGTGTTATTTTTTGTGTCTATTAGTCTGGGTATTGGAGGAGAGTGCGGCTTGCAATGTCAACAACATTAGTTAAAGATTTTATTTCGATGGAGGGTTTTAAAATAGTACATCTCAACACACAAAGTATGTATAGAAAGAAGGATCAGATATTCAGGAATTTGATGGGTACCGACATAGTCACTATGTCTGAGACATGGCTTCATGATGATGTTGATGCTGACCTGGTTACATGGAGCGGTATGAAATTGTATAGACAAGATAGACGAGGCAAGAAGGGTGGAGGTCTTGCTGTTTATCTTAGACATGAATTAGCTCCTGTTGCTTAGCCACAGTTTATCGTCCACCTTCTGGAAAGCTAAATGTGTTTTTCAATTATATAGAAAAATTGTATAAAACAGTGATACCTGACAATATTGAACTTTGGTGTCTTGGTGACATAAATATAAATACATTGTCCGAAAAAGCTAAATCTACAAATACTATAGTAGACATGTGCAGAAACTATGGTTTACATAAGCTAATACATCAGTGTACACGGCCATATAAAAAAAGAGTCTCTTGTCTAGACAATATAATGACATCTTATGATGACGTTGTCAGGTACCTTGAACTTTATGGTTAGTGACCACTTGCCCGTCTATTGTGTTAAAACGAAACAGAAAAGTGTACTTACTATAAAGGCAATTACTACACATACTTATAAGAATTTTGATGAAGAGCTGTTCTTAGACTGGTTAGCTGAGGCAGGTTGGGAGGAGTACTACGAACTAGAAAATCCGAGTGATGCATGGTTGTTTATTCAAAATCATATAGAATGTTACCTAGATAGTGTGTGTCCTCTGGTCCAAATTACTGTCAAAGACATGGGTAATAAATGGATGACAGCTGATATAAGAAATTTAATCCATGAAAGGGACACATGTGTATCCTTATTTCTAAGAATGCATGAAACACATTATCTTGAACATGCCAGGAAACTGAGATGTAGAATCAATGTCAGTTGTAGATACGCCAAGGCGGATTATGTAAAGCAAGAGATAGATGAGTCTGAAAATGATCCTAAGCGTTTTTGGAGAAATATTAATTCTGTATTAAAGCCATCTAGTGATAACCATCTGCCTATGCTAATTGGTGAAGATGGTGAAATGAAAAGTAATGCTGATTCAGTCGATTACAAAAATAGATATTTTGCTTCAATAGGTTTAAAGTTAGACAGTGATTTGCCTCTACCTTTAAATCTTCCAGTAGTCCATGACAGTCTGGTTGAGGACTGTAACCCCAAGATAAGTGTATGCCAGGAGGAAGTGGAGTATTTGATAGATGAGATTAATGTAAATAAGACGTCAGGCATTGAACATATTCGCTGTGACATATTAAAACTAGCACTAAAAAATCTTTTACCGCAAATGACTTGGTTGTACCAAATGAGCTTTGACTTAGGTATTTTTCCTGACAGCTGGAAGTTAGCACGAGTAAGTCCGATCCCGAAACCTGGCAATGAAAGATTAGTTAGCAATTGGAGACCCATATAATTGTTATCGGTACCCTCAAAGATAGCGGAGAAAATAATGCACTCACATTTAAATGATATTATGGAGAAAGCTGATTTTTTGGATTGTAATCAGTTTGGTTATCGTCGTGGTCGAGGTACTGGTGATGCCATCTTTAGATTTGTTAATGATTTATATGATGATGTTGATAGGTCTCATGTAACTGCGACATGCTTTTTGGATCTGAGGAAAGCATTTGATAGTGTTCCTCATAATCTCCTAATACGCACTCTAACTCGTTTAAAAATTCACCACAGCACCTTAAGTTGGATTGCCAGCTATTTAAAGAATCGTGTTCAATACACAAAAATTGGGGAGTTTAAATCATCTATTCAGTCAGTTCAGTATGGAATGCCTCAGGGCTCTATTCTAGGGCCGTTGTTATTTATTTTATATGTCAATGACATTGGGTCCGTGATCACTGATTGTAAATATATTATGTACGCGGATGATCTAGTATTTTATACTTCCAGTAACAAATCAACCCTAGCCCATAACGTGATGAAATGTTATTAGTATTGATGTATAAGTACTCCAGATGTAATGATATGTTGGATCATCATAGAGGTGACAGGGTCACTAGGTCAGATAAAAAAATTAAATTTTTGGTTAAACAACATAGGCTAAGTACATATAAAAGGTCACCCCTATACTGCGGTGCTGAACTGTGGTCGCTATTAGAAACCTGGTATCAACATACTGAAACAAAACTGAAGTTTAAGCAGAGAGTCAGACGTATTGAAAATCTGGGAGTACCAAATGATGGTCCTGGCGATGATAGTGACGAGGATGATGATGATGACAACTCCATTGATGAAGTCGGGAGCTTGATATTGACCAGTGATGATGGTTTGGACTCTGATTCTGATCCTGAAATAGGCTAGGCAAGCATTTAAGCATTTATTGATTTATTATTTATTTGTTTTTTTTTTATTGTTGTTATATCTGAGTACTACGGCGTAGGGGCATTATCATTAGGGTTGTTGTTTTTTTTCAAATTCTATAAGAGCTTGGAGTATGTAATATGGTTTTAACCCCATCTCTAGATTTCTATTTTTTTAGAACTATAAGTTCGTAGACTGGGTAGAAGCGTAGTGGGTCCGAGAGGCAGGGTGTACCGTGGGTGTAGGCATGAGACGCAGGGTGTACTGAGGGTGTAGGAGTGAGACGAAGGATAGGGGAGCGAGACGCAGGGTGTACTGGGGGTATAGGAGTGAGACACAGGGTGGGGGAGAGAGACACAGGGTGAACCGGGGTGTAGGAGTTAGACGATGCAGGGTGCACCGTGGGTGTAGGAGTGAGACGCAGGGTGTACCATACCGAGGGTGTAGGAGTAGGTGGACAGATGGTGTACGTAGGAGTGATATTGATAGGGTAGGCCTATATATAGATTTACCTGATCACTCAACCTATTGCAAGCCTTATCTTCAATATAGCCTAATAAAGTTATTGTACACCAAAATCCCAGTGCCGAAGGCGCTGAGATCAAATTCTAAAACTACAGAGTGCGTTCCCGATTGCGCGTCCTCGCAAGTGTGCTCGATAGTTACTCGCTCGTACACGAGAGGGCGCCAGACTAACAAATGGGACGCCGATGGGGTGCTCAACGTGAATATTGGTAATTGGCCACTAGCTGGTCTGGAGCTGGTCCTGCGACCCACACTGATAAGGTGGCACCAGCATGTCCCTGGAAGTGGGTGTTAACCTGGGACAAGGTACCCATCATGGTATGTCTTATCAGTGGGTTTTAGCTCAACCAGTAAAATTCAAGATGGTTGCTCCACTAGGCCCCCATACTGAGTCCTATAGGCATGGGCCCGGGGCCTGGGCCAATACTTGGTAAAGAAAACAGAGAAAATGGGTGAGAAAGAATGTCGACACATCGGCGGTGCTGAACTGTGGTCGCTATTAGAAACCTGGTATCAACATACTGAAACAAAACTGAAGTTTAAGCAGAGAGTCAGACGTATTGAAAATCTGGGAGTACCAAATGATGGTCCTGGCGATGATAGTGACGAGGATGATGATGATGACAACTCCATTGATGAAGTCGGGAGCTTAATATTGACCAGTGACGATGGTTTGGACTCTGATTCTGATCCTGAAATAGGCTAGGCAAGCATTTAAGCATTTATTGATTTATTATTTATTTGTTTTTTTTTATTGTTGTTACATCTGAGTACTACGGCGTAGGGGCATTATCATTAGGGTTGTTGTTTTTTTTCAAATTCTATAAGAGCTTGGAGTATGTAATATGGTTTTAACCCCATCTCTAGATTTCTATTTTTTTAGAACTATAAGGGGCCCCTGGTCGGTAAAGTTCGTAGACTGGGTAGAAGCGTAGTGGGTCCGAGAGGCAGGGTGTACCGTGGGTGTAGGCATGAGACGCAGGGTGTACTGAGGGTGTAGGAGTGAGACGAAGGATAGGGGAGCGAGACGCAGGGTGTACTGGGGGTATAGGAGTGAGACACAGGGTGGGGGAGAGAGACACAGGGTGAACCGGGGTGTAGGAGTTAGACGATGCAGGGTGCACCGTGGGTGTAGGAGTGAGACGCAGGGTGTACCATACCGAGGGTGTAGGAGTAGGTGGACAGATGGTGTACGTAGGAGTGATATTGATAGGGTAGGCCTATATATAGATTTACCTGATCACTCAACCTATTGCAAGCCTTATCTTCAATATAGCCTAAAAAAGTTATTGTACACCAAAATCCCAGTGCCGAAGGCGCTGAGATCAAATTCTAAAACTACAGAGTGCGTTCCCGATTGCGCGTCCTCGCAAGTGCGCTCGATAGTTACTCGCTCGTACACGAGAGGGCGCCAGACTAACAAATGGGACGCCGATGGGGTGCTCAACGTGAATATTGGTAATTGGCCACTAGCTGGTCTGGAGCTGGTCCTGCGACCCACACTGATAAGGTGGCACCAGCATGTCCCTGGAAGTGGGTGTTAACCTGGGACAAGGTACCCATCATGGTATGTCTTATCAGTGGGTTTTAGCTCAACCAGCGAAATTCAAGATGGTTGCTCCACTAGGCCCCCATACTGAGTCCTATAGGCATGGGCCCGGGGCCTGGGCCAATACTTGGTAAAGAAAACAGAGAAAATGGGTGAGAAAGAATGTCGACACATCGGCAATTCGTTAACACGTCTAACTTCTGATCGCAGATCCCTGGGGGGAGTGGGGGAAATATCCCCCCTTTTTAGCGAAAAAGTCTGTGTATTCCTATAATAGAATAAAAGGACTGTTTGAAAATTTCGGACAGCTCCAAAGGGGTTGGGACGGGGGTTGGGATGAAAAGAAATTCTGTCGTTTAAGCTTCTAATTCAGAGCCTAAGGAAAGAAAATGGAGAAAGGAAACATATACTCGTAGGCCTATCATGTTCTAGTCAAATGTTCTACTCTCCTTCCCATCGATTGAGGATAGGCATAAAAAGTGATGTGTTCGCCTAGGTACCCTAATAATTTGGCCTATTCTAACTTTTTATGAGCGGTCTGATTTGTTGGCACTATAAAGTCTAAGGTTGAGACATGGAAGTTTTTTTTTTTTTTTTTTTGTTTTTTGTTTTATATACTGTATATCGTGAAGGCAGAAATTTACAGCCAGCCTTAACCAAAAAAAAAGACCCAAAAATTCCTACTGGTACCGGTATGGTACTGTACCGTAAAACAGGGATACTTTGGCCCACTTTTTGGATATTTCCGTAAAATTAGCATGATAGGAGTGCAAGTATTGGAGAAATAACTATTATTAGTTTGAGTTTTAGTCAGTATCTTTCAGATGTATGTGTAATTTTAAAATTCTGTGGCCAGCAAGTGCTAGATTTACATCAAAATATGTTGGGGCAAAGTTACCCTTACTTCGGGGCAACATTGGCCCACAAGGGATTCCCTATGGTAGTATATTTCTTATTTTTTCACAACCAAATATTGGGTCAAAGTTACCCCTAAAAACTTTGTCAATATAAAAAGCATTCTTAGAAAGTATCCAATTCAGGTATTTTTCATCAAAGGTGAACAAAACTCATGGATACAGTCTAAAATACGGCATGTAACAAAAGTTGTGAAAAATATGACTATTTTGACTAAAATGACAGGCATTTAGTAGTGGCGGGCCAAAGTTACCCCCATTTGGTTGGCACCGTCGGGCCTACGTAGGCAGGATGGTCAGCCTATGTAAAGCCGATGGTTGGGCCAATGTTGGCCCAACGTTATGCCAATGTCTCTGTGCTACCTGGGTACTCATTGCCTTATATCTAAAAATAATTATCACTTTCAAAATTTTATTTAGGCTAAAATTGTAGCTTAGATGATAGGCTTTTTGATAAAAGTGACCTAGATATGAAAAATATCCTTAATTGTAATATCAAGATCAAAACAACATTTTTCTGTGACTGGGCTAATGTTACAAAGTATCCCCGTTTTACGGTACCTAGATCAACCTACTGGGTATCTTTATCATGCTTATCGTTATTATTTCATAGTTAGGCTTATATCCGGGAGTTATGGTTGATGTAGCCTACAGAGTTCAATAAACCTCCTAAATATGCAAATTTCTTTTGTGGCGGTAACATAAAGCACCCCATCATATAAGCTCATTGATATTCACTCTCCTAAACAGTCTTTGATACTGTGTGTGAATGTATCGCTCTTGAAGGCTCTGCTCGGTGAGTGGAGTTCATTGATTGGTTGTCGTCGTCCCGTCGGGTTAGTTTACATCACGTGACCAAACATGGCGTGCTAGAAACGGGCATGGTTTCGATGTAACGGTGGACGTCAACAGGTTGTCTGATCATACATCGCCATGGCATCACTTGTACCAAACAGGTGGGTCTCTCTATGAACCCCAGGAGCTTCAGTGTTGCTTATTTGCACGGATAAATTTATAACAGCAGTCGCTATTGGCAGGGTAGGTAAAGCTTCCTTCGTACACTTGGACACACTTGACTTCGTACAATCGGTAGCCTACCCACGGCACCAGAGGCAGAGCCACAGCACAGTCACAGGCCCACACAGGGGCTGTTGTACTTGTACTAGTGGGGGTGGGGCTTGTGCCAAGGTGTGAAGTTTTGTGAATGCTTTGAGATTGTGAATGTTATGTGTGTAGATCTAGGACACCCTAAGTAAGACTAATACATTTTAAATAGAAAGATCTCTTCATCTATTTTGATTTAGCTGTGGATATAGGCCCCGGGGGGGGGGGGGCACTCTCTAATCTATGCCTATGGATACCATGTGCGTACATCACCTTGGCTCTGGTACCCCTTTTAGCGGAGTATAATTTCTCAAAAGCACCTCCCTTCGGGCGGGTTTACCTCCCGAAAATTGCAAGAAATCCAACCTCTTTTGTTAGGACACCCTCTAAGTAACAAAATCGGTACCCCTTTCGGTGTGTTAGGGCTGAAAAAATTTGGGGAAAAGATGGAGAGAAGCTGGGGAAAATGACCAAAATATACCCCCTTTTCACTTAAAGTTTTGGAAAGATTGGTTTACATTTTGGGCCTAAAAACCTACCCCTATTTGCCCAAAATGCCCAAAAATGTACCCCTATCAAAGGATCCTGCAGGATCCGCTCCCAAACCCAAAAAAGTACCCCTTTCCCTCTAGTTTTTGTACGCACATGGTTACTATAGCTCATATAGGGAGTGCCCCCCCCCCCGTGATATAGGCTCAGTCAAACTCAAAGCTAGTCAATGAGTCAGTGCCAGTGGCATTCTCACTCATTCTCTCTCAGACTCATATATGATAATACATCCTCTCATGCAGTAAAAATAACTGAGTAGCAGTATCTGACATGCATGATTTAAGTATCTGAAGGCTGACCTGTTGAATGTGGCAATGTGGGACAACCCAGCAAACACAACTGTACCGAGCCACTACCCAGTACTGGCCCAATGATGGCAACTGTACCGGGCATACAGGCAACCCAGTACAGGGCCTTTTATAGAGGCATGCAAGAGGCACCGGCAATGGGCCAGTACTGGATGCCAGTACTGGTTCTGTACTGGGCCAGCACTGGGCCTATACTGGTGTTTCAATACTGGACCAGTAATGGGCCAGTGCTGGCTTTATTCTGGCATGCCAGCACAGGCCTGGTATTGGCCCCTTTCAGTATTTCAATATTAGGTTGGTAAGTATATTCTGTCTATATTGGAAAGTATAATTAATATAAATTAACATCATTTTTACTCCTCACACAAAAGGCCTAATATTAAGACTCTCCCTCACATCCTGTTGGTGTATTAAACTTAAAGAACCCAGAGGCAGTGTGCATTAAATTTACCCTCCATCTCACCGCATGCAGGTTTGTAAGTTTTGTTTCCAACAAATAAGGTATTCAGCATAACATGATTTTAATTCTCCTTGTGTTTATGATATTTGATTTGAAACTTTAAACCAATTAGGTCTCCAATGAGAGGTGTTTCATGGTAAACTAATTTGCCCTCACCATAGAAGTTTTTGATCATATATTACAGAGGCGTAGGAAGCAAATCTTCATTGGGGGGGGGGGCCCAGTGGGGGCCCCACCTCGACAACCTTGAATTGTCGACTCAAGTGCAATAGTGCCTATACATACCTATATAAAATTTGTATAGGAATGTAATTTTTGATGAATTTTATATCTGAATTGAGGCCCAGGCCCCCATTTCCCTATCCCATTACTATATGAAACTGATCTGAGATGGAAAGTTTTAGCTTCTTGTTCAATTCATTATGATTTCTTGGTAAATTTTGGGGGGGCCCAGACATACTCAGGCCCCACCTCCTTTATGATTGGGGGGGCCCAGGCCCCCCTGGCCCCCCCTTTTCCTACGCCCCTGTATTATTAAGAAAAGTTTTGGCCTTGATCCTAATTATTGATATACAAGCTATTGCTGACATCTTGTGGTGTGGTTGGAAATTAATCAAGCCAGTACTAGGCCAGTACTGGCATGCCATTACCGGCATACCCTTCTATAGCCAGTACTGATCCAGTACAGGCATTCCATCACTGGCATACCTATACTGGCCCAGTATAGTATTGTCAGTAGACCGTTATAGGTATTGTACTTATCATATTTATTTTTCATCTTTGACTCTACCATGTAACCCAGTGTCCGAGTCTACCCACAAGCCAAGCCATACCCATAGACCAAAGGCTGGCGGTGTCAACTGCACTCAGTGACCCCGCCTCCTCCCACTGGAGGATACGCCGTCAATCACAAGCAGCCCACTGCATGCTGGAAATTCCTAGCAGACAATGTTTAGAAACAACTCCCCATGCTGGATGACATGCCCATTGATCATAAGCAGCTCACAGCATACCGGGAGTTCCCAGCAGCTATATTTAGAACCACACTGAACTCTGTGAACCCCAGTGCTATGTTTGGGATCTCCCCTACATACCTGCACTGGAGTTCCCCAGTTACTATATTTAGCTCACCTGATACTATTTTTAGGATGAGCTGGGCGAGCAGCTCCTACTACAAATACCTGTGGAGGGAGCAGCTCACTCATCTTTCCACCTCCATACTTCACACCTCACACACTCACGTGAGATCAAGGCCCTTGGCTCAAGGGCTAGGCTTGGACACTGTTGGGCATCTTTACACTGTATCACCATCTATACCTCGTGGACTTCTATGAATAAAGTGGATATCAACTGGATTCCTGATTCGTCTGTATTCATCCTTATTCATCATTTACGGACTCGTTGACAATGGTGGAAAACCCTCACGTATCATCCCACAGTTACCACCTCTCATGAGCCATGGACAACAGTGAGACCCTACCAAAGGAGCCAGCCCCACAACGTATCCCTACATCTCAAGACAGAGACCAGCAAGAAGCCACCAATACACAGTACACCACCCCGATAGACTCCTCGCCAGACGCGGTCCAGCTGGACCCAGTGCTGCCAGTCCATAGACGTACGCATAAACAAACACCTGTGAGTTCAAACACCCTACATTTTTCGTCCACCATAGTGGACACCAACACAGGTGCACCTACCAGTACACCAGCAGGAGCCCCACCACCAGGTTTAAACCTCACCCTACCTGGTTATTCACCTTCAGAATCACCACCCCTAAGATTAGGTGGTACCACATATAGCATGCCTGAAAATCAATCACCTGATCACCTCCACCTAGATAGCCATCTAGAAGAAGTCTAGGGATCCAACACCAGGCAGAAATGACAATAAAAAGACCGGAAATAACCATCCCGACAACCAATCTCCTGATTCTGGACAAGGAGATCAGTACAATGACAATATTGAATAGGACCCAGGGGAGGGCCACCATGCATCTTACGGCCCCGCCCCCCACATTGGACAATAAACTTGGAACGTCCCCCACATGCCATATTTCACAAATGAACAATGGAGCAGAATTAAATTCAGCAGAACAACAGGACCGCGACCCCCACCTTGTGAATTGTGATGAAGACTCCTCACCAGACAGTGGGGACCTTTATGAAAACCACCCTCCAATTAAAAGTCGAGACCACTAAGTATGGGCAGCAAGGTAAGACCTCTTACATTAATACTGAATTGACTAAAGGCGCAGTTAATGTTGATATCAATGGCAGTTCTTACAGAGCCCTTGTAGACTCTGGAGCCTCCCTTTCCTTTATCAGCCAGAAAATGGCAGATAAAATTATATCAACCCCCAATTTCAGACATGGTAGGAGATCCCGTATGGTAATCCTACTAGCTGATAAATCCTCAGTTCAGGTCAACAATTCCATCACCATAACCTTCTTAATCGATAAGACAGAGTCTAAAACAAGACTACATGCTGTCCCAAAGCTAAATCACCCCCCAATTCTTGGCGTAAACTCTATGACCAAATATAGGGCCAAAATTTCCTTTGGAACCAAATCTCGTTCACCACACATCATAAGAGCAGCCAAAAAGGGCACAATCCCTTTCAGCCCCATGCCCCCCCAGAAAATCAAGAAAAAATTCCTAAGCGTCCATTATAGTTCACAAGACATTGTGTCAGAACACTCCCCACCCACAAAAACCCCCTCCATTAATCCCTACAGGCGCCACGCGCCCCAACCAAATTAATCAACCATTAATAGGCCAACCACTTAAACACACTGACAGCAACAGTCACAGCCCAACGACCAACCCATTAATACTAACAACCATAACGATTCCTATGTACACAAAACCAACACTATCTTGATTAATTGTATATACAACTACCTACCCCTTCTAAGTGGAACGCCAAACACTGGCAAATGGATTATCAGATAATTAGGTTAGGTTACCCATGCCACATACCGACCGCCCAAGGCAGCGCTGTATCCTCGGTTTGTGTATAAAACACACATGCGACGGCTTGTTACCACTTCAAGACCACTATTTCCAATGATAAGCCTATTGTAGGAAGATGGACCTCTGACACCCATACCCCATGTTTACACCACTGTTTTCGCCAACCTTTAAGTGCTGTGGTGGCACATATACAAATCAATAACACGCCACCCTCAAGGTCTTTGAGGACCACAGGGTTGCCATAGTAACCATATCACCTTGGCTGGGGATAAAACACCCCCCCCCCGCCAAGCTCCCCAATATTCTATTTTTTTTTTTTTTAAGACAATACCTCACCACCAACCAATCCAGGCCAGGATAACCCTAATTCGCATAAGGGGCCGGACAACCCTTTTTGCATCCACCCAACAACATTTGGCCTACGCCCTTTTAGGGCAAGACATACCATCCAATGGGAGATCTGAGACTGAGAAGTAGCCAAACCCAATCTCAGGTTCATAAGCGCTTGCCCACCCCCATCTGATCACAACATAACCCACAACCAATACCACCACACCTTAAACACAGCAACAAGTGTCTGGAAAGGGATCATGGCAGACCCATCGTGCAACCAGCCCAGGTAGGACTATCTCATGGGTCTATTTTAGCATTTAGGATTTTTAACAGTCGTTCTAGCATTGTACATGATAGTAGTTTTATTATCATGGTGCCCAGGTACCCCTATTAACCAATGGCGGTGTGAGCCCAAAGTGTGTGTAAAATGTGGAAGAACTTCTCCACTATCCTATAATTTTTAACACTGATAACCCAACATACTAAACCTCTTCAGCCAAGCAAACTCCCCACCTTTACCTCTCCCCTCACTCACAACCCCCGACCCCTTGTAAATACTTGACCCTACTAACCTCCCATATTTTGTGACTAAGCCAATGCTGTTTAAACAAACCCCACCCATTACATCCAGTGGTGGTGATTTCCTTTGAACCCCTCCTTTGACCCTCATGTGGGGATCAAAACAAACCACCGGCCACCCCTGACGTCCCTCAATAATGGACTCTCCCAGTCACCCAGTTCACCGGACAGCCCCACCTAGAACCTTTATGTGGGGATGATTTCCACATCCTTTATAATTCTAGAACCTGTACATCAACTTATACTGCCTAATCACCGCCTTACTTGTCATTTTGGTATTTTTGTTGGTCGCCTTGTGAACCATACACGATCACCGATTTTGTGACTAAGAATCCCCCCCCTTTTTATTTCTTGCTCTGTTTCTCTATATGGAGGCCAGCGACCTGATGGGGGAGGCAAAGACATCACCGACAAGCCAACATCCAACAACCTCAGCAGTGGTAGACCAGACACCAGAACTTACCACCAAAGGGTCTTGTGAACAACAATCGCCATAGAAAAAGAGAATAATCTCAATAATAATTCCTAAATCTTTAATATTCAAGCTATTGTTAAAACTTATGGACTAAAAGTGTAGAGACACGCTTTCCTTTCTGACCACCCATGGACACTACAAACACTGACCCAGTCAGCCTAGTCAACTGATTATGAGGCCAGTCTTTCTTGTTTTTCACAAGGCCACGATACATAACCAAAACAACACGCTGCATTTTTATTTTTTTTTCTACTTAAGAACCTTATGAAGACCACAAGCCAAGCAGCAAATTTTTGTGATCTTAAGATGCCATAAAGTTCTTTTTCTTTTTCACACTGTACCTTTTCAAACCCAACCATGTCAAATATTTATGGGTTTTAGCTAGTTTATATTTTTCTAAAAATTTTACAAGGAAGCCCTGGCAACCAGTATTTTTGCAGGATCAACTGAGATCCAATCCAAATATCAGCCAGAGCCACCATTTATTTTTGTATTAACCTTGTCCCTTTTCAGCCAATCATAACCCCAGGTAGACTGAAGGCTAAACATGCTAAACTTTCCATTGACTAAGACAAACCTTCTACGAAAATTAACAGAAAGCTTCTACAAATAAATAAAGGACCAAAAATCCAATTTTTTTTTTTAGAAAACTCCTTAAACATATCACCTAAAAGCCTTCAGACTCCCTAAGCCTTACCAGTATTAAAAGGAATGATTGATCGACTTGCCAGTCATCAATTACCTTACCTCTGTTTTTATTTATTATATTGTATTGTACATTGGCTCAAGACCTAAATAATAAGCGCCTACCGGTACTGAAACAAGTATTAACTTATCTACCTCAAGGTCTGCCTTAAAGCCAATAACTGCATGTTTTAGGATAGTTTTTATTTCCTTTATCTTTGTGTGAACTTTAGTGCTAGATAATAATCCAGCCTTTGTATCCTACCACGACCTGAATTTTTCATATTCTTCTTGCCAAAATTACAAACAACACCTCTTTGGCATAGCTTCGTTTTGTACTGTTTATAAATTATTCATGCTCAACCAAAAACCAATATTAAATATCTCCTTAATACTGTATACTTTCAACTTAAATGATAAGATGTAATACCTATTATTAGACATCAAACATATTGTCAGTAGACCTTTTCTCACGATCTTCCTCCTTAAAACCTCGCGTGGAATCGAGTAGGAATGTGGGGATTTGTCAGTAGACCGTTATAGGTATTGTACTTATCATATTTATTTTTCATCTTTGACTCTACCATGTAACCCAGTGTCCGAGTCTACCCACAAGCCAAGCCATACCCATAGACCAAAGGCTGGCGGTGTCAACTGCACTCAGTGACCCCGCCTCCTCCCACTGGAGGATACGCCGTCAATCACAAGCAGCCCACTGCATGCTGGAAATTCCTAGCAGACAATGTTTAGAAACAACTCCCCATGCTGGATGACATGCCCATTGATCATAAGCAGCTCACAGCATACCGGGAGTTCCCAGCAGCTATATTTAGAACCACACTGAACTCTGTGAACCCCAGTGCTATGTTTGGGATCTCCCCTACATACCTGCACTGGAGTTCCCCAGTTACTATATTTAGCTCACCTGATACTATTTTTAGGATGAGCTGGGCGAGCAGCTCCTACTACAAATACCTGTGGAGGGAGCAGCTCACTCATCTTTCCACCTCCATACTTCACACCTCACACACTCACGTGAGATCAAGGCCCTTGGCTCAAGGGCTAGGCTTGGACACTGTTGGGCATCTTTACACTGTATCACCATCTATACCTCGTGGACTTCTATGAATAAAGTGGATATCAACTGGATTCCTGATTCGTCTGTATTCATCCTTATTCATCATTTACGGACTCGTTGACAGTATGTCAGTAGTGGGCCAGTAATGGCATGCCCATATTGGCATACCATAAGTATACCAATACAATCTAGATTAACTGATACTGTCCTGGCACGGTACTGGCATTACTGGCCCAGTACTGCCATTACATGCCAGTATGATGCCAGTACTGGCACGGTAAAGATGTGTTTGCTGGGAATGTGGTCATCTCATTTCCAGAGGCACGAGTCCCAGGGGCCTGAGTGATAACCCCGGGGTGATAACATCTACATACAATCTATCATAACTATGATACCATACAGGAATGCCTCAATAAACTTGGAACCCGAGATTTGGGAGTCCCATTAGAATAGGGAGTGGTCATTATTTATCATCGGGGCGGGGGGAGGGGTTGCGCGGACCCGCAAATTTTTTTTTATACCCCCTCCTCGATGACAGTCAACCTAGTACTTATCATCATCTAGGTTGAAGCTTATTATAGTGGTCTGGACCACGAAATTTGACATGTCCATTCCTTTAAATCGACATGTGACATGGGTATTAGTGACATTAGGCAACAAATATTAATAAGTGACATGACATAGGTGCCTTCTTAGATTTGAACATGATTCTTTTGATAGGTTCATATAGAGTTGACAGAGGACATGGGAACTTCAGTGACATGAGCATTTCTTAAAATCGACTTGTGACATGGGGACCTTCCATCCAGAGCCCCCATTATCTTGTAGTCTCTCTTATCTATTTTGAGTGTGGCGGATCCCATGACATACTGGACCATGTCAAATGTCGATTTTTATGAAATGCATGTATCATAAAAGCATGACTCGTGCACAAGTGTACACTATAAGGATGCACATTTTAGAGATCTCTCAGTCCGAAAATCGTCTTCAGAAAACAAATAGCCTCAATGTCATTTCCCTAAAATTGTCGTTTAGAATTTTTTTTCTGCAAAAGTAGTTTCCCCCCCCCCCCGAATTCTTGTACATCTCAAGAGTGTACACTTGATCTTGAACGATGGTCCTGTCACTCTCTATGCCCCCTAGCTGTCACCTTTAGGCAGTGGTCATTATTTACCATCAGGGAGGTAGTGGTTTTTTCATGCAGAATCGCCCATGACTGACAGCGACCAGGATTTTTTTGGCTTCCACCTCACCCATGCCAGTGATGTTGAAAGTTTTCATGCCCCTCTATGAACTAAAGTAGCTTGCAGGCTTTTTTGCTAAAATGAGTCAACAACTTTTACGCCTACCCCCCCCCCACAAGAGAGGTGACCATTTTTAATGCTCCCCCTCAAATTAACCCACCAAAGGGTTGATACATAATGACCACTCCCTTATATTATGAACTTATCATGTCTTATGTCAAATTTAAGAAAACATCTTTGTCATTTCACTAATTTCCTGCCAAATTTTGCTAAGGCCCATTGCCTATATCGATTTTAAGAAACGGTCATGTCTTCATGTCGAATTTAATATTAGAAAAACGCCCATCCCCTTGAAACTCTAAATGTCCAATATCCCAGTGTTGCCAAAAACCTTTTATCAATGCAGACCAATGTGGCCTTTGTCGTGGCATCTTACACAGGCCATTTCACCCGCACACAAGTCATATGAATATTGATGTTTGAAGATAAACTTCATTATAGCAGAAAAAAATGTTAGACGGTTCCATTGCCATCATAATGCGCCAATGCAGTGCTGGTGTCTCTACTCGCCACCACTGCATTCTAGGTAGCAGAACTCAGGTTGTTAAGGACCCAGCAAAGGCTCAATTAGAAATGCAATGTACTAGAAAAGTCATCCGTTTGCTGTTTTCTTTTCTACCGGTAATATTGATATTAGGAAGTAGTGCTTCAAGTATGTGATGCAAATCTTTAGTATCTTTCTGATTATATAATGCATTTTGCTATAGGAGGTGTATTTACTGCGATCACGCTGACCCTTGGGCTGATCTTTCGATCGAGAAGTTTTACCCTGCTGTGCGCAGCTCTCGATGTATTAACCACTTGACAGCAGATAGTGCATTAATGCATCACACCCATTAGTCACCATGATGCATGCTACATTCAAGTTCAAAGGTTGTTAAATACATTTTTTTTATTCATTCATCTCAGTAACAACATGATCTGCCTGACAACATTGTGATGGCTAAGCTATATATGAGATTGCAAGTTAGCAGATACATTGTTGGCAGTAAATATGTTATACAAGTTGAGGAATAGCAAAGCTCCTTTAGCTGCAACGGTGCAGAGCTAAGGTCATAATCATAGCGCTAAAATCATATTAGATACAGAATTATGGATGGATGTGGTGCCCAGGAATATAACTGTGCACCAGACAGCCAGAGAGGACAGAAAAGATGGGATTAAGACTCCTGTGGAAGCCCTGTTCTTCTTCACAAGCAGTTATCGTAATGGATCCTTTAAACACTGGGCTAATAAGTGCCGGTCTCCAATAAGCGCCGGAAATAGAGGGGTATCCAAATCAATCTTGAGCACTAAAAAAACAACTTTCAAATAAGCGCCCATCCCAAATGAATGTAGGGGATCAGAGGTATTGAAATTAATAAACACCTGGGTGGTTAAACAGGCCACTACGGTAAGATGTGCATTATACTTGAAGGATTTACAGTACTCAGGTGAAGCTGTAATTGTTTCTAGTATTGGCCTACAACTGTGCCATGTCGTGCAGAGCAGCCCAGGACCCCTGTGCAGCCCTGCCTGTCCTGTGTTGATCCAGTCCTCTGTGGTCAGTTGGCCAGGCAAATATAAGAGAACATTACACCCACAGGATCAAACCCAACCAGTCCTGGGGACATTGGCAAGTACAGACGTCATACACTTTAAGTATATGTAGTAGATATTGCTTGTGAATGGGTTGAGATAGAATGGGGAGGTAGGGAGATAGAGTGCAGGAGGGGTGGGGTTCCAAGTAGTAAATGCAGTACATTTTTGTTATATATAAAAGCATACTTACCATTTAGCACATACTTGCTAGTGTTAACAGCTAAAATCATGGGAAAGGTCACTGAGGATTAGTAGCTATCTGGTGAGCTACTTTTGTATGTTTGAAAATGGTTCCTGAGATGCTTAGATTTCACAATGTATATTTCTCGTATAAAGATTAAAATTGTATTGCTCGTCATAAGAAGTGGAATGAGGGGAGATCATTGTCCAGGGGTGTCGGAACGGGGGGGGGGGGTGGGGCAATGGGGCCAAGGGCATTTTACCTGGTTGCATGCCCCCAAACTCATTCAAAGTTGCATTATTAAACTTGCCAACACGATCTGGACAGACACTTCCTTTCTAAGTCATGTTGCATGCGACATCCCTGAATTGTTGTATGTCAGACCCAAAGATATTATGGTTCAAGAATGTTTTTTAAACACTTGTTTGACAAAAACGTCAGCACCTAGTGGCATGTTTTCAAGAGTAAAAATACAAAAATACAACTGAGTAAAACTTTTTTCTGACCATTCTTCTTTCTTTGCAGAGTGTACACCAGGATGAGCTGTCATTGACCATTCACCATCCTGTCACTATGGCTGGTAGCTGTCAACTGGACGTGACTTGACCATAGCCTGTAGACCCCCACCTGTTGGTAGGTTGGTGGAAGACAACTTGACAGTTTGGCTGCCAGCAAGCCATCAGTCAAGCCGGCATGGGCGACAATATTGACCAGACTGGCAAACTTGTCTTTCGACTCAATGACCATGGCCAGGGCCCAGAGTTACTCCGGCAGGTATTCCTGGAGCGTGGTTGGGCAGAGTTTGATGAGGAGACCCAGGAGGAGGAGGACTGGAACCTGTGGTGGCGCACCTCCCGGTTCCGAAACAGTGACTATGATATGCTACGGTCCTGGCAGCAGGTGAACCACTACCCGCGTTCCACTGCCATCACCCGCAAAGACTCGCTTGCTCGCAACCTGAAACGCATGCGTGGAGTCTATGGACCTTCTGTTTACAACTTCAGTCCTATTGCTTTTAATCTTCCCAATGATTATACCAAATTTGTGGCTGAGTACACCAGGCTCAAGGAAAAGAGCAATGGGAAGGAGCTGTGTTGGATCTGCAAACCAGCCGACTTGTCAAGGGGCCGGGGTATATTCATTTTCCGTGACCTCTCCGAATTGCAGTATGACTGCAATGCTGTAGTCCAGCAGTACCTGACCAACCCAATGCTGATATCTGGTTATAAATTTGACCTGCGTATTTATGTCATGGTACCTAGCTTCCACCCGCTCAACATCTTTATCTACCAAGAGGGCCTTGTGCGCTTCAGTACAGAAAAGTTCAACCTCAGCAACTTGGGCAACATGTTCTCCCACCTCACTAATACCTCCATCAACAAGTATGGTCCATCCTACACAGCTGACAAAGAGCGCATTGGCCCGGGCTGTAAGTGGACCATCACCCAGCTCCGCCACTACTTTAGACAAATCAACATCGACGACGACATCATCTGGAGGAAAATTATTAACATTGTTGTTCTGACTCTTGTTCTCCAGGCAAATCAAGTGCCAAAGGTCTCGAACTGTTTTGAACTGTATGGCTTTGACATCATCATAGATGACCAGCTCAAGCCATGGCTCCTAGAAGTCAACTTCAGCCCCGCTCTTGGCTCTGACTGTCAGACGGACTTAACGGTCAAGAAGCCCATGCTTCACGACCTCATGGATTTCTTGAACTTCCAGAAAGCCGACAAGCTGCGCGGTAACTCCAACCGGCCAAGTGGAGGGGCTGCAGCAGCTGCGGCGGCAGCAGAGCGGCGGGGCCAGGCACGGACCGTTGGTGGCCGTCTACCACACATCACAGCTAACAGTTCGCACTCACTCATGGTGAGAGATGACCTGGCAGAGGAGGAAGAGGATGAGTACAGCAGCTCCAGTGACCATGGAGATGTGGTGCCAGTTATCCCAGGCTGCGGGTTGCCATCTGTACAGCAGCCAACACCACAAACATGGAGGTCATCAGGAGCCAACAATAATAACTGTGGGAGTAGTTCTCGTGGTTCTAGCGCCTCAAGCCGTAGGAGTCTGGATGCAGACAGTCATGCTGGCTCTGACTGGAGGTCTTCTACTTCTTCTATCAAGGGGCGAACATTGAAAAATAGTGACTCCAAAGGCAACCAGATGTCTCGCCTTGCCTCAACAGATATGCAGCAACAGCAGTTCAAAAAGCGTGAATCGAAGGTCTCAATTCAGTCGGATAGTGGTGTGTCAAGCTACTCTGGTTCTAGTGATAATTCAGACAATCCTCCTCAGCCTGAGGACCAAGGCCAAGCAGGGACAGTTAGCAATGGTGGAGCCTCACAAAGAAGGACATCACAGCCAGGACTAAAGAAATCAACTCAAAATGGGGCATCCGAAGTGAATAGTAACAACCATGCATTACGTCTGAAACCAGTTGAACCACGTTTAAGTCAGCCATCAGTATCTCCCCATAACCCGGTACCAGTTGGTTCCAGGAGTATGGCTGCTATGTCAAGTTCAGGTCTAATGGGCAGGTATGCACTAACTGAACATGTACCTGAGTCACTCAAAACTAAGTATTCAGCTCAAAATTCTTCCACTACAGCCACTGCTACAATGACACCAAGCTCTCACCCGTCATTACCGCGTGGCACTAGATCATCCGCTCTTCGTACATCCATGCATGCAGATGGCAAAAAGAAATATGGCCAGTTTGGCTACACTGCTAACCCACTACTGGCCAAAACAAGCTTGCTTAATCGCCGGGGCTCACTTGGCAATATGTTCAATGCACCTAAACTCTCAAATAACTATGCCAAGCCATGGCGGCGTGGGAATAATAACTCTTTGACACCAGATGTCTCACCGAAGACAACCTCACGCCCACTTCGTAAGCAGGTGGGCGATTTCTACCTGGTGTACCCGTTCAACGAGGCAACACGCAAGTGCAGCGCTGGAAACCAGGATGTAAAGGTGGTGATCCGTGAGACGCAGAAGTTGTTCAAGGAGTTCCAAGCCACTAATATGCTCAAAGCACCACTCTTCGACCTGCTCCCTCTCTGGCAAGGGTTCAATGATGGGACATCCTCTTGACATTGAAGGTTGGTCTCATGTATTTCTGCTCATCTGTTTAGTACTGTTCATGAAATATTTTTGATTAAGATTGCATTTCTTCTATTTTTGTCTGTATTCCTCAAATACCATCTACCAATCCCCTGTTTCCTTTTTTTTTTTTGCACACTTGTCTCAACTTTGTGTACTCTTTACCCTTACTCTTAAAATTTTAATGATAAAATTGGATGAAACTACCTTTCACAGTCACTATCTATGTGCTGCAAATGCCCTCTGGTAAATTAAGCAGTGCTTAACCATCCACCAATAACAAATGAGTCTGATCCTATGAAAGGCTATATGGGTTTTTGTCTGTGATAGATACAGTAAAAACACTGCCTCATAGCTTGAGAAGCAAGGGAATTGATCAGAGTAGTTCTATTATGAGGTGAATGACTGTCATCAATTTTAATTCAACTCTGTGTATTAAGTAATGGCTGCTGAAGCAGCAAGCATCTCCCCTGTAGATTTTTAAACCAGTGAAGGAATGGGTCTTAGGGTGAATATTTAAGATTAACCTTTACACTTGAATTTAACACCCATCTTCATCCTGACATAAGCAACCTTACCCCTCCCTCAGTCATTCACATCACCTCCCCACCCTCTGACACAACCTTACCCCTCCCTCAGTCATTCACATCACCTCCCCACCCTCCGACACAACCTTACAACTCCCTCAGTCATCCACATCACCACACCACCCTCTGACACAACCTCACCACTCCCTCAGTCATTCACATCACCTCCCCACCCTTCAACACAACCTCACCACTCCCTCAGTCATTCACATCACCTCCCCACCCTTCAACACAACCTCACCACTCCCTCAGTCATTCACATCACCTCCCCACCCTTCAACACAACCTCACTACTCCCTCAGTCATTCACATCACCTCCCCACCCTTCAACACAACCTCACTACTCCCTCAGTCATTCACATCACCTCCCCACCCTTCAACACAACCTCACCACTCCCTCAGTCATTCACATCACCTCCCCACCCTTCAACACAACCTCACAACTCCCTCAGTCATTCACATCACCTCCCCACCCTTCAACACAACCTTACCCCTCCCTCAGTCATTCACATCACCTCCCCACCCTCTGACACAACCTTACCCCTCCCTCAGTCATTCACATCACCTCCACACCCTCCGACACAACCTTACAACTCCCTCAGTCATCCACATCACCACACCACCCTCTGACACAACCTCATCACTCCCTCAGTCATTCACATCACCTCCCCACCCTTCAACACAACCTCACCACTCCCTCAGTCATTCACATCACCTCCCCACCCTTCAACACAACCTCACCACTCCCTCAGTCATTCACATCACCTCCCCACCCTTCAACACAACCTCACTACTCCCTCAGTCATTCACATCACCTCCCCACCCTTCAACACAACCTCACTACTCCCTCAGTCATTCACATCACCTCCCCACCCTTCAACACAACCTCACCACTCCCTCAGTCATTCACATCACCTCCCCACCCTTCAACACAACCTCACAACTCCCTCAGTCATTCACATCACCTCCCCACCCTTCAACACAACCTTACCCCTCCCTCAGTCATTCACATCACCTCCCCACCCTCTGACACAACCTTACCCCTCCCTCAGTCATTCACATCACCTCCACACCCTCCGACACAACCTTACAACTCCCTCAGTCATCCACATCACCACACCACCCTCTGACACAACCTCACCACTCCCTCAGTCATTCACATCACCTCCCCACCCTTCAACACAACCTCACCACTCCCTCAGTCATTCACATCACCTCCCCACCCTTAAACCCAACCTCACCACTCCCTCAGTCATTCACATCACCTCCCCACCCTTCAACACAACCTTACCCCTCCCTCAGTCATTCACATCACCTCCCCACCCTCTGACACAACCTCACCACTCCCTCAGTCATTCACATCACCACACCACCCTCTGACACAACCTTACCACTCCCTCAGTCATTCACATCACCTCCCCACCCTCTGACACAACCTTACCCCTCCCTCAGTCATTCACATCACCTCCCCACCCTTCAACACAACCTTACCCCTCCCTCAGTCATTCACATCACCTCCCCACCCTCTGACACAACCTTACCACTCCCTCAGTCATTCACATCACCACACCACCCTCTGACACAACCTCACCACTCCCTCAGTCATTCACATCACCTCCCCACCCTTCAACACAACCTCACCACTCCCTCAGTCATTCACATCACCTCCCCACCCTTCAACACAACCTCACCACTCCCTCAGTCATTCACATCACCTCCCCACCCTCCGACACAACCTTACAACTCCCTCAGTCATTCACATCACCACACCACCCTCTGACACAACCTTACCCATCCCTCTGTCATTCACACCACCACACCACCCTCTGACACAACCTTACCCATCCCTCTGTCATTCACACCACCACACCACCCTCTGACACAACCTTACCACTCCCTCATTCATTCACACCACCACACCACCCTCTGACACAACCTTACCACTCCCTCATTCATTCACATCACCACACCACCCTCTGACACAACCTTACCACTCCCTCAGTCATTCACATCTGACACAACCTTACCACTCCCTCAGTCATTAACATCACCACACCACCCTCTGACACAACCTTACCACTCCCTCAGTCATTTACATCTGACACAACCTTACCACTCCCTCAGTCATTAACATCAACTCAACACCTTCTGAGTCATTCATATTTTGATTTTTTTCATGGCTGTTTTGAAATTTCTGGTACATTTTGGAATAGATTTGATCCACATGAACATTACAAGCTTTAAAAGGAAGGCAATGTTTCCCCCTAACCCATTAAGATTTCTCCAAAACACCCATAAAAATGTTGAGGGTGGGCCAGGAATTAGGGTAGGTACCTTTACCTGGATGCAACAACTCTTTGGGACTTGTGTATGAGATTTCTCATATGAAGACTATGCTAATTAACTGCATAATTTCAAACCTCCATTGGGACTTGCTGGAGTTATAATGTGCCTTACATGTGGGGTTTCCTGTGTACATACATGAGATTTAAGTAAATCTTGAGATGCGAAATTGAATTCTTCCAAACTCTTTATTTATGCTTCTGCCCCTGTGTTCTTTTTATGTTGCCTCAATTGATCTCACCTTTTTAACTCTATATGAAGTAGAACAATACAGTCCTTCCAGAGTTCTGAGAATCAGCACTCGCTGTATACACAACATTTTGGTGCCGATAAGTGGTCAATGTTGTTATACGGACGTGTAAACTGGCCGAGGGATATTTAATCTGCAGAGACGTGGTATATACAGGGAGTACTGCTAAAAGCCTTACTCTATTACAACATCACCTGTGTAGACTGACCGCTTGGTATGGGCTCAGCATGTGCTGAGCTATCTGGGCTTATTGGTTGATTCTCGTGAGTTTCGCCAAAATTTGTACATCGCTTTCTACATTTTCTCATCAGGCTACATCACTCGATGGGTGAAAATTGAAGTTATAGTCTTCTAACATTTATCCAGAATGACATCACCCTAGTGATGTAAGAAGAGATGTCACTTTCCTGACCTTTTTTAAGAAATCCAAGTTTTTAGCAGTAACTTCAATAATGATTTTCCTATTACCATGGGAAATTGAGAATTTTAGGACAATTTTCAGAGGTCAGTTAGTGGCATCTCATATGATGCAAACTCAATACAGGCCAAAGCACTAAGACATTTTCTGAGGCATAATGCACAGCCATATCCCCATTATTTCAGGCAAACTTCTTGAATCGACCTGATGTAGATTAGAGGGGGAAGAAGAATCACTAAAGTTATTATTAAATGTAATCCCACCCCCAACTGTCACGTATACTTTATGCCCACCTTGCTCACCTTCATTCAATATTCAAACAGGATATTGTGGAAACATACTTAAACAATGACTAGGATTTTTTCCATTTATCTATTTATTTTTCTTTGTAATTTAGACTGTAAGAGGGGGAATTTAACATTTTTAAAAGTTTATCTTTGGAAATTCGTATAAGAATATGGTATCCATTAAGTGCACACATAACCCTGCCCATATAGACTTATAAAGTTGGAAAATGAGGTCAACCTTAGTCCGGGATTTCAGTGGTTAATAAATTTCGTAAATGTTTCACTTAGGTAATAATATTTATCATGTGCACCCAAAACGCTGAAGTTCACAAGTAGCATATACGTTATTGGTAAAGTGTGGAGTCTTCCTTAATACTTCTGAACTTTTAGAGGCATGACTCAACTTGGACTTTGGTAAAGAAGAGGTATATATATATATATATATATATATATATATATATATATATATATATATATATATATATATATATATATATATATATATATATATATATAAACCAGAGTATAAGAACAAAAGTAGTTGGGAATGTTCCAATCTAATCTCTGCGTCAAAGTAAATTGTCAGGGGTTCTCAGTGGGAACTTGACGACATGGACTTAGGGTCGTTTTGACTCCTAGTTGGGGTAGAGTTTAACCCTTTATTGGTCGCTGATGCCTTAATGTATCATGCCCATTGCTTGTCATGATGCACCAATGAAGTGCTGGTAGTCTTTGTACTAGCACTTCATTGGTGCATCATGCCGGGAGCGTATCAATCCCGTAGGGTCGGCATGATGCATGGATATGGAGTAGATGCGTCAGGACTGCATTTATGCATCATAATGACCAATGGGCATGAGACATTGATAAAGTATGCGGGCGCTAAAGGTTTAATCAGTATATCCTTTAATCTTTGGGACCTCATTAGTCTTGTGTTATATAAATGAATTCAGGGGTGGGCATTCCGCAAAGATCTGGAGCAAGCGAACGAACCGGTGTAGCTATGTGTATTCGATGGGATTGTGGGCAAATCACTTTGAGAAAATTTTCAGCTTCTACTTGTCAAAATTAGTGTATTTTGGGGGGCATAATCCCCACAACCCCCCCCCCCCCCCAAAAAAAAAAAAAAAAAAAAGAGAAAAGTTTCATGTTTTACCTCTAAAGGTTGTGTCCTAGAGGGTTTAATGGGCAGAATACTTTGAGAAAAAATTCAGATTTAGCCTCAAAACATTCAATGGTGTTTTAGAGGAACAGGTTGGCAAATTGCTGTCAGAAAATAATCAAAATTCCCAAGTTTTATGTTTTAAACAAATGGATTAGCAACATTTTTGGGGCGAATTCTTCCAAGAAGAATCACAGATGCTATGAGTTCATATAAAGGAAATTTGGTGTGTTCTAACTGATTTAGAGACAAATTACTGTAAGAAACCTTTTTGATTCTACAGATCCTGCCTTTAAAACTGATGTGATCTTATTCTTAAGGTTCTTGGAGGCTTATTGTTCTAAGTAAATCTTCAGGTTCTGTCCATAAAATTGATCTTGTTTTTTTTTGGAGGTACATTGCTCCAAGAAAAAGTTCAGTCCTCTTAAAATGCTGAACAGATTATCAATTCCAGATTTGGGAGCAAATGAGGAGTATATTGCTCCAAGGTTACAGTAAGAGTTCAATCATTAGACATCAAGGTGAAATCACAGTGGGGAATATTTATTAAAGATGAGGAAGGATAAAGTCTTGTTTTGGTTAGGATTCTATATATTTTAGGGGATATTTGGCATGTATATTGAAAAGCTTATAACTTTGGTTCTAGTTGGAATATTTACAAAATTCTTTCAGATTTAGAAAGCTCAAATCACCCTCAATGTCACTGTCGCATTTCTAAAGCTCTCTATCGCACATTTTTTGCGACATTGCGACAGCTGCCCGCCCCTGTGAATTACTGTGTAAGTCTTAAAATGGAAATAATGCAATGTCACAGCAGTAGACTCCGGAAGCCGCCAGGAATGTGGTCAGTTGGATAACTCAGGTTTAAGAAAAAGTCAAACATGAAACTTTTCCAAAAGATTTATTTAAATGTGTTTCTGTTGAGATTCGTAGAACAGAAATTATTGTAGTGCAGACAATCTTTATATATTGTTTGTGGAAAATAGTTGTAAAACATGTGGGAATCATTGTTTACTCTGGCCCGAAAATATATCGTGAAAATGTAATTGGCTGCATACACATGTATCTAGGACGAAATAAGATGTGGAAAAGTTCCTTAAAATTTACCATGATATATAAAACCGCCCAAGGTCCCTTCCACAAAGTTCTTAATCTTATGTTTAGTAGGGATGACTCAAGGCTGTGTGTGTGCCTATACCTAGTCTAGTGCTTACACTTCAAACTCAACTTTACTGCCCTGTTGTACCACTAGTCCTGTATGTGCCGATATTCTATCAAAGCAGCATGAATGCAGTCAAGGCGAGTAACATGCCAGGGCTACATTCATGCATCATGGCGACCCTATTGATACCCCGGGGGGGGACTTCACATGTTGGGAGTTACACATATATGTGCAACTGGCAACAGTAATCTTTGCAGCAGAATGATCAAGGGTCCAGTTTTTGGCCAAAAAGTTCTCAGCAAGGGGTCTATTTTGTGCAAAATGTCTCTGGCAAGGATCAACTTTCAGCGAAATACCAACACCTCATTGATCCTTAAGGGGCTAGTGTTTAGACTCCCAACTCAAGTTTACTGCCGTGTTGACCAGCATAGTGTTGAATGTTTGGCTCAACAAGCAGCCCACACTTGAACATGTAATAAGAGTGCAGTACATGTATTTTATTAGTACCTGTGATATCTCTAAGGCTATGACAAGGTATGCCTTATCTACAGATATCTAAATGGTCAATACAGTAAGAGTAAAATTAAGCCTTAGTGTCTTCTGCTATCAGAGTACAATATGTTTAAGTCTTTAAGGCCCATATAGGGTATTGGTGCATCATGTCCATTGGCAGTCTCATCCGGTCGGGATTCAGGGAACTCCCTCTCTCATATTTGGAGATTATGGGACCCCATATTCTGGGGAATATTACTACGCACTGTACCTGCCTACATTTAACCACTACAGCAACCACCAGAACTACTTTTACCAATAAACGCTGGTCGCCAGCGACGACTCAAGCCAGTGGTCGAGCTGGGGCCAGATTGGTCCATTGGTCGTCGTGTGTCTACTGGCTAGGGTTACATTCATCCTGGGGGGGGGGGGGCTTGATTAAAGTGACCTTAATGATGTCTTTCTTCCATGGAAATTTCGAAAATCGACTCAAAATGTGCCGTGTGACATTAAAGTTTAAAGAAAGTGACCCTTGGTTAAAGAGATTGTCACAAAAATCAGACCCTTGGTGAGAGGGATTTCAGTGAAAAAGTGTCCTTGCTGGCCTCACACCTGTGTCTCCGACATATAGTGAGTGCCCCCCCCCCCCAACCCTGGATCATTCATTCAACATATCAAACCTTTAGGGGCATCGGTATGGACCACCATACCAACCCCTTCTGTGGTCCGCATGATGCATTGATACTACCTGACTGCCGGTATCAGCCTTTAATTTAGCACACAATTGATAGTAAGACTTGCTTGTCACTCTACCTTGTTGAGGATCAAGGCACCGTTCCTATTGGTATTCATTGTGCATGAACACGAGTAACTTACCAAGGCTGCTTCCATTCATCACCTAGCTGTTTGATACAGTCCCAATGGTTTGGCATGATGTACCAATGCAGTGTTGGTGAGTTGTCTCAGCAACACTGCATTGTGGATCCTGGCATGAGCCTGGAGGTATCATGTGGCCGTTCAAGGGTTAGACTGATATTCAGAGCTCTAGACTTCACCCAGGGCCTGGCATGTTTTAGGGTTTTAGATTTATAGATTTGAACTCTGAATTTCAGGGGAGCAATATACATCACACATCTATAGGACTGTAGTAATTCATCCGTGTTAGAATACAAGGTGAGAGAGACCATTAAACAATTGTTAAATCTCTAGGTGCCGCACCATGTAATTGTTTTTTTTTTTGTTATAAGAAATAAAGATAGACATGGTGAGTCTCTCAGCCAGGGTTGCATGAGTGTGTCAACCCCATAATGTGTGATCCAGTCACCAGGGTTAATTTGTGTCCAATGAGCCTACTCCAATGTCAAATGAGCATGATAAGTGTAAATGGTATGTGGCCATTAAGGGTTAAGTAGGTTTTAAACTCAATTTCATTCCAACCTGCTTAACATTCCAGTAAACAGTAGATACAGATCTTAGTCCTCCTTATACCTTTAGTGACCAATGCAGCGTGGGTGAGTAACTCACTTGCACTGTCTTGGTGCATCATGTCGAGCCTTGAAGAGTGTATCATATCTAGGATGCAGCGCTGGTGAGTTACTCACCAGGGGGCACTTATAATGACAAAAGGATGATAGAGTTAAATATATATGTGGTCGTGGATATACTTCTCATGATTAACCAGGTAAAAGGGACCCCTATGAGGTCCCTCTTGGCGGTCCCTTTTACTCAGGTGATCCACATGTATAACAGTATGTCACTCCTCAGTTTTGGCACCAGGGGCTATTAATTAATACAGTCCTGAGTAGATTTAGCTGTTTTAGAAGTGTATCAATCCTGTCGGGTTGACATGAAGCATGAATGCAGCCCTGGTGAGTAACACAGTCCTGGCGAGTTACTCCCAGGGCTGCAATTATGCATCATGCCGACCAATGGGATTGGTGCATTCATGCCTTTAAAGGGTTAATGTATCATACGGCACTTAAAGGGTTAACTACACCTTGGGTACCAGGTGGTGGTGGATTTATGGTGTGATTAAAGTTTACATAGGTCATGGCTCTAACATGGTTTCTGGTTTAACCCTTTAAATGCTGCATAAGGTTTGTAGGCTTTGTAAGGATTCATATTCCTTGGTCTCCCCCTTGCATTGATATCAACCCTTTAAAGGCTGCTGATGCAGGAGTGCATCATACCCATGATGCACCAATGAAGTGTTGGTGAGACACTTTGGAGCATCATGCCTACACTACAGGGTTGATACATGTATTCCCGGAGGGTTGCCATGATGCTCCAATGAAGTGCTGGTGAGCAGTCTTGCCAGCACTTCATTGGAGCATCATGATGACCTATGGGCATGATGCATTAATGCAACAGTGGCCCTTAAAGGGTTAATTTAATGCTCTGTGTGACGCAGGTGTTCACTTGAGTGTCAGAATAGACTCACCTAAGCTGCTTTCATGGTTGGTCTTCTAGCCCCTGCATTTGATGACACTAATGCATGCATATATAGACAGGTTGACGAGAATTGCTCGCAGCTTGAAGCAGTATTCTATAAGGCGGAACTGAGGAACTCGCCTTATGTAAAACTGGAGCGAGATATATTGACTTAAAATATAGGATCAACGACTGAATGAGATAGCCCTTTGTATTTTTACATTTCTGGTATCGGTATACCTACCCCACTATTTGCAGTCAGTAGTGGATCCAAAGTTTTGAAAGTTAAGAAGCCCCAGTCTACAGGGAGGGGTGTGGCCCCAAATATATTTTAGTTTTATTTACATTATTTTAAATGTGTAAAGCTAACAAATATCCCCAAGTCACCTTGAACCCATGTCTGTTGTTAAAAACACTGACTATACAGACTTAGCAGGTTTAATTATTAGCCAATGAGAGAACCCCAATCTATTCACTGCGGTCCTTCGGGGGCCAACTGGTACCCATCTGATAGGTTTTATCAGTAGAACTTGCTGGGAATAAGCTCCAGCAATGGCCGCGCCCATGGGACAACCTGCTACCTCTCTATAGCCTGTTGTTGACTGCCCCTGTACTGGTTTCCTGACTCTGTAGTTGGCCGTGACTTGTGATATATCAAATAATTAACTAGTTAGACTGATTGCTGCATATTGATTACCTGAGGTGCCTGGCGCTAAGTGCTGCACGACCTCCTGGTAAGCCAGGTCTTTGGATATTAAAGTGCTGGTCTTAAAAAATCTCCGGGGGTACAGAGGTATTGAAATTGTAATACCTCGGTACATAATTTTGTCTATAAGGTCCGTGGGTACAGGCTGTTGAAAATTTATAAGTGCCAAGGCACTTAAATATGGACCAGTACGGTATCCCTTTAACCTAACTGTATCATAGGGATCGGTCGACATGATGCTTGTACGCTTCATCAGACTTTTGGGCTGATGCACTCCTGATAGGTCTTATCTCCATGATGCTATAATGCAGTGCTTCAGAGTAACGCGCACACACCGCTTCCACATGGTGCATGAAAGTACTGTGCTTCCATTAATGTGTTAGATGGGCGTGGATGTCTTGGTACCGGTAGATTTCAAAACATCCCAGTATAAACAGTTAATAAAAAATCAATTAACCAACAAAAACAAAAGATCCCCCATCTCAGAAAAGTATGTCAATCTTCCAAAGTGATTTTGTGTCAGTTCAGCCTTCATGTTTTGAGAAGAACCGTACAGCTTAAGTTGTCTCCTTATGAGGAGTATAGCTCTCTGTGCTGACTCAGGGGTGAAACAAGGTGTAGGCCTCTTGGGACGTATTTTTCCCTTGAGCAGGCTCCTGGCTGGCATTAGCACTGATTCTGATGTACCATTTGTTTCCTCGCTTTGGGGAGAATCAAAGCTCGCTCAGAGCTGTCAAACCCTCAGTAGTGTAGTCACTTAATGTGTTTTTCTGAAAAACTATGTTAGAGCAGCGCACCAAGATTTTTATTTATCCTTGGAACATCAGGAATCAGAAAAGTTTTGGTGCAAATTTTTTCGCAAAGGTCATGTAGAGGTCAAAAGAAAAAAAGTAAGGAAAATGACTTTAATTGAAAAAAATATGTCTAACAATATTCTGGGCTCTAGCCTCTTTGTAAATAACTACAGAATGATATGGAGTGATATTGAATGGTTGCTAAGGTGATAGAAAATAGGATAGTATTTTTTTATTATTAATTTTTAATAAATTCATATGAAATTTAAAAATGTAATGAAATGTTATTTTCCTAGGCCTCTCATTACTAATAAAAACCAATGTGAACACAAAGATATGACATCTCAATGATAGTATGTTTATTGACAATTTCAGTCTTGCCTAGTAACAACCATAGCAACGCCCATAGCAATAAAAGCATAATGCTTAAATACTCAAATCATGAAACTTGTCATGAAACCTCAGTCTTTGATTTTAGAATTCACCAAATCCTTTTTACAGGTACACCTCCTTGGTGTGCAATTGCCCTTAGAACAATAAATTATTGCATATTATGAGTTGTACAACAGGTTTTGGGGTGGGTTCCATGGTGGTCAAAACTGTTGAACCCTCTTCAGTCCATTCATAATGTTTTTGAAGTGGAATTACTGGTGTGGCCACCACTACTTGCTGCCAAATGAGACCTTGCAGATTGGCATGTTTGATGTGGTGCGATAAGGCTTCCTGTGTTGGGGGCTTCATTTTATCCTGTTCACTGTTGGCAGTGAGGAAAATTGTTATACCTGAAGCTTTGTTCCCCTTCAACATCACAAATTCACTTCCTTGAGCATCATTTATAAAAACCATATGTACCGCAATCTCCCACGTAGAAGGTGCAGCTCGCGTAGAAGGCGCCCCCCCAACTCACAGGGGTGGGTGTTTCACGTAGAAGGCACCCCCTGAGGGCAGATTTTTGCAGTTTAGTACTGTTCTATAGTAAAAATACCCCCCCTGTAAGGCGCACCCCAAACTCAAGGCAATGCCCCTCCCGCGTATAAGACCCAGCAGCATTTTGTTTGGCATAGAAGACGCGCCTTATACGCGGGAGATTATGGTATGTCTTTTTCAAGCATCTGATTCAGGAGATAGCTGCTGATGGCATTACTTTCAATCCCATGGTTTTGCTTTATTTCAGTGAAGGAAACTGAGGTCATTTAACTTCAAAGGAGATTCTGTGGATTTCAGTTGGACAGAGATAGAATTAATGAACTTCATTTTTGTCATCACCTCTAGATTTTTAACTTCATCTTTGGGAGGATGTTGAAGTCACTGCACATTTGACACATAGCATTTGAGATGGTATTTCAGGCTGCTAGACTGGTTATTCATTGAGGTATAAGATTACAGTTTGATTTTCAAAGTATCATCAAGGATGTACAGTATCTAAGCTTCTTGGTATCATTATTTCCTAGCATTGCTGCATCAGTTATCTGTTTCAATGTCTCTGTTTCCTTATAGTGAGTGAGTGAGTAATGGATGTTTAACGCCATTTCGACAGCTAAGGTCATATTCATGGCGACTGTTTCCTTATAACCAGAAACAGCATGAAGTTTTTCATTTTGGTCATCTAGAGATCAAAACAAACAACTATTGACTTTTAGTTTCTCAGCTGAAGAGCATTAAAAAGGTTTACTTTTTTTATGATGTAGTCTCTGCCTCCTTAAGAGATGGGTGACCGACTGATCTTTTTTACCTCTTCCCATGCCCTAGTTATAAGCCTCTTCTTCATAAACTAGACTGGTAACAAGACTGGTGCCATATTGAATGATTATTTTCAAGGTCAGCTTCTGTAACACCTGGCCCGAGTCTTGGGAGTATGCTGGGATAATCTTGACAGAGACAGTTTGCTCATTGTTGCAAATATTCCATGAATCTGGTGTAACTCTTTGGCTGGCATAACTTGTCTCTAGTTAGCTTTTGACATTTTATACACCAAAATTAGTCACATTAACCACAGCATTTGGATCAGAGTTTCTGTTTTCCTGAGACGCTTGTGACCCATTTCCCTGTAATAAAAAAATGTCATTTATGCATGGGCACACCTATCATTTGAATTGCTATTGCTTCATTGCTGATATTCTTTTTCTCATCATTGGCCACTGAATTAATATCTCAGCATACCCATATGTAAAAAACATTCTTCCATTATTGGCTCAGGGACCACCCTGAGTCTATACCACCGGGTAGGTGGTGTATGATAAAAGTCATTCATGTTACATTTTGCATTTTAAATTTTCTATAAGAAATAATAGTTACAAAAGAATAAAACTGCTATGCTTGATAGTTTACATATTTGTCTACCTATGTATGCAAATATCACATTTAAAAATGAAGTTTGTTATTTATAGTGATTTTTTATAAATAAAAAGAGTGCTGACTTTTTCTTTTTCGCCAATCCAGTCCTCCATAGGTTTACCTCCGGGCTGGACTTTTCTCTCTTTGTTTCTATTTGTTTCAAAAACAGCGTCTAAAAGTGACACGGTTTGGACGCCTTTCAAAAAACACGGGAAAAGTCACATGAGAAATACCTATCTAGCTACTCATATTAACATCAAATTCAATAACATTCAATTCTTTATCATACAATAGTATGCACCAAGTGAGGAAATCCCATTTAGACAGCATTTCCCCTGCCCGAAGTGAAAGGGAACCAATACTCTCCTTACATCAATAATTATTGTCACCTATCTTTGGTGACCTTGAAGTGACCTTGATCTTCTGAGAAGAAATTCGCACTAAAACTTTTCTGAATCTCCATATTCCAAAATTTTTTTGCATTTTACATTTAGCGACTACACTACAGGGGTTCATCTGTTTTCAGAGGTTCAGAGGCCCCTCAAATTTAGACCTCAGTGCAGTTTTATGTATTGAGAAATACTTCCACTTGTGTAGTTTCCAAGGGCGCTAGAAGTTTCAGAGGTTGGACCAACACCCAACTGACACGTCTGGCTATCACAAATTAAGTTCAAATTGGTTAGAATGCATCGTTTCTTTTCTCCAACCATGTTTTGACAACATTCAATCCCAAAGAATCTGGGATTATGTTCCAATCATAAGTCCCGGGGGATATGAGAAACAGATCATCCTTTCTGAATGTCTGTAGTGTGTCCACCGGTATACCACGTACATATATATATATATATATATATATATATATATATATATATATATATATATATATATATATATATATATATATATATATATATATATATATATATATAAATGATTTTGTCTGCATTAAGAAATTCTGGATCATGGGTGTATCACAAAAACCAGGAACTTATAAATGCTATCACAAAAACCTCCTATGAAGGTGAAGAGTTAAACCCTGTGTATAAGCCCTTACTTATAGACCACTTCAGGGATTTACTGCGGCTTATAGGGTTACAAACACTGAGGGTGTGGCGTATACATAAACTACAGTAAGGAATGGCAAACCTTTGTGACCCAAAGTGGTACAGTTACGATAAAATGACATGAACTGGTGTTCCGAAATTCTGGCCAACTTATCCAAAACTCATAAGGCCACACCAAAAAAATAAGTTGGCCAGGTCAGACCAAAAAAATTAGTTGGTCTACGGATTTTCCGCACCATATTTTTAGAAAAGGTTTTTTTTCTTGATTGAAAATTATTTTGTCTACGGATTGCGCCCGCATCATTTTCTGAAGAATTCCGATTTCTTTTTTTTTGACAAGACCAAGTCCATACTGACTGTACAAATAAAGGCACAGAAATGGCAGACCACTCGCTGGAAAGAGCTCTGTCTGTTCTCCATGCTTATGCCAGGCATCATACCCTATTCTGGCAAAAAATATGAATACATGTGTTTTTATTCAAAATCAGGAATAAAATTGGATTTTTTTCTTCTCCTTGGATATAAAAGTTACAACCTCCATCTCATTGTTCTTCCAATCAGATTACCTGGGATAAAGTGACGGTACGGAAAATAGGGTGTAAAATTAAGCCATAACAATCATGGGTGGCAAAAAAAAAATCGCTCGCCCGGCCCTCCAATTATAATGTTGAGAATCCGTAGACTAAAAAAAATGTTGGGCAAAAAAAAACACAAAAAAACACCACAAAGAGAAAACTTGTAGAAACTGAGGCAAGCGAAATCCGTAGACAAGATTGTATTCCCGAAAATATGTAGAGGGCGATCCGAAAACCAATTTATTTTTTTGGTGTGGCCTAAAAATCGACCAGGTGGGTAATATTTCCGGTAAAAAACAAACAGTCATATCAGCTCTGTAATTGATTTTGTGTTAGTTTAACCTAACGTGACCCTCGTGACTCAGCTGGGGGTTTAATTTCCTTTACATTATGTAAATGTAATAGAAGCCTTTGATGCCCAACCTCACTCCACATGTGTAATTTGCTGCACTCTGGAGTCTAATCAAAGGTGCTGTTATCATAATTGTAATCTAGATTGTAGAGAAATCGTTTTTTTTTTAAGTTCTTTCCAGCAAACAAGGGACTTGACTTACCCCTTTCACCCCTGGATTTCCGTTACTCTATAAAATCCAAAACCTCAGGAACCAATGGGAGTTAGAGGCCACAATTTTGCATGTGGTCATAACCTATACATATCAATATAGAAGGCAAATTACCCAGATCTAAGGGGGTCATGCGGGGAAAGTTCTAAGAATCTGTCCATTTATAATGGAATGCAAATCCTGCTTTACGAGGTGGAAGGGGTTAAAGGTTGGGTTTTGCGGTACATGGATACGACTCTTGTAGTAGTGTTTTACCTTCATGCATCGTTGCAGATATGCTTGCATTGAAGTTATATTCCGTATAGAAGGGATAGGAACAGGAGGTGAGTCTATCCCAAAGAGATTAAAGGATATAGAATCTATATCTTATAATCTCTTTGGCCCTTTTGGGTGGATAAACAAGGTAAAACGTACCTTCGTGAGGGGCCTCGTGAAGGTACGTTTTACCTTGTTTATCCACAGATATTGATAGAGTGCCCAAGAACGTGTTTCTATTCAGCAAAATCAGTTTTGATTATTGATGCCTCTGCCTTTTCTTATCACGTACGCTTTTTTCACATGAATAGATGCTACCGGTAAATAGACATTTGACGCCTGGTTAAGTGCTGGACCATCTTTAACAAAACAATGCATTTACTGCTGAGTCATGCCCTCATACACACAGACCAAGATCGACGTAGGTCGAGATCTACGATCCTAATCACAAGCCATGATCCTAACCAGAAATGAAGGGCGTGGAAATTAAAAGTAAAAGAATAGATTAAGCGTACTCTGTGCGTGTCAAAGGGAGTATACAAGGGATTGATTTTGTCTTTCTCTCTTCCAATTATATTAGAGCCGTCAGTGTTTTCCTTGCTGTCTGGCGTCTCAGTAGATTTGTGTTGATTTGAGCCGACTGCGGTACACCTTTGGCCACATGAGGCTTTTGGGAACTTGCCAGTTTAATCTTCTCATAAAATAGCTTTACATTGAGGTTAATGGGGCTGAGGGTGGGTCTAAAACTGAGGAAGTAAAATAGACGATCTTATTATTAGATGTCTGTTTAGTAGAGAAATATGGCTCAGTTATTGGACAAAATTTCCTTATAAAATGAAAGAAGACATGAGCTGTAAATGTTCTGGTACCTTATCTAATTTACCAATTTGTCTTCCATCTTAAGACATTTATTTCAGTATTTCCAATATTTTCCTTCATAACCCCTGCCTTTTCCTCTTTTCAATAGTTTTGGATACATGTATATGGAAAATGGACGTGGATTCATCTAGAAAAAGGGTTAATATCCCATGTAGAAGTTGGTTTATGGCATAGAATGATTTTCCTTTTAGACATTTTACCCCGGCTGATACATAGGGCCCGGCTTAAGAACGAGGAAATTCAGTGTATACATTTATATGTGTGTATGTATGGTACATTATGGACTAAGGTGCTTTAATACACTATGGCCCTTGGATGGTATGATGCACCAATGCCAGGTTCGGATCCAGGATTTTGAAATGGAGGGGGCGTGCCCCTAATTTTGGCTAAATTCTAGGGTTAAAAGAAGTAAATAAACTCTAAAGTACTGGGGAAAAGGAGGGGGCGCTCCCCCCCCCCGTCTAAATCCGCCACTGAATGCAGTGCTAGTGAGCAGACTTGACAGCATTGTATTGGTGCATCATGATGACCAAGGAATATGAAATTAGAGGTCTCATGCTAGACTGGCGACAGTCCCTGATGTCGAATTTGCCTACCAATGGACACCAATGCACCATACCCTCACTACATTTCAATTCTACCATATGAAAATCAAGAGACTTGAGCAAGTCCACTCTCATGCCACCCTTACAGGGCTAACCATTAGGTAAGGTGCGTTTGGGATTAATGAAACAGATTGACATATAGCCATATTATATCAGATGGTATCTAAATATACATGGTTCTTAGCTGTTGGTACAGACTGATCGCGTACTGTAGCTGTGGTGATGACCCTACGTGCATATGATTATGTACTGATACTAAAGTGTCTTGTATAATACTCAACTCTCCCATAGTGTCTTCTTTCTTCCATTCTTGCTTCATAATCTTCAGACATTTGCATTCGAGGGGGTAAAGCCAGAGCTTCTTTGAGATTTTCATCGTTAAGGTGGATGGCGGCCTTCAAATCTGGTCTACTGCGCAGGTTTCTGAGCAGGTGTGCATAGATATGGTCTGTACAAAAGAGCCTTATGTGCTCTCAACACCACCAGATTCGGTGGCTACTCTGTAGGCTGTTAGAGTCATAATGAGAAGATTGCAGGTTCAAACCATGCTTAGGCATTCTTTACTGATTTTTTTTTAAGTCATAAGAAAAATGAAAATCTAACTGAAATGTTTCTAAAGTATTTTCCTTTTGGATCATGGAAAAACATCGAAAGAAAACGTTTCTTAGAAGCTATATAATTTAAACTATTTTCAAAACAAAAATGTCTGGTTGAAAACATGCAGGTTTCCCAGAACCTCCCTGGGCTGGAATCAAACCTAGGATCTTCTGATATGAAGGTAAACATGTTACCACTACACCATCTTGACCAGTTGACTGTGCTGAAAGTCTCTACTTTTTTTCAAAGCCCCAAAAGATAAGAAATATGCCTGGGACCATATGTCACTATTGCATTTACTGCAAAGATAATTATGCTTATACTGTAAGTGTTGAGGAGGTTACAAAAAGATCTATCCACTTTTGGATATGACTTTGTGGATTTAAATGACCTTTGAAGTTAGCTTTCCTATTATTCTATCACTAGACACAAGATTACAAGTGCCGCGCTATGTCTCACAGGTCTATTCTCTACTATTCTATTAAAATCTACAACACTACGGTTTTATTTTGATCAGTTTAGTTCTGTCGGTCCTTGCCTATAAGGTGCACCCCAACTTTGGCAAATACTAAAATGTGTGCTCTGGGTCAATCCTCGCATATAAGCCACGCCTTATACGCAAGGTATTACGGTAATAGACACAACTGAATAGAAGAAATCAGCTTAGCAGAAAGGAGAACACACAGACCCCCACGTCAAGTCTTTTGTTCAGGCTCTCAGATATCAAACCTTGACTTTTTAATCATGATCTTGGCCATCAATTCATAATAAGTAGGATTCTCGAGTCCTTTTTAAAAGGGTCTTTATCTTCTCTTTTGTGTCCACTCATGTGTCTTGAGCTCATATAGACAGACACGGACATGCATTCATCTGTGAAACTTATGTCTAATGTAGTTTTCTTGCCATGAATATAACCTTAGCTGTTGAAATGTCATTTAACAATCATCACTCACGCACTCTGTCCATAGCTATCCAGATATTTACTTCCTTCCCCTCTCACTTCAAATCATCTTCACTAACTATCCACACTCTGGTCGTGTTCTAATCGATCATCAGGAGGCGTGATTCTGCAGCCTTACATCCCTACATCTCCAGATCATTAATCATTTTTACCTGATTCCTGGCAGTGGGTCAAGTCTGTGGGCTGTAACTTAGTCTCTTGGGTGAAAAGGGGCGATTACAATTAAGAGATTGGGGGTATGGTTCACCGTGATCCACTGACAGAAGAGGGGCTTGCATGCACTGGACATGATGGGGAGGGGAGGTACAAGGAGGCTGTAGAAAGCAAGAAGATGACCTCTAAATTCATCAGAACATTCAATTTATTCAGCGATAGATATATCTATATATTCGATCTGAATTCATTGTGAATTAGGCATATAAATCAAAACCTTTGTATGCAAATTTTTTAATAAATGTAATTTAGTATTAACATATTTTTCATATTTTCATCTTTTCAGAAGCGGATTGAGGATAAAGTGGAAGCAGATCTAACCATAGGATATTGTGGATATTTATCTGAAGAATAGAAACATGTGCATCCAACACCTGATATAGGTCGTACACAAATATATAAAGTGCTTAATACGGAGATCTAGAACCCCATCTTGTATATAGTGCTTAACACAGGACAGCCCCAGAAGTACCCATTTACCCATTAAGTGATGAGGACAGCAAGGCATGAGGACGTCAGTTCAATGTTGCCACGTCATGAGAATGTAAGCTTGACGTAATCAAGTCATGATGACAGCATGATATGACCACTCCATGATCAGGACATCAACTTGACATGACCACGTCATGAGGATGTCAGCTTGATGTATCAATATCATTAGGGCGTCAGCTTGATGAATCAACAGCATTAGGGCATCAGCTTGATAGATCAACATCACTAGGGCGTCAGCTTGACATGACCATGTCATGAGGACGTCAACTTAACGTGACCACGTCATGAGGATGTCAGGTTGATGTATCAACGTCATGAGGACGTCAGCTTGACGTATCAACGTCATGAGGACGTCAATTCGACGTATCAACGTCATGAGGACGTCAGCTCGACGTATCAACGTCGTGAGGAGTCAGCTCGACGTATCAACGTCATGAGGACGTCAGCTCGACGTTTCAACGTCATGAGGACGTCAGCTCGACGTATCTACTTCATGAGGACGTCAGCTCGACGTATCAATGTCATGAGGATGTCAACTTGATGTGACCACCTCATGAGGATGTCAGCTTGAACTATATACTATACACTGGGAAAATGCAGAATTTTGTTGATGTAAAATATTTTGCTCATTGCATGACACTATAGTGAAACTTGCTCAAGTATCTTATAATTGACCCTTCAAGGGCTGCAAGATGTCTCATGTTAATTTCGTATTATAATGAAAAAGCAATCTAGTACTGGCGAGTCTAGTCGCCAGGGTTCGCCAGCACTTCATTGGTGTGGGAGTTTATAAACCCCCTAGGGTCAGCATGACTTGGGAATGTAGCCCTAGTGAGTTACTCACCACGGCTGCATTCATACGCCATGACGGCCAATGGGCATGGTAACTTAGTGCTCAATATGAGTTAAGAAAGGAGAAGTGGGTCTTCCACAAACACATTGCTGCTATTTAGAATTAAGAATAATTCTATCTTAGAGTATAAAAGCCTGTAAATAAAAGGGACTTTTCCAAGTTGCCACTTGAAATTTCCATGAATTGCATGTGAATAAATTGTACATTGTAATTATACCTAGGAATGATATGTTATAGATTCATACTACACAATGCTACGTCTGTCTGAATAGCTGAAATAAATCGTTGAAAAGACTTTACATTTGATTTATAGGTGCTTCTGTTATGTGAGCTGTGTTAATAGAATTCTACGAATAACATCATTGCCAATTGGTCTTTATTTCACAGTGACAGGTCTTACACACTAATGTTTCAAATATTCAACTGGTTTCCCTCCTTTGAAAAAAAAAACCCACCAAAAGAACAATAGAGATTATTTGGCAAAGGAGTCAGCTCAGATGCAATCACTACTTCCTCCAGATGCATCCCTGCTGCCAGAACTGGATGTGGTTGGCCGAAATTTGTAAGTGAACAAAGAATAATTTTGGCAGTGACAAACCGGAAGAGGAACAACTTTAAATTGCATGAGTTTGCACCAGGGTCTCTAGGGCTTTAACACTTTATGACCAACCAATGCTTCATGCCCTTCGGTCTTCATGACAGTGTAGCCCATGCGATTGACTCGCCAGCGCTATATTCATGCATCATGCCAACCCTATGGGCTTGATATACTCCTGAATGGTCAGCATGATGCACCAATGCAGTGCTGGTAAGTAGACTCACCAGAACTGCGTTGGTGCATCATGACGACCAAGGAACATGAGGTTTATGTCTGGTTGCTATGCCAAGGAAGTTCTGACAACAGAGACGGTAGTCATGCGAGACCATCCCATAATGCATCAGTTCAGCATGCGATCCCGCAGCAGCTACACGCACATCCAAGTGTAGGATTATTCACATTGATTTCTTCCAGAAATCTACAATATCTATAAACTTTCAACAACCGTTGGTTAGGTCCAAACAGTCTAGTTACAGTTGGCTTCCTTTTGGCTTAAACAGACTTTGCTAAGCTGTTTCATAAGACCAAAACCACCGAGTGCTCTCGAGCCGGTCTGCTTCAGTCGCCATGACCAGTAGGTCAACATGTGCAACTGCCAGCAATGCCGGCACCGCTGACCAAAGCGCTGACCAGGGGGGAACCTCTACAGCCACTGCCACCACTACCACATAGGAAGTGTTGCTGTCTACTGAGCAAATGACTCAGATGATGTCTATGTTGAAGGGAACTTTTCATTCAACGGTCAAAACAGTGGTTAAAGATGTGGTTGGAAAGCGTAAAAAAGACACTGTCAGTAGTGACGTGGCGATGGTCAAGGTGCTGACCACAACAGCGGCCAAGATGGCGCTGACTCAGATTCCAGTGACAACCTGTAGGCTTACTACAAGAACATTGAGGCTCAGAAGCTGGGGACCCCACAAGTGAAGATCTCCCAGAGAGATTCATTAGCATCTTCAAAAAGGCTTGTGGGCCCTTTTTTGATCTCAGTATCATAAAAGAAAAAAGGGATAATTTCCACAGACCGGCAAATGCGCCAGAGTTAAGAGTGCCCCAGCTGAACCACTCTCTAAAGCGCGCTGCTTCAGCAAATGCACGGGCGCTGGACAAACGTATGGCTGAACTTCAGACCAACATGTCTGCCACTATGACAGCCATGGCTAGGGAAGCTGCAGCCATGGAAGAGTTCAAAACGTGGGCTAAGCAGAATACTGACCCTGCTGTACATGACAAGACTGACAGTTTCACCAAGTTAGTCATCAATGCCTGTGATGCTAACATTGTCATGACCAGGACCACGTCAGACATGACAAACCTGAGACGTGACATCCTGAAATTGGGACTGTCAGAGAAGGTAGGCAATCTGAACCCACTGAGAACCCACCAACACCTCAGTGGTTGGGCTTGGTTTGGTTTGGTTTGGTTGATTTTACGTCCACTAATAGTACTTAAAAGTTAGCAGACATTTCTGTGGTTCGCGGACAACAAGTCCTTTCTTTTCTTTTTGGACAGGTTTTTAAAAGCTGCTTGTCCAAACAGCTAGACAGGTATTTATATGCTGCTTGCCCGACACAGCAGTGACCGAATCTATGAATGATCGAATCTATGAGATGAATGACCGCATCTATGAGGAGGGGTGAGGGGGAAAACCGCTACCGGGGCTTCATTCCCCTACTCTTTTCGAAGGATAGCAAGTGTTCTTTTATTTGCCTGGTCCCATAGACAGGGCCAGACAAACCACGGCCTTTGATCACTCAGACGTGGTTCACTGAGGGGGAATCCCATGGCAAAAGGCAAGCATGTACACCCGGGCCCACGCATATGGACACCAGCTGCCCATATGCTCACCCTAAGACACAAGAAACCCCAAGTTTGTCGCCTTTTACGAATCTGGTATGCCCACTGGTAGAATGGAAGGAGGAAAATTCCTCCTTCGTGGACTCCCAATGAAGTTATTCTGCTCCTCCATGCCCTCACATGAAGGTCCCCACTCCACAGGGGGAAGTGGTTGGGCAGCGATGATATTATATCAGCCATGGACAAACTTGAAAAAGAAGACAAAAATTTAAGCAAATTCAAGAAGCACCAGCCTGTGGACTGGAGAAACAGGCACTCACATACTGGGGAATACTCGTCCAACACATACAAAAAGGACAAGCAGCACAAGCACAAACCCAACCACCATTTTATAAGAAGAAGCCCAAATCTCCGGGTTTTCCGAAGGGGGGGGGGGTCTCACTAGACCAGGTGAGTGTTAATCATGCTTTGCATGAAAACAAAATACCCCCACAGTGCCAATTGCTCCTGTACCAGCAGCAAATGAGTTAGGGCTTGGTACATTTGTACCGGGTGACACTAAAAATCATATAAACCAATGGTTAAAATTAACACATGATCCCTTCATCATTGAATCTGTTCAAGGGGTGAAGGTTGACTTGCAAGAAACCCCTAGGCACAAACATTACATGCCTTTAAAACCACCTCAATAGTATTCACAGACAAAGAGATTATACTACCGGTAGACAAACAATTGAAACACACCAAGGAGGGAAAAGCTTTAGACAGGTTTCATGTCTGCAAGTTTGAAAACAGGGCACTATGCCCCTACAGAACTTTAAGGAGATATCTTAAAGTGACAGAACTCTTCAGGGAAGGTGGCAAAGACCAACTTTGGTTGTCTCTATGTTCCGCTAAAAAACAGATTGACTGTACTTCTGTATCCACAGGCACATTCCACTAGAGGAGCCTCAGACGGATTACAGCAAACTACCTGTGGACTACATCCTGAAACAGGGCAGATGGACCAATGCATTGACTTTTGCTAAGTTTTACAAAAGGTCCATCCACAAGGACCATGGCGGCACATACCAGTCTACAGTGCTCTCCATGGCCACCAGCACACAATAAGGTAATTACACATTTCTATGTTGTCATTACCAGCTGGGTAACAAGGCAGCTTTCAAATCTCTGTTGTGAGAACTTTTTCGGCATAGCAACCAGACATAAACTTTATAAGTTAAACAAGACTTACCCTGGTGAAGTTTGACTTAAAGTTTATAAGGGTTGTCTGACTGCCGACAAAGAGAACAATAGTCCCACCCGATTTGATCAAGTTTTCACCCACCCCGTTGTTCTCTGGGTGGACTTCTTTTTTTTTTTTTTGATATACCTTATTACCCAGCTAGCTTTAAATACTGATGCATTATGGGATGGTCTCATGTGACTACGTCTCCGTTGTTCTCTTCGTCGGCAGTCTAGCAACCCTTATAAACTTTAAGTCAAACTTCACCTTTTACCAAGGTAATTGAATGTCTGAGTTCCTCGCTGGCCCCCGGACGTAAAACTAAAACAAACAAACAAAAAATACCAAGGTAAGTCTTGTTTAACTTATAAATTTTCAGCCATCATGCGACTCTTAAAGGGTTAATGTAAAGGAGGGAACTGTTTTGAAGCTTGGGTACTTGCAAAATGAGGAAGATGCCTGAGTTAAAGTAGGGTGTACAGGGAGCCTATAGGGTTATTGCGAGAATCATAATGTAAGTCGCCATATTGTCCCTTGGCTACACAGGTGAGTATTAGAGCACCTCATTCTGAGTACCATGCATCAGGTGAGACGCCATCAAAATTAAAGAAAATTTATTTCTTCCTGAAAATCTTAGATTCTAGTTTTGGGGATAATAAGGTCCAGGTTTAAGTGGTAATTACTTGATGAGATGACCCTGAACTTTTACAAGTGCTCACCTCTGACAGGTTTTACCTCTTACTCTGAACTCAAAAACCCTAGGAATTTTACCACGAATCTTGGGAGAATTTACGGTAATGATGCATTGAATCACTTCACCAAAATCTCCTTCTTCAGTGATGCTTGATGTTTACACCCCTATGATGCAGCCTGTTGACTACTTAAGTCTGTATCGAGTATTGATTAATCTTAGTCCTCTATTATTGATCCCTATTGACGGTCTGCAATCCTTGATTCTGTATTCCTAACTCTTCCCTGCCACCAATTGGTCCTAGGGGTTAGATCCTGGTTAACCCTTTGGAGCCTAGATGCCACTTTTCCTTGTTTACCAGGCATTCCTGATTGATTTCTGTATTAAATTATGTTAAATTCCTGGGAAAATGTGTCCAAAGTCCACTTTTCCTGGTTTTTGTTGGCCAGTGAGTGGCATCTCTGAGACTGCTCCTGAAGGCTGATGATGCATAAATGTATCATGTCCATTTGTTGCCATTATGCATGAGTAACTCGCAATAGATACCACTATGCATTGATGCCAAATCTACATGGTTGATACACTCCTTGGGATCCAGCAGGATGCAATGATGCCAAATCTACACGGTTGATACACTCCTTGGGATCCAGCAGGATGCAATGATGCCAGATCTACAGGGTTGATACACTCCTTGGGATCCAGCAGGATGCAATGATGCCAAATCTACAGGGTTGATACACTCCTTGGGATCAAGCAGGATGCAATGATTCCAGATCTACAGGGTTGATACACTCCTTGGGATCAAGCAGGATGCAATGATGCCAAATCTACAGGGTTGATACACTCCTTGGGATCAAGCAGGATGCAATGATTCCAGATCTACAGGGTTGATACACTTCTTGGGATCAAGCAGGATGCATCACTGAAGTTTGGTGGCTATTATTTCATTTTTGCATCAGAATGATCAGTGTTCATGGCGCATTAATGCGTTAGCGGCCCACTAGTGAGGGCTAAACGGGGAATGTTATACATGGGAAATAAGAAAATGTGTTGAGAAAAATAGGTTCAGACTTATTGCTCAATTTTCCTTATCAATCATTGGCCAAAACAGGTCTGTGGCAAGCATGTCTGTAGCCGATTTGACCCATAGGCCGTCAATTCACTCCCTCCTGGGAATATCAGGGGTGCAGAGGCCCATTGCAATATCAGACTCAACCTTGCAAAAGATAATCGAAAGATGATTCTTAGAAATGCATGATTTTGAGACAGTTTGAAAAGTGTATTTAAAAAAGGGCACTGGCTATAGCCGGCAAAGCATCTGCAAAATCACCAATACCATGCTCCCCATTTACAAACACCTACAATGCCCCATCCTCCCTGGTTATACATCCCACAATGCCCCATCCTCCCCAGTTACAACATTCCACAATGCCCCATCCTCCCTGGTTACACAATCCCACAATTCTCCATCCTTCCTCCTTACACTATCTCACAATGCCATATCGTCCCTGGTTACACCATCTCACAATGCCCCATCCTTTCTGCTTACACAATCCCACAATGTCTGGACATCCTCCCTGGCTACTCCATCCCACAATGCCCCATCCTGGTTACACCATCCCTCAATGCCCCATCCTCCCTGGTTATACCATCCCACAATGCCCCATCCTCCCTGGTTACATCATCCCATAATGCCCCATCCTCCCTGGTTACACCATCCCACAATGCCCCATCCTGGTTACACCATCCCACAATGCCCCATCCTCTGGTTACACCATCCAACAATGCCCCATCCTGGTTACACCATCCCACAATGCCATATCGTCCCTGGTTACACCATCCTGAAATATCCCATCCTCTGGTTACACCATCCCACAATACCCTATCCGCTTGTTGATAAACAGTAAAGACATTTAGTCCAGTAAAATTAGGCAAAATAAGGCCTGAGGATTGAATAAAATCAAAGAAAGCTGATTTTCGCAGATATGATCTGTCTATTAATGGCCTCTAAACTCTGAAAAGTCCTAGTGTCCCCGAGGCTTGGCATTTTTTTCGCATGCGATGTAATGTGACGGGGTCAAATACCAACAGACTGTACAATTTGTGATTTGATCACTGAAGCAAGATTTGATCACTGAAGTAACGGAACAAGGTACTCCAGTTACATCATACCATGTTGGTTTTAATACAGAGATATCTATAGACATTGACAGAATATATTTTGAAGGTGACATAATTGTAATATTAATATTTTATATTTTGCAGCTTTATGCATCATTTGTTCTATCGACTCTTAGATCTCTGGGAAAGGATAAACAAAGTCGCCACTGCCGTTTAGCTGACTGTCACAAGTGACCGGCACTTTATTAAGAGAGAAATAGAGAAAAAAAAAATCAAAGTTCTTGTCCTGCCTGCCTTGTGCAGCTGCTGCTTGCTGAACTGCTGTCACCCCTGCTGTGGGGGGAGAGTGTGAGGGGGTAACTGTTCTAAACTACACCAGGTGGAGGTGGTGCAGTGTCTCAGAGTCAATAGGCCAATAGATCACCCGGGTGATCTATTTGGACCTTTATTCCAAAAATAAGATACATCTCAACATTAATTAGTATCTGTATGTTATCCACTTAATGAGGCAATTAATCAATGGCATTGACAGGTCACCTACGTGTTCTGTTTTTAAGTATGGGAGGCCATTAGTGCAAACACTTTTGAATTAGAATTTGAATTGAGGGCCATTTATAAACACCTTCCATATTCAAAATCAGCACATCTATATGTCTAACAAATGGAGGAATTGTCTACCAAGATGCCCGATGAAGAGTATGAAAATCTGACACAGGAGCGTTTCTTCATTGCCCACTGTAGTGACAAGGTGTGAGGTGGGATATGGTCAGACATCACAATTGAGCAAGTCCTCATGAGATCCCTAAAATCCTCAGGTGGACTGACCCATGGTCGAAGTGTTGCTGAAAGTACCTTGGCAAGATGGGTTGTAACAATGCCACCTTGCATGCATATCAGTAATGCTCTTGAGGTCTTCTGTGATGTTACATCCTGTTCTTCAGAACAACATGTGGAAATGCATGATTCCCGTCAAGTAAGGGACCAAAAGGATCTGCAACTTTTCATTGAATGGTTACAGGCGCAACTCCCCATTTGCTGATAGACATGGTGACAACTTAATTGCTCTGGGTTCAGTCTTGTGGCTGATGAAACTGTGAACTGTGACAGAGCTATTGAGGTTGGATCCATAGCCATGGCAAAGATGGCTGGGAGTAACTTTGCTGAGGTAAAACTCAACTGCAAAGACAATGTCAACCCTCTGCCATCTATGAAGAACACAATCAGGGTTCGGAAGAAAGAGGTTGTGGTCAATTCAAGGCAACTTTTCAATCAAATTATTTGTGTCCTCGACTCCAGTTCAGACCTGCAGGCATTTCTGCAGTATGAGTTGGCTCCACAGCCTCCATCTTTGTTTGAGGAAGTTTCAATGAGATGACCAGTCAAGTGTACCCTATCAACTGTGCTGAAAGCACTGATTCCTGGAAAAATGTCCCAGAGACAAGTAAGTTCATAATAGATGGAGGTCATCTTCTACATAGTGTAGTTTGGCCAAGGCCAATAACTTAAGGGGAAATATCTGAGAACTATGCTAGTTATGTTGAAAACAATTACAGCACAAACACAACAGTAGTCTTTGATGGCTTTGATGGCCCAGCAACAACAAAGTCAGAAGAACAGAACCGCAATTCAGCAAAAGCATGTTCTGCAGAAATACTGTTTCAAGATGACATGCATGCAATAACACCTCAAAAAGATTTCCTTGCAAATGCAAAGAATAAATCTCACCTCATTACTGCAGTATCCTCAAGCCTGACCAAATCAAAAATAACTGTGCATCAAGCCATTGCAGATGCTGATAAACTCATTGTGACAACTGCCTTGACAGAATGTGATATGTGACACACATTAGTGGTTGTTGGTTCTGACACTGACCTACTTGTAATGATGACAGCCCATGCAAAGCTTTCGGACAATATCTTCCTACTCCAACCTGGCAGAGGAAATGAACCAAAGCTCTATGATATTGTGGTGGTCGTGAGTCATCCTCGAGGAACATTCTATATCTATCGAGGTTCCTCATCGGTGACATCGAGAGCACCTCTATTACCTGACACCTGAGGGCACTGGAGTTCAGTGCCACGTCACCACATGGTCACGTGGCCCTTGACTCTGGTGTATATAAGGTCTTTCTGAAGCCTTCCTCAGGGTCAGTCCAGTCGTGATGGACCATCCTGAGTGATGGTTAGCAACTGCCCGGCTACCATGTTATAGATCTATACTTCTCTCTGCTGCTGCACAGAGAAGGTATATGTTATTGGCTTCTTGTAGACACTAGGTCGACTAGTGTCAAGGTTATTTAGTGGTTAAACACTACTGCTTGTAAACTGTCATCAAGGATGGCTGGTGCCTGTGTATCTTGACAATAAAGTTTTAACTGGAACCTGATTTAGTTGTTCTATCGAAAGATTCAATTAGGATCGAAAGATTCAATTAGGATCGAGGGGTAGAACACTACAATTGAAAGAGACTTCAGAGAGCTGTAGGCGATAAGAAAGACATCCTCCTCCTGTTGCATGTGATATCTGGGTGTGACAACACATCTGCACCTTTTAGAAAGGGAAAAAAAGCTGTCTTCACACTTCTAACCAAAAACAATTAGCTGAGAAAAGAGATGGCTATTTTTAACAATCCAGAAGCAAGCCATCAGGAAATAGCTCATGCACATGAAAGGTTCTTTGTGTGCTTGTACAAAGGTAAGAAGTGCAAAACAATTGACCAGGTCAGGTACAACAATTATAAGAGAACAATTGCATGACAGTCTATCAAAATGTCCTTTGAGCTGGATACTTTACCCCCAACAAGCGCTGGCACAAAACAACATTCCTTCCGAACGTACCATCAAGTGCAAGCCTCAGGACAGGGGGTGGAAGTCTGAAAATGGGAACTTGCTCCCAGTGCCTACAGACCTTCCATCAGCACCTGATAAAATCCTGATCATGCTAAGCTGCAACTGTAAAAAGGGATGTCAGCATCGGTGTGGATGTTGCAAACTGGGAATACTTTGCTCAACAATGTGTGGTGAATATGCAGGGGTAGATTCCTTGAATGCTGCTCCAGCAGAACAGGACTAACATGAAAACTATCAAACAACAATCAGAAATGAAAGTTTCTTGTCTTTGGTAAAAGTGAATGAAAGTGAAGCATAAATTCTGAAATAAAATGACATTTTAGTGGATTTAATGAAGTATATGAATAAAATTCCGGTACTCAGGTATTTTGTTTCTTGTATCTTTATTGTATGAGGCACTTTCATGGGAGATATTATGTTTTTTGGGGTATTAAGCTACGATAAAGCATTTTATTTTGGGTACCAATTGGAGAGTAACGATGAATGTCGCCTAAAAAAAAGCCAAGCCTAGGACAACCCAGGACTTTTAGTATGTTCATACCAATACATAAACGAGCCAATCCTGAAATTTTCAGCTTTCTTTGAATTTATTCAACGTTGAAACCTTATTTTACTGGACAAATTATGATTTATTTATTTATTCATTCATCTTTTTCTTCTTGGACATCTTTTTCATCTTCCTTCCTGATTCCAACAGCATAATCATAAATAATATATATATAATATTTAATACAATGCCTACAATGTGTTATACATGCTGACATCAAGAAACTATCCTGTGAGTAGAGTGAGTATAGTCAACAGTGACTTAGGAATCTTAGAAAAACAAACCCTCGGTTCCTTTAAAGGAAATTAGGAGACCAGAGAGAGAGAGAGAGAGAGAGAGAGAGAGAGAGAGAGAGAGAGAGAGAGAGAGAGAGAGAGAGAGAGGCGGGGGAAAACAACAACAAAAGAACACACCTCCCAGTGCAAGGTTGGAGATAGATATCCTTGTGGAAAGGATATAATAAAAGGTAGAACAGGGAAGGTCGGCTCTTGTGAGTTTGGCTAAAATGTCAAATTTGGAAAAAAAAATAATGACAATATGTAGGCTAATTTTCATTACCCTCTTATGCCTATAGCATGGATAGCTATGACAAAAAAAAGATAGAAATCATAAATATATATAATTTATAAAATCTAGTAATGCACGAGATGGTCTCCCATATATTCCTATGTTTTTTTTCCAAATCATGTAAGCACGTAATAAGCAAAAGCAAGGTCAGCAAGGCAACAAGTCATTTATTTGTGTTGTATATATCTCTAGAATCACTCTAACCTCCAATATTGGACCTGGTTCATCATATATTCTTCAACATATTTTTCTGATTTTGGCCTGACTTGTGAGAACCACCAGGAAGTGAACACCTGATGAGTTTCCCCGTTGCTCCTTTATGCACCTTCTGAATTAGAAGTTCCTTCATTAGAGGTTGAGTCCAGGTTGAGTCCTTTCGCTGATTCAGCATTTGCATTCACTGTGTTTTATTGGCTCAGGGTAACTCCTGAGTCTATACCGCCGGGTTTGCGGTGCTGTTTTCCAAAGAGAAGAGATCCATTTCAAAACATCAATTTTCCTCAACAAATTCCCATTTTTAATGCAATCAAAACATGGTGTTGTATGATGCACATCTTAAACTTCCCATCTGAAAGAAAAACAAACAGAAAATTCCATAAACATCAACCCTGATGACAATTCAAAAAAAAAATCATGACAGCTCTGATTTTGCTCCATAGGCTCTACTACGGATGGGACTTCTGATCCTAAGACTTCTCTTTTTGTTCCTATTTTAAAGTGTTGCAAGCCCCTCCCAAGGCGTCTAAATGTGAGATGCTTTTAATTGCTTCACTTCCAGTTTGAGCCCTTCATAGAGACTTACTTTGCTCACCTATGTGCCCTTTGAACACGTCAAGGGTGAGAGGTACCGTGGCGTGAAACCCGGACCCTACTAGAAGAGGGGGATGATGGTGACCGAATCTATGGGAAGGTAGAAAGCATGCCCCTACACATTTACCGAGGCAATGGTTCTTTAACATCTGTCATTACATAGGCATATTGACAGATGGACAGGCCTGTTTTAAGTCATTTGTCTGCCATAACCACTGAGAGACTTTTCAGCACAGCCTAGCCAAGGCAGGGAGGAACTCAAATGATACCTTACAGCAACGTTTGGAACCACCACTGTGCCCTGACCTGGCTGGAACCAAACCCACGACCTTAAGGTCCCTGGGCGGACGCACTAGCGACTGCGCCATGCCTCCTGGCTCACAGAGAAGTCTCTGACCCATATATATACCGGGGTATATATATAGTAGGGGGTTCAGATATAGAACATGGGCTGCCACAAATGAGATGTGAATAATACTAGATCTTTGCTTTGACATTATGCTATCTTTTTTTCCTCTGATGTGGAATGTTAGAGAATGTACAAAAATCATTGCAACATTCATACATAATTCAAATCTTCATTTCCTGAGTTATCAATAGCACATTTTTGCAAAGTTCTATAGGGGTGCATCCACTGCCAATGGCTGGACCATCTGTCGGTTTCATCCGTTGATTTTATCATGGACCTGAAGCACTGGATATGAAAGAAAGGCCTTCTTTGGGAGAGCTGTGCCATGGGTGTGTTTTCACCATCTGCCTCTAGATGGCAATGGAAATCCTTATGTGTCACTAGGTGGCAGCACAGAGCCAGAATGTTAAACATCTTATATTTTATTTATTCATAACTTATTCTTACAAATAATATGTAAATTTTGTTGCTATAACTATAATTAACCATTATGGTAATGCACAGATAGGTTATCTATGCAATGAAAACAGTATATCTGTAAAAGAGAGAGAAGTGAGTGTGCTGCCCCCTGGGGGGTAACTATGGAAGTCTCCTACAAAATATTGCAGTCACTGGCCCTTAGGAGATAATTTTCTTCTGTCCCTTAAAATTTTCATAGATCCATGATTCAAAAGGATTTGGATAGCTATTTTCTTCATCTAAGTGACCCAAGTGATTTCTGTTGGAAATCACGAGAAGAAAATTTTCTAGGAGGGGGCAATTTTTGGCAATTTTTCTAAAAAAAATCTTCAAAAACAGAGCCTTTTCTCAAAAATAGCCACTTCTTATAACATGATAAAATAAGGTGAGTCAGAAACTACAAATCGAAGGCTTTCTGATGCTTTTTAAATAAAAGAGCTGTGACATAACTAAGTTGGGAAAAGAAATTATCTTGGATTGGTCATTCTGATAGAAATATAAAGCTAATTCAGGCCCAAACTCATAAAGTGGCAGTCAGGAGATAATTTTCTTTTGTCACTTAGAGTTGTGATAGATCGATGATTCAAAAGGATTTGGATAGCTGTTCTTCATCTAAGTGACCCAAGTGATTTCCGATGGAAATCAGAAGAAGAAAAAATTTTAGGATGGGGGCAATTTTTGGCAATTTTTCAAAAAAATCTTCATAATCGGAGCCTTTTCTTAAAAATATTCACTTTTGATATCATGATGAAATAGGGTCAGTCAGAAACTATAGATCAAGGGCTCTCTGATGCTTTTTGAATCAAAGAGCTGTGACAAAGCTAAGTGGGGCAAAAAATTATCTTCTGTAGGTCATGTTAAGGCCTACCATTAGTAGTTCCCATTTCTCCCACCAGGGACCCATGGCACAGTTGATAGACTGCAATGCTATACTGATTCAAATCCAGTCTTTCAGGTCCGTGATTTTATCATTGTTTTCTATGGAGTAAAACACGGATGAAGGGAGATGGATGGTCCACCCGTCGCAGTGGATGCAGCCCTTATACCGTGTATATATAGTGCTGCCATCTGGTGTAAATCAGGCTAGAAATTATCAAGGTCTTGATAACACTGATGGAGTTAATTTATACCTGGTGAATGGAAGTAACCTATAATGCTATATTGCTTGATTGTAATCAAACATATAGAGCTATGACTAAATTTATATGTATGTTATTTATGCAAGGCCTTGGTGATTCATCAGACCTTAATTAATGTTGACCTACTAACGTGGTTGGTGACTGCATCATCATGTAAATTTGGTCAAGTATGGAGCTTTCCAACGAGAACTGATCTAATAGGACTTTCTATGCTCCATCCCAATGTGATGAACTTTGCCTGATTATCTACCTAATAAACCTGTCAATGCTGTCTATTATCTGCAAATCGATGTCTAAGTTGTATTCCTGATTATCATTGATCGTGATGAAAATAGCACAATTGTATGTGTGTATTTTGTGATCAATAAAATTCATACCAACAACAACAACAACAACCAACTTTAGATACTCTAGCTCAATTTGGTACTGATGTTGACCACATGGTGCACCATGGATGCAGCATGGGTGCATTATGTATGCGGTAATGATGCAGCACCCCAGCCCCGTTGTGCTTCAATTGACTAAAAGGTGCAGATGAGACTTGATCATAGTTGTTTAGTGCTGTTCTATAGTATTAGATATTCGTCTATAAGGCGCACCCCCAACTTTGGCCTATCCTGTAAGGCAAACTGGTGTCAGAGTTACTCAACAACCTGCCCTGACCCACCACTAGCGTCCTAGACTCTTTTGTGCTATGCATGCAGGGAAGGACTGTAAAATTAGTGTATGCCTGTATGAGGAATCACTAGGTGGCAGTGCAACTGCTTATACTACCAGATTTCTCGACAGTTTATTTCTTATATCATTTTCCACCTATAAGCAGAGTCCATAGCACACGGGTAGTGTGTTTGTCTACCACTTGAAGGGAGCATGGTTCAAAACTCAGCTGATCCACATTGTAGTTAAATCATCTATTCTCGTATTCATTTTTTTATATCATCTCAGTAGTGGTACATTGTACATATGGGCATTTCATTGAGGTATTCATTTAAGTCACGCGCAAGAACTAAGTCAGTACAATCGCCAAGCTGAGAGGTGGTGTAGAGAGCCCAGTGTGTGACACTAGCACACACTAGTCATTTTCCTATTGCTGCCATCTATCAGAACTCTAGTAAATTATTTTCTGCCTAGTCTCATGAATAAATTCTTGCGGTCTCTAAAATATATCAGAAGTTTTTATATGCAAGTATTCTGATTTATGGGAATTATTTGTAAGGCTTTTAATAATTTTACAGCTTCCGTTTATTCTAAACCAATTTCCAACACTGCACCCCCTGTGGGTGCAGCCTTGAGTCCAATTGACTACTCGGTATGTTCGACCCCTGGCTTCGTAACTTACGGAGTTCCGCTCCAATTACCAACTGGGTTTACTTGAGTAAGGCCAGACCCAGACACATGTATCACAGGAAGTCATGTGACATCTGTTTGTAGCATAGGAATGGTGCACTGTGGGATACAAACAGAGGTCTGAGGCTCTGTAACTTACTCAACAACCTGCCCTGACCCATTTATGATGTCACAGACTGGTAGCCAATCCGATAACCCGGCAGGTTACTCAAGTAACTTACGCACGTCAGTTTGGCCAGGGGTCGAACGGACCGACTGCCAGTGCAGTGTTGTGGCCCTACACCACTAAAATCGACATGTTGACATGGCCATTTCTTAAAATTGGCATGGGACATGGCTATGCTAGTGACATGTGGCAGGGCCATTTTTTTAATTCGACATGTGAAATGGGACTTAGTGACAAAAACTAGGGCATATTACTTATTTTATTAGGTGGTATAAAGGAAAGGGGAGGTGTCTTTTTTTTTATACATAGAGAGGTCACCAAAAGAAGTTTTTGGGGTATATAAGATGCCTGCCTTTATGGTAGCAGATGTATTACAGATTTTGTCAGAATAAGTTTACTCAAAATATAGAGTACTGAATTCATGATGAAAGTAGGTATTTCACCGGGTAGGGCCATGATCTAGACAAAAAAGGGAATCCACATCATCATACTGGTACTCTTTTTGGATTAGCTATGCTGGTGACACTGGGAATTGCTCTTGATATGGGACATGTGCATTTCTTAAAATCCTATGTATGACATTGGGACCCCCCCCCCATCAAGGGTCCCAGTGTAACCTCAGTGGTGAGCTGGCAGCTTGGGACCTATGCTGCTAATTATAGCCATAGCCATGTGCTTTGAGGACCACAGTCATGTTGACACAGGGGAGAAGGGTTACTTTTACCCACAGGGGAGAGAGGGTACATGGTCATACTCCGTAGACGCTCTGAGGGAACCTCAGAGACCAAGTGTGTCTGTTGTAGTCTGTTTGGTCAGCCAATCTGGCAGAGTGGCCATTTCTCACAGACATACTTACTGTTCAGGTCCAATGCTTCCACCAACACTTCCCTCAATGTATATCCAAAGATTCACAATACACAAATCACTTGAAATACTTGTAATAATTAATAATCCAGGTGATTTTCAAATCTCCCTCCCTAACTCCAAATCATTGTCGGCCATCTTGAAGGGCAGGTGAAGCCACCTAGTGCCAAAAAACTACACTATTCTTGGTTGGTTAGCCCTATGTTTTAAAAGGAGGCTAACACCAGGTGGCATCCCCAGCATGTTGACAATGGAGGCCATTGAGGTAGTGATATCTAAGCTCAAGATAAACATGTCAGATTTATTGGATATATCTCATGCTTCAGTCATTATAAGCTGATGTACATGAAAACTACATGTTTGTGAATAGGAGGGACAATTTCCAGGAACTGAAAGTGAGTACTTAGTTCAGACTAGCCATGTGTTTGTGCCACTATAGACTTGTATACATCTTGGATCCTGCCTGTGAGCAGGCAGGTATTTCGGCCTACATGGTCAGTGGTAGACCCTGGACCTGTACCATGAACAACACAAAGAAGCTGGTAGCAGACTAGTTCTGTGCCCGTGATTTAAGTGGTTTCCCATGAAAAAAAAATTAATGATTTTGATTATTCTAAGTACATAGAATTGGTTGCCCATGTATAAAACCTGGCTTAAACTTGTTCATTTGGGAATTCACAATACACAATATCCCCTGTACAGGAATCGAACTCAGGATCCCTTCATTAGAAGTCTAAGGCTCTATCCACTACTCTATTCTGACCAGTTGAAGACTGTTGGTGTGTAAGCACCAGTCATTCCCTAATCCCAAAATAGTGTCTACTAATTGTAATACCAAATATAGTCAGATCTGCTGCATGAAACAGTGTTTATTGTCCTTTGTTCAATGTTTAGTCAGCTTACTGAAGAATAGGACATAATCTGGTCAGCCTGATGGTAGTATTAATAAAAACATAACAGTAGATGGGCTTGGATCTACTTTCTGGGCTGCTGGTTAAACCTCATTACACCTGGCTCAATGACCCTGCATCTAATTTTGCAAAATTAGTTCTTAGTGGTCGGGGGGGGGGGGGTCGCGATCATTTTTGTCGTAGTGGTGGTGGGGGGGGGGTCAGAAGAAAATCGGCCGATCTGCCAAAATCCATCAAGCCCCCCGCACCAGCTGGCAATAAATGACTCGGCCCTAATTTTACAGGAAAACCTCCCCTCACTTTTGCTGATCCTATAACACGCACTAGGGACTTATCCTCGTGAATGGGGAGGTTTAGCAACCACTACGTACGTCACCTGTAGCTCATTGAACGCAGACATACCAATGTTGTGGGTATGTTGCGCGTCTGCGTTAAATTGCCGACGTAGTGTTTGCTAAACCTGCCTAATAAGACGCCCCTTATACGTAGGTAGGAACAGGAGAGGAATTTTAGAATAGATTAGAACTATCTAATAATTCTGATGTCAGAATATCTGTTTGTCCATGCAAGCCATGGTCCAAATCAGTTTTTCTTTTGCTCAAAGTTATCTAGAAGCTTAGAAAATCAAATTGGAAATATTGGATATGGGTGTTTTGTAGTGTGAATGGTGTCTGGAACTGTGATCTGGGAGTTGGTGTCTGCAGGCAGTCTGACAAGGCCAATTCAGGCTGAGTAACAACTTTGCCTGCAGGCACACTCCAGCTAAGAGTAGGGAGGGTTGTTAGCACACTAGGGTCTGTAAATAGATCATGTCCTGAAAGAGCAGTCCGTACAGGTGCAGAGGGTTGTCTGGTGACACTGTAAATAGCACCAATTAAGACACATGTTTGAGTTTGCCTGTACCAAAATAAACCATAGAAGGGGACCACCAGGAGGCCCCTCACAGAGGTCTCTTTTCCTGTGTTGATCCACATATGCACATTAAATCCTCATTAGCTTGTAAGGGCTTGCATCAAATAACTTCTCCATAAGATATGTGTTGTAGGTCATACTTAGGTACACCCCTGTTATGCGAATAATATTGGATGGTGAATATTGGGTTCAGTATGCACCATGAAAGCTAGACCAATTGATAAATCACATTCAATAGACTAGATAGCTCAGCTTGATCTTTTTACAGATAGTTTTTTTTTGACATCCAGTTCATTGTCCTTCAAGTAAGCCAGATAACACTCTGTAATCTAGTAAGTTAAGGTCACTGTTAGACCAAAATCAGGGGGTGTGTGGGAACTCCTCTGTGCACAAAATGTAGAGGCCTTACCTGTTTGCCTGCCACCTAGTGCCCTCTCCCGTACTTAATGTAGGGTATGACGGGCTGTCTGGGAACTTCAGAATAAATCCAGGAGGTAGCACTACTGCATTCTACTCCTTTGGCGCACCCTTTGCCCAGGTTCCATTGGCCGTTCCATTGAGGGAGTGATCATTTTTTAACAACAGGGGGGTTTGGTGGGTTTGCATGCGGACACGCAAAATTTTTTTGACCTGCCCCCTCTCAAGGGGGTAATTTTTTTTTTACCCTCCCCATAAGGGAGGGTAAAGAAATTGTGTGCAAACGTGCCCTTTTAATCTATAATAACACACAGGGTTTTCCACTGAAAACAGATGAAATTATTTTGACCCCCCATCAGAAGGGTTTAAAAACTTCTGACTCCCCCGTCAAGGGGGTTAAAAAAATTCTGACCCCCCTTAAACCCACCAGCTCCCCCCCCCTGTTTTTGCGAAAATGGTTGGAAAATCTTTGTAGAACATCTTTGTAGAAAATCTTTGAAATTTAGGAATGCCTAGGTCTTAGGGAGCATTCATTATTTATGGCAGGGGGGGACGACAATCTGTCAGAATGAATACTTCAAAAAAAAAACTGACCCCCCTTCAGAATGTATTGGAAAAAAATGACCCCCCCCTTTCGGAATGGGTTGAAAAAAATGACCCCCCCCTCTTAGGAATGAGTTGAAAAAAATGACCCCCCCCTCAGAATAGATTGAAAAAAAAATGACTCCCATCATATAACATAATTGAATGGATATGAATTAGAGGTAGCTGTTAACAAAATGTTTGATAGCATTATAGGCCTATCTAGAATTATTACTGACAACCAAATTAAAATTTGTGACGTGTTGAAAAAAAACGACGCCCCCTCTAAGAATAGGTTGGAAAAAAACGACCCCCCTCTAAGAATAGGTTGAAAAAAATGACCCCCCCCCTTCTCTCTGAATACCTCCAAAAAATGACCCCCCCCCCCCTTCATTTGGTCATCCCCCCTGCCATAAATAATGAACGCTCCCTTAGTCGATATTGTACAGGTAATAACGTCTATATCGGCTAAAAATCCTTGCCGGACTCTTGTGATTTTGATAGAGGCAAACATCAAATCATTTAGATATTTTCTGACAGAAACCATGAGTATTAATGTGACCTACACCATCCCAAAGAAAAAGATTTTAGAGGGAGGCCACTGCAGATATCTTTGAGATATTTCGGAGAAAATCAAAATACTCAACCAAAATCACAATGGTTTTATTTAACAACCCTAGCCTCAGCATCCTAAATTCAGTCTTTGTGAAAGGTTTTTCACCATGCAGGACATTCGGCCCTGCAGATTTTAAAGTCTGCAGGCCTAGTTCAATTTTTGCAGGACCGAAATATAATGAGTACCTTAGAGCATATTACAGAGCAAGAATATATCAGAGTACGTTTTTAGAACAATTCTAACTCATTAGTATTTATAAAGTACTGAGGCAAATTTCACGAAAACGTTTATCACCTTTTGAAGGCCAAACTTGAGCCGAAACGTTGTGATCTACATGATTATTATGGTTTAATGAAATCCAACTACAAATAAAGTTTTGTTGTCATAGTTGTGTCTATTATATAATTATAAGTTTATGCTTATTGTTTTACACTGTAAAAGCCCTAACAATGTACCGATTTGAAAGCCCTAAAATGGGCATATAGCCCAGCGTCTGCAGATCACAGCCAGACATTCAGTCCAGCAGTCTGACAATTTCTGCCGGACCTGCAGCCTTTTTGCCGGCTATAGCTGTAGTCCGGCAGAATAGTAGCTTGACCCGGACTCGCCGGATAAAGTTTTTATCTCTCTTGATTATCAATCTAGAGGGTCTGTATGAACATTTCCAGGTGGGTGTGAAATTGTCACCCTTGGGCACTTTGAATTATTCAAGATGGCCACCAATATGTCTGTATTTCTTTAAAACCCTCTATCTCTGCTTCTAATCAACATAGAAACATGGTTTCAAGTTCAAAATATTTTTGGGGTCAGGAAATTCATATATTCCATCACTGAGAAGGTAGGTGGCAGCCATTTTGAATATCTAATGAGATTATAGCAATATCACCAAAATTTCTTGGACATTTCTTCATTTCTTGGTTTTCTAACATTAGGAATTCTATCTAATACCTTTATTTATTCACAAAGTCAAGGAACCCAATTACAACCATTTTAGATAGGTAGATGGCAGCCATTTTAAATATTCAATGAGAAAATAATAATTAAGAATGCTAATTTTCTATGAATATGATTGAAGGTAAAATGCTGTACAAATATCCTAGGTGTAGATTTATGACAGCATGAGCTTAAATAGGGTAGAGGGCAGCCATTTCAAATACTTTTGCCTTTTTGGGACAGAGCTAGACAAATTAAGTGGTAGCCATTTTGAATATTTGATGAGATAATCATTATAAAGCCTACATTGCCTCATGATATATATATATATATATATATATATATATATATATATATATATATATATATATGTATATATACCTCTGGAGGCAGGGATCCCCCATATACAACTTAGGACTGAGAAGGTGTTAACTAGTTGTTCACATGAGATACTGTTTAGCTAGTTCAAATTACTGAATAGAAATCTGGATGATAAAAATTAAATCATGATGTATCAATTTTCAAGACCTGGACTTTGACATCTATATTGCTGAAAATGTTGGGGACCATTTCAGATACTGAATAACAGTGCCCCTTGGAATCTCAAGGTTTTTTAGCATGCTGAAAACACCAATAAAAGGATCTTTGAAACCAATATGTAGCAAATAACATAATCCAATAGAGTCTTATATTCAGCCTTAAATGAATATCTCACACACATTTGAGTGTAGCTGCAGATCCAACAAAGCTGACAAGATATCATTCATCATTTTTTGACATTGCTTATGATACTTTTAATCTATTCCAGGTGCCTTAGTACTTTGCTAATGGATAATACCCAGGATAATCACAAAATAGTCTGAGACTATATAGATTGAAACTATTTTCTCTACATTACCCTAAATTGCCTTTCAAGCTATGCTGACATCTGCTGAATCTCAGTGGTTTCCAATGCCTATCAAGTAAACATCTCTTTATCTCAATACATTAATGTTTTGCAAGAAATATGTATGTTTTCTTAGTGTCTCAATAGTTCACAATACCCTCTCAGAAACAGACATTCTTGATCTTAGAAATTTAGGATTTTCATCCTTTCATTACATGAGGTTATTTTGATGAGAAGGAATTATTTCTGAGGTCTTGATAATTGATTTACCATTCCATATCTGAAAAATAAAAAGGGCGGTGTGTAAAATGCTATTCTATTGGGATCTATGTAGGGTATCTTAATAATACACACTTGCCCTGGAACCAGATTAACACAGTACTGTGGTAAATGCACACTCACCTACACACTGTGGGTAATTAAGTATACACTCTCCCACAAAGGAAAAAGGTATTTAAAAAGGCTGTCACCTACCCTTTTTAAATGTATCTCTTCTCATAAATCTAAATTTAGGAATTTTGAACAGCATTTTACCCTCAAATGTATAAGAAAATAAGCATCTTAATAATTACCTCATTGGATATTCAAAGTGGCCACAGCCTACCTATCTAAAATGGTTATATTTGAGTTCCCTGACCTCATGAATAAGTAAAGGCTGCCTTAGATAGAATGACATCAAATCAAGAATGGAAGAAATTTTCAAGTTTGGTGATATTGCTGTTATCTCATTAAATATTCAAAATGGGTGTCACCTACATTCTCAGTAATGGAAAATATGAATTCCTGACCCCAAAAAGGACAAAGTGTTTAAAATGGCTACCCTCTACCCTATTTAAGCTCCTGTTGTCATAAATCTATATCTGGGATATTTAAACAGCATTTTACCTTCAATAGTCTAAGAAAATTAGCATTCTTAATGATTATCTCATTATATATTCAAAATGGCTGCCATATACCTATCTAAAATGGTTGTATTTGGGTTCCTTGACCTTATGAATAAATAAAGGGTGTCTTAGATTGAACTCCTAATGTTAGGAAACCTAGAAATGAAGAAATTTCCAAGAAAATTTTGTAAATATTCAAAATGGCTGCCACCTAGTGATGAAAAATATGAATTCCTTGACCCTAAAAATGTAATTTTGAACTTGAAACCATGTTTATAAGTTGATAAGAAGCAGAGATAGAGGGTTTTAAAGATATATTGACATATTGGCGGCCATCTTGAATAATTCGAATTGCCCAAGGGTGACAATTTCACACCCACCTGGAAATGTTTGTACAGACCCTCTAGATTGATAATCAAGAGAGAGAAAAACTTTATCCGGCGAGTCCGGGTTAGGCCAAAAATCCCAAGTATTCTGCCGGACTACTGGTGGCACGTTTTCACAAAGACTGTAAATCACAGCCATTTCTACACCAATTTTTGCATAGTAGAATCTGTTCTTTAGATGATATTACCAATCCAATATAGGTTAAGGAGGTCACAAATCATAGAAAGTGTGCATATGGGGCTTACATGTCATTCGCCCAGACATGTGCCCAGAAAAGGAATTCTCATAAGTATGCTTCTTTTACAATAGCAAGGACACATCTGACATAGATGATAATGTGATTTTCTTAATCTACAGGTCAAAATAGTCTGGACCTGAGATTTTCATGGGGATATGACAATTGTTTCTGTAGAAAATTAAGCCCTTAACATGGCTTGTAACTCAAATGGCATTCTCCCAGACACAATTTCGCCCAGACAATTTTGGTCATTTTGGGCAAATTTTACCCCCATAGAGCCCAAAATATACATATGGGACCATCAAAACCCATATGTAACATGAAGATCTCATCCAGCCTGACACTTTGAGCCAAAGAAATAGAGGGGGAAACTAAAATTCCAAGAGTAGGGGCTGGAATACCTCCAAATTCGTCATATGCAAACCTTCTATGATTTTCGACCAGGAACCACATTCAGAAATCACAAGGATTTTCAGACCATTTTCATGTTGTGGGATTTGGCCTATATATGTTTAATCATACATAGGGTAGATTAGCCTAAAGATGGCCACATACCTAGAGTCGACCACCTGTCAGCTTGTTTTTCTCACTTTCAAATGTAATGCATTGGTCTTAAACCCTCATATTATTGAAATAGAGGTGTTATAGTACCCCATAGAATGATGTCCTAGAATATGAAGTAATTGTCATTGCATGATAATACACTAAAGTTCCCATGTTTGAATGGTTTTTACCATGACCGGCTGGTCATTTCATCAGAATTCTCCAACTTTGGTTCGATAATTTGAAGATGACAAGTGCTCACATATACAACATTTTGGCTCTAGGCATAGATAAATATCTTTGCTATATGATAGCATAAGGAAAAGTGCAGAAATGTTGAATACTTTCTGTATAGGACTTATTTACTAGAACATAGCAATTTACCTTGAGATGACCACCATTTCACCTTGTGATGACCACTCCTTATACACCTATTTGTGCATTTAATCGAATAGAAAACATTGATTATGTAGGATTACATCATAAGATTCATGGCCAGAATAGTTTGGGATAGAAATCTTCACTAGATTATGCTCTGATGCATACATTTCAATCTCTACTGTAATGCTACAGTTATTACTATATAGAGGAACTATTTGATACTGTGAGTGTGATGATAAAGTTAAGTAAGTTAAGTAATGGATTATTATAGTCCATTTTCAAAAAAGCCTCTATAATGCAGGGTTGGAAATACCACTTCTATTTTGATGAGATTTACAATATCCATGGCCATAAAATTGCCTCCAATTTCCATTCTAATTGAATCACTATAAAAACATACAATTTCTTATGATGCAATAGTTTTAATTACGCCATTTTACTGCATATCTATAGAAGACACTAATTCTTTTTTTCAAATGATAGTTTAATGAACATAGCCCCATTAAAAGGGTAGTTATCAAGTGGTCAGCTCAAGGTGCAAGGTGGTTGTCTCAAGGTGAAAATAGACTAACTGGGATGGTCTTAGAAATGATGAAAAACAATAGATAAACTTTACGCATGGATTTGAGAAAGGTAATTGGTCCAAAAGCCCAAATAATTGTCTTTCACTTAGTACCTTGGGGAAACCTAAGGACCTATTAGAATCAAAGATATTAGCTACTACATTTCCCTTATTGAAAACCTGCACAGGAACGGCCGTCTTTAGGTTAATCTACCCTATATATATATGCGTGGCACACGTGCCAGCCTCTGCACACAGGGCAGCTGTGGCATTAGTAGGAACGCACGTCTATAACCAACGTCTTCTATTGACGTCTAATGATAGAACTTTATGTCTAATGAGAACTTGAAAATGTTACCTGCACTTGGATAGACAGTGAATCAACAATGGAATCTGTCTGGATCGAGATACGTCAACTATTTTTGTAATAATTAAGTACAGACAGTGGAATAATATACAGGTAAGTTTTGTTTTTCGTATAGTCGAATAGTTTTTCAATCTATGCATTTAATAAATCAGAACTACAGATGTGAATACAATTCAATACCTTTTGCTATCATTATCTTTGAATGGTCACAGCTGATTATCATTTGAGTATTAGATTTTGTTCCCAGAAATAATAACTGGCTAACTCAGCATGCTGTTGTACCGTATGTGTAAGACACGCCTTGTACGCTAGTTTGAAGGACTCGGTGCACCTTATGAGTGAGGTAGATTTATATTAAAGTAGTATTTAACTGCCCAAATCGAAATCTATCCCAGCTCATACTTTGCCCATATATTGAAACCATATACATATCTTTCTGCCTTTGGAACTTTGCAACATGTGTTGCTATTCCTAGAACAAATAAAGGCACTTTCTGGGAAGAGGAATTATGGAATAGAAAGGCCAAGGTTGGCACAAGGCCATTCAGAGCAGGTTATGTAAGTGGCTGCAAAACCAGTAGTACATGAATGTGCAAGTCTTACAGGCCATTGCAGGTATATGGTTAACCCCTGTTTAGATCTAGAATGTGTTAAAGGTCGAAACCCAAGACGCAATCTAACCCTCCAAACCGTGAATATCTTACAGTAGAAGACCATGTTAGTATGGCTTACATTGTTATGATCAAAGGTTTAATATGCATAAAGTGCATTAGCATGCACTGAAAGAAATTCATATACATCCATTTTCGAGGTCATACAGATTGTCACTGATTTATAGATTACCTCAAGCTAGTTCTATATACTTAAATGTTGTGTATATAGTAGAGGCCCCTGGTGGCGGAATCAAAATTATTACATTGGGGTTATCACTTTGATGGAGTCATCATTGGCAAATAGTAGCTAGGTCATCGTTGGATAATGATGATTATCCATAGTTCTGTTATGTAGCTTTTTTTTATGTATGACTAAAATACGACTGTTTGCAAACCACAGCCAACCTCCCTATAGGCATCTCCAAAATGGTACAGGAAAATGGGACCCATGGAAAGCTGAGTGAAACCCACGCCTTCTTCCTAGCCGTCAAGAAGGGAGAACTTACCAATGTAAGGTGCGATCACCACTACATCTTAATAATCTACCTAAATGCACTTGAATTCACAACAGGGTCATCCCAGGGGCCGATGATATTGACACGACGACCTCGTGAATATAGCATGTCTTATTTAGGCCCTACACAAACATGGTCGTGTATATAAGACACTTTATAGACAAGACCAAAGGTTGGTCAGAGGACAGGTGTGTAAATAAGACACCTTATATATACACGACCACAGATTGGTCAGAGGACAGGTGTGTAAATAAGACACCTTATATATACACGACCACAGATTGGTCAGAGGACAGGTGTGTATATAAGAAACCTTAAATAATTTTAGTGGGGTTGTAGAAAAGATAGTCCACATATGTTAGGGCAGGCTGATGATATACACATGACCAGGTACTGCATATTTTTATGTCTTATATGCACGACCTGGTCGTGCATATAAGACCTACAAATATGCACAACCTATTCCTTGTGTGTATAAACACCCCTTATGTGCACACCTGGTCATGTGTATATCATCAGCCTGCCCTAACATATGTGGACTGTCTTCTCTACAACCCCACTGAATTATTTTATTTCATTATAAGTAAGAACTACAAAAAAAAAAAAGAAAAAAATAAAGAGGGCCATATGCGTGTCCTGTGACCAACACTGAAAACATGTCGTGTGACCAACCCTGGTTTGGTTTCCTCTGACAAACCCTAAAAAACAATCCTCAAAACAAGGTGTGGGGGTAGGGGAAAAGTAGGTCGGGGTGAAGGTTCGAACCTGCAATGGCCAGATATGAAGTCTGACGCCTTATCTATTAGGCCACCAGCCCTTGTGTAGTGGGCTATGGCATTGGATGTTATATAGATATACTTGTCCTGTGACCAACCCTGAAAACATGTCCCCTCACTAACCTTGTAATGTTGTCCTGTGACCAACCCTGATTTGATGTCCTCTGATCAACCCTTAAAAATACATATATGAGTCCTCTGACCAACCCTAAAAATATGTCCTCTGACTAACCCTAAACACACTGGGGTATGTCCTCTGACCAACCCTAAACACACGCTGGGGTATGTCCTCTGACCAACCCTAACTGTGTGTAAATAAGACCGCTTATATACACATCTGTGTGTGTGAATAAGAACTGCTACATATACATGTCAATCCCGTGTTTATATCGCCGGCGCATTTCAGCTCATTGTGCACCATAGTAACTACCGTAATCTCCCATGTATAAGGCGCAGCCTGCATATAAGGCACACCTAGAGTTTTGGAAAATTCTCAAAAAAATGAAAAATTCATAACTTTGGTTCTACTGAATGAATTTTCAAAATTCAAAAACCTATGGGTAGCTTTGGCCACCTTGGGCCCTCCTGGGCCCTATTTTGTCCTATTATGACCAAGGGGGCATGTAAGATATCAAAAGAAAGGTCTTGGTGTCCCCCTTGTGGATCCAATGAGAACTAAAACCCCACGTATAAGACGCGCCTTATATGCGGGAGATTACGGTAAGTAGACCTATGTACCAGTATACAGGATAATAGGGAGGTTTAGCAACCACGACGTACGTCACCCGTAGTTGATTTAACACAGACGTAGGCACTTACCTAATTTTTCAAGACTTTATCCCATTAAACTTATCTAATGAGCAATGGATAGATCTTGAGAACAGAAATGGATTTGTTTTTTACATGAAGTCTCTATGTCAATTTAAAGTGGAATTATGACCGGCCAAAGGTAACAAATCAGACCCAGAATTCTGCCATAGTTAAGAGTTTAATTTGGATCCAATTTTGTGATCAAGCAAGTTGAATCCAAGGTAGACTAGATTACTTAAATGATTAGTTTGGGCAATTTTCTTTTCAGATAAGTACGATATACCCCCAGGAATGTAAATAATGATACATTTTATCATAATCAAACAATGTAAAAGCAAATTTTTGATGTCATCTTTACCCTTGAACTGCATGCTCTGACAGAACCATGGCAGAATATCGTCTTTGACTCAGGATTTTTGAATGATCATAACTTCCATTTAAATTGTCTTAAAAACTTCATTTAAAAACAAAACCACTTATTTTTATCACAGCTATCAATTTCTCACCATGTAAAATGCATTCAATGTCTTAATTGAAAAGTAAGTGCCCAACATGGGGGAGGTTGGGACAAGTGTCCAGGAATAATCTCGCGCAAAAAGTTTGCAGGGTCTGTCAAACATACTGCAGCCCCTTAGAAACATTTTCTAGATCATTTTCAACCATAGAACAGGTGAGAACCGTTTATTTTTAGGTGCTCAGTGATCTTCTCATCATAAAATGGTTCTAAAACTTTGGTTGAACTCCAATGGGGTCAAAGGCAAAGTTCCTTGCATTAAATCTTGTACAAAAAATATTCATTTTGAAGGTCTAGCCAAGCCTGTTAAAATGAGCCCTTGTTTGTAAAGATCCTCCAGTAAATAGCTCCAGAATAAGCTTGCAAAGAGGGGAGAGTTTATCACTACCCAGTTTCAGCTTTATCACAGTTTCATACCTCTACTGCAGCAGACTCACACAGTGGAGGTATTTGAGTGTAGGAATGCTGTATGTCTGCGTTATATTGCCCACACAGTGGGTGCTAAACCTGCCTAATGACTTGTACAATATGTAGTTCTGATTATGATCCTTTGTCAGACGCTTTTCAATACATGTATCATATCAGAAATCACATTAGGCCAACAGAAAAATGTAGTTGTCTAAGTTTTGACTGGCACTAAATTGCCTTAATCTACAATTGTTTCTCAAAGAAAGTCCTTTTATCTTATGTGATAGATTGATCTGTTCCAGAGGTTACATTGAGAATGGTAGCGTTGGAGTCAACACTCCAGACCAAGATGGCAACGTTCCCCTGTAAGTCTGGACATCTGTTAATATCATGTACATAACATAAAATTTATAGAAGGTTTCAGATTTACCAGTTTAATGCAATTATGATCTAGTATGCACCAGAATTAGTGAATTGATGTTATCTCGGTGAGACTTAATCATATGGAAAGCATTTGTCGGTAATGCTAATTGACATTATGGAGAAATACCCCAAATTGATTTGAATCCTGAATCAAATGAGACTACAATGATTAACACTGTATTAATCCGCTTTACCCATCAAGGTATTGGGCCTGCCTCTGTGATCAGCCACCAGTTGTTGCCTACCTTCTTCAAAAAGGTAGGCCTATCTAGAAAGTTCATTTAACAGTAGCCAAAGATATAATTCATTTTCTAGCTTCAGTGTTTCAGTCAGCTTATTCTTCTCAGTTAATAAAATCCTAATGTTACAAACTGAAACAGGAAGCATTCCCAAATCAATTGTGGACGTTACACTTCTGCCTAGAAAGGAAAGTGTTGTGATTTGAAATGCTCAACAATTCAGTATGTAGAGGCTATTAATGGCCGTCAACTCTTGACACAACCCTTCTGAAGTGATTTAGGTACAGATTTTAAAGTCTGACTCTGAGGGGGGTGTAAAAATGTTTGACCCCTCTTGAGGGGGGGGGTGTAAAAACTTAACCCTCTTTTTTACCGAAAATAGCCCACAGTGCGCTGCTAGGGGTATAGATCAAATAGGGGCGGGAAAGTTTTCAGCACCTGCGGATGGGGAGGGGCAAAACATGTGACTGCCGTTGATGGTGGGGCGTAAAAAACTCTGTTGATGAATAAGGACCACTCCCTAAACCCGGGGGGCATAAAGCAATGCTTTGGTCAGTGGAGGAAAAAACAGCTCTATTTAACTTTTAAGGAACATTCTGATCTCGGTAGGTTAATATACTGGTATAACCAAGAGCCCAATGCCAAGAGCTCAGTGACGTGAATTTGTACGTGTTCTTACAGTGCCGTGGTGCAAACAGGTTGGCCATATTCAAGGCAATTCATGTTATCCGGTGAGGCTGGTCAGTCAGTCCTCCAGAAACACCTGCCAAACACGTTACTGTTTATTTGCCTAGCCAGGATAATGATGATGAGATGCCATAGGGTCGAAACCACAAGAGAGCTTTATTCTCAAGTGGGTTAGTCTCACGAAAATGACACCAGGGGTGGGTGTCAGAGGTGAAAAAATGATTTTCAGTGTAACACTTCTAAGTCACGGTATCATCTTCTACACATGTTCTACATGTTTGATTTAGATACGTCTAAATCAAACATGTATTGCTGGCCTAAGGTCACAAGTGTTAGTCCAGATAACAATGAATCTCTTAAATGGAATATGGGTGCTCAGTTATGTATTGGTAAGGGTTTGGGTTAGAAACAATAAGTTAAAAAAATGTAACAATCATGAACTATCGAGAAATAGTATATCTTGGTCTCATTAAGTACCTTTATTTTTTCATATGCTTCTCTAAGTTTAAGAAATTGCCTGGGGGACGGTATTTCTTATCAGATTTATTTAAGCATAAATCACCTTGTATCTTCCCAACAGCATGTCAGATAATGGCAATTGACCTATGTGCCGATAGGGTGATTGGTGGTGAATACACCAGTGGCTTTGTGCACACACCTCCAACCACAAGTACAGTGCACCTTGCTTGATGTTAGTTAACCCTATCCTTTGGTCGTCATGATGCACCAATGAAGTGCTGGCGAGGCTGCTCGCTAGCACTTCATTGGAGCATCATGCTGACCCTGAGGGAGTATATGAATTAACCCCTAGGGTCGGCATGATGCTCCGATGAAGTGCTGGTGAGCATTATCGCTAGTACTTCATTGGTGCATCATGCACTCCCACATAAGCAGTCTTTAAAGGGGTAAAACAACACCGTGGGGGGAGAGTGTAATTTCACCTGACCAGACTGGTGACCAGTAGTTGAGTGGTCACTCTTCTGGTAGTGGTCCAACTGGAGTACGGGGTTTATATTATTGTCGATCATGGTATACATCACAGAAGGTGGGTTTGTCAAATTATCTTCTGTATGGCTTTGCCAATCTATCGTTACTCAGAATACCAAGAGTGGTCAGGACACCCTGTCCTCACTAACGCAGCATGAGATGCTCTAGCAGTGTCTCATGAGAATAGGGTTGTTTTGCTCTTCTGGCAGGTGCAATATTGGGAATGGACTTACATAAGGCAAGGTCTATACATTGTATGCCCATGCACATGGGCTCTATAGAGTAGATGCCTTCCTTGTCCACATAGGCGGATGGATATATTCTGCAGATTGTTTTTGCTGCTTTTCAGACGTATGGGTATCTATTGCAATTGCATATTTAGATTGATGATGGGCACTTTCAGACACTCTGGTGTTTCTTATGCTTCCTTAATAGCAACAACCATTGGGAGATTTTAGATCCCTTTTACCCCACCCCCACCCCATGGTGCGATATCATAACTACAGGTGGCACCACAGGAGTGGTAAAGTTAGAAATCACCTCCAATTTACAAATAGGAATCTATGTAACAAAAAATATGGGCCTCCCAATCTAAACATTACCCAAACCTATAGCATGAATACAAACACCAAATAATTAAAGTGTAATACTAGATGTGACCTGTTATTTTCAGGGGCAGAGTATGATTGTTCCTCTCCTTCAGGGCAGCGGACATTTCTGGCTTCCCAGAATCCAGAAATCCGTAAAATATTACATGCCACTTCCAACAAGGACAAGGTGAAGGGGAGCAAAGGCAAGGGTAAAAATAACAACAAGTTACCGAAATCTGGTATACAATACGATGACTTTCTGAAAAGGTGGGTCAATCGAGATATACACCTTGGACTTGACTAATTATGAAATATTCAAATATTGGTAGTGGTTTCGTCGACTGACGCAGTATAATTTACTGTTTCATATTTTATGTTGGTATTATGCTCAACTGAAATACACTGGTATCAAATTAATATTTCAGATTATTTGTTCTACGACCACACTCTGGCCTTGAGATTACGACGTCTGTTAGCAATGGAGATGTACAGGTCGTGCATGCACATCGGTTTCTCTTTCAGGCGCGATGCAAACATCTGGCGGCAAAGATTGAAACTAAAAGTCTCAATATGGAACAGGTGACTTATCCTTTAGAATATCCAACTTAGAAAGGTTTTAAATTGATTAAACTGTTGAATCCATTAGCATGAAGCTGCATTAAATGGTCTACGTACAAGATAAAGATCGAGTGTCTGTCTGTGAGGAGTATAATATTCACCAATAGGTGTCGTCATACAACACCTATCGTTATCATACTACCTACACATCACCACAAGGATTTATGCCACTCGTATTACCAGTATACAAAAGGGCTGAAATCCCTTGTTCTATACATATCCATTGTGGTACAATAAAAATAAAATTTTAGCACTTTCTTGTCCAGAGTATTTGGTATGTGTTTTGTACTCTGAGATGTTATGTATTGTCTTCTTAAATAGTGGAAGGTTGATACAGTGAGGACACTGTTGAAGTACTTGTATTCTGGAGAGATGGAATGCCCTCTGTCATCTGTGGAAGATACGATAAACATGCTGAAAGAGTTAAAAATGGAAACTTTGGCAAATGACTTGCTTGAAGCTTCCAAAACCAACAATACCTCAAGTAAGTTAAACAGATGTGGGCTAACAGTGTTGAATCCAGGATTTGGAAAGGGGAGGGGGCGCACCCCTCATTTAGCCCCTAATTTTGGCTAAATTCTAGGGTAAAAAAAGTTGGGTAAACTCTTAAGTACTGGGAAAAGGGGGCGCCCCCTCTAAATCCGCCACTGGCTAATGCATTTACAATTCCCCTGTCCTATAAGAACTGCACAAAGTATCTAGGGCCTAACCCCACCTGTATACATTGGTTACATGATTTCATCTCGCCTTGCATCCAGCACCTTGAAACTAGAGTATGCGATTTATGCACCCGCTTTTGAACTATTGAGTAGGCCTACAAATAAAAGTAGAACTAAAACCAATCGTGCATATACAACCCTGCACATGCACAATCTCTGCTAAATGTATTCATTATTTGGCCACAAAAGATCATCAGATCGCCCTCCAGTTGCTGTGCATTTTTGGTAAATCAATTTCTATTCCTTAGACCTGGACCTGCTGTATATCAAAAAGGATACATATCGTAAGCAGCTTCAGCATGACTTTCAATTACTTGCACTTCAAGGTATACCAAAAGTGTTCGCTCAAAAAGTAAGAGTTACCTTATTTTTCTCTTTTTTAAAATCAATGAAAATGATATGATTAAATGACGAACAAATTATGTCTTTTTTTCAAAGCCTGAATAATTGCAAGTGGTCAAACTTCACAACTGAGGTGGCATATATGTCATGGATGGATTACTGGTATCTTTTGTATTAATAACATATTATTGTGAATAGCATATTAATTCAGGAATTTGAATCATTACCCCGGCAAAGCCTAACGGCCTACTATCCATGTGTCTATCTTGCAACTGCAGGTGGCACCACAAACCTTCCATTTAGCTCTCCGTGGAGCAATGTACCAGGATGCCGTCTTCTATGTTGAAGATTTAGACTTCAGAGTACACCGGGTACATATATAGTATTATTTATAATCATAATTGAGGAAGGGTTTGTGTTTGTCCCTTTTAAGGGTTTTTCATTTATTTCAACAATATTTAAAGTGTAGTAGATTTCTCCATGGACGTGTCAATATGGCTATTGTATAGTGTATACAGTTCTACTTAAAAGTGGCGATTTCCTCTTTTGATTTTACTCTTCATTATCTTTGTTTAAAATTACCATGTCTTCAAATATTACGTCAAATTTAGTCTGAATGGACATAGATTGCAATAAGACTTAAGCCCTTGTTCAGAAAGTTTACTAACTTGCATAGTTTCTCTTTACGTGCACTGCTTTTAAGATTGCATGATTTTGTAAGACTTGCCTCATAGCATCACTAACAAAGTCTAATTGGTAAGCCTATGGTCATTTCCTTAGTAAATGCTCAAGGCTCAAGATGTTTGTGAAAAGGAGGAACCAAGATAACATATCGGTACTCCAATCTCTAAGAGAACTAGGAAAAAACGATAACCCTAGTGGTCCTACACCATCCATCGTGACACTGTCAGCCCATATTAAGTCACTATCAGTTCGTTTTGATTTGTTTAGTTCCTCAAGAGTGAAATGCCCACAGGCTTGACCACTGGACTTCCTTAGTGACAATATGCCTGTAGGCTACTAACTGACTGTTCACAGGGGAAATACTGCCAACACCATTTAATATTATATCAAATGTTCAACAACGCAGGTATTTCTTGAAGACAGAAGTGAGCACTTCAGGAACCTATTACAGCATAGCATTGATGAAAAACTCACGAAGCTAGAAAAGCTGCCTGTTGTAGTACTATCTGATGTCCAACCTGAGATATTTGCCAATCTCATGATGTATCTCTATACAGATGAAATTCGGGTAGGTCTAAAGGAAATGTGTGTTTATGACGATTACAGAAGTTGAAGCCTATCTTCCATGCTGTATGCATAGAATAGTCGTAGGTAATATTTTCATAGTTACTATTGTTTATCTGGGTCATATTTTTCATTGATTAAGTGATGAGTGTTCTTTAATTGGCCTGACTGATCATATTCCCCAAGCCATGAGTGTTTTTATTGCATTTACAGCTAACTGAGAACAACACCCCTGGTATCCTAATAGCAGCCCAAAAGTATAAAATACATTCACTGACTCAGCAAATTCTGAAGACAGCATATAACATGTTGACCTGTCACAACGTGCCTCACTTCTACAGAGCCGCAATGGAAACAAAGAGCAAAAAGCTGATAGAAACCTGCATTAGCTTTATGGGGCAATATCTAATGAAGGTTTGTGATTGAATACAATTGTTTGTAGAGTGTTACCTTTAAGGGTCGCTGGTGCATTAATGTCACACGTCCATTAGTCGGCATGATGCACCAATGAAGTGCTGGTGAGACTGCTCACCAGCACTTCATTGGAGCAACATGCCGACCCTCCGGGAGTTTATATATTGACCCCGTAGGGTCAGCATGATGCTCCAATGAAGTGCTGGCAAGCAGTTTCGCCAGCACTTCATTGGTGCTTCATGACGACCAACAGGCATGACGCACTCCTGCATCAGCAGCCTTTAAAGGGTTAATAAGATGCTTGTGACAAATCGATTGTCAACACTCAAGGTTCACCAATGTATTTATCTTTATTGCGTTTTAAGTGTTTGTTTGTCGTTTAAGTTTAATCACACAAAACCATATTTTGAATGTATTAGCAGAAAGCGAATTCTAGTGTCAATCAAAAATAGTTCATCTTATTACACAGGGCAAGTGGAATGTAATAGGAAATTATGTTTATGCAATTTAGATTTCACCTATCAATATTCTGAAGGCATGTCTTGTTCTATTGTAGCTGTTGCACCGGGAAACATTTAGAGAGCTTCTTGTGGAGTCTTGGAGAACAAGTTCAATATTGTTTAATCAGCTGGGAGATGTTATCGCAGATAGGTACAATAAGGAGGAGATCAGCGAGACTCATGCCTCTGAGCAGGTGGAAAGGCTAAATGAGGTCCTGTGCACTTTACACATAAAGCCAATACATAACAGATACCTAGCAACCGAAGACAACTCAGGAACTGATTCAAGCTCAGATAGTTCTTCAAGCTCAGGAAGTGACACTGAATCTGAACGTCCAAAGGAGCAAAATGAACTTCAGAAGAGGGAGATCCCAAAACCAACACCACCTGCTCCATCACCACCTCCCACTAATCGCTCGGCAACTTCGGTTTTCCACTTTAATATGAACCAGGAGCACCTAGAAAGATTAGAAAAGGAGAGGATTATAATTGGCAACATTAGAGACAAAAAGTATGCTGAGCCTGTACATAAGGTATTCTACCCCCCACCAGATCACCCTGAAGTAGTCTCTTCTAATGGATGTACTAAGAGTAAGGCCTGTGTCATACAATAACTTCAGCCAGAAAGCAAATGCTCATGTTACATTTTACCCCATTGTATATTACTAACTAAAATTTAACAGAGAGATGTGTAATACCTGTAACCGAAATTCACGATTGTTCATAGAGTAGAAAGAAAACTATATATGTTTCCCGAGCGATTATTTTTTGTTTCCTTTGTTCTATTAGGCTTGGCGGTGTTTGTACTTTTGTACTGTTCATTGTTTTCTCCATTATTAACACACCATTTGTTTCTATTGCAAATATCCCCATCTTGTTTACAAATTTTATAACCATCATAGGGAAACTCCTTTCGCAATATTGTGATGGATAAACATAATAAAAGACATGTATTCAAATAGATGTAGGAAAATACATATGCTGGACTGGTTCCACGATCTATCTTTAATAGTTGTTGTTCCTTCATTCCTAGAATAAACATTGATATTGTTTTAACATTACAACATCATAGACTGCTCGAATGCCGATCATTCATGTGTAGCACCTCACAACCAACAGTTGTCTTTAAAAAAAAATTAAAACCGTATGCTGTAACTGTATCACATTGCTCAAAAAAGATTTTCAATCATTCATCAGTAGACTACTGAATCTATGCTGCTGCACAGAGTGTGCCATTTCTGGTGTCTATTAATTTTCAGTTGAGAATCAGCAGACTATTGATTCTAGACTGAGAAAATATGCATTTGAGAGTCAGTACACTACTGAGTCTAGACAGAAAATGCAGTGTAGAGTCAGCTGTTTTGGGAGTATTTCAGCAGTGCCTACTGAAATATTTAGTTGTTGATCAGCATATTCTCGGTAGCCACTGATAGAAGAAGTACATACTGCCTTCTGGTCCAGGTAGATATCCTTGTGGGGAGAATGCAAAAACAAAAGGTAGAACCTGGAAGGTCGGTTCTCCCGAGTTTGGTTTAAGTTGTAGTAGAGCAGCAAGTGCTTCAAAAGAGCCATATTTTAGGAGTTTAAGTCGTAAGATTACTGATAGCTATAAGTTGTTTTTTTATGTTGTCAAGTGTCTCTGGGTATGGAAAAGTGATGTTTGACCAGTGAAAGCTTGTGCAGTCACTGAGAAATCTGCAATTCTATACAACCATCTCTTGAAATTTTAGCCTCATTTTTAATAGCTAAAATACATATTGATCACCATGTTCTGGCACTAATATTCATCTTACAACAATTTCAAAGGTACCTACCCCCCCTAAATTGGACCCATCGATCGCATTAGATCCAACCGTTTGTTGCTAGGACAAGCGGTTACCTAGCAACAGCTGATTTTAGCTAGCAACGGACCCTTTCCGAGACAAAGAAAGACTTACAGAATGGAGATCATGGATACTGTTTCTCATTTTGCTATTCAGAAGCTCCATGCAATTGTAAAAAATGCAATATTGTACCAAAATACAGTGTGCTGATCAGATAATATAGAAAAAAAAAGATAGACCTATAGCAAATATGATGGAAACATGCGACTTCAGCATTACCCTCTATTGGCAAAATATTCTTTACTGGACAATTGTGTCTTATATCCTAAAAATGATGAAATGAGAATACATCTGAGGTTTTACTCTACTTGTGGGGCAGTAATTCCCTAGCAACAAATTTACATAGCAACTTATACAGAGGATCTTGTTCAAAGACAAATATGTATTATTGTGAAGAGAGTTAACCATCATTTATTCAGAACTGAGTAGATCTTGTTAGAAATATCCCTGGAGTAATAGGAAATGTGTCAGATAGTTGTTCAATACTCAAAGAGTTGGCACTTGCTTAAACCTTGCTAGCTTTTGTTTAGCAAGTGGTGAAAACTTGCTAGCTTTTGTTTAGCAAGTGGCTCACCAACTGACAACTGCTCTACTCAGATATGAAAACATAATTATGGAACCCAGTGATTTATAAAGAAAATAAATCTGAAGTTGTGCTGCCAAAACCTTATTGCTAGACCTGTTTACATCTTAGCAATTAAATATTTGCTAAGGGACCATTTAAATATTAAGTAACACAGTAGGGGAAGGGGGTCATGAAGTTTGTTACACTTTGTTACAGAGGGAGGGAGGTCTGCCCAAGTGTTACATGATAAAAATGAGGAATACATCACATGGCTAAATTTGACAATTTACAAGCATTTTAATGTGATTTTAGAGATCTTCCTATAATTCTTGTTAAATTGAGAAGGATCAAATAAATTTAGGAATATTGATTAGAAGCCCCAAATTGTTACAAGGGGGGAGGGGGGTCAAAAAGTGACCAAAATTGTGTTACCTAATATTTGAACGGCCCTTAAGCAGCATTACTCTAAATTATGTTATTTATAATATTATATAGATTTTGATCAGAATTAAATATAATGTATGATGATTATTCTGTCACAAACCATCTGTCTCTCACCAGTGATCATCATCTTCATGATGAGAACATCCATATAACAATTAACATTCTATCCAGATATGTTCAAAGTGAAGTGATGGGACTACTATAGCCTACATATTTCAGGGCATTGCCACATGTATATTCATTTTTACACTCCACCTTCTTAGTTGGTACTGAGGTACTTGGAAGGGTTGGCATGATACATTGATGCAGCATTTGCTAAAGGACTGACCAGCATTTCATTGGAGAAGAATGACATATGAAGGTATTGAATGACCATAAGGAGGTAAGGGGGCATCCATTAATTATGTACGCATATTTTCTCACAAAAAAAGACCCCCCCACCCCCCTTGTTGCACTGTGTACGCATAGGGATACCCCCCCTTTGCGTACATACTTTTCTACTAGACCCCCCACTGCAAGGGAAGGCATTAAATGACCAAATTAATCTAATTTCCACTTGTACTTATTAGGGACCAATACACAAAATATAACCTTCAATTGTTGTTTCCCTACAGGGTCCACTTAGAAAAATAGCTGACCTTTGCCAAGGTTGCTAATGCATATTCATGGCTCTGCAGGGCTATTTCTATACACCTTATGCATACACAATGAGTATGCTAAAATAGCCCTGGACCCCCTCCCTCCCCCTGTACGCATCTGTACGCATTTGGCCTGACCCCCTCCCCCCCTCTTGGTGCGTACATAATTAATGGAAGCCCCCTAATTTCATCACCCTCTACACACACCCAAAGTCACAGACCAATACTGTAAGCATTGACCTAAGGTAATTGACTTGAGGCTAAGGCTACGAGGCACAGGGGCATCCTACATTGTATATGACAAGACAAGGGTTGGATTCATGTAGAAGCCATGCCATTTACACATGATTCTATGGTAGTATTAGGTGCATAAGGAGTCCCTTCTTGTTACAGTTCCTATAATTCTAATCCTTGGTTGTTAATTTATTCTAATAATGTTGCTAAATATCACTCAAACGGATTAATTGATAGGTAGATACATACTGGAAGCAAGGTATTTACCAAGCCTCAGATTACCAAAGATATTCTTTGTATGCTTTAGAATGAGAGAGTTCAAAATGGTGATTGTGTGTTATGTATGATGGCATGTAACATCACATGGGGGCAATATTTATTTTTAGCCTTACCATTTTGGTGGGAGAGCTTTGATCATTATCAGTAGGTAATATGAATCAGTCTGTATATTTGATATGACTTTGTATAGACAGGTATATGCCTTGTGGTTGTTTGGATCTATGGTTAATATAGCTCTTGATAGCAACTTGACTTAACATGTTAATGTTGGTAGCATTCCTTGACTTCTCCTTGACAGGAATAGAATGATACCCCTGATAGTGGGTAATCAAGCACATAGGCTTTATGTCACACTTATTATAACAGCAATTACTAAGGTATGGCAGGTTACCAAATGACACCCAATGAAATATTAAGATATCATCTGTGTTCTGAGACTCACATGAGATGTACATAAATCACAGACTGACCTGTCACCTCAACCCAATACATAAACTGCTTTCAATGATACTTTGCTGATGTTATCTTGAGCCAAAGTAGTGACAGTTGATTTTGTATCTAAGTCTGCAGAACCTGTATGAAGCCCCTGTATAAGGTGTGGCTTATAGGTCATTTCAGGCTTTGGCTGCAGCTCAAAGTATATTACTCAAAGTTCCATACTATAGAATAGAAGTAATCTGAATATTTGTAGGCCGCTAGGTATGGTTTATATTATTTTCCAAAATAGAAAAAGGAAATGAGTTGCTAGGTTATTTCTTTTTTTTTCTTCTATGGGGACATTTTATGATAGGATCATATATTTCAAGCAAATATAGCTTACTAATATTTGAATCTCATCTCATTGGATCTACATATACACATGTACATGAACTTGGCTATCAGATGGTCCTTGGAATGTGGTTGGTTTACAAACAATACACTCATAATGTCTCTTGCTCAGCAATAGACATCTTTAGTAAAAAAAAAACTGTGATCACTAGAATACCTGGCGGATATCTTTTCATATCTGGAGCATCTTTGTGTCAGTTGGTAGGCTACTTGCTATGCAAAAACTAGTACTTTCTAAACAATAACCAACTGCACAATTGTTAAATAAAATTATTATCTATTTTGGGGGGTATTTTGAGGTATAATTGTTTTCAAATACATTGAGTCCATGGATGCTTAATTCTCATCAAATCCAAATGACTTTTTATGAATTTTCTTAGGTTTGAAAAAGTGTTCATTTGAACTTCTCACAAAATTACAATGTGGATAATCGAAGTCCAGCTTGCAGCAAAAATCTCAATATTACAATCAGTTCCAATTTTAACTATATAAACCATCACATCATCTGTTACTTGATATTCATTACGTCAAACAATAGAATTTTATATACGCACATGAGATGCACAAGGATAATGAGGTATGTGAGTAGGTAACTATGACATATGATAGACACAAGGGCATTGACATACAGACATAGAAGACAGCCCAAGAAAGAGAAAATAAGATATAACAATTTAACACCATTGACCCCTGTTCCAAATAAATTATTCATTAAAGACCATGAAGCTTAAGCTCAAGAGAACTTATAATCGAAGAACAATATATTCATTCATCCGGTAACTTGTAGCTAGTTCATATGGACGTGCAATATGCATTATGCATTACGCATTATGTCAATATAGGTTGCTAAGTAAATTTGTTGTTGCTAGGCAATCAGCTACTCTAGGAGTAAAGTGAGAGCCTCAGATGTTTTTGAGGATATAAGACACACTATAATTATCCAGTAAATAATATTTTTCCAATAGAAGATAATGCTGAAGTTGCATGTTTTCATTATACTTGCTATATCATTTTTTTTTCTACATTCCCTGATTAGCACACTGTGTTTTGGTACAATATTGCATTTTCTACAATGGCATGGACCTTCTCAATACCAAAATGAGAAGCAATAGCCATGATCTCCATTCTGAAAGTTATTCCTAGGAAAGGTCTTTCTTTGTCTCGGAAAGGGTCTGTTGCTAGCTAAAATCAGCTGTTGCTAGGTAACCGTCTGTCCTAGCAACAAATGGTTAGCTGCAATGTGATCGTTGGGTCCAACTTAGGGGGTGTAGGTACCATTGGAATTGTTGTAAGATGAATATTAGTGCCAGAACAGGTAGACCAATGTGTATTTTATCTCTCAAAAAACGAGGCTAAAATTTCAAAAGATGGTTGTAAAGAATTGCAGATTTCTCAGTGACTGCACAAGCTTTCACTGGTCAAACATCACTTTTCCATACCCAGAGACATTGGAAAACATAAAAAAAAAACTTATAGCTATCAGTAATCTTACGAATTAAATGACCCAAGATTGCCCCCTGTGCTGCTCCTCTATTGAGATTTACCTCTAAAATTTGAAAGAAATAATAATCATTCTGAAAGCTAATTTTAACTATCCTCTTAAGTCTGTAGCATGAATAGCTATGACGAATGAATAAAAGATATATCTAAAAGTATTTTTAATTTTTAGTAGTGCACCAGACATATATTTTCCATGTTTATCCAAATTTTGTAAGCAAAAAATTATTTATAGGCTTCTCAAGATCAGAAAGTCAACAAATCTTTCGCTGTGTATAGGGAGGATTGCCGTTGTTGAATCTAACACTAGATGGTGTTGTGATCAGGGGTTTGGCCTCCTTTTGGCTAGATGACGTCACAGGGCAGTAGACATTTATTTCTGTCGAATGCACACCCACAGACCCGGTCTTCCACTAGGCATGTTGAAGGCCTGTCCTATAGGAGCCTGGACCCATCCCCAGTGGGTCCACCATTTTGAATTTCGCTGGTTATGCCAAAGGTGGCAAAACACACTGATAAGGTATTGTTTTGATAGGTACCTAGTCTCTGGATAACATCCACTTCCAGGGACATGTTGGTCCCTTACCTTATCAGCTTATCAGTGCATGTCGCCTGAACCAGCTCCACTCCCACTTACACCCAATATATACGGCACATGGCTATTGTATTATTGACCAATGGGAGGCATCCCTGGCATAAACTGCGGAGTCAGGGGCTGAAGGTGTTAGTCATAGTGGAGTCGTGGTCTAATGGCGGCCCCCAGCTGATAATGGCTATGTGAGCTATAGAGCGCTATTGGGGAATATTACATGACTTCTGTGATTTTCGGTGCTTTTTCTGGCTATTCCCATGCACATACCTGTTGATATTGCATGGCATGATGCATGCATCATGACTTTTGTAAGGTGTGCGGTTATCCAAGGATAACAGGCACCCGGTGCTGTTATCCATGGATAACATGCACACCTTACATGTCATATGTGTCATATGTTACATGTTAAAACCTACGAAATATTTATTGCCAGGGTAGGGGTTGAACCTGCACTCTACTGATCCCAAATCCAACTCCCTATGCATTGCGCCACAGGGACTGACGAGAAACGGTGTGTGTTTGCTTTGTTAGAATGCCACCAGTAGCTGTCCGCATTCTCGCCTACCCCTCCCCAGCACTACTGCTGCTGCTCCCATAATGGCGACGACTGTGGGACGCGTTCAAACCAAACCAAGCCAAGCCAAGCTGGGCGCTGAGGTGTGTAAACTGTAGGTCTAGTGGGTAGCGCATTGCGCTCAGCTTGTAGAGGTAGGCGGGACATGTCCCGGTCCAGGCGTATTTTTTTTTTCGCTGTAGTTGTCCCCGACGACTGCGGGGCGCGTTCAGACCAAACCAACGGCTGCTGGGCGCCGAGGTGTGTGTACCGATCATGTACACACACTGTGGCAGGCTTCGGGTCCCAGGGAGGGAGAACAATTTTTGTTTTCAACTTGAATTTATTGATATTCTATTGATTATCTATTGATATCGTGTAACAAAATAAGTAATTAATGGATATGTAATGACTTGTGACTGATATCCAACAATAACATGAAAAGAGGGGGCGAATATCCAACAATAACCCCCCTCGTTGCATGTTATTGTTGGATATCAGTCACAAGTCATGACATATCCATTAATTACTTGTTCAATACCAAGGTCAATCTGAACAGGTGCAATCAACCTAATGCCTGAACTCACTAGATGGCTTCATGATGAGGGGTCAGGAGGGTATCTCAAAAAGATTGGGAAACCAGTTCTCACCGTAACTATTTGATCCTGCAGTTCTCCTACATTTCTCACCCTAAGAACAGACTTCCCTGCTTGCCTTCTGCTACAAGTGAACTGCACGGAAATAGGTCGAGTTGCAAAATAAGTCACTGGACCCCTCCTATACCACTCCTATAACTGACTCCCTCTTTACAATACAAGAGGGAATCCACTCCAGAAGGTCAGTGAGTTCAATTTTGGAATTATCACCTCCGCCATGCCCTAAGCTGGGACGACAATACACTTTGCTGTGCTCATTTTGTTCTCTTCACTCCTTGTAAGGAAAGCCTATCCATGTGGTATGCCTCACCACTGATATATGCATGAATAGCTGCACCAGGCAGTCGTATTTGAGAGGATGGGGTGGGTAGTAGTTCTTCTGTTCGCTAATGAGGAAATGCCCTCTGTAACTCAAAAATTCCTAGATGTGAAAGCATGTGAAGAAATATCTTCCCTTCTGATCCTGAGAAAAAATATTCCACCTCACTGACCATGATACATACCCAATTCAGCTTGAAAAGGCAACTAGTCAATAGACACATGGGAAATTGAAGTCTTTCAATACCCGTTTTCTTTAATGTCTACTTGTTGAATTTATCCTGAAGGGTGTGAAGTTATAACAGAGCGTCAGCTGAATCAGTCCATCCACTAGATCAACCTTACAGCCACAATCATTGAAGGCTCTGCGCAGCTTAAGGCTCCATCGTGTGAGGATTTGAGGAAGAGGCATCCACTGCAGCGCCTTCTATACGGAACCAGATGATTCATTCAGATCTTACAGCTTTTGCAACAGTTCCATCTCCAGCAAGAGAGAGGAGAGACAATCCACAGGACCTGCGGTGCCATCAATTGCCAGCCGATGTAGCTATCACAATGGTGAAAATGTGGCACACTCATGCCAATATGTGAGAAGTAGGTGATCTAAAATTAAGTATCTAAAAATTAACATCTGTGAGTTTGCGTTTTAATAAGATTATTGGCCAATAACTATCATATCGTAGTGAAGCTTTTACAACCATCAGCCAGTTGATGTGTGCTACAATAACTACAGGCACAGTTCCATACTTAACATACAGTGTGTAATAAATGGTTTCCACGAACAGTCATCTCAGCGGTCAAAGTCAAGTAAACAATACATTTCATTATAATTCATAATATGACAATGCCCAGTTTCTTATGATATAATTCCACATAGATTCTTCTTGAATGCTTGCATGTTCTCACTCTGTTGTATATTTACTGGTAACAATTCCCAAACAATATTACCTCTGTACAGGGGACTCTGTCTATATAATTCAAGTCTTGGTCTATTGACCTTAATTTTCCCCTTAACAATCTAGTTGGGACAACAATATTACTACCATCTTTTGCATATTTATATATCATACATGCTAGCATTTTTTTCTACACATAACCAATGCATCAACATTACACAATATCAATAGATCGTTTGCATGTATATCTTGTGGATTTTTTTTTATCTTTTTACATGTTCTTAGGCAGTGATTCTGTAGTGTATCCAGGTGATCAACTAAGGTATTAGGACCACTCTCTAGAATAAAACTGCAATATTCTAACAGGGGTACAACCATCGTTTTGTATATTTGCAAACTAGTGTTATCATCCAGGTATTTTACAATATTTCTCAACTGTTTTAACTTCGCTGTACCTTGTGAATCAACCTTCTTACAGTGTGCTTTAAATTTAGATCAAAATCTATAACAACCCCTAAGTAGTTAAAGTGCTCTACAATGTCTAATTTACTATTGTTTAAGAAAATATCATGTTTGGCAATACGCTGTCTAGTTGGGTGACACCATAAACCTTTTGTTTTTTTAACATTCATTGTTAAAATATTCTTCTTTCACCATCTCTCAATATTTCCCATATCACTGTGCATGAGCGATCTCATTATTTCAGTATCCTTACCATTTACAACAAGTGCTACATCATCTGCGTATAGGAAAAATTCACAATTTTCTATCACATGTGCTATATCATTTATATAAAGGTTAAAAAGTAACGGGCCCATTACTGTCCCTTGAGCCATTCCACAGTCTAATAATTTCTCCTCCGATAATATGCCATTTGCTATTCAGTCAGTGGTCAGTCGGGAGAAGTTTTGAGAAGATCAGGGATAAGAGATAAGATAAGGGTCCAATTGAGGCCTCCTACTTCTGACCCCTGGTTTACAAATCTCTCTATTTTTCATAAAGGAGTTATTTCTTTTACTCAATTGGCTGTATTTTTTTCTACATATCCTAAGGTTTAAAAATTCCTGATTTATTTTCGATTTTTCTGTTCATTTTCCATGTAATCTTTCAATGATTTTTGATTTTGATAAATTTCTCTTATTTTCTATGACCCATATGTTTAGAGCCCCACTGCCCATGCCCACATCACCCTCCCGGCTGGGGAGGTTTCAGAAACGACTGACGACTGACTGTATTGTGGCTTGTTTCCTGTCCTGCAGAAAACTTTTATCAACATTATCACAACCAATACTTTGTGTTTTTTCACCAATATATCCATATTTACCATATTAAAGCTTTTTTAGATCTAAAAATAACACAAGTGATAGCTCACCCCTATTTCTCGCCTTTATTAAGTACTGTATTAACCTATAAGTAGCATCCACAGTTGACCTATCTGGTATGAAACCATATTGTTTCGTACTAATAATACCATTTTCTACAATATAATTCTTGTGTGAATGTATGGTTTTCACAATCGATTTAGAAAAAACATTGGGCAATGTTATGGGTCTCCAATTTGATACATCGGTTAAATTCCCATCTTTAGGGAGGGGCACCACCTATCCTAGTTTCATAATATCAGGTAGTATACCGGTATTGATAGACTAATTAATAATATTTTGTAGTAACACAGGCTTGTGTACAAGAAGACATTTTACCACATTACAGGATATGTCTTTAATACATTATGTGCAGCTATAGCCTTAATTACTCTATTACACTGATTTAGGGTAGCTTTATTCAGACTCATAGTACTGTCAATTTCCATATCATTCTATATATACTCAAGACTCTTCATTTGACGTGCCAGGTCAGCACCAATTTGCATATAGTAATTATTTACATAGTTTGCCGTCTTTGTAGTGTCTATTTTACCCCCATTATCATCTTTTAAACTCAAGACAGGCGTGTTACTTTTCCCTTTCCAGACACTGTTTTGTCTTTGTGGGTAGATGAGCAGAAAGGTACCTCCCTGTGCGATTGGGTATGGCCACTAGGGGAGCCACAATCGCCAGAAATGTATAAAATGGGCCAAAAATTGTTACTTTTTCACATAGACAAAGATGGTTCCCTCAAAAACATTCCATTTTCCTGAATTTCTTCTATATTTACATATTACATTTGGAATGTTAATTGAACGTTTTAAATCCAAAATGAGGCTTAGATAAGGGTTCCCATGAAAGTGTGTTGCCATGGCAACACGAATTACATTCCAATTAGAAAAGAAATGGCAATTGATAGAATATTTCATGGGGATTTATATGTTGAAAATAGGGTATTGACACTACTTCTGTTTTCAAAGTTATGACCAAATATATGAAAAAGGTTGGTAATTCATTAATTGATTATTTACATCATTATGCAAAAGATGCATGATTTATTCAAAAACAATGAGAGATAGAGCTTATTGGCTGTAGCGATATGATTGCATCATCCCATGTTCATAAAGCAATATCTGCAAGACTAGATAAGCTAACCATAAGTGTTATACCTTGTTTTTAAGCTGATGACTTCAATTTTTAATATTATATTTTACCTTGGAGGGGCATTTTTTCTCATCTGTTCACATCTATTTGTGTAGTTAGTTATTCAAACACTGATTTATAAATTTCAAAACTTAAAATGATAAAACCTCTCATCCACCGGAATATCATGTCAGTATAGCAAAGATACACTAACAACGTCATATAATTCCTATCATGAGGCTAGGACTTCTTGTATTTTAACCTATTTCTGACGTGAAATATGTTAATTAAAGAGGTGTTTGTGGTATATTGACCTGGGGTTGAAAACATTTTTGTGTGTGCAAGCGAAAATCCACTAAATAGATCACTATAAATTGTATTCAATGCAGATGCAGCTTTCATTGATTGCCACATGGACTGTATTCATAGGGTATCTTCAGGCTTATTCAGCTGGGTAATCATGGCAATGCACGTACTTCCCACGAGGTGGCAGATCAGCAGCTGTGCCTCTTGTGCGTCAGCAATGCCAATGACCATGGAAAAAACAATTCTCATGCTTTGTCGTCCCAGGTGAGCATAATTTATCTGGAAAGCAATCCTACACTAACAGAAATGTATAAGGCCCTACTGTAGTAGATGCTGGGTTGTTCTGAAACAGTAGAATGGGCTAACTTTTAGGAGTTGACAAAGATTATCATGGGGGACCTTCAGTATAGCTTTTCATCTATAGTTATGACACGAGACCCCCATTATATGAGTCGGGATTGTCATGAAAGAGGAGTAATTACTCTGATGGCATTAGTAAGAAAATGAGTCCATAGTCTACTTGTATTATAATTGACAACAGTATACATAAATGTTGTCTCCATACATGTGCCTCTTGATTTTGGCTGAGATTGTGTGACTCAATTTTGAGTAGTGGATAGTGAAAGTTGAAGTTTGATTTATTTTCCCATTGTCTATGTATCAGGTGGAGTTAGCTGGCACTTTCCTCACTGGTTCATGGCATGAAAATTTTGCTTCTTCTGGTACCCCAAGGGCACTCTAGCCTAAAGCAGTAAAAAAATCCGAGTTTGTAACCAGCGATCTAGTAACCCATTTTTATATATAGTGTAAACACATTGACATTAAGTGTTTAAACTTTAAACACATGAGTGTTTAGAAATTGAACACATTGGGAAATAAGTGTTTCGTCATCTAAACACTTTATTCAAAAAACTTCCACACGTTTCCTACTAAAGTGTTCAGGATTATAAAAGTGTTTAAAGATTTGGTTCCCATCCAACTCACTAGGTGGCAGAGGTTGCTCATAATGGTAAAACCATAATATTCTAATAGACACAAATGTCTGGATTGAGTTCAGTAATGATAATACACAACAGTTTGATAGGACCTTAGAATGAAAAAGAAAATGTTTACAAATTTACCTTCCCAGTACCTGGATTTCAATGTGACCCATGGTAAACACCCATTTTGTGGTGATAGGGATTAATACATACCCACCTGGTCCTAACAGCTCTGTCCATCAAATTGCTTGGACTTGTTTTGACTCAAGCACAAAACTTGTGGGCACAGAACATTAAATCAAATTATCAATGTTGATGACTGGATGATCAGCATCAATAAACCAGCCATCAACATTGATCCAACATTCTGAACCTGCTTAGATACTTTCTTTAGTCCTAAACACATTGTTGATATAAATGTAATGGTATGTTTTACCAGTTCGGTGGTTCGAGTCTTGCGATTAGGAAGGAAAAGACAAGACAGTGATATGAGTGTATGCCAATGGTTTATTCCAGCACAACGGCTACCCGGAAGGTGTAGGTGGGGCAGCTAATCTTCTACTTAGATATATATGTTAAGTATGGAGGCCTGGAGGGCCTCTGATGTAGCGACTGAGCCCAGGGCTTTATATAGGAACCCTAGTGTTTGTCGCCAGATGTCCCGTGGGTCCGGGTCAGTGCTGCCACCTATCCAAAACCCTAGGAACATCCAGCGACAGGACTCACCCGCCATATGAACACTTCATGTGACAAACACTTAATGTGTAAACACCTGGCAATCCTTCAATCCATCAATCTATCCATCTCCACAACCATTCCTCTATCCATCTCCACAACCATTCCTCTATCCATTAATTCACCCATCCATTTATCCATCCACACATCCATCCATCTATCCATCCTTCCATTTATCCACCTGTTCATCCATCCATCCACGCCCCAGCAAATTGTCGTGAGTCCACGTCAACCTGTGTGAAGTGGCTCACACATGTCGCTAGATGGAACACGACATCGTTATAGCACAAGATCACCAGGAATAGCAATTGCTATGCCACGTGAGGCTAACACACAGTGGCGAAAGATGACAGAATGAGTTATCACTCAAAAAGGAGTCACCATTGATCACCAATCATGGCGACAGATGACGACAATTTGCTGGGGCCATAATACCTACCCACTGACCCACCTATCCATCCATCAAAATGTGTTTGTAGTATATTGACCCGGGATGCATTTATCAACCGATCAGACAATTCTCTGTAATCACTGCATAATTCTTTAGGTAAATTAGGTAACAACTGGTCCCCCATGATGTAGTTCTTATCAGTGCTTATCTCAATTACTCACAAGTTTGTAAGAAGCATCAAATTGATCTCAGTGTCATGCTTGTGAAACTGGGAATAATTGACACTGAATCCCCTATGTGTGCTTTTGGGTTGCACCCCCCCCCCCCATCTTTCCTCTTAAGTCGAGTTGCTTCCTCAAATTGTTGGTGTAAGTGTAACGCTATGTTTCCCTCCAATGAAACTAATAGCTCGTAATGTGTCCCTCCTGAAGAAATTATCCACTCTAAAATATATAGTCACTGGTCTGATGGATACCATGCAAAAATTCTGTGCACTACCCCTGAGTCATTTGTGATGTCAATCACATATGCTATCATTTTTTCCAGCAAACACCCACAGCGGGAAAAAGTGGCAGAGCCTTTCCCTGATGCATCATGTTCTTGTGAACCAAAGTGCACGGTGCCACACTGTGCAGCATGACATTTTGAAAAAAGGCCAATGTGGAGTCATTTCTGAGTCTATGTTCCTGCCAATGGTCTTGAGTCATCGAAGCATCTATAGATGGCCACTTTCTGTAGGTAAGTTTGAGGTCCTAGTAAAATGAATAGACAAATTTATAAGTTAAAAGAAGATAAATAATAAATAAAATTTAATAGATAAAATTACCGCCCTATATAACCTGCCTATCCTGAACTTAGACCATGTAATATGAAGAACACCTCCTCATTCAATATAATTATATCACAATGAGGACACGTTGTACATTACTTATAGTGCATAACCATTCATTCTTCCTAAAAGTGACCACATTGGCGAGGTGACCACACTAGACTCAGAGAGGTGATCACAAGTAGAGAGTTGACTGGATTATTAATGATAATGAATTGCACCTTAGAAGAGAAAACTATATGGTATCTATTGACAGTACAAGTGGCCTTCAGGTTTCCACATGTAGTTGCCAACGTGGAGAGATGAGAGATAACAGGTTTTAGCATCAGTCAGTAGTTCAGCAGCTGGGTGGGTGGTTGTGTACAGTTCTAACATAGCTACACCCCTGGTGGTGGTGGTGGTGGTGGTGGTGGTGGTGGTGGTGGTGGTGGTGGTGGTGGTGAATCAGACTCTGCTTCATTCACCTGCTGCTTGTGGAGCCTGCCTGTTGCTGCCAGCCTGCCGCCTGGAGGAAACCTGTAGCATTCTATCCTGCCTCTACACTAGGTGGCGGGGGGGGGGCACTCCTCAAATTTTTGTTTACCATGTGTGCACACTTACATCGCTTACATCTTGCACCTGGCACAACAGTTCTTGTTTGTAAACAAAGCCATGTGCACAGAGCTGTCAAACCTTTGAAATTTTAATATGAAACAATGACATTCACTTCTAATGCACCATCTTCATAAAAAAACAACATATCTGTATCTATTACTGACCAAACATTTATCATATCTTCTGTAAAATAGCCTTGGGAAAATTTGACAGTCCACCTTGTTTGTAAACAACAGTTTCATATCCCAACTGTCATGGCTGAAAAAGAAGTCCCTATCCTATGGAATTTCTGTCTATTACAACCTGTATAGTGAAATATTTCTGTCAAGTTAAGGTTAGATATAGGATAACAGTAAGATATGGCCATGCTTTACTGACAAATATCATATTATTTGTGGTAAATACTGGAACTACTTTTTGGAGGGGATGAGCACAGCCCCTTTACTGCGCCCCAGATTTCCACCCAGTAAACCGTCCTAGGCCTCAGCGACTAGTCCAGTAAGAGTTGTCGCTGTCATCAGTGTGCCATGTGCGCCACGAGAGCCCCTTTCAAGGGAAAGGGGCTCTCGTGGCGTTTGGTCAGGGCGAATTTTAGGCATTTCCGAGGGAAAAGGGGTAATATCTAGATGAATAGTGCACCAGGTAGTCTGGGCTATACACCCTGGGGCTGTACACTTTATATCCAAATGATGCATCGGTATTTCCAGGTGAAATGTCCAGTCTATACCTTATCTAGGATCTCTAGGTCTTACTTTAATAGGGAGGCGGAGGGGAGCGGGGGGCAAACTTAATAATATGGGTATTCAATTTGGACCTTTCCCTTGAGAAGGATCCAAAATTCCCAGTATTTGCTCCCTCGATATTAAATTTAAGAAGGTACCAGATCCAAGGCCTTTTAGCACACGGAAACTTCTTGCCAATAGCAATGATTTTTCTATCAAAACGTTTATTATAGATACATAAGATAAATAAAAAGATAATGAGTGCCCCCCCGTCTCCCTGTAGACCGCAGCAGCAGCAGCAGCAGCAGCAGCAGCAGCAGCTACTGCTCTCTTCCTAGTCCTACCTGGGTCAGACAGACCAGCTGGAGCCTCACTCCCCGGGCCTCACTCATTCAGTCCCCGGCCGGTGGAGGCGGCGGTGAGCTGGCTTAGTAATACACGTACCTTACTCACTACCCTCCCAGGGGCTGCTGCTAATACTGGGGATCCACCACAAGCAGGTTAATACAGTGAAGGACTGGGAGCGGGAGTACTGCTGCCCATAGACTATTACTACTACTACTACTACCATCAGTCTGTGTCGTGTATTCACTCGCCACTACTACTCACTCCTCCTGGTGCAGAAGGCTCTAACACCACCACCACACTGCTCACAGTGTACCTCAGGCCCTGGAGGAGCACTCAGTCACTCTGAGCCTGGACCATAATAATAATAACAACAACATCTATAAAACACAGGAGAAGTGACTGCATGAAGTAGTAGGATCAGGAGTAGTTAGTAGGTGCTGTGGTTAATATTAATACGGATAAAAAGGACCCAGCCTGCTTTAATACAGTTAGCTCCAGGAGGCTGAAGCTACCAGTACTTCAGCTTGATCCCTTACCACTGTTTATACATTGTAGTACTGGAGCAGTAATCTACCACTAGGTACCATTATCTACTATCTACCTCTAGTGTGAACCCCTGCTCTCCTCCTGCTGCCCGCCTCCCACCGCTCCCCCTGCCGCCGTGCCCGGGGCCTACCATGGCCCTGCACCGGTCCGGCTCCAACCGCTCCTCCCGTACCTCATCCACTTCAGCCGGAGACAGGAATGACTCCGGGGAGGCCGCTACTACTGCCGCTACAGCACCCACAACAGAGGAGATGGGGGACAATAACAACGGCTACATTCAGATCTTTGTCAAACCCCTGGAACAGGGTGACTACAGCGTCTTGTTGGGATGGCTGGGGCTGTCCAACGTGCGCCTCTCACGGCAACAAGTAGTCTTGGTGGCGGCCGGGGGCGCGGCCGCTGTCATATCGCTCATCTATCAGCTGTTGGTCGCCGACCTTGGATCCCTCTTCTACCGCCTGGCCGCCCTGGTGATGCCTGTATTCGCCATAGCCTCGGCCTTCTTCTGGCTGGCCCTGTACCTGAGGGACCTGTGGAGCACTACTAGTGTCTACGTGCTCTTTGTGGCCTGTTTTTTCGGCGAGTTCATTGGGCAATGTCTGGTGGACTCGGCATCGGCGGCGGCGGCGGGTGTCGCCGCCCCTGATCCCTCAGGGAGCGCTACCGGAAGTGGTGTGCCCCCAGAGGCCGTCATGACGATGGGGTCAGCGTCTGAATCATTCATCGCGCGCCCCCTATTGGCCCTGATCGTCCTCCTGGCGGTCAGTGGGGCGTCAGTGTTCTCCTCTCTGGATACTACCCACTCCAGTGCCGTCATAGCCTTTGTATCCATCATCCGGTTCCTGTCGGCGACCACCCTGGGCGACCTGCCGCAGTTCAGCCGGCCCTTCCTGGCCTACCTGGCCGGCCTCACAGGTGTCATCGGAGCCAAGTACATGGAGACACTCTTCAGACCACCCGTGACTAATTACGTGACAAACGAAGGCAAGATCCCGGTGATAAAAAGGAGGAGATCCAGCTCTTCAGCCATGCACGGATTTTGTACTCCTGCCCAGCGTGCCGGACGTAGGACCTCGCTGCCAGCCCTCATCCACTCTAAATCACAGGTAAGTGAGAAAAAAAGAGACATGAATAAAATGACATGACATGAAAGAGAAGAAAGGCCCCTGGACATTAGGATCCAGGAGAAAGTCCCCTGGATATTGGGATCCAAGGCAGAAAGGCCCCTGAATAAGATATAAACATCATAAATGACTAAGGGCCCTCAATCCCGCCTTCAATATGTAATGAAGCCCAAAGGCCAGGGGCCCTTATCGTCGGATCTTTGACCTTTCTATTCCATTGGGGCGTTTCATGGAATGACAGAAGTCCCAAGATTCCCAGATGGATGGGGCGCGAGTGGGTCGCCATGCCCTTCAGAAGAGCCAATGTGGCCCTGTCGATTTTTGGGATCCAAAAAGATTCAACTGTCCCATTACCACCCATGTCTATGTCTCAATAGGAAGTTGAGTAAGAAATGTCCATGTTTCTTGTCTCCGCATGGGGTGCCATATCATAAACAGCCGTGTTAAGAAATGACCAGGTCGCCATGTCAAATTGAGTGGTCCGGTCAGGTTCTATTGGTTTGATTAAATTCATTCAAATGTATGTCAGGTATATGAGGCCACTGTACAACATCCTGCGACTGGACAGCCTCAAAGAGTATATGTAATCCCACTATATGAGGGTGCCAATAGTGTCCTACTTTGGTGCCTGTAGAGCTACGACAGCCTTACCTAATCCCCGACATAGTGAGGAATCTCTGACGACAACACTAACCTCCAGTAAGAATACCAAATCGTCAGTGAAATATGTGATCGTCAGCTATGTTGAAACATGCCCTAGGTCATTCCAAGGTCAGAATTCAGTTACTTCCTGGGAGGATAATACAGATAAGTAGGCCAAATTGTCATGGAAATGTTAATAATCTCTGCATCTTAATCTGTCCTTATCAATTTGTACACTGCCAAGATAATCACTGGGAAAGTGAGGAGTGAATGATTATTGTTTAACCCCCCCTACTATGTATATATGTGCACCAAACATATACGGGATACCAAGTATGGGTTAGAATACAGCGGTGTGGGTGCACCCTACCATTCACTACCACAAAGTGTCAAATTTGACTTTTGCATCCACTATTTATACCATGGCAACCAAAGTGCTGACCAATGAGGGGGCAGCAAATTGCTCATGTGACCCAACTGTCACTCAGAACGAGGCTCCAACAAAGAAGTGGTTGGACCATGACACCACAGTAGCCAGGCACTTTAGATCTTACCCAGAGAATACTAGACTACCTGAGGAATGCTGGGAAGATGGCCCTATAAACTCAATCTTAAGCTTTATCAAAAACCCTGCTACTTCAGAGGGGGGAAAGCTTGAAAGGAACCAAGAGGAAAAACGATGGATACACCGTCTGGGCACCATCATTTCCCACGGGCTTAATGTTCACAAAAACCGGTGCCAACACAAGTATGGGTTAGATGAACCCGAAATCGAAAGTAGCATGGAAAGGACACGAGGCCAAGACACAAACAGCACTATCATAATTAAAAAACAACAACACAAAAAACAACACAAAAGCAAACGAACGTAGGAACCTACTTGTTAAGCAGGCCACTACGGCATATTGGCACACAAGGTGGGTCCGAGGGTCCCCTTCACGTAATCACATGCCATCACAAGGATGCCAGGTGTTTCCTTGTGGATCATTCCTGTGTACTTTTCCTCACATTTTTTCCAATTAGCTCGGTCAACCTTCGCTTATTTCTTGGCAATATGCCTTAGTATGCACCTAAGCTCATCTGGCTTGGTGACTTTGAAGAGGAATTTATCTTTCCTTAGCCTATTTACAGTCTAGGTTTGCATTGTATACTCCATAAGTTGTACGTACAGCGGTATGTCAACATGGCCAAGTTTACAAGTGCACTTATATATGTCTTAGTAGGGTGTGAGGAGATGTATAGACCATACTATATGCCCAGATCACATACATAATATAGGCCTATAGCGTTGAGGACATTTTCATATACACAGCATATATAGACCGTGTCACTAATCTCTACAATATGGTAAAGTTCAACTTTACAACTACCGGTAGACTGGCTTAAGCCTCTGGTTATAACATGTAAATGATAAAACGTCAAGAAAATGGTAGTTACATGTACATCACCCCTCCCTTAGAAATGGTGAGGATTGTAGCCAATCAATTTATCTTCAAATCACATTCAGCAGGATTATACATAAGTTAAGTCAATTTTATCTATAAACTGTATATCACCAGTAATGTTTTCAGCCGGGGTTTTCAGTTTCAATATGACCTGGCGCGATAAGCACTGATAAGAACCAGGGTGATGGGTACCAGGTGTTACATAATGTACCCAAAACATTCTGCACTGAATCCAGGGAATGATCTGATTGGTTGATGATGTATCCCAGACCAACCCTAGTCCCGTATAACGGGACTAGCACATTGCTAGTGATAAGAAAATCAGCCAGGTGGCTCAAGTAGTCGAAAATCAGCCAGGTGGCTCAAGTAGTCAGGGGGCTAACCCCATAATAAACCTTTTTGTATAGTTTACTTTGATGGTCTCATAGTCATGTACTATCTATAGTATTCTGTAAATTTATATCTATGGATAGCAAAAACCTTCAACTTTTACTAGATAAGCATATTATAAATCCAATACTTTTTAAATACAAGAGAAATACAACTTTAAGATTTCAGTAAGAGACAACATGTCACCTACATTGAGTACACCCAGGCCATTGTCTCATTATGAAGCTAATCCTCTCCCCTCACACCTGAAACAATAGGGAGGTACTTAGGGTGATTCAGATAGGATGCAGCTTATCTCTCCTATCTGTCTTATCAGTGACCATTGTTTTATGGTAGATGAGGGTGAAGATAAGAGATTACCCAGAATTCCCTGACAGAATCCAAGACGGCGTCGGGGGCTAAAAACAAAAATGACGACCTCCATACTACGACCATAGAGGGATAGCTATGTGCCCTGGTTGTGGAATGAAATCAGGCCGAGGTGTTGAATAGGATGTCAGTCAGTTTTATGAAAATATACGTCACATCTATATGAGATCATCAGGGAGCTTGGGGGAGGGGGTATTTTGCACTGGTGGGGTCAAATGACAATTGACTGAGAGGGGGGGGGGGCAGCAATATGGTGAAAATGATGTGCTTACTGCACATAGGATAGGCTGTACAATGAAAAACTACTAGATTATGCAATTTCACTTGTTGTACTATATTTTTCTGAAAACATCCACATACATTTTCTTGTCTATATTGATACACTGTTAGAGAAATATAACACCTTTTGTCATGGAAATAGATACTTGATAATTTAAGAAATACGTATTTTCAGTTGTGAGGGACAACTGGTTTAATATTCTGATATTGGGAAAGCAAAACAAAAAAGGAACAAGCAAGAGATGCACCCAACTTACAATAAAAACACAGAAGAGAAAGATGAATTCTCCGAAGCTACATTTCCATTTCTGAAATGAAAAAAAAAGTAGAATAGATTAAATGAAAAAAGGAAACCATGATATTTCAATTCTATTTTTATACCATCACAGAACACCACCGCCTTCTGAATAAGATACCTGTATTTAGGGAGATGGCCAAGAGCTACGTTTAAAGACTCCGTCACTTACAGTCAAATCCTGGTACCCCCAGGATCATGTACAGAGTTCTGTTTCTCCATGATGTTATGGCTGACCGAGTTCTCATGTAAACACCTGCATTCCTCTCACCCACCCGACCCTGTCTTAAAGGGTCCTAGGTATTTAGGGATCCGAGGGGTTTTAACTCATAGTATGGTCTGCCTAAGTATATATTTTTATTTGAGGGGTAGGGGTGACAACTCAAGTTGTTCATAATGCATATTGACAACATTATACCCTCTGGGGATGTTAATAAATCGCTTCTACTTGCATCAAAACTTTGCATGACATAGAAGGAGGCACATCGATCTACTTAGTGAGGTCCCCTTGACGTTTAGTTATAGGTTTTGGTACCAACTGAACAAGCACTGACCAGGAGGGTGTTGCTCCTATAGTAAAAGGAAGAGCTGGCTAAAAATGCCCTTGTTTCCAGTCCTTTCTTTTCATGTAGCTATAACTTGTCCCTTTTGTTGCTCACAAGTGGACATTCAAGTATGGTGCTCAAAAAGGGGATTTGAGTAGGTACCTAGTTGGGAGAAGTCAGTCAGTATAATATACTATAGAGTGTGTGACATGAGTAGGTACCTGATAGTGCAGCTTTAAACAAGGCAGGTGACTTTTCAGACTTATGTGGTGAGTGCAAGTTGAATGGTGAAGCAGAGCGTGACTTCTTTTGAAAAGAGGGTACCTACTGACAGCTCTTTTTACCATAGGAGCAACATGCTCCAGAGGAAGTTGGGGCTGTCAGGAGACATGACAGCTTACAACATCAGGGGCTGTCAAGAACCTTGTAAATTGATATAAGGAAAGGCACTTCTTCACTACTAGGTGGTGACTTTCCTCTTATTATGAACTTTCCACCTCTAAAAGGGGCTAGTCATCTGGCTTTTTTTGGAGTAGAGCTGTTGACAAAATAATGCCGATTTAACTCCCAAAGGAGCTGTTATCTATAACAAACAGAAAAGGGATGGGCAGTAGTTTCACAGTTGGTACCTCCCCTCAAAAGAGCCAGTGACCCTCATTTCATGCACTAGATATCTTGTAAAAGCTTTCTGGTGAGGGTATTAAAATGTTACATGCTGGGTGTGAGGCGCCATATCTATGATTACATCTGCGATAACCATACATAACAAACACATGTCAGGTATGTTGGACATTCGGCAACGAGTCACTCTATGCTAAAATGTACAAATGGGTCAAGGTAAAGGCAACATTTAACTATTAAACGTTTAAATGAAGTACATTATTATGACCTGTATACTAAAAACCTTAATCAACAATTCGAGTTTAATGATTTTATTTTCTCTGTCCTGACAAAATGCAAGTAGGTTTATAATGTGGTATTTATTTTTAATCGATAGTTTGTTTTGAATTCCTTCAATTGTACCAGAGTATACATGTGCATCTCACACGTGACACAATAAGAGATGATTCTGAATAATGAGGTGCCCTACACTCAGGAGAGCCATCAAGAGGGTGTGATAAAAGAGTCAAGAAGACTCACACAGTATGGAACTTTGACAAAATAGTTTCTGCATTTTACTTTGGAATGACTCTTCTGACATAATTTCCCCCAGGACATGCGATAGGGATTTAAGTGGAGAGGCTTAAACTGCATATTGACGTCAGGAATTCAATCGTAGCTTAAGGGAGTAGGACACTAATTACAAGTGCATTACAGAGATAAGTCTTCCTAAGACACATTCACAGCCCCTAATCTTGTCTAGTGTTAGGTAAACAAGCATTCTAAGTCTCTGTAGTACCCACGCCACTGTTCCTTAGAATTCAGAGAAAGTTGGACTACTTCTTGTCAGTGATCGGCTTTGGCAAGGACTTCAGGATTAGTTGATCCTTTGGGTTGATTTCTATAAGATACATGTATGCCTAATACTGGGTGTCTTATTGACTTCCATTTACTTGGTTATCTGATAAGGCCGAACTGTTAGCTAATAACTATTCCTCCATGTATACCTGTGTGAGGTGAATATTTGGCATGTCTTTTGAAGTAATTGATTTTCTTTTGCCTTTACTAATGTCTTAGGGAATAAAGTAGACCTATATCTTTATACTATCAGATAAGGATATTGAGGAAATAAGTGCCACAAGGTGTTGACTAGTTAAATCCAGGGGAATCTTTCATAATCCTTTGTGTTTGGAGGTTTCTCAATAAATAACGTTCTTTATTTTGTACTGCCCCAACTTTGTTGTTTCGAAAGGGTATATCAGCTCACCTGAGCATGGGAACAGAATGATAAAACAGCACATTTAGCTCATGAGACAAGCGATTAAATTATAACTGAAGACTGAATTCCTTGTGAAACACCCCCTGTCCACTATAACGATGATAAACACAGCTCCACACACACTCTTCTCTCCAAGTATCTCCCTCTCGTGTCTCAAGTACCTTCAGACAGACTTTACTTACCACCTTATCACTAGTTTACACATTTAACCCTCCAAGGGCCGCCAATACAGGAGTGCATCATGCAGGTCGGTATGATACACCAATGCAGTGCTGGCAAGTAAACATAACCCACCAATGACCAGTTTGTTCGGCGGCATTTCATTGGTGCGTGAGCTAGAAAAGCTCCCTGAGCTAGAAAAGCTAGATATCCTCTGTAGGAAGGTCAGTGTATTAGACTACCGGTCCTGTGGGTTACGTGGAACTAATTCCATTTCCTCTATGTTTCTATATAGCATAACACATAAAAACAGCCCCCCCGTAATGTTCGTTGGTAATATTTTCGACCGTAGCAAGATTAAACCATCTCTCACACACAATGTGTTAGAATATAGGATAGGCTTAACCCTGAAAATCTTAACTAAGGGAGCGATACATACAGCAAGTGCCATTCTACCCTATTTTGGGCCTCAAAACCTCCATTGGCCAGATGAACATTTGCAGACCTGATAAAATCACCAAACCTTGGCAAAATATAAAAACTCATCTACTGTTCCATTTAGGAACTATTTGGGGTCACTTGTGATTTTTTTCATAATTTTACCAATATTTCTTGCATATGATTTCTAAGCCAATCAGCACCCAGATCACCTTCAGTGCAGGCCTGAATACCATATGACTCACGAGAGGGCAGCATTTACGTCCATGTAACCTTAATTAGGAGTAGGGTCTTCAGATAAAACTAAAATGTTTTTCCTATCAAACCTTAGGGTCTGTCCTATAAAATCCTAAAGTTTGGTGGCAACAGCCTTTCTCAATGTTATGATATGAGGGGATTGATGTGTGCAATTCACACTGAAATTCCTACCAGTTTTCAATGTGATTTCCGAGCAGCGACTTTTATCATCAAAGATCTATGCACTGCACAAGCAGCAGTTCTAGAGCTGTCAAATTGCATATTTGCAGTGAATTCAGTCACCTGATGATGAAGGGGGCATTGATTTTGCAAAATATTGTTAGGATTTTGCCAGAAAAACTCACAAAATCATGAAAAACATGATAAAACTGGTGAAAAATGATTAATATTAGGCCTATAATTAATCCCACTTTTTACAGATCATATCTTACCAGGGGATCATTTTTTAAGGCATGCCTTTTCTGTTACATGCATCAAGAATACCTGTTATCAATATTGTACTAATATTTGCACTGGGGGATAAATTACTACTGGTTAATTAGATAGTTGCGCTCTCACTGAAACTTTGACGAAACACCGCAAACCCGACCAACTTCCAATGGACCCTATGGTAGGCCCTACATGGATATCTGTGCATCAATAACCCTAGGAAGATTAAAATGAGGCTAAAATGTCATTTTCTGCTGAAAATTTCACCCTGTAGGTGGTTTATGACCAGAAAAAGTTATGTTTTGGGAGATTCATAGAAACTGCAATATTTAGTGAATTACCCTACCTCCGCAAGCAAGGTTTTCCTATTTTTTTTATTTACACACCATTTCTGTGACTAATTTGGCCAAATTCCTGTAAAATCATCCTTGCTGTAACAGAAAAATGACATTAAGAGGGCATTTGAAATAGGCAGGTCAAATGTCCAATCATCCTATAGGTTACGTGGAACTAATTCCATTTCCTCTATGTTTCTATATAGCATAACACATAAAAACAGCCCCCCGTAATGTTCGTTGGTAATATTTTCGACCGTAGCAAGATTAAACCATCTCTCACACACAATGTGTTAGAATATAGGATAGGCTTAACCCTGAAAATCTTAACTAAGGGAGCGATACGTACAGCAAGTGCCATTCTACCCTATTTTGGGCCTCAAAACCTCCATTGGCCAGATGAACATTTGCAGACCTGATAAAATCACCAAACCTTGGCAAAATATAAAAACTCATCTACTGTTCCATTTAGGAACTATTTGGGGTCACTTGTGATTTTTTTCATAATTTTACCAATATTTCTTGCATATGATTTCTAAGCCAATCAGCACCCAGTGCAGGCCTGAATACCATATGACTCACGAGAGGGCAGCATTTACGTCCATGTAACCTGTGGAGTTCTGAGATCCAAACACTTGTTGTGCCCCAGATGTGGAAAGACTCCTTCCAGAAGTTGACGTCACTGATAGCTTACCAGAAGGGTAATTCAAAATATTGGTAAACTAGCACTGTTTTGAATTAACCTCCTGATCGTTTAGGTAAATGTCAGGGTACTACATGTATTTAAGCAGGGGAATGGACCACTACACAGAGAAGTTTGCTGCTACTCCCAAACTAAAGCTACCCTAATATCTTGTGTATATTTATCATCATGTAAGAGGCAGTCTACTGTGCATGCATAACTCAAATTTTGTTCCATTTCATAATTGAAGTCAATAATAGATATATTGGCCTTGCTATTGCATGTGTTTGCTATGCATAATGGGACATTCTATATTACTGACAGCAACGTTAATCACCTCCATATTTCATCATTTTGGTACCGGACGTTACGTGACACAAAACAAGCAATAAAAATGGAACTGGATGTCCTAAGTCAGTATTTTTTAGTTTTCTGAGCTGAGGAAATATCCCTTCACACATTTGTTAGGGTATTATAAAGTAATTAGAAAATTATTTTTAAGGGCCTTCAAGGGCAAAATCTTACACTTTCTGATGACCTGACCCATATGTGTCAACTCACATATAATAAAGGCACACCTAGATTAATATCTGATTATGATATACGTACTTTTTAATATTATAATGCCAGGTAGCTCAAAACAAGTGGTGTGGACTGTAGCCTGTCTAGGGCGCATTTAGATTAAGTCACTGATTATATGTTATGATAATCATGATATATCAGAAAAAAAATCCATATTCATAGATGAGTGAATGAAAGTTAGACTAGGCCGCATCCCAAGTATTTTCCAGACGTAAAAGACACACGTTACCATTTTGGACGAATTCCAAGTGAAGGAGTGGAACACTTCCCAGTCATGTTTACATGTGGTCATGTAGATAGGTATAGGTAGGTGGGTGGGTGAATGGGGGTCCAGAGACCTGTTTCATAAGCATTCTTTATTTAAGATCGATCTTTCCACTCTATGAGTGACCACTTAAGATCAGTCAATGACCAGTAGTGTTTCAGAACAAGCTGTTACTCATATTGGAACATAAGACTGGGCCTTTAGAAACAGCTGTCAATTAGACAAAGGAACAGTAATCAAGATCAGTTGTAAGGTCACTCACAGGCCAATTATCCAGGTCGTAAGATCAATTAGCTAGGTGTAGAATATGGCTTTACTTCATAATTCCATAATAGAAAATGGTTTTAAAAAGGGGAATTTCCATTTGATATATGCCTGACTTCATGCATTAGAAAGTGTTGTGGGATTCCACTTGTTGATAGGATTTTTCATATTTATGTGTACCCTCAACCTTCCCAATAAATCAGCTACTTTATGTTGGTCGTAAGTCACTCTTACATTGACCCTTTACTAGTAAGTTTCACTCCACATTTACTTTTGAAACACTTCCCCTAAGCATAAAAAGTCTAGGATCAATCTTAGGATGACCATAGGAGTGATCTTGCTCGTACACCAATCTTACTTGTACATGGTCCTTGTGAAACAGGTCTCAGAACAGCTAAAAGGTGCACCATGTCTGATTTATGACTGTTTAAATCATCTGGAAAATTCCTTCTCCAGAAAGGTGGTGGTGGAAGGGGTGTTTGTACACACATTCTCTCCCAGCCACTGGGCATACAACATAATACATTTTGTATGTTTTATGTTTGCTCTTTTTTTAAGTGCCATGATGTTTCGCGTATAAGGTGTACCGCACGTATGACACCCCCAGCTTGAGAGACATGCAGATGTATGGTTCATCTGGGATTGAATTTTAACCACTTAGCACTACTCTACAGTATAATATTCCCGTATACCCTAGTACATAAGCTGTGCACGATACATATAATGATAAACCTCCAGCAGCCAGAGAGGAAGGTGCATGTGCGAGTGAAATGACTAAAACCATTTTCTGTAATTGGTAATTCTAGGAAGGGAATGTTGAGCCGACCCGTCCATGAATAGTACCTACATGGCGTGGGTGTTGATGGATAGGTGTTACTGCACGGGTCACCTTTACCTGCCTATATACATACTTAAGTGGTCTACCTGGCTTGTTTAACCATTTAAAGACTATAGAATGGCTTTAGGTTTAAGTTCCTGGTTGCCATGATGCTCCAATATAGTGCTGGTAAGTCTACTCAGAAGCGCATCATCTGTGTATCATACATACATGGGGAGCATATCATTATATTGTTATTATATTCCCCAGGCCACATTCATATAATGATGAGGATCAATTGACATGATACATTTAATGTACATATACAATGCCGTCTTTAATCTTAAAGGGTTAGGCCTAATTGTGCAGAAGTCACGGCACTACCGGTAGGTGGAAAGCATACCGTATAAGTCAGAGGCGTATTTTCATTTATTTCTTTTTCTTTTTTTTCTTTTTTTTTTTTTTTTTGGGGGGGGGGGAGGGGGGCAGGGCTTTCAGTTGCGGGCTCCGCTATACTTTTATAAAGACTTTTTTTCCTATGCCACTGGGCCACGGAGTGACCATGTTTAGGGCTTAGTCATGAAAAATCTGTGAATCGCTCTCTTTATATAGCACTGCCAATGACCATAGATAAAGATATAGCGTTTAATAAAGATAGATAGTCCTAAAGCAGCAGGTCATGAACTCATATTATCCAACACACTTTGTAAATAATGGTACACACTGTCGAACTAGGAATCCTTACATATTCAATTACTGGTATCAGATCACACATATACGTGTGGCTTGGATTGTGGCCAGATTTAATCAGCCCAATAGAGTACAATCAAAGGCATTGCGCGGCTGATATAACGCACCTGGATAGCGATACTATGGGTTTGTGAAATCTTTTATGTATTATGGTATCAATGAATGTATTGTGCCAACCCAGGGAGAAAACTGCCCCAACAAAATGACACTACCCCGTCCTATTAGTAGTAAGGACATATATATCAAATACTGGGAGTAGATCTGCCGATCCACATCTCTTTGACTAAAAAAATGTTTGTTCAGGAGGTTGTTTGATTGATCAATATCTGAATTTAGTTTCAGTACTATTTGAGTTTGGTCATTATGTCATCCATTATATATGATTTGATAGAGCTGCAGTGACGGATTTAGTGGGAGCGCGGCGCCCCCCCCCCCTTTTGCCCAGTTTAACTACATATTTTGGACCTCAAAATTTGTCCAAAAATAGGGGGTGCGCCCCCTCCTTTTGGGCCGCGCCCCCCTCCTTTTTCAAATCCTGGATCCGCCACTGGAGCTGTATCAGCAGTGCGGAGAAATGACCACCAATGTAGGCATGTCTCCCACTACCATTTGAAAGTATTATATTAGCCCATTTTAAAATACCCTCCATGCTGAAAAATCTGGAGATGGTGGTATACATACTATACCCTATTAAAAAGAATGGAGCTAAATTTTAGATAGCCTTTACTCACGATAATCAAAACTTGTATTGATGGAAATTGAAATTGTTTATACAAAATACAATTGATACTGCTTTTTATAACCTTTTCTCCGCAAGAATGTATAATACAGTGTATGACACGTATCTGATTCGCGGATGCCGATAGGAAAGGACCCTTATCCCACTCATGACAGATTACATATTTGCTGCACTGATAGGGACTTATCACGGCTATAGAGGATTTGTGCCCTACCAGGCCCTACACATCATATTCCTTTGATGTCGACTTTCACTGCCGACTGTAGATTATAGGCCAAGACAGATTGTGTGATTCAGACAAGATGCTGAAATACAATCTGACTACTTTTTATTCAAATATCTTTAAATAAATGTCACAAAGAATTGTGACATACAGCCATTATATATAAGGATGAGCAGGAGATGACCCCAGAACATGTCATTTCTTCAGATTTACAGAACAAATCTAAGGTTGGCTCTGCTCTGCTAGGTAGGTTTGAGAAACCTAAAAAGAAAATTCATCATTTTGGCCTTACAAACAGGGTACTCACTAGTGTATCTGTCCCTAGCTCTGCATTACGCCCTGCTTTATCACCAATAGGCTCAGAAAACATGATGTAGCTAGCCACTTATAGGAGATCAGTGTGTAGATAACCCAATAGTAACAATTTAGCAGTATAACTTTTGTAGAGTTATATCAGTGATAGTAAGTAGCGTTTAATCAACGTTATGTGAGAGCACGCGTGGGTCTATGGTTCAATATTCCACGACCACGAAGCGGGAGTGAAATATTGAACCATAGACCCACAAGTACTCTCTTATGACATGATTAATGCATTTATCTAACATATTCATCCATTATGTATGACTTTCTTACCTTATAACCCCAAAATTAATCCATGAGAAGATATTTTCTAAGTGCATGCGATCCACACGGTTTGCCAAGCCAGGGTAGCCATTGTTTTACTCCACCCGTCATACCCTCGTCTTTCCAAAGACTTTTCGGGTAGAATCCAAGCATGTCAAGTCCTGTACTTCTAGCACCGCCAAATATACCGCCAGATATCTAGTTGGTGTTTGCCTACATTTTGTCTCCATTTTCTTTGAAATAAATGAGAATCCAATGATTTTCCATAGCGATCCAACGCACATGGCCCGGTACACGGCCATTTCGTCTTGTTGACGAAGTGGGTAGGTGCCCGGATGTACCATAGCGCTATGGAAAATCAATGGATTCTTATTTATTTCGAACAAAATGGAGAAATTAGGCATGGCAAGTTCATCTAGCATATCTAAGGATGTTTCTCTGTTAATAACTCCACCAGGCTCCATTGGATTCTATGCTAACGAGGTGTGTAAACATCAGGTATGTCGGACAACTTTTTCAAATACTCCATGGGCATTGGATTCTAGGACCGGTAGGCTTGGTATAGTGGACAGCGAGCTCGTCTCCTGCCCCAGCAGCCGGGGATCGATTCCCCGTTGAACCCTGAACGGTTTTAACTGGAAATGTATGGAGAAGTTGACTTTGTATACTCCTCCAATTTATTAAATGTCCAGATTGAAACCAGCACCTTCTTGAAGACGAACAAAAGGTGTTAGAGTAGGGTTATAGCTTGATAACGCACGGGGGTTATGACCAAAAAAGCACTGTCCAGGCCCAAATCGTTAGATAAGGTAATAAACTGTCAGTGTATTATGGGATGGTTTTCCTGTAGATTCAGAAAATGAGGTAAATGTAGGCGGCTTTAAGTCAAATTTTTATTGCGGGGGCAGGGGTCTTGGTGGAGGGGGCCTGCTATAATTTCATATATGCTTATATAGGGTACCATTATTTGGGGACAGCCCCCCCTGCCCCCCCCCTTTTCCTACTCCCCTGGGGTATCCACTGACACTTAACTATCAAAGTAACCAAATCAAATAGCATATGCCATACTAAATGCAATGAGGAAGTCAAGTGTGATACAACACATTGTAATAGTACTTACAAACTGAGTGAAACTGTGTCAGGCAACGTATGGGTTAGACCAGCTTAACCCATTGTAGACAATGGGTTAAGGTGGTCTAACCTACTTAGAATACGATGCCTTTATAACCCAGGTTTCTACAGCATATAGATGCCCTCAACTGCAGCCCAGTTTTACAACCATCGTGTTCTAACTAGCAATCAAGACCAAATTACTTCAAGGAAATTGCAAATCTCCCCACCCCCCGAGTGGGTGCTGACTGTCATTATTAGGGCGATACTAACTACCTGTTATAAAATAGGCCCTCATACATATCTAAATTTGTTTCATGAGAGGTATGTCAATCCAGATGAAATGTAGATACCGCAGTCCCTTTCCATGACATATTAGTGTTATTGGTATAAATATATTTTATTCCATAGACTCACACGCTACAAGCTAATCGGTGAAAATGATAAATCCTATTTAGATTCCTTATCGATTGCTGCTATACCATTGCTACCCTAATACATGCACTCTAAGTAGTGGCTGTTGAATCAACCAGGCATCACCTTAACAGTGCAGAGAACCACCACAATTGCTATGCAGTGAAACATTGTAGTTTTTAGAATAAAACCCAGAAAACAGTACAGAAAAGCACTGATTTATTAGGAATCTCTATAGAAATAACAATGAGAGCTTTGTACGAAGGTTGCCAGAGAACCGCCGTTATTTTGACAACATACCTTACCGCACATAATATATCATTATATATATATATATATATATATATATATATATATATATATATATATATATATATAACCTACCCTTACTAAATCAGACAGACATCTCATAATATCCTTATTACAATTGGAATAACTAACTAGGCCAATACACCCACTATTATCTCTGTGTTATAAGTGTACCAAATGATTCTTGGGTGTTATTTGTCTTTTCATTGACTAATTGACATGGTCACCAATTAGCGGCTTAACATAACATCCCAACTACAATAAAGTGTCATATACATATATACATTTATGTCATACAGCCTAGATAATTGGATCATTAATTTCATAGGATGTCTTGTGGACGACGTGATTGTGATACAAGTGTGATTATGTCTTCTAATAATAACCACAATCAGTCCTGATTGCATTCCTAATAATAGCTACATAAAACGGTCTTTTTTAGGCTATGAGGACAAAATTGGAAGCAATATTCTATTTACCACACTATTGTTATTGAATATGGCAACAGAAGTGATATACAGTTTTGGATGTGCTGCACTGATAATGATCTGTGTGTTACTCGTCAGTGGCGGATCCAGGGTTCTGTAGACGGGGGGGGGCAAGACCTAGTGACAGTGGTGAGATATACTACATGCCCCGAGCACCGCAAGCGAAGCACAGCGGTCAACCTAGGGGTTTGGGGGCATGTCCCCCCGAATAAAATTTTGAGGGTGTAGACTTGAAATGGTGCATTCTGAGGCATTCTGATTGAACATAATAAAGTGTCAGGTCTGTACAATTTTAGGTAATAAATCATTTCTTTTATGTCAATGGTCCTCCAGGGATAGGTAATGTGTATGTCCTCCCCTGCAGTACACAGAGCACCTTGAAGATTACTCCCAAAATTCCATGGTGGTGCATGTATAAAGTTTGTAATATTTGAAAGTTAGGGGGTTGGGGACTTAGCCCCCAAGAAAATTTTGAAAGACTTGATATTAGGCATTCTGGCACACCATATTATATGTTGGCATGTACTTTCCCACCCACACAAGCCCCAAGAAATTGTGAAACTCAATAAATGGAACAATGCATTTTGATTACATGCTCACAATCATGTACCTATTGAACTTGGCCCTTAGAAAGTACACTATTCTCTGGTGAGAAGTGGCCAAATTACAATCCTCATTGCAGGTGGTGGGTCTTTTTATCTAGTGACTGTAGATTAGTTTAGTTTGCTCAGGGTACCTCTATACTGCTGGGTAGGCGGTGGCATTTTCCAAGAAACAGTCATCCAAATCCATTCTCAATTTGCATCCAGAATTTCCAAATAAAGTTTCAAAAAACACATGTAGATGGATGAACAAAATGTTATTGTATCCATCTGACATTTATAATCATTGTATTGATACATCAAGAAGTCTTATTTTACTCTGTTTTCTATCTGTTACATCCAATTTGACATTGCTGGGTGTTCTGTAGGTGAGAACCTTCAATAGGTTCACCCACAAAAAAGTCCCTGGGTAGTCTGATGTTCCTGATAAGGATTTCAAATGGGACCCTAGTGGATAACTCACCAGTGGTACAAACAATGTATATGCATCATGCTTTTGGGCTTTACTCAAACTAGAAGAACAAGCATGGAGTGCCAATGATGTGCCAAATACAGCAAAGTGTAAGGCAGACTCAATGGGCCAGACATAGGGAGGGAGGGGAACTGGGGTTAGGGAGAGGGTTGACTGGAAGGTTAATTTGAACCTGAGAGAAAAGAAATAATTCTATTTGAATTGTGAAAGTTTAAATGAATTGATATAAATGAGAAGCTGACAGTTCATTTCCTTATGATCTAAACTTTCGAATGATATATGGAACACCATATTTTACCTCCCTCTCCTCTCTCCTCTTTCTTTTTCTCTTCCTCCTCCCTTTTCTTTGGAGGGGGGGTCAAGGCCCGTTCCCCCCCTGGATCCGCCCCTGACTCATTAGGCATTTCTTGACTGTAGAGCCAAACTTGGAAATAAAGCTACATTTATAACACTATAGTTAGCCTCTAAGATATTACAAAGGTCTTACAGCTTACTATTATATACACAACACTGTTTATATGTCTACTGATTAAAAACTTCACAGAAATTGCTCAAATTAATTTTGTGTGATCCAATAATCACCTCAATGTTGAGGTCCCCTTCACCTTCCTGTCCCTATTTCCACAGAGCAATGAGGCCAAGGGCCAGCCAGCAGAAGGAAAACAAGAATAAACCTGTCAAAATAGAATGTCTCAATTAGGCGTGAACTTTAAAACATCTTGAGCCAACACCTCCAAACACGTTTGTAATCCCTTCAGTTTTCAGTTATGTTTGCTAATGAACCAAAGGCTGTAAAGTCACCTTGACGCTAATGGATTTACCTGCTTTCCTCCAGTGGGATCAAAGTGTTAGGCATTTGCAATCCTTAACCCTTTAAGAGATGGGCAGTGTATGAATGATTCATGCTCATATGATGGGCTGAATACATGTAGCCCTGGCAGGTCAAATATGACTGCATTCATACGTTATGCCAACACTATAGGGTCCATACTCAACCACAAGGTCGGCATGATGCCCCAATGCAGTGGTGGCGAGTAGACTCGCCAGCACTGCATTAGTGCATCATGACGACCAAGGTACACATACTGGAGGCATCATGCGATCCTTTAAAGGTTAAGTTAGGTAAGGACCTGGTGCAAGGTAAACCTAATATAAACCAACATTATGTAATGGGCGTCTTGGAGTACACAAGCCAGGACTGACTTCAATTCTATTTTGCCCCACCCACTCTCCCTGCCTCTCTGTTTATCTACCCAACTCTGTGTTCATCTATCAGACTCTCTCTCTCTCTCTCTCTCTCTCTCTCTCTCTCTCTCTCTCTCTCTCTCTCTATGCTTCTATATTTATCCAGAGAGACTCTATTATGCTTTTCGGTCCATCTGCCTTTCTGTGTGTCTGTTCCTACCTATCTTCTCTCTAACTGCCTATTCACCTGTCTCTGTGTCTCTCTATCTTCCTTCCTGTCTGTCTCTGTCCATCCACCTCTCTATTTTATCTGTCCACCCCTCCACCCCAAATCAGTCTATTTCCCTCTATTCACTCCTTCCATATCAATAATATACGTTGGTACACATAACATTATGTTCGGTAGGTATTGCTTCTTTGTGCTTGCAGCCCCCAAATGCTATCAATGACCAATTATAATCATCAGTTTTGGTCAGTTTGTTTAGAATACCACAAAACCAACGTCTACATTTCTCCTATTAGACAAGTCAGTGGACACGCAATGTTTAATTATTAAAAAGTCATTAATCAACGTTGATCATCCTCTTGTGGTCAATGTTCATATAATGTTCTGTGCCCATTGGGACTGGAATATTATCCCAGTTATAAGTTTTGCCCACACCTTTTACTGGGCTTTCACTGAGTCATCTCCTGATAAGTTCTCAGTTTTTTAGCACGATCCTCAAGTGGATAAATTCTTAAGCAAATTTCAGCCATCAGGTGAATGCTATAATAATCCTCTTTCTGTCACTTAACCCATCCTTTTAAGCTGTGCATCGAACAGAATATTCGTCTTGCAAAGGTTAGATTTCATTTCTATTTCGGGACCGTCTACTCACCAAATATTTTCTTCTTCAAGACTTAGTCTCCAAGCCATAAACATGCCTCCTCTATCTGTGCCATTTTAACCCTTTAAGGGTTGCATTAGGTTCATGAATCAATGCTTCGTCATCGCTGCCATGCACCGATGCAGTATTCACTCAGTGTTGCCCAATACACAGGTCAGGGAGAGTCAGGGATAAAATAATTGGTCAGTGAAATCAGGGAATCTTAAGAAAAGTTTCCATGAGAAATCTGCTAGAATCGATCAAATGTGTCAAATATCCCCAGGGGACATTCAAGGAATAATTCCAATTTTCTATTCTTTTTCCTGAATGAGAGGTTTTACTTTATAATCCATAATTTACGTATCATATGGAATTTCTGTGCTACATAAGACTTCTATTGAAATAGGCCCCAGAGCCGTTACATAACTACGCCTATAAAAAGAATTCCCAGTAACATGGCCATGGACCAAGGGACGGTAGGTCAGATTATTTTAATTTATTCATTTCTTCGTGTTTTTTTTTAACATTTTGTAGAGAAATGTATGGCATATCTATCTAATTCTTCGATTTTATGGTAGGAATATGAAAAACGTAGGAGAAAACCACTAGCTTATATTTATAAAAAAAAATGGATGGTTAGTTCTTAAGAATACCAAAGAAATCTTAAATTCTCTTAGATTCTCAAAATTCAAAAAAAAAAAAAAGAAAAAAAGAGCAGGAGCGGCTCTAATTTGCTAGGGTCGGTTGGGTAACATGGCACAAACATTCTTAAGCCCCTACCAATGGACATGGTGCATTAATGCATTATGTGCCCCTTAAAGGGTTAACTGTTCTCCTCATTAGGAGAAGCTCACTAACAGTTAGGCCTAATGACTTTCAGGTCCACCTGAGAACATTTTTATATTTGTCTGGGTGCTAGTCATTGGGCCTCATGCATGGACGCCACTCCAGGTGGAGGGAGGCACTTTTGAATGGGCTGCCCAAAACAAGCAAAGGTTAAGAAAATCCTTAATTAACTATCTAAGAAAATATTAAAGGAATGAGAGGAAGTTGTGTAGATTCCTCTCAGGTAAACCAAAGTAGATATTTTCAGTGGCGGATGCAGGACTTTGTAACGGTATAGAGGGTGGGTGGGGTTTATTGTAATAAGTTCGTTTTCTGTGACTTGGCCTCAATTGGATATCTGTAATTATTACACGACTTCTGTGATTTTGGGTGCTTTTTCTGGATATTCCCATGCACATACCTGCTGATATTGCACACCATGATGCATGCATCATGACTTTTGTAAGGAGGCATGTTATCCATGTAAGGAGGCATGTTATCCATGTAAGGAGGCATGTTATCCATGTATAACATGCCTCCTTACATGTCCTTACATGTCATATGTTACATGTTAAAACTTACGAAATTTTTCATTGCCAGGGTAGGGGTCCAACCTGCAGTCTTAGATCCCAAATCCAACTCCCTATGCATTGTGCCACAGGGACTGACGAGAAACGGTGTGTGGTTGCTTGGTTAGGTTGTAGAGGGAGGCGGGACGAGTCCTGGTCTGGGCTGTCCGCTGCCATAACCACGAGACGCGGGATGCATTCAAACCAAACCAAGCCGGGCGCCTAGGTGTGTCGCCCGGTGGTCTAATGGTTAGCGCATTGCGCTCAGCTGCTAGAGGTAGGCGGGATGAGTCCCGGTCCGGGCAAATCTTTTTTTTCGTGTCCAAACCAAACCAAGGGCTGCCGGGCGCCAAGGTGTGTGTACCTATGGTCTTGATATAATGGTAAAGGTGAACAATGATCAGTTTGAGGAAGCTCAAACTGATCAGAGTTCATCTTTACATTCATGTCAAGGTGTTTGAGTGGAAAATCAATCAATATTCCATTAATATCCTTCAAAATTAACTCTTATTTACCCATCGTCATCGTGAAATGCTGACCGCCACCATCTTGGATGTTTACGTTTCAAAAGGGCTGCACATGTGCAATCGACCTATGACGTCATCGTGTGGATTTGGTGCTGGTTATTTAACGCAGGGGTTCAATACGGAAGGCTAGTGCATTGTCAATGGGGCATCTATATTCACCTTGACATAAGATACAAAGCCAGTCTGGGCGTTTTTACGCTGAAACTGTCCGGGACGACTGCGGGAGTGGTTCAGACCAAACCAACGGCTGCCGGGCACCGAGGTGTGTGTGCCGATCATGTACAATTTTTGTTTTCAACTTGAATTTATTGATTTTTTATTGATTATCTATTGATTATCGTGTAATAAAATAAGTAGTTAATGGATATGTCATGACTTGTGACTGTTATCCAACAATAACATGCAACTCAGGGGGGGGGGCTTCGCCCCCCCTCGTTCCATGTTATTGTTGGATAACAGTCACACGTCATGACATATCCATTAACTATTAATTACTTGTTCACTAAAATGTGCAATATACCCCACACAACATTAGCACTGACATTTGTCCAAGCTTGCTGTGATGCACTTTGGTTGGTGGATATCCTGTTCATCATCAGGCTAGGATGATCTATTGGTCTGCAATGTACTGATGTATAAAAAAAGGTAAGGTGGTCACTGTGGTCTGAATGGGGGTGTGGTTGTGGGCGTAGTTTTAGTCTGGGAAATGTCAGGATTACATTTGGGGGAGAAAAGTGCGGTGTGGGGAGGAATAATGAACACCCAAAAGGTCAGGGCTGTTGTGTGCGTGAGGAAAGGCAAATCATGCTAAAGGAAGCCCCATTTACGCCGTGCACATCTGAAGGCCATCTAGTGCTAGATGATGTCTCCAGCTTCATGTTTATTGGTTGCCATGATGTAGTAATGCAGTGCTGGTGAGTCAACATGCCATTATCATTAGTGTAATATGCCAAGGGTCGATTTAGTCAAATAGGGTCAGCATGATGCATGAAAGTAACCCTATAGCGTGTAACTTAGATCTGCACAGAGTGCATCATGGTCGGCATGATGCACTCTTGCATCAACAGCGACTGTATCATAGGGTTATAGGAGTCTTGCATTTCTGTGGGTCATGTAGCAATCTTGTGAACAAGTAGGGGTTGGTTACTTACCGTGTGGTGGTATATTACTCAAATCAGGCCATCTAATTACTAGATGTATTTGAGTTCGTACATGGCTATATCATTGTAATGTTGATTTATCATTGGCATAACCCATAGTCTAACAACCATATTCCTGCATCCACACCCCTTTAAATAAAACATCAAGTCATCCATGTATCATACCAATCCCTGGAGGGGCGTTATGATGCATCAATGAGAAGACTCACCAGCACTTCATTGGTGCATCATGCCGACCACTCGACATGATGCACTCGAGCATGAGCGGCCTTTAAAGGGTAACATGAAACCTGCTGAATAAGCACATTTTTTAGAGCCTCCTCACCTGATGAGCAGCTCTTCACACCTGTCTGATTATCACAGGTGCGACATTTGGCTTGTGGTTCAATTTTCTATGAAGCCTTCTTGGACAGTCTATATGGGTGAACCCTCTTAGGGCTGCATATGCTGTTTATAATTTCACCATACCCTTTAGTCTTCACGATGCATGCAGCCCTAGCGTGTACCTCACCACGGCTGTATTCATGTATCATAGAGCCCTGGCCAATATTCTCAATATGGAGCCCTGGAGATCATTTGAATATAAATGTCGATACCAAAATCAACTGAGGACTCATATCAGAAATCCCTCTAGAGAGACCAGCTGTCATCAGAGTTCCCTGCCTATATCTGGTCTTTATGTTTACAATATACAAAGGATTAGATAGAGCAGTTGTAGCACTAAAACCACTAATATAAGTAATTATCATTGACTATAGGTGGCACAAAGCAGGATCCCTGGCGATTTGGGGTCTATTTAGCTGTCAGGTATATCAAAACTTACCGCTGGGTAGCAGTGGCTAGCTTCTCGTCAAGGCAACAAGGTTTATACACTTCATGGAAGATCAGCATAATGGACCAGTGCAGTACACTTGGTAATTAATCAAAAGAGCAGAGATCTGGAGGCATCATCTGGCCATTAAAGTAGGATCCCTGGCGATTTGGGGTCTATTAATTTTAGTTGTCAGGTATATCAAAACGCTCCAATGAAGTGCAGTTTGCTCATGGTGTATGGTGTACATTGTATGACATTGTATAGCCTAAGGGGGAAGGAAAGATTCTTGATGAAGACATTGTATACCATCACCTTGTCACCTGATGAACGTTCTGGTTCACACCTGCCACAATATATCATAGGCAGGTGGGACTTTTCTTTCATGGGTTCTTTCCAATAGACTTCTTGGAAATGCTCTACAAGGTGATAGGTTAACCCTTAAAGGACAACTCTATTACCGTATTAGCTTGTATAAGCGCCGGGGCGCTCTTTAATTTCAAGTAGAGATAAAGCCCCGGTTATTCAAGACCGGCACTTATACAAGACTTAAATGGATTTTCATTTCATTTCAATACCCCTTTACCCCGGCACTTATTCAAATACCTGGCGCTTATAGAGGTCAATGTGGTAATGCACCATGTCCATACCAGCAGTGCACCGTGCTGAGTGACTGTCCAGGGCTGCATTCATTCAACCATCATGCTGACCCTACACAATCTAAGTAATAAGTATTGAATCCTCATAGAATTGAATGGTGACGCATCATACCCCGGGATCATACCGTAATGCTGTGAGACAGTGTAGCTTCCACAAGTAAACCCTAAATCACAGTTCGATAAAGCTCAGGAGGGTGTTGCTCCTATAGTAAAAGGAAGAGCTGGCAAGAAATGCCCTTGTTTCCAGTCCTTTCTTTTCATGTAGCTATAACTTTAAAGTACGGTGCTCAAAAAGGGGATTTGAGTAGGTACCTAGTTGGGAGAAGTCAGTCAGTATAATATACTATAGAGTGTGTGACATGAGTAGGTACCTGATAGTGCAGCTCTCTCTGTTTTAAACAATGCAGGTGACCTTTCAGACTAATGTGGTGACGGCAAGTTGAATGATGAAGCAGGGCGTGACTTCTTTTGAAAAGAGGGTACCTACTGACAGCTCTTTTTACCATAGGAGCAACACGCTCCTGTGTTACAAGGGATCTCTGTATAAAGATAACAGGTACATCTTTGTCCCAGAATTGTGCTAGAGAGTTATACTCATGAACAAGACCTGTTTTCCTGACTGTGCCCCCCTCCCACAACCACCCTTTGTGGATCCGCCCCCGGACATAACCCTGTATACTAATCTAGTTAATGGACTGACTACATTGTGGAGCATGAGTAGATCTACATGTAGCATACAGGCTATGGATATAAGACACGCACGCCACAATACCATCATATGAGTGCATGTACAAAGAGGCCCACCAAACAAAAACTTCGGAGAGACTTGAGTCTCTCCTGTGTACTTACTCATGTGAAACTTCAGTTTTCCACTCGGGCACACCACAAGATTTTGTAGACTCGCTTTTCTGTAACCCTCCCATGTCAATAGATGTGTCTTCTACCTATGATTCCTGCGATAGACACTCATGTTTTCTCTCAAGTTAAAAACTCATGTTTGGCACATGAACAGCACAATTAATAACATGAAAAAATAGTGGAGGTAGACCTGTGTCTCTCTCATTTTATTTATTGTGTAAATCCCAGAATTTATGCTCGAGAGTCACCCAGGAAATTGTAGACTCGCTTTTCTGTAACCCTCTCATGTCAATACCTGTGTCTTAAACCTAGGATTCCTGCAATAGACTCTCATGTTTTCGCTCAAGTTAATAACTCATGTTTTTCACATGAACAGCACAAGTTATTAACATGAACAAATTATGGAGGAAGACTTGAGTGGAACCTGGATTCCACTCATGTACTAACTTGTGTGTATCCTCAGTTCTTTACTCTGGTGCCTCTCTGGAAAATGTTTCCATATTCACCTGAGATTTGTTCTTCTAATACACTCCTGCTCCAACCCAGTGTACACACCCAGCTTTACCTGTTCGCACATCCTGTGTTTATGCCCTGTTTCTCCCTAGTATCTAGTATGTCCCTTCAGCCATTTTGAACATGACTGATGTATCATCAGAATTATTTACCTTCCTTGAGGAACTGGGGGTTTTGTCACGAGGACAAATTCATCAGTTGTTAACCAGTTTCCTTACAGAGAGGTAACACATTTATCCTAGCCAGGAGGCCCAGATGTGATGACAAGACAGCCTTGTTACTGTCTTTATATTTTATCCATGCACTGACAAATGGTGTTTTAGAAATGACCTGCTTGTATTTTACTGATTCAATGTACAAAAACACAGACAAGAAGACAAATGATAGACCCTAAAAAGGTCACCCAAATTCCCACTGGGTCCACAAAGGTAAAGCATATACTTGTCCTATTATTAGATGAATCAAGATTAAATCATGCCATAATTGTTTCAAAATACATCAAAAGACACCTGGTGGATCAGTTCAGAACTTCTTACTCTGAACTAAAGATAGATTCCTGAGACTCTCTCGAGATACTTTCAAGAATTGAACATGTGTTGTGATGTCACTAAAAAACACGGGTGCAAATCTTGGGTGATTCTTGTGAGCCTCTCAGGTTTATGATGACTAGTGTACATAAGTGTGTCTATAACCATGTGCTTTGTTTGTCCCCTATTATCACTCATTCATCATTCTATTTCTGCTCTCTGCTAACGATCTATAGTATTTTATCACACAATATTTTGCCATTTGATTCTCTGCCTGTTACATTTAGTACATTTCATATCTTCTAAACCTACAGTTGTTCAGATATTACATAAAATGTGCATATTCCCAAAACAGTGTTAATCTCCATAGACAATAGAAATCTGGGATTATTACTTAAATTGCAATTCAAAATGTAAAGCTATTAGGTTTGTGTGATGCCTACTACATAGATGTTTATATATGACAAGAGGATTCATTCATTTATGGATCGATTGAATGATTCCATCAACTTTTTGCTTTGGACTACAACCATCATTATGTGTATAGTGCTTCTTATAGGCTTTAGTCCTATTTGTAATTTTCCAGTACCACACATCTTAAACTAGTGAGAAACTCATATTCCTTATGAGTAATACTTGAGTTTAAACTGCATTTCAACTTTCATATTTCACATAGAACCATAGCTTAAAATACATTTGTATTCCTTTCTAATACAATAATGTGAGCAACTGAGTATCAATGAACTGGTTACACTTGAAGCTCTTACTCAAGATGCACCTGTGTTCCTCCTAAGTATAGACATGTGTGAAACTGAGTGCTGATATACTGGTTTCACACAAGGCTCTAACTCAACAGGCCTTTGTGTTCCTCCCAAATATGATGATGTGAACAACTGTGTGTCAGTTTGCTTGTTTCACACCACATTTAAACTTGAGATGTACTTGTGTTCCTCCCAAATATAATGATGTAAGCCACTGTGTGTCAATATACTGGTTTCACACAAATTTCTAACCTGAGATGCACTTGTGTTCCTCCCGTGTAAAATAATGCGAGTAATTGTGTGTCAGTATACTGATTCCACATGAGTTTTGACTTGAGATCCAAATGTGTTACTCACTTGTACAATAATGTGAGCAACTGAGAACCAACAAACTGGTTTCACTTGAAGCTCTTACTCAAGTTGCACCTGTGTTCCTCCCAGGTACAGACTGTGTGCTATCTCATGTATTTTACCCTAGTTTTCATTTGAGGGGAACACATGTTCCTCTCGAGTACAATAAGGTGGGATCCTGGGTATCATTTTTTGTATATTACACATGTTCTTCACTTGGGTTGCACACATGTTTCCTCCCAGTATAATCAATTGGAACACTGTGTGCTATTTCATGTATTTCACACAAGTTTTTCACTTCAACTGCACATGCATACCTCCCTGGCGCAAGAAGGAGTAAAAATGAGTGCCAATTAATGGATTTCACACTCTTACTTGAGTTGTACATATGTTCGTACCAAGTATGGAATTGTTAGAAACTGTGGTTTAGTTCACTGAGTTCACACATGCTCGTTTCTTGTGATAGACTCCTGTTCGTCTCAAGTACAAAATGTTGTTTTACTGAGTATTCTTATACAACTTTGACATGAATTTAAAATTATGTAGAATGCTGTGATCCTCCACTATGTACACACATTCAGAACTGTGGTGTATTCTTTCTTGTCACACATATCATAAAAATGTGAGAATATGGAGTCTCTCCTGGATTCCAAACATGTGTGCCCTCACCTTGTTCACTCTCAAAGTTACATATGTAAATTTCTCAGGCACTTCTCGTGCCTCTCCCGTGAAAATATCACATTCAAGTCTCAGTCTAACTTCACCCACTTGTACATGTGTGTTTCACGTGTACTGTTTGGTGGGGGGTTTGATAGAAGCTGTACAGCCAGTGGTATATCAATATGTAATGCCAGTAATCTCATCTACTTGAATGAGGTGCATTTTATGCCATGGCTAGTACCGATGACACTATAGATTAGTACTACTCACGCCATATTCAATGGGGGGATGGAATACGGTGCCATTTTGAAATTTATACAGAGTTAGTTAGTTTCATATTTAGGTATGGTTATTAGACGTTTTACGGTAAAAGAATGATTGAATTATTTAAATACTGTTATGTTATGAATCGTTGATGTAAATAGAAGAGAAACGCCATGTCTAAAATCCCTGTGCGTCAGACTTAATACGAAACTAAGGGCTTGAGCTCTGCCACTAGCTCCCGTTGGTGCTGTCATGGCGGACAAAAACAAATCGAGAGGATTCGATGCATTGAAAACCAGTAAATATCATTGTGTTTCTTTATTAAAAGTAATTTAAACTTGTGGGGCCATGGCATAAATGAAAATGTCAACTCGCAGGGGATAATTTAGCATCGTATTTCCCGAAGTGAGTCTGCCCGTATTCAACGAAGGCATTATACAGCTGAGTGTTGGCATGCGGGCAGACTCACTTCGGGGTAACAATGCTAAGTTATCCCCTGCTCATTGACATTTGCTCATGTATTAAACATAAGGAGACATCTTCAAATGGAAAGGGGGATATTAGCTGTGAGTGCTCGCCACCTGCACTGTAAAAAAAAACCCGTTGAAACTACCCGGGATCCTCGCAAAACTGAATAGTGAACCACCATAATAGTACTGCAGTGAAGCAGTTTGGTTTCTACAATCAAGCCCTAGATGGCAGTATGGTAGTACAGGGAATCTCTGTGAAAATAACGATGGATCGCTGGCAACTTTGGGACAAGGATTTCGCCATTATTTCGACGACATCTTTTTACAGTGCACTTAATTGAAGGTGCTTATGACCTAGTGAGTGCTCGTCCTCCAGTTTACAGGGAGTGCTCATCGTCTTTTAAAAAGCTGTTACTGACCCGGGCATGAAGGCTTGAGGCATCATCAGGCAATTCTGAAAGGGATAACTATTGCTACACACTGAATAAATCATATTATGTCCCATAAAGTATTCACTGCAAAACGCCACCGTGCTTCTAAATCTGGATGGGCCATTATCCCTTTAAGCACAGGATTGTACAAGAATGCATCACGCCCATGGGTGCACATGATGCATGAATGCAGCCCTGGGGAGTCTGTGGTATAGCCTGATCACCAGGACTGCATTCATGCACAATGCCGACCCTACAGGGTTGCTATGTCCCGAACGGCCGGCATGATGCACCAATGCTATGAACTGATGCATCATGATGCGTCAAGGAACCAGCCTAGGGGCATCATGCGGCCCTTAGAGGGATTTAATTGAGCCTAATGAAGACAGACAGCGTTCAGTTGGGGAGTGGCGATTTGGTGACCGGCGCCTTGAGCCACCTAAATGATAGATTGCTTGCCATGTCGCTCCAGAAACCTGTAATTCATTGTAGCTATAATGTCCCTCGATACAGCCTCTATAGTTCCACCAACTCCCTGTCCACTTTTTCATTTTATAAATATTGATATCCCCATAGTCGTTCACTCCTAATATGAATCCGTAATGGGGGTTAGATGGGGGTTGGGTTATATGATTATTTCCTATCAGGAGTGCCAAATATCTTCCAAGCAGGACTAAAATATACTAGGATCCCTTAATCATCTAGGTAGTGTCACAAAATAATCATAATGCATGCTCACCAACTCAGTCACGAACCTGTCTGAAAGGTCTACCTCTTTGCCCACTAAATCAATTCTTGTTGGTATATTTCTGGATGTATTTACATTCATTGAACTGTATCTTATCATTGTTTTCTCAGTAGATGCTTTCGGTTGGCTGATTTCAATTGCAAAATTAAGAATCTCAGTTGTTACTTCCCTCCCTTTTCATCCCAGATACGGATGCCTAAACTGCAAAAAATTAACTGTTGAATCTACCAGGGATCCTCGTAAAACTGAACAGTGAACTACCGTAATTGTATAGCATTGAACCAATGTATTTTTTACAAGAAGCCGCAGGCATACAGCAGTATTTAATACAAGGAATCTGTGGGAAAATAATGATAGATGTCTGGAAAATTTGGGGCGAGGATTCTGTTGTTATTTCGACGGCATTTCTTAAAGTGTATAGGCCAATATAGATACATTGTGTATATATGCTAAATTTCATCATATAGAATAGATTATAAGCCTCTGTGTTGTGCTGATGTAATGTATCATACGATAGGAAAAGGCAAAGGCATTCCAATATAAATTACAATAAAAACTTTTCAAGGTTTGAAGGAATTTTATTGACAAATCACAAGTAAACAAGTAAAGAACTATATCGGTCAATATATGGGACGACACCTTGCTTTACTCTTGTCAAAATCCCCGTTTTTATATTGCATAATCATTTAAGGAAGAAAGGGTTGAAAATACAGGACGATATAATAGACAATAGACTGTAAAAAGGAGACAACAAATCAAATAATAATAATGATAAAACCAGCTCTTTCATTCCAAACCCTAGTACCTCGTGTGTGTAGGCCTATGGTTTAAATGGACATGATCTGTATGGTATTCTAGCATAATAACTATATTTATCATCAATCCTATGAGGTGTACTCTGGTAACCACTAACCATAGCTCTCAGACGCTGCCCTGGGAATGATGACGTCACTCTGACGCCGACTCTGACGTCACAGGTACCTTGCCATGGCAGGTAGGTCGATACTGCGATAATTCTGTATTCTGATGATAATAATACTCCCCTTAGGCTTGGATGGTCGCACCACGAGGTCTCTTGGTTTAACCCACTTAGGTCGACATGGTGCCCTATTGGTGGACTATGACCAGGAGGGTCTTGCCAAAAGATAACGAGGATGAACATCTCTAAAGATTTTCAGAGAGTGCTGAGGAAAATGTGCATGGCCTAACTCGTTTTCATAGCATTGACAAAAAAATTACAGCAGAATGTATGGAAAACTCGTTTTGAGGTGTCAAAAAACGTGCACATTTTATCAAAATGATTATCAAGATAATCTTTTAGCAACACAAAAACGTGCACTTTTTCTTTTTTGGTTCACGTCTCTTTTTTGGCAAGACCCTCCAGTGCATTGGTAGATCCAGGGGAGGGACTATAAAGCCAGACCCAGAAAAAATAAAAGTGAGTAGGAAGCAAAAGGGAAAAGAGGGGGAGACAAGCATGAGGGTGTGGTGTTATAGAGGATAAATTTGCCAAAATGCATCAGAATCCACGATGCTTATCAGCTACTTATTCTAAGACATTAAATTCTCAAAATATCCCCCCCCCCATAAAGTGGTGGATCGGATTTTGAAAACTAGGTACTGACAAAAAGGAGGGGCGTGCGTCCCCGCCCCCCACTGCACTAGACAATCCTAGATTAGCTACTACCTATAGTCGATACCTTCCAAATTAAGGCATCGTGCTATTTTTATACATGTGTATAATAACCCATTAAGGACCACATAATGCATTGAAACACTAAGCTCTCATTCTCTTCATGACAAATGAAAGCAGTTGTGGAGCTACTTTTCATACTGGATTTAATTCATACAGCATTATGTCGACCCTATAGGGCTAATACATTTAAATCTGATTCAAAATTCAATAATCTAAGCTAAAATAAAGTGTAATAGGCAAAGCTAACTTTATCTTTCATTACTGTGCATGAACAATAAAACCTTTGCAGCACTTAAATAGTAAACAGAAGATGGGGTTATCCCAGGTCGGCTTTTGTTCATGGTTGACTGCTACTCTACTATAAGAGCACGTCAAGTTGACTGATTGTCTGTTATTTACCGTGTATTAACTGTCTATTTAAGACTGACATTGACCCCGAAACTAAGCATAAGTACTGACATAAGGCCAAATAATGGTGTGGTTCAGATTACATGGTCTAATAATGTGGAGTGGGTCAGGTTGTTTTTTCCTCACTGCATTTTATTTCTTCTTTTCTTTCTTTACCTCAACACTGAAAAGTATCCTGATTTCAATTCATGAACTATGCCAACAACTCATTCTGACTAGGGGATGACTACTCCTAGTAGTTCCAGTCGCAAATTGCCTCCAAAATGGCCAAAAATACATAATTTTACCAATATAGAATTTAATAAAATCAAATGTTTTCCCATTTATATTGAATAAGAAAATCAATTGTTATAGTCATGTTTCCTAGGTAGGGTTTGGTAACTGGAAACAAACAATTTCTAGGACCTTTATACAATACCGTGCTCTCCATATTTTCAGATTTCAGAAGAGATCGATACAAATCTATAGTTGAGTGCATCCATATTTTCCCACCACATTTACATGTCTATATTGTGAGAATTCAGTGGACTTAACACAGGCAAAGGGCTGGGATTTCCTCATCCATTCAGTCCATCTCAGGCGTGTCACATTAGGTTTCATTGCAATTTGTGTTTTGTTGTGTCACGTTGAGACAACCATTGCGGATTTCAATGTGTGTAATGGCTTAAAACACGTGTTCTATTTCACCATACCAAGTATAAGCATTGGAAATACGTTGTTTTTTTTTTAAAAAAAGGGAAAGAATCAATAATGATCATGAGTTATGCACTTGCTCTTATCAGTCCTGTAATATTCACAAACGTATATTACTGTAACACAATATTCACCAAGATCACATGTGTTCCCCCTTTTCATTTGACTCTATTATTCATAGAGGTGAGTACAGAACAGCTTGTGGTGCAGACACCTGGATAATTCATTTTGGATACTTCTAAGAAACAGGTACGTAAGGTAAGTAATAGGTATACATTGAGTAACAGAGCCCTGGAGTATGGGGGTGTTAGTACAGAGTTGAGGCTGGAAATGGATTGAAGGCGCATTATCACAACCTCCCAAGTTGAGATAAGCCTTTCCTCAGTGGTCGGCGATGGCTTATATATGTCGATACAAGGTAGAAGGGGTGCTGGGTAAACCGCTCGATGTTGGCATCAAGTGATCAATTACTGGGCCCCATTCCCCCTATTTTCTCTGTATACATTTGGTGGGGCATTAGGTCAATAGACAATACGGTCTGTGAAGGGGATCGATAGGCGCAACAGGCGTATGTGGTGGGAGTCATTTAGGGTAGTTTGCCCATAAATCGCCCACTCAACTGTTTGGATTCTTTTTTATATCTGAGGCTGATCACTCCACTTTCAAACAGGTAATTTTCACATGCTATGGGTTGGAGGTTTATACAGGTTCTTTATGGTGTAGTTAAAGTTGTACATGTATATATTCAGGCCTGTCACTAAAAGGACAGCAGGACCAGTACCATTTTACATTGTTAATTGTAGAAGCCCTATGCCTAGGCTCGTAACTTAAATTTCACAGGATTTAACTTGTTAATTATAATATAGTTTTCATGTGTATCTGAGAGTGGTCAGCCTAGGGTGGTCAACTTTAGACACCAGTCAGCTCTAAAGTGGTCGTGACATGGGCTTTCTACCCTATGTTTATATGCCCTAACACCAACTGAACACTAGTCAATATAGTCTACACTGTATGCCAGGGCCCATAGCCGTCCATATTCATCTACCTATAGCAGTCTGGCAGTAGATATGTAGTATACTGAAAGGAAATTGACGGTTCAATAGTGACCGACAGCGCAAGTATTAGCCAATAGCTTGTCAAAGGTAATCAATGTTGCCACAGGGTAAACACAAAGAGTCATTGATGTGCAGTTAGTCACTATTACTGCAGGCATAAATCTGTAAACATCAACTGTGATCAAAGGTAGCACAGTGGCTGCAAATCAAAATCAAAGCTGGCACATCACTCTATAGGAATCCCCTTTGGAGAGTCAAGATGAGGCAATACATCTTTCACGACATATATAATACAGTTAAGATTAATTGGAAACAGAATTATTTGACTGCTAGGAGTGAGGGTGAATCATTTGATTTTGATAAAAGTTCTTAGCAGTGTAAAGCATGTGTACCCTTTGTGGTTTTAAACTGCACATACATTTTTACAAACAAGATCAATTAGCACAAAGAGAAATGTGACACTGCTCTTAGATATGTAGGGGTTATTGTACGAGGACAGGTTTGTAAGTGATACATAACACAGGGGGCCTTATAGACCTCCTGTGCTGTAAACTCCTTTCAACCCTGTCCAAGTACAATAACCACCTTATACCACAGTCTGTATGCAATATAATTATAAGAGGTGTGAAATCCATTGTTCTCCGTGCCCACTGTGGTATAAAGGATAGATAATTAATCCAGTAGATGTATTATACTACTTACACTGTACACAAACAAGACCGATTGGGATAAACAATCTAAATCGCCGTGAGGATGCAGTAGTGCTCTCATTTGTAATCCCACGCTGCTGTTTTACATGTAGGATCTTGGACAATATTCCTCCTTGGTGCACCTATGATAATTTCCAACCTGACAGATACAGAGCTTCTAAATTTATTTTGCGTGCATGGTGAGGGTTTGAGGAACAGATCTCAGAGAGGCGAAATGATTGGGGATCCATACGGTCTGGCAATGAGTTGGGCTCAATGTCGATGGTTCAAAAGTCTGCTCACGTCGATTAGGTGTGTGAAAGGCGAGCAGCTGACGGAAGTGGTATCGACTGGCTTCCTCTCACGCATGCGCAGCACATAAAAGTCCGGCCATATAAGAGGTGTGAAATCCATTCCTCCCCGTGCCCACTGTGGCATAAAGGATAGATAATTAATCCAGTAGATGTATTATAGTACTTACACTGTACACAAACAAGACCGATTGGGATAAACAATCTAAATCGCCGTGAGGATGCAGTAGTGCTCTCATTTGTAATCCCACGCTGCTGTTTTACATGTAGGATCTTGGACAATATTCCTCCTTGGTGCACCTATGATAATTTCCAACCTGACAGATACAGAGCTTCTAAATTTATTTTGCGTGCATGGTGAGGGTTTGAGGAACAGATCTCAGAGAGGCGAAATGATTGGGGATCCATACGGTCTGGCAATGAGTTGGGCTCAGGTCGATGGTTCAAAAGTCTGCTCACGTCGATTAGGTGTGTGAAAGGCGAGCAGCTGACGGAAGTGGTATCGACTGGCTTCCTCTCACGCATGCGCAGCACATAAAAGTCCGGCCATATAAGAGGTGTGAAATCCATTCCTCCCCGTGCCCACTGTGGCATAAAGGATAGATAATTAATCCAGTAGATGTATTATACTACTTACACTGTACACAAACAAGACCGATTGGGATAAACAATCTAAATCGCCGTGAGGATGCAGTAGTGCTCTCATTTGTAATCCCACGCTGCTGTTTTACATGTAGGATCTTGGACAATATTCCTCCTTGGTGCACCTATGATAATTTCCAACCTGACAGATACAGAGCTTCTAAATGTATTTTGCGTGCATGGTGAGGGTTTGAGGAACAGATCTCAGAGAGGCGAAATGATTGGGGATCCATACGGTCTGGCAATGAGTTGGGCTCAGGTCGATGGTTCAAAAGTCTGCTCACGTCGATTAGGTGTGTGAAAGGCGAGCAGCTGACGGAAGTGGTATCGACTGGCTTCTGCTCACGCATGCGCAGCACATAAAAGTCCGGCCAGTGACTGTGCATGCGCAAAAGGAAGTAAGTGTTTGGAAGTTGTACAACTTGCGGCTCGAGCTGATGATTTGCAGATGACCAAATAAACTGAGAAAAAAAACGCCAAAAAAATTGAAGAACAAAAAGCTAGGGTCGGTCATATTGCCAACGTTACCTGAAACATAATTTTTATTTTGACCTAAGCAAAATTGTGTTCAAATTCCCAGTGCCCCCCCACCCTCCCAGCGGAGATAACCCCCCCCCTCCCCAAACCCAGTTAAAGCTAGGGATCCACTGCCGCGAGTTTGTTGCGAATTGTACTTGTGCGTGTGTCCTCGCAGAGCACTCACAAAAATCAAATCATTTTGAAGTTTCTTGCAGCAGCAGATCCACTGCTGGAACGTCTCCTGTGAGAAAACATGCACAAGTGCAAGTCGCAAGAAACTCGCGGCAGTGGATTCCTAGCTTAACTGTTGCATCGCACAGGCCATTTCGATAGGGGTTACTGAGGCTGGGTGGGAAGGAGAGGGTAGCAGTCATGGAGGTAACATGCAGGGTAGCCATGTAGGCCCTGTATACCGAACAAGTAATCAATGGATAACTCATGACGCGTGTGTGTTAGTGAAGGATAATGACACGAGGCCGTAGGCCGATTGTTATTAGCCTTTGCTAACACACACAAGTCATGAGTTATCCATTGACTACTTATTTTATACCACGTAACCAATAAATAATCAATATTATACCAATAAATTCAAGTTAAAAAACAAAAATTATTCCCCCTCCCCGGGACTCGATCGAAGCCAGCCATAGTGTGTGTACACAGGTACATACACCTCCTTCCCCGGCAGTGGACAGCGGCCGTCTCGGCCAGGCTTGCCAGCGGCACATGGCGAAAAATAGTGTACATACACCTCCTCGCCCGGCAGCGGACAGCGGCAGCGGACAGTGGCAGCGCACACGGCGAAAAATGAAGCTTCTCGCGGTTATGTTTGTGTATAATACACCTCCTCGCCCGGCAGCGGACAGCGGCAGCGCACACGGCGAAAAATGAAGCTTCTCGTGGTTATTTTTGTGTATAATACACCTCCTCGCCCGGCAGCGGACAGCGACAGCGCACACGGCGAAAAAAGATGCGCCCGGACCGGGGCTCGATCCATGTACCTCTGACGGCTGAGCGCAAAGCGCTAACCGCTAGGCCACCGCGTCACCTCCTTCAGCGTCCGTGTCGGCTTGGATATATTTGAATGCGTCCCGCGGTTATGTATACACGATCGGTACACACGCCTCGGCGCCCGGCTAGGATTCCTTTGTTTGGTTTAGCTCTAGCCAACCACCTCTCGTCAGTCCCTGTGGCGCAATGCATAGGGAGTTGGATTTGGGATGTCAGACTGCAGGTTCGATCCGTACCCTGGCCTGGAAAATTTCGTGGGTTTTGACATGTAACATATGACATGGGAAGACATGAGAAGCATGCTGTTATCCTGGATAACAGCACGCCTTACATGGATAACAGCACGCCTTACATGGATAACAGCACGCATTATAAAATTGATGTTACAGCCTACAGGGTGTGCAATATCGACAGATATGTGGATGGGGATAGCCACCAAAAAGCACTGTGTAACCCAGAAATCGTGGTATAATGCTGGTTAGGGAACAAATACCCACGGATCACGAAGCACCGTTTGTCATGTTGGCACGCTGGGGCCGGGGCCTGTGGTAAATGATTCAGGAGGTGGCTGATCCGAGAACTGCTCAGTCTACTTAACTATGGGGTAATGGTTAGCCATGCATGTAGGGTGGGTAGCTTGTCCTACCAGTCGACTACTGCTCAGTCTCCTATGGGGTAACGGTTAGCCATGTATTTAGGGTGGGTAGTCTGTCCCATCAGTCGACCATCATGGGCTAGGTGTAGCTTAGTCGGATTTCTACTGCTCTCTTTCTCTCAAATTTCCAAGATAGCTTTGGAGTCACCGGGGGACTTTTGGACTTTAGAAAAGCCACAGGTATAATGTATAATACTCTCATAATTGGCCAAAAATTCTCAGTGAACGCCCTGTTTTGTGAATAGGACCCAATGCACATTTTCCTCCTTATTTTCACAAACCAACTCTGATTAATTAGTTGATATATTCTAACTAAAAGTACAGTAAGTATAGAGCGGTCAACGATAGGTTCCAACCCCAGGGTTCCAACCACATTTAGAGTTGTCGACTCAAGGGCGAACTACCCCAGGTCTACCCTATTGTGTGACGTCTGAATGGTATCCCCATGTGGCTTCAACACACGGTCAGTAGGGCCGATTTGAATGGTGCCTTTTCATGCAACTACATTATAAAACTGGCCCAATAGTACGGGTATGTATTTAGAAAATCCATTGAAGCACTGGAGTTTATATAATCTACATAATATGCTGCATGCTGGGTGCATATTCAGTGGTATGTCTGCCACAAAAAGTATGTTAGAGGAACACACTTAGGTATTCTCTAAGTACTCACATCTACCAAGAAGCCATACACACATAAATCATTGGAGACATCATCAAGAACCCCTACCACTCGATCTAGCCCCTTTACAAGTATAAGTGAAATGTTGGTTATTTTATCATAAAGGTTGTATGTCTTTACATGCATCATGAGGCCAGTTACAAGTACATTTGATATAGCAGTCAGCAAAGTAAACGGAAGGAAATCAATGGAAACTCTTTCTCGGAAACAATCTAGCCCTATCTTCTTGTCATGGAGACAAGAAGAAAATTGTGTTGTCGATGAATCCTATTATAAAGCATTCTAAATACTGCCCATCGTAAGGCCCCAAATCCATCCCAGATATTGTCCAGGAGGGTATTTTTTCGGAGTAATATTGATTATTATTTTCTCGGAGAAATGATTCCCTGGATATGTGTTAAGATTGCCAATGGTTCTAAGCCTATAAGCACATTTAATTTTGTGTCGATGGTGGGTAGACAATATACTGTCCACTAGACATTTTCATCCACCATTAGTCAAAGGAGTATCAAGACATATTTCATGCTCCAACATTTAACTTTCAATCTAAGGAATGCGAATATTTACTGAAGTCCACCACACATCCCCAGATTCTCAATACAGACTGCCATGCCTCCTAGTGTCAGAAGGGCAGCATTAATGCCTTACATAATAATGCAGTAGGCCTATTAGTGTAGGCATTTTTCATGAGGTTAGTCAGGGTTATGTACTTCTGTCTGAGATGCCAATCGATGCCCCAGGGGTCAGGTGTAGACGACTGCTAAGTCTTGCTGGTCAATATCATCAGTCTGTCAAATAAATGTATTATTATTATGGCTATATGGCGTACAGTAGTCGATGGATATTGGCCAATGTGTCAGTGATTATATAATGTCGACACCCAATATAAACCGTATGGTCTATAAATGTTAGCAATTTTTTTGTGTATTATGATATGGAAACTAATCTATGGTGTAAATTGTACTTGAAATCACAAGGACTGTCGGTAATTAGGTATAGACACACCATTGGTTTATAAGTGTTGCAACTCCAATTCAATTTGGAGTGCCACTCCCCATTGTAAAAAACCAAAATTGTAGAGTTTAGTATGCCCCATAGAATACATATTGATGGGAAAAGACCTTTAGAACCATTCAATTACATGGAGAATTCGTTCTTGTTCATAGGTATAAACCTATAACTATCAATTATGGGTTTTTTCCTGAGTTTCCTTTCCGCCAACCCCCATCAAGTGGTTTAAAAAGTGTGATTGGGGATGATTCAATGCTCATCTACATTTTGTTAATGTAATTGATTCAGCAGCAAACCAATCTTTTACCATTTTTGGACTGGACGCACATTGGAAGAAAATGGGCGCAGCCTCTGAAAGTGGGAGTTAGGGGTGGGCGACTCGAGGTTTAAAGGGAGTAGATACAATCCAGCTGGTTCAAAATTGACCAACAATTTCTCTTAGTAATTTTTAGGGATGTTAGTTTGATGCTTAGGTAACATAAAGAAGGCATAAAAACCATAGGTCACAGTGTCCGTTTTTCCAGTGGAGAGTATTGAAGTTTGATTGCCTTAACTATGGCCCACTTTGAGAATTTGTATTTTCATACATTTTAATTCCATAGAAAAAAAAAGAATTTCTCAAACAAACTTCATGTATGTATACCTAAGATCATCAGAATCATTTTGGAACCAAAAAGTAGGGGGTCACAAGCAAAATGAAATTTTCCTGAATAAACTTAAAACATTTCTAATTCCTTTAGTATATGAGTCTCTGGGTACAGGAAATATGAAGTCCAGTGATAAGAATAAATAGAATGCCAATGTATCACACCTAAAGAGTTGAAAAAGAAGGGTTATGTTATATACATTAGGAATATGAGCAAATATTGTCAAATTTGGCACTTTCATTTTTTGCCACCAGGTGCCGTTACAAGTCCACAGGTGTATGGGGTGAATAACAAGTGACATACAAAATGGTTACTGTATTTGATATTATACCACACTTGGGTGGAAAGACAATGGAAAAGCACAGGTAATGTATTGTAATATATTGTAATATATTGCTGTATGACAGCCTGTTGTCTATATAGTGAATACAGTGACCAAACTTGGTGTTTATCTACAACTTATAGTTATTATCAACTGATTCGCACCTCAGTAGTATGCCTTAAGCAAGTTAAGGTTTCCTACCCACCTTCTTCCTTGCTATGAGACATGACATTTTATGGTAGCGAAAGGAATTTTCGTGGAATTTCGGATGGAGATCTTTTCGGCATGGGGGATGCATATCTTGGGAGATATTAGCAAGGATATCCCTCAGGTAAATTCTGGGTTAAGCATGCAATAGTAAGAAAAACGATTTTTGCCATTACTTTACCATCTCTTGTCAGACTTAAACCAACACCCTTACCTTCTATTGCATGCATACTGCAGTTTATTGATAACCTCTACAGTGTGTATCATGTAATTCAGAATATCAATATTCAAAAATGACATGTATATGCTGTAAGTAGAGGGGAGTAGACTAGGTGAGTACCGGTAGTACATTAGACCCAAAGTCCATATAGTTTAGGCCTATCAAACTCTGGGACTTATTACATATTGATTGATATTTTGGCCTGTATCTCATGTAAATATGACTTACTTGTGGGCTATATATTTGTTGGCCAATTTCTGTGAATTGATTTCTGTGAATTGATGGTGCTAACATATACATGTATAATATATTACAATTAGCACAGCTATTAGCAGTAACAGTGCTGGGTGCATGGGGCATGGTAGGAGTAGGGCAGTGAGGTGTTCAGACTGGGTAGTAGCTTTCTGTACATGCAAACACCATTAATCAATGTATTAACACATTGTGAGAGTACACAAACCGCCCACGTCACAGTCAGCTGGCTCCTCTATATAGTATATACTTATCCTCTCATAACATATAAACTATTTGTATAACTATAGATCGATGCAGCAAGGTAAGGTGACTTTTTAAAGATTTCAATAATAATTGTTTTTGATCTTTAATGAGGTTTGATGGACAATATAAATTCCTCTATCATGATAAAGCTGATTGGATATCATGTGCATTCTGCTAAATATATCATGTGTCTATAGTACCCAGTAGTACACGATGCACGTGACCCACATCCAAATAGGAGTTCAGAAAAAGAAAATATCCACTCACTTTTAATCACACATTATATAGTGTAAATGATGAAATGAGAGCAGTCCTCAAATTACAGGTTGTATTAAACTTATTTGATATGCAGCTTTTACGCCTAATATGTAATTCAACAACCCTGGACCCCTGCACGCATTCTAGGCCAGTGCTGATTTCAGACTCGGGCAATCGCACGGGCCATTGCAGTATACAGACTTGATTATGTGGGAATGGTTTTACCAAGTGACATGTTGAGAGGATGCATACATATGAACCATCGCTAATTTGCTTAGGTCAGGAAGCACAAGACAGAATGCCTTCCAGAAGATGGGGGGGGGGGGGGTACTCATCCTCAGTTTGGGCTCCAACTGCGGCACCTAGTCAGAGAGGCTGTGGCTGATGATGTCTGAGAAGGGAACCAAAAGGGGAGGCTCTCAATTAAATGAAAGTTCACAATCAGTCATTAAGTTGATAAAATAACCCTCACATTTTTTATATACATGTACATTCATTCCAGGACTGTGAATTCATTTTAACATCATTACTGAAACGGTAACCTTATTTCAATTGGTAGAAGACCTTAACTGGCTCTTGTGTGGGTGTGTAAAACAGGTCAAGTAGCTTTTAAGGGCCTTTCAAATGGCCTAAATGGGGAAGGTGTAGTTTTGCAGTTGGTACCTACAATCAAAGAGTCAGTAACCCCCCCCCCCCAACCTTTCTCTATAGAAGTGCCTTCCTGTACTCAGGCAGCCTCCTCCAGTGGTGTCCGTCACTTCAAGGCACTGGGAGCGTCGTTATTTATAGTAAGGTCATTGGCGGTGTATCCCAAAGGCGGAGGGATGAGCGGCTCAGAGGTACTCGGGGGTAACTCTACCCTTCATGTAAATAGATTAGTTTAGACTGCATAGAGAGCAGGTAGTATCGGAGAAGGGTTCATTTGTTTAACCCCTGAAATGCTGCAGAGTGCATTAATGCAGTATGTTCATTGGTGGTCATGATGCAGAAATGATGCTATATGATAGGTATCAAATTGGCTAGGCTTGCAATCATGCATTGTGCAGGCCCAATGGGTCTGGTATAGTTCCGAAATTAAGGGAAGACATGGCGAATAACATGTAAATGACTGAATGACTTACTTATCAAAAATGAGTGTTCAAACCAGCAGTGTTTTCCTGTATTGGTACATCATAACGGTCAAGGAATATAAACTGGCATTAAAATAATTAATATCAATGCAGCTAAAAATTAGTTGATTTTAATCTTAACACATTATAATACATGTAAATGTAAGCCCACACGGGAACAGTACACAGTCACAAGGTAACATTTGGTGTGTGAACGTTGAATCAATGTTGACAACTGGAGGATCAACCAGTAATCAACATTGGTTGACAACTGGTGTATCAACCAGCAATCAACATTGATTCCACATTCTATATTGCATTACAACCAATGAGTAAATTCCCTTCATTCACTGCAGACTAGACCTATTATTAGGGTACATAACACATGGTACCTATCATGCTGGTTGTTATCAGTGCTTACACAGAACATAGAGAGTCTTACTCTACCATCTCTGATCTTGCAAGGTACCGGATCAGGCAATGGCGTCTCCACTGGATAGCCTGGAAGCTCATTATACCCACTGGAAAGAAAGCTGTTGATTTGTTTCAGCCAGGGCTGAAAGTGCTGAAAGATTGCAGTTGTTAACCATGGAGGATTGACACTTCTCGTCTCCCTAGTAACCAAGCGTTCCGTGTAGGCCAGAGCACATTACGCCTGATATGCAGAGATAAGACAGGGTTTACACAGCTGATAAAGTATTAGTTAGTGCCAGCATGACAAGTAGCGCCTGGGCGATAACAAGGATCCTTGAAACATGTGGAGAGAAGAGGGAGGATGTTGGCCACTTTCAGATCCTTCAGATATCTCAATGGAAATTCAACAGCATGGCCTACTTCTGGGTTAGGTTGTTATTATTAGTCTGTGTACTAACATAAAGATAGCACATGTAGTATAAAGGTAGCACTGATAATTAAGTGTTATCAAATTAGTTCATTTATATATCTATACGCACTCAAAGAAATAATTGTTGTATCTACCAGGAATCCTGTAAACTGTACTATGATTCACCATGTTTGCAATGTAGTGAACTTCCTACAATGAAGCCTAGAAAACAGTACATGTAGCTTTCAATCAATGTTATGAGACAGCACAAGTGGATTTATGGGTTCGATATTCCACGACCCACGCAGCGGGGAGTGAAATATCGAACCCTAAACCCACGAGTGCTCTCTCATAACATTGATTAAAGCATTTATCTAACAGATTCCTCCATTTTGTATTTCATTTCTTACCTAATAACCTCAGAATAAATCCAGGAGAAGACATTTTGAAAGTGCATGCGATCCGCTTGCTTTGCCAAGCCGCCGTGGCCATGTTGTCACTCTGCCCGACATATCTCCACCTTTACACACATTTTTCGGGTAGAATACAAACTTGTCAAGTCCTGTACTTCTAGCACCAACAAATATACGATTTCTAGTTGGTGTTCGCCTACATTTTGTCTCCATTTTCTTCTAAATAAATAATAATCTAATGAATTTACATAGCGGTCCATTGCCACACGGCCATTCCTTCTTGTTGATGAAGCGGGGAGGTGCCCGGATGTAACCTGACATACTTTTGGCTGAAGAACTGGGTCAAATACGCATTGAGCAAGGAATAGCGGAGCGCAACTTGCTCACGATGGAAAAATCATTGGATTCTTATTTATTTCGAACAATATGGAGAATTCAGGCATGGCATGTTCATATAGGATATCTAAGGATGTTTTCCTGTTAATAACTCGACATGGCACCGTTGGATTCTATGCAAATGAGGTGTCCAAAGCCCTAGGTATGTCAACTTATTCAAATCCTTCATATACATTGGCTTCTAGTACTGTTCGGCTTGGTATAGTGGACAGCGAGTCTGTCTCTTGCCACAGCGGCTTGGGAACGATTCCCATAGAAACCTGAACGATTTTAACTGGAAATGTATGGCGAGGTTCACATTATATACTTCTCCAATTTAGTAACATATCCAGATTCTACCCAAAGGCTTCTTGAAGATGTCCAAAAGGTGTTAGATTAGGGTTATGGCCTGATAATGCACCGGGGTTATAACCAAAAAAGCACTGTCCAAGCCAAATCGTTAGATAAGTACATGGAACACTATGTTGTGAGGAACAGTGGCCGATTTAGACAAGGGGCACAGGGGGTGCACCCCTTATTTTTTCTCTGTAGTTAACAGTTTTATTTGCCACTTTAGGACCTTAAATGTGGCCAAAGGTAGGGTCTAAAGAAGGGACACACACACTCCTTTTCAATATCATTGATCCGCCACTGTAAAAACAACAGTGAAAGCTTTGTCCCAAAGTTGCTGGAGAACTGACGCTATTTTGACAACATTTTTTAAAGATTATACAGGAAACTTCCTGAATCCTATTATAAAATTGTTAGTGACTCTAATGAATACTACTTAGTTACTGGATTGTACGATATAATATGTTACCAACATCGACCTGTCTTCTAACCCCAGGCTTCTACATTGTAATAGGTTTTAGTGTGTACTTGACCCTCCCTGAATACTTGACATAGTGATCTTCAAGCACATTTAGCACAGCATAACTGATCGTTTGATAATGGCTAAACAATAAACAAGCCTTTGTACCAAGGAAAGAGCGGATATCCACATTTGTATATGGCGTTGTGTTTTAACTGTAGACACTCATTGTATACAGACATAGGCCTATATCTGCAAAACGCTCTTAAGGCCAGATCCCATAATAGGTCTTCTAATGCTTCAGATGTCTCTGTGCTTTAAGCTATTATATATTTTAGAGGCCTTACCTAGCCCCTATAATACAAATATTGTTCAGTTAATTCTAAATCCCATTGCTAATTGTCAGAGGCCCAGATAGCAGAAGCTCTTACATCGGGATAAGGCACTTGTGTATGAATCCTTTTGGGGTGGGGGATTAGTCTCATGGCATTGTCTTTAATTATTCTGTAACTAATGTTCTAATTAGTCCTGATTGCAGCATTTTTCTGGCAATGATATATAGCATATACAATTCTTTAGATAATTATTTCTATAATATAAAAAAAAACACCCTTTATACTACATGTGCTAAAGTGAGATTATCGCCTCTAGAATGACTCTACACATCGACCTAGAACATGAAGAACTAAAAAAAACCATTCTCCATCCCGATCAAGGCCACATCCGGAAGTACTCAAAGGGTGTGGTGCCTCCTCTGACGTCATAACTTTTTTGAACTTGTGAAATGTTCTGGCAGAAAAGTTGATAACTCAAGATTACAGCAGCGTTTAAATACATGCATGTGTAGCGATATCCTCTTCCTGATGGCTTCATATCAGTTAAGCCTTTGAAAGTTACTTTGGATGGGCCTCGAGAAGGGGCCTGGTGGTACTCTCTCTGGAGGGCATTTCTTATACCCTCCAGACGGCTCAGAAAGCCTACAGCACTTGTACCAAATGGCATTTCCTTTGCATATGGGGGGGGGGTGGTTAGGAAATTACACTGAGCCTAACACGATTTGAGACTCTAAAACTGCACGGCTTTTTCAAGAGGGGCCTGAGGACATTGCCAGACTGGAGGGCCGAATGTATCTCTGTAATGTTCGGACCTTGGGCTACAATTTGTCTTCATGACTTGTAAAGTGGACCGGTATAACGGTTTATAAAGCCTAGAATAAAAAAGCGGTACTGTTTGTTAGGATCTCAAGAGCTGGAGTATTTAAATAAAGAATTAATTCTTGTTTTTTTCCTGGCAATAATTATCTTGAGGTGTTTTGTCCTGCCAAGATCATTCCAGACCTGCAGAATGATAAAATATTTAGGACCGAATGGCCTGCAAGGGGAAGAAGTTTTCATGTAGACTGTATAATGTGACCAGATATATAAACTTTAATGTTGACAATAGGTTCACGAGTGAGTGAGTGAGTGAGTGAGTGAGTAATGGTTGTTTAACGCCATTTCGACAGCTAAGGTCATATCCATGGCGAAATAGGTTCACGAACGTTTAAACCTAGTATTTGAAGGTGTATTTCATGTACATGTAAACACATGTATAGTATGTCTAATTATCTTCAATGGAAATGGAGAAAACTCCTTCATTCAAAACCCCAATACCCTACAACCCAGTGTAATATAGGTAAATTTTGGTTAGGCCATAGGCCTACGACGTGCCCACCATTGTACAGCCTTTTAACGTATATACACGGAAACCCTATTAAGGGTTGCATCATAAATCCAGGTTCATGTTTCTTTGTTGTCATATGTACCCATACATTGCTGACAGGTCTGCATACCAGCACCACAGTGGTACATCATGTCACCCCTCCTAGAGTGAATTAACCCCAATTGGTCTGATGCATGAACGCAGCATTTGCAGGTTACTCGTCAGAGCCATAAATCATGACCACACATTTGGCCTTTCAAGGGTTATCACTCAGCAAACAGGGTTGATATAGCTAGGGGGAGAGGGCTAGCCACCTTTAAAGGTCTTTATGACTAGGTGAGAGTCTCTTATAGTGTGTACCCATGAGATGTATAGGGTAGGTGCTAGAGTCTAGAAACATGGCGCCAGTACTGCCTTAATGTTAACCCTTTGATCCCATATACTGCATATATACATGCAGTATTACAGTACCGGGATACTATATATAAAATGGAGGGATTTAAAGGGTCGCATAGTAATGTCAGAAAGATCTTTCAGGTAATGTACTGCATCAATTCCCATAGGTCAATGCACGCCCATAGAATGTATTGATGCATGAGGACATAGGAGCCTGGACCCATACCCAGTGGATCTACCATTTTGAATTTCACTGGTCATGCCAAAGGTGGCAAAACACACTCGTAAGGCATTGTCATGATGGATACCTTATCAGCTTATCAATGCAAGTCGCCAGAACCAGTTCTACTCCCGCTTACACCCTATACGCCAGTGATGCATTCATGTATTATGCTGACTCCACAGGTCCAATACAGGTAATCCCAGAGGGCTGGCATGATGAACAAATGTAGCCCCTAAATGGTTAATGCCAACTCAAGCTGTAGGGCATGTAAACTAAAATACAGGCCTATTGGGTTTAGAAAACTGTATACTTAATGTATGAATAGTCTATGGCTCGACCACCGTCTTAAACTCTTTCAATATTTTAAAACATCTGAATATTGACTATCTGCATGCATGTATGTACCCCAAGGGCTTATTTCAATCTGGGAATTCACAAACGATTCATTTGGCTCTCCTTCTCAAGGTCTTGAGCACTAATGTAGGTATATGTCTCTGGTACATATTTTATTTTTTCAATGATTTGAGGTCTATATTGCAGCCAGCGAGAATTGGATAAGCCCTTTCCCCATCTTTCAATTTAATAAATCATCTACTTGTAAAAATCTTAATATCTGCATGTATTACCATGAAGTATTTCTGCGCACAATCACAGCATATGGATCCTATAATTTCCAAGAGGCACACACATGCCCATCCCAATCTAATCACTGCCTTGCCATTTTCAAAGCATTTCATTTTGATTCTTATTAGGTCAGGAGCGTGTTGCTCCTATGGTAAAAAGAGCTGTCAGTAGGTACCCTCTTTTCAAAAGAAGTCATGCTCTGCTTCACTATTCAACTTGCACTCACCACATAAGTCTGAAAAGTCACCTGCCTTGTTAAAAACAGAGAGAGCTGCACTACCAGGTACCTACTCATGTCACACACTCTATAGTATATTATATTGACTGACTTCTCCCAACTAGGTACCTACTCAAATCCCCCTTTTTAGCACCATACTTGAATGACCACATGTGAGCAACAAAATGGACAAGTTATAGCTACATGAAAAGAAAGGACTGGAAACCAGGAAATTTTTAGCCAGCTCTTCCTTTTACTATAGGAGCAACACCCTCCTGAACATGATTACCACCAAGCAGCCCACAGTCTGCAGGCCCCCACCAGGGGCTTATTTCAATATCCCAGGAGGGTGTTGCTCCAATTGTAAAAGGAGCTGTGAGTATGTGCCCTCTTTTCTAAACAAGTCATGCAAGTTAGCACCGTACTTCCTTTTACTATAGGAGCAACACCCTCCTGGAGGGTGTTGCTCCTAAAGTAAAAGGAAGAGCTGCCTAAAAATGCCCTCATTTCCAGTCCTTTCTTTTTATGTCGCTATAACGTGTCCCTTTTGTTGCTCACAAGTGGTCATTCAAGTACAGTGCTAAAAAAGGGGGATTTGAGTAGGTACCTAGTTGGGAGAAGTCAGTCAGTATAATAAACTATAGAGCGTGTGACATGAGTAGGTACCTGGTGTGCAGCTCTCTCTATTTTAAACAAGGCAGGTGACTTTTCAGACTAATGTGGGGAGTGCAAGTACTTAAATGAAGCAGTGCACGACTTGTTTAGAAAAGAGGGCACATACTCACAGCTCTTTTTACAATAGGAGCAATACCCTCCTGACTATATAGAACTCAATTCGTCAATAAACCCAGTACATATGTACCAGACTATGTTCCACTCATAGTGATCTTCAGTAGAGCATGCAATCTTACCAAGAATTGTACAGTACCGGTATCCTATATAATAGGCACGCTGATCTTACTAGGGAAGATTTCATGCTGTTGCCAGAGATTGAACCCTATGTTACTATGCATAATGATGAGGTAGAATCGTCGTAGTACCGCAAACAATAAGGTAGGTGATTATGATTGTCACATTGTGAGTTTCCTGATGATTTGAGGCCTATGTTATCATCAGAGATATTGAGATCAGCTTATTTGTATGATGCCACTGAGTAACTTGAAAAAACACCCCAGGGGTTTACACCCCAGGGGTTTATTTCAATGTAACTGTCGATCTGAGAAATCACTGACGATCAGTTGATCTAGCTGGGGGGGTGATATCATATCATGCAGGGATCGATCCCTAAGACAATAGGCCTTATATCATTCTCACATAAGATTTGGTAGACTGGTCCTACCATGACAGGCACCAATGTAGGTCGCTTTTATCAGCATAAAGCTTAACTCAGTGAGTTTCTTGATGATTTTACGACCATGTTGTCCACACTGATTACAGCGATGACTTTTCCTGGACTAGCCGCTGACGCCTAGGACGGTTTACTGGGGGAAAATCTGGGGCACAGTCAATGGGTTGTGCTCATCCCCTCCAAAAAGTAGTTCCAGCATGTACCACAAATAATGTGGCATTTTTCAGTAAATATTAGTCAAATCTTACTGTTATCCCGTATTTAACCTTTACTCGACAGAAATATGTCACTGCACATGTTGCAACAGACAAAAATTCCAAGGTAAAAGGACTTCTTTTCAGCCATGACAGTAGGGATTTCAAACAGTTGTTTACAAACAAGCCTTGCTGTCACCTTCATAAATAGATATTGTATAGCATTTCTCTCAATAATCCAACTTAGGGAGGCACTTCCATAATATCCCTGTCCAAATTCTGAAGTGTCATGGGTGGAAATAAAAATTAGAAAAGTTTGACAGGAGCAAGCACATGGCTCTGTTTACAAACAAAAGATGTAGTGCCAGGTGCAAGATGTAAGCGATGACTTCCCGCATTTCAAGTCAAGATTTGTAAGTGTGCTATGTTGTCGTCAAGGGTGTTGAAACAAGCCTCAGATGTGCGGATTCAACTCTTTGCCTATTCATTGCGGCTACGTGCCAATTGGTGAGGCAGTTCTTTGGTAGTAGCTGATGGCGTACGTGTGATGGAGGTAATGGATGCCTAACCCTTTAAGGGCCGCTGATGCATTAAAGCATCATGCACATTGGTCGTCATGATGCACCAATGAAGTGCTGGCGAGACTGCCTGCCATCACTTAATTGGAGCATCATGACGACCCTCCGGGTCGTCATGATGCACCAATGAAGTGCTGGCGAGCAGTCTAGCCAGCACTTCATTGCTGCATCATGCAAACCAATGGGCACGATGCACTCCTTCATCAGCGGCCTCTAAAGGGCTAGATGTGGCCTCCAGATTAGCTCTACATCACGGGGCCTGCTCTAAGTGCCTTTTTAGCCACTCACCTGGCTAGGATCGAGGCTGTCTCCTGTTACCCTTCCCCACAGACCATACTGCCACAGTGAGAGAGACTGTTGTTATTCATCATTGGCAATTTGGTCGGTGCACATTGGGTGGTATCTTAAAAGGATCCAGCAGAGCAGCCATATATATATATATATATATATATATATATATATATATATATATATATATATATATATATATATATATATATATATATATATATATACATTTTCTCTACGGTGGTCCAATGTTCAGTTTTACGAGGATCCCTGGTAGATTCAATAGTTATTTTTTACAGTGTAGCAATGTTTTTAAGTCATTTGGAGATCTAGAGAACTACAGACTGCTAAATTGTCGTGAAGCTTAGAGGAGGGGGTCGGGCCATGAATCTCTGCATATCTGTAAATCTTCCTTGTTAGATACCTATGATGAACCTATTTAATTGGCAGGGTTTAGTACCATTCACATTCTTTGTCGCTAGGTACCAACTGCAAAATTACAGTCTCCTTTTTTGGCAATTTGACATGCTTTCTAAAATGCTACACTGTTTTTATGTCCCTCATTTTTCAAAGAGTCAGCTGCCAGCCCACTCTTTTGGGACCCCTGCGACTTGAGATGAGCGAAATGTATCTATACACATTTTGAAATTTGACCTTTCTGAGATGAATGCATGGCACACTTAGCTTCCTTTCCCCTACATATATTTTTAGGGTATTTACAGACCCTGCGTCTAGTTCCTGGGTCATTGACAGTAACTTTTTTTTCTTTCTTTAACGGATCGACAGGCCTGTGACAGCCCTCTGGGGCCCATATCGCTGTTGGTACACAGACCTAGACTGAGTGCCCCCCCCCCCATGACTTGCACCCACCGCAGGTGCTGGAGGAAGGAAAAGGCTCCCTCACCAAAGGCCTGGCTAACTACTATATTAGCCTGACAAACTACTAGACTTTACAATCATAGCGGGTAGTTGTATTTATTTTATGTTTAAAAATGAACTTCGGGGTCTAGTTTCCACAACATTTACTCTTATTGCCTTAAGAACACAATGAAACCATTTCATTTACTGATGACTATCAGTACATCAAAAAACCATTATATCAACTATTAAAATGTATTTAGTGTTACTAAATCAGATTGGGTTGAGCCACTCCTATACGCTCAGACCTGCTCACCATTGGTCTATGTGAGCCTGTGTCTGGCTCAGGGATGAGACCCAGAGAGGACCTAGGTCAGAACTAGGAGTTCAGCGGGGTCAGAGGTCATAAGGTCAGCATTGACGTCAGAGAGTAGTCTATGACAGACGCAGAGGTCACAGACACCATATTCAGGTCAACACTTTGTGGTATTGGGAAGTGTTCATTGTACAATAAATAGGGGGGGGGGGGTGTGGAATTCTGAACGTCCGTACGAAAAATAATGGTTTGCCTCCCCCTCGCATAGCCTCTGAAATTTTCCCTTTGTCTAGTATTTCGCAGACTTTTCCATTGAAAATGGATATTTTTATTGCCCCCTCTCCCTATAAAAGGGTCTAAACCAACTGTGGCACCGACCCCATAGAGCGGTGGCTGTCGATGCGTCTGTGAGGAGAGAGGGGGGGGGGGCTCTTAACTGAATTATATCTTGAGATTTATAGGCTGTTAATACCTTAGTATCATAACTTGCATAGAAAGGAAGTAACTTGGATATTCCATGTAATCACTCCAGTGATGGGAAATTCCTGAATATCAACGAACCATAGTTTACATGGAAGAGGGTAAAAAAAGAGGGTTGTTGTCAGACTCCTGTAAAAAAGAGGGATATGAAAATTCAGCTGCATTTTATAAGGGGCTGTGAAATGGCAAAACAAGGGGGCTGTAGTTTCGCAGCTGTTACATATTATATATATATATATATATATATATATATATATATATATATATATATATATATATATATATATATATATATATCAGAGAGTCAGTGGCCCAAAAAAAGGGGGCCTGTAAATCAGATGGTCAGAGGTACCCCTGGGGTCCAAACCCTTTTAGCCCCCACCTCTGAGGAGTCAAATATCCCCCCCCCCCTCGTTGTTTAGATAATGACCACTTCATTAGAGAACAGCTCAGGAAGCAGCTCGATGACTTGAGGTAATGGCTTTTCACCAAAGTTTTATTGACATTAGTCAAGTGTTCAATTAAATGTCTCTGACTTTTTACAAAATGTGTTGTTCTTATCCCCCCCCCCCGCCCTTTGTAATAAAAAGAAGAAATTTTTGTAAGGATTTGGGAAACAAAGACGTAATCCTTAAATTCCACGAAACAAACTGTTCTTATCTTTTCTCTTCTAAAATCAAGGGATCGAGCATATCCTACCAAGGGAAACAAGGGTAAAGATTGTCACAAATCGTAGAGTTTTGCCTCAGAGGGAGTGGAACAGGTCACAAAGAGGCCTGATGATTTTAATGGTATTCGTTTCAAATAGGTTAGGAGGCTATAATACACGTCTAACATGATGTGACCTGTTTAGCATTCATAAAACATTCATGATATAAAATCCAAAAAAGTATGTACTGATCCGATGGCTTACACGTCAATATATACACATGTATGACAAATCTGCCTATGCAGAAGGTGGTCACATTGATGAGTTCATGTCATGGCACTCTCTCATTTAATCCAACATAAAAAGCGTAATTTGAGTCCTATTGCTACGAGACTAAAAAGTGGTCTTTGGCCAGGAACACAACAGAATGGAGCCTGCCATTAACAACCACGCAGTGAATTAAATACATCGTTCCCTTTGGTAATCATGATGCATGAATGCAGCCCTGGCGAGTAACTCCTGACCACTGCATTAATGCATCATGATGACCTACAGTCCCAAAGAGTTTGCATGATGCACCAATGCAATGCTGGCAAGTCTACTTGCAAGCACTGAACTAATGCATCAAGACGACGAGGAACATGAACCTAGAGGCATCATGGGGCCCTTATAGTCCCCAGGATCATCAAATTCATTTTTATGGGGTGCCATGCCTATACTATCTGAAGACAAAATAAGGATAATGATAAATAGTAGGTTATTAGATGAACGCTTCTAGAACTATAAGCCTCCCCCCCCCGACACACACACACACACACACACACACACACACACACACACACAATGAGAGAAATTACGAAGATAAAAATAAAGATGTATTTACTTTAGGCCATGAATAAATGGGGCTTAGCTGGTTCACTGTTCTAAGAAACACGGTCGTCATGCTGCATTTATGCATTGCATCTTTCTCTCCGATAAGGGCCTTAGCCTCATGATGTCTCCAATTTCATGTTTCTTCTCGGTCGTCAGGGATAAGAGAATTGAAATAAAGTGAGAAAAAGAAAATTGAAAAGATTTTTACTGAATCACAGGAGGGAAAGAGAGTTTGTAATGACACATAATTAAATTGAAACCATCAATCAGCTCCCTACAAACAGACATCCCAGTGGGGACCCCCATTACACTGACATTTTGGCGGCCATCTTGGATACCCTCCTATAAATAGTCCGGCCCTCTGAATATTTTTTCCCATATCTTTAATATGATTTTAAGAGACACCCAGAGGACTCTGAAAAAAGATACATTGTAGGAAACTGTTCTCATTTGTGTTGGATTGAGCCCAATTTTGCATTGGATTGACAGGACAATTTTACAGCGTCCTGCCAGAATTCGGTCAGAATCTGACAATTTACTATGTCGCAGTTAGTGTTATAATTTATACACTGTAAAAGTACACATGTACTCAGTGGACCCCCCCCCTCCCTTTAACCCGTACCCACTTTAACCTAACTGTGTTTACCAGTCGAGCTCTGTATCAGTCTATATACTTGTATCCAGTATAGAATAGAAACTAACATAAAACCTATGTTATGCAATATGCAGTGACGATCCTCGATCCGGGCTTAAACCCTATTGTAGTCGTTGTCGGAAGCTGAATTTCCAAGTCAATTCGTTTATGAATTGTGGCACGTGATTATGAACAATCAACAATCATTAATTTTTCCATATCTTGAACCATTTAAGGCCTGCATAATGCTTTAATGCAATAACCATTTCCCTCCATGATAATTATATCAATTAGTCCAAGAGGCCAGACACTTTTATTTTTGTTTTGGGTACCAAAAGGTCTGATGGCAGATTCTTATGTAAAAAAGTCTCACAAATTCAGATCTGCAATTCTTAAAAAAATCCGACGCTGCGTTTTCGCACAATCGGGGCTTAAAGTAGGTCACCGTCAATTCTCAACATGGTAAATATATGTCATTTGGACTTTCAGATAAGTCCTATCTCCATTTAATAGGGTAATCTACACCCATATTATCAAGAGTTAGGGTTCTCCTCTTAATGTTCTGCTTTTAATAAAACAGTTCCCAACATCATTTTCAAGATGGCCGCCAATATTTTACCGATTTTGACGATTTATAAGTAAACAACCACTATAAAACATATCATCGTTTATTAATGCACACATACCCAATCCCTATTATGTTTTCATGCAAGTCAAATTATGCAGAAGGTTCTGTGTAACATATCAGATCAAATTTACAGCTCTTTGTCAGCTTTGATGACCATTTCCGCACAGAAAAAATCAATTAAACATCATCCTTAATGCTTACATACGTGAAGAACAGACAAAACACTTTAAGCTTTCCTCTATGTACCTAACTTACAATGTGATCTTTTGGGCTTTGACTATTAGTTATCAAGCAATTTGTTTATCAGGGATGAACACTTTATCAGAAATATATGGATGCTCTATTTATATTAGAAATATAATCAGCAGGACTGTGCGTTCCACATATTTTGATTTTGCTTCATATTTGACAGTGAAGCTCTCAAGATATATTCACCATCATTCTTCATCTGCCTCTCCATCTGATTCATCCCTTCCATATCTGTTCTCCCCATATGCCATCTCTTCTTCTTCCTCAAGGTCTTCATCCTCAAGTGGGGTTTTCAGAAGGATGTCCTTGATTGATTTGGGGAATTGAGCACAATCAAACCAGTTTATATCATAGTGACCATCATTCAATTCCCATCCATTTTGTGCTGGGTCCAGTATTAGAGGATTTGGATGCCAGGCTCTTTTCCATGTTGAAGCTACAAGATTGGCCCTTTCGACCTGTTTCTCCAATGTTGCTTTACTTGGTGGAAAATTACTCGGATTTGCCCCTTTTGCGAGTTGAAGGAGGTCACCTTTGTTTTTGGGTGCATACTTTGTTTCAAATATCGCTAGTCTTGCCTTGTTTACAGACTGGAACTTTGGTTTTCCATACAATGCACAGACCCATGGCTCAAGTTCAGGTGTGAGATCTACAAGATTTACATTATCTTCCCCAAGCTTTGAGAATGTGTCAGTGTGTGCTTTGTTTTTCATCATAAGGTTCAGTGGCCTCACTTTCTCTTTGTGACTGAATGCGGTAGTGTAGTCACTTCCCGTCATGGCATGCAACCCTGGTAGTGCACTTATGACATCACCATCAAGTTTATCTACCATTTCTGTGATGCTGATGCACCTTCTTGTGTTATTGCTAGATAATCCCACATCTAGCCAGACTTTGGCCTTTACAGCATGTGTCTTGTAGATGTGGTACAAATGATATAGCAGCAAAACAAATATGTCTGTATCATTTGCTCTAACCACAATTTCTGCCTGTCCATTGTGCCCAATGCAATGTGTCATATGAAACATTATCCTTGTATCTGCCTCTATGTGAGAGCATTCTAGCTCAATTATTCTTTCCCTGATGATGGCTCCATCTTTGACACTGAACTTGAAGCATTCATTCTGACAAGTCAAATACACAGAGTGTCCATCCAGGATTTGTAGATAGGATTCTTTTGCCCACTCCTTGAGCAGGAACTTAACAAATGATGTTTTGAAGGCACCAGATTTGATTACTGACTTCCATTCCTTTGTCTGCTGCTTTGGGCCAGTTATTTGAACAGATGTGCTAGATTGCTTCTCATTCTGATGTCTCTTTGCTTGAGTAGTGTCTTTGATAGTGGGTACAACTTCATACTGATCTGTGATGAAATGCACAGTGGGAGACATTTGGCACAACCTTGTGAGAATATCCTTTGCAACCTCCCCATAAGTGATAGGTGGATTTACAATTTGGTAAAGAAAGAATGATGCATCAACCAGCGTGACATCACTCTCTCCAAATCTTGATATACCAGGAGCAATTTCCTCAATCCTGTGCTGCAACATAGCTTTGTTTGTTGCATTCATAGTGCCATCTACAGAACCAAGTGAAAGTGGAACAGGAGTTAGAGGATACTCAAACACTTTCTCAAGATCAAGATCCTCTTTGCTGCTGAGGTACAGTAGGTTGCCAAACAGGTCCCTTGTTCCTGCCAGTTCTTTTATCTTGGCATCCTTGGAAGTGACCTTTACTTTAACCGCTGCACTCACAAAATTTTTGATTTTTTTACAAGGGATTGGTTTCTCAAATCTCTCAGGGTCACTAAAGCACCCTTCCCGAAAATCTTCCAGCCACTTTTTGCCCTTCTCGTTCCACTCCATGAGATCCTGCCTTATATCCTCTGGTACTTCTTTACCTGTGGACAGACTGTAGAGGGCAGGTTCTGGTGGAAGTACAAAAGGGTTCATAGAATCACAAATCTGTGTAATGAGCCTTTGCAGGTCCTCATTGTCTTTTGCTATCCTCTGTGGCTTTAGCTCGGATGTAATATCCTCATGCTTAAGCAATCCAGCTCCAGATAAGAGACAGCCAACTATTGCACTGCGTGCTGTCTTGGTCACAGTCCATTTGGTGCGTGTAGAAGGTGACAGAGAAAAGGCTGAAATCCCAGTGAGCCTTGAGGCTGCATCTTTATTCACTGTCTGCTCTAGTGTCATGTCCACTGCTGTCCTGGAGAAGTGCTTTTCAGTCCTCCTGATTGACAGTGCTCCATTTTCAAGCATCTCTCGGGCCTCTGAATGGCTTTCATCAATGTTCAGAAGATTTAGATGATAGCGGACCATCCACCTTGCGTAATTTGGTCGGTTACCAGCAAAGAAATGCTGGCACATTTCTCCTAGTCCATGTACAAACAAGTTGTAGTCGTTTGTGCGGCAGGCTCGGCTGAATACAAGGTATGTGTGAACTAACTGAATGTAGATCATCCAATACTTCGCCGTGCTCCCATGCACACCATCGAGTGTCTGGAAGGCATACTGCTCATAATCATTCATGAACATTATGTAGACCTCATCATTCTCTAGTTTTTCTAATGTCTCAGGGCTTCCATTGTCATTTAACTCATGGATGATGTCTACTAAGCTCGGTGGAAGAGTCCCTTTCTCAGTCAGAAACTGCTTGAAATGCAGAGTCTGCATTGCTGCTGCCAGGAAAGAAACCATACCTGTATTAGATATGTGGATATTGGTAAAATACATATTTGTGGGTGTTTATTCTTCGAAAATTGAAATATAAGAACTTTCTACAAGTGAAATTTATCAATTATATCTCATTTTATGATATGGTCATGTGCAAATATCTTCAGCACTAATATTATATATATAGTCAAAAGAAAGCACCTACCGGTTGTAGTGCTTGCCTTTAAGGAATCCCTGTAGAGAGCCATTGGCCAGTACCTCTGCTTCTACCAGAATGTCCTCTCCCCCTGAACCATCCAAGTAATAGCCCAATGCACCAAAGTAGGCCAGGAGTATATGGAAAGGACCAAAGCAGATGAATAAATTATCATACTTTGGTGTTTCAGAAGCTTGGATCTGCATGGCTGGTTTAGCGATGGCGAGGTCATAGTGGACAACAGCAATGTTCTGTCCACATTCCGCTGCTACCTTTTGGGATATTTTCATTGTTTCCAAAACAACATCTAACCTTGTGGGTGGTAATGTGATGTTTTCCATGTAGGCTATGGTGTGAAGTGGGAGACTGTCAATAGCAAGTCTAGAATTCCACCCAACCCACATGGGGGTCTTTGCCACTAGAGTGGACAATACTCATAGGTGGTCAAGGTACTTTATCCTTGTGATATTTGGAGGAGGTGGCAGATACTTCACATTATACTGAAATGTTTTTATCTTTGGTTTCTTTTTGTATGGCTCCAAATGTTTTTCCTTGAAATGGAATGTTCTCTTTGAAACCTTGATATCACTGTTCGATGAGGGGGAAGGTGTATGCAGAGATTGACTTTGTGTGTCTGTGTCCTGTGGTTCTGTTTGTTTTTCATCTTGATCATTGAAGATATTCTGATAGCATATCCCAACTGTGTCATGCAGGGTGTTTTTCCCTGAGAGTGTTTGATTCATTTCGTCATAGTTGTCCCATGCTAAAGATGTACTCTTTCCTCCCCTCCTTTTAGTTCCATCTGGAGTTACTAGTTGTCTCTCCATTATCTCGGTAGCTATCTCTGTTTCTTTCTCCTCTACCAAATGATAGCTGATACTATGTCCATATCGATTCAGAATTTCAACTACCTTTCTTGAACCTGTAATGCTCTTCATACCAAGTCCCATTATTACATGTTTCATGGGTTTGACTCGCCCTCCTGTTGCACAGTATATGACATCATCACAGACTGATTTCACCAGCCTGACAGATTTCTCATGACCAGGAAGTGTTGCCTTACCTGTGTAGAGAATTGTGAAAAAGCTTTCAAGATCTTTTGGAATAGTTTCCCTATTTCTTTCAAGAGCCTCTTCAGAGAATTCATTCATGTGTTCTTTGCCGCACTCCTTCATATTAAGTATCTGTCTACGGAGAAATACAGCTGTCTCAAACAGAGAGCTGTGGTCAAAAAACACTAGTTTCTTTGCCTCATCAGCAGTCAGTTTTGAACTATACAATATAACACCTTTCTTTTGGCCTACTGTGTGCTTTTGTATTTCATCCCCATACTCTTTTAATATCTTAGCACAGAGGCTGTCAGCAGAATATGTTGACTCCCCTAACATTGTGATGTACTTTTCATGAATGGTGGTTAGTAGCATGCTAATAGGACTATCAATGATTTCTGCCTGAATGTATGTTTTGAGTTTGCTAAAAGCATTTTCATGATTGATCATTTTTTCAGACTTCTTTTGCCATCCTGTGCTTTATTCAGAAAATCTCGCTTGCAAGAATGGTGATATTTCACCTCTTTTGATTTCATATCAATGCCACTAATCTTGGATGATATATCAAGATGACTAAGCTTGAGAGCAGCACTTTTTATTGTTTTTTCAGCTGTATCAGTTTCACAACTCCCAGGATATTCAACATTACCCGTTCTTAGTTTTCCTGTAACGGTTACAGAATATGCAAACAGGTCTAAACACACCAGAGCTATTTTGAGTAGTATGTGTCACATTTGACCTTAATTTTGGTTTCTGTTGTACATTTTTCTTAATTCTCTTGTCACCTCCATCTTTTGGAATAGCAGTGAAGTCTTTAAGGCATTTGACATGGTATCCCATATTTTCATCTAAGTACTCTGGTAATTTGATACTAAAATACTTTGATTGCTTCAAGTAAGACCTTCTCTTCTGATCAGCCAACTTGATTTTTTCAAAGGTTTGTTGGTCACATGCTTTTATAAGCCCTTGTCTATCAGCATTGTTCTTGGATGGAAAATGCAGTATGCAGTATCTAGTAGACATTGTTCAGTTTAGAGCTATTGCCTGAAACAAAAAAGATAGGTTAGTACCCACCACCAAACCATCACCAAGAGCACTAGCAAGCCAAGCATATTAGTTGAAACTACTCTACAAGTTTTGCATTATATTGAAAGATAGCAACAAAACAATCCTACTCTCCTAGTCTGCATGTCAATGGAAGTATTTATTCCAGTTTCTGTCTTCCACATCTGACATATGAACACCATAATGATAGTCACAAATCATCAGTTTGATCATGTATGCATTTGAACAACCCCCTCCTTCCTATGCATACAGACCCAAACCATACGGACCCCCCCCCCCTCTTCAATGTGTGCATGGGACATTCCTGTGCACTATAGCAAATATATAATGATATGCAAAATATTGTATACCCCTTATTTCTTACCTTTGTGAACTCTTTGTTGGGGGTGGGGGTCAGTAGAGTCTGTCTACATGAGAACCCAGGACAGGAGTGGACCATATTTACTACAAAGAGAGCTGCATACCCCCCTGCTCCACCCCCCAACAACAATCATTCCTAAATTACTGGTCCTATGCATACATACTGCCCCCACACACATACACACACCTTGTCTACAATACATCCATATTCCCTGCAATACCTTTAATTCTCAATGGTCATCAACACTGGCTTGACTTGAATAGAAACCGAAACTGAAACTATGTCACACCTAACACAGTTATTTTTGGATATGAGAAAGAAACTGCTGGTCCTATATATTGCTGTTAGATTCTTAGATTAAACTGGACCTCATGCAACAAGGGTTTACCTTACATGCACATCCCTACACACAATATGTATTTCCATCTTATTTCTCAATAAATGACTCACCCAGATGTGTGCTGTTGAAGAACTTTGCCAGAGAGGAAATGCAATGTAAAAGTTGTGTCCAATGCAACAACTGATTCAGCAGATTTAGATCCACCTTGAACCACCAGGTGGCAGCACCTATATCAAGGTTCTCCATTTATTATGAATACTGAGTGCTCTTCCACCTACAGGTCATTAATAAGAAATATCAATGACTATAAATTATTCCAGAAAACTAGAACTGATCGATTCTCCGGCCAAGTTCAGTGGGCATAAGCATACTATAGGAAAGCCATCTTTAGTGGTAAAAAGCATTCTCAAGATTAGTTGAACATTCTTATGTTATGTGTGAGAAAATGAATACAGAAAAAAGGATGATGTGCATTAGGAATTCACAAATTAAAAGTGCATCTGCTTTGTAGGCTCTAAATGACACTTCAGTCGGTAAATGTATTTTATGCACATATAATACAAATTATCATAAATCCGTATCTATTGATTGATGAGGAATATACTTATTGTGTCTCTTAACTGGTAAAGCTGAGGCAACATTAATCTTACAACTGTTACACTGAAAAACATGACCATTGTCATGTTACATTATATAGATAGGCAAGGTTTACAGTGGCTGTATGCCTATAAATCGGCAAAATCGGCAAAATATTGGTGGCCATCTTGAAAATGATGATGGGAACTATTTTATTAAAAGCAGAACATTAAGAGGAGAACCCTAACCCTTGATAATATGGGTGTAGATTACCCTATTAAACAGAGAAAGGACTTAACTGAAAGTCCAAATGACATATATTTACCATGTTGAGAATTGACGGTGACCTACTTTAAGCCCCGATTGTGTGAAAACGCAGCGTCGGATTTTTTTAAGAATTGCAGATCTGAATTCGCGAGACTTTTTTACATAAGAATCTGCCATCAGACCTTTTGGTACCCAAAACAAAAATAAAAGTGTCTGGCCTCTTGGACTAAATACAGCACAGGTGAGTTGACTTGCCAGGCCTATATTGATGCATCGTGCCAACCCTAAGGGCTTGATACATCCAGAAAGGGTTGGTATTACAGAACTAGTCCCTTGTTTGGCATCATGCACCGATTAAATGTTGATTCAGTGTTGATATATCAACATTGACTTACCATCGAATTCATATATTGTATCAGCATTGAGGCATAGATGTCGCAACACAAATTATTCGACTCTATCATATCAACTTAATAATTCAATCATAATATTTCAATCTTGCATCAACCATTGTTAGGCAAACTTCATCTATGTAATATCAATGTTGATTCAATGTTACTGTGCCTACTGGGTAATTCATCGGTAACAAAATCAATGATGGATTATGTTTCAATATCAATATTAAACATGGTCATCAACATTGCCAACACATATAACCAGTCGTCAACATTGATTAAACATGTTATGTCCAATGTGAGTGCTAAGCATGATAAGTAATTCGACAGCCGTGTGATGCTCTTTGTAGAGAGAAGTAATTGCACTCGTGTGACGACAGATCTGTACGAGTCTGTATACCTGTGCACTGACGGAAATTAGGATGTCTTGGTACTTTTTTGTGACCATCATGAAAGACACCAGTTGAAAACTGGCGAAGAGAGCAGTCAGACCTGGCACTAGACCATTATATCAAAAACATTAGAGGGTCCTAGCTGTCATCCCTAGACTGACAACATTTGAAGTTGTCAGCATGATGTCTCTGTGCCATGGATAGCAAGTTATTTTGTTTTTCTCCCTCGAATCCTGGTTATAAGAAACATATTCCAATACTTTTTCTTTATCCAGCTTGGTTACAACGGTTCAAGGCCTAAAATAACTAATGCTCCTTTTGTAATCAATTAATTTCATCATATGATATATTAGCTTTTCAACAAAGATTGATAATTCTAACCACTGCAGTGAGAATTATTGTAGATATCTTTCAGTAGTGTGCCACAGCTCATTCTGACCTATTACCTCTACATATAGCTCAAGTTCCAATTAACAGAATATTATCATAATAATGGTATTTGTCACTTGTCAAATGTGGTATTATCTCTTTATTATTTAGCATATTGCACCTATTGTGTATCTTTAATACTTTCAGGGCCGCATGATGCCTTATGGTTCAGCCTCCTTGGTCGTCGTAGTGCACTGCACCAATGCAATGCTGGCAAATGCAATTTGCTAATACTCAATTTTAGTACAATTTCTCAACCCCCAGAGGGTCTGCATGAAGCATGAATGCAGCGCTGGTGAAGCAGACCTACGAGGGCTGCATCCCTGCATTATAACGATAAATGGGCATGGCGCACCAATGTAGCATGCAGCGTTTGAAAAACTAATTATGCCTAGGAATGCCTCGTAGCAATAACGCCTGCTCCAACAATGGCAATTTCCAAAGCAATTATCTCGTGCTGCGGTTTTGTAAAGAGCAATTTAAAGGTACTTATAATGGGCAGGAGTAACTAAGGCAATATCAACTACACTACCAGGGACTACCCTATGTGCTTAAGCTAATACCTTAATGACCGGTAGTACTTTAGTACAGGCCTAGAAAAAATTGGTGTGTTCAGGTAAACAGGTCCGAAAAAGGTAGGTAGGTAGGTAGGTAGATCTAGGTAGGAATCTTTCTATTTTTCAAGGAATTCTCAAAGGCCCTTTCACACCGCATTAGTGTGCCATGATGAAGAAATAGAAAATAAAAATAGATGTATCATGTATTCCATTTGATGTTTGCATTGAAGGATGGAGGTGGGAGTCCTTGTGGGGCTGCCATTGCTTGATCTGGTACCTGGCAAGTTGGGCAGCGATAAGAGCAGAGACATATGAAGGGGACCAGTTGTCATGTAATGTACCCAAAAATATGCACTGAATAATGGGAATTATCTGATATCTTGATTATGCATTACTGCTTGGGCATGTATTTCGAAGCAGTGGGGCACTCATTGATTTCAAACAATCTATACTTCCGGCCTTTATTCAAGACTGGCGCTTATGCAAAACTAAGGTCTACATGATATTGTATTCTAACATTTCAATACTCTTGTACCCCGGAGTTTATTCAATGCCAGTGTTTATTCAACACCTGGCATTCCACAGGCTAATGCAGTATATCTAAAAGGGCATTCTCAGCATTGACTGTAAGTAGTGCCGTAAAAGGGCATTCTCAGCATTGACTGTAAGTAGTGCCGTAAAAGGGCATTCTCAGCATTGACTGTAAGTAGTGCAGTAAAAGGGCATTCTCAGCATTGACTGTAAGTAGTGCCGTAAAAGGGCATTCTCAGCATTGACTGTAAGTGGTGCAGTAAAAAAGCATTCTCAGTATTGACTGTAAGTAGTGCAGTAAAAGGGCATTCTCAGCATTGACTGTAAGTAGTGCAGTAAAAGGGCATTCTCAGTATTGACTGTAAGAAGTGCAGTAAAAGGGCATTCTCAGTATTGACTGTAAGTAGTGCAGTAAAAGGGCATTCTCAGCATTGACTGTAAGTTGTGCAGCAGTGAAAGGGCATTCTCAGCATTGACTGTAAGTAGTGCAGCAGTGAAAGGGCATTGTCAGCATTGACTGTAAGTAGTGCAGTGAAAGGGCATTGTCAGCATTGACTGTAAGTAGTGCAGTAAAAGGGCATTCTCAGCATTGACTGTAAGAAGTGCAGTAAAAGGGCATTTTCAGCAGGACACAGTATGACACAGTCTTTGACCAGAAAAAGATGTCTTGGGTCACCCATCCTGGAGGGTCCTGCAAATAAGGGAATAGGTAGTTTTGCCTAAGAAGTGTTTCAGTTTGTGTAGGGCCTAACTTACTGTCGTTCACGTGGTGAGCTTTTTGTGTTGCCCATAAGCAGTCAGGAAATGGAACACAGAAAAGTGTGATGTGAGTTCCAAGAGTAGCACAGTACGTTCCCATAACTATGACTGCTACTAAAAAAACAACAGGCAAGGAGAGTCAGACAGGAAGGCACTTCCTTATGCAATGCAAACTTTTTCTTTAAACAAGGCAGGTGGCTGTTTCCTCTAATCAGGTGAGTGGAAGTCGAAGGGTGAAACATAGCGTGACATTGTACACAAAGTGAGCTAGAACTTAGTGCAACATTTAGCTTATCTGCAATCGCCTACAGGCTCAACAAAACGAAACGACCTACTTTTTATTGAGGCCAAGGACTAAACTATATCTAAACAAATCCGACTTACATCAATAGACAATGGAACTTTAAAAAAACAACACCTTTTTGACCTTGGCCATGTACGTCAAGGGTTTATTGGATGGCATGCATGACGTAGCCCTGTGACAGAGGACGCAGCCTGTACGTCATAGGTCAGGCGATCCACATAGTTTTCCCTGTTTGCCAGTGACGGCATTAGTAGCGCACCTTGTCCAGGCGGAAATTACATGTCAGGGATGGTGCTGGAGGGCCTCCATGTCCTCCCACCCTGGAGCAGGAGAGGCTTGTCACTGCCTGGTATGAGCTGCCTGGTTGGCTGCACTGTAAAAATGTACCAGCGATTCTCTGGCAGATATATTGTCAGAAAATAGTATAACCCTCCCCTGCCTGTTGTCTTGAAGATTCAACAGTTATTTCTATGGTTGAGCTATGGTTGAGGACACATGCTCGTGTCTTTTCTTTTTACTTCTGGAGATCATATTCGAGATCAAGCCCCCTTATGCTATTTTAATCTTACTTGATTCACTGTAAAATCGTGCGTATAAGGCGAACCTCCACCCATAAAGCGCACATTGAGTTGAAAGAAGAGGGAGATGTATTTTCACTATTCTCGACTATAAGGCGTACTATGGGTCTATCCTCACGTATCTATAAGCCGCACATTTTAAGCCGGATCATGCACACAATTTTCTCTCCGTATCAACAAGAAATCAAATCAGGACATTGACTTGTCATGAGCACTAAAACAAAACAAAAATAACCCCATAAAAGCCTCAAAACACTGAACAAAATTGTCAAAATTGGATAAAGATTTTTCAGGTCTTGTACAGGCTAGGGTTGGTTAGATCGAATGTGAACAACTTCCACAATCCCAGGGTGCGGCTTATGCAGGGGTTTTCTGGTAGTGCCAAAGCACCTACCTTAGTGTAGCTGGGGACGGGTTAACCCTTTAAGGGGCGCTAATGCTTTAATGCATCATGCCCATTGGACGTCATAATACAATAATGCTCACCAGGGCTATATTCATGCCTCATGCCGACCCTATCTGATTGATTCTGCTCCCGGAGGGTCGGCATGATGTTCCAATGAAGTGCGAGCAGACTCGCCAGCACTTCATTGGTGCATCATGGTGACAAATGGACATGATGCACTCCTGCATTAGTGGCCCTTAAAGGTTAAAGCATTACAGATGACGTCCTGGTGATAATTGGAGTGTGGTGACAGATACATGATCAGGACAGGTGGGTGGGTGGTCTCCAGGGGAGTGGGGAGGTATTGGCTTCACCATAGAGTGTAAAGGACCCTACCCTTTACAACACTCCACCACAGTACAGAAGGTACTAGGGTAACTGGCAGTTACCCCATCCAACACTAAGGATCATATGCAAACAAGTGTGAACACCTTTCCTCATTCTATGCTTTTAATACACTATTCTTCTTCACAATTGTACAACAGATTCTTAGCTAGGACATGGATACTTATGGAGACAAGACAAATCTAAAACCTATCTAAACTACTGTTGTAGACAGCAGCAGCCTGCAGTTATTAGTTCAGATGATTGTGCATGCTGTACACCACATCTAATCAAAATAGCATTACTCAAATCAGTAGAGGTGTTATCTCCCCTTTTAGTACTCTATACTACGTTTAGGATCCGCCATGTTGGATGGGGTAACTGCTAGTTACTCTAGTACCTTTTGCACTGTGTCCGTAGCTTTAGGAACAAGGCCACAGCTCTAAGGTGTCTGCATGCCCAGGATACTCATCTTCCAATGACGTCATGGAATGAGGTCGGCAGAGACAGACTATGGTAATAATCAGGCCGTCTGGACAGGTAGACAGGTGAACTGCATTCACGGCATTCTATCGGTATTGTTGTGGTCCATGAGAGTGATATCACTTAATTTCTGAACAGACATCTTGGCATAGGAGTGTTTAGTGGGATTTTGTTGCAATAAAGCAATAGGAGTCCCAGTTTATATATTGAGTTAAAGGCCGCATTCAGACAGGTAGACAGCCAGAGGGAGAGTCAGAGACAGGCAGAGACATCCACACGAAATCCCAACACTCTCCTGTTAAAGTCTATTTAAACACAATACTTAGATGTGTGGCTGTTGTGCATATATTATAGGCTGTCCTGGTATTATATTTTGTACTTCACACTTAGGAAATTAGTTGTCTCTCACACCTTCATGGTTAGCTTTCTACTTGGGAGCAGCTCATTTGAGCTTGAGTCTCTCCTTCAGTGAGTAGCTCAGGGAGCAGCTCGTGTGTCTTTGGTGAGCAGCTGGGTTGACTTCCATCTCTATACGGACCTCTTACCCTTCATGTGGTGCCATTGCAGGAGTGCATCACCGTGCCCATCGGTCGTCATGATGCACCGATGAATTGCTGACGACCTCTGCAATGGTGCATCATGACGACCATTTGCGAGTTTATCCTCTTTGTTCGTTCGTTTGTTTGTTTATGCATAAAGCAATTAATGGCCTTTAGAAGGCTAAGAAGTGCATCTTATTAAAACACCTGCCATCAACTCGCTCCCCCTGCCCCCATCCTTTCAACCGAAGAGGACATTTCATGTAGTGCCGTGGTTAATTCCTTTCAACAAAAATTAATATTCTTCTGAATATGGCGAGGGGGAGGATAATGTCCTGGCCTTTCAGTCAAATATGTATGCTGGAATGTTATTGTAGTCTAAAGAGGGGGAACTTGAAAATCACCACCCATATCCCTTTTGGATAGTTTTCTTCGCAAGTCGTCAGAGGAAATCCTTTCAAAAGGGATGACTATGACGTCGGCACATACAAGAATGTCAAATCCAAATCCCATCATGACGCCAAGCAACTTGATTGGACTGCATGCAGTGGTACCTACATCTCTGGTCTAGCAGGACATCCTGCTTGCCTTTAATACAGGATTTCCGGAACCAAGTCATATTAATTTCCTGTTAAAATCGGTCATATTGTGAGACTTCTTGCCAATGAGTGCCATGCATCTCAGCGAATTCTCTTAGTGACCTTACAATAATTCTTTTCATAATTATAACTGACTATGACGTAGGTGAACTCATTCACAGCGGTATTTTAGGGAGCAGAACCCTGGTTTTGGCAAAGTGTCAAATTAATAACAGATTTCTTCTTTCTCTCTTCTTTTCAAATTGGGATTAGCAAATAGTGCTTTAAAGATGTAATGTGATTTTTTGATATCTTTCAGACTTTGTGATTCATTTTGTTATAGGGGTTTAGATCTTTTCAGATAAGGATTTTAACACCCTTTTCTTGTACATTTCCTATTTGATTTAGACTCCCTGGAGGATCATTACCAGTCGGGAGATAAGACTAATAAGGGCCGCGCTGGTCCCTGTGACGTCACTGCTGCTCCTAAGAATAAATGTAGCAGCGTAAAGTTGTCTACAACTCCAGTTCAAAGGGCCACTGTCGTTGATTACATAAGGATCATGTTTATTAATCAGGGTAATAGATGTATAGAGGCCTTAGAATGGACGCCCGGTGGGACCGCCATTGCTTGATCTGGTATCTGCAGAGATAAGTACTGATAACAGCCACCTTTAAACACACTGGAGAGACTATATCGATGGCTAATCTGGACGCACGGTGATGTGACTACTCCAAAATACCAAGTTAATCCAGTTTTTAATCAATTTGATATGAAATGAATATAGAAATGCATCAACTCGGTCTTTTCTTCCCATCAGTCCGCATCATTTGGAGATCAGACAGTATTACTTGAGGCGAAAAGTTAGTAAACGATGACAATCTACTTGGGGGGATTGAGGAAAAAATGTGATTTCCTATCGTACACGCTGTTTATGCATATGAAAAATGCTATATATATATATATATATATATATATATATATATATATATATATATATTTATATATATATATTTATATATATATATATATATATATATATATATATATATATATATATTTATTCAAAGAGAAAATGATTGCCCTCTCTTTTTATTAGACCTATCACCCTATGTATTAAAGTCATCGATGTAGGCCTCTCCAGCGTCACCTATGACATATTGATTTCATAGTGAGTAAATAGAGTTGCCATTTCAACAGGTTAGGTCATATTCATGACAGGGACACTATACGCTAAACATCATTTCGCTATACATTTGTGTCAGCAGTGATATCATGTGTACTAGACGCAGAAGGTGTTAGAAAAGAGGGCATAAAGACCTTTTTAAAATATTTTATAGGGAAGGCAGTATGCAAGAAGTCCTATATTATATAGACAAAGATACTTATGTGGTATATGTGGCAACCTTTGTTACATGCTTTGCACTTTGGTTTGGGAAACTTGCCATCCGACAGATATTACGATGATGCGCCTTGGCCAATGTATAGGGTTATATCACCTTCTGGGAAATGTATTACAAGCTTCTACTTCCAAGAATAATATCATACATAAATACCAAGAAAAACAACGTATGTTGAAAGAAGTTCTTTCACTATGACATAACTAGTATGTACCTTTAACAAAGCCCCCCCCCCTTCCAGTATATACATGTATGTATGTGGTCAACGTTTCTTTTTTGGCTGCAAGAACTGATGCAAGTAATTATGTATAGATATACATTTTCCGTCTTTGGCTTTCATACTTTATCAAGCTCTTGAACTTTTCATTTTCTAATCTTCCACATTTGTTTCTTATCTTTTCAGGTATGTACAAACTATGCAGCAAGCTGTAGAGATATCAGGTACTACCATATTCTCCCAGATATTACTATAGCAGTAGGCACTTTTTTTGCTAGGTAAGTTCTCTCAGGTCTCTATCTTAACAGTGAGTATTATTCTTATGGGAGTGTGAGATGGATACCTATGGAACGTCATTTTAACAGCGAAGGCGATATTGATTGCGAGAAAAGTACAGTAGACATCGTATTTGATAGATAGACAGTTTTATTGCCCATCCTTATAGAGGCCAGAGATATGAAGGAAGAGAGAGCAATGATACAATATTGACCCAAGAATGGACACAAATGCGATTCATACTGGTATTTGACCAAGGCAATAACATAAAAATACCGTAATACCTTGCATAGAAGGCATGACTTATAGGCATTTATAAGCGAGGGTGCCCCAGGTGCGTTTAATAGAACCTGCATACGTTTGGTATCGACTTTAAACTAAGGGGAATACTGCATGCTGGCTATCAATGAGAGAATTCTTACACTTTGCGACTGGGCCACAATGCATAGATATTAGGCCCTGAATTCCTCAGTAAAACGAAATATTGAAAACATATAACTCTCCTTCTTCACCTTTTCCTAGCTCGGTAATGGGAAACAAGTTTTTTGAGTAGCCCTACAGTTGGGAACATAGTAGAGCCGGTCTCAAATTTATATAGGTCCCACCAAAACCAAAGGATGCCTAATTTAGATGATCAGTACGTACATTTTATCTTTGACATTTAACGCATGCTTTGTATAGGTGTCGTCCACAGCCTGGATTAATGGTTTGTATTGTAGAAGGTGCCACTTCAGATCAAATGGTAGTAATTTAATCCGTAATTCTTAAAATGTCAGGTATGGTTATCTGACACCTACACGCAAAAGGGCCTTACACCCTTCTAGCTTAGTGGACAAGTCGTGGACAAACGCTTTGCTCTGAGGAAATACCACCTATATATCACAAAGAAAGGCTCTTATAAGGATGAGTGATGGATTTGATAAAGTACCTGAGAGCATTGAGATGTACACTAGATAAATAGACCCGAACAAATGACGATAATAAATCCTACGAAATGTGAATTCCTGATTTTGCCCGTGCCTGACTTACATCCCTGAGAATTACCTTAAGGGAGTGAATGTTTATAGAACAATGATGGGGAAAGGCGGGTGGCTTGAGGGGTAAAAGATTTCGATCCCTTGACTCGGAGAAGGGAGACAAATAGAGTGGAACAATGATTCTAAAGATACATACTCTGAGGTCATTATGAAGTCCCTTAAAGTTTAATCGATCAGAATATCGCAGCAACAAATTTTGCGGAAATTCAATCTTTCCTCTAATGGGATGCATCTGCCAACGTTAATAAACACATCTAAAGTCTTTTACATCAATAAATAGACGCAAAATGGTGAGATTTATTGAATGGCTATATCTCAGCGGCAAGTGGGGGCCAATCTGATGAAGATAGCTTATCTTCATAAGGCAATAATGATCATCCACATGCCATTACTCCTAACAAAAACAGTGCAGCATGCTGTGTATTCCCTTAGAGCTTTAGGGCCAGGATGATATCTTAAAACCTATTTTTCATGGTCATCATGATGCACTAATGTTGTGCTGGTGAGTCTTAACAGCACTTCATTTGTGCATCAAGCCAACCTCAAAGAGTGCATCAATCCATCCCAGAGGGCCGGCATGATGCATTAATACAGCCCTGGTAATTAGCCCTGACGACTGTATTTATATGCATCATGACGACCAATAGGCATGATACATAGTGGGTTACCTTCCAGGGCTGCATTTATGCATCATGACGACCAGTAGGCATGATGCGTCAATACACTATCCTTCTTTCAAAGGGTTATGTTTACACCTGTTCTACCGAGAAACCATTACCTCTACCCAGATGAAATTCTGTGTCATCATCATCCCACTCCAGGAGAGATTGCTTCCTGGAGGCCGAAAAATAGATTACGCCCAGAAACCCACAGTGCCAGCGGGCTCTTTCAACAAAAGAAGCCCTATGTGAGCCACAGCAGAGGCCATGCTGGCAGAAGGGAGTGATGGATAGTGGGAGAGGAGGGTCTGGGCGGGAGATTGTAGCAACCACGTAACAGGGTTTACAAGGGCCTGAGGTGGAGATAGGTATTAGAGAGGATTGTGGGATTGTGTGGACATGGAGCCTTGTAGGATTGGAGGTGTTTTTTGCCCTGAGTATTGGAACCTGTCAATGGCTGAATTAACCACTTTTGTCTAAATCATCTACTGTTTGTTGTACAATGTCTTTATCAATGCCTGACAGTAAATTTCAATTAGTGAGTGTCAATAGCATATTATCTTTCAACCAGTGACTGTGAATCACAATGAAAGTATCAAACACTGACTGTCAATATCTCTGTCTATTTCAACCCCTGACTGCCTATGACAATGACTGTATCAATCAGTGACTGCCAATCGCAGTATCTGCATTAAATACTGACTGGCAATGCCAATATCGGGGTCAGCGCAATGCCAATATCGGGGTCAGCGATTGGCTATCAATGACAGGTGACTGTCAATAACAATATCTGTATCAAACACTCCCTGTCTACTCGCATGGTCTCCTGTACAAAACAGGACTGTGTAATGCTTTAAACAATGGTTTAAACAATGCTTGCAAGAAATCTTACCATCACAGCATCTCTTAACCCCTTGTTATGACTGACTCTGAGTAGTATACCACAAATGGGCATTCTCAGCAGGACATAAAACACCAGTTATAAATGTACATTTCTATCATGTAAATTATTCATGATAATGTCCTACAAGTGCCTAAAGGCTTAATGAACCACTGCCATATTGATTTCACCCTGGCGAAATCACTTTTCCTTATTTTGATCAGTTTTTACTGCTTTATCAACATAACCTGTACAGCGTGCAGTAGGGTACTGTAGAGTAGATTTTCAAGAAATGAGATAATTCCTCCCATGCATTACAGATGATAAATGATATAACTGATAACTCGCTGGCTTAGTCAGCTCAGATAATGGCTGTGCCAATTGGGCACCCACTACATTGCAATACATCAGACCTCCTACTAGTCGAAATCCTGGCTAACCTATATAAATACATACTAATAGCAAAAAGCAATGGAAATTCTGAAAGAAAGAGCCGGTTGAGCCCTATGAGACTAACATGCCACATACTAGATATGAAAAGCAATGGAAACTCTGTGAACGAAAGAGCCTGTGACGACCTATCTGAAACTAATAGGGCTACACTACCGTAGGTCTGCTTTGCTGCTCTAATAAAGTTGTGGAGTTGATCCAGCACTTTTTAAATGGCTTTACAAGATATTATGCATCCTGCATTACATGGTGATGTGATTGCTCGCATTCCACCAGCCCATTCTTTGTCAAATTGCCATTATCTTGCCTTTAAAATAATGAGTAGGTTACGTTCCATAGAAAAGTGAATTATGCCAGGAAACTTTGGAAGAGAAGCTTGCTAGAAGTCAATTGAGGTTACTGTAATTATCCGTAATGTAAATTGGCAGAAGTTCAGAGTCGGTGTCCATCAAAAGTCTGTAGTTGAGATGTTCAAGGAATCATGGTGTACTTAAAACTTCTAATTAGGTTTTCATCTTAAATCTGATCAAGAATATATCAAAGGGGTATTACACTTTTTAACTTAAACGTGGTGCACTTTAAACATAGACCTAATTAGTTTCATCTTACATCTTAACAATCTGTATAAAATTGAAATCAGACATATAACTCCCCGGCATTCAATCAGACAAAGTATTTAGTGATGTTTATTCATCTAGTTAATTGCTGTAAATTATATGATTGACAAAAATTAAAATACCGACTGCAATTTCCTAAAACACTCACTTTCACATCAGAGAACAGCTAAGGGTAAATTTGCATGAATTTCTAAGGGTTATCACATTTAACTACATGGTATTAGATAAAACCGTAATTGGAAAAAAAGTGTGAGTGATGGACGATTTTAATTAATGGAGCTCCTCTTGTCTTGGATGGTTTCCCACCTGTATCAAGCCCTTTCCCAGGCTTTCACCGCTGCCTCCCCAAGTATAATTGATAATGGGCCTGGAAATGATGACCTACTTTTTTCCCCAAGAAGTGAGATGCGCCTGTGGCCCGCAGGTGATTTCAAAGTTGACAGATTGAAGAAAAAGTCACCATGAAAAATGTAAGAGTGAACATCAGACAAATTCCTGACTAAAAACTGGTGTAATATGAGAACCGAGTTGACTGCTCTCATGATAGCATAACATAAAATCTCAGGCTGGTTCTTTGATATTAAGGAGCTTACAAGTACAGTCGGCCCTCACTTCCTCAGATCCCTCATTACCTCAGACAGAAAATCTGGAACTACCTCTATGTTTTCTATTATATTTGGACTTCATTCCTCAGATAATTTGCTCCCTCAGACATTTTTCTCTTGTATTTTCCATATCTGAGGAAGCAAGGATTGACTGTATATATGATATTACTATCGGTAAAAAGAATTGATTCCAGTACTAATGTGAGGTTATTATGAGAATGCAAACTTGATATTTGAACAAGCAGCTTTTAAATACCTGTCCAGACTGAGAAAAGAATGAGATATCTGGAGAAACACAGTCTTTCTGCTAACATTCAATTACAATCAGTGGAGGTAAAACTGACCAAATTAAACTAAACCAAATGGGAACTTGATATAAGGGGGGGGGGGTTTTCTACAAGTGGTTTATATTGGCTCCAAGTGCTGCCTACTCCATCTGTTTACACCTCTACATATAACCACTTAAAGGTTGGATGACGCTTCCAGGAACAATGCTCCTTGGTCGTCATGATGCACCAATGCGGTGCTGGCAGGTCTGCTCGCCAGCACTGCATTGAAGCAACTTGCCAACCATAATCGGTTCAGTATGATGCATGTTACCTACCAGGCTAATTTCAGGCATTAATCCACTATGTATACTGGTATCCTTCCTACACACCACCCTCTTACAGACAACCTATGGCCTTTACCTTTAGGCAGCAGCTTTCCGTTTGCTCAGGTGAGTGATAACCCAAATCACCCCCATGGCTCCTTTCACTGAAAACCAAGCCTACATCAATTCAGCATGAGCCCATAAAAATTATCATAATCATTTCTACCCTCTGATATCAGACCATGCTGATATCAATGCATCATTCATATAACGCTCAAATCTGATTCTTCCCCCATGCTGCCAGCCCTGCGTAGTAGTATACATAGTCTAGGCTGGCTAAAGATCACACTCAAGAGTCCAGTAGACGTTGGATCACCTACACCTACCTCAGCCACCACCACCACCTAGATGTAACCATGACTACCGTTGCCATGGACAACAGCATGCTCCCCTAGTAACCTGTAGAGGCTGCAGGTTGTATTGTGGAGGTTGGAGGAGGCAGGAGGTGGAAGGGGCTACTTGTGAACAAATACCACGTGTACGCATTTTGAGCTGTTTCTATTTTCACCCCCTGGAAATCTCAGCGTCCTTTCTACCTCCAGCAAGGCACCTTACTTCACCTGGTGGAAGGTGCTGCTAGCATAGCTTGATATCGCAGACCAACGCAAATTTCCGGCCATTAATTCTGAGAATAATTCATGATAACCTTCACATAGTAGGCCTAGGTTTAATTCATGCCCCATGCAGCTTACTTATACAACTAATATGTATTTAACTAATCAATTAAGTATCCTTTTATTGTGACTGGGCTAGCATGGGGTCTTGCACGGCCATAACTAGTTGTTTTTAGAGGCTGGATTGGGGATGTATTTTAAATATGACCAGCAGACCTATAATTTAATGGGGTGGGAGATATATGACGCTAGACATCAATACCAAAGATGGATTGAGGCTGTAAGGTGACACGATCTCAGGGGATGTGAAAGGCATCTTAACCACTTAAGGACCCTACAGTGTTTTAATTCACTTTGCCGTTTTGTCATGATGCATTGATGGCACCCTGACAAGTCTACTACCCAGGGCTGCGTTCAGGCATCATACTGAATCTATACGGGGTCTATATTCTACTGTTTCCAGGTATTAGTGCATTATCTGTACATGTTCACAGATTGGTCAGTTGATGTGTGCTAATTTATAAACCCTTCAAATGTCATTTATTTCGTTACTGCACTCTGCTCGTTGGTCGTTATGATTGTTGCATTAATGCATTCCGGCAGCTAAAAATATTTTTCTTGGTTTAAGAAAATAAGATAAATTATCTTACGTGGTGGACAAAACTACCAGTTTTAAGAAAATTAAAAATCTTAAAACTGGTAGTTTTGTCCATCAGGTAAGATTATTTGAGTTTCCAAGAAAATTATTTTTGGCTGCAGCAAGTCTGCATCCATGCATCATACTGACGCTACAGGATTGATACACTGCCAAAGACATGACGGCCCAATGCAGTGCTGGTGAGTCCACTCGTCACCCCAGCATTGGTACAGCATGGATGATTATAAGGGAAAATTGATTTTGAGGCATTATATGGCCCTTGAAGGACCAAGGTAAATGTGTATTAGAGAAGGAAAAAAAGCTCAAAAAAAGGAATAGGATCACTGAGATGAGTTTAGTCTGAGATAGAAGTCTAGGATGGGAATTTATCTAAATAAGAGAACCAGTCTTCAGGAGAACTTGAAAGAGGGCGGATTGTGATTGATAAGAGATTCAAATGAAGTCTAATGAAGACAGCAGGGGTAGAGGAAATACGGTAAGAAGAGAATTTACTTGCAGTAGGTTTTAGAGCCGAGGTAAATCCGATTGCAGCTGGAACTAAACGATTTAGTGTGCTCCATAAAGGGGCCAGGATTAAATGACGAAAGAATGTCAGGGGGAGGAGAATCAGAGGAGTGAAAGATGTAAGGAGAGAGGTTTAGTGCACTGGTGTGTGCAGTGATGTATTGTAGGGACTCTGGATGAGGGAGGTAAATGTAAGACCTCTTTTTTTTATTATTTAAATACCCAAGCCCTTTCTCTCTGTTACATCTAAAATATCTACCGTAAAACCTGCATATACGCCGTGGCTTATCGACCATTTCAGAGGCCCACTGTGTCTTCTTGAACTCAGGGTGCGACTTATACGAGGGGTTTTACAAGGAATGACGACCATTTCAGACCACTTGTGCAGCTTATAGTGTTCTCCCAAAGTTTGGATGTGGCTTATACACAGGTGCGACTTATACGCGGGGCTTTACGGTATGTTCCCTGCCAATTTTAAGAAGTGCTCAGACCTCATGGCACATGTACGTGTCCATCCCCCATGTCGATTTTAAGAAATACCTATATCGCCATGGTGAAATTAGTGGTCCAGTTCACCATTCCAGACTGAGGTTTAATTTTCCTTTTTCACCAATTTGCATCTTGAATGGGTAGTCTAGCCTATAGAAAGCACGTTGACAAGTGCAGAGATTGAAAACATTGTTAATTTCCATCTTGGAACCGAACCTGTGACACATGGATATATTTATAACGGGAACTCATTTAAGAAAATCATAGAACGTATCCTTTGGAAATCCTCAAATAATTTGCAATGATGATCATGATCCCTGTTCTGAAAATACTTCAGGTACTACATTTGTTAATACAGTGAGTGTATACGTGTGCAAATTTGCAGTGGGTGAATGGGTTGGTGGAGGGGGGGGGTCAGTATTTTATGCTGGAACTAACGTCACAATCACCCTCTTTTGTGTGCGTATGTCAGATGACCTGACGGAGGCTTCCATGTGAGCTAGCCCCCAAACTGATTTAAGCATCCCTTATAGTGGCCAGACCCCAGACTGCCCATCAATCTGATCCATAGGCTGTACCAAAGAGATTACAACATCCCTTATAGTGGCCAGACCCCAGACTGCCCATCAATCTGATCCATAGGCTGTACCAAAGAGATTATAACATCCCTTATAGTGGCCAGGCCCCAGACTGCCCATCAATCTGATCCATAGGCTGTACCAAAGAGATTATAACATCCCTTATAGTGGCCAGGCCCCAGACTGCCCATCAATCTGATCCATATGCTGTACCAAAGAGATTATAACATCCCTTATAGTGGCCAGACCCCAGACTGATCATCAATCTGATCCATAGGCTGTACCAAAGAGATTATAACATCCCTTATAGTGGCCAGACCCCAGACTACCCATCAATCTGATCCATAGGCTGTACCAAAGAGATTATAACATCCCTTATAGTGGCCAGGCCCCAGACTGCCCATCAATCTGATCCATATGCTGTACCAAAGAGATTATAACATCCCTTATAGTGGCCAGACCCCAGACTGATCATCAATCTGATCCATGATTGATTGATTGAGGTTATTTTTTGTTGGCTAAACAATCTTGGAAATGTAGACGTTTCAAGTGAACCAAGAGAGTAAAGAAGATAGTAATATAGATATGTACACCAGTATAATATAAACAAATAGGTTACGAAAATTCAATTTCCACATGGCTCAACCCTGACATCAACTTAAACCAGGTTCATAGGCTGTACTGGATAAAAACATCCCTTATAGTGGCCAGGCCCCAGACTGTCCATCAATCTGATACATAGGTTGTACCAAATAGATTAAAACATCCCTTATAGTGGCCAGGCCCCAGACTGCCAAACAATCTGCTCTAATAGGTTGTTCTAAAGAGTTTAAATTACATCAGGAACTGATAGCAGCTTTCAGTATAGGTATCAGTTTTACCATAAGAATTCAGCATTGATTGGAGGGAATTGTGCCATTGCTCACGATTCTACCCTGCCTGACCCAATTTATTTTGACATATAGCTTGTTATAGTACAATGTTTTCAGCCATTGATTTTATAACGTGTCTAGAAAAGTATGATAGTAAGGGAGTAATGTATGGGCTAACGGGCACTGAATTGCTTGTATCGTAGGATATCAAACAAGGGGGCATACCTTACTGGCTTTATTACACGATTTATCAATCAATTGCCATAAAATAATTAATAGAATATCAATAAATTCAATTTGAAAAAAGCGTTCACCTCCCCATGGGACTCGAACCCTGCCAAAGGGAAGTGCTCTTTTAAACTGCAATGTAAGGTTATTTCAAAGATTCTGCGATTACCTTCCTTCAAATTGTCCCACAATCCACCTCTGCCTAGTCCATTTTCAAAAATAAATTTGTGAATCATCTTAAAATGCTTTGAAATATGTCTACCGCAAAACCCTGCGTAAAAACTGCACCCATGTATAAGTCTCACCCTGACTTTAGGAGAATGCTATAGGCCACACCAGAGGCCATTACCATAGTCTATGTAAGACACCGCATATATAAGCCCCACCCTGACCTAGGTAAACTCTATAAGCCAGAGTAGACCTATGCTGAAATTTATAGTAGGTGGTCCATAGCTATGCTATCCATCTCGGCTTCACCGATAATTTAGCCGCTGTACATGGCCCTGCAGGCTAATAACAAAATGTCATATCGCTCTTTTTTATTGTCATAGTATCTGACATATTATGTATCATATTAGGTATTAATAACCATTCAATTGCCACATGATGCCCCCGGGCTCATGTTCCTTGGCCGGCATGATGCACCAATGCAGCGCTGGCGAGTCTACCGACTGGCACCACATAGGAAAGTCATGCCGACCCTACAGGAGTGCAACAACCCTGTAGGGTTGGATTGATGCATGGATGTAGCCCTGGCTGGTGGGTTGCTAGTGCTGCATTGTTATATCATTTCTGACTTAAAGCATGAGTCGGGACCTAAAGGGTTCAAAGACCCAAGTATGTTTACTTACTAGGCTTACCTTGTTTACACATATCACAAATCTACTGTAATTTACACTTTAGGCACAGGGTTTTCATTAGAGGATGAAGGCATTGAATTCAGGAATTTAGACTTTTTTTTTTTGTCTCAATTGAGCACAGGTAATATATTTTAAGTGCAGGGGATAACAGGTACTTGAAATGATGCAGCAATGCAGTGCTGGTAAGTAAACTTACCAACACTGCATTGCTGCATTATGATGATAAAGCAACATGAAAGCATCATTCAGCCCTCAAGGGGTTAACTGTGTGGTGATTATGATTGTTGATTGCCGTTGGTTACATTATTCCCAACAAAATGTCTATCGAATGCTAGATTTATTGGTATTGTGGTTCACCAAAAGCGGAATTGGTGACAATGCGTGTTCCCATGTTGGAGCGGATAGGAATGGTCTGCAATAAAGCATGTCGTGCTTAGATTAGCATTGGAACCATGTTTTACGAGTCTCTAAATGAAAGGCCATATTTTGATGCTAGATAGTGGGTTATGATCAATGGATATTGTCGACAACATGCAGTCGTGATAACCATCAAATCACAGTGTCCCTCTGCCAAGCAACCTTTTAATAAGTAGTTATAAAGGTTTCCTCCATTCTGGCCAATTCTATAGAGACCAGGATACGGTATTGAAAGGTGAAATTCATTATAGCTAGTTTTATACTTAGTAAAATACTTGGTAAAGGTTAAATCCCACTTAATTTTTATGGACGCTAAATTTTGTGAATTACAGGAACACTTGCAATTTAGAGCATAATTTTAATGTCAAGTATTTAGTTGAGAATCTATAATCAACAGTGGCAGATTTTTTTCTAACCTTTAGATGATATTGTGATTTTGAGAAATTTCTCTCTCACACTCTATGGCCCACGTGTTTAGAGCCCCACTGTCCATATCCACATCCCCCTCCCAGCTGTCAATTTGGATTCTTATATCGCAAGATATGGGGGTTGGTTTTATCCACTTTGAGCACTCAAAATAGTTCCCAAACTCGATAAGCATGCTATAAGTCCGGCCAATGCATCAAGTCAATCGGTCGGCATGATGCAGCTATAATGTGCTGTCAAGACTGCTTGCCAGCCCTTCATTGGAGCATCATGCCGATCCCCGGCTATGTTAACTCATATATAGGGTCGGCATGATGCTTGAATGAAGCCCTGGCGAGTTACTCGCTAGTGCTGCATTGATGAATCATGGCGACCAATGGGCATGATGTATAATGCATCAGCGGCTCTTAAACAGGTTAAGATCAATTATCACAGATCTATTCTATAGACCAATGCATGTCACAACAATATGAAAAAGAAATGCACTCGTTTTATATGAAGTGTGTTTCGCCCTTGAGAGTATATTGTACAATGCACATTGTCCTATACTATCGAGACCACCAGCTGACTCAAGATGAATGCTCCATTGAATAAGCTAGAGAATGTCCTATTCTCTGTCAAAGAATAGCCAAAAATACAGTGCATTATTATGTTTCTATGTATGCAATAGAAAGACACCTTATCTATATATTCACCCACTGATTATTGTAGCTCACTGACTCCAAAAGTGGAAAATGCCAATCCTCACTAAAATTGTGCTTTTTGATTTTGAATCGAACAGATAGCATTCAGAGGGTTCATGGCTGAATAAGCTCAAGTTACGTCAAACTAGGAAGGACTTGGGCCCAGTAGGCATTGCCTATACTTACGTCTATGTCCGCTATTTCCTCTAATGAAATAACTCTAGGCCCCAAAGTCCTAAGATATGAAACACCTGTAGACATTGTCAAGGTTTCCAAGAAAGCGCAATGATGAAAACTATGTCAGTGTTTTACATTGTAACTCATTGTGGAATAATAAAGGCAGGCAGAGGATCATTGTTTGTTGTGCACACTGGTGCCCATTGTGATAACTGTTGTTGATGCTCATCTCGTCAATATCAGATCAAATACACTGCAAAAATGGTGTTTAGATCCTAAACACAATTCTAAACATATTCTTGCAACGTTTTTGTAATCACATTAATGTCCTAAACATGTTTAGCCAAACAATATGCTTAGCTCAAGTGTTTAGAAATCTAGGTGTTTAGGTTTAAACTTTGTGTTTAGATATCTATGAATTTTTGTGTTTAGATGTTTATGAATTTTTGTGTTTAGATGTCTAAATGCTTTGACGGAGAGTTAGGGTGTGCAGACATGTATACATTTAAAAAAAAGATGTCTTTTGTTTGTTTTCTCATTTACTTGGGGGGGGGGTATTCACATATCAAAGTCTCCAAAGATGTCAGCCACACCTATTTAAGTGTGCAGGTATGTACACACTGCATCAGAATGAGAGACTTGAGAAAGTACAACAGCTTGGCAGGAAGGAAATTGCTTTGTCTATTCCAGAATAACATGAAATAGGTGTAAGTCATTGAGCTTATTGAATATTTCATGCTAATGGTGGTGGTGTAAGGTCAATCTAGTCAACTTTCCATTGCCCTTTCTCTTCTCATGACATTTAAAGAATAGAAACTATAACAAACATGGGGTTTGGGTACATTTGTCACAAAAACTGATTATAATTGTGTAAAGATAGTCCATTCAAAGGTAGTGCTGCTACCTGGTGTGGATTCAACATCCATGTATCTAAACATAATGATGTTTAAATCTAAACACCTACTATTCAACTGTTTAAACTCTAAACATCTAAACATGTTTAGCAAAAATGTTTATGTAGTGAGAATAAAAGTGTTCATTTCCTAAATGTGTAGTCAATGAGACATCTAACTGACCTATGTGTTTAGATTTTAAACGTGTTTAGGCCTAAACACGTTTAAAATCTAAACACCATTTTTGCAGTGTAGGCCTAATGGACGCGAGAGGATGCCCTTTGGTGGAGCACCAGGGATTCAAAAATGAAGGGGAAGGGTTACTTATCGCTCAGAATATCACTCAAAAAATCAAAATATTAATCACCGCGATTTTCGTATGTGAATTTCATACACTGGAATTTGGGGTAAAGGCATTTAGTACCAGGGACAAGAAAACGAACCAAGCAGACGACATTTTACCGAGCCAGGTATGACGCTGGTTCCTGGCATGTCATCACTGCACGGCATTCTTCATTAGTAAACCACGCAAGATACCAGCGCCAAGGCTCAATGCATCATATCCATCGGTTGTCATGATGCAGGAATGCAGCCCTGGTGAGTAACTCACCAGGTGGTTAACCCTTTAAGGGCAGAGCAAAAATTGTTGCCCTAGCCATGGGGACGGCCTCTGAAAAAAGTATAGTTCCTAGAGGACGAGCCTATTTTCAATTCCTATACTAATCCTATATAACTGGCATCGACTATAGTCGACGCTAGGCCTGCCATGGTGTCGACTATAGTCGATGCTAGGCCAGCCATGGTGTTGACTATAGTCGATGCTAGCCCTCAATGGGTTAATTCATAACTTTGAAAGACTATTCTTTCATTGAAATGATCAGAGTGACATGGTCTTTTCATGATGAGAATAATAATTTCATTGAAACAAAAGTCTTTCATGAAAATCCTTTACAATTTTCATGGTATGAATCAATACAACATGTTGTGAAAACGATCCAGAGTTTTTTTCTCACAAACCTGATCGTTTTCAAACAAAATCCATGTCTTATAGTTCTTTAACTTATGAATTGCCATCCAGGGCATTATAATGCCTCAGAATATAATTGCAATTATGCATCATGCCGACCCTTATGGGGGTAATATAATAGGATGCATGATGCACCAATGCAATGTAATATAGCGACTCCCCAGCACTACTTTGGTGTATGGTGGCGACCATGAAAAATAAATTCTGATGCATTATAAGTCCCTCAAATCACTAAGGGAATAATTTGCAGACGATTTGGATTACTTATAAAGATAGAATAAACAGCATGTTAGTGACCATTTCAAGAGCTAAGGTCATACTCACGGCAAGAAAACCACATGTACCACACATGTAGAGGGAACAAAAAGATGAAACCAAGACCCTTCTAATATGTGCCAGGGAAGCCCAGATAGAATAAGTGGAAAATGAATCCTGAAGTGATATACCATGTAAATTTTTAAAGGGTTATATAAACATCCCCCTCCCACCCCTCTACAAGTCCCCCCTCGTCACAAGTCTCATTATTCAGTACCTATTGCAGGGTAAAATGCACCCCGCTCATCTCAGCGGCAGTAGCAGCTGTCACCACTAAGGGCGGCTGATATGATTTATATAGGAACTGTTATTATTGGTGTAGTGGTGGGGAGAGCCTCATTAGGACCAAACTCCTGCAGTTCTCTGCAACACTAGATAACTGTTGGCAGATCTATAAAACATTACGGCTGAATCCCACTCGGCTTCCAAAATCGCTGGCTCTCTGTGCCTCTCTCGCTGTGTGTGTGTGTGTGTGTGTCTCTCTCTCTCTCTCTCTCTCTGTCTGCCTCTCCTTCTCTGTCTCTGTCTGTCTGTCTCTGTCTGTCTGTCTCTGTCTCTGTCTCCCGCTCTGTCTCCCTCTCTGTCTCTGTCTCTCTCGTTCTCTGTCTGTCTGTCTGTCTCTGTCTCTGTCTCTGTCTCTGTCTCTCTCTGTCTCTCTCTCTCTGTCTCTCTCTCTCTCTCTCTCTCTCTCTCTCTCTCTCTTAGTCCCGTTTGGGCATTAATTCGTAGATGCTGGATGGATTGTGAATTTAGTCAATAGCCCTTGTGCTCCAGACCTAAGTGGGACCTCTATAACGCAAAAGAATATCTTAAGCCAATATCGTCCAGTGGGATTTCTCCTTTAGGGTGCTGCTTGGTATATCATACACCAATGCAGCATCGGTCAATAGATAATCAGCACTGCACTAGTGCATCATGTAGTTCTCCAGGAACTCATAAATCCCAAAGGGTTGGAAATGCATGAATGCAACAGGGGGGTTATTTGCCAAGGCTGAAGTCGAACACCATCATGCATTAAAAGGCTTTTAACTTTAAATGGCTAGAAATCTGGTCCTGCTGAGACCCCGTTGTAGTTATGCACATACCTAATACGTAGTCCAATCTATCCCTGATGTCTTTTTGGTATAGGTAGTATCCATGTATACCAGTAAAATAAACAGCCTCCTCTTAAAACCACAAAACTGATCCCTTTATAAGCCTGCAGGATTTTATATTCACGCCCACACACCACACGCTGATTACATTTCCAGGGTCAATTCCATGAAATTTGAGCACGTCCAGAGAATCTACCAGGCATCCCAACCGGAGGGTATTGCTCTTATGGAAAAAGGTAGTTTCTCCTATATAAGAAGTGCCTCATCTGCAGCAGTCTCTTTTTTTGTTTGTTGCACATATGTGGCCAAAAACAACAGCACTTGAAAGAGAGTGTGACAAAAGTAGGTATCTCATAGTGCAGCACACACTATTTTTTAAGCAAGGCAGTGCCTTTTCAGACTTATATTGTGAGTGGAAGTTGAATGGTGGAGCAGAGCTTCCTTCTTTGGGAAAGAGGGCACCTACTCCAAGCTCTATTTAGCATATGTGCAACACCCTCCTGAATGTGCAGTGGATCACCATATTTGAGAGGCTGGAAGTAGGGTCATTCTTCCCCATGAAGCCCAAAAAGCAGTACGGTAAAGCAACTTACTATAAGTAATCGCTGTTAAAATAACATTGAAATCCTTGAATCCAGGTTGGCGAAGAACCATAATTATTGTAATAGTCTCTTTTTTCACATTGCAGGCAAGCATAGAGGATATCCCATAACAGGTACATGGGGTATCCTATCGCAAATGTCCTGCCCCGAGCAGGTAAAACTCCAAGTTTCGAGTTTTAAACTCCCCCTCACATAATTCTTTAATAAATGACGACAATACAAAAGTTACTGTTATAAATGTATGACCGCAATACAATTAGGTTCTTCCTATTGTTATTGCATGCATTGCTGTAAATATCATCAGGCTGCTTCTCCTGTAGACAACAAACCACTTAATGCAATTTGCCGCCAGAGGCAAGGAGTAACAAGAGACATTAAGCTCTATTATTGACGAGAAAAACATCTACTTCCCAGCAGGAAAAGACTAAATACATCTGTATGATGTAGGGAATACTGGATTTGGATTTGGATTGAATGGAGCCCCAGACAACAGTACAATGACACAGCGTATTATGATGAATCTCACTGAAAAAAAAAGTGGTGAAAACCTTGGCCCAAGGTTGCCAGAGAACCGCCATAATTTTTACAGCACTTTTTTGCAGTGTGTTTAGAGAGGTGTGACCTTGTGTACCCTCCTGCAGTGTTTACCTGGTTTCACACTCTGAAGGAAGGAACTCCAGGTGGTCCAGCATGGTGTAAGATAACAACACTATCTGTTGCCTGTCAGTAGTATACATGGATATGTGGTTGCAATGCTTTCCCGTTTTACCTAATCTGTACACAAATATAGAATTTTCCTATCTGATTTTGTCTGGCATGGTGAGTAGAGACTATGTTCTAACCAAATTGGAGTTTGTACATCCGAAAATGAGTTTTTCTTCTAGCTTTTATCTGAATTTGCTCCAAACTGTGGCCATTCCAACAATAGACTTGAAATTTATGAATAGAGGAGGTTAAATGTATGTGATTATGATTTAGCAAAATCAAAAAGCCGTGAAATCTAGGAGGCACTAAAGACGTTCATCCAAGGTAGAAAGCAGGACCAGTTGAAAAATTCTGAATTACGTAGGCCTAGAATAAGCCAAAGAGCAGCTCAGGTAAGGTTGAGCTGCTCACACAGTAGACTGGCGGCCACGGGCGTGGACTGGTTACCAGGTTTAGTCTGTGTAGGTGTTATCCATATATATGCTATAGAAGGGTGAGAAACTAAAGGGAACAGTGCTGCCCTCTGGTGCTTTTATTTGCTATGCACAGACCTTGATTACAGAGGTGAGTGGTGACTTTGCCAAAGTAACCCCTCACCTCCGTAATCAAGGTCTGTGCATAGCAAATAAAGGCACCAGAGGGCAGCACTGTTCCCATTAGTTTCTCACCCTTCTATAGCATATGGGTAACACCTACAAAGACTAAACCTGGTAACCAGTCCACGCCCATGCTGGCGGCAGTCCCTGAGCTCTCCTCCCAAAGCCACTATACCCCCCATGCCTCTCCTCCTCTGGCTGCTGTGCATAGATTCACTAAAATTGATTCACTAGAAATGTTTTTAATTTCATTTTCCCACCGTATTTCAATTCTCTCATATCAATATCTATGGACTTGAGCAAGTCTACTCACACAGGTGTGGCAGTTATATCATTATGTGCCATGGCTCCCCAGGAGCAGGAATATCCAATACTACCATGCTGTGTCTAAGGGCCGCAAACTGTTTTAATTTGCCTTGCCCACTTCTTAGGCAAAAAAAAAAAAGTTGTGTTTCAGGTAACATGCTGAAAAATATTTGGTAGGGTAGGTCGGATTTTTTTGGACTTTTTTCTTTAAATTGGTTCTGTGACTCATCCCTCGAGCTGGCGACTCATGAGTCATGCGGATGACTCATGAATGACTTAATCGCCTAAAAAAATTGAACAATTTTTCTCAGAATTAACGAAATTGTCATTAGGAGTCTACCTGAGGTAGACTCCTAATGAGTTTCTGCTTGTCTACCTAGGGTAAAGTCTCAGTCGAACAACGGCGGACCTGCCTGTGTTATCCTTCACCCCCATAGGTACCCATATCTGAGGGTTTTTCACTCAAACCCTCTTCTTAAAGATATCTGAAGCCCAAAAAGAATTCCGGCGAGGGTGTCATACTTCCATTTATTATGTGGTACCTGGCCCTTTCATGGCCACATAATTAATTAGTGTTTCAATGGAACATGCCCATATGTCATCACGATGCATGAATGCAGCCCTGGCAGATAACTCGCCAGTGCTGCATGTATCCATGCAGTATGCAGACCCAACGGTTAAGCCACCCTCATAATTTGGTCAAAGGGTGTTCATGGTGCACCGATGCAGTGCTGGCGAGTCGACCTCCCAGTAATGCATAAGTGCATCAGGACGACCAGTAACCATGAACCTGGTCACATAATTATATGTTCTACCATAGCTGTGTGGAGCTGGGCAGGTTGATCCCATTGAACCCTATGTTAACCTGAATGAGGCACTGGGCAGGTGATCTGCTGGATCACCGCCTAGTTCTAGGCCTACTCTCAAAGTCTAGCCTCCCTGTTTAGTGTATAAATGAATCTCATCTTATATCTAATTCTAAAAGAAGGGCCCACTGTAAAGAATGATCAAGTTATATAGTACTATGAGAGGGTGCTATCCATTCCTTCCTATTAACCAGTGTTAACAGGGAATGGAACATAATAGCCTAGCCCTAGTATAGTACTACTAATAGTCGAGGCGTTCAGAGTACGGCCGAGGGATCAATGCTAGTTTGTAAGGCCACCCCCTATTGGTCCTCCCCATGTGGGTCAATGTTGATCCCCAAGTCAACTTACTATACTCCCAAGCATAGTTATAAGGACTGGTACCTAGCCAGACCATGCTGGGGTGGAAGGGGGTTGAGGCTACCAGCTCAGGTGGTGTAGTTAGCGTTCGAGGTCACCCCTACCCATAATGCACTGGGTATACCTAGAAAACCGTACCCCCAACGCCTCGCGTAGTACTACTACAGGCAGGAGTGTAGGTAAACAACCCCTATACCAGGTCAGCCTTACACTTGACTCAGTATTGGGTCACTAGCTTGTCATACTACCTGACCTTTGTGATTTTGTATGTTTTTTACAGGACTGGCATTAGAGGTTTTTTTTAACAAAGTGGGGGGGGGGGGGAAACTTGGAAGGCTATGGTAGAACACTGATCACTCCCTGTGTGTCGGGGTTGGGCCGGGGATCACTGGCCTCAGCCCTGTGGGTCTTGGCCAGTGATCCCCTGGCCCAACCCCTCAACACATGGTAGTGATCAGTTAGACCCTTAATGGGTTAAAATGATGAAGTACTATCCATGGGAGGGAGGAGTACGGTATGATGTCATCGGATTCACTCTGCCTCTTCATTAGTGTAATGGGGCCACTTTGTGGATTGAGATTGAGTCCTCCACATTCTGCTCATACACACCCTAAAAGATAACTGTTGAATTAACTAGGAATCCTTCTAAACTGTCCAGTGAACCACTGTAATTGCCCTTCAGTGTAGCAATGTAATTGTAACAAGGAATCCCCAATCAACAACATGTATAATAAAGCATTGTGCTACAAAGGATCTCAGTGAGAATAATGGTGAAAGCTTTTGTCCCAATGGTGCCAAAGAGATATCATCATTTCGACAGCTTTTCTTTTTTAGAGTGAAGACATGGAAATATGGATGAGGGATAATGGTAGCACAATCTCTCCACAAAGTAGTGGTGCACAAACAAGTAAGCTGTGTGTAGAGATTATTGATGAGCAAAACAGCAGGGGAATTCTTCTTGATGACTACCCTGTAAATATTTACTGAATTATACCTGGACTGAGTGTGAAGAATTATTCCAAGAGTGCCAACATAAATGTCAAATTGTGTGTCCTTTTAAGGTGCATGCATGGTTATAAAAATATGCTTGTTTCAAATATTCATGATAATATTCACATTCTATATTCACTCACAAAAAGAAAACAACAACACTGCCATAACATGAGTCCCTATAGTGGCCATAGAATGTACACATAATGGATTGTTGGTCGGCCGCTGGTACTGGACAGCCTCAGCCGGTGAATTCTCTAGTAGGCCGGCCACCAGCACCTCCCGGGACCCCAGAGGTAATGGCGCCGTATAGCCATGAATATTTAACTGCCCTGGACTGGGGATGGTCAATGTAGGGAATGCACTGTTAAAAAATCCGTAGATTTTACAAAGTATCATTGTTAAAAAATTCCGTAGATTTTACAAAGTATCATTGTTAAATTTTACGGTATTTCAGCGTTATTTTTATTACAATGAAACACCGTCAGTATAGCTAGCTAGGTACACAGGACCATATATATATGTAGGGTAGATTGACCATGAGCCGTCCACACATTTTGAGACTTTTACCCCACACGTCATTGTGCTGGACTGGGGATGGACAATGTAGCGAATGGGCTAGGTAGGTACACAGGACCGTCCACATGTATCTTGAGACGTCCAAGGTATGTCTGGACGGCCACTAGTTGGTATACCTGTAGCCGACCACCCCACCTCGAAACATGTAATCTTCACAATTCATGGTTATGGATTGGGGTTTCTACAAGGTCTTCCTTAATGAGAGGTACAATGGGCCTTAACATCCCCTCAATTGGATGTTACCTTTACTGATTTGTGGATGTACAGATTGAGGAGACGTGTAACTGAGGGAGTCCACAGGACTTGGATGGGCTGTGCACCTGCTAGCTTGGGCGAGTCATGGATGGTCTACCCTATATGTCACCGTCCACATGGTGGGAATGTGGAATGAGGAATCAGGTGATGGGTAAATGTGTACAGGACACATTCATGGTAATATTCCCAGGGCACCACCCAGAATATAGACAGAAATTTACAAGAATCTGCCCAATTTGATAGCTTCTTCATGAGTTGGTTCATGGGCCGTATTTCCCGTGGCAGACCCATGGGCAATATATAATGGAGTGTAAATCAATGGCCAACATGAAAGAAGCCCTTTGAGGTTGGATAACTACCCCTTTGTATAGTCTACCATAGGTAGACCCTATACAGTGCTAGAGTGCCCCAGGTGGATATTACCATCACGTATGCCTCCCACATGTTGCACCATAAGGGGAAACATGCCTCAAGGGACGTCTAGGGAGAGGATGGCGGCTACAGGTGGAAGTATCGGGGTGTATGTGGGGGTTATCTATCTCATTTATGGATGTAGGGGTGGGTAGCCCCTGACTCGGACCACATGACTGGTTTAGACCATAGACGTAAATACACCCTCCTCTCTAGGTTTATGTTTAGACCTACCGCTCCACAAAAAGGGCTTTCACAAATGACATTCAGACAGCTTATTTTCTCAAACTATGAGTACAATGACAAGAGTTAGAGACGACTCGTCAATTAATCACTTTCAATTTTTTCTACATGAATTCATTCTAGGTAGGTGACTTAAGGTACCAACAAGCTAATGATCGAGTTAGGGGCAACCTACCCCATATGCCTTTGTGTTGAATAGCATCCCAGCAAATTGTCGTCATCTGTCGCCATGATTGGTCATCAATGGTGACTCCTTTTTGAGTGATAACTCATTCCGTCATCTTTCGCCACTGCGTGTTAGACTCACATGGCATAGCAATTGCTATTCCTGGTGATCTTGTGCTATAACGACGTTGTGTTCCATCTAGTGACATGTGTGAGCCACTTCACACAGGTTGACGAGGACTCACAACAATTTGCTGGGATGGAGGGCCCAACAGCGGGTAATATAGATTATAGTCTACATACAAATTTTACAAATTGAAAATTTGACTATTGACATGCCAGAGGTGAATAGAAATATCATTGCAATGAGGATAAAAAAAATCTGTAGCTAAGGTGTAGTATGTACCTGACTATAGGCTCAGGTGGCATACCGTGCTGCTTTATTTAGTTACTTAACATCAAAACTTTTGTCCTTGTATTGACATGTAGCATGTTGACATTCGCTGTGTTGGTTATCTTCTGCAGGTAGATAAAAGGTATACCGGTTTATCCTAGAACATGGGTCAGGTCATCAGAAAGTGTAAGATTTTGCCCTTAAAGGCCCTGAAAAACTAATTTTTTAATTACTTTATATAACCTTAACAAAATTGTCAAGGTACATCTCCTCAGCTCAGAAGACCAAAAAATACCGATCTAGGCCATCTGGTTCCATTTTTATTGCTTGTTTTGTGACATGTAACGTCCGGTACCAAAATAATGAAATATGGAGGTAATTGAAGTTGTTCTCAGTAATATAAGAATGTCCCATTATGCATAACAAACACATGAAATAACAAGGCCAATATGTCTATTATTGACTTCAATTAAAGAATGGAACAAAATTTGAGTTATGCATGCATAGTAGACTGCCTCCTACATGATGATAAAAGTTACATAACGTCCGGTACTTTTATCAGAATTATTTCATATAAGCTGCTCTCATATGGAGACAAATGCTGGTAGACACACAATTTCTTCACCAAAGTAGGGGATGGCAGGGCCCTTCATATGGGTAATAACAAAGATTTTGAAACTTCATTTTTTCCATGTTTTATAACCTATTTAGATTTAGGTACCGGACGTTACAAATTACAGATTTCCATTTTGAAAGACACATCATTAAAGACTCACACTTAGTAACATGTCCAAACCTCATGGAAATGATACCTATGATCATATACAATACAAAAAATAACTTTGGGATACTCTATAGTGTTCTTTATTCAATACAGGACACTTGTAGAAAATACAAAAAGTATAAAAAAGAACAAATTTGCCCGTTTTTTCACTTCGGCAGGCTATAGGTCCTAAAGTTTTTGATGGATGACCACAAATCTACATTTTTCTGATAGCCCTAAGTGTTCTCTATCAAACGAGTCTATATAAGACAGGATTGGTTCACAACTTCTTTCTCCAGAGCCATAAAAATCCAAAATGACCCAAAAACACAAAATCTACTGCTTTCTGGCGACCTGACCCACATATATTAATTATGGCTATTACTGAGCATAGCAAAGGATGAATAGGGACATGGTTCATTCAACTGATGTCTTACAGCTTTGATGTAACACCCTTAATCGCATATGCCAAGTACTAATGCATAGAGCATATAGATCAATGGGGTCCCTGCTAGGGGGTTGTCATCTAAATTCTTAAATGACAAAACATATAAGAGTCTGTAGATTAGCAGTAGGCACCGCCATCCAAATAGCCAATGCAAAAACTAATTTTACTAGGGCTGTGATCAACCAGCGACTAATCCCCTGGACTAATTGAAAAAAAAACTGTTTGCATGAACAGACTTTGGGTCTATATCTAGACATGTAGGTATAAAAATAAAATAAAAAAACAGCCCTTTGCTGTTGGATAACTACCCTTTTATATAGTCTACCATAGGTGAATTCTATACAGTGTGAGAGTGCCGCAGGTGGTTATCCACATCATGTATGCCTCCTCCATGTTGCACCATTAGGGGGAACATGCCCAAAGGGGCGTCTATAGGGAGGGGATGCCGGCTACAGGTGGAAGCATGAGGGTGTTTATGGGGGGTTATCTACTTCATATATGGAATTGTAGTATATGGCTATAGGGTGGGCAGCCCCTGACTCAACCACATGACTGTTTGAGACCTATGATCGACCACTCGACAAATCATTCAAACAGCTTATTTTCACAAACTATGAGTATGATGATAAGAGTTAGATAGTGCTTGTCAATTCACTATTTTAAAATTGTCTACATGAATTCATTCTAGGTAGGTGGCTAAAGGTATGAACAAGCTAATGATCAGGCAACCTACCCCATAATTTATGCCTTTGTCGTTAGTTGCATGGAGGGTCCAGTGAGGGATGGTATAATCATTTAGAAGTAAATGTAAAATTTACAAATTGAAAACAAAATTTGATAGCAACCCTTGCCATGTCAGAGGTTAATAGAAATATCATTGCAATGAAGATTGAAAAGGCTAACCTGTAGCTAAGGTGTAGTATGTGCATGACTAGGCTCAGGTGGCGTATCTTGTTGCTTTATTTAGTTACATAACATGAAAAACGCTGTCCTTGTATTGACGTGCATGGTCCCATGTTGACATTGCCTGTGTTTGGTTACCATCTTCTGCGGGTAGATAAAAGGTATGCGGGGTTATCCCAGAACATAATTAAACGTGGCTATTACTGACCATAACAAGGGATAGACAGCGTTGATGTATACGCCCTTAACCACATTATGTAGGCCTATGTACTAGTGCCTAGACCGTATACGTGTCGATCGATGGGGTCTCTAACAAAGGGCTGTCATCTAGATTCTTAAATGACAAAAAGATGTTAGGGTCTGTAGATTAGCAGTTGCAACAACTATTAAATTTTACAAGGACTGTGATCAACCAGGGACTATAAAAAGCTGGCCATAGCCATGGACTAATTGAAAACAAAAAAGACTGTTTGCATGAACAGAGTTTGGGCCTATATCTATACCTGTAGGCATAAAAAAAAATACCATGTATATATATATATATATATATATATATATATATATATATATATATATATATATGTGTGTGTGTGTGTGTGTGTGTGTGTGTGTGTGTGTGTGTGTGTGTGTGTGTATATATATATATATATATATATATATATATATATATGAATAGGGAAAAAGGATAGAAAGAAAAACAAAGATAATATTAGTTTGGTGAGCAGCTCTGTCTGGTGATTAAATTTTAGGCTAATAGGTCCCTCAGTAGTTACACTCGCACCAGGGGCTGTGTCACCCCTATTATCGCCCACCACCGTGACGTCACGACATGCTCTCTACCGACCCTAAATCGAATTACTCGGCGGATACTTCCACATCTGCTCTTGAGGGAGAGGGAGGGACAGGCGAGATAGTGAGTCAAAAAGGGAGCAATTAACTAGGCAGTCAGCGGGACAGATTGCAGAAATTTGCGAGCAATGAAGCATGCAATATGAAGCATTTCTTGTCGCTGGCAGATGGGTTCAATTTGGTGCAGTGAGGTGGGCATCATTGCTGCTAGCCACTCTCCCAACAGATGTTGCAGCTCTGTCCATTGAGTGCGAATCACTGTAGAAATGCTCATAGCACTCAAATTGAAATATACAATAGGGGACTTGATTTTCCGGTGCCCGGTAAATCGATGCCAAGGGATGGATGTTTGACTGACCCTTAGTGTGTATTACAGCAGGACGGCGGACCCAGTCCACCGGCGGACAACCTTTATCAACCAATAGGCAGTGGAAGGTGAGGATGTCAAGCATGCTGTTGCCATTCATTGAGACGAAAAGTCCCATAACTACGGCAACGGTCCGACGTCGGCACACCAGATGCCGGGGACAAAGTGGTGCTCTGCGCTTTGCGATCCCTGTCATGTACCATAATAAAGATGCTACACTGGAGCCCTGCTCATATTTCAAATAGCTACCACGGCCATAAGAATGCCCCAATCCCTTCTTAATTGTGGGATGATTATCTTCTCTGCCATTGCTTTCTATTCTCCTATTGAATGTCCTTTGAGTCTTAACATACATAAGGAATTTGAACTTTTAATGGTGGACATAGTGCTGACGCACACAAATCTGTCCCCCGCACAATATGGCGCGGTCCGTGCGCACGTGACACGTAACCCTGGCGACGTCCTTGGCATCGTGGTTACCGTCCGCACGAATAGTGTAGTGGTGAACATACTGAACTTGAAAGTCAGAGACCCGGGTTCAAGTCCCATTAGTCCTTGGTATTTTCATCGACCCTTTCACTGGAAGGGCCATCAGACGATCCCAGCAACTGGATTCCATAAACTCACAGGGCTGATATGATACAGAATGTGTATGCTTCCACCTGACAGTACTGTACTTGCAGCAGGGCCCTTGCCCAGTGGCGCCCCCGCGCCCCCCCCCCCTTTTTTTTGCTAGTACTTAAGAGTTTATCTTGAACCTCAAAATTTGCCCAAAAAAGGGGTTGCGCCCCCTACTTTTGGGAATGAAGGAATCCTCGTCCAAAGTTGCCAGAGATCCATTGTTATTTCACAAAGATTCCTTGTGCCACCATTCTGTCACCTGGGGTAAAAACTATACTGGCTCACTACAAAATGATTACAGTGATTCACTGTTCAGTATTTATGAGGACCCCTGGTAGATTCATTTTTTTGGAGTTGCAAGCCGCGTAAGCGGCCAGGAGCGTAGCGACCGTGCAACTCCATCATGTTTTTCAGTTTGCCTAGGACATCACTAGTGACATCATACAGCCGCCGTGACATCATCCGTGACATCATCCGTGGCAACTCCTATCAGTGGTCCTTGCCACATTTTTCTTGTTTTACAGTGCAGGGGACTGGATTTCTCCACACCCAGTAGATCGACCCCCATATGATGGGTCATGAGGTAATCACTGTCAGTGTGTATCATGCCAATCCACAGGGTATGTGGAAGGTGAGGATGTCAGGTATAGAGCCATGGTGAAGTGATGAGCATGCTCAACTTGAGAGTCAGATCTAGGTTCAAGTCCCAGAGGTCAGTGATGTTTTCATAGACCTTAACATTATATCATTTCAAACCAATCATCTATTTAGGGGAACATGTAAAGACCAACTGCAGTGGGTTAAAGACATGGCGGCCTTAGTAATTTCATAAAAATGAATTACAGTATCTGAGTTTTGTGTAGGTAGAAGTTGGTGTGTGGTATCCATGGGCAGGAAAGTGGCACACTTTTCCCACCTTCATCCTTTGAAGATCTCTATAGTTTGAGCAGAGATACATTTATATCAGCTGGAAGAGTGACTGCTCCCATCGCCTACAAGCAGATGGCACCCCTAACTCTCCCAACCAATAAGCGTACATGCCCGGAGGTTGTAATTACAGTTCTGCTGTCTGTTCTCTGAATCGAACCATGCTGTTTTATAATGGTCCTGAATACTTAGTTCTCGGATTGGGATTGGTCTCTATTATAAGGCCTTAGTATAGACGCCCAGTGGGGCCACCATTGCTTGATAAGCACTAATAACAGCCAGCCTGTTGGGGACCAGTTGCTATAGGACTCCGTATGGAGGCCTAGTGGAACGGCCATTGCTTGATCCGGCACCCATCGCGATAAGCACTGATAAGAACCAGCAAGATGGGTACCAGGTGTTACATAATGTATCCACAAAATTCTGCAGTGAATACAGGGAATTATCTGATTGGTTAATAAAGCATGCCGTGTCAACCCTATAGGAGTCTACACCAATTTCCAGTGAGTCCACAATTATGAACTTCGCTGGTTCTTCTAAAAGTGAACTCACTGAAATATTAAATAATTTATGTTTGATTGGAGTTTATGTCACATGAGTCTGCAGTGCATTGTTCTAGTCTCTAAGCATTGCAGTCATTGAAGTAGGCCTATAAATGTTAACTACATCAAATAAAACCCCAGGCCTCCATAGTAAGGCTGAGGAGTCCATCTCTTCGCCAGCACTCCGTTTGCACATCATGCAATGGCAAACATTTGAAATTCTATTGACCTCAGACAGTTACCATGATGCCCTTTCCATGATTCCTGAATCATGATAACCAATAGACATGATGCATTAATGCACCATATAACCCTGAAGGAACTAAAACACTACCGGTGTGTATCCCTAACCCAGTATTTAGCCCTTGAATAACCAAAGCACTATTTGGTCCTTAAAAAAACTAAAGCACTATGGCAGCCTTAAGGTATTAAAGCACTGTATAGACCTTGGAGGAGTGAAGCCCATCACTAACAGCGGTGTAGTGTTAAGGGTCATGCTGAGCTCTTTGTGTTAGTGCCGGGCCATCTAAGGACATGTAAGGTGATGGTCTGGATGCCAGCTGCCATGTCAAATCACTAACCCTTTAACTACTGCAAATACATGGCTGTATCATGCCCACTGGTCGGCATGATGCACCAATGAAGTGCTGGCGAGTCATTGGTGCATCATGCCAATCCTCCGGGGATATGACGTGGCCCTCAGGTTGGTATGATGTATGATTGTAGGCCTAGAATAGAACTCACCAGGGATACATTGATGAGCATGTTACGTGCATACCCGGCTCTTATGACTAGACCAGGAGCTCCTCCAAATAGGATGAATTGTCGACAACAGATCCTAGAGCCTATTCCCAACCTGCTATATAGCATGGGGCTTCACAATTCATCGTGTGTCCTTTACAGACGCTGAAATATAGAATAGCTAGATACCAATCTGAAAAAAAATCTGAAATCCGACAAATTCATGAAAACTTACAGGTATGGAGCCAGTATGCTGTTCTACTAATCTGACAACCTTGACTTTTGTTTCATTAGACGTTTCCAACCGCACGTCATGCCCTATCAGGCCACTAAAAAGACAGGATATTTCACCGCATAGCTTCTATTGTGAACCAATCTTTTCATGATGGTGGTTGTAGAGGGGAGGGGGCCCTGGGTTGGGGGTCGTTTCCGCACCACCTTCCGACCGTCCACGTGCATCTTTATTCTTCCATTGTACATGCACTCAGGTGACGAGACAACGGTTCTCGGTAAGGCTGAATGGGAATGTCTGAATAGTGCGTGTGCCATCTTTCCTGTTTCCATCCAAAATTCAGTGAAACCAAATATCAGGAGAGTAGAGTACCGTAATGATGTGGGCCTTAATCTATATGTACAAAAAAAGCATTCCTTCAATAAATAATTCATGAGCGGACCATTAACTGCGGCTTTCTGACTGATAAATCCCACTAAAAGCACAGGACCGAAATGTCTCTCTCTTTTGAGTGTATTTGCCTTTCTCTCTCTGTCTCATTGTGTCTCTTTGACTGCCTAAATGCCTCTATCTCTCTCAATGTATCTGTCTTTGTCTGTCTCTGAATTGAAAGTGTAATGCCATTACACAAAGCCATGTGATGCTAGCACGATGAATTTTCAACCAGTGAATTAATCCATATTCACTGCGGAATCTTACGGGGCAACCTGTACCTGTGTCACAGTAGTATTCCGCCCCAGTAAACCTAGGACAGCTAAATAGTCCCAACTAAAAACAGTGTTTTGCTTGGTATAATCAGTGCCAGGGGACCTTATTTTTATCGCAGATTAATAATTTTGGTACCAGAAGAAAGGTAACGATTTGGGGGGAAAAAGTTGCAAAAATTTTTTGGTCACCATGGAAACCTATTGTGTCAGAGAGGGGTCCAAGGTCACATTTGTGACTTGTCAGGGGTGCCTGTATCATGTAATTTATTCAACATGGTGGTTTCCATGGCAACTGGTGCAAAAACGGATCTGACTCCGTTATGGTTGACCATGCTAAAAAAATCAAGAATGACTTCAGCTTTAATTTAAGCCTTTATTTATGAACGCCATCAAATTAGAACCCGATTGACGCCAGTTTTATGGTGGAAGATGGGGGGAAAATCAGAACGTCCTTGGTCCTATTAGTACCGTGACACCTTAACTGGGTGGCTGGGTGGGGTGATTTTGGCCACATTTTGGGCTCTTGTAAGGACTCAATCCAAACTGGATGAATTTTTTGTATTAAAATAGCTAAATTAAGTGTAGGAGAAGCTATTATGGTCATTTTTTCTTTGAATTTGTCTGGGATTTGCGTATAATTGACCTTTTTTCGCTCCAGATGGGGCAGTTGGGGCTACTTGGCACAGAAAGTGGTTCCAGGGCTCCTCCATAAAAATTACCTTGAAAGCCTCTAGAAATGCTAATAAATAGCACAAATTATGCTTCTTCTATTCAAAACATATGGAATATTCCTTTGAAAATAGGATTTTAGTCAAACCTCAGAATTTTTAATTGTGTAGTCAAGCGTTGCTAGGGAAAATAAACAGCCATCATTCAAAAAATACCACATTTTGCGCCAAATCATGCAGATTTTGGCCTAGTTTTGGGGACATTGCCCTTGTTTTGATTACTCTGATGCTTTTAGGTATTAGATGGGATCTTAGCCAGTTATACATTATTGTTGTCAATGTGTTAAGGCATCATATGAGGGTAGTTTGCCATAACAAAGTCAGATCCAATTTTTCGGTAGAGCAAGCCAAAGAAAGGTCCCTGTTTTTAACCCCTAAAATACAAAAAATTGACCCCTGAGGGACCCCTCACCCATATTTCAATAGGCTCCATGGTCATAAATATACAAATTTTCCATGTAAAAAGTTGAGATTCATGTCAGGGAGGTAAATATCTTTATTTCTGGGCAAACTATATATTGTCGGAAAAAATGACCCCACCTGTTAAGGTGTCACAGTAGTATTCCGCCCCAGTAAACCTAGGACAGCTAAATAGTCCCAACTAAAAACAGTGTTTTGCTTGGTATAATCAGTGCCAGGGGACCTTATTTTTATCGCAGATTAATAATTTTGGTACCAGAAGAAAGGTAACGATTTGGGGGGAAAAAGTTGCAAAAATTTTTTGGTCACCATGGAAACCTATTGTGTCAGAGAGGGGTCCAAGGTCACATTTGTGACTTGTCAGGGGTGCCTGTATCATGTAATTTATTCAACATGGTGGTTTCCATGGCAACTGGTGCAAAAACGGATCTGACTCCGTTATGGTTGACCATGCTAAAAAAATCAAGAATGACTTCAGCTTTAATTTAAGCCTTTATTTATGAACGCCATCAAATTAGAACCCGATTGACGCCAGTTTTATGGTGGAAGATGGGGGGAAAATCAGAACGTCCTTGGTCCTATTAGTACCGTGACACCACCTGATAGCTCTTATCAGTGATAACTCGCTGGAAACCAGTTCCAGCAGTGGCTGCGCCAGAGATAATTCACTAGAAAACAGCTCCACGTTGACAGTGCCCAGTTGACATTCCGGAAACACATGTACATACCCAGTCAACAAAAAAACGTTGCCAAATGTTTCAGAACGTTGCCCTATGGCTTTTTATCATGGCAAAACGTTTTAAAACGTTTAAAACGGGGTTTTGACGTTAAATAACGTGTTTTTTTTTGTTGACTAGGTAAAGGGAGACACACTGTGATTAAGTAGTATATACAAATGTAGACATTCGCCAGGCAAGTACCACCAACTACGCAGTAAAGTAGCTCAGCTTTTGTGGAATGAGTCGATGGCTCCACTTACAAAGTAAATATATCTCAATCGTTTAGGGTCAGCATGGTACCTCCAGGATGATGCTCATTGATCGCCATGATGAACACATGAAGTGCTGGCGAGTCCATCTTCAGTGTATCACGCCGACCCCTTGAGACCATATCTTGCTTTAATAACGTGTACGTTGTTTGGGAACATGAAAACATTGTAAATGACAAACTCTGTAGAAGCTGTTACCATATTTGACTTACTACTTATTAACAACTTTTAACACTGCATATATAGGGGTCATATAGTCTCTTTGTTGTCATGATGCACCGATGCAGTGCTGGTGAGTAACTGACCAGCATTGGTGCATCAGTGTGGTCCTCTAGGTTTCCATTGTGGGGTTGGTATGATGCAAGTATGCGATTCTGAAGAGTTGCATCGATCGTGCTGCATCGATGCATGATAATGATAATTTATGGAGAGTGCATTAAAAAAGTGTATACTACATTTGAAGGGTTAATGAATTAGCACATATCAAACTGTGGACATACATAGATATGTACTTTTATCGATACCAGCAAACAGTATAGAATATAGAGCTAGCACCTGTTAGTGTAACACCTGTAATAAGGTGCTAAGTACTTTACTATAGGTACATCTGTACTATATATACAAACATACCGCATACCCGTTATATTCCAATTAACGCGCACCGGACCAGCCTTGGTGGCGTGTATTAGTGCGCGACATTGGATGTGTAGGACGGACAAAGTACGTACCGCTCATCATGATTTATATTGTGTTGTAGTGGGACAACATTTACTTCTTTTTGGGGCTACATATATTGGTACCTCTCTGTGATAAAGAGGGGTGGATGAGGATATTGAGTTGGGATATTGGGCTTTGGGCTTTGGGCTGGGAGTGCTCCGTATATACGATTTGGTACTAACTATTCCTTAACACAATATCCAGGGATGTAACTCAGGGTGCATGAAAAATTCTGATGGTACACATAGAAATTCTGATTTCATTGTAAAATCCAGAAAACGCTCGTCGGAGAAATTCTGAGTAAATCTATATATAGGCATGTCAAAGTCAGAAAATTCTGAAATCAGACAAAATTCTTGTTCCGGTATATCAAAACATCCATGTCTAATCAAAGAATGTCATATTCATAACTGTTCAAACAGGGGATGACATATGGCCTTTGGTAATATGGGGTACTGCTAAAATTATGTAGCAGCGTACATTCAAATGGCCAAAGGGAATGGGGATACATTGTCACAGTTGGTACAGGTCCTAGCTTTATGAAGTTAGCCCCCCACCCTCCGTAGTGGATATGGCTTTGGAGGAGAGGCTTTACCTTACTGATCTCTCCCTCCTCCTCAAATCCCTTGTGGCTACCTCTACTTAATGCTGTTACAGTATCACCCAGATCTTATTCAACGGCCTGCTATAGACGAAAGGAGAGCGCAGAAAATCTCCTTTTACCTCCACTGTACTAAACACTGTCCAACTTTAAAGTATAAAATGGGCCTTGCTTTTAGCATGCCTTCTGTGTTTGTTGTTATCGAGGATTGACCGAGATTTCCTTAGCTTTTTATATTTTCCTTTTCCCTCCTTGACAGGATTTCTAAAGCCTCTTGGGCACCATTGATGGAGGTTCACGCAGCAGAACTCCCTCTAAAAGTGTCATTTTACTAGTTCTTGGTGCGTACAATTTAATTCATTGATACGCCCAGGCTGTACAATGAACAATCTAGTATCCTTTTATACAATACATTCTTTATGTTAACACCCACTCATTCATTCCAAATTGCATTTTCTATATTACTTAGTTCCAGGACAAGTCTCTCTATATAATACTTGATGAAATGGGCTTGGGAAAATCTTTAAATGTTCCCAGTGTAAGTAAAGTGTGAGAGGCCAAGCAGAAAGGATCGCCTATGTGGCCTCTCATTGGCCATTTTCCTGCTTGTCTGCTCCTATATAAGGCCTAAGGACGCTCTAAGTATGGGTCAGCAAGGCAAAGGTCAGGTAAGATGTCAGCCCATGTGAGCTGCTCCCTCTAAAGGATTTATCACATAGTGCTGGAGGCTTTGGTGTCAGACTCAGGCCTGTAATTGTAGTACAGGTGCTTAGCTCTTTAGGGGCTGCATGGTGTTGGAGTGCATCATGCCATGGGATCGGCATGGATGTGGCCCAGGCGAGTTACTCGCCAGACTTGCATTCATGCATCATTGCGACCAATAGGCATGATCTCTCAAGGTTCATGTTCCTTGATCGTCATGATGCAACACTGCAATGCTGGCGAGTCTTTTCTCGAGCACTGCATGTGTGCATCATGGCGACTCTATGGGCCTGATACACTCCTGAAAGGATCAGCATGATGCAGTCAGTCAATGCTAGCGAGTAGATTTTCCAGCATATATGTGCATTGAGATGGCAAAAGGACAGGATAATAACATGGAGGGTCCTTTCAAAAAGGAGACGTGGACAGAATATTGAAATATGCACAGAATCAGTTTGCTAGATTTCTCGTCTTTTCGTTGCTCAAAACGTGCAAATTTTACCAGCAGCTAAAACTAGAACAGCAGATAACTTCAATCTTGGAAGGACAATCAGAATAATTATGCCTGCCATATTAGGGAGTGCTCATTATTTATCAACAGGGGGGGGTGGTGGGTTTTCGCGCGGACGCGCGAAAATTTTTTACGCCCCCCCCTCGACGGTAGTAAAAAAATTTTGCCCCCCCTCGCGCCGGAGGCGCGGAGAGTTTTCGCGCCCCCTCTTTGATCTATAGTAGCGCGCTGGCTTTTTTGCTAAAAAGAGGGTGAATTTTTTTAGCCCCCCCCTCAAGAGGGGTCAAAATTTTTTTAGCCCCCCCCTCGAGAGGGGTCAGAATTTTTTACGCCCCCCCCTCAAACCCACCACCCCCCCCCTGTTGATAATAAATGACCACTCCCTTACACGGTTAGGGAAATGTGTCTTACTCTCTAAACTGAGAAACCTCTATTTTGGGAAAGAAAACCCGCCAAGGAGGTATGAGATGGGACCTTAAAGGGTTATTCGTCAGGAGAGCAGCTCAGGTATCTTTCACCCTCTCTCTGTGCCCATGTACAATGAGTCTCAGGGTAAACCAATACAGCCTGATGGAAATGCCTATCTTCAGACACGCAGAAACCTTTTAGCCTAAGTGTATTATTTCTCTGGCTGAGTTGCTCTGATAGAAGAAGTTGCTCGTTGAAAACCTTTTGTCGCTTACACTCTAAGGAAATTCTATCAAAATTATAACGGTTCTCTGGGAGATTTGGGAGATAGCTTTCACCGTTGTATCTACATAGATTCCTTCTAACACAGTGCTTTGCCTAACTGTTGTCTGTGATTCCAGTAAATAAATATACACTGCTTCACTGCACCTCAAACATGTCAATTCACTCTACAATTTAACGGTATGCCTGGCTGGCAGATTCAACAGTAATTTCTTAGAGTGTCCCATTTAAACTGTTCTGTGTCACGTCCTTTGGGGATCTAGCCAGCCGTTAATGAGCCAATAATGGTCGTTGGTGCCTTGTAATTAATCAACTTTAATTGCTTTGGCACATAGCACAGCTGGCAGCTGGCCGCTTTAATTGACAATTGTATTCGATTTCCTGACAAGCTTCTGTCTTTGAATGGAAGATAACTCTTTAGAAGCCCAATAATGATTTGTGGGATATGCATTTGCACGCTACCCAAGCTTTCACTGTTGCCAAGACCAATCGCTGCTGTGTAAGCAATGTGGGGAACTATTTTCCGATCCTGTTCCTAACATGACCAGCTTAGCGTGATTATTAAGGAATATTTTGTTCCCAGATTTAATTGTGAAAATAAAGCTTCAGCAGTCACGTAAAAATCATGAAAATGATGTGGTGAAGCTGGGATAAACAAAAATAAACAGGGATAAGCAGATGCTGGTTCCCAAGAGGGCAGGAAAATAAGTCGACATCAGCAGCGTGTGAATATAGCAATATTTGTCAGAATCTGCCAACAAACTAGGTCACCGGAGAGGTTTGGCACTTTGGTTATTTATGCAACAATGCAGGGCTAGAATTCAAAGTCTACTCACACAATTCAATTGGTGCGTCAATCTGAGTTATCAAACCTAAAACGATCTTACGGGATCACACTGTTTCCCGAGCACCATGTGAAGCAGCCCAGGGGGTAGTACAGCAAAACACTGTGGAACAAGGAAACTCTGTAAAAAAATGATGGTGAAAGCTTTGTCCAAAGTTGCTGGAGATCCGGCGTTAATTTCATGGCATTTTTAACCCTTTAAGGGCCGCTATTCAGGAGTACATCGTGTCCATTGGTCGTCATGATGCACAATGGATTGCTGGTGAGACTGCTCACCAGCACTTCATTGGAGCATCGTGCCGACCCTACTGGAGTTTGTGTATCAATCCCGTAGGGTTGGCATGATGCTCCAATGAAGTGCTGGTGAGACTGCTCGCCAGCACTTCATTTGTGCATCATGATGACCAATGGACATGATGCATTAATGCATCAGCAGCCCTTAAGGTTTAACGATGCTGTAGACCTACATAGAAATAATTATACATGTACTAATCTCACAAAGGTAAGGCAGGGACAGTGGGCTGGCAGGTGATTAATCATATTATTATGTTCTTCTGGCCTGGTCAGAGGGCTACCATAGAGATCTAGCATAATATGAAGACTAATTGGTAGCTACAAGAGCTGTCTCTTCAACCATTTAAGAGTTGCTGGTGCAGGAGTGCATCATCATTCAGTCGTCATAATGCACCAATGAAGTGTTGATGAGCAGACTCAACAGCACTTCATGGGAGCATGAAACGTTGTTACGATACATTAATACCAGGGTTTACAAATGCATTATGCCGACTAATGGGCACAATATAGCTAGACATTACCTTACTTTTGTTATCAAAAAGCTATTATATCTATGCATAACATGTAGCGGCATTTAAAGAGTTAAAGTAAGAACAAGAACCAGTCTTCCAGATTGTTTATGTCAACGATAATGAATAATAAATAAATAAATAAATAAATAGATAAATAAATAGATAAATAAATACATAAATAAGTATGTAGATCTAGCGGCGGTTCAGGGAAGAGCTTCTATACTATCCAGGAAGTTAGAACCTATTCACTTTTCTAGTATACTCGTTACACAAGCCTTAGCCAAAATGACTTATTTAGACAAAGATACTTTAATAGGGACTATATATATATATATATATATATACATATACACGCTTATACATTCTTATCTTTGAAGCCGCCCAGATAGAGGACTATCTTGCTCTCCTTTCATGACAAGCGATAACAGAGACAGAGAGTGTGGTAGTCATGGGTCCTTTTTATCTGCAAAGGCAGATGCCATGTTTCCTGTCTGTCTCGGGAACTTGGAGCATGGCGTCTTTATGGTAATGATGACTAGGGAGGGCTGCCACACAAAGGTCAGCCTAACCTAGCACGACCCGGGGTCTATTTCAGAACAACCTACGGTCACCAAATAGCTCTACGAGTACCAGAATATCACTATGATCACAGAATCTGACTAAATTTATAGGATCTATCTTCTAATATATAGAGAATTGTCCCAGGAGAATTGTGCAGGGCTTGAGTAATGGTACAGATGTGTAGAATTGTTCTATTTCTACTAAGGTTTTAAAAAGCTCAAGTCTCTTTTCTATACATTTCAACAATTAAATATCGCCCTTTTGGTAACATAATGTCTATCAGGAGGTGATCGTTCAAGACTTCAAATAGGGGGGGGGGGGTTGATGTCTGTTTTGAAATAGACCCCTGGGGCGGGTTTCAATATAGTTGTCGATTCCAAATGGATCCAATTGACATTTTAGCAGTCCTATTGGTGAGGCATGGTGTAGTCAGATTTTCCAGCATAAAAGTCACCTCTATGTAAACATGGCCATAGGATTTGGTAGGGTTGTCATAGCACTGCAAGTATTGATATAGGTCACTGCCTTGAGGGCATCTTAAGAACAACAGCCTCTCTCCTTATCCTCATCAAGAAAACTAATGTGTGGCAAAATACATAGCCCTATGCTAGTGCTTGCAGTGCTACGACTGCTCTGCTACACATCGTATGTATGAGGAACTTCAATTTGTGTCCCTTTAATAGTCGTGGTAGAGGAATGATTAGTGTGGCTGGTGATTGGAGCAGCTCAAACAGTAGTGCATTAAGACATAGCCCCCTGAGCCCCTCTCGCCAACTTCCCCTAAGATAACATATGGAGGGGAGGCAGAAAGCTACTTTCTGTACCGTGGGGGTTTCTTCGTCTTTTAGGATAATGTGTACCTAACAATTGATTTGTATCAGACCAGTGGCGGCTTCACACCGGAGGGGGAGGGGGTAACGTGCCCCATCGCTTTTGACAATACTTATAGTCCTGCAGTCAGAGGCTCATTTTAGTGTGAACCTTGTCCTTGAGTCAACCTATGACCTTAGAAAAGGGGTTTTATCTCCAAGTCGTGCCGAAAAAGATGATGATGGGTGGCCTTCTGTACACCTTGGGGGGAAAATTTCACACTCATTTGAAAAGTGGTAGTAGAAATCACAAATTATCCAGAAAAGGTAAGGAAAATGCATGCAGAGCAAAAATTGAGCAAAGGGAAGAAATATAATCATTATAAATGTTTCTGGCATAGATATTGGTTGAATGTGGATTCTAGCAATACTTATTAAGAGTTTGCATCCTTTGGACCTGAGGAGTTGCTCAAAAATGGGGAGGGGGTGCGCCCCCTCCATTTGGGCTCCACTCCCTCCTTTTCCAAAATCCTGATCTGCCACTTACTATCTCCTTGTAGATATCAGGCTATACCAGCCCTCACCTCCGTACACGGAAGACTTGGCGGGTAGGAAGCAAATCTTTAAGTAAGGGAGGATGAGCTGAGAGAGGGTTATCCCAACCTCCTGAAACACTGAAAATGAGGCCAAGGCCCCATTTTATCCCATACCTCTAACACATATCGCTCTAGTGTGAGGAATTGGTAGGTTTAGGGGATCCCGTAGGTTTTAGTATTTATAAGTCCTTTGCAAATTGCCCCCATCCCTTTCTTTCCCTTATGCCTCTGAATACCTTAAAATGGGATGGAAATAAGCCATCTAACGACAGCAATAGAGAAACATACATATACACGTGTATCATCCACTACATTGTGGAGGGTTTTCACTTGCTGTGTCTTGGTGGCGTGTTGTATTGAGGATGATCTATGTTAACACGATGGATGGTGTTTCTCAGCCATGGGAAGCCCCTTGATACCAGTCCTCACACCCTCCTTCTTATCGGATCATCCTGCGGAAATCAAAGGGTTAATGCGCTCATGGCTGCTGTTGGTGTCGACAAGTGCACTGTTAGAGATGCTGTTAACCCTTTAAGGACCAAACGATGATTGCTACATCATGAGGACCAAGAATGGAAACCCGGATTAACGCTTTAAGGGCCATTAATGCAGGAGTGCATCATGCCCGTTGGTCGGGATGATGCGCCGATGAAGTGCTGGCAAGGCTGCACTTCATCAGAACATCATAATACCGACCCTCCGGGAGTGTATCGATCATATAAGGTTGGCGTGATGCATGCATGTAGACCTGGCGAGCTACTCGCATCATGCATTGTGACGACCGAATGGGCTGATATACTGTACATTATTATACATTAGCGGCCCTTTAAAGGTTAAGACAGTACTGAGGCAGTGAGAACCAGCCGGTACAAGCCGGCAGCAGCTCTCAGTAAGCCTGTGCGGGGGGGGGGGGGTATTGAGCAGACCTACTGAGCTGCTCTGAGCTATTCGTCTTTGTCTTTGTCCAGATGCCGCTCTCTGACTAGTAATGTGAGGAGGTTGTCATTCACCCAGGCGTGTGGTCGTGAATGGTGAAATACTAACTAGGTAATAGGGGTATACAGAAAAGCTACACTGCAAAAATGGTGTTTAGGTTTTAAACATGTTCAGGTCTAAACATGTTTAAAACCTAAACATATATAGGTCTGATAGGTGTCTCACTGACTACACATTAAGGAATGAAACACTTTAATTCTAAATGCATAAACATTTTTGCTAAACATGTTTAGATGCTTAGAGTTTAAACACATTCAACAGTAGGTGTTTAGATTTAAACTAGGAGTGTCATCGATACCTACCAAATCGATACGTCACGATTTACGAAATCGCGATTATCGCATCGATAAAACCATTATATACAGGATTTGGGCTTTCCAAATTTGAAAGAATTTTCCAGAAATTCCTATTAGAACCAAAGTTATGATCAAAAATGTATTGTGATTCAAATATATTTTGAATTACCCAATCCCAACAATTTTAAATTATAATTAATGCATTCATTTGAGTTTGTTATTGCATTTTGCCAATAGATCAAATAATTCTGTAAATTTTGTATACAGGGCAATATAATAACTCTAATTTGCCTAGTGATTAGAGTATATGAAAAATTCTTTCCCTGTTAAAAGCTCATATCATGGCCATTTAGCAATAATCGATATATTTGAAATATCAAGACCAAAATGATGATATTCATCATCGATATATATTGGATGTCAATGACACTCCTAATTTAAACATTAATATGTTTAGATACTTGGATGTCAAATGCACACCAGGTAGCAGCACTACTGCTAAGTGGACTCTCTGCACACAGTCACAACCAATAGCTGCAACAGATATTCCCAACCCCCTAGCTTATCATTGTTTCATTTTATAGAATATCATGAGAATACAAACAGCGATAGTGGATTGACTAAATTCAGCTACCACCACCATCACTAATGTAAAATAATCAATAATTTCCATGTTAGACACCCATTTTATGTTATTTTGTAAAAATATAAAGCAACGACCTTCCTCCCAAGCTATTGTACTATCTCAAGTTTCTCATTCTAATGCAGTGTACATGCATGCATGTATATAAACTTGTTGCTGACATCTGCAGAGACTTTGTTATTGTAAATACCTGCTGATGTCCCCCCAAAAAAGAGTAAATGAAAAAAAATATAAACAAAAGATAATCCTTTATCCCCAAATGCACACGTCTGTAAACCTTAAATTTCTATCTAATCAGTTGATCATCTAAACACAAAATTGGAAAAATTTTAAACCTAAACACCTCAATATCTAAACACCTAAGCTAAACATTGTTTGGCTGAACATGTTTAGGAACGTAAAGTGATTACAAAAACGTTGCAAGAATATGTTTAGAATTATGTTTAGGATCTAAACACCATTTTTGCAGTGTAACTACCGTATACGGGGGATGGGTCTTTTATGTAGAGAAATGGCTATTGACTAATATTAGGGAATGTGTCTTATCATAATATCATGGAGAAATGCTAACTAGGGAATATGTCCTTTGAGTAAAAAGTAAGATAGGCCATATAAAAGTGCTAATTATAGAGAATGGGTCTTTGTTATGGGATATAGAGAGACAAAGAAACATTTACCAAATAAGAGGTTTTTATCATTATAACTATAGAATCCCTCTTTCATGCATATGATATTAAAAAAAACTGACTCTTTTATTGGATATAGCTGCACACAATGTATACACTTGCTGAAGTATGCATGGTATTTTCAAACAGGAGCAATTAATTGCTTGATACTGTTTGATCCTTGAAAAATATATATCCTGTAACAATCATGGCAGAAAAGTATGCAGCTATAACTGAAATAATCTATGGAATATAATCCATGCATGATGTGATATAGGCTAGAGCGATCATTAGTCTATACCTTTTCTAATTGGTCTGCTAGGGTACTACCATTTAGACTTTAGACATGGGTAATGGTAGCTTTTACATGGCCATGTATTATTATCTAGCGTTATAGCGGAGCGCTACCTGGCTTCATTATTCATATGGATAACGCTAATATGGAGGGATGTCAGTCAAAGCTTATGAATATTTCTGAAGTTACACAGAGAAATTCAGAATTCATTGTAAAATTGCACTATACCATGATCCATGAAATGGGGTTTTGAGTAATTATATAGGTATGTCCACCTGAAAGGAAAACAGACAAAATTATATTGTGTTTCGACCTATAATATGGCTAAGGTGGCAGAAAGTTCACCATGCCTTGACTATGACACCTGCAATACTTTATTCACAAAAGGATGAGAGTGTATAAAACCATGTGCACCCTCCGGAGCTGTCCTTGTAATACGGTGCATGCACTCTGTGATACACATAAGCAAATGCCCATGACCAGGGAATAAATTTGCATCGTATTCACCGAGGTGAGGCTGTCCGTATTCAACGATGCCTAGGCCATGACATTTGCATTTATGTCATGGCCTAGGGGGTTATTTTGCCTTTAAATAAAGAAAAACAGCTCAGATCTGTTCAAAATCCAAGATGGCGGACACCCATTGAATACAGACACATTGTATTCAATGCCCCCCATTGAATAAGGTGGTTCTAGTACTAATCTATAGTGACAGTCGTATCAGCCATGACATAAAAGGTCAATGTCACCTCACCTACTTTTATATTGATTTGCCCTGCATGTTCCATCTTTAGTGGTCAGTCATGTGCAACATAACATACATGTGCTGCATTAACCCTTTAAGGGTCGCTGATCCATTAATGCATCATGCCCTGGAGGGTCGGCATGATGCACCAATGAAGTGCTGGCAAGACTGCTCGCCAGCACTTCATTGGAGCATCATGTCGACCCTCTGGGAGTATATGTATCAACCCTGGAGGGTCGTCATGATGCACCAATGAAGTGCTGGTGAGCAGTCTCGCCAGCACTTCATTGGTGCATCATGACGACCAATGGGACTGAAGCATTCCTGCATCAGTGGCCTTTAAAGGGTTAACCTATTCCTTGCATGAACTCCATGCACCTAGTATAGGCCTACATATCATGATCAGTATGTATACTGATGCTGGCTTTAAAGGGTTAATGGGTGTTAATGGATGGTTTATGGGTTTTAAGTGCCACGGCTTCATTCATGCATCATTTTGAGCCAACAGGGCTGGTGTGAGTTGGTGCACCAGCTGTGTGCACCATGTCCAATGGACGGCATGATACACCAATGAAGTACTGGTGAGTCGAGCTGCTTGCCAGCATTTCATTGGTGCATCAGGTCGATCCTGACGGACTGTACGTATCAACCCAGTAGGGTCGTCATGATACATGAATGTAGCCCTGGTGAGTAACTCGCCATTGACATTCGCAGGTTATAAAGACCAATGAGCCATCAATACACAATCTACATTCAAAAGGTTGAAGGCGTAGGGAATGAGTCTAAAGGCTGTCCTTTAAGGCTGGCCTCAAGATAAGTCCTTGGTTGTTATCGGGTCACTTCATTATGACCCCAGGCCCCGTCTGGTGGCGCTGTACTAATCAGATTCTGCACTGCCGCCTTGAGCTGCTCTCCATCTCAGGTAACAAAGTAACCCTTGAGTCACTCACGAACCACTCTGCGACACGACAAAAGACTTTAAGGCTATTCTATACCTATCCTCTTGACATGCCTAGCTGTAACCCTTATCCATTCCGCTGTTCTGTTGACATGGGTTGCTGAAGCCCTCATCTTTTCTGCTGTGTTGGTTTGGGTTACTGCAACTGTAACATTTCGTCTGTTCCATTGGCTTCAATGCCTTGCTGCAACCCTCATCGTCAAGTAGGGCGGTTACTAGTAGATTTCAAGATCACTTGGAGATGGGGCGGTAGGACGGCAGTTGAGGGTGACCCACAAAGGGCCAGTGCCTCCCCCGGTGTATTTTGCCACACATTAGTTCTCTTGATGAGGATGAGGAGAGAGGCTGTCGTTCTTAAGATGCCCTCCAGGCAGTGACCTATATCAATACTTGCAGTGCTACGACAACCCTACCAAATCCTATGGCCATGTTTACATAGAGGCGATTTTTATGCTGGAATATCTGACTACACCAAACCTCACCAATAGGACTGCTAAATTGTCAGTTGGATCCATATGGAATCGACAGCTATATTGAAACCTGCCCCAGGGGTCGATTTCAAAACAGACATTGACCTCCCAACCCCATTTGAAGTCTTGAACGATCACCTCCTGATAGACATTATGTTACCAAAAGGGCGATATTTAATTGTTGAAACGTACAGAAAAGAGGCTTGAGCTGTTCAAAACAGAAATAGAACAATTCTACACATCTGTACAACTACTCAAGCCCTGTACAATTTTCTTGGGACAATCCTCTATATATTAGAAGATAGATCCTACAAATTTAGTCAGATTCTGTGATCATAGTGATATTCTGGTACTCATAGAGCTATTTGGTGACCGTATAGGTTGTTCTGAAATAGACCCCAGGTCATACTAGGTTAGGCTGACCTTTGTGTGGCAGCCCTCCCTAGTCATCATTACCATAAAGGCACCGTGCTAATGGCCAAGTTCCCGAGACAGACAGGAAACATGGCCTCTACCTATGCAGATAAAAAGGATCCATGACTACCATACAATCTCTGTTATCGCTTGTCACGAAAGGAGAGGAAGATAGTCCTCTATCTGGGCGGCTTCAAAGATGAGAATTCATCAGTTCTATAAGCGTGTTTACATATATTGGCCCTATTAAAGCATATTTGTCTAAATAAGTCATTTTGGCTAAGGCTTGAGTAACGAGTATACTAGAAAAGTGAATAGGTACTAAATTCATGGATAGTATAGAAGCTCTTCTCTGAACCGCTAGATCTACATACTTATTTATTTATTTATTTATTTATTTATCTATTATATATTATCATTGACATAAACAATCTGGAAGACAGAGCATGGTTCTTGTTCTTGTTTTAACTCTTTGAATGCCACTACATGTTATGCATAGATATAATAGCTTTTTTGATAACAAAAGTAAGGTAATGTCTTAGCTATATCATGCCCATTAGTCGGCATAATTCATTTGTAAACCCTGGTATTAATGTATCGTAACAATGTTGGAGGGTAAGCTTCATGCTCCCATGAAGTGCTGTCGAGTCTGCTCATCAACACTTCATTGGTGCATCATGACGACTAAATGACGATGCACTCCTGCACCAGCGACTCTTAAATGGTTGAAGGGACAGCTTCTGTGGCTACCAATTAGTCTTCATATTATGCTGGATCTCTATGATAGCCCTCTGATCAGGCCTGAAGGACATAATAATATGATTAATCACCTGCCAGCACACTGTCCCTGCTTCACCTTTATGAGATTAGTACATGTATAATTATTTCTATGTAGGTCTACAGCATTGTTAAACCGTATCGGCCACTGATGCATTAATGCATCATGCCCATTGGCCGGCATGATGCTCCAATGAAGTGCTGGCAAGCAGTCTCACCAGCAATCCATTTTGCATCATGACGACCAATGGACATGATGTACTCCTGAATAGCAGCCCTTAAAAGGTTAAAAATGCCATGAAATTAACACTGGATCTCCAGCAGCTTGGGACAAAGCTTTCACCATTATTTTTTTATAGTTTCCTTGTACTACAGTGCTTTGCTGTACTGCCCCCTGGGCTGCTTCACTGCATTATGATTATGGTGGTTCACTCTTCAATTTTATGAGCATGTCTAGTAGATTCAACAATTATTTTTTAGAGGGCATCCATTTAACTGGCGACCTGCTGCAACTCCCATATATAATACTCGCACTTCATTATAGGGTTGATCCCTATATAGTGGGTCTCTGACCAGGCCTGCAGGACATATATAGTATGATTAATCACCTGCCAGGACACTGTCCCTGTCTCCGGGGTACGACGCCCCCCCCCCCTCGATGGCAGTCAAAATCTTTTGCGCCCCCCCCGCGCCTCCGCCTGGCACGCTGGCATTTTTGCTAAAAGGGTAAATCTTTTTAGCCCCCCCTCAAAAGGTGTCAAAATTTTCTTTTAGCCCCCCCTCGGAAGAATTCTATACGCCCCTCAAACCCACCACCCCCCTGTTAATAAATAAGGACCACTCCCTAAGGTCGTTGTTTTTTATAAAACGTTCCCACTGCAATCTTGGAGTGATTGAAATGATCACCCATGGGGGGAGGCACCTTATTCAGATAGTTCACATACACATGTGTATGACAAGTGTACTCTTTGACCAAAATCCCTCTATGCAAGCGTCACCTTTGGACAAAAGTCTTCTCGCCAAAGCAAGGGTAAGGGGTATCAGAGGCCCAGCTGCACACCTGTGTCAAAAAAACGCATAAGACTTGCCCCCTCGGGAATGACCAATTATTTCTGACCACTTCACAAAGATGAATTTGGGATGAAAAACATCAGGAATATCCCCGATTTCAAAGTTTCAAGGAAGTATACTTATCTAAAAAGAGCCTCACATAAGGTGGCACTATTTGGAGGTTTCAGGGATATTTAGGATCGTTAACCATCATATATGATATTGTGCCATTCCAGGCCATGCAACGGGAAGCACTCGACTGGCACTTTTAGTGGATGTGGATAGGGCGTTTTCTTACATTGATGATGATAATACAATGTAATTCGAGATGATAATGGACTGCTAACATTGCTAAACAAATGGATGGGCATCGACCCCTAGACCAACTAACTGGTTATCCGACTGCAGGCAATCCATACTCATTGCCTTTGCCTGGTTGAATATGCCTCACTTGGATTCAAATCCAGGGCTGTGGCCAAGGTGACCATTGATTATTATATACTGCGTAATAATGGTTGTTTAATCACTGATAATTGGGAATCTCGCACCTGGATAGTGACCCTTTCTTCACATCGTAGTAGTAGTAGTATGTGATAACGTGATACAGGATTTCCATATGAATCATTGCATCATAATATTCCAACTGTTACATATATGCTATCTGCTATCAAATATGTTTATAGCAAAGATGCCACTCCCTGAACTGCAAACTCTATGATTATGGACACATTCTCCAGAAATCCAATACAAAATACAGTACACAAAAGCCAGGAAATCCTGTTTAAACAGGATAAGTGGCACCTCTGGAATAGCCTGCCAATTCTAAAAAGAAAAAGGAGGAAAAATAAATTGGATTTCTTAAGGCAATCAAGATTTGTTGAAGGATCTCATATTGTGACTGTGGGGCGTACCTGGAGTGAGGTTGTGGTCATTCTTTGTGTTTTTCAATTAAAATATGTTCACCTAAAGCATATCCCTTTTTTGCCTTTTCTATAAGGTGCAGTAGGGCTTCTCCCTCAATATTTATAAGCATTAGTATTACGGTAACTTTTTGATTGCTCCATTCCCACTGTTATTAGCCAACATTGCTATGAAAGGAAACTTGTCGTCCTTGAAAGGAAACTTGTCCTTGAGAATGATTATGTTAGTTGTAAAACCACACCCATTTCCCTAGCTTTATTTGTCCAGCATTGAACCACATGACTAATAGTCCTAATTGATATGGGTCAGTGTGTAATGAAAAGAAGACACAATTTCAGCAGCTTAGCTCATGTTCATGGCAAGAAGGCTCAGGACTAATTGAGATGTCCCATGTGGCAATATGGAAATGACAATATCGTGTACACAAGAAGGCACTATCACTAATAGGTAATGATTGCATCATAATATGCCAACTGTTACTGTAGGGCTTCTCCCTCAAGCATGACAAATACTGTTCGACATTAGCTGTGAAAACTTTTTTTCCATACCTGAGCAGCCTGGGTGAATTTTATATATCACATAATATTATGCTTTAACAAAATACAATATTCATGTGACGCCATGATGCATGAATGCAGCCTTGGCGAATTACTCACCAGTGCTGCATTGATACATCATGCTGTCTCCATGAATTTGATACATTCCCAAAAGGGTCAGCATGATGCACTTATGCAGCCATGGTGATAGGAATTACCAGAAGTGCATCAGTGGAAAATGCTGACAAGTGAACACCAACCAGGAGGCATTAGATGTATCCATTAAGGGTTAACATGTCCTACTGGGCTCTGTTACATAACATACACGTCACTAATTATATGTTACCTTGGTCTTCCAGGTGAGGGATCGATGCTGTCTTAATACCAGATGTACCACTGGTAATGTATACGTAGTGCAGGTGTCCGCAGCTGATTATTAGGGTAATCTACCCATGGTACGACCACTCAGGTGATGGGTATCTAAAGTCAATCAATGAATCTAGATTATTTTCTCTCAGATGGCAAGAAATCAAATATACCTCATAAATTATAGATAGAGTAAAGGGTTAGTACTACCCGTACATTACCCTAAAACTTAAAGCTTGTTGTTTTCAAAGTGTATGAATCTGGGGTGGTTGGCTGTAAATACCATCAGGCCAAAGTCATGGTTGACTTGCCACATCATGCGTCATTGCCTTCTATAGTTAAAACGTCAAGCATCCCTCGTCGTGTGTGATCGTTCAGTCAATTAGGCTGTAGATACCATATAATACATAGGGCCACACCAAAAAAAATAAGTTGGTCTACCGATTTTGGTTTTGAAAAAATGGTGCAAGCGAGCAAAATTTTTTTTTAAAGAATTTTTTTATGTCCAATGGGTTCCTCGCTGGAAAAGTGAGGCGAGCGAAAAAGTTTTATTTTCAAAAAATAATTTGCCAAATATCACAAAGAGAAAACTTGTAGAAAGTGAAGTGAGCGTAATCCGTAGACGGGATTTTTTTCAAAGAAAAAAAATTTGTATTTCCGAAAAATATGGAGAGGGAAATCCGTAGACAAACTTTTTTTTTTGGTGTGGCCTAGGAATAATGGTATTGATATCTGGAAATTATATGAATCCATGTACAGGAGTACTTGATATGAGACCAATATTTATATTATAACAAGGCAGGTAAAGTTAGTCTACGTGTTATGCTCATCATTTATTTCTGTTCTTCCTTATACGTGGACACTGTTGGATGCGACTCGAACAAAATTTTATATTTAACTAGACTTTTCTATATGAATGAGAATAAGAACATAATAAAAACGAGTCTCACTAGATTAGGAAAAACTGAAAGCCCAGGAGCATTTCATATACTGTTATGGAAGAGGCGACGGGTAAATTGTAGATGTACTATTTTTATTATGAACGTAGGACTGCGACAGGCAGCTTTTAGCTGCCTGGTGCAGCCCTACGTGGTGCAATCAATATCATGTAATGTATATATTAAGTGAACAGTGTATACCCATTAAGCAAGGTTAAGGTTTGCTTAGTTCATGATTTCATCATGCCTATCTATCATACAGATGCATGAATGCAGCCCTGACGAGTCTATATATCCACTGTGGGGATAATACACTTCTGGACGTTTGGCATGATGCATCAATTATACTCTCCAGCACTGCATTGTTGCATCATGCCGACAGTGGATCTTTCAGGCATCATGCAGCCATTTACAGGTTAAGGTCTAGGTCCAATACACATGCCCTACCACCATCTGGTGTTATATTGATATGATGTGATAGATACTGTGATGTCATATAGGAGGGAACAATTGGTTACATTTGGAGTTATGGTGGCTCTGTCTACATAGGTTTCAATACATTATGAGACAATGAAGCACTATGGTACACTACATGACATGTATACGTATCTTTATACAGGTGTTGTAGGGATCATTTCAGTGCAATAAAATCATGTCAACAGAATTATGACTTCTATGATGTATATATACATATCATTTACTGACTGAACACAATGTGCTTGTGCCCATTTAAAGCTACTGGTTTATTACCTTTTCTATTTCAACATAACACCAGGATAATAGATGCCCAAATAATCTCCATGAAAATGTTACCAGGGTTGACACGAACATTTTTTGGGCCACCTTGACCAGGAGGGCATTTCTTAACAATGCTAATTAACGCTGGTAAGAAATGCCCTCCAGGAGTCTCCTTATACCCTTATGGTCAGTTTCTAGAAAAGAATCACAACTGGCCAGTGTTAGCGTCTACCACTGGTCACTACCCGATTGGAAAGGTAAATCATGGTATGCTGGGCAGCTATGACTGCAGCAGTCAGCTCTCAGCAGCAACAGGGAATTGATGGATTTGCTATTTGTGTTGGCTATAAATAATAATGGCTGAAGATGTGGTGTGAGGGGAAGGCTATTGGGTTTAGTATGGACGCCATGTGCGTCCGCCATTGCCTGATCTGGCACCTGGTAAGATAAACATTGATAACAACCGGCATGATGGGTACCAGACAAAATTCTGCAGTGAATGGAAGGAGTTATCTCATTAGTTGATAATGTATCCCAGGTCAGCCCTATAACAGTCAGCGTCCAATGTCCAGGTCTGGGTACAGATCAATATACCGTAAAACCCTGCGTATAAGCCACATCCGCTTATATAAGCCACACCCTGGGTTTGTTGACAAGTTATAAGCCACACCTGGGGTCTATAAGCCACGTCTGGGGCCTGAAAAGCTTACCTTTCCCTACTATAGGTTATATATAAAACCTCTAGTATAAGCCACGCCCTGCATTCAGGACAGCCCTATAAGCCACAACGAAGGTCGTAACTGGTCTATAAGTTTTACGGTAGTGGACACACAGAGGGAGCAGAGTGACCAGTCAGTAGACAAATACCTCATAATGCTGACACTTTATGGATTGCATGATATTTCCATGTTAATGCTCCTAGGTAGTCATGATGCTCCAATGTAGTGCTACCGAATCTACTCACCAGGTCTGTATTGGTGCATCATGACGACCCTTCTTCAGTATATAGACACTGCAGGCGCAACCAATAGGTATGATGCCAAATATACCAATGCCTTCCCCATTGTGTCTTCATGCATTAAAAGAAAAACAATGGAGGTGATGTGTTGATGCACTATGAAGCCCATAAGTGGTTATCAGTGATGGGTCATTGGCGGCCACTGGACCTTGATCCTAAACAATGGGCCGATGAGGTAGAAGCATCAGCTCAAATCTCATATATTATTTACAGATATTCTTGTGCATTTTGATATAACGGCCATGATAAATATCACATTTGATGAGGGGCAGATATATTCTATTTCGTATCTTCTTTGACAGAGACTCCAGCCACCCCCCCCCCTTCTTTCCTATATGCATCTGACCACCAGATATTCTTAGTGGCCACATTTACAAGGCCACCAAAGGCCTCATATTCAATAATGCCTGTCTTTGCCTTAGATCTATATTTTTGAATTAGGAGGTGGTGTGGGGGGTGTGATCATCACCTGCACATGTATTGGCCATCATGGAATATTTTATCTTAGCCCACTACACAGCAATATTCCCTAGGTACTGGATGTATGTCGTTGATGGCTGGAAGGTCTAGGTGATGATTGGATGAGATCACCAGGAAAGCCTCCTAGTGCCAACAGAGCCCAGTCCTACTGGATGAGAGACTGGGTGATATTTTTTATCACCATTGTACTAGCTTATCTGGAAATGATCTGGCTTATTGGAGTAATTATAATGAACTCAGGCCAGGTCAGGTCATGCATGGTTCATCATAGCAGACCAAGTCCACCCAGAACTCACAATAGCAGCAGAGCCAGGTGATTGCCAATGGCCCAGACTGTACTAGAAGTATACAGGCAGGATGCTCGAGACTTGTGTAAACGCTGCTGCAGCAGGACTTGTGTAATCTGTGGTATCGATTGTGTTATGACAGAGCCTGGGTCAGGCCTATGGGGATCTGGATACAGTGTGAAAACACCTCAGTGTACAATATCCCTTTAACCATTCAAAGGGCGCTAATGCATCATGCCCATTGACCACATTAATGTATCATGCCGGGCTCATACACTCTCAGAGGGTCGGCATGATGCACCAATGAAGTGCTGGCGAGCAGACTCACCAGCACTTCAGGCCGACTAATTGACATGATGCACTATTGCATATAGCGGCTCTTACGGGGTCATCATGTAGGTGTAGCATTGTGCTGGGTGCTTCGTTTTATGTCAATACAGATACACGGGGTTAGTGTCGGCTGTATCGGTCGGTGCTGGTGCAGGAGCAAAGGAATAATAAAGTGTGTTTTCAGAGGGATATTGCCAAATACTCTGTATTCACCTGATTCATGGACATGTAGTCAGTTATAGTGCAATGCCTTTCAGGAGATATAATGCTAGGCAGCAAATAGATGGTCATATTTATATTTGAAAGCATGAAAAATTAAAGCTGACTGCATAACATTAAAATATGTTCATATGGTTAATGATAGTTTGCAGACATATCATATGGGCACATAGCGGTTTATATGAGTCTAGATCCATATACTGAGTTGGTTCACCTTTTTTAATTTAGCTGCGTTTTCCAAAACTGGCAAAAGACACTGAACAAGTTGGTCCCCATCTGATCAGCCCTTATCAGTGCATGTTACCAGAACCAGCTCCAGACCTGCTGGCAGTTCACTTCCTCTGATTATTCGTACTGTATAATCATACGGTAATTGCTGCTGGTGTAGTAGAAGCTATTCTACTTGCACCTTACTGAAATAAAGCAAAATAAGTTATCAACATCACAAAGTACCTTTAATTGCAAATATTTTTTAACGCTGGAAGCCCCATGGCCTACTTGATGGAGTGAAACACAATATGACAGTGTATATTTGGCGTCCTTGGGCGGTGAGCAGCTCGGCCTGGCTCGGCCGAGCAACTCACATCAGGCCTTCTCTGATTAGGGGTCTTCAAAGCAGCTCTTAATACGCCGGAATCCCCATAGGGGGCAGTAGTGAGGGGGGAAGGTCGGCTGATGGATCTTTTGGCCTTGCCCTTCAGGGGACCTGAACTTGTTAGAAAGTCGGCCAGAGCAACTGTGGATTGTCTCTGGAGGAATTGGGGCTACCTCTCTGTTATATTGTATTAGCGGCTTTTTATACCTGGCCAAATGTTTACAAGTTCCCCCAAGGAGTTGATTGGACAAAGATCCTCGTCTAAACTTCCTCGCCTACATCTTGCATAAGAGACATAGCTAGAATTTGATAGAATCCTGTAAAGTGCACCCAGGGCATGTATTCTGAAGGTTGATTAGCGTTCTATACAGTATTCACTTTGTATATATGGTGCAACATAAGTTTTGGAAGATCCTTTTTGGAAGATCGTCCTCGTGAATAAACTGTGCCTTAGGGAGTGGTCATTTTTTAGCAACGGGGGGGGGGGGGTTGGTGAAATTCCGTGCACGTGCAGCGGAAATTTTTCCGTCCCCCCTCCGACTCCGAAGGGTCTGAAATTTTTCCATCCCCCATTTTATTCTATAGTCCTGCTCAAAGGGGGCACTTTACTTTTTCGCTCAAAAGGGACACCCCCTTAGAGGGGTCTGAACTTTTTTGTCCCCCCCCCCAAACCCACCAACCACCCCCCCCCCCCAGTTCAATTGCCTGCACTGGCACTGTTTTGTTTATCACTGAACACACATAGACCTACAGGTTCACCTACGACTAGAATATATCTTAATGCCACACAAAATGGTGATAACAGGAACAGTGCATTGCTCCCCTCTCTCAAAAGGGTCTATGTCGCCATGATGCACCAATGCGTTGGTCGAAATTTTACTCGGCACCACTGCATTGGTGCATCATGCCGAACCTTCTTCGGGTTATCAATCCTGTAAGGCTGGCAAGATGCATAAATGCAGCCCTGGCGAATAACATATGTCAGGATTGGATTCATGCATCATGCCAATGGGTGTAAATAATGCTGTCAAGGGTTTTGTTGCCCTTGAAGGGTTAACCCCTAACTGTAAGCCGTCGTGTATCCATATTCATAATAGCGGATCCAAGCACACCTACAGCAAAGAAGCAAAGAACCACACACAGAGATACCTACAGGGATGGAGATACTATATCATCAGTAGATAGCCCACTCCCTACGGCTTGCTGCATGCCCTGCATACCAAACCCCAGTAGGCAAGATAGGTGAGGGAGGCTTGAAAAGCACCGTGCTATAAATAAAGCATAATTCTAGCCCCTGCTGCCTCGGCTGCAGTTGAGAGGAGGGAACTTGAGAAGTCTGTGAGGGGGTGTGATGAAAGGGGCACCAACCTGCAGCTTCAGCACCCGACCTTTTATATAACCCTTTAAGGGCAGTATAGAGTGTATAAAGTGCATTAAACCCATTGGTGGTTATATGATGCATGAATGCAGCCCTTATTATAGTAACCATGCCTGCATTCAATGATTCATATCTCTCCTTTAAGATTTGATACATTCCTAAAAGGTGCGCACCAATGCAGTGCTGACGGGTGGCCTTGTATTGGGGCATTATGACAACCAAGGAACATGAACTGGAGGCACCTTACGACCCTTAAACGGTTGAAGCACGCACCGCACTGAAATGTATAGGGCAGTGTGTCCTTGTCTCGACCACTTACCTATTAAGTACCTAATCTGGACCTCTACACATTTGGGTATAGCCTATTAATACATCATTCGTCAGCGTTTGAAAGTTCCTGCTTATGTAATTGAAAAAGAAATGTAATAAATTACTCTACAAAATGTATTGTTTGAACAAAATTGTCCTTCAGTGACCTGCTTCAAGAATGTTTAACCAGTATGTGGTAGAGTCAGGGGCGATCGACCCTGCACTGTAAAGGCGTACATGTAAATCAATAAGAGTCTTACTAAGACTATAGTATAGTATGAGATGAAAGCTGGGCTTTACCAAGAAATGGATCAGTTTTCAGTGTACAATTTACAGCAGTATACAGGGTGATAACATCTGGCACTGTGTAGGTGAGATAGTGTAATGTAAAGGCTGACAGCACGGCCTATCTAGTGATAGATAGGATGTATTCATGATTTTTAACCCTTTTGGGAGGAGCATATCATGGTACATTAAATGATCCCTCAACTTTGGTCAAAATGAAGAATGAATGCAGCCCTGGTATATATAAGTCACCAGGGATGCATTCATGCATCAGGACTACTCTATCATGATGCACCAATGCAGTGCTGGTGAGTAAACTTTTCAGCACTGCATTGGTGTATCATAACACAAGAAACTAAAATGCCCTTAGAGGGTTTAAACTGTAGTTATCCACATCTCTAGAGTGGATTTAGAAATGGGGCAGGCTATGGCCAATAATAGACACAGCCTTCTATACATTACATAAATCCACCCACAATAGTCTATGTTATCCATGCATATTATATTGAATTAGCTAGAACCCTGCTCATAATCAAAGGTAGCTTTGATATATTTATGTAGGTTTACCATCTGATGCTTCAGTTGTGAATCTATTGGTGGAGGTTGTGCACACAAACCATGCTATTGTAATTAATGTATCTATTTCAAATTAGAAACGCTATTATTACATCTTCTAGGAAGCTCTGATAATGGCTTATCGTTTTGTAACACTTTGATCGGCTGTAGCTATATATGTGAGTGATAGATACAAAACATCATTCCAGAAGTCCCCTCTGATTATTTTCAGTCTTACACAGAAAACCTGGAAGGTCCGAAACTCGTCAGTGGTGACGACTTTAGGTCCTCAGATTGACAATACCTAAATCTACAACATTAGGTGGTCAAAATGACTTTAGGTCGTCATCCTGTATTTTTTTATTATACCTTTTCCATGTTATCAATATGGATGAGAATATATCCTGTTATAGCCTTCATCATCAATCATCACCTGAACACATTTATAAGCCCTGCTATATGTAGAAGGTATATGAACACCATGTGGCCCCTAACCCTACTCATCCGTGTTGTATATATACACTGGACGTTTTTATTACATGTATAGGAAGTAGGCTGCTGGCAATTGACAGTTTTAGTTAACTTCAGTACAAGTTTCATGTCCGATCACAAACCTGCCTCCAGGGAAGGGGGTGGGGTGGAGGAGGATAATATCATGCGTAAAGTTTGCTCTCTCCTCAGTTGATCTAGGGGTCGTTTCCCAACCATCCATGACTTGAGTTGTTTAGGTCGTACATACCAGAAGCAGTGCCAGAAGTACCTGTACGACTACATTGCAGTGCAGTTGTTCAGACGGAGAACATGCAGCCACACATGGGTCCTTCATTCATATAGAGAGCCTTCAGCCCCTATAATTTGTCTCTATTCAGTTGCTCTGAAAGGGATTTTCTCCAATCCAAGTCGTTTTAGCAACGAGACTCAGACTGGTGTTATATTTTGCTGTTCATTCTCTAATGACTAAGGGATTATCTAAGTGTTTCGAGCCAAATAATCCATAGTAAACAGTAGTGTGGTTCCTTAACACCCTTCCTCTCTGAAGACTTTCATACTAGAGAAAAGCGATGTAATCGCTCCTAACTCGGACGAGAATCTGGTAAAAAAGGGCCTTCCAGGCCCATTATCTGTACATGTATTCAGATATCTTTACAGTCGTAAGCTACAGAGAGAGTTGGTGCCAATTTGGGTTTTCACTCTTCAAGTATGACATCGGCACTATAATTGGTTAACACACAGTTCAACTTGCACAAAAGGACTTAGAAAAGGTTTCCAAATGGAATGCATATACTTTAACATTGTAGCAAAGAAGGGTCACCTCACAGTGATGGCTGGTATGCATTCACTTTCTCATTGATATCAGCCTATCTAAAGGAGATAATACAATGATATATATACCTTCTTAATCTATGCATTATAACACAAAGGGAGAATCCAAACACTATATGAATCCTCACTGCTAAGGCAGCTTTATTAGCCAAACAATTTCAACTTTCATGACATTTTTGCACTCCCAAAAAAACTTAATTTATGATGGCTCCTTTAACTCTTCCGAGTTAATTACTACAACATGTCTATCAAGTCATAAGCATAAAATCATTTGTTTCCCCTCACCCACAAACTAATATAACTCATAGCCAGGGTCTGTTTCAGAATAGATAACGATTGGGGCCTTATTTAGATTTTTTACAATCCACAGTGATAGGATTGTACAATTATGATCGTAGCTTCCAATTGCTTAACACAAAACTGTACAGATTGCTGGGCAAGGCTCCAGACTATTGAGGGCAATACAGAAAGTACTGCTGTCTAAATGGCTCAATTCCTTTGGGAATATGAAGTTGGTGGTCATAAGACCATTTGGTGATCGTTAATCGTTCTGAAACATACCCCAAGTGTCTCTCTAGTATTCTTGCTATTACCACCCAGAACGATGCACCTCGGAGACGTCCGCCATCGTGAATTTGCGTGTTTATATTCAGGAAGGGGAGAGAGGGTCAGTCAGTTCCAGACAATCCGGGATTTATGTGACTATAAACTCACACAGAGAGGTAGTTAAGCCCAGAGAGAAACCCTGGAAAGGACTCTCAGTGATGATATCTATAATAGCCCCACTTGGCAGAAAACCGTTGTTTTTCCAATGTTAAATTTTCGGGTTTGCTAATTTGGCTAACGTTTGGAAATGCCAAAATAATGTTTTTCTGTGAACTTGAAACGTTTTTTAACGCTTTTTAACGTTCTATAAAAAACGTTGAAAAACGTTTTCTAGTGTTAGAAAAACGTTAATGGCAAACGTTTTACCCAAATCTTTTCCAAAGGTTCCCGAACGTTGAAAATCATTTTTCCCAATTGTAAGGAAGGTGCTAAGCGAGGACCCGACCCTGGGAGCACCACAGAAGGCTCGGAAGTGGTCAGGTCAAAGAAATAAAAAGGAGAATTATATTCTTATTGTACTTATAAATGCGATGTGATCCAGCCTAAGAGTAATCATTCTCAGTTACTGTAGGTCATTGTAGGCGGCATAGTGATCTGAACATCCATATATCTATAGGGAATGTAAAGAGGAAAACACTTTGAATACAGGTATGCCTTACACACAGATCCACAGTAATCGAGAGGGATTGCTTTTAGTGCTGGTGACCAGGGATTCAAGAGTAATAAATAAGGCCAGGTTTCATGGTTTAAAATCTAATCTTACTGGCTCGGATTTTCGTGTTTCCTTACCAAACTGTTGGTGATTAGCTTCATATAGTTGTGATAATAACCAAATCAACTTAGAGATTGCCCACCAAAATGGCCATTATATTTAATTCGACATGAACTTAAACACTGTGGTTTTATCCCTGTTTTGTCAGGTAGGGTCGAATTACCTGAAACCAATTCATTTTCTCTCTTTTCTTTCGGGGTGGGGGGTAAACACCTGTTTCAGATGAAACTGCTTTATCTTAGCACAACACAATTCAACACGACCCAGAATTGTAGCTACACCGTCTGATGATGCTCTCGCAACACAACACTGATTCGCTCACCACCATTCCATTGTCAGTATCAATCAATAGTCCTCTACTGATGGGCCAATCAATGTTGAAACTGACAGTGGTTCAATGGAAAGGGCGAGTGAAATAGATTCCTTTCCATTCTCTTTGTCCAAGCCCAGCAGAACATAAATTTCAAGAAGTCCTATATTCCCAAAGCAGCATCTGAGAGTCCTGCATGACGGCATTGATCTTAGCCCAGCCACTGAAAAGGGGGTCGTTTCAGAGTTCTCTTTTTAATGCTTTTAACAGAGTGGGCATTTAACCTGAAGGACCTGTGGAAAGAGGTAGGTACACTACCTACCCAGCAGGTGGGAGTAGAGCTAGGTCAATGGCAGTCTCAGACAGCCCAGACTCACCTACAGCACAGTTTGTCTGGGGTGGAACCTTTGAAACCATTGCAGTTATAGATTTTTTTTTTGTTTTCTTTTTTTTTTTTGAGGGGGGGGGAGCGAGGAAATATTTTCCTCAGCTGACAAATACTTTAGCAGAAGGCATGTTTTCTGTAGTGTGTCATATCATAGGCCTCTGCCCTTATTCGCCAACAAATAACCACCCTTTCCTACCTTAGTAATAGTATTGGGCCTGTCATCCGGCTTGTGAACCTATTCAGATATCAAACTTACTTGAAATCAATAACACCCCCCCCCCACCTCCAAGTAGGTCCTTCATGATCCTGGCTTGTTTTTAAAACGTTGGTTACGGTGATTTAATGAGGACCGCTCCAGTTCGATTGTAGCGTTGGAACCTGGACGATCGAGGCTGTATCTATGGTCGTTCACCTCACTCTACTCCTCCATCTTAAACTCAGCTGGCTGCCACCTGAATAGTGCATCTAAATACTTGTAGGCCACATAGTTTAATAATGCATCATGCCCTGTTCCTGCCATGATGCATAAAGGCAACGCTAGCGAGTAACTTTCCATTCTTGCATCATACCCAAAGGCTGGGCACGATACTCCAATGCAGAGCTGCTGAGCAGACTCCGCAGAACTACTTAAGTTTATCATGACAACTGATAAACATGATGATGAACCTGGAGGCGTCATGCGGTTCTAATAGAGCTGGACGCAACTCGACTATCTAGGTATTCCCTGGGCCATACTGATACCTTACCTTTATATTGAAATCAGTCTTATATTTCCTTTATACCAGGGTCTTGCCCAATACTCACAATTTATCCAGATTCTTTTCTTTTCCTGTTGAATCTGTGACTATTTACAGTTAGGAAAATAAAATAGTTACTACTCAAAAAGGTTTACTGGTGAAGTCCTCAACAGATGCTTATTGGCTTGCACCGCACACAGAAAACCTGCCGCCGCTAGAAACTCATCAAAACAGACAGTTTTGGGTGGTCAAAGCATCACGACAACCTAAAATCATCATACTGAGAATAGAAAGTCATCATACTGAGGACAAAGTTCATCACAGCCTAACATCATCGATTTGACCACCTAAAGCTGATTTAGGTATTGTCAACTTGATGAACCAAAGTCATCACCATTGATGAGGTTCGGACATCCCAGGTTTTCAGTCCAAAGGCGGACCATGCCATACTAAGCATCTATATACTAATATTTCTCTACAGGTAGCCTACAATGTATATTGGCCAAGAATCGAAAATGTGGCTAGACATTTCATAAAAGAGGCTGAGGGCTAATGGTCACATTGTGATAAAATCCTTTAAGGGGCACTAATGCAGGAGTTCATCATGCCCATCAGTCGTCATAATGCACAAATGATGTGGTAGTGAGAGCTGGTTCTAGCCACATGCATTGATAAAAACTGTTAAGGTGGGGACCAGCATGTTCCTGGAAGTGGGGGGTTACCTAGGGAAAAGGTACCAATCAAGTTGTATCTTTATCAGTGGGTTTTACCTCAACCAGCACAGTTCAATATGGCAGACCCTCTCTATTCCTGGGCATGGAATCCCACACTGAATTCCCCAAGATCGTCAGACTGATAATACCCAAATCTACTTTAATAGGTCATCAGATTGTGCACCAAGGGAAGTCAATCTGATGGGTTTAGGTGAATACACTCACCCAAGGTATTCAAACTGATTACATAATGTTAGAGTGACAACCTTGGTGGTGACTATTTTGGGGCCTCAATCGACGACCCAAAGCTGCAGATTCGGGTATCATCTTGAGCACCTAAAGTCATTGGAGGTAAAGACCTTCAGTTCAAAACTAGAGGTCTGATCATCAAATATGAGTGGCACATGCCTGCCACCTAATTAGTTACATAATGCCATATACTCACAATGCAGAGAGGTAGACTGACAGAGTTTACTCCCTATAAGTTGCTGCCCCCCTCTGTCTATACCTCTTCTGAGACTCTGATGGCCTTATGTCTTCAACCTGACGATTTTAAAGACCCGGAGGGTTTTCAGGGCAAAGAAGGCTTGGTGTGGTTTTTTTCCCTTTATATACCAGTATAGTATAGGTATGCCTAGTGTGGTAGACCTAAGTTTTGCTGTCTACGTACAAGGGTGTGGTACCCCAGTCAGAACAGCTGTAGCCTCTACATCATATTCAATCAATCCTTCATGCTTCAACATGGTATACTGCCCCCTGAGCAACTCACAAGGAGCCACTCTAAGACCCGATGCTCTGCCTATTATACTAACTGGGTCGGTGCCCAACCCCCTCCAGGGCCTGCCAATTAAAAACCTTCAGGTGGGGAAGGTGCCCCTTGTGGAAAGTAGCATGAGGCCAGCAATAAAGTCATGTTTAATGGTATACATCCTATGTAGAAGAGCAGAAATCCTTACTCTATTTTGAATACAATTATGATAACAATAAAGCCATGTATCAGGGTATCCATCCTATGTAGAAAAGCTGAAATCCTTACTCAATTTTGACAACAATAATATGTCTGCTTTTGCAAAAGACAAGCCTCTGCCACTTGTTATGCATTTTAGATTATTTGTTTTTTGGATGGTTATACAGTCAGGTTTATTATGCTGTTTGTAGTTGATTACAGTGAGTCGCTGTGGTTCCCATGGCTATTTCTGGGAGCTCTCTAGGCCTTATGGATGAAAAAAAATATAAAAATAAAAAGCCATTTAGCCCATATAACTCGAATCCCACAATTTCCAGTGCTGGTTTACTTGGAGGTATTGCATGCTGCAGTTCATGGCATGCCCTCACTTCATGAATCTTTACACCTACTGAGGTATATACTACTACTGGAAATGCCAGCTGTAGCAGGTAGAGCCAGCCAGGATGGGGGCTGAAGGTGGTAGGGAAGGGGCATTCCGCCAGCTTTATCTATTTCAAGGATTATATGCCCCTAATGCGACAGATCCTGTCAATATTTATGTTCTGCCTATTGATACCATAAGGTAAAGGAGCCTTGTAAATGTATTCAGACAAGGGGTTTTAACGTTTTGGGCCTTTTCATTTGTACATGTATTGAAAATGGGGGTACCTTTGAATTAAACTATATGTATTTAGGCATATCCATTGAACACTTCATGGTTTATCTCTTTTAAAGATTGTAAATTCCCCTAAAATATTGCTAATAATTTCATTTTCTTTTAGATTGATGAGATTTAATCTACATAAAGTAGAAAACTCAATAGTATGCAGCATTGCTGGTTTTCTAAGCGGCCCTGATTGACCTTCTTGACACCTAAGTTGCCAGGTCAGCAACCTTTGGGTGATAGCTAGCAGGTTTAACCCTTCAAGTTCAAGGGCTGCATGATACCTTCAGGTTCAGGTTCCATGGCCTTCATGATGCACCAGTGCAGCACTGGTGAGACTACTTGCCAGCACTGCATTGGTGCATCATCATGGCCAATCTCTGGAAGTGCATCAACACTCTAGCTTCATCATGTAATACATGAATCGAGTTAGTCACGCAATTGCCCGTTTAAGCGCCAGGATCTCAAATAAGCATCAGTCGTGAATAAGTGCCAGAAGTACAGAGGTATTGAAAACAAGAACCTAAGCAACTACAACCAGCATTTAACTAAGTCTCAAATAAGGGCTCGTCATACAGAGATATTGCATTGAATAAGCACCTGGGTGTTTAAACAGGCCACTACGGTACTCGCCAGGACCACATTAACACATCATGATGACCAGTAGAGATATTTCTTTTAAACAATAGCCATCCCTCAAAGGGTTAAGAAGCCCTTCACTATATGCCAACCACCGACTGCCCTTTCCTGCTATAGTACGTCAGCCTGTGGCTCAGTAGTCAGACCCTTACTGCACCTCACAGGAAGTGCACTGACATATGTAGGCCACATAGCCTTCCTGAAGGCCGACCACCGCGCCCCCTGACAGACCTTACCTGAACTTATCTGCTCAAGAAGGGATTGACCCCTGACGGTATAGTAATATACTATGCTGGTCTCTATGGCAACTGTGGAAGCAAATGCTGAACTTTGAAGTCACACTGGCCCCAGTTCGTAGTCTACCGATTACGTCACTGGTAAACAGGCATGCTGGGAGGTACTATTTTTCTTAGCTGGTTCCTAGTGACTCAACCTGGCAGATGGATACAAGCAAATGCTGGTTCCCACAAGTACCCAGTATTGGGGTCAAAGTAGGTCCAACACCAGCGGCGTATGAATACGGCGATTTTTGGTCAAAATGGTAACCTAGGGGAGAAGGCTTAGTTTGCCCACCAAACTACGTCGCCGGAGAAGTTGCTTTGAAGTTTCTGCAGTGGTTTTCTATTAAGTCTTTTTTTAAGCTTGGAAATTCTGAACAACATGTACATTGTATGTGTACAACATGTCTGTCTATGGAGAGACATCAAAAACATATGTTTTTAAATGGAGAGACAAAAAAAAAGAGTTTTTTTCCACATAGTAGCTGAAAAAAGAGACAGGTCTAGGACCTCACAATCTTACCATCTACTTTTTTGGTAGAGTATTTTAAAGCAGCATTATGTCAGCCATTTTCACTGTCGATGGGCAAGATAATAAGATAATACTCATTTACTTATTATGACCCCCTCCCCACTTAGATTAGCACACTGTGTCAGTGAGTGAGTATTTGCTGTTTAAAGCCATTTCGACAGCTGAGGTCATATTCATAGCAGAAAGATAGATTAGACATTACTTGATGGATGAATCAGTGTCGGTGCCTGTGTAGTTTTGCATCAGAAACAAAGAGAGGACAGGAAAGATTAGATTAAAACCCTTTTAGGATGGGCCAACCGGCACTGTGTCTACACCATAATGTCAAAATAATGATGAACTCCTTGTCCCAAAATTGCCAGAGATTCATCATTATTCCTTGTGTCACTGTACTGCCATCTGGGGCTTCATTGTAGAAACCACACTGCTTTAGGCCTACTGCAATATGATTACGGTGGTTCACTGTTCAATTTTATGACGATGCCAAGTAGATTCAACAATTATTTCTTACAGTGTAGTGTATGTTAACATAAGGTCGAGACAACTAGTCTTATCGCAGGAAATATTTCTCTCCTGGAGTAGTTCTGCTTCGTGGTCAACTTAAGGGAGTGGTCATTATTTATCAACAGGGGGGGTTTTGGGTTTTCGCGCGGACGTGCGAAAATTTTTTACGCCCCCCCCTGGACGGCAGTCAAAATTTTTTGCGCCCCCCTGCGCCAGAGGCGCGGAGAGTTTTCGCGCCCCTCTTTGATCTATAGTAGCGCGCGGGCTTTTTTGCTAAAAATAGGGTGAATTTTTTTAGCCCCCCCTCGGGAGGGGTCTGAAAATTTTACACCCCCCCCTCAATCCCACCACCACCCCCTGTTGATAAATAATGACCACAACCTAAGTAGACATTTTGCTTATTGATCAGCTAGATGGCTACTTTGTAGATTTTCATGATTAATCAAGTCATCGTTATGTCACAACGTCTATAGATTCTGAATCATTTTCCACACGACTTCTTCTAGAATCAAATAATCTTTATGGTACAAAGGAAAGACCTCCCAGGGGTCTTCATAAATCCATACACGGCTTCTGATGGCTCTGTCTTAATGTAAAGAGTTCATTGAAGTGTGATGTGATGGCTTCAATAAGGGGAGATGTAGCCAGTGCATGTGGGCAAAGCCATTGGTTTCTCTCTTTGATCAATTAAACCTTAAAGGACACATGATGGTATGATGCTTACAGGCTCATATTCCTTCGTTGTCATGATGCTCAAGATGCCGTAGTGCTGATGTGTGTTGGTCTATCACACCGAGTGTTTTGGAGTGTATCGATCCAACATGGTCTGCTTGAATGTACATACCTTTCCCAAAAAGAGAAGGGGGAAAGGGGTAGTTCTACATTGCAGTATGTGTCTGCATCATGATCATATAAGTGTTCAGCAAATTGCACTAATGAGGCTCTGGCCAGGCTACTCTCAAGCACTGGTGGGTCTCCCCAACCCATTTTTAAAAGGGGTCTGGTCTCCCTTTTCTGTCCTCTCTAATCCTCTGACCTTCATTCTCATTCAGGCCTCCCTAGCCCACTTAAAAGGGTCTATATCTCCTCTTACCCATCCCTTCAGGATGTGTGTGGTGCACATATGTGCAGGCACTGACACATTCCTCTGTGAAATTGTGTAATGTTGTTCTCGCCATGAATAATATTATGACCTTAGCTGTCGAAATGGCGTTAAACATCTATTACTCACTCTCACTCACTCAAGCACTGGATCTTCATTGAAGCATGATGACGAACTAGGGACATGAACATGCGGATATCATGTGATCATGAAAGGGCGAAGGTTTATAATTTCTGGTCTTGCCTAATGTGGATAGAGGATTTAATAGGTTATGGAGCAGTCCTGATGGAAAACGGAAATTATAATTCCATGTAGTGGAAAGGTCCTATCCACAAAGGTATGATAGCGGTAGTACTGGTAAAGAAAAGGAAATTATTAGTTTCGCAGATAGTTCTTAAAAAGAGAAAATTTAAAGTTTAATTTTGCATTGATTGCTCTATGGACAAGATATCGCTGATGCATTATAGTACACAGAATGTACCTTTGTCAGTTTGTGTGTTTGGTCGAGATATAGTTAATTCAATATGAGTTAATCAATTTGGCCCTATTATAAAAGGCATCAGAAAAAGTTTCACTTGGGGGCAAAATCGCAGGTCCCTGAGAGTCCAAAAGTTTGGAATCGCCAGTATGCGAAACGTGCACACTTCCAGGACACTTTGACCCTCAAAAAGTCAAGTTACTTCCAACACTGTCATGTGACAGTCATAGACAATGTACAGAGCCACTCTCTGGTAGCAAACATTAATTTCACAAAGGAGCATTTTGGCTGTTCTCAGAGTCAGGCATTGCTGACTCCCTCATTAGACTAAAATCATTCCTGACCCTCATTCAAGAGTCAGGCTGATTGTAGTAGGTGAGCCTCTGGATGAGATGTATGGAAGTGAGCTTGTCCAACGCTGGCTTGGCAGGAAATAGTCCAGGAGCGTGTTGCTCCTATGGTAAAAAGAGCTGTCAGTAGGTACCCTCTTTTCAAAAGAAGTCATGCTCTGCTTCACCATTCAACTCGCACTCACCACATTATTCTGAAAAGTCACCTGCCTTGTTTAAAACAGAGATAGCTGCACTATCAGGTACCTACTCATGTCACACACTCTATAGTATATTATACTGACTGATTTCTCCCAACTAGGTACCTACTCAAATCCCCCTTTATTAGCACCATACTTGAATGACCACTTGTGAGCAACAAAAGGGACAAGTTATAGCCTATAAGAAAGGACTGGAAACGAGGGCATTTTTAGCCAGCTCTTCCTTTTACTATAGGAGCAACACCCTCCCGCTCAATTAATTCCATATGTGTCAGGCAATGCCCCAGTTGGAATATCAACAGCAAGAAAGGACTAATATTGTTAGGGTGATGCCTACCTCTTGGGGAGACATCAGCTTGCACCTTCTGTTTCGTTTACCGGCCAGCAGGTTTTCAACCCTGCTCCTGGGCGTGCACATCAAGATGAGCTGAGACAGGCAGCATATTAGCAGGGGGCCACCAGCCATTACCCGGGATACAGGCCTGGGCTGGAGGGGAAGGCCTGTCAACAGCCCCTTACCTCTGCTGCAGCTAGAGTGAGACACAAGAGAGGGTCAGGCAGTAGAACATCTACCTTTAGCTGCTACCATAGCACGTCGTATAAGCATCAAAGAACGTATAGCATCAAATGTCACTGTACATCTGGCGCGTTTTTTTTTTAATAAAAGGGTGCTCAATTGAAATATTGCTTTGGTGCTTGACATACTAATTTGAACACCCTTGTACTTAAGCACTTACCTGTGAGTGGTGCTGATTTGAGACACTGGCACGTATAGGGGACAGAAAACCTCTAACCTGTCAGTTGTTTCAAGACAATACATGTGTATATTGTGCCATAGAGGGGAAGCAGTGCGTAATGGCTTTGCGTTTAGTTTACTTATACGAGATTTAGTCACTTCTAAAGTATAGGCCTTCAATCTATTTTTATACCACATCCAAAAGCCTTTAGGGCCTACTGTTTGTGTCTACAGCTGTAACAAGGGTTCCCTCATACAGGTAGGAGTGAGTAATAGATGTTTAAAGCCATTTCGACAGCTAAGGTCATATTCATGGCGAGAATGACATTACACAATTTCACAGGGGAATGTGTCAGTGCCCGCCCATATGTGCACCACACACATCCCGAGGGGATAGGAAAGAGGAGAAATAGACCCTTTTAAGTGGGCTAGGGAAGCCCATACAGGTAGGTTTTACCACAATGAGCCTATAGTGCCTAAGTAGTGAGGTGGTGTAAAAAGACCAGAAAAGTGTCCTGTGTGTGAGGGCAGACTTTCTGCCTCAGCTAATGACAATGCTGGAGCTGAAAGGGAAGCCTGGTAGGCAGGAGTCAGCCAAATAACCCTCTAAGGTTCATGCTCCTTTGTCACAGGGATGCCATTCCTCTCTGGCCAAAAATAGTGGGAAACCCTATGATTTTTGGAAATTTTTATCTCTGTACAAAACCAGTCATTCCTGTAAAGCAGGCATAGTGGCTTCTCTGTCACCATGACGTACCAGTGCTGGGGAATCAACAATGCAAAGGTCCATCATGCCGACCCTTCAGGACTGCATCAACCCTGGGGTTTTAACCCCACAGGGTCGGCATGATGCATTGATGTGGGCCGGTAAGTTACTCACTAAACACAAATTGATGCATCATGCCGGCCAATGGGTAGAATATATGCTGAAGCCCTGTGTGGCCTGGAAAGTGTTAGGGTTATATCTATGCCCTGAATAGCCCGACCTTATGATATCTTTGTCTTCTTTTCAGCTTTCAGACCATCTTAGTGACAAGGTCATGTCTGACATTACAGGCTTTATCATTGTATATTATATATTGCTTGCTTTTTGTCTTTGCCTAGCTCAGTGGGCGTACCCTTTCACTTTGGGGACAGTCATCTCCCTCTATTGTATGATAGGAGAGGCAATATGTATATGTATCCTAAAAATAATGTTCAGGAATGATTGTTGTTCAATGTAGGGATGGCTGCATCAGATAGCATTGATTGTTGTTGCTATGTAGGGGTGGGTGCACTAGAGAGCACTGATTGTTGTTGCAATGTAGGGACAACTGCATAAGAGGTCATTGATTGCTTTTGCAGTGTAGGGATGGCAGCATTAGGAGCACTGATTGTCGTTGCAATGTAGGGATGGCTGCATTAGGAGCACTGATTATTGTTGAAATGTAGGGATGGCTGCATTAGGGAGCACTGATTATTGTTGAAATGTAGGGATGGCTGCATTAGGAGCACTGATTTTTGTTGAAATGTAGGGATGGCTGCATTAGGGAGCACTGATTATTGTTGAAATGTAGGGATGGCTGCATTAGGGAGCACTGATTATTGTTGCAATGTAGGGATGGCTGCATTAGGGAGCACTGATTATTGTTGCAATGTAGGGATGGCTGCATTAGGGAGCACTGATTGTTGTTGAAATGTAGGGATGGCTGCATTAGGGAGCACTGATTATTGTTGAAATGTAGGGATGGCTGCATTAGGAGCACTGATTATTGTTGAAAAGTAGGGATGGCTGCATTAGGGAGCACTGATTATTGTTGAAATGTAGGGATGGCTGCATTAGGAGCACTGATTATTGTTGCAATGTAGGGATGGCTGCATTAGGGAGCACTGATTGTTGTTGCAATTGTAGGGATGGCTGCATTAGAGGGCTGGTGGTTAGGAGGGAGCTGACTGTTTTACTATTCGAATAACCCTTATATGTAACCATAGAACTCCAATTTTAAGACATCGTTCAGTTCCATGCATGGGAGACAAAAAGACACATTGCCTTACCAGACCAACTACAATCCTGGCATGCCCTGGATAACCTGAACACACAATTAATGCTTGGAAACATGAAATTACTTTTAGGGCTGGGAGCAATCTGGACTTAATGGGATTTGCATTGTCATCAAGGGGAATCTTTACTGGGGTTGGTGAAGCAATCTGATCATTACTGGGCATTACATATGCCAGAAATTGTATCATTTTATGTATGTACCTCCTTAAAATATTTAAAGGGCTTCCCTAGCCCATCTTTAAATGGGTCTGTAAAATGTCTGTTGTCTGCTCTTTGTCACAATCACTTTCTTTGGTGTGGGGAATGACCCATCAAACTGATGTAAACAGATACCGGTAAACAGGTTTTTTTTTCTGCTATGAATATGGTGTTAGCTGTTGGAATTTAAACAATTATTACTCACCCACTCCACCTTTCATAAGTTGATAAAAAAATAGGAAAGCAGAGACCAAGGTTTGGGTAGCAAAGATAGAGGTGTCTCAGTTCTACTCCTCTGGTATTAAGTTTTGCTCTCCAGTTGAATAAAGCAACTCCATAGGTTTAAACAAGGAGCCCCCTGATGAGCACCCCGGGGGGCACTTCAAATTTTTTATATACGGGTGTGTCGCTCCGACTACCCTTACCCTTGCTAGCTAGGGCACTTGTTCGCGGTTTTTTTCTTCCAAACCCTACCCTTGCTAGGGAACTTTTTACATAATAGTCTTAGATTTTGCTCAAAATATCTTAAAATGACCTTGTTTGGGAGAAAAATTGTATTTTGTTCATGCTATTTTCATGAAAACTTGGAAAATGTTCATGAAAATTTCTAAATTTTCCACGTGAATCTGGGTATTTCGCTGAAAGTTGACCCTTGCTAGGGACATTTTGCTCAAAAGTAGAACCTTGCTAGGGACATTTGTGGCTGAAACAGGAGGCTTGCTAGGGACTTTTCCTTGAAAAAGTACCCTTGCCAGCCACACATATGTGTATACATTACCTAGAGAGTGCCCCCCCCCGGATGAGCACCCAATGAAATAACCCTACCTTGCATCTTTGCCAAACTGCTGAATCCTATGGCCAAATAAATAAAATCATGTTCTCCTGTCAAGCTAAGAGAGTCTGAAACATATCAGGCTAAAATACCACAAAACAAATACAAAGCTTCATGAGAATTTGACATGTCACCATTGTATGGTCAGTCCAATCCTTCTAAACCTTGGTCTATGTATGCATACAGGTGCTGCGTTCAGACTCATCACTTATATAAACCCAGATTTGCCTATGGTCAGTTCTTAGTCAGGTCTCACTCTACAAGTTATCATAGCAGCATAGGTACAACATCAACAGGCTGTATGGGGGCAGCCAGTGTTCTCTATTGACCCATGTTTAGGTCGTGTGTACACATGGACATGAGAGTTGTATACATATGTAATTAGTGGTATGACGCCTAATAATGTCAAGAGCGTCCCCTAGTGGTTGTGTTTGACGTTGTGCTGCCCCTGCACCAGCGTATGTTGATATAATGGTAATTCCTGACAGCAGAGAGCCAGCGCTGCTGCTATGGTTACAAAAGCAGTGTCATCGACCAGAGGTCGACGTCCTTTTACAGGTCTATGTATGCACAGAGACTGTCACACTTTATACACAATAATGGTTCTCTGACCTTTTCGTATTCAGGCCAATGTTTCATGTGGTATACTTGCCTACAGATACCACAGTAATGACCCGTTCAAGCGCCGTTCAAGCACAGGGGTCTTAAATAGTTGTCGGTCTCAATTAGGCGCCAGGGGTATAGGGGTATTAAAATTAGACCTATGCACTAAAAACTGTATCTGTCAAATAAGCGTCTGTCTTGTATGAGCGCTGGGGTTACAGCCAAATTGAAATCCTTGAGAGCCTGTGCGCTTATAATATAGGTCAATATATTCTGAGCTCTTGAAATATCTATAAATCCTCCAGACTTTACAACCTTCATGCATAGGCCTTTTATTTTGCAGAATCTGTGATTTGATGGCCAATCTAGGTTTAGTTTAAAAGCCTATTGACAAAACACAAAAGATAAAGAAAATTGTAATGTCATACCCTAGACAGTTGACACCAATGCCACATAGCCCCAAACCACTCTATACAGTGGAGACAGTATCTGCACAATGCCAAGTTAGGTCATGACGTCAGGTATGACGTCATAGGTTGACATTTAGTTAGTTAGTTGATCCTCTCTAGGGGACAGGGCTTGATGGGTGTTACAAGAGTAAAACTGAGGTATAGTAGAAATGATGTCCCAGGGTTGTCTACCTAGATCAACACAGAATCTGTCACAAATTCCAGATCCAGGATTTCAGGGGAACAAAAGGGTCGCAGCTTATGAGGTCGCGCGTGCCACCTGTCTGAGTCTGTCACTGTCAGGCTGCATCGATAATTACAGTTACACATGTAGAATGCATGGGTGGAAAAGCCAGGAAAGTAATCAGGAGGGTCTTGCCAAAAAGCAAACGAGCTCAGAATACAAAAACGTGCAGAGAATTCTTTTGATAAAAGGTATCCTCGTCTTCCCATTTCATAAAACATGCACATACTAATCAGCAGACTTGTGCATGTCTCCATAGAAACACATTGTATATCTTTTGGAAAGACAATCAGAACGTGCATGCCATCATGGACATTTGTATGAACACGTTTTATGCTATAAAGGAGGCAATCTCGTTTTGTTTTTGGAAAGACCCTCCTGATTAACATACTGTTGTACTCTAAAGTGACACATATTCCAACTATGCCAGAATCTTTTTATTTGACATAAAAGCCATCGAAATATACTATCATAAAATAGGGTAGTGTTTTTCTTTAAATTTCATTGCCTGTTGTGTGCCCATATAAAGGTTTATCTTTAGGCCTACTTACTTCTAATTCCTGTGGTGTGTCCTATAGCGGACATTGGGGTTAGGCTATGTGCCTGTTCGTCCCCAGGCCCCCATACTTCGATCACATAATATCAGGTGGACACCTCCATAGAAATCCTACTGTAAGGCCCCCAGCACGATTCTCCCTCTTTTTGGTATTGTCTGAACTGAACGTTCCTCCCCTGACCACCTAGTCAAACTTGGGGAGCTACTAGTATTTATGTATATAACAATATATTTTCAAATATTCTACTGGCCAAATGTCTAATTCTAACGATAATCTAAAGAAAGTCACTGGCCACCAGATAAAACTGTGGGCCAGTGTTAGTACCTACCCCTTCCAGTACATGTCATGTGCCCCATATAGGCCCAGTACCTGTTATGTTGTGTCCTAATATTGCTGATGAGCAGACATGGAAAAATCCTACTACATGTACTTGTGGCTTCACATTCAGACCCCACCCCCCTCCCACACTAACACACCCCTGAGACGCCAACATGGCTGACAGTCCTGATAATTAATTGCTCTTCCCTGAGCTGATAATGTCGAGCAGTCTAATCCGGCGCGGGCAGCTTCACTTGATGTGTGTCTCTCGAGAGTGGAGGCAATAAGATTAGGTTATTATGTTGGAAAGGATCTGGTTCTGCCATTGGGGAACGTGGGGAGGCAGCTTAGGGTCGGAATTGGTTTGAGAAAAGTAATTGGGGTCGCATTTACAATAGGGATGATAGGATGGTACTAAGAGATTTGTCAGTTGTTAACAAGTTATAATTAAACGACTGGCATCTATGTTACTGATATTTGGCATGCAGGACAGACAGAAGCCTTTAAGGCTAGAGTTCAGTATTAGCACAAAAGAATATTGTTATTTTCTTTCAAACAATTTTTCTTATAGTATCACTGAACAAATGGCATCGAAAATTGAAGAGAATGACCTCATTTTTTTTTATTTAGTCTTTCCATTGACATATGATATGTCTATCTTGATATACTACTGATATGGGCTTAGACTTTTAGAATTCTTGTCAGCTACCACTGTGGCCAGCCTGTTTCACAAAAAAAAAATCTGAAAATGGAACCCTTGATTTTAACAAAGAATCCCAAAGGGAGCTAGTCGGCTGCATTGTATTTGTAGAGGAGGTAGGTGGCGTCTCCTACCCAACCCCCACCTATTTCCCACCTGTGGCACGCCTAGGGCCGGATTACTCTAGGCTTTATCTGTCTTTCTGAGATTTGGCTCTTGAAAAACGATAAATCATACATAAGCTCACTACCTAATATGATGAAATTCCACACGGCCGATGATAAAGCTGCAGGTCTTGTACCTTTTGCCCATAGAGAAAATATAAATGTATTCTGCTCTATACCTGCTACCAGAACTTTATGGAAATGATAATTATTGAGTTTAAAGTGGCTTGCATACATGGAGCAGTGCATATATTGACATAAGGAGAGCCGTCGCTTCAGCTGCCAAGCTCTAGACCAAGCACGAGTGAAAGTCTGGTTAGACGACACATGAAAGCTGGAACTATTTAAGGGCAGCATGAGGCCTCCAGGTTCATGTTCCTCTGTCGCCATGATGCACCAATGCAGTGCTGGTGACTTTTACTCACATGGGACATGGTAGGTTCTTAGAGATGACATGGGACAAAGAACATGCATGCAGCCCTCTCCCGTGCTGCATTAATGCATCATGTTCACCAATGAGCATGGTGCATGATTAATGCAATACTTGGTCCTTAAATAACCAATATGCTTGAGGAGATGACGTGGAGATTAAGAGTGCTAAGGAAAGGTGCAAATTTACCGTTTTTACACACACAGCGTCCATTGCCGTCCTGATGAGCAGGATTCCACTTTAACCCTTTAAAGGCCATTGATATATTAATGCATCATGACTACTGGTTTTCATGATGCACCAATGAAGTGCCGGCGAGACTGCTCGCCGACCCTACAGGATTGATATATTTACTCCCAGAGGGTCAGTGTGATGCTCCCATGAAGTGCTTGCGAGCAGTCTCGCCAGCACTTCATTGTCGCATCATGAAGACCAATGGGCATGATGCACTCCTACATCAGTGGCCATTAAAAGGTATTTAAAGGTCACCACGCACAAAGAGCTCAATCTCAAGATAAACCAATATTTACATACTTTTAACTTATTATAGCTAAGTAAAGAATATATTTATGAGAAAATTTGTTTCTTTTCTTAGTGCATGTTTGCCTTCACTGATAAGAGTACTGATGACATCATCAGTACACTTATCAGGGTGACTGGGGTGCCCCCTTGAGGGAGATAGTGAAAACACTCACTGAGAGGTAAGACAAGAGCTGCATCTGTCACACCACAGAACAAAAGTGGGAATATTTATGAAAAGAAACAAATTTTCTCACAATATCTTTTTTTTCTTAGCCATAATAAGTTAAAAGTATGTAAATATTGGTTTATCTCAAGATTAAGTTCTTCGTGCATGGTGACCTTTAACGATCCAGAAATAGTGGAACTGGCAGACGACATTTTGCTTCACATTTCCCGCTAAAATGTATGCTACATAGAGAATTCCCTTTCATGTCGTGCTTTTTACGCTTTGAGAAATGGGACAGTGTGTTTGGACTGGATCCAACCCATCCATCTTAGAACCCTTTAAGATCTGCATAGTGCATTTATGCATCATGCCCATTGGTCACTATGATGAATCAATGCAGCCCTGGTGGATGATACGGCAAGAGTTACATTGATGCATCGTGCCGAGTTTGATATTCTCCTGAAGGATCATCATGATGCGCCAATGCAGTGCTTGTAGCAGCCTCGCCAGCACTGCATTAGTGCATCATGACGACCGGGGTACATAAACCTGGAGGCATCATCTAGCCCTTAAAGGGTGAACAGACGGTCTGATCTCACCCCTATTTCAATATCGTGTGCATCTATATTAAAATTGTAATTAAAAGAGGAGACATGGGAGGAATCTATGCAAGACATCAGAGGGGGACTATGGGTTCAGGGATAGAATTCTACAAAGGGACTATTGCATGAAAGACGGTATTCATTGAAGTATCTCCGGTATGGATATATGACACTTGGTTCCCAATCAATGACCCCCCCCCCTTCTGTCTCTGTCTCTGTCTCTGTCTCTGTCTCTCTCTCTCTCTCTCTCTCTCTCTCTCTCTCTCTCTCTCTCTCTCTCTCTCTCTCTTCTTTCTAACACACACACACACACACGCACCTTCTATCTGTCCCTTTCTCTCACTCTGTCTTCTCCCACTACACTGATAATAAAACCCATAGTCAGCACTGACTATACCATCATATTTTGAACCCCCATAGTCAGATGACTATATGCATTAGTCACATATTAGTTGTGGATATAGTCATTCTGACTATGTGCAGAGCTTACAGATTGATGATGTCACAGGTTTCTGTGCACAAAGACAAAGAGCACAAGTTTGCTGGATGTTGAGAGGAGACAGTGACACATCAGGACATTTATAATCAGGCTCCATCTTCACCCTATCTTGTTCATCCATCGGTACAGATTATGTCTGACAATTAAGGGATAGGTATGCCATCTATGAATCATGATATTGTGTGATTATTACAGTGTTTCAAGAGTTATTTTCAGTTTCAACTAGGCATCATGGAGAAGGCATACAGCAGCCATTATATTAGTCATGCTGACTATACCTATTAGTTACAGTGACTAAGTACTTGATGTTAAGCATCAAGGCATGACTATATGGTGACTATATGACTAAGTTAAGTTAGTAATCAGTGACTTTAGCAAGAATAGTCGTGAGAGATACAGTCACTTGACTATAGAAACGTAGTCCATACTGACTAACTATTCCAAGCCTGTTTTTATCTTCTCTGCCCTCTCCCTACCTTTCTCCATCTATTTTTCCAGATCTGAAGCAGTGTTATTTCTGCAATGAAGCCTCAGAAAAAAAAAGTACTATAAAAATAATGGTGAAAACCTTTTCCCCAAACTTGACAGAAAACCATGATTATTTTGACCAGCTTATTTTTTTACAGTGCAGGTCGGGCCGCTCGTCGCCTCCGTGTCATCGCAAATATGATGGATTGCACGTTTACACTGCAAAAATGGTGTTTAGATTTTAAACATGTTTAGGTCTAAACACATTTAAAACCTAAACATATAGGTCAGTTAGGTGTCTCATCGACTACACATTTAGGAAATGAACACTTTTATTCTAACTACATAAACATTTATGCTAAACATGTTTAGATGTTTAGATTTGAGACAGTTGAATAATAGGTGTTTAGAATTAAACATCAATATGTTTAGATACTTGGATGTTGAATCCACACCAGGTAGCAGCACTACCTTTTATTGGACTATCTGCACACAGTTATAATCAATTGTTGTGACAAATGTCCCCAAATCCCATGTTTATCATGGTTTCATTTCATAGAATGTCATGTGAATAGAAAGGGCAATAGAAAATTGACTAGATTCACTTCATGCCACCATCATTACCATAAAATAATCAATAAACTCCATGACTGACACCTATTTGATGTTATTCTGGAATAGATAAGGCAATGTCCTTCCTGCCAAGCTGCTGTACTTTCTCAAGTCTCTCATTCTGATGCAGTGTGTAATATATATGTACACATATATAGGTGTGGCTGACATCTTTCGAGACTTTGACAAGTAAATACCTGCTGATGCCCCCCCAAGTAAATGAGAAAAAAAATACATATATATCTCTGTTTTTTAATGCATACATGTCTGCAAACATTAACTCTCCATCAAATCATTTAAACATCTAAACACAAAAATTTCCTAAACACCTAAACACAAAAATTCATATATCTAAACACAAAACTTTTAACTTAAACACCTACATTTCTAAACACTTGAGCTAAGCACATTGTTTGGCTAAACATGTTTAGGAAATTAATGTGATTACAAAAACGTTGCAAGAATATGTTTAGAATTGTGTTTAGAATCTAAACACCATTTTTGCAGTGTAGGCACGTGCCCTGTTTGATCTGTGCCTTGGGTGGTGGGTCTTTGTATGCTTGGTGTAGGGGTGGGGGGAGGGGGCATTCTCCTGTACAGAATGGTCCTGCTAGGGGTCAGCCTCACCTCTGAGGATATAGTCCACAGGTAGTCCGATGCAATTCCACTATAGAGAGGGGTTATCGAGCATGGGAATCAACATTTTTTATTGGAGGGGTAGGGACAGGGTCTTGGTTGGGGGAGGAAATTTTACTTACTTTATATAGGCTTATGTGGGGCCATTAATTTCTTTTATTGGGGAGACCTTTGCCCCCTTTCCCTTTCCTACGCCAGGGGCGCAGATTGACTTGAGTTGAGGACGTAGTTCGATGTAGGATGGGATCGACATGGCTACCCAGTTTCCTGTCTTGGATCAAGGTTTTGTTGTTTTTTAAAATAAATCTATTTTGTCATGCTTTTTGCAATTTTTTCATGCATCCTTATTAACAACCATGATACTGATGGAAATCGAACACGCCGGCTATACTATCGGCTATGCTTACCCTTTTTGTTTAACCCAGCAGGTGTGGGCAACCCATGAAAGATAACCATCTAGTCTGCTGTGCTGCTGTGGAGTCCCTAAGACGGGGGGGGCAGTGCGTGTGAGGGATGTGTGTGGGTGGACAGAGGAGAGGAGAGGAGATAGTTGAGGAGAGCATAAGGGGCCTTATGTTTTATTCATGGCGTCCGTGCACATGTTGGTCCCGCCAGACGCCGGCAAACAAGCGCAGACGCCACCCAGAGATTGCGCGCGAATTTACAACAAATATGTCGTCTGCCAACAGCCAATCAGAGACGCCAGCCGCTAGGGATCATTGGGCGGAAGCGGAAATTGAAGGAGAATGCACCATAGTCAGTGTGCGCTGCATGGGGTCATATCCACCGGAAATAGCGGTCACTGCCATTGATGCGCATGAGTGGAAGATTGTAAACGGTTTTCATGGGCGGATGTACTAGCTAGTGGCCTGTCCATGACGCGGAGATTAACCATCAGCGTCATATATATTGAACAAGGGAGCAAAACCCACGGGCCTTTTCTCAATAAAGGGATATCCCTTTTTCATTATTGTGGAACCTACAACTTTAATCGATCTTCTCTAGCCAATCTTAAAGGGGTCTTTCTGTCCTCCCTGTGTGCCTGGTGTACAAGTCTGGGTACTGGTACACATAGTATGAATCTTTGGAACTCCCCTTTAGTGTAGTTTTCTTGCTATGAATATAACCTTGGCTATAGAAATGGCATAACGTGAATAATCCTCACTCACTCCTATAACTCATCACATCACAATTCGGTGCCTGATAAGACATAGTATCGACGTTCAGTGGGTCGGCCATTGCTTTATCTGGCACCTGGTGAGATAAGCACAGACACGAAGCAGCATGATGGGAACCAGGTGTTACATAATGTATCCAAAGAAGTGAATACAGGGAATTATCTGACTGGGTCAACCCTATAGGACTCAGTATGGAGGCCTAGTGGAGCCGCCATTTTGAATTTCACTGGTTGAGGTAAAACTCACTGATAACACCCTGGTTAACACCCATTTCCAGGGACATGCTGGTTCCATCTTATCAGTTCTTATCAGTAGGTGTCGCCAGAGCTAGCTCCAGACCAGCTAGTGGCCAATATGGCCCGCACAGTGTGTGTGACCTGGGGCAATGTCTCTATGCTGTATACTACTTACGTTCTGGGCCACTGACTCCAACAGTTTAAGTATTATCCACTCTATTCCGAGGGGACTATTCCATTTATTTGATATGGATCAAAAGTATATCATTTACTTTCCTTCTTTGCTCAACCTTGTCTACAACACAGAGAGAACAAGGGCAAAAATAATTAGTACCATGCCGCAATAACTTGCAAGTTATTCAAGGAAGGATGAAGTACACAGTTACTAGGTGCTATCAGGTCGTGAAAAAACATGTCAATAGTTATGCTGTTATTATTAGGATTAGGTTTATCTCCTTTTCCCCTTCCATGGTGCCTCTCCATCACTACCTGACCTCTCATACTTACCTGCTGCCTCGACATCCACTTTGCCAGGGTATGTAGACAGAGAAGAGAGATTAAATTTACCCTTTAACCAGTTAAGGGCCGCTAATGCAGGAGTGCATCATGCCCATTGATTGTCATGATGCACCAATGAAGTGCTGGTGAGACTGCTTGTGCTCACCAGCACTTCATTGGAGCATCATGTCGACCCTATGGGGTTGAAACATAAACTCCCGGGGGGTCAGCATGATGCTCCAATGAAGTGTTGACAAGCAGTCTCGCCAGCACTTCATTGGTGCATCACGACGACCAGCGGGCGTGATGCATTAATACATCAGCGGCCCATCGGATCCAGCTTTCTGAAAATGAAGGGCTGTTCAGTCTCAGTTTTTTGTTAGATTCGAAGCTTTAAAGAGGGAAACATTTCTTAACTCCACTGAAAAAGGGAAGTGCCGCGCACCACCGGCTAAATCCGGCTCTAGCTTTTAATAATCTATGGTTTGCCCGATGCACCGAAAGCATGCCGACCGCTGGAAGTGCATCAATCACATATGCATGATGCATGAATATAAGCCTAGCAAGTTACCTTCCTGGACTGCATTCATGCATCATGATGACCTTTAGGCTTGATGCATTCACAATTTGGTGCTTAGATTTTGGGTAAGTATATAAAATGTAAAGGGACAGAGCAAGGTATGGAAGAGCATCACGTACACAACGAACACTCCCTGCTGACAGGAGCTGGTCTGAGGAGCAATTCAGTGCGGCCTGTGAGTGGATCTGTCGGGTCGAGTTGCTCAACCCGCTGGCCTGCACTCGGCGAGATCTGCTTCCGGTGGAAAGGACTGGGGTCTGACGGGGCGGTGATAGGGGTCGGGACCGGGCAGGGGGCCTGGTCATGACAGATGGGGGTCGAGGGGGAGGGGGGCAGACATGAATGCTTTGTAAAGGTATGGCTACTGTAGTGTGCACTCTAAGAAATAACTCTTGAATCTACCAGGAATCCTCGTAAAAAAAGTGAACCACCAAAATTGCATTGCAGTGAAGCAGCGTAGTTTCTAAAATGAAGCAGTACAGTACACACTATGGTACAAGGAATCTCGATGAAAATAACAGTGGATCTCTGACAACTTTAGGACGAGGATTCCACCGTTATTTCGATGGCATATTTTTTACAGTGTGGAGGCCTTTTAAATTGGGACCTGCTGGCTGAAAGTAATAACTAATATGTTCTGTACTGCTCTGCTCAGATGGATGGCTATTATATAGATTGATATTCCTTGCAGTATCTGAATTCCTGGCCCCATACTGTGCATGGAATGGGAATACTAGGTCAATGATAAATCACTAAAAATTCTTTCGCTGTGCTTTAGTTATTAGGTACTTTTATATAAGGAGTGAGTAATAGATGTTTAACACCATTTCGACAGCTAAGGTCATATTCATGGTGAGAACTACATTACACAATTTCACAGAGGAATGTGTCGGTGTCCACGCATATGTGCACCACACACATCCCAGGGGATAGGAAAGAGGAGACACAGACCCTTTTAAGTGGGATAGGGAAACCCGTTTTATATGAGGAAAGGAATCAGGAATGTGTGCATATGCACATAAAGGGCACTAGTGTACAGGTTTGGATGTTGGCTAATGAAGGGAAAAGGCAATCATTATGTAGAATGATCTCAGTGGGACACAGTGATACATTGCACTGATTAAATATCACTTTGCACAGGTGACATTAATCCCAACGTTAATGTCCAAGCTGAATTGCTTTTCAGCTTTTAGATTAAAAAAAGAATCTCATAAATAACAGCTACGTTGAACCTCCATCTACTTCTTTATAATCATAAAGAATATGGGCCCCTGTTTTTTCTTATCTTACGGACAGATACAGACGTCCATACGTGACATATGGACCTCCATATGTTGGAAAATAAGATGCGGCTAGGGGGGCTACCAGGTGGTATCCTAAAAGTGACATACGGTCCGTATGTGACATACCAACGTCCATATGTGATATATGGATGTCCATATGTTACATATGGACCTCCATATGTATTGTCTGTATCTGTTTTTATTTTGTATCATTTTAATACAATTTAATATAGGGAAAAACAGGGCCCTGAGTATAGGTAACAAGACAATGGTTCTATAGATACCCTGTAAAAAAATCCGTCAAAATAACGAAGGATTCCTCATCTCAAAGGTCTTATGACAATCGTAGCACCCCCCAATATGAATGTGTATAGGGGTCAATGTAAGCACTTTTATAGTGATATTAATGGTAGCCCAATTCTATTAACACAAATGTTAGTACTATTACCTTTCTATTGATGCCAATGTAAGAAGAATGCTATCGATACCAACGGTTGTATCATCTTCCTTTTGATGTCAATGTAAATGCTATTCTTTTGACACCAACAATAGAACTACATTCTTATTATTGTCAATGTAAGCACAATTGTACTATTAAAACCAATAGTATCACCTTTCTATTAAAACCAATGTTAGCACCTTCATTTCGTTGAGAGCAATAATAGCACTCTTCTATTGCCACTAATGTTTGTAGCACCTTTCTATATTGAAACCAAAATGTATCACATTTATATTGACACCAATGTGCTTAAGCACCTTTCTTTTTGACCACAGCACCAGGAAACAAGAGGTCTGTCACTGCCATGGTACCTTATGGAATAAACAGAGCCGTAGGAAGCAAATCTTCATTGGGGGGGCCCAGCGGGTCCCAATTTGAACACCTTGAATTATCGGCTAGAGCGCGATGATGCCTATACATACCCATAATAGAATTTAATAGAAAAGTATTTTTGGTGAATTTTAGATCTGATTTGAGGTTCAGGGCTCCATTTTCCCTATCCCTTTAACATATTAATCTAATTTGGGATGGAATGTTTTAGCTGCTTTTCCATTTCATTACGACTTCTTGGTAATTTTTTTTGGGGGGGGCCAGACATAATCAGGCCCCCCCCTCCTTTATGATTGGGGGGCCCAGGCCCCCCTGGGCCCCCTTTTCCTACGCCCCTGATAAATGAGTATAGAATGCAGCCACTATTGTCATTGCCTTGGTAGATGTTTGACCTTTGGTGCTAATGTCACGCCACATAATAGGACCCCGTGGGCCGTAAACCTGCACTGTAAAAAAATGTTGTAGAAATAAGACCGGAATCCTGGTCTCAAAGTTGCCAGAGATCCATCGTTATTTTCAGAGATTCCTTGTTCCATTGTACTGCCACCTAAGGTCTCTTGTAAAAACTACACTGTTCACTGTAATACAATTATGATGGTTCACTGTTCAGTTTAATGAGGATCCCTGGAAGATTCCACACTTATTTTTGACAGTGTGGTAATGGACACGCAGGGCGATGTGGGGGAAGAGTGGATCATGCGGATGGTGATGTGGGGGACAGAGTGAATCATGTGACAAACAACCCAACTCAAATTGCTGTCTCCACCTGAACAGCATTAAGGAGTGGTCATTCTTAAGTGTATTTGATATAATTATCAGAACAATCACTGTATAAATTCTGGAGTTAATGCCTTTCAATACTGCCACACTAGTGACATATAGGCCTACACCATTTTTCATTTATAAAAATTTACAAAAGACTGGTCGCCAGCATTTCATGAAATTAACAGAGGGCTGATATTGTGATTATTAAGTCACAGAGATACAGGAATGATCGTGTCACCAAGTGAAAACGTTATCTTTTACTGGAAGTGGCCCTTTATACATCTCTATGCCAAATAACAAGTCCGGTAGGAGGAGTAAGCTCTAGGATTACCTTAAGTACCATTAGGCACCTTTAGCTGCTACCAAGAAACCATTGCGACAATGCCACATCCGGCCCGACATCCGGTGAACCCAGCTGCGTTCCATCCTGTGGGGGAAGTTGTAACGGTACTTTGCCGAACACACCTGTCTCAAAGTAGAACTAAAGACTCTTTAAATGCCACAGTGATGCTTTACAACCCTTTAAGGGTCACTAATGCAATAGTACATCATGCCCATTGGTCGTCAAGATGCACCAAAGAAGTGCTGGTGAGTCTGCTCTCCAGCACTTCATTGGAGCATCATGCCGACCCTCTGGGAGTGAATCAGCCCCGTAGGTTTGGGCATGATGCATGAATGTAGCTCTGGCGAGTAACTTGCCAGGGCTGCATTCATGCATCATGACGACCAATAGAAATGATGCATTAATGCAGTAGCCACCCACAAAGGGTTAAAGGATTGATTAAACTCAGTAAACGGCTGACGTCAGCAAAGTCCTATAGAGAGGGTAAATGATACCAACGTAATGACTCTGACATTTAGATCATCTTCAGTTCTGGCTTATGATTCCGTAATTTAAGACAGACTCGCCGTAAAATCCACACGCAATCCCCCAATGTGACAGCAAGGAGTGTATGTGTAGATAATTGTGTTAGACGATCCTTGGTAACAGGCAATATACAATGTCCTGCAGAAGAAAAGAAAAATGGAGGCACTTAGCTGGGGGTTGCTTTTTCTTTTGGAAAAAATATTTAGAATTTCCATTAGCGATGCATAGGGACATGGTCGTGTAAAAGTAGACCTTTGCCTCATAAGATAAACCTCAGTCAGGCCAATTCTTGTGAGTATTTGTATTTACCACTTTGGGATGCTGCAATTGGGGGTGGCATATTGGATAGGGTTTCTCATGTGGATGTGCAATACAGTTGGGCTCCTTGGTTAAACCTATGGGGCTCCTGTATTTATTTCACTTGAGATGAATCAAGTCCAAGACGTCATGACGGCTGTAACGTCATCGGAAGCACATCTATCTGAGGGGAGTGAAGGTGGGTGGTTGCCATAGCAACAGGTGGCCGGGCTTCCTATAGTGAGATAGAGAGCTGTCACGGGGGTGATGGGTGGATTGGGTAGGTCGCCCTCGACTCCACCACTCTACCTTGTTAGTGAGTGCTCTCGTTTGAACGACAAGGGATTGGGTGTCGTAAAATCTCAAACCACACTGTAAGAAGTAGACAGGGCTATTTTACAGCAAAATCCCTTGGCAACTTTGGTTCCAGTACATTTTGCTGTAAATCTACAGGAGGTGAATCACTGGAATTTTACAGAACAATTCATAGTATCCATAGAGTAACAGTCACTGTAAATCATACAGCAAGCTCATTCAGTTCTACAGAAACATATGCTATAAATTTACAGCAAAATGTGTTGTATAATTACAGAGAAATTTCTTTTAAATAAACAGCAATATTTTCTATGAATGGACTAAATTATGCTGTAGATGAACAATAAAATATACTGTAAATTTACAGAAATATTTGCTGGCAACTGAGGTTCCAGCAACTATTGCTGTAAAATTACAGAAACTTGAATTGTAGAATTACAGCAAGGGATTCTGTTAATCAACAATAAATGTATTGTATATACAGGTATTTTATAAAAGACACTGCTATATACTCTGCTATTGGGGTCAGTTCTTGGTAATCATCCCCATGATATCATTTATGTGTGCGCTTCATGCATGCATTGATACTATAAACCATGCATGCCTAATGAAGACTATTGAGGGTAAGAGAAGTAGAGAACCATGCATCTCACCCAAACCAGTCATTCAGTTTTAATACTAAAATAACCTAAAGGCAGGTAGGCCTATGTTAGGTTCAACCCCAGAGTCCAGGGACTTGTATATCAGATTTAGACACAGTTATGGTGTCATGTATGCATATCATTGGTTGTTCCTAGTTTCTTCTCAGGTAACCTGGTACAATATCATTGGTGCACAATGCTAGATTGAACCTGTTGAGGTTATCATCATATTGCAATTCATAATTAAGCTCTTGGGACAATATTTGATTGGGGTGTGCAATATAAGAGTATACATATTAAACATACTACTGGCCTTCAGTGGGGGACAGTGCATGTAATGGTAAACCCTTTGAAGGGCCACTATGGTGACTGGCTGGCCTAGGGCATACTGCTTACAGAGTAATTATATAGGATCATTTGCTGTATACATATATCCACAAAGCCTTGGTATTACAGTAAGAGTCCTGGTATTTGAGAGTACAGCACTTTCCCCTGTGAGCTTATAAGAGACATCTCTGTTATAAAACATAATCTTCTTACAGTGCAGGGGGTTGGGCAAAATTTTGGTGCACACGTTCAACAAATCCACATCCACATTCTAAGGCCAACATTTGCTTCCCACGTTTTTGTATGTATATAGTGGTCAACTTTGGGTACCAAAAAGCCTAGTGGTCGATTCAAGGGCGAACTACTCTTTATGTCCAGAAGGGAGTCGACTTACCTGAACCACTTTCTGATTACATGTACATCGTACTCATATTTCCTGAGGTAAAGGCACAATAGGTCGACATAGGTCGGATATTATAAATGAAATGGAAGGCATAAAAGAGGTGATCATATAGAAAGTAGGTATAATTATGTTACCATAAGCCAGGTCCATATAGAAGTAGATCTATGATAAGAAAAATCACAGCATTCTGAGTAAATCATACAACATTGCATGTATTGTTACAAGAAAATTATGCATTTCTATTCTCATCCATAAACAAAAGTAGTGATTTGATATTCTACGGTACTGCTTTCTTAGCTGTCCATGAGATTCCCCCCCCCTTTATTTGTCATATTTATATCACTTCTACAGTTGGTATGATAAATTCATTACCCTTCTATCCCTGCCATCAGTTAGGAGATCAGGAGGCCGATGATACTAGCACGGGCATCTCGTGCGAGTAAGATTCTTATATACGCACGACATTTTTTAGGAAACGGGACATTTGAGAAACAGGACAAAACCAAGAAATCTTGGAAACGGGACATTTGAGAAACAGGACAAAAACCATAATATTTTGGAAACGGGACTACACCAGGATATCTTGTACAGGACAATAATATTTTTTTGCACAAGATTTTCTAGGACAGAGGATACCCAAATTCCCGAATTTATTATTGTGCCTTATTTCCTATATTTCTAGATGTCCTGTTTCCCAAATATCCCGTTTCCCAAATTCCGGGGACTTTCTTCATCCCCTGGTACTATGATAGATGACATTGTCCTGTGTATGGAATATTAATCCCTGTGATAAAAATGTCCCATTTCCCAAATGAGCAGTCCTGTTTCCCAAATAAATTGCAGTCCCGTTTTCCTAAATGATTAGTCCCGTTTCCCAAATAATTAGTCCCGTTTCCCAAATAACCTGTCTGGTTTCCCAGAATTGCTGCGTAGTCCCATTTCCCAGAACTTCTCAGTTTCCCAGAATTCTAGGTCCTGTGTACTAGAAAATCCCGTGCGAATAGCAGTGTTATTCTCACGCGACACCCGTGCAAATATCGCTTCCAGATGAGGAGGCTATTTGTTGGTCAGTTATTTCCTATTTTGCAGATTCTATTTAACTGGCCTCCCTTACAGGTGGAATGAGAACCAATGACGAGGGACCATAAAAGGAATCGGCGGAGAATCATTCTGGGAATGTCTATGTCCGTTTCCATATTGTGGTTGGGAGTCTTAACCCTTTGAATTCACGTATTTCTCATTTATTGTGTCATAGCACTGCCTGCATGTAATATAAGCAGTACAATGAGTCAAAGGGTTAACCCTGTTAGGGTTGCATTCATGCCGTCAACCCTATGGGTTTGATACACTCCTGAAGGGTCGGTCTGCATGATGCGCCAATGCAGTGCTGGTGAGTAGGTTCACAAGGAATGCATTGAGCAGCATGGAGTGACTACCTATCTGACGATAAATTTGATGTTATGTGGTATGCCATTTGCAACCTGTAAATCAATCATCTTTCAAATGGTCATGTTTATGTAAAATGAAGATTGGGTGGTGGTGCTCAGGATAATACCACTTGATGGGTCTCCCAGAGATACCATCATTTGTATTAATACCAGATGGTTTATTAATGCAATAGCTAGCTGGAAAGGGTTCCAACCCTTTAAGGGTTTCTCATACAGGAGTGCATCATTCCCATTGGTTGGCACAATACACCGATGGGTGAGTCTGCTCAGTAGCAAATCTTCGGTGCATCATGCCGTCATGATGCATGATTGTAGCCCTGGCGAGTAAGTCTGCAGTGCTGCACCCTGCATTCATATATTGTGACTACCAATGGGCATGATGCATTATTACAACTTAAGGACCGCTAATACAGGAGTGCATCATGCTCATTGGTCGTCATGCTGCTCTTCATTGGTGCATCAGGCCGACCAGCTGTGAGTGTAGGGTTAGCATGAGGCATGTATGCAGCCAAACCTCAACTCTCATCCCATATTATGATCTACAATGATACATTGAAAGGGATGATGAGGCTGACTTCTTCCTGAACATGCGTTGTGTAGATGTTGAATCTAGCATTGATAAATGTAGTTAATCACCTCACAGTCAGATACATGTCAGGTTCTGGTAGACAGGGTATGCATCAGCGGCCCTTAAAGGGTTAACCAGGCCATGGTTAACCCTTTGCCCCTTTAATGGCCGCTAATGCATTAATACATCGTGCCCCTTGGTCGTCATGATGCATGCATGCAGCCCTGGTGAGTAACTTGCCAGGGCTGCATTAATGCATCAAGAAGACCCCGTGGAGTTGATATACTCCATGGGGGTCAGCATGATGCTGAAATGAATTGCTGGCAAACAGTCTTGTCAGCACTTCATTGGTGCATCATGATGATCAATAGGCCTGATCCACTCCTGAATCAGCGGCCCTTTAAGGATAATGTCGCCAGGTTGTGGTGGACACCCTATAGGTACTGAGGTGCTCGTTAGTAACTACGAGCTTTCAGCATGTGGGCAGGTCCTTAAGGGAGAGCTTTTAAAACCAGGATTGTCAGCTAGTTGTGATGGAGTGCCTCCCATGTCCTCCCAACACGGACCAAAAACCTCCACACGTCCTCTCAGAATAACCATCCGCTCTCATCCTAATTTCCAATACAATGGGCTGGTCATTACCACTTGGAATGGGATGGGGACATACAATTTTAGCTCAAGAGGGACATTTTATATACAAGCTATATTTGATTGTATAGTAGTTTTATCTAAGTAGAAGGCACTGCTCAAGGCTAGCATAACAACCAGGATGTGTTGTTTGTCCATATCTATCCATCATCCTTAAAGCTCTATTAAAAAGATGAAATGATATATCTTTGGAAACAATTAAAACACAATGATCGGCTGCCGTAGTTTAGTGGTGGTTATAATGAATTTTCAACAGAATCAATACAGAAAAAAGTTATTTGTCATTGCCGAATCTGATGCTATCAGGAAATGGTTGTCTATCGCCGATCTTTAAAGAAAAGTGATTCCGATATTAATCTGGTATAACAGGGAGTGAGCAATGGCTTACACAGATAAAAGGAAACCCTGAATATGGTGGCAGTTGTAGAGGCGTTCATTTTTATAACAAAGAATATATCCCAATCCCTGTGTGCTTTAATATTATTACCTATTTAGAAAAGCAAGTTAAAGCCCTCTGTGAAGCCAAGCATATAGAGAGCTGTATGTTGGTCTTGATAAAGAAATATTTCTTCCTCGATCTTTATTTTATAGACACATGTCCTGTCTACAGAGAACCTTTTAACTCACATGCCACGTGTATTTTTGTAAATCCTTGTGAGATATATGTTTCAAATGCTGACAGTCTCCTTTCTTATGTTTCAGGTACGTTTTGTGAACTGGGTACACCCAAACAGTGCTGCAGGTATGTTGTTGCACATGTTAAAAAACATAATCTACTGGTACTTTATCACTGGAGCAACAGATTGCCAACATGAGTTTTACAGGGGCGCAGTAAAAGGGGGGCCAGGGGGGCCTGGGCTCCCCCCCCAACCATAAAGGAGGTGGGGGCTGAGTATGTCTGCCCCCCCCCAAAGAATTCATAATAAATTGAACAAGAAGCTAACACTTTGCATCTCCAATTAGATTGATATAGTAATGGGATAGGGAAAATGGGGGCCTGGGCCTCAAATCAGATATAAAATTCATCAAAAATTATTTTTATATACATATTTTATATAGGTTTGTATAGACGCTATTGTGCTTGAGCCAACAATTCAATGTGGTTGAGGTGGGGCACCCTCTGGGTCCCCGTAATGAAGATTTGCTTCCTACGCCTCTGCAGTTATTTATGACAAAAGGGGAACAGTAATGTCCATGCAAAGGTGGGAATAAAACACTTTAGTTAGAGATATAGGTTGTTCAAATGACACAGGTTGATCTTCTAATTGCCAACACTTGAGTGACAGCACAGAAAGCTGTCAGTTTGGAAAGTAGGGGTTAAGAAAAGAATGACAGGTTTTAACTTATTTTATGCTGGTAACTTATAGAACACCGTAGCGACCCTACATTTTCCCAGAGAAGGTATTTCAGAATAATGTTTAAACAATAAACCTTACATTCCCCAGTGTGTGGGGGGTATTTCATAATGATGGTAAAACATTATTGTAAAGTACCCATCAGAGCTGTTCTTCAATAGTATGTCAATACTGGTCCCTGTGGTAGCTGTGCTGCCTTTACCAGCAATGAATGTGGAAGTATATGAGATGTGAGTGATATATGAATACATGTTTACTTTTCTGCAAATTAATTATGGATAACAGCCACATGAAAGAGGGGACAGGAAAGAGGAGATAAGCCCCCTTTAAGATCGGCTAGGTTAACCGAGCTTCCCCAGGTATTCCATAAATCTGTATGAGCATCATGCCATGCATGTTCTGCCTCCACTATTGCGGAACCTCCTCTTTACTTATGAATACAGTAGACCAGGGGGTATTTGTCACGTAATCAGCGTTGTAGTGATTGGCAGCAGCATGCAAAGAATAGCTTATTATGACCCAATTACCCATGCAAACCAGCACTGCCAAGATGGTGGCGGCTGCTGAGGACCATTGGCTGCCACAATCATGTATATTTCAGTCATAGCCAGAGGTAACCTAATTGTCTGCATCATAAAAAGGGCTACCTGTCAGAGTGACTAGTTTCCAACGGACCCTTGACCAATGCCTCACTGCCCCAAGCCAAAGGCCTTTATTGGGTAAAAAGTGGACAGAACATAGGGCCACGCCCTCTACTCTATTATGACCCTCCCATTGACTTAAGTCCTGCAAGGGCAGCTTACTGCTTCAATCCAGTATGACTCAAAGTCTTCGTGAGTGAGTAATAGATGTTTAACGCCATTTTGACAGCTATTAAAGCAAATATTCATGGCGAGAAATACATTACACAATTTTAGAGAATGATGTGTCAGTGCACACGCATGTGTGCACCACACACATCCGAGAGGATAGGAAAGAGGAGATATAGACCCTTCTAAGTGGGCTAGCTGGGGAAGCTGAAAGCCCTTGGTGATGCTGACCAATGATGGATGCATGAATGCATCATGCTGACCTTACAGGATTGATGCACTGCCAATTTAATTAAGCACTATAATGATGCATCAATGCAGTGCTGGTAAATTATGAGCCATCACTTCATCGATGCATCATAATGGCACCTACACAAATAATACATTAGGCCTTTATTTGGAGGGAAAGTAATTCTTTCCCGCACCACCAGGAGGAGGCTTGGTATATTAGGGCGTTTTTCTTTATGACGTCATTGCAGTCTTCATCTATGTTATTTCTATGGGCGTTTGGGGCCATATTGTAGATGGAATTCCCTGATGTTTTGAGATATAAGTAGATTCTGATGTCCTGGCGTCATGGGTGAGAATGAATAGTCTGAGCAAGAGACAAGGTAAAACCATCCCCATCTCCTCTCTGAGGTTCACAGCTGTTGCAGAGGTGCCATTCCTCTAACTGAGCATAGATTTAGAGTACACTAGGCTCTATAATCTATGAACTGAGGGATAACAATTTTCCAATCTTAGCACGCACTGTTCAAGCTTAATTTATGAATCTATGGGACTATGGGGCTTTTCTTGAATTTGACATGTGACATAGGTCTTAGTGAGACGAGAGACAAAAATGAAGTAACATGACATATATAGGGGACTTCTTACATTTGACATGTGACATAGGTCTAAGTGACACAAGAGACAAAAATGAAGTAACATGACATATATGGGGGCCTTCTTACATTTGATATGTGACATAAGTCTCAGTGACACGAGAGACAAAAATGAAGTAACATGACATATATAGGGGACTTCTTACATTTGACATGTGACATAAGTCTTAGTGACACGAGAGACAAAAATGAAGTAACATGACATATATAGGGGACTTCTTACATTTGACATGTGACATAGGTCTAAGTGACACAAGAGACAAAAATGAAGTAACATGAGAGACAAAAATGAAGTAACATGACATATATAGGGGACTTCTTCCATTTGACATGTGACATGGTAGACTGTTAGACAATAGTTAGTGGTGACAACTGACATGGTGATTTCTTAAATTGAGTCATCGGTTTCCCCCATCTGAAGCAGTGTTGGATTTAAACGGCGAGCCTACTCCCTCCGTTTGGTCTGTAATTAAGAGTTTATTTGATTATTATATATTCCGGACCCAACAATTCCTCCAAAATAGGGGATGCTCCTCCTCCTTCTGGGCACGCCTTATCCTAGCCCCACTCTATTGCCCAGATCCGTTGTAGAATATGGTATCACCATCATAGGGGAATAATTTCTGTAACTGGTTCCTGTGACAACCAGGTTAGGAGGCAGATACATTCAGACAACCAATAGGAAAGTGGTCATTGACAAGGCAAACTAAGCCGTCTCCCCTAGGGTACCATTTTGACCAAAATTCGCTGTATTCATATGCCACTGGTGTTGGACCTTCTTTTAACCCAATTCTGGGTGCTCTTGGGAACCAGCATTTGCTGATACCCATCTGCCAGCTTCACTCTCCAGGAACCAACAAAGAAAAGTAGCCCTTCCCAGCATGCCTGTTTACCAGTGACGTAGTCGGTGGAGTAGGAGGTGGCGCCAATGTGGCGAGAAGGCTGACTTTGCTGTTGGGCACATGGAAGTGAATGCTGTCATTTTGTCATATATGGTATTCAGACATGCATTGAAGGGTGTTCTGTCTGATTGACTTTGAATTCGAATGCAACAAATATATCAGATGTTACAATTATGGAAATATTCACAGATGTTTCCAAATAGGAATAATGGTCTGTGTGTTTTGATACTATGCAGGGGATCGGGAATTTTATAAGGCATGCAAAAGTTAATATGCATGGCCAGAGGATATTTCCAGGCCAAAAAAGGGTAAAATGGCACTAGTTGCACATACCACCCCCTTAGTTAAGATCTTAAGACTTAAGAATATCCAATATTCTGACACATGGTGTGTGTGAGATGGTTTAACTGTACCAGGGTTGAAATCATGAGCAACAAATATTATAGTCTGCTGTCTTTTTTGTGTTCCAACGTGGCCAGTACACACATTCCCTGTAAACACACTACGTAATTCCAACGTAGTTTCTTGGTAGATTTTAGTTTCTTTCCTACCAAGCCTCATCTAACCGTGGATAAAACGTATTTTTTTGTTTGTATTTTTTTTTCAGACTAGACTTTTTTAAAACGTTTATTGGTTTGGTTATCTATTGTTGTGAATTGAGGTACTCAAATGTCGGCGTAAATGTACGCAGACGTTGGAATACGTATATTTACTTCTAGTTAACTGAAGAGGAAGTTATACGCTTTAGAATGATACCAAGCATGTCTAGGTGCACTCCATAGGGCCTATGAGGAGAGCACAAGGAGTGCAAGGTTGGAAAAACGTTATATTACGTATCTTTACGTCATTTTGAGTTTTTGATTCATCCCAACAGAGGGCATTATATGCATTAATTAAAGAAAAATCTGAAGCTACGATGTTTTCTCATTGAAAGTATGATATTGTGATGATAATGAAGAACATTATCTATGAACATGGGTATCAACATTAGTTATAGGAATTGGTGTAAGCAAGATATTCAGTTGATTAAGATAACCTCTACACCCATTCTGTGGTATGAGCGATTGATTGTATTCTGTTTATACTCTATGCTGGTGCCCACGGGTGTTGAGGACATAGTACCCGCTGGCCATGCCTGATGGCATTCTACCCATGATGTCGGGATAAGTACATCTCAAATCCACTAGATGGCATTGTATAAACTCAGTGTCTGTACCAAACATCTGTATAGGAGAGAAAAGTAGTCCCCATTACATATCTTCCAGCTACCTTGGTGCCCTCTTCTGAGTAAGTGTATAAACAGGGCATGATTGACAGGGGATGTCGTAGGCATTGCCTGCCTGTATACATGTCCTGAATATACAGGAAAGGTGACCAGCCAATGTATACCCTAAACTAAACTATATTAATATACACAGCGTCCTAAATGATGAACCTACTGGAAGGATCCTGTGTTATCTACACCCTAGTTGTGTGTGTACAAGAAACGACACACATGCAGGCACAGCTACAGCAAATTTGGAAATTGATATTTCAATTTTCTAACAGATCACCAACATAATTACAGTTAAAAAGACCTACCCATAACTGGCAAAACTAAGTTTGATTGAGGTACATTTATGTAGATTATATGCAAATCAATTATACGTAAGATAATCTCAAAAAGACCTCAAGCACCAAATATATATATATATATATATATATATATATATATATATATACGTAATCTAGACCAAATATATATATATATATATATATATATATATATATATATATATATATATATATATACGTAATCTAGACCAAAACCTTCATATTTGGAGGTAGGGAGACGTAGCAAAATTACGTTATTTCTACCAATAAAATACGTTGATTTACCTCTGTATTACGTGAATGTGTTTACAGGGTTATAGCAAGAAGGTTAGATACTATAGGAGAGGTCGCTGAAAGCATTGTCTATGGGTACACTGCAAAAATGGTGTTTAGATTTTAAACATGTTTAGGTCTAAACACGTTTAAAACCTAAACATATAGATCAGTTAGGTGTCTCATCGACTACACATTTAGGAAATGAACACCTTTATTCTAACTACATAAACATTTATGCTAAACGTGTTTAGATGTTTAGAGTTGAGACATTTGAATAATAGGTGTTTAGATTTAAACATCATATGTTTAGATACTTGGATGTTGAATCCACACCAGGTAGCACCACTACTTTTGACTGGACTATCTGCACACAGTTATAATCAATTGTTGTGACAAATGTCCCCAAATCCCATGTTTATCATGGTTTTATTTCATAGAATGTCATGTGAATAGAAAGGGCAATAGAAAATTGACTAGATTAACCTCATGCCATCATCATTACCATAAAATAATCAATAAACTCCATGACTGACACCTATTTGATGTTATTCTGGAATAGATAAGGCAATGTCCTTCCTGCCAAGCTGTTGTACTTTCTCAAGTCTCTCATTCTGATGCAGTGTGTAATATATGTACACATAAATAGCTGTGGCTGACATCTTTGGAGACTTTGACAAGTAAGTACCTGCTGATGTCCCCCCCCCAGTAAATGAGAAAAAAAATATATATCACTTTTTAATGCATACATGTCTGCAAACCTTAACTCTCCATCAAATCATTTAACCATCTAAACACAAAAATTCATAAACACATAAACATAAAAATTCATATATCTAAACACAAAAGTTTTAACCTAAACACCTACATTTCTAAACACTTGAGCTAAGCACATTGTTTGGCTAAACATGTTTAGGAAATTAATGTGATTACAAAAACGTTGCAAGAATATGTTTAGAATTGTGTTTAGGATCTAAACACCATTTTTGCAGTGTAGAGTGTCACAGGCGACCCCCTCTACCCCCTCCCATCAAACTAGGTGCCCCTGTGTCTTCACTGTTGATTTCTCTAGAGGATTAGGTGGTTTATGGAGCTGTAGTATTCCTTTATCAGGGTGATACTAAAGGAGAAGATAGAACCACCTAGACCAGAAAATCCTGCAGAATCCAAATTTTGTGATCATGATTCTCAGAAATTGACTAAAAGTACCCAAAAATGAGGTTTGATGAAGAAAATATTTTAAAGATGTACAAAAATATTCAAAATGATGAAAAGTCTTAATAGACATAACATTTAAACCAGAGTTAGTACCTCAATGCACATATCCAAATGTCTGCCTATCTCTCAATCTGACACGTATTCTAACTGGGCATTACTCTGCCTATCTCACATACTGCCTATCCCTTGTCTACCTATCACTCATACTGCCTATCTCTTGAATCCAAAGCATCTTGAGTTAAGTAAGGCTATTTCTCTGGTCCTATAGTTTCCCATAGTTTACCTATCCTCAATCTGCCTATCATTCATTTTACCTATCCCTCATGGTGACTATCCGTCAGACCACCATGTTTAAACTGTATTGGTGCAGATCTTAAGTTTTCACCCTCCTGCGTCTCTGAGTTTGAGAGATGAGGGAGGTAGTTCTCCCACCACTCCTTCTTACAACGGTACTGAATAATCAAAGAGCTCTTAGCAATCACATGAATTCATTTTAACCCTTTAAAGGCAGCATAACATAGTACATAAATGCATCATGCTTATTGGTCTGGATGCATTTTTGCATTGTGTGGACCCTCTGGTGCTGATTATAGGCTCCCAAAGGGTGAGGCCATTGTACATGTACCACAGTAGTGCTGGTGATTCGACTCGTCAGCATTACATTGATGCACTATACAGACCTGGAGGCATCTCATGCAGCTCTTAAATGGTTGAGGGATCCTTGTCTTCTAGAGAGTTGTACCAATGAGAAGATCTCCCAATAGAACCATTAAAGGAGTGGCAGTAAAAATTGAAATGGGTTAGCTGCATTTTAGCGACCTACTTCTCTAGCCTTATTAAAATGTCAGAGTAGATGGTGCACTATTCCTCAAGTTCCATGATTCATAATTGCAGCCCTGGTGAGTAACTCACCAGGACTGCATTTATGCATCATATCACTGAATTAACAAATTATTGAATGGTCCGCATGATGCACCAATGCAATACTGGTGAGTATACACGCCAGCATTGCACTGTTACATAATGACGAGAGACGGACATCCATTTTGAGTGATTTTATGCAACCCTTAAGTTTCTAGCCCTATTTTCTACCTTGATCCTCCCATGCTCAGGTAGACCCTAAACGATGGAAGAAGAGCTGTTTCTAGAATCCTTACAACCCTCAACGTGCAGGAAATAAGGTTTTGATCCTGCCCTGAGGGAAGATCTACTTGTGTGGTTTTGTCTGATGACGTCATCCGGCAGCAGACGACATTTATCTTTTTTACACGAATCAATGCCTGCGTCGATGTTGGGAAGGAGAAGCCTGGCCATCAGCTGTCTCCGTCACCAACTCCTTAAGAACTCCCAAAGATTTATTGAACCACCGTACTGCCATCTGGGGCTTCATTGTAGAAACTACAGTACTTCACTGCAATATGATTACTGTGGTTCACTGTTCGGTCTTACAACGAGACCTGATAGATTCAACAATTATTTTTACAGTGTATACAGGGGGCTTGCTTCAATATCTCTGACGACAACATTGCCTTGAAATCGTCAGTGAATCTTTGTGCTGTGACTTTCCTTGGTGCATGCAGTGCTACGACTGCTCTGCTAAAATCTGTGTGCTTGATTACATAGAGAGACCAGATTTCATATGCCGCATAGCATGGGTATACAGACCCGGGGTACAGGGTCTTTAAACTGATAGCCCTTGAGGGGAAAACCTTGAGGTCGTGACTATGAAGATTCTCAGTAGGGATTAGCAAGTCTGCTTATCAAGTATCAACAATTTATTTTGGTCCATCACTAACAAGATCAGTTACACTGTAAGAAAAATGTGTTAGACCTGCACACTTTTGTGTAAATCCTGCCACACTTTTGTGTTAAACCGACACACCTAATTCAATTGCAGCAGATTTTAATAGCTATAGAAGCCCCATATTTTATAAGTGATGGCATGTTGTCTTACTTGTCTATGCTGCCCTCAGGAGATTCTTTCTCCTCCAACACTTCTATGGAGACTAGACCTTCCTACCACACCTACTCCCCTCGTACCTACCGGAAACAGCCTTGTCACGTGACACTCCTCACTTCTTCCCGACATTCCCGGCACACTCCCATCAGGTTAGCCCCTCTTGAAATACCACCGGAAATTATTTAGTCTGGACATGGCGTCTAATGCTCCCCTTCAGGCGGTAACATGCAGTTCCATCCTTTGGGGGTAAATACCGTTTCACCATCTCACTAGAGAATTTAGTCCTGGTAATTTAGTGGTCCACCGCATTACATTGTAAAAAGAAATGGCCATGTCTCATTTCACGTTTCTCTATGTCCTATGTGGATTCAACGAAATTGCCATGCCGAATTCAATCCTTTAAGGGCCGCTGATTATTAATGCATTATGCCCATTGGTCGTTAAGATGCACCAATGAGGTGCTGGCGAGAATGCTTGCCAGCATTGGTGCATCATGCTGACCCTCAGGGAGTATATATGTATCAACCCTGTAGGGTCAGTATGATGCTCCAATGAAGTGCTGGAGAGCAGACTCGCCGGCACTTCATTGGTGCATCATGACGACCAATGGGCATGACGTACTCCTGCATGAGCGGCTTTTAAAGGATTAAAGACCCATAATAATGCACTTAGATTAAGAACATCATGTGTCATATGCACGTGTTGGATCCAGGTGGCAGCACAGTCAGTAAGAGAGTGTTTTCTGCACGAGTTGTACTGAGCAGTACTGAGTTATTGTCCATTTCCTCCTCTGATACTCTAATACAGAGAGATTGGAAAAAGTTCTTGCTAGCTGATGAGTTGGGGGGTGCCTGGCAAGGGGCCTCCATTAGGTTCTAGCGTATTTGCTCATGCAAAAGCCAGAGTCTCCATTATAAGAAGTGCCAGTCGGCTCTGGTACAAGGAGCAGTGTAATAAGTATATATAATGTAGTAGTCACTGCACTTTAAATAAGGTCCTGTCTCATTTAATGTATACTGGTCTGAATAAGCACACGATATAGGCATCGTGACTACCTTGTACCTGATTTACACCCACTTCCAGAGACAAGCTGGTCCCCATCTAGCTGGTCTTCGTCTTTCCTGCTCCTATAACTGCATGTCATCAGCTAAGGTCATGCCTGTAGCCTATATGTCCGGGGTTTATGTATTTTTGCTTATTCAACATTTTAGTGCATTTGTCAAGTTTAGAACAACTGCACCTAGTAAAGCGGCCAATAAGCCAAGTACAGAGGCATTAAATATGGTACTGGGGCCTTATGGGGGCAAGAAACAGCTCATAGGCTGCTGGGAACAGCTCCAGAGCAGCTCCTCCAGGGGCTACTTGACACTAACATGATCAGCCAGAGCTGTTCACAGGGCATAAACCCTTAAAGCTACTATGGGATTTGAAATATACATGTACAGATTGTCTCATTTCTATTACAGTGTCAACGGAAATCATACTGATACTGTTTGATGCGCTCTGCATTGGAGGCTTGACAACTCAGTCCTGCACCTGAAGTGTTTGGTTAACACTATGTAGCAGATTGGTGTCTTCTCCCATAGAAAATGGAGTGAGCTGTTGAAACTAAAGTCCTGCATCTTTGAAGAAAAAGAGGTCATTTTGAGGGTCAAAATATCCGCGAGTTTCAAAGAGAGGGGGTGTTTTTCAGCCTTGAGTCTGTGGAACAGAGCTTCTTTTTTTTAAAAGCTATAACACGGATGGTGTTTTTTTGGTATATTAAGTACGGGGACTTGGCGTGATGTATCCAGGTCCATGTTCCTGGTGAGTAAATACTGACTTTCTTCATCAAGCCAATTCTTTGATAATGTATCCACCCAATATGATGCACAATGAAAGCCTTGGCGAGTTACTTGCTAAGGCCGCAGTTATGCATCATGAAGACCATACAATGCCCATAATGTATTAATCCACTATGTGGTCCTTAAACGATCGAAGAGGGAGGTCTGGATGAGTGGTAAGAAGAAATAAAACCTGAAGTGCTTGCACCATTTGTTGGTGTGTCAGGAGTTTTAGGAACATCTCCGACAGTCTGCCAAGCTCTCCCCGATGCCTGCCACGCATATTTATGAACGTTAATTAGCGCTAATGAACAGGTTTCGATCCGTAAAACGAGGAGCCGTTGGGCTTGAGCATGGACGGCGTAATGGCGTCCCAACACCCCCTCCTCCTATCCCCTCTACCGAAATACGCCAGGTAGAATTTCAACATTGGCACACTACTACAAATTCTCGGTCAGCATTGCAGGTCACGATGGGTGTTTACTGTGAAAATGACAGTTTTGACAACTGTATGGGCGTATCAAATAATCTATCATAGATTTGTGAAGTTTGAATGCAAATTTGGTCCGCCATTTTGAATTTCGCTGGTTGGGAAAATCTACTTGTCCCTGGTTAACAACTAATTCCGGTGAAAAGCTGGTCCCCATCTTATCAGCTCTTATCAATGAGTTAGTGTCACCTGCTCCAGTCACGCTTGTAGCCTATATGCTATGGGTAAGCCCACCCAACACGCATAAGTAGGATTGTCCGTCAGAGTGAAAATTGAAACGAGTGGATTCTTTGGTGCTATTGAGTCTAGTCAGAGGCATCCAAGCCATAGCCAGAGTCTCCCTCTTCTAACAGTAGCACAACCTTTTACATACCACAGTCCATACACGTGCAATTTCCTGATGGCTCCAATTGCCTTGTGAAGTTGTTTCCAGGCGCCATTCTGGTCCTGTTGCTGGGGGGTTGGGGGGGGTTCTAGCTCTGTAGATACTGTATAGTGCATTATAAAAAGGCTGGCAGTGCTCTGCTGCACGATAGAAGTGACTTTGAGTGCATTATAGGAATACAGTGCACGGTTGAGCAAGGTCACCATAGCTGTAAACCAGTCAGGTACCCTTAATTCCTCTAGATATACATTGATTGGGTACTTGATGTATTGGAATGAAATGTAAAACGTTTTATAAAGACAATAGACAACTCCTTCTTCACATCGAGACTGTCTGTTGTTCTATAATGTACTCAGATACATTCGTGCATTATGGGACAAAAGACAGTCTCAATGTGAAGAAGATCGTTGCCTATTCTCTAAGTATAGGGTCGGCATGATGCTTGAATGCAAGTAACTCGCCAGGGCCTCATGCATCATGATGACCAATAGGCATGATACAATAATGCATTAGTGGACCTTAAAGTGTTAATGGGTTAGGGAACATTCATCACTCCAACCCTAACAGAAGGTTGCCCGTGGTTAGGATTAGGGCTACAACGAGTACTTCCCTCCGGCACAGTCGGGCGTTAATCGGACCTTACTTTGCCAAGCCTAGTTAGGCGTGTTCAAGTGACGAATTAGGCCTGGTTTCAGCACAGGGTAGGCCCTGCCAGCCAGGTTCTAGAGAGGGTTGGTAGAGGATTGAGTAGAGGAGGGAGGAGGGATGGATGGAGGAGGTGCGAGGAGGAGGGCCTGACTTACCTCTATCAGTAGATGGACTTAGGTAGAACGCAGGTAGATTTAATAAGACAGCACGATACTGGTCTTCTACTAAAGTTTTTTATGTAACCTTTTCAATTATATAAGGCATGAATTACTTAACAGTGAGTCACTTGTGAGACCAAGCTCAGACAAAAATGGAAAAAACCTTTAACCTCAAGTTTTGGTTGCCTAACAAACCTAGCTATTTTTTATGACATTGTTATGGGTAAGTTCTCTAGAACCTATTAATCTCAAGAGAAGAACAAAATGCAGGAAAGCAATTGTATCATTACTGGTACCATAGGAATCTCATTTTTTCCCATACCTTACTCTTTGTAACATATGATCTGTGGTGCTAAAAAGAATCACATGTACTGTATTTTGTGATCATAACTTCAACTATTGTATTGTACACCATGTATATATTACTTTCCTTTGCTTACCTAGAGGTTGTGAAATAAAATAAATTGAAATTGGTAGATGCATGGGTGTCAGGCCAGGCAGGCTGACATTACACTTCACTCTGAACACGAGCGGCAACTATTGTCACTCTCAATGCAGAGTTAATGGAGAGTGTGTCAGTGTAGTCCCTTGTCTGCTTTGAGCATACTGGCTTTAGTACTGCCTGTAAAGTCCTCCCCTCTTCTTTTAGCCTACTGTCAAGCAATGGGCACCAATATGGTAGCCCCAAGAGTGACGGACCATATTAATCCTATCTATAGCTTTATTCTCCTACCCGATATCTAGATCCATCTCGCGCGGTTGACTCTGAATGATATAATCACTCAAAAATTGTAGAGTGGCTAGAGTCTTCTATTTGAACAGCATAAGATGAACAAAATCTGATTTGTCAGCCCTGGCACAGAGTTCTCACCTTGATAACATATGTTGGATGGGCCAGGTGGATCGATGATCTGACAACTTTTGAGTGACAGGCTGGGAGTCTGTGCAAGGGTTTTACAGGTTGAATTTGAAAGGTTTGGCATGGTTAATTTTAGGCTGCTCGCTCTATTTCTTTTTTATTGCATGTGAACCTGTGCTGGGGTTTAAATGGCTGACTTCTGTCAGAAGAAAAATGAGGCCTAAAACATTAATAAAAGATTTATTTCAAAATCACTCAATACAGTGAAAGATGTACACAGAGGAAAGAACACTGATCGCTTTGACACATACTGCACAGGTCACAATTTGTCTCCCAGATGACATGTATGAAGGCATGTCAAATGAGGTTGACCCTCTCATATTTGGTTTGTCAACTCCATTTGACATGCGTAATAAAGACACGTCACATATTTCTGATCCATTCACCTGAGTGCTAGGTAATACTGTGAGACAATTATGTAAGGGTCAAGAGCAGTCAATAACTATGTACCAATGGTTCAATCAAGGGAGGCCTATAATAGAAGGCAGGGGATATCATAGTCCCACAGGCCTGCAACACTAAGGCACTTTTTCCTATCTACAGAACTCCTACTTGACTGAGGACCTCTATGCAGTCCATAAGACAAGGGCATGGAGGTGCATGGCAATGCCATATGTCTCCCTGTACTGTAGATACTGAGATTATAGATTGTGGGTTAGAATACAGTCCTTTGGTATTTTCACTGACCCACACATAAGGTGTCTAACCACTCCAGTTGGAGTATTCAGGATGGTGGGTGTCTATTTTGATATTCAATAACAAATGCAGATTTAACAACGAAATAGAATTCACTACCATTTATTGATAGTATTTACAGACCTTAGTGATCTATTCTTCATGAAAACAAAATGACACAGATACATCAAATGTCTCAAGTGTTGGTAGTACTTCTTGGTAGTGATTAGTCCTGGTACCAAAATGGTTGTTTGCTCCATCTAGTGGAATATCCTAGAACAATTATGTATGTCAAACCATCACATGTCAAGTGCCTTCGACATGGCCGTGACCCTGGTCAACTCACAGATGACATGGCATTTTAAGGCATGTCAAATCATATGAGGATTACTGTGTGCTACAGTTGTCATGGTGACATATGTGCACATGTCCCAATGACCTGTGCTCTCTGTGTCAAATCAAGTTGACATGGGTATACATGTCACTTTGTCAGGAAGAATTTTCTCAGTGTAGGACCTATGGGCTACCCCATGGACTAATTCCAATGTCTAGTTGCCAAATGGCATTATTATTGACCTCAGTGAGTATGGCTCTCTTAACTCGTTTTTCAACCCAAAACAAACATCCATATAAGTGATGAAATTGTAACTTATCGGATCTGGACGAAATACCGAGGACTTACGAGATTAGGAAAACGCCTACAAAATGTACCAAAACAGAGGGTCTAGACCACTTAAAGGAAAAGACCACCCTATTTTCATTGTGACTTCTTTTTGTAGACTTTTTTATTGAATAAAACGATACTGATATACCCATTTGCATTTGATTTCCCAGCCTGTTTTGGCACCTTCGAAAGTTATATAGGGTTTGTCAATTAAAGACGGGTTGATCTCCCAGCCTATACTGAGACAGACAGAGTGCAGAATAAACATCCACTAATCACCCCCAATTAAGAGATTATGATATGAATCTCTTGATATAACAAGATTATATTTCTGTAATCCTTCCTCTCCCTGTCTGTGACCTGACCTTGACACAGGAGGAAGTAAGGGGAGAGGGGCTGGGGGGTGGAGCCCTATGCCTGCGGTAGTTATACACACCGCAGATGCCCAGCGTAGTTAGTCCCAAATCTTTTATATTAAACCAAAGCTGAATTCATTATGTTACAGTGGCTGGCACAGGATGCAAATCAATCAAAAGCAGGGTGAAATGGGACTGCCCTGGTCTGACCGGGAGAGGGCACTGGTGTCATTATTGGAGAGCTCTAGTACTATACATGTATATACCAGATCACACCAGAAGGGGCCTCTAGTGGGCTTCTCTGCTTCATATTCCAATATACTAGATATCTGCTCGTTCATAATAGTTGTCTTCATACAATAGGGGGCATTTACTTATTTATTCTGTGGTCTGCGCAATAAAGAATCGATTGAAGTTGGAAGTATCGATAAAATAAGAGGTAGAAATACAGTTTCCCATATTGCAGTCGATGCCCAACCACTCCCCAGTTTATACTGATTTTAGAGATTATTTCATAATTGAAATAATCCACTATACTAACTTAGACAATATTTACTAAACTAAATGACATTTTATTTGATAGCATATGTTCTGGTAACATGTAGGCTAAGCTACACGTAATTCGAGCAGCTCATTCAGTATTCTCATATGCGATAATGAAAAGGTACTGCATGTAATATCATATTCATGTAGCATGTAATACCATCTTCACCCAGGCCAATACACAAACATATAGATGTGTAACCTCATACCAAGAAATGCAAACTGCTTACGATATATACATTGGAAGGGACAGCAAGGGACTGCATGGGTGACATTGGAGTTAATTGTCTTGTCACATATGAAGCCTTCTGAATCCTTCAAAGGCCAATCACGTCCAATGGTCGACATGATGCATGAATGCGGCCCTGGCGAGTAACTCGTCATGATTTAATTCATACATCATGCCGACCCTATGGGGGTGATTATAATCCCAGAGGGTTGGTATGATGCAGCAATGAAGTGCTGGCAAGCAGTGCCACCAGCACTTCATTGGTGCATCATGACGACCAATGGACATGATGCACTCATGCATCAGCGCCCAGGGTTAATGCATTATGCCATTTGGTCGCCATGATACACAAATTCAGCCTTGGCTACTATTATCATTATGGCTGCATTCATGCATCATGCTGACCCTCCTGAAGGATCGGCATGATGCATGATTGCAGCACTGGTGTTTAGATTCACGAACACTGCATTGATGCATCATGACAACAAAGAAACATGGACCATAAGACATCATGCTGCCAATAAATGGTTAATAAGTGCTGGAGACAGAGTTGTCTCTGGTGTTGGTAATGAGGATTGGCAGGCTACTTCTATGGCCTTGCACCGATGTATAGGGTAAGTCTCCCCTGACTCGACCACTGGGCATGTTTGTGAACCTTCAGGGGGTCTCCACTATAAATGGTTCATGGTTTTAACTGACTTTTACCTGACATTTATCAATTTTTAACTGACCAAATATTGGCTGGCTTACGAGAGGCGGGCCTCAGAATAAAATCCATCCACTCTTGAGTGAGGGTATTTAAGAAATTTTGCAAATTCGCACGAATTCATGATGATTACCCCTCCCCCTAATTTAGTGAAAATACCACTTTTAACCGACTTACTCCAAAAATATCTTTTTAACTGACCTTTAAAGAAAAATAGGTAATAACTGATATTTATCTGACCAGTGGGGTCCCTGGCCTTAGGTCGACCACCCATTCATCAAAGCCTTAAGGTTATTTATAGTTTAGGAGCACTATTTAGGTATGGACAGGGTTTACCTATTTTAGTTAATGAGGCACGATCAATTGGTTGATATTAGGCAACAACATGCCTATAGTATAGTGGTCGAGTCAGGGGTGACTTACCCTACATTTGTGCCATGGTGAACCAGTTTTGATAACCTGTATCAGAAGTTGTTAACACATTAAGAATACAGGCTCATTTCATAGCTTACACTTTAGGCCACACGATGCCTTCAGATCCATGTTCCTTGTTCGGCATGATGCATCAATGCAGTGCTGCTGAGTCTGCCCACCAGCACTGCATTGATGCATTATGCTGACCCTTTGGGAGTGTATCAATTAACCCCATAGGGTTGTGATGATGAATGGATAGATGACTAGCGAGCTACTTGCCAGGGCTGCATTCAAGCATGGATAACAACCATTGGGTATGATGTGATATCTAGAGCACTATTTTGCCTTTATACCACGGTTTTCACATTTCAGAACGATTTTGGGTGCCCAAACTGGATAATCTGAGTGCTTTCATCACAGGATAGAGGAACTGAGAGTTGACACTTGTACATTGACAGAGTGCTTTTTCTATACTGTTCTTATATGTGACAGCAGCTATGACATAGCTTTTCAGTGTTTCATACTGAAAAAGCTCAGCATGGGCTGGGATCGTTCCAGGGATAGAGGCACTCGGCTCCATCTCGTGCCTCTATCAGTACCTATCAGTACCTGATTATGCTTGCACTAGTGCCTTTTATAAAAGGCACTAGTGCAAGCATAATCAGCATACATTACACCCATAGAGGGTTAATAAGGGGCCATGTTGTTTACGGCCATAACTTTCCATTGTATTCTTTCTATTGGTTTGTTTATTATTTCTTGGTAGAATAAACTGGGACTTTATTAGAGAGGAAATGTGTATGGGCGCCGCGCCTGTGTTCTCAATATGTAGTGAATATCAATTTTCATCATATCATGTGGCGAGTTGAAATGAAGACAGGTCAGTAGACCACATTTAATGATTGATTTCCCCGTCTCCAGCTTCCTCTTTAAACAAATTGACATAATCTTCAGGTAATAAAAAGGCAAGATGACACCAGTCATTTTCTTCCCTCGCAAAAAAAAAGACAAATTCATGGTGGAATGACAGGCATCGTTTTTACATTAATAATGACTCATATATGAGAGCTTAAACCCTGGGCTCAGTTCTCATAATGTAGGAGATAACGGCCACTCGGGAGCAATTCCCCTGGAAAGACAATTTTAATGATGGTACTTGGAGTAAAGGGGGCAGACATGTGACAGGTATGACGCCGCATCACGTTACCTGCGGGTTTCCCCCTTTAAGGATAGTGCTCACAGTATTTTCAAATTTCAGAGATCGATAGCCCCTAAATGCATTATGCCCATTTGTTGCTATAGTGCATGAATTAAGAGATGTCACATTTCCTGGTTAAACACGAATTCCTGTTTTTGAAATTTTTGTCTTTCACCTGAAGAGGTTGACCACGAAGTCTGTCCTGAAACATGTTCATTTCCTGGTAAGCCGTGTCCATTATCCAGGTTTCCTGGTTTTGACCGCCAGCAAGCGGTATCTCTGCTAAGTGTAGTCCTGGTGAGTTACTCACTAGGGCTAATACCTTCATGGGCATGATGCACTAATGCATTAGAGACCTTTAAAGGCATGGTGCATCATGCTCATTTGCTGTCATGATGCATTGATGCATCCAGTTGGTCTTTTGAGAATGCACCAGTGGCACTGTGTCGGCATGATGCATAAATGCAGCCTGGTGAGTATAGGTTTTCAAGGACTATTCCCAGCAAATGGGAATAATTATACCCTATAGTCCTATGAGGGATCCTTAATACACCATACCTAACAATTGGTACTGTATTAGCCCTGTATGGTCGGCTGGTTAGAGAGAAGCCGTCCCCATGATGGTAGTGGATGCTGTAGGGTTCAGGAGGACAGTCTGAGGACATGGGAAGCTGACAGGTGTCAGTTGTAGTCCATATTCTGGAGACACGCCCACATTATTGCCACCTCTATCCATGAGTATGATAGAAATACACCAAAGGAAAGCCCTAGATTAGTACAACAGTTCCTTTATCTGGGGGTCGTTGCACAAACAGCGTGCCTTCGTTCTGCTTTTCTCTCTCGTTAGTACGACATTCACAAAGAGACTTATTTCTGACCGTTGCACAATATGTTCTGCCTTTTCACAACGAGAGTCGTTGTGACAGCGAGACAAAAAAAACAGGACTCGCTGTGCTTTCCTCGCTGCTGCAGCGAGACTCTAGCAGAGCGAGAAAAAACGACAGGGCACCCGCGTATTTTGACCCAGTTAGGCAGAACGTCACTTCCGGTGCCCGCGCTGATGTCAACAAGAGGCCGGCTTCGATCAACGAAACAGAGGGATATATCATGTCTCACTACGCTTCAGAAGTAAGTTTTCTTTTAAAATAGTGTTCTATAAGGTAGATCTTGTTCAGAAGAAGACAATGACATGCTGTTCTTAGACTGTTATTCCTTTTCCGTCGTTCTGTTAGCTTTCTTTCTATGCCGGGTCGGGCGATAATAGGGTAATTTGGTTCGCTCTAACGTCTTTTGAGCGTGTCTCTCTCTCTGTCTTGTTATTTCTTTTCATTTTCTTTTTTTTTTCTCCCTCTCTTCGAATTTTACGGCAAAGAAGAGAAAAAATCGAGTTATTCAGACATTCTTAGATTCATTTTTTCATTATTAACAGTACCTGAAAAAAAGTCCCCCTCTCCTCCCCCCTAATTTTCTTTTTTCCTGAAAATAAATATTCTTTATTTTCTTTTTTCAGTACGACCGTTGTTATGCTTTGTCTTCAAGCGACAAAGACGATGAGGAAGAGGAGTACGATCTTGCGACCCAAGCGGGCAGCAGGTCGTTCGAGTTACCAGAAATTTTGAAAACTAACACCCTAACAGAAGGATCAGACGAGGAGGAAGAAGGACTAGAGCAAGGAGAGGAAGAAGAGGAATACATTTTAGAGGATTCTAGTGAACTCTCAGAGGAAGATAGCCCTGTTCGAAAGGGTAAGGTGAAAAAGGCTAAGGCAAGACAACCTAAGGCGGGTCCCTCCAGCAGGCCTGAAACGAACTTAACTTCCCGGGGGACAGAGAGGGCCAGAGACGTATACTGGACTGAAGCTGAGCATAGAGCGCTCTTCTTTGCCCTCCTCAATCAGAAGCCGTATATCAAGGCTAGGGGGAAGAATGGAGCACAGCTGAGGAGAGAAGGTTGGGACACAGTTCTAGGTGAGTTTTTTTTTATTAAGTTTGACATTATGACAGAAAAAAATGTTTATCTTTTCTCTTATCCTCAAAGTTAAACAGAACTAAGTGCCTTCTGTGTGTTTTTCATGAAGAGAGCTGTTCTTTTTCTCAGATATTCTATGTCTCCTTTGATCTCTTGCAGCCACAGTGAACAGCATCAAGAATGCGAACCGGGAGTTAGACAAAATGCAGCATCACGTGAATGATTATTTCTCTAAGCTTAAGGCAAAGGTGAGCGAACAAAAAATATATTATACTCTTCATAGTGATTTGCTACACCTTTCAAAATATAAGTTAGTGTAACTTAAATGGATGTCTTATTTCTTCTGTATCTTTCTGACCTCCTTCCCCTTTATTTTTCATTTTCTTGTCCTCATTATTTTCTCATGCTTTTCAGAACGAGGAATATCTATACCTGATAGAGAAAGGAAAACCATGTGAAGGATGCTCCTTGACCGACATGATGTTGTTGAAGTATAAGGGAGTCGAGAGAATTGCCGGTAAGACAGAAAGAAATTTCTTTTAAGAATGAAACTAGGCCCTATCTTTAACTTATTGTGAGCGTCCTGAATTTTACTTTTATTGAATATTGTGTTTTCAGCACAGGCATTTTTTTTCCTTTGAATAAATAAATGTTTTCAAGAAACATGCATCAATATTATGATGGGTCTACGCTTTCCCAAAATTCATAGTAAAACACAGCAGACCTAACATTGTTTGTTCTTTTGACCTATTTTCTTCTTCTTTCTCTCCTCGATAGCGATACCTCACGTTGTTCTATTCTTGACAATGTGTATATTCTTGGACCACAATTTCCCTTGAACAATAGAATTTTTTTTTTTTCAGGGCAAGGAGGGGAAATAGTCTACTACACGGATCCCGTGGAAGAGGAAAAGAAACGAAGGCAACAGGCCAAGAAGTCCCCTGCTGTGCAGTCTAGAGTTAAAGCTAAAGGTGCTGCTCCGTCTCCCCTTAAAGTTTTGGTTGTGCCTTCAGAGAAGGAGCTGTTGGCACAGTTTCAGTGTCCCATGCCTAAAAAAGGGAAAGGACCTGTGTCTCCGGCAGTCAAGGTGCCTTTCAAGAAACCGGGTAAGGCTGCAGCAGCAGCAGGTGGGGCCAAGGTCACTGGCACACCGAAAGCGACAAAGGCCAAAGTTGCTGCAAATACAAAGGAAGCGAAGGCTAAACCTGCTCCTTCTCCCTCTCGAAGAGGTACCGCTAAGGCTCCTTTCAAGAAACCAGGTGTTCGGGCAGTCAGGAACGCTGCTGCCTTTGACGTTGATTTGACAGGAGACGACAGATCTGATGACATGCAAGTAGACGTTGTGTCAACAGACACCGACATAGTGGACTTGACCGGTATTCAACAGGAAGTCCCCCTCACTTCTACTCCAAAGTCGGAAGTCAAAAAGGAAGTACGGCGTAGTCCACGGATTCTTGAGAAGAAAAACTCTGGGGGCAGAGGAAAGAAATTAGACTTTGAATCAAAAACCACAGATGCCTCGAGTAAAGAAGAAGAAATAGCAAATCAGGTTAAGAACCAGGAAATCAGATTAGCCAATATCGAGTCTTTTATGACCACTATGGAAGTACACAGACGGGACAACGTGGATAACATGATGTCCTTCCTGAGTCGATGCACAGAGGTGCATGAGAGGCTAGGAACAGTGCTTGAGAGGATAGTGTCAGACAGGGAGTCCATCGTGAAAACGCAGGAAACTACCAGCCGTCACTTGCAGTCTATCATTGACACTCAGGCAACTTGCAGCCGTAATGTGGCTCAACTTATAAACGGTAAGGCATTATTTGGGTGGACATGTCATAAATCGAGAAAAAAAATATGTGTAGCAGTAAGTGTCTAGGTGTCTGGCATTTCCTTTTTTTATTTCATTTTCACTCTCATCTGAAGTTTTTCTTGACCAACAAAAATACTTATATTTATTTGTTTGCACAACGAGACAGATCGTCACAGCGTGACTTATACAGTTGGCATAAGTTTTTTTATTCGTTTCAACTTTTTATATCCTACAGTTTCCGGTAAGGTCATTCACATGACCGACGGGCTCCAAAGGAGGCCTGTCATGATGATGTGTGAAACCACGCAGACCCCGCCTGTTCCTGAGTTTCCTACTTTTCCCCTTGTTGTTAAACCTTCGTCTTCAGGTGCCTTGAAAGGTAAGTATTTTTTTTTTTTTTTTCATAGTCTAAATGTATCTTGTCCTATCCAATAAGTCTCTTTGTGAATCTCGTACGGACGAGAGAAAAAAGCAGAACGAAGGCACGCTCTTTGTGCAACGACCTCCAGGCCTATCTGTGCTTCTTCATATAGTTAGTCCAAAAGATTGGGAAGTTGTAAGTTATTGGAAAAACAGAATAAAAGAAAACACCGTAAAGACAGAGAAACTCACCTGTGTATAGTTTTGTATCACTCTCGTTCTGAAGAAAGCACAAAAAAAGTTTTTGCCTTGTTTTTCCACAGTTTTGACGCTCGATCCCTCTGCAGACCAGTCCACAGTGGCCCAAAACCTCCTTCACGTCAATGGCAATGGAGAACTAGTCACAGGTCCCACCGTAAACCAAGCTTCCCCTCTAACTTTGGTTTTAGCGGGGGAACCTGCAGCCCAAGAAGAGGAAGAGCAGCAGGGAGGATCGTATCCTGGTTGTGTGGTTAAAAGCGAGCCTCTAGAGCACGATCAAGGAGACGCGGGAAACAACGTCAACAGAGAGGTTGTTTACCAAGAGGTTCTTTATGAAGAGGAGGGAGAGGAAGGGACTCAACTTCCTTCTCCGCCAGGTGATGACCCTCAAAATCAGGTCACCCAGCCATTGAATGTACCGCATAACGAGCTTATTGAGCAAGGCAATCAGGGGCATACTGACCTCTCAGAGCCTGGAAAAGACTCCCATAGTGACGCGGGTGATGCAGGTTCTAACATAGAAGCACAGGGAGGTAGTGATCTTATGAAAGAGGGAAGCACTGACATGCAGGCTCATAACGAAGGACTAGAACAGGGAGGGAATGATGTCCTTGAGGATGGGGGTCAAGATGGCCAAACTCTCAGAGGAACTGACTTACAGAAAGAGGCGGCAGAAGGAGATAAAACTGAAGGTGTAAGCTGTGAGGCAGGAGAGGACAGCGAAGTAGTACCATGTCCAAAACTTAAAGAAGATGGAGGTGAAGAGACAGTGAAAGAGGTAGCACAAGACACCCAAAAAGAGGCTGGAAAAGAACAGCCACATTTGCAGCAAGGCGCTATTCAGACTAAAGAAGACCTCGAGGTTTCTCTCATAAACGTAGACGATGAAGTTCCAGAAGGAAGACTTGGTTTATGTGTGGTTCTTTCTACATGTGCCAGAACACACCCTCCTCCGCGTAAAATCAAGAGGGTCCACATAGATATATCTCAGGGGGGAGTAGTGCTCGACTGCAGTAACATAGAAGGGGTACTGAAGAAGGAGAAGCCTCTAGAGGAACTAACAGAGCCTGAACCTGACAAAGAGGTGATCACAGCGGCAGAAACTCTCCACTCCCTTCACCTGGCTGTTGATCCTAAGCCGGGTCCTGCGACCAGGAAAAGGGTAGCAGAGGCTACCAAAGGACAGCCTAAGAAAAAAAGGAAGGGCCCAAAGAATGGATCGAAAAAGAAATAGAAAATGTTACTTTCATGTGACTTTCACAGTCAGAGTATTCATGTTCGTTTTCTACTTTGTTATGATACAAGGGTTTCAGATTAAGAAAATCTAATTTTTCAAGAGAGAAACAAACTGACTATGACGCTGTATGTTTTATGACTTCAACCTACATAGAGGAATCTTTTTATTTGGCCACAACGAGACTCCTTCTGTAATGCATGATGCGGTTGGAGAGTGGACAGACATATTTTCATGTAGGGAACATTTCTTTCGGGTGAACAAAAGAGAACACCCACTTTGGTTTACTTTACTAGTACTTAAGCTTAAAAAAACAGATACTTCCTAACATAATAAGTCACTGATGTCTTATACCATGACCCCTTCACTGAGTAGTCTGAAAAGTCATGAGGTACAGTGTAGTTAAGAGTTTTATGCCTTTGAAACAGTTATCGGCTTTTCCTCGACCACAAAACCATTTGAAAAGAAATAAGGTGCTACAGTGGCCACACTATTGAAGTCCACTTTTCCTAGTCACTTTCTGGTCATGATATGTAATAAAAAGTTTGAAGTGAAAGCCTGTGTGACCTGTTGTTCCTCTGATAACGTACTGAATAGTATATTAGCTTGAAGTTAAAGAAGTACAAGACTGAAAAAGCTTTGTTTATCTATTCTAATGCTATGCCCTCCTTCACAACGACTTTTTAGAAAAAAGGTCGTTGTGCGTAGGGGGCAGCACTCTCGATTTCATGTTATGACGTCATAATTGACAGAACGTCGTGGAACAACATGTCCAAATCTACAGGTGATATGCCTCCTAAGAAGCACAAGGTATGTAAAAAAGCTTGACCAACTTCAAGTCTGAATATCAGAGAAAGTCCTGAACACAAAGGAGAGCATGCAGAGCATAAAAAAAGGGCCTAAAAGTTAATTTTATAAGAGGATAATGGCGGGTCACGTACGACGTAGCACAACGTTAAAAGTTAGCCAATAGTCGCTGTGCTTTGTCCCTTACTTCTCTCGTTGTGACACCGGTTGGCAAAGGCTAATAAATAATTTTTTTATTCCATGTTATGACAGCAGGGTCAGCCTGATAAGAGACCTAAGAAAAGAACACAAATGATACTGAAGCATAAGGATTTCTCGGTTGACTCAGAGGCCTCTACAGTCCTTTACCAGCCAGAAAATGCACATCGAGAAAAGCAAGCAAACCATACCTTGGTAGGAGCTTCTTATGCTGACCATCAGTCCAACGCCAGTGACTCCGAAAGTGAAGCAGAAGATCTCCCTATGCGAAACGACCTTCCTGTCTCCAGAGAAAGGTGGAAGACGAAAGAAGTAGAAGCCCTAATGGATGCAATAAACTTAAACCGGGACGCTATAAAGTTCCACTTCAGCGGCACAGGAGGAGGGAGGGACATAAGGCGGCAAGCATGGAGAGACGTGGCATGTAAGTTTATTACTTCGATAGAATAATCTTATATCTTCCCCTTTTTTTTCAAGGCAAGTTACTTCATAAAAAAAGAATTTATAAATTTAATACTTTCTTCTTAATTCTTTCAGTGTACGTTAACTCGGAAGCGCACACTCACCGGACTGTCAGACAGTGCTCTGATAAGGCGTCTGATTTCACCCAAAAGATGAAGCAAAAGGTAGGAGAGAAGTGAAATTTTTCTTTTTCAACATAACAATAAAGTTAGTGAAGAGAAATAAGTAAAATAACAAAATTTTTATGCTAATCTATTTACTTACAGTACAATACACTAAGAAGGGAGATCAAAAAGACAGGAAGCGGACCACCTGCAAAGAAGTTGCTTTTGTCCAACACCCAGCAGAAAGCTTTAGAATATCTGAAACCAGAGGCAGTTCGAGGTGAGGATGGACTACCGTAGTCACTGTACCCTACCTTATTCAACCTCTTATTGAGTTTAGAATAAAAGACATCTAATGTTTTTTTCAAACACAGCGAGAAAAAATAAATATTATGTACTTTTGAGACTCAGGAAACATATGTATGTTTTCAGGTATTCCAGGAGTTACTCCCATGGAGCTGGACCCTACCAAACCAAAGGCACAGTCAGGCATAACAGAAAACCATCTGTGGAGACCAGGTACTGCCGACTTCTCCAAGGCTAAGACCAAAATGAAGACCACTAAAGTACCAACAAAAGATAAAGACAAAGAGAGAAGGAAGGAAGAAAGAAAGAAGAAAGAGGAGAGAAGGAGGAAACATGAGGCAAAGATGAAGGAGGAGAGAAAGAGGGAGAAAGAAGAAGCAGTATTAAGGAAGAAAATGGAGAATTTATCCAAACAGAAAGCAGCAGCGAGGAAGAAAGACGAGTCAAAGACTGCTCTACCCAAAGTTAGACCTAAACAAGGGCAGAAAGTTGTGGTTTGCACCAGAAGTGAATACCTGCAGCTGTGTGAGGAGAAGAAAAGGAGGAAGGCAGAGAGGGAAGCCATAAGAGCTCAGAGAAGGCAAGCCAAAAATCAGTTATGAAGTATGGATTAAATGTGACAAAGATATATATGATAAAGAGAAATGGACAATCTTATACAAGTTTGACAAAAATACAGTTTATTTACAGGTTATTATGTATATGTACATAAATAAAACTTTTTTTCTTTCACGGCGCGTGTTCAAGTTTTCTTTTACAAAAGGAACAGGAAAAAATGTCAGAGAAAAATATTTCATGTGAGGCCTGTCCGCCAGGTACATCTTTATGTACATTAAGGTAAATATCTCAGACAAGCTGAAACTCTCTCTTTGTGACATACATGTGTACCACATCCTAATTATAAGGTATCACAGACAAAGAGCCAAAGTACTTTCGTTGTAACTTGAAGCATGCAAGGTGCCACACTTTTCAGAAGTATTTGTTGCAGTACTCATCCCGGAAGCACTTGATACGCTCCTTTTCCTGTTCTCGGGAAAGCTGTCTTGGTTGGGGAAGGGGAAGACGGACTGGTGTCCAGGGATCAGCAGGGTCATCTACAATCCTTATGCCATGATCCATGGCCACGTTGTGAAGGCAGGCGCAACTGGTTATGATGTCTGAAGACCTCTTTGGCTCGTGCCTCATGTAACCTGCGGAGGAGTCCAAGATCCTGAAAGACAAAAAAAAACAGAAAAAAAGGAGCTTTAGACAGGGACAAAGGATGACACAGAAAAAAAATATTGGAAGGTAATATGTTAAAGCGCAGATAATTAGTTCCTTTCTTTTTCTCATGAGTGGAAAAGAGTTACACTCACCTCCAACGCTGCTTCAGGATACCGATGCACTGCTCGACTCGAACCCGGCTCTTCTTATGCCACTTGTTGAATGCGGTCTTCTTGGGTGAAGTCTCGTCCTTATAGGGCGTGAAGAGGTGCCGACGCAACCCATATCTGCCAAAAGTAGAAGATAACCACATGTTATAGTGTTTTGCATGCTGTGAAAGAAAAGTAGAGACAAAGACTAAGAAAGGAAGCTCACCCCGAGTCTCCTAGGAGAACAAAATCCCCCCAAATCTCCTGGTCGAGCTCGTCTCCAACGGGGCTCGCCGCGAGACAGTAGGCATCATGCACCGATCCTGGGAAGCGAGGGTCTATGAACAATATCCGTTTGTCATAGTCACAGACAATCTGCACCAAGAAAGAAATAAAAATCAGGAAAAGGGAAATAAATTCCATCTAACCATATTCTGTTATAGATGATATGTTTCATTATAATTCTAGAGGTGCAGGACAAAAAAAGAGGAAGATGAACGTTATTTTATTAAGGTAACAAAAATAAAGAGGACTCCACAGAAGGTAAGAAAAAGGTGAAAAACTCACAGTGGTGTTGATGGAGTGATACTGATTTCTGTTGACGTATGCGCTCTCGTTTCTGGAGGGGCACTTGATTGGGATGTGGGTGCCATCCACGTATCCAAATACAAACGGTGTCTCTTGTTCGACCTCTCTTTGGTTCCTCTTGACTTTGTGGCGGTATAACTTCAAGGCCGCAAGCAGTTTCGATTCAAAAGAGTGGGGCCACTTCACATACTTGTGCCGGTTCTTGACGAAGTATTGAGCGACATCTTTCACTGAATTACACACTACGGACTTGGATACCTTCTGGGAGTCCCCAGTCAGCACGAAGAAACTCCCAGTGGCAATATACCGTAACACTAAACAGAACTGAAAGAAAAAAAAGGAAATCAATGTCAGAGTATTAGGAAAAGGGGAGAAATAAATAAATAAATTAAGAAAATTTCTTTCTTCCTGATAAAAGGTCGTCTAGTGATGGGTGTGGACTACAAAATTCTACTGGTGACATGCTCATTTCTTGAAACAGACATGTGACATGGGATTTACTGACATGAATAAAAAAATTATTGACATAAAATTATTAAAATTGACATGTTGGGCCATGACAGAGGTGACATGTGACATCAAGTGATATGTGACATGACCATTTCTTCGAGTCGAGATGTCAGAAGGGGGACCCCCCCCATCCAGACCACAAAGAAAAAAAAGAAGGTATTTCAGCTTACCCTGTCTATGCAGGAGAGGCCTCCCCCACGTTTGCTCCCCTTGAACTTGCTGTGTAGCCTGTAGTCCTGGCACAGCTCCATCACTACCTCCTTGCTGAGCCTGTACCTTGCTGTAAACTCTTCATCAGAGAATAAAGTGAAGGGAGTATCTCTTTTCTTGCACTTTCGCTTTCTTCTTCCCAGACTGTCTCTTGGGACATCCATTTTGACACAGTGTAGTTGTCACACTTTAAATTTCCCTCCAAAATGTTACTCTGGTTCCATTCCAAATAACAGAACGACTGTCCCCATAGGGACCAATGTTAAAAACCAAAAAGGCGGTGACTCAAGAGTAACTGCCTTTTTTTTCTCGCTGTGCACCCAAAAATTTTAGCACAGCGACTTTCGCACAGCGATGAAAAGATTGTGCAACACTTTTTTTCTCGCTCTGCAAAAAAGGACCAAATGGCAGAGCGAGAAAACATTTGTGCAACACTTAGACACTAGCAGAACGAGGAAACCGGTTTTGAGGCTGATTGTGCAACGGCCCCCTGGAGCCATTATATATCCCGTAAATCACCTTTGATTATTGCTTAATGTTTTGATATGAAATTACCACAGTATTTGGACAACTTTAAGTATGAATTTTAAAAAATCGCATTTTCTGGATGTACCAACTTTAAACGCGTATCGGTCCCTATTCCTATGTTCTACAGCCAAAGGGTGTTCCCAAACAACTATTGACAACCTATTATAAAATAAACAGTAGGTAGTAGGAAACGATAACAAGTTTAACTCTACTGGTGCCAATCTTGATCTTGGTGCCAGAGGAATTTCCAGAATTTGGGCATTACTTAAGATCCAGTTGTAAGTGCCTTCATCCCGGTTTCATCTGTTTACATTTAATCATCAAAGTGTAATCGTGCATATTTGTCAGCTCCTTCTAAATCCCAACTAGTCAATAACAGTTGTTTCATAACAGTTGTTTAAGCCCATAGAAAATGATGCAATATGCCTATGCTTAATCCTGTTGTTAAAGTATACAATATTTTGGTGTTCCCTTTTCCAGTGAAGTGTTTGGCTGATTCCAGAGGCTTTTATATATAATTATGTGTGCATGTCATATCTCATAACAACATTACCTTCTATATTCTTGATACACAACAATTCTGGAATGCTCTTATGAAATTGGCATTCAATTTTATAGTCACTGAAATGGAATTATGGTTATTGTGGTAGTTCGGGATTGGGTAGACAATGGTTAAATCGTCAAATTAGTTAGAAATTCCTAAACGCATGTACACTTTAGAAAATAACTGTTGGATCTACCAGGGATCCTTGTAAAACTGAACATTGAACCACCATAATCATACTGAACCAGTGTCTATTTACAAGTGGCACAAGGAATCTCGGGGATGAGGATTCCCCCATTATTTCGACATTTTATTGCAGTGTACCTCTCTTTTTCTAAAACTGCATAATAGTTTGGGAGTGATCATTTGGGGGGTCATATTATTTTCGATCCCTTGACCGGGAAGGTCAAAATATCAAGAATAGTAGAGGGAACCTACTATTCTTGAAAAAATGTTCAATCCCTCGCGGGGAGGGCGCAAAATAATTTTACTTGTTTTCAGTGAAAAAGCCCGTGTCCTTAGATACTCCCATTAACATAAGATGAACGCCTGCTGGTCGGTTTCCTGTTTACTTGGAAAATGCCATAGACTTGTTTTCTAGTATTAGAGAGCCCTTCCTTTGATATATGAGAGCAAATTTATGATGTAGTACGTGTTTGATCTATGCATACCAATCGCTTCCTATTTATAAGCAACAAGCTCTGAAATAGTGTATACATCACGGCTTACATGCGAGGCTTTACTGTACTCACAAAGGAGAAAACAGTAGTGAGCGTCCAAGTGAGCTACTCTTCTTACCGTAAAACGCAGCACATAAGCCGCACCCGCGTATATGCTGCACCCTGAGTTTGGGAAAGTGCCATAAGCTACACCTAAGGCCTGAAATGGTTCTCATTCCTAACTAAAGTATCTTTACGGAAAACCTCGCATATAAGCAGACTCTGATTTTAGGAAAAGCCTATAAACCGCAGTGGGCATCTGAAATGGCCAATAAGGCGCGGCCTATATGAGTGAGTGAGTAATAGATGTTTAACGCCATTTCGACAGCTAAGGTCATATTCGTGGTGAGAACTACATTGCACAATTCACAGAGAAATCTGCCAGTGACCGTGCATATGTGCACCACCCACATCCTGAGGGGATAGGAAAGAAGTAGAAATAGACCCTTTTAAGTGGGTTAGGGAAGCCCGCGGCCTCTATGAAGGGCTTAACGTTATTATGCGCAGTTGTGCGCTGTGGGCAGATTGACGTTGTGAGTATAGTTACCGTATTGGCATGTTTAAGCGCCCCGGCGTTAATAGATTTAAACCTACCCCTGCCCCGGCGCTTATTTGAGACCGGTGCTTATTCAAGACTTAATTAATAGTGTGTTCCTCAATTTCAATGATACTTTACCAGCGGTACTTATTCAAAGAACGGCGCTCATTCAAAGACCCGGCTTTTATACGGGCCACTACGGTAACCCCGATAGGCTGTGTGTAAACTGTGCTGATTTATGTCTATTTGGTGCCACCACTGGATACAACCAAACTACTCCCCCATACAATGTCCAGCTCTGACTACATACAGCTGTAGTAATACCATTGTTTTATAAACCCACAAACCCTAGCCCTTTAAGTTTAACCCTTTAAGGGCCGCTAATGCATTAATGCATCATGCCCATTGATCACCATGATGCATAAATGCAGCCCTATCGAGTGGCGTGCTAGGGCTACATCCATGCATTATACTGACCTCACGGCGTTATTACACCCACGGAGGGTCAGCATGATGCACCAATGAAGTGCTGGTGAGCATACTCGCTATCGCTTCATTGGTGCATCATTTAGACCTGGGCGTGATGCATTTCTACATTCGGTCCTTATAGGACTAGAACCAGTTCACACTCTCTACCACATAACAGACCAGCAGCACCAGGATAAGGCTATCAATGGGTGACCATAGATTTCAGGACACCCTTATTAGGAACGGTGCTATGTTATAGGGTAGTTTCACCAAAATACGGACACACTATGAACCTTGAGTACAATCTTTACTAATAAATGTATGCTTATATAATAATTTAGGTTAAATCTAATTTAGTCTGTTTTCTACCTAGGTCTTCAATCTTTGCATTCTGCTCTGCATAGTTTGTTCTACTTTGGAGCCTTGCTGAGCCTAGAGCTTTAGAATGCAAGAAGTGCTCAACTTATTCTAAGCATGGTCCCTACAATGCAGTAGAGCAAATTGCTGAGACTTAGGAGGCCGAAAAATGCAGGAGAATAAAAATTGTGGACATCTTTTGGTAGGAAATTAACCTAGGTCAACACAAAAATTCCTTTAATGAAAAAGAAAACATCGCTGAATTGCTGGAAATTGAATGACTGACTCCAAATATATGCGTCCGAATTATGGTCGATTTACCCAACGTAGATCCCCTGGCCGATCCCCTTAGTACATTAAAGAGCGCCGTGAGTGTAGGGCCCTCGATGTGTGTGTATAGTGTAGTATATAGTCTGTGGTTGGTGATGAATAGAGTAGTAAGGAACCCCTGTCTCTACACCACGTGAACCTTTGCCAAACCTGACAAACTATGTGTATCAAGCAGCCACATGTAGATCTACACATGTTGATATAAAATGACAACTGACAGGCTATACAGACAGAGGGACATAGGAGGAGCAGTACAGCACTGAGAGGAGTGCCCGTGTTATTGTTATTATTGAGGAGTGGTTTCTCTTCTAGGATGTTTGCTCATGCTCTTATACAGACTTAGAAAAGACTGAGGCTTTGTCAGGTCTAACAGAAGAGGTTTGATAATGCAAGGAGCTGAAGGGAACTATCAACCAACCACCAGTCTGACCACCTGACGAAAAAGAATGCACTACTGATAATTTGGTACTGCATTTTACATGTATATACATGAACAGTTCTTTATTCAACACAAGAACATATTATGCAAAAAGATATTTGCTGTGTGATTTACATCGTTTTGGCCTAAATGCTACTGAACAAACATTTCTGAAAAACAAATTGAATGCCACTGAAATCTTGCTCGGCGCGCTGAATACCATGTGTCTTGGAGGAGACCCCCAGCCATAGAGAAGACCATGTGGAGGAGCCAAGGCAAGGGCACACAAAGATTTCCTCCGTGTTAAATAGTTGGAGACCCAGGAGGAAGGGCCATGTACCTCTAGTCTCCTGTACATGTGGCATGCATACACCATTATCAGCATGTAGCTGTACTTTCTTTAAGGTAACACCTCCTGCCTTGAGTTGAGGTCCAATACTAGGTGCTCCATGGGGGACCAGTCACTGTACCAGTTCACTGTGGGTCAGGTTCTATAAAGCCTTTGTTACCCCCTGGAGGCACTGGCCTTCACCAGTACTGTGTAATTAGTCCTTGCTGCTGGAGTGAATGCTTGAGTCACAGGTGAACACAACGACCCAACAGCAGTGGTCACAACTTGTGTATTACAGTCGGTTGTTACTGTTACTCTTGCCCATACTGCTTAAGCAGTCAGTACAGAGGCATAAACCAACCATTCAACCCTCCTCCTGAGGGTATTCATTCATTCTTTCATCCCACCTGCTATATTATGTATTCACTCTCTGGAGGTCCCACATACTAGGCATCTTAATGTTTCCCCAGTCGAGCCCACTGGAGGGGGAAGACTGTTTTTGGGAGGACTTGGAGGACGAGGAAGTGTTCACCATGGAGAAGACGGGGTGTGAGAGTAAGGGGGTGTCACCCTTAAGCCGCAGTCCACCAGGTGGGGACTGGGACACTGGAGGAGGAGGATCCTCATACTGGGTGTCTCCTGCTAAGGGGTTCCGCCCTCTGACAAGGAGTCTATCTGATGACAGTTTGTACTCACAGGAGAGCTTCTACGAGTATGATATCAAGATGTGGTACAAGGTAGGCCTAAACTATTCAATTTTGATAAAAAAAAAAAAACAATTAATGGGGGAATGTTACCAATACAGGAACTTCAGTACATAGCTATTGCAATTATAGGATAGTGCAATATCAGTTAACATAGGACTTATTGCAGTCAGAACAATTATAAGCGATATTGAGAAACAGGTGTATGACAAGAGCAACCATGGAATTCAATCCCTCATATATATATATATATATATATATATATATATATATATATATATATATATATATATATATGACATTTATTAAAGCACAAATTGTCTTCTCCCTCAAATAAATGATAATAATGTCCAAGTGATCAGTGTATGCTTTCCTCACAACCCTTGTGATATTTTGATATGATATTGGTCTCTTATGTCAAGCATATAGTTCTAGTGTACTGTTCTCGTACTGTGTCAAGGCAATTTCGGGAATCAAAGCGTTTGAGGAACTAAAGCATTTGAGAAATAAGAGCCATGCTTTAGGGATAAGATCCTGTGGCTGTTTAGTAATACATATAGTCAAGATACTATGTTTGACGTCGACAAACTATCATTGCATAATTACCGTCGTAGAATCTGCCGTCAAATAGGCATGTACACAAAATGTATGCCTGGGGTATACTAAACATGGCCTGAACGAAAACATCCCAAACTAAGCTTATTTAGTAGCAGGATGATAGGCCACAGCAATGGGGCCCCTCTACAACTACTATCTGTGTAAAAGCCAGTACTACAGTTAGAGGCAAGAAAGTAAATGCAAGAAAATAAATGAGGAAGAAGAACTGTGTTGGAAATGTCAGCCCTTTGCAAGAAAGCTATATGCAACTACACTTGTGCACATATAGCACAAACTTTATGGCATTACGTAAACGATGTTTTGCCTTATCAATGATTTCATTAAGAGCCAAATATTCTTATAAAAATGTTAAGGCCTTGGTTCTTTGGAAGCATTAAAACTTTGGACGTGTGAAGAGGAGAATGAGGTCGCCTGTGTGACTATCATTACCTGCACCCTGATTTAAATGCAAGAAAATAAATGAGGAAGAAGAACTAACTGTGTTGGAAATGTCAGCCCTTTGAGGACGACGTGGTTCATTTAAGTGTCTGGTACCTTAATTGTCTCAGATGTATCAGCCATGGCTGCTCTACTTGCCAGTGCTGCATTTATGCATCATGCCAATCCTTCGGGGAAGATACACCCCTGAAGGGGTCCCATGGCGGATTTAGAGGGGGGCGCGGGGGCGTGCACACCCCCTTTTCCCCAGTACTTAAGAGTTTAATTAGATATTTTAGACTCCAGAATTCGCTCAAAAATAGGGTGTGCGTCCCCTCCTTTAGGACCGCGCGCCCTCCTTTTCCAGATCCTGGATCCGCCACTGGGGTCAGTCAGCTTGATGCTTCAACCCTGTGCTGGTCAGTCAGTCTACTAGCCAACAATGCAATGGAACTCAGTGCTGCAAGTTAAAGACCCAATGAACAATGCCCAAGAAGCATGACAAGTGCCATCCATTTCTCATGCCCCCAGCACACACATGTATGACGTCATAGGATACCAAGAAGGCTTCTTCTTCTCCTAAACCTCAATACATTGAATTGTTCAGACGTGCCCTCCCGCTGTTCATGTAGGTGCTGCTGCCAGGTTTCTCCATGGGTTCACTGACGCTAAGACTTGCTTAAGTTATTGATTATGTTATAATAATATTCATACAATATCTGAAAATCATATTCAGAAAATGTTATATCAAATATGAGTAAATTAGAGCCCCCCCCATCCTCCATCTCCTCTTCCCTGTTGTGAAGTAAAGGTAAGGGTGCTAAAGTATAATTAATGCTGGCAATATAGTGCTGCCAAACTATTCTGTTTTAGATTTTTATGGGGAGTTCCAAGCTAAAATGCATGCTATTTGGGAATTGGTTCAAGCAAAATTTGCTTCGTCTACAATATCACCTTGACTCTCTGTCTATTTTCTGTAAGGAGGTGGAAATTTACCCCACCAGTAATTGTCCAACCCAGCAGTTGGGTACCTTGAAGTGGAATACCAGCAATGACCATTATGTAAGTAATATATGATGAATAGACTTGCACGAGTTGGCTTCAGGGGGTGATATAAGCATGAGCCGTAGGCGAATGCTTATATAAAACCCATGAAGCCAACGAGTGCAAGTCTATTCATTATATATTGCGCTTATAACACGGTTTCCACCATTAATTCTAAGTATTTACCTTTAAAATACATAGAATCCATACATTTCTTTTGCCAGTCGACAAGACAGCCCTCCGCCATCTTGGTTTCATGTTAACGTATGGTTAAGCTGGCAACCTCCTCCAACTCCAATTCTCGTAGGTCTACTACTGCGAACACGTCGAGACAGAGCTGCGCCAGTGTAAAATATAATCCATTCTGTACACACCAGGCGGTGGCACCTGTAGTGTTGACAGAATGGCGAACACGCACGGTCAGTCGCCTGGTTCGAATCTTTATGATTTTTTATGTTAAATTCAGCCATAATATCAAGTAATCTACCTGACAGGGAGTTAGAATGAGGTTTCAACTATGTTATGTCCAAAGCATTTCGCTAGACTTGGTACATAAGCTTCAAAAATGAAAGATTTACTTTTGTGTCAACTCGTTGTCAAGGTAGGATTAAATATGTCCGCTCCGCTGTGCGTCCGCTGTCAATTTTGGGGGTTTATATCGCTAGATATCAGAACTCATATTATCCATTTTACGCACTGAAAACTCGCTAACCGTGTTATAAAAGCTATTATATCTTGGAGTGCTGGAATTGACACGTAATGTCCATTTTGGTGCGCTTGTACCTACAGAACAAGACACCTTCTGATGCAACTTATGGCAACTACGCCTATACTTGTCAGTGATATAGATCAAGCCATTCTTTCAGTGGTTATAAATAGTCATTCAATCAAACTGTGAGAGGCATGAATACCACTTCTGTGTGAGCTAGGTCAATGTCCTCTATAGTTGTGGTTTCAAAGAAAGATCACCTTAAATCAAATTCTCGAGTATTTACGAGTGCATTTAACGCTGTTGGCGAATCATTACGTCCCCAACAATCCTATTAATCAGCATTAAATGGTAAATCAGTTGTTATTTACATAGAGACAAGAAGAGGTACTCAACAATGAAGGCTAAGCCCTCTGCAGTCATTAATGCTACATATGTACTTATGTGAGGTAAATTAGGCCCAAAACCAAAGAAAAAGGTGTGATCCAGGGTCTCAACAAAGGTATTATTTCGCGCCCCCCAAGATCTTATAATGAGAGCTTAACCCAGAAATCACAGCGGGGACTAACGTCTGAAGCGCACTGCATTTTAGGCTAGATCTTGGCTATGGTTTCCAAATGTCAAGGTATGCTTGTACTTATAAAGCATGCATAGGTTTATCATCCTATCCCTCATTACTGATCTACATAATTCACTCCATAGATGTGATCACCATAGCTGCCCTAGATCATACAACTAGGACATACGGCTGGCCTTTTCAGACCTTCCATGTGAAACTTGGCACAGACGTACATGTGTATAGGTAACATGATTGGAAACATGCATAGAGACCAATGCCAAGGTTAAGCTAGCCCTTCAAGAGCAGCACACCAGATTGAACATCAAATCATGCCAATGTTTCATGATGCATGAATGAAGCCCTGGTGAATAACTCACCAGTGCTGCATTAAAGCATCATACCAAGACAATATGGAGGTAAGTATACTCATGTAGGGCCGTCATGATGCAGAAATGCATTGGTGCATCATGCCAACCAAATGAACATGAACCTGGAGTGGATGCATTGATGCCCCCCCCCCCTTAAAGAATGACTAGGTGTATAGTATTGCCATACAATGGCCTAAAGGTGAGGCTTTAAACCTATAAGGGCCGCTGATGCATCAATGCATTATGCCCATCGGTCGGCATGATGCACCAATGAAGTGCTGGTGAGACTACTCACCAGCACTTCATTGGAGCATCATGCCAACCCTCTGGGAGTATAATGTATCAGCCCCGTAGCAGTCTTGCATGATGCATTAATGCTTCAGCAGCCCTTAAAGTGTTATGGCCATCACCAGATGCCATGATTAGTAGACACCTGTCTGTTATTGCGTCATAAAGCAATGCTGGTGTCTTGGCATTTCATACACTTCTTACATGTCATAGTCACACCTAATTTGACCCCTACAATGAGTAAGCATGGTGGTGTAATTTATGATGTAGTGTCTAAATGGCAGTTGTCATTTTTATATGATCTATGGTTTGCACCACAGGTCAGCATATCAGAACACCTGGGCTAGGCTAGTGTGTACACATTTATGGTTATCCACATTTTCTTAATACATGGTAAATGATTGTAGTGATTTCACAACACATATATGATCCTAGTGTTAGTTATTTGTAGGAACAACAGTCCATGTATAATGATCTTCTACAGATATTGTTTGTCACTTCTGAAATTGGCTTCGTTGGTAAGCTAGCTTGACATTTTAAGCAATATTTTAATGGCCTCTTTTTTTTGTTGCATCAGGCAACATTTCTAGCAATTGTCCTGTAAACAACTTATCGTTAGGTAGCTATGCATTGCCATCATTGCCAGTGATTTTATTTTCAAAAGTCAATGAACTTTTACGAACTGAAATGATCGGGTGTTAGACCAGTCATATAGAACAGTTGTCAATCCTAGAGGTCCTTATGATAGCACCAGAGTAAAGATGTATTTGCCCCTTTCATGAGCTTCATAGTACATTTAAGCATCCTGCCCATTGGTTCTCGACTCATGAATGCCTCATCCAACCCCACATATAGATTCAGAGGGGGAGGGGGCAGCCTCGGCTGATGGCTAGTGATACATTTTTTATAGAGATGAGCAGTATTGGGACTGAATATTTAAGGGGGTGTGCCTGAGGCGGGTGATAACTGATAATATTCCCAATGGGATTGGAAGATTATACCGATGCTGTCAGTGTGTTAGTCAAAAGAAAAAGGTTGCTGGCATTGCATTATGTATCATGATGAATATAAATTTGGAGACATGCCACAGGCCTTAAAGGGTGATCAAAATGCCATAGAATATGCCACAAAGAAAAGGCCCGGCATAATATGATTGGATCACATTGGCCACCTAGCTTGCAACTGCTTCCATGCTTTTTCTCACTACACCTGAATAGTTAGTCTGGCCCAAGTGATTACCCCAAGGTTCGCTATAGAATCGATATACAATGGTTTTTACAATGGTTTTTACCATGTTTAAATAATAAACCAATGCTGGTGTCCTGGCTTTTCATATTTGTTCTGTACATATCAGTCAACCCAATTAGACCCTTACAATGGGTATTGAGCATGGACGGTGTACTTTATGATATAGTGCCTCAGTGGTAGTTGTCAGTTTTATATGATCTACAGGTAGCATCACAGGTCAGAATATCAGAGCATGTGGGATAGCTCAGTGTGCAGATATATGTAATTCCTATCTATTTTTGGGAGATTCTTCCCACTGATTATAAAGTAAGAACAGTGGTTTCACAACATATAGTGTTAGTCATTTGGAGGAATCACAGCTCATTTTCTGCAAAATAATGTTGACCGTCTGTCACCTCTGAAAATGACTTCATTGGTAAGCTTTCTTAACCTTCACCTTACTAATCTTTTAACTTAGTGTATAAGTCAGAACTAATGGTGATTAACAATGTGAGAGCAATAGACGTAAGCACCGTTTCAATAACTCGGTAAAAACTACAACTACTTACTCATATGTATAGTTAATGACCTTGTTACACATCTTACGTTAATTGACAAATGCATCATCAAGGGTAAAAAAATATATCAATGTCAGTAAAAACCACCCTAATGCTAAAAAGATACAATAGCTTGTGCATTTTTTATTGTTCAATGATCTAGTTCAACCATTGCCCATGTGGGCTCGAGATGATCCCAGGTGATTTAATCTCTTGATAATGCATGAGACTGTTATGCATTACTAATGCATCGGCATGAATTGATGCAATTATGCACTAACATGAAGCATTATCTTATGATTAGTGGTCATTAAAAGGGTTTATCAATTTTTCTAAGGAAGTAAAACTAGTCATAATTACATGCATACATACGTGTACCATTTCTTATCATCATTTGATTGAGTTAAGAAAGCGAAAATGGACCGAACCTAGTTTAGTATTTGTCCCTGTGGGGGCTGACAAGTCACCACAGGCACCATGTGAAAGATAAAGAAAGAAAACTTACTCTTTGTGAAGAAGTAATATTCAGATTACATACAGAATTGACAAAATCACAAGAAAGACAAAAAAGTGTGGTAGAGATTATGTTGAGTCCTTAAATGACATTGTCACTAGGTATTGGATGATTGGAGGCTGTTTTTTAGGGATCTTTAACCCTTTACAGGTAGTTGATGCCTCCTATTTCTTGGTTTCTTGTCATGATGCCCAAATGCATCTATGGGGAGTCTTATCGTCAGCACTGCATTAGTGCATCATGAAAACCAACCATGCACAGGGACTGTGTATCATGCCCCTGGTATACATTAGTTTGATCAACTTAATACACCAGATGGCGCTCCGGTAGCCATGCTGCTCACATGGGCATGTCCAGCATCCACTCCCAGGGCTCCGCATTTATGTATCATGACAACAAAATGGCATGATTTCTTAAAACACTATGCGACACATAAGTGGTTAACGGCGGGATGATTGCCCATATGGATCCTTTCATGGTGGGTAAGGGAAGGCTCCAATCATCCAATATTACACTCCTTTTCTGTCAGGGAAATTGGTAGAATTAGCCAGGTTGTTTGTCAAGTCATCGTAATCGAAGCTGACTAATTTTCTCACAATGTGTCTGAAAAAAGCTCCTCTTTTTTTGCTGCAAATGAGAATATGATGAAGTTCCCTCCCACCAAATCCTGCTTTCCTTCCGCTTAATTCATCCTGGAAGACTGTTCAAGGTATTCTCTATCTTTGAGCTGTTGGCGAGGTTGACCATGAAAAAGAGAGAGCTTTATCTAATTCCCCGCCTACGGATGGTTTGTAGGAGGAAAGGAAACCACTCCATTCATGTCTCTCCTAATAACTGTACTACTGGTTATTTCCATAAGTTGTTTTGTTGTTGTTGTTTTTTTCGTTTATTCCAGCAGGTTATAGAATGGTATTTCCTAGCCTCTTCATGAACTTATTTCACAAAAGAACCCATAATACAATGCGTATAATACCACATACCTACATGGTTGTGGGAACCAACATGGCGTAATGAATGCCCTGAAATTTTCTTTAAAAACTGTCAAGTATGAAGGAGGAATTGGCTTGATACCCCCTTCCTTGCTTTCTTATTTCTCGCCTCCCCCCCCCCCCATGATGCAGTGTAACAATGAATAGGCCTTTTGTCGGTGAACAAAACCACATCAAATTGAATTGACTGCCACAAGATTAAGGACTTCTCCTCATTATGACCATGTGTTTAGTGAGTGAGTGAGTAATAGATGTTTAACGCCATTTCGACAGCTAAGGTCATATTAATGGCGAGAACTATATTACGCAATTTCACAGAGGAATGTGTTGGTGCCCGTGCATATGTGCACCACACACATCCGAGGGGATAGGAAAGAGGAGATATAGACCCATTTAAGTGGGCTAGGGAGGCCCGCCATGTGTTAAGAATACTGCTTGTTCAGTATGGCACTGACCATATCAAGGGAACTTTATCTATGAGGTGGCTGCAGTGGTTGTGTGGTTGGCCGATTTATATTATATAGATGGGGGCCAATCAAACCATATACACTTTGATCACTTAGATACACACAAAAAAGGAAGTCAAACCTCTATCGCCAGGTTGACTTAGATGTGGAAGTGAGTCAGAGCCAGTTAAAGCGGGTATCCCACTGCTGTCGGTCGGCCAAAATTTTGCTGGTCCGATTATTTCTGATTAAATACAAAAGTATAGAAAAAAAATCGGCCGACCAACGGCAGTGGAATACCCGCTTAACTCATCTGCGTGAAAAGGGTCACACCTAGCTGACTCATTTTAGAGTCAAACTGACTAAGAATTGGGAAAAGTAAACTGATGTTGACTCAGGGGGCCAGGAACATTCACGATAGGCTAATGGGAGAGTTTTATCTTTATTAATTTATTGTTTTCTATGCGTTATTTTGTGCTTCTTCCTCTGATGAATAGTGCTGCCTTCTGAATAAAATATAACATGATATAGACATTCATGTGTACATAGTCGCGCTACATAGTCATAACATTGCAATCAAGATCCTTGCATTATTCAAGAACATATTTGAATGCTGAAGATGTTATGCATTAGGCCGAAGTATGATACATGTACCGGTATACACGTTATAAGATATACTAATACAGTTCAAATACTCTAATAATTATGATGGCATACTCTACAATAACCTATCTATCATAAATCATTGACTGTCAATATAAGAAGCAATGTTCTTACCAGTATGTATACACACTTTTGTCCAGTGTGCATCAGCTGTTGTCTGTCCTTGTCCAGTGACGGTTATGGAGGCTGGAGTACATGTATTGGTGAGTAGGGGTGGGGGGTATGGCTCCAAACAAAGTCCTGGCGTCCCCACGTGACCCTTATGGCGGGAATGGTGCTATCTGAGTCATATTAGATTGACTCATCAGCTGAGTCAAAGAACAATTGACTCAGCTAGTAACAGAGTAAACTTGGTTTGACTCAGCATTGCACCTGTGTCAATGGTCAAACAAAAGAAAACTGTGGTTTACTCACTACATTACATGAGTCAAATAGTCTGTTAACTGAGTAATCTCGTGTTGACTCTGCTTGATGAGTCATTTTGACTAGCTTATATTTTTGTGTGTAATTATGGTTCACTGGGGAGGAATCCACAAATCACCAGCATGCAGGTCTCAGGTGCACATATTGAACCAAATGTTTTTAGTAAGCCAAATGACACTTGTAGGATCTGTTGCTTTTCATAATTCAATTATATCCATTGTTGTGTTATGAAAGACTCCTGGTGACCTCAGCTGTTTCTGGACCACCCTCCCCTGATTACCTCATCAAGAAGGTCCCAACTCAGGGAGGGAAGGGTACTTCACTTTAGTTCCTCAATTTAAATATCCCTATTGCAATAATTACTTAGTGATTCCTGTCTTGTGAAGTCTTCGTCTTAACTGCATTATAGAGAGTTTGCTAGTAGTTACCAATATGCAATTCATGAGAGAGGGATGACCTTACCAAGAAGGTCCCAACTCCTCCATGTACAAGGGTGGAGAGTAAGCCTGAGTTTCTTTCTAAGCACAGCCAGTTGCCAACCCATGAGAGACATTCTTTAATTGTCGGTACCTGTAAATGATGTGCAATCGGCAGCGCCATCTGGTGAGCGCTGTTTGTACTGAATGGGCTGATTAGTATTAAAACCTTAAGGACATCATGATGCCTCCAAGTTCCTTTCTCGTTTTCAAGTTTCTTGGTTGTCAAGATGCCCCAGGATGATGCCCCAATGCAATGCTGATGAGTCTGCTCACCAGCACTGCATTGGTGAATCAAGCCAACCCTTTGCATTAAAAACATCAACTATTTATTTTTAGCAGGATGCCTGAATTTAGTACTGGTTGGGGGTCTAGATGGGGGGTCCCCATGTCACTTGTCGATTTTAAGAAAAGCCCATGTCACATGTCACTAAATTTGTAATTTCCCCTGTCCTTGTCACTCAGCTCCATGTCACATGTCGATTTTAAGAAAGGACCATGTCCCATGTCATTATCTTCTTTTTCTCCCCTGTCCTTGTCACTAGAGCTCTATGTCCCTTGTCGATTTTAAGAAAAGGCCATGTCACACTGTCAATTTTAGGGGTCTAGACCCCCCTGGTTAGTTACTCACCAGGCCTGCATTCATGGATCATGATGACAAATGGGTATGATCCACATTAATGCATTGTGTGGCTTTTGAAGGGTTAAGAGGGTGATTAGTGGTAGGCATTAACCCACACAGGGCAGATAAGATCAGGTAATATAGGGTCTGTCACCAACGCCCATCCTCCTCTACTGGCTCACACTCTGATAGGGTAATGTCCCCTTATTGCGGACAGCATCCATTCAGGGACACCCTGCTCCTATCCACCATTTTGGGAAGGTCACTCATCGTTTTCATCTATGCTGTGCTCCTATCACTTATTCAGTCAGAAAGACCCAGCAAATTTATCATCTATACATATGCCAAAACTTTGATCAGATTGGTTTTACCCTGCTCAGAAATAGGTGATGTCCGGAATAAGGGGACCTTACTCTAGCTAGTCAGACCTGCCAGATGATCAAAACAAAGTTTGCCTATTCCACACATTCGTTTTTTCTCAGAGAAGAGATATATCTTTTGCTAACACTCTTAGCCATACCCTGGAAATCTGAGCTTGCTTTAAGGCTACGTTGAGGAGAGGAAACTCATTCAAAAGAGTTAATCCCACTATGATTTTCATGCTCCCTACATCTTTCTGCGACTTTATTTTCTGCGATGGCCCCCTGGGAGTGTTATAACTGCATGGGAGCTGTTGTCAATTGAATTGGTCTTGAACTTGCTGTGGGATTTGTAATTGTCCAATACAGTTACCCTAATTCACAATAGTAATTGCAAAAGAAGAGTAGCCTTCAGGACCCGAATACTGGGATTTGACCTATAGCAGTTTGAGCCTCATGCTCACTTAAAGCAGAATCAAGATTCTTTGTCAAGGTCCCAAGCACTTGATAATTGCTTCACACTTGAAATTCTATTAGCTGGATTGGGTTCTAGCTGAAATTTGAAGTGGCAGGTCATGTCCTTAGAAATAGGATTACTTCATATTATGTGGGGAGACACCATCCAATCACTCACTCACTGAATTTGAGTAGAATGCTTTGTTTAATTGACTGGCTGTAATTGCTGTGCTAAAGTCTACAGGTTATAGTCTGGATATCAATGAGATTGACAGCTACTTGGCGAGGTTGGAACCTAGAGTGTTAAAGTCAAAGCCAATGTAAACATGAACCATCAAGGTATGCAGTAATACTGCTATATACTAATTCAATATTACCTTAACCCATTAAGGGCCATCAATGCTTTGTGCCTGCAGGTCATTGATACATGAATTCAGCCATGGTGTGTTTATGCATCGTGTCAACCCTACAGGGCTGATACATTACTGAAGGGTAAGTACATTTTGATGCACCAATGCAGTGCTGGAAAATTAAAAGGAGTCTCTCCATTACTGAATAATGACCAAGGAACATGATAGGGTTAAGTATAGTGTATATATGGGCATTGGCACCCCTATTCAAGCAGACAGTGATGGAGGGAATAAGGTCTTGAAGGATTATCAAATGTTATTACAAAACTGTCCGATGTCATAATAGATGTTAGCTTTAAATTCAGGCCAATCCAATCCTTGTCCAAGGTCAGAATGGATTTACTTGAAGTTGGTATGATTGAGTCTATAAGGGTCCCGACTTGTGAATACAACAATAATAGAGAACATGATTTTCCCTGGAAATTTGGACACATCTTAACATCTTATACCTGAGAAAGCTCTTGAGTCTAGATCTCGAGAATGGCTCAGGCATTTTTGGGGAATACTCAGGAATTTCTCGGGAAATACTCAGGATATTTCCAGGAACTGGACATGTTTTTTTTTCTCGAGTATAAGATGTTCTGGCATGTCCAAATTTCCAGAGATAATCACGTTCTCTTGCCCAAGTTTTGAACTTTCCCAACTCAAGTCCTGTTCAGTGGGTCTCCAGACAGCGATGCTGATTATTCATTCTTTTGATGATTTAAACATTACTCGACAAGCGAACATCAAATATCTATAAATCATATCTCTTTTCAAAATATTTATTCCAACAAGTGATCGCAAATGATTATTTTATTTACATCAAAACAGACCAATATGATTTCGGATTTGGTAGGAAAACTCCTACCAATTGCATCACATTATGACACATATAAAGCAATGGAATTACAAATAACCAACGCATGTGTTAAGTTAAATACCAATCTCTATGACCAAATACTTTCCAATGTTATGACCTTATAACACATGTACATATATCAGCATGGAGTCAAAATGTGAACTTTCATGCCAATGCTATTTGGCTCGGGTCCAAATCCCACTGTGATAGACGTCATAGGCTATGTGGGAGACTAAACCCTTTATTGCTACAGGCAGGGATTTGATCAGATTATAGCCACAACTTCACCCCTAATCCACAGAGGAAACGTTTACATCATATAAGAACCAGATACAGGTTCTATATGTTCCACAACTGCCTAACACAGAAACTTTAGGACGCAAATAATTGTATTCAAGATTAAGGAAAAAGATACCAATATATCTGATGTAGCCTATAGCTTCATCATATATACACATGTACAGAATATTATTTATATCAAAGATTAAGGAAAACAACTTGCACCTAAGGCCACTCCAAAAGAAAACTTGTTTCTCATCACCGCCTTCGTCCAAAAAATCGTCATTTGAGAATATCTTTTTAGAGAATTTTCTGAGAAAAATGTACCAAAATGAATGAAGGCAGTCAAGTTTGGTACCAAATGAAAGCTTATGGCCCGGGGAATGCAGGTTGCTATTTATAATAGACATTCTCACACTTTTATAATGTCAATGATTACTTCACTTTTAAAAAGCTGTTTTTCATACAAATAGCTGTTCGCGATGGGCCCGCGATGCATAGATATGATGCCCAAATGAAATGCCATGCCAAAAAAAAAAATATCAAAATCCTCCATCGTCACTTTCTTCATGACTTGATGATGAGAACCTTTTTTCTTGGAGTGGCCTAATGTAGGCTTTAGCGTTATGATAAACAGCGGGTATCAAAATCACATTAGCAAGGGGTTAAATACAAACGCTACCCAGTACACAGAAGCCACCTGGTGGCAGAAATCAAAACCCATCAGTTATACAATTTTAATGGTATTTCTCACCCTAACTGGACTACTTAGCCTGCACATATTTTTTTCAGTTCATTTTAGATAACTATAGATGCATTAGAGGTATTTATATGCCATTTGAATCCCCATAGGGCCTTTTAGTTAAGGGAAAATTAATATTTTTGAAAAATTCACAACTGTTTCATTTCAACCGTGACCCCCCATTTTTCTTTTTTCAAAATGTTTGTATAGAATTGTGGCCCAATGGGGGAGAACGCGCCTCCGCGGGGGATTTTTGGTACTGGTTTTGGCTACCAGGTGGCAGTATATGGGTAAAACACTGACAAATATGCCAAAAAGAAGCTTTAGACCAATTTTTGATAAGGAATCCAGTGGTATGCTTAAAATCATCCCATCACCACTGAAAATGTTCCATTTTTGGAAAGTTTGCCATCGAAACAGAAAATTGGGAGATAAGGCAATTTCTGGTTGCCATGGAAACCACTCCCCTATTCAAATTGGGAATTCTTGCCACAAACTTTTTGTGAAATTCCTTCAGAAACCCAAAACCAAAAACAGAGCTCAAAATTCCCTCTAGAACCAATATTATGACAAAAACATCACATTTCTTTGGTATTTTTCCACAAAAATGTATTTTTAGCATTATTAGTATTTATGATAGGATATAATGCATTTAGAGCTTATTTCGCATTTTCAGTTGTACACACCAACCTTTGTTTGACAAGCAATTACAGCAAAACTACCGAGGATATTTTAGCTCAAGATATCTCATTTTAAAGCAGCTGACTTAAACCTTAAAATGCCATTTCCCCCAGGAGGCATGTTTTCCCTCACCTGGCCACTGATGTGCTCTTTCAAGCCAGAGAGTCTTGTAGAAAAATCAGCAGAGGGTCAGTATGTATGAGCCATGATATGAAAAAATAATTTTTACCATTTGTTTCTATAGTTTAGCCATTTTACACTTAAATTGTCATACTGTAAGAGTAAGCACTGTGACATAGGGATTTTATTTGCATTTTCTTATTGTTAGTACATCAAACTAATATAATCCAGAGTTATTTGAGATTATCAGCAGCAAAACCCGTTCCAGACATGTGGTAGCATTTGTCTTTAAGGCGTTTTGGTTCTTCTCTTAAACGATAATATATACTAGTTGTACAGGTTAACGTGTTGTAATAATAGTCACCTAGATTACGTCAATACGGTAAATAGGCATAACTTCCTGATTGAAATTAGAGTTTGGTCACTGCATTTTTGCAATTACAGGTATAGAGCTTAACCCTTTAAGAGCCGCGTGTATAATTTGGTTGACAGGAATGTAGCCTTGGTGTAGAACTCACCAGGGCTGCATGAATGATGCTAACCTACATGGTTGAAACACTGCCTAAGAGTCATCATTATTTTTGGTTTGAACAGGGATTTTATTTCTGTTAACCTAAGTAACATTGACTCTAAAGTTTGATATATATATATATATATATATATATATATATATATATATATATATATATATATAGTAAGCTTATTACGTATATATATATATATATATATATATATATATATATATATCCTTGAGGCAACGTCTCACCTTGTGCAGGGAGTTTTAGTCAGTGTCTGACCCATATGCACTCTACCTTATGATCATATTGTTTAAAACATGAATTCAATGCTAGATCTACGCCCAGACATAGCCTTGTTAGACACACCATAATCATAATAAAACAATAGCATGAAAACTAAGTTTAACGAACATATACATCAATAACTAAATACATTTAACATGGAAAATTAATGCATTAATCATAAGCAGGATGGGTAGTGATGATGTTGGTTCACTAGCTGTGGAAGCAAGAGTTTTCACTAAAATGATTCCCAATAACAGGATGGTACTAGTCGTGGGAGGGGGAATTCCCATTAGTATTCAAGTAAATAAGTAGGGGCTATTGTACTAATAAAAGTTCTTCTTTTATTGCATCTTTAAATTTGTTGATTGTATCAATAAGGCGGGTTGTAGGGTCCAGGTTATTCCACAAAACGCCCAGTGAGTACTCCAAGCTCCTTACAACAAGCTCCTTTTGTAAGCATCGCTTCTGGGAATCAACATTTTCAACATGGGACCATCCCAAGCACGTGTGCACAATTCTCTATGACCTACATGGTTACCTCTACATGATCTTCTGTAGGCTTCTATTTTTTGGTGAGAAATACATCTATCTTCAAGCATATTCATGCTTGTTACATGATGTACATATGCAGTGGGTGTGAAAATATCAAAACCAATGGCAGTTTTGAGACACTTATTTTGACATGTCTGCAACTCTTTAAGTAGCATTCCCTTAGAGTTTGCATATATATATATATATATATATATATATATATATATATATATATATATATATATATATATTATGATTATAATATGATATATCATGACTAAGGTAGTGACTAAATCTATACAACTGGTACTGTTTATGGTTAACATTTTTCATTTGATATTGTAGAAATTTGTCAATTTATCATCCAGAATGACGCCTAAGTAAGGGTAACTTGGGACACATGATAACCTGGTGTTACTGAGGAAGAACTATACTGATGTAGATCTTTATGTCTTGTTTTACCAAACACCATAATTTTTTTTTTGCATTTATAGTAAGCTTATTACGTACCATTGGAAAAATCTGTCAAGCTCTGTTTGTAGCTGAGTCATCACATCAAGTTGTTCAGAGTCTGACATATATAAGACGGTATCATGCATATAAGGATACTTGGGCATTGTCAAGATCATGATTCACCAATGCAGCTGGTGCCAGTAGAATAAAGGGTCAGTTATGGACCTATTGGCCACTAGCTGGTCTGGAGCTGGTTCCAACAACACACACTGATAAGAATTGATAAGGTGGGATCAGCATGTCCCTGGAAGTGGGTGTTAACCAGGGACAAGGTACCCATCATGGTATGTGTTATCAGTGGGTCTTACCTCAACCAGCGAAATTCAAAATGGCGGCTCCACTAGGCCGCCATACTGAGTCCTATAGGCTGCACCTTCCAGTATGATAAAACATTATACAAAAAGTTTAAGTGCAGCCGACACACTTGGCAAAACGTTTGGAATTAAAGGGCTTGGGTAGAGAAATGTCCATAAAAAAGTTAAGAAGAGGAAAGGAAACGTGTGAAGAAATGTTTAAAAAACGTTAATATGTTATGTTATTCTTTATATAAAACGTTATATTAATTGCATACGTTGATGTTTTTCGACGTGTTTTTTTTTTTCAAATATAAGCAAAACTTACTCGCCAGCATTGATAACATTGGTGCATCATGTCGACCAATGTTCTTTTTTTTAAGCAAAATGAAATCCTTTATTGGTTAAGTCACATGGAGAAAACTGACACCGTGCATGTCCGTGTAGAGAAGGGGAGGGAGTCCCCACAGTGTTAGCTGATAAACAGTCCTCAGGTTCAAGGTCTACCCATTAAACAGGCCTTAACCATTGAAAACAGACCATTAAATACAGCCCACGCACTGCTTGGAAGAAAAGCCAAAACCTAGGCCACTGAGGTCCCCAAGGCGGATTCTTGGTATAGTACTACCACTTGACCCTAACTTGTATACGGTGTTAAGCGATATTTGTATGAAAGGAAAGCTGTCATGCAAAGGTGAAAAGGTGGCCTAGGGAGTGGTAAAGTTTATTTGTTCCTTTGTTTTTGTGTCTTTTCTTTTAGTGTGTTTTCTTTTTCTTTCATTTTTTGGGACCGGGGGAGCATGCAGTGCCAGTGGCTAGGGCACAGGTCTTGCAAAAAGGTGTCTACCTAATTCTAGTTTGTCTAGGAGCAGGCTATAGAGGGTATTATGTCTACTGAAGAGATCAATCAGAGGAATGGTATCAAGACCAAGAAGTGCACCTATGAGTATTAAACACCAGTCAAGGGTCGACATTAATCACAATCTCTATTAATTGAGTCAATTTGATTTCCATGGATAATTTTAGATGGATTTCAATCTCTTCTCAATGGTTTTGAGGTATAATACGAGCAGGTGTATGAGTGGGAGTGGGGATTACTTCACTAATAGATCTAAATTAAATAAATCGTCCCAATTTGAAAATTGGAAAAGTTGACCCCTTACCATCAGGATATTGTCACAACAGAGTAGTCCAGATGTGGTTTATTGAAATACCAGAACACGAGGGGATATAACAACCAATATTAACTAGTTTCACTTAATAGTATTCATGTCACGATAACAGTGCATCGACTTAAAACTGGAGTGCAGGGAATGCATGAGTGAAAATTTGATTACAAAGTTATTTGGGCTCAAAGTTGTGGCTTTTAAGCCATGAATTACAATCGATTGGAAGGTTATTGTGTCTACAAGAGTTTTAGCAATAGCCCTGAAATCCCACTGCCAGATAATACCCAATCCTTCTGTTGATGCATATAGTTTCCTATAAAAGTACCAAGGACCAAATTAAAGGAAAATGCAACCTTGATCCTCCAGTCCAAATAAGGCCTAAAAAGGTTTTGTGTTCAGGTAATACGACCTACTCTAATTTGGTGGCCCTATGTTGTTTTTTTTACAATCATGCATGTCAAATTCGTGTAGTCTCCAAAATAAAATAAAAAAAATCCCTACCTACCTATCCTAATTTTTTCCCGACCCCGTTACCTGAACACATTTTTAGGCCTAATTGGGACTGGACCATCTTGTATCTAAATGATGTTATCTAATATTAGAAAAATGACCTGACCTCTTGGATTATTTATAATGGGGTGTATGTCTCTAACAGGGTAGATGGTGTGCACTGTTTATAGTTCCAGTCAGCAGAATAGACACTACAGACAATCCCAACCCATATAGACTGCGAGTTTGCGGGAGTTTTTGCGACAGGGGGGGCATAAAGATACACTGAGACTTTTTTATGTGGATAGCTAACAGGAAACGAAGAGGAGGTAAAGATAGTGAGTCAAGTCATCTAAGATAGACCTACCTCACACATCAGGAAATAACTCTAATAAACTAGCATTCTACTTATTGCCGTTCATTCTTAGGAATGAACGGCTATAGGAGGGGACCCATTCTTAAATACAAGCTCTCATAGTGGTGCTTCCTCGCTCTCCATGTATAATCCTGTCTCATAGGTACAGCATTGACTATGCCTATACCTGGATTAAAATCTGCAAATCAGTCAAGCATAGAAGTGGTGGCAGTGGTGGTGTTGGTGGACCTGTTATTGTAGAGCCTGGGGACAGAGTGGTGGTAGCCCTGGACACCTCAGGCAGAGCCATGGTATATAGTATATATACCCCTCCCCCCACCCACCTCTGAATGGTGGTGGTGGGTGTGCTCCTGGGGTGGCCCCATACCTGCCTGGCACCACCTTCCCCAGCACCATGTGGTTCTCTTCTGCTGGTGGGGCATTTCTCAGCACCACTGACTATTAACCCACTAAAGGCCACCTACATGTATATTTATGTATACATGTACACATAAGTATGATGCACTTTTTTAGGAGTTTTAAGTGGCGTGGCCTTGGATTATTTGGAGTCTTAGGAACATTTTCCATGTGTGTCGGCCATCTTGGTTTTCGGAAACACAGGGATCCAGGCCATATATGGTCAATTTTGATCTTAAAAAGTTATCAAATGGATGTTAATGACCATTGGGACACCTCAACTACCCAATTTTATTGTTTGCCATGTGTGTCGGCCATCTTGGTTTTAGGAAACACAGGGATCCAGGTCATTTGTGGTCAATTTTGATCTTCAAATGTTATCAGATGGATATAAGTGACCATTGAAAGACCTCAACTACCTAATTCTATTGTTTTCCATATGTGTCGGCCATCTTTGTTTTAAGATACACAGGGATCCAGGCCATACATGGTCAATTTTGATCTTCAAAAATTATCAGATGGGTGTTAGTGACTATTGGGAGACCTCAACTAGCCTATTTTATTGTTTTCCATGTGTGTCGGCCATCTTTGTTTTAGGAAACACAGGGATCCAGCTCATATATTGTCAATTTTAATCTTCAAAAGTTATCAGATGGATGTTAGTGACCATTGGGACACCTCAACTAGTTAATTTTATTGTTCTCCATATATGTCGGCCATCTTTGTTTTAGGAAACACAGGGATCCAGGTCATATATGGTCAATTTTGATCTTCAAAAGTTATGAGATGGATGTTAGTGACCATTGAAAGACCTCAACTACCTAATTCTATTTTTTTCAATATGTGTAAGCCATCTTTGTTTTAGAAAACACAGGGATCCAGGCCATATATGGTCAACTTCGATCTTCAAAAATTATCAGATGGATGTTAGTGACCATTGGGAGACCTCAACAAGCCTATTTTATTGTTTTCCATGTGTGTCGGCCATCTTTGTTTTAGGAAACACAGGGATCCAGCTCATATATTGTCAATTTTAATCTTCAAAAGTTATCAGATGGATGTTAGTGACCATTGAAAGACCTCAACTACCTAATTCTATTGTTTTCCATATGTGTCGGCCATCTTTGTTTTAGGATACACAGGGATCCAGGCCATACATGGTCAATTTTGATCTTCAAAAATTATCAGATGGGTGTTAGTGACTATTGGGAGACCTCAACTAGCCTATTTTATTGTTTTCCATGTGTGTCGGCCATCTTTGTTTTAGGAAACACAAGGATCCAGCTCATATATTGTCAATTTTAATCTTCAAAAGTTATCAGATGGATGTTAGTGACCATTGGGACACCTCAACTAGCTAATTTTATTGTTCTCCATATATGTCGGCCATCTTTGTTTTAGGAAACACAGGGATCCAGGCCATATATGGTCAACTTCGATCTTCAAAAGTTATCAGATGGATGTTAGTGACCATTGGGGGACCTCAACTACCCAATTTTGTTGTTTTCCATGTGTGTCGGCTATCTTTGTTTTAGGAAACACAGGGATCCAGGTCATGTATGGTCAATTTTGATCTTCAAAAGATATCAGATGGATGTTAGTGACCATTGGGACAGTTCAACTACCTAATTCTTTTGTTTTCCTTGTGTGTCGGCCATCTTGGTTTCAGGAATCACAGGGATCCAAGCCATATATGGTCAATTTTGATCTTCAAAAGTTATCAGATGGATGTTAGTGACCATTGTGACACCACCACCACCAATACCACCACCACACTACTCCCAACCCTCACACACATTCCTTATTTGCATATTTTAATCCAGGCATAGGTTTACTCCATACTATATGTGGTCAATTTTGATCTTCAAAAGTTGTGAGATGGATGTTAGTGACCATTGAAAGACCTCAACTACCTAATTCTATTGTTTTTCATATGTGTCGGCCATCTTGGTTTTAGAAAACACAGGGATCCAGCTCATATATGGTCAATTTGATCTTTCAAAGTTATGAGGTGGATGTTAGTAGTCATTGGGATACCTCAACCACCTAATTCTATTGTTTTCCATATGTGTTGGCCATCTTTGTTTTAGGAATCACAGGGATCCAGGCCATATGTGGTCAATTTTGATCTTCAAAAGTTATCAGATGGATGTTAGTGATCATTGGGAAACCTCAACTACCTAATTCTATTGTTTTCCTTGTGTGTCGACCATCTTGGTTTTAGGAAACACAGGGATCCAGGTCATATGTGGTCAATTTTGATCTTCAAAAGATATCAGATGGATGTTAGTGACCATTTGGACACCTCAACTACCTAATTCTATTGTTTTCCTTGTGTGTCGGCCATCTTGGTTTTAGGAAACACAGGGATCCAGGTCATATGTGGTCAATTTTGATCTTCAAAAGATATCAGATGGATGTTAGTGACCATTGGGACACCTCAACCACCTAATTCTATTGTTTTCCTTGTGTGTCGGCCAACTTGGTTTTAGGAAACACAGGGATCCAGGTTATATGTGGTCAATTTTGATCTTCAAAAGTTATCAGATGGATGTTAGTGACCATTGTGACACCACCACCACCAATACCACCACACTACTCCCAACCCTCACACACATTCCTTATTTACATATTTTAATCCAGGCATAGGTTTACTCCATACTATAGCAATGGGACAGGATTTTACATGGAGAGCGAGGAAGCACCACAATCAGAGCATATATTTAAGTATAGGTCCATTCCAAAGGCCATAGAGTTCATATATAATGATCTTTTTTCCTTGGATCATAATAGGAATATGCACGGCATTACAGCATTGCTGTGTTTACTTTCCTGAAAGTATGTTATAGATTAATAAATTGCAAAACACACAACATATGAAGGTCTTTTAGATTCCGTATTAAAATAATATTTGTTCTGAAAATTTTGATCAAAGATCATATTAAAAATGTTGTAAATCAATTCTATACTTCTTAGAACATGATATGAATATGCACGGCATTACAGCTTTGCTGTGTTTACTTTGCCGAAAATATGGGATAAATTTCTATTCCGGGAAACGCACTGCAATTTAACTGCTTTTAGAATTGATATTAAACTCAGAATTGATCGTCAAATTTAAATATGAAATCCTAATTTCTTGATCATAGATGACAGATCCTAAATTGAATCCTCTCAATTGCATCCTTAACACGGGCCTCTTGATCATAGATCTTAGATCCTAAATTTTCAATTGAATCCTTAACATAATCTCCTAACCACTGACCCCTTGTAATGTCCAAGTAAACAACTGCCTCTTATCCTGGTGTGGCACCCTAGTAAGTTGATATTAGGCTGTCATAATAGGGTAGATTCACCTCAAGTCGGCCACATACCTTGAGTCGGCTAACCCTCTACAAAGCTTTGATCAAACCAATTGGATCAATGGCTATGCTGTTAAACAGGTTGGCCGACTCGAGGTGAATCTCCTATGCCTTTGTACAGGCATCATGAAGGTGACATATTAAGGGACTGGAGCTGCCTTCTGGCGACATGCAGTGATAAGGTGGAACCAGCTTGTTCCTGGAAGAGAGTGCTATCCAAGGACAAGGTGACCCATCCTGCCGTGTCTTATCAGTGTGTTTTAGTGGATACACTGGCTATGGGTCTAGAACATGGTGTAGAAAACTGCATATAAGCTTTTAGGTTACATTATGTAAAACCTGGTGCCAACCATGCTGCTTGTTATCAGTGCTTATCTCGTCAGGTGCCAGATCGAGCAATGGCCAACCCACTGAGTATATATGCCTTAATATATAAAAATGGTTAGGGTCACAGGCTAAGCCTAAGGCTTTCAGTGACATTCTATGTTCAATGTGCTATATACAATGTACTATGCTAACATATACATGTGTACTGACATATGACTGTCACTGGCTCCATGTAAAATGGCTGGGGTAGGAGGCAAGGCTAAGGGCGGTACATACAGGTGGGACTATGACCACCCCCCCTCCCTCTCACACCCATTGGAGACGAAGACGGAGAGGTGTCCAGCTAGCTGCACCCGTTAGGGGCAGTGCTAGTAGTAGGTGGAGGGCTCTGTATACACCCTGGGTGGTTCTATAGTGCATCATGAAGACGAGAGGTTACAGCTTGGTGCACACAGTATGGGCAGTGCTAGGAGTAGGTGGAGGTGTATGGTAGTCCCCTGGGTCATTCTAGGCTGCAAGGTGCAAGTATCTGGGCTTAGCCACTATTATTTTCTTGTAGATATACATTTTTCCCAATAATTTAGGGCCATGGCATGTGGTACAATGTGATTAACTTTTTTGCTATAGGCCTTAGAGTGCGGACATACCCAGATTTGGGGGTTTTGCAGTGAATGATTTCAATACATTCTCTAATTAAATAGAGTGCACCCCCCTCAACTTACCATCAAATATCAGCCTAAATAACACTCAAATCTATTAATATACACCCTAAGGATTAATTTGATACCTGGTTTGCCTACCCACTGTCAGATTTTAGACCAATAATCATTGTACAACACCCTTCAGTGCGGAGCTACAAAGTGTCTCCTGCTGCCACCTCCCGTCAATTAGTGTACTGCAACCTCTAATGGGTTTATATGAAGACAGAGACGTTTCACCTTGCTGCACATGGTATAGGCAGTGCTAGGAGTAGGTGGAGGGCTCTGTTAGTGGCCTGGATGGTTGTACGTTCCAGCTACCTGACTGCGCATGTACATGGCTATTTCTATTAAGGCAGAATTAACCCTGACACATTCTGTGTACTTTACTTTTACATCCAAATATATTATAGCTTCCATTTAGCACATAGGCATTGTGTCATAATAACAATCAATGATATAATACATTATGACAATTCAAAACACTAAGAATAAGCCTATTAAATTTGAAATGTTTAACTGGGATTTCACCCTAAAACTTTGAAGGAAGCACCCTGAATCCGTGGATCTAGGGGCCTTGGACTTGCTAAGAATGCCTATTGTTATTTATGGTCTGAGTGCAATGGTGAACAAGTAATTAATGGATATGTCATGACTTGTGACTGATATCCAACAATAACATGCAATGAGGGGGCAAAGCCCCCCCCCCCCCTGAATTGCATGTTATTGTTGGATATCAGTCACAAGTCATGACATATCCATTAACTACTTATTTTATTACATGATTAATCAATAGATAATCAATAGATACTCATTAGAAAATCTATAAATATAATTTGAAAACAGGCAGCCGTTGGTTTGGTCTGAACGCGTCCCGCAGTCGTCACGGTTATGGGAGCAGCAGCAGTCGAGGCGTTCGGGCAGCGGTTTTCTATCGATATCTATTGCATTATGGGTAGGGGTGACCTCGAACGCTAACTACCCCACCTCAGCTGGTTCCCTTCACCCCCTTCCACCCCAGCCAGGTCTGGCTAGGTACCAGTCCCTAACTATGCTTGGGAGGGTAGTAAGTTGACTCAGGGATCAACATTGACCCACATGGGGCAGACCAATAGGGGGTGGCCTTACAAACCAGCATTGATCCCTCGGCCGTACTCCGAACGCCTCGTGTAGTGCTGGGGAGGGGTTGGCGAGAACGCGGACAGCTACTGGTGGCATTCTAACCAGGCAAACACACAGAGAAAAAAAAACATATGCCCAGACCGGGACTCATCCCACCTACCTCTAGAAGCTGAGCGCAATGCGCTAACCACTAGACCATTGGTACACACACCTCGGCGCCCGGCACTGTTGGTTTGGTTTGAACGCGTCCCCAGTCCTCGCCATTATTGGAGCAGTAGCGACAAAGCTGGGGGGTCACAACCCAGACTGCAAGGGATTTTCATACTTTGAATGTACAGTAGTTATATGTGAGTGAACTCCCCGGGCTTTGTATCATATCAATGACTTATAGAGACATGGTTCTAACCAAGCATTTCTTGTCAGTCCCTGTGGCGCACTGCATAGGGAGTTGGATTTGGGATCAGGAGACTGCAGGTTCGACCCCTACCCTGGCAATGAAAATTTCGTAGGTTTTAACATGTAACCCCTGGGCATGTAACATATGACATGTAAGTTGTGCATGTTATCCATGGATAACAGCACCGGGTGCCTGTTATCATGCATGCATCATGGCGTGTAATATTGAACAAGTAATCAATGGATAACTCATGACGCGTGTGTGTTAGTGAAGGATAATGACACGAGGCCGTAGGCCGAGTGTTATTAGCCTTTGCTAACACACACAAGTCATGAGTTATCCATTGACTACTTATTTTATACCACGAAACCAATAAATAATCAATATTATACCAATAAATTCAAGTTGAAAACAAAAATTATTCCCCCTCCCCAGGACTCGATGCCAGCCATTGTGTGTACACGATCGGTACATACACCTCCTCCCCCGGCAGCGGACAGCGACAGTGCCTGTCTCGGCTAGCCTTGGCAGCGGCACACGGCGAAAGATTTCAATGCGTCTTGCTGTTATGTTTGTGTATAATACACCTGCTCGCCCGGCAGCGGACAGCGACAGCGCAGACGGCGAAAAAAGAAGCTTCTCGCGGTTATGTTTGTGTATAATACACCTCGTCGCCCACCAGCGGACAGCGACAGCGCACACGGCGAAAAAAATACCACCCAGACCGGGACGCGATCCATGTACCTCTGACGGCTGAGCGCAAAGCACTAACCGCTAGACCACCGCGCCTTTTCCGTTTACTGCATCTCGCTGTTATCTTTGTGTATAATACACCTCGTCGCCCGGCAGCGGGCAGCGGACAGCGACAGCGCACACGGCTTTGTATCATATCCAGATTTGGTTCGAACAGAGCATTTCTCGTCAGTCCCTGTGGCGCACTGCATAGGGTGTTGGACTAGGGATCTTAGGCTGCAGGTTCGAGCCCTGCCCTGGCCAAGTCTATCATGGGTTTTAACATGTGACATGTGACATGGGAGAGGCGTGCTGTTATCCTGGATAACAGCACGCCGTGCTGTTATCCTGGATAACAGCACACCTTAGATGGATAACAGCACGCCTTAGATGGATAACAGCACGCCTTCCAAAATCGATGGTAAAGCCTACAGGGTGTGCAGTATCAACAGATATGTGGATGGGAATAGACCCCAAAAAGCACTGTGTAAGCCAGAAATCGTGGTATAACGACAGGTATCAGAAAGGGAATATAAAAAAAAGCACCCAAAATCACAGAAGTCGTGTAATAATTAATGCTATGGGCCACAAAAACAAAATAATTCTAAGACCCAGAAGCATGTCGTAGAAATTCGTTGTTCCTCCATACAATCAACTATTCAGTGACTAAGGTCACTGAATAATAATGCACATCAATAGGGTATATTTCATATTCTAATCATCCATTTCCTCCTATACTTTCAGAGTTCCACGGCTAGTTACGAGGCTGCGTTGATCAGTGAGGCTCATGGCCTCATCACAGACATGTTGGCAGACTCCAACCTTCCCCCTCACGTGGTGGGCGGTCTGAGGGCGGTCAGCAACCTGCTGAAGCCTCCAGACACCCATGTACCTGGTCACACCAAACCCAAGGTCAGCCCACTGGTGTCCCTGGCAGAGAGTAGCAACTATGGGTCGGACACAGAGGATCTGCCCTACACAGGGGAGCGCCCCTCCTCCCTACCTAAAGTAAGTACTGCAGGCTATAGCTGATAATTGGTATTGTATTGCACACATGTTTTTAAAGTGATTCAATGTAGAAAAACTTAAGCGCTTTGTGATTCTACTTTGTAAGGGGTGAATTCACAGGTCAAATTGTTGTTACACCTTTCTTTCTTTCTTTCCTTTTTTCTATGATTTTAAGATAAACAATGGATCCCTGCTTCAGAAATGTTTTTGAGTCTAAAATAAGCCCGGGGGGGGGGACACTTCATATATTTTGCTGACACTTGTGTGCGGCTGGCAAGGGCACTTTTTCATCAAAATCCCCCTAACAAGGGTCCGATTTCTAGGCAAAAATCCCCCTAACAAGGGTCAACTTTGACCAAAATCCCCCTAACAAGGGTTCACTTTTGACTTAGGGGTGAAATATCCCAAAAAATACCCATATTTTGACCACAATACCCGAGTATTCAGGAGATATTTTCACATCTAGGGAATTCAAATAGTTTATGAGTGAGATATTTCTTTAAAAACAATGTGTTTCTTTTTTAAAGTGCCCTAAGAAGGGTACAGTTTTTCAGGTAAAATACCCCTAACAAGGGTAAGGGGTTGTTGTAGCTCCAGCCGCACACCTGTGTCAGAATAAGTGTGAGTGCCCCCCCCCCCCGGGAAAATAAGGCAAAGTTAATTATTTGCATCCATATGCGCTCCCATTTAACTAGATGTAACTGCGATTCCATGATATACATATAAAGTTTCCCATAGAGTGGGGGGCTATGTGCCCAGCGTCAGTTTCGAGAGTGCTTTTAAATATTTAGTTGCAACAGCAACAACAACAACAACAACAACAGTGGTATTAACAGCTTTAGGCCCACTGTAAAACAACCCCATTGATACAGCTCTCATTTCTATGTTAACAGAGACTACGCCGCAGCTTGCCACCCAGCCTTATCCGGCGGATGTCGACGTCGACGTGGACAACGACGACGTCGGCGACAGGGATGCCGACGTTGGAGGCAGAGCCCTGCCGCACCCGGAGCTCTTCCTTCCGGCACTCCCGGGACAACACTCCGGGCTCTTCTCCCGTCGGCAGCCGCAGTAACTCACCGTCACCCTCCTCCCCAACCACCATCTCCCTCACCATCCCCAAATCTCGCTCATTCTCGCTCGCCTCACCTGGACTCACCACCGGAAGTGCGCTGGGCGCTACTTCCGGTAAGCGCGGAATGAGAGAGCGGCGCAGTATGCACGTGGTGCCGTGCAGTGAGTCTGGGGGCTTGTCTAGTCCGGTCAAAAGTGACCTAACCATGATGTCATCACCTGTATCTTCTGCAGACCCGGATGCTGAAACAGCGTCCCCTGGAATTGCCGCCAACAAGGAACGCAGCAACCTTCCCCCATCCCCGCGCAGCCCCGCCAAGGGGATCTCCTCGGTGTCATCCTTGACGAGACGTCTTAACGTCACGTCAGACTACGATAGTAGTGACTCTCCCGGAAACAGCGACCACAGCGACAATGTGGTCGTCGACGATGTACGGTCGTCGGTCGTTTCCGGTTCCGGGCCGCGTAGTCCGGCCAATCGCCGCAAGGTGACGTTACCAGGCCTGTTGCCGACGGTGGATGGTAAAGGGGTGTCCCAATTACAGGTTGGTATATATCTCTGCTAATCTAACTTCTAGGTTGATCCTTGTCAAATATGGGTCAAATGTTATGTCTAAACTGGCAATGTAGGTGCTTTTATGTGCGATTTGAACAGTTCTTAGATTGCAATTTGACTGAGATTTGTGACATAAAAATGCTAGTATCTAAATATAATGCCATAATAACCAGTAATTCAAATATGCTCAGATATATCCTAAAGTATCTAGACAAGTACACGTTGCGACCTTAACCTGAGCTCCTTACCAGATAGAGATGCAGTTAATATAATATATGTTGACATTTCACCTGTTTCAGACCCAGCCAGAAGTTTCAGAAAATGGGTCGTCTTCAGAAACCACAGAATCAATAAGCTTAGGCTCAAACAACACAATAGACTCAGTCACATCATTGACACTTACTGAGCTACAACAAAGTAGTCAAATACCCACAGTTAGTCTCCAAGCTCAGGACTCTGTAGACAACCAGACAGACTTACTAAATGACTGTGAGCAAAATGAGGAGAAATCTAGTAGTGACAATATGCTCAGTTTGCCATATGACTTAGAGCTAATTCGTGATAACGAGTTGTTAAATACAAACTTACTAAACCAGTGGGATTACCCTATCTTCGACATAGCGGATCAGTATCAAGACACAGTACTGAGCCAGGTAAGTTACCTATTTGTTTTTTTTTTTTATGTTTTTTTCATTCCTGTCACTTTTGGTTAAAGTCGATGGGTTTAAACAAAGGAGCTGTTCTACTTATCTAACCATAACCTACAAGAGTGAAGCCCCAGTGACCAGTGGCGGGTACAGAATTTTTAAAACCCTGTGTGCTACTGCATGATTACATAGGAACAAATCTTACCCACTCAACAACAACAAAAAAAACGTCATTTAACGTCAAAACACGTTTTTAACGTTTTGCCATTATAAGGAGCCATAGGGAAACGTTCTGAAACGTTTTGCAACGTTTTTTGTTGACCGGGTATGGAGTAATCTCAGTCAGGTAATAGAGTCAGGTAAACAAACATGCTCCTCCAATGACATGAATGAGTCGGGTAAGCAAGAAAGCTCCTCTAGTGAATTAAGTAATTCATGTTAATCAAAGATGTTACTACTTGGTACTATATTGCAAAATTGTAAATTGCATCATGTATATCAAAGGATTGTTATAAATTGGTCAGGAAAACCATCTTGTATCTTAATATCGAAGTGACAAATAATAGGATTTCATGCAACCATAGGTTTACTTCTGATTCATATGTAATCATATAGCATTCGGTAAAGCAAGCAACCTAACAGTGAAACCACTAATATGGGCTTGGAACAGCACCAAAGGAAGGCCCCAATTTAAATAGGTACTGTTTTAGGATTCTTTGGAATAAATTTCCATGACTAAAGCCAAATTTGGCTGAATTTTGACATGGCAATTTAGTCTGAGGGCTTGGTTTATTCCCTGAAGTAATTGAAACAGTATATTGGATTTATTCATATAATTGAAGAAGGTACATGTCTGGTTCCTTTCACAGGTTTCGTACAAGATATTTTTGGAAACTGGACTCTTTGAAACATTCCGAATTCCTATACCTGAATTCCTAAACTATTTTCATGCTCTTGAGCTCGGCTACCGAGAAAAACCATGTAAGTAGGAATATGTTTACTTTTTTTCTCCCTTAGTTTCCTTGATTTTATCAATTTGCAAAATCAAACTTTACACACAAAGAGTATCTTTTTTAACAATACTACGGTATTGATGTAGAAGTATCAATAAGTTAATAGATGGTCACTTTCGTCGATTGGCTATGGATAGACAATTTTAAGCAGCCCTGATTTTAGTATAGTACAGTGGAATTTGGAGTCAACAAAGATATTTAGAACAAGTGACCAGTTGCAACGAATTTTGGTTATAATAAACTTTTTGGGTCTTAAACAAGGGTTTGTTGCAAGCAAGAGTATCACTGTGTTAAGATATTACAATCAATGTTAAGATAAGTCATAAAAGGGTGAAGGATATATTGTACAACTATCGTGAACTTTTCCCTACAGATCATAACCGGGTTCATGCCACGGACGTTCTCCATGGTGTCTACTACCTAACAACACAACCGATACCAGGCTTCGAGCAGGTCAACCCTAACGAGTCTGAGCTTCTGTGTAAGCAAACAGGCTCCTCCAGTGAGTCAGGTAAGCAAACATACTCCTCCAGTGAGTCAGGTAAGCAAACATGCTCCTCCAGTGAGTCAGGTAAGCAAACAGGCTCCTCCAGTGAGTCAGGTAAGCAAACATGCTCCTCCAGTGAGTCAGGTAAACAAACATGCTTCTCCAGTGAGTCAGGTAAACAAACATACTCTTACCGGAGTCAGGTAAGCAAACATGCTCCTCCAATGAGTCAGGTAAACAAACATACTCCTCCAGTGAGTCAGGTAAGCAAACATACTCCTCCAGTGAGTCAGGTAAACAAACATACTCTTCCCGGAGTCAGGTAAGCAAACATGCTCCTCCAATGAGTCAGGTAAACAAACATACTCCTCCAGTGAGTCAGGTAAGCAAACATGCTCCTCCAATGAGTCAGGTAAACAAACATACTCCTCCAGTGAGTCAGGTAAACAAACATACTCTTACCGGAGTCAGGTAAGCAAACATGCTCCTCCAATGAGTCAGGTAAACAAACATACTCCTCCAGTGAGTCAGGTAAGCAAACATGCTCCTCCAATGAGTCAGGTAAACAAACATACTCCTCCAGTGAGTCAGGTAAGCAAACATACTCCTCCAGTGAGTCAGGTAAACAAAATGCTCCTCCAATGACATGAATGAGTCGGGTAAGCAAGAAAGCTCCTCTAGTGAATTAAGTAATTCGTGTTAATCAAAGATGTTACTACTTGGTACTATATTGCAAAATTGTAAATTGCATCATGTATATCAAAGGATTGTCATAAATTGGTCAGGGAAACCATCTTGTATCTTAATATCGAAGTGACAACTGGGCAAGCATAATACATACAGGGATGGTGCAGGATATATTTTGAGAGAGGGAGGCTGGAGATATTTTATGTGTAGAAAACCTGCATGTCTGTTGATTAGATATAATCACCCCTGGTGCACTGCACTTTACTGTGGCAACCTCAAGACACAAAGAACCAAGTAAAGGCAGACGCTTCTTTCCCACAATTAAATACCTTAAGCCTATACTGGCACCAGAGTGCTTTAACCTATTCCATGCATATTCTGCAAAAGGGAACACTATGAGAGGTCGAATGTCACCATGGTGGGCAAATTAGATGCTGCCTTTTGGCTACAGATTAGTTTGGGATTCTTGAAATCTCGTCCTATAAAGAACAGGCTTGTTCTTTCAGCCGTCCTCCCATCAACATAGGTTACCATTTCTTTGTCTTGAATGAATTATCACGCGATGTCCATTGGTCATTTTGATGAAGGGATGCAGCCCAGGTAATTCTGCTAAGGCCAAAACAAATAAAAAGTGTGTTTCTAGTAACATGGCCCGAAGAGGTAGGGTCGGTAGGTCGGATTTTTTTCTCGATTTTGTATAGAAATGTAAGGGTAGATATGCCAGATTCTTTGCTTTTATGGTAAAAAATATGAAATGCCCGAGAAATGTGGAAAATATGTTAAAATATGTATATGTGAAATATTGGCTTGACCAATGGTTCGAGAAAATGGATGAAATTATAAGAAAAATACGAAAAAACAATTACGAAAAATAGCTAAAAATTGATGAAAATTATGGAAAAATTTCATAAACTTTTCAAAATTAAAAAAAAAAAGAAAAAAAGGGGCGGCCCTGTTTTGCTATCTTTCAGTCGGTCGGGTTACTGGAAACACCTTTTTTAGGCCTAACTAGGGCTGCATTCATGAATTATATTGACCCTACAAGGTTGATACAGTCCCAAAGTGTCAGCATGCATTTATTAAATGCAGCAGTGGTGAGTAGACACAGCACTGGTGACTGTTGCATTTGGGCATCATGCAGAACAGGGGTCATGGATCTGGAGACATGATGCAGACCTGGGGGGGGGGTAAGTTTTGGCACCGGTTGCTTGATGCAGATCCGAAAGGCTTAAGTTTTGCACTGATGCCATGATGCAGACCCGAGAGGCTTAAGTTTTGCACTGATGCCATGATGCAGACCTGAGAGGATTAGGTTTGACAATGATGCCATGATGTAGACCAGAAGGGGTTAATTTTGGCATTGATGCCATGATGCAGACCAGAAAGGGTTAAGTTTGGCACTGATGCCATGATGCAGACCAGAAAGGGTTAAGTTTGGCACTGATGCCATGATGCAAAATAAGAAAGGGTTAAGTTTGGCACTGATGCCATGATGCAAACAAGAAAGGGTTAAGTTTGGCACTGATGCCATGATGCAGACCAGAAAGGGTTAAGTTTGGCACTGATGCCATGATGCAAACAAGAAAGGGTTAAGTTTGGCACTGATGCCATGATGCAGACCAGAAAGGGTTAATTTTGGCATTGATGCCATGATGCAAACCTGAAAGGGTTAAGTTTGGCACTGATGCCATGATGCAGACCAGAAAGGGATAATTTTGGCAATGATGTCATGATGCAAACAAGAAAGGGTTAAGTTTGGCACTGATGTTATGATGCAAACCTGGAAGGGTTAAGTTTGGCACTGATGCCATGATGCAAACCTGGAAGGGTTAAGTTTGGCACTGATGCCATAATGCAAACAAGAAAGGGTTAAGTTTGGCAATGATGCCATGATGCAAACCTGGAAGGGTTAAGTTTGGCACTGATGCCATAAGGCAAACAAGAAAGGGTTAAGTTTGGCACTGATGCCATAATGCAAACAAGAAAGGGTTAAGTTTGGCACTGATGCCATAATGCAAACAAGAAAGGGTTAAGTTTGGCACTGATGCCATGATGCAAACAAGAAAGGGTTAAGTTTGGCACTGATGCCATAATGCAAACAAGAAAGGGTTAAGTTTGGCAATGATGCCATGATGCAAACCTGAAAGGGTTAGGTTTGGCACTGATGTCATGATGCAGACCAGAAAGGGCTAATTTTGGCAATGATGCCATGATGCAAACAAGAAAGGGTTAAGTTTGGCACGTTCAAAATGTCAGTCATTATAATAGAATAACCACACTGTGTGAATCCACCTTTTTGCTGTAATTCCAGACAAGATTTCAGGTACTAATGACCTTTTCTTATCCACCACCTGGAATTAAATGATTTTTTTGTGGGAATAGTAACAGGTTCTTTTTCTGTTATTCAAAGTCATAACATTACAGGCACAATTATCTTATTCCTTGTGTGGCCCTCGAGGTAACCTTCGAGAAAAAAGACCACTTGAAGCAGTGCTAATGACTAGTCATTATTCAATGAAAGGGATTCAGACCTGTCCAAAGGTTATTTTATTTTAGGCTGTTGATTCGCTTCACTCCTTAGCTCTGATAGGACTGGGGAGGATGGTGTTCATTAAAGTAAACTGTTGGATGACAAATGAGTAGCCCTTGTTTTGGTCCCGACGATTTATAGCCTATGGAATTTTGCTTTCGTTGGTTACTTGGGTAATTTATCTGAATAAGGATATGGGGGACTTAATTGAGATATTAAAATTTATGAAATTTCAATAGGTATGGTCAGGGGGGTGCTTCATGATGAAAGGGTTCACTATATGGAATTACTGATCCCATGCATGATTGTTGGTTATATATCTGCAATGCTTACTACTGTAAAACCAGGCTTATAAGGAGCGATTTAAACCCCATGTGGGCCTTCTAGGATCAGCCCAATATCAAATCAAGCCTAAGGTGCTCCTTAGGGAGTGGTCATTTTTTCATCAAAGTATTTATTTTATAGTTCACCAAAAAGGGTGACATTACTAAAATCTATGGTAACAGTTGTTATCTCTATTACCTTCCAGACTCTGAACTGAGTGAAAAGGCAGTGGTTCACCGGCCTAGTTTTACAGCAGAGGAGACATACGGCATCATGGGTGGTAACTTCCCAGCCCTGGAACTAATGGCACTATACACAGCGGCCGCCATGCACGACTACGACCACCCCGGCCGTACCAATGCTTTCCTAGTCACCACTCACGCCTCACTGGTAAGTACAGGTATTTGATTTATGTTGAGAATTCTAGGTTCTATAGTTAAACATAGGGAAGGCCACAGGCCAAAACAACACAGAATTTTAGGCTGCTAGTATATGGTTATGTACATTAGTGGTGCCGCCTGTACTGCATATTCAATAAGCAGCCTAGTATTCTATGTTGTTTCAGCCTGTGGGGAAGGCCATTCTCGGCAGGGACATGAAGAAACACCCCATTCTCCATTGTCTTCACTGTGATATCATTCAAATAGCCTCAAACCCCATAAGTGATTTTTTTGTTGGTGTAAGAACATGAAATAGATACAGAGATCCACTCAAATATGTCCAAATCCCTAGTTTCTTCACTTGCAAGAGGGAAAACTGCATCACATTCGGCTTTGTCGCATGTGATACAATCCCAACTCCTGCTCATAAAGAAACTATCATTTGGACAGATTATTGTGGACCTCTGTCTATCTACGAAATATCCTTGGGGTGTGGTGGGGGCGAAGCAGTAGGGGATGATTTCATTCAGGTAAAAATGTTGTTATATACACCAAAGGATATATTTTCCTTGTTTGGGTACCGTAATAGCTCACGTATTAGGTACACCCTGAGTTCAGCATGAAGCCATCCTCAAGTACAAGCCAGGAGGTGTCAGAATAAGTGTGAATTGACTTGCTGTCTCCTGTTTATGAATTAGAACTGACTCCTATCGAGGTCAAGTTTAATGCTGAAATCACAATTTCACATGCAGAGTAGCAAACAACATTTGTTTACAAATTCTGCCGATGTGCTGCTTGTTAAAATTACTTCAACTGTTAAAAATAACTCTGATGGAATCAATTTCCCAGCTTCAACGAGGTATCACCAAAATCGGACATTAATTTAGTAAAATAACAGGAAATTGCCTCTGAAAAACACATATCATTCATTCGGCAAATAGTTAGGCACTGGGTTATAAAACCTGTTAAGAGCCACTAATGCATTATGCCCATTGGTCATCATGATGCATGAATGCAGCCCTGTCAAGTAACTTACCAGGGCTGCATCAATGCATCATGCCGACCGTACAGAATTGATACACTCTCGGAGGGTCGGCATGATGTACCAATGACGCACTGGCAAGCACACTTGCCTGCACTTCATTGGTGCATCATGCCTACAAATGTGCATGATGCACTCCTGCATCAGCGGCCCTTATAGAGTTTTAATGTCAATGCACTTCTCCTCCTGTCTGCTTTGTTTATTTTTCTTAATGACTGCAGTTTAAAAAAGATGAAGGCCTGTCCAGATCCTGACAGGCTAATGAATAGCAAATTTAGCAGGGCATGCTCTTCTTGTTTTTAGGATTCCGAGCAAAATTGAAAACAAACAGTTTGGAAATTGGAGGCTTCACCTGAGATCAGCCCCTCTCTATCAAACCTCCTGGAACTAGGTTTGTTTAAAAAGACAGTGAGGCGGAAGTTACAAATGGAAAAAAAAATTTGGCATCTTGTTTATTATTTTATTTAGTGCCAAATACTGAAAGAAAATTACCTCCCCAGTTAGCCCTTAATGCCTTGTGTTTATAATGCAGCTTTTGCGAGTAGTATAAAACCTCGCTTATATGAGGAGTGGCTTTATAAATACGCAAGGATGGCCCCCCTAGTACGCCTTATAATGCCTCAAAAGCCCAAATCTACACTAGGGTGAAGCTTTGCATGGCTTTCTCTCAGGTTGGGGGTGTGTCTTATACGTGAGTTATTAGCATGATTGCCCAGAGCTGCATAGATGCAGAGAACACACTGCCGAAGACTCAGCATGATGCACCAAGTCAGCATGACGCACCAAGTCAGCATGACGCACCAAGTCAGCATGATGCACCAAGTCAGCATGATGCACCAAGCCAGCATGATGCACCAATGCAGTGCTGGTTCAGCATGATGCACCAAGTCAGCATGATGCACCAAGTCAGCATGACGCACCAAGTCAGCATGATGCACCAAGTCAGCATGATGCACCAAGTCAGCATGATGCACCAAGTCAGCATGACGCACCAAGTCAGCGTGACGCACCAAGTCAGCGTGACGCACCAAGTCAGCATGACGCACCAAGTCAGCATGACGCACCAAGTCAGCGTGACGCACCAAGTCAGCGTGACGCACCAAGTCAGCTGACGCACCAAGTCAGCATGACGCACCAAGTCAGCATGATGCACCAATGCAGTGCTGGTTCAGCATGATGCACCAAGTCAGCATGATGCACCAAGTCAGCATGACGCACCAAGTCAGCATGATGCACCAAGTCAGCATGATGCACCAAGCCAGCATGATGCACCAAGCCAGCATGATGCACCAAGTCAGCATGATGCACCAAGTCAGCATGATGCACCAAGTCAGCATGACGCACCAAGTCAGCATGATGCACCAAGTCAGCATGACACACCAAGTCAGCATGATGCACCAAGTCAGCATGATGCACCAAGTCAGCATGATGCACCAAGCCAGCATGATGCACCAATGCAGTGCTGGTTCAGCATGATGCACCAAGTCAGCATGATGCACCAAGTCAGCATGATGCACCAAGCCAGCATGATGCACCAATGCAGTGCTGGTTCAGCATGATGCACCAAGTCAGCATGATGCACCAAGCCAGCATGACGCACCAATGCAGTGCTGGTTCAGCATGATGCACCAAGTCAGCATGATGCACCAAGTCAGCATGATGCACCAAGTCAGCATGATGCACCAAGCCAGCATGATGCACCAATGCAGTGCTGGTTCAGCATGATGCACCAAGTCAGCATGACGCACCAAGTCAGCATGACGCACCAAGTCAGCATGACGCACCAATGCAGTGCTGGTTCAGCATGATGCACCAAGTCAGCATGATGCACCAATGCAGTGCTGGTTAAATGTAGAATTGCCAGCATTGCATAGACTGAGAAACGCAAACCTGGAGGCAGCCGGTTAAATGGCCCTTCTATAGTTCACTGCTTTAGACTATCGAGTGTACAGAGTTTGAATGGCGGAGGCATTAAGATGTACACATAAATCTAAAGCACTGAATCTTGTCATGGAGGCCCTAAAGGTAGGAAAAATGGAAATATGAACTGGACAGTTCCTCTTGGCATATCTAGGGCATTGCGGAAGTACACATACACACATGTATAGGGCCTTAGCACATTAGGCTATGGGGGCCGCCATTAGACCCCGACTGCACTATAACTAACACCTTCAGCCCCCGTCTCCGCAGTAAATGCCAGGGATGCTTCCCATTGGTCAATAATACAATAGCCATGTGCCGTATACAATGCAATTTCAGGGGCATAGGAAAAGGGGGGGGGCAGGACCCCCAATCATAAAGGAGGTGGGGGCCTGAGTATGTCTCGGCCCCCTCCCAAATTTGCCAAAAACTCATAACAAAATGGACAAGAAGCTTCGCATCTCAAATTAGATTAATATGGTGATGGGATAGGGTAAATGGGGGCCTTGGGCTAAAATCAGATATAAAATTCACCAAAAACTATTTTTCTATACTAATTCTATATACAGATGTATATCACGCTTGAGCTGACAATTCAAGGTGGTTTTGGTTGGGCCCTTGGTGGGCCCCCTCAATGAAGATTTGCTTTCTACGCCTCTGTGTAATAAGAAATACTATGGGTCCTTTTGCCTAGAAGGCATAATGGTTATTGGGATGGTTTTGAACCAAATGTAGCATATGAAAATTGGGGGTGCGGATGGTTGCCCCCTTCTAATAATGTGATAAATGCACGGGCTCTCCATATTGCATACAATGGTATATGAAATCCCATAGATGTTAAACTGTGATTTACCTCCAAATAAAAGATTTGCTTCCTGGCCCCTAAAAAGTCCTTTAATCTGACAGAGGGGTCCAAATCTCACCTCTTGAAGAAAGCAAAGAAAAAAATGAGAAAAAAGTTGTGGCGGCATTTGGTGCCTGGACATGGTGACGTATGATCTGGGATTATGCTCTCAGGCAGACCAACCTCACACACGTGTCTGTGGCGGTGGTGTTTTCTTCTCCTGTGTTGTTTTGACCTTTTACCTCTTTAGCTTTGCTCCACAACATTGGTAGATGTCCATCTAACGTGTGTACGGCTTACTAGACCACGCCAGCCATATTAAGTGTGACTTATTAAATCATTTACTCCGGATATAGTCAACATAAATTACGAAAGAAGAAAATGATAATTCTTTTATGTGAAGAAGATAAAATAAAGGTCAATAAGTGTGTTAAGGTTACATGGTCTAAAGATCTAGAGTAGGTAGATCAGAAATATTTTAATTGTGACTAATGTTACCTGCCAGTTCTGTCCATTGCCTGCCCTGCTCAGTACTGAAGGATTTACTCCTTTTAGGCCCACACGGTGATTTAGTACATAATGCCCATTGGTTTTCATGTTGTGTGATTACAGCCCTGATTGAGCCTGCTTTCAATTCTTACATCATCCTGACCCCAATTGGTCTCTTTTTGATACTCCTGGAGATTCAGCCTGATGCTGCAATGCAGTACTAGTGAGTGGACTCGTCAGCACTGCATTGGTGCATCATGACGACAAGGAGACCTGGTGGCATTATTCATTCCTTAAAGGGTAGATGTTTATGGTTTACCATGATAACCATTGCCAGGAGTGAAAGGTGTTAGGGACAGGCGTGAGGTCACACTCTAACTGGATATTATGTACAATACTCCACACCAACTATCATAATACCATACACATGTTAGAACTTAACTTTTTATTGCAATTGTTACATTTATGTATGTTGTAGGTATTTGTAACAATCATATCGTAAACCCCATGTATAGGCTGTGGCTCACAGATCAGATCCGGGTGTGTGGGGAAGATGGGGAAGAGGCTGGGGGGCACCCTAATAAGACCCCCCTCTAGAATGCACGACAGGTGGCTGTGGGACCCTAACTAGCCATAGTATTTTGAAGATCCATCGGTTAGAAAAAAACTATTCAATTTCGAAATTTCTTTTGTTGGGATACTGCTCCTCAAAGTCAGGATGTGGCTTATAGTGAACGTTGATAATAATGCATCCACTGATGGAAGGGGGGAAGCACCAGGTATAGGGTAGGGTGGGGTAAGATGCCCTTAATTTACAACTGTGTCATTTCTAAGGAATTTATTGCTACTTACGGAATATCTTATACATTAATCAAAAGATGGAATAACATGTTCTTCATGTGCAAAAGCTTGTCAGCCCTGCCTTATAGGGAACAGAGTCATTCCTAGATTGAGGTGGCCATCTTGAAATTAGTTATGTAACTGGCCCCCAACAGCCATCTTGGATCTGGCAGAGGATTGTGGGGAATCTCTTATCTTCCCCTCCGCCCACAGAAAACAATGGGAATTGATAAGACTGATAAGCTGCCCCTGCCTCTATCTTAATCACCTTATGTACCTGTCCATTGTTTTAGGTGTGAATGGAGGGGATTAGCCTGATAGGGATACAATGGCTTGGATTTACTCAGCCTGGATTATATGTGCCCTCTAACAAAACTTTTAAAGTTTAATTTCTCTTGTATTTGAAGTACTAAGTCTATATAAAGCTAATATTGTTAAAGTTTAAAGTATTTTCTATCCAAAGCTATAGACTTTTAGAATATAGCTTCATATAGACTATTAGGAAGGGCCAACCAAAGTAAACTGTACAAAGAGGCCAACTGCTGATCTAGCCCCCAACTACATGAGCCACCTAGGAAATTTGTTTGGTACTAGCAATGGCTCTGTCCCGTATAGAATGTTACGATAAAGCATGTGTGAAAAAAAAGTGGGCCTTTTACCCCATCATCTAGGGGTTGGGGTAAAAGGCCCACATCCTTTGGGGTAAATGGCCCACATGCACATAAAAGAGCATCATAATTGGAATAAATACTCAATTCAAATTCTTATCATAAGAAAAGATACTAGAGATAATCTTCATAAGCTACATCTAAGATTTGAACATCGTTAATAACCTAAAGTAACGCTTTAGATATTTCATATTGAAGTTCAAGGAATGACAGGGAACGATAAGGTGAAATACCCTAATAACATGTAAATGAGCTAGTTCTAAGAAAATAATTCCCAAATGATGCATATTTTCCACAATAATCAAGGGATGGAACAAGGTATAATAATTGTGGAATAGGTTGTCAGCCTAGCCTTATGGAATATTCCATTTCAATGTTTGACAAAAAGCAGGGCATTTTACCACGGACGTCAAATGGCTGGGTAAAAGGCCCACACTGATGGGCCAAAAGGCCCATGAATCCAATGCTAAGATAATGTTTACGTAAAAAGCCCATGAAGCTGTTGGAATAAAAGGGAAGGTGAATAAAATGTATCTTTATGGCCTACTCTTAACTCCTTCACCTTATAGCACCTCAGCTAATACTTTTAACCCCTTTAACTTGCCATCCAACAAACCATGTACATTTCAGGAACATTTTATTTATTTTATTCTTAAATTGAACATGATGATCTTAACAGTTATAAAATATTGAATGTGTGATAAGTCGACTAAAGGGCCTTTTACCCCAAAGGGCATCTTACCCCTTGCTACCCTACTCTTCTTTTTCGAATACAGCTTGTTTTTATAAGATCAGCTAAAATGTAGAGGATAGAGTATGCAACACCCCTACTCCCACCCTGACTGCCCCAATCAACTCATTAATACTTGACCTATATGCTTATTGTTATTTAGTTGTCTTGAAAATGTACATAAGTGTGTCCTTATATTTAAAAGAATTCAGACCAAACGAGATCTACATGATTAAATGGCTTTCTATAAGATACATTTGTCAGTTAATATGGACCTGATTTCTTTGACGAGAAACATCTGTTATAATGCTGCCATTTTTCCTACCCACTAAGTGAGTTGTCATGTTTGTGCATTGTGTTGTCATCATATAATATAGGTGTTAATGGGATTGTGTATGAGGTCTGGGGATTGATTTTACTTGTAAAAACACAAGTCTACAAACATTGTAAAAACACAAATCTACAAACAGGGTCCTTTTCTCATATAAACTCTCAAGAGTGCATGGTATCCTGCCATTAGGATCATGTAAAGGGTGTGATCATTTTATGACAACAAGGGGGTTGGTGGGTCGGGTGGGAGGGGGGCAACAGTTTCTCAACCCCTCTGATTGGAGGGGGGGGGGCAAAATAAATGATAAACATTCAAATCATATTGCGATTGTTTTGAAATCTTGCCAACCATCACAAAGAGAAAACTCACAGAAAAAGGGTCAGCGTAATACGAAGACCTTTTTTCTACGGTTCTATGATTGTCGGCAGTGCAGTTCCCATAAGAAGCAGTGGACTAATGTTTATGGTGTTGGTCAGAGGTCCAATGCACTGTGATGAGGTCACTCCCTGACTCACCCAGCAAATACTTTATTCGACTGCATGATGTACCCATAAAATTAAGGGACATCTGGAGGCTATATTCAGATAATACAAGATAATGCGGCCCTGGCCTCGTGGGTTGGTCAGGGGACCAACACTCCAATCCCATGTGTAAATACGTAGACCAACATAAAATCTTTGGTGTGGCCTTATTTTTATCATTTATAACATTAATGTCCATGGTTTCTGTTTTATATTTCCAGGCTATACTTTACCTTGACCGCTCAGTGCTAGAGTCGAACCATGCGGCCTCTGTAATATTGGCTATAGTATTACACGTAAATATCTTTTTTATATTTTCAGGCTGTACTGTACAATGACCGGTCAGTGCTAGAGTCGCACCATGCAGCATCAGCCTGGGAGTTGCTCCTGTCCAGCCCAGCCTACAACTGGATCAAACACCTGGAGAAGGGAGAGTTTAAGAGGTTCAGGTACCTGGTCATTGAGGCTATACTCGCCACTGACCTCAAGAGGCACTTTGAGATGGTAGCTGAGTTCAATGCTAAGGTGAGTCTGCACATGTACATGTATTATTCTCTATGTGGACGAGGATAAAGCGCTGGTTCTAGAGGCGTATATAATTGGTCGGAATAGCCCAATCCGACGATTTATAACAAATAACAGGCCTAAAAGATTTACGCCTGTGGAACCAGCACTTCACTGGGTGCCGGGATGGTCCACTATAGTTTACTCTAGATGATCGAGCTAATGGAAAGAACAAACGCAACCTGATTGGTCAGTTGCCCTCATTTTCAATGTTACCATTGATTCGGAACTCAGAAACCTTTAGTTGGTCTGTAATTAGGAATCCTGAATAAAACCTTGTTGCCTCGTATGTAACCGGAGACTGTCATTTGGTAGTTATACGACATACAAACTTGGAATACTTGACCATTACAATAATAAGCCTGCTTAGTTGCATTTCACCCTGTCTACACTCTCAGAAATGACTGTTGAATCTACTTGTAAACTGTACAGTGAATCCCCTGGGTGGCGACTTGAATAATTTCTACCTTAGAGGTTGAAAAAGTACTCATATCCCTCCAAATCATGACCAACCACACATCCGGGTATGGAGGAGAGTTGTCCCCCCCTGGAGTGCATTCCTGCATTTGGGATGAAGTGAAGCAATGTAATTTTTGCAATGAAGCCTCAGAGAACAGAACAGTAAAAACATTATGAGGATTCTCCTTGAAGATAAAGCTTCACCCCAAAGTTGACTCGAGAACTGTTGTTATTTTGGCTGTATCTTTTTTAAAAAGAATTCACAGTATAAACATAAATTTTATGTCAATTCAATCCCTCAAAGTTCAAATTCCGTGAGGCCAAAAAAAAAAGAGTTGTGTTTCCAGTTACATGCCTCAAATATCTAGGGTCGGTAGGTCGGATTTCTTCCTTTTTTTTCTTTTCTTTTTTGATTTTGTATAGAAATCAGAGATGCCACTCACTGGCCGACAAAAACCAGGAAAACCGGACTCTTTTGGACACATTTTCCCAGGAATTTAATATAATTTAATACAGGAATCTTAGAATGAAAACCAGGAATTCCTGGTAAACCAGGAAAAGTGGCATCACTGAGAAATGCATAGGCAGACATGTTGGATTCTATGATTTTACAGTAGAATTATGAAAAACACAAGAAATGTGAAGCACATGTAAAAGACATGAATGACTTTTATGAACTGTATACCAATAGATGAGAACCTAGATAAGCTCCACGAAAAATTGATGAAAAAATATGAAAATTATATGAAAAATGCCTAAAAAATGCCAAAAAATGTATAAAAAAAAAATTCACAAAATAAAAAAAAATCATTTCAGGATCGGCCTGTTTTGCTAGGGTCGGTCGGGTAACTGGAAACAAACCTTTTTTAGGCCTGATCAATATGTTGTGCATCATGCCATTGTTCTAACTCTATAGGGTCGGGATGCTGCTTGGCTGCACCATTGGCGAGTTACTCACTATGGCTTACCAATGGAAGCTCAGTATGTAAAAAAGAAAATGAGATAGCAGCTTGTTGGCTCTCTTCCTTACACTTCCGTATTCTATTCTGCAATGTCTGCACACTTCTTAACTCATCCCCCTTACAACCCACAGGTGAATGATGACGATGCCCCAGGGATAGACTGGACGAACGAGACCGATCGGTTACATTGTTCTAACATGGTCATCAAACTTGCTGACATCAATGGGCCCACCAAACGTAAGGACCTCCATGTAGACTGGACCAGCAGGATCACTGAAGAATTCTATGAACAGGTATGGGATTTAACAAAGGTTATAAGTGTATTATTAAATGGGAATTCTGGTCAACTGATATTGTGCTAAATAACCCAAAATTTGGGCTATAGTTTCTATACATGATTAGGTTGTATAGAATACCTACTCCTAAGAAGACGGGGATGATGGTGCGGGGATTTCCTGTGATATCGTAAATAGTATTAATTAACTACTCAATGGGGTGATGGGTGCTTACATTGTAATAACATATTTTTATTACCCCATAGAGAGATGAGGAGACTGGTATGGGGTGCCTAGATTGTAATAGACTCCCATTATAGATGAGGAGGCCAGTATGGGGCTACCCATCATATCTCCATACATGGACAGAGAGACCAGCATGGAGTGCCTGTATTGTAATTAACTATTATTACTCCACAGGGACATCATGAGGCCAGTATGGGGTGCCTGTATTGTAATAAACTACCTTTATTACTCCACAGGGAGATGAGGAGGCCGGTATGGGACTACCCATATCTCCATACATGGAGAGAGACCCATATGGGGTGCCAGTATTGTAATAAGCTATGATTATTACTCAATAGGGAGATGAGGAGGCCAGTATGGGACTACCCATATCTCCATACATGGAGAGAGACCCATATGGGGTGCCAGTATTGTAATAAGCTATGATTATTACTTTATAGGGAGATGAGGGGGCCAGTATGGGGTGCCTGTATTGTAATAAACTACCTTTATTACTCCACAGGGAGATGAGGAGGCCGGTATGGGACTACCCATATCTCCATACATGGAGAGAGACCCATATGGGGTGCCAGTATTGTAATAAGCTATGATTATTACTCCATAGGGAGATGAGGAGGCCAGTATGGGACTACCCATATCTCCATACATGGAGAGAGACCCATATGGGGTGCCAGTATTGTAATAAGCTATGATTATTACTTCATAGGGAGATGAGGAGGCCAGTATGGGACTACCCATATCTCCATACATGGACAGAGAGAACCCCCAGCTGGCCAAGCTGCAGGAGTCCTTCATCAACCACTTGGTGGCGCCACTGCTCAACTGTCTGGGTGCTGCAGGCATGCTGCCTGGCACCTGGGAGGAAGATGATGATGATGCAGAAGGTGAGCTGCTATTATTAACCTTTTGAGCCTTTAAGTGCTGAGGATGCATCATTCCCATTGATCAGTGATACAAATCCTTTAAGTCTTTAAGTGCTGATAATGCAGGAGTGCATCATGCCCATTGGTCCATGATGCACCAATGAAGCGCTGGTAAGTCTACTCGCAACCACTTCATTGGACCATGAGGCCGACACTCTTGGAGTGCGTCAACCCAGTAGGGTCAATATGATGTGTAAATGTAGCCCTGGCAAGTAACTCGCCAGGGCTACATTAATGCATCATGACGCCCAATGGTTCTGATGCATTAATGCATTGGTGGCCCTTAAAGGGTTGAAAGCCTGATGATGCATCAAAGATCATGCTCCTTTTTCATGCTGATGTAGAGACGATTGCTCTAGCGAATAAATTTCTAGTGCTGTATTTGTAAGAGCTTTGTTGCATCATGCTGATGGCATGCTTCTATTTGAAATAAAGCAATGTGTAAGTGTGTATATTCTGTGGCTATAGTGAGATCTGCAATCCAATCCAATTTATAGACATAAGAAATGTATTTCCTTATAGGGTTTCAGCTGCTGTGTGTGTGAATGAAGCTTCAGCTTCCTGGAAAAAAAACATGTAAAATGATAAGATCTGGACATGAATAATAAAAACTCTTTAGGAGAGTCTGTTATTCAAAAGAAAAGGCAGAACAAATGCTTTGAAAAGGCAGAATACCTAGATTTGCGAAACTTTCTTTTTCTCGTTTCTCCTTAAAAAAATTCTGAATGAAATGAAAGTTCGAAATTCATCAGGTCTGCTGCTAGCAACAATGAAAATAGTAGCTTCAAATTACAATGATTTATGCATTCCCAAACATGTGCTGGTAGCCTTGACTCCCACCCAACACAGACAAAATAGTGCACTCTACTTTCATTCCTGACAATTAGACCTGAACTATCAAATACCACAAAAGCCTGTGCAATCTACAACCTCTAATTGGCTGCTTTGTATCTGATTATCTCCTGAAGCACCTGCTTAATTACTTAACTAGCTAGCTGATTTCATCAGTTGTCATAATGCTTCCCCAGCAATGACAGCTAGAGAGAATGGCCGCCCTGGCAACCTGACTTGTCTCTTGTTTCAGACGATGATTCTGACAAAGATGAAAGTTCTACATATAAAGACACAGAGGATGAGGATGCTGATAGTGGTAAGTGGCCACACCCTGGAGGATGACAACTGATGGCAGATCTAAAGGAATAGGCCATCCTCCTTTCATGATGACTTCTTATAATCAATTAACAAAAAATCTTGCATAATTTGTAACACATAGTGAAACTCTTAAAATGACTGTTTTACAAGGCATCCGTGTAAAGTGTACACAATGAACCAGCATGTGTGTGATACAGTGTAATTTATACAATGAAGCCTCCGAAAAGAGAACAGTAAAACACTGTGTTATGAGGAAGCTCGGTGAAAATAATGGTGAAAGCTTTGTCCCAAAGTTGCCAGCAAACCACAGTAATTTTGATTTTCTTATACAATTTAGTAACATCAGGAGAGCTAGCAAGTTATTGTGTTGTATGACTTCAGAAATGAGTCCATTCTCCTTATGTACAATATAATGTTACTACTATGCCAGAATTTTGTTAATTAGAAAAAGCCTATCAGAAGAAGTCAGCATAAAGAGTATAGTTGTCTTTCCAACTTAGCCCCTAGATATACCACTATGACAGTAAGACCCATCTATGTGACAATGACTGAACAGACTGACTTCCTGCATGCTTTATAAGTTTATACAATTTATGCTTTTCTTCTTGGCCTTTGAAATAAGCTAAAGCAAATTGATCATAAGCCATGGTCTTGATCAAGTCAAGTACAATGGATTGTTCATACGGAATATCACCCTTTAATGTTACAGAGAAGTTTAGTGTTTCTGATCTTAATATGTAAATAGATATATTGAATAAACTGATAATTTCTAATTGATAAATTGACAATTTCTAATGACAGGTCTACTATATTTAGTATAGTGGCTACCCATTTCCATGTCTATTTCATTTTCAATCCAAATAATAGTATTTTCAAATCTGTACACCTGTGACGGACTACCAGATAAGCACATATATTTTCATTCCCTTAAAACTCCTTTCACAGGCAAATCTCCTGTGTTGAGTAAGCGGCGAAGTAAAAAGCGGATCCACTGCTGGTTGACAAAGAACCTGGAGGACAACCACGCTATGTGGGTAGTGGTCATAAAGCGGGAGACAGCCGCCAAGGAGCGGGAGGCATCCGGCAATAGTCTACCTCCTCAACGGTCTCCCTTAGACAATGAGGGCCAGGTGACACACCTAGAGCCCATACAACTTCAGGTAAGTAGCACATGAATTAAACAGGTAACACCTAGATCTAGAGCCTATACTCCCAGTAAGTAACACTTTGACTACAGAGGTTGAAATTTGAATTATCAAATCTGATCGAGTAGCATTTCCACTTCAAATTGGACCTTATGTTGATTCCCAGTGAGTAATGAGTACAAATACAAATACAACTCCAGGTAAGTAGACCGATGATACATATAGGGCCCATACAACTCCAGGTAAGTAGATCGATGAAACATATAGAGCCCACACAACTCCAGGTAAGTAGACAGATGATACATATAGAACCCACACTGAAAACCCACCGCTACTGGAAGGTCGTCATATATGACGAGTTTAGGGTCGTCAGAGGGTCGTCAGTTCTTCATGAATACCCTAGGTCGTCAAACTGAGCACCTTGGCTATACAGCTTGTTTGGGTGTGTGCCATAAGAGGTCCCCACTATTCATTTATGTGGTACAAATGATGTATCCTGGGGTGTGTATAGGCTCATAGATATACATTGTACTAATTATATTATTTCTATGTAAGGGGAGATATAACAAAATTTGATAAAGATCTACCTGTAAAAAGATGGAAATGTTTAAATGCAAATATAAAAAGGAAAATAGATCCTTCAGCTAATGACACCTCTCTTATGTATAGGGCTGGATTATGAGTCCATATCTATTGAAGGTCTAAGACATAGTAGATGGATATAATCACACAGCACTATATACTGTTCAATTGAACCCATGATAGTGGGCTCAGAAGAATAAATACTGACTGATGGGTCAGGGAATAAGATATACATTACAAAAGACAGAAACAAAACAACAACAAAAATATTATTGGTTAATTGTAAATAATTTCTGTACAGGATGATATGGCTGTAAAGGGCACCAAAAGTGACGACTTTAGGTCGTCAGTGACGACCTAAAGTCGTCACCTATGACGACCCCCTGACGACTTGAGGCTGTAGATTTAGGTATTGTCAACCTGAGGACCTTAAGTCGTCATCATTGATGAGTTTCGGAGCTCCTAGGTTTTCAGTGCACACAACTCCAGGTAAGTAGACAGATGATACATATAGAGCCCACACAACTCCAGGTAATAGACAGATAATACATATGTGGATCAACACGGTAAAAGGTACGCCCGCGTGGGCATACATTTTACCGTGTTGATCCATATATATATATACCCCATACGACTCCAGGTAAAAGACAGATAATACATATAGAGCCCATACAACTCCAGGTTAGTAGACAAATGATACATATTGAGCCCATACAACTCCAGGTAATAGACAGATAATACATATTGAGCCCATACAACTCCAGGTAAAAGACAGATAATACATATATAGCCCATACAACTCCAGGTAAGTAGACCGATGATACATATAGAGCCCACACAACTCCAGGTAAGTAGACAGATGATACATATAGAGCCCACACAACTCCAGGTAATAGACAGATAATACATATGTGGATCAACACGGTAAAAGGTACGCCCGCGTGGGCATACATTTTACCGTGTTGATCCATATATATATATACCCCATACGACTCCAGGTAAAAGACAGATAATACATATAGAGCCCATACAACTCCAGGTTAGTAGACAAATGATACATATTGAGCCCATACAACTCCAGGTAATAGACAGATAATACATATTGAGCCCATACAACTCCAGGTAAAAGACAGATAATACATATATAGCCCATACAACTCCAGGTAAGTAGACCGATGATACATATAGAGCCCACACAACTCCAGGTAAGTAGACAGATGATACATATAGAGCCCACACAACTCCAGGTAATAGACAGATAATACATATGTGGATCAACACGGTAAAAGGTACGCCCGCGTGGGCATACCTTTTACCGTGTTGATCCATATATATACCCCATACGACTCCAGGTAAAAGACAGATAATACATATAGAGCCCATACAACTCCAGGTTAGTAGACAAATGATACATATAGAGCCCACACAACTCCAGGTAAAAGACAGATAATACATATTGAGCCCATACAACTCCAGGTAAAAGACAGATAATACATATATATAGCCCATACAACTCCAGGTAATAGACAGATAATACATATATAGCCCATACAACTCCAGGTAAGTAGACCGATGATACATATATAGCCCATACAACTCCAGGTAAGTAGACCGATGATACATATAGAGCCCATACAACTTCAGATAAGTAGACAAGTGACATGCCTAGAGCCCACATAACTCCAGATAAATAGATAAGTGACACACCTAGAGCCAATACAACTCCAGGTAAGTAGACATGTTTTATAAAGAGTCCATACACCTCCCGGTAAGTAAAGAGTAGACAGCTTTCAGGTCTAGAGTCCATACAACTCCTTGTTGTAAGTAGCCTAGAAGACAGATGACTCACCTAGTAGAGTCCATACAACTCCTTGTAACTAATGTGTATACAAGTGAAAGAAAACACCTAAAGCCCATACAACTCTAGCTAAGTAGCACATATACATATAAGTTCCAGTAAGTAACCCATTGAATACAAAGATTGGTGTTTGAAGTGATAACACTTGAGCAACATTTTTAGTTCAAATTGGTCCTGATATTGACATGTGTGTGTGTGTGGCTTTGGATACTACAGCATTTCATAAAGTTTATCTTCAGTCCTGTTGTGATCTTATCAATTAGGGGGCCCCCAAGGGGACCCCCCCCCCTGATGTCAGAAGGTCGCCAAAATTCAAGGCTTCAGGTCACATGTCACTTTTTTAGGGACATTAAACATGTCTAGAAATCTCAAAATTCAAGGCCTCAGATGACATGTCACCTTTTTAGGGATTGGACATGTCACATGTCACTTTTAAAAGGGTACAATGTCGGAATGTCACCTTAAAATGGCCAAATGTCCCCATGTCGTTTTTTTACCCCTTGGGGGCCACAATTAGACCCTTTACTGTCAGACACACACTCCCTGACAAAGGGTAGGATATATCAAGATGATGCACAATATCCTCGGGAAGAATATAGTCAAATAGTGGGAGAATAGTTTTGGGGTAAAAGGGTTCAAAATACAAATGCCCACGAAACAGGAGTAATCCTTGCTGAAGTAATATATAAGAAAAGTGGCATCTCTATGCAGCTGTTATGAATTCTCCTATATAACTGATCCTGTGTTTTCTTACCATTACAGCCACGATCCATGAGTGTGGGTGAGAAAGAGATGGAGTCAATCAAGGAGGAGGATACTCCCCCGAATAGTGCCAACAGCCTGAAGGAAGAGGACCAAAGACGGGCATCCCTTCCCGTCCTCCGGCAGACTGAGCACCATTCAGTAACCTTCGCCCAACCAACAGTCATCGAACCAAATACCCACGAAGCCCGACCGCCAACCAGGGATCAACCACTTGTGTCGTGCTTATCGCCATCGTCGAAAAAACACGAGGCTTCGTCTTCTCAACAATCACAAACAACAAAATCCCACCAAGAATTATCAACATCGAGCGGTCCCCAACTAAATACAGAGCTTGATAAGAGAGGGGCAGAAACAGACTCAATAGACTCAACTAGTCGTATACCACGTGGTCAAGAAGCATCTTTAAGTCAATCAAAGGAAGTGACGTCATCAGTGCCAAGGAGAACAAGCAGCCAATGAGAATGTACATACTGGGAAGTGGTGACACCTGGTGTCTGATCTCTTCATAAAAGTGGACGCAGGCTCTCCTCTTCCCTGATAATTATTATATATCTATGTGCTTGTTATGATGATATCCTGTGATTAGATATACCCACGTTGTATAGTGTCAATGGTAGAGAAAGACTACAAGTTATTCATATATGTATAGGGGTGCATTACCATGGGGGAAACTAAGAAGAAAGCCTGCAGAATGAAGGACAAGAATGACATTGTGTTTATCACATAAGAAAAAGTGTGTTCTGGAATTTCATATGGGGTTGTAGCAATGCATTCTATCATGCATTCTCCCAATCTTCCTATGTTTCACGTTTCACCCTCAGACTCCTGTATAGTGGAATGAAACATGTCATTGTCAGTGATGACAGATGCTTAAACTAGACTAAGGGGGTGGTCATTTTTTAAAGGAGGGTTGATGAAACTGGGGGAACCATCAAATTTCAGGGCCCTATTATGGGGACAGTAAAAGAAATGAAAAGCTTCGGTGTTACTATATGAGGGAAAATGGAAAAACCTTCAGCACGCATGCATAACCCCCCCCCTTGTTAAAAATTCTCCACTCTCAACAGTAATGTCTCTTGCAAGAACTAGTCAATATTACAAGTATTGCCAGCAACATATTTTCCATAGTTCACTTATAATTATTACTCACTGGTAGCAATACACAAAGATGGGCTAACTGGTTCCCAATAATGGGAAAGGTAACACATGTTTACAAATAGCCTTGTGTTTATTATGGGTTAGAAGTCAAATGGAAGAGTGGCATATCAAAGAATATTTGTTAGGTCCTATCCTCAACCGAGAGAAAATACCATATGATGACATGCTTAAACCCCCTTAGAAACGTTATTTTTGTAAATGTCTTTAACAATGTCTCCAGTGAAAGATGCCTTGGTGTCTCTATGGGAACTAGAGAAAAATCTTCCTCTCGCCTTTCCAAATGGTGGCAAATGGAATGTAGGGTTATACTTTCTCTCACTGCCAAGTCTATTCTAGAAAATCGAAAAATAAACGAGTACCAATAGATGAAAACACTAGTAGTGTTTTTGGGCGAGTTTTCTTGGCATGGGAGCGTGTGAAAAAAATCCCCATGTGCTACAAAATGTTCTACTCTTTCAGTATCAGTGTGGGATTTAGTCTTCTGTGTGATCTTCTGCTATAAATCTGGGCCGGGGTAAATTTCCCCATATTTGCTACCACAAAAAAAGTTTGAATTAATTAATATATTGTTGATGATAGTAGATGGTGAAACTAAAAGGTCACTTAATCAATAGCCATTGCTCCTATGAGCATTTCTCTTATAAATGTGAAGTCTGAAGTGAGTTTCCTTGTGCCAACTCAGCTGACAAGAGCACGTATGACACAAGTTAAAAGGACCCTATGATATCAAAATGATATAAGGGCCTTCATGGTTTCATAAGTAGTCCCTAGGTAACTGACAGAAGTATGGTGTGGTTTTGTTTGATCTGTAATGAATGTATTTTATTGCAGAAAGTTAAGGTTAAGAGAAGGCTAACAGTTTGCAGAGATTCTCTCTCATTAAACACTTTCTTGTTGTGAATAGTTCTAGTCCACATGGACTTTGTTGTCAGATATATGGCTGTTTTGAGAGTCAGGCACTGTTAGTGTTTAGAGGACTGTGTCTCTTATATGCTTCCCATTACTGAGTGGGGCGCCCTGTATTGACTAAATACACCCATATCCCTGGAATATATCAAGGCCCATTGAAAACCAAAGCATAAAAACGCATCGAAATCACCCTTAATCCTTGAGGCTCGTCGTGTTGATATCATGTCTCTGTTTGCTACAAAGTTTTAATCAATTAAAACAAATACTCAATTACCTCTGCCCTTCCTATTTGTCCATACAATTGACCTTTAAAATAGTGTAGGCCTATTATTTGATTCCCATTGCCATTAAGTGCATTATAGAATTTCCTCTGTTATTCCTTGTATTATTTAGCAAAACTGTTACTAAGAGTGCATTGTTATGTTTCTATCCGGTCAAGTATTTGATTTTATAACGAAATGCATTTATTTGCTTGCTCATAGATACAATTTTACTTGCCGATAATGTTTAGTGTAGCATTGTACATTTTCTGTTTATTTAATATTGATTTGCCAATCAACAGTGATCTCTATCTTGCCATTATGATTTAATTAATATTACTGATTATGCCCCCCCCCCCTCCCACATAAATTATTCTCAAGGTGTCTTTACGCTTTAGGTTGTGTCACCTTGAAACTGAATTACAACCTAATGATTATGAATTACTGAGCCAGACCAAATTTGGAATGAGACAACCCTTAATCAATGTATGCCTGAATTAACTACAAAAAAAAATATCATTCTTATGGCCATCCTTGGTATCTAAAATGTAACAAAATAAATAATTATATTCCTTTTAATCCTCACAGGTTAATGATATTGTATGGCAGCTATACTTATTTTACTGTGCACCACGGTGTTTCTAACTAAGACTAATTATGATTAGGGTCTGAGTCTTACTATGACTATTGTGACACAGCGTGTGTAGTTTTGGCATAATTTGTCTTGCAACTTCCAAGTGTTATCCATTATATATAATCATTAATTACCAAGTTAGATAATTAAGGGGAATAGGATATTATAGATTATTAATCGTTGGTTATTAAAATTTCAGACTTACAAGAGGGACAATTTGGTTGAACTGTAGGACAAAATGAATACAATTTGGGCGCTCAATTATCTAGTACAAGTAACCTCACTTATAAAAGTGATACAGAATGTTTCAGCTATTTTTACACAAATTACAGGGAAGATATTAAAATGATCACTTGAAGCAGAATCTGTGACCTTTATAAATATAATAAACGTAGAGTTAGCTGGTATTCTAGCAATGGCATTGTGGGCTATTGTTAACTTACTAAAATGACAAGTGGTAGAGACTTATTAGGTATTGTACCTGAGATGGTTGCCAATAGAGTGTGGTCTTTCTTGTCTTAGAATACACTATTATCTGCACAGTGAGTTTGGATGTACTGACAGTTTAATATTGGTGAACATTCAGTAGTTGCCATTCCCACCTACATAGAGTTAACCCATACAGATAAGAATTATAATTAAGTTAGTAAATGTAGAATTCTTCAGTATTATTATGATAGAAAGCCGTTAAGCTGTATTATTAAAGGTTATATTACTGATATTCATATAATGTTTGTTCCCTTGGCTCCTAGGTTGTTGATAGGCTATATATTAGGAGTTATACATTGTCATCCAATCAGGTGTGTATTAGCATAATCAACAATAAAAAGGTACACTGACACATTACAATATGGTTGTTCATGAAAAATGGTTACTGTACATAAGTATATAGTATATATCTATAAATAAAGACACTGACTATAATAAATGACGATATATTGATGGCATAAATTATTTCTCTACCATTAGACTGTTTCTACATGTGATTATGAAAATAAAATCAGTGGGATACCTGCCTATGTGATGGTTATTGAAGACTTAGACACAACATTCATTGTTGGGGCTTTGGAAGTACTATTTTTTGCAGTTGTTGACATATTTTGCCAATGCTTCAATGTTGACTTGTGTTGTACACGTTGAAGAGGCTCTGTAACCCTATAAGGACCGATAATGCAAGAATGCTTCATGCCCATTGGCATGATGCATGAATGCAGCCCTGGTGATTGCACTCGCCAGGGTTGCATGAATGCATTATGCCCATTGGTCATCATGATGCATGAATGCAGCCTGGGTGATTGCACTCGCAATGACTGCATTTATGCATCATGTCGACCCTTTGCTAGTACCCATATCATCCAAGTAGGGTCGGCGTGATGCATGAATGCAACTCTGGCGAATAGACTCGCCAGGGCTGCATGAACACATCATGATGACGACCAATGGGCATGATGCATTCATGCATCGTTCGGCCAAAGCGCTTGGCCAATTGCACCCTGTGACAGAGCCCATTACAGATTGTATGTGATGATTGCACACTTTGTGTGTGATAGAGAATTGATATCAATAAACGTGGATATCTTAACTAGAAACTTTGTGTGAATTTCCTTTTCAGTCTCTCCTTAGTAATGATAATAATACTAGGCCTATATTTTTACCCTTCCCCCTTAAAACCTCGCGTAGAAGACACACCTTAACTAATGGAATGTTAAGAGGCATACTGGGGGCTTGTCTTTGACTAAATTTGTAAATTTTAAAGAGTCTAGAATGTCTTGCCACCGCCCAAACAGCCTGATAACCCTGAGATATTGAGCAGAGTATTGTACTGGACACCTGTGCCATACCATAGGCAGCCCCAGCAGACTTGCAGTGGGAGAGCCCTATAGGACTCAGTATGGAGGCCTAGTGGAGCCACCATCTTGAATTTCGCTGGTTGAGCTAAACCCCACTGATAAGACATACCATGATGGTTACCTTGTCCCTGGTCAACACCTACTTCCAGGGGGCTGTTTTTCCTCGTTCGGCGGAGGGTCCGCATCTAATATGCGGGGGCCGTATTTAATCAACGCGGCGTTAGGTGTTTAAGCTCAAAAATATGATCAAATATAATTACCAATACGGACTTCCGCGTTCAAACGCGGACCTCCGTGTTCAAACACGGATTTTTCCTGTTTTTCCTCATTTCATGGAGGCAAATATTCTGCTCCTTTTTTAGGTTTCTGTGGGTTTTACACGGGGGGGTAGGTGGGTAGGATAAGTAATATATATATCAAATTACAGCTCAACGCGGACCTTTTTCCTCCGTTTTCACCCCCGTATTTTATTATAATATAAATTAATTAAATGAAAACAGGTCATGACCTCGACCTTGACCTTCATAGGGCGGTTGTTTTGATAGTGGTCAGAGACAGACACAGAACAGCAGTAATGGGGTTCACTGTACGAGCAAAGAGACAGTACATGAAGAGGGTAGATCCCATGAGCTTCTTTACTGACAAGAAGTTTCAGGCTCGGTACAGGCTCAGCAAAGAAGTGGTCCGTGTGCTGATAAAAAACTTCGTGGCCACAAGAAAGAGGAAGGTGCTAAGGGGCATTCATGCAGTCCCTCACAGGATACGTGTGAGTACATTCACTTCCCAGGATAAAAAAAAAATGATGCCCCAAGACCCAACCAAACCATATGGAAATCTTAGCTATGACCCCCCACTAAGAAATATAAATTTTATATGCCCAAGGAGCCACCTGACCTAGTAAATCCTGGAATGACCTATATATATATATATATATATATATATATATATATATATATATATATATATATATATTTCATGTGCTCCTTCTGTCACAAGAAAATGACTTTCCTCTCTTTCTCTTCTTGCAGTTCTGTATAGCCCTGAGATATTTTGCGACAGGCGCAAACTACTCAGCAGTAGGAGACTGCCATGGGGTGTCTAAGAGCATGGTGTCTATCAGTGTAGCTGCTGTGTCTGATTACTTCCACGACCACTTGGCTGAGTACGTGCACTGGCCTGATCTGGAAACAGAAAAAAACAACAAAAGCTGTTGTTTTCCTGCGCGAGAAGAAAAAACCAGGATGTTTTGGCCTGGTAGACGGGACTCATATCGCCATACACTGCCCCAGGGGTTTAACAGAAGACGAGAACCAGTACTATTGCTACCGGGGTTACTACTCGATAAACACTATGGTAAGTCATTTTATTTTCTTGAGGAAAAAAAACCAATTTTCCTTTCTTCTCCATAATATTTTAAAGGTAATAACGTGTAAATTCTTGATAATAATTTATGTTAAAATCAGAATAAAAACAAAATAATCTCTAAAAAAGATTTTTAATTTTCAGATAGTCTGTGACTTCGATGGTCTTATCATGCATGTCAATGCCGCTAACCCCGGTAGCTGTAATGACGTATACGTGATGAATGGGTCCCAAATAAAATATCTCGGAGAAAGACAGGACTTCAAGGGACTCTTCTTGCTCGGAGACTCCGGGTAAATATATTTCTTTTCCTTTCATAAAAATCTTTTTGCCTACTAGACCATTTACTTTCTTTTGCTTTAATATGAGTTTAATTGCATTTCATGTAAAATAATGGTTATGATAAAAAATAAATTTTTTTTATCTTTTTTCGTACAGATATGTCCTGACTGACTACATTTTGACCCCGGTCAAGTTTGAGGAAACCGTAGGAGATGTGCTGTATAACCGGTGGCACAAGAGCACGAGATCTGGGGTGGAAAGAACAATTGGTCAACTCAAGCAGCGTTGGAGGTGAACAAATTTTTTATTTCTTGGAACAAAACCAAGGTTCTGCCTTTCAACCTTAAAAAGAAAGAGAACACAAGAAGTTTCCCGGATATTTTTATAAATATTCTAACCACTTATCCTATTATATATGGCACTTTGCACATGACATATCCAAATAAATATGCGTTAAACTTAATTACTTTTACTGATATCCAACAACAACATCCAGTCACCCGTTCCTTCATATATTTCCCACATGGCTATTTATCTGTTTATGTAACTGTTTCTACCCAAAATTTTGTACCTTAAGTCACATAACAAATTGTTTTTCAAATTTAACACAACAACTTTTTTCCTTCAGATGTCTAGACTCCAGTGGGGGGTACCTATTCCATACACCCAGGAGGGCAGGACAGATAATAGAGACCTGTGTAGCTCTCCACAATTGCGCTAAGGTGGGGAGATGTCAACTCCTGCGGGATTATCCAGCCCATGACCAGTTCAGACGTCTGCAGGAACCCATAAACCAGCCTGACAATGTGGGAGGACAAGCTCGTGTCATGTTCCACAACATGCGGGCTGAGTTCATCCGTGAGTGGTTCCGGCCGGAATTGGAGCCAGCTCGCGCTAGGGCTGCAGTGCAGCGTTTGGCTTTGCAGCGCTTGCCAGTGCGCTAGGGTAACCAATGTGAACAGGGATGATAGCAGTTTTATAGCACAGAATGTTTAATTGTAATCGTACTTTGGTTAAAAGACCGACCAATTAGGAGCCTCAAACTTTATGATCAATTTCAAGGATGCTGTAAATATGTGAATTAACCTTTACAATGACAATGAATTTTTTTTCTAATAAAATGGAAAAGACAAATTATTTCTCCATGTTACCTCTATTTTTATCATGATATATGAGCAGAAACATTAAGTACATGTACTTTCTGATAACTCAAGAAAGATAACCAGCAACAAACATAAATAGTATAAAAGTAGATAAAACAAAGGAAGCATGCTCCTTATCTAAGGCACATAATGTAATACCTGAGTATTGAAATGATCACCGTAACACTGATACGCTTAGCACCCACTGATTGTTCAGTACCTGTCAATGATATGCACATTATACAGTTAAATAACTTTCTGTTATTTCTCTTAAGAAGTTATACCTTCATCATGCTATGTCCTTAATAGCTACATCATAGAACGAAATGAAAAATAAATTGTACATAAAATACAATTCTTTTTAGCAATGACTGACTTTTCTTGGTTATATCTCGCGTTTTGACACAACAGTTTCTTATTCTCTGTTTTTCCTTTTAATTTTAATGCGCTGGGATCTTTTAACGGGCCTGTTATCGTGGTCTCTATCTGAGACAGATCCCTCAGTGTCTGCTTCCGAGGTTCCCCCTTCCCTCCCATAGTTCTTCAATGATTCTAATATAGCCACTGCTTCTGCCATGGGTACCCGCTGAATTTTCACATCCTGTGGTGCATTGTCCTCTGTCTCTTCTTCCAGCTGCGTTGAGTTTGGTGGAACAGCTGTGTCCTTTGATGGACAGCTGTCTGTAAGTCCGTCCTGCTGAGACGAGCTCTGTAAGATGCCATCTTCCTGTTGTGGGCTGTTCTGTATCACTACCTCCATTTGAGGGGGGCTGTGAATGACCTGAACCTCCGGCTGCACTCTGTCCTGTGCTTCAGTATCAACTCCCTCTGATCCCATTACTTCGGCGGGTGTAGTGTCTTCCTGGACTAAGACAACCGTAGAAGAGGGCATAACTGAGAAAGAAGGCAACTGGGTCGCGTCAGGCTCGAGACTGGACTGCCAGTTGACCGCTGAAAAAAAAAATTCCTTTTTTATTTAAAGACTATATATATTTTATAACATTAAGCATAAGAAATGATTTTTAACTGACAGTTTTTCAACTTTGCACTTTAATAAGCTCCATGACATTAATTTCTTTCATAATTCTATTTGTAAAAGAAATAAAAATATATGGAAATTTCTTTTTAACGGACCTGTTGCTGGAATGAGTATTTTATCCGGCTGTTCGGTGGCCTCTTCAGGGGAACAAGTCTGGTAGAGCTTCGGCTGACCATCTAGAAACCAAAGCAATGTAATGAAACCGGTGTGTCATGACATCTTGAACAATAAAAATAGATATATTGCTGTAATTAAGGGTTAATATTCTATGTCAATTTTTAAAATATATTTACATCCAAGATGGCATACCTAAATAAACATTTTAATGGTGTTTTTTTTAAATGCGTTAAAGATATTTTAATCTACTTACTGACTGGAGGCTCTGGGTGCGTTAAACTTAATTCCAAATGTTGAGTCGGATGGTCTACGTGGAAATCTCCATTGTCGCGCGAAGGAGGGAACACAGGTTCAGATGGCTGAGCAGGTGGTTGAGCTGAGTTTGCTGGAAATGGAGTAAATGAAAAGAAATTAAACTGGCTGATTTATTAAGAACCGAATTATTTTTAATAGATGATTTTAATGAAATTTTTTTTTTCAAGTTATTATATTGCTGAACCTGGCCGATAGAACATATTTAATAAGAGAAATAGTGAGAGAGAAATAGATGAGAAATAGTCATTGAAAAAAAATTAACAAATTACCTTCTAACACTGCCTTTATGAGGTGCTGGCTGTTTATTCTTTCTTGCGCCGCTGTCAAATGAGACAAATTTGATGTCACTGCAACTAATACCTTGTCTGTTTTCTCAGCCACCGACAGAGACAGTTCTTGTTCCTTCCTGACCGTGTCAACTGAAATATAGAGGCTTGCCATATTCTGGCTTAATGTCGTTACAATGTCATTTAGGTTCACAACAGTCGCATTTATTTTATCATGTGATTTGCTGACCGCTGCAGCAGCCTGAAGTTGTGAATCAGCTATGTCTCCTGCAGCCTTAAAAATTTGTTTTCCCACATTTTCAAGGCCCTTGGCTAGTTCTACTTCTTTCTTCACACTACGTTCAGCCAATTTCTCCTCTACCTCAAGCATAGTATCCCTGAGTGATTTATAATCATCTATGTTGGAATTTTTTATTTGCATTATCCTTTCGTTGTGAGATTTCAATGCTTCCTTCAGGGCTCGCATATTATCTGAGGCCATGTCAATTAGATTCTTTTTAAGAGCAGCAGACATTTCACGAGAAGCTTTGTTGAAGCTCTCAGTTATACTCTGAGCCAAGTCTTTTGTTGAGTCTGCTATCTGACCTTGAGTCTGCATAATTTTTTGAACAAGCTTCTCCTGTTCTTCGCCAATTACTTTGTTTGTCTCCTTTACAACATCTTTTAGGCTATCTACAAGAGCAAACATTTCTTCCTTCCTCTCCTGGGCTTCTTTTTGTTGTATGGCGTCAGTTTCTTGTATGGGGTCAGTCTTTTGGTTCTTTTCTCCCTTTTTGGTGTTAGTTTTCTTTTGACTGAAGAGTTCCTTCTTGGATTGAGTTTTCTGGTTAACAGCACGCTCTATTTTCTGTAAAGCAGGACTGTTAGGAGTTGTACCTTTGGCTTTGACAGCCAAACGTGGAGAGCACCTTCTTCCGGCCTGAGAGGTGAAAACTGGAGATTCTTTCTCTTTGTTTTGGTTAGGAGTACTCGTACTGAAAGCTTTATATCCTTCAGGAAACTCTGGTTCATCCTCTTCCAGGTCTGGCAGTGATGCATTTATTATCTTCGAGAAAGAAGCCGATCTGCGAAGGCGTGGCCTCTTTGCAGGTTGGTCAGATATATGTTCAGTATTTATTTCATATTTATTTACCTCGTTATTTATTTCAGTCCCATCTTCCATGGAGTATTCTATTTCTTGGATTTCTGTATCATTTATATTTTGATGAAGTGTGGGTGGAGCTTGCTCTTGTTGACTTACATGATGCTGGGTTGCAGCATGTCTCCAGGATTTTCTGGCTGATTGCGGACTGAACGTTCAGGGTAATTAACCACAGGCTGCTTTTGTTGTACAGTATGGGTCGGCTGTTGGTGTGAGCTACCACTCTGCTGTTGGTACGAAGGAACTCCCTGCTGTTGGTACAAAGGACCTCCCTGCTGTTGGTGAGAGCTCCCACCCTGCTGTTGGTACAAAGGACGTGCCTGCTGTTGGCGTGAGCTACTACCTGGCTGCTGGTAGGACGGACCTCCCTGCTGTTGGCGTGAGCTACCACCTGGCTGCTGGTAGGACGGACCTCCCTGCTGTTGGCGTGAGCTACCACCTGGCTGCTGGTAGGACGGACCTCCCTGCTGTTGGCGTGAGCTACCACCTGGCTGTTGGTGTGAGCTACTACATGGCTCTTGGTAAGACGGACGTGCCAGCTGTTCATGTGAGGGACCTGCCTGCTGGTGGTGTGAGGAAGTAGGCCAATTAAAGTTAACATTTTCAGGGTCCATGTTACCTGGAGATTGATCCTGCCTGAAGTTTACTCTTTGGATATTAGTATTTTTATTTTGCCCAGTGTTAGAATTTTTATTTTCTTGTAGTCTGGCACGGTTTTTCTCCTGAAGCCTGCACACCTCAGCCAAAAGGTCGTCCTTAGTTCTGCCTGAAGGTAAAAGGGATACAACACTTGTGTCTGGGGTCTTCTTTGGCTCTGCCTTTTTAACCCTGGTATTGAAAGAGTCAACAATGTGAAGAAGAGTACCAGAGTTTACTCGGGGCTTCGCAAGAAGTTGTTGTGATGTCGCATTGGATAGGTAATTTGGGTTAGTCTGTGTGATGTTATCCTCTCTGTTCACTTCTTCCTGGAAGTTGGAAGAAATGACAGGGTTGTAGTTCTCTTGGTAAGAACGGTGCTCTGCAGGGGTCATGTTCCTCTCCATTTCTGCTTCCACCCTAACCGCTTGCTCTTTATTAACAAAGGGCTCTGCAATAAAAAATAGGTGACAATGCATAAAGCTATAAAATAATTATATCCAAGCCTAAAACAGTTATTTCAGTGTAAACTTAACTTAAAAAATTCACGGTTTTACCTGTTCAATAAAGAAGCACATATTTGGGAAAAGCTAGGAATTATTCTTGGTGAACAGAAAAATTGATTCCATGTTCTTACTTACCTCCACCTTCTAGGCTTTCTACCAATTGACCTTCTAGTGCCACTTCCAGGGCCTTAGAAGGCATACTAAGGGCCGCATAGTCCTCTCGCTCTTCTCTGTCCGGGTCATAGCAAGACCAAGGCCTGTCCTTTCGATCTCCGCCCTTCAGGTTGGGGGGCTGCATTCCTGGTATGCCTGCAGAAAAAGTTAGTGAAACACATGTTACTAATGAAATCATTTATATATGAACCATATTTTATAAGTTCGAAAAAATGCGTCTTATATACTGAAGTATCTTTGAATACCTACTTAAAGAATAGAAAAATACAAGTAAATATAGGTCAGATTTATTTACCTAAAATTACTTCGTTACCGGAGTAATCACAGATCGCCTGTTCCAGCTCATCAAGGTAGTCCTCTGCGTCCCTCTGACCGCTGCCGGTCTTGTATTTGTTGTCTATCATCTGTCTCTGTAAGTACAAATGTGCTTCAGTTATTTCAAACAGCCTTAGAAAGACAGAAAAGAAGCAGATGGATTTTAATATTTAAACGACTATATGTCCCACCCATATCGAAAATCCAAAAAAGACTACATGAAATAATAATTTATTCAGGATGTGGAGAAAAAAAAATTTCATTTACCTTGCGTCTAGCGTCTTGGCCAAAATAATTTAACTTGTCCTTGCACTGAGGTATGGATCTGTAACGCTTCCCGTTAGCCATCACGTACTCTGAAGAAGTAATTCATCGTAGGAAATGAAAAGAATATCCATCTCATGTGTTACATAGACACAGAACATTACAATTATTTACAAGATAATATGCATTAAAATATATATATGGATTGAAATATACTTTTCTGTATTAAGTTCTATTAAGTTCTAGAGAGAGAGAAAAGGTGTTTCTAATATTAAACATTTTTAATAGGTTAAATATATTTATGAACAAAAACAAAAAACGAGACTATTTTATACCTTGTAATTCTTTCCAAGCTAATTCCTTGAGCACTGCGCCGTCAGTGGGGTGCTTGAAACGGCCTTTCAAAACCACTTTAAGGTGGTTTGCCCCAAATATGAGAGGCCTCAGTTCGTTCGCTTTCCAGTGTACGCCCTTCATCTGCTGCTCTAGTTGGGCCAGAGCCTGTGGGTCAGTGGGGAGAATAACTCGGCCCGTGACTGGGTCCAAAGACAAGCTGACCATGCTTTTGTTCAGATTAAGGGACCGATCCGATGAGGAAGGACCAGGTGGGACTGTTTCAGAACTGGTAGCACTGGATCCTTGGACTTCACCGACTGCAGAAGACACTGCCTGCAGAGCCTCTGTGAGCCCTGGAATGTTAGAAGATGACTGTGGAATGACCTGAGTGAGCGCTCTAACAGCTGCTGTTAGTCCTTCAAAGTTTTGAACATTAGCAGCAGGGACAGCCCGCCCTTTCCCTTTACCTCGGTAAGAAGAAGAATTAGACCCACGAGGTCTTCCCCTTCCTCGCCCTCGACCCCTCGAGGAACTTCCTCTAGTGGGCTCTGGCAATATATATGTGGGATCAGTTTGTTCACAGTCTGGAGTCTCTGGGTATATGTACCGCCGTTTCTCCCGCGGAGGGAAGTGACTTTGATGTTCTCTACTTGGGGCCATTCCTTTTTGCCGGCGTGCTGACAGATCTGCTCTCTGACGTTCCATTGTGTGTAGGTGTGACATATAACTGATGGCTTGATCCCCTGCGTCACCAGAGAAATTTTCGGGTCGAGTGTCATCATAGAATTCATCGTCATATGGTTCTCCATAATTGGGGTCAGCAAACTAGGTGAAAAGAAAGAACAACCGGTCTTTAGTTCACTTTTAATAAAGTATTCTTAGAAAGACGAATATATAATTTGCATTGGATTTTTTTACAGTGTACTTATTGGACATACAATTTTTATTTATATGAATAAGGAAAAGAGGTCAAATATAGTGAAAACATAACTTATTTATATTAATTTCTAAGATTTCAGGGCCTACTTTAATCTGAGGCTAGGGGCTGTCTGCTAGAGACCCACACCCTTAGCAAGGGAAAAAATTTTTCCTTTTACCTTGTAACATGCAAAAGTGCCGAAAAGTATGAGAAGGGGGGGAGGGGGAGGCTCAAAAAAGGGCCAAGAAGAGTGGTCTATACTGAAAAAGGGCTTAAAAAAATAAAGGTCAGGGTAGTCCATTTTTTAACCCGATAATTTTTTGGTTCAGCAGATTCCTTCTCCCCCCCCCTTTTTTTATTGTTCCCCAAAAAAATTACTTGACAGCTATTCACACGTCACAATCCCATGTTATTACAAGTTGATTGTTTCAGTTCATTGTCAGAAATAGGTAGGGTGGGTGAAAGGACCTTGAAATAAAGGGCGCCAACTACACCAGGCCAGAAAGTAAACTGATGTTAACCGGCGTCATGAAAACCGATGTTTCTAAGTACGTAATCTAATTAAAAAAAAGCATGTCATATACAATGCACACACAGGAAGAGACAGGAGACACAGGCCTTTCATTTAATAGTTTGATGGTTGTGTTACTCACCCTCTTTTCTCCACGATTCATGATTTTTCTCGGTGTACAACTCGAAAAAGTTGACACCGGAAGAGAATGGCGAACACGGGGAAGACCTTCCGGTGATGACGTAGGACTGAGATCCCGCAGGGATTCCCCTCTTTTCTCGCGTGATTGCAGGGTTCTCCCTATTTTTTCAGTAGGGCAGGACAGAACGCGGACCCAAACACGGACATGAACACGGAGGTCCGCGTTCAGGTCCGCGTTGAGGGCCGCGTTTAATAAAATCATGTTATATTAGCCGGACGGAAATAATTAGGCGAACTTATACACCTTTGACAATAAAAATAAATATGGAATTTTTTTATTCCGGGTTAGGAGTCCGTGTTTATATATTTACTATTAAATGGGGAAAAACAGGGCCCAGGGACATATGCTGGTCCCATCTTATCACAATAAACACAACCATATTTTAAATGTGGAGGGGGTAGGGGGCAGAAGGTATTAAAATATGGACATACATTTGATATACGGATGTCCGTATTTAAAATATGGAATTCCGTGTTTGTTGAATTAAATGTGGTGAAACAGCCTCCTACAGGATCTTGATTTATTTTAGACTCATATGGCATAAATGGGTGTGTCCAATGTGGAGTAAATTCGATGATTTGTTCCAAATACCCCATGATCAGTTAGAGTTCTGCTATGGACAAATTAAACCGTAAAGTTCGAATTTCACTTTAAATTCACAGGTATAGACAATCTTGTATTGAAAAAAAAACATAATTCTGGATATGGAATCTAAAGATGATCGTGACCCTTTATTCGAATAGACCCCGTCTATAAAGGGCATATTTCATAAATGTCATCTTCCAAGAAAATGACTGCCGATAGTTGACAGAGGTGCTTTAACCGAGGTAGCAGATTTGTGATAAGAACTATCAGATGGGTACTGTCATACTAGTAATTGTGCATGATCAAGTTGTCATATGAGAAATATCATATGACTAGTGGTATATAGAGAGTAAGTACATCAAGCTCTTATAAATTGTTATTTCCAGTTATCACTGGTTTATTCAGCTTTAGGCAGACATGTAGGAATATCAATCACACATATGTTAATATGCAGGTAATTTCCACACACAGTAAATATACTATTGTTTATAAAGTATAATGTTCTGTTCCACTCCCCTTGTGAGGTAACAATAATAATAATATACTGTCTAGTAAGGTCCTAGGTGGGTTCCCACACCTAGCTCCTGACCTGCTGCTTAGAGGGATAATATATATAAATGTGTAACTTTACCCTCTGGTAGGTGTCTTGTAGCAGGTAGCCTCTGGCCACTAGTGGTATAGTCCTATGCCTGTCTGGCATAGTCTAACCCAGCATAGTGCAGAGCTATAGCAGGTAGCAGGAGAGATGACTGGAGATGTTACCTCTAGGGTGGTTCTGGAGATTCTGCCTTCTAGGAGGAGCAGCCAGTGGTATTTGTACCATTTCCTGGCTTGGCTCTTCAGACTGACTGGAGCCAGTGGTATCTGCCTAACTCTGCAATTGTTTGAGGGGAGTCTTTCATGTGTCACTGGGTGCACAAAGGACCCCCATGGACGCCGCCATGTCCCCCATTGTCTTGGTCGGTTTGGCATGTTCTGACCCTCATAACTCGGCCGTTTACGCCGCTACAACCTCTATTTTGCGCATGCGCGAACTTGAATATGTCAAGTTACCAACGCCCGCTTTCCAGGCACGTAACTCACGCTGGTTTGTCTTTAGCGCATTTGGAGGTCAAATTAGTCTACATGGCGTAACTTCCTTAATAATAGAAGTTCTGCCTTGTTCTTGGGCTCATTTTGACCGTCTAATTATGGCCTTTTCATAAATGCTTCCATATTTGACCTAGGTTGCTCAGGAGCGACGCTAGAGCGACCGGAAGGTTATGGCATCGTGACTTATGTAATCTATTGTTCAGTGTTTGGGTGCTCAGACACTCATGATGGCGTCAGCAGTGCCCAGGCACCCGTGATGGCCGTTTGCATTCACTTACAAGTTATTAATTTGTGCACTGAACCATGAGGTTGCTCTCTTAGACCCTTAAAAGCATTATATTCTGCAGTGGACCATGAGGTCGGTTCCTTTGGTGATGTAACTTATGTATATTTGACATAGCTGGTGTGCAGTGGAGCATGAACGCTCTTCTAGAATGTTTGAGCGCTCTTCTAGCCAACCTATGTATTAATTTCTTATGTATTCTTTGATTAATACAATAATATGTTACAATTTATGGAATAATAAAATGGTATATGATAGTACCAGTTGCCCCCTGAGAAGTCTGCAGTTAATATTTGGGATTATTTCATTGGCTGATAATCCCACTAGGTGATGATCCCACTAGGTCTCAATACCAACCTAGCAGATTACATTATTGAGAAAATTCCAGTCATTCAGTGCATACCTTTTAGGGCGCATTACATAACGATTGTTCCCCATTATACTGGTTGTTATCAGTGTTTATCTCTCCAGGTACCAGCTCAAGCAATGGCGCCCCCTACTAAGGATTCTAGAACCTTAGCATATCAGAGCAGGTTACGTCTTTCAAGGAGAAGCGCTAACGCGGCGCCATTTTCGCTTGTAAAATATGAGCATTAGACTTTCGCATATTCACCACCGGAACCAAATTGGGGACAACCTGACCTTTCTCAGATGCAAGCCTAACTTAGGCCTATTTAAGGTTGCCATTACCAGATTTCACTGATTCTGCAATAGCTTTGCAGATAAGGCTCATAGACATCCATTCAATGTGGCTATATCCACATTATCAGGGTCTAGGAGTATAATAGGAGCAATTATCCTCCTCTCCATTACTTATAAATTCATTGACCTACCATGGACCCAAGGTTGGGTAGCCATCAGAGCAATAACCCAAATTTAGAATTCTTAAAATCAGGATGTCCCCAATGAGTTCCTAGACCCTAAAAATATACTAGGAGACACTTGAAATGAATTTCTAGCATCATTGGCTGCAAAGTTATGGCAAAAACAAGGAATATTGGTAATGGCTTCCTTTATCGGGCCTTATTTTAGAGAAAACCTATTTGTGTGCTTGGCATCCACCCCAAAGTTGATTAGTATGAAACATACTTCAAGTCTGGCATGGATGCCATCCCCTATCCGTCCCTCATACCATAAAATTTCACGATTTTGCCTCTCTACTAGTAGTCCAGTAGCCTTGAGTGCCAATTCAACGCAGCAAATCTAGTGGTGTTTTTTTTTTTTGCTACATATGTACAAAGAAACTAAATCCCTTTTCAAGCTAGAAAATCTGAGTTGCACAACTTTGCTTCATAATCTACCAGATGTAGAGCTGCATCAGAAATATTAATTAATTATAGGTAAAGTGTTGGTGGTAATGCAGGTATCCAAAACCAGGTAGCAGCATTATACAGAGATGTCCCTGGGTCAGTTAGAAAATGAACTCATAGGATTAGCATCAGTCTACTATATGATCTCCTAGCTTATATACGAGGGGACAAGTGTCTAAATTCTAAGATTTTGAAGAGCTAAGATATTTAAGAAGGCACAGCACAGCTGTGATACCAGTTGGTGTTGATGGTTTAAATCTAAGATTATGTTTTATTTGAACATTTCTTTATAGTGATTATAGATATTCAATCGATTGTCAGTAGACCGTTATAGGTATTGTACTTATCATATTTATTTTTCACCTTTGACTCTACCATGTAACCCAGTGTCCGAGTCTACCCACAAGCCAAGCCATACCCATAGACCAAAGGCTGGCGGTGTCAACTGCACTCAGTGACCCCGCCTCCTCCCACTGGAGGATACGCCGTCAATCACGAGCAGCTCGCTGCATGCTGGAAATTCCTAGCAGCCATGTTTAGACCAACTCCTCCTGCTGGAGGACATGCCCATTGATCATGAGCAGCTCACAGCATACCGGGAATTCCCAGCAGCTATATTTAGAACCATACTGAACTCTGTGAACCCCAGTGCTATGTTTAGGGTCCACCTGCATACCTGCACTGGAGTTCCCCAGTTACTATATTTAGCTCACATGATACTATTTTTAGGATGAGCTGGGTGAGCAGCTCCTACTATGAATACCTGTAGATGGAGCGGCTCACTCATCTTTCTACCTTCATACTTCATACCACACACACTCACGTGAGACAAGAGCCCTTGGCTCAAGGGCTAGGCTTGGACACTGTTGGGCACCTTTATACTGTATCACCATCTATACCTCGTGGACTTCAATGAAAAAAGTGGATATCAAACTGGATTCCTGATTTGTCTGTATTCATCCTCATTCATCATTTACGGACTCGTTGACAATGGTGGAAAACCCTCATGTATCATCCCACAGTTACCACCTCTCATGAGCCATGGACAACAGTGAGACCCTACCAAAGGAGCCAGCCCCACAACGTATCCCTACATCTCCAAACAGAGATCAGCAAGAAGCCACCAGTACACAGCACACCACCCCGATAGACTCCTCGCCAGACGCACTCCAACTGGACCCAGTGCTGCCAGCCCACAGACGTACACACAAACAAACACCTGTGAGTTCAAACACCTTACATTTTTCGTCCACCATAGTGGACACCAACACAGGTGCACATACCAGCACACCAGCAGGAGCCCCACCACCAGGCATAAACCTCACCCTACCTGGTTATTCACACTCAGAATCACCACCCCTAAGATTAGGTGGTCTTCAAAGTACCACATACAGCACGCCTGTAAATCAATCACCTGATCACCTCCACCTAGATAGCCATCTAGAGAAAAGATCCAATAGCCTGCAGGACGCCCTGGAAGCTGCTCGACAGTCATCTTCATCCAGCAGTGATTCTGGTCCACAGTGTACACCAGACCTAAGTTGGGACAACCTCACTGTACCAGATATCCAAGCCCACCCATCAGTAGCAGACAATTACTGGAGGAGCAGGCTAGACTCAGCAATCCACAGGTGGAGAGAAAACAGACTCAACACAGGACACGCACAGCAGGTACCAACCGGCGCTACACCAAGCTACCAGTGTGGTGAGAGCCCCTCTGTTTTCCTAGATAGGATAAACCGTATCTTAGAAGAGCAATGGCAGGACAGCTCCAATCTCACCAATTTGCTAAGGCCGCACCAAAACCCACAGCCTGATAGCAACCCACCTGGAGGCAACCCCAGGCCTTATTACTCCTACTCCACCTCTGAGGAAGACAAGGCGACACCTCCAGTACCAAATTCATCCCTGAGCACGCCACCAAGGGCCAGATCTTTTGAAAGGCCATACCCCACCCACAGGCCCAGGAGAAGGGTACAATCATCCTCCCCTTACAGGCCAAATACACCTGTATTTTACAGACTTCAAAGAAGCCTGGACTCTGCAGCTAGAAGAGGCAACCTCGTGGCTACTACTCCCATCCTACACAGACGCAGTCACATCCCTGCCCACTCACAAGCAGAATCCACTTCAGAAGAAGACACAGAAGTAACTTTCCCCCACCTGCGCAGAGCACCTGCCTATCATAACATGGCCACTGCAGCCCCACCCCCAGAGTACAACCAGGACGACATGACCAGGAATATAGTCAGAGAATGCACTCAAGCAGTCAATGACTCCCTCTCCAACCTATTAACAGGACAAATGAATTTATTGTCTGCTGAAATAAAAAGGATTGGAGACGACTCCTCCTGCCAACTGTCAAGGATAAATGACAGATTGAATGATATGGACACCTGATAATCACACCTGGAAAATGACATTGGCCACATACAAAGAAGAGCAGCTCAAGACAATGCTGATGTCCTGAGAAGGTCTGAAATAGCCTCAGCCAATCTGTCTGACAGAATCAACAAAAACATTGATGGAATGAGAACTGAAATATTCAGGGCTATTGACAGGACAAGAACACCACCCAACCAACGCCAAAACAGCCTTTTCTCACCCACCAACACTAGGCTACCCCCTCAGGCCAACCTTCACAGGCTATGAGCACATCTACCAGAACGCCAACATCATTGCCAGTAGGGTACAGGCTCAGCCCCCCAAGCCTTTTCCAAAATACAGCCCGCACCATAGCGACAAGTGCCACGCCCACCCAACAAGGCGCGACACATGCAGGTTTTTTGCAGTTCGGCCACAACCCACCAGATGGCGCCCTCTACCACTCATCCTTTACCGGTAGCCGCAGTGTATACAACCATGTATACACACCCCACCAGGCACACACGCCCTACAACAACCCTATACCGATGTATGGTTTGTTTACAAACACACCACCTGCCCAAGCAGCTGGCCACCACCCTGCAGCTCAATCCACACCAATGATACCAAATCTGGGACAGTCCAATTTCTCTGCTCCCACTGGCTATAGGAGCTTTGAACCTGAGCAACTCACATCTGCTCAATTAAGCTGTTTCAACAAACCAGAACCCTTTGATAAGCCCTCACCCTACAGGTCTGCAGCCAGATTTCTGGCAGAATTCAAATTCTATATAAGGAATGCATACCCCCGCAGTCCAACAATGCATGCATCCTATATGTATACCTTTTTAAAGGGCAGAGCAGCACAATGGTTTTTCACAAACATTTTTGACAAACCAATCATGTATGACACTGAGGCAGTCTATACCGCCTTTCTCAGCAGGTTCAACCAGCCTGACCCTGCCACAATAATCAAAGGGTATAGAAACAGAAAACAGTAGCCCAAAGAGACTGTAGAGGAATATATAGCAGATATGACCTTACTGCTATCCAACAGCAACCTGGATGAGCCTGTACAAGTGGACTATCTTATAAATGGCCTCAAGGATGAAACAAAAAATGTTGTACTCTCAGACAGCCCCAAAAGCATTAGAGAAGCTGAGACTGCAGCATTAAGACAGGAATTGGTCATAGAAGCAGCCAAGGCAGCCCATGCCTCAAACCAATCCTCAGACTTGTGCACCATGAACTATAACAATTACAATGGGCAAAAGAACAACAGTTACAATGGTAACAACAACAACAATAACAGATCCAGGAAGGACCAGTACAATAACAACAGTTATAACAACAAGTCCCCTGGAAACGGCAATAATAAGCAGTATGACGATAAAGCCAAGTCAGGATACAACCAAAATCAGCAAGGTTATAACAGCTCTAGATCCGGCTCAAACAACAGATCAGGCTTCAAGAATAGATGTCACCAGGCAAGAGCAGATCACAGGAAGGCAACAAAAGCAGATCCAAGTCCAGTGACACAAGAAATAACTTTGTTTTCATCCCTGTTGCCTCCACCCCCACTAACACCCGCCAGGTGTCCTTCCAGAAACTCCTAGTCCCAGCAGATTTCCCAATCCCTGATGATTGGACCCAGCAACAAAAGAAATCTAGAGACCCAACACCAGGCAGAAATGACAACAAAAAGATAGGAGATAACCATCCTGACAACCAACCTCCTGATTCTGGACAAGGAGATCACTACAATGACAATATTGAATAGGACCCAGGGGAGGGCCACCATGCATCTTACGGCCCCGCCCCCACTTTGGACAACAAAATTGGAACGTCCCCCACATGCCATAGTTCACACATGAATGATGGAGCAGAATTAAATTCAGCAGAACAACAGAACCGCGACCCTCACCTTGTGAATCGTGATGAAGACTCCTCATCAGACAGTGAGGACCTCTATGAAAACCAGAACAAGAGAATTTCCACCCTCCAATTAAAAGTCGAGACCAGTAAGTATGGGCAGCAAGGTAAGACCTCTTACATTAATACTGAATTGACTAAAGGTGCAGTTAATGTTGATATCAATGGCAGTTCCTACATAGCCCTAGTAGACTCTGGAGCCTCCCTTTCCTTTATCAGCCAGAAGATGGCAGATAAAATAGTATCAACCCCCAACTTCAGACATGGTAGGAGATCCCATATGGTCATCCTACTAGCTGATAAATCCTCAGTTCAGGTCAACAATTCCATCACCATAACCTTTTTAATTAATAACACCGAATTTAAAACAAGACTACATGTTGTCCCAAAGCTAAATCACCCCCTAATTCTTGGCGTAAACTTTATGACCAAATATAGGGCCAAAATTTCCTTTGGAACCAAATCTCCTACACCACACTTCATAAGAGCAGCCAAAGGTCTGACCATGCCACCAAATTCTGAATCCACATTCAATGCAATCGTCATAGGACCTAATTCCTTGATAGGTAAAACAGGCATCACAGAAAATGTTGACACGACATTACCTGTACTAATCAAACACGCCCTTGTTGAACCAAGGTCAACAAGAAAAATCATACCGGTAACAGTGGCCAACCCAAATGATTTTTCCATCAACATCAAAAAGCACATGAACCTAGGCATCTTTGCACTTAACAATCTAAACAAAGCCATTCCCATTGGAAAACTGAACAGCCAACACTCCCTCAACAGCATAATCTCTGACAAAGACATGCTCCCCATCAATTGTGGAGATGATCTCCTCGATCAACTACCCAAAGGGGACGACCCTCTAAGATATACAATATGTGACAAACTCACTGAGGTCCAAAAACAACAGGTCAAAAACATTGTTGAATCAAATAGAGAGGCTTTTGTATTAAATGAGAGTGCTATAGGATTGAATGTTGAAAATAAAATGAAATTAGAATTAATCCCTGATTTCAAACCCTGCAACAGGCCATCCTATAGAATGTCACCCAAGAAAGAGATTTTCCAAAGAGAGCTGTTAGATAAACATTTACAACTCCCCAGCTTTCTTGGTCCCCAAACCCCAGGGAGACAGGTCTGTAGCCTCAGGATGGAGGATAGTCATGGATTATAGATGGGTTAACCAAAACCTAAAGTCTTTCTCCTACTCCTTCCCCAGGGCGGACGACCTCATGCAACAAGTCGGCAGAACAGGTGCTAAATATTTTTCCAAATTGGACGTATACAGTGCCTACCATCAGATTCCTCTAGCTAAAGAATCCAGGCCCTTAACAACCTTCTCTGCCAATGGCACAAGGTACATGGCCAAGGTACTACCCATGGGTCTGAAAACTTCTGGTTTGTCATTCATGAATGTGATGGAACAATTACTCATGAAATGCAAATACAGAAATGCAGTAGCCTATGTGGATGACGTGGCCATATACAGCCCCACATGGGAAAGGCACCTCCAAGACCTAGATGAAGTGCTAAAACTTTTCATCAAAGGAAACATCAAATTAAAATCTGAAAAATGTGAATTTGGCACCACCAAAATGGAATTCTTAGGTTTTACCTTAGATCAACACGGCATATCACCTTCCCCAGACAAAATCTCGCCAGTCAGAACTTTCCCAGCACCTAAAAACATCCATGACCTTAGGTGATTCAATGGTATGGCACAATTTTATAAGAGATTCATTAGAGGTTTTGCCCATATAATGAAGCCCTTATATGAAGCCACCAAGGGTACCTTCAAATGGACCACTCAATGCCAAACAGCCTTTGAAAAAATCAAAGCATCAATTTGCACTGAGGCAATCCTGAAGTTTCCAGACTATAACAAACCTTTCATCATCTTCACAGACTCCAGCAACTTCAGCTTAGGGGCAGTTATTACACAGGTAGATGAACATGGTTTTTATAGACCCATTGAATTCTCTGGTAGAGGACTAACACCTCAGGAAACCAGATATGGAATAACTGACAAAGAGTTACTTGGGATAATCTTCGCTGTTAAAAAGTTCCACCATAATGTAGATGGCACTCACTTCAAGGTATATTCAGACCATACAGCCCTAGACTCTCTCTTCAACAAAAAGGAGAATATATCTATTATCAGGTTCTCAAGGACTGGCATGAATTCCAAAATGTCTCACTAGTAAGAGAAACGGAGGTCCGTAATGAAGTATTGTGGAAAAACAAGTTTATTACTATCAATAATACACCAATATTTTGGAAGTCGTGGAGGGAGGCTGGTATTGTCAGGGTTGAAGATTTACTGGATAATGGAAGTTTTATGTCAGACACTCAAATTTCTCAAAGGTATGGTGTTCAGTGTACCTTTCTTCAGGCTCTACAAATCCGACAAAGTATACCAGGTAGCTGGAGAGCTAGCATATCCAGTGAAGAAATTCAAAGGCCAAATGACTGTATTTGGGCCATTAATAATAACCCAGATGTAGTTAATCTCTTTTCAACATCAAGTAAGGAATTGTATTGGATAGTTCTATACCGTCACTCACAACAAATGCCAAGGAATGAAATGAAATGGGCAAAAGTCTTTCCTGAGGTCCAATTTACAAAGGTTCCATGGTATGACATATATATGTGTCCATACCAAGTGAGTAGGGAAACAAAGTTACAATCATTTCAATATAAGGTACTCCATAAAATACTAGCTTGTAACAAATACTTGTTTGATATACATGCAAAGGAAAGCCCAGAATGTGTATATTGTGATGGTAAGACTGACACTCTTGATCACTTCCTTGTGAAATGCCCCCCAGTAGCCTACTTCTGGAAGTCAGTCATACGATGGATAAACACTGTTGCTAAGATTGATACAGGGAATTTAGATGAGCATGAAGTGATACTTGGATTATGTAGAAAAATTCCAAATGGTGATATCATCAACAATGTAATGCTTAGAACCAGGTTTTACATTTATAGGCAGCGTTTGTATCACAAGTGCCATCTTGATCTGTTGCAATGGATAGGAGAGTTTAAACACTCTCTTCTCTCAGAACAATTTATATGCAGTCTGGAGAACAAGCAAAGGAGGTTTAGGAAATGGGAGGCTATTTTGGACTCAATGTAACCGCTATGCATACACTGAAAGAACCCTAGTATCTCACTCATAGCATACTTCCTAGATAGGGGAACGGAGCTGCGAAAACTGTATCGATGTAGAGGTATATCAGTATCTAGTCTCTATCACTAGTCATATAGAACACATCTATTGTCATACTCACTATAATAATGCGCTATGTATTGTCCTGTGGTGTCCTGTGGTGTTTATATAACAAAATATCAAAAAATGTAGCGAAGACCTGTATAGCTATAGACATTTTTTCTTTTTTAAATAAAAAATGAGCGCTGCTCTATATAAAAAAAAAGGAGAATATCACCAATGGTAGATTGGCAAGATGGGTAGATACTGTTATGTCCTATGACTTTGAAGTGAAATACCTACAAGGTAGAGCTAACCTAGTGGCAGATTGCCTGTCCAGAAGAAAATATCCCCCTAGCTCGATGATCCAATACCAATTAGATCACAAGGAAGAATCATTCTCCCACCAAAGAAAGTGCAATTCTCAGATATATCCATGACAAAGGTTTTCAGATCATATGACCCAGTTCCCAACAATCCCATCTGCTTGGGACCTCCTAGATCAATATTAAAAGGAGGCAAAATTTGGGGAAGCACAAATAAACCACCCAAAGGCGTCATAGCAAGAAAGGGCACCCCAGGAAGGCAGCAGGGTGTGAATCCTGACCTGTGTGTACTCACTCGAGCACAGTCCCAGTCCCAGGACGACACACCCCCAGCAGCCAGCCAATCAGCGCCCAGTAAAAAGGCCCGCCCACTCAAGCCTAAGTGCAGCAGTCCTCGCCCCAGAGGCAGGCCCGCCAAATCTAGGTCACCTAGGGTCTCTATCAAAGCCGCAAACGCCAAGAGAGCTAAACTCTCCCGCCGTGTGCTACCTCTAGCTGAAAGGGCAATTCAGGAAATCTGTAAACATCAATCCCTGACACCTTCTAGAGAAGCACTAATCAGAAACCAAAAAGAAGATCTTTTTGCATCCTCCATGGCAAACTACATAGAAAAAGGTAGCCTGCCACGCGACTCAGGATTAATGAATCAAATACTACGTAACCACGACCAATTTATCTTACTGGATGAAGTCCTCTTTAGAATTACTTAGAACTTGGGTAAGACCTTAGAGCCCACCCTACAAATTGTAATTCCAGAAAAATGGACAGAATCTTTAGTGGAAGCAACTCATTGCTCTCCCCTAGGTGGACACCTAGGTGCAGTTAAAACCTATACAGCCATAAGGGCTAGGTATTACTGGAGATCAATGTTTAAAGAAGTTTTTGATTTCTGCGGCACTTGCCACACATGTCTGACCACCAAAAAGAGACCCAAAAACCTGAAAACCCCAATGAAATTACGTGACCCAGTGCTTACAGCATACTCTCATGTCACCATGGACACCATAGGCCCTTTTTCCAAGGCCACTGATGGCTCTCACTACATACATGTGGTGACTGACCATGCCACTAGGCACATAACTGCCTGGACCAGCGAAGAAAATACTGCTGCCATTGTAGCACTTGGTTTCTTCCAAAGAGTCATATGTATCCATGGCACTCCCTCAGTACTGAACACAGACAATGCCCAACAATATGTTTCGAAATTATTCAAATATTTTTGTGAAAAATTCGGCATTAAACATGTGACAGGGAGTGCACATTGGTCCAGGTCCCAAGGTCTCTGTGAGCGCCAACATCAAACCATAGAATCATCCCTCAGGGCTTTTGTATCAAAATCACAAAAGCATTGGTCAACCTTCCTACAAGCTGTAGTCTTCAGTATTAATAATACTATAAGCAGCGCCTTAGGCTACTCACCAAATTTGCTAGTCTTTGGTAAGCAAACACACCTGCCAACTGAAGCAGCTTTATCCTTGATTAAAGCTGATAAAGACTCAAGCACCAAGGAGAAAATTATAACCAGCCTGCTACAGTTTAGGGATGACATTCAAATGAAAGCTGCAGAGAACATGATTTCTGCTCACAAAAAGATGAAAGCCAGACATGACTCTTCAGCAGAACTCAGCTCATACAACACAGGCCAATTAGTATATTTACATATACCTACCCTGCTGGTCAAATGCACATCAAAAAAGCTACAACCCACATACTCAGGCCCCTACATCATAATGAAAATGACTTCACCAGTTACAGCTATTTTAAAAAGGCTACAAGATGGAAAAATACTGAAAAAATCAGTACATGTATCAAGGCTGAGGAGACCAATCACAAGAGCTAGCGCCAAAGCCATCATAAAAAGGCTACAATCAGGGCCCACAAGCTCACTTCAGGACCCCGACCAGGATGACCCCTCCAATGTGATTCTCACCACTCCCAAAATAAAGAAAAAGAGAGGAAGGCCAGCCAAAAAGGGAACAATCTCCTTCAGCCCCATGCCCTCCAGAAAATCAAGAAAAATTCCTAAGCGTCCGTCATAGATCACAAGACATTGTGTCAAACACTCAGCACCCATAATAAACCCCCACTCCTTTAATCCCCACAGGCGCCACGTGCCCCAACCAAATTAATCAACCATTAATATCACAACCACTTAAACACACTGACAGCAACAGTCACAGCCCAACGCCCAACCTATTTATACTAACAACCATAAAAATTCCTATGTACCCAAAATCAACACTGTTTTGATTAATATATACAACTACCTACCCCTTCTAAGTGGAACGCCAAACACTGGCAAATGGATTATCAAATAATTAGGTTAGGTTACCCACGCCACATACCGACCGCCCAAGGCAGCGCTGTATCCTCGGTTTGTGTATAAACTTCAAAGCACACATGCGACGGCTTGTTACCACTTCAAGACCACTATTTCCAATGATAAACCTATTGTAGGAAGATGGATCTCTGACACCCATACCCCATGTTTACACCACTGTTTCCGCCAACCTTTAACCCTTTAAGGGCAGAGCAAAATTAGTTGTCCTGGCCATGGGGACGACCCCTGAAAAAAGTATAGTTCCCAGAGGACGAGCCTATTTTCAATTCCTATACAAATCCTATATATTGGGCATCGACTATAGTCGACACTAGGCCTACCATGGTGTCGACTATAGTCGACGCTAGGCCTACCATGGTGTCGACTATAGTCGATACTAGCCCTCAATGGGTTAAGTACCGTGGTGGCACATATACAAATCAATAACACGCCACCCTCAAGGTCTTTAAAAACCACAGGGTTGCCATAGTAACCATATCACCTTGGCTAGGGATAAAATACCCCCCGCCAAGCTCCCCAATATTCTATTTTTAGACAATACCTCACCACCAACCAATCCAGGCCAGGATAACCCTAATTTGCATAAGGGGCCGTACAACCCCCCTTGCATCCTCCAATAATATTTGGCCTACGCCCCTTTCAGGGCAAGACATACCATCTAACAGGAGATCTTAGACTGGAAAGTAGCCAAACTCAGTCTCAGGTTTATAAGCGCTTGCCCACCCACACCTGATCATAACACAACCGACAACCAACACCACCACACCTTAAAACACGGCAACAAGTGTCTGGGAAGCGACCATGGCAGACCCATCATGCAACCAGCCCAGGTAGGATTATCTTATGGGTCTATTTTAGCATTTAGGATTTTATTTTAACAGTCGTTCTAGCATTGTACATGATAGTAGTTTTATTATCATGGTGCCCAGGTACCCCTATTAACCAATGGCGGTGTGAGCCTTAAGTGTGTGTAAAATGTGGAAGAACTTCTCCACTATCCTATAATTCTTAACACTGATAATCCAATTTACTAAACCTCTTCAGCCAAGCAAACTCCCCACCATTACCTCTCCCCCATTCACAGCCCACTTAGACCTTTTTCCCTTTATGACTTACAGCCTGGACCCACCGGCAGATAAGCACGGCCCAAATGCTACATGGACCATACACAGCCTCCTTGGACCACATGGGATCAGGAGTGATCTCATGGATCCTTTTGAAATCAGGAGCATAATCATGGAACAGCAACACCTCATCACCTTCCTCGCCCAGGAGGATATTAAACATTACCTCAGCAGCCCTGTATTGAGACAGGAGCTTGACTTAAGCAATCACACCACAGCAGCAACCATCAAAGCCTTCATGGTCGCTGTAGCTGGGGACAATCCCCGCCGGCCTCCATGTGGCAGGTTTAACCATAGATCTGCATCATACATAGCACTTTTATGTGCTCGCACACTTCTAGCGTCAGAACAGCCCCTCAGGGACTTACCCCGCCAATACTCCAGAATTGGACGTGAACTGGCCATAAGGAATACAGCCAGCCTAGTATTCCAGTTTGCTGTTTTTGAGATAAACAGATTTCATGCTCAATCACGTGTACCCCCCCTTACAGTAGCAGCAGGCACCAGTCCATCTCCATGAACCCCATCATGTAACAACAATCCTACCACCCACAAAATCCCCGAACTTTGTAAATACTTGACCATACTAACATCCCATTTGTGACTAAGCTGATGCTATTTTTAAATAAACCCCACCATCAAAATTTTTCAAAATCCTCAAAATTCTCAATTTTTCTCATTTTTCTAGAGCAGCATCCTAGCAGTTTGTATATTCCTACATCTGCTCCTCGGTTGCGCCTCAACACCAGATACCAGTCTGAACACCATCTTCAGACCCAAATATGGCGCATTGTTTACCAAGTTACCCCAAACACTACTAGCCAATTACATGGACTATCCTTTGACCTTCAGCCTTAACTTGACCTTTGACCAGAACCTAAGTCAGCCAGAAAAACTCAGCCCACTCATCAGCACTGATGCACCCCAATACATTAAGCACATCCAACCCTTATCTCACAGTACCTTCCTATTAATAACCCACCATCCCACTTCCATGCTCCAATCAATGCACAGACTCAGGCCAAGTCAAAATTAAAAATAGTGCATACTCAGTCATCTCAGTCCCATGTCTGTGCTCCATTAAAAATGCCGGCATGATTTTAACCAATTCTGATTTATCTTGCACCCAAAATTTCACCCTAGAGCCCATATCAAAGGTCTATTTTAACCTACCACTGTGGCGACACTTTGGTCAACCTCCAGTCAATGTTTCCGGCATCACCATGGCAACCACGCCCGAGTACATGTGCACTGGAGCCATAACTCGAGCCTGTTAATAACCATACCAGTACCCATAACCAGAGGGGGAAGCACCTTTTCTATATTTAGAATAGAAACCTCCGACACTAAGTCAGTAGGTCACACCCAGGTGGAGCCACTTCCCGGCTACTTGGCTATGTCCAAGACCCACTCACACTACATACAGTTTACACAAGCTGACCTGGATATGTGTGACCTCGGCCACCTCATCAGCTGTAACCTACCCCTACCTCTGTTGTCGGCCACACACCCCACATGCACTCTATCCCTATTTTTAGATCTACCAGAGGCGGTGCACCATACCTGCAGTTTTAAAGCACACATGGCAGCACCCCTACCAAATCTTATCCAACCCTTATCTCACAGTACCTTCCTATTAATAACCCACCATCCCACTTCCATGCTCCAATGCACAGACTCAGGCCAAGTCAAAATTAAAAATAGTGCATACTCAATCATCTCAGTCCCATGTCTGTGCTCCATTAAAAATGCCGGCATGATTTTAACCAATTCTGATTTATCTTGCACCCAAAATTTCACCCTAGAGCCCATATCAAAGGTCTATTTTAACCTACCACTGTGGCGACACTTTGGTCAACCTCCAGTCAATGTTTCCGGCATCACCATGGCAACCACGCCCCAGACCCTTCACCTGCCCAATTTTGAAAAATTAAGGCACCTACATAATCAGAAAATAGCCCCACTTTTTCAGGACACCCTAACCCTTAAAAAGGCCGCACAGGGACTTAAGGACCAATCCGCCCTCCTATCCACCAGCTCCCTGATGCATCTAGGATACCATCTCCAGTTATCACCCTGGCTACATTTAATATCACCCCTCCTGGCACTACTTTGCTGCGTATTAACCCTTAAGAACCATCTTCGTGTCAATCAATTGGCGCGCTTCATCACACTAGTCTCAGCAACTCGGACACCCAAGATGGCCAATGCTGAAAGCTGGGATCGGTTTAAGGACCTCATACGCCAGGCCAATAAGGACTGGCCAGTCTCACCAACAACCCCAAATACAGATTTTTGATATATTCAGTCTCCCGGCCGCTACGACAGTATGTACACATGGACCCTGTTGGTGATCTCTTTGTACATCACCTGGATCGCTGCCAAAAGATGTCTCCGACACTGGCCCTATTCTAGGCAGGACAGCCACAGGACACCCTCTATTGTGGTTAAGATCCACGCCAATGGTCGAACCTTCAGTTTTACTGTTGGCAAAATGATTTACGGGCAGAACCTCTGGGCCCCCACCATCACGGCCCCCAAGGTTTCTCCAGCCCGCCTTACAGCACCTTTGGGCAGACACCTGGACCTCCATTGGAAATCCAACATCAGGACCATAATCGGGGGACAAGTCAGGCAGATCCCGCTACAGCGCTATCCCCCAGTACCACTTCTATGGAGAATACCGTTGTACAGGATCTTAAAAGGAGCCCACCACATGACAGTGGTCATCTCCTCAGAAGGGCAACCCGACTTCCAACTGGCCCCCAGTGATACTGACTCCGCCATACCACTACCCTGTGAGTCCTGGCCGGCCGATCGCCATGACTCCCCGGCAGAGCTCACAAAGTACACCCCACTCCAACATCAGCCAAAGAAGGACAAATACATGTATAAACCACAGGAGATGATGCTCACACCACCCTCCACATCAACCCGCGGTAAGTTTCCTCAGAAACCTCCTTTGATCCTCATGTGGGGATCAAATAGCCGCCGGCCACCCCCCATATAACCTAAGTAATGGACTCTCCGGGTCGCCCAATCCACCGGATAGCCCCATCTAACACCTTCATGTGGGGATCATCCCCATCCTCAATAGCTCTAAACCCGACCCCACCTACAATTAAAACCATTTTATAACATCTCTAGTCCCATAGCACAGTTTCGACACACAATAACACAGTTATTTCGACTCACTGTGAGGGCCCACTGCACGATGAGACGTCGCCATCTTGTTTCTGACGTCGCGTCTAGTTTCCCCGCCAGACGCTGCCTCAGAACGCCGGCGCTGCGTCTCACCAGTGCCGTCGGCCTCCCCAACGTCAGATCTCTTTCATTTTCCCACGTTGGCATGACAACATTAACGTCAGTCAGGACACCCGCACTCAATATCTGCGTCAAAACAATAACATAAGCACGTGTTAGCAATATCACTAGACTTGTTTTCGCCCCAAGTTAACAACACCACCCCGCATGAGAATTAGAAGACCGCCCATGCCAATTTAGAAGCCCAGAATAAACAACATAACTTCTAACTGGTGGTGGACTTTCAGGTATATTATTGGATAAGAATCACAATTATAATCAGGCTCCTTGGCAACATGTATAAATTATCACAGTCTCTTGCATCACAGAATCATTTCTTAAATCACATCTCTGCATTTGGCCTGCCACCTTCTGGAACCAGTCCTTTTCTTTTTCTTCCGTCCTTCCTCCCTCTCCTTACATCATTCAAGTAACTCGCCGCCTACGGCCCGACCTCTGAAAAACAAAGCAACGCCCCCACTAAGAAACCTGCAAATAACACGATAATCCAAATTCCCAAACCCAATTTCAAAATCCAAAAACCAAAGAATCTAGGCCTATTGAACAACTTTTCTCAAAAACTGGCAATATAACCTGTCATTAATCTATACATACCGTCCACAGCTAACAATACACTGGACACGGCCCACTGGCCCCTCCCTCTGGGCCATCGTGTGGCCCACGGACCTGGTGACAGTTCACTGGTACAGCCCCAATGTTGATCCACAGGAGGACGACCCTGAAATCCAATAAAAGATACACATGTGTCAAAACCACCGGCACCACACCCGACTACCCACCGGCCAAAAATTCCAGAAATATCTATTGTAACAACACTTACCCAAACAGGCCAATGACCACTACCGCCAGAAACAGGAGCCTGATGGCATGACCACCAATCTGGCACGGATTATCATCTTCTCCTTCTTCTTTCGGCGTCGCCAAAGCTCAAAGAACAGCAAACAGATGTATCCCGTTAGTCAATTTTGGTCGCTTCTGATGCCAAAAAGAGCTCCAAACCCTTTTATAGCAAAAACCACCGCGGGAGCATAAAGTTAATTTTTGGACCATATTTTTCGAAAAACCGCATCACCAAAATTCAAAATTTCAGCCAACCAAACCCACCTTTAGGCCCCAAACCACCTAACCCGAAGTTGAGACAACCCTTACACATGACCCAACGAGGCCATGGCAAGTCTACACCATTGACCATGGCATTTGACCATACCCTTACACGACAATGGACAAACGCCAGCTCAGTGGCGCCAGCCAATGTCTACTGTAAGAACTAAATAAGAACAGATCCCCGCACAGTGGCGCTACCCACGCCACACAGTAGAACTAACCTGGACCCTGGATATTCCAGTTTCCCGCTCACATTTGGCTATGAATCTACACCGGCTCGGTGACGCAGCACGTCAATATGCACTGCCTAATTACTGCCTTACCTGTCAATTTGGTATTTTTGTTGGTAGCCTTGTAAAACCATGCACTATCATCGACCCTGCAACTAAAAATCCCCCTTTTCTTGTCCTGTTTTCTCTATATAGAGGCCAACGACTTGATCGAGGAGGCGGAGACCATACTGACCGGCCAGCAGGAAATTTCAGCGGCAGAGCAGGCACACCCATACCAACCGGCCTGCCCCATTGGAGCACACGAGTCTGCTCTCCAATAGGGCCACCTACTAATTTTATTACCCCAGGAACAAGATGCCCCCACCTGATTTACATTTACAGCTGCCCATGCAGCATCAACAATATAGACAATAGACCAGACACTTTTACCACAATTGGCTCACCCCAGGTCTGGAGACCCCTACCCCAAAAAACACCCAAGTTTCATCTGAGGAGGATAGTGACTCTAGCACCTCCCTCTCAGCAGAACCAATAAACATGGACTGTGTATATAATTCCGATCTGAGCTTGCAGCCTGACTCAGGCAAGCCTAGCAGAATGCATCTCAGCAAGATTGTAGATTTTGTCCCCAACAGCAAAAAGTCCAGGTCTAGAAGAAGACCCTCACTAGGTCGCTCTCTCAACCTGAACGTCTTGGACCACCAAGATCCACCACCAAAAGGTCTTGTAAACCAAAGTCGCCGTAGAAGAAGAAAATAATTTCAATAACCATCCTCACAATTTCTCTTTTATTTATTTTCGAAACTGTCTTTAAATTATGGACTAAAAGTGTAGAGACACACTTCACTCACCGACCGCCCATGGACACTATGAACACTCAGTCAGCCTAGTCAACTGATTTTTAAAGCCAGTTTTTCTTGTTTTGTACAAGGCTATAATACATAACCATGAAAACACGCTGCATTCTTGTACCTTTATTTTTTTTTAGAACATTATGAAGACCACAAGCCAAGCAGCAGGCTTTTGTGATCTTAAGATGCCATAAAGTTCTTTCTTTTCACACTGTACCATTTCAAACCCAACCATGTCAAAATATTTATGGGTTTTAGCTAGTTTACATTTTTCTAAAATTTCACAAGGAAGCACTGGCAGCCAGGATTTTTACAGGATCAATTGAGATCCAATCGAAATATCAGCCAGAGCCACCTTTTATTTCTTGTATTAAACCTTGTCACTCTCAACCAATGATCACCCCAGGTAGACTTAAGGCTAACCATGCTAAATTCTCCATTGACCAAAACAAACCTTTTTACCAAATAAGAAATCCTTCTACAATTAAATCAACCACAACCAAAAAGCCAAAATTTTTCTTATTTATTTAGAAAAATTCCGTAACAATATTACCTAAGCCTTCAGACTCCCTAGCTTTATCATTATTATAAGGATTGATTGATCGACCTTACCAGTCATCAATTACCTTACCTCTGTTTTTATTTATTATGCTGTATTGTATATTGGCTCAAGACCTAAATACTAAGGTGCCTACCGGTACTAAAACAAACTTCAATAATAACTTGACTAACTCAAGGTCTGCCTTAGAGCCAACAACTGCATGTTTTAGGATAGTTTTTCTTTCCTTTATTTTGTGTGAACCTTAGAACTAGATAAATAATCTCTTGTATCCTACCACGACCTGAATTATTCATGTTTTCCTTGCCAAAAATTACAAACAAAACTTCTTTGGCACAGTTTTCCTTTTGCACTGTTTATAATTTATTCATGCTCCACCAAAAATTAGTATTAAATATCTCCTTAATGCTACAAATTTTTAACTTAATGATAAGATGTAATACCTATCACTACACATCAGATATTTTTGTCAGTAGACCTTTCTCACAAACTTCCTCCTTAAAACCTCGCGTGGAATCGAGTAGGAATGTGGGGATTTGTCAGTAGACCGTTATAGGTATTGTACTTATCATATTTATTTTTCACCTTTGACTCTACCATGTAACCCAGTGTCCGAGTCTACCCACAAGCCAGGCCATACCCATAGACCAAAGGCTGGCGGTGTCAACTGCACTCAGTGACCCCGCCTCCCCCCACTGGAGGATACGCCGTCAATCACGAGCAGCTCGCTGCATGCTGGAAATTCCTAGCAGCCATGTTTAGACCAACTCCTCCTGCTGGAGGACATGCCCATTGATCATGAGCAGCTCACAGCATACCGGGAATTCCCAGCAGCTATATTTAGAACCATACTGAACTCTGTGAACCCCAGGGCTATGTTTAGGGTCCACCTGCATACCTGCACTGGAGTTCCCCAGTTACTATATTTAGCTCACCTGATACTATTTTTAGGATGAGCTGGGTGAGCAGCTCCTACTATGAATACCTGTAGATGGAGCGGCTCACTCATCTTTCTACCTTCATACTTCATACCACACACACTCACGTGAGACAAGAGCCCTTGGCTCTTACAAGAGCCCTTGGCTCAAGGGCTAGGCTTGGACACTGTTGGGCACCTTTATACTGTATCACCATCTATACCTCGTGGACTTCAATGAATAAAGTGGATATCAAACTGGATTCCTGATTCATCTGTATTCATCCTCATTCATCATTTACGGACTCGTTGACACGATCACCAAAAAAAATGAAAACAAGGTTTTTATTGGAATCTAGGTCTTCCTCATAGTGAATGGACAATGATCAAGGTCATTTAAAAGTGATCACAGTTATGATATAAGTAGTAGTTGAGATTTATGAAGTAAGTTGTTATATAGGCAGGTGAATTCATATTTTTTTCAAAGGAGACTTTATGGATTGACTTATATATTATTGCTGATTTGTCAATGGCACCAATAGAATCCCCAGGGTCTAATCAGGGAGGAAGGTATGGCCAAATACCTCTCAGACCTGTCTGTTCTGCCCATTGCTAGGCATAAAATGTTTTTGTTTGCTGTTGCTAGGCAATGTAGATGTCAGACGGAAACGTCAATGGCACCAATAGAATCCACAGGGTATAATTATGTAGGGTAGGCATGGTCAAATACCCCATAGACCTGTCCATTCTGCCCGTTGTTGGGCATAGAATGTTTTTGTTTGCTATTGCTTGGCAAGGTAGATGTCACACAGAAACATCAACAGCACCAATAGAATCCCCAGGGTCTAATTAGGGGTGGTAGGCATGGTCAAATACCTCCTAGACCTGTCCATTCTGCCCGTTGTTGGGCATAGAATGTTTTTGTTTGCTTTTGCTAGGCAACATAGATGTCGGACAGAAATGCCAACAGCACCAATGGAATCCCCAGGGTCTAATTAGGGGAGTAGGTATGGTTAAATATCTCCTAGAACTGTCTATTCTGCCTGTTGTTAGGCATAGAATATTTTTGTTCGCTGTTGCTAGGCAACATAGACATCAGACGGAAAGATCAATGGCACCAATAGAATCCCCAGTGTCTAATTAGGGGAGGTAGGCATGGTCAAATACCTCCTAGACCTGTCCGTTTTACCCGTTGCTGGGCTTAGAATGTTTTTGTTTGCTCTTGCTAGGCAATGTAGACATTGTGCCCATAATTATTTTGAGAAAATTGATTTTTCAACATACTTTACAAAGTACAGACCTATTCTTCTACCACCTTGACCATAAATGATTTCCCAAGCTTAATTCAAAATGGAATGGACATGGCATTGAAAGAGCTGTCCGAAAATGTAATATCAAATGTATATCAGAACAATTCATGTAATGACAGGAAGGTAAAATAGTCTAATAGGTTTATTGATCTGATTTGGATAAATGGCACAAGTTATCATACTTTCCAACATGTTTGTCTACCAAGGGCAATGTAAGATTGTTTTTCTGACATTCAAAATGATAATGTTCTTATGGAAGTAGAAGATAACCAACACCAGAGCCCAAATTTTTGGCAAAAATCATGAAAACTTATCACCATTTATTGCAATTTTATCAATATTTATGCGGGGTTTTGTGGATTTTCTCAAATTAATGTGTTTTCGCATATACCCAGAGTGCGCACCTCTGTCTTATTTCAACCCATTGAATGACAAAGGCAGATTTTCACCATTAATTTCCATCATATAGCACCATGATGTATTGGTACCATTGGAAAGCCCTTTTTATAACGAGTCCACCAGTCTTTGAACTGGTATCCTCCTGTATTATTTTAACATACCGCCATGCTTGTATCTCTAAAGAATTAAGAACTGTATATAATGTTTTAAGATGCACATTAATTTCGGAGCTTATGAAAAAAATCTATTAATTAAGTATAACCAGTTGTCCATGAATCTCTTTACCTAGTGTATATTTTTCTTGCCTGTTCAGAACTAACCTGCCCTCAAAGTTTGAAGTTTCAACACTGTTTATTGGCTTCTCGAAACACTTAGACATAAGTTATTAAAGCAAGTCGCCAAGTAAGATAAGTGATACAATAGTTATACACAGGTTCAATTGAGTCATAATTGAAGTTCAGGTAGTTTCCATGAAACCATCATATGAAATTACACTAGTCAAGACATAAAATTCATATAAATCATACATTGCCAAAGGTATTTAATACCTCTCCTTTCAAGCATGCTTTAAAGTTGTTTAGGGTATCCTTCTGTTGTAAATCACTCGTCAGAGTTTCCCAAAGACGATTTCCTCTATACAGAGGACTGACCCTGTATGCCTCATAGACTGGCCTATTCACCTTCAACTTCTTATCATGTCCTCTTAATAACCTGGGAGGTACCAGTATATGATTAATGTCTTGGGCATATTTATACATTAAGCATGTCAAGGACTTTCTTCTCCTTATACTTAGAGTTTGCACTTTACACCGATGTAGTAAATCGGCTACATGAATATCTTGGGCAGTAGTTATCTTTAAACAAGCCCTAAGGCAGTGATTTTGGATTACATCAATATGGTCTACAATAGTCTTGGGTCCACTATCTAGGATATAACTGCAATATTCCAAAGTTGGAACAATCATTTGTTTATAAATACGTAGGGAATTATCTCTATCAACATATTTTACTATATTTCTCAGCTGTTTTAGCTTAGTTGTTCCCATCGAATCGACTTTTTTACAGTGTGCTTTAAAAGTTAGGCCACTATCTATTGTAACACCAAGATATGAACAATTCTGTACCACAGCTAATCTAGTAACTTGCATGAAAATATCTATAGGTTTGATACGCTGTCTTGTCGAATGACACCATAATAATTTGGTTTTCCTGACATTAACTGTAAGTATACACCATTCATCAATTCTGTTAACATCAGCCTGTAATAAACTTGACATTATCTCAACATCATTTCCATTAATCACCAGTGCTACATCATCCGCATATAGAAAGTATTGACAGTGTTCAATGACTGACACTATAGAATTTAGATACAAATTAAACATCAATGGTCCCAATACTGTGCCCTGAGCTACTCCACAATCCATAACCTTTGTGTCCGAGGACTTGTTATTAACTCTTGTTAATTGGAGTCTATTACATAGAAAACTTTTAAACCATTTTAGACACATATCATCACAATTAATATATTTCAATTTCTTTAACATTATATCTAAGTTAACAGTATTGAACGCCTTTTTCAGGTCTAAAAACAAGATAACTGAATATTCATTTCTATTCCTAGCTTCATACAGACATTGAATCAATCCAAAAGTTGCATCGACCGTTGATTTACCGGGGATAAAACCATATTGATTTCCACTTATTATATTATTTTCTATAATAAAGTTCATTAGCTGTCGATGTACACATTTCTCAATAAGTTTGGAGAAAAAATTAGTCATAGTGATCGGTCTCCAATTAGACACATCACTTAGTAACCCCTCCTTGGGTAGTGGTACCACATAGCCTATCTTTAACAAGTCTGGAAATTTACCATCAGCAATGGATCTGTTTATAAAACTTTCAAGTAACTCCGGTTTGACTAAAAGACATTCCTTTACCATATTACAAGGTATGTTTGTAATACATGAGTTCTTACTCCAATCAATGGATTTTAATATGCTAATACATATATCAATAGTACAAGATCTCAGTGTCATAATATTCTCACACTCTGGTACCAAATCAGGATAGGGCTGAATAGTAAATGCCCTAGCAAGGTCACTACCAATATTAATGTAAAAATCATTTACATAATTGGCAAGTTGATCCAGTACTACCACATTACCATCTTTATCCACAAGTTCATTGTTGGGGTTGTTGCCTTGCCTTGCCATATAAGGTTTAATATTTTCCAAAATCTTTTTGGGTCCTTTCTATATTTATTAAGTAGTTGCAGCATAACACTACGTCGTTTATATACTAGGCGATGGTTAATAGCCTTTTTTAGTATCTTCACCCTGTCCAGTAGTTCATTTCTATAACCAGGAATACAGCGTTTTGCCCTTCTAAAAAGTCTCTTCTTCTTAGAAATCATTCTACCAACTCTTTCATCAAAAAATATATCATTCTCTCGTATTTTAAATTTTATTACAGGGTGATATTCATCCAGATACGACTTAATACAATCAATTACCTTTTCATATATATTATCTGAGTTTGTATCATTCACAAAACAATCCGCCCAGTCTCTTCTGGCTATGTATCTACAGAAGTTTTCTTTATTAAGAGACTTCATGTTCCTTGTAATGAAAACTTTAATCGGATTTTTGACAGGTTTCACTAATTTTCTGATTAGATAAACAGGTACATGGTCTCCACAGATGTCATTAAGTATGCCTACCTCTTTTACACAGTCACAATTAGTATAGTAATGATCTAAGGTCGATTTCCCATAAGTATGATAATATGTCTGGGCAGTTCTAAAATTTTTAAGTCCAGTATCTTTCAGAAATGTAGACATTCTTCTAAATTTTATACAATTCCGACTACAGCTATTCACATTCATATCACCAATGATCCATATCTGTTTCCCTCTACATTCAATATCATTTACAATTAATCTTAGTTGATCATAACACTCCAATACTTAACCCTTAGGTGGTCTATATACCACAACAATCACTTTCTCTCGATATCCTGGATATTTAAGTGATATACATAGGGTTTCAATGTTACGATTTACTACAGTTAGATCATTCAAAATAGTTAAATAAGGTACATATACATCTCTTATGTAGCAGCCTACTCCACCTCTCTTCCCTCTCCTCCTATCATTTCTAAAAAGTGACATGTTTTGGATACTAATTTGACTGCTCGGGGTTGATGGTTTTAACCATGTTTCAGTTATACCAATAACATCGAAACTTTTGCCACATAGTTGTATTTATCCTTTAAACTTTGTGCATTAAACAATAAAAATTTGAAACCACTGCCATGTACTATATCTCTAGGATCTCTACCCATCTATTCCAATACGATAGCTCCACCTATCTCCATTGACTCCAACCGGGTATAACACTACATCATATTTGATACAGAACATATTTACAGATGCAAAAGAAGAATAGGCACTGCAACTTCCAGGGCCTAATCTAAGAGTATCTGTCGCGGTTGACACCCTATACAGTGTATCCGTAATGCAAGGCTTAGGTATAACAGAACCTAAATACACCAAACATTGGTACACATAGTGAGACATTATAACATCTATTCCCTGTTACATATAACTTATAGCTGTATGTTAGTTGAGTCAGTTTAAGACTGTCCCATATTATCAAAGATTTATTTCTGCAAATGCACACATAATATTAAAGCAATATACCGATACCATCCAACTTGAAAGGTCCTGAACCCATGTTAGTACCGTCCTTTTTTACTCTCTTTATTCTATATACCGACCAAATGCACATATAATATTAAAGCGATATACCTATAATATACAAATTGAACGGTCCTGAAACCATGTTAGTACCGTCCTTTTTTCTCTCTTTATTCTATGTAACGACCAAACCGGCCATCGTACATCCTATACATTACATCGCCATAGCATTTTCACTACCAGTTTGTCCGTCCTGCTTCTGTGAGACTTGACAAGCTTCAACTCTCATGTTATGTTCTTCTTGGATTCTTGATCTCAGCTCCTCTAGGAGGGTGCCCAGCGTATTCTCACCAGGGTAGTTGTCTTCGTCGAGACATGGGTCATGATAATCAACCCCTGCACTCCAGTACATGTCTTTGTCACTATGAACCAAACTTAGCTGGTTGGTTTTCCTCAATAAGTCCTTGAGCATCTTGTTCTGAACAAATTTCTCACTGAGGCAAAGTTTCATTATTTTCAGTCTCATTTTCCTCCACCTAACTCCCTTCAGACACATTGCTGCTTCTCTGCGAGCATCCGTTGCTGCAGCCTCAAATTCCTCCATCTCAACACATCCCACCCAATTAAACATATGTTCAGCTGTATGAAAGGTTATGCCCTGATGCTCTATTTTAACGCTATATGAGTTGCTAAGGTAACATCTTTCTCCACAAAAGATCACACTTGTGTCTGTTTGGCGCATGTACAATGTTCCAATCTGTAGCTCAGGTGATCTATTATTTCTACGTTGCTGTTCTTTAGGTGCATAGGTGATGGGAGTGGATGTCTCGAAACTTCTTGAGTCTCTATCCTCTGTATGAGTCTCACTCTGTGGTGGTGGTTGTGACTTGAATACTGTGTGTGGCTTCAATTTCTTGATTTATAGTCCTCGTTAATGTCATGTTTCACTGCAGCTGCGTAGGATGGATTAATTCACATCACTTCAACATCTCTTCTAACAGCTTCTGCTATTTCTTTTGCCTCCTTAGCTAAGTCAACAGCTTCTTTTGCATCATCATCAGCTCTTTCTACTATACTCTTGATCTTTTTGATCTCAGATGCTTGTTTGGTGGCAGCTAATTTCCCATCTTCTTCTATTTTGTCCAGTCTATCACTCAACTGCTTATTTGAGCCATCCATCTTATCTTTAAGTTCCTCGAACTCTCGCTGTGCACTGGCCCTATTTTGGTCCATCCTTTGAATCATCTCCTCAAAGCCTAGTTTAAAGAGATTTTTAGAACCTTTATATTTCTTTTTCATTGTGTTTATGCTGACATTTCTTCTACTGCTTTTGCCTTTAGGTTCTACATCTTCATCATCACTCACCGATGACCATTCACTCTCCTCTTCTTCACTAGCCTTCCCCTCTTCACCCTGTTTATTAATGTCAGGAGTGTATTCAGAACTCATCCTTACATCCATATCTTGGACTCTCTTCTTCGATCTGTGTTGTCTAAGGTAGTATGTAGGGGAGACGTTACTGACCAAACCGGCCATCGTAGTTGCACCTTCAGCGCTTGGCGTCCTCGCTCTCTTCATTGCATTGCTTTTACCACCTCTATCATCTTTTCTCAGTCTACCTGGGCCCCTTGCTTTAGTTTGGACATTATCATCAAGGTATCTCTCAATTTCCGACCCCGATGATCGTCTATGGCGAGTTGCTGGCTGGGATTTGGTGTATTGACAACCGGCCATGATGTTTACTTTGTATGTGCGTCACTTATTATCGCTCACCTCGTCGTCTTCGCGGTACTTGTAGCACACCTTACGGCCCTTTTACCAGGTATTTACCTCGTCTATGTGTGGTTATTGACGACCTTGATACTTCATTGAAGTCTAGTAGTCGTCTATTGTCCATATAACTCCATCTGCATACTTCAATCAGTGATTTATGGGACGCGCTCTGCTCGTCACTCTCCTGTCATCATGGCCGCTCCAATCAAATGAGGCCCTTACCGCTTGGAATGAAGCGATTATAGCTGATCTACAGAATGGTTCAGCAAGACATGAGATGTTCTTTCCTGCACCATTTACAAATACCTCGAGGCCCAGTCCTGATAGGTTTCTGCAGCCTCCCCCATACCCTGGATGTAAACAAGAGTCCACACATCCACCTGCCTACTCAGACCATTGTGTCAACATACCAGATGATGTTTGAGTTTTGACTCCCAAGCTGAGCACACCAGGCTATGTGTTAGGATTCATCCTATTGAATGAATATATCAGGAGGACATTTCATAACAATGTTAATTAGTGTTATTGAGAAATGCCCTACAGACTTTATTGGGCTTTGACCATCCCAGTCAAAAAAACGTTGCAAAATGTTTTAGAACGTTTCCCTGTGGCTCTTTATCATGGCAAACCTTTTTAAAAAGTTAAAAATGTTTTTTTACGTTAAAAAATGGTGTGTTTTTTTTTGTTAAGTGGGCACCCTATACCTAGTTTATTTTCACCATAAACCAGAATAAGAATGAGGTTCTCTCTAGACTAGAAACCATCCATTGTGTCAAAATGTCAACAGAGGATTTAAGGGATTTTCCACAATCTGGTGGCGCCAAAGGCATAGATTCTTAAGAAGTGCAATGTTTGCCCAAGAAATAACTATTGAATATACCAGGCATCCTCATGAAACTGTGCAGTGATCGACCACCACAATTGTAATTCAGTGAAGCATTATAGTTTACAATGAAGCCCCGGATGGCAGTCCATGTTAAGTCTATTTTTTGAGTGTCGCTTTTGAAGTATGCAGATGGAGTTATATGGACAATAGACGACCACAGTGTGTCATACAAGAGGAAATATGGTATTGATATTTACAGGCCCATAAGGAAAGTAATGATGAAGATAGCCAGATAATCTATATCACCATCAGTTCTGATTTATCACTACTGTTTTTGTGTGTAATGTATTAATTATTTTGGAGGCCTTTATGTGAGAAAAAGTATGATTTTAATGGAATGTTAATTAATGTTTAGAAATGAATGTTTGGAAATGAAGATTTTATGAAAAAGCTAAAATATCTTTATTTAAATGCCTCACTTCACCTTTTAATCTTTTGTCAGGCCAATATAATTAAAACAAAGTTGAATGACAATTATTGGATTGACTGAATAATTATATTTACTTTAATTAACTGTTCGGAAATGAAACCCTAAAAAATCTATATTTTTTTCACAGTTTGTAGAGTCAGGAAATACTTATACTGTATATCTTCTCTAAATGCCATAGTGCATTAGGTAGTATCCCCAATGTATATTTATTCTATCTAAAAACAAATTACTATTGATATTCAGACATTATTTTACAGCATTTTATAATTAATTGTTCGGAAATGAACTGAAATCTGAGGACATTACAAATAAATTCATAAAATATGTCTATCTATCACAGGCTCACAATTTGAAATGTATCAAAAGATGACAATGATTTCACCTATTCAAGCATGTGAGACCCTCCTCTCAAAGATCATTTTACAATTATGCTTCAAATATGAAAATTTGAGTTGAGGACAAGCACTTTTGACCTCCTGTCCATAGTTTCACATACATAATTCAGAAAAGATAATATATAAAAGCATCTTAATACACATGACGAAAAACTCTGAGACTTTAGAATTCATTACAAACCATTCACATTATGCTATATAGATTACATGGGAAAATATGCCCAATTTGCATCTGAGGACATGGAAAGATAGACTTAAGCTGGAATGTGACTTAACAGAGGTGCATCCATCATTAACAGAATAAAAGCATCGATTACATTCTCATCTCACATTTTGTCATCAGAAGTCTTACCTCCTTTATTATCTTCGCAACACCTTTTTCAATCTGCCTACCAAGTACAGTACTACATACATGTCCCATTACAAACATTGTAATGCCAATAAGTGTGAAAATCCATCCTCCAGACCATAACTGTTGGCACTATAATTATAAGGAAAAGAAGATATCGTTAAGGGCCTAAACCCATTAGACGATTGTAAAACTGACCGATTATTAGGATACACATCAAAATCGGTTGCAGAATCGGCCATTGTGGGGTTTTAGATGAACAAACATGGTGACAAATGGTACAAATCAGGTAGAAATCATTGCTATTACCAAATGATTCCACAAAAGTAATGGCACAGCGTTGAAGACATTGGTAGATTCCAATACATAACCTACAAGGATTTTCTAACATGTGTTGAAACCAGGAATGGAAATAAGAATCAGCTGTGTGCATGCACATAAAGGGATGCACAGTAAGGTGTTAAATGTCTTCAGGCTTTGGCAGTATTTCTGCTGTACTAGTATACAGCTCAAAGGAAATTAATGCAATCACTTTTTTAATTCCGGGAAATTTGTGAAAATATGTACAATGCGAAATAAAATACGACTAAAAGTATGATAATTTTAAATCTAATCCCTGAAGACCTGATACTAGTATTTAACGATGTCAGAGATCATTTATGGACTATTGCTGGACGATTAGGGGTGACCCTGGACAGTGACCTTACACTAGCCAAGAATAGTGGAGGCTCCACTACGCGATTTTTTAGTAGATTCTCATCTAATGGTATCCTTGTAGTGCCTAAGATATAGGGTGTTGCCATTCCTATATTGTAAACATGAGATTCAAAATTGTAAACATGAGATTTCAGGGGTTATTTCATGGGTGATCTCTGTTGTGTGCCATATTTACAAACTAACCTGCACCTGCATAGACTCTGTGATTGGGTGGGAGTTCAATATATAAACATCAACACAGCAAAACATAAATAACAACATAGCAGTCACATAGATCACAGGGTCTTATAATGTAAAAATCAAACCTGTCTGATATTGAGTTGCAGAGAGACATCAGTGTGAAAGTCTGCAATATTTACAATAGGTCAACTTCATTTAGTAAACAAAAACATCTTTTGACAACAAAAATGTGCCTGAGATCGTACACAAACCCGTTCCTATATATACAAATAGGTCTCTCAACATTCTATTTCTACCTTGAAATGATAACAAACACTACTATTTAGTCTGTGTTATGGCCAAATACCTCTCAGACCTGTCTGTTCTGCCCATTGCTAGGCATAAAATGTTTTTGTTTGCTGTTGCTAGGCAATGTAGATGTCAGACAGAAACGTCAATGGCACCAATAGAATCCACAGGGTCTAATTATGTAGGGTAGGCATGGTCAAATACCCCATAGACCTGTCCATTCTGCCCGTTGTTGGGCATAGAATGTTTTTGTTTGCTATTGTTTGGCAAGGTAGATGTCACACAGAAACATCAACAGCACCAATAGAATCCCCAGGGTCTAATTAGGGGTGGTAGGCATGGTCAAATACCTCCTAGACCTGTCCATTCTGCCCGTTGTTGGGCATAGAATGTTTTTGTTTGCTTTTTCTAGGCAACATAGATGTCGGACAGAAATGCCAACAGCACCAATGGAATCCCCAGGGTCTAATTAGGGGAGTAGATATGGTTAAATACCTCCTAGAACTGTCCATTCTGCCTGTTGTTAGGCATAGAATATTTTTGTTCGCTGTTGCTAGGCAACATAGACATCAGACGGAAAGATCAATGGCACCAATAGAATCCCCAGTGTCTAATTAGGGGAGGTAGGCATGGTCAAATACCTCCTAGACCTGTCCGTTTTACCCGTTGCTGGGCTTAGAATGTTTTTGTTTGCTCTTGCTAGGCAATGTAGACATTGGATAGAAATGTCAATGGCACCAATGGAATCCCAAGGGTCTTATTCTGGGGGGGGTTGGGTACGGTTAACCCTTCTGTGCCCATAATTATTTTGAGAAAATTGATTTTTCAACATACTTTACAAAGTACAGACCTATTCTTCTACTACCTTGACCATAAATGATTTCCCAAGCTTAATTCAAAATGGAAAGGATGTGGCATTGAAAGAGCTGTCTGAAAATGTAATATCAAATGTATATCAGAACAATTCATGTAATGACAGGAAGGTAAAATAGTCTAATAGGTTTATTGATCTGATTTGGATAAATGGCACAAGTTATCATACTTTCCAACATGTTTGTCTACCAAGGGCAATGTAAGATTGTTTTTCTGACATTCAAAATGATAATGTTCTTATGGAAGTAGAAGATAATCAACACCAGAGCCCGAATATTTGGCAAAAATCATGAAAACTTATCACCATTTATTGCAATTTTATCAATATTTATGCGGGGTTTTGTGGATTTTCTCAAATTAATGTGTTTTCGCATATACCCAGAGCGCGCACCTCTGTCTTATTTCAACCCATTGAATGACAAAGGCAGATTTTTACCATTAATTTCCATCATATAGCACAATGATGTATTTGGTACCATTGGAAAGCCCTTTTTATAACGAGTCCACCAGTCTTTGAACTGGTATCCTCCTGTATCATTTTGACATACCGCCATGCTTGTATCTCTATAGAATTAAGAACTGTATATAATGTTTTAAGATGCACATTAATTTGGGAGCTTATGAAGAAAATCTATTAATTAAGTATAACCAGTTGTCCATGAATCTCTTTACCTAGTGTATATTTTTCTTGCCTGTTCAGAATTAACCTGCCCTCAAAGAGGCCCTTACCACTTGGAATGAAGCGATTATAGCTGATCTACAGAATGGTTCAGCACGACATGAGATGTTCTTTCCTGCACCATTTACAAATACCTCGAGGCCCAGTCCTGAGAGGTTTCTGCAGCCTCCCCCATACCCTGGATGTAAACAAGAGTCCACACATCCACCTGCCTACTCAGACCATTGTGTCAACATACCAGATGATGTTTGAGTTTTGACTCCCAAGCTGAGCACACCAGGCTATGTGTTAGGATTCATCCTATTGAATGAATATATCAGGAGGACATTTCATAACAATGTTAATTAGTGTTATTGAGAAATGCCCTACAGACTTTATTGGGCTTTGACCATCCCAGTCAAAAGAACGTTGCAAAATGTTTTAGAACGTTTCCCTTTTTTTTTAAAGTTGTTTATTGGGATAATTACATTTACAAAGTAAGTGCAATTGAAACCTGGTGCCCACGCATTGTGGTAATTATACCAAGCCCCCTTCATATTTCAATTCTGATTAAGACAGTCTTATTATATAAAATTAAACAGTAATGGCCCTATAACTGCAATGTACATCAACAGTATGTCATTAACCCTTTGAGGGCAGAGCAAAAATGGTTGTCCTGGCCATGGGGACGGTCCCTGAAAAAAGTAAAGTTCCTAGAGGACGAGCCTATTTTCAATTCCTATACAAATCCTATATAATGGCCGTCGACTATAGTCGATGCTAGGCCTACCATGGTGTCGACTATAGTCGACACTAGGCCTACCATGGTGTCGACTATAGTTGATGCTAGCCCTCAATGGGTTAACACCGTATCAACAAGATTTCAAAAGATTTGGCGATCTGTTAATGATGAGATGAGATGAGGATGAGAATTATTATTTCATAGCCACACAAATTATTACATGAAACAGTCTGGGTAGTCTTTCTTAATAGAGTTTTTAAACTCAGATAGGGTCTCAATGGTTGTATATTTTGCTTTTAGTTGATTCCACCTGGCACAAACTCTATATAAAGCGCTTCTGATAACAATAGGTTTAAGACTGTGTGGCAATAACAATTTTTCCTTGATGAAAGCGAGCGGGTATGTTTCTATTATCGACCAGTTTTTCACATTTTGACAGGTAAAAGGCATAGAATAAAAGATGTTGATCTCTTCTCTCAGCAAGTTCCATACATTTACTTACGTTTTTAATTTGCTCTGTTGTCATGGTTGGATTTTCTTCCAATTTAACTTTATAAACAACCCTTAATGCCCAATTTTGTAGTAATTGTAATTCTTTTGTTTCTCCCCTATAATCCCTATCCCATACAAAATCACAATAGTCAAAAGTCGGTAATATCATAGTTTTGAAAATGTCCAGAGCAGTGGAATTATCAACAAATTTTCTAATTCTAGCAAGTTGGAAAATTTTATGCCTTATATTCTGTGTACATTTTGTCCTATGATTTACAAATTTTAGTTCTGGGTCAAGTTCAATACCCAAGTACGTGAAACTGTACACTCTCTCTAATTATATAGAGTTTTTAAACATAAATATACTATTTTCGTTATTTGTGCCATTATATAACATCCATTTGGTTTTCTTTTCATTGACAGTAAGTGAATTGTGTAGACACCAGTTGTACACTGCTTTTATGGCATTTTCCATTTCTAGTGGAGTATTTACGGTTATAACTGCATCATCAGCATATAAAGTGGTTTCAAAAGACCCGACAGTGGGGAGGGAGTTAATATAGACTGAGAAAAGCACAGGACCTAAGACTGATCCCTGCGGGACTCCATATTTCAAGTTTTTAGAGGTGGACAGTACATCGTTTGCAATTGTATTTTGTGTTCTGTTATTAAGATAATTTTCAAAGAATTTACAAGTGGCAAAATCAAGACCTAAAGCGGATATTTTTTCTAGTAATTTAGAATGTGAGACAGTATCGAAAGCCTTTTTGTAGTCTAGACAGAGACAATAAGAAGGTTTGTTTAATATAATGTTATTAATAATAGTGGACGTTATAGCTGACTGAGTCGAGTATCCAGCCCTGTATCCATGCTGTGATGGGCAAAGTAAATTACAGTTTTTCATATAAAACTGGAGTCTATTACATGCAATCTTTTCCAAAATTTTTCCTGGTATTTGTAGTAAACTTATAGGCCTAAGGTCATTTACATCAAGAGAGTTTGCTTTTTTATGTAGGGGAATGACAGTCCCAACTTTCCAGACAGTTGGAAATATTGAAGTGCGTAGACACTGATTATATAGTACTAATATTACGTCTGCAATGGCAAGAAAAGCATCTTTGATTATAAATGATTTACAATTCTTTATAGCAGAAGGTTTCTTGATGTTAATTCCTTTTATCATTTTGATCATATCAATATAAGAGTTAGTTAGTTAGTTAGTGTTTTACGGCACGTCAGCTACTGGTGATGGCTATTTGTGCCTAAAGGTTTTATGGAAAAAAGTTTCTACTGTTTAAATTTGACTGTAGTATCCCAGGTTCTTGACATATGCAAGTATTGTATCCGGTCCGCAGGTATCAAATAACTCTTTCAGTGTTGTACATTGATGGTATTGTACCCTGATGGGGCACTGGCTACATTCCACAAGGAAATGTTCCACCGTCAGGTGTTTTTGACACCTGTTGCAAAGCGGTCTGGGTTCTCTCTTCATGAGGTGTGAATGCGTTAGTCTGGTGTGGCCTATTCTTAGTCTGTTCATGACAATTTCTTCTCTTCTGCTCTTGCATTTGGCTTTCTTGGTTGTGCCTATCTTGGGCTGTATTTTGTAGAGTTTATTGTCTCTTTCAGCGTCCCATAACTCTTGCCACTTTTGTTGGATGTATTTCCTGATTTTCCATTTGAGGTCCTCTGATGGTAGAGGCATATCTATTGGAACTTGATTTGTTGCATCCTTGGCAGCAACGTCTGCTAGGTCATTGCCATGGATTCCTTCATGGCCTGGTACCCAAGCATACGCTATCTTCTTTCCAGCTAGAGCAAGACTTTTGTGTCGTTCCAACACTCTTTTCACGAGAGGGTGTGTCCACTTGCTATGCTGCATTGCTGACAGTGATGATTTGGAGTCAGATACAATCAGGTAGTTGTTGCCTTCTGATGTCTCAATGTGATCTTGTGCTAGGTATAATGCATGTAGCTCTGCTGTGTAGATGGAGGCTTCGTCTGGCAGGCGTTCTTTGAAGGCATGAGGTCCTAGAACGGCTGCAGATGCTGTTTTGTCTGCCATATGTGATCCGTCGGTGTAGATTGGTACGTGATCTCTGTAACTATCACGCAGTTCATTGAATGCTGCTTGATATGTGGTGCTAGATGTTACCCCTTTCTTAAGCGCGGTAAGGTCCATTCTGACCTCTGGTTTGTGATATGTCCATGGGGGCATTTCCGGGTACTCTACATTAAGTACATTATCCAGAGACATTCCCGCTTCTTCTAATAGGTGGGATACCCTCACCCGAAGGGGTGCAATGTATTGGTTCTTCTTTGCTTCATATTTTGCCTTGTGCTTGGGGTTTGTCAACAATGCTGCGGCTGGGTTGTTAGGATTTGTGGCAATCCGGATAGCATATTCAAGGGAGAGTTTCTCTCGTCTAAGGGCTAAGGGTAGTTCTCTAGCAGTGACTTGCAAACTCTTAATTCTGGATGTTCTGAATGCTCCCAAACAAATGCGAGATATCATACATGAGGTTAATGTTCAAGATTGGATTTCCATATGGTACATTGGCTACTGGCACCCCTTCTCCAGGTGGTAGGGCTTTTGCTAAGTCTTCACCAATATTTACAAAGAAGCTGTTTATGTACTCAGCGCAAGCATCAGAAGGAACAATTAAATTAGTATTAGTAGTCCGATTCCTAAGTTTAATGAGGGTACTACTGGTTTTATGTGGTAAAAGTTTGTGTATGGCATCCCAGAATTTGGCTGGGTCTGTTTTTCTAAATCTTAAAAATAGTTCAATTTCATGCTTCTGGCTGTGAAAAAGTTCTCGTTTTACTATTAGCTGATAATGTTTGGCAGCAGCCCAGTCACCATTTGATTTAGTGAACCTGGCTTTTCTATAAAGTTTGTCTCGTACCCTCATTAGTTCTAGTATCAGTTGTGTTAGCCATGGTGGTGTGTAATCTGGTATATTCATCCTTTTTATAGGGCATATGCTGTTCAGTTTAGTCAAAATTACATTTATAATCTTATTCCACATTTCATTGACATCATTTAATGCTACTATATCAATCCAGTCATGTTGTGTAAGCATGTTTTTGAACGTTAGGAAATCATATCTTCTATAGGACCTAGCATATACAGTCTTCTTCTTTAATTTGACTTTTTCACATTTTAAAGTCATGAATATGGGGGTATGGTCCAATATGTGTACATCAACTAAGCCAGAATAGGCAATATTATGTACATTTGTATAGATATGATCCAATATGGTCCCTGATACAGGTCTGGTGATATCATTAATGATTTGGAACAGTTTGTTTCCGGTACAAAATTCATTTACAGTAGCATCTTTAACATCCTTTTTAGATAATAAATTAATATTAAAATCTCCCATTAGTATAAGCTTTCTATTTTTTGTTACATTTTTCATAAGGGAGGTTAATTTATTATATATTGCACCTTTATCTTTACTATCAGGTGGTCTATAGCATACAAAGATCTTATATTTTATTACATTAATTTGAACATCTACACATAATATTTCAAAATCATTTTCTATGAAGGAGCAGGTAAGATCAGGAATAGCAATATAGTGGTCTTTTAAATACAGCATAAGGCCACCAGTGTTTTTATCTCTGCTTGGATACCTATCTAGTCTAACGTACTGATAGCCTGGGATGTGTAAATCAGCATCCAGTATTGAAGGTCTTAACCATGATTCTACAATACCAGTGATATCAGAATATGAAATTAACCTAAAAGTGTCAGTCCTTTTACCATATATAGAGCGAGTGTTTGTGCAGAAAATCTTTAGACCCTTTTGTGACTTAATATTATCTAAGACTACCATTTTGATAGCACCTAACAATGTTATATATGTTGTATGAAAGATATGAATGATAAATGTGAAAAATGATCACAGTAGAGGCATATTTAGACTGTATGACTGTCATTGAAAGGGGGGGGGGTCTGGAGCGTGGACAGGTCCTAAAAAATATATACATTGTTAAGTGCATTGCTTTAAAGGTTATGAGAACGTAAAAGGCAAAATTGATAATAACGAGGTTATAATCATGTATCGTTATATAGATAGACTAGTACAAATCAGTTAGGTATTGTTTACTCTTAAGCTAGAGTTCAGTGGGTCAGCTCTACCTGGTATATTTCAATGCTAAGCCAAGCGCGTCCAATGACCCGGGAGCGCTGTAGGTTTAATATGGAACACAGCTATTTTTGGACGTGGCCAGTCATGAGAAAGTTCAGGTAAGTGTTGGTATGATATTAAGAAGTATCAGGCGTGTCCATTGACCTAGTACAAGGTACATTACAGTTATAATAGATGATGAATCTGTTATTATTTGCAGGGTATTAACAAAGCTTATAATCAGTTATATATACATAGTTAAAGACAGTCCCCTCTACAAATTTCATGACAATCATATGATCAATCAGAGGTACATACACCTAGTCCTGTATCAGCATAAAGCTTTTGGGAACAATTAGTATGTCATGTCTAACTGAAGAAATATTAGAACTATTTTTTATTAGGGCTAAACGTGGTAAGCATCCGTTGTAGCTTGTTCGACCCCTGACTTTTTTCAATTTTTTCTTTATCAGAGTGTTTTTTGGATTTATCCTGTTGTCTGGTACTTGACCTCCTGTTGGTTGACATAATAGGATTCTGTGCAGTGGCTGAGTATGTGGTTGTGGTAGTTGCCCTTGGAGGGGGGGGGGAACTATGAGCAGCCTGTAGTTCCTCCATGGTTATAGTTTGCTTGGTGCTGACTGGAGTCGTTCTATCAGTAATGTTCACCGTAGGTGCTGTGGTGCCTTCTGGTGAGGGGTTGCTTGTTGTAGCTTGTACTGGAGGGGTATGTGGATTTGTCATCTTTGCAGTCGTAGACGGGGCAGCCGTATCATGGGCAGCTGTAGTATGGGCAGCAGTTGTAGTCTGTACTGTCTCCTGTGTCCATTGTACTGGAGGGATAGAGGTTGTGGTTGAGGTGGGAGTTGGTATAGTAGGAGCTGGGATTACTGGTGCTGTGGCAGCCTGTTGTTTATTATCTGGGTTGGGTTGGTTTCCTCCATCACTTTTTTGGCTAGGTCGGGATATTTCTCACATAGGATTCGCCTGACCTCCATGAGGATTATACCATCCTTGTTTTTACCAGAGTACGATCCATTTTTCAATGTTTTTGAGTTTATCGATGTATCAGTTCCCCAATGGGGGGATGCAACACATTCCAGTAGCTTCCTATGCCCAGTACCTAGTAATATTTTTAGAAGATTTTTGTCCTGCTCATATTTTAAGATGTTCAAAGCTTGGAGCTCATCTTCATCAATATTACGCCATCCCTCACATTCGAATTTTGCAATTTTCTTGGCATCCAAAGGCGTTTTCACCATAAACCAGAATAAGAATGAGGTTTACCTCCTTTATTATCTTCGCAACACCTTTTTCAATCTGCCTACCAAATACAGTACTACATACATGTCCCATTACAAACATTGTAATGCCAATAAGTGTGAAAATCCATCCTCCAGACCATAACTGTTGGCACTATAATTATAAGGAAAAGAAGATATCGTTAAGGGCCTAAACCCATTAGACGATTGTAAAACTGACCGATTATTAGGATACACATCAAAATCGGTTGCAGAATCGGCCATTGTGGGGTTTTAGATGAACAAACATGGTGACAAATGGTACAAATCGGGTGGAAATAATTGCTATTACCAAATGATTCCACAAAAGTAATGGTACAGCATTGAAGACATTGGTAGATTCCAATACATTACCTACAAGGATTTTCTAACATGTGTTGAAATCAGGAATGGAAATAAGAATCAGCTGTGTGCATGCACGTAAAGGGATGCACAGTAAGGTGTTAAATGTCTTCAGGCTTTGGCAGTATTTCTGCTGTACTAGTATACAGCTCAAAGGAAATTAATGCAATCACTTTTTTAATTCCGGGAAATTTGTGAAAATATGTACAACGTGAAATAAAATACGACTAAAAGTATGATAATTTTAAATCTAATCCCTGAAGACCTGATACTAGTATTGAACCATGTCAGAGATCATTTATGGACTATTGCTGGCCGATTTGGGGTGACCCTGGACAGTGACCTTACACTAGCCAAGAATAGTGGAGGCTCCACTACGCGATTTTTTAGTAGATTCTCATCTAATGGTATCCTTGTAGTGCCTAAGATATAGGGTGTTGCCATTCCTATATTGTAAACATGAGATTCAAAATTGTAAACATGAGATTTCAGGGGTTATTTCATGGGTGATCTCTGTTGTGTGCCATATTTACAAACTAACCTGCACCTGCATAGACTCTGTGATTGGGTGGGAGTTCAATATATAAACATCAACACAGCAAAACATAAATAACAACATAGCAGTCACACAGATCACAGGGTCTTATAATGTAAAAATCAAACCTGTCTGATATTGAGTTGCAGAGAGACATCAGTGTGAAAGTCTGCAATATTTACAATAGGTCAACTTCATTTAGTAAACAAAAACATCTTTTGACAACAAAAATGTGCCTGAGATCGTACACAACCCCGTTCCTATATATACAAATAGGTCTCTCAACATTCTATTTCTACCTTGAAATGATAACAAACACTACTATTTAGTCTGTGTTTGTGTCCCATTTTGTGAGAATAGCTCAGATTCTCTGCAAAAATCACGTAGTGGAGCCTCACCTTATGTAGGCTAGCTGAGGCACATTCTAAAGTAGCTTCAAAAACATTTAAATTAGCAAAGATACGGTATATTATCTCTGAGAAGGTAGCCATAACCATATACAAGCAAGCAATACTAACGCATTTTGATTATTGTTGTCTCTTAGCAGTCTCCACGAGAAAGAGCTGTGAAGATGAATTTCAAAATCTCCATAACCAAGCTCTCAGAGTAAGTTTCAGGCTCAAGATCAGGGTATATGTGTCAATGATCTACATGACCGAGCTGAAAACCCCAAAATCCACAGATGTAAGGGATTATTTGTGAGATTAATGAGGAGGAAATCTATAACCCCCCCCCCAGAAGCAAGATTGCGTGCCACAAGATCAGGCAGTAAATTTAAGATTCCATCACGCTTTTCTAGATCCACAACGTACAATAAATCTCATAATAGTAAGAGGTATAACACTATGGGTTCAACTTTCAGCAAAGGTGCAAAGTCCACTTCCAAAGATATTTTCAAAGGTGATGTTAAGAAAATATATGGAACCTCCAAAAAGGGGAAACGTAAGGCCTACTATGCTAGGCAGAAAAAATAGGCCTTGAAAGTGATAATTTATTAAATAGCATCTGTATACATTCACTAATACCTATCTTATTAAGGATGTAAAAGATAACTACCGTAGTGCATGAGAAGGCAACAAGTAGCAAACTATAAGGCTGTTAAACACTTTATTGAAGCATAACATTTTCTACGAAAAGATTGCCACTGTTATGAATGAGCAGGAATAACCAGTTCTTGCTTTGTGATATTCCATGTGTATATATTGTTTGTTTGAGATGTTCAACATTAAAATTGTTCGTTCTGTATAAAATTGTGCGCTGATATATATCATCATCAGTTTAATATGATTTATATTGTATCTTAAAAAATTTTGAGAGAGATACTATAAACAATTTAAAAGAAATATATATACAGCAGCTCAGGTATATCTTTGGCAGTGGTTCATACTTAAAAAAAAAACACTCGGCATGGGTGGGATTAGAACCAGCGATCTTCTGATCGTAAGTCCTACATGCTATCCATGAGGCCTCGGAGCCAGATGCTGATGGTGGTTTAGATGAGTCTTTTGTCTAGGGCCCTATATATATACATATATATATATATATATATATATATATATATATATATATATATATATATACATTTGTATTTCAGTGAATGCAGAATGCATTCTGATGACTTTTGTTGCATCCCAAAGATTATGGATGCACTCATTGACTTTAGGGCCTAGATAAAAGCACTTGGCTTTGCCTCATGCTTATATCTGGCCATAAAGTCAACTTGTTAATCCATATAATCATCATATATATATTTCATTACTTATAACGTTCCCGACAGTAGAGAAGGTAAGACAAAGCACATGTGGTTCCAAACACTGGGCTGTTGGTGATCAAACATACAGAAAACTCCCATGCATAAGCTGTGCACGCGTATAAGCCACACCCTGACTTTGGGCTTGCTAGAAATGTTGTAGAATATGGTAAAACATAATGCTGCGTACAAATACTGCTATATTAATATTACATATTTATGGTCCCCTACCCTGTGAGTACCCTTATAAGCATTGACACAGACTGGCAAGGTATCTACTACAAACCCCAGTATTATGAAACATTTTTCACGCTTTGCAATCTTGTTTTACCATTGACTAATAAATCATTTTTAGAATGACTGTTCACAGGTTTCAACGATTATCAAAATTAGGTTGGATGAATATATATTCGCTTCAAAAAACTTTTCTGAATGTTTAGATTATGTCCATATTCAAATGCCTCTTATGTAAACCATTTTCTGCTGGCAGGGTATTTGCTAAGCACCACTTAGAATTGAATAGACATGTTTCACTCTCTGGATGATATGTGGGTAGTTCTTGTTCAAACTGACATTCATAGGTGAGATATCTTCAGACTCTATCTTTCGATTTGGTGGGCAGGAAAACTCTTGGTCCCTAATATGAAAAATAGCAGCAATGTTCCTGTGTAATGTTGGACCTTGCAGAAAAGGCTGAAGAGTCAGTGCAATATCATGCACTGTAAGGGTAAAAACATACCTTGGCCTTATCAGTACTTTACATTCAGGAATAATGCAAAATTTGTCCTTTCCTGAATGTGCAGTCGGGATCAGATTATAATCAGTGTTAGTTTTGCTTGTGAAAAGATGCTGTATTGTGAGAGGGAGATATGTGCTAACCCTGTGTAGGGAAACACCTGCGGTGTACTTTGTGAATAAGTCAGGTTTGATTTCATTGAGTAGCTGCTGGTAGGATGTGTGCTGTATAGGATACAAGACCTCATCCAGGTCTAGAAACATAAGGTGCTCCACCTGCTCTCTATGGCGGTATGCACAGTCCATGTTCTGTAGCACTTGAGCATAGTAAAACAATGAGCTAACATCCTTAGGAATAGTCCAGTTGTAAATCTGTAGGACACCCTTCTTCACATAATACTGCAGCACCTTCAGTACATCAGCATCAACATCACTATGCCCGTAAAGATAGACAACACCTGCTCCAAAGTAAAGCAAAGTCTCAAAGTAGTTGATGATTTTGGGAATCTGTTTGGTGGTGAGGTTGAACATGTGATTGAGGCAAACTCCCAGGGAAGTTTTGGATTTGAACTGAGCATCACTTGAAAGTATAGGTAGAAGATTAGAGGGCTTGAGGCAGGGGTATGATGTGACAGAAACATGTGTTAGATTCTCACACTCTGGGGGAAAATGGCAATGAAGGATGTATTGGTTCCAGATGCATCTCTTCTCTGCTGGAGTAAAGAAGTAGAGGAACTCCGGGGAGCCTTTTACAGTTATGTAGACACCATTGCAGACTATGTGGCAGTACAGATCAGGTGTTGTTAGTGGAATGATGTACAAAACTCGCACATCTGGTGAAGGCTTGACTCTTCTGCTGATGAAAGCAGATACAATATACCCACCTGTAAAATCAATTGGCTGAAACTGTCCAATTTCCACTTCTGGTAATCCAAGAACATCAGCATGATATTCCTTAGCACCTGTTTCATGAATTTGACTGTGTTTTAAACAATATCCAATCCTCTTGAGTTCAGTTTCAATCAGACTGTGCTTGTGTTTCCAGTTTTTAATGTATAAACAATCATTTCCAGGAAAATATCCAGTTAGATTGACCCAGGATATCCACTCTGGTTCTATATCAGGCCACCATAGTGTTGAACATGCCACGGGTGTTCTACGCACAAAGTGCAGGTGAGGTCGCCCAAGCCTATTACTCATGATGTATACGGCACACATGATGATGATGTTCACTAATATCACAGAGTAGAACACCTTTTGTAAAGATGGCAGGGGCATTATATTCTGCAAGTAAAGATTAGCAAAGATAACATTTCAAGTATCAACATTATCATATTATAATTTCAGGAAAGAGTAAAATCCAATATGTACACCAAACATTGTCTGACCTCCCATAGTACACATATGGTTTCAAGGAGGATTTAATCTGAGCCCTGCCGAAGTGGTGTCCATGGAATCCACCAATGTGCCTGGCTTGGTACTATGATAGGTGATAGCCTAGCATAAGCATAATCTATAAGCATAATCTATAAGGCTACAATAATAGGGCATAATTCCATCACCATGGTTACTATCGAGGGGGAGGCAATGCCCAGCAGGGGTTAATAGCAGAGAGATGCCATCTCAGTGTGTTGGTCCTCTGACCAACACCATGAACATTGGTCCACTATTTTCAATGGGAGTTGCACTGCCAACTTTATGATGGAACCAGTGGCGGCCGAGCAGTGAGAGATGTGGGAGATGCATCCCCCCCTACCTTTTCAGGATGGCCCTATAGATTATATCATATGGAAAATAACCCAAAATCACATTCCCCTCACTTGTTTTGCTGCTCTGCTCCCTACGAGGGGTAATGTCCAGGAAGTTACTGGTAGGAGGTATAGTGTCCATCGAGCTAGTGGCGGGGAGTAATGTCCAGGGATTTACTACTGGAAAGGGGGGTTTCCATGGTAGTACTGGCAGGAAGATGAGGCGTAATATCTGGGAGTAATGTCCAGGGATGGGCAGGGGCCTAATTGCAGTCACATAATGCCTTTGGAGTTAATAGCAGTGGATAAAGTCAAAGGGTAACATGAGCTAGTATTGCTCTAGAAATTCAGTATATGTGACACGATCTGCAAAAAGGGGCTTGGTGCAGAGGGTTTTAAGACCCCTTGTGCCAGTACATGTCACATATTGAAAAAGGAGAAATAGTGATCATGAACAAATCAAGTATTACCCACCAATTTTTCCCGTTTTGTAGAGGTTATCCTGTTTGTACTTCTGTACCGGTTTGTACATGTATAGACTAGGGGTTTTCGTGAAACTGTATGTATGGGTCTGGACCACTAAATTTGACATGGTGACATCGCCATTCTTTAAAATTGACATGTGACATGGGCCTTAGTGACATGAGGCAAAAAATTGGTGACATGACATAGGTGCTTTCTTAAATTTGACATGCGACATGATAGATTCTTAGAGGTGACATGGGCCATGGCGATTTAAGTGACATGTGACATGGCCATTTCTTAAAATCAACATAAGACATGGAGGACCCCCAATCCAGAGCCCGTGTGGGACAAAGTATATGTGTCAACTTTATAGTCACCCTGCTGCACTAGATAGGCCACTCTCCATGCACTATTGAACAGCAGCCCCACATCCATAGAATCTAGACAGTAAATATATATACTCTTACCTAGCTCCCATGACCTATCATACTACCACGGTGATTTATACTAATAAGGTGCTACATGGGTCTAGAGGTCCATTTACTACAAAACACAGACATGGTACATATTCTCCTCAAATAGTTAATACCAGTCTCTGGATAGCAAATTAAGTATCAATGGAAAGCTTGCAAATATGAGCATATGATAGAATTTACAATTCCTTGTGTATTGCAGTTGGTGGTCTAATTATGGTTGTGTGATGCATAGTAAGTACTAAGGGAGTTGTCATTATTTATCAATATGGGGGTGGAGGGTTTATTGCATGGACGCACTAAAATTTGTTATGCCCCCCATTGACAATGATTTTTTTTGTTTAGTTGGATAATTGAAACCATTCTCACTGGAAATGCACTCTATGTTAAATGGTTATGTATATAGAGGACATCTGGTGGCAAATTCAAGAACTAATACCAGCATGTCTGGGTCCAGCTGCATGGCCAGGGAAATTCCATAATGCAAATATACTACCAAATATGACAATCTTCAATGATACATCTACCTCAAAAACACTTTGGGCATTGTGTTGGCTGCATTTAATGGGCTTGCCATTGTGTAAGAAGGAAGACATTTATCCCATCTGGCTTACTTTGAGTTCTTCTGTCATCACCTATAATGACCCCCTGATGACCTTAAGCTATAGTTTTGAGTATTGTCAACCTGAGGACCTAAAGTCGTCACTATTGACGAGTTTTGGATCCCATAGGTTTTCAGTGTGAGTATTATTGTTCCATTAGAGAGGGAAGTGTATCAGCAGGGAATTTCGAAATGATATCTATAGCTATAGTTTTGAAATGCCCTCCTGAAACCAGTATGTCCTTCATTGTCATTTTACCCCAATCTGGGAGAGCCTTATACATGTTTCTTTGACATCATATCCATGCATCAACCATTCAAAATTGTACCTATAGTTACAAGAGATGTTCAGTTTAAACCCCCCCCCCCAGTTCTCCTGTGAGTTTGCCTCAACCATGTACGACCTCACCATGGCCGAAACATTGATCACCATTATATAAAGTATCATATTGTAACAGTATCGATTTGGGTTGCTCTTAGGCTTGCTTAGTAACTATAAGCAACACACAACCCGAGAGGTTTGGGTTGGGCAAAGCCCTTAACATTCCATCTGCTCGGATGGCCTTTATTGATTCCTGAGAAGGTCTAGTAACGTGTCTGGACTGGGTCCAGTCCTCTTCTGCCGGTCGTCCGGCTCCTTAGTAGGACCTGGATGGGAGGTGTGGTGCTGCCCCCTCTTGTACTAAACGGGTATCACAAAGCAACACCTGGTTGGCATAGAAGGAACAAGCAACACACGAGCACATCTCTCGGATGATCTGCACTAGTATATATATAACGATGCCGGCCCCTACACCACCCCCCCCTAGACTTTACCTAGGGTAGGTGTTACAATAGACTATTTTAAACCTTTGTATAATATATAACAACTATTTACAAAGGTAAGTCTAAGATATAGTAGTTAAAGAACTAATATAACAATAGAGGGGCATTATAAATATTATGTACATAGATAGGCATAGTCACATATAACCCGAAGTATATAAGTATAACCAGATACCTGGAGGGCGTTGAGCTCCAGCAGAGAAACCAGGTGGTGGCGGTGGTGGTACAGCCTGGCTGACCTCACGCGACGTTTGGTAGACAGGCATATCCAGCACCGAGACTTGCTGCCCGGACTGGCAACGATCAGCAGGGTTGGCCGGTCTGGACTGATCCTTAGAGCCTGCGGGGCTTACAGATCGGTCTGAACGGGTTCGTTTCTGGGGTGTGGCTGGGGTTTGCACCCCGGCAGTTCCCTTCAAATGAGCCTGCGTCTCCTTCTGCCTCTTGTCGTCACCTCTCCACTTTTCAGCTTCGCTTGCCCTTTGGTCCGAAGCTGAAACTTTGAACCCGACGGGTTCACGGCGAAATAAGTGGTCATGTTACCACTCTTCCAGGTGCAGAGTTTCCTCACCTGGTTTGCCGGGAGTTTGGCCGAGTTTGCAAGCAGCTCGTTGAAGCACTTGACCGCACGCTTTCGGGTCTTCTCCAGGCCAGTTCCATGGGCCTTTTCTAAATGCAAGGCCATGTCTTTGCGCCTGTTGGTCACGAAGGTGCCATCACACAAACTGCTGGGTCTATCACCAGGGATATACCTCAGCAAGGGCTTGTGGTGCATATGGTGGGGAGGTTCCTGGGAGGTTCCTACTCCCTCTGCTGCTTTTTCAGTGGGTGTAGAACTTCCTGACGCCTTCCATGCTCTTCTGTAACTCCAAGATGGCAGTGTGTGTGGGCTTGGTTGCCGCGAGGCGGGGAACGAGCATGCGGAGACGACCTGCCGTCCCAGGCTGTTCCCTTTTCCTCCCTCCATCCGCTTTCATTACTGCAGCACCGCGGTGGGGATAAGGCCGGGACCGGGGATTTTTGTTATTTGGTGACATCTATGCTCAATGTGCTACATACTTTGTACTATGCTAACATATGTTGACTAATCACTGACAAAAAGTGCATTATTAGACATATTTTGACTAATTGCTGACAAATAGTGTAAGTTCAAAACACATCTTTTACAGTGTAGGGAGGGGGGTCATGGTCATGGAGAGAGCACCAGTGTAAATTCAACACACATTTTTTACAGTGTAGGAAGGGGGGTCATGGAGAGAAGCACCAGTGTAAGTTCAACACACATTTTTACAGTGTAGGGAGGGGGGAACATGGTCATGGAGGGAAGCACCAGTGTAAGTTCAATACACATTTTTTATAGTGTAGGGAGGGGGTCATGGTGGTGGAGAGAAGCACCAGTGTAAGTTCAACACACATGTTTTTACAGTGTAGATAGGGGGGTCATGATCATGGAGAGAAGCACTAGTGTAAGTTCAACACACATTTATAACAGTGTAGGTAGGGGGGTTATAGTCATGGAGAGAAGCACCAGTGTAAGTTCAACACACATTTTTTACAGTGTAGAAAGGGGGGGTCATGGTCATGGAGAGAAGCACCAGCGTAAGTTCAACACACATTTTTTACAGTGTAGGGAGTGGGCTCATGGTCATGGAGAAAAGCATTAGTGTAAGTTCAACACACATTTTTTACAGTGTTGGGACGGGGGTCATGGTCATGCAATACATGTACCATAAAAAAACACAGATTAAAACACAAATTAAAACACAGAATACCGTCAACATTTTTAATTAAACACAATAGAACGGAGAAGTGAAAAGGCCTCCTGTGGAGTTTGCTGAAGCTTAATCAAGAACGAATAGAAACATGTGCTTATTGGTTTCCCGTCATCCCGGAAGTCCTTGTATTTCTGTAAAAATTGTGTGACTTACAATGGGTTACAACTGCGTACATAGACGGCGCCACTGCACGTACTTTCCCGCGTATGCGAACACGACATCCCTCCCCTTGTTATTTGTCAAAACCATACATGAGATAAAACAGTTTTACTGTTTGATATGAATAAACATGATATGATAATGAAACCACTTAGTGTTGAGTATCTTTGATCAGATATATAACCTGAAATATGAAATACACTTTTAACTCAAATTCACTTTGTCAGTTCTCTCAATGTTCAATATGATCAGATAACCACAAGTCACTTGTCACAAATATAGTATAGTTTCTCACTAAGTCACAAAATCAGTCATCCAGTTTGGAGTGCGTCTCTCACGTATGGGTCTCGGAGATTGTGGAGGCACAACTTTGGAAACAATGGGGTTTGGTGTGTTAACAGATAACTCTGTTGGTACATGAGTAGATACAGGACTAGCTTTCATAGGACTAGTAGGCACAGAAGTTGGTTCAGGTGGAATAAACCTTTTCATGTGTGCAGTATTTCTCATACGGGCAGGTCCACCTGGACTCTGCACTACTACTGCATTTCCTCTTTTCTCAATAATCTCATGGGGAGTTGGATTAAATGGTGGAGTAATTTTGTCGGTTTTGTGAAGTTCTTTCACTAGCACTTTGTCTCCAACTTCAAGATCACTGTCTTTAGCTAGATTTCGGGTGTCAGCATACTCCTTCCCCTTTAGCTTTCTAAGAGTGTCTCGCTCCTTCATAGCATCAAGTCCATCTTGTAGATGTAGATCAGAATCAGTCATTTTTACTTCAGGTAACTTGGTTCTGAGCTTTCTTCCATACATGAGCTCAGCAGGGCTAATGTTAGTCACTGTATGCGGAGTGGATCGGTAATGGAACAAGAACTCTTTGAGATTCTCGACCCAGTCTTCCTTTTCCACTCGGGCAATTCGGATGATTTTTAGAAGTGTGGAATTTAGCCTCTCGACTTCTCCATTACTCTGTGGCCAATATGGAACACCTTTTAGATGTTCGATGTTGCGCTCTGACAGAAACTCTTCAAACTCTGTCGACGCGAACGGTTGTCCATTATCACTTCGCAGTGTCTCAGGGTATCCATGATTGAAGAACATGTGATCTAGACACTTTTTCACATTTTCAGCTGTAGTCTTCTTGAGACACACTACCTCAGGCCAGCGCGAGAAGTAGTCTACGACAACAAGTAGGTGGTATTCGCCTGGAATATCTAGTAAATCAACAGCAATGTCAACCCAAGGACCGGTCTGGAGTTCTGTTGACTTTATCGGTTCAGGTCTCATACCTCTTCCAACTATCTGACATGGACCGCAGGACTTGACATATTTCTCCACTCGTGAGTCCATACCAGGCCACCAACACTTCTCTCTGAGTCTACTTTTGGTGCGCACAATGCCTTGATGTCCTTCATGCGCCAATTCGACCGTGCGGGCCCACAATGCTTCAGTTAACACGATTCGGTTACCTCGCATAACTACTTGGCCTGCTATCCATAGGTCATTTTGCAGAGCTTTATATATAGTACCGTTGAGCTTTGTCCAGTCTCCGGACTGAATCGCTTCTCTCACTAACTTTAGTGTTTCATCATCTTCTGACAGTTTCTCAACATCTTTTGGCACAAGTGCGACAGGTACAGCATCTCGCACTACAGAATATGCATAGTCACTAGTTGAGATTCCAGATCTGTTGTCACTTACAGTACTGTCAGGTATTGGCAGTCTACTCAATACATGGGCTTTGTTTTCCTTGCCAGGAATATGTGTTATACGGTACTTGTACTGCTGTAGATATAATATCCATCGCTCAATCCTTGCAGATGGAGGCTTTGAATTTGGGCTCAAGACTGACACTAGGGGCTTATGATCGGTTTGCACTTCAAAGTCAATTCCAATCAGATACAGATAAAACTTCCTACACGCCCAATACACGCCTAGTGCTTCTCGTTCAAACTGAGAATAACGTCTCTCTACGCTGGTTAGCTTCCGGCTAGCGTAGTATACAGGCCGGTACGTGCCGTCTTCCTGTTTCTGTTCTAGGATAGCACCTAAACCCACTTGTGATGCATCAGTAGTAATGCGGGTTGGTGCGCCCGGTGTGAAATACGCCATCACTGGGGCTCTTGTAAGGCACTCTTTAACCTCTGCTGCTGTCAGATAAATGTCGAAATCGGACTTCCATTGGGTCCATCTTTGATTCAGGGTCTCAGGTTCACCCACTATGTCAAACTGTGGAATTGGACACATGCCACTAGTAGTACCCATAGCAAACTCCATGATTGAGATAGTCGCACAAAATTTAATTTGACAGGTGTAGACAGCAGATTGAACTTCTCAGGGCAACAGATTTAACTTGGCAGGGTAGCAGATTAAACTAGGCACAAATTGAATTTTAGCCAGGCCAGACTTCCAGAGTGTTCTACTTTGGGCAGTTCAGTTTTCACTTTGACAAACCTCAGATTTGCATTCCAATTAAACTGGGCATCAGATTAAACACTGTCTGATTCAACAGTTGTGTTGCAGATTCGATGATCCTATCCTTTCGTCACCAAATGTGGAGTTTGCTGAAGATTAATCAAGAACGAATAGAAACATGTGCTTATTGGTTTCCCGTTGTCCCGGAAGTCCTTGTATTTCTGTAAAAGTTGTGTGACTTACAATGGGTTACAACCGCGTACATAGACGGCGCCACTGCGCGTACTTTCCCGCGTATGCTAACACGACACCTCCTCACTTAACTCCATAGATTCAGTCCGGAGTACTTCAGGTACATGTGGAAGCTATCTGATAGCTATCAGTGATGACATGCTGGAAACCAGCTCAAGAAATGGCTGCATCCATTGGACATCTACCATTATCATTATATAGGGGAACAAGGGCTTGGAGAGGTGGAGGCAGCCACGGCTGCAATGTGTCTATGTAGCTACCTGGGGGAGGGGCTGAGCTAGGCAAGTGTGTCAGGCAGATTGTTGTGGTGGGTCCAGGCTGCGGCCCCTGGACAGCCGACGTGTCCTACTAACCCTGTAAGGATCACAGTGTGAATCAATGCATCATAAACCCTAGGCCAAGAAAAATAAAAGGTGTGTTTCCAGTAACATAGCTCAAAGAGCTAGGGTCGGTAGGTCGGATTTTTCTTCTTTTTTTCTTACATTTATATAGGAAATGCTAGGGCACATATCAATGGATGTATCAAACTCTTTGATTTCATTGTAAAATCAAGATGGGAAAATGCCAACTGTGAGAGAGGGGAAGAATACAAAAAGGATAAAGGAAAGATCCTCAAAAACTAATGAAAGATTTCTTTAAAATATGAAAAAATAATAATACAAAATTCTTCAAAATCACAAAAAAAAGTGTAAAGTGTTTTTCCCCCTGTTTTGCTAGGGTCAGTCGGGTTACTGGAAACAAACCTTTTTTTTTTTATTTGGCCCTATGTACAACCCTATGCATACCCCTATAGAAACAGACACCAGTGCATTAAAGGGTTAACATGGGTTTTCACGGCTATATCCAGGATGAGTAGACTTGCTTTGTCCTACACTAGTGGCCAATATTAAAAGGAAAGGCCGGTTCCTGTGTAATACTATGATTAAAATAGGGCAATATTTGGCTACACTAGAGACCTGGTCATGGTCAAGTCTACACTAGAAGGGCGATCTAACATCGGGGAACATGGTTGATGTAACCCTTCTATGGTCTGTCAAAGACCATAGAATAATAAGCATATAGATTCTACAAAGGAGCAATAGCACATATCTATGTATATTGAAAAGTACCAGGACACTGCATAATTATGCTAATTATGCAAATAATATGCACGGATATGGAGTGTTTGGTATGAATCTGGGGTGTTTGCTCCCCCTAAAAAGTTTGTTTCGAAAAAGAATAAGTGAAATAAATTTTTTAACTATGGGGGTTTTCGTCACTTTCTGCAGACGGTCCCTGTGTGCGCGAACAACGTTGTACCTATCTAAAGGCTCTATTTGCGGTGATGACTGGCCAAAAACCTAACCATTTTAGGGAGGAAAAGGTCTAAAAAAGTTTTTTTGGGAGGGGGTATGGAGTGGGAGGAACGAGGGACTGCGGGGGTGGGGTGTGGGTGGCAGGAAAACCTCATATAGGAGTTGTCCTATAGTGTGATCTATAACTTAAGGGTAGCTCGAGCTCAACTCAGATTTCACTTTACACTAATGGTAAGAAAACTAGAAAGCAAAAATCTTTTGAAAGGCAGGACTCCCCCCAGAAACAATACTATGAAAACAGTGTAAACCAAACATGTCAAATGCAATGAGACGTACTACAAGTCCGAATATAAAAAAAATAGAATGATTTCGATTAGTTAGCATATGAATTCTACAAAGGAGCAATAGAACATATCTATGTATATTGATTGAAAAGTACCAGGACAATGATATGTGCGGATATTGAGTGTCCAGTATGAATCTGTGGGTGGTTCGTCCCCCTAAAATATTTGTTTTAAAAAAGAATAAGCGAAATAAATCTTTTAACTAGACGCTTTTACACCCCCAGCCATTCCACCTGTGCCCTTACTACGGTGTGGATGCGCACTACCTTCGGCTAAAAGCTATCTATTTTGCGCTCAACCGGCGAAAAAAGGCTATGTTTATGTCAGAAAGAGGTCGAAAAAGGGTTTTCTGAGGGGGGGGACATGCCAGTGCAGGACTGGCAAAAAGGGAATGGGGGGTAGTCGAAAACCTCATATATGAGTTGTCCCATAGTGTGACCTATGACTTAAGGGTATCTCGTGCTGGCGATCATCGTGGTTAAATTTATTTGCCTATACAGAACACAGCAGACGTAGAGGCAGACCACGGAATGTATAGGGGTCTATAAATAGCATTAAACCATAGAGGTTTACCTCTTTGTATAGATCCGTGGTCCACTCAGTGCTTTCTTATGGGCGTGTAGAGGCCAAGGCAAAGTCTATGGGCAAGGTGTCCCCTCCAATGACCACTGGAACCAAGGTTTAGTGGTCCATTATCGCTGGATCTACAAGGGGGGCACAAAGAACTCTCATTTGATAAATTACTCCCCCCCCCCAACCCGAGGGGTCATAGCTGCACTTAGCGTTTTGAAAAATCATTGTGCATAACAAAAATTCCTTTTAATCAACCTAAATCTTCTCACACTATGTGCGCCTCATATGTAAGGTAAACCTTATGCGTGAGGTGTTACAGTAGGTGATGAAGGGCTTTCCCTATGATTTAATAAGGAAGCTCTCCTTCTCCACATGAAATAGAGATGTCCGTCTTTCGTTGATTATATACTATTTTATTGTACACACATTCCGCTCGTAGATTACACTATGGGGCCACGTACATGTGATCCATGCATCCTGATACAGTAGTACATACAGGCTGTACTATGTTCCTTTCTTAACTTAACGCTTTAAATACCATTCTTTGTTCCTAGATTGTTTAACCCATTACAGGCCGGGGGTGCATTAATGCATCATGCCACTGATTAATGAAGGTAGCCCTGGTGAGTTACTCGTCAGGGCTACAAGCATACACCATACCAATCCCACAGGGTCGCTACACTCACAACGGGTCGGTATAAAGTGCTGGCTAGCAGACTCGCCAGTGCTTCACTGGTGCATCATGACGATTAATAGACATGAGCATTCCTGCGTTAGCGGTCCTTGAAGGATGTTAACTATTTTTTTTTTCATCAAGGTGAGAGCCCGTCATGTGTTTAATTCTCAAACTCCTTATGGCCACATAAGATCGTGAGAACCCAGATATTTTCCTACAAAAAATTATTCTATACTTGAATTGAACCATCTAAGTGCCATTAAATTATTAACGCATCATGCCGACCCTTCAGGGTACCTAGATCAATCTGCTAGGGTCATGATGCATTAATGCATTAGCATCCCTTAAAGAGTTAAAAGAACAAACTTGCTTCCAAGCGGAATTCAACAAATCCTAAATTATATGAATGTTACAATAAGCTCTCGTTTTGGTGAACAAATTCCCTTTGAACATTCTAAAACTAAGCATGATTATGATAATTCAATTTACAAATTGTTCTAGTTCTTTGGATGTTGGATAGATAGAATGTGTCACACATTCTTGGTATACATCGGACAAGGCAGTGTCAGTGCTATAGATACAGCTGCCCACTTCATAAATAAACCCTTTAAAGGCCGCTGATGCAGGAGTGCATCATGCCCATTAGTCGCCATGATGCACCAATGAAGTGCTGGCGAAAATGCTCGCCAGCACTTCATTGAAGCATCATACCGACCCTCCGGGTGTGATACATATACTCCCGGAGGGTCGGTATGATGCACCAATGAAGTGCTGGCGAGCAGTCTCGCCAGCACTTCATTGGTGCATCATGCCGACCAATGGGCATGATGCACTCCTACACTGGCAGCCCTTCAAGGGATTAATCGTGCAATGTAGATATACACATGTGCATTACACGCATAGGATAAATATATATGACATGATGGCATTGTAGAAATCTATCAAAGCCGATTATTATATCAACAGGTTTTTAAAACATTTCGATGAGATGATTTTGATATTTTCTTCATGATCAGCTCTACTCCACTCCCTAAATTTATGAGCACTTTTTCTACAAAAAGTCAACCCTTTAAAGGGCTCATGTTGCCTCCAGGGACGTGTTATTGCATCAATGCAGTACTTACCAGCACTGCATTGGTGTATCATGCTGACCCTTTGAGACTGTATCAACCACACAGGGTTGACCAACATGATGCATGAATGCATTCATTTATGCATCATGACAATCAATGAGCCATGATGCACTACAAAGCACTAAAGAGTTTTAACACAATGCCGGCTTATGAATCATATACTCTAACTTCAATTTTTTTTGTCTAACCAAAGTATTTTATGATCTACATGTTAACTAACTATACCATTTATTCTTCTACTTGTCTTAGCTAACGGTCATGATTGACTCAAAAAGCACACGAGATAAAACTATATTCAGGATTTTTAAAAGCATTCACTAAAAACCGATTGGGTTGACGGGATGATACAATGAGTATTATGAGAATACCATAAAACCTTGTATATAAGCCGCATCCCGCCCCCAGACTTAGACGCCTTATGTATAAGCCCCACCAAGGCTTTTCTATAAGTCTATCCAGGTTCGCTTCACTCACAAGCCTCTGTGCCTTATATGCGAGGTTTTATGGTACCAACTAATGTGTTCATGCGCTGTTAGTGGTGGACGGGAAGATCGCGCCCTGATATCGTAAAGATAATACACAATTACAATCATATACTTCATATACAAGAACCTACATATTATATCTACATGTACATAATCACTACTTTGTATTTGAGCTGTTTGCACTGCTGTGTGAATATAAAGAAACACTTGTGATCAACGATTTCCCAACCAGCCTCGCGCTTTGTGTTTCTCCATTGACGACATATTTACAGATCATCCAAAATAAAATTAGTACAAATCAATGAATAAATAAAATGTTGGATATGCACAAAAGTATCATGGAACAAGAAATGCTTAAATATAATTCTGTGAGCAAGCAAGGACTAAGAGAAAGGGTACCTCGTTGGCTCGCCTACAGATGATCCCTTCTCCTTACCTGCTCATCTGGTCTTGAGATTATAGTTTCATATACATAAGATCAATAGCAACCTAGGCTGAGCACATACATAGAATATACGTTTATACTTGCTTTGCTTTATAGACTTATATTGAACCATCTGGGATTTATAAGAAAATATAAATTATTTCTATCTACGGTACTTGTGTCTTACTTGCATACATGTATCGCTTGGGTCACAAGAAAAAAATCATTTCTCCTTATCTATGCATAATCTATTTAAGTACAAATTACTACCATTTCAAGTTTAACAACTCCCCTTAGGAGTTCACAAAGAGAATACCGTAGATTTTACAAATTTAGGCACCTACTGATTTCTAACACTTTAAGTGGAAGTCTTTTTATGACACATCTCAGTCAAAGTGAGAGTGAGGGAATAGATTGACTTATTTTACTTGGATAATGATTTCTCAAGTAATCCCTTGAATTGATATTTGAATTGATATTTGTATTCTACATTTAGTACACCTTCTTGCTAGCAAAAAATCTATTTCTGTTAGTCTAGATCATCTGTAGGCAACCTGTACAATTCTGCTGACTACGAGTTCTTGATATCCATTCTATTCAATTTGCCACGATGTGAAAATTAAGAGGTATATTTAATTTTACACAGTGATTACTTATTTCTTTGCTGGTAACTCCAAGATTCATAGTTTAACATTTTGGATCAATGTACATAAACCTGCAATATAATATGTCATGTAATACTCTTTTTTACAATATTATGTGTTGACCTGAAGCGTACCAATAAGCTAAGATGCAGATGCCAGCAACTACAAAAAGGTAAAATACAGCAGCATATGAAGACCTGCGATAGAGCCGCACCGCAAATACTGATACCGAACAATGAATACCTTGCACGCGATGAACCTGACACACATGGTTAACCCTTTAAGGACCGCATAAGCCTCTACTAGGTTCAGATTCTAGCTTGTCATGATGCACCAATTCAGTGCTGGAAAGTCTATTCGTCGGTGTAGCATTGGTGCATCATGCCAAATCCTCAAGGGTGTATCAATCCTGTAGGTCAGCATGATGCATATATGAAGCTTTGATGAGTTACTCACCAGAACTACATGCATACATCAAAATTACCAATTGGTATGGTGTATTAATGCATTATGTTACCTTTAAAGGGTTAAAGATGACACAGTATGGTAGATAGGTGGGCTAACATTGTCACACAAGACCCCGTGAAGTTGTATGTAAATATGTATAGACCTATATACAATGACCCCATTGGTGCAAACACTGTATGAAAAAATATGAATTTTACGACTTTGTGCACTTTGGCGAGAACTACTCGAATTATACTTCCATCATTTATACTGGGTAGCATACCGATAAGATTTTCATATATATATGATACACACATACATTTAGGTATATACACATACATATTGATGTATATACACACATATACATTCTGACCAAGATCCGACTCACACAAGGCTAATCGTGCATGTTGATACGAGTATCCTGACCGTTGAAATATAAGAAAGCGGATTGTATATGCCCGCCAGATGACTGGCAGCCCATGCTGCCCTACAGAGTTATGAAAGATTCATTTGTGAACTCATTACACTAAACTAGCTGGTCTATTGATAAGACCCCTCACATTGGACTTCCAGGCTCATCCTCCTTTTCTTCTTCCTCCATTTTTTCCTGTGGGTCTTTTTCTCTCTCCTCTTCATCTTCTTTATCAACTTCCATTTCCTTCTCCTTTTCCTCTTCCACTTGTTTGTCCTCTTCTACTTCTTTCTCAGCTTCAGCTTCAGGTTCCTTATCTTCTTCTTTCTTAACTTCCTCTTCCTTTTCAGTTTCTTCCTGTTTGCCGTTTTCTTGCATGTTTTCGGTTTCATCGTCTTTTTCAGTTTCATCTTCTTTTTTAACTTTAACTTCCTCTTTGACCTCTTCTTTAACATCTTCCTCTTCTTTCTTTTCTTTTACTTCTTCCCCTTTCTCTTCCTTCTCCTTTTCCTCTGCCTTCTCCTTTTCTTCTTCCTTCTCTGTTTCCTTTTCTTTTTCCTTTTCTTTCTCCTTCTCCCTCTCCTTTTCTCTTTCACGCTCTCTTTCTCTCTCTTTTCCACGCTCCCTTTCTCTTTCTTTCTCTCTCTCCTTCTGCATGGATTCTTTTTTGGCTAGTGTCCTTTCCTTTTCCTTGAGCTTACTTGCCTGCTTGGACATTGAAGTCACCTGTTTTTGGAGATCTCGATTCTTCACCTATTAAGAATACAGTCATTATTAATTTTGAAACAAATAAATCAATTTACAGAACTTATTTACTTTAAGATCGACTAGGTAATGGTTTACGCCAAATCCAAAAGTATTGATACAGCTTATACAGGCCTGTGACCTACATGCATGGCTATCTATACATTATACTGATTAAAATCAGGCCAACCGTCTAAGATTTATCAACCCCATAGGGTCGGCTTGATGCATGAATAGCATGACGATTAATGAGTAAGATTCATTAATGCACACTCAGCCCTACAAGGATTGACACCTTACCTGTAGTGTATCTATGGTCGCTGTGTACTTCTGTGTCAAATTGGTCAGTTTGTTACGAAGCTCCCGCTCCTGCTCATAGTGGCTCGCCTTCAGCTCAGTGATCTGTGAAGGTGTAAACACAAAGGTTGGTAATGAAAAGTTTGTGGTTCTCTCTTGAGTAGGATGTATTGACAAATTGTGCAGCTGTTAAACCTTTTACGACATTGGCAAATGGATGGCACTCAATCAGAATTTATATTTATATTTAAGTTTTTGATAAAATAAACATTGTGACGTTGTCACAAACAACCACGAAAAAGGACACCACATGGTCACCATTTTATCTGCATTATCAATATGAGGGAAACTTGAGTAAAACTAAAAAGAAGTAAAGATGAATACTTACTTTCTTCTCACGGTCTAAGATCTGTGACTCTTTTTGTGAAACTTGTTTCTTGAGCGCTTCCACCTCTTCTTTCAACTGTGTGATGGCGATCATGTTGTCTGTACTTGACAGATCCATGAAAGAATTGTCACTGGAAATGAAAGGTCAGACGTTATAATCTGTTCGGTAGAATTGTATGATACACCAAAATATATCAAAACCAGCGAAATAACAAGACCACTTCACAATTGATTAAGTCGTTTGTCTATCCTAATAATTGTAACTAGATGACCGATGTGCATAATTGTTTTTGGTGTGAGATGTGTTACTGTATTTGGATTGAAATTGGGAATTGAAAATTGATATAATTTTTCGGGCAAAACAACACTGCCTACCCAGCAGTATACTCAGGGAGGACCCTGAGCCAATAATCAAGTATTCTTATTGAGCTCTAGTATTTGAACTCACTTCACACAAGATTCATCTCACATAGCACTTCCCTGTCAACTACAATTCTATTCTGATCTTTAAAACCTGATTTGAGCTGAAAAACTTACCTGGCCATTTTTGAAGGCGTAAGCGCCATGCCGTTAGAAGGTGCCTTGTCAAGGCGAGGCTTCTTTGCAGCACTCGCACCATCTCCCTCCTTCTTGTCCTTGGACCTGAAATGAAAATAAATTTCTGTAGTAACTTTGTTCTTTACCAAATTCACATCAACTCAATTAGGTTGACTTAACTCTATTTTGCAATTTGTCAGCTCCATAGTAACCGTGTATTCAATCTTATGATTCTTATCAAAATGACTAAATAACCCTTTTATATAAGCCAGCACATCCTTAGAATATAGCGACATTGCTAAGATCTCAATATGACTTTCTAATCAATCATAGAAACAATAATACACTTGGGACTCCATGCAATGCACTGTATTCCCGGAAGTTTTTTCTTTCTTTGTTCGTTTTAGTGTAAAATGTTGTCATTGTTTTTAATCTCGTGTCATCTTTTCCATTATCGTTTTCGTGTTGTTTTTTTTCGTTTATAAAATGCAACAAAAACTCAAACTTTACCTTCAAAGCAACTTTATATCTATTCTAGTTTCCCATGCTTTTCTATCACTATATGGCAACTACCCTAAAAGTGTCTGCCCTATTTTCCAGGCTTCTCCTCTTTCTCTATGCTTGACCAACAGAAGCTTTACTTCCCTTTACAGTCTACATTAGTTTGGCAAGGACTCACAAAAAGTAAACTTGTTTACTTTATTCCATCACAACTCACCTTTCTTTATCTCCTTTATGTTCTCCTTTAGCATCTTTGTGTGCTTTAGCATCCTTACTCCCAGACTCCCCTTTACTTTTGTGATGCGCATGTGACCGGTGGCCTTCTTTCGATTTACTCGAGTGTTCTTTGCTTTGGTGTCGCGAACTCCCATGTCGATGGTTGCTCTGATGATGGCTTTTCTTGTGGTGGCCATCTTTGTTGGCACTCCCTGATGACTGTCCTGACGAGCTTATGTTGTTGTTATTGTTGCTTGACGATAATGGCGTATTCTGTAAACTCCCATCCCCTCGCTTTTTCGTTTTTGCTAATACTCTGCGGTACGCCATCGTACAGAGCCAACAAAGCAATTTGCCATCCACCTGAATTACAGATTTGCAATCTTAAGTTCTGACCCTATTTCTCATGAAGTTACCCATTTAAGATGTGTTATTCATTATGCTCATGCAAAAACAGTGAGTGCTCTTTAAATGAACGCAGTCATACTAATAATTAACATTTAATCGCTCAACTATGAATTATGAAATTCTTACGAGATCCTTATGAACAAGCTATTCTCAGTGCAAGAAATGTTAAAGTGATTAGTCCTAATATTGAACATTCAACAAGTCATGTGTTGGGCTAAATCTATTATTACCTACCTTTCTGCGTGCTTCTTCGCTTCTGTCGAACGCACACTGTTGTTTGCACTGCTCGCATGTTTGCGGCAATCCCCATTTCTTCTCTGAGTTGGCACACCGTTGGCATTTGTTTCCTATAAACGCTGCTATGATACTACAGTAATCACATGCTGTCGGCTGCAAATAAAGAGTAAAATGCTTACATTGTGTTCATTGATTCTGTTATGATAATTGGACAGCCACCTTACTTATAATAGTGTAATTAAAGCATGGTGTACGGTAGTACCGTATTTGGGGGAAATGGTCTAAAAGCCCAGTCACACTGATTTTCAAATCCAGGGTTTCTCGTTGTGGAGCCAAGGTAGGCACTTTAATAAAGCCACTGGGGGGGGGGGGGGTGAGAAAAGCTGGCACACTGGGTTGACACTTTCTGCCAGGTGGGAGTGCGGCCTATAATCGCGACCTTGCCGATATCGCCGATTTAGGGTTCTATTAAGGTATTTTCTTGTATTTTAATAGTTATCCTTAAAGTCTAGATATCAAGGTACCCACCAGCAAAATCTGGGAGAAAAAATTCCAATTATTAAGCATTTTACAATGACTTTAGTATGAAGGTAATATTGAAGCTTTGAAAAACATATTAACCACTGGAGACACCAAAAAGCTAATATCAGACACAGTTAAAGTGCATAATAAACTAGCAGCATGTATAATTTCATGCATTTATGACTTTGCCCAATGATACTTTTGAGAGGACCAAAATATGAAACAATAGAAAAGAAATGGCTGTGTGTAGAGCCGCCATGTTACAATTTTTTATTAGCATGTTACTACTACTTAGAATCAATTTGGAAATGGATTAAAGATATCAACTGAAAGCTACGATTCTAAATATCATAGAAAACTAAATTTTATTTATATCTGATCACTAGAACATTACTTTCCAGGCCCTTAGATATCAAGTGAAAACACAGAAAATGACCCCCAGTACATGCTGCCACACACTGGGCCCACTGTGCAGCTGAACTCACATCACAGATATTATAACACCTTTTCTACCATTACTATAGTGGTACTTGCCTCAATATTTTTGGTACTATTTGCCCTGTATCTCTGTTTCTATACAAGATATAAACAAAATTCCAAAAGATTTAAAAACATCTTAATGGCCTCGATCAAATGCGGTCACAGGGATCTTTCTGTATTCAACTTAATTTTTTTGTTGAAGTGCCTAGCCAAGGCAATCATAAAACAATCATTTTTAACTCCTAGACAAGTCTGATAGAGAATCAAACAGAAATTGTGTTCCCCAAGCCAGAAAAGTCTACTCTCAAATACTCTGATTTTCATTTTTCAGGATTCCATAAACAGTTCAAACTTCTACAACAATTTGTTCTTGGTCCATGGATTTCACAAAGAAAAGATGAGTTGTGATTGGGTAAGTGGCCAGTCATGCCAAGAAACAACTTGAAGAAACATCTTACCTTTCCAAATGCTTTCACATTTGCAGCACATTTCTTACAGATGCTGCTCGTGCTGCCCTTCCTGAAAAAAAAAGAGACAAAGTAAGGCTTTTAAAATGTTCAGTGTCCTTGCTTCTTTTCGTTTTTATTTTTAGGAAATTTTTTGTTCAGCAAACTGTGTATACACTTCTGGAAGTGACATGTATAATTATTTTACAATACCAATAGACCTGTATGCTTTAATGTGTTATGTCCCCTCCCCTTAAATCAAGAGTGGCAATTAAATTCATTTTATAATCAATTCAAAGAATTTTACTTACTCTCCTTGTTGAAACTCTACTCTGCAGTATGTACATTTTACAACAGGGAAGTTGTTTCGACACTCCTGAAATACAAGGTTTTGTTTTAATTTTTCGAATGCCTGTCTAGTGTCTTGGTAGTAAGGCATAGTACATAAAGACAATCCCTTGGGCTTGGGAAGTTGGGTTCTAAAACTTTTAACAAGCCTATATTATTTGCAATATGGGGTATAAAACACGGCCCCCACGCCACGGTACGGGACACGAGTGGATCCAAGGGTGGTAGTCTCCGAGCTGCTCTCATCACACTTAATGGCCCTGATGTTACTGGTTCTGGGCAGATAGTACCGGTATAAAATCAAGTTACCTGGTACCTACATACCGGGTCCAGGTAGATCTACTTTCTAACCGTTTACTGAAATTCTGAATCAGTGGCGAGCTAGTTCCACACTCTGTTACTGGGCGGATAGTTAATACCATAGCAAAATGTCATCCCCAAGAAATATTTTACAGGTTTTAAAGTGCCAGCTATCTCTGGTTGAATGAGAATCATCCGATTCATCGGGCACCAAAATCTAAATCTCTGCATCATGACATGAGTGTGTATTCATTGTAGTGACACTGAGTTGTGCGGGAAAACGAAACTCCTAACTCACTTTACACAGCTGTTCTCCGGATGAAAGATCTTCAAATGGATGTCTACCATGGCATCTAGTGCACGCAAAGAGTGCCGCCATCTCATTTAATCATAAATAGATCCCTAAATCAGTCAATTCAGGGGATTTTCTTGAAATTTCAACTGTTTGTAGCTTTCGGAAGTAGCTTCGTATGCAAATAACCGGATGTAGCTGCTGCGCAGACTCTAGCTAAAATAGGGGTTTTCGGGGAAATGATATTATTTCTTATAATTTCTTTTATGTGAAGAATTGTAAAGTTAATGTATGGGTATATGGGTATTAATTATGGGATCTTCTACCATATCCAAATAAATACCTAATATTCTGAGCAGTTTTATTTTTTTGGCGAAAGGCGCCGAGTTCAAACTTGTTCGCTGGCGAAAGAGCCCGGATGATCAGTGTTGACATGTTCAGGGTTCTGCATTTTCGTCTACTTTCACTGATTTGATTGCTTCTACTAAACTTCTCAAGGATCCGTACGGCATTCGGAATAGTAGGAAAGAATCATGGAGAAGCGATTTAGATCGGTACGTTTGATTTGATTAAGTTTGTTGTGTAGATTATGAATGTGCAGTAAATATCTGGGTGGCGGATGGGTGACCTCGATTGTCAAGCGCCAAGACATGCACCAGCATGCCCCTCTCTTTGGACAGTTTGGTATAAGTATGGCATGACTGAATCAAATCCACTCCTGTGTCACTGTCCCTGTCATTCCGTCTGTCATCAATCGGTGGATTGGATGTTTTTGACCCTTTTATTCTTAATTGTCAACCCATTCGGCCAATAGAACTCCTATTACAGTTTACCGTCCGGTAAACTGTAACCTGAGTTCCCATGGCCTTAGCCTTAGGGAGTGGTTATTAGGCCATGGGAACTCAGGTTACAGTTTACTGTCCGAGCCATTTTGAAAATTGATGAGGCATTTTTTCATTATTCATTATATAGGTAGCACTGCCTTGAAATCTCCAGGTTGTATATGCCACCATGTTATTGACATCCCTGGCACTGTAAGCTTTAATTTGATACCAAATATGCCCTCCTTTGCTCATTCCTACCATGTCCAAATACATTTTTGAAAAATTCTACAATATTTTTTTTAGCGCCTCCCACGCTGCATAGCGGCGGTACCGCGAAGCGGTACGGGAGTGCGCTATGATGATTTCATTTGCCCCATGTGATGAGGTCTCACAATACAAAATAACAGTGGGAGGCGTATTTTTACGCGGTCACAACGGCATTTCTTGTTAGATATTAAGATAATGAATAATGAAATTTTCTCATGCGGCCCTTTAAATGCATGCAGGCGGTGGACGGTAAACTGTAATATGAGTTCTATTGGCCTTATTTATCAACCGGGGGGTAGTTTGCCACTTTCGTATCTCTACTCTACTCCCGTTCCCGGCCCACCCGTGACACAGACGATACTCAGTCAAGGGGGTAGTGGGTTTTCTCATAGTCCATAGACACTCTGAGGGAACCTCAGAGACCAAGCGTGTGTTTGTTGTAGTCTGTTTGGTCAGCCAATCTGGCAGAGTGACCATTTCTCACCAAAGTACTTACTGTCAGGTCCAATGCTTCCACCAACACTTCCCTCAATGTATATCCAAAGATTCACAATACACAAAGCACTTGAAATACTTGTGATAATTAATAATCCAGGTGATTTTCAAATCTCCCTCCCTAACTCCAAATCATTGTCGGCCATCTTGAAGCCAGGTGTAGCCACCTAGTGCCAAAAAGACTACACTATTCTTGGTTGGTTAGCCCTATGTTTTTAAGAGCAGGTTAACACCAGGTAGCACCCCAGCATATTGACAATGGAGGCCATTGAGGTAGTGATATCTAAGCTCAAGATAAACATGTCAGATTTATTGGATATATCTCATTTTTCAGTCAATATAAGCTGATGTACATGAAAACTACATGTTTGTGAATAGGAGGGACAATTTCCAGGAACTGACAGTGAGTACTTAGTTCAGACTAGCCATGTGTTTGTGCCACTATAGACTTGTATACATCTTGGAGCCTGCCTGTGAGCAGGCAGGTATTTCGGCCTAGTTTTCTCACTGCACTGGCCTGCAAAAGTTTTTAGCCCCCTCCCCCTCGACGGCAGTCAACATTTTTTGCGACCCCCTGGCGCCGGAGGCATGGAGCATTTACGCGCCCCTCTTTGATCAATAGGCATTATAGCAGGCTATTTTGCTAGAAATGAGGGTAAATCTTTTTATGCCCCCCCCCCTCAAGGCTCAAGACTACAAGACTCAAGAGGGGTCAAAATTTCTATGCCCCCACTCCTCAGGAGACAGGAGGGATCTGAATTTTTTACGCCACCCGTATGGAGGGATCTGAAATTTTTATCCCCCCCCCCCCCTTGATAAATAATGACCTTTATCAGCGGGGTGGCATAATAAAACTTTTGACTCCGTTTCTCTTGAGTAGGGGACATAAAAAAAAATCAACCCTCTAAGGCCTCTTTTCAACAAAAACTTGAAAAAGTCCATGCCCTAATATAGATCAAAGAGGGGCATGGAAATTTCCTGTACATCGGTCGGGGGGGGATGTGCAAAGAAATGCATGGTGTCCGGCAATCCTACTTTTCCTACTTTTTCCTATTTTTTATGACTTTGCTATTTTTCCTACCTTTTCTCCAAAATACCTACTTTTTCCTACTTTTTTTTTATTTTGCTTAATAATATTAAAGTGCATTCATCAAACTAACAATACCCAGCTTCTATAGGGCCACCCTTAAAAATATGTTCGTTTCCTGTCCAGAGGGTGGGATTTTTCAGGCCCATGAGGGAGGGAGGGAAAAATCTCTTCTTTTAGGGAAATATTTTTATTTGTCATGAACATCGTAAGCACGGACGGCATGAATTTGCCATCACATTCTAAGATTTAGTGATTGGAAGCCTAGATTCTTGTGCTAATAGATGAAAAAAAAAAATCTTTTTTCAGAACTCAGGAAAAAAATTTCCCATTCTCACAAAAATATCCACCAGGCCTCTGGACAGGAAACGAACATATTTTTAAGGGTGGCCTAGCTCCTCCATTTGCTATGACCAGCTGCGATTCGAGCATTGTGATCTGAAATCATCACCTGTGATCTGAAATCATCACCTGTAGGAGAATAGCAAGTTTAATTGGGGGAGGGCGTGGAGAGGTGATTTCAAAGGGCAGTACGGTTTTGATAATTTTCTCATTGTAATCTTAATATCTAGAGGACCTGCTTATTTAATACCGGTCTGGATTTGGAAGACACAGTCCTTCTTTGTCCCTTTTTTTCCCTTTACCACTGGAAGCAGTTAGATTAACCCCTTGGAGGAGCATCAGATTCCTCATAGGCTCTGGTGCACTCATGAAGGGTCAGTGCGATGTACCAATGTAGTGCTGGCCAGTAGAATCGCCAGAACTACATTCTGGTAAAATAAAACCTCTCGTATGAGACCTAAGAAAAAATTGTTGTGTTCAGGTAACGCTACCTACCCTAATATTTTGGCCCTACCCTAACTTTTTATGGGCATTTTTGCGAAAATTTGGATTTTGGCACTTATCGAAACATGGAAGATTTTTTTTCTGATCTCGCACGTGAAATTCACGTCGCGCAGGCGTGAAAATTACCGGCCGGCCTCAAAAAAAATTCTCAAAGGAAAATATTTTCCCTACCTACCTACCCTAATTTTTTTCAACCCCATTTTCTGAACCCAACAATTTTTTTTTTTTTTTTTTTTGGCCTGAGGTGCCCCCCAAGTAAAAGCACACAGCCCATAAAGGCTCACACTGAGTTCAGGAGCAATGTAGTGGGCCCAGCGACAGTCATATTTTGGTCACTGTATGCTGTTCTATTATAGTCAAATCCTCGCATGTAAGGCGCAACCCTGGCCTATCTTTGGCTGCTTCTATAAGGCACAAAAGGGGTAGGGCTATATCCTCGTGTAAAAGCCATGCCTTATAAGTGAGGAATTACGGTAGGTGCATCAGGTCAGTCCGTAAACAAGTAAACAGCAACCATTGAGGATGTTACCTCAGGGATTGTATGGACACGATTGAATCAAGATGGGTGTGTCAGTTCATGAATCTAATTCATATATAGATATGATTACTCGTTTACCACATCTAGATTTGTGAATTAAAAGGAGAAGGGAGGGAGACAGAGAGATATAATCTGATTCCAATAAAGGCATAGTGGACTCCCCCAACCGAAACCCCTCCTCACCCCCCCCCCTCCCCCGAATAAAAAGTTGCTTCCTATGCCTGCGGCCTGTGAGTTAGAAGAAAATTCCTTTCACTCAGTGCTGACTTTTCAGGGTGCATTAATTAACACCTGGTACCCATCAGCTCGCTGTTATCAGTCCCTATCTCGCAAAGTATCAGCTTCAGCAGGGGTCAGCCCACTAAGGAATCCGCTAAGCAGGAATTTGGTGCAAGCGGGACTGGAGCTGGTTCCTGGCTACATGCACTGATAAAGAGCTGATTGGATGGAACCAGCATGTCCCTGGAAGTGGGTGTTACCCAGGGACAAGGTACCTATTATAATATGTCTTATCAGTGGGGTCTACCTCAACCAGCGAAATTTAATATGGTGGACACACAGGACGTCCATACTAAGCCCTATACAGTCCAAGTCCATGAATATTGGGTTTCAGCCTAGTCTATTAATTATTTATACCTGAGAGCCCCAGGGGACCTGTGTGTTTCCACCATTGATTTTTGTGTTGGCTATTTATAATACAGGAGGGATGTGCAGGTTACATACCACATACATTAACCGGCAAACTGTAAGGTAATGCAGGTACCCAGGATAGCACGGTCTATGCTCGGGCTTGAACGGATACACTCCACGCTCCCTGTAGTTTGGATACTTAATTACCCACCAGGTAAGGCCTGGTAGTCATACCTGTGGAAAGGTTTTTGTACTTGTTTCCTACGTAAATTAGATGAAAGCAGCCCCGACTATCTAGCACATCTACTAAAAAAGGCATTTCAGAAGGGAAAAAACAGGGAGCTTCATTGTTAAAAGGCAATTACGGTACTATAATCTTTGTGATTCACCATAAGAAGACCAAGGTGAGCAGAGCCTTAGCTCAGAGTATCAGTGTTGCCTGTGAAGTGCCAAACTGACATTGAACATCAAACCAACCACACACAGTCTCTTACAGGTCTCTTCCTCATCCCCTCACCGACCCTTTCATCATCATCATCAGCCAATTTTCAAGTTGGCCCTACCGCTGCTGTTACTACCTAGGGATCAACCCTTCTCTATGTTTGGTGCCAGGGATAGACACACAGAAACAATTGACACTTTCTGTAGAAGTTGTGTCCAGTGGGTCCAGTGGGCACAACTCCCAGACTAAGTGACCATAGGGAGGACCTCGTTGGGCACCTAACAGTTACCTTCTGGACATTCATTTTTGTGCTTGTGCCCAGAGTTCTGATCTGATTTGCTGACCCTTACCTCAATCTCTTCCCACGCCAATGCCCCTGACCCCGCCCCACCCCATTCACCAGCCTCATCCTATAGCCAGGACCAGATGAGATTACCAGCCTCCCACCAATGCTAAAGTGGGGTCCGCTGCTGTTACTGTTAAACAGTAAGGTCTGGAAGGACAAGCCTTGGCTGCCGGCTATGACACTGTTTGACAAGGTCTACTGGAGAGTGCCGCCCGAGATCCGCCTAAAGTACGACCACATGATCCTGGATGAGGATTATACCCTGGAGAATGCTGAGGCTACATGCCCGTGTGGATGTCAGAACCAGCAGGTGGGTATGTAAGTCTTCCGCTCACCGAGCTTGGAATCTGTATAAGATGGATTGCTCATTTACTGTAATTGCTCACGGTGGATCCAATATATGCAGATCTTAAAAGACAAACGAGCAACTGCTGTAAGCGCAGAGGTTAACAGCGCATTTCATGAGCACATATTCGCTTAAATGCAATTACAAAATTCATACAGATTGCAAGCAAATTAATAGTTCACTGGACAAACCTATGGACTCACAGGCTCACTCAATGTTCCCCTCACTTGATCACGTCAGCAGTGACAGAAAAAAAAAGTGTCCTTCTGATGAGAACGAGCTGTTTTTTCAGGGTTCTCCTCACACTGTAATGACGATGGTGGGCCGCCGGCATCATTTTTACTGCCGCCGGTGTGATTTCATCTCAGAATCAACGCCGATGTCATTTTAGCTTCATAAAGGTTTTTGAATTTTGCACAGGGATGTAAGTCTTCAGGATTTATCAGGATTTCCTGATTTCTGAAATTTTTGAATGACATTTATTTTCCTTACATGAGTGGTAAGGAGGGCTGTTTGTGAAAAATAGAAGGCTTTTATATAAAGTGAACTTATGGTTCCTGATTTTTGCCTATTCCTGACTTACATCCCTGTTTGCAGATAGGCCAATTAGAACAAAAGATATGGCCGTTTTTATGAAAATACTTTCAATTTCTTTGTTAAATTCCTATCTGTAATCCCCACACTGTCATGAATGAGACTAAGCAACCAAATTTAGCCTACCATAAGGCTTAGGATGTTACCAAATAAAATTTTATGCCAGCTCGCTGCAGGATTTTACGCTGTGATTTTACATTCTGCAGAGAATCCTGTTTTTAATGGGCCACACAGTGCTCAATGCTTTGTGGTGTCTGTTTTTAATGATGCAAAGTGATACCAAAATGACAACGGCAACACTGGATGCATCAATACATCTTAATACACGAGTTCTGAGATAGCCATCCATTAATGACCCTAGAGTCCTTCTATCTACTATATCCAACCAGATATGACTTATTCATTCAAGATACAGGACCATACATGCATGCTGTCTACCTGTATGGATTCCCTAGTTGAATTTTGCAACCCCACTCTCCTGTGTACTCACAGGCCAGGGTATCAGCGAAGTGAGCACGGGAAGGGTAACTCGGAACTCCTGTATTGATTTACTTCACTTTGATGGCTCAGTCAATGCAGTGCCGAGGGGGAGAGAATTACACGGCAAAGGAAGGTGAACCTTGAGGCATCATGTGGATCCTAAGGGTTTAAGCATGGCTTACTTCTGAGCAGCTCACTTCACTCTCTCTCCCATTCAGCAACTCACAACCTTCCCTTGGCATTTCCTTCACGCCTCATGTTCTCAATGTTAGTTACTTATCTGCTACATTCAACACATGGGGTGTTCACAATAGGTATTTCACAATTCAAATGACGTGTGACACGCTCATAGCATAAACTGAATATTCTCACTTTTGGTCTGCCTTGGTAAGCATAATCTTTGTACTACTCTCACAGCCTAGTAAATTTTCTAATTTTGGGTCTGTCTACCAACTATCAACCCACTCATTGCCTGAGCGTATATTCCCTGACAGGGAAAGATTTCAAGTTGTATTGAACTTAGTGATTACTGGCTAGTCTGAGACTCAATTGAGTGACCTGATAATGTTGGTTTATCCTGTTTGCTTGTCGTTGATGTCAAGTATCAGCCACTACAATTGTATTGGTCTGTCAATGGACAAGGACTGGTGTCAATATTTGACAGGACTCATTGGGGATTTTAACAGTCATTGTCTACTGTTATTGATTACCCCTCACTTCAACTGGTTTACTCTATTACTCTCATCTACTGAGAAACATAAAGCAATGATAAACCTACTACCGTAATCTCCTGCGTAGAAGGCGCAGCTCGTATAGAAGGCGCACCCTGAACTCAGAGAGTTCTGATTCACGTAGTAGGCGCACTTACACCTTCTGGATTGATAATTTGAAAACCCCGCGTATAAGGCGCACCTATAACTTTAGGGGTATGGCCTGCTTAGTAGGCGCACCTGACCCCTCCAGTTGTAATCCCATGCTTACTTACTACTTTGAATTTAAACCTCACCTACTGTGGTCGTACTTTATTTCGCGCTGTACATATTTTCACATATTTCACGGAAATAAAAGTCTGCGAATTCATGTCCTCAGTGAAAATTTATTTATGAAGTAACATGAGTTGGTGGGGGGGTGGTCAGTTTGTTTGGGAACCTTCAAATGATATAGCAGCCTAGGCTAGGTACCTGCCCCGCCCCCACACACACTGCCCAAATGGATGCAGCATTCTAATGGGTGTGAAAACCTTAAGACATAACACAATAGCTATCACTGCAAGCATTGGGATGCTCTCTTAGTTTGTCTGCCAATAGCTGGCTTACATGTAACTACCATGATTAACATAAAAAAATTACAGGGAACATGTAACCAGACTGAAATTAATTTATAAAAATCCGCGAATTTAGATACACGTGAATTTGTCTTTTTTGCTATTCCCGCAAACATTTATACCAGTGAAAATATCTACGACCACAGTGTGTGCACTTTGGACACGTCAACGGTGAGAGGTCCCGTGGTGAGAAACCTGGACCCTACTCGAATTGGGTGGGATGATGGTGAACGAATCTATGGGAAGGTAGAAAGCACACCCCTACACATTCACCGAGGCAATGGTTCTTTAACATCTGTCACTACATAGGCATAGTGACAGATGGACAGGCCTGTTTTAAGTCATTTGTCTGCCATGACCGCCGAGAGACTTGCCAGCACAGCCTAGCCAAGGCAGGGAGGTACTCAAATGATACCTTACAGCAACTTTTGGAGCCACCACTGCCCAGCCGGAACCAAACCCGCAACCTTACGGCCCCTGGCCGGACGCACTACCGACTGCGCCACGCCTCCCAGTTGTAATCCCATGGCAAAGAATTTTACTGTATAAATTCTTGAAAGTCACAAAATGGTTGTCAAAGCACCAGCTTCTCCCCACTAGTGTATACTATAAGGTCCAACCACACGATTTTTTATTGTGTATATGTTTCATTATGTGATTCTGGGATTTGGAAAAAATAAAGTAACATTTAGTTACTCAGCATTGACAAGTATCATGTGCAGAAGGTTCTGAATGTCCTGAAACCATGTAGTGCTGCCACCTGGTGTTTCTTTCTTTACTACATTGTACCTCATAGGTTTCACACCAGATAGTGGCACAAATCATTTTGGTATATGGCATGCATCTAGATGAACTTAAACTCAAAAAAAATATTACATTCAAGCTTGAGTAAGATAATTTGGTGAAAGAAACTGCCAGGAATTTGTTTACCAGGATTTGCAGGGATTAAGATACAGTCATTATGAACATTTTGTGAGCAAAACATTGGAAGGTTACTGGCAGGATCTAGAAGCTACAGATTTACGGAAATATTTTCTTTTTCCTCAACTATAGAAATCTATGAAGTTGGCCAGTTGTGAATCTTAGTGCTGTGGTAGGAAGAATGCAACAGTCTTATTGTTCAATATAGTGATGAGTTAGGATATGTACAAAAGGGAAATGGGCATAAATTATGAGTTTCAATTTTTGGCCACCAGGTGGCTATGGCATAGATGGTGGAATATACCTTTAATACGAATAAGCCCATCATGCAATAATATAATGCCAATCAAGTTATGACTTGATGCTAGGGAATGGCACTGTTTGAAAGGCAAAAGCTGCTTGTTGTTCCTAAGAGCCCTTGTACATCCCTACCATAGCCTAAATTGTTATGTGGGCACAATACGTTCCCATGGTATTAAATCAGTATCCATTGATACCACATTAAGTACCCGAGCTTTCAAGGTAGGTTAGGTGGCAATTTGTAGATATACGAATACACCTACTGTTAATTCATGGTAATGATATGAGGATGATTTCTACTGCTAACTGGGTTAACACGGTGGGAGTGTAATTATCACATCCCCCCTCCACTCCGTCCAAAAAAACCGACAGGAAAGGGGGGGGGGGGAGAAACAATCAAATACCGTACAGAAATGTCTCCCACTCCTTTATCCATATAAGAACTTAGATACACAGATAAGTTTTACGAACGCCTCCATTGATTGATATATATTCCATAGAGTTACGATATGCGGATCACAGTGGCTGATCGGTCTGGGCATGTCCCCCTGTCAGGGCCTGGAGAGGACTGCTGGCAGGTTGAGGTGGGGGGGGGGGACTTGGTAGTGGCTCTTATAGCGGTGTTACTGGATGGTTGCCTCTCACGAGTTTGGCCCCAACTTTGACAGAGAAATAAAGTTATTCTTTTATCTGTAAAGTATGAATCATAAAAAAGATAACATTAAAAAAAAAAAAATAAAAAAAAACGTGGAAAAGGTTGATCACCAGTGAAAAGTCAGTTCATGCGAATTTTCCTATTATGGGTTATCAAAATTGTATTTTGAATTCTTTTAAGAGTTAAACATGGTCTAATGGTAATATGGGGTTAATGTGGTAACCTGCAAACACACAGAATTTCCTTTTTGCATCCATGCTCCAAAGTTTGTGAATATTTAACTCGAAAAGAGAGTTATAGGAGGTGAGGATGGGCCCCTCAATTTCAGTCATTTGGGTGGTGCGAATAAGTGTAAAAAAATAATGGAAATTTTATGTATAAGAGGCAGAATTAGTCCAGGAATTTGTAGTGGTATTGCAGGAGGAGATGTAGGGGTCTTGCAGGAAAAGCCATTTCAGTAACAAGTTTTGTAAATTTTGAGTAATTCTCTATATTGTATACAGTCAGTTGGTTAGCCGCCAATAAGACACTTTTTGCTTGCAATGATGAAGGTGTAGGAATGTTGATCCAGGATCAATTTTCCCGCTCTTTTTGCAAGTGTGGTGCGAATAAGGCAGTTTTGGCGGGAGTTATGTGAATAGTGGCTCGGTAGTGCGAATAACCTGGGTGAGTAGCATCTGGTCCTCCAAGCAGATGTCTTGTGAAAGTATAGGACTATAACACTACTTGACACCTGCTTGGAGTTGGTTCCTGTCTGTGAATGGGAGTGCTGATGTCAGACCACAAACTAGACTTGCTCAAGGCTATTGATTTTAATTCTGGAGAAACAATGTAATGGAAAAGACTTATCAAGTATAAAGGGGCCAGAGCTTTGGGACAGCAGAGAGTTTAACTACCGTAAACTCCCGCGTGTGCGTCTTATACGCGAAAATGCATGTGCTGAGTTTGGGGGGTGCGTCTTATACGCGCAGCGCGTCTTCTACGCGGGAGATTACGGTAACTGCAATTACCTTAAATTCTCTGATGCAAGCAACATTACCTGCATTACTGACCTTGCAATAATTTAAACTACACTTTTGATTCGATTCAAATATGATATGAACCTCAAACCAAAGAATTTATGGTACATAACATCTGCCAAAAAAAATAATTATATTTCTTTTCGATTTACGAGCAATGCACATTGTAGATTACGTAATTATTGCGTAAATTGATGCATACATTTTAGCCAAAGTGGTGAGAGTTGACTGGATAATATTATGGTCACAGTGAGCTCTGTCCCCGCCCACTGCTATAGTGCTAACCCTTAATGTGTTTAGAGGTAGTGCAGTAGGCTGGACGTGCCTATGTATTAGTGTAGTACTCCAGGTGGGGGGACCAGGAGTCATAATACCCACCTGTCTAATACTAGCATTAAGGAGTCTAACAGAGCCTGGAGAAGGCTATATACCAACTTATAGGTTAAAATACCAGGAGCAGGACAGGGCTACTACTGTACACACACTGCTGGCATGTTACCCACGGATTTTATGGAATTTTGTGATCTGGTAAGGTCAGATTTGTTCTCTCTGGGAGTGTAGGTGACACCGATTTTATTGATTGGTTTTGCACTGTTTGGCTTTTCTTCCTTGGATGTTAACTGCCAAAAACTGGATTCATAACATAGGAGGAACACTAGCTAATTTGCTTTTCAGCCCACCTACTTTCGTACTTTATATAGGGCTAATTGGGGCTTTATCAATTTCAAATTATGAATAATACCTACCAAATCCATTTGTTGATTAAATATGGAGTCTTGGGGATGAAGACCCCAGATAAAAGACTAGACAAATGTGTACTTTACTCAAGTAGTTTGCACAGCAGTGTTTCTTTTCAGACTTAAACACCTAGAATAATAGAATAAACAAGTCGGAGTCGGCTAGACATGTTCGAGTCTGACATAGGCATACATACCGTAAATCCCCGGTCATAAGCCGGATTTTTTTTTCTATTTTGGGCCCAAACCGGCTTCTAAATTTTTCCCAAAGTCCCCCCCCCCCCGGCTTATGACCGGGTTTTTTTTTACTATAGATTAAAGAGAAAATGGTAAAAATTTGACCCAAAAACCGGCTTTTATTTTTTTCCTGAACTCACCCCCCGGCTTATGACCGGGGCCGGCTTGTGACCAGGAATTTACGGTATTAATTCATTTAACCTTGCAAAAGGCATGCAAGTAAAATATATGCATTTCTCATCTTATATAATTGAACAGGTTTTGAAGGAGCCAATAGAAGTGAGGTTATATATATCAACATACGCTCCAAGGATTATACAAATAGGCCATATTTAAGTGCACATTATATATCACATCGACTTATGCTAGGGTTTCTGAGCATATTATTTCCCTTGTATCCTTACTATAATTCCCCTTAATGCAATCGGCCAGAGAGAGCATTGTTCACGCATAATCTATAATCACATATCATGCCAACTTCAAACAAAGAGTTATTAATTTCTATAAAACAATGTATTAAGGCAGTTACATGAGTACCGTTCTGTCGCTTTAAAGCAATACCCCATATTCCCTCGGTAAAATAAGAAGTTTTACTTCAACTTCCCTACGGTAAGTTTCCCAAAATTCCAAAATTTTAGATAATGGCCGGTCTAGTATAATCACCGGATGTCTAGCTGTCTTTAGATGAATAAGCGCCAGGTGAAAAAAAACAAAAACACGCCAGATCTAGGTATATAGAGGGATATGGGGGGAGAGAAGGGTCAACCACTTAGATATTAGGTATAATCAGTATATGAAAGAATAAGCGTTGGGCGCTTAAACGCAACCATACCGTATACATATATGATGACTCCCCTTTAACTAAGTGCTTATAATATTAGCATAGTCCAATAGACTGAGCTACTTACCAGGGTTTAATAGCTTATGGACTCAGAGCTTCATACATGAATGTATGCAGGTGTATGGACCGCCACGTTCTGCTCCGCATGACGCCACATTTATGGCAGTCAATTTAGTAGTTAATTGCCATAAAGTCAAATGTAATATCCTACATTACAAGCTATAGTTATATCTTGTTGACTGTTATGGGTTTTGTTTTCTTGCCACAGCTGGCCGATGTGAGAAAAAACAATAATACCTTTTCCATTTTGCAAAACAGCATTACCTCTATACCGCATATAAGGTGAGCCCTGACTTGAAGCCGATTTTATAAGGGACAAATGTAGCTCGACTTCGAGCAGTCTAATACTATGAATTTAGAGGTAATTTTACCCAGCCTACAAGGCTCCCAAGACCCTCAGAAGTTTCTATGGGTCGCATCTAGTGGTTGCTTCAAGTACAAGTCACACGGTACACCGGAGGTACTATGATAGCTTTGAATGTATACATAGGTTACATTAAAGATAAGAGAGGAATGATCATGCTACTTTAATACAGTTACTTTACATGCCATATCAGTATTAGTAGCATACAAGGTGTACGTTATCAGTCTGTAGGGATTTACATCCTCACCTAATCCCTACCACTTATCTACCTGGGGGATATCTCAGGTGGTGTATAATTGGTCTGTTTAGATCTGGTATAGATGTCAGTGCATATCTGGCACCTTGGCGAGAACCAATCTGATGTAACTACTTTACAGCAAGGACAAAACAACAATGACAGAAAATATCCTTGAAATGTATTTTCTGTCAAATTTTGGACCAAAGTGTGTGACTACACAGCACTTGCAGTGAAAAGTTTGATACCAATGTGTGGCGTGGTGTTTATAGCACACATAATGGAATGTCTCCAGTTCAAATGTTGGCTAGATTCAGAGCATGTACCCTATTTAAAAAAAAGTCTGCCTACTGCCGCAATCTCCCGCGTATAAGGCGCACCCTGCGTATAAGGCGCACCCTGAGTTGAAGAGAAACCTAGAAGGCTCACCTAGGCCTGAATTTTGAAGGATTAGTACTGCTCTATAGTAAAAGTACCTCGCCTATAATGCGCACCCAGACTTCAGGCTTATTCTATAAGGCAAAGGAGGCATCTGATTCATGTATAAGACGCGCCTTATACGCGGGAGATTACGGTGAAAGCTACCATAATCTCCCGCGTAGAAGACGCGTCTTCTATGCCAAACAAATGCCTGGTGCGTCTTATAGGATTATCTGAAGTTGGGGGTGCGTCTTATACAAATTTCAGCCTTAAGATGTGTGTCTTATAAGCGAAACAGCCATTGGCAAGTTAGGGGTGCGTCTTATACGCGCACTGCGTCTTATACGCGGGAGATTACGGTAGTTTTTCGAATACCAGGGGAAAAGAAGCTCAGTTGGGTAGAGCATTCCACTGGAGTCCATGTTTGACATACAAGCCGCACATGGCACCAAATCTTGGTCGTTTTAGGACTGTTGTATAGTTTAAACTCCTCGCCTATATAAAGGCTTTATGGTGTTGTTTTTTTTCTTCTTCTCTTTTTTTTTAAAGTGATGCATGCGGTAGTGGATGAACAAGTCTCGGTAGTACACAGTCACCTAACTGTAATAACCACATAGCCTTTTACCACCTTAAGGCTACCACTAGGGAATGATGTACCAAATTAGAATTTGAAATGAAAACCCAAAGATGCCACCAGTGTGCACCAATTCATGCGAAAAGTGTATTCAATTAATATGAACCATGCATTTCCAGTTGTCGGCATTATTGTCGAAATTGTCATTAATAGATTAAAACAATTCAAAAATGAAAAAATGAAAAACATTTTGTAAATTTATTTTTGCAAATACCGTAAAATTCATTACAATAACACAAACTGTCCCTTAAATCTATCTTCAGCCTCCACGGGCGGGGACCTTCTCCCGGCTGCGGACGGGCGGTGAGCAGGCAAACATGACCGGACTGTCGGGACTGGAGGATGTGGACCCTCTACATAGTGTGTCCACGTACCATGACTACCCATCCACACAACCCTTCATCAACGACCCTTACCGCCGCCCCGCCGACAAACCCATCAGCTCCTACCCAGAGAGCAACAGACAAGGTAACCATCATCTATCCCAAATCTCAACATTTACTGGTACATGGATATGCGTTTCATTATATTCGTTAAAGGATATGATAGAATCAATATTGTGTTTCAGTGAAATTCAGTGGTCAAAAGTGAATTATCAATTTCACTATAGCGGAAACAATATAATATACAGGTACATTTTATTGAAATTATAGCGGTGATGTCAGCATTGAAAGGCCTACAAGACAAGATACGGAGGCTGGAGTTGGAGCGATCCACCGCAGAGGACAACCTGAAGATGCTAGCCACAGAAACATCACGCTACCATGACATCCTCCAACAAGGCCCGGACCCGACTTACACGCCCCCGCACACGACCGTCTCGCAGAACACGCAGGGTAATAGTAACCCCGCCCCTGAGGCCCCACATCCCGCCCAGCCCACCGACCCACCCACAGAACACACAGGTTACTGCCCCGTTTTACACAACACTAGATCTGGCCTCTGCTATTAGTTAGCTACTACCTCTTAGAGTTATCATTATAAGTAAGTAGCGAGTAAGCACTGGTTTTGCCCATCGAGTCTACCGACTAATGATATGAGTTTAAGGCGTGTTCTAGAAATAGTATTTGGTGTCATAAGGTTGCAGATCTCCACAACATTGAAGACCTCCAAGAAGTAGTGGACCATTACCGGTAGTTGATAGGCCCCTCAAATAAGAGACTTTGCTTATGTATAAGGCCACCCTTAAAAATGTGTCTGTTTCCTGTCCAGAGGGTGGGATTTTTCAAACCCATGAGGGAGGGAGGGGAAACATTTTTTTAGCGAAAGAATTTTTATTTGTCATGACCATCGTTAAGTGGGGAGGGCATGAATTTGACATCACATTCTAAGATTCTGCTCGGTAACACCAGGGGGCAGTTGCAGCTAAGTACGCAGGAGATGACGTCATCGCTTGGCGCCAGTTCCACGGCGCATGCGCAAGGTGTCAGACCGTTTGTAGCTAACTGACGACAAATTGGTGAGTAAAAATCGTAATTTCTACCTTTTTTCACCCTTTTTAGTCGTCATTATGATACATTTAGACGAGTTTGAGACATCTTTTCCGTCATATTGACGATCGGAGCTAAAATTCGTCAGATCTTCAAACTTCTGACACAACACGGGCAAGCCCCGCATTATCGCTCAGATCGTCTTTTGACGAACGGTGTCTAAACTCTCTTCTACTCGTCAATCGAGGCTCTATACCAACTTTTTGATGTTATAGACGACCTAATCCTTTGAATTGACGAGTTTCTACCTGTTTTCCATGTTTTCAAAATAAATTATACTTTTACGACATCAACAAAAATATAAAACCGATTGACGGCACTTTTACGACATTCCAGCCTAGTCTAGAACCCATTTTCGGCAAACAAGATGGCGGCGCCCATGCGGGACGCGCGTCGAGCTGAGAATTGTTTTCTTTTAAGACTATTATATTATCAAACACACTGGAAATGTATGTAATCATCCTTCTTATAGAAGTTAAAAGTTTCTTTGTTATGTTGATGTTATGTTGATGATCTGTTTAACTGTTTTATGGCCATTTGGCTACCCTCACTCCATGTTAGAGTGATAACAAGTTAAACTAACCTGAACAGAGGGAGATGCTGTCACTATAGTGACACATCTACTAAGGTGAGTCCCTCTAGTTCCACTGAGAAGGTTCTTCTTATCAATTAGATTGTATTGTCACTACTATGCTTCCTTATGGAATTCAGGTAGTTGACCAAACCAGCTTGCTGGGGGTTACAGTCTTAGATATTGAGGAGCTTCTCTATGCCCAGTACATAAAAGTCTTCACCTATAGGCCAAGGGGCAAGGTTGGACTCTGCTATGCTTTCTTATGAAATCCAGGCAGTTATTCATATTTCTTATCATGCCAAGCAGGATGATAGAAATCACTGATAGTGTACAGGAAGGTTACTTACACACTGTGGCATATGGCACAGATCTCACTGTTATTAACTTAACAGTTCCCTCCAAGTGACATTTCCAGACCTGCGGTTGGACTTGCAAACTTGTGGTCATTGACCTATAGAGGGAGTGTACAGTGACAAGACACTAAAAAGCACTAGATGCTTCTGCTTTGTAAGCCTTAGCAGTTATTCCGAGTCCTCCGTTTAACCATTTATGGGCAAACGATAGAACTTGTTGACTCTCCCAAGGGGGATGAAGTCTTAGAAAGTGTCAAGGTTGGTTTAGCTAAGACTGTGAATAGAAAAACAGCTATTACCTATACCTTATGCCGAAAAATTCACTTAGCAATTTTTCTGGTCCTTGCAGGTTGATGAATCGCATCTGGGATTCTGTGAGACGAAAGGTCGTAACCCTGCAAGAGCAGACAGACGTAATAGACCAAGTTATGGCGTCTGTCAGTGGCTTAAACCTCAATGGCAAAGAGAAGAAAGACAAAAACTCCAACGGGAAAAAGTCTAAAAAGCCAAGCAAAGACCACCAAATCAGTGATGATGAAGATAAATCTGGCAGACGGAGCAGACCACGTAGTAAAAGCCGAACACCCAGAAACAAGTCTCGCAGTAAGACTAAATCTCGTAGCAAGACTAAGACACCCAGCAAGGGTAGATCTAGAAGCAAGACCAAATCGCCTGCTCGAAGTAAGAGCACAAGAAGGTCCCGCACGAGAAGCCACTCTAGAAGTGGCGATAGACCTCGCAATCAAAGTAGATCTGATAGTCGGGAAAGAGCACGCAGTCGTGGCAGATCCCACAGACGAGGAAGATCCCACAGCCGGGGTAGGGCCCGAAGCCATGGGAGATCCCGAAGCCGCAGAAGATCTCGCAGCAGCAGATCTCGATCAGACAGCAGGCACAGACATCATGGTAAAAAACGCCACTCGAGATCGAGATCCAGAAGACCAAGGTCTCACGAGAGAAGACACAAGCGGAAACATAAGTCCCGCAGTCCCTCACGCAAATCTAAGAAGAGCAAGAAGAGCAAAGCCAAAAAACGTAAACGCTCCACCTCTTCCGACTCGTCTTCCGACTCCACTACCCCAGATGACTATGGGCACGAAGACGAAAGCTCAAGCTCTAACTCCAGCACTAGCGAAGACAAAAAGAGTAAAAAGAAGAAAAAGAAAGCACCAGACTTTAAGAAGAAAAAATCTGGAACTTTTGCTGAGGCAGCCCAGACAGCCATCGACAAAACAGATGGCCCCAAAAAGTCTGAGAAAATAGATAAATCTTTGGCCACGTTGGTCGAGAGACTTATACTTACTTCTACGGACCACAAGGCTGCCGATGCTATAGTCGAGAAATTCCCGCCGCCCAAAAACGTATCGGCCATGATCATACCTGAAATAGACCCACCTATCAAAAAGCAGCTACAAAAAGAGTATACAAGGTACATACAGCCAGACAACTACCTGATGAAAACCCAACATGCCATCCAAAGTGCCATGACTGCCTTATTCCCATTGATCCAAGAAGTCATAGAAAGAGGTGATGAAGATGATGAACTAAACAAAACAGGAGGATCAGCTTTTGAAGCATTAGAACTCTTGGCTTTCGCAAACAATTCCCTAGTAAGAAGGAGAAGAGAAAACCTCAGGTCACAAATACACAACGACGTCTCTCAGGAGGTAATGGAAGGACCAATGGGGGGTCCCACCCTGTTCGGGCCGGCCCTCAAGATAGCTGCTGACACAAAAGAACAGCTGGAGAAGACTCGCAAAATCCTCTTCAAACCACGACAAAAACAACACAAATACCGCAAAAACTACAATAAGTACAAGAAATCCAAAAGAACGGATTTTCGCGGCCGAGCGACCGGAGACAGGGGAGGCGGGAGCTACCGAAGTCGCGGCAGCGGAGGTCGCGGACGCACTCGAGGTCGAGGAGGCCAAACCCGAGGGAGAGACCAGCACAAAAAGAAAGACTAAACAAGGTCCGTTCGTTTGACCTACACTTCCTAAGTACACCAGAAAACTTTAAAGCTGGTCAAACAGCTAACTTTCTTAGCAATTGGGCCTCTCTCACCTCCGACTCTTGGGTTCTGAACAACGTCCAAGGGATTGAGATCCCGTTTCTGGAATACCCTGTCCAGAAAAGGGTGCCCAATCCCTACAACATCGAGGATGTTGATCCTGCCCAAATTGACGAGGAAGTAGAGAGAATGCTGACTAAAGGTGTAATCGAATTGACAAATCACGAATCTGACCAATGGGTATCCTGTATTTTCCCAAAGATAAAAGCTAATGGCGAGGTCAGGATCATTCTGGACCTCACACAGTTGAACAAACTGATCCCTTACGAACATTTCAAAATGGACAGCTTCCAAACGGCACTGGATTTAGTAAGACAAGGGTATTACATGACCTCAGTCGATCTAAAAGATGCCTACTACTCTTTTCAAATACGGAAAGAGGACCGAAGATACCTGAAATTTGTTTGGGGGAACAGGATGTACCAATACTGTGTAATTCCGAATGGTCTGGCCTGCGCACCTCGTGTGTTCACCAAGCTACTCAACCCAATATTTGTGACTCTACGCAAACAGGGGTGCACAGCGTTTCCCTATATCGATGACACTTTCATCGTGGGGGAAACCTATGAAGAGTGTCTGGTGTCCACGGAGATGTTGGCCAAACAAGTTGATGCTTTGGGTCTAGTTGTACACCCTGTTAAATCTGTAACCACACCTACCACCTCACTTGAGTTCTTGGGGTTTATTCTAGACTCTGAACAGATGGAAGTACGACTTCCAGAAGAGAAAGAACAAAAATTCAGAAAAGTAGCCCAAGGAATTTTGGAAGAACCTCAAGTAACGATAAGAGAAGTGGCAGGTCTGGTTGGAATGATGAATGCTTACACTAAAGGTGTTGAGTATGGCCTAGCACACCTAAAAGCCCTAGAAAGATGTAAGAACAAAGCACTTAAAGCCAATGCAGGGGACTTTGATGCCACCATGGTACTGGCAGAAGAAGCCATAGGTGACGTCTGGTGGTGGCTTGACACGGTGGGGCATACAGCATGTCGCATTAGAGATAGCACACCAGATGTCACCATTGACACCGATGCCAGTATGAAAGGGTGGGGAGCATACCTCGGAGAATACACTATAGGTGGGAGATGGTTGCCCGAAGAAAAGGACCACATTAATGTCCTGGAGCTTCGAGCAATAAATCTCGCACTGCACAGTATTGGAAACCAGCAAAACATACATGTGCATGTTCGAACCGATAATACAACGGCTCTCCACTATGTCAACAAAATGGGAGGTGTCAGATCCCCAGCATGTGACAATATAGCCAGGTATATCTGGGGTTGGGCAGAGGCAAGAAGATCCTGGATCACAGCTTCCTACGTACCCGGTATTCTAAACATAAAAGCAGACAAAGCTTCCAGAGTATTTAACGACAACCTGGAGTGGAGTCTAGCGGACAGAATATATCGAAGAATAGTCCGGAAATGGGGGAAGCCTGACTGGGACCTCTTTGCCTCCAGAGCAAATCACAAATGCGACCAATACTGCTCTTGGAAACCAGATCCAGGGGCAGCATGGGTCGATGCTCTGTCGATGCCCTGGGAAGGTATTAATGCCTATGCCTTTCCTCCTTTCAGCCTGATCCCGCAAGTGCTGAGGAAGATAGACAAAGGAAGACCTAGAAGCCTAGTTCTCGTGGTACCAAACTGGCCATCAAAGGCTTGGTTCCCCCTCCTCCGAAACGCAGTAGAAGCTCTAAACGTTTCAGGGAGGAGAGGAAACCTAGTCCCCGCAAGAGGAAGCGACGGAGGATTTCTAGGCAGGGCCCCCTTAAAGGTTTTGCGATTCTAGAAGCTGACCTAGTCCAAAACCAGGGGTGCGACAGGAAAACAGCAACCTTCCTGCTCGAAAGCTGGTCCACTGGGACTAAGAAAGTGTATACCACCTATATGTCCCAATGGAACACCTTTTGCCTGTTACACAGGGTCTCCCTGCGCACCCCAAACCCTTTCGAAGTCTGCAGGTTCCTCAGACTACTTTCGGAATCGGGCAAAGCCTTCGGGACCGTCAACGCGGCACGCTGTGCGTTATCAGTCCTGTGTAAGAACCTTGATAATGGGAAAACAATAGGCACCCATTATTGGGTATGCAGGGCTGTACGCACAGCATATCGAAGGAACCCACCGTCTCCCAAATACAACACCTTTTGGGATGTACGGTTAGTCTTCGATATGTTCCGACGTTGGGGTCCAAATGAAGATTTGGCCATCCAGTTCTTGGGATTCAAACTAGTTACGCTGATTCTACTAGTGTCGGGCCAGAGGGGCCAAGTCATCCCAGCTTTGGATCTCCGCAACATGACGTGGTTGCCTTCGGGATCAGTAAGGTTTGTACTGAAGGGTTTAATGAAGACAGCACGTACGGGTGAGCCCCTTAAGGAATTGGTTTTGGAACCATTCCATGAGGAAGAGCTCCTCTGCGTGACCTGTGCCCTGAAGTGCTACTTGAAGGTCACGGAGAAACGCAGGAAGGACAAGAAAGGGCGAAGGAAACACTCGCTCTTCCTTTCCTACCGTACGCCATTCGGGGAGATCAAACAGGATACCTCTAAGAGGTGGATCCTAGCAGTATTGACTGCAGCTGGGGTAGACACAAGGGTATACCGAGCTCACTCCACCAGAGGTGCTAGCACCTCTGCTGGAGGGAGACTCGGTGTATCCACTGCTGTAATGCTTCGACATGGGGATTGGAAAGGGGCCAAAACCATGGCGAAGCACTACAACAAACCAATTGAGAACCCCAAGCCTCCAAAGACTCTGGCCAGGATTCTTTTGGAGGACTCAATAGAGTAGCTGGTGCAAAAAATTTGAGGCTGCCAGGCTTGGGACCTGCAGGCTCACTGGGCTTTTGATACCTCCTTATATGTCCAAGGACTTTGATATGATTATATATGATATCTGGCAAACACTGCCACACCAAGAAGGTGTATGAACTATAAACTTTAGACTTTTCATTTGGTATGCTTACCATTTATGTGTCAAAAGAATGGACACTTTAAAAATAGTAGTCTTTTGATTTGGCCATAACAAGAGCCACAATACTCGTTTTTTATGTTCTGACGCTGTCAGGATAATAAATTTATATATTTTTCTATAAATTTATGTGCGAGTCACAGTGTTCTGTGGGATGGGATAATTGAAAATTATCTAAGGAAAAGATCCCAAGTCACAAGGATTGAGACTTCAGGATCAGACAGTGAATCTACTGAACTTTGAAGTCTCCTGCGTACTTAGCTGCAACTGCCCCCTGGTGTTACCGAGCAGAATATAAAATTAATTGAGTACTTACTTGTAAGTGTGAAGATTAATTGTTGTTCTGCGAGGCAACACCAGGGGCGTTGCAGAGTACACAGGCCCTCCCATCCTCCCTATGATAAATAGATTACTGCATGGGCATAATCTACAATCAACAAATAATGAAATACGACTATAAGTATAAGGTATGTTTTTCCTGTGTACTTTTAGTTTTCAGTACGATTCACTGTCCGCATGCTACGAACTGGCGCCAAGCGATGACGTCATCTCCTGTGTACTCTGCAACGCCCCTGGTGTTGCCTCGCAGAACAACAATTAATCTTCACACTTACAAGTAAGTACTCGATTAATTTTATATTTAGTGATAGGAAAACCTAGATTCTTCTGCTGATGGATGAAACTTTTTTTTTCTGAATTTTTCAGAATTTTGTCTGATTTCAGAATTTTTTGAACCAGATGTGTCTGATCGATTGAACCAAATTTCCTTTCTTGCATCAAAGTTTTGTGAATGTTTTATAATAAATGCAGGCTTTCTAAATGTGTCTTCAGAATTTTTTCAAACAGTCTGACTTACATCCCTGTTTCATAACTCAGGAAAAATATTTTCCATTCTCACAAAAAAAAATTCCGCCAGGCCTCTGACAGGAAACGAACATATTTTTAAGGGTGGCATAATGGATGCCTAATGCAGCGTTGTGAGTGCCAACACAAAATGCGCCTAACCCATGTTTCTACGAATTATCCATTATTTTAAAAGATTTAGATGATAAGAGCCAACTTTATGCATAAGCCTGGGTCAACTTTGGTAAGGTTTTGAGTTGAGAAGTTGTTTCGTTGTCCAGTTTATGTTGTGTTGATTCAAACTTAGATAAGGTTTTCATAGAAAAGATTGAATATCCCCATCATCCAAAGCAAACAATTACCCTAGTAAACTACCACTACAGATCCTTGCAATAGAAAATGGTGACTTTGTGAATATATTCATTTTAGCGAATTGCTAACACCTCGACTCTAATGCCACGAGATTCACAAAGCATACTTCTTTGTTATTCTGATAGTGCATTTTGGAATGCATGATTATTCTTTGAGTTTGAAGTGTGAAAAGTAAAAAACTTTTATAGAAAAGTTTGTGGAGAAGTCACCTCTTCCTCGTTCATCGATCTGTAGTGCCATACATTTGTGCAAGCCTCTAGACATTATATTCTATTTCAGGGTCCCTTCTCAACAGGGAAAATAGCCAAAATAATCATATGACAAACTCATCATAAGTTTTATGCTAGATAAGGTGTTACTGCATGCTCTAGACTTGTAAGATGTGAACATGATATTTCATTTCATGTGTAGTGTGATTACTATAAGACACTGGAAGGTCAATGCATTTAAAAAACTTTGAAATCTTTAAAAGTCATAATAGGAATGTCTCACCAATATACATTCTGATCAAGAACATCTGATCATTCTATTCATCTTCTATTGTTAGCCTAAATCTTCATACTTCTTAAGTCTTATATAAAAATTGAAAAAAAAATAACCTTTAAATATCTTTTTCAATCACAGAGCTGGAGTCTCACCTCCAAGCGGCAGAGAACAGAAGTAACCTACTGGAGAAGCAGCTGGAGTACATGCGGCGTATGGTTCACGCGGCTGAAGCAGACCGCTCTGAGGCAGTCCGGCGCTCACAGGCCCTAGAAGCACAACGAGCCAAGGACTCTCAGTTTGACTTCTCCGAGGCACAACGTAAAGAGAAGCTCTCTGAGCTAGAGCGTGAGCACATCAAACTTACCGCATCACAAAATCTTGCAGAGGTATGTCTATATGCATCCATAAATGCCCATTGACACAAAAAAAATCGTTTAAAACCTTGCCTAACGTTTGCATGCCAAGTTCAAGGATACCTTATACGCCATGGGTTTTAAATTGAATATCAATAAAATCTATCCAGAGTAGCAGTTATTTTTTCTCTTTTTTTGCAAGCATGCATTGGCATCTCTGATCATGTCCAGAAAAACTAGCTATCTTGAGTAAAATGTGTAAGAGCTCATTAAAAGCATTCTCTGCATATATTTCAGAATAAAATCCGTGACTTGGAAGAGAAACTGAGAGAAGAGCGCCACCACCGGAAATTGATGCAAGACAGAGCGGCACAGGTAGGTCCTCCCCTGAATAAATGATTATCACTTTCAGAAGTTTTTTTGGTTTTTTTTTCCTAATATTTTTTGGCCAGGTCTGTACAGATTGGCAAAGAGAGGAAGTTATTATATGGCTAATATTGACGACACTATAGATTAGTACTACTTACTCTGTATTCAATGGGGGGGGTGGAATACGAGGTTGCAGAACACCAATTGACGGGAGGTGGCAGCAGGACCCACTTTGTAGCTCCGCACTGAAGGGTGTTCTACAATGATTATTGGTCTAAAATCTGACAGTGGGTAGGCAAACCAGGTATCAAATTAATCCTTAGGGTGTATATTAATCGATTTGAGTGTTATTTAGGCTGATATTTGATGGTAAGTTGAGGGGGGTGCACTCTATTTAATTAGAGAATGTATTAAAATCATTCACTGCAAAACCCCCAAATCTGGGTATGTCCGCACTCTAAGGCCTATAGCAAAAAAGTTAATCACATTGTACCACATGCCATGGCCCTAAATTATTGGGAAAAATGTATATCTACAAGAAAATAATAGTGGCTAAGCCCAGATACTTGCACAAGTATTTTATTTTCGCCCAAATGCTATATAGGCCAACAGTGGAAAAATAATTAGTGTTCTGCAGCCTCTACGGGCTATATAGGGCCTTCTACCAAGTTTGTCAAATCTCACTAAAATGTGTTTATTTTGCTTAGGGTAAGTCAGTTTGACAATGTTATGGTGAGAAAGGGCAAGGGAATCAATAAAATTAGTGAGAAATCACTGAAAATCGTAGTAGCGGAGTTTCGGCCTTGGAGAGGTTTATGAGAAATATTCTGGTGTCAATCCGCAAGCCTGATACTTCTCTCTTGGGGGTGCCAGGTAACCAAAATTATGGTTTTCAGGGTCAGAATGTCCTGAATTTTACATTCTCAGCTGTTTCCATCTATTTCTATCGTCCTCAGTGCTCTATGGGAGGCCTTTTCATGCATCGGGGGAAAACATCATTTTTCTCTCCCCGAGCTATGCAGCCAATGAATGTTTACTGACACTTAATAAAATGTCCTTGTATTCACCCTATCTGGTAAATTTTGTTGTCCTTATATGGGGGAGCTTGAATAATGTGTAAATGGGGCCATCTAAGCCATTACACATGGAGTTAAGATGCATTTTGTTGAAATTATTCCTTTATATCGTTATATTTCCGAGGGTTTTTCATACATTTTAGCCAGATATTTCTGTGAATTATAGCACCTAGAGAGAGAATAACACTCAGCACCTTATGTGGTGCCCCTTGGTTATCAGCATGTCAAATTTCTTGGCCCTGTGACCATTTTTTCTATGTGAAAGCACCATACGTCCATGTCAATGCTAGAAATCGATAAAATCTACGGAGAGCGCACAGACTGATACCCACTCTGGGAATTGATTCTCAGAGAGATTTGAGGGGCCTGAGGGGCATAAAAGTAAAAGATTCTGGATAAGACATTACTGGGCCAGTGAATAAAAGCTTTCCAAGCTATTTCATTGACCACCAAGATTCCAACCCAGGCCTTTAGGTTGCAGAACACCAATTGACGGGAGGTGGCAGCAGGACCCACTTTGTAGCTCCGCACTGAAGGGTGTTCTACAATGATTATTGGTCTAAAATCTGACAGTGGGTAGGCAAACCAGGTATCAAATTAATCCTTAGGGTGTATATTAATCAATTTGAGTGTTATTTAGGCTGATATTTGATGGTAAGTTGAGGGGGGTGCACTCTATTTAATTAGAGAATGTATTAAAATCATTCACTGCAAAACCCCCAAATCTGGGTATGTCCGCACTCTAAGGCCTATAGCAAAAAAGTTAATCACATTGTACCACATGCCATGGCCCTAAATTATTGGGAAAAATGTATATCTACAAGAAAATAATAGTGGCTAAGCCCAGATACTTGCACAAGTATTTCATTTTCGCCAAATGCTATATAGGCCAACAGTGGAAAAACAATTAGTGTTCTGCAGCCTACGATCCTCGCATATTCGGCAGCGCCATTTTGAAATTTATACAGAGCTAACTAGTTTCGTTTTTAGGTATGGTTATTAGAAGTAGAAATGTACTAAATTTACAAAATTGAGCCCTAAGAGGTGCGTCTTATACGCGAAAATGCTTCTCTCAAGAAGGGGGTGCGTCCTATACGCGCAGCGCGTCTTCTACGCGGGAGATTACGGCAGTAAATATTGTTGAAATCCTTTATTTAAAAGCAATTTAAACCCGTGGGCCATATAATAAATGCAAATGTCAACGATGAATACGGGCAGAAGCACCTCTGGGAATACGATCCTAAATTATTCACTGATCGTTGACATTTGCTTATTTATTATTCTCCTAAAAGCATGTTCTCTTTTGTGTCATTTAAAAGGGTGAGATGATAATCTAAAATGCAACTGTAATACACTAAATCATTAGAATTGCACTTTACCCTTTTAAAGTATTTAAAGATACTACCTGTAATCATGATTCTATTTTTTTCAGATGATGTCTTCAGAAGAGACAAACCGCATTCTAGCGAAAACTGGGAACATACCAAAGAAAAATAAGAAAAAGGTAGTAACTCAGAAGGCGCGTAGTAACCCACCAGCTGGTACGAGTAATGGTTGGTCAGACCACTACAGACTTAATCTGGCAGACATGCCATTCGTTGCTGGAAAGGTGAGGGGTTTCATGAAGTTTTTTTCCCTCTAGTTTCTAGTTCTTACTTCTTGTGAAAAAATGAAAAACAGAAATATATAAGCTATGAGGGACAGCTTGGGTGACTTTAACAGATCTAGTTTCCACTCATATGCGAGGTATTACAGTACTCAGATATATAACGTCCAGTTGTATCTTGATGCGATGTTTAAACCACACCCACATATAACCTTTAACATCAGCTTCTTTGTCTTCTATGATTTAGTCCACCGGCCCGAGTCACTCAGTTCCAGCAAACGTACAGAAGGTGCTGTCCATGATGAAGAGTCACAATAACGTGTTATGTCCGTGCAGTCCCCGCGCAGGCACAGAACCACCGACCCGCGACTACAGCAGCACAACACGAGCCACCATTGGTCATGACACAGCTGTCAGAAATGGACATGACACGGCGGCAGCTAACGGCCTCCTATTACTTCAGCCTACACGGGGTTCCTCATCAGCAACACGTAACCGTGCCGCCTCACGTACAGACCTGGCCAGTCTACTACTGCAGCTACAGGATGAATTTGGCTACCTTAGTTAGTGAGTATTGGTACTTCAAACCTTTTTTCTTCTGTTTCTCTCTCTCTCTCTCTCTCTCTCTCTCACTCTCTTTCACTCTCTCTTTTAAGTGACTGTTGCCTTGATATTGTGTTCTGAATGGCGTCATGGCCCAATGCCCATCCGTCATTCAGAAAGGTAGCATTGTGTGATGTGGATCATTCACTTTCTAGCTTGTCTTTAATCTTATTTCAAACAAGAGATAACCCGGGAAATATCCAATAGTTCTTGATAATCTTTATGTTCCCAAACTTGGTGGAAATGCTACACTTTAGAAGAAAACTAACTTTCCCAAGATCCTCTCAGTGAAATATATTTTGATTCCCATCATAACGTGAGCCTAATATCATTTCATATAGAGTGATATATTTTGTTTTAACCCTTTAAGGGCAGAGCAAAATTGTTGCCCTGGCCATAGGGACGGCCTCTGAAAAAAGTATAGTTCCTAGAGGACGAGCCTATTTTCAATTCCTATACTAATCCTATATAACTGGCATCGACTATAGTTGACGCTAGGCCTGCCATGGTGTCGACTATAGTCGATGCTAGGCCTACCATGGTGTCGACTATAGTCAATGCTAGGCCTCAATGGGTTAATGAACATATTCTTTTATTACTTCAGTGAGCACCAAGAGTTAAGTTCCCAAATTCAGGAGGCAATAGATCCCAGACTTCGCGATGACTTAGAACGGGAGTTGGATCACGTTGTGGCCAAGATGGAAACAAAAGGCGACCAAATAGCAATGCTGCGAAAACACCAGGAAGTGGTATGTACTCTAAGTGTTTAAGATATTTGAGCCCTTAGAATGATATCAGCTATTATATCTTCAATCATAATGCCTAACTTTGAACTAGGCAGTCCCATGGAATGTGATGATAAAGCAATGCATGTGTATTATCATTAAATTGTACATGTATTTGAAAGAGTACTGAAAGCGTATATCCTCAACTTGTTTTAAAGAGTATTCCCAGTAGGTCGTCGACAAAGCCCTCAACTATTTCAAGTAGATCTAACCTGCCAACAATGATGTACTTGTATATCTTTGAAGTCTTATATCATATACATAAAAGCTCTGCTTCCTTCCACCAGCTCCATAAGAAAAAGAAGAAAGCGAAAGCAGCCAAAACACGACCAGTGTCAGCATCTGCACGAATACCATCATCAGGGGAGGTGGAGGTGCGGACGACCATTAAGACGAAAGGTGGTGCCAAAACAGCAGCCTCCTCCTACGCACGGCCTACAGCGTCCTCAGCCGGAAAGGCCAGCCTTAAGTTCCTCCAGGACCTGAAGAAGATCCAGTCTACGCTACGTAAGGATGACCTCAGCTGGGACTGCTGATAGGCAGCGACAGGGGTGGTAGGCTGTATATGGATATCTAACAAAGAGAAAATGCCTTATGTGGATTACGGGAATAGGGTGTGTGTCAAGTGGGCTCAATGCAGACATCAGCACTTGCACTTATGGGATTTATAGGAATATCTTGACCACATCTTATAGGTACACTTGAAGGCGGTTATGCAGCACAGAACTTCATCCCCAAAGGTTTGACTGTATAAAAGTGGTTGAATGCCCGCGATCCATCGGTGTTATGAACAGAGATAAACTGGACACTTTGATGATTTTTATCAAACTGAAGGAAGTGTTAAACACAATAGTGATCCCTATGCTATTGCATGCAACCAGAATCCAGTTCTTAGAACACAGTTTTAATTTGATATTGAAATGTTTACATGTACTGTCACAAGGCACAAGGTGTGTGATTCAGACTTTGTGAAAGGACACAGGGGTATAGATAAATTTACAACAAAAAAGGCCTCCATGTCTGCTTCCTCTGGTAATTAGACATTATCAATAAGGAATTTGTGCTCTAGATATGATTATGGTTTTAATGTAAATTCTGTCAACTGTACAAGTTTTACCACTGTGCCTGAAAGTAGTCTGCTCAGTGTCCTTTTATTGTATTTAAATATCTTTTTTTTTTTTACAGCACAGTAATGATATAATCAGGCTGAGGCATTGATTATAAAAGAGTTCATTCAGTGCTATAAATACAGACTCAATTAAGAGGTGAAATAGAATATGTTGTACTTAAAAAAGTAACATGATACTTTAAAGTCCACAATTTTATTGGGTAAAAAAAGGAATGAAAGTGAATATGTTATAGATAATTGCTATGTGGTTACATTGTTGTTCAAGCAGCTAGCTTCACTGTGATATATTTTTGGTGCATTAGGGGAGATGTGTGAAAGAGATATGGTTATCATGCATAGAATTTTATGAAAGAGGAATAAGGCCACACCAAAAAAATAAGTTGGTCTACAGATTTCCCTCTCCATTTTTTCGGAAATACAACTTTTTTTTATTTATTTTGTTTTGAAAAAAATCTTGTCTACAGATTTCGCTCGCTTCACTTTCTACAAGTTTTCTCTTTGTGATGTTAGGCAAAAAAAATTTTTTTAATTTTTTTTTCGCTCGCCTCAAGGAATCCATTGGACACCTAAAAATTCGCTCTCTCGCACCATTTTTTCAAAACCAAAATCTGTAGACCAACTAATTTTTTTGGTGTGGCCTAACTAGATAAAATACAATGCACCTTTCTTAGGAGAAAACTCATTTAAGAGTAGATTAAAGTGGATACATCTCATCAAGAGTCATTCCCATGATTGTAAATTTATGCATATATATGTGTGATATAGGAACGAAAATGTGAAGCTATTTTAGAATTCTGTCACATTGAAAAGCATTAGCAGATCTAATTTTATTGGTTCAAGAGAGTATAAGTGTGCTGTATAGGGTTAGTTTAATTATGTACATACAGACTTACAACGAGAATTCCACACCCTAGAATTCAGGGAGAGCTCACTCTGCGGGTAATAATTCCGTCCAATATCACCAGGGTGCAATTCAAATCCATGGCAGTATGAAGATTTGCTTGATATTTATTGAAGCACATATTTAAAATGATATGGTGTCTGCTTTATATGTCTCTGTCTAAAAAAAGATTGCCTTAAGTGCAGCACTGAATATGAGTCATCACACATCAATTTATATAGTATTAGTCCGCCTTCATAATTGTAGCTAGAGATCGCCATGATGTATAGTGAAGTTTGTTATACACCATTGTAAGTGCATAAAAGGGGATTTCTTTCAGGAAGGGGGAGGACAGGGATTTTCAAAAAAAACACTAAAATGTTGGGTCATTTGACTTTAAACTTTGCAGGAATCCCTTTGAACCATAAGTCCATTTCAAACAGTGGTACCGTAATACGTCTTACACACGGAATTTTACAGTAGCCCTAAAAATCTTAATTACATGTAATTTCCTATGCTTGAAGGTTTAACACGCATTTTTACAAATCCTGGATCCAGCACTGAAGGTTAAAGAACTACCGGTAGATAAAACAATATACAATAAGATCATAATTGTCATAGAAGCACAGACAAATAGTCTCCTATATGTGGCTGAACAGTACATGTATATTTTTGTCAATGTAAATCCTCGGGTTCTATTGTCGTATAATCTATCAGTAAAATGTGACATTTATAAAATACGAGCCATTGCCTTATTGTAAATATCGCTGCAGTGCCTTTTCCACTTCTTTCAGGCCCCAAATACAAAGACGCCCAGGATTTCTATAATGATCAGCTTTGATGGGTGTATGGTACTTTGCCCTTTAAGGGTCTCTTAATTCATTAAAGTTTTTTGCCCATTGGTCACCTTAATGCATTAATGTGGCAAATTATGAGGCTTTCAAATATTTAAAGGTTGAAGAGGAAGAAAACCAGTAGCTTCTAACAAATTAACTACGTCATATGTTCGTGTGATGTTTTCATGTAGCCGAGAGATTCTGTGGCGTAAATGCTCAACTCAAAAAAAATCTAAGTTCAAAAGGGTGAAATTGGTTGGCATTGATTTGTGTATAGATTATTTATACTTATAACTTGTACAATGTTTTGTTGTAAATATGTATATCGGCATGAAATGTGTATAATTTCTGTGTAAAGAGTGAATGGAATAAAGTCTTCTTAATATTGAACCCTGTTTTTCTATCTGTATAATAATACTGATTAAAAATCAGTGGAAACATATTCCTCTAGCATACGTCCAGGGTCACGACTGGTACTTCAGTCTAGTCTATTTGTTTTTAAAGGTCAGTTAAACCTCTAATAAATTATGGGGACCATGACCATCTATTGGTCCCTCTAATCCCTACTTGGGGTCGCTAGTGCTTTGTTAACTGACCATTGACTGATCTTGGAACGTAAAAGCACGGAGCACATTGTGGATTAGAAACGTTCATTGGCCCTGGGCTATTGGGAGCACCTTTTCAGCCAAAAACTGACGATCATGAATTGGAATTTTAGATGGGAATTGCTCATCGAAATTGGGGGATAATTAAACAAAAAAAATCATGGAAACATGTTCTTTAGGATCTAGTCTTTCATTGCACATGCACAATTCTTGGGGAAAAAAATTCTTTAGCTATGAAAAAAGCTGAAGAAAAAACCTGACATGTTTGACCTACGTTCTCACGAAAACGAGGCTCCATAGGATTGCATTGCGCGGTCAATTTCAGCAGTTGGCAGGGGGTCAAAATAACACATTGACTCCTATGGGAATTGGGCAATTAAGACGCTTTTTTTCAGCAGGTAAGATGTTAAGAGCATTTATATGGGAGTGTGTAAATCGGACCACCATATTTTTGTTATGTCGACTGCCTCACTTCGGGCCTGGAGACTTGATGCATGTGCGTAGTCAGATTTTATTTTTTGTTTAACAGTAAATTGAGGGGGTGTATTCGATTCAATTCGGTTGGTATTGCAAAAAATGCATGGATTATATTCAAAAAGCCATTAATTTTAAGTTAAATTGATAGAATCTATCATTTCTCTGTCGAAAATGCGACTTCCGGCAATGAGTGGGTCGCGCATGCGCACAGAACATCAAAATCCAAAATGGCAGACAGCGAGACGATCAACTAACGGTGCCATCGAAACTGCTTGATTATAACAAAATGGAGAATTACAGTGTCTCATGCCTTTTTATGGTTAATATGGATCCTTATTCAACACCTCCTGATATTGTGCAATGCTTAACTCGCCAGGAGAGGAGTTATTCGCCAATGAAAATTGCGAGTGATAATGGGTGCATTCTCCATAGCCTTAAGCATTGACGACTCGGACACACTGTCACTATAGTGACAAGTCTCATATGGTAGGTAACCTGGGCCATTAGTGCTCTATAGCACACATCAAATCTTTTTATTTTTATGACTAACAGAGATTGGAATAGTATACATGTACAGTCAACTCTCTCTAATGTGGTCACCATTCGTTCTTTTCAAAAGTGACCCCATTGGAGAGACTTCATTTGAAAGAATGTGATTTCGCAGACCCAAAACTCGAAAGGCTATTGTGTCTGTGGTTGCTTCAAATGTGTATAGGATATTGATTATAGAGATATCAACTTTAAATATGGCACATGGAATCATCCTTTACTGTTTAGAATGGTTGTTATCAATAATCACACATATATACTGTAAAATTCCTTTATAATGAAACCTGTAATGATTCAATTTGTCCCAATTTGTCCCTACATATTTCTAGAGTAAATAAATAGTTCCCTCTCCCCTTTATAACTTAATTCCCTCTCATCTCCTATGGCCATGTGAGGGAAGGGCCTTCTACCCTCTCATCTCCGACCTTCTAAACCCCATCAAAGGGGCTGGGAGGTGGATGAAGAAGCCCTGTGCCCCCCTAGGCCGCCCACCATACTTCAAAGGGGCTGGGCAATTGATGAAGAAGCCCTGTGCCCCCCTAGGCTACCCACCACACTTCAAAGTGGCTGGGAGACAGATGAAGAAGCCCTAGGCCACCCACCACCCTTCAAAGGGGCTGGGAGACGGATGAAGAAGCCCTGTGCCCCCTAGGCCGCCTACAACCCTTCAAAGGGGTTGGGAGGCGAATGAAGAAGTCCTGTGCCTCCCATGCAGGTAGGGAGATGCCAAAACCATAACACAATGTTGTATGAAACAGGACTATATTTGGGGTGACCATAATAGAGAGAGTAAAAGTGACTTTTTAACTGGAAATTAGTGACCACAAGAAGAGGTGACCACATTAGAGAGGTGGCCACATTAGAGAGAGAGTTCCTTACATTAGATTAAAGAGGACAATAATTTGATTCTTTCCAAAAGTGACCACATTGGCGAGGTGACCACATTAGAGAGGTGACCATAAGTAGAGAGTTGACTGTAGTAGGCTGGGTCACTGGGTACCGCCTCTGTTAACCAGATGCAGCTATTTTTAGGGCAGAGTCAGAGAGGGGGGGGGGGACAAAACCCAATAAAACTTCACACTGAAGGGGGGGGGGGGTCAAAACTAAAGTTCATTTTTGGGAGGGATGTCATTTTGCAAATTCAGTTATTAGTGGGGAGGGGGGTAATGATAAATTCAATTGTAGTGGTGGGTGGGGGCGAAAAAAAATTCTGCCGAGCCAGCAAATAATCGATCAAGCCCCCCCCCAGGCCCTTGTTATATTTGGTTTGCCCCCCCCCCCCCACAGACAAACGTAGCGCACGTATGTTAATTATGTACAAATGTTTATTAGCCTAACTAGATGAATAAATTCATATAGGTACAAATGAACTACAAAGTTGCTGCAAGTTCCAGCTTAACATCGACACAGGAAAGGACTTCGCCGGTGAAACCTTCCAGCAGCTCCAATTTGATGTCGTACTTGCCCTGGAGAGAAAGCAATATACACACATGAAAGCAGCGTCATTTCTTAATGCCAAGGGATTTGCCCTAAACAGCCTGACATGTTCACAGTGAAAGAATAAATCAAGATAAGGGTCCGTCGGGTCTGGAGCTGCTTTTGAAAAATAAAATTAATGATAGGTCCTATATATATATAGATGTTTCCTCCATACCCTCTTGGTTAGGGAACTGATTCTGATGTCAAAACGGGTGGGTTTTTCCGAGACAAAATAAACTTTCTTTCCAATTGTTCAGTAATGATATCTTAACAATCAATACTCACAACTGCAAGTTCCTTGATCTCATCTGGGAATGCTGGCAGGTCGATCTGGACGTTGCGGACTTCCCTCTTTACAGGCTTGAATGGACACTTGCACTGAGGGAGCTCTGGTGGGCAGCCGTTAGGGAACATCTCCTCTAGGGCACCACAGGCGTCCTCTGTCGTGCTACATTGAAGGGAGGAAAATGTACTTATTGTTAAATCACTGGTAGTTAGTGAAGAAAATCATTTTCTGGGATCTAAAATAAATGTAATTGTCAGATCGCTGGGATATGTTAAAGAAACGTGCATAAGACACTGAGAGAAAAAATGTATCGTTAATTAAATAACAATATGGTTCTCAGGCAGCTTGGGGACAAAGCTTTCATCACAATTTTTACAGGGATTCCTCATAACATAGCCCTTTACTATGTTATTTTCTGGAGCTTCATTGCAGAAAATGTTGATATTTGGAAATAGCTATAATATACTGACCATGAGCCAACGCCGTCAATGCAGGGGATGGTGATGGGGAAGCCGTTCAAGTCCTTGACAAGGGTGACTTTGAAGTCAAAGTTGTCCACTTGTTTCTTTACCTCAAGGTCAAAGCTGACGTTGACCTTGCCTGGGAATGATGGAGGGTATGGGGAGATGACGGGGTTGGAGATGACGATGGCGGAGTTGCCGCTGGGATCTGTAATTAAATAATAAAAGAAGACATGTATACATTCTGCACAGGTGCTGAATTGAGAAATCATTGAATCATCTACATTTCCATTATCTACATTTCCATATATAATCATGGGGATTTATATGTATAGGATGCAGTCCCTTTTTATCATTATGTTCTTTACCACCTATGATTTTAGCATGCCTGACCTTAAATTATGTCATGACACATAGGTCAGTAATGACCCCTTTTTTGCTGTCAATAAAATATATTATTATTATTATTAATTATTACCCCCACCCATGGGGTATGGCATTGGTACAACTCCAAGGAAAGTCTGTGATAGGATCCAGGTGTAATGGCAGACCAACAGAAAATGTATTTTTTGTAAATCCTAAGCGTGGTCGTTTGCCATAATGTTATGGGTATGATGAAGCAACATTGAACTTCTTGATATCTCAGTTACATGTAGGGCCTATTTCATATGTCTAAATGTTTTGTTGTTTTTTTTTTGTCTCATATGTTGTTGCCTGTTGACCAATCTAATAGAAACTAGCATTTCTATAGCATTATTCAAATAAAAGTAGCCTTTCCTTAATGCAAATAGACATTTCCAAAAAGAAAAACCACACACACACAAAAAAAAAACATGTCTACTCACGGCAGTCCTTAAGGACGGGGCCGGCAGCCAGACAGCTGACAACGGCAGCACTGAAGACGATGAAACCCAGCATGGTGGATCTTGTTATAATTTCTAGATAATAATGATAATGATGGTCTCTCCCTCTGTCACCAACCCCTTATATACTGTCACCACTCCTCCTGTTATCTATACAGGATACTAGTAGGAGTGTGGGACTCTGACTGCTGTTTCTTATTAGTATTAACCCTTTAAGGTCTGCATTGTGTTTAAAGGTAGCACGCCCTTTGGTTTCCATGATGCATTGATGCATCATTGACAGCATCATTGACAAGTAACTCATCAATCAGCCCACCGTATAGAGGTGCTTCACTCCCAGAGAGTCAGCATGATGTATCAATGCTGTGTTGGCGAGTAGATTCACCAGCATTGCATTGGTGCATCATGACAAACAAAGGAGCATCATGCTGTCTTAAAGGGTTAATTTCTTGGTCATCACAGGAAGCTCCTGCTGTTGTTTTGGCCACGTCAATATTACATGATAAAGTCATTAAGGAGAGGAAATCATTATCTGATATCATAGGCCATGATGCTGTAAAACCCCACGTATAAGCTGTGGCCTATAGAGCTTTTCATATGTACAATGTGGCTTATGTAGGTTTGCCAGGAACTCAGGATGTGTCTTACATATATGGGTTTTTCTTTTTTTTTTAATTGTTGGTTAGTTCCTGGTAAAAGTGAAAAGGAAACGTATGGATGAAAAAGTTGGTTCAACAGAAAGGAGTAAAGAAAGAAAACAATCCAAAACATATTCAGTCTACAGGTAGAGCAGAGCGAAGCATCATCAATTCAAGTCATTCAAGTTGATTTTTTCTTTTAGCTACAATGAATTACTGAGGTGCAAAATGTGTAAATGTTAGACTAATTGGTTTGTGTGCTATATAAGGATTTAGTCCTCCAGACTACACGGTTAGATAGTTGAAATAAAAGAAAATATGGTTGTGACCTACTCTCAATGCAAAAAGTTGTTAAGGACTTCAGTTAACGGCAACAAAATAACGTTCCAAAACATTATTTGTACATAGTTTGAAGGGGGGAAATTAACTCAAAACGGTATATATCTAACATTCTGTCACGATGGATTATTACATAAACATTTTCTGCATTTTTCTTGCATCAAACACAAAATGATACATAGCAGATTATTTTATGATATGGTATTATTTAGAGCAAACATTTGTCTTTTCAGTCATTTTGAATACCCTAGAGTCAAGAGTTTAGGAAAAGCCTCCCAGGGCAAAGAGTATTTCTATTTTTGTTACCTGGGTAACAGTCTGGGTAATACCTTTTGGATTGACCACACAATGAGTGGGTTCTTCTTACAACCCTATAGGACAATATATAATCCTATAAATATAGTGGCCTATATCTCACATAGCCATTATCACCTGGGGGCCGCCATTAGACCCCGACGGCACTATGACTAACACCTTCAGCCCCCGACTCCGCAGTATATGGCAGGGAAGCCTCCCATTGGTCAATAATACAATAGCCATGTGCCGTATAGATAGATGTACGTAGTAGATGGTCCTGCACAGGGCCTACTGCCAAGATGCACGGTTGGACGGACATGACCTCCTCCAGAAGGGACTGTGTCTTGTACCACAAGCTCGTTCTGCACGACCTAACCCACACCAGGAGGACATTTCTTAACATTTTACGCCATGAGTTGTCCAGGTCGTACCAAGAGCACCAATTGCAGCTACATTATATATAATAGGCCAGTCATACATGCAGAGCAGTCGTACCTGCATGCTTAGACCTCTGAGGCTCAATACGACTGCTTTGTACGAGCGGAGGCCTTCTGACCCACTCGTCAGGTTCAAATATAATAATAAACTGCCTTTTTATAAACAAATGTTGGGACTCTACATATAGGCCCACGTGTATATTAAAAAAAAAATCTTACATAAAAACACACGTTGAGAACAATTTGTTTGCGTGTCTTTATTTAATTCAAAAACAGATTTAACGTAAACATTTTTCGCTCTCGAGTGGGGAGTCTAAGAACTTCTGAGCAATGTCTAGTCGTAGCATCTTTGAAATGGCTTCCAGGAAGGCCTCCTCATCTCCCTCCTTTACCAGACTCAGACTGTGGGTTTAAAAGCTACAGTTGAAAACATTGAGACATTAAGTCATAAGCTCTCACTCATGTACTCAATAGGAGTATACATGATTTCAATGCCTATGGGACTGTGATTTTACAAAGTCTAATCACTGGAACCGTATACTATTTGAGAAGATGGACTTAGTGAAAGATGGGACATGGCTGCGGAGAGCTCTTGGAGTTTTATATTTCCTCTTCGGGACAATTAAACTGTACCCCTATCACCAGGCTGGTCATGACGTCATGGTGAGTATATCCCTGAATGCATCTATGCATCATGTCGACCAATGAGCATGATGCATAAATGCACTGTGAAGGTTTGAATTTCACAGTACCATGTATCAAACTAGGGGCACTTTGGTACGATAGGGTAGGTAGACCCTGGGGCCCGGCCCTGGGGCCCTGGATGAATATAATATACTAGTATGAGGGGGTCCACAGTTCCCTTTTGATTTTAAGGAGCTCTAGTACCTTGTTGCTCTGATCCAATTACTGGTTCCCTGTCGATATAAGAATGCAATTAATGGGTGACAAATAATTGTATTTAATTTAGGAAAGGTAAAGTAACTATTGGGGAGCCTTTTGCGATGATTTTCTGTCTTCTCGAGTCGACAGCGTAGTATCTGATGTAATACAAAAATCCTCTATTTTAACAGGTGAGCAAGTTCACAGAGTATGCAGTGGTTTTCCCACTGGTACCTATAGGTCTCCAACCCCCAGCAGACCTGTACAGACTCACCATAGGGGTGGTTGAAGCTGTAATGGGTCTCACATTGATAGCTGGAGGCAGAAAGTGGTGCAGGTACTCCTGCTTTGGACTCATGGTTATCATGGTTGGAGCTACTCAGACTGTTATCTGTAACAAGGATTATGGTGACATCCCAAACCCTGTGTCATTCTTCCTGGCCCTGGCCTGGCTTCTGCATCTTCAGAATAATGCTGACTCCTCTCATGATGACTTGAAAAAAGTGGACAATAAAAACGGTGTACCCAAGAAGGATATTGATATGAATGGAAATGGAGTGGTCGAGGGAGCGACCATGTGTCATAACAAAGAAGATTAGCTACTATTTTATTTGAGTATTTTTCTAAAGTAAGTGTATAGGCAGCAACCAGATTACTCATACTGTTAAAGGAAACCAGGGTAAACTTTGGTGAGATAAGAATGATGATAAGACACATTTGTTCAGGAATTATCAGGCATCATTGGAAAATGGCCCCAATAGAGACTACCCAGGCAGCAAGAGATTTGCCGAAAGCAAACCATTGCTTATGGAGATTTTATGCGACTCATAAAATTCTTCCTATGGACGTGACCCCTCTCAGAATTCCTCACTGTTCTTAGGAAGGTTTTTTATCCCTTTCCTCACCAGGCCTTTGGCAGTGAAAATTTCTATTCTTAAGGTGGATGGCGCCCATGGTATCAAAGTAGCTAAATTTTCACCAAACTTTCGTGACCAGATCCAAATGATATATACTTTCCAATGGTGGTGAGAAAATATAGGGGTCCCATGCAAATTTTCAAAGATTTTTATCCATGAAGATACTGTGAACATACTATAGGTTTCTAAAGCATTTCATGGTAATATGTGTAGAATGACGTTAAAGAGTAGCTAAATTTCTGTATAACTTTCCAAGGATATTGTCATCAACCTGCTGCATCCAGAAAATATATTGTGATCATATGGTCCCAGGCATTTTTTAATTCTTTTTTAAGTTTGAAATCTTATGGAATTTAAAGATATTTTAATGCATGGTGGGTACCACCTGTACACATCACACAAGCAGTTGAGTGAGTGAGTGAGTAATGGTTGTTTAACGCCAAGCCGACAGCTAAGGTCATATTCATGGCGGAAAAAGTACATTAGACATCACGTCACAAAGGAATACATGTGCCTGTGCCCGTGCATATGGACACCAGACATATGTAAGAAAGAGGGGACAGGAAAGAGGAGATTCAAGGAATGAATATGTGCCAGTGCCCGCGCATATGGACACCACCCACACTCAGAGAGGATAGAAAAGCAAGACATAGACCCCTTTTAAAGATGGCCTGGGGCTGGGGAGGCCCGCACAAGCAGTTGACTTCATGGCCCAATAAGTAAGTCAGCCAGGTGATTGAGGGTTCGCCCCAGTTTCATGCCATGTGCCTACCACGATTTTGTATAGTCTCCCAATAGCCATAGAGAAGTACATATGTGCAGAAACCTGCGCATAGGACGTGTATTGCATGGTAGCCATCCACCTTAAAGGTGTCACGGTACTAATAGGGCCAAGGACGTTCTGATTTCCCCCCCCCCCCATCTTCCACCATAAAACTGGCGTCAATCGGGTTCTAATTTGATGGCGTTCATAAATAAAGGCTTAAATTAAAGCTGAAGTCATTTTTGATTTTTGTAGCATGGTCAACCATAACAGAGTCAGATCCGTTTTTGCACCAGTTGCCATGGAAACCACCATGTTGAATAAATTAAATGATACAGGCACCCCTGACAAGTCACAAATGTGACCTTGGACCCCTCTCTGACACAATAGGTTTCCATGGTGACCAAACATTTTTTGCAACTTCCCCCCCCCCCCAAATCGTTACCTTTCTTCTGGTACCAAAATTATTAATCTGTGATAAAAATAAGGTCCCCTGGCACTGATTATACCAAGCAAAACACTGTTTTTAGTTGGGACTATTTAGTCTCCCAATAGCCATAGAAAAGTACATATGTGCAGAAACCTGCGCATAGGACGTGTATTGCATGGTAGCCATCCACCTTAAAGGTGTCACGGTACTAATAGGGCCAAGGACGTTCTGATTTCCCCCCCCCCCCATCTTCCACCATAATTTGATGGCGTTCATAAATAAAGGCTTAAATTAAAGCTGAAGTCATTTTTGATTTTTGTAGCATGGTCAACCATAACGGAGTCAGATCCGTTTTTGCACCAGTTGCCATGGAAACCACCATGTTGAATAAATTAAATGATACAGGCACCCCTGACAAGTCACAAATGTGACCTTGGACCCCTCTCTGACACAATAGGTTTCCATGGTGACCAAACATTTTTTGCAACTTCCCCCCCCCCAAATTGTTACCTTTCTTCTGGTACCAAAATTATTAATCTGTGATAAAAATCTGGCACTGATTATACCAAGCAAAATTTTGGAATTTCGGGAAACTTACCGTAGGGTACCGGAGGGAAGTTGAAGTAAAACTTCTTATTTTACCGAGGGAATACGGGGTATTGGAGGAACAGATGAGATACGACCGAAGCTGGTCACGTGACGACAGACTTGAAAACCTAAAATCTATGAGTAGAAAAACACACACAATTTTCTGGAAACAACCAGATTAGACATTTTAATTTTTCATATAATAATAATGACCTCAAAAGAATACGGGCAGGGTGGGAAGGGCATCTGTTCCTCCAATACCCCGTATTCCCTCGGTAAAATAAGAAGTTTTACTTCAACTTCCCTCCGGTACCCTACGGTAAGTTTCCCAAAATTCCAAAATTTTACCTCGGGAATACCTTGGGTATTTCCGTAACCGATGAGATGTTGAAAGCGAATGTGTTTTTCTAGTCATAAAGATTTTTGGCTATTATCAATAATTCTCAATTATTATTAATTTAATAATTGATCAAGACCAATACAGAATCAATTCAACACCTTTAATTTTTTTACCTTTATCATCACCAACTTGGTTAAAGCACAGTACACTAGTAATCTGGGGAAGTCAAAAAACCAACCAATGCAATAACTACACCAGATAACCCATACATTTGAACGTTCAACAAATCTAATCTGCTAGTCTCAGCAAGTTTGTAGCTACATGCTCTGTATCAATCTCGATGGGCTTGTTGTAGAATTTCCGATATGAGTCAGCTGACTTCCACCCTGCCAGGCGCATTACGGCATTTAAGCAAGATCCTACCTTGGTGGAAGCTGAAGCTGAGGCCCCCCGAGTAGAGTGGGCCTTCCAACGTGAAGTGTCAATCTCAGCCATGTCTAGAGTGGCAATGGTCCACCTGGCCAGGGTATCCCTACTGATTCCATCATGAGGCGAAATGTAACTCATAAGGAGCTGCAGTGGATTTTCAAGAGGTGGGAGGTTCAGCTTCCTCCTAAGTCGTTCAGACTTTTCACGGACCTTTTGCCTCCTAGTGAGATATGCCTTGAGGGTGCTGACCACACAGAGTTTTTCATTCAGGATGTAGGGTCGCAAGACCACAGTGTTTAAAGGGTCACCGACTCTGTTAGACTTTAACAGAGTACTGAGTCTGAAGACAGCATTTCTGTCTTCCCAAGACAGTTCATCTGTCCTTAACGCTAAGATTGTCTGCCCTCTTTGAGATGTGACAAGCAAAATTAAGACCGCTAGTTTCAACGATAACTTCTTAAGTGACAAAGAACTGTTATCCCCCCAACTTTTGAACAACTTGAATACCTTTGTAACGTCCCAAAACGTGTCATACCTTGGTCGACTAGGTCTATCCTCGTATGTAGCCTTCACCATATGGCAAATGTTTGGATGTTGCCCAATAGGCGCCCCATCTACCTGTGGTAGCAGGGTTCCCAAAGCACATCGTGCCACATTCATAACTCCGTGACCTACTCCCGAGTCATACAAGGTTCTCATAAATTTACACACTTGTGGCATAGTGCCCTTCATCCAGTTATAACCCCGTTCAACACAGAAAACTATCCATTTGTTTATGTAAGTTGTATAAAGTTTCCTTGTAGATGGTCTCCAAGCTTTTATCATAAGGTCAATGGAAGCCTTGTCATACCCTTCCTTTTGGAGGCGTCGCCTCAGAAAAGGAAAGCTATAATTGGTAGACTTCCTATGAACTGTAGGCTTGTAGGGGCCCCATGAGGTAGTAGGTTGTTCTTTCTCTTGCGGAACCGTACGTAGTCCACCGCATACTTGTGGGCTTTTGCCTTCCAGGGTTGACTCTCCCAATCCGGCATCACGAGGATTGCCCTTGCCCCTGCCCTCAATATGCGTTGAAGCACTCGGCCTGCAATGCTGAACGGAGGAAAACAATATAAGAGCTTATTAGGCCATGTAAATGAGAAAGAGTCAACTTTCCATGCTTCTGGTTCTGGCCTACGTGACACAAAACATTGAACTTTACAATTTGTTCTAGAGGCGAACATGTCCACCTGAGGCCTCCCAAACCTTTCACAAATGATTTCAAAAATTGAGTCATTTATCTCCCACTCAGTCTCATCTTGGAAATGGCGTGACTCATGATCAGCGATGACATTATCCACTCCCGGCACATGAGCCGCTGTCAACCAGATCCCTCTAGACTCACACCAGTTCCAGATGTTTCTTGATACCAAATTACACATTGGAGACTGCAGCCCTCCCATATGTCTCACATATGCAAGTGCCGTGGTATTATCTGTCATGACCCTAATATGAGCCCCTCTCACTTTACACAACGATTTTAGCCCATATTCTATTGCCATGGTCTCGTGGATGTTGGTGTGGAAGTCCACCTCAGAGGGAAGCCATCTGCCATTAGTTCTGACGTTCCCCCTGTGTGCACCCCAGCCGTCATCCGATGCATCTGTATACAATTCAAACTCTGGTGGACCTACATCCAGTGCCTTCTTAGCAGTTGGTATGCTGGCTTGCCACCATAGTATGTCCTGTATAGCATCCTTGGAAAGTACCATTTTTGCATCAAAATTCCCTTTTCGGTAGGCTAACCACTCATTCTTGCATTTCTCAAGTCCTTTAATATGTGCAGGCCCATATTGAACTCCTGCCGAGTAAGCTACCATAAGACCTATGAGAGATGTAACCTCCCTGATTTTTGGCTTGACTTTCCCCAGCAGCAAGTAGGAATCTGACATGAATTTGTCTACCTTCTCCTGAGTTGGATATATCGACATATCCACAGAGTCAATCCAAAAACCCAAGAAGATCACCCTTTGTGAGGCTACAAAGGCTGACTTATCTGGGTGAATAACAAATCCTAACCCATCCAGGGTTTCACACACTTTTCTGATAGATTGCTCACAACCTTCTTTTGACTCATGCATAATAAAAGAAACGTCAATGTAGGGGAAACAGATGTGTCACTCCTCCCTTAGCTTTGCGAAGGGGGGAGTGAGCAACTTAGTGAATACTCTTGGTGCACATGAAAGACCATTTGGCATCCCTACAAACTGGTAGAGGACCCCATTCCACCTGAACTTCAGAAATTTACGATAATCTTCTCGTACAGGAATAGAGTAATAGGCATCCTTTAAATCTACACTCCCCATAAAACAATTAGGGGTGACAAGGTCCACAGCAGTTTGTAGGGAGGCCATCTTAAAATGCTCATACATGACCTGCTTGTTCATATCTGTCAAATCCAATATAAGCCTGTAATCCCCATTGGGCTTGGGACGCAGGAAAACATTGGAGATGAATTCGCCCTGTTCATGTACTGTAAACTCAATAATACCCTTAGCTACCATTTTCTCTACTTCCTTATCCACAAAGGCCACCTCTACCGGATCAAGTTTATATGGAGGAGGCACCCAGTCCTGGGATGGTAAGGCATTAAAGTCAATGGTGACACCCTGAGACATGGCTAAGATCCAAGGGTCCTTGGTGAGTTTAAACCAAACATCAGCACACTTCATAATGTTACCCCCTTGAAAGGATTGGACAGTGTTATGTAGTGGGAAGGGACTCACCTGCCCTACTTGGGCCCCTTCTTGGAAAAACCCCGTTGGGCTTGCTGCTGCTGACCTCGGCCCTGAGGACGAGGTGCTTTGAAGCGGTAACCCTGGCCTTGTGTCTGTTAATTCTGAGAGTAAGTCTGCCTGTAGCCATGAGCCACTTGAAATCTCGGCTGAGCGTACTGATGGCGCGGAGCAGGGTAGCGGCCCCTAGGGCCCTGGACATAGTAGTGGTTCTGCCCATAAGGGTGCCTAGGTCCCCAGGCTTGAGCAGGTGCTGTGCCCATGACCTTCTGCCTCTTAGGCTGGGAATGAGAATCCTGAGGCCCTGGGCGTTTGGACGCTAGAACCTTGTCTGAGATCTTCTTGTCCTCCTCAGCTTGTTTAATACGAGCCTCCAGGTTGCCCCCAAAAAGCCATTGTGGGTCCCCATCAATGTTGGTCTTGGTGAGCGCCTTAGCATAGGGCTTAGCAAGGAAAGGTTTTAGCAAGTCCCTCCTCTTTACCGATAGCCCATTGCACACATTGACCAGTAGTCTGGTTGCCTTATTGAAATCCCTTCCAAAGGCATCCAGTTGTTGGTCCTCGGGCCCTTTCTCCAACATCATCGAGCCTAACGGTGCCATAGCTGCAATGGCCGAGACCACCCCTTTCTGCAGGGTCTGAAGAGATACATCCAGCATACGCACTGCCGCATTCTTGGAAAGTGCCTCAGAGTTGAAAATTGCTTCCTCTAACTTAGGTGCTACCAGTCTCTGCACATTTGAAGGCCTAGGAAATTCTTTAGCCGCTTTCTCTAAGTCCTGGGCAATATAAGTCTCTTCAAAATAGGAATTGATGGCATGGGAGAGGGCTTCATGTACGGTGGGGCCTTCCTTGGTTAGTTCCGCTTTTTCCCGTCTGTAGGACTGGATACTCTCAGCTAGGCTTCCAGTTAGCCCCTTGAGATGGTCTAATGGAGGTGGCTTAGCCTTTGACGACTGTGCCTCAAAATCACCTTGCACAGAAGCCACTTCCTCCTCATCATCAACGACTGACAACGCATGTGTCTGTCCATGTGGTCCTAGCACCACATAACCCTGACCTTCCTCTTCAACTGGTTCACACTGGTAGGCCATGTGATCCATACCATAGGCATAATCCATCGGCTGATAAGGGTCCTGATAGTAATCATAACCCTGCTGGTAGTAGGGCATAGGAGGAGCCCATCTTTGAGGTGGCTGCTGGACCAACAGCACAGGAGCACTGGGAGTCTCAGTAGTTTGAACTTCAGGCTCCTTCTCAGAGCTTACTGAACTCACAGTGTCTTTCTCAGCACCCTTATCCTTAGAATGCCTAGATGAAGACCTAGCAGAGCTGGAACTTGAACTAGAGTTCTTATGTGATTTCTTTCCCTTCTCCACAGCAGTGGGACTGGACTGAGATGTACTTGCCATCCTGGAAAAAAGAGAGAAATAAAAGATTATAGACTTGCTCCTGGTCGCAGTATGTACTTAGAGCAGGACTAGAAACATGTACCTGGAGTAGACCCGCTTAGCGGCAACGGCGAAACTCGCCGAGCAGTATGTACTTAGAGCAGGACTAGAACATGTACCTGAAGTAGACCCGCTTAGCGGTAACGGCTAAACTCGCCGAGCGCTATGTACTTAGAGCAGGACTAGAAAACATGTACCTAAAGTAGACCCGCGTAGCGGTAACGGCGAAACTCGCCGAGCGCTATGTACTTAGAGCAGGACTAGAAAACGTGTACCTAAAGTAGACCCGCGTAGCGGTAACGGCGAAACTCGCCGAGCGCTATGTACTTAGATCAGGACTAGAACGTGTACATGGAGCAGACCCGCTTAGCGGTAACGGCGAAACTCGCCGAGCCCTATGTACTTAGAGCAGGACTAGAAAACATGTACCTGGAGTAGACCCGCTTAGCGGCAACACAGCGGCGCTAGTGCCCGGCGAGCCCCAACGGACAATTTTTCAATCGTAATCGACCAAAGCTGCCCTAAATACGTGCAAACTGAAGGCAAAAAGGTGCCATAACATCAGGGAATGCTCCAAAATCCCTGTAAGATCCCTGTAACGAGAGAATTCCAGCGGAATTCCTCCAGGAATTTGTAAAATGTAAGATCTCTCTACAGCCCGCCGACACGACGACTGTCTTTGAGAGAACAAACTTAATTTTCTAGCTCTAAAAAGGGTACCCCAGCGGCATAACCTTGGCTAGATGTAGAACAAGAACAAATACCCTAAAAATAGGGCAAAAACTGCCCAGAAAAGGGCAGTAAAACGGGTAAAACCGATCAAAAACGCACCTGGAAGTTTGAAACCGTCTGCCAAACACGGACGCTCGATCCAAACTGTCGTCACATGACCAGCTTCGGTCGTATCTCATCGGTTACGGAAATACCCGAGGTATTCCCGAGGTAAAACACTGTTTTTAGTTGAGACTATTTAGCTGTCCTAGGTTTACTGGGGCAGAATACTACTGTGACACCTAAATGCCTGGAGCAGTGCAGTCTCGCCCGGTCGGGATTCTAGGGAATACCTCTCTCGTGTATGGGGATGATGGTCCGCATTTTCTGGGGAAGATTACTACGCGAGGTACCTGCCTACAAATAAGCACTACAGCGGAAAAAACTTCTTTTACCCACAAACGCTAGGTGCCAGAGACGACTCACGCTAGTGGTCGAGCTGGGGCCAGATTGGGAGAAGTGAGGAGTCCACCTGCACCACCTAGTGATAAATCTGTGCACTAATACAGGTGCCTCCCTGTAGATGGCATTGTGTCACTGGTACTTTCTCTTGCACACCCTTTCTGTGGATGCTACTCTGAGTGTAGTACATAAAGACCGGAGTCACATTTCTCCTATATAAGCTTTTATTCTATTCCTATATATAGAATGGAATTCCATACTATATACCAAGAAGCTTGCCCCGCAGGGCTACTAATATAGGATCACAATTGAATTTTGCCCCGCAGGGCTATTAATTTATAATTCATACTTATAGTGAAAAGAATAGAATTTTACCCCGCAGGGCTACCAATTTAAAACCTTCTATCTTAATCCTTAAAAAGCATCAATTTAAAATTAGTGGCCTGGCTGGGCAAGATTCTTTTCTATTCCAAATGGGTTAAAAACCCTGTATACAACCAATAGGGACAGTACCATTAAGGTTTAGGGCTGTTCCTCTAGTTCTATAAGAAGAGAGGGATGTTATCATGGTTTGAAAAAAGCCATGCTTTCTTTAAAAGAAACCATGATAACATCCCTCTCTTCTTATAGAAAACGAGGAACAGCCCTAAACCTTAATGGTACTGTCCCTATTGGTTGTATACAGGGTTTTATAAAGGCACATTTCCTAGCAATTTCTCACCTGGACATAACCAGTGAAAAAAAGTGGATAGAATGCATGCTAGAAGCGGGTGAGAAATGCTGAGAGGGGTCACCAAACACAGGACACATTGTTACATCATCATCTCTGACTTCTCCCTTATTAGTCACTCTCCCATATCCTATTTTCCCTTCCCCAACAAACATTTCCTAAGAACACTGTTACCCTGTTGTGTGATTCAGTTCTAAGAAATCTGTAGTACCATCTCTGTATTGATTTCCCTCTTCATGAATGGGCTCTGTTGGTCATCCCATGTACGTCACAGCTATGATGTCAGTCGACTGTCCAATGAGAGCTGCTCTAAGAATAGTAACATGGGGAAGTGAGTGAGTGAGTAATAGATGTTTAACGCCATTTCGACAGCTGAGGTCATATTCATGGCGAGAACTACATTACACAATTTCAGAGGAATGTGTCAGTGCCCGCACATATGTGCACCACACACATCCTGAGGGGATAGGAAAGAGGAGAAATAGACCCTTTTAAGTGGGCTAGGGAGGCCCGAGTAACATGGGGAATGCCCCTGCCTATATGTACTCGCAGAGCATCTGCGGAGACACGCTTAGACCTGCATATATACAGACAGATACACACAAACCCTGATAACAGTGCTTGTACTCCTTCTACCAATCTACAATAAACACCATCTACAGAACCAAGACAGAGTCTTCTCATCCATAGAATAGTGTCCTAACAGTTACTATCAACATGAGGGTTTTCGTATAAACATGACCATTTTCGCAAAGGCATAGAAAGCATAGCGGGGGGGGGGGGGTCTACTTCTACATTCAGAGCTAGGCACCTTAACAAACTGTAAATATCACAGTTCCTGTGTACACTAGTGCATTAGAAAGGATTTCTATATAAAAGTATTATTTGGGCCTCCTTTTTCTACGCCACTATTTCGAGGAGGATGTGTGTGTGTGTGTCGGGGGTGGGTGTCCACCTACATTGAGCGGGATCCATTATTGGCCAATGAGATAATTCCCTTCATTCAGTACAGACTTCTTAGGGTGCATTACAGAACCTCCCTATAGGCCATCCCCTGGATCCTCCACTGCACACACTGATCCAGGACGTAGCTATAATAGAAAGTGCCCATCAACAGGCGTTTTTGAGAAACTTATTGATTACCGTTTTCAGCTGACCTACTGATATTACAAGAGTGGAATCAAAGAATGTCATAAAATTGCATGCAGAGCTGGTAATTCCACCAGAACCAATGAACACTCTGAGAAAATTCGGGACCCGATTTCTTTCCTACAGAAATGGGTAAAACTGCATCTTCCTTTGGGGTGTGCAAAAACTGTTCCCCGATGAACCCCGGGGTGATCTGATTATCAAGTCGAGAGTCGTCAGATTACGACATACAAACAGGGAACCTTTGGATCTGGTGGAATCATGAATTTAAATCTCAATGCACTTGACTTCACAATTAGGAAAGTAGCATTACCAAACAAGATAATTTGAACTCCGTTTTATTCATCACCTACCAATATACATACTAGTTTCACCACTAAAATGAAAAATGGCAAGGTTGTAAATCATTTTCTTCACAAGCACTTCAAGATTTATTTCTGAAACTATGACAGTATTTACATGTTAAATATTAACAAACAACTAAGGATTGTCGTAGTCTCTGCTGTTATATCCCCCCCCCCCTAATTACTGTTCTATAAAAAACTAATATATGTACATATATCACAGATGCTTTCCACCTTATTGCATCCAGGTTTATACATGTGCTTTTTGATGAGCAGAATTCCCAATGGAAACTGTTGTAAAGAGCAGTCCAGAGAAACTAGTTATATTTATTATTTGAATCATCAATTAAGCCATTAACATAAAATTTACAGTGGTAATTTTCAATTTAGAATTGAGTAAAATTAATCTCGTGTTTATGAGCGTCTTCTTACTTTAACAAAATATTAGAAACATGCTCTGCATTATTTCAGTTGACTTAATTACCCATTGCTATATTTACCAAATACTGGTTTCATGTAATCTTAATTGAATTTTATGTACATGCCTGAGTTATTAGAAGATAAAATTGAACATATGTCAACAAATACTGTTGATTATTTTTCCAACTATTTTCTTAGATTAAACAAATTACCAGACGTGATTCAAACCATTTCAATATGTCTCACATACGCACCCCTTAAACTTAATTGTCATACAATCTAATCATCATTGCCTATAGAAAACATAGTCGCACCCAAACTGGGAAGGAAACTACTATGAAATGCAAAATAATCAAAGTGGTTCGATTTAAAAGAGTATGAACATAACCTAAAATGGCACCCTAATCAGACTAATTATTCCCAATCCACCCCTACCCCTATCCACTCCCTCATAACCCTATAGAAGATATTATATTACTAGTATCTTATAATGGCTATGGGGCATGTAACAGAGGTACACTAGGCTGGTGCGGACCTACAGGCCAGCTCTTTTTGAATGTCAGGCCCACCACAGTTATTGGTAACAGTCGGGTTGGACCGGGTGCGGTCATTAGGCAGGTCCTGGGTATACATCCGTTTCCGCTGGATCTTGAGTTCCTCGTCGATGAAGTTGGACCGGAACTGCAGCTTGGCCCACCGCGGGAAGTCAATCTGACTGTCGTTAGTCGTGGACTTGAACCGGTGTCTGGAAGTAGTTAAACGGAGCTCATAAAGTACATCGTTTGATATTTCAGTTTTATAAATCATTAGCAGGCCTACAATACAGCACTGTATTGGTGCACCGTGATGGCCAAGGTTCATTAACCCTTTAAGGGCCGCTGATGCAGGAGTGCATCATGATCACTGGTCAACATGAATCACCAATGAAGTGCTGACGAGACTGCTCGCTAACACTTCATTGGTGCATCATGCCGACCCTACGGGGTTGATATATAAACTCCCGGAGGGTCAGCACGATGCTTCAATGAAGTGCTGGCAAGCAGTCTCGCCAGCACTTCATTAGTGCATCATGACAACCAATGGGCATGATGCATTAGTGCATCAGCGGCTCATAAAGGGTTAAGTTGGAAGCATCATACGGCCCTTGAAGGGTTAAAATGTTCATCAGTGGATGGGATAGCATTGGTGATAAGGCACATGTACAATATAACTTTACAGGGTTTATAGATAAGCACAGAGCGTGGTCGTTTTAAGCATTTTATGAACCCACTTTGAATTACTATTCTAGAGAAGGGGGTCAAAACATCCTCAGTAGAGGAAATTCATCAACAAATTCATCTTGGTTTGCATTTGGTTAAAGAACATGGCACACTTCCCCATGTGGCATTTTCAATGATTGTTGTTGTCAGCTTAAACAACATTCTACGAAGACATTTCTCAGTGAATCTACTGAAGTTCTGTTGAGTAGCCTTTGAATTAAATGTCATCGATATGATAAACCTCAATGACATGCAAGCTGGTAATCTGTTTGAAAAAAAAGGTTTTGGTAAATGAAAAGAGCATGCATTAAAACTACAGTCAGCATAACTGAAAAAGTAAAGCTATTAATTCATGCGTTAGTCTACAGAAGAACCACAATGAATCTATTCATTTTACTACACCTTTTACAACATGCAACTTGCTGTACCCTATCATTCCACCACCGCTGAGTTAAGGCCACACCAAGTTCTCTTTGTGATTTTTGGCAATTTTTTTTTAAATAAAATTTTTTCGCTCGCGTCACTTTTCCAGCAAGGAATCCATTGGACATAAAAAAATTCTTTAAAAAAAAAAGAAGAAAAATTCGCTCACTCGCACCATGTTTTTCAAAACCAAAATCCGTAGACCAACTTATTTTTTTGGTGTGGCCTAACCTAAGTTTACATCCCACATCTTGTTTATAGAACAGGGATGAAAGTGATCAATCCCGGGGAGAAGCCCTGAACTGTTCAAATATAAAGGTTACATTTTGATCATAAAAATGTTCTCGTATAAGCCGCACCTATAAGCCGAGTTTAAGAGAAGGCTATAAGCCTCATCTGGGGGTTGAAAATTGGCAGTTTAGTACCGTTTTATGGTGTAAAAACCCTCATATAAGCCGCATCCTGATTTAGGATGTTTCTATAAGCTGAATTTGGATTCGGATTCTGGTATAAGCCGCGGCATATACTAATCTTTTCGAAAAAGATTAGATCCCTGTCTCGATTTCAATAAAGTGGCCCACTCTCAAACAGAATGCCATACTTTCAAGTAAAATTCACCTGGAAATGTACTGTGCCATATTTAACGAGTAAACAAGTTATAAAACTGTTATATGTTACATTTATATAGGACATCCATCTGTCTCTATATGAGTTTTAAAGAATGTGCAAAAATATGAAACACTTCACTGAATAATAAGGCCAGTGTAATAAGAACATTTCATAACATAATATATATATATAAAAAAAAAACAAAAAAAAAACACTGGCTTATATAACACTTAGGGCTCTATTTTTTTGTTATTTTTTTCGTTTTCTTTTTAGTGTGGCTCAATGAAAAATGACTTGGAAGTCTGTCAAGAGAGGTGTAAACAGTGACTTCTATTTACTGAGGGTCCCCCATATCTCTGGCTAAATGTAGGGTAAGCATTCCAAACACTGTTTTTGGCCAGTTTCACTGAATTACATGTAGGCAACTATATACCCTGACTTATAGGGTTCCATAAACTGTTTTCCCTGACCTTGTTGAGGTGATAGGTGATTCTAGACATATAAGGGGCAATACCGAGGATGCATGATGTCCCGTGGATGCTAGTACCATACAGGCAGTCCCTACAGGTGTGCTCTTACTGCAGCCACCAGCTCAGGCCTAATTAACATGCATTCTCACAAATTGGGGGAAATATCCCAATGAAATAGAAAGGACAGATTGATGACCAAGGCATACCCTTTAATGAGATCTCAGATACCATAAGATAAGACGAGAATCTGGCGTGTGAACAGCATGCAGGACGATATAGATAAGAGGCAATCTGTATAGTTAGATAACGCACGTAACATGCACATAATAAGAAAAGATACCTGAGAACACCTCCACCTTGACCCTAATAGTAATATTACATGACTTAAGCTAATATGACTACAATTATGACGTTACCTTGACAAGGTCAGGACTACCAAACATGTACCTGGTAAATAGAACAGTTCACGGTGGGGTCATACCTTAATTATGCTCCCTTATGTTATACCTCATGCTACTATAGGTGGTCTTTATATTCTCTGTCTTATTACTTAGTGGGTCCTTAGAATGTTGCATATATGTGAAAATGTTACTCTACTTGTCTTTGGATTCACATATAAGTATTTATGATTCCTGTATCATTTATCACTGTGTATGAAATTGACAGGCACGGTAAAATATTAACTGATTTTTTTTTCTATTTTTTTTCTTTTAATTTACTAATCCACCTTGATCATTATAAATTCACGTTTAGAACTATTTGCCACTTGATTACCATATAAAATAGGCATTAAATGTATCAGTTTGCAATTTCTAAGGTCTATATCTTTATGAATAAACAAAATTTGATGGCATGAAATAGTATTCAAATTGTTTGGACCTACAAGATTCACTACACAAACACCACCACCGGAATAAACCATGAAGCATAGCAATTGAAAAATCACTATAAGCTATAATAAATAGTACTCCCAGAGCAGAATGTCACATATTCCAATAGTGACAGGATGAGATCTTAAGCAGGCCTATATTAGACTGATTCTACCATTGGGATGGAACACGTCTTTGGGGGCCATGTATTAGACTGCAACTGATGCTGCCCTGGGTTGTAGAATGAGTACAGGAGTGCTGCCCAAAATTGGCAGGGGGAGGCAAGGAATAAGAAAAGTGAGACAGAATTCTAAAATATTTGGAATTACGTGAGATAGCACTGCATCTAGGTTCTGACTCTATTTTTCCTACTGTTTCCGTCTCTCTCTCTCTCTCTCTCTCTCTCTCTCTCTCTCTCTCTCTCTCTCTCATTCTCTCTATCTCATTCTCTCTCTCTCTTATTCTCTCTCTCTCTCATTCTCTCTCTCTCTCTCTCTCTCTCTCTCTCTCTCTCTCTCTCTCTCTCGTATTATTACCTGTGTCATCATCATACTTAATTAATACTATGTGAGATGTCTCAAAAGTACCATGTAAAGAATTAAACACCACTAGACATGTACCAACAGATGTCCAGAGCATAAGAGCTACACCATTAGAAAGTGAGACAATATTTAACTATTGTATTATATACAACAGACTTCACCACCACGACAGACACTAAGCGTCCATAGCGTCCATGGAGCGTCTGTATTACGCCACCTTCTACCACTAGGGGGAGACATAGAGAATATGTACAAAGGGAACGCTAGCTTTCTCGTGCTCACATTGACTCAGGGGTCATTCCACCTCTTGTGCGTTCCTGCTGCTGCTCTTCACGCTGGCGTTGAACTCTCCTGATGATTTTTATTCTGTCAAATCAATGAATAGTTTCAAAGCGGCCTAGTTGGGGAATCCACTACAAAAAAGTTTTGTAGTGAGTTTTGTAGAAATAAACTACGTTTTGTTTAGAGGGAAATAGGAACATCGTAATACCAACTACACACTGACGAAATTCGCGGTCTGGGAAATGCCCCCACATCCAGTTTCAAGTCCAAGGGTACTTCGCTAAGTTTCATTATTGATTCCCCATGTGTTTGCTGTTGCTGGGTCATAATTCTGCCTACTACCGGTATTTAAGCCCAGTGGGCTTAGAACATTTTGACAATATTGAAGATATTGACTTTGATAAACCACCTTTCAACATTGATTTTACATCCTGTCCCCACTGGAAAGGTTGCAAAGTAACAACCATGCATGTTCAACAATCAGAGTTGCAAGTCGATATAGTCTTTGGGCCCAGAAACATTTGAGTACCTTTTCTGCATAGTAAACCCCAGTAAACCTGATAATGCTTTTAGAAATAGGATTCATACATGTCTTAGGACCCAACTCATTTTGCTAGATATTTCAGCTGCCCAGCATAGATTCAGAATCCTGCAAGATGCACAGCAGCATTGGTTGGCTATTGGCAAAACTGCTGATATCCAACACCAGGTGACAGCACCATACAGAGAGGCCACCAGGCCATTTTCTACATCTACAAATACCTCAACATTGGCCTAATGTGCTTCTATTTACAGTAAGTTGGTCGACCCCGATGTCTAGGAAAGTGATCTGGGTTCCTGGACATGTAGCAATCCAAAAAGTACTGTCAGATCTATTATGTAAGATTTGCACTGAAACATTATAGAACCTCATTTGGGCCCAAGGACTAATAACCAATTAACATTTACAAAATTTATGTTGGTGAATAAAAGCAGGCATGTGTGTTATGTATTGAAAAGTGGGGCTGATTAGTGTGTTATGGTGCGTGTTTTGGGAATTACAGTGACACAAGTGTAAACATGGAGTGGAGCATGCAATTCAAGGCCACAAACATAGTTTTGTGAAAAAAAAGGTACCAACTCTGGCATGGTTACTGAAGTAAAGAACACAATATAAACATGTTAGCTCTTTGTAAAAATGTCATATTCCTGATGAATCTCATGTTTGAAATCATCAATATATACATAAAAGATGAAAATATTTTATTATTATTATTTGTTGTTGTTGTTGTTGTTGTTGTTGTTGTTGTTGTTTTCATTCTCAGAATGTTAATTTGTGGAATGAAACATTGTTACAAAACAGAAAAAAATCATTTCTGAAGATATGTGCGATGTTCCATTACTGTACAGTCAATTATTAGCTTCAAAGTTGATGAATAAATATGTGATATAAACGTCTTTCTATTAACACTCAATTTCACAAAAAAACAAAGAATGCATGTACAATAGAACTAAATGTGAGTTATTAGTTAGAAGGATGTATCAATTATATGCACTTGGTAAAAGTCATGAGACATACAACAAACACACCCAAGGTATACCAAAACACTATTTAACTATGTCATTACAAAGTTATCTACACCTTCCTTTTCCATACATTTTTTCCATACACTTTTTTCTATATAACCCCTACTGATCCTATTGTATATGTACTATATTTCCAACCTGAATTAAAAAAAAAAGAAAAATCTATAACAAAAAAAAAAGAAGAAAGAAATTACTAAAAAAAGTACTCACCTGCTGGCCATCCTAACAGGGCTCTCAATATCTCCCATGGGCATTTCTAACCAGGTGTGACACTCAGTACCATGCCGACCCAGGGGTACGAGGGGGAGGCGGGGCAGGCGGAGGGCCCTCAGTTGGTTCTCACTAAGGGCTGAGCCTGTGGTACATTGGTAGATAACACGGTCCTCCTCTGTACGATCCCGCTCCTGGGCCAACAAGGGGTCCTTCAGGGGCTTCGTCTGAGCCTAGAGAGTCAGGGATATCTTCATTAAAATTAATTATAACAGGTATGGTACAGAAATCAGATCAATATTGAGTTGTTGTTGACAACTGATTGATCTGCATTTATTTACATTGATACACCTCTGAAATGACATATGTGTCCAATAGGTGGCGACTAGGAAAATTGGTTTTTAAAGCCAACCTTCAAACAAGTCTTTGGTGAAATTCTGTTTCCCCCTCCACTAAAGAGAGATGTGAGAGTCTATAGATTCTGTATATTAAAGAGTATGCACTGAAAGCCCAGGTTGGCTAGAAGGAGAAGAAAAAGCTACAAGCTTAGGTCGCCTTTGTCAAAGTCGTCAAAATGAAGCTCCATCGTTTTCCAAATTGAGTAACAGCGATATTATTCATGACAGTTACTTTAATTCCTCAAATTAAGGACCTAAAGCTGCCCATTTTAGTATCACATGATTTAGTTTGTCAGCATTGACAACCTTGGTCACCCCATAGGTTTTCAGTGCAAGAATGAACACTATAGAAGTAGTAAGTAGTGTGTGAAAAGTGTGCACTAGATATGATACTTACAGTGATGGCGGAGGGCCGGGTGGGGTGAATAGACATGGCGTAGTACTCATCTGGGGCGATGGTGTCCAAGAAGACGTGTCCCTATACAGGTGTATATATAGGCAGAGCACAGGGTGAGTCTACATATCTATACACTACTACTGTGTGTACATGTACAAGCAGCGCTGGCGAGTAACTCGCCAGGACTTCAGTCGTGCATCATGACCACTCCTGATGGGTTGCCATGATGCACCAATGGATCACTGGTGGATTATTCGCTAGAATTATACAGGCGCATGTTGGCTACAAATGAACATGAAGCATTGTAGGTAATGTGACTCTTAAATCTCTAAGATTCGCTAATACAGGAGCTCATCATGTCCATTGGTCGTCACGATGCACAAATGAACTAATGCAATGTCATGCCAACCCTCCGGAAGACCTCCGCGAGTCTATCAACACTGTAGGGTCAGCAAGACGCTTAAATGTAGCCCTGGCGAGTTGCCCGCTAGGTTAGCATTGATGCATCATGACGACCAATGGACATGATGCATTAATGCATCATGACGACCAATGGACATGATGCATTAATGCAATGGACATGATGCATTAATGCATCAGCGGCTCTAGGTTAGCATTTATGCATCATGACGACCAATGGACATGATGCATTGATGCATCAGCGGCTCTTAAAGGTCTTATTAGATGACCCCCCCCCCCTTAGTTACAATACAACAGATCATAGCAGTTGCCATGCAGAAATTGTGGACGTTAAAACCATCAAAAACAGTACAATACAACAGTTAAACATAAAACCATCATCAACCTTTTACAGATTAATGTATATCTATAAAGCATTGGAACAGGATATGAGAAAACAGGGTTTGTTTCCGGTGCCATATTAGTGTGATTACTTGCATGTATGTTGTTGGTTTTGTTTGGTGGTTTTAGGTCAGCTGTCGCCTTCAAAAGCAAGCGACATATGCCTAAAACTTAAAGATATATTTTGGCCAATTTTCTATATAATCTTGGATGTTCTAATGATAAGTTTGTACATATTCAAACCGTTTATCTTGTGAAAGTAGAGAAAATTGAGGTACTTCGACTAAAGATGTGGAATACAGATTTTGATCGATGTAGTTCATAGCAAAGCTACCGTATTTGTGAAGAATGAATTCATGAAACCCTGACAAGTTAAAGTATTGTCCATTAACTTTTGTTTATTTGATATTGGTGGATCATAGAATGACCTGTTAAATTCAAAGATAGAGATAATTAAAACAATCTGCATAAAAAGATAATAAAGGGATTAAAATTTCAGTCAATGCTCACCTTCCTGTTGACATGTTCTAAGTACTCTTTATGTTGTTGCCGTTTACGCCGAACAAGATCCGTGTATGCCGGACCGTGCATCTGAGTGTCGATTTGTTTCCTGATGGGCTCATATACACTCTCCGACCACTTCTTATGGAGCAACTCCTTCTTACGGAGCGCGAGCTGCTCTTTTCGTGCCACCAAACCCTCCAACTCCTAAACAAAACCGTACAGTGAAATCTCTTTAAAATTCAAAACACTCTAACCCTTTGAGGGTCGCTTAATATGCATTAACGCATCATGCCAATTGGTCGGCATTGCCTATGAATGCAGCCCTAGCGAGCAGTCTCACCAGCACTGCATTGGTGTATCATGACTATGTGCATGATGCACTCCTGCATCACTAGGCCACATTGATCATGTTCATTGATCGTTACACCGTCGTAGGAAGGAGTGTGTGGGCAGGCGGAGGGTGGGGTATCAAAGGTTGTTTTTTTTTTTTGTAATTTTATTTTGTTTCGTTTATTTGGGGGTTGGAATTTCCCCCCTTTCCGCCTGATCTTTTATGTTTAAACTTTTGTGGGTTGGTCAAATGTGGAGGGAACATACCCCCTGCCCTCCACCTGCCCGCATCCCAGATACGATGCGCCAATGCAGTGCTGGCAAGTCTACTTGCCAGCACTGCATCGGGACATTAATCCCCTCATTCATGCCCTTTAGAAGTGTATCAACCTGAAATGTGAGAATGATGGCTAAATACAGCCTTGGAGAGTTACTCACAAGCCGGGGCTGCATTCATGCATCATGATGACAGATTGACATAAGATGCCATAGTGCAGATGCAGTCGTGCATCATGCCCATCGGTCATCATGATGCACCAATGAAGTAATGGTGATTCTACTTGCCAGCACTTCATTCGAGCATCATGCCAACCTTCTGAGGATGTATCCGCGAATTACTCACCAGGGCTACATTCATGCATCGTGACGACTAAGGGGCATGGGGCATGGTGCATGATTGCATTAATGCATTAGCCCTGAAAGGGTTAAAAGGTTGAGGATATGTCAAACATTACAATTTTATATCCATGCAATACACTCAAAATGCTTAGTCTCGATCTTGATACAATTCTTTAAAGAAAAAAAGATTATACACTACATATTGTGCATTTACTAGACGTATCGTTTTAGTGAATGTCACGCACGTACCTTGACAAACGTGTTTTCTGTGTCGAGGACATCTGTGTACAATTTCCTAGTGTTTTTGGCTTCTAAATCAGCCTTTTCCTGAAACAACAAACACAACACATATAGATTTGTTGCAGTCGGAAGAGTCATACATCATCAAAGAAAGCATGCACTGGTAAAAAAAAAGAAAGCATGCAACTTCACAGTATTATTTCTAACGACGTTGACAATTTTCTGAATATGAACGATCGGTAAAATAGCAGATATTATAGACAGTGAACACAGGAAAGTGCATTTTCAACATCATGTTACACGGAGCATTATAAGTACATGGAACTCATTTCATTTCTTCAAAGGACATCAAATCGTCCATATACGGTATACTGTTTTTTACAATGGCTCTGTAGACACCAAAATTACGATTCAGAATGTCTTTTCTCTTCAGCATAGCGATATCATACTCTGTAGAGGGACATACATTACTAACAAGAAGAACCTGCAGCGAACAAGGTAACAAGTTTTGGCACGGCTGAGAATAAGTGCTTTGGAACTTCAAAATCACGAGAGAACCCTGTACTTCTGCCACCAGTATGATCACCCACCAATTGGTATCTTAAACTGACTGTGTTAATGTGTCCAGGCATATGTTGAAAATAGATCATCGACATGCACCACCATACTGAACTCTATAAAAAGTATTAATGATATATTCCCAAGAGAAATTGTATTATCTATCGCTTAAACTGTGCTTGAGATTCGTACCGTGTGAGCAGCAATTCTATCCAGGGTTATCATAATTCCACGTTTACAGTAAATGTTCCGCCACAGTAGATGTCCCACACCTTACAGACTGTGTTGTGGATGCCATGGAGGAGGGAGTATTTAATGGTGTGGAGTCGGACACTGTTCAGCATGTGGAACTTGATTAATTTAACCTATTAAGGGTCACACAGTGCATTAATGGGTAATTATGATGCATTACTGCTTACCAATGGTGGATCCATGCATCATCCTGATTCTATAGGATTAATACACTCCCAATAGGGTCGGCATGATGCTCCAATGCAGTGCTGGCGAGTAGACTCGCCAGCACTGCATTGGTGCATCATGACGACCAAGGAGCATTACCCTGGTGGCCCTTAAAAGGTTAGGTGGGTTGTGCCACTCTCATCAGCAGGACAAACATGGGTATAGGAGCAGGTACACAAGGCACCCCCAGGTATATGAAAGGCCTCACGGGCCGCCTAACTAGACCACAGCTACTGACCATACATATACATACAACCCACCTGCCGATCAAATACCACTAAAACCTCTCCAAACCTAGAGAATAACAGAAAAAAAAATTCTGAAAATCTTTAATCTTACACATAAAATTTCAATAGCGGACCGGGGGAGGCGGTGTTTGGGTTCAAAACTTCACACCCTCAAAAATAGATAAATAAAGAGGAAATCTCCAAATCCTTTAATGAATGATTTACACACACAGGATTTACATCACCTTACCTCTCACATTTAAGAACTGTTGTGGTATAGGAAAAAGTGTAGCCAAGAAGAGGGGATGGGTGTCCTTATAATACCATTACTTGGTACCCAAAGTTACTGATCAATACCCGCCTTGGTAGGGTGATATGGGTTCTATGTAGAACCAGGGTGGAACAGGATGTAAAGGTAAAGGAGTCATTCTGACACTGCCCTATAGGTCCGAGCACAGTATACCAACAAACAGTGCCGTTAACAACACACACAATGTCAACTGTGAACTTCAAATAAACCTATCCTCACTCTTTACAACAACCCTACCACTAGGTCATTACAACTGAAAAAACATTTACAATTACATAAAAAAAACTGATAATAGATTAACTTAAACCAAAATATCAGCTCTTCAAAAAGGAGATCTTAAAATGAGATTAAAAAAAGAAAATCATTTGGATGCACATAGAAACACATCACATAGCTATGGTCAGGTTTGGGACTGCTTAAAATGTAGCAGTATAGTGTTGAGATCTAAGAACACTGTTTATATAAGTAGCAGGACTTGAGAGGTGTGTTCGATCTAAAGGGTTTACATGGCTGATTGGAACAACGACCCAAACGGATTATCGACATGAGAGTGTGGGTCAGTTTTTTTCCTGCAGGCTGTGGTAATGACCTGGGGCTGCTGTAAGAGGTGTGCCATGGATAGAAGTTCTAAATAGTAAATCATGTCCACTTCATGCGCATATCGTGGTACATGCAGTGCTGAAATGCAGAAGAAGTAGCCGAGGTATTTCTCTATTGACTGTTATAAGACTGGACAACAAATACACCCCTTAAATGCCACGTATAGACTGCAGATGTTCCGTTGTCGCAGTAATGCTCCATTGGCTATTCTATTTGTTGGCACTGCATTGGTGTATTTTTCCGACCCTATCACTAGTATCAGTGCAGCAACGCTGTAGGGTCAGTATAGTGCATCAATGTACTTTGCCTTAAGGGGTTAAATTGCATGTATAGCTAGGAGTGAATGTCTTTTCTTTTAGATTTCTGAGGTGGTCCACGTATTTTATTTTCCTTTACTTTGAAATTGTACTGACGGACTGTCGCAGGGACAAGGCATGGGGACACTCAGTCCACTGGACCTTTCTTTAAGCACACACCAGTGTAATATATGGGATCAGATTATTAACCTGGAGGCAGTGGGAGCACTGTGACCAGGAGAACCACAGGTATATAAAGGTACATACAGGTAGGTGGATGGCAGTAATAGACTAATTATCCACCGTCTCATGATGTAATACATAGCACATACCTTAACTCTCTTATGACTACAGAGTGAATCGATGCATCATGCCCATTGGTCGGCATGATGTATGAATGCAGTGCTGGTGAGTAACTTACCGAGTCTGCATTTAAGTATCATGGCGACCTACAAACTTTATATACACCCAATGGGTTGGCATGGGCCCCCAATGCGGTGCTGGTGATAGACCCACCAGGTCTGCACTGGCGCATCATGACGGCCAAGAAACATGGAGTGAGTAATAGGTGTTTAACGCCATTTTGACAGCTAAGGTCATATTCATGGCGATAACAACATTACACAATTTCACAGAGGAATGTGTGGGTGCCCGCGCATATGTGCACCACACACATCCGAGGGGATAGGAAAGACGAGATATAGACCCTTTTAAGTGGGCTAGGGAAACCCGCCGAGGGGATAGAAAAGAGGAGACATAGACCCTTTTAAGTGGGCTAGGGAAGCCCTCCCCAAGAAACATGAGCCTGGAGGCACTTACTATGTAGTCCTTAAAGGGTTCATATGTTCCTCCAGCTAATACATGTCCAACTCTGATGCCATTAGTAAAGTGATATCTTTGGTGTTGGCATAATCCTGGTCAAATCTCTGCTTCTCAAGCATTGACCCCCGGGATTGAGCCACAGGTAATAAGTTGGGTTGATATTTACTTTTGATTCCACATCCATTGATTATGTACTCACAAGGATTGGCTACATTTTTTAATGTCGGGAGCGTACAGCGACCATGACAACTCTATTATGCTTTGGTTTCGTGGATACAACATTTTGGGCCTTTGGACGTCCTGACCAGTAGTCTAGTGAAGAAATGTATTGAACAAGTAATTAATGGATAATTCATGACGCGTGTGTGTTATCAAAGGATAATTAAACGAGGGCACAGCCCGAGTTAAATTATCCTTTGTTAACACACACAATTTAACACACACAATTTCACAGCAAATCTAAAAAAAAAATAAATAACTGGCCATTGGCCACCGGTCTAGTGTTAGTGTCTACACCTGCTTTATGTATACATGTATATACATGTTTATACCACGATTTCGGCACTTCCAGTGGGTTTATATGCAGTTTAGCCGTGCATTATTCTGCATATACCACCCTTGTGCATTTTTGAAATATTTGGTATATACTTTTTCGAGGTCACGTTGGACTTTTTTTTTAAATATTTTTGGAGACGCTGGCGGACATAGAAATTTAGCCTCGCCATTGTTTCAATGTGAAAAATCGTCCCAACTCGTATGAGGATTGAACCCCGGCCGCAGTGGTGGTAGGCGAAGGCCTTAGCCATAGCGCCACACTGAACGGTGATGAAATCCAATGCGAAGGTAAATAAGTTCTAACCTGCTATGTTTCCAATCAGTTTTCGTATGGAATCCGACCATCACATGTTATAATATTGAAATTCCAAGAAGTTTTCGATCCATAGACGAGGAATGCGTGCTAATTTTCTCCATTTTCTTCGATATAAATAAGAATCCATTGATTTTCCCAACGTACGCGTGTCGCGGTCCGGCCATTCCCACCCGCCTCCTTGTTCGGCGAAAGTGTGTCAGTGGCCCGGATGTAGATATAGGTCATCCGCTCGTCGTGCAAGGAAGACGCCGAAAATTTCGGACCGGTTTGGAAAATCAATGGATTCTCCTTTATTTTGAATATATTGGACATATCAAGCATGGAGTACTCATCTAGAATGTCTAAGGATATGTATGTTTTAATTTGAAGACTTGTCAAGGTTGGATTACATAAGAAAAGTGAGTGTGAACACAGCGGTTTATCTCGGCAAGGAACAAAAACAATGGCTTCGCGCAGAGCGGCCACGGGCCGTGTCGCTAGCACTTACAAAATGTCTTTGCCTGGCTATATTCTTTGGATTTAAGGTAAGAAATTGATACAAAATGGAGGAAATGGTGGTATAAACCTATTAGGTGATGCATATCAGGGCCCCACGGGCTGTATATGCTGTATATACAGCCCTAGGGCCCCGATATGCATCATCTATTAGCTTAATGTATAGTCTACGATCAAGAAGAGGGACCTAACTACTTTGCGAGCCCATATTCTCCCTCAATCTCTCTACCAGTAGTCTACCCGTCCTAACAATCCTCTGTACTATACGACAGGAAAATGGTGTGCACTTTGGCAGCGTCAAGGGGGGGGGGGCTTCAATTTTTGGCTTGTGAAAACAATTTTCACCTTCAGTATCGCCTCATAAATAAGTTTGATGACCGTTTCCATGAAGTCCATTTGAAAGGGGGAAAACACCTGAATTTTTTTAAATCTCTTATTCGACTACCAATACCAGACTGATAAGTTGTAGATACCACTTATGTACACTGCAAAAATGGTGTTTAGATCCTAAACACAATTCTAAACATATTCTTGCAACGTTTTTGTAATCACATTAATTTCCTAAACATGTTTAGCCAAACAATGTGCTTAGCTCAAGTGTTTATAAATGTAGGGGTTTAGTTTAAACTTTGAGTTTAGATATATGAATTTTTGTGTTTAGGTGTTTATGATGTTTGTTTTCTCATTTACTGGGGGGGGGGGACATCAGCAGGTATTTACTTGTCAAAGTCTCCAAAGATGTCAGCCACAGCTATATACATGTACATGTATTACACACTGCATCAGAATGAGAGACTTGAATGAGAGACTTGAGTTTGGCAGGAAGGACATTGCCTTATCTATTCCAGAATAACATCAAATAGGTGTCAGTCATGGAGCTTATTGATTATGTTATGCTAATGGTGGTGGCATAAGGTGAATCTAGTCAATTTTCTATTGCCCTTTCTATTCACATGCCATTCAATGAAATGAAACCATGATACACATGGGATTTGGGGACATTTGTCACAAGAATTGATTATAACTGTGTGCAGATAGTCCATTCAAAGGTAGTGCTGCTACCTGGTGTGGATTCAACATCCAAGTATCTAAACATATTGATGTTTAAATCTAAATACCTATTATTCAGCTGTCTCAACTCTAAACTTCTAAACATGTTTAGGGTAAATGTTTATGTAGTTAGAATAAAAGTGATCATTTCCTAAATGTGTAGTCGATGAGACACCTAACTGACCTATATGTTTAGGTTTTAAACGTGTTTAGACCTAAACATGTTTAAAATCTAAACACCATTTTTGCAGTGTATCCACAAGGCTCCAACTTACCCCGCCCACCAGTAGTGAAGGCGGCAACCACACGGTAGTACGACGCGGGGCCGCCGCCCGCTTATACACCAAGTACTGCTCCCGAGCCACGATAGGGGGCGGTGCTATCGCCCATCCCGACCGGAAGACACCGCCGCGCGAAGTTCCGGTCAACGACGCAACGTCGGTGGAGCGCGGCAGGAGGAGATAGTCGGCGGGACCAGGAGGGGGTCGGTCAGGATCGTCGGCCGGGGGCGGCGCGATCCCCTGTGGTAATAACTGTGGCGAGCTCTTGCACTTCCGGAGGATCTTCCTTATCGGAAGTTCCAGGGGACGCTCTCCAGTGGCACCGCGGCACGGCGACGCGCTGCAGCGCCGGTGCCGGTCGCCGATGGCCTTAACGGCGGCTTCCGCCGTCCAGCAGACCGGAACTGGTCCCTGCCTGGACGGGGGAGGTTGCGGACAGGTCCTCAGGAAGGTTGGCGCCTGTCCCTCAATAGGTTCCATTTGGTATCAATCAAGGAATACTATATGGTATGAGTGAAGGAATATTATTATGTCAGTATAGCAGATTGAGATATGTCCTATATGTTCAGATTGAGGGCCGTGTAACTCTCACTTTCAGGTAGCCACTTTGAGGTTATATACTAAGCAGAGAAACGTCATAGATATCCATAATTGTTTCCCCAGAGTGCAGCTTTAAAGACAGGGCATTATCTCTGTATTTGCACATGAAGATTTTTCACACTCCAGGAATAAGTCAGAATTGTCCCTGTATGCTCTGAACTTAAACCATTAGGTAGCTGTCTTGTTTTGAAGAGTTACTCAGCGCACGAACGATTTGCTCAGATCTGCACACCAAGGTCTGCTATAGGTTTAAAAATCCAGGGAGTTTCCTCGTTAGATGCACAAAGGAAACGAGCTAAATCCAATGGACATTGATGCAGATGTCCAGAATTGCCTATTTCAAATCAAAAACAGTTTAAAAATATAAAACAGTTTTTGTCTAAGAAGAAACGTGTATAGAGTAGATCCAAGAGATGGTGTAGCAACCCACCAGACTGAGGAACTAAACTCACCAACGAGAAGGTGTGTTTAAATCGATGTAATAGCTCTGATATTTTCCACCTGAAAGGAGTTGGCGAGCACTTCCGGCACCCAGCAGGTAAATTAGCATTGGGCGAGCAGCTCAGCCGAGCACCCCAACCCACTCAGTCTCCAATACCCCAATATCCTGTCAACCATCCAATCAATTGTCACTCTGGCAACTCCACCACAGAATGATTTAGGAAATATTGAGCGCAGATTTCCTCGACAAAACCCAGTCAATGGAGAAGTTGCCGAGCTCGGACAGCCGCTCAAAGCCGATAGTGGCTTATTATGGTCGTTGACATAAAGCAAAAGTTGGCCGTTGGCAGATGTTGGGTTCCAGGTATATATGCCTGGAGCACAGTACCTTAATCAAGGCTGGTATTAGGAATTCTGACACATAAACAACGGTCTCTTTGTTGTTATGTGATATTGGATAAGACCAAGAAGTGTGAGCAAACAAGAAAAATTGCCTTGCACTCAGGTCTGTTTGTCAGGCACTGTTTGCCGTATATGGGTTCCATACAGTGAGCTTATGAAAGGGGTGGCTGGTATATCCTTGTGTCAAGTATAGGAGCTAGGGAGGGCGGGGGGGGGGGGGGTATTGGCTGGAGAGGGTGGATGGGGGAAAAGATTTTACATTCAGTACCACGAACACCACTGTATCACTTTAAATGCTGCACAGGGCAGTACCACGTCATGCTGATTAGTTTCCACGATGCCTGAATGCCGCCCTTCTTTCTTTCATTATTCTTTTTAATTCAAACTTAATTTCTACACTGGGTACAGTAACTAACTACCCAGCGCCATTTAAATGGCAATCCTACGGAGTTGGTACAATTCTGAATGGTAGGCATGACGCTCCAATGCAGTGCTGCTGAGTGTACTCACCAGCACTTCAGAGATGAGGAACATGCACCTGGAGGCATTATACGGCCCTTAAAGGGTTAATTCCCAGTGGTCCATGGCTGAATGGAGAATAGGGACCTTGCATGCCTCTCCATGGATGTAATTGCCCTCCTCCAAACCCTCTCCTGGTCAAACTTCTATTACATGCCCCTTTCAAAAGAAAACTATCTAGAGAGGCAATGCAGAGGTAATTAGCACCCGCAAAGTAAAGGACTAACCACTTAAAAACTAGTTTGAGAAGGAAACCATTATTTAAAGAATATGTACAATAGGTTAACCACCGTGGTACCATTAAAAATGTACATGGCTATAGTACCAATGCTGAGTTAACCATTTATGGGTCATATTGTGCATCCAGGTCCAAGTTTAGTTCGTTTGTAGGCTGGACACACCAATGCAGTGCTGGCAAGTCTACTCAACAACGCTGCATTCATGCTTGTTTTGACCCGTCAGTTGTGTATCACCCATCATGATGCAGGAATGCAGCCCTGGTGGGTTACACGATAGAGCTACATTCATGCATCATGAAAACAAGTGGGAGTGATGCACTTATGTACTTTGCAGCCCTTAAAGATTTATCCTTCACATTGGCACCAACAGGAGAAGTGCAAGGCCCAATACCACACTTCTAAACAGCCGATGGCTCTCATTGGCCAAACTTGAAATTGGAAAACATTTTCTGATTGGTAACAGACCTCTTCTGGCCTGAAAACTTAAGATAGTAACCACGGTAAGCCACCGCCTCCTGTCTGATACCAGTGTAACTAACTCATACCTGCCAAAACTTCTACAGAAACATCTTACAGGTCTCACCTACCCACCATACGAGAAATGCCATTTCTATTGTTGTCATTTATATATCTTACTGATGTTTAATTCGGGCATTTATAACGAGACGATTTTAAGACTCCCAGTTAAATTTAAAGATATATATCTTTATCATTCCCCTTTTCATCTGCATTTTTATTCCGTAAAGCATATCTCTTCAGTGCTATTTGGGATATCTTCCAGTGTTTTTATATTTTGACTCAATTCTCTCTCTCTTCCCATCTACGTATACGTCCTTTACTCTAAATTCCCTTTCTGTCTACCATCGAACTTATACTCAAAAACACGTACCATGGATGGAGAGCAGTTTCTAAATCTCTCACATGAGGGCATTACTGTGCAGCAGCCATATGCCACAGCGGCACCTACAGGGGTTCCTACAAACTAATCCCTCTTATATCAAATTGGAATTGCTAGACATTTCAGGTGGACCGTTTGGAAGCAAATCCTCCTACATACTGACACGTGGATATATCTTTCACCTGTGTCTGATGACTAACATATTACTTTGATACATGTATTTGAGTAGGCACCACATGTTTTTACGTTGGAATAATCTTTCTTAAATCCTATCTTTACTTAAGGAGGAATTACTATTAAAAATGGGTAGGTGAATTCCCCAGCAAGCTCATGGAATCTTTCGGTCCCATCCCTCGAATGGGGTTGAAATTTTTCTGGTCTAGTTTTTGGCTGACAAAGGGTGAAATTTTTTAGATGGCCATCTCCTCTGGTGGGGTCAAAATCTCCCACCCATCCCCCATCTCCATAATTAATCACCCTTGAACCAGACCCTACCCCACCCTCTCCGTGGATGGATAATGTACAACCTATAGAGAACAAGGAAGCATGGCTTGGCATGATCGAGGGTATAGTGATTTCAAAGGTGCTAAAGTATCTACGTAACAAGCCAATCCATACGTATTGATAATATTTGATCGTTAGGTCATGCAAATATGCTATTGCGACTTACAATCCAACCCCTTGGAACATGCAATTTAAAATACCAAAAACTGATCATCTAATCAATCAATTAGTCATATTAATATCCGATAGTCTAAACATTCTTTTCACTACAACTAAATGACGTTAATTGGCTAGTGTAACTACTTTAAATATTCTCTTAGAAAGCAGGGTTTCCCTTTTTCAAGCTTCAAAATTGCTGAACATTTTACATGCTTCAATACAGCTGTCCATTTCACATTCTTCAACATTGCTGTCCATTTTGCATGCATCAACATGGCCATTTGTACATAATTTTATACATGCAATATTAACATAGTCCCCTCATACAGACCTACCCATGGTCTTCTAAGGATGACGAAGGCCTGTTAAAGAAACAAGTGGTCATATATATAATTTTTATGCATCATAGAGGTTCTTTATCATGCGATTGGATGCAGGTATATACACGTTTTATTGGGGTTCATTGACGTCCCGGTTAAAGAAAATCATCCTCCACTCTGCATTACCCTGAATGGACTAGCTCTTAAATCCACTAAGTATACATTTTATTCATTTGAAGCGATCCGAATTTTAGTGATTTAACCATATTCCATGCAATAGAATATTTATATATTCATATCCGGTGGATCCACCACCACATTGAATTTTGCTGGTTTTCCAATGGTGGCAAAACAGTGCACCCTGGTGAGACAACTACAATTATCCCTGGATAACAACCGCTTCCAGGGGTTCCATTTTTTTTTTCTTCTGATAGTATCAGTGCATGTCGCCAGAAACAGCTGCAGACCCGCTTAGACCCAATGTTATTCTGCACTCTTTAAGAGACACATGATAGTACCAGGCTCAGTGCTGATAAGTAACTCAACAAAGATGCTTTGGCGTATCACACCAGCCCATCGACAGCGTCGGGCATCGATTGTTGAGGGTGAGTATGGTGCAGTCCTGGGGAGTTAAACACTAGGACTGAATTAGGCGGCGCAGCAAGCACTTGCGCGCCCCCTATATATCACGCCATATATGGGACTGAATCTATGCATCAGGCATGCATTAAGTCACGCTGCGGCACTAAAGCACTAATCTCTGGTATATGGCACGGCTGACTTGTTACACAGGTGACTTGATATGTACAGGTGATATGACTACAGGGACTTATTTCATTATTATACCCCCCATACGATACTGTATAGCAAATGTACAGGATCGCCGTACGCCTACCATGGGGGCATACGGGCGAAATATGCAGAGCAGGGGGCATACGGATAGAGGAGGGGGCATACGGAAAAGACCATGGGGCATACGGAAAAGTAGTGCCAAAACACAACCCTACTCCTGATATAAGCTAGCACTACAAAATATAGTTCCCCTCATTATTTAGGTCTCACATAGACATAGGGAAATCCCGGGTTCACTCAGTGCATCCTTACTGCAGAAGATCTCCGCGCTGAATACTACATGAGTTCTGGGTGGATAAAGTAGTTAGCTGTGCCCCGGAGGTATTGAGCAAAAAATCCCACGTATATCTTTAGGGGCAACCTCAATTTACGACATATAAAAAAAAACCTGCGCATCGACCACGAAAATCTGGAATGCTGGCCATAAATGTACAGACACCTGCATAAAACCTGCGCATCGATCACGAAAATCTGGAATGCTGGCCTTAAAGAATACTACATGAGTTCTAGGTGGATAAAATAGTTAGCAGTAAAAATTCATAACTGGTCCTGAGTAGATCTAGGTATTATAAATTCATATGATATAAAATAAAACATGATTATTGCAGTGATGTCCATTCATTTTTGGGCTTGTTTGGATTGGGTCTGAACTGAATTTATTCACTGCAAAAAATGCCAATTATGCAGGTGTCTGTACATTTATGGCCAGCATTCCAAATTTTCGTGATCGATGCGCAGGTTTTTTTTTATATGTCTTAAATCGAGGTTGCCCCTAAAGATATACGTGGGATTTTTTGCTCAATACCTCTGGGGCACAGCTAACTAATTTATCCACCCAGAACTCATGTAGTATTCAGTGCGGAGATCTTCTGCAGTAAGGATGCACTGAGTGACCCCGGGATTTCCCTATGTGAGACCTAAATAATGAGGGGAACTATATTTTCTACCATCCATGAATCCATGAGATAAGGCCCGAGATTTGCAACCGGAGAACAGTCTATGCAGACAAATTGCAGCTAGAAAATCGTCATTTTTATTTTTTTGTGGGGGGGGGGGTATAATAAAGCACAAACATAACTTTTGATTTGTCTGGTTCCGTTGTATGCTTCACTCGCGTATGAATATTGGGCAGCGTAGGCACGCGTGCTACGCACTTGTGCCTACGCTGCCCAATATTCATACGCTCGTGAAGCATACGGCGGCCCAGACGCATCAAACGTTATGTTTGTGTTTAATATTCCCAACGGCAGCATAGTGGCTATATCAAGCCTATAGGGCCTATGCTGTCGTCAGGGATGTTGAAACAAGCCCCAGGGGTTCATTTGAGAACACATTACTATAGCTCACAGTCACTACAATTGAAAACCTGCCAAATCATAGTGATCGAAGGAAATACCAGTAACCTACCTTTGCCCACTACGATCATTCCCTATGTTATCAATTGCATAGGATTTGGCAGAGCAATCGTAGCTCTGACAGTCGTAGAACTCACCAGTGTAGGTCTTAATGGCACCAGTGACGCACAGTAAGAGCTTTCACTACGATTTGAAGCTTTGTGGCATTGGTTCATTCTGAAATAGCCTCAAGGGGCCTATTTCAAGTAGAGCTAAACGGAATAGGTCTACACCCTATGAAGCGCTACCACTTAATGTCAGATTTTGACTTGAGCATCCACTGAGGTAACCAAGGTTATGAGGCTCTGGACCAATGAGAGAGCAGCAGCCTCATTTTGGCATCATGACTGTTCAGAATTAGGTCAATAGTATTTCCTAATATGGAAGTGACTTTTAATTGGGTCAAGTTGATGAACAATGTTTGTCATGGGGATTAGTGGATTTGGACAGATATTATGATGTAAATCCTGTAGTGGGTGATGTATTTGTAGTGGTTTCAAGCTAAGTGTCTCATCAGGCGTGATATTTAGAGTACAGATGAATAAATTAATTTTAGTTGTCAATTTTGTACTCTAGTGTTTAGTGGGTGGTTTATTTGACAAAAGATGGGAAAATGAATTTTCCCAAATTAAATATTTGTCAAAGAATCACAGAATATCTGTCAAATATGTGATAAATTTTTTTGAAAATAACACTTGGATACATCTGCCTAGATTTTAAAGTTGGGTGTATAAATGGCGTGTCCGTCAAAGTGATTGTGGACTTGGCAAAAAAAACCCAGGGGGTTCAGTGGACTGGGGATAGTGACACCTGGGGTTTGATTGTCCCTGAGGTGAGGGGTGAGTGTTATTTACTCACCCTAACATTTATACGGCAGCAGTGGTGAAGTTGTGGTAGGACAATGTCCATATAACATTAGTGTTATGTAATTCCCGTTATTGATCTCGGGCCCACGGTATATACTGTTTGCTAGTGAACGGGATATTTTGTGGACTGGAGTTCAAATGGGTTAATCCAGAAGGTTCAATCCATGAGGGGTGATGGTGCAAAGACGGTGCATCCACCTCCTTTCCTCACGATTTAATTCCTCAGTACCCTCCTTTGAATTGGGTGGGTATTTTATGAAGCTTAGGATTGTAATGATAGGGCCATCTTCCCAACATGTTGCTGGCAGCCTATCACTATTTGGGCAGGCACGGAAGTGCCTGGCGACTGTTGTATCATGTGATATGTTTTTAATGTCGCCCATGTGTCCCTTGAAACGCTGGAGTAGCTTCTTTTCTGTTTGACCTACAAGGGGCCTATTTCAATATTCCTGCCGACATCAACTGTCTCAAATCGTTCATAAAGCCACTCATATAGTGACCTACATTGGTGCTTGCAGTGCTATGACTGCTCTACCATATCCTGTGTACATGATAACAGGGACTAGTCTTACGAAGGAATGTCTCAGTGGCGGATTTAGACGGGGGTGCGTGGGAGCGCGCCCCCTCCTTTTTGTCAGTACTTAAGAGTTTAAATGCATATTTTGCACCCCAAAATTTGCTCAAAAATGGAGGATCCGCCTCTGCTGTCTGGAACAAATATGCCTCTCTATGATAGGCAAATCGTCAGCGGGTTTCGTGATCGCCACTATATTGAAATAACCTCCAGGTGTGTGATATGAGGGCCCTATTGATACATGCCAATGCCCAACAGATTACTACAATATGTGTCTGGGTGAGATAGCAGAGGCACCTGGCATCCATGGATGTGGTGGAATGTCTAATCAAAATACAGATCCCTGGTCACACTATTTTACACAAAATGATACAAGATCAGAGGCATATGGCGACCCTGTACCTTGATAGTAACTACCTAAACAAACACAGCGTATACTATGCGTATGTATACATGTACAACTCCTCAATGATTTAGCTACCTTCAAGTGTCAGGCCTACAGCAATTCAGTAGGTAACATGGCAACAATGTCATCAAAAATATTCAAGTAGATGAACTGCTCAATTTTCACCATTTTAAAGGTTTTGTTGATATATAAATTAATATTAGACAATAACATAAATAGAATCAAAGATTAAATTTACAAGAACTGACCCCTCTCAGAATCACCAAGAATAGCAAAAAAAAAAACTCTATTCAAAGATGTGTGACTTACTTGAGCAATAACTGGAACTGTTTTGGGGCGCCTTATTTTCACTCTAACCTTTATATTAACTGCCATGATGAATATCTCACTCTGAGAGTCCAACTACTGTAAATAGTCCCAAAGGTATTATATCCAAAGCTGCTGCATATAATCTGACACTGATTCCTTTTTGTCCCATAGACGGCTCTATTTCTCCAATGAGCTACATATCCTCAAGTTTTATATTTCCTATAATCAATAATATTATATACTATTGACTTTTAAAGAAGAGACCTCCTCCCTAGAGGTTGTGAAGACACCATGGCAGTGGCTGTAGAACTATAGGTGTATTGACTTGTTGTAAATGGCACTGACTTGACAGAATACCTCTGTGCTCTACTGACTGGTATGTTACTGCCCCTATATGTTAAACAGACCCTGGAGGAGGAGAACTTAACCCTTTACAGACCGCATAATGCTCTAATGTAGCATACCAATTGGTCGTCATGATGCCCTGGTAGCTTCTCGCCAGGACTGCATTCAAACACCATACTAACCCTATTCATCGACCCCCAGAAGGGTCGCTTTGATGCTCCCATGCAGTGCTGGCGAGTAGACTCGCCAGCACTGCATTGGTGCATCATGACGACCAAGGAACCTGAACCTGGAGGCATCATGTGGACCTTAAAGCATTAAAGTTCAGGACCAGTTAGATCCATGCACCTGGAGCAGGCATAGAGCCCCTGTGCCCCACTTTGTACACTAAGTGCCTACTTAATGCCGGCTTCCAATAGAAAGGCAGTCCCTGATTGCCTCCCCAGATAACCACCTTTAACCCACCCACCCCCAATACCTCCACCCAACAGTCCACTAGATCCATCCTAGATGCAGAAAAAAAATGGGGTAAAATATGGCAGCAGTATCAACAAAATGAAATGATCTTATTGTGAAGTGCTTTCTATTCACCCCCATTCATACACAATTCCAATTTGTAATCCTAAAATCGTTGAAATTTGTTGGTACACCCTTATGATTTTTAAGCATATGATTTGTCAAAAATTAGATTTTCTGTAATGTAAAAATTCTTTGACTCACTGGATAAGCCTTGAGAAGCAAGGTCATGGTCCAATGGCTGGAGCCCTAAGCCCTCCTCCCTCCCCACATCTCCCCATACATGTATATATAGGCATTCAACATTGTGACCTCTGGTCCCTATCCAACAGAACTTATAACTTCTGATCACTTAGTAGAGACGTGCAGTATATTGGGTGTAGACCTTTCAAGTTGAACCCAACATAAATAATCACTATAGGGGTTATATACATGTATGTGGTGAGTACACAGCATTTAAACTTGGTTAAGTATTAGGCATAGAGCCATGACATATTCATCTTGCTAATCATATTGACAAATCTACTCCACGGTCTACAACAACTTTTATAATTGGTAGAAATACAGTTGCTTGAGTCCATACTAGAGCAAACAGCTGAGATAAAAGCAGGGCATAAGAATCTACACAAATGGCAGTATTCATAGAAATGATCAGCATTCAAATATGATTAGAATAGCAAATGTACGCGAATGGAGCAAGACATAATCCAACCCTTTCTGAAAGAATCAGAATTAAAGAAGCCACAATTTAAAAGTTCGTTTGACAAAGGGTCTGAGTATTGACAACAAGCAGAGGCTACAAACACATGCAATTCATCTGTTCTGGAATCAGGATTACCATGTACAAATGCCAATTTTGAAGCAATCATTTTTATGGATATAGCAGCTGTCCATTGACAGAACAAAAAAAAGAGGAGATTAGAGTCAATCACCTGTATTTGGTGTCATCTGATGAGAAGGCTTCCACATGCATGTAGCAACATAGTAGGTTTAGATGCAGTCACATTTCTAAGACTTTTTAATTATAGCAACACTGCAGTTTAGCAACATCTAATGATATAGCAACACAGCTATTTATCAACATCTAATGATATAGCAACACTGCTATTTAGAAAGCAATCACAATGATTACAATTTTTCATCACTAGAGGTACCTGTGGTATCCTATTGCGTGCATATTTGATGAGGACATAGCCGTGGAGGGTGTCGCTTATCAAGATGGTGTCCATATATAGCATGGACTGAAAAATAGCAGTGTTTTGATTTAAAGATAGGCAAACCTATCTTCATTTAAATAGAGTAGTGCGCTGACGAGAAACAGTGTGTGGTATACAAAAGCCATGCACTGCCTAAATGGGGTAAAAATATATAATGGGTTTTAAGATGAAAACAAGAACAAAATAAAAACTAATTCTACTGATCAAAATCAAAAAGAAAAGAGCAGTATAAAGATTCCCCTGGATAGGAAAAATCTAAAGGAGTGTTAAGAAATGGCGTGTTGGGTACTAAAGACTGCCACCCTAACATATGCAATGGGAAGAAGAAAGGAAACTGTGGACCATGCACACTGTATGCTATACCTAGTGCTATTATGGAGGGACAATGGATTGAATACCACTTACCATTTGCCCAGGGCAGATCTAATGAAACACACCTATGAGTTAGTCATTTTGAAGTATGCTATATACACCATGCATTATCCATTATGTATGCTTATATACATAGAATTATTCATAATGCACATATTGACTATGTCCATACTCCAAGCCAGTTACTCGCCATCATGACATCAGTGCATTCGTGAATAATGAAAAAAAATAGGCATTGTACATATATCTTAATGCACTATCTAGTCTTTAATCATTTCAGGGCACATATTGCACCGATGCCAATGGATGCAAGGGATAAAAGTGACTGAACAGAGAAATCCCTGAAATGCTCAAATAGAATCCATCACATACAAGCTTTGTATTGGTTTTAAATATGTATTTAGAACTTGAACAACCCTGAAGGCAGGGGAAATGCGGGAAATGCTAAAGACTTCCAATGCTTAACCCTTTCAATCCCTATATTTTACATATAGAATGATATAGTACTGCAGTATAGGGAATTAAGAGCCAAATGGTTAACCACTCTCAGCATCTCCTATTTATAATTTTTCACATATCTATTTCCAGTTTTTGACTCACCTGGAGGGTTTTCACCTGCTTCTCGTTGAGCCAGTCCTGCAGTTTGAGGGTGTGACCTATGAGTGTATCAGCGTCCATCGTGGTAGCGGGTCGGTTCTGCACCCGGCGGCCAGAGGGCGCGTCGGGCCGCATGCTGGAGTGTGGGGTACTGTGTGGCCGCTTGGTCCGACACCGCCGGTCCTCTGCCTTCAGCCTCGTCACCCACTGGAAGAGGAGATGATGGGGGAAAAGGTGATCAAATTGCATATAAAGGGTGATTCTTTAATGTATGGCTAATCAACTTTCTATCCTCCTTACTTCTTCCTTTCCTTTCCTTTTCTCCTTGGGCAAAATCGTTTGACCTTTTTTTTCAAAAGAAGAGAGATGATAATGACTCCAATACACCGAACAAATGTTAGAGTTTGGTGTCAAATCAGAATGTGAAAGTATGATAAAAGAATAGGAAGAAGAAAATACCCCCCCCCCCCAAGAAAAAAAGAAAAGAAAAATACAGATACACCTGCTCCATTTTAATAGCAGAAGCTCACGCTACAAATGGCCCACAATCAGCCATTCTCGAACCTCAATTACATGGTATAAGGCGTATAGATTATCGACATCGTTCAATATGATAAACCTATCTGAGGTATACTATTAGCTCAATCATAGTGGAAGTAGATTGACTGATAGACACCATATTGTCTTGTATAAGCACCCAGATTTCTGATGTGTCCCCTACTCGGCATATATATCAGAGCATCGTAAAACTTTGGCACAAACCTATATATGTACGAGATACATCGATCCTGCCTTTAGGAGAGGTGTGCATGGGTATTGAAATCAAGACTTTTAGACTTACATTATACGTAGAATGGTCCTTGTATAAATTTATAAACCGCATCCTATAGTATAAGACGTGTTTAATACACAATATAAGCTGATTTAGCTTCGTCTAAGCCAGGGATTTTGCAGAGTTACGGTTAGAGTACCATATTAATATAGTGCATTGAAATACATGTACATTTGTATTCAAATATTCTTACACATTTTTATCTTTTTGAGACGCCAGCAGTTAGGCTAAATCGTACTTCACTATAATGCTTATCATCTCTATAGAACGTGTTCAATTGTGTTGTAATTATTACCTAGCTAAAGGAATGTTAGATATGATATATTTCTACTCAAATATCATGCTTTAATTCATATGCGCACATTTTTTTTTTATTGTGACCTTAAATTTCCGCCTGTAGCCTAGAATGGATTTTCTTAAATCATAAATCTGCAAAGCAAATATTATAATTGTTGGCCATAAATTTAACTCACGCATCCATTTTGATCTAAAATCTTAATAATGTTCCCCATCTGAATGTGAACTGAGTGAGTGAGAGAGTAGTGGTTGTTTAACGCCATTTCGATTGCTATGGCCATATACATGGTGAAAAAACTACATTAGGCATCGATCAATGGAAGAATGTGTGCACGCATGTTGGTGAATATATGCACGTGCACACAGAGGGGATAGAAAGGATAAGTTTGAAACCCTTCTAAAGTGGGCTAATGAAGTCCAACTGAATGGAAACTAATTAGGTATAAATGGCTATAGTTTTGGTTAATGCTGTTAAAAGAAAAATGATAAAGTACCATTCCATTTCATAGACTCCCAACTAGGTTTTAGCAATGTTGGCATGTACCATATGGATCTACCTCAGGTATAGCTGTGGTAATTAACCTGCGGGGATTTTCCCTTGGGTGCTAATTCTACTGATATACCAGATATCTCATATCTATACTCCCCATGACACCCCACCATCCAATAAACCACACTAAGACACAATATAGCATCCTACCTCAGTCCTCCTCTTCTATCTGCAGTAAAACTCCCTGTTACCACCTAGTACTGTTTGCACACTATGAAGGACATATCCCCTTGTTGTATATTCTGTATCCACGCCCAGTGTACCTCTGGGGACATGTAAATGGACATGTGGTACAACAGCAGCTCCACCACCCAGGCAGTCCACTGGTATTAAAACCGTTATACTGTAAGACTCAGACTGTCCCCCACCAGGCATCAGCTAAGCCTATGGTGTGGACGGGGGAGTGAAAACAGAGGTAAAGCGATTAATTTTCCTGACCCTTTAAGGGTGGTTGATGTAGGAGTGCTTCATGCCCATTGGTTCACATGCTGCATCAATATAGTGCTGGTGAGTCTGCTCACCACCAGATTCATTAGTGCAGGATACTGACCTGTTGGGTGTGTATCAGCATGATGCACGAATGAAGCCCTAGCGAGTGACTGCATTCATGCATCATGCCGACCAATGGTCTTGATGCATTGGTCGGCATGATCCATTATCACCCCTTCAATGGTTAATGGGTGATCTTGTGCTCAGTAGTAATATTACATACACAGAGGCATGCTTGACGAGGTGCATAAAAAATGGCTACTGTATAGGCGGCCTATCAGGAACCAACACCTTTAGACAACGCCACACAACACATACCGACAACACTAAGACTGCCTATATAGACCTAACTAACATACACTAGGAAAGTCAATATGTGTGTGGATATAGTTTCATTTAAAACTTAGATCAAATATGTGTTCTAAACGAAAGGGTGTATGTATCAGGATTCACACTGACTCCCTAAGCGTGATGTATTCTAAGTAACCATGAAGTATATGCTGGTATACAGTGAGTGAGTGAGTAAGTGAGTGAGTGAGTGAGTGAGTGAGTGAGTGAGTGAGTGAGTGAGTGAGTGAGTGAGTGAGTGAGTGAATGAGGCAGTCAGTCAGTCAGTCAGTCAGTCAGAAGAAGGGCCAAGAAGGTGGCGAGTGAGTGAGTGAGTGAGTGAGTGAGTGAGTGAGTGAGTGAGTGAATGAGGCAGTCAGTCAGTCAGTCAGTCAGTCAGAAGAAGGGCCAAGAAGGTGGCGAGTGAGTGAGTGAGTGAGTGAGTGAGTGAGTGAGTGAGTGAGTGAATGAGCGAGTGAGTGAGTGAATGAGTGAGTAAGTGAGTCTGTGAGTTTAACACTGACTCAGTCAGTAACTCAGTCTATCAGTGAGTAAATGAGTGTGTGAGTCAACCAGTCAGTTATCCACCGAGCCAGTGAGCTACTGGGTCAGTAGATGAGTCATAATAAGTCTGTGAGTCAGTCAGTGAACCAATGGGTCAGTGATATCAGTCTGGGGACCAATGGGTCGGTGTTTCAGTCGGTCAGTGAGTCAATTGGTTAGTGAGTCAATCAGCCAGTTAGTCAATCTGCCAGTGAGTCAATCAGCCAGTGAGTCAATCAGTCAGTGAGTCAATCCGTTCGTCAGTGGGTCAATCAGTCAAAGAGTCAACCACTCAAAAGGTCAATCAGTCAATGAGCCAATCAGTCATTGAGAAAGTCAGTAAGTGAACCAATCATCAGTAAGTAATCAGTAACACTTTTAACCAAAGTTCCAATGTAATGGATGACAGATGAATTGACAGACGAGGCACTGGCAGGCAGGTAAGGTAGGACTATAGGTAAGGATAGCATGCAGGTATGTAAGGTAGACAGGTATGTAAGGTAGGCAGGTAAGACAAGCAGGTAAGGTAGACAGGCAGACAAGTTAGCAGACTAACTACTGCATTAGCTCGCCCATAGATCATACATTTGATATTTCATGCACAATTTTGAGGTGACTGTAAAAATTGGATTCTTAATAACCCAAACGAAATAAAATCCTTTTTATTATTACTTTTTTATGAAAGAATAGATCCCACTGAGTAGAAACATATGAATATAGCCTTTATTTCGTAATCTAATTGCGTCTTGCGACTTATTTAAGAGAGAAATGACCTTCATTTCGTTATCTAATTGCCTCTTTTGACTTATTTAAGAGAGAAATGGCTTTCATTTCATTATCTAATTGCCTCTTTTGACTTATTAAAGAGTGAAATGACCTTCATTTCCTTATCTAATTGCCTCTTTTGACTTATTTAAGAGAGAAATGGCCTTCATTTTGTTATCTAATTGCCTCTTTTGACTTATTTAAGAGAGAAATGGCCTTCATTTTGTTATCTAATTGCCTATTTTGACTTATTTAAGAGAGAAATGGCCTTCATTTCGTTATCTAATTGCCTCTTTTGACTTATTTAAGAGAGAAATGGCCTTCATTTCGTTATCTAATTGCCTCCGATGACTTATTCAAGAGAGAAATGGCCTTCATTTCGTTATCTAATTGCCTCTTTTGACTTATTTAAGAGAGAAGTAGCCATTACTGTATTTTGTTATCTATCTCAGTAACTGCCTCTTATGACTTATTCAAGAAAGAAATATATCCTTCATTCTTTAAACTGCCCCTTCTGACATATTCAAGAAAGAAATATAGACTTTTATTTCGTTAACCTCCTGCCTTTTCTGACTTATAATTGAATAGGTGATAAGAGGCAGTTAGGTAACGCAATAAAGGCCATTTGGGCGACCTATTGCATTAGGTCACCCAAAATGGAATAGGTTGCCCAGAATCCCAATTAATATACTGACTGCAAGACGGGAGCTTCAGGCTCTCAAGCAGGAGACAGAGGAGTCTCTGGATGCATTTTCTCAACGCTGTCTGAATCTTTCTCGGGAAGGGTTTCATGGGGATTCAGAGCGGACAAGGAGTTTAAATACCTTGGTGTATTGATAGATGATGAATTGTCTTTTGATAAGCAGAGGCAAAAAACCAAATCAAATGTCATGTTTAGGGTGCACCAGTTAGCAAAGATTAGGAGATATCTTGATGTACCAGGTGCAGTTAAGTTGTATAAAAGTAAGATCCTACCAATATTTGACTATGCCGATATCATATGGGACAACCACCAAGCAACATATGCCCAAGATTTACAATTAATCCAGAACAGGGCATTAAGAATTGCCTACAAGGTTAGGTTAGAAAAGAACCCCTTGCACACTACTAATGAGCTTCGTGATATGAGTAAATGTAAGAAATTAGAAGATAGACATGACACACATCTTTTAATTTATGCATATAGTATTCAAAATCAACCAAATGTTATTGATGTTAGACCCAGGAATACTAGACAGCAATTAGGCCTGAGATACATTCAAAGGATATCCAGGAATCCGGTTGTATATAAGAGTTTCCATCAGGAGGCAATTAGAAGATGGAATAAGCTAAAGATAAAGTATACACTGATTAAGGAAAAAGAGGTATTTAAAGAAGAAATTAAAAGAGATTATCCTAAATGTTACATCAATGATAAATATACCATACTTGTCTAGTATACACACTCTTTTTGAATTGTATGATAAACTATGATTGCGTGCTGGGTCCTCTTATGACAGCTATGTATGAATCTTCCATGTATACCTGGTTAATGACAGATATGTGTGTGGTGCATTAAAATGAAACAGACTGTTTGTATTATACATTGGTATCGTGTAATCTACACCATTACATGAACTATTTGTACCATGTAATCTACACCATTACATGAACTCTGAACTCATCATTCATCCCCATCTCATTATGTGTTATATTACATTGTGCAGATATAACTATGAGTGGTCTCTATGTGACATGTAACATTCTGTGCCATTACACTGATTATTAAATAGATTGAATAAGTCACCTATAAAGAAGGCCCGAGCATCATAACGGCTTCGCCGAGCTCGGAGACAGGTTATGTTTTTGCATAATTTCTGTGAACCTTAATAAAACACTTTAAAAAAAAAAAAATAGACGGAGATTCACCATTTGATTTTACAATAAATCTCCGTAATTTCAAATCCAGTGAAGCTCCGTAGATATTGACCATATAACAAGGAAATTCTGTAAACCAGTACAGAGAAACCCCTTTTTCCTGAATACGGTGAAACCGAGTATATATCAAAGCAATTACGGTAATGCACATTTTGAATACTTGGGGCTGTGTACAAATGACGTCATGCAGGAGGGGGGGAGGGGGGGTCCCACTTGCCATGACCAAGCATGACAAGGGGGGAGGGGGGTCATGGGCTGCATGACATCATGTCATCAAGAAATCACAATATGCTTTGGTTTTGGCAAGATCAAAAACTTTTGTAAAAAGATTTGTAAAGGTAGGGAGGTTTAATGCATTCATCTGACATAAATTTAATTACCTATAAGCCCTACATGCATGCATTCCTCAGACATCTCGCTCAATGAGTGTCACTGCCATCAATGTCAGTGTAAAATCAAGGTGATGTCCAGGCCACTATAAGGGGGAACTACTACTCTATCCTACCTATACCAATTTAACCCTTTTTGAAAAGGGCCACTGCTGCCCTCAGGATCTAAAATGATGCATCTAAAATACCCCTGAACTGCTGCTGCCTTCATAGTATTCCACAGGCTTCTTTTTTAAAAGGTAAAGGTGTGATATTTCCCCCCCCCCCCCCCTCCTTGAGGTGTCAAAATTATTTTGCTCCTCCCCCAATCCACCCCCTCCCGGAATCCCACAGTTGATAAATAACGAGCACTCCCCTGGAGCTCTCCACCACCCTGTTGCTATTTTCACTGAGGGGATGCTTGGGGGGATGTAAAGGGGACCTCCCCCCAAACTTGCTCTCCACATCTTTGTCTGAATGGAACTCTATCGGACCTTATTTGCAGATTCTACAGTAAAATGCTGAGGTGACTCGATTGCTTTGTAAGATCATAAATTGGAACTATGATTGCAATCATGGTCTCCTGAGAATTTGTGATGCTTTCTGAGATTTTTTTTTCTATTAGGCCACTCACTAAATTCAGAGTGTTCTGCCTGAAACCTATTTCTAGTACACTTGTATATGGTTCAAGTTACAGATTAAATCAATACATTCAATATATCAATACATTCAAGCTCTTGAACTATATGATCTTTAATACCGTAATCTCCCGCATACAAGGCATAGCCCGCGTATAAGGCGCACCTAGAGTTTTGGAAAATTCTCAAAAAAATGAAAAATTCATAACTTTGGTTCTATTGAATGAATTTTCAAAATTTAAAAACCTATGGGTAGCTTGGGCCACCTTGGGTCCTCCTGGGCCCCATTTTGTCCCATTATCACCAAGGGGGCATGTAAGATATCAAAAGAAAGGTCTTGGTGTCCCCCTTGTGGATCCAATGAGAACTAAAACCCCCCGTATAAGACATGCCTTATACACAGGAGATTACGGTAATAACTGTTCTCCATTTTCTCTTCGCTGACAAGTGTACAGCTTTCGCTGCAAAGAAGGCAGACTATTAACTGTATTGGACTATTGATCTAGACAGTTTTTAAGCCCTTTTGTCACAGGAAATACTTGTCTATGATCACTACCATAGTACTCCGTGTATAACTATAAGGCACGGAAATGGTACATCCTGCATATAGGGACCCATACATTATATAAGCTGACAGTGTTTGGCATGTTTCTCTGTTCATTTGTTGATCAGTGCTAGTTCTTTTTTCACTTTGCATGTATCTTATCCTTTATTGCAAATTCACACCCACTATATGTCCCTTTGAACCATAGGCCCTATTGAGGTTTCCCATAATACACTCTTTTCGGGGAGGGTTCCTGCTAATTACCTTAAGTAGGTCAGTCATGTGACCTGGTCTGGCCAATGGCCCTGGACCGGAATTCTGCCAGCGCGTGGGCGATAATACAGCATCGCGTAACCTCAATCGGCCGTATTTTAATTTGTTTATAGCCTAAAGGCCTTCACTATTCATGCACTTGGGGGGGGGTATCTCTCTGCATGACGTCATGCTGAGGGGGGGTCAAGTGTTGTATGACGAAACATGACAAGGGGGGGTCAAAAATGGTCCAAAAATGCATGACGTCATTTGTACACAGCCCCCTTACAAAGAATCTCCATAATTTCAATTCTTGTGAACTCTGTAGATATTGATCATATAACAAGGAAATCCTGTAAACCAGTACAGAGAAACACCTTTTTCCTGAATCTGGTGAGACTCAGTATATTTCAAAATATTTACCATGAACCACAGTATGGCATAACTTAAGTAATTCTAATCCTGGTGAAACCCTGTAGATATTGAGCATATAACAAGGAAACCCAGAAAACATGTTCTGAAAAATACATTTTCCTGAATAGTGTGAAAGCTTGTATGTACCAAAGCACTTATAACAATGCATAGTATATTTCAGTTTCTTAAGTTGAGAGTAGGTGGTGGCATAGAAAAAAATATCCTGTACATATAAAAAGGTTTGATTTTTGTATTGAATCAGTCCCTGTGTGTGTGTGTGTGTGTGTGTGTGTGTGTGTGTGTGTGTGTGTGTGTGTGTGTGTGTGTGTGAATAAAAAATGCTTTTGTGTCTGTAATGTTTTTACGGAGGATCACAGTGAAAATCAGGTGAATTAGTGTATTGACTAATTATCAATATTGAATATCCATAATCTACCACAGCGAAAAAACGTTTATCAATTTACGGGGAATTTGTGTTTTGATTATTGTTTAGTTTGATCACACCAGGTGGCAGCCTCTTTCATGATGAGATTTCCTTGAGGAGTCTACTGTACAGACACTTCTTAATGTATCAAAAAATGATAATGATTTACAACTTTTGAATTAAATGCACCATCAATATTGATGGCCAATTATGGGGCTGTGAGAATATGGTTAATGGTATGGTAATCTACTTTTGTGAGATATTTTGTTGAGACAAACACCTATTCTGTGGTGATAAGAAATGTATATATCCACCCAGCCATGCCGGGAGGCGTGGCGCAGTCGGTAGCGCGTCCGCTCACAGGCCGTAAGGTCGTGGGTTCGGTTCCCGGCCCGGCCGGGGCATAGTGGTGGTTCCAAACGTCGCCGTAAGGTGTCGTTTGAGTTCCTCCCTGCTCTGGCTAGGCTGTGCTGGAAAGTCTCTCGGCGGTCATGGCAGACAAATGACTTGAAACAGGCCTGTCCATCTCTCACTATGCCTATGTAGTGACGGATGTTAAAGAACCATTGCCTCGGTAAATGTGTAGGGGCGTGATTTCTACCTTAGCTCCCTCTAGTGTACGGGTCCGGGTTTCACGCCACGGGACCTCTCACCCTTGACGTGTCCAAAGGGCACATAGGTGAGGTTAAAATTCAAAGCATGTTGCTTTGTAGCAATCCTAGGGTGCTGTCTGCCCCTTGATTGTAATTACAAAGTGTAATGAACTATTCTATGATGCTTTCATGGAACTAGGGATTAGAGCACAAGTGAACTGGATTATAGAAATACTATAATAATCCATCCTTTGATGCCATATCAAAATGATGGTGATTTGAAGTATTCCCTTGAAATAACGGTGATTCTCTGGCACCACTGGGTGAAGGACATTCTCCATTATAATAACAGTAATTCCAAGAGAACGGTGACCGTAGTTATTACGGAGAATGGCCGGCACCCAGTGGTGCCAGAGAATCTCCGTTTTTTGGGTAACTGAGAATTACAGTTAATCTAAGAATGGTAAATCAACGTTTTTAGGTAACGGAGAAGTACCGGTTAAAAATACGATGATTTTGGAGAAAACGGTGACCGTAAAAAATACGGAGATTGGCCGGCACCCAGTGGTGCCAGAGAATCTCCGTTTTTTCGACGGAATCTTTTTTACAGTGTGTATTAATTGGGATTCTTTTTACATCCAACCCTCAGGCGACCTAAAGCAGTAGAAAGCCGTTAGCAAGGTAGGCAGGTAAGTAAGGCAGGCAGATAGGCAAGGTAGACAAGGAAGGCAATCAAATTATTCAGGCAGGTAATCAAGGTAGGTGTGCAGGCAGGTAAGACAGCTGAGCAAGGTAGGACGGTAAGACAGGCAGACAGGTAATGTAGGCTAGCAGATTAGTTAGGCAGGATGGTAAGCAGGATATGCAGGCAGGAAGGTAAGGCAGGCAGGTAATGTAGGCTAGCAGATTAGGTAGGAAGGAGGGTACGCAGGATATGAAGGCAGGAAGGAAGGGCAGGCAGGTAAGGTAGGAAGGAGGGCAGGATGTACAAAAATGTACATGGTGGGAAATTTTAAAGGAAATTACCCAGAGCCAGGTGTAAACACTTAAACTGTCATTAAGGTAGGTGTATTGCATCCTATTAATAAATTGAAATGCAAATAATATTTCTGTCTCAATCATTCTATTGGATATTCCCAGGAATCGCTTTCCTTGAAGTTTGGAAGTAGCAAGTCGTAACAAGTCAGATTTCTCCCTACAATTAGAATGGAATCAAATCTGACTCCACATTACAGCAACAAAGGTTGTGGGTGGGTGAAAACTCTTATGTCGTTTAGATTGTTGCTGCTTTCATTATTGTTCAGCGACACCTGCAGTTCTTGTTATAGAACTATTGGTACATGCTGGGAGGGGGTGATAAGAGGGCCAAGTGAACTGTACGTGTATTCAACTAAAACCCCTCCCCACCGACACACACACCCAATACACACAAACATACTCTACCCCCACCCCCACTAAAATGGCTTACTCAAAAAATATGTTCCTACCAACCTATCCCTTAAAAATGTGTTGTTTCAGCTAACCCTATACCACCTAGCAAATATGACATAGACGATTTTTCTATGAGCATTTCTCAACCTAATCTATTCTATTTTAAAGTGACTTCACCAAAGAAGAGCTAGCTTTGGCCGAACTATGTGAATAAGGGAATAGAAAACATGGGCCCGACCCTAATTTGATTTCTAAGTATTTCTTAAATTCCAAATGATTTTCAGTGACCTTTGTAATGGCTTTTTACATTTTTCATTTTCAAATTTTTGAATAAAGAGGCCACATATTGGGAATAAAGAAATCAGTGTGTGTTCGATCCTACTTTATATTTTCCAGTAAGTTTCTGCGAGAGAAACACATTTTTAAGCTGTACTACACATAGCTCTGAGCCAAGGATCCAATTGCCACCAGCTAGATTGTGCTTATTATAACATGATTAGGATAAAAGATCGAGCTTCAGGATTATCCCAATTCTCCAGCACCATAGTTAATCTGTCTAACACTCTGGGCAGTCCTGTACATTTTAACTCTATAAAGACCTTGGTCGTCATGATGCACCAATGCTGTGCTGGCGAGTCTGCTCGCCAGCACTGCATTGGTGCATCATGCCGACTCGTTAGGAGTGTATCAATCCCAACAGGGTCGGTATGATGCATGAATGCAGCCCTGATGAGTATAGTCACTCCACAGAGCTGCATTCATGCATCATGCCGATAAAAGGACATTTTGCCTTAAATCACTATGCTGTCCTTACAGGGTTAATTTCCAGGGAGTGAAAGGGTGGGGGTCACCAGAGTAGTTCCAGAGGCAATTATCATGTATGCTCAGCTAAAATCACAGTAGTTGACGAGAGGGCGATAATGTAAAATGGGAGTTGGTTCTATGAATGTATAGTAGTACAACAGTAGCCGTGAATGAGTAGCAGTAAAGGTTTATACAGGACTAGTAGCAGTGGTCGACTTGTTGGAGGCTAATCGTCCAGATCAACTACCACACTAGTGAAGGATTCCAAATGAGTAAGACGTCTTAATCTGAAGCTTTATACGTTATAGCGGCCTAGACAGGTGACACCGACAAGATGACGACAGACCAAGAGCCTAATAGTGTAAGTGTAATTTAACTACTCGTTTTGAAAAAAAAAATCGTAAAATGTTTTTTTTTATAACCTCCCTAAGGGCAGGAAGTTAAGAATAGCATAAGGAGAGCATTTCAAAACAGTGTGAATATATTAGAGATATGAGGTCACTTGTTTTCCTCATTCACAAAGTATGGGCACAGAAATAGCGTCCGTCCATGAGCAGACAGCCATAATAAATAGGAGTTGGAGACAAAGGGGATCAAATAGTTGTCAATTTACTATAGTTTTTAAACTACCTTATTATTTATTTGATCTTTGATTTAATTGCCTTTTTAAACTATGGGCATTGCATTTATAACTGAACTGTGTTAGTTATTCTCACAATAAGCGTAAGCACAGAAATTTTCGTGATCCTGGCTGCAAAAAGAGGTTGTCTTTTAACTTCAAAGTCGTTTTTATTTTGCAGTGTTTTTTTTTTTTTTGTTTTTTTTTAGAACAGATTTAAACTTTATTTGGTCTTAAGGTACATGCATCATGTAAACATAGGCGTTGTATATATCGCTGTCCGTTGGATATAACATCATCATCATTTTTGTATAGTAACCTAAGTACATTCGATAATATATTACATAATTACCCTTGATATTAACATGACCAAACAGTTAATGACCAGATCGTCATTTAGGAAATGTTGTTATGATCTGACCATTTAAATTTTTAAGTGTTTGGGTCATTGTCCATCTTAAATTAGTTAATCTTGTCAATGACATATTGTGTGGTGTACATATATGCACAGGCACCGACACATTTCTCTGTGAAATTGTGTAATGTAGTTCACGTCATGAATATGAACTTAGCTGTCGAAATGACAACATCTATTACTCACTTAATCAATGACATATACTGGGAATCACCAGAAAACGCCCCCGTGTTAGTCAGTTTTCACATTTTTAAGCAGATATCATTACTTCATGGGGAACAATCCACAGTTTCTTTCACTGACGACTATACTTGGATCCCATTGATTAAGAATGTCAATAACTATATATGGGCACCAATTAATTAGGGTGATAGCTCTTACTGCGCTAGTCAGTGTCTCCTGCTCCTACCGTTGTATGAGTAAGTGTCTGCTATATGGGCACCGATTAATGGTAATAGCTCATGTTGTGTTAGTAAGTGGCTCCAACATGGGCACAAACTAATCATGGTAATAGTCCAATATGTGTTAGTGTCTCCTATATGGGCACCAATTATTCATGGTAATAGCTCACATTCTGTTAATCAGTCCTATTAGCATATATGAGCACCAATTATTCATGGTAATAGCTCACATTCTGTTAATCAGTCCTATTAGCATATATTGGCACCAATTATTCATGGTAATAGCTCACATTCTGTTAATCAGTCCTATTAGCATATATGAGCACCAATTATTCATGGTAATAGCTCACATTCTGGTAATCAGTCCTATTAGCATATATGGGCACCAATTATTCATGGTAATAGCTCACATTCTGTTAATCAGTCCTATTAGCCTATATTGGCACCAATTATTCATGGTAATAGCTCACATTCTGTTAATCAGTCCTATTAGCATATATTGGCATGAATTATTCATGGTAATAGCTCACATTCTGTTAATCAGTCCTATTAGCATATATGGGCACCAATTATTCGTGGTAATAGCTCACATTCTGTTAGTCAGTGTCTCCTATATGGGTACCAATTAATCATGGTAATAGCTCACAACATGTCAGTCAGTGTCTACTACATGTAAAAGTCAAGGAATCTTAAAGGGGGTACACCTAAGGCTTTATTAGAACCAGTTTGAATAGTGCTAATTTGATATAGAATATCCTCACCTATTATAGACAGTGTTTTACAGTATATGCATGTATCACAAACATGCATTCCCCTTCTTGGAAACCCTGTCTCATCAGGAACATAGGCCAGGGGTAACCCTCAATAAACAATGAAAAACCACTTACAATTCCCATTTTCCATAGATATACCTGTAGGATACCTACAGGAGGTCTAATCACCCTCCAATCGACATTAGAGGAACCATACGCTGATCTTATCATACGATCATGTCCCTAGGGAATCAAGCCAATGTGGTAAACCGTGCCAGGGCATCATAAGCCACAGACCAGTGTGCATGCTTCCTTCTATTGCCTCCAGGTGGAGACAGGCAATGCTATAGGGTCTGGAGTAAGAGGAGGGATCGAGGTCTCATAGAAGGAATTGGTTCCACAGTATAATTTAATATAGCGCGAAACACGATAGCACACATTGGAACATGTTCATTTTCTAAAAATCACCCCAGAATTAATAGATACATCCTTCCTTCATAATATAGGCTGACTTAAAATATGATTTGACCACGAAAATTTTGAGCACTGGACTCTCGCGTAAAAACACCCTGATTCTGCCTAAATCTGCACTGAATGAAATGTAGATTCACTATTTCCAATCTAACCTTTGAAAAAATGGGTAAGCACTTTGAGAAATGCCCTCCTAGTATTTTATCCAAAGCAGCAAATCTTCAACAACATGTGTAGTGGTTATATATTTATTGGCATTATTTTCAACATGGTTATTGACCATTCAGTGTGCCTGCAGTATACACTTCTGACCACAATCGTATATGACTTCCGGTTTTCTGCGGGATTTCCTTCACTGAGACCTCGAGTACCGATTACAGCCACGCCCTGGCGGTCATTCTGGGTACTGCTCCAAACCCCCCATTGTCGCCCAACCATTCACGGACAGGAGGCTCCTTCTAATGCTATTTCAATGGGTAACACTATGTTCATTGATACAGATATCAGTGGAGGATTTAGAGGGGGCGCGGGGGCGCGCGCCCCCCTTTTTCCCAGTACTTAAGAGTTTACCTAACTTTTTTTTACCTTAGAATTTAGTCGCTTGTGTCTCTCCAAGTGAATTGACTGGACAATCTCCCAGTCTATCAGGGGTTATATTTCAACTAATTTTAAATTGCCAGATTTCTTTTTGAAGTGCATTTGAAATGAGCTAATTATCAATTTTTCCGGAAGCCATGTTTACATTTGACATTACACTGCTTTCAAGTTATGTGGGCAATGGAAGCACCACATCTGTAGGAGCAGAGGTCTCGGTGCTAACCTATAGTTGCAATGTGAATGTCGGAATTCAGTGGCTGATTTAGACAGGGGGCGCCCCTCCTTTCCCCTGTAGTCAAGAGTTTGATTATTTGCCTCTTTTTTTCCTTTACATTAGATATGGTTAAAAGTAGGAACTAAAGGTATATCTTTTTTTAATTTCTTTTTTATTGCGAGGAAAAAACCACCCCTCCCACTACAGGTGAGGGACGAGAAGTTTCACCAAAAAATGATATAAAGTTTTCAAAAAATATCTGTCCAAACTTTACCCAATGAGTATAAAAATCACTGCATCAAAATAGTGAAACGTATATCAGTCAAACACACATGTTTTCTCTCCATAGGGAATCAGGTGGCACGATGGCCTGTCGAGTAAACCTCTCAATAAACTACAATGACTTGGGGAGCTGAGTTTCTCTCTCGTATTTTAGATAATGATTCATGTATAATTCCTGATGAACATCTTCAGTCATTACATCGTATATCAATTGGAATAGTGACTACGAGGTTAGACTTCCACATTTTATTTCAAGGTAAGTAAAATAGGTATGAATGCACAATCGATTAACATCAATATCAAGAAACCTGGTATCCTTTGTATCAACCCTTTACCGGCTGGATAATGCTTTTCTTCATTATTTCTGTCTCTTTGATTGCAGCTGGTTAGTAGCCAGGGCTGCAGGAATGCATCATGCCGACCCATTATAGTTGAAATGACCCCCCCCCCCGAGCATCGGGATGACGGACCAATGCAGTGCTGGCGAGTTACTCACGAGTGAATTAAAGGGTTAATCACAGAAGCTAATTCTGGTCGCCATGCTCAGTCATAGTTTCCAACACCTGGGTTTATTCCCAAAGCCTAATTACCTATACCTCAATATAGCTGGGCATATGTATATTTATGCAGTCTTAGTCTTATTTGATTACCACATATCTAGGCCTACTGCTACTTTGGGCTGGCCAGTAGTGGACAAAAGGCATGTGCCTGTCAAATACGCCATGTAATCTGGTTTATGCAGAAGGAACTAAGCGGCTCTGTAGGCCAACACAGGCCCTCTGTTGTAACTCACATATTGGGGCTAGTGGGGAGGTTTTCCAAAGTAAGCTTATAATTCTGCCAATGACCAGAGGCCCTATGTACCAATGTGCTACTGCTAGAACTGACTCACATTGGTCAGAAAGTGCTCAGAGAAACAAGTACACTTTTATACTACGATATATACACTGATTTGGAGAATTTATACAAAGGACTTCTTTGTGGATATTTCCAGGAAACCCTTTCTTCTGGATCTAAGGTGAGACAATTTGCTTTCTTCATGTTGAGATGTTGAGGGTACTCTTCTAGAGATCCATGTATTTTGAAATATAGCGATCCCTCTTATCAATTCTTTTTTAATGTGTTCTGTTTTGGAGTGTTCTGGGATGGTGTGGGTTATATTTTTTTTATAATGGCAATAGGCAGCACCATGGCTGAAATACATCTCTTACTAGAATAATCTCCATACAATTTTCAGGGATGAAAGTCACAGAACACAAAAATCCCTGAAATAGTCCAATATTGGCCCAAAAACCTGGGTTGTTATAGGAATGTATAGGGCCTTGGAACTTCAAAATCCCTGAAATCAGGGAAATCCCTGAAGACTTTCATCCCTGAATTTTGATCAAGTCAGGATTTTTCCTTTCTGTATTTTTTTTTTTTTTTTATTCATTCATCTTTATCCTGCATTTCCAATGTCTTCTGAGCTTTCACTGAACACCATATATATGTAAACCTTATTAAATTGTATACAAAGGTACCTCACACCACCCTCCCCCCTTCTCCCCTTTGTAGTGGTCTTTTTATCCTCCTTTTCCAATCTGTTCCTAGCTCATTTGGGAACCAGAGATGTACCATAGAGAAAGTACCTGTCCCGTCCATTGCAGCGGTTTTATATGGAGCTTGTCTGTGTCAAACAAAATCCATAAGCACGACTTGGCAAGTTTGTTACTAACTAATTTACACCAGGCATCAATAATTACACAGAGGATGCCTGCACCAAATGCCAAGGTACTACTTTGAAGGCAGTTTCGCGATAGTACAGAATTTGCCACTCTTTCGGAAGCAGGGGCCTATGAAAGGAGACTAGTCCTTTGGCAAAGTATAGAAACTCTTTGTATTTTGGCAAGTATGAACAGGTGGTGTTGATAGATGATGAAATCATTGCTCAAGGGATTAGTTATTGTTGTTTTTTTCTGACAATAAATCATTCATCCCATTCAATACTAACGCGTACACGCATTCCCTTTCGTGACTAGGCTACATAGACCTATTCAATAGAAGAATTGATTTCAGGCCATCCTATCAGCTATTTTATTCCTACGGTAAAGTTACATTGATGTAGGCTACATCTTCTACGTAGTAATATATGTAGACGTTCTTCATATGAAATATGCACGTGGACTTCCCTTGGATTTCCGAAATAGGATTATCACTGATTTATTAGGCATATATACCCTGGTGCCATGATATTCTACTCACAATCCGATCTCAGTTATGCAATACAGGGGTAGACTCTAAGGAAATGCTATAAGCCGATTTTGGGGGACTCTATAATATTGATTTCATTAAGATGTATTGGAAACCCCATTTACAATCTGGGGTATTAATTCAGTAAAAAATTGTAAGCGGATTTTGAAGAACAGATAAAAAGGATTTTAAAGAAAAGGGGGGGAAATGAGGGGAAAAAAATAAGAAAAGGGTTGTGGGTAGTCCTACAGAAAAGCACACAATATTGTCATTTGGGACTTGGTGGACCAGTGAATGTTTTAACTATCAAAGCAGCATTTATGTATGTTGGCATTGTTACAGACCCTCTGGGACGGATACACTCTCTTAGTTTTAGTTCAACTGTCTCTTAGGATTAGTAACTAGACCAATGTAATGATAAATGGACACGAACTCTGAGGCAGAGTGATGCCATTAACAGCATTCAACCCCAATGCCATAGGCATAGACATGGATCCCCATTGATCTCAAATGCATAGATGTTGATGCGCTTTGGATTTTTTTTTTTTGAATTGCAATGGAATATGATATTTTCATCTATTTTATTACCAGTATGAGGCTTTTCTTTTTACCCTAGCCACAAGGCCTAGTGCATACAATTAGCTTTGTACAGCTTTCAGAAGTTCTGTCCAAAATATTGACCCCGCCCCTTTTTGGAGACACCGGTATCCCTGTAGACTAGGGTAGACAGATACATCACAATTAGAGTAGAGGACCCTATTATCGGCACCTTAAGGTATAATCTTCAAGCAGATGTTAGCTTTTACAGATATGGAACACAACAGAGCCTAAATATGGAGATTGGTCTTTTTCAATATTTTCCCTTTCTCTATCATTGTATTACAAAGGCTCCCAGGGGACCAGTTATCATTTTATCTAACCTATTCTCAGCACCTATTATCGGCACCTGTCTCCTATTATCGGCACATTGACCAATATGGGTCAGGATTAGGTCCATAATATAAATTTTAATTTAGAAATGACATTGTCCAATATATGGGTTACAAAATATACATGTATGATGTCGTCCACACATGTCTGTGAAAAGGAATAATGCCCATGATGGCATTGATGAGGTTTCAAAAATAGAAATGATAATAATTAATTCCAAAGCAACATTGAGGTGCTGGAAAGTAAGGTGTTCTAATGGTGAAAATATGAAAATAAAAATGATTCTATGCTAGGGACGGAGTACACAAAATCAGTGATTGGTATGTTTATAGAAGGTATTTTTCCATTATAATAATGCTTGAAACTTTGATTTTGATCATTTTTACAACTCTAGGAGGTCATTCTATCTATTGGTGACGATAATAGGGTCCAAAAGCATAATTTGGACCCTATTATCGGCACCCTCCATCAATTAATAGGAATTTAGGCATATGACCCAAAATAGACATGAATTTATTAAATGAGGACCTAATTATTTGTTTCCATTCGTTTTTGACTAGGGATGTGTTGCTTTTCAACCAATATATAGATTTTGAAAAATTCATAGAATATTAATTGCCTAGTTAATTCGATCATTTATATCACAAGGTATTTGATCTAGGTATTTTTTAGAGATTAGAAAATCTCCTATACCAATGATAGATGTGAAATTATTTTCCATGAGTGTGCTGGTACAATCAGGTTTAAATCTAGCCAAAAAAAATCTTTCTCATCCCTTTTCCCCATTGATTTAGAAGGTCAGACCTGTCAAATGTGCCGATAATAGGGCCCTGCCGATAATAGGAGCCTCTACAGGCAATGTGATAGGAATGGTTTAGATCCTTTACTGTCACCATACATGCCTATCCCCTTGAATCTATTATTTAAAGTTAAACTCCAATCAACCCATTATATCATTCAAATGCCACGATCAGATGACACAGGTCAGCCCCTTTCCATAATCCATGTTGACTTTACAGGTCAATCCTCTGAGACCTGAGATCCTGAAATGGATCAAACATATAAAATATTCAAGTTAAATCTATATATAGTTTGTTCCACTCTATGAAGTGTTAGCTAACATGTGCATGCAGCTACCGGTACTCCATGGGTGGTCGGGAACCATATGAGGCTTATAAGTAATAGTATACCTACCGATGTTTGAATATGGCCATCACTGTCTATGATTAGCTCCTCCACTAATCCACTATCATGGATGTCTACTGTCCCCATCGATAGCCTCGTCGGCGCTCTTGAACATGCCAAAGCAGCCATTTTTCTGGATATTCTATACAACCTCCATACGATCTGGTGGACCCCTGTAGTGTATAAAGGAAAGAGTCAGTATCGGATTTGGCACACAATGCCGAAGAGCTCAGGCAAAAGGGTCAAAAGGCATTAAACCCACAGTCCACACTGGCCACAGCCAAAGGGGAACTGAACAGTGAACATGTGGGCGAGACAGAATGTAAACAAACCCTGGACCCGATATGGACTTCCCAATACACACTGATCAAACACACTTTAAAGCCGCATACGTTCTCATATTTGCATGCAGCTCATAGTGGGTGATCGTTTGCAGGTGAATACTACATTGTCTTTATTTTAATTAGGGTGGTGTGAATATAAACAAGAACAAACCCTAAACAGCGGCAATCCTCTGACGGCTTTCGGCGTCTGTTCAGTAGTAACTTGCTCCGCGAAGCGCCGTTGTCATGGAGACGTTGGGCTATACTTCCGGTTCATTTTGCGTTCATTTTTTGGATCGAGGTCAAACTTGTGGCGCAAACTTGTCAAGTAGTCGGTGAGCTGTGCCTAAGGGAGGTCATTTTTTAACAACAGGGGGCGGGCGGGGGGGGGGGGGGGGTGGTAGACTGAGTTTCGTCTGTGTCACGGGTTGGCCGTTCACAGACTGACTGCGATGTATTGGCTTTTTGGGGGCAAGTAAGATGTTACTATGGCAACTAATAGTTATGTCATATCATGCACATCAAAATGCCCCCCCCCCCCCCACTGTCTTTCCTACTGCAGGTATCATCAGAATTGTGATAATTACACTTTTGTAAAGAGTTATTCAGTTCTAATTTGATGTAATCCCCAAAGGTGAGACAAAGATCTATCCAAACGGCTATCACTTATTGTGTAAAGATGTTTTCAATGTAATCCACCCTTTTGATAATTTTCCCCTCAAAATGAATGGTAGGCTACGAGTCGAGAGTGCCTCGGGGGGGGGGGGGGGGGGGTCGGTGAAATTCTGTGCGTGTGCAGCGAAAAATCTTTTGTCCCCCCCTCAGAGGGGTCTGAAATTTTTCCGTCCCCCCTCGGAGGGGTCTGAAATTTTTCTGTCCCCCCCCCCCCTTTTATTCTTTAGAAGTTTAGTGGTACGCGGGCCTTTTTGCTCAAAAGGGGCACATTTTTTTTTGTTCCCCCCTAAGAGGGGTCTGAAATATTTTTGTCCCCCCCCCCAAGAGGGGTCTACAATTTTTTTGTCCCCCCCAAACCCTCCAACCCCCCCCCCCCCCTGTTGTTAAAAAATGACCACTCCGTAATCTCTCCCCTTCAATGATTGTTTATTGTTTTGTTTATTGTATTAACTGTTTTGATCTGTGGTTCAAGGTTAAGTCACTATGCTACTGGATTCCTAAAGTGTTAGATTGGCCAGAGATCTCCGCCCTAAAATCACACGTTGATTGCCACACACCATTTCTAAATTTTCTTCTGTGAAATCGGGGAGCCTGTAAAACAAATTTATCTTAGCAGGTATTGTAAGTTTCACACCTAGTATATGATGTACATGGGTCATGCAGTGACGTTTTTAAAACTGCCAAATCACCACTGCTCACCTTTTACACAGAAAAAAATGTGATTTTGGAATTTATTTTGTAGTCCCCAGCTGTAGGCCTAGTATTCAGACCACATGCACAAACTATACCTTATATGAAACGCCATGAAACATACTATTACTTTCTTTAAGTTTCATTCTACTTTTTCATTTTGGACAACTTGATTTAGATGACCTTTTCAGTCATCCACTTCAGAAATCTACAAAAATGTCTAGAAATGGCCCATTTTCCCCGGGAAAGTTTCATAAGGTAAAATCATGGACCTGAAACACTTCAGGTCCATAGTAAAATGAACCATGATATACCAAAATATCTTCTTATATATGTTCATGTAATTCTTGTTCTGTAAGAATATGCCAGTTTCAGTGCAGTTTAGTTTCCAGTGCAGCAATTTGTTGGGTCACAAAAAATGCGTCACAAATGATGGACACTGCCAGGGGAGTGGTGCAGGCAGTGTTTGACATACACACAAAAAAATATTCTAAATATCTTAGGCCTTTCGCCTAACATTTGTTGGACTTGCTAACCCAGGTTGGGAGTTTGCACGTCCCCAAACCACCAAAGTTTTCTTGGGAGTTTACACCTAACCCTTAGAAAAAATGCCCAACTTGCCTGATTTCTCCTAACTTGCCTTAGACTTTTCCACTAACTACATAGACTTTCAAGCAACATAGAAATTCTCTTAATTCTGAAATGGTAAGTGTAAACTCCACATAGGTTAAGACATCCAGAACAGAGCCTCTCCATTTGGGAAGCAAGTTCAATACCTCACATCATTTTCTTTGCAACCTGTGAACCTAGTTGCTCTGGGTTTATCATTTTGTCAAAGATGTGGATATATGAGTAAATTAAATTTCCACAGAAAAGATGTTTCCATTATTCTTCATTGCTCCTTCAATAACAAATATATATTTATTAAGTGTATTCTGTTAAATCACATGCCAGGTTGAATTGTAGAGGCGTTATTATGTCGAAAGTCATTGAAAGCACCATTATTCTGACATTCATAGGCTTTTCCATAACATGCACTTACCATAAAAATCCTCATGCAAATCACACTACCACCTGGTGTGAAAAAATCTACTATCCCTTAGACAAAACTGCCTCCCCTTAGACAAAACTACTACCCCTTAGACATGGCTAAGTCAAGTCAGCTTGCCTTAATAGGTTAGGTAATACTACTAACACATTAGTAAGATGTTACTAACATGTTGGCTATTTTGCCTAATGGGTATTTTTGTCTAAGTTAGATTAGTACTTACTAACTTGGATTATTTTCTGTGTACCAACCAGAGAAGCAGTGCCAGTGGTAGGGCATAAAATTTGGGTTGGGTCCAAAATTTTCCGAAAATGAACTTTCTAAGCGAAACACAGAAAGCTCAGTGTATAGGCTAAGCCACTGGGGCATATATAAATAGGCCCTATACCAGATCGTATGGCAATTGTGTGTATGGTCAGAAAAAATTAAAATCAAGCCTGTAGGCTATTAAAATGGGTTGATGGAACCATTCCAAGTGGAGTGCAGTGAATTTGCAAGAGATGCAGAGCAATTATGGAGGGGGTCTGGGGGCATGCCCCCCAGGAAAATTTTGAATTCTAGAGGTGCATTCTGGTGCACTTGTAGACCTCTATTTAGAGGCTTCTTTAGTCACTACAACATTCAGAATTAAGAGTGAGGGTAAGGGTATGACCAAACTGAGGTTGGAGGATTTGCAGGAGAGGTGTAAGGGAATAGGGAGGCAGTACGGCACTTGGGGATTGATAGTTTTCCATATACCTTCAGCATAATTTGCAAAATTGGCAAAAAAAAAAACATGACAGGGGGAGAGGGGCGGGGTCAAAAAATGGTCAAATTTTGCATGACGTCATTTATGGATGGCCCACTTGGCTTGGGTGGAGCTTTTTTTTTTATTAGCCATGCCCCCTGCCTCCACTGGGGGGGGGGGCATGTCATCAATTCTGAGTGAAAAAGGCCACTTGTTCGGGAGTGGTCATTTTTTTACAACAGGGGAGGAGTGATGGGGGGAGGGGCAAACAAATTCAGTAACCCCTCTTGGGGGGAGGGGGACACAAATTTCACCCTTTCTTAGTGAAATAGCCCATGCATTGATATAGCACAAAGGGGGAGGGTCAAAAAATGTCTGACCTGTCCGAGGGGGAGGGCCAAAAAATTTGGCAAAAAACTTCAGATTAGATTCAGAGTAGATAATATCATCTGCCTGACATCAGGATTTTAATCCGATTTGTTCTTGGGTTAGACTCGGGAACCAGTCTCGATATTAAACAGAATTAGGAAGTGATCATTATTTATCAACAACAAAGAGGGAGGAGTGGTTTTGAGGAGGGCACAAAATCTTTTGATCCCTCCTGAGGGAGGGGGCGTAAAAGATGTTGACTCCTCTTGATGAGGGGGGAGGAAGTAAAAGAATTGACCCTTTTTTTAGCAAAAATGCCTGCATGCTGGTTTAGATCAAAGCGGGGCCCAAAAGATGCTATCACTGTGAGGGATTAAGTAAAGGAGCGATTGATAATCAATTTATCTCACAACATACCCATATATCAAATTCAATAGCCTCATGGAAATGGCAATTGGTTGTGTTGGTGACATTCACCACATAATATAAATTTTGTAACATAGCGCATACATTGAGTTGATTTGTAATGTAATTTTTATTCTGCATGTTTCTTTATCAACTGGGGAGTCATTTGAAATCTCTATTCTGTAATAAAATCATGATTTCTTTTTAAAAATGGAAAGAAGTGAGAAAATCGCACAGCTTTGCTCCTGATGCATATAGGATGGATATGCCTTCTTTTGTCCCACCTGCAGTGTCCTGGGGTTTGACGTTGGTGCACCTGGCCCCACTATGTACAAGAGAGCACATAATTTACGATTCCTTCAAACTGATTTTGGCCAGGCCGAATTAGATAAATGATGAAACTAGAAAAACCTTTAAGTCTTGTTTTTTTTTCTTTCTTTTACACATATTACTTTAGAATTTACATCTATCAAAACATTCCCACTATTACCGACCGAGCACCTTTGCAACATATATAAATGCTCCATATGTAGCACATGAATAGGAGCGGTCAAAATTTTCTGTTACTTACAATATGGTTTATATATCATGGGTACGATATACTGTAAAACATCACCTACACAAGCCAATTCTTTTGGTAATTTCTTTTATTAAAGCCCGATTTTTCCATTTTTATATATAATCCGGCCAAACATAGGGATGTGGGCTTATTAGTTTATGTCAGTTTATTATGACGGAAACAGTATGTGCACTTTTTACTAGGGTGTTTTGCATATGCAGGTAATGCCTGGACAACGGAACCTCTCATGGGAATTGTGGCAATGTAAATAAAGCTAGCAACAAAGGAAACATTGATCAGAAATAAGGTAATATTTGATAGCAAGTTGGAATACATTTTTGAAGCAAGTGAATGAACACAAATTAATATGGTGGTATGCGACCATATCTGCATTTTCCCTTACTGCCTTGGCTTGATACATCCAGGGGCAGACACTAATGCTGGCCCGGGGATCAATGGCCCATGATTTTTTTTTCTTAAATTCATATAGGATTGTCGGCCCGGGTGGCCAAAGGCTCAAAATATTTACCCACACAACATCCGACATACTAAGTTGGAGAGGGTCTCTGCCTAAGGATACTGAGTGCTAGATTTCCGACTTCAGTATCGTGTGGCTGTATAATAAAATGGTACCATCTGGTAGTATGTAAGGCATGCTCTGTATGTCCTACACATTATGGGACTGGTACAAATAGAAGGATACCTGGCTACTATTGTTGTGGAAACAACTCAGATATTAAGAAAAATATTATGTGGTATCATTGTGTAATTTACTAATGATAGGCAACAGACTATGGGCAGTAATAATTTCAAATGCAGCAATAACTGTACTCGGATAGTCATTGCTATATCCAAAATAAAGCTATCCAATATTTCATTGGATATTTTAGTTTTAGGAAACAAGCTGAAATATTTGAGGTAGAGTAGAACTTTTGATACTTTTTTTCTAATTCATCCTTTCTTGGAGTAAAATCTTTCATTCGGACAAAATATGTTAAGATTGCTTATGAAAATATTAGGGTCAGCCCTGATTTGCTAGGTAGGATCAGGTAACAGGTTACGAGAATCAATCAAATCTCTTTTTACTCTTACTTACCCATTTCAATTGATGACATTACAACATCACTCAACATTGGTTCTGTTCTGCTTGAAAGTTCTGCAAATGCTCGACAAAAGACGAAAGAATAAAGATTATATATAGTCACCCAAGCAAGGACTAGGCCATTTAGATATATGGGGGTAGATGCATTAACAACTAATAAGAAAATTCCCGTAACTCACTTTAAGCTGCATTACATAATATCTGGTCCCCATCATGCTGGCTGATTATTCTACCTACTGCAAGGATATGCTTGAAATCTAAGTGCTGAAAACATTATAAAAATGTCTAATTACTTTTGGATCTGCTTCTGGGGATTTATGTGACAACTCACTCTATGATCCTATATAGGGTTGAATCTTCTGTATCTCAAAAATATGCATGGGACCCCCATGTTATTTTTGTAGATATGAAAAGTACATATCATTTTGGGGCTCTGGTGACAATATAGCGAAAATCGAATTACTTTTACTCTATCCCTGCCGGCCACCTTTAACTGTTGACAAAAGCAACATTCTCTTCCCTCTCTCATGGGGCTGGTTTGTTTAGGTAATCGCTCTCACCACTGTAGTCTTTTAGCCTTAACTAGGAAAGGACGCCAAAGACAGCAGCCCGAAAAGGTTGTGGAAATAACCCATATATTATTAACCAAGAGTACAACATAAGGACGCTTGAGGCCAGGAGCTCATGAAATTGTATAACACCACACGTTGTTCCTAGAGTCGGGCTCTGTGGGGAGGGCTGGTGTGTCTGCACTCAACCAAACGCAGAGACAAACTGAGTAGCCACCCCACAGTGCCTTCCTCCCCCTGTGGAGTGGGGACCTTCATGTGAGGGCTTGAAGGAGCAGAATAACTTCATTGGGAGTCCACAAGGAGAAATCTCCTTCCATACTAACAGTGGGCACACCAGATTCGTAAAAGGCGACAAAGTTGGGGTTTCTTGTGTCTTGGGGTGAGCATGTGGGCAGCTGGTGTCCATATATGCGTGGGCCCGGGCTTACATGCTTGTCTTTTGCCATGGGATTCCCCCTCAGTGAACCACATCTGAGTGATCAAAGGCCGTGGTTTGTCTGGCCCTGCCTATGGGACCAGGCAAATAAAAGAACACTTGCTATCCTTCGAAAAGAGTAGGGGAATGAAGCCCCGGTAGCGGTTTTCCCCCTCTCCCCTCCTCATAGATTCGGTCATTCTTCTCATAGATTCGGTCATTCATAGATTCGGTCACTGCTGTGTCGGGCAAGCAGCATATATGCTTTATATATAAATACCTGTCCAAAAAGAGAAGAAAGGACTTAATGTTCGAGAAACCTTGAATGTCTGAGTTCCTCGATGGCCCCCGGACGTAAAACTAAACAAACAAACAGTGCCTTCCGTGCCGAGCCCCGTGGCAGTGTTGCGCCGCCACTACAGTACACTGTAGACCTATGGGTATTCCGTACCTCCACGATACCCACAGGGATCAGGTACGTAGTACGGAGCCCCTAAAAGGACATCCGTTTTCTACACATTTTTTTTATAGAGTTTGTTTCCGCAACTTTTATTTTCGTTTTCGCAACTTATTTTCGTTTTCACAACTTTTATTTTCGTTTTCGCAACTGTTATTTTCGTTTTCACAACTTCTTTTTTCATTTCTGCAAGTTTATATTTCGTTTCCGCAACTTAACCCATCATGATGCATCAATAATGCACCAAAAACTTCAATTTGAGACTTCTAATCAAAATTCTGAATTGACAGAAAGTTTTACAATTAATCATTACCCCTAAATTCCGCAACTTATTTCTTTGTTTCCGCAACTTAAAATTCACAATTAAGTGACTGTGCACAAAACAAACCTATCAAGTTGTGGAGACAAAAGTACAAGTTGCGAAAACGAAAATAAAAGTTGCGGAAACGAAAATAAAAGTTGCGGAAACGAAAATAAAAGTTGCGAAAACGAAAATAAAAAGTTGCGGAAACGAAAATGAAAAAAAAAGTGTAGAAAACGGATGTCCTCTCCAGGGCTCAGTAAATCAGCGACCTTGTCACTAGCTGTGTATTCTACCTGATAATCTAATTACTTTTTATCACCCTCTTTGATATAGATAAGAATCTGATTGAACTCTGATGTGTATTGGCCCCCCTCCATCCCTACCACTGCCCTCTTAGTTACATATACTTTTAAAGTTATGGTCCGGGGTATGACGTCACAAGCTGGGTGTTACATCATTAGGGTGTATGCTGGCCCCAAGTCACACATGGGCAGAGAGCTTTGTGAAGACTGTGCTGCAGCTTAGAATCGACCATGTTTGGAATCAGGCTATGGTTTTCCATCACATTTTTTTAAGAAACCAGAAGTGATATGAAGAAAATAAACAATTCCAAATGACAATTTAGGGGTAATGATTAATTGTAAAACTTTCTGTCAATTCAGAATTTTGATTAGAAGTCTCAAATTGAAGTTTTTGGTGCATTATTGATGCATCATGATGGGTTTGTTCACATTTTTTGGCCGAGTTTCTTGATGTTTTTCGGCCGAATTTGTTGACATTTTTCTACAGTCTACAGCACTGACAAATGTTTGGCTGACAGTGTCAGTGACGATGGAATTGCCAGGGAGTGGTCATTTTCTGACACTGTCACTCATTCTGATGTGTAGTTGATAGTGTCAGTGATGACTGATTTGCCAGAGAGTGGTCATTTTCTAAGAATCTAACATTGTCACTGACTCTGATATGTAGATGACAAAGTCAATGTGAACTGACAGGGAGTGCAAGTGTGGAGTAAAAGTGGTCTGCGGAAGCCGTAACAGCGAGACATAGGGTGGGGGGAGGGTGTTGGAGTGAGACACAGGTTCTGCAGAAGACGTAAATGTGAGCCACGGGGTGGGGGGAGGGTGTCAGAGTGAGATGCAGGGTCTGCGGAAGGCTTAAATGTGTGACGCAGGCTGAGGGGAGGGTGTCGGAGTGAGACACAGGGTCTGGAGAAGGCGTAATAAGTGAGACGCGGGCTGGGGGGAGTGTGTCAGGAGTGTCTTCGGATGGCATAAAAGTGAGCTGCAGGGTTGGGGGAGGGTGTCGGAGTGAGACACAGGGCAGGGTCTGCGGAATGCGTAACAGTGAGACATGGGCTGGGGGGAGAGTGTTGGAGTGAGATGCAGGGTCTGCGGAAGGCTTAAATGGGAGACGCTGGGTGAGGGGAGGGTGTTAGAGACAGGGTCTGCAGAAGGCGTAAATGTGAGGTGTGGGGTGAGGGAAGGGTGTCGGAGTGAGTATGTGCACGTAGAACACAAGTTGTATAGAAGATGTACCGTAAATCCTCGCATATAGGACGCCCCTCACATATAGAACGCACCCTGATTTAGGCCAAATCAAATAGGACACATCTGGGGTCAAATTCTGAACATTTTAGTACTATTCTATAGTGTAAAATCCTCGCATATAGGATCTACCCTGACTTGAGCTAAATCCTATAGGATGCACATGATGTAATTATGGTGTATAAGCCAAGTCCCTACTTACACCTGATTTTGCAAAATGACCCCCCCCCCCCACCAAATTGCACATGCATGTGGAATGACACATTGCGATCGGTATTTGAATTGCCCATATTTAGTTTTGGCCCCCCTCAGTGTGAAATTTTATTGGGTTTTGCCCCCCCCCCCACCAAGGGACTCTTTTTCAAAATGACCCCACCCCCATATCTAACATGCCCCCCTCCCCCCCCACCTGGCAATAAATGACTCGTCCCTAAAGACCACTCCCTCATTCCTGTGCATCCATAAACCCAGCACGAAGGCGCTGGTTCCACAAATAGATACAAAACGGCAAGGCATCTATTGGTCGGCATCCAGTGTTAGCTGGTGCCTGCAGTGGCTATGATGTGATGCTGTAAGAAGCCTCCTATAGTAACCAGCGAAAGTGACCCAATGTAAACTGCAATGTTGTGTCTGGTAGAAGGGCAAGGAAACTGATAGTTGTAAGAAACTGCAATGTTTTTGCCTGAGACTGAACAGTCTGAGCTTGAACAATTCAAGCAGTAGCTAGAAAGGCCCAATCAGCGATGATCACAGCGCCGTAGGCGCTGGTATTAGTATAATACTGTACACATAGCGCGGACGTGCATCTACTGACTGACGCTCCCACCTCCATTGACCAATGAGAATTTAGTTCGGTATGGAGGGTGGCTGGTTTGCTGAGATCTGCCTGTAGTGTAGGTACAAACACGGGCAGCTGGTTAGCCTACCACTAGAGTATATATATTCCATGATAACGTTTGTATCAGTACCTTAAAATGTCAAAAGTCATTTGGCCTGCTTGAGAGAAATGGCCTGCTTAAGGTGCAAGCCAAGTTGCCTGCGTTGTCAGAGACAAAAATTAAAATATTTTGCAGGAAGTCCATATAATAAGCAGAGGATATTATGATAGCACTCATCCTCTTGGGCATATCGTCGCCTCAGTGCAACAAGGTTGTAACTGACATTTAGGCAAAATTGAGTTTTCTTCAGGTTGAACAGCCTTGTCTACCTACAATGAAAGTATGGAAGCTCTGCTATATGTGTGCCCCGGGGGGGGGGGGCACTTCCAGATTTATGGATACATGTGTGTACAGAACCTTGAACTTGCTACCCCTTTTAGCGGGTCAAAATGCCACAAAAATACCCCCTGTTTTGGAAAGAGTATATGTCTTTACCTATCTAGGTCTAAACTTAGATCCAGATTTAAAATTCGTAGAACACAGATTCAGGGCTCGACAAATTGGTTTGGAGATTGTGTGCCCACTGGGCACAAGGGCAAAAAAAAAGTTGCGCCCAGCAGACAAGCTCTGTGCCCAGGACCTTTTCTTTCGATACTTAAAATAACATATCTAGCTAAATGGCACACATATTGTTTTATGATAAATAAAAAGATTTTATTTCATCCCATCTCTAGTGAAACAAGTTTCAGAGACTACTACACCCAAATAATCGCAGCTGCGTTGCATTCTGCTGATATCCCAAGTAGCTTTTGGACAGCTGTGCCCATTGGGCACAACTTGAAAAATATTTTGTGCCCAGGGAATTTTTTTTGAGTCACGGGCATTGGGCACAGGGATTTGTCGAGCCCTGACAGATCCATATGTATTCGCAATATTAGGCATAAGATATTCCAACTTGCATTATTTAGAAAATTCATTGATAATTATACAACCCTCGATATTTTCAAAACTATGATTCTACCTACTTTTGACTACTGTGATTTTGTATGGGATAGAGACTATAGAGGGGAAACAGAAGAGCTCCAACTGCTACAGAACTGGGCCTTACGAGTTGTTTATAAGATTAAGCTAGAGGAGCATCCTACCATGACTACAGTACAAATAAGGAACACTAGCAAATGTATAGAGCTAGGGGATAGAAGAGACCAACACTTATTATTTTATGCCTACCAACTTTCAAAATGTGATGATTTTGTTGATAAAAGGAATATTCCTACTAGATTCCACATAGGAAAACGTCTTACTATACCACACTGTTTAAGACCTATTATACTAAGAAGTGCATACTACAGAGCAAGTGTAAGATGGAACCAACTAAAAGCCTTTTACACAACTATTGAGACCCTTGTTAAGTTAAAAAAAAAAAGCTATAAAAAAGGACTACCCGAATTGTTTTATGTAACAAATAAGTGTACTCTTATAAGTTCTTCATTCTCATCTCATCTCATCACACAATTACTTCATAGATCTTTGTCCAATATGTAATGGTCTCACTAATATATACCATTGGCCTGATCACTTATATTATGAATCACCACTGGCTGTGTGTTATTTGAGCTGTTTTAATATGTATGTAGGGGGGGGGGGGCTTGGTATAACTACCACAATACGTGGGCACCAGGTATAATTGCATTTACTCTGTAACTGTAATTTCCCAATAAACAACTTCAAAAAATGCCAATTTGGGAGTTTCAGCCTTCAGGGAAAATGTCTGACTTTGACTCACACTTTCTTTAATAACATTAAATCTAGACCAGATATCAATATGCCGTTTTCAGCATTATATACTAGACAAGTTCCCCCTTCTAGCCTTATCATTTTTCAGCAAAAATATGGTGAAGATACGGATAAAAAGAGGGAATATGATTTTATTGAACCCCTATTAACATATCGTGGAGGAATATATAACTCACAGGGAGTATGCCAGCTTTATGTATGCACTGGGTTGGCAAGCCAGGCAGGGGGCCACAAGATTTCCAGGAAGCATGTCCAAACCTGTAAGCAGACCAGTCAATAACCCAGCCAAAGCCTAGCTTGGTCACTGTTTGCTCAGCAACTCCAAACCACTTTAACCAGTGCTTTCACATAGAATGCTCAACTGTAGCAGCCATGGCTAGATTAAGCGACACCTTCAAGGTGACATAAACATCCCACCACCTTTATAACAGGACTGTATATACTGACCCAATGCATCCTGGAAGAGTCACATCCACTGGAATCATATCTATAGGCCCAGATCTAATATCATCTCAACAATAAAGGTAAGTCACTGCAAGTTACACCCACGTATACATACAATCTTTACAATATATGTACTGTGGTTTTAGTACCTTTATTTACATCCCGTGCACATACTTAGAATATGAAAATAGTTCACCTCAACATCACATCCCCTATTAAAGAACTAGAAAAACGTTCAAAAACGAGAATAAAATGTTTAAAAAACGGGGGTGCGGGGACAGAGCCGCCTATTTCTATGCAGGCCCTCATGAAACATAAAATAAAATGAAGAAGTTTTTAAAATGAGAAGGGAAAAGGTGTGTGTGGGGGCAGATCCCCCGAATTCTTTAGAAAACCCCTACTCAAACATTTTAAACTTGTAAATAGAGGAAACCTTGTAAAAATGCTACTTGTATAAGATTTGGGAGACCTTAATGGATTTACAAACATAGACCGACCATCTCTAATTTTAATCCCAATTAGTAGAGTTTATATGCAAGACTTGGTGATCCCGAAACGTCGTCCACTATACCAAGTCGTCCATTCTGCAAGTCGCCCACCGCAGCTTGGACAACTCGTCCACCAGCAAGTAGTGGGGGAGGGGGGGGGGGGGTTACTGACTAGCCGCGGCTCTATAGCAGACCATTGCAGGGAGGGGGAGGCAGCCTTGATGGGCTGGAGAGGGCGAGCCTGCTGGGGAGGAGGCATCTACCTTGAATATTTTTGGAACAGAAATTATCAAGCATCAACTGAACATAGTAGAAAGGTGCTTCTGAATAAAGCTTTTTTGCAACAATATTTTAGTAACAACCAAATGATTGGAAAAGGTTGGAAACGCATGAAGAGAAAATATACCTTCTGCATCGAATTTTGGATAAAAGTTTCGTGACTTTCCCCCCTTCCACCCCCTCCTCCACCCAACCCTCCCCGCCCGGACTCCCCCACCCATGGTCCCATGGACTAATGAAAATATGGTTCCATCGGGTAGGTCCATGAAAGATTATCCATGAACTTCACGATTACCGTTATAAAACAATCCGCGTAGGCCTAATTGGATTAGCTCTGTTAGTGACACTAGTGACATGGGTTTTTGCTTTATAGTGACATGGGCATTTCTTAAACTCGACAGGTGACATGGGGACCCCCCCCCCCCCCCATCAAGGGCCCCGGTTTTGGTAGAATATGGTGGGGGGGGGATGTATATATGTCCGGGGTAAAGTAGCTTAGAAACCTAAACTCACATCTCTACGTACCTCCATATCACCTCAGCTTATAGAAAAAACGCTGTTATTGAGTTCAGCCTGCTGTGCTAGGGGTAAAGTAATGTCGGGGCATAGGTAACTGTGTTCATTATAGAACCCTTGGGGAAAACCATATTCATATTCTCCAAATCGCCTATATATAGGCTGGCCTGGAAAGGAGCCCCTGTGGCCATGAAGGAGGTGTAGACACTAACACTGGCCCAGTGGCCGATGGCCAGTAGTTTTCAGTGTGGGCCAGTGATATATTTTTTTCAAAAACAACCTTCCTACTAGCCCGGGTGGCCATTGGATTTTCCCCCACTTACGTCCAAATGCAAAGGTTTACTGATTACAATATCAGAGAAACTAGGGCTGAAAATTTGCAGATTATCGAGAAAACGGAATTAAGTTGTTGATGTTTTGCTGGTTCTCCAGAGGAGAGAACTGATCAAAATAACTTTTCTCCATTTAATGATATTGCATAAAGATAGAGGGATGGGTACAGAGGTCTACTAGACGTTCTGTCACGGACAATGATAGTGCCATGCAGAGGAGTGACTTAATGTTGTAATGAAATGTGCCGGCAAAAATGCATATCAGTCGTTGAAACATATCCCAGGACAACAGTATTAGCTGTGGGTCGATAGATTTTTTAGACTACTGGCCCGGGTGGCCAGTGGCTAAAACGTTAGTGACTATACACCTGTGGGCATGACTGAAACCGGGGCCTGAAACTTCCGGTCAGCCTCGTAGAGGAGGGCAGGTGGTGGGAGTTCCAGGAGAAAGATGTAAGGCGAACTCAAATATGAAGGAAACTGTAAAAATATTTCCAATAACCTGGTATTTTTCAATGAACCTGGATAGTAAATACAGAGCCTGTAGGCTCCAGGATGGATATTTTTGGGTGGACGACTTTGAGGGTGGATGACGTTGATGGTGGAAGAGTTGGTAGTGGACGACTTTGATGGTGGACGAGTTGGTAGTGTACGAGTTTGGTGGTGGACGAGTCGACTGGAATTCATATGAAAGATGTACAAGATTGGACATATGTACATATGGAAATAATGAAATTGCTGGGAATAACAAATAATCTATATCTATAATTGCTTTTAAATCTTATTTTCACACTGAATACAGCTAGATTTGCCAGATGATTATCTTTCCACCACTGTCCTATCTTTGTAATGACTGGAGCATTCATTTAGTTTTTCATATTGGGTTAGTTTTTCCACCTAACAGACCATGCTGAAAATCATTTAAAATGGTATGAACATTTATATACGTTTTTAACCAAACCCTATAGAAACGTTTAAAACGTTTTTAACAAACATTTGTATATGTCTAAAACCATATGGGAACGTTTTTTAACATTTTCAAAGGTTTCTTGTTCACTGAGAATTCCATTACCAGCTACCAGGTATTGATTGACCTGACTATATAGGCCCTATGCATAATTTGTGTCTTTGTGACATTTGTGTCCAATGAATAATGGCTACACAATACATACATGCAGAGTCTACTAAACATGAATGCTAGATATCTCGAGTATTGATCATATGATGATTAATATCATTGGCCTTAAGTATTTCAGAGAATTAGATTTAGACTTCTCCCAGAGCAACCATTGCTGTTGAAATTAAACATACAATCTATAGGCCTATTCATACAATTATTTAGTGCTCAGGGGATGTGCATGTGCATGTCACATATACTCTAAAACGGCTTTTTTTATTCTCTAGCTGAAAAACAACCAAACAAGACAAACAACAAAACAAAGTGTTGGCACAGCTATAAACTACCAATTGTCATCCATGGATTCCCCACATAAACGTTTTTCCCTTAACTATTGCATAATATGATGCACTATATATATTGATATGATAAATATATGATTCATTGGTCATAATATATAAATCATTAGCAAATACCTGTAATATACATTCCTCCATATTTCTGGTATAAATTGTATTCTAATTAGAACTATGATTATAATGTCTAGGCCCTATTCGATGTCTAGACAGACTCCAACATCTATAGAGCTGGCTGTAACCGTTATCCTTTGAAGGATTAATACCCATTCAGGGATTAGTCCCCTCTATCGATCAAACACTAACATCTGTACAAAGCACACCTGGAGGGGATAGGGGTACACCACTCCCTGCTCTCCCTCCAGGTGGCATCCCATCATACCTGTAGTGTGGTAGGGGGCAGGGTACTTCCTGTCCCCACCAGCCAATAGCATAGCCTGTATTATGTCAACCAATTAATGCCATGTTCTAATTACCCAATAGTAGAAGGGGGCACCTGTCTATCACCACTGGACCCATGTAACAGCAAACACTTACATCCAGACCTTCAAGGCCAGTGGTCAGGTAGTCCAGGTGGTTCTCCATAACTGTATATTATTATGTACATCTTATGGAATAAACACCACATTCATATTCTCCAATCCTGGTTGGTACTCCTGATTATTTGATAGTACATTCTAGTACTATATAAAGGCCCGGTCACACTTGTCTTGAAAACCCACAACAATTGTTGTATAACAAATGCAAAATGTTGTACCACAATTGTTGTGGGTGGGTGACATATACTCCACAACAAAAATTTGTTGTACAACAAAATTGTTTTGCTGCAAAACATTTTTGTCTTGGAACAAAATTTTATATTGTAGCCCCGGTCACACTTTTCTTGGAAAAGCCAAGACAATTGTTTTGCAACAATTGTCTTGTACAACAATTGTCTTGGGTTTCCAAGACAAGTGTGACTGGGCCTTAATGTTGACACATTGGTAATCATTTGACGTTGTACCAATGTTAGCATGTCACTGAGCATATAACTAACATTGGCACAGCCTTAAAGAAAAACACTACCCTCTTCCCGTGAAGATTGAACGTGTGATATACATCACATATGAACTTCCCATGACCTATGACCATCCTATGACCATCCCATGACCGTCCCATGACAGTATCATAGTCCCATCCATCCATCCATTATAGGTTAGAGACCAGGCTGACCAGCAAGTGACAGGTTAAGCTAAATTGAAGAAAATTTATGTGTCTGATGACATCACGATTGACAAAATGCATCAGGTGCTGCACAACATATGTATAAGGAGTTGCAAAATGTGTTCTATTTAGAATAATAAAAGGTACAGTATAATGATACAGCACAGGAACCTTATTTAAGGTTATATATTGCAATTCGTTGAGGAAATTAGCAAACCATGCAAGAGAAAAAAACTACAATGAGCATCTGGTTTGGTTGATTTTACCCCCACCAAAGTACTTAAATTTTAGCAGAGATTATCAGTGTTATGCAAGCACAACTGTGATGCATTTTGACAATCGTGATGTCATCAGATTAACCTGCTGCTCTCTTCTACAATGACACATATTTTACAACCATGTCAGAATCTATTTATTTGATGCGAAGACCATTAAAATACGTTATCATGAAAATAGGGTAGGGTTTTTCTCTAAAAGTCAGAATATTGCCTGTGGCAGTGCAAGCGATTGCTGATGTTGGGCCAACGTATGTTTGCTAGCTGGAACTTGTTCAATAGTTCATACATATATTATGTGCGTTATATGGACATCATCCCATAGGCCTATAAGTCACATGACTGAAAGACTAGGAAAGGTCACAACAGGAATGTGTCACTCAAAGCCAAGCTTTGAAATGTCGATGTACTTTTCCTTATCCGATCACACACTTCTTTTCAAGTTTTGGCACTTATAACTGACATTAGATAATTACTACATTTTTGATAATTCAATTACAGTGTCTTTCCCCCTTTTTTCAGAAACATTAAGATGTCTACGTTCTCCTCAGTCCACCGAAAGAGTCTGCTCGGGATTCTAATTTTAACGATCATCCTTACTGGGATGTACACACGATGGGAAAAGATCAATAAAACTACTCAAAGATCTACTTATTTAAGATCAACAACTTATAACTTTGATCGAGAAGATCAGTCCATTTATACACAACCAGTAAGTCATAGCATCAAATGGACAACTCAATCTACAAGATCCAGTAACCACTGTCCAGCTCCTGAACCCCCTGGTAGATGGCGCAAGGTGTCTAATCTCTGCTATGTCTTTGGCGCATATATGGACACAAGACCAGTATGTATAGCATATTAGCATAAATACAATTTTCGCACAAAGCTTTCAGTTTCATTGCCATTTACAGTTGCTTACGTTCTCATTTCACAAGACCAGCATAATTTCAGAAGTAATTTAAGATATTTTGTTATGTCTATGTAGGACAGTTTTTGAATATATTATGGAAATTGCTGATTGAATGTTTTTGAAAACGCTTCTTCTTTGGCACCAAAAATGTTTTGTAAAACATATAGAAATACATTTTACCCTTGCATTGATGCATAGATAAATATTCAAACGGTAAAGATACTTCTTTATCAACTAGTTTCATCCACATAGTATGCATCTGTCTGTCTAGCTGTCTGACTGTCTCTGTCTGTCTGTCTCTGTCTCCCTCTGTCTCTCTGGTATGTGTGTGATCGATAGCTACTTGTACATCCATGTATTGCCTCCTGTTGTGAATGGTTTACAAAACAGTCTGAAGCATGATATACAAATAACAAACTTTACATTCAATCACATCTCTTACACTTTACAGGTAGTTAAAGCTGTCCGCATAATTGGCATCCATGGCACTAAGGCTAAAGGACCTGACAAGTGCCATTTATTCTTCCCAGATGACAGCAAACCAGAAGTTATAGATTTGCAGTATGCAATGAATCCTGAGAACCATGGCATGGCGTATGTATTCTTCCCTCCCACATTGTCTAATAAGCAAGATACATTTGCACTGCTTTATCTTTCTATGGGTCTTTAAAACCTCTCCCACCACTCATTTTAGAGACAAAAATAAGCAACACAGAATGGGTAATGCCATTTGCAAACAAATAAGATTATATAGTCATTTGCATCACCTGACAAATAGTGACTAAGTGCTGACATATACTGAATAATTGCTCACAAATAGTGACTAAATGCTGTCTGATATTAAAATCACTGAAAAATATGGCCTAATTAGAAAAAGATAAAGAATAAAAACAATAGGGTGCAACTGGTACCTATTGTAATGGCTATTATCAACCTTTATCTCACCAGGTAACAATTGTTCAGGGATAGACTATAGCTTGTAGTAATTATATAAATTGGCCAACATGCATTTCATGTATGCATTGATACATGAATCCATGAAACATTAAATAGCTATCAAAATCTACCCAGGATTCCCGTATCACACATATAGATGCACTGATATAAGGCTGTGTACAAATGACATCAAGCTTTTTTGGACTGTGTTTGACCCCCCCTCCCCCTCGCCATGTTTTTTGCCAATTTGCAATGCTGGTCGGGCCTAACCCCCCCTCTCCTCCCCCTTCTGCATGACGTAATTTGTATACAGCCCCTATGTGCATCATATATGCATGATGCATCAATGTATCAAACATTGCTTTAATGTGACAAGTGGACGTGTAGCATGATTACAGGCAGTGGTTGGTAGCTATCACAAGTGATATGTTGATGTCAGAATATGGCACAACTCATGCATTTTACATTACTTGCACATGAAAACTCATCATTTTTATGTAAAATAGGTGCAATATTGATGCGTTGTGCTATCAAGGATGAGAATAAAGTCCTCTGCCTGTTGACTCATATTATTTTCATATTCTTTACAGGCTCTCAGCTTATATCTACACCTGCAACATCCCCTCACACAGAAAAAATGAGCCTTGCGCTGTTAAACTGCTGTTCAAGAATCTAACTGAGATGGACTCTCTTCCAATACACAGACCTAGCTGGACAACAAAAAGAAACTTCACTGTCTGTGTACCCACTCTTTATAACTATAACAACTCACAACAGCTTGTAGACACCATTGAGGCTAATAGATACTTTGGTGCCAACCATTATGTCATCTACAACACATCTGCGACAGGTGAAGTCAACAAATACCTGAGATACTACACCAAATACAATATTGTTACTGTGATCCCATGGAACATACCTAAGGCATTATCAAAAGGCATACACTACTTTGGACAATTAGTGTCTATACAGGACTGCTTTTACAGGAGCAGGGCCATATCTAAACATGTGGTGTTCATGGATATAGATGAGGTGATAGTCCCTCGTAATGCATCAACCTGGGATGAGATGATGAGAGCTGCATCCAAATCTAAAGGTGAGCCTCGCCAAGGAAGTTACAACATAAGGAGTAAGTTTTTCCGGTCCTGTCGGAATAAAGGAGGGAGGCAGATGGACATGGATTTGCAGGAAGAGGCTAAGCAACTAGGTATGAACAGCGTTCTTGCTCGGACAGCCATAACTGGACTCTTTCCATTTAAAATAAGGAGCAAAATGATCGTAGGTTCTGATGCCGGCACCAATGTAGGGATCCATTTCATGTATGGATATATGCCTAGTTTTGGGGATATTCTTGTAGACCCAAGCATAGGGATGCTCCACCACTATCGAAACCAGGAGACATGTAGAGAAAATTCTAAACCTGACAATTACATGGACAGATTTTCAAAACAGCTGATAGCCAAAGTAAAGAATATTCATGAGCAGGTGAAACATGAATCCTGATGCTATTTCATATGCATGATACTGTCTATTTGTATCTTTGATATCAAACTGTGTTACAAATTAAAACTGTTTTACAATACAATAGCGTTGTGTCAATATATGAACGGGGCACAATCTTTGGACTGTATTGAGTTATTGATACTGGATTATGGCTGAAAGATGACTGAGGCAAGTAGTAGAATTATTATTTACTTAGAATATATTTATCAATATAATACGGCAGACAGGGCGAACTAAGAACATACAACTAGTGGTATAAACCGCGGTTTACATATATGTCCTGAAAAGACCATGACCATGCAGTGTAAATAGTAAAGCTACAGACGGCTCATACATGTTTTGTCCCTCTTACTGCTCACCCCTTTCAATACATATCACTCCTCTATCAAACCCCTACCCATCCCTCCTCTGCCACCTGCCTATCTCTCTTAATGCCTATACCTCTCCCTCCTTACCCATTAAACTCATGCCTATCTCTCCTCTCCCTTCATTTGTTCATCCCTCTTCTACCTCTACCCCATACCTACCCATTCAGCTACATATCCTTCTCAAAGCCAGTACCTGGAGGTTAATTCAAAACATCCAACCATAGGTCATCCAGCAATGGAAGAAAATTCCACCGCTATTTATTAATCTGATGGTTGAATGAGACCTGCAGTCATTGACACAGCGAGTGAAATTTCTTTTTTGGGTACCACAGGGTAAATGAGTAGCGCAGTATGAAAATGTCTTATTTAATCCACAACACTATACCATCGCTGGGTGACCTATGGTAGGATGTTTTGAATTAACCTGATCTGTCTGAACTCTTCCCCTTTCCTCCCATACCAACAGCCTGCCTGACATGAAAAGGGGAGATTATGAGCAACCTGTAGGTATCCCACATTTTTCAGAAAACCTAAGATGGGTATTTGTGACTTAATTAGAATGCTCAATTAGATTATCCATTACAGTTATATTGGTTAGTTACCAGACAAAACATACAGCATTTACACTGGCAGGACAGCAGGCTCAGTGTCCTGGCTCAGTGTCCTGGCCACTTTTTACAATATGATGCTTGAATTTAAAGATGAAAATGGAACTTTTCACCACTGGAAGGGAGTTCTAAGAACCAGCTCTAAAGTCTCAGGAGGTACTGAAACAGTCAAAATTTTTTGCGCCCCCCAAACCAGAGGCGCGGAGAATTTTCACACCCCTCTTTGAGCTATAGTAGCACGCGGGTTTTTTTTGCTCAAAAGAGGGTAAATTTTTTTTAGCCCCCCCCCTCAAGAGGGGTCAAAATTTTGTTAGCCCCCCCTCGGGAGGGGTCTGAAATTTTTATGCCCCCCCCTCAAACCCACCATCCCCCCCTGTTGATAAATGATGACCACTCCCTTATCACACAAAACAGGAGAAGGATGAGACCATGGACATCTTCTATCATCGCGTGCGCGATATCATGGACTCACTGGACCTGACGAAGAAAACGGTTCAGGAGATCGAGGAACTTCTAATTATTGCCCAACTCGTGAAAGTACTGCACCACTAATGTGGAACTCAGGCATAGGACATTACGCACTCGCGGGGCGATACAACTCAAGAACTTCCTCGACCGGGCTCGCTTGATGAGTCCGCACTCAAAGAGTCTTCAGAGATTAGTGGCACCACTAGTGGTACAAGGGCTACTCTGGCAGTAAACAAACATTGTCCCAAGAATAAGTCAGGTCAATCCGGTCAACCTTCCACAGCATCCGCTAAGAGGAAGACATCGGCACCGACACAATCAACGCAATCGGGCAAGTGCCTGTACTGCGGTGGTACTCCTCACGACCATCGCCGATGTCCAGCAAGGAACTCCGTGTGCCATAACTGCCAGAATAAGGGTCACTTCATGAAGGTTTGTAGGAAACCCAGGTTGGTGAACGAAGTGGCCGGGAGTGAAATCCACTCGGAAATGCTCAGGAGACCTTCCTCAGTTCAGTCGACACCACTCAGGGACCGGTGTCGAAGAAGGTTACCGTAGTCGTCATAAATGGCATCTCCACTCCAATGCGCATCAACACCGGAGCGGAAGCAACGCTTATCGACAGTCAGTTATATGCCGTGAAGTTGACCTCTGAAAAGCTACTTGCCTCTGACTGGGTGATCCGGGGTGCCAAACAGGGACAATTCTTCAACACAGAAATCGAACACAGCAGTAACAAGGTTAAAGAACCAATCTATGTGATAGAGAATGCTTCTAACCTCCTCAGTTGCAGATCATCAACTGTCCTCAGTTTGGTGATGTCTACGTGTGCAGTCTCTCAGTACACGGAACAGTATCCTACATTATTCAACGGACTCTGCAAACTAAAGAAAAGCTACAAGATCCAACTCCGAGAAAATGCACAGCCTTACGAGGTAGCATCTCCACGTTGTGTATCCATTGTGATGCACGAGAAGGTAGGAACGGAACTGGAATGGCTACAGAGCCTTGGCGTAATTACTCTGGTCCAGGAGCCAACCGATTGGTGTGCACCAGTCGTGGTAGTTCCAAAGGCCAATGGTGACGTCTGACTGTGTGTCGATCTCACTAAACTCAACCAAGCGGTCAAGCGACTAAGGCACATGTTGCCATCAGTCAACTATGTACTCGGGCAGATCGGAGACTCCAAAGTATTCTCCAAACTCAACGCCAACAGCGGCTTTCATCAGGTCGAACTCGACAAAGAGTCTCGTCTGCTCACTATGTTCATCACTACTCATGGCCGGTTCGCATACAACCAATTGCCTTTCAGAATAACCACTGCACCCGAGTTCTATCAGAAACAAGTGTCCAACATCATCTCCAGACTTCCGGGAGTTGTGTGTCTGATGGATGACATTGTGGTGTCAGGAAAGAATGAAGCCGAGCATGACAAGCGACTCCAGGCTGCACTCAGCAGACTTGTGGCTGCAGGTATATCACTCAACTAGGATAAGTGCACTTTCAAGCAGTCTTCCATCAGCTTCCTGGGACAGATAGTGTCCAGTGAAGTCATCAAGGCCGATCCAGAAAATGTATCAGCTATCAGGGAGATCAGCATTCCTGCAGATGTAACAGAATTTCGCCGATTCATTGGTATGGTGAACCACCTGGGGAAGTTCACTCCTGACCTATCTACAGTCATTCAGTTGTTGTGAACTCCTCAGTACCAAGACCAAATGGTTTTGGGGACCAGCTCAATAAAAGGTATTCAACAACATCAAGGACCTACTCAGCAACACTCCAGCACTCTACAAGCCAGAACATGAGACCAAGGTATCTGCCGACTCGTCTTCGTATGAGGCCGTATTGATGCAGAAACACAGTTTTCAATGGCGTCCTGTTGCTTATGCCTCAAGATCACTGTCCGAGATGGAACGACACTATGCCCAGATCGAAAAGGAGGGTCTCGCCAGTACTTGGGCCTGTGAGAAGTTCTGAAACTACCTAATCAGGAAAGAGTTCACATTAGAAACAGACCACAAACCGCTTATACCACCACTGGGATCAAAAGATCTAGATCTCCTCATACCAAGGATCCAGCAGTTCCATATAAGACTCATGTGGTTTGACTATAATATTGTGCATGTGCCGGGCAAAGAGCTGTACACAGCCGACACCCTGTCCCGGGCACCAGGTACAGACCCTATTGAGGCAGACCTCAAGTTCCAGGAGGACACTACTTTGTACGTCAATTTCGTACGCAAGTCACTCCCAGCCTCTGATCAACGTCTGGAGCAAATCCATCAACCCAGTGGGAAGACGACATATGTCGCGAGGTCGCGATGTATGTGGCGATGGTTGGCCAGACCGCTTACAGGTAAAAGGGATCGCTAAGAAATATCTCCCCTTTCAGGCCGATCTCAACATAATCTTCTGCTGATGGGCACTCGTATTGTCATACCCTCCTCTCTGCGTCCAGACATCCTGAACAAACTCCATGAGGGGCACCAGGGCATCACTAAGTGTCGTCAACTAGCTTGTGACAGCGTGTGGTGGCCCGGATGTGGTGCTGATGTAGAGGAGTTGATTCAGAAATACCATCACTGCCGGGTCAAAAATCCCAACTACAGTAAAATTCCCTTACAACGAATCCTGTTATAACGAATTTTTGGTTATAACAAACAAATTTCTTTTTACCAAATTATTTCTATACTGTTCTATAGTAAAATAATCCTGATAGAACGAATTATACATCATCTGAATTTGTTTATAACGAATTCTTTTGGCACTTCAAAGATGTAATGAGTGAATAAAAAAACATGGAAAGGATATCAAGGGACCGCTTATCCTTTGATTCCCCCCCCCCCCCAACCTTTGATGCTGGATAGGACATCTGCAGGTAGTGGGGGTGGGGCGACGGGTGTTGCTGTTAATCCTTCACACATTGTCCGTACTGGGGAAGTAGAATGGGGCTTCTTATGGTGCTAGGGGTACAGGTAGGGGAGGGGGGTGTTAATGTTAATCCCTCACGCATTCCTCCTACTGTGAGGGTTATGAGGAGGGGGGAGGGTTGGCTAAGTTTGAGAGGGGCATTCGATGCCAGGAGGTAGAGAGGTGGGGGGTACCCTGTGCCGTCACTGTGGGGTAGCTCACAATCTGCCTAGAGCAGTTAAGTCACAGACCAAAGTAAGGGAGGTGGTGGTGGGGGGTATATTATTACCGGGTATACCTTTGAGTCCTCATGTTTCTTCTATAGATTACTTATTCTATAGATATTATTTTGCTGAAATTTGTGAATGATTCAATAAATTTTTCTCATTAATATTCCTGCATTAGTCGCTTCTATATATACAACAAAGAGAGGGGGTTTGGGTAGAATTTTGTATGATTTCAAGGCTGTGTATGATGCTGTTTGGATACAACGAAATTCGTTTATAACGAATTTTTTTGCTTGTCCCAAGTAGTTTGTTGTAACGGAATTTTACTGTACCTGGAACCACTCGTTCTGTCAACCCTTCCAGATCATCCATGGGAGAAGGTTGCTACTGATCTATATCAACTCGATGATGCTCACTACATCGCAGTGGTAGACTTCTACTCCAGGTATCCAGAATACTCCAAACTCAAGTGTATAACCTCTGAGAGCATTATCAATGCAATGAAGTCCATATTCGCACATCATGGCATACCGTTAGTAGTCTGCTCCGACAACGGACCACAGTACACTAGCCGAGAATTCAGAGAATTCGCAGACTATGGCTTCTTACATATCACTACCTCACAGGGTCACCCCTCCGATAACGGTGAGGCCGAACGGGTGGTTCGCACTATGAAAGATCTGATCAAGGCACCAGACCCGTACATTGCACTACTTAACAATAGGAATTCTCCTATTCGCAATGGGTTCAGCCCAGCGCAACTACTAATAGGACGTCGACTCAATACCAAGGTACCCATCCTGCCATCTGAGTTGGGACTCATTCCACCTGAGTAGCACATCATTAGACAGCACGAGGAGGAATACAAGATGAAGATGAAAGAGAACTTTGACAAACACCACAATGCTCATGATCTTGCACCTCTAAAACCAGGTGATGAAGTCTTTATTCTCGATAGGAAGGAGAAGGTGATCATAAAAGAGCCACAACACGACCCATCTTATGTCTTAGCAACACTGAGCAAGACTCTCATCCACAATCGTGTGCAGATGAAGGAACTGCCGAAACAACCACAGGAACCACAGGCACCTCCTCAGCTTATTCCTCAACCCATTTCTCAACAGGCAGTTTCTCCCAGAAAGCCTGCACCTACGGCTAATACAATAACAGCTCCTAATAATATCAGTCCAGCTGATCCCATCCATACTAAATCTGGCAGAGAGATCCGTCAGTTGCATGAACGCTGAAGATTCATGAGTGGATGAAAGTGCTTTTTTGTATTCTCCACATATGTATAAGTTTTAAGATTCTAAATCAGAGACACAGTATTACTAGTATCGTTCATCAGTATTATCTTTGAACCTCAAGGATCTGTATTACCATCTAGTCTGAAGACTCTGAAGTCTTTCGAGCATAGTATCAAAATGCGAACACTCATTTTATTTGAACTCAAAGAATACTCAAAAGACTCAAAGAAAGGGAGATGTGGAATACGTCCCAGTATTCGTAGTCGCACTGCTCCGCGCAACTTATGTTAGATGATAGAGAGTAAAGTACTTAGTTGTGTCTTCAGCTGGCTTTATTGTAAAGGTATCACAGAGAGGTACAGTGTTGTTGGTGTCTTGTTCTGAACCGATCTGCTGGAGGAGGGAAGCTCCTCCAGCATAACTATACCGTTAGTGCGTAGGCCTAGGGTTTCCGCTTAATGGGCCTGCTACTATTTTAGGAAGGTACACGTAGGAGGGTTCCTGAGGGTTCCTCATGAGCTGGGAGACACTCAGAGGGTAGTCACCATCAATTAATACAATTGATGGGGAATGTTACTAATGCAGGAACTTCAGTGCAAAGCTATTACTATTGTAGGGTAGTACAATATTGAACAAGTAACTAATGGATATGTCATGACGCGTGACTGTTATCCCCCTTCGCCCCCCTCGTTGCATGTTATTGTTGGATAACAGTCACGCGTCATGACATATCCATTAACTACTTATTTTATTACACGATAATCAATAGATAATCAATAAAAAATCAATAAATTCAAGTTGAAAACAAAAATTGTTCCCCCTCCCCGAGACTCGAAGCCTGTTGGTTTGGTTTGGACGCGAAAAAAAAAAGATACGCCCGGACCGGGAGTCGTCCCGCCTACCTCTAATGGCTGAGCGCAATGCGCTAACCACTAGACCACGGCATCTCACACCTCGGCGCCTGTCTCAGCTTGGCTTTGTTTGAATGCATCCCGCGGTTATGGTAGCGGACACACGGCGAAAAAAAATGATGCGCCCAGACCGGAACTCGTCCCGCCTCCCTCTAACAGCTGAGCGCAATGCCACTGGCCCGCACTCCTCGGCGCCCGGCTTGGCTTGCAGTCGTCGCCGTTATGCGAGCAGTAGGAAACAAAAATATACGCCCGGACCAGGACTACCTACCTCTACAATCTAACCAAGTGTAGGGGCCGGCATCGTTGTATATATATTAGTGTGGATCATCCGAGAGACGTGCTCGTGTGGTGCTCGTTCCTTCTATGCCAGCCAGGTGTCGCTTCGCGATATCCGTTTGGTACAAGAGGGGGCAGCACCATGCCTCGCGTCCAGCTCCTACTAAGGAGCCAGACGATCCGCAGAAGGGGACTGGACTTGCTCCAGTCAAGACGTACACTTGTTATAGAGCATACGTGAATAAAAGGCCTACCCGAGCGGTAGGGGTGATCTGGGGCTTTGCCCAACCCGAATCTCTCGTATTGTGTTGGTGTCTTTAGTGATAAGTGAGCCAACGAGCCACCCAACATTTAAGTCGATACGAACCATTACACTGGTGCCGTGACCAGTTGGTTCGGGGGTGGTGCGCGGCCAAACAGCCGAAAGCCTCGGTAAACCCGATGCGGATCCCTTGAGCCCTGGGCTGGAGGGATTCTAAGAGGATGGCTTCACATCCCAGCATTTGTTGTTAGACTGGAAACCGGGTCAACAACATGTGTTCAACCCGGAGGGTGTCCAGACCGTTTTCTCGACACCCGGTCTAACGGACGGTGCCACCAGAAATGGGGACGGTATCGTTAAGTTGTATCCTGGCACACCTCAACAGTTCGCCACGGATACAGGATTATTCAGGGGGGTACTGAGGCCCCCAAGTCTAAACTTGAGCAATTGGTCCCAAGTATTGACTAGCAGACGCCAGCTGGGACCCATTATCCCGGCAGGCTCGGCTAGTACCTTGGATACATCAAAAGCCCAAGGCCCAATGCAGCGTACCGCGGCCCCTACGGGCGCTGCACTAGATGGGGCAACCAGGGTGGCCCCACTAATGACATCGTCTGACCATGATAGCGACGATAGTAAGGCTGAAAAAGATCCGAAGGTTTCCTCAGTAACCCTGAAGGCTAAGCCCCGAGAGACATTGCCGAGAAGCTCAGAAAGGCACTCTCTGGGCCTATCTTTAGATGAAGGCTTGTCTGACTCCATGTTTAACCCTGGAGGCAGCTGCAGGTCTATATACGGACGTCGAATGGGCCCCAGGTATAAGACTACCTCGGCCTATTTGAAAGCCAAAGAGGAGGTAGAGCTACAGGAGCAGCATGAACAATTCATAGCGGCCCAAAATAAAATAGAGGAGGAGACGAAGGCACGGATCGGTAAGCTCCGTTCCATTGAGCAGGAGGCGATTCTAAAAGAATCCAACCTCAAGTATCGCTTGTCCTCATTAGCCCATCGATTGGAGCTAAAAGAGAAGGACGAGAAGGAAAAAGACTGTAAGTTGGCTGACCTTGAACTCGAGGAAGCCAATAGACGCAAAGCAATTGACAAGGCTAGAGCCGAAGAAGTTGCTAAGGCCAGAGATGTAAATAGATTACAATCCGAGTTGCATGCCATGGAGGAAAAGCTAAAGAGACTTCAGCTCCATAAAGCGGAGACGGAAGCCAAGTTGGTCTCGGAACAAGCCGAGATCCGAAAGGAGACCAGTGAATACCAAAGGTCTCAAAAGGAAAAAGGTGAGAAGTATCGCTTATTGAAGGATACTTTAAAAAGGGAGGCAGTCGCCGCCCAAGAAGAACGAAACCGAGCTGTGGCAGATAACGAAAAGATCCGATCCGAGATCTTATCCAAAAATGCTCAGCTAAGAGAGGAGCAGAGGAATTTAACCACTGATGTGGCCACCCTCACAATAAATAAGTCCGCCATGGAAAGTTATTTACAGGAACAGGAGCATGCGAATGTTCCTCAGGCGAGTAAGGATCAAAATCCGAACTCGACTTTTGTCAAGCAAGGAGACCCAGTTTCCTGTTCGACTCCGAAGCATCCGACGTATAATCCATTTGTCAATGATAATGCGACACGGAATGTAGATCAAGGGGGAGTATATATCAGAACCCAAGATAAGCACGGCCGAACTAGTAGAGTCCGGATAAGTGAGGTCCCGATAGTCCATAATTTAGACCCGGACTTCGTGCCTAGGGATTGTTCCGACACTAGTGCGGAAACGAGTGGATTCCACATACTTGCGGATCAGACAGATGATGTCGGGTTGGGAGCAGGTAATACCAGCAACCAACAGAATCCACCTAGCAGTGGCAACCAACCAAACCAGGCTAGTTCACCGCCTAATGATGGTCATCAGGGCGGCGCTAACTATACTAGTGCACAGGGTGGGGATGGTGCCTCAGGTAACGGCCCCAACCAAGGAGGTGGAGGCTATACGAACTACAGTGGTTCACAGTGGACGTATAACCATCCACCACCACCACCACCACCAAACAATACAAGCTTTGGTGGGATGGGCGGCAATCGGACCTTGAACGAAACCAAGGCGATTGAATGGAGTAAACAACAATCCACTAGATTGATGTATGCTCACAATTCAGCCCGAAGGGTAGCCGTCATTCCGAAAGAATACGACGGTACTCGGCCATGGAAAGAATGGTTTGAAGATTTCATCGATGTGATGAATTGCAATGGATGGACCCCATACGAGGCCAAGCCGCATCTTGTAAGATGCCTAAAAGGTGGGCCGGGTCGTATGGCCGTAGAGCAATGGTGCACCTGGTATGGTCTCGTCGGAAGCTTTGAGCAGTTAGTCGAATCTGCTAGTGGACTATTGTGTAATATGGTCAAGGAGGATCCGATGGTCCGCTTTAAAAAACGGACCCAGAAGCCTAATGAAGCTTTCAGAGCATACGGTATGGAATTACATGCTCTGTTAAGTAAGGCCAGACCCGGTACAGAAAACCAGGACTGGTATATGGACGATTTAATTACCCAATTCGTCAAGGGTCTGAGAGACCGAGACGAGCAGATTGCTGCTATAGATGCCTGGAAAGAAGGTATAACACTGCACAGCATATTTAACAGTATAGATATGGCTGTGAAGAAACGAACGATGTTAGCTGGAGACATTCCGAACACCACGGGCTCGACTCCAGTATCGTCTGTAGTTCAGCGATCCGAGGTAGAAAACACCCCGGACGACTTTGAGCTTATTGACATCGAGCAGGAGGACGGTACCTTTTGCTCGATGCAACTTAGAAAAAACACTTCTGGCAGGAAGTACATTCCAAGGAAGGCGTTTAGTAAACAGAAGGATACTAAGCCGCCATCCGAAGTCAGGGGCGACTCGAAAGCTGGTAACAAGGCTTTTAGGCCCTCTGATGGCGCTGATAAGGCGAGGGGTCAATCTCCGGATATGACCAAATTAATGGAGGAAATGTGTAAAAAGATTACAGATGCCCTCCAAGCCAACCGGCAGAGACCCAGAGTGGACCGCCAAACTGTTAAGTGTTTCAGGTGTCAGCGCATGGGACATTATTCTTCTGAGTGTACCGCTGCAAAGCCGGTAATGGCGGCTTTCTATGAAGCCGAGGACAAGGGCGAGGAAAGCCAGAATGCTACGGATTCCACTGATGTAGTGGGAAACTAGTGGGGGTTGTATCCACGGCATTGGGTATAACCCTAGGAGTGAACGAATGCCAAAATGCTACCGGGGGTAATCCGGTGGAAGATTTTGAATCAAAAACACCTGGAGGCCGGGTGTCTGTGGGTGCGCACCCCTGCATTACGGCCGGGGCCAGGGACCATAGTACTTATGTGTATGGAGGCGAGCATATGGAGGCGAATGGCTGCACTGGGGGAGTGGAAGGATGGATCAAGGAGTTGATTCGAGTGTGCGGGACACGCCTTCCCCCAAGTCATCCCTGTCTGGAATTTTTGAGAGGACTCGGATTGAATCTTGGTGATTCGGGAGACTTTCACCAGTTTACCAGCCACCCATCCCCCTTGGGAGGGAGACGGTGGTATGTACCCATATCTGTGGAAGGCCGGGTAGGAGAATTCTTAGTGGATACTTGAGCTAGCCATTCCTGTGTGTCCAAAAGATTCTTTGACTCGGTGGCCAGCAGTCATGAGAACCTCAAAACGGGGGTAAATGCTTGCACGGCCGACGGAAGCAGTATGAGGACTTTTGGTAGGATGTTTATGCCTATCCGTATAGGTGGCAAAGAATTTGTTCTTTCGCCAACTATAGCAGAGGTTAGTGATGACGGAATCCTCGGATTGGATTTTGCAAGCTTGTACGGGGCCATCTTGGACCCAAGGGATGGTATGATGAGTATTCGGAACCCATATGGCTTGCACGTCCAGTGCGTTTTGAGACAGGTGTCTTCGGTAGCATCGGTTATACACACGGTGAAGATCCCTCCGGGTACCACTTGTGATGTCCTTTGTGGCGGATCAATGGCCCAGAAGGGTGAGACAGGAGTCTTTGAACCCGACACGGTATATTTATCTAGTATCGGGTTGGACTCAGCGGATACCTTAGTGGCTAATGCAGCATGGTCTGTATTACCCATAACTAACCGAACTGGTTCAGTTGTTTACTTGAAACGAGGCGACAGTGTAGGGGAGATGAGTTCGGTAGAACACGTCGCCGAGGCCAGGTTCAATAAACCACTAAACCCTGTTAGTAAGCATCCTTTGGATGAAGAATTCCAGAAACTGATTGAAAAACCAGATTTACAAAATACGGAAGACAAGGAATGCCTAGCGAGACTCCTGCGAAGGTACGAGAGTGCTTTCGGTAGGGAAGGGGGACCCGTAGGCAGATCCGATAAGGTGTTCCACACTATAAATGTGGGCAACGAAAAACGATTTAAGATCCCGTATCGTATACTTCCTCTAAAGAAGAAGTTAATATGTGAACAGGAAATACAAAAGCAGCTGGACCTAGGGGTCATCGTGCCGAGCTCGAGTCCCTGGTCCAGCCCTGTTTGTATGACCACCAAGAAAGATGGTACAATCCGCTTTTGCGTCGACTACCGAAAATTAAACGGTATGACAAAGAAAAACTCGTATCCTCTGCAGAGGATAGACGAGACTTTAGATAGCTTGGGTGGGAACCAATGGTTCTGTACCTTGGATTTGCAATCCAGGTATTGGCAAATACCGATGCACCCCGATGACATAGAGTAAACAGCGTTCTCTAGTCATATGGGGCTATTCGAGTATAATGTCTTGCCCTTCGGATTGTGTAACGCCCCGGCTACATTCGAGGCCATGATGGAATCCCTGTTGAGTGACCTTCTGTGGAAGAAGTGCTTGGTCTACCTGGATGACGTGGTCGTGTTCGGCAAGTCGTTTAAGGAATGCCACGCGAATCTGCAGCTGGTACTCGACCAGATACTATCCAACGGTCTAAAACTTAAACCCAAGAAATGTAATCTGTTTAAGAAAACAATTACATATCTGGGAAGGATCATCACCCCTGACGGAGTGAGTGCGGATCCGGAGAAGCTGGAAGCTGTAGAAAATTGGGAACGGCCCACGAGTGCTAAGGAGGTGAGATCATTTCTAGGATTTTGTTCCTATTACCGTGATTTCATACCAAATTACTCTCGTGTAAGCTTCCCAATGCAATGCTTAGCTCACTGGACCCCGGGTAGGGCACGGGACCCATTCTTCAGCGAGCAAGAAGAATCTTTTAATAAAATAAAGGATTTGTTTAGAAACACACCCGTATTGAAATATCCCACTCCCGAGGGACATTTCATATTAGACACAGATGCGAGCAATGATGCCATTGGGGCAGTGCTCTCTCAGGTCCAGAATGGAGTCGAAGTCCCATTGGCCTTCGCTAGCAACACGCTAAGCAAGACCCAGGGTAATTATTGTACCACTAAACGAGAGCTCCTCGCGGTAGTGGTGTACACGAAGAAGTTTAAGCATTTCCTATGGGGAACTGACTTTACTTTGCGAACCGACCATTCGTCTCTGAGGTGGCTCCTTAACTTCAAGGACGCCGAAGGGATGATTGGAAGATGGTTAGCTCATCTATCTGAGTTCGGATTAGAGCACAAACAAATAGAGCACCGGCCTGGTGCTAAACATATCAATGCGGATGCCTTGTCGAGGCGACCCGTCCGAAAGTGCCAGAATGCCACTTGTGAAGACTGTGGGGCCCACAATGCTGTGGTCGCGAGGTTGGTATTTAATTATACCACCCCCCGAATCCCCTGGGAGGAGGCTGTATGCAGCTATCTCGATTGGTCCCCGGAGACCATCAAGAAGTTTCAACAGTCTGACCCCACCACTGCGCGCATAATGGAATACCTACGGACAGGTATTAAGCCGGCAAGGCCGATGTTATCCCTAGAAGATAGGGAAACGAGGCGGTTAATAGCTCAATGGACCGAGCTGGAAATCCGAGATGGCGTACTGTGTAGGTGGAAGACCACTTCCACCAACGGTAGGCTTTTACAAATAGTGATACCGACCTCGATGAGAAGGGATATCATGTATTATTGCCACGGCCACCAAACCAGTGGTCATTTCGGAAAGAAAAGATCAATAGAGCGCCTGCAAAGACGTTACTATTGGCCCGGAATGAGAGGCGACCTACTTCGGTGGATCGCCACTTGCCCGGATTGTTGTAAAAACAAGCCGGGGCCCGGCCTGGGTAAGCTACCCCTGTCCCAGGAATTATTTGGTGTCAGGTTCGCTCGAGTAGCGATAGACATCATCAGTGGATTAAAAACGACACCCAGAGATAACACTTGTATGATGGTCGTAACAGACTACTATACAAAGTATACTCTTCCCAATCACAAAGCCGCCACATGCGCCGAGGCGTTTGTGAAAGGCTGGGTGCTACATCTGGGTGTCCCCCTAATGATGCACAGTGACCAAGGAAGGGAGTTTGAGTCAGAGCTATGGCAGGAAATGTGTCATTACCTAGCCATCTGCAAGACCCGAACCAACCCATACCGACCACAGTCGGATGGACAGATCTAAAGGTTCAATAGAACTTTGATACAAGTGCTAAAGCCCCTGGTTAATACCCACCAGGACGACTGGGATGAGCAGTGTGAGTTTGTGGTACATGCCTACAACAACACTGTCCATTCATCTACTAATTGTACTCCAAACATGCTAGTGTTCGGCGAGGACATAATTATGCCCGCCGACCTGGTGTATGGAGTGGTTGGGATAGACCCAGAGGCGCCCTGCACTGTGTTGTTTGTGGAGTCATTAAGGGACAGGTTCAAACAAGCATACGAGGCCGTTTGTAAAGAACTGCTGTAAAGTGCAAAATGGCAGAAGGTGGGCTATGACACCAATGCTAAAAGAATTTGTTTTAATGTTGGAGACAAAGTACTAAGGTATTACGAGCCACTCGAACGTCTGAAGCTCGTAACGCCTTGGGAAGGTCCGTTTAAAATTATACGCATCATCTCCGAGTCCACGGTGATGATGGAAGACTGCCTTACTGGTAGGAAATGGAAGACGAATGTCGGAAAGCTTCGGCCCTGGAAAGGACGCGAAGAGGCGGAGAGGGAGTTCTGTTACCACCCACCTGAGCCCGCGCCGAGTAGGCCCAGCATGGTGGTACCCAAGAAACGACCTAGAGGCCGGCCGAGGAAAGTGCTGGAAGCAGGAAGGGTTTTTAAAAAGAAGACGACGGCCAGGAAACGGCCCAATCGTAAGAAATGGAAGAAAGTCTCGCTGAGTGAAGGCACTACGTATGGGAAAGGTCTCGCCTTGGCTAGGCGTGACCCGGAGAAGGCCGTACGTAGAGCCGGGAAGAATAAAATGCTAACCGAAGGCGTTAGACGCAGTCCCCGGTTGAGGTCCGCCGTTACCTAACTCAGTACACAATGAGCTGCTGCGTGTTGTCCGCCGTAGGCGAATAACATACGTTCCACGGCTAGGGATGGGGAACGCGCGTTCCCCGGGTAGCTGTATCCCGTGAGCGGCGGACGGATTAACCGGTACATTCGCTTAATAGCGTTGTATATACCGCCAAGCTCCAGACGATAGCACTCGGGTAGCAGCCTGCGTCTCGCATGTCGAGTCGAATGTTAGTTCGGATCTAGACCGCTAGGTGGCGCCGCGGGTGCGGCGGGAAAGCGCAGAACTAGGTCACCGGATAGCCCATTGTGGGATCTCGCGAGACGAGAGGTCTGACGTCATATTGGTCATAACTAGAGCGGACTCGTGGCGGTAAGACGTCACCTGTTTCGCTCCAGTTATTGTTTGGCCTCCGGCAGCCTTTAGCTGCGTGGTTAGCCCGCCTACACCTCCACTTTTTGTTGGACGAATCCTTCGTGAGGAGTCCAACACTATTGCCAATTTTTTAAATTGGAAGATCATCCAACTGTGATGGCACAGGGGACGATTGACGCCACGCGTCAGACCGCCAACGTACAGTTGGAGGAAGACGAGGACCCGACGGTCTCGTCTCGGGTTGAGGAGAACATGGACTCCTCACCGGCGGTTCCTGCAATGGAACCCAAAGTAGAAGAGGCTGCTCTCACCCTCTCTGGTATGTCGACCGAGGTCACAGACAGAGAGAGGATGCCTCCTCCTCCTCCTCGCCCGGAACCATCGTCTACAGCAACGACTCCGGGTCGCTCGATGTCTTGGACATTCCGCTGTATCCTCCGGGATTCAGAGCATCGAACGCCTGGCCCACGTGGACAAGGAGGAAGGTGTCGTGTACACAAGTTGGGGGACCTACATCCCCATGCATCCTTCCATGTTCGGATGCGGTCCCTTAGCGGAAACGCCCGGCCAAGCCAATAACATCCCAGACGATTTCAAAACTCTGGTGATGGACTCGTGCACGGAAGAGTTGGCCGAGAGTATGCCTGTCTCCTGGCTCCGCAACTACAAACGGTTGGCGGAGGCTATGGCAGTCAACGAGAGCTTGGCCCGAGCTGTGCTGCTTTCCGAAGGTATCACCCGGAAGGCGAGCCAGCTAAGAGAGTCTGAATCCGAAATGGATACAGACTCCACCGTCACACAGTCGTCGGTGGAATCCGGACGGGTCAAGCGATTGAGCCGTAAGCCAGCACCGAAAGGTCCTCTTACCGAGTCTGATCTCGAAGTAGAGGACATTCGGATTGCCATTGAGAGGTCCAAAACCGAGGAGGAACCAGGCGCCAACATACCTGAGGCGGCTGGTGAGATCTCGGAAGAGGACATCTCATGGCAACAAGCTGCTGTGGAGACCAAGCGACGGGAGCTGGCCGAGCAGCAGAAGGAGCTTACTGCCGCCCGTCGGGCCCACCGAAAGCAGCAGGCTCAAACCAAAGTGAAGGCCGCCTCCGGCTCTGACTCTCCGGTCAGTGGCAGGAGAAGCCCTCGCTCAAAGGACAAGGATCCACGCCAGTTGGATTCGAGTCCTGAGGTCCCGGCGCAGCCACCCAAGGCCAGTCACCGGAAGAAGAAGAATGGAGCGAAAGCGTCTCCGGCGGAGCCCGAACCCTCTACTACCAGGAAGAGGGGTAAGGGCGACCCGAAGGCTTCCGCCTCCAGCACCCAAACAACCACAGTAGTCACCTCAGCTACTGCAGGACCCTCTGCTACCACCAGCAGGACGGCAGCCACGACCTCGGTCACGGCTTCGACTGGTACTACTACCACCAGCCGAGCCGGACGGAAGGGCGAGGGCATCTACACGGACAGTGAGGGAAGCGAAAGCGACTCAGAGCTTCCCGCGTCAGCCAAATCTGATTTGGAGTTCGTGACGACGTGGGAAGAAATGACCACGGACGTCCCTAAGGACGACAATCAGAAGTGGATGTGGAAGAATGCAGCCGAGGGGTTCAAAGAACGTACCCCACGCTGCTTCGCGGATTGTGCTTATGACACAATCCACTACATGTGCCTGGGCGCCGTCAATAAGGATGGTGATAGCGATGACGAGGAGTGGATGAAGTCCGGTCCCTCGGATACGCCAGTAGGGAAATTCTACCTCATTTGGATTGACCAGCTGAAGTCCAACTTGGGGTCAGTTTATAACTACGAGGCCCGGACGAAAGTCCAATGGGCAATGACTCAGTGGGGACCCAGTGGCAACCGCCGCCGGTGCCCATTCGAGTCCTGCCAACTCACTCTCACTCTGGGCAAGCTCTGCGACGGTTCGTTTACGACTCACCGGCGCCGGGACATGGCCCTGCATTTGCAGAAGGCACATGGTACCTGCCTGGAGAAGACCCGGAAACAAGCCGTTAAGTGTTTCAACGAGCTCCTGGCTAGCTGAGCACTAAGGAGATTAAGGAGCAGGCATTCAAACCCGAATTCTGCTCATGGAGGAGTGGTAACCTCATGGTGTACTTCGCCGTAAACCTCTCACCTACCAAGTTCGGGATGCCCACTGAGGTGCACCTGAAGGTGAAGAAGTGGCGGGGCGACGACAAACGGGAGAAAGGCAAAGCCCGTTCGAAGGGACCTAATGGAGGTTCGGCTACGGCCACCATTGCCTCCAAAAGGACCCGCGCGGCCCGATCCGTAAGCCCTTCGGGTAATAAGGATCAGCCAAGACCAGCTAACCCAGCTGATCGTCGCCAGTCGGGACAAGTCTCGGCTTTGGACATGCCTGGCAACCAGACCCATCGGGTGGTTAGCCCGACAGCCGCTCCACCACCACCTCCAGCACCTACAGCACCCCCGAGTGAAGCCACTGGCAGTCCGGATGACTGGAGCACCTACTTTGGTGCCCCATCCGGACACAGTGCATGGTGGGCCGGCGAAGGATCGTCCGGTAAGCGCCCCACGTACAGTGAATACGCGGCGAAGTTCCCTGCAATGGGACCAGCGGGACCCGAATCACAGGTCCTAGCCCCCTTGGGCAGAGCCAAGGCTCGGGGTAGAGGCCGTGGTGGCATTGAGTCCACCCGAGCCCCCCCGAGTGGTGGCCGAGGCCGAAGAGGCACCACTGTTGAGGGTCCCTCGGTCCCTCCAGCAGGCGCTCCGCCTGTCACTGTGCAGGTGGCTGCAGCCCCTCCAGCTATAGTCCCACCAGCGGCCCCTCGGGTGCCCGTTATGGGACTAATAGCCAGCACCCTGTCAGGTCTTCAGGATCCGAATACGTTCGTCGACCACCGCGACGTCCGTACTGCCGAGATCCAGAATGACCTGATGGCAGAATGGCAGGAACTCCACCGCCAGAAGTCTATTGACTACTGGCGGAGTATGACTGAAGCCACCTTCAATCTGGTCTACGAAGTCCAGAAGAGGGAGGAAGTTAAGATCTGTAACTGTCCATCTGACGGAGTGCATCGTACCCGAGGGTAAAGGCATTTACTATGCCAGAGGTTCATATCCTCGAACTGGACCGGCCGAACTGGAACCAAAACCTGCAGCTAAGATGGACGCCACCCGAAACACCAAATGGATTACCACACCAAACCGGGGCTCCATCTTCCCATCTTCATCAGGGCACATCATAACAGCAACGTGGCTTGCCACCACACGTATGTCGCCGGATGGAGCTGCAGAAACCAGTTATTCCAGATTCGCCGGAAGTCCAGCATAATGTAAGGGTGATCCTGCTACCTTGGTAGGACACCTATTTAATCAGTATTATATTTTGTGTAATCTATTTTTCTATACGATATTATATTTTTGTAAAAAATCTAACAAAACTTTTTTTTCTCGGGTCATCTAACCCCCTCGGGTCACGTACTTGCTATTGTAAAATATTACTACTACTATATCACTCCATGTAAATCCATTACTTTTAATACGTCATTAACTATAATAACACTGTAACATTGTTACATATCACTATACCACCATAGGTCGATGGTGCATAAGGCGCCACTTCCTATATTGTTATTATTTAGTTACTTCGGGTTATATGCGACGATGCCTATTATTATGTACATATTATTTATAATGCCCCTTTAATGTTATATATTCTATACGAACATATCGTTATAGACTTACCTATGTATATATTATTGTATAACTTTAACAATAGGTATTTATTAACACCCAACCCTAGGTATAGTCTAGTGGGGGTGGTGTAGGGGCCGGCATCGTTGTATATATATTAGTGTGGATCATCCGAGAGACGTGCTCGTGTGGTGCTCGTTCCTTCTATGCCAGCCAGGTGTCGCTTCGTGATACCCGTTTGGTACAAGAGGGGGCAGCACCATGCCTCGCGTCCAGCTCCTACTAAGGAGCCGGACGATCCGCAGAAGGGGACTGGACTTGCTCCAGTCAAGACGTACACTTGTTATAGAGCATACGTGAATAAAAGGCCTACCCGAGCGGTAGGGGTGATCTGGGGCTTTGCCCAACCCGAATCTCTTGTGTTGTGTTGGTGTCTTTAGTGATAAGTGAGCCAACGAGCCACCCAACATTTAAGTCGATACGAACCATTACATACTGCCAAACACACACTGTTTCTCGTCAGTCCCTGTGGCGCAATGCATAGGGAGTTGGATTGGGGATGTGAGACTGCAGGTTTGATCCTTACCCTGGCAATGAAAAATTTCATAGGTTTTAACATGTAACATATGACATGTAAGGACATGTAAGGTGTGCAGGTTATCCATGGATAACTGTACTGGGTGCCTGTTATCCTTGGATAACCGCACACCTTACAAAAGTCATGTTGCATGCATCATGCCATGCAATATCGACAGGTATGTGCATGAGAATATCCAGGAAAAGCACTCAGAATCCCAGAAATCGTGTAACAATGGTAGATATAGGACTTATTACAATCATAACAATTATAAAGGATAATAAGAAATAGGTATATGACAGTACCCTGAGCCAATAACAGATATTTATAGCCGTCCAAAACTAGGAACAATTAATTACAGTGAGACCTCGATAATCTGTCTCTTGATAGTCTGTCATACATGGGATCTGGCCAGGCTGTGGCTGGGACTTTCCTATAAAAATCTATCGTAATATGCTTTAACAGTCCGTCAGTTTTGAGATATGACCAACATTTGAGTGTGGTGGCAGGACTATCAAGGTCTCACTTTACAGTTACTGTTGATCTCCACATTTAATTTGTTTGCAAATGACAAAACTGCTGACATGCTTCTTGTTGTAAATACTATAGCCTGCTAAACACATATGACGCGGGAACCACATACAGGGTAACATCAAATCACCCTTCCGGCTGGAGGTCACATGACCTAGCCAGAAAACGTGACTTGGTGTGTGACAGGCCACTGGTCACATTTGCACCAGAGACCTACACTGTATAGGGAACTAGCCATTGCTAGTAGCAAACAAATTAGCTAGGTGGCTCATGTAGTCGGGGGCTAGATCAGCAATTGGCCTCTTTGTACAGTTTACTTTATTTGGCCCTTCCTAATAGTTTATATGAAGCTATATTCTAAAAACCTATACCTTTGGATAGCAAATATTTTAAACTTAAACAGCTTTATATACGGGACAGAGCCATTGCTAGTACCAAACAAATTACCTAGGTGGCTCATGTGGTCGGGGGCTAGATCAGCAGTTGGCCTCTTTGCACAGTTTACTTTGGTTGTCCCTTCCTAATAGTCTATATGAAGCTATATTCTAAAAATCTATACCTGTGGATAGCAAATACTTTAAACTTAAACAACATAAGCTTTATATAGATCTAGTACTTCAAATACAAGACCAATTAAAATTTAAAAGTTTTCTTAGAGGGCACATATAATCCAGACTGAGTAGAACCAAGCCATTGTCTCCCTATCAGGCTAATCCCCTCCATTCACACCTAAAACAATGGACAGGTACTTAAGGTGATTTAGATAGGGGCAGGGGCAGCTTATCAGTCTTATCAATACCCATTGTTCTCTGTGGGTGGAAGGGAAGATAAGAAATTACCCACAATCCTCTGCCAGATCCAAAATGGCCGTCGGGGGGCAAGTAAATTCAAGATGGCCACCTCCATACAGGGATGGCTCTGTTCCCTATACCTATGGGTGTTCCATACCCCCACAATACAATATTGTGGAGGTACGGAACACCCATAGGTATACACCAGTTTCATCAGCCATGATACAGTAGGTGGCGCTAGTGTTGACCTGACCATCTTGGTCCTGCTACAGGGGCACCAGTGGAGGGGTGATTCTCAAGGAAAAGGGGGTGGTCAAAGCAGAGTCGCCACCTGTCATTACTGTGGTGGACACTGTAGGAGAGATAATAAACATCAGAGACAGCATCCCCTACCCAGGCCTGTGATAACCATTAACACACTCCTCCATGGTGAGATAATCTATGTTTAATTGGCTTAATGGCCCCAAGGGACCTGTCTTGTGGTTTTTTATGACCACTAGCACCACCCCCATGCACCCCCTTCTGCCCCCTTTTCTCAGCTCTCACAATTGTAAGTTCAGTCATAATATCGCAGGGATAGGTAGATGAACATTTTCTCTCTGTGTAGCTGTAATTTCTAAGGTGAGGGAACTTTTCTTCTACCAGATTAAGGCTCATCTCTGACAGGTGTCTCTTTCTCCATAGTGATTTGCATAGGGTGTTGGGGCTAGGTGAGTGCTATGCCCTCATAGATGGCTACCCTACAGGGCTCCCCCTTGTGATTGTGACTGGTGAAACTGGCGTATACAGTGTACCAGAGACCTACCCTGAAGCCAGGCCTATGACTCAGCAGATGGCGTTGGTGTGCGGCAGTCATAGGCCTGATGGCTTTATTGACTATTAATGCCGTTTTATTCTAATAACTTGGATTACGGATCCGGCGACGAGATTTTAGGCAAAATCAAAAGAAAAATCTTCTTTTTTTTTTGCCTCTGCCCGACCAGATTTCTTAACATTCAGGGTAAAAAAAAAGCAAAAAAGTCCTTAGAGAGGGACAAATATCCATTATTGATCCATCTATCGGGTATAAACCTGTCAAAAATATACCTTTTGTTGGCTCAAAAGTTCGTTTGGTGTCCAAAAATGTGACATATTATGGCTGAGTTTTGGAACTTTTTTCTTTTTTTCCCCTCTGGCCGACCAAAATCTGTAATCCTAGTTATTATAATAACATGGCCTAATGTAACAGGTACACCTATGTCAGCACTAGGTTTTCATTCACAATGTTGTAGACAGATTATATACAGTTCATGCTCTGCAATATGGGGCCACCGACAATATTTGGGAAAGTTTCCTCGTGTCATCATGCTTTTTATAATGATCAACAAACTTCAGGTACTTTGTTTCAAATTCTGAACAAGCCTTCCTTATCTCTGGCATGTTACAATGTAAAAATACATGATTTACGTCTTGTACAGTATTACAATATACACACAAAATATTGACAGTTTTTTTCCCCTTTATATTCGCACTCCTCATAAACATCACTTAGGGAGCGTTCATTATTTATGGCAGGGGGGATGAGAATTTTGTTCGGCAAATACCTGAAAATGAAGCGTCCCCCCATGTGAATATCCCAAACTGAATCGCCTCCCCCACAGAAATACCCCAAAATGAATTGCCCACCCTATGTGAATACCCCAAAATGGAGTGCTGCCCCCCTAGGGATGTCATTGACATCCACTTTTTTCCAATGGCGATTATCGCGATTTATGGTCTCGATATCGCGATTTATTGCGATATTTAGATATATTGAAATAGTGTATTCAAGTACTAAAATATTGGCACCAATAGGTATAGTGGATGGGGGGGGGGGGTCTTTCATAGATGGGTCAAGTTACTGCCTCAGCTATAGCTAGTTATAAGAATGGTTAAAAACATATGAAAACATATGAATAGGGAGGTATATACTCTTCCTAATCTTTTGAAATCTCATGTCTGTACTTATAAGTATCCTAACACTAATTAGGGACATCCCCTCCCGTTATTCTATTAGATTGTTAGGCAAGGGTTTTTTGGGGGGATACTAATATCTGAAACTTTTAGTTGAAATATTTCTAAGAAGTAGAGTACAGGACAGTTGTTGAATTAAATACATCAGCAGAAGTAACAGTAAATCGGGTAATATCCATCCCATTGAATTCCTGTTGTTGTAAGCTTTAATTTGATACCAAGTATGCCTATATGTATCTGTTCTGTCCAAGGATTTGGCAAGAAAAGTATGTAAATTTAAGAAAGTAGGTCATAAATATCGATATAATGATAATGTCGATATGATATTCAGCATCACAATATTGCCGATATTTAGATATTGTGAATATCGATGACATCCCTATGCCCCCCACTCATCACCGCTCACTGTAATTTAGTGTAATATACTAAAATTGATTACCTCAGTAGAAATCTCGTACACCCTAGATCGTAGAGGCTCGAACCTATGGGCGCAGTTTTCCGTGGGGTGGGGGCTCTCGACCTAGTACACCCAAACTCCAGAGTCAGACAGGTTCACCCTGCCCCTCTCCACCTTTGAATGATAATGAGTGGGAGTGGTCATTATTTATCAACCGGGGGGGGGTCAGAAACTCGAACCCCTCCTGAGGGGGGGGGCGTAAAAAAATTGACCCCTTTTTAGGGGGGGCATAAAAAGATTTAACCCCTTTTTAGCAAAAAAACCTACGGTACTAGATCCTCCATATAGTCATAGTGTAGGCCCTAGATCCAAGAGGAGCGCAGAATATTCTCTGCGCCGGGGGGGGGGGGAAGTTTTGACTGCCGTCGAGGGGGAATGTGTAAAAAAGAATTTCCATCCCCTGCTGATAATTAATAACCACTCTCTAACTTCTAAGGCCAGCAGGACTAGTCATTTTTTCGGGCCGAGTCATTTATTGACATGTTGGGGGAGGGGGTGGGGGGAGTGCTTGTTGGAGACCGGCGATTTTTTTCTGCCCCCCCCCCCCACCAATATGATAAAGGTTATCAAGACCCCCGCTCACTAAGTAAGAACTGATTTTGTGAAATGACCCCTAGTGTGAAGGTCTAATGGGTTTTGGCACCTCATCAAGGAGCTCTTTTATAAAATGACACCTAACAAATCTAACAAGCCCTCCCCCACCCACCTAGCAAAACCGGTACCTAAAATAACACGGCCCTTAGAGAGTGGTTCATTCTTTGGCCCTCCCCATTGGAGGGGTCAGAAATTTTTCGGCCCTCCCCCTTTGTGATATAGCAATGCATGGGCTATCTCACTAAAAAAAGAAAAAAGGGTGAAATTTGTTTCCCCCTCCCCCAAGAGGGGTCTGAATTTATTTTTGCCCCTCCCCCCAAAACCAGCACCCCTCCCCTGTTGTTAAAAATGACCATTTATCAATGGGTGGGGGGGGGTGGCAGACACGCACACCATTTTATGGCCCCCCTCCCCTTGACAGCAGTCAACATTTCTTGCACCCCTCTTTGATCCATTGTAGCGCACCAGCTTTTTTGCTTTGAAGAGGGTAGGCTACTGTAAATGTTTTACCTCCCCCCCAAGAGGAGTCAATTTTTTTACACCCCCCTCCTAAAACCCACCACCCGGCTCCCTTAGGGAGTGGTCATTTTTATTTTAATAGCGGGTGCGTTGGTGGATTTCCATGCATCATGATGCATTCTGGAATTTAGTTTCCCCCCCCCCCCCCGGGTCCCCCCCCCTCCCCAGTATGAAGGTTCATTGAGTTGCACTCCCCACCTGGCAATAAATGACTCATCCCCATAGTCTACAGTCCAGACACACTCATTCAGCCCAATAGGCTTAGGGACCCCCCCCCCCCCACCACCAAAAAAAAGGGTCTCTATTTGGTTCCACAAATCCCCTCCTGTTGTCAAATAATGTCCGCTCCCTTTATAGAAGTAGTGGTCCTCACAACAGCGGGGAGAGGGAAGCATGTGATGTTATATTTTGACACTACTTTTTCAATTTTCCCCCATGAGCCCCCAATTTTTTTTTTCTTCAACGCCAGGAACATTGAGTAGGTAGCTTTACCCAAACACAGTCCTTCTTTAAAGCCTCACAATACTTTGAATGTAGTATATGTTTGGGCAATATAAGTATATATATAATAAGATCGAATGCTCATTGTTAGTGACCCCTAGTGGTCCGTCCCAATTATAAGCTGGTGCCATTAATGTGGTATTCTCTGAGAACCCTTCACGCTACCTTTAGTAAGAAGGACGCGTGGTCATTATCTATCAATGGTCACAATTTTTTGTCCCCTTCCCCATGCTGAAGATAATGTAGTGCTTGTGAGTCTACTCACCATCACTACATTGGAGCATCATGACGACCACCCAGAAGTGCTTTTAAAATAATGCTGTAGGATCTGCATAGTGCTTGATTAAACTCACCATGGCTGCAATCGTACATCACTAATGCACTCTACGTGTAGGCCCTATACAGCGATCCTACTTTTCCTACTTTTTCCTATTATTTTATGATTTTGCTATTTTTCCTACTTTTTCTCCAAAATACCTACTTTTTCCTACTTTTTCATTTTGCTTTGGCATGTGCAATATAAAAATACCGTTCGTTCCTTTGAAGCACAACTTGCTTGTTTCAGTACATGTTTATAGTAACTTATGTCAAGTGAAATCAACCCTCAAGTCTTAATGTGTAGGCTATTGTAGTTCCCAATGAGGTACATGAGAGAACTTATCACAGGCAATTATTAAGGAGTACCTGATTTTATTAGCAAAACTATGGCATATGAACGATTTTCCTCCTTTTATATGTTTTATCCATTTAGTCTCTTACTGGCTAGTAACATTACTTTGGGTAGATAGCAGATTCTTTAATATCATTTGCATTATTATCTGGTACTCAAATTTTGCTATGTCTGTCATGCTCCTTTAGTACTTGCAAGGAACTGAGTACTGGAGTTGTAGCGCTACTACATTTTGCCTCCACATGGTTTATGAATAGTGCAGTTTTACTGTTATCTAATCACATTAATTAATCACACCATCATTAAAGATTCAGAGATATTGGCTTGTGGAATGAAAGAGCCATTTCTGACACCATTGGTGTATCAATTGTTTGATTATGTTTGATTATGCTAAAGTTAGTTGTGTGGTGATGGTAAGTGATTGACTTGGTGGACATATATGCTTTCAGCATTAGAACTAGTATTATACGGACTTAGCAGGTTTAATTATTAGCCAATGAGAGAACTCCAATCTATTCACTGCGGTCCTTCGGGGGGCAACTGGTAGCCATCTGATAGGTTTTATCAGCAGAACTCGCTGGTAACAAGCTCCAGCAATGTCCGCGCCCATGGGACAACCTGCTACCTCGTAATACTAATGTTTCACTCATAAACCCTTTAACAGAATACATGCAAACACCTGACTGATAGTAATCAGGGAGGTAATATCAAAAGGTGGCTACATGAAACGTCAATAAGAGACCAATGGTGTCAGTGTTGGCTGCAATCTATATTTTAAACCATGGAGTGCTAATGTAGAAAACATTCAGAATTGCTTGCAGTTATGTTGTTATGATTGTCATGATACTTTTGGACAAAGATACTCCCTTAACATTGCTGTGCTTTTAGTTTTAGGCTATGCACTGCTGGTGATGGGTCAATAGATTGGTGATGGATTCATCTGACATCAAGTAACCTAGATCATTAAAGCCTGCTATAGAACTCTATAGAAACATGCCAAAATCCCACAAAATCTCAAGAATCTTGGATAAATAAGACAGATAAAAATGGACATTTAGTCAAACAGTGGTGTCGTGTAGATCCAAGTTCTGCTTACAAAGCCTACTACACACTATGCAACAAATCATTTCAAATAGACAATACAGATCTCCTGCAAGCTCTAGCCCATGTGTCAAGGGTTAAGCATACTGGTTTTGCTAAAGCCAGATTTGGAAGCACACAGCGCCACTTCGAAAAGAAAAGTGCTAGTGCAGCAGCTAGTGCATCTGTATCAGATGGTGCTGAACCAACCATAAGTTACAGAACAGTATCTAGTGCAAGCACCTCTGCTAAGCCTACCGTAGTGGCCCGTTTTAGCGCACCTGCGGTAATATATTTCAGTCTATGACTTGCCCTGCGTTTATATGAGACCTGCGGTTATTTGAAGTATAAAAATGTATGGAAAATCAAATTTTAAAACCTCCCTCTACCCTGCGCTAAAACGAGACCTGCGCTAATTTGAGAACCTGCGCTAAAACGGGCCACTACGGTAGTTCATTCATGGTGCAGACAGCTTCCCAGCAAGAACAGACTGCCATTGCTGAAATCCTATGGGCCCACAAAGTATGTGAGAGCAACTTCAGCTTTCGGTCTTGTGAAGGATTGTCTGACTTAATAAAGAGAATGTTTCCCTGTGAGAGGGATATTGTGACATACCCTCTGTGTAGTACATGAATACACTGTACAAAAACTGTGTCTATTAAGTGAGTTCTAATTTTGTGAAGGGGTTTCACAAAATTAGTACCTCACAGATCTTGTATGGCAGCCATGTTGAGGCAAAACTTTTGCCATAGACTTATCATTACAAGTTTCACCTGTTAGTGTGCTGAAACAACTAGCCAATTTCTCAATCTCAATCTAGGATCAGTAATCCCAATACATTGGTGACAATTCATGACAAAGAAACAATTTCCTGTTTTATTTCACACATTCTGCTCCAACATGGCCACTGTACATCATTTTGACGTAGCAGACTCACAGTAAATGCCTTCATGAAACTACTGTATATCATGTTTCACATACCAATGATACAGGTACAAACTGAGCACCATTTAAATATGTTCTGGAATATTATCCTAATAGATTCTACATATAAGCTTATCAATTCTGAGGATAAATAGGTTTGTTACATATGCATTGTTTATTCTACATATGTCCTATTTTTTCTTATATTTTCCTACTTTTGTCCTACTTTAGTCCTACCTTTTGAAAATTTTCAGTCCTACTTTTGTCCTACTTTTTCAAAGGGGCCTGCCGGACACCCTGCCATCAACTTACAGCAGCTATACACAATATATTACCTCTTCTTTTTCATTGTCTTTCCACCCAAGTGAGGTATAAATGTGTCATATACATGTACCATTAGAATATACACGTGAAAGTGGGACAAAAATGTGTTTCTCCTTTTTTATTATTTGAATAACACACCAGGACGGAGCTAATCCATGCATATATGTGGTACATAGCCTTTCGATTTCCACACATGGAATTGTTCTATATAGGCCTAGGCTGATAATGAAAACAAAATATTTTATCTAATTACTAGTAGTAGGGCCTATTGTTTTCTATGCTTAGACCCAGCACCATGTGTGGTGTGCCCCCCCCCCCCCCACCTTCCGGCAATGTGAAGAACTCTCTCGGGTGGCTTTAGTTATTTCAAACCCCACTGAGGGAGCTAGGTTGAAGTTTCAGATTAGAGATTTTCACACAATTTAACCATCTAGTTAGCTTTCATGTTCCCACATTTATTATTGGCAAACCTTCCAAAGTACTAAAACCCCTACCTATAAGCTTTTAAACATCAAAAGAGGATAAGCGAAATCGAAACCTGGAAAGTATCTTTCATAAGTCTTGATCGAGTAAGGTCCCGAAATAGCAAAATATCGTTGCCCTAGTGCAGGGAGGTTGTAACTACAGTACTTTACGGTGTCAGTTACAACCTTCTTGCACTAGGACGACGAAATGAAAGCATTAAGGATGGGAGCTACTGAGCCGATGGCTGATCAAAAGAGACCCATATTTGGTAGAACTTTTAATGGAAGATAGTATTCAAGAATTTAATACATGGAAGTGAAGCAAGGTGAGAACAATGACATTGAAACAAATAACAAAAGACTACTTTCTCTTTTCTTTACCAAAACTGGCCCCTGGGTCCACATGTGATTGATATACTGTATGTGTAAGGATATTAATCTATACCTATTAGTATTATAATCCCTAACCACTTCACAAGCATATACCTAGAGGGACACCAAGGAGGGTGGCGATTTCAAGGAGGCATTTAGGAGTACTCTAGCACCACGGGAGCACTTAATGTTGAGGCAGGAAGGTGTGTGAGGGGCCAGCCATTTAATTTCAGCTAGTGTGTTGGATGAGGGCCGGGGATGTGATTTCTAGTTATTACACTGCTTTTGTATGACCCCAATAAAACAGATTTTGAAAAATACCCACCTTCTCAATGTGATAGGAGAATGTCTTGGATGAAGGTCTTAAAATACATCATTTTATTTTGATTCTATTATGTCACGTAACTTGTACAATCATGGAGGCTATAGGACTCGGTATGGAAGCCTAGTGGAGCCGCCATTTTGAGTTTCGCTGGTTGAGGTAAAACCCACTGATAACACATACCATGATGGGTACCTTGTCCCTGGTTAACACCCACTTCCAGGGACATGCTGGTCCCATCTTATCACTTCTTATCAGTGTGTGTCGCTGGAACCAGCTCCAGACCAGCTAGTGGCCAATATAAATTCTCCTTGGTACACTCAATCAACAACCCCCGCCACATCCAAACATTGTATTCATTGTTTCTTTTCATTTACCCCCACCCCCTTTTCCCATATACAAATGTATAATTCTTCAAGGTCTGCATAATGCCTTGGTAAATCAATGCAATGCTGGCGAAATTATTCACCAGCACTGCATTGGAGCACCATGCCAACCGTTCAATATTGCATCAATCCTGTCGTATTGATCAGAATGAGTGCATGGGTGCAGCCATGGTGAGTAACTTGATCTCCATCACTGCATTATTGTAACATAACAATCAAATCACTATGTGGCCCTGCAAGTGTTAAAACAGAAATCTAGCAAAACCTCTCCCTCTGGCACTAAATGGCATGTCCTTGTAGGTGGGATTGATCTCGGTGGTATAGGTGTACATGTGTATGTTAGCTCCACGTGTAATGGGAGTCCGGCTACTGTCGATCATTTCAGACATAGGCTCGTTCAAACACAGTGCCACTTTGTCAAACCTTTAAGGACCGCATGATGCCCTCATGGTCATGTACCTTGGTTGTCATGATGCATCATTGGTGCATCGTGCCGACCCTCCGTTGTGTACATGTATCACACAGGTATAGGGCCGGCATGATATATCATCTCTTCCTCTATACCAAACCCATATTTCTGCGAGTAAACCGGGTGGATTTTTGTCATCATTTCTATAACTCACTTCCTCGTAAATTGGTGGAATCTCACAACCCTTTCTCCCAGAGATGTCTTATGGGAAGGTGTCTCTAACTCTAAGATCCTAAACCATTATTATAATTTCTACCATTATTTGCTGAGATATTGGTAAGCTTCCAAAGAAGGCAGAGGATTAGAAAAGGTTTTAACCCAACTTAAATCATTATGCGGTCCAGGCTTCTGAAGACCATCTTAAAAGGGCCTTAATCTAATACTTCCTGGTCCCTCTGTGTGTCTGGCTGCACATAATTATATGAAAGCGCCCGACACGTTCACCCATCCATTTCCATGTAGGTTTCTCGCCATGAATATGACCTTAGCTGTCAAAATGGCATGAAAGAACTATTTTTTTATTCATGATTTTCTCCCTAAAGGGTTAGACCACAGAGGTCTGTGTATGTACACAGGCTGCTGGCAGTCCACTGCCGCCACTGGAGGCACCACTTACATGTGTATAGGAACACACACACCTATACAATCACCTGTCTTTACTAAAGCCACTCCTCACTCCATGTGGAGCAGTGCTGGGCAAAGTCTGCACACAATAGGTACCCTAACTGAGGACCTAACCACCCTATAAGGAAGTTAGCACACGAGTGCCTAACTCAGTTCCTCACTGGAATTACACTGGATAATGCTTGATCTGTGCAGCTTGCCTGATTTATCTGGCTGTGCTACATAGAGAGCTGGATGTCGATAATTGGATATTGATCACAGTTTTGTGTTACTAGGAGTAGGGGTATAACTGTGTGTGACCACCACCAGTGGATTTATTTGACAACATGGCTGATCTGAGCATAGAAAACAACCCTCGTTATCAAAAACAGGGTGTACCTGTAAGTATGTCTGTTATCTATAGACTATCCACACTGCCACAATGATAGATACAGGTGCTCTTTACCACTGATAATTTGCCCACTGCACACTTAGAAACAGTCTGAAAGCAGCGGCTTAGTTTTTGTACCCAACGGGGTAGGAATGAAGGGAGTGGGCATGAAACATTATGCACTGACTGACGTTATAGACTTTGCCCCTCCTGGAGTACAATCTCCAAAATAAAATAGAGGGTAACGATAGATAGTTTAAACTTTTTATATTTCCTTCTTACAACCATGCTAAATACGCCTGTAAATGATAACGAAATAGCACACAGGTACACATTACATAGATAAAACTTGCCATTCATATTCAATTATTCCTACCCCTATCAGTAGTGATACAACCATTTAATCTAAGGGCATATTGCCTACAGTCACCATATCAGACTCCACATGGTATTAATCTCAGCTGTGTAGGTATAGACATAGAAAGGGTCTGTTGGGACAGATCAGGACTGGCTGGATTAGGGATTAAATACTCGGTACTAAGCTCTGCCTAACCCTCCCACGGCTGGACGGTGTATTGATCCATGGTGTCCATTGTTCATCATGATGTATGAAAACGGTCCTGGCGAGTAACTCGCCAGTGATGCATTCATGCATCAGGTCCACCCCTGGCACTGATAAATCCTGGAAGAGGCAGCACTATGCATCGATGCAGTGCTGGTGAGTCGACTAACAAATATTCCAACGGTGCATCATTACAATAGAGGAAATTGAACCTGGAGGCATCATGTGGCCCTTTGAGGGACTAGAGATCTAGGTTAAATGAAGATAATCCCTACAGCAGAGTAGGATTCCCCCAGGCAGTCCCTACCTGGGGAACTCTATTCACTAGAACCATTAACTCCTTCCCTACACTCACCTCTGTTGTTTAGATAGGTGCTTATTATAGGAACCCTGTTAGGTTATAATCAAACAACATTCTCCATATGTGGCTGGCAATTGTTTATGCAATGATATTTCATTTGCTTGGCAATATTATGAGAAGGAAGCATACATAAAATGTTTTACAGCAGAGGTGTTTTGTGTCTAATCATCAAATTAGGGCTACCAGCGTTAGCTATAAGATATATGATTTTTTTTTTTACATTTTGGTAATCGTGGGATAACGGTAACAGAAACCTAGAGAGAGCGACAAAGAGAGACAGAGATAGAGCGATATGCAGGGGGACAGAGAAAAGGACAGAGAGAGATGTAAGAGAAAGATATAAGAGAGACAGACAGAGATCTCTTCCCAGAAAAAAAACAGGAGAGATAAGAAATGGAACAGTAATCATAAGTTGTATACATATGTAGACCCCCTTCCCCTGTTAACAAAATAACGAGAAAGATACTTGAAAACGGGCCCCACTTGAATCTGATCCAAGTAATGCCAACATAATAGTGCTCCATGCACCTGAGCCATGATGGATGCTAATTCACATGAATATACTTGTACACATTCAACTGTAATTGTTGTCCATGTAGGCCTATGAACGCATCACGGTATATTTCAATTCATATTTCAATGAAAGATATGACTACTGCTATAGGCCCACAGCCTATTTCAATTCATGAAGCCACAATAGATATGACTTCTGCTATAGGCACACAGCCCATTTCAATTCATCAAGCCATGATAGATCTGGCTTGTGCTATGGGCACACAGCTCATTTCAATCCATGAAGCCATGATAAATATGGCTTCTGCTATGGGCACACAGCCCATTTCAATTCATGAAGCCATGATAGATCTGGCTTCTGCTATAGGCACACAGCCCATTTCAATTCATGAAGCCATGATAGATCTGGCTTCTGCTATAGGCACACAACCCATTTCAATTCATGAAGCCATGATAGATCTGGCTTCTGCTATAGGCACACAACCCATTTCAATTCATGAAGCCATGATAGATCTGGCTTCTGCTATAGGCACACAACCCATTTCAATTCATGAAGCCACAATAGATATTGCTTCTGCTATAGGCACGCAGTCCATGTCAATCCATGAAGCCATGATAGATATGGCTTCTGCTATAGGCACACAACCCATTTTGGTTAATGAAGCCACAATAGATATTGCTTCTGCTATAGGCACGCAGTCCATGTCAATCCATGAAGCCATGATAGATATGGCTTTTGCCATAAGCACACAGCTCATTTCAATCCATGAAGCCATGATAGATATGGCTTTTGCCATAAGCACACAGCTCATTTCAATCCATGAAGCCATGATAGATATGGCTTTTGCCATAAGCACACAGCTCATTTCAATCCATGAAGCCATGATAAATATGGCTTCTGCTATGGAGTATGGGCACACAGCTCATTTCAATCCATGAAGCCATGATAGATGTGACTTCCATAGAAGCCATAGTCACTATTGAAGAATGAAGCTGTTTTGTAGCCAGGCAGCAACAGCTTCTAGTTATGAAGACACTTTAGACCGGGTATATATTCACGTAACCTGGTTAACCCATAGTTTATCTGCTTTAAACCATGGTCCAGGTTTGTCACACCTAGTGTATAGGGGAGACATTTCTGTACACCAGGTTATGTGATATATTCAGAGTGAGATTATTTTGTTCTAAGGTGTGACCATGGTTTAATGTTAATTCAACCTGGAGTTTAAATATGATACTGCCCCCTGGTGTATTCCCCTGTCCCTAGCTAAGACTTAACGTTTCATGTAATTTTCTGGTTTCACTCTAGGTGACATACAGCAAGTATGCTTGTGCAAACCTTTGGTGCTTGCTGTGCCAATTTACTGAACACTTGTAGCTTTATGTGGCCTAACCACTTACAAAGTACTCTCATATACCTCATGATTCCTTCAACCAAGTTGAAGAGTTCTGGTGATTGAGGCATATTATGTAAAGTCTGTCAAGCATCATGGCCTATCGTTCATATTATGGTATACATGCTTGTCATTATAAATTAGTTCAGCTCTATGTATTCTTTTATATGTGTATATAGTCCAACATTAAACTTTGGGGAGCAAGGGAAACTTTACCAGCACCTCCTTGTAAGTTAAACCTGACAGTTTATTTAAAGGGGAAGAAATACATTCCTATAATTTTAAAGATGATGCCTGATCGAACCACTATGACAAAGATCCATACTTGATTTATTGGAGATGTTAAATGATAAGTGCTCTGGCAGGAGGGGTGTCGTATACACGTAAGCAACACCATATGTATCCATATGACATATGGATACATATGGTGTTCCCTTGTAGAAAATGGGTTGTTTTACCCTGTGACCATTTTATAGATTTAGCCTGCAAAATATGAGAATGGCTGTCTGAATAGGTTTCCTAGATAAATGAATGAAATACATGCGCGAATTCTTTCCAATATATTGATGGGCAAATCAAGTACATGTACTCAGCGATAAACCAACTGTAGTTCATGATTCCCACCCCAGATGGTGTTAGAGCAGCTACCTCTCCAGTATCGCCCCCTAGTGCCATGTATGTAAACTAGTTGGAGTTTAACCACAGACTATATCTATATGTTCCATCCTTTAAGACGAGGAAAACATCATGAGAACGGGATATTTTCTCAGCTTCTGTTTACCTGCCAAGGCAGTATTTATGCATATTATAGGAGACACGTTAGGAAAAACCCTTTATATTGATGTGTTATGAGCATGATCGTTATTAGATTCTATTGGTTATGGGTTAAACACCCAGTGTGACCATACCTCTTTTCCAAGTTCACCTATTGTACTCCATTGTAGCCACAACAACATTTCAAGCCTTACCATTCATGGGCCATTTCACAACATAAACAGAACAGCAATAATATTATCATTAAACCTTTTACAGCCCTGGTTCACACTGCACTGCTTGCAGCTGGGTGGTTAGAGTTTGCTACCCTATTTTACACTTTATCCCTCCTCGTGCATGCCCCTTTGTCAGGGTGATGCACCAATGCAACACTGGTGAGTTGCTCACTAGCTCTGCATTGGTGCATCATTACAATTCTTTGGAAGAGGGCACATCAAACCCATGAAAATGACGTGTGGATGTGGCCCTGAAGAGCCTCCTGGTCTGCAATTATTTATAATAAAGGCAAATAACACACATTACAATTCACTAGAGCAGTGTGTGACCCTTATTAAAGGGTTAAACATAAATATAACAGGAAGGTGGAGCACCGTGGAAATAGTTGTAGTGTGCTACACGTATACATTCACCATTTAGACAAAGGCCTGTGAATATACCATTACCCAGATCTTCAGATCACTATCACATTCTCACTATGGACGGAAAATTAATTGCAAACGTCACTATGGTAGGTAGATGCATCGTGGTCATTGTGGCGATGGTGATTTTCTTCCCCAATATATTTAAGTAGGTGGTGAGGAAGATAGAAACGAAACGTGCTATGTTGATATGTTCAATCCTACATGGCTACTAATAGTTGGAAAGTGTCGTTAGGTGTGAGTGTGAACTACAAATTTGTAGCAAGTACTAGAGCTGTTCTCATTGGGTGTAAATTGTTATTGACACTAGGTTCAATACAGAGTAGGTAAGCATTTTCTCTCGTTTGGAGATCAGCCCACAATCATTTATACCAAGGGAGGTGAGCTAAGAGAAAAGCGATAGTGTTTTTTTTTTTGGTGCTGAATCAAAGAGAACGAAAACATTTTCATGTATAAAACCCCTCAGCCCTGTTGGAGAAAACTAGGGAATCTCTAACGTGGCTATACTTATGGGTGCATCCTTAATGCAATACTATGTAAGAATCTGTTGGTCTACAACACTTCATAATGTCTTTATTCATTACGTCTTGTTATTTCAGGACGTGGTGAAGATGAACCAGTTGCAGAACCTGCTTCATGACGCTCTAGTAGCTACAGACCACGTACAGAGTTGTGCTATCCTCAGACGGCGTGATGCCTCCCTCAGAGCCAGCTCTGTAGGATTTAATGTGAGTACTGTATAAAGGCCATATCTCAACACTTTCTTTTATCTATTCCCTTTTCCCCTTTTTTCTTTGTTTTTCTCCCATTTATTCTATCTTGAATACGGTTGATTTCCTTTGGACTCGGGGAAAGAAAGAAAAAAAGACACTATCAGCATATTTTTTGTGATATTACCCTGATTAAAATGGTAATCTTTTTCTCTGTCATTTTATCATTTTTTAAAGTGGATTCCCCTATAGTCCACTGTTTGCCTGATGGAGCTTTAATGACTAGGGCCACTTAAACTATCAGACATATTCAGTATATAGTAAATATTTCTGAGTTTCCACCCGAACTCTGCCAGGGTGTCATCAGAGAAGAAATCAGTAACTGAAATGAATTACAGTGGAATGTACTCTTTATGGGTTAGAAATTGATTCTACAATAAAGATATCCAATCCAATTTCCTTGGTAATTATCAAATCGTCCTTTTCACTAATCATAATGATTTTTCTGCCACAAATCTTAAATATAATATTTTCCTACATTGCAGCTATACCCAGACCAGGTACAGATGTTGTTAGATGCCTTTAAAAACCCGCCCCAGACACGGGAGGAGGGAATCTACTTCGCCGACAAACAATACAAATGTGTGCGGGCAGACAAAAACTCTATATATGCCAAATACGTACGTATCAACAGTAAATTTAGACTTAATATTTTCTAAGGAATTATAATATACACTCTTCTTTTCAGTTGTTTATTTGCAACAGTCATATATAATACATATTATCATAATCTGTAAGGCTTCCTTTCATCGCAATGATTGGAAAAATGATTCGTGCTTTCCACAGAGTTGATGAGCAGATAGATTATTAGCTATATGATCAGATCTCTGAAACAAAGGAGACATTAGCTAGTATATTGAATATTGAACACATACGATTATAATCTCTCCAGGAGTTTGGATATTTAACTCCCGGTAGTTGGCTTATAAGACTTCTATAATGTGTTCTTTGTGAAAATCTGGCTCGAAGATTTGAATATAGGACCAGAAACATGTTGTTCAATGGCACTTGAATTCTGAAATTTGTCTTTCATCCTTCTAGGGGCGGAGAGGACTGGTGCTTGTAAGGACAGCGACCCTATTACTGGTAGCCACATACGGCGACAACATGTACCCCAGTGTATGCGTAGAGGCTGTAGAAAAATTAGGTAAGTCTTCTACACTTTCCAGACTGAATGTGTTGAAATTTCAGTAAATACATTGGACCTTGGTGAGCAATTCACCACCACTGCACGCATGCATCATGCAGAGAGAGAGAGAGAGAGAGAGAGAGAGAGAGAGAGAGAGAGAGAGAGAGAGAGAGAGAGATGCTCCAACAGAATAAAAAGTCCACTATATAGATTGGAGTGTACTGTAAATATGAAATACTCTATGAATAGTTCATCATTAGACTTGGATTTGTCCAAATTGTTTACATTGCCTTGTCCTTCCAGACATTGTTTATATAAAGTTGAGAATTGAGTGTTTCCCTTTATACTTTACCCTGTCACTAACATGACAGCAAGGCACAATATATGTCTACTAGCCTTATGTTTATAAGGTAATGGTGGATATTAACTTTGTCACCAGCTGTAGCCCATGTGAGGGACAACGTCCATCAAATCTCTTTTGAAGCATTCTAGACTGGTAGAAAGGGATATCGCAGGGCTGTGATTTCTCCTACTTCTGTGGGATTTCCCACAATGTCATTTGGGGGGGGGGGGTGGATGGGGGGTCCCCTATGTGACATGTCGATTTTAAGAAATGGTCATGTCACATGTCACTTGGATCCCCATGTCCCATGTCACCTGTAAGAACCTACCATGTCCCATGTCGATTTTAAGAAAGCACCTATGTCATGTCACTAATTTTTTGCCTCATGTCACTAAGGCCCATGTCACATGTCGATTTTAAGAAATGACCATGGCACCATGTCGAATTTAGTGGTCCACACCCATTCATTTCTCCTTTTTCTGTGTGAGTTCACACACTGTGATTTCTCCTTCGTCTGTGGGATTTCACACTTTTCCCCCAAACGCTTACCCTTGCGATTTCCTTAGACCCATTGAGAAAACGTTAGAGCATGTTCGATATTTTGAGGGTGATCCTCGACCAAATCATAAATGAGTAATCATCATCTAGTCTGGTCTCGTTTCATACTTGCTGGCCAAAATAATGGGACAGGACCATTATATAAACCCGACATTGTGACATGGCCATTTCTTTAAACTGATATGTGACATGGCCATAGTGACATGAGGAAAAATAAATAAATGACTTGACGTGGGGGATTTTTTTAAGTTCAACACGGCAAGTTATTCAAATTGACATGGGACATGGGGATTTAAGTGACATGTGACATGAGCCTTTCTTAAAATCGGCATGTGACATAGGAGCCCTCTTTAGGGCCTCAACACAAAATCATATCCCTGAAATCAATGCTTGGGTGCATGGATGGTCCTTTCTCTTTGCCTGGTCAAAATCATATCCACATTGCCAGTAGTCTCAGTGGCAGGGGACTTGATGGGGTGTGTTTTTGAGTTGAACATCTAGGTGGCAGCAGCTGTCGTTGGTGCACGGACGTTGGTGCACCAGACTATGGCTACTGACTGTTTGTGGCTGTTTGTACACGTCATGGCGTCTCTAGTCCCAATTGTCGTCTGCCCCTGTCAACTTGAGGCTGGTGTAAAAAAAAGACATAAATACATAATACCTGGATTAAGGCCATGCTATGATAACAACTTATAGCTCATATGTAGCCAAATCAGTCTATACTCCCTTAACATATATCTAGGGTGATCATTTATTAACAAGGGGGCGTAGATTTAAGGAGGAGAGGGGGGGGGCATACTTGTTTGTTTTTTTGGTTGTTTTTTTTTATACGGAAAGTATATGAGACACAGTCAAGGCTTGATTTATGGCATTTCAGTACTTTTCTATAGTGGAAAATCCTTGCCTATGAGGCGCACCCCCAGCTTTTGCTGACCCTATCAGCCTTAGGGGTCTATCCATGCGTACAAGCGGTGTATTTTTGTGCCTGGATTAAGGCCTTGTTATGAGTAGACTGCTATGGTATTAACCTACACCTGATGTGTAGCGAAGCCAACCCATATGTATACCCGGGGGGGCACTTCAATTTTTTTAGGATACGGGTGTGTGGCTGAACCCCCGACTACCCTTACCCTTGCTAGGGCACTTGTTCGCGGGTTTTTTCTTCCAAACCCTACCCTTGCTAGGGAACTTTGTACATAATAGTCTTAGATTTTGCTCAAAATATCTTAAAATGAACTTGTTTGGGAGAAAATTGTATTTTGTTCATGCTATTTTCATGAAAACTTGGAAAATATTCATGAAAATTTCTATATTTTCTGCATGAATTGGGGTATTTTGCCGAAGGTTGACCCTTGCTAGGGACATTTTGCTCAAAAGTAGACCCTTGCTAGGGACATTTGTGGCTGAAACAGGAGGCTTGCTAGGGACTTTTCCTTGAAAAAGTACCCTTGCCAGCCGCACATATGTGTATACATTACATAAAGAGTGCCCCCCCTGGGTATGTATACATTTGTACTCGCTTTAATGGCATACATGAAGCCACGTTTATTCACCTATCTATAATGCCATATGTCCTTGATTGGTTATACAATTACATCTGGAATAAATGGGCTGCCCATCTCTCTTTTCTCTTTTATGTGTTCTTTGCCCATATGTGAGGCATTGCCATACGTTTGATTTATTAAACCGATATTGAATGAAGTTTTCTCCCCAACATTGCTCACTCACTCACTCACTCACTCACTCACTATAGCATAGATAATGATCTTTCCCATTGCAGTCTAGGTAATATCTAATACAGTTTCTCAAAAATTGCGGATTGGTGGTGATTTTGATTTTTTTCAAAGGCATAGATAATTCTGTAATTCATTGTCAGATTTTGTAGGTGTTGCAGAAACCAATATTCGTGATTAATATGGGCGTCTTATCAGGAGGTCACATCATGGGCGTGACCTCCACTTTCAGTATCCTCGGCCTTTTAACCCTTTAAGGGCCGCTGATGCATCAATGCATTATGCCCATTGGTCGTTATGATGCTGGCGAGACTGCTCGCCAGCACTTAATTGGTGCATCATGACTACCAGTGGCCATGATGCACTCCTGTTTCAGCGGCCCTTAAAGGGTTAAAGGTCGCATGATGCCTCCAGGTTTATGTTCCTTGCTCGTCATGATGCACTAATGCAGTGCTGGTGAGTCTACTCACCAGCATTGCATTGGTGCATCATGACGACCATCAGGGCTGTATCAACCCAATAGGGTCGATGTGATGCATGAATGCAGTCCTTGCATGAATGCAGTCCTGGCGAGTTACTCACCAGGGCTGCATTCATGCAGCATGCCGACCAATGAACATTACTGCATTAAGCCACTAGACACCTTAAATGGTTAGATTCCGACACTTGAGGTGTCTGCTTCATTTAGTGTAGGCACTGGCTATTGTCGGTGTGATTTATGATTATGAACTCTCTGTATCGTCCTATCGTCCACTGATAACAGAGGTACTGGTGTATGTGGTTTAATATCAGTAGTCTAGGCCTCCTGCTACCATGGGATGAAAGCAGATAGTGTGGTATAACCATATATGGAAGTGGCTCACAAACAGGGATGGAAGTCTTCAGGGATTTCCCTGATTTCAGGGATTTTTAAGGTTACCAGGCCCTATACATTCATGTAAAATCTCAGGTTTTTGGGCCGATATTGTCCCATTTCAGGGATTTTCATGCCGTGTGACTTTCATCCCTGAACAAACGCACTCAGGCACTTACAAATCCAAAATCTACCATTGGCGCTTATACAAGACAAGCACTTATCATATTTGAAATACAATTTTTAAGTGCTAAATATCTCTTTCAATGCCCCTTGTTCCCCAATTAACACCGCTTATTTGAGTCCCCGGCACTAATATGAGCCAAAACGATATCTAAGGGAGTGGTCATTATCTATCAACAGGGGAGGGTGGTGAGTTTGAGGGGGGGGGGCGTAAAATTTGCAGACCCCTCCTGAGGGGGGCGTAAAGATTTGGGCTATCTTGAGGGGGCTTAAAAAATTTACCCTCTTTTTAGCAAAAAAAAACCTGTGTGCTACTATAGAGCCTCCGGCGCAAGGGGGTGCAAAAAATTTTGGCTGCTGTCAAGGGGGAACACAAAAATTGTTCGCGCATCCACACAAGAAAAATCCACCATAACCCGCCCCCTGTTGATTTAATTATAATGACCACTCCCTAAACCTAGGCCCTACATGTTAATTAGATTGCGTCCTACAAAAAAGTACTGCATGTACATGTACTATCAAATATCCTCACTTGTCCATCTCCAAACATACCCTACATACATGTACATGGACCTACCTGGATATCCATGTTATTAAAATATTTACACAGGGGATGAGCTATGAGCGCTTACTATTTAGAGTAAACTACACAAATATAATCAGTGGCCGCTGTCCGTCAGCCTTGCCTACATCTCATCTGACCTGGTTGTGCACTGGGGTATGCCCACTATATGATATTAACACAATCGGAGTGATGATCCCATTCCCAGGGGACAGATCCACACCGGGACATCCACATCACATGTATCAGAACAATGTATAAGGTATAGGCAAGGACCGTCTAATATCCACGCTCCTTGGTATAGGGATGAGGGTAGTTGTAATTTTTAGGTATGGAGGGGGGGGGGGGAGCATGGATGTATTGGGGGAAGGTTACTTCATGGTCCTAGATGTTTAGGGTTCTAGACCCATACCCAGGGGTCCACCATTTTGAATTTTGCTGGTTCTTCTAAAAGTGGTAAAACAAATTGATAAGGCATGGTATGATAATAACCATTTCCAGGGATGAGCTGGTTCCTTATCAGTGAATCCTGCCAGAAACCAGCTCCAGTCCTGCTTACGACCAATGCATATAATAGTTGACGTTCCTCCATCCACTGAATAAAAAAAACTAATGCGATAACATCCTGCATTTTTTTTGGTGTTTTTTTTTGTATTTTCTGACATCCTCATTTTTATTACATGCGTATTGACCAGTTCCGTGTTTATGGACCCAGGAGCATCCTTCCTAAATCTAGCCAATGGCTCATGCAGCATAGCGAGAACTCAATGATCTTATCGAGGGTATTTAGCTGCGAAAGTTAACGCTTCAAATATAAGCCCCAAATATACCTGTTTCCAACATACCATAAGATAGGGCTAATACAAAAACGCCTATAATCCTGGAAGAGGCTTAGACGAGAATCCCAGGGCCAAAAATAGACCTGATAATCCCACGTTTACACTCCATTGACTAATGAGAAAAGAGCATGTATACAAGTGTTGGCATACATCTATGGATGAATTCGGGCTAAGGACCCAGTTTAGCTGCAGTAATAGAAGAAAAACATGACATACCAATCTTGGCTCCAGTTCCTTGGTTTTAGTAGGACGCACAGTCAAAGTAGAAAATATTGTGTCAAAATTAAATGCAATATATGATTAGAAAGCTGGTAAGATTTGTACCATAAATATATAACTTTCAAATTGATACATGGAATATTCAATCTTTTATAGCTTGTTTCCCAGAAATTTCTTAAAGGTCACTTTACTGAGAAATCCACAAAAAGTATCTAGTGATATATATCTCAAGAAGCACAAGCATTTATGAGATGGCATTGAACAAGTCTAAAGTAACCATAGCCATGAACTTAATTTGTATGTTCATTTTCTAATATCAATGACTATAATTGAACAAAACGACACTTCTAATGGAAAATATGTGCCTTCGTCCACTCAACTCTGTCTGCAATGAACAACAACTGCAGTAGTTGAACTCAATGATCCGCATAATTGCCCAGTCAACCTATCAACCGACCTGTATACCATTGGGCAGTGCTGGTGTTCAGCAAAGAGAAATATCTATGAAACAGTACCAAGATGATGCAGAGTTTGTCTGGGTTGTTTATCAATATTTCTAAAGAGTGACTATACATTAGGCATACTTTCGGTTATTTCCATTTTCATAGACAAAGTAATGACTATGCAAAATCCATACCATGTTCCATTTAAGTCAGTTTGATCAGAAAACGGTGTATATGTATTCTTATAGAGATGTAGAACAGTTGGAGGAGTGTGTCATCTTATAAATGAATTTCTCTTTGATGGGGCAGGTCCAGTCGTGATGGATTACTAAAGCCTAGCTTTGCCAAAACCAGCTAGGTCTGTCCGCCATATTGTATGTTATTTAGCAGCTAAAGCATTTCTCATTACAGGAATTCGGGTCCTTTATTGTGTGTGTGTAGAATACTAGGTAGGAAGTTAGTTCAACACATAATGTATCAATATATATGAGCTTTAGCAGCGTATCTTTTAGACATTCCTTCACATAGCTGTATTAAATACTAACTATGAATGCTGTTTTGTATGTGATATCCTAAGGATGGGAGGATAGTACCATTCTATACGCTTCATTCAAACCCTCCTCTAATTTCTTTAGTTGGTAGACCTCTTATCAGGTCAGAGTATCAGCTTCCCCCAAATTAGAGGTTGCCGTCAGTCAATTTTGAACGTTGGTGAAGGAATCGATTGAAGAGCCACCTGGTGAGCTCTGCGGGCGCTACTTAAAGTTTTAGCCAGAGTAGTGCTTGTGACATAGTTTGTATTCTCTGTATTGCTGTTGCTGAATCCAAGGACGGCATTTCGTGATAATCAGAGGATTTTCCTAGGGCATGTTAAGAGCTGGTTTTATTGTCTATTGAAGTGCAGCCTTTTATTCATCACAACCAGTCTAAAGCATAGCCGTTTTAGAAAAATAGAAACGCAGGAATTCTGTCCTCTGTACTCCCCCTAGCTTTTATCATTATTTTACAGCTGGTACTGCAAGTATTTAGAGCTTGAAGTCAGATAAGAGGAAACCTCTCTCTAAAGTAGTTCATATCCGGGGCTAAGATCATGCTGAAGCCATAACTTGCTTTTATGATATTGAGATTTATTGACGGCAATTGATTTGGCCCAGTTAACCTATATGTCGTCTATGGATATGTACATGGCTACGTAAGGCATAGTATATTGGATACAATCACAAAGTAAAAACGGTAAAAGATATAAAAAGGAGAAAGAAATGGCACTGGTGCGTTGCCTCTCTGTTGGTAGGTATATGGCGCCAATGACTAATTGTATGTGACAAGAATACTCAAAAACATGTGCCTTTGTAATTACAAATGCAAAATCCACGGGCCTGGCGGTGTTGGGAATAAAACGAAGGAGACCTTTTTAAATAGTGAAAAGAAAATCAAGGAAGATATATGAGCCTCTCGGTATGGATAAGAACCCTTGACCTAAAACAAAGAGATTAACCAACCCTTCACTAGACTTAAGGACTCTATGTACCTAGAACACTAAGCACACCCTACATTGTAGAATGTACAGGATATGTTGGTACTTGTCTTTCCCTTCCTCTTTTAGCACCCTGTTGTGAACTTCATTGCATCTGGCCCGCTTGGCATCAACTCCTTTTGTGTTAACGAAGAAGAGCATGATTAGAATATGAATTTACCTCTGAAGATAGCAATATATTTCCTGATCCCCATTTGAATGTCGATAGTTTCCTGGAGGAAAAGAAAACACAAAAAGAAAACAGGAATTCCCACAATTTCCATATATGGTACATGGTAAAAACTGAAAATCCACATAGCTTATAGGGTAACTCAGGAGCAATATGTATTTAATTCAGGAGAATATCAGATCCATCATGCTTCCAAAAGAAATTTCAGGTGACAATAAGACCTCCATTTATAAATTTATCTAAACATCTGTGGATAATTTATATCCCGTGCTCTATATATACATTATAATGGGATTGAGGGCACAGAGAACCACAGAAAATTTATAACCGAGGCCCTGTGGAATAAGCTTGAGTAGATTTAAGCAGAGACACGTTGGTAAACATTCCACTTGTTTCTGTGCACTCATGCAAAATGTGCCAAGTTGTAGCTGGATGGAGGGACATGGCCTGAGTGTTCTGAATATCAAGGCTCAATCAGTGTGAACAAGTCTCTGAACCTTTAACCCTTTTTAGTGTTATATACAGGAATGAAAGTCTTCATGGTTTCCCTCATTTTATTTAGAAAGTTTTGGTCAAAGACCTACTCATGGAAGTCTGTAGGGAGCTCCTCATTTCAAGGGTTTCTCGCCAGGGATCTTTGGGTTCAAAGGAGTCATACATTCCTGTTTAAAACTTATATCTATAGGGTTCTAGGTAGTGGGTTATTGCATTATGCCCCTTCACCTTGCATGGATGCAGCACTGACATGTAACTCTGCATTCTGCATTCATGCATCAAGCCAGCTCTTTGGGATTGATACACTTATAAATCTTGGGCATGATGCAGTGCCACAGTGCCATTGAGTTACTTATAACCAGGGCTGCATTGTTTCGTCATTATTACAAATGGTCTAGAAGGAGCCTAGGCTCTATTTATAGTGGCTGTCCCACGAACTTACGAAGTCAATTTGCCGATATATTGAGATGATACTCATTCAATGATGCCCTCAGGTCGTCCTGATGCCTGAATGCAGCCCTGGCGAGTTACTCGAGATCGCAGGCTTCATGACGACCAAAGAACAAGATTGTGGTGTCAGAATCAAGCACAATGCAACCCTAGTCAGTTACTCGCCGAGGCTGCATTCATGCCCCACTGAACAGGACTCGAGTTGGGAACGTTCACAACTTGGGCAAGGAGAACGTGATTATTTCCCGAAAATGTAGACATGCCAGAACATCTTATACTCGAAAAAAAAAGTCCAGTTCCTGGGAATGTCCCAAGTCTTTCCTGGGAATATCCTGAGTCTTTCCCAAGAAATTTCCAAGCCATTCTCGAGATCTAGACTAGAGAACTTTCTCAAATATAAGATGTTTTGGCGTATCTACATTTTCAGGAGATAATCAAGTTTTCAATTCTTGTTGTATTCACAAGTGGGGACTCGAGAAATTCCTGAGTAATTCTCATGGGGCCTTATGACGACCAAAGGACATTGAACCACTAATTTTCCTTAAAGATCTAACGGAGAGTCTCAAATTACATGAGGGCCCAAGTCCTAACATATCCTTACTATGGAGGTGTGCATACTGGAGGTTGGATTTGGTGGACCCTGGCTTGGTTCACCCCAATGACTCCAGCTGGCTCACGATGTCACAGAACGCCTGGGTAGCTTCTAACACACCTTAATTCCGAAACACTCTGTGTGCATCATTCCATTTCCAGTAGCAAAGTGTGTGTTTGGGGGTGGGGGTGAGCTGTCATATTCTTACAGGGATGGAACTTTTTAGGAAACCCTTATGTAGTCTAGCAGAAGAGCAAAGATTTTTAGCCTAACCCGGAATTCTCCGATAAACTTTTTTTCTCTGCTGAGTGTTCATCCTTGGAGTCTGGGTGAGTATTTCCAGCATGATGGTGAAATTTAGATATTCAATATGGCCACCAAAATCCCCCATGAATGAAAGTGCACATCTCAGCTTCTAATCATCTTAGAGATATGCACTTTTCTAGATTTTTCATCTCAAATACAGAATGTACCACCATAGACCGCTCCGTGTACATGTATCACAGTACAGAAGGTACTAGGGTAACTGGCAGTTACCCCATCCAACTTGGCAGATCCTATAATATAGCATAGAGAACTAAAAGGAGAGAATACATAGTATTTCTACTGATTTGGTAATGCTAAGTTGTTTAGATGTGGTGTATAAAATTCATGTACAATCATCTAAACTAATAACTGTAGCCTGACATTGTCTAGAACAGTAGTATAGAGAGGTTTAAGATTTGTCAGTACTAGGGTAACTTGGTTTGTTTACAATAATAAGTACTAGGGTAACATCATTAGGAGTTACCCTAGTACCAAACTCTTAGTTTTGCCTGATTTTTATGTAATCCAAGTAATGTAGTAACTCCCTGTCTTATCTCCATAAGTATCCATGTCCTAGCTAAGATTCTGTAATATCATTATGAAGTAGAATAGTGAATTAGTGACATAGAATGAGGAAACTTTATCACACTTGTTTGTATATATGACCATTATAGTTGAATGGGGTAACTGCCTGTTACCCTAGTATCTTCTGCACAGTGATGTATTAAGGTCCGTGGTAGCATTGAAAGAAGAAATTTATGCACCATCTCAGATTCTTCTAAGAATTCTCTCTCGTTCCTATATAGGAGAAGAATAGAAGAATGCCTCATTATGACAGTACAGAAGGTACTCAATTTCCTTTCTTCTGAAGGTGTGAATAATATACGGCTCAGGACGGTGCATTATGCTCCGTTGGTATATCATATCTTTTTTTAATTTTTTTTTTGCTACTAAATATAGAAGAGATAATAGTGGACAGCTGTGCGTGCCTAGGTGCCTTGGTGCTAAATTACCAGTCATCTACTCTATTGGACTGATTAAATCGCGGTAGCTACCTACCATATAATAGCACTAACATTACCACTCTCCCCACTCCTGTGCATTGGAGCATATCCAGTGTACTATTGGTACTCATACATGGGCCATTTTTTTCACCACCCTGACAGATATTCCCTTCAAATCCTATATCACCTGGGGTTTCTATATGATGCCATAGGTTATCACAATCATTTTTGCCAATGAGATAGGTCTCTGGCATTGTTTTAGCATACATGTACTTGCTTTTGAGAAGGATTTACCCAAAACTGAGCTACAAAATATGGTAGGCAGAGAAAGTCAGATTTCTTTAAATTGATCAGAAACTTGTGCTTGCGCCCTCTTTTTGCAATATCCATGCGGAAATATATATCAATAGCTTTCACTTTATATAAAAAGTGTGGTACCCTTGTGGCTTTGCAAGTGTTTGTAGAAAATGTTTGCCTACATGTAACCACCCTGTGACATCCCACTTGGCATAAAAACGTGTGTTGTTTTTTTTTACGTTAAAAACGTTTTTATTGGTTTCCCTATTGGTTATTTGGTTAAAAATTGGTTAAAAAACGTTTAAAAACGTTCTTTGCCAAGTGGGATAGCTATTGCTCCACTGCCCTGGCCTACCACCCCACTGCAGGAGGGGGTCCATATGAGTGCCTCCTATGGGGCTTTGGGTCCAATACATGGCACATTCTCAGGGTCCACAATCTTAAATAATTTCAGTTCTAGTCAGATGGTTTTTATGATCCCTGTAACGTTTTGCATCAGCCCAAATAGGTTTCCATATATTTTGAAAAGAGATGTGGTAATGCTAATAGCAGTAGCGAGGTCAGAGAATGCATATATACACACAACATATCTAGAATTGCAAAAACAAGGTACATGTATATATTCACATTCAGGCAGCACAAATCTCTTTCTGACAATGTACAAACAATCATGGTGTAGGAAAAAAGATAAAACTCATTATCCATCCTAGTGCATCCTGGGTGTGGCCATGGATTTCTTTTTTTGGGGAAATGGACTTTCTATTCTTAGACTATAAATGATATATAGGTAATAGTCGGTATTCCAAGTCAGGCCCAATCAAGGTAGAATGACAAATGATACCTATCCAATCTCATTAGAAAATAACAGGGATAAGCAGACACTTGAACCAAGCTGGCGGCATGTCATGTATACATGTGTACTGAAACTATAATTTACAAGATAAAGTACCTCCTTCTCCAGCTTTACCCTTTAAGGTTCGCCGTGCATCATGGCCATTGGTCGTCATGATGCACCAATGAGGTACTGGCGAGTCTGCTCCTCAGCACTTCATTGGAGCATCATGACGACCCTCCGGGTGTATCAATCCCAAAGGTTTGGCATGATGCATGAATGCATGCAACCATGCATCATGGTGAGTGAGCAATTGGTTTGATGCCTTAATCTCTTTTTAGCAGCCCTCAAAGGGTTAACCCATCCATCACCAGGTATAGTTAGTGACACCTGTCTAGGTAACAGTAACTTACAATATCAATGGACATGGTTAACACTTTAAGGACTGCATAATGTCTCCAGGACTTATATCTTCTTGGTCATCAAAATGCACCATTACAGTGCTGGTGAGTCTACATAGTACTTTATTGGTGCATTCCTTTAGAGCAGTATGATGCATGAATGTAACTATGGTGAATGACTCACCAGGGCTACATCCATATACATCATGATGGCCAATGCGCAATGATGGCCATTGGCCACGATTCATTCACAAATACTAAATGGTTAAAAAAAACTTACATGTACACCAGTATTTACAAATTGCTGAGTTCCAGATGTCTGAAATCGGTAGTCATGTTCACCATTTTCCTAAACTATATGAGGGGCCCTTAATGCTAGTATTTAATCATGTAGCTCACCTATATGTATGCTGCAGGCGGTGTACATGCTTTTATGTACACCAGGGGTCTGTTACTCAGAAGTTCCTAAAATATTTAGGTACCTGCACCATCTGTTCTGTGATCTTAGGGGATCTGTTTTACTCTCAGGTGATCTTCCAGTGATACTCTTTGGTGATCTTACTGGACTGATGAGCGCAAGATTGGTGTTCTTAGGTGATCTTACAGGGCTGATGAGAGCAAGATTGGTGCTCTTAGGTGATCTTACAGGGCTGGTGAGAGCAAGATTGGTGATATTAGGTGATCTTACAGGGCTGATGAGAGCAAGATTGGTGTCCTTAGGTGATCTTACAGGGCTGGTGAGAGCAAGATTGGTGATATTAGGTGATCTTACAGGGCTGATCAGACTATGAGTACCCAGATTCTTGGTCCCATTCATGATCCCACTCAATTCTTGATCTTATCTGTATTCTCATCTTGTTTTACATTGTGTAGGATTATGTTTACCTGGGAGCACCAAGCAAGCCCCCCCCCCAGAGTTCCTATATTCATTTTGCGTGCATGATCAGGGTTTGAGTAACAAACCCCTGTGCTATATCCGTAGTGACACACACGTGTACCTGAAATTAAGTGCCCATAGAACAAATAGTCATGACACAGTTGGAGAACAGTGTATAAAATGGGTTGATCATACAGTACAGGAAATGTATGGTTGTTCTCCTATGCCACTTCAATAATTGTCTAATGTGGGGAGTACGGTTTGGAAGATGTATGGAGTCCAGCCTTTGCCCCCCTCCCTCTCACTATTGTCCAACGCCTCTGAAAAGTGATATATGAAAAGAGTCTGATGGCATATATACCCATTGCCTCTCGGAGTTTGCTACATGTCATTATTCTCTGCAGATGGATAATTGAATATCACAATTTATGGGACAATTACTAGATGAATTATTGATAGGGCGACATAGCTAAATGTATGTAGATAGAGAAAGGAGTGTCAGGGTGTTATATATATATATATATATATATATATATATATATATATATATATATATATATATATATATATATATATATATATACGTGTATAGGTGCGACCCTTGGGACCTTCCTCGGGTGGAATTGATGAGTGAGGTCCAATACAGCTTTGTGAATTACTACGTATTGGTATAAGCATGGGGGTACAAGGTGCTAAAATAAATGACATACACTAGATCTCTATCTAAAATAAACCGCTGTCTATTATGTACTTTAAGCAATAAAGATAGAGTGGTGTTGCAATTTATAAAGCGCTTTATGTGCCTATACATGGGTAAAAAGTGACGCTTGTGACAGAGGGGTTTTAATGGTTGTGATGCAGGGGTTTTAGAAAATGATGGACATTGACAATTTCAAAGGTTCCCAGTACATTGGTATATACATAAAAAGTGACAGAGTGACACTCTATCCTTCCCAAAAAGTGACGATGTGACATCCTAAAAATTGTGAGCACCCATGTACAGGCACTTTAATACTAGGGTGCCTATGCGAGCCACCACGGTATCTGAATTGACTTCCAAAGGTAGACTACATGTGGTGTGTACGAGTGTGTTAATGGGTATAATAGTGCTACCCAATATCTACCTTTTGTGCTTTGACACTAGCTTCATACATAAACCATGGATAGGTTATACACCTTCAGCATACTGTCACAGAGGGCACATTACTATACCATTACATCATAGGCGGTGTCCATGGGAAAGGTGCATTTTAGCCACACCACTCATGTCCACCATATTGGAAACCCTGATCTATGACTATGCCTCTCATGTTAGTCTGTCTGGCTTGTCAGCCTTACATAGGGCTCTCCTGATGATTTCACATTAAGTTTATATCATGCACAGGAGATCAACACACAATATTTTCAGAATGAGAATACTTTCAGAATAAGTCCAAAATAGGTTTTAAATCATCAAACAAGATACAAATGTGCATTTACTTGAGTTAGTTACCCTTTCACTATGGGGTGCCAATCTCTATAATAAAAATAGCAATGAAGGTTGTAATTAGTGTTGTAATTAGCAGGGGTGGGTGCACAGTACTAGAGCCTGTGTAAAGGCAATGTGTTAATTCATACTAGAAATGATATTTTTGATCATTAGCTTGTTCAACAGTATTTTCTGACACTTGTAACCATAAGGCATAATGGGAATGACATGTATGAAACTGGTTACATCACACACTGTAGCAACATAGATATTACATGAATGAAAGTATAGATATTGCTAAATAATCCTATCATAACTTTAAATCAAAATGTTCTATCAAATAGCTTCATAGAAAGAAACCATATTCCATCTTGTCAATCCTGAATGCACTGTGCCTGGTTTCTGACCACATTGAACATTTTAGGGCATGGGTATTTCTGTATACAAACTTCAGTGTTTAAAGTTTCTCATGATTTATTTATACTTCATGTTTGCCTTTACACTATAGTAAATATATGCGGCAGTGGTAAATAGGTTAGTCGGCGCTCTGCTGAAAGCTCTACACAATAAATCCGTCTGCAATCACACATGTAGAATCATGAAGGTAGCCCCCCCCCCACTTCCATAAAACATGTGGTCTGAGCCCTAAAAATATAATTGTTGGTCTCAGGTAACAAACTTTAAAAAAAGTTAGGGTCTGGGGCATAGTCTTTGTCTTGCCATTCACTTTTCTTTTTGCCAAAATCCTCCTTTTTTGTCACAAATCATAACAATTTTAATGAAATCCCCCCAAAAATAAAGGGTTTATCCCTTTAATCCTTTAAGGGTTACTTGACTAATGCATATTGGTTGGCAAGTGCTGGCGAGCAGACTCCACCACCCCACTTACTATAACCTCTGCTATAGAGTTACCAGCAGAATAGAGGATATTTGATGTTCATTCATGAATGTATATTGGCCTGACTCATTGTAGGGTGATGTGAGTAAGAGGCAGATTCTAGGATTTCTCAGGGTGTGTGGGTGTGTGGGTGGAAAAGGTGGGGTTTTAAGATGATTCACGTAGCATAAAGATGAAAAATGCAAAAACAACCTCTGGATACATAATATGGTTAGTAGGCTGGCATAACAAATGTATGACGCTATATGTTCATATGAAAATGCTAGGCATAGACCAGAATTAACCGGAATTGTGCTGCCATATTCCACGATGGCCTGCAATATCATTAGAATTTGTTGTTTTCTCTCATTTTTAGATCCTATGGTCCTTGTAATACATGTAAATACAAATGCCACTCAGCAAAGTATATCTTATCCTCAAACGATGGGCCTGGAGCGTAACGTATAAAGCCAAATAGCTTGACTTCATTGGGAATAAAAAGCTAACTTTATCACTCAGATACTTTACATTTTATTATAGATATACATGGCTGAGCACAACTTTCATTTGCAATGAGAATGCAGACCAAATGAAAGGTAGAATAACTATAGATATTGGAACACAACCAATATCAGTTGGTATGGGCGTCCAGTTTATTATCAGCCATTGATACTCTTATCAGCTCTCAGTAGGGACTTACTGGCACTATACCTGTGGCACTAAGCCATCCCCAACCCACACCAGCAGGCATTATCTCCACTATACATATCACTGGGTCTAACAGCTAGTAATCCCCATACTGACCTGATACTGTCTCTGTGCACTTGCAAAGATTATACCTTACCCATAGTAGTTTCTACTCTTTCCCAGGGGTATTTCAGAATTAGAGGATATCAATTTCCAATAAATAAAGTAAAATCACTGGTTTTACATTAAAGCTGCCCTGGATCCTGCTGGGCAATGCCCATGGCCATGAACTTTATTTTTAGGGGATGCGCACTTCTTTAGCAGTGAAATTGTGATTTTCACTCCTTTTTATCAATACTAGTCACCACAAGAAAGTAGACAGTACACCTATTAGTCACCAAAAGAAAGGATGAAGGTGACAAAGATGTTTTAGCCACAAGGCAAATTTGTAGTTTCCCCACTAAAGGTGAAATTAAGTGTCTGTACAGGGCCCAATTATATGTAAAATATCCCCAGATTAGAGACTGGGCACATCAAGACTATAGTCCTAGCCCCAGGGTGAGGAGTGCTCTCCTTAAGGCAAGTCTGGCCTGTAGATAGCAACACAAAAGTAAGTTTATTCTAGCTCTAAGTTACCTGCACATAAATGAATCTAAGGTCAGCTTACCTTACCATAGGCAAACCTGCTTCAATTCTAGGCCAAGCTGGTGGTGACTGGCTATAAACATCTTTCAATACAATATCCTCTCATCTTTTCTTTTCTTTTTTTTTCCAATCTCAAACAGAGATGGATTTGGATGCAAAGCCAGACTGCCATGGATGTTTTCACACTTGATACATGGTCTACTTACGGCGATGAGTGAGAGTATGTTAAGAGAGTGTTCATTACTCAAGGAAAGGGGGGGGGGGTGGATTTCGATAGAAGTGGGCAAAACCTTGAAATTGTTCTGACTCACCACACCTTCTTTGAGCGTTGTTAACGTTCTTGCCTTTCCTTTGAAGTAAGGCGATGGAATTATTCTGAATTTGATAAGGGGCGAATCATTTAATGCTATCGGGGGGGGGGGGTCTGGATTTTTGTGGGCTGGCAACCCCCCCCCCCCCAATCCCCACCAATATGGTAAAAGGTTATCAAGACCCACCTCCCAGCAAAGACTGATTTCTGCCACGCCCTTTATCCAATAAGCCCCCACCCCATCACCTAGCAATAAATGACTCGGCCCTAAAAAGAAACACTCTGGAAGATGCTCCGACTGTAAGAGGAGTGTATAGCCACACAGACATCACTTGTCACTATATCTGGCAATGTGTATTTTAGATTATATATGTGGTATATCTGCTGCTAAAGTTAACAGCAAGATGAGCCTCTGAAATGGTCAGAAACAAATGACCCACCTTCCCATATATTCTTCTATTTTGCTCATCAATAGTATCTCTCTAGCATGGTAGTCCTTATAGTTGTGATGACCTAAGTAAGGTTGATTAATGCCTCAGTGGGTGAAGGCACGGCCCAAATATGAGCAAATACAATTCTACCTGTCAGGTCTTTTGGTTTATGAAGCTTTATGATTTGATCATGTGCCTGCTATTGGATGTATTCCAGGCACCAGTTGGGTTTGCCCACTAAGCCAATAGATGCCATCACAGAGCTCTACGTAGGTCCCTACACTCGACCTCTGTGATGCCATGTATTAAAAGGCTAAGCCACCGTTCCTACATATGTGTTGCTTTAATAATAGCATATTTCAGCTGCTTATAGACCCTGATGCACAGCTGAATTTATGTATATAACATTAAAACATTTGTAAAGATTAATCGAAGAACAAAAACACACAAGTAATTACAGATATAAAACCTGGCCAGACTCCGTATAGTATTCAACAAAAACCAACATGACCATGACCTGGCTCTATGTCTTGTCAATTTGTTATGAGATCAGAGGTTGTTATTAACCCTCTAAGGGTGCTGTTAAACACAATACACTCATGTACTATGCCCCTTGATTGACATGAATGCACCACTTAGAGTGCCTCACCAGTGCTGCATTCATGCTTTATGCTTGGCAAAATGTTGACAAAATGCTCGCTATATTGGGCGAGGAATTAGTGTTAGTTTATTCACCATGACGACAGATTAAAACGCAGCTTAAGGTCAGGACTCCATCCCTGCAACCTTCTAACACTAAGGTATGGCTACACTCCTGGGGGTCGGCATGATGCACCAATAAAGTGCTGGTGAGCAGAATGTCCAGCTCCTGGTGCATCATGCAGAGCAAGAGGCATGATGCACTCTCTGCACTCCCGAATAAGTGGTCCTTAAAGGGTAATTCTTAGCAAAGCTGTCCAAGTGACAGATGCCTACACCGACTTAGCGGGATTAATTATCAGCCATTATAAAATGGCAGACAGTGCTCTGCTGCACGATAAAAGTGACCTTGGGTGCATTATAGGAGTGTAGTGCACACCTGAGCAAGGTCACCATAGTTGTAAACAAGGCAAGGGCCATTAACTGGTCTATATACCTTCATTGGGTACTTAAGTGATTTGAATGAAATATATGTTTTATAAGGACAATAGACAACTCCTTCTTCACATCTCGACTGCCTGCTGTCCTATAATGCACTCAGATGCATTTGTGCATTATAGGGCAACAGACAGTCTTGATGTGAAGAAGATCGTTGTCTATTCTCTAAATGAAATGGTCCCAACTTTTTACTGTGGTCCGCTCAGGGCAGATTGTACCCATCTGATAACTGTTATCAGTGATGACCACTGGTAACCGTGCACCTTCAGTAATGGCGCGCACCCATAAGACAATCCGCTACCTCGGCATACATGTAGATCCCACACAGGGATAGAGGACGGCCAAGGGCATGGGGCCTTTTGGCGGACATGTCCACGTGGCACCCCCTGCACATGACAGGGGGTTCAGGGCTTTCAAATACATGTATAAGGAATGAAGAGGGTACGAGTCAACGGTGAAGTTGTTGGGGTATAGAAGACGTGGGGTCTGCTAAGGATAGGGGGTGATAAATCAATTGACAGTGACCGTCTGGATGTTGTTATAAAATGTTGCCTTTATTGGGAATGCTTGGGAAGTGTAGTTGAGATTGAGATAAATATCGTTTCTTTTGATATTCATGCGTTCACAGTACATAAATTTTATTCTATGAGAGATTCGTTTATAAATCAATGACCACTTTTCACCTTGTGTACAGGGAAACCAAAAATAGAAAGCTGAGAAAGTGTATACAGGGGGGAAATGTTTAGTCATCAACTATATGCGTCATATTGTATCAGCATATGGATAAGACAGACATAAAAACCACAAAGTATACATGTAAAATTGTGTATGCTTGACTTGGCACGGAATGAGTTATCAATAATCCTATTCATCCTTCATGCTGTCACAAAGCGTTTTGGATGTACTTGGAGGAAGAATAAAGGTCTCGTTCCCTTTCCCTGTTCTACACTGTAAAACTAAGACCACAATAAGCTGTTTATTTACACTCCTGTATGGGGTTTGAGTAAACACATTGATGAATTGCTGGAAGCAATGTCTACATATCATGAGAGCTGGGGTGACAATACCATTTTCCTCTTCTTTCTTATTTTCTTGGAATTCTTTCCTTCTTTCTTCATTTCTTTTTTTCCCTTCCATTATATTTCTTTTATGAATTTTTTTTTTGCTTATATCTATATATGATATCACATAGCAGGTGTTCCTCTCAGGTTTATTATTAAGTAAGCCCAGAGAATTTGATATGAAATTTTACCTTAGAGTAAATTATTCAATATAGACATTGGATTCTGTCCTGCACTGTGAAAAATAACTGTTGAATGTACCAGGGATCCTCATGAAACCGAACAGTGAACCACCGTAATCATATTGCAGTGTACCAGTTTACAAGAAACCTCAGGTGACAATACAGTGGTACAAGGATTTTTTGTGAAAATAACGATGGATCTCTGCACTGTCAGACCGCGACGAGGGTTTTACAGTAGAGTACTTCTATTTCTGGAATACAGTGGTAGCTGCTGTCAGTACAAATCCAATGACCTGATGTGGGTCCTGGTGTATGGACTACAGCGGTCTGTATAGCCCATTTACAATTGGGGCTGAGAGTGTAGCAACTTTGGGACAAGGATTCTGTCATTATTTTGATGACATTTTTTTTTTGTACAGTGTGGATGACGGTGTATTGCCTGCATCAGCAGTCACCCATCTATTTACCTGTTCAAGATGGTTCCAGTGAGTCTGTACCAGATGTCAGTAGACCACTCTAGTGGCCCCTTGGCCAGGCTCTGCAAACAGCATTCTGCAATTGAACTTTTATAGATGTGAGATGGGAGAGTGTCAAGAACATCCAGGGACTTATTCTTAATACATTCTAGGATGACAAATTGCTCTATTTAACAACTACGTTATGTGCTTATGTGATCTTAGGGTGCAGGTCTATACCTACATCATGGTATAAAGAGCTTCCACATAGGACTAGCTTTTACTGTCAATAATACCCAGTTACCTACACCATAGTGTAACAATAATATCCACACACTTATCTCATAATACCAGTCATCTGCCTTCATAGCACGACCAGCCTGAGGCTTCCAAACAGCAGGGTCTTAATTGAAGGATAAACCAAGCATTCCAATAAAAAGCATTGCTCATGCATGTAATCTATAATGAAGATGTAGGATAGTTTAGTATAGCTGTAGCCTCTACCAGTGCAGACTTCCATAAAGGTTAAATTTGGCCAACCTAGGTTATTTTCACCTTATATATATAGCCTACATGTAGAAGACAAGCCCTAAGGCTTCCTAACCCTTCTCCTAGTCCACCTCCATCCTCTAAAGTTCACACAATGTGCCTCCAGCAGTTCCTCCTCCTACATATACACAGGTATTTCCTCCAGTCCATTATTTGACTTGACATTGTTAGTTCTGGAAGTGGAGATCTTGTTCCTGGGGCCAGGTGGGTGTATGAAAGAGAAAGATGTACAGCAAAAAGACTCTGTGGTTCCTTTACTATATTTAGGGCCACATGGTATTCTAATACACTATGGCATTTGGTCAGTATGATGAATGAATGCATCACTGATATGGAACTTGCCAGTGCTGCATTCATGTATCATGCTGAACCTTTGGAGCTTATAAACTCCCAGGGGTTGATATGATGCCTCAATATGTCTCACCTGCACTGCAGCATAACAGCCAAGGAACATGAACCTGGAGGCATCACGTAGCCCTTAATACAATAACCCTTTAAAGGCTGCTGATGCAGGAGTGCATCATGCCCACTGGTCAGCATGATGCACTAATGAAGTGCTGGTGAGACTGCTCGCCAGCACTTCATCGGAACATCATGCAGATCCTCCAGGAGTTTATGTATCAACCCCATAGGGGTGGCATGATGGTCCAATGAAGTGCTGGCGAGCAGTCCCGCTAGCACTTCATAAGTGCATCATGACGAGCAATGGGCATGATGCATTAATACATCAGCGGCCCTTAAAGTGTTCATGGTTTATAGTGATCTGCCTATAGAAAACATGGTAACAGATGGTTGGAAGTGTCTCCAGTCCTTGTATTACCAGGTCCAGCAATGTTGGGGATTAACCACCCCAAACTTCTGCTAAACATTGTGTCACTCATCTAGGGTAAGTCGCCCCTGACTCGACCACTAGGCATGTTAGTATACCTTATGTTGACCAGCCTAGACTAAATTCTCTCAGGTAACATAGTCACTAATCGGTTGTACCTTGTTAACTACAATATGCTGACATTCCACATGCCCCAATCATTACTCATAAATTGTGAAAATAACCTATAATAGATGGGTGGTCGAGTTAAGGTATGCCAACATGCCTAGTGGTTGAGTCAGGGGCGACTTGTACAGTGTGGATGACGGTGTATTGCCTGCATCAGCAGTCACCCATCTATTTACCTGTTCAAGATGGTTCCAGTGAGTCTGTACCAGATGTCAGTAGACCACTCTAGTGGCCCCTTGGCCAGGCTCTGCAAACAGCATTCTGCAATTGAACTTTTATAGATGTGAGATGGGAGAGTGTCAAGAACATCCAGGGACTTATTCTTAATACATTCTAGGATGACAAATTGCTCTATTTAACAACTACGTTATGTGCTTATGTGATCTTAGGGTGCAGGTCTATACCTACATCATGGTATAAAGAGCTTCCACATAGGACTAGCTTTTACTGTCAATAATACCCAGTTACCTACACCATAGTGTAACAATAATATCCACACACTTATCTCATAATACCAGTCATCTGCCTTCATAGCACGACCAGCCTGAGGCTTCCAAACAGCAGGGTCTTAATTGAAGGATAAACCAAGCATTCCAATAAAAAGCATTGCTCATGCATGTAATCTATAATGAAGATGTAGGATAGTTTAGTATAGCTGTAGCCTCTACCAGTGCAGACTTCCATAAAGGTTAAATTTGGCCAACCTAGGTTATTTTCACCTTATATATATAGCCTACATGTAGAAGACAAGCCCTAAGGCTTCCTAACCCTTCTCCTAGTCCACCTCCATCCTCTAAAGTTCACACAATGTGCCTCCAGCAGTTCCTCCTCCTACATATACACAGGTATTTCCTCCAGTCCATTATTTGACTTGACATTGTTAGTTCTGGAAGTGGAGATCTTGTTCCTGGGGCCAGGTGGGTGTATGAAAGAGAAAGATGTACAGCAAAAAGACTCTGTGGTTCCTTTACTATATTTAGGGCCACATGGTATTCTAATACACTATGGCATTTGGTCAGTATGATGAATGAATGCATCACTGATATGGAACTTGCCAGTGCTGCATTCATGTATCATGCTGAACCTTTGGAGCTTATAAACTCCCAGGGGTTGATATGATGCCTCAATATGTCTCACCTGCACTGCAGCATAACAGCCAAGGAACATGAACCTGGAGGCATCACGTAGCCCTTAATACAATAACCCTTTAAAGGCTGCTGATGCAGGAGTGCATCATGCCCACTGGTCAGCATGATGCACTAATGAAGTGCTGGTGAGACTGCTCGCCAGCACTTCATCGGAACATCATGCAGATCCTCCAGGAGTTTATGTATCAACCCCATAGGGGTGGCATGATGGTCCAATGAAGTGCTGGCGAGCAGTCCCGCTAGCACTTCATAAGTGCATCATGACGAGCAATGGGCATGATGCATTAATACATCAGCGGCCCTTAAAGTGTTCATGGTTTATAGTGATCTGCCTATAGAAAACATGGAAACAGATGGTTGGAAGTGTCTCCAGTCCTTGTATTACCAGGTCCAGCAATGTTGGGGATTAACCACCCCAAACTTCTGCTAAACATTGTGTCACTCATCTAGGGTAAGTCGCCCCTGACTCGACCACTAGGCATGTTAGTATACCTTATGTTGACCAGCCTAGACTAAATTCTCTCAGGTAACATAGTCACTAATCGGTTGTACCTTGTTAACTACAATATGCTGACATTCCACATGCCCCAATCATTACTCATAAATTGTGAAAATAACCTATAATAGATGGGTGGTCGAGTTAAGGTATGCCAACATGCCTAGTGGTTGAGTCAGGGGCGACTTACCCTACTTCTCTACCTGTAATCTGTCTGCACACTTTAATCCTACAGTTTTTAAGAATAGCATGCTATCTTTTTCCCCATTCCGGCGATTTTAGAGAACCATCTTCCTGGGCTAATCTTGTGATTCGTCCAGATCCCAAGAGATCTCATTTTATCACTTATACTTATACTTTATCACCTTTACTTATATGTTGGGGGATGGGGGTCTTTTGAGGGGCTCAGTGTATTATTTCTTTTTTGCATGTAAGTTTAAGATAAAACTGAAGGGTAGATGGTAGCTTAATACTATAATTTAGTTTGGCCGGTTGCCCTTCTACAAGAGACTATAATTTTACAGCATGACCCCCACATACATTTACATGAATGGGATATAAAAGTCTGAAATTAATAGATTTGTCCTACTCACATGTGTTTTCTTTACAGTTTAGTATTCTTAGGAGGTGTTTATCAAACTCGTTTCATAGAGATCAGTCTTACCTGCTGCAGGCTCCTTACATACACATGGGGACATGTATATACAGCTCACAAAGATTTGTCCTATACAGATGTTTCCATTCTTATTCTCCCTGCAGTTGAACATTATTCTGGTTTTGAGAGGTTGGGCTTGCACACGACAACAAAGCTAGTCTACCAGTGTATATCATATGTAGTATACATCGGCACCTTAGTGCAACAAGGTTGTATCTGTATATGTCAAGTTTTGCAGGAGAGGCAAAAGAAGCATTGCAATTACTATACCACACAGATGACACAACCCTTTTGCATTGGGGCCTGTAGATCCAGATATTAAAAAGGTTTTAAAACAGAAGAAACTCAATTTTGCCAAAATGTCAGTTACAACCTTGTTGCACTAAGGCGATGACACCATCATGATCTTTGGTAAACCCTTGTATTGTCTGCTTCTACAAAGTCATCGTGTTAAACTCATTGAATCCTTTTTTTTTTATTTTGCAGCGGACTATTTCAAGGAAAAGGGAAAATGATCAACTCTGGAGGAGTCTAAAGTTCAAAGTGTCTTGTTGTCATGGAAACCGCCATCATTCAGTCATCAAGATGGATGCAGAGTTTTAGAACACTCATTGTCATTGGTCAATATCTCACTGGACTATTGGGTATTCATTAGTTAATTGGGATGTTATAGGTATATATCCCTCGGTGAGCGGGCATACTCCATTACTGAGGACTATAACTTTTCTTATAATGTTTCAATAATTCAATTAGCCGCCGGTGTTTATGCATTTAATGCAGCCTGCTGTCATCCTTCAAAGATAATGTTTAGTTGGGAAAAAAAAATCATACAATTGTATAATAGGCCTACACATGACGGAATCAAAACAGTTTTATCTATTTATGTTCAAAAATCAGTATCTGTCTTATTTATCATTGAGCACCCGAAGGCCTCTTATTATTACCAAATAAACTTGTTGTTCCGTCCTTCTTTTGTGTGAATATTGTATGACTGAATATATGGTTTCACCATTCTAATTTTATTATACATACGTTTCTTAGAATTCTCTATGTGGATACTGCCTTTAGTGTGATACTGACGATTAATATTCCTCAGACATAACTGGGGACGTCTACAAATGGCGTCACGCGGCAGGGGAGGGGGTACATACCGTCTATACATTTATAATGAAACGCATAACGGAAAGGGATGGGGTTTAGAAAATAGGTAAAAAAAAAAAAAAATAGCATGATGACATTTGTGGACAGCCCCATGTACATATATTACCCTCCCCTGTGTATAGGGTATGTGCTATTTCTGTGAAATGGATGTTCTGCAGCAAATAAAGATCAATTCATGTCAGAATTCATACTTCTTAGGTTATTGAAACAGTTTGATGGAAGTCTGCATGTGAATATTGTATAAATGCAAATCGTATTACTACAAAAGCTTATTCAATAAATAGTCTTCCACATAATTAATCTGTGCCTTATCCTATATCATTATAGTACATGTACATAGTGCCGACGTACGATGTTTTGAAAAGAAAATACCTCCAAACCATGCCCCAAAGCCTACGTGAACATACCGTTACTCAGCCACAATTTATGTAATGTGAAGACCTTTATAGAATATATTCCTTTTTTTTAGGTCTAGTTAAGGATAGAAAAGCCCTACACTAAAAAGCCAAAATGAGCCAACCTTGAGTTGAGTTTATTATATATTTCTTTTTGGTATAAGGAAATTCACATAAAAAGATCGCGATTCAACTATATGCCAAAATGAAATAATTACACATATCAAAGTTCAGATCAATAGAGATGAATAAGCCTCAAAAGCCAAACCCCTATTTGAACCAAAAGCCTAGTGATCCGGGTTTAAACCTCCAATAGAAGCTAACCCCTTATTTTGCAAAAATGCTATGGACCAAATTGGGCTTCAAATTCCAAAGTCTAGTTGGCTTCTGAGAGATTTTACATGCATTTTGCGATAAGGCTTATACACGTATAAGGTACCTCAGATTCCCATACCCAGAAACTTTGTAGTCCACATTGGAAATAATAAATCGAATGTTGGTATTGTATTTCTGTACAACATCGAAAAAAGGCCTTAGGCAACACAAGCTGTCAGCACTACCGCTGACGGGGGCTTATTGTCCTCGGAATTATATTTCTTTTACTATCGGAGTATGGAAGGCATCATTATATACCTATATGCTTAGTGCTCTCCTGCAGGGCATTTCACGGCAATGATTCAATAAAAACGGACGTCTGTCTTTACAACATGGACATCCTTCTTTGCAAGGATGGATGTCCGTATTTGCGCTTTGGGGTCTGTATTTGAACAGCACCTGCCCCCTACCTCCTCCGTATTTAAAATACAGACCCTAAAACCCAAATACGGACATCCATATTTGCAAATACGAAAGTCCATGTTGCAAACATGGACGTTGGTATTTGTTAAATAAATGCGGTGAAACGACCTCCAGGAGGCTGTTTCAACGTGTTCATCAAACACGGACGTCCATCTCCGCAACACGGACGTCCGTCTTTGCAAAGATGGACGTCCATGTATCACATTTTATGTCCATGTTCGAAGACCTACTGCCCCCTACCCCCCCCCCCTGTGTTCCAACTATGTACCCTAAAACTGAAACACGGACGTCCGTCTTTGCAAAGACGGACCCGGGTTTGATTGATGAACGCTGTGAAACAGCATCAAGGTGTGACAAGTCTAGCAACTATAATGCGACAGCTTACATTCATTCGTGGCATTACAATATTTTCAATAACAAAAAGACATTTTATGTTATGTGCATATTTTATTGCTTTGTGATTTTTGTATACATACAAGGGGTCTGCCCATAATAATACAATGCTTTTAGTTTACATTATATTGTTTGTACCTTTAAAGGAATGACATATGTAATAGTGTTATATATGACAACAATCTTTTCTTTCTGTATATTATATACTCTGTAATAAGTATTGAACAATGAAGAACCACTAATGCATTGATGCATCATGCCCATTGGTTGTCATGATACATTGATGCAGATCTGGTGAGTTACTCACCAGGGCTGCATCTATACATCATGATTACCAATTGGGAGTATCTATATCATCCATAGTCAACTGATGCATGAATGCAGGTCTGGTGTGTTAACTCTATACAGCTGCATTCATGCATCACAATGACCAATGGCATGATGCATTAATACAAAATTGGTCCTTAAAGGGTTAACAATTCACTCACTCATAGTGAGAATTCAAATCACATGCACAAACATATGCGACATATTTTCATCCAGTATACTCTCTCGCTGAGAGTATTAGTCACCAAAATAGATTACCTTGATTCGCGAAACATGAAAAAATTATTCAGGAGTTAGGTTTACCTAAAATTCTGGGCAAAATGAGATGTACATTGTATGTATAATTGTAAAGTGTTACCTATGGTAGATCATTGTGGATCACATGGGTACTACGGTAGAGATAGGCATTGATACAAACAATATCATTGTACAGTATCATTTTCTATCATATAGTTTGAACTCTGATTTATGGTTTAAATTTCCAATTTAGCAGCTATTAGGAAAGAAATATGAATATGTGTAACCTATGAGCGTTCTGTCTTTGATTTTGAAATGAAACTCATATATTTGCATTTACAGTGATTGAAGCAGTCTAAATTTACATTAACCATATTCAACCCACTTGTATGCCGCGAAACTCCAAAAACTGGACCTCGCACCGGCTTCAAGGCACGACAGTGCAGAGACCGCTAATTCAAAGTATTGACACCTACCAGTGCTCCCCAGTGAGTCTACAAATACTGATTTCCCAACAACTTTTAAATTCCTCAATGTCCCCACTATCAACAACAAATTGCCATAGTGAGAGAAAGTCTCTAGGGTTAGGGCACAAGGCACCAATATACACATTTATGATAACTAAGGCTCTATACAAAAAGGTCAATGCTATACTTAAGCTAGGTGGACGTGTTCCAGATTAAGACACAAGGGCCTTGCTTCAGGGTAAACAATCAACATGGTCAATGGATCCAACAGTTACATATATCAACATTCAAGTTATCCAAGTACCCTTATATTCATATTATAATAGACAACCAACAAAAATTTCTCTTTTCTGACATTAACATTTTGAGATGTTCAATTCTCATGCTCTCCAACATCCTCACTCGTATAATTGGGTGATAACTCGTGAAATTAATGGATGGAAACGTGAAAGGCCACTTATATAGGCAAACAAAAAATAGAGGAAAACTCTTAAAAAATGCACCAGAGGAATTCAAACTGACCCATGACGCATACCCTCAACAGTGAAAATATAACTCTTTACAGAGAAATGTAAAGTCATGCCACGTGATTATTCTGCCAGATACAGTTCTTAGTAGACATGGTGAAATTTCTACTTTCTCAAATATCTAGGAGTTTTATTTTTTCAGTTTGGTACTGAGGCACAACTGGTGATAAGATGGACAGTCTATATTTGATCACTTGTTTTTTTTTCTCTTCTTTTATATAATTTAATAAAAGACAAAGGGTTATCCTATATTTTGAGATATAGATTTAAGGCAGGATTCAATCTGGCTGGATCCACTTTGGACATATAAGAGTCAGAATAATAATGACAACAGATATAAGCAGGAAGAGGTCGGACCCAACACAGGACTTGGGGTCCTACATGGGCGGACGGCAGCATGGGATACAGTAAACACACAGGGCTAGGGCCCAACATGCCTATATAGGTACACCCTCTATCAAACACGTTAAGTGTGGCATGTAGCTTGAACTGCTAATGCATCATACCCATTGGCCGCCATGATGCACCAATAAAGTGCTTGAATGCAGCCCTGGCAAGTAAATCGCCAGGACTGCATTCAAGCATCATGACGACCTATGGGCATGTTGCCTTAATGCATCAGCGACCCTTAAAGCGTTAATGCACTTTGTCCTTTGCTCATCATGAATGCATAATTGTAACCCTGGTTAGAGACGAGTACCTCACCAGTGCTGCATCCATGCATCATGTCAAGTCTCCAGGGTTGATGCACTCTTCAAGTTTCAATGAACAAGATTTTTGAGGAGTCATGCAGTGCTTAGAGAATCATCAAACACACCAGGGTCATAAAGCGGTTTCAAGCATTGTACCAAGTTGTCGAACATGACAGGCAGTAGGCTTACTGCAAGATGAAGACTGCCACATGTACTTGATCCTTATATAATATATTCAGTGACTAGGTCACATGCATGTCATACATTGTGTCATACATTCGATCTGCAGATAGGTGTAGACCAAGGGCTTCATTTTAGATTTATTGTCGCTGGTTATGGTGTGTCTGTAGTAGTCCTAATGTGCCCAAACCAGGTACCAGTTTAGGGGGTTCTGCTGGGTACCGGCTGATACCTCATATACCCCTTTGAAGCCAATTCCCCTTATACCACCCAGTTACTATGGCAACACCCTCTATTTACACAATAATACAACAGCCTTTCTTTCACTTTGTTCTTGGGAGACTTCAGATTTATCTTAGTAGGATGAAATGATTAGGTCTCAACAAAAGCAAAGAGGTTATATTTCCATTGACAATGTGTTTGGCGGCGGGAAACAACAATGACTTTGAATATGCAACTTCAAAAATAACCTCGGGAGTCAAGTTGGTTCCATAACACTGAAAGATGGGACTGAGCCTTACTTATTTGCTTCCTTTAAATTGGTTATCAAGTGACACATCTATATGGACATTATGTTCTGAAACACATAGAAATGCTTTTCACATTAAATGAACTGTACAAACCATAGACTTGATGGCTCTCATCCCGACTTCCAGTGTCTAAAATCCTCCATGACCGGTCTTTATGAGGGTATTAAAGGGTGAGTGTTCTCAAAGTTGCACACTCAAAAGCATAGAATATACCTAAGGCCTTCTGCTAATCCAATATGTCGGTTGACAGTAATTCCGCTGGCGATCACCAGTAACCGAGACGCTAACCACAAGGAGAAGAATTCGCTTTAGCGGAACACTACAACATGGAGATTATCCTATAAAACAATTTATGATCTCCAGAAAAAAAAGATGTTGGTCATCACTAGGCTTTATTCCGTCTCTGTGGGCTCCTCGCTCGGTTGGGGTACGCTGAAGGTTCTTGAGTCGGTCATCAAGGTGACCTTCTTGCGGATGGCGGGGGAAGGTACCAGGTTGATGTAGTGAGAGATGATTTCACGATCTGCGGGGCATGATTCTTTGAATGAGTCCGACTCGTATGCATGGCCTAAGTATGTCCAGAGGCTCGTCAGCTCTGTTGGGATCTCAAAGTCGCGGTAGGCCTGTGGAAGAGAAAAATCATATTTTTAATTGCTGAAGAGTTTATCTGTGGATACATAAAGTTAAACCACATCAATTAACATTAAACAAACGCTGTAAAAATTACCCGTATAATATAATAGCAGTGGTATAAAAGACAGGTCACTTACTGACTCAGTCAATGAGACAGAGTGACTTGCCAGTGGTGACTGTGCATGAATCTAGAACCATAGTGCATGAATTCATACACAGTTACAATCTGTACCGGTAAGTGTCATACCCTTAAATATGGCTACTGCTATAAAATTCTCCACAGGTCCATCCTCGCACATAAGCCGTGCCTCATTCAAATAGTACACGTACTGTAGTACATTATGCCACCTCTAAATGACCAGCATAGCTAAGGTAGAAATAGCACCTTGGTACGGAGAGGTCATGATGCGATCACTGCTGTGTTGGGCAAGCAGCATATAAATACCTGTCTAGCTGCTTTGGGCAAGCATTTTTTTAATACCTCTCCAGAAAGAATTGAATGTCTGATCAAACACAGAAACTATGCTAACTTTTAATTATTATTAGTGGAGGTAAAATCAACCACAGCGAGTTTACGTTATGCCAGAGGTCAAATGGCAGACTTCTCATGTATTCTACATGATTATCTAGACACAGGAATATATTTGGAGAATATCACCTCAGGGGCCAACCACTCGGTACTCCTCTGTGTGCCAAATAAAAACTAACTTATGTCAATCTGAATGTAAGGAATGGTAATGAGTGGCATGACAAAACTTAGCTCTTTAAATAGAGGCACTTGAACTCTTAACTCTTTGAAGGCCGCATCATGCCCCCAGGCTCATTCCTTGGTCGCAAGGTTCCAAATATTCATCGTTTTTTAGCTGGCTTAAAATTACCAGACTGAAATTGTTCCACTCTCGAATGAGTGTGTAAAAGGGATAAATGAAGAAGAATCCATCCATCCTTGAAAATCTAAACACGCCCGGTCATTTTCATCTCTAAATCTTTTGTCAAACATTAGTTTTAACTGACTTTTAACTGATATTTTCTCAAAATAACTTTTAAAGTGATCTTTAAGGAAACTGACACTTAACTGAAGAGAGGGGACTCTGTGGTCGTCAGAATGCACCAATACAGTGCTGGTCAATCAACTCACCAGCACTGCATTGGAGCATCATGCTGACTCTAAGGGAGTTTCCGACCCCACGCGTTTGGCATGATGTACAGGGTGTCAAGCAAGATTTGTCATGAAAAAATAGGAAAATAGGAATTTTTAAAGTAAAAAAAAATAGGAGTATATAGGGGGAAAACCTGAGAAATTTATAAGTTAAACAAGACTTACCTTGGTAAAAGGTGAAGTTTGACTTAAAGTTTATAAGGGTTGCTAGACTGCCGACGAAGAGAACAATGGAGACTTGTCATGCGAGACCATCCCATAATGCATCAGTATTTAAAGCTAGCTGGGTAACAAGGTAAATCCCCAAATAATGGGTCTTCTGGTAAACCAGAAGTCCATGCAGAGAACAACAGGGTGGGTGAAAACTTGATCAAATCGGATGGGACCGTTGTTCTCTTCGTCGGCAGTCTAGCAACCCTTATCAACTTTAAGTCAAACTTCACCTTTTACCAAGGTAAGTCTTGTTTAACTTATAAAGTTTATGTCTGGTTGCTATGCTGACAAAGTTCTCACAACGGTGATTTAAAAGCTGCCTTGTTACCCAGCTGGTAATGACAACATAGAAATGTGTAATTATCTTATTGTGTGCTGGTGGCCATGGAGAGCACTGTCGACTGGTACCTGCTGCCATGGTCCTTGTGGATGGACCTTTTGTAGAACTTAGCAAACGTCAATGCATTGGTCCATCTGCCCTGTTTCAGGATGTAATCCACAGGTAGTTTGCTGTAATTCACCTTAGATACTGAGGCTCCTCTAGTGGAGTGTGCCTTGAAGTATTTGGGAACACAAGCTTCCCATATGGCGTCTTTTATCCATCTGGATACAGAAGTACAGTCAATCTGTTTTTTAGTGGAACATAGTAACAACCAAAGTTGGTTTTTGCCACCTTCCCTGAAGGGTTCTGTCACTTTAAGATATCTCCTTAACTGTAGGGGCAAAGTGCTCTGTTTTCAAACTTCAGAGATGCCACTCACTGATCCCCAAAAGTTCGGAAATCCTCCTAATCTACTCAATTTACAATAGGAAATACCTACAGGAATGAAAATAAAAAATTAAGAATTCCTAAAAAATTAGGAAAAGTGGCATCTCTGAAACTTGTAGACATGAAACCTGTCTAAAGGTTTTCCTTCCTTGGTGTGTTTCAATTGTTTGTCTACCGGTACTATTACCTCATTGTCTGTGAATACTATTGAGGTGGTTTTAAAGGCCGCTGTTGTTTGTTTGTTTAATTTTACATCCGGGGGCCATCGTTGAACTCAGACATTCAAGGGTTCTCGGACATTAAGTCCTTTCTTTTCTTTTGGACAGGTATTTATATGCTGCTTGCCTGACACAGCAGTGACCGAATCTATGAATGACCAAATCTATGAGATGAATGACCGAATCTATGAGGAGGGTTGAGGGGAAAACTGCTACCTGGGCTATATTCCCCTACTCTTTTCGAAGGATAACAAATGTTCTTTTATTTGCCTGGTCCCATAGGCAGGGCCAGACAAATCACTTAGACGTGGTTCACTGAGGGGGAATCCCATGGCAAAAGACAAGCATGTAGACCTGGGCCCGCGCATATGAACACCAGTTGCCCACATGCTCGACTCAAGCCACAAGAATTCCCAGCTTTGTCGCCTTTTACAAATCTGGTATGTTCCCTGTCAGTATGGAAGGAGAATTCTCCTTGTGGACTCCCAATGAAGTTATTTTGCTCCTCCATGCCCTCACATGAAGGTCCCCACTCCACAGGGGGAGCCTTTTATGAATCTGGTGTGCCCACTGGTAGGATGGAAGGAGAATTCCTCCTTCATAGACTCCCAATGAAGTTATTCTGCTCCTCCTGGGGACCTTTATTTGAGGGCCACTGTTGTGGTCAGCGCCTTGACCAACGCCATCTTGGTCTTCTTCGTCACTACTGACAGTGTCTTTTTTGCGCTTTCCAACCACGTCTTTAACCACTGTTTTGACCGTTAAATGAATAGTTCCCTTCAACATAGACATCATCTGAGCCATTTACTCAGTAGACAGCAACACTGCCTGTGTGTGGTAGTGGTGGCAGTGGCTGTAGAGGTTCCCCCCTGGTCAGCGCTTTGGTCAGCGGTGCCGCCATTGCTGGCCATTGCACGTGTTGACCTTCTGGTCATGGCGACTGACTCGAACCGGCTCAAAAGCACTCGGTGGTTTTGGTCTTATGAAGCAGTTTAGCAAAGTCCGTTTGTGACAAAAGCAAGCCAACAGTAACTAGACTGTTGGGATCTAACCGACGGTCGTTTAAAGTTTGTAGATATTGTAGATTTCTGGAAGAAATCGATGCGAATAATCCTACACTTGGATTTGCGTGTAGCTGCTGCGGGAATCGCATGCTGAACTGATGCATCATGGGATGGTCTCGCGTGACTACATCTCCGTTGTGAGAACTTCGTTGGCAAAGCAACCAGACATAAACATAGGAATATGTATGTTCAACATGTTTGTACATATGTATGGCTCGAAAACATGACCTCTAACCTCTCCAATAATCAGCCCTGTTCTTAATACCATCACCTAAGTGCAACAAGGGTTGCAAGTGCATCTTGGTCAGCAAGGCAAAAGGCAGCTCCCTGAGGGTTCTTGGGTGGGGGGGGAAGACCCTGTGAAAGTGGTGAGGTACTACATGTCTCCAAGGATGGCAAGCAAAACACAGTGGTCAATGTATGGAAGTTTGGGGGCATGGCCCCAAGAAAATTTTGAGGGTGTAAACTTGAAAAGGAGAATTCTAATGCATTCTATTTGAACATATATAAATTCTAATGTACCGTAATCTCCCGCGTAGAAGACGCGTTGCGCGTATAGGACGCACCCCAAACTCAGCAGGACCATTTTCGTGTATAAGACGCACATTTTAATGCTGACATTTGTAAATTCAATACATTTCTATAGTAAAATTACCACTCGTATAAGACGCACCCCAACTTGAAGAAATCCTATAAGACGCACAAGGCATTTGTTTGGCGTAGAGGACGCGTCTTATACGCGGGAGTTTACGGTATGTACAATTTAAGACAGGAATTCAGTTTTTATGTTCAAGATTATTGAGGGATAGGTTATATGTCCTCCCTTCACAAACAAGAAAGCCTTGAAGAGCTCTTCCAGAATTATTCTATACTGATGTATCTATGAACACCATATAAAACTGAACATTCAGATTAAGCTTCTAGCATTTTGAAGTTTGGGGGGTTGGGGGATGGACCTTCGAGAAAATTTTGAAATCCAAGACTCAAAATGGTGCAGTCTGGGGCATTCTGGCACACCATATCAATTAGCATGTACTCTCCACCCCCCCCCCAAGAACATTGTGAAACTAATTTTTTGATACAATACATTTTGATTACATCCTTCGGCAAAAGTAAACCATTCTTTGTTGGGAAGTGTTGAGAAGTTGTATGCTGGGAATCTGGGGGGTATCCGCCAGAAAATTTTTGAAATTCTAGAAGCCTAGTGCATTCTGGTGCTTTCTGGGTTTAAATACCCTCCAGCACTCTGGGGTCAATTACCTGTGGCAGTCACACCCTGAATTTGTCATCTGACCAAGGCAGTACATGTTTTTTTTTTCTCTCTTTTTTTTTAAATCTCCAAAAATAGGAGTATAAGAGCAGTTTTACCAACAAAAAATAGAAACATAAGAGGAGTCCTAGCCAAAAAATAGGAGGAATTACCGGTAGTAAAAAATAGGAATATTGGCCCCAAAATAGGGAAAAATAAGAATCACCTGACAGCCTGGATGCACATAATTATGTAGCCATGACAAGTAGTCAAGTCTACTTTATTAAGGCACTCTGTAGCCCTTGGAGGGTTAGTAAAGGTAGAATGTGTCTGCTAGCGCCAAAAACACTCTTTTTATATGATTGAAAGAGCCGTGGTATCAGCTGAGTACATTATGGTCCACATGAGTTATATATCTAATATCAATGCACCATTTATTATTTTGCTCCATGTATTCACATTAGAATACAGTCAATGGCAAGAGTGAACCCCCATAATACGGGTACTTTACTTCTTGTTTATCAATAGCCAACGAGGCACCATGAAAGATGCATTAATGACTGAAAGTCATGTGCTCTGATCTTTGTTAATCATATGGAATGGGCCCACTACCATTCATATTATTTCAGATGATTTAGTATGTGTCATAATGTGATTTGCTGACCCAGTTCAAAGCGTGTCCAGCTGACTACCTGAGGGCGACAAGTCACGACTTTTTGGGATAATACTACCCTCCTCCACCTCTTCTACCTTTAGACCTTCGCCCTTTATGGAGCGCATGCTATATCAGTTTATCGTAGTTTCTGGTAAGCAATATGTATTAATGTAGCTTCAATATCAGCAGCTCATCATGCCAATTGGTTTAATTATGCACCAATGAAGTCTGCTCGCCAGCACTTCATTGGTGCTGGCGAGCATTAAACATTTAAAGGTTAAGGCCACTGAAACATCATGCCGACCCTATGGGTTTGATACTCTCCCAGAGGGTCTGCATGATGTTTCAGTGGCCTTAACCTTTAAATGTTTAAAGGAATAAGGTACTGATTGACCAGTGGGTAGGGATTTTGGCTGGTTATTTCTGGTGACTAGGAGAGCAGGTTTGTTCTAGTGCTTCTGCTGTATAGAATGTGCCAGAGACAGGTGGGTGGGTAGGGGGAGTGTTAACCGGGTCAGGTGAGGGGATGTATACAGTGGCAGGGGGTGGAGGCGGGGAGGAGGGGGGGGGGGGTGTCTCTAGTACATATTTGGCATTCCTAAACCTGATAGTCACAGACCTGCCCCCTCCTACCATTGAACCAGTCCACAGGTGAGGTAATGCTCTGGTGGTGCATGAGGCCATGGACATTTAAAGTGACATATTATATAGCATACAAGCACCAGGTGGAGGATAAGGTTAATACACAGAGATGCCACTCACTGGCTGACAAAAACCAGGAAAACTGGGCTTTGGCCACATTTTACCCAGGAATTTAACATAATTTAATACAGAAATCTCGGAATGAAAACCAGGAATTCCTGGTAAACCAGGAAAAGTGGCATCTCTGAATCCACAACCCTGGGGTTACTGTCTTTTGAATTACAAAGAACCCAACACAGGGAATGATATGGTACCATACACTACCATTTTACAAAGTGATATGCATACATGAATGTGCATGAATACACTTCTCTCTCAGAAAAATGTTATCAGTATGTCTATATTGTGTCTAATGGGGGATGCATGATAAATAAAGGGGTGCACGGGAAGGAATTTTTGGGTCTAGGATGTGCAAATAACCTTGTAAAAAGAGGCAAAATCTACATTTGACCTGTGTGCCAGTGATGAGAGCCAAGGAAAACATGTAGTTTGAACAATGATAGGACTTAATAGGCTAATGGCAGTAGTCTGAGACAGGGAGCATTGGTAGAGGTCCGAGACAGGGCTACGGCAGTAGTTAGGAATATGGGGGCAATAGTAGAGATCTGATACAGGGCTGTGACAGTAGTCAGGGATATGGGGCAATGATAGAGGTCTGAGAGATGGTTGTGACAGTAGTCAGGGATATAGGGCAATGGTAGAGGTCAGAGACAGGGTTGTGACAGTAGTCAGGGATATGGGGCAATGGTAGAGGTCTGAGAGATGGTTGTGACAGTAGTCAGGGATATAGGGCAATGGTAGAGGTCAGAGACAGGGTTGTGACAGTAGTCAGGGATATGGGGCAATGGTAGAGGTCTGAGAGATGGTTGTGACAGTAGTCAGGGATATAGGGCAATGGTAGAGGTCAGAGACAGGGCTGTGACAGTAGTCAGGGATATGGGGCAATGGTAGAGGTCTGAGAGATGGTTGTGACAGTAGTCAGGGATATAGGGCAATGGTAGAGATCTGATACAGGGCTGTGACAGTAGTCAGGGATATGGGGCAATGGTAGAGGTCTGAGACAGAACCATGACAGTAGTCAGGGATATGGGGCAATGGTAGAGGTCTGAGAGATGGTTGTGACAGTAGTCAGGGATATAGGGCAATGGTAGAGGTCAGAAACATGGCTATGGCAGTAGTCAGGGATATGGGGCAATGGTAGAGGTCTGAGTGAGTGAGTAATAGATGTTTAACGCCATTTCGACAGCTAAGGTCATATTCATGGCGAGAACTACATTACACAATTTCACAGGGGAATGTGTCAGTGCCCGCGCATATGTGCACCACACACATCCTGAGGGGATAGGAAAGAGGAGAAATAGACCCATTTAAGTGGGCTAGGGAAGCCCCAGTAGAGGTCTGAGATAGGGCCGTGTGTCAGTATTCAGGGATATGGGGCAATGGGTCTGAGAGAGGGCCGTGACAATAGTCAGGGACATTGGGCAATGGTAAGGGACTGAGATAGGGATGTGACGGTAGTCAGGGATATAGTGCAATGGTAGAGGTCTGGTAAGTGAGTAATAGATGTTTAACGCCATTTCAACAGCTAAGGTCATATTCATGGCGAAAACTACATTACACAATTTCACAGAGGAATGTGTCAGTGCCCGCGCATATGTGCACCACACACATCTGAGGGAATAGGAAAGAGGAGAAATAGACCCTTTTAAGTGGGCTAGGGAAGCCCGGGTAGAGGTCTGAGACAGAGTGGTGTCAATGCACTTTCCACAAGTAAGGTCATATGCATGGCCAGAAAACTACATTAGACATCAATTAATGGATAAATATGTGCCAGTGACCATGTATTATGTGTACCAGACACAGAGGGAATATCTAAACGATGAGATTAAAACTCTTTTCTTATGCTGGGCTTGGGGAGCCTGGCTATGTCAGGTTCAATAGTAGAGGTCCGACATGGGTCAGACTTATGACTGAGGTTCTGCCATTTGGCAAATGAAAGCGGAGCGATTCACAAGAAATATGATAGTGGCTGGTGTTGGCCCTTATCCATAAACGTATGACATGGGTGCGTGGCAGAAAGGGCCTTGATCAGGGGACTGTAACCACAGGCTGTTAAGCGTCTGGACTCTGGAAGTAGGCCATCGCTAGGCCTTGGAACAACATACATGTTTTATTTAGACAAGGAGGGATATTCCCAGGTTATTGTGATGGGTACAGGCTATGTATAGATATATGTCGCACATAAAGTAGCCTTGTGTATAACTACCACAGTACCCCATGTATAGGTAACATCCCATATAAGACACGCCCTAATTTGAAAGAAAAGCTACCCAGGTGCACCAGGGGTTTGGATGAGCACTTTAGTACTAATCTTGTGTAATTGTACCCCGCATGTAAGACTCGCTTCCCCATTCGGGAAGTTTTACAAGGTGCAATAAGCCACCGATTCGCATAAAGCCATGACTTATATGCGAGGTACTAGTACCACAGAAGGCACCCTGAAGTTGGGAGACATCTAAACGCGCGCCTCTGACTGCGCCTGTTCATGAAGCTGTTGTCCAATAAAAGCTGAGAGTTTAGTAGTGTGGTATACATGTAAATCCCCCTTGTATTGGAAGCTGGACTTTGGGCTGATTCTATAAGATACACTTAGGGTTGATTGTCATATATCAGCCGCACCTTATATGCAACCTTCACCAATACTAAGCTAAGGGCAATAGACAGACGCTGAACTTATCTCTATCATTGGTCTAGGTGACATTGGAGTTTGGTATTGGTGTTCAGCAGTGTGTTACCTGCTGTCTACTTGGATCAATATAAATAACATGGATATGGCTGAGTTCTCTGCATGAACTGATTCCCCTTCCCACCAACCTGCCTGTCATCCCCTACCACCCAACTAGGGTAGGTAAAGAGAGCTTGGCATGCTGCTGTATAGTGAAATACGTGATCGTCAACACATCTTCTTCCTACACACAATATGTGTTTCATAGTTTGTACCAAATACCCCGGTAGGTAGGTGTACCCCTTGTGTATTACCTCGCAGATAAAATTGACCTGACATATAAGGCTCGTGTTGAGATAAAGGAAATGCTATAGTTCTTTTTTTTTTTTTTTTTTTACAAAATCAGGGGTGAGGAACAATCCCCCCCCCCCAAAAAAAAAATATATTATAAGGCACACCTTGAGCTTGGTAGGTCATACACATGTTTGGAGCATGAGATCCTCACCTGTGAGACACACCCTTATCTTTGGCGGATTCTATAAGGCGGAATACTAGCCCATCCTCACGTATAAGCTGGAGGCCCGCACATACAATTTAATTTGGTGAAACCGAAGTAACTAATGTAAAGGGTCACATATCTGCCGCTGATATCTTGAGTACCATATAGTCGTTCCAATGAACGCATGTGCTGTAATAAGCGCACCCAACCTCTTCAATGCAATAAGCACAACCCGCTGGCGCTTATTAGAATGAATACGGGCTAACTATTTAAGTGATGATTTCTTACCTTGCCAGCCACCCTGATGTGCTGGAGGATGGGGAGGAGGTAACAGTCAGGCCTGCTGATAGTCTCTCCCACCAGGAACTTAGTGTCCACAGACTTCAGGTAGAAGTTAAGGCGGCCCAGGATGCGGCTTACAGGCTCGGGGTCCTCTAGCTTGGGGTTACCTCCCTTTACGAAGATCTTGAATTTCTGAAATTTTTATCAAAATATTTGTGTCACCAAATGTAGTCGTATTTGGTACGTTTGGGATGGTGTAATGTCACTCTGAATGAATCTGTCGTTGACAGAAAGGTAGGAGACCTCAGGATTTTGATCAATTTAGTAAAATTAACATAATTAAACACAGAAATGTCTTCAAAAACAACAGGAATTTCTACAAAAGTAGGAAAAGTGGAAGTTTTGCACATAGAGCTAACAAAGTGGAGCTACTCCAAGAAGCTCCTCCTAAACTGAGCAGTACCCTGCCTATCCCAACAATCACTTTGATATAGTCTTCCCTATCCCAGGCCACTTACTGGGTAGAGGTTCTCAAATGCCCGTTCAGCCTCATCGGCTTGGTCGCCCCTTCGTCGAGGCCGCATCTCCTCACAGTCAAACTTGTCGATGAGTTTCTCGATCTCATCTGGAAGGTCGCACTCCAGTCCTGTAAGGTCATTGCCATCTGAGTCTGTGCCCCGGTGTACCTGCCAATAGTAAATATAGTTTTCATGAAATACATGCAAGTATCCGTATCCATAATTTATTTTTATTGGGTAGGGAGGCAAGGAGCTTTTTGGTCTTGTTCAATTAGTAATGCCTGAGGATTTTATACGGTACCGTATTTATAAGAGAATTATCTATCTCTTTGGTTAAACACTCAGAGGATGAGATTGGTGGATTTTGTGATAATTCACATTTTGCCCTGGGAGAATAAATAAGACAAGTCTTGTGGCGTCACCCCTACGTGATGGCTGGAGTATTTTAGGACCTTTAAGATAATATTCCCAAAATAATTACTACAGAAGTACCCAGTAATTCATGACCACGGGCAAGGAACAATCTAAATTAGCCAAGAATAATTCAGGACAGTATCAGACCTTTGTCAAAAGCATCTAAGGCGTAGTGCCTTTTATCTTCCAATGACCAAATCAAGGGCCATAACTCTCAATATCTTGTAGTACATCGCAGACATTTTATTTGAAGCTGGCACATCCTAGAGGCACGTGGCTACACAAAGGCAGTTTACACACGTGAGTTACCGTAAAACCTCGCATATAAGCTGCACTCCAACTTGGGTCTATCCTACAATGTATAAGCCGCATCGTGGACCAGTTTGACTCTTTAATCTGCGGCTTATATCCAGGGTTTTATGGTTTGACAGGTATGTTAGTGACCCCCACTCCCCCTCTATGACGACACATTGGACGGACGGACTGACGGACGGATAGCCCCAAGTACAAACAGTGGACATAAAGTTGTACACACAAGCAGTGCCAAGTTGGTTATTTCTTGTGGAATTCAAGCTAACAATTTAGCACATATAAACGAACATTTTGGGACTTCTTGCCATGTTTCTTTTATGTGCGTCTTTGTAATGGTAAAATAACTGCAGAACAATCTTATTTATTTCATTTCTAAAAGCTTTCAAAAATTACAGTTCTCATATAAAATACTGTCTTGTCATTTCTATTTTTCAATGAATCCTAGTTACGTTGAGTCCATTCTTTTTGAATATCAAAAGGTGTATGAATTCAAACACAGTCCCCACAAGAGGGTGCAAAGCTGATACTGAGTTCATGTATTTTATTACTTTACTTCTATGACATTTCATTGTTACATACATGAATTTTGACACACCTTCTATTGCACACAATATATTATTCAGAATAAAATTTCTACACCTTTATCCCACAATTTTGTAAATATCTAAGTATGTAACCATATTATATTATTCTGTGGTCGCTATATCTACAGTTGCATTCTATGTATGGGTTATCTTTGATGTAAGCCTGTGCAGGTCCTAAAAGCCTAAAGTAAGCAATACACACGGGCTAATTTTGTTGGTGAAATCTATTTTTCTTATGTTTATGTATTAATATGGGAATGTAGTGTATTTGGTTTGATATCAAGGGTGCACTTAAAGGTCGCGGGGAGGGGAGGAGGAGGGGGTCTTGAATCACTATATTTAGCAGGTTTTAGTAACAATATTTACTCATTATTGTGATATACATTTCCATGACTTAACAGCCATGTTTGAATTAATTTGATTTGATCATGATTGACCTATATTTTAAAGGGGATGTTCCTAAAGAGAGTAAGCGTCATTTTATGCCTTTTCAAGACGTCTAAAAGCACATTCTTATTTTTCTTAGTCCAGACAGTGATTCCGAAAATATCAATATGGCTCTCCATCATTGAAAAGAGAATTCTTTGTGGTGTAAACTGGTATTGGCCATAAAAGGGTTAATGTGACAATGGGATGGTAAGGGTGGCACCAAGGAAGGGAAGGCCCTGCTGAACATAACACTGCACGGCAGAGTACACGTATACTACCGTAATCTCCCGCGTAGAAGACGCGCCGCGCGTATTAGACGCACCCCAACCTCAGCAAATGCATTTTCGCGTATAAGACGCACATTTTAATGCTGAAATTTGTTAGATTAGTACATTTCTATAGTAAAATTACCCCTCGTATAAGACGCACCCCCAACTTGAAAAAATCCTATAAGACCCCCCAGCATTTTGTTTGGCGTAGAGGACGCGTCTTATACGCGGGAGATTACGGTACTACCTCGACACAACCCACAGTATCAGGTTTCATCTAATACAGACATGAACTTCTAGACTAGGGATAAAAGGTCAAATTGACGCGAATTTCTTTTTCTTTAGAGATGATTATCCGACTTCAGCTGATCCTTAAAGGCTACCTAGCGGTCCAGCCTTGCAAATAAGGCGTGGCTTATACACGGGGCATTCTGCAATCCTCGCCTTGTCCATTATTAGAGGTATACGTGCTCTATGTAATGTATAAATATGTGTGTTAATGCTGTGCGGTCGGAGTGAGTCACTCTCCAGCAGAGACGTGCTGTACTACATGTACATGTACAGTACTTGGACTTTAGAATATGTTCCCTGTAAGGGCCTGTTCCTACTTAATTCTGACCACTGTATACCATGGCTCTCCTCTATACGGGTACTCCATACCATTAGATAGAGGACTGTGGCAAGTGTTGAAAGTGTGTGTGTGTATATATATATATATATAAATATATATATATAAATATATATATATATATATATATATATATATATATATATATATATATATATATATATATATATATATATATATAAACTGAAGCAGGATTTCCTGATTCTTATATTTACCTTCCTATGATGAGGCCCTCTCTCTACGAGTGTGATTGGGATTGGTATCAAAATACCATGGCATCACATTTAAGGTACCGCATTGTCGCGATAAATAGCCCCAGCGCTTATAGATTTTAAGGAGTGATTAGCCCTGGTCCTTATACAAGACAGGTGCTTATTTGAGGTCTATTTTCAATGATTATGAGTGAATATAGCACCCCCTTGCCCCCGGCACATATTTAAGACTGGCGCTCATTCAAAGCCCGGAGCTTTATCGCGACAATATTGTAGGTAATGATTTTCAGAAACCATATTTTAGCTATTGAAACCAGTGTAATATTGCAAATGGTTTTGGTAAAAACCTGTAGAGAACAGTAAAAAACATTAGTCAGTTTGGATTGATTGTGTATTCTCACAAATCTCTGCGAAATATTACATTAAATATCACTTGAAATATCAATCTTGAAACTTAACTGTAGAATGAGGCTTCATTTCAAACACTTAAAACGAATTCTTGATTGCTTTAAATCGACTTACTTCAACTTACTATGCACATCTTAATCTTAGATATTGTCTCGATTCCTTTAATTTCGATTTTTTTATTTTGCAATTCATTAATGATTATAGGATTAACTAAAGTCGCTATTATAATCTGCTTTTTGTCGTTGTTTATACTAACCTTTTCCTGTTCTCGTGTTAGTAAATTCATTTACATTTTATTCAAACCTTGAGAAGCAGGCCATATACATGTCCCTTTTCAATGTAGTTTCACTTTATCCCTAAGCACTAGGCCATGCAATGTGATTCTGTTGCAGCTTGTCTGTTATGTATTTACCATCTAAAGGCCACATAGTGCATTAATACATCATACCCAGTGATTTGCATGATGCATGAATGCAGCCCTGATGAGTAACACACCAGGACTGCATTCATGTATCAGGTTGATGCTCGAGGGTTGACTCATGAAGGGTCACAGTGAGGCACCAATGCAATGATGGTGAGTAGACTCGCCTTCTCTGCATCACCGACAAAAGGACATGAGCTTGAAGGCATCGTACAGAAACTATGAGTGTGTCAAACCCTAGTGAGCAACTCGCTGGTGTAATATTCATGTGTCATGATGACAAAGAGCAAAACGTATCAAAGCACTCTGTGGTCCTTAGATGGTTATTTGTAGTGATGTCAGTAGGGGTGGAAGAGGCCTTTATGTGTTAGATGATGTCTGCATGCTGGTGGACCCTGTCTGTCCTGTCGTATTATACCCTTTAAACCCCTGACTCCTTAAGAGTAGAACTCATTTTTAACCCTTTAAGTGTCACACAGTGCCCTTAAGCATCATACCCATTGGTTGCCATGATACATGAATGCAGCCCTGGTGAGTCGTCTCACCAGGGCTACATCCCTGCACCATAATGACCCTGTGAGGGAGATAACACTCCCGAAGGGTCAGCATGATGCACCAATGCAGTGCTGGTGAGTATATGCACCAAGACTGCATTGGTGCATCATGCCGACCAAGGGGGTTAACCCTCAGGTACCGGGCGGCCCTTAAAGTGTTTTAGCTAATGGCTGTACACCTTTTGATAACCGAGCATAGACAATGCACCTTAAACCGAAGCTGGCATTTTAATTCAATTCTGGACTAAATCAATGACGGGCCTTCCTAATCTTAATATTCTTAGGGCACGGAACCTAGAACTTTAATATCTAAACAGGCATATCTGCATGGACAGGGGTATATATCTTTTTTCTTGGTTTGGCCTGGAAGGTTGTTTCTTAAGATTGTTTATGCTATTCAGGTCAATAAACATGATGGATATATAAAAGCTATTGAACAAAGGAAAAAAAAAATCTTACAATTAAATTTCCTACTCAAAATGCAAGTGGTTCTCTTAATAAAATACGATCACGGTTAATATTCACGCCTTGGTTATTCATGTTTTTTTCACTTCATTTTTCAAAAAAATTATTGTAAATCATGTGTATTGACCTCAACAGCCATTGACTTCAATAGCCTGTGTGACGCCCCACACCGTCTGTGTTTGGAGAGTGTATATGTCTTATTGTACATGATGTAGGGCCTTCCTCCACCCTTGGTGACACTTACTGAGGCGGACAGTTAACCATCACGACACTGGTCACCCCTTTAAAAGCCGCATAATGCCTCAAACATCATATCAGTTGGTTGTCATGATACATCAATGGCGAGTGGACTCGCCAGAACTGCATTCAAGCATCATATTGACCCTTCAGGTGTGTATCTACCCTGTAGGGTGGGTGTGATGCGAGAATGCAGTTTTGGGGAGAAGTATCACCAGCTCTGCATTCGAGTATCATATCGACCCTTTGGTAGTGGATTAATTCCACAGGGTCGGCACGATGCATGAATGCAGCCTGGGCGAGTTACTCTCCAGGGCTGCATTTACCCGTCATGACAACCCATGAGCATGATTTATCATGATAACCAATGGGCATGATGCATTTACACACTATGCGGCCCTTAAAGGGTATTAACAGAGCTGACAAGGAGGAGGATGAGGAGGGGGACAGGGGGGAGCGACAGAAAAGGTGCAAAGTGTGTTGCCACATTACCATGGTGCCCTCGAAGTTTTCTCTGCTGTAGACCTATAGTTACACAAACAGTAAAACCAAACACAGGTTACACGACGGGGCTTCTATACGCCTTACGTAATCTATACACACTTTTTCTCTTTTTTTTTTTTTTTAAACTTTCTTACATTTCCCCCACTTTTTCCCTTATCCATTGCGTTGGAGCGGGCATAAGAACATTATCAGTCATACTTATACCAACTTAATTTCATACACGCTTGCCAATTCTAATCTCAGGGATGTAAGTCAGGAATGGGCAAAAATCAGGAAGCCATATATTTACTTGATATAAAAGCCTTCTATTTTTTCCCATACAGCCCTCCTTACCTCTTGTATAAGGAAAATAAATGACACTCAAAAATTTCAGAAATCAGGAAATCCTGATAAAACCTGAAGACTTACATCCCTGTAATCTTTTCCCTTGTAGACTGTTATGACCCTTGACTTTTGGAATTTGTCCTGTTTTCTTTCACTAATCACTCATATTAATGAATGGGTACACAATAGGCCTATACAAGGAGAAACCAACTTATTTCTATAAAGGATGTGATTAAAATTGGGAGAGATTTGTAGACCTAAACCGAAGTGTCCATAATATTACCATAGCTAGAATAACTCCATCCGTAAATTTGACACTTACAATAACGCCGTTAAGAAAACAACTATTACCCCAACTTAAAATACTAAACCTGTAACAAAAGACAAAGTTACACTAAAAGGCCCTTTTAGTTTTTACCAATAAGACAGACAGTAAAACACTTTGCACCAGTGTGAAGGGTGAGGAGTGATTGGAAGATGCCCAGGACGATGCAGAACAGTGGAGTTACATCAGTATTTGACGCTCTTCTCAGTCTCTTTTTCATGCATGGTGCCTATGAGGCCTAATACGATACACTTTTCTCATATAGAGGAGTAACGATACAAGGACCAAAAGTTGACACCATGGTATTTGTTAACCACCAAGTAAGGTCCTTTTTGTAATAAACCCTGTATCGTGGAACCACGCTAGATCACACGTGATAGCTATATAAAAGCATGATTGGTAAATGGGGGTGGCAAGCCTTTACCATTTCCGAATGGCTTTGTGAGGGGAATCAAACGTCCATGATACAGAGGCGGGCTATTTGAGTAAGGCAATTGGTGAATATATACTGAACAATTGGTGAATGAATACATATTGAACAGGGGAAACAAAACATGTACAAATATCAAGCATACACTGGGAAATACAGATTGCATTGAAACATAATTAAATATGACAGACATACGCACTTAATCATGGGTAGGTACCTTGGGCTTGGCGTATTATTTTTTGTGGTTTTAGATCAATCCACAGCTTTAGAGATCAGACGCATTATTTCATATTTTGGTCTACATCCATCTACATGAAATATCTCATCTGTATTGCACAGTATACCCACATATTCCTTCCAAACGACAATTACCCGGTAATTGTTATTTGACGTGACTGTATAGAGACTTACCATAAACTCCCGTGTATAAGGCGCATCTTATACGTGGGGTTATAGTTCTCCCTGGATCCACAAGGGGGACACAAAGATCTTTCTTCTGATATGTTACACTCCCCTCAAATCCATAGAAAATGAGCTTCCAGTAGGGGGTAGCTACACATAGCTTTTTGAATAATTCATTTAGTAGAACAAAACTTTAATAAGAATTTTTCATTTTTTAACCAAATCCCAAAACTCTAGGTGCATCTTACACGCGGGCTGCGCCTTATACGCGAGAGATTACGGTAGCATTGATCACATGTGACACACCTGAAGATATCATACCTGCATGTTTACATAACTAGCTGACTCATAGTGGTTAATACCAGGTCTCACAAAAAAATTGTCAATTCTAGCTTCAAGCATTGTGATATTTGGTCATCTGCTGGCTATTTAACAAACCCTATTTTGAAAATTATGTAGGGAGGTTAGGTTAACTAGAAACACACCTTTAAATATGGGACATGTAAATCAAAAAAAAAGAAAAAAAATCTTCTTTTGTTTTGAAAACAAGAATGTGTGTGAAAGAATCCTATTGTATAAACGTTACTCACGGCGCCAGTGATATAAACAGGACATATTTCTATGCACTACACTATATAGAAGTGGGCGTGGTCGGAGAGTGGCAGAGAGAAGTGGTCGTGTTCAGTGTTGTACTGAAGGAGGTCCATATTGATTTACGACATGACAGAGGAGACATCACTACAGTTCACTCTGTATGGACCCACATGGTATGCCTCAGGTATTCTAAATTATGGCACAGGCGAGGCTGAGGGCTTGCATTGTATTTGTTGTACAGTTAAATCATTTTGACATTATAGCGCAAAGGACAGTGCATGTTAGGTAGGTTGTGGTAAATGACAGCACATATTCCATGATATTTACAAGAAGCCTAAGAAGGGTAGGATACTATCATGGATATTGGTGTAAAATAGTTTAATCCACTAAAGTTAGGTTTGAATATGGGACAATAGCTTTTATTTAAAGTCAAGTGAGTGAGTGAGTAATGGTTGTTTAACGCCAAGCCGACAGCTAAGGTCATATTCATGGCGGAAAAAGTACATTAGACATCACGTCACAAAGGAATACATATGCCTGTGCCCGTGCATATGGACACCAGACACATGTAAGAAAGAGGGGACAGGAAAGAGGAGATTCAAGGAACGAATATGTGCCAGTGCCCGCGCATATGGACACCACCCACACTCAGAGAGGATAGAAAAGCAAGACATAGACCCCTTTTAAAGATGGCCTGGGGCTGGGGAGGCCCGTATTTAAAGTCAAAGGCTCACCCCAGATTGCGGGGGTAAAGTCAGTATTTGGACTTTTGTGAGATTCGCGGCATTTTCAAATGAACCTGGTATAATACCTTGCGTACGATAAGCTTCCCACAAATGAGGCCCACCAAGAGTTGTTGCCAGACCTTTATGAGGTGCGGGGGAGGGGGGGGGGTTCAATTCTGACAATTTTAGTACTTATGTCAATTTACCCCGCCCTGCCTCTTTTGGGATATTCTAAAAGCCCGGGGGGGGGGGGGGCTTTTTACATAATAGTCTTAGATTTTGCTCAAAATATCTTAAACTGACCTTGATTGGGAAAAAAATTGTATTTTATTGATGCTATTTTCATGAAAACTTGCAAAATATTCATGAAAATTTCTAAATTTTCCGCGTGAATCGGGGTATTTTGCTGAAAAGTAGACCCTTGGTAGGGGCATTTGTGGCTGAAACAGGAGGCTTGCTAGGGACTTTTCCTTGAAAAATACCCTTGCCAGCCGCACATATGTGTAAACATTACATAGAGAGTGCCGCCCCCCGGGCTAAAAGCCGTACCGTAATCTCCCGCGTATAAGGCGCATCCCGCGTATAAGGCGCACCTAGAGTTTTGGAAAATTCTCAAAAAAATGAAAAATTCATAACTTTGGTTCTACTGAATGATTTTTCAAAATTCAAAAATCTATGGGTAGCTTGGGCCACCTTGGGCCCTCCTGGTCCACATTTTGTCCTATTTTGACCAAGGGGGCATGTAAGATATCAAAAGAAAGGTCTTGGTGTCCCCCTTCTGGATCAAATGAGAACTAAAACCCCCCGTATAAGACGCGCCTTATACGCGGGAGATTACGGTAGTTACTTAACCTAGATTCGGCTTATATGCGACGTCCTACAATGCGGTAGTATATTCAGTTTATTTCTCAAGTACTCAAGCACCTGTCAGAGTAAAATGATGTTGTCTGACATGTGATCATCACACTAACTTCCGGTGGGACCCGTCTAAGATCAAAGGGCGACCCCGTGCACTGAAGTGTCACAAACAGCAGACGACATCCTGAGGTGGCGGGAGTAAAGGGCGGCAACACGCAATGAGTCCATTCTGCCCGTTTGTTGACACCCCAACACCTGTACTCAGGCCAAAATGACGTCTAACCAACGAAACATTAAGGTTTCTCCTTTTCCCTGGCTTGATTAAAAGAATGTGGGTGAAATAGATAAATTTTGATTATTCATCTGAATTAAGTTCACAGAGATAACACTACACGAAAACACGTGATAATTTTTGTTTTCATAGAAATAAAGTTGTTTTGTCGACATGGAGATCCTTGACTGGCAGCAGAGCCAGTCATCCCTCACACTTTTTCATGTGCTCCGCCCAACTACTCCGCCACCTGACGTGCATATAAGACGCACCTTGAGTACAGAAACATCTTATAGGGCACACTCAAGGATTTCAATTGCTTCCCACGTAAACCGCGGCTTATAGTCGAGGTCTTATTCTTCCAGAACTTTCAAACTCTCATGAAAAGAACACAAAGGTCAAACTAGGTATAATTTTTCAAACATATCATAACAGAATAACTCACCTTTACAAGTGGAAACCGTTTGCCGTTTGAGAAGGAGAGAACTTCTTGTGGAGGGTTTTCTGGTAGGAATGTAGTAACGACCAAGTCTATGAGTCCTCTTTCTCTCAATACGTAGAAAATCATAAAGTACCGGTGACAAATTGGACATGAACCATTCTTCATTTTGTCAACTGCCGCCTGCAAAAAATAAGATAAGAAGGGATTCAAGATATGAGGTAATTAATTCTTTTATGTTAAAAATGTGTGTATGTAGAGGGAAATGCAAAACGCCACACATTACTCGGTCTTTGATGTGATGAACATACTAGGAAATAATTCCCCAATGCCCCTTTCTCTGCCATCATAGGATGCATGAATGCAGCCTTGGTGAGTCTACTCACCAGCAGTGGATTCATGCATCAGGACGACCTTATTATAGTGTTGATAGGTACTCCTGGAGGGTTGACTTGATGCATTAATGCATCATTTTACCGACCCACCGACCAATGGACATAATGTGTTAATGCAGTAAGGCCATCCATAAAAAAAAATCTGTTTCCGGTCGACCGGCCGGGTGACTTTTTTTCCTCATCTCACCCGGCCGGGGTATAATCTTTTTTTTTTTTTTTCCCTCCCCCCAAATAGCTGGTGAGTACACCACACAGGGAAATGTTATCTGTAACTCGAAACAGCCACAGAGATAGCTCTTGTGGGGCTCTATCAATGAACGGCATCATGGTGGGGCAGCAGTTCCCGTGTATATCTGTCAACAGGGTTATTGTATACCGATAACACTGATGTCTGCACTGGGCCTTTCCCCAGTAGAAAAAAAAAATTAAAAAAAAAAAAAAAAGATTGCGGCCGCCCGGGTGACTTTTTTTTAGGCCACCCGGTCCACCGGAAACAGAATTATTTTTATGGATGGCCTAAGGGACCCTTGAAGAATTAATTAATCTTCATGACACAAAGTAAATCATATTATACTCAACTATATCGGTATATTGATGCACCTGATAATACACAGAACTGGTATTTCGTCCCGAGACATTGCCCTACTAAGGCCACACCAAAAAAAAATAAGTTGGTCTCTGGATTTTGGTTTTGGTTTGAGCAATTTTTTTTTCTTTTTTTTTTTTTAAAGAATTTTTTGGCGTCCAATGGATTCCTTCCTGGAAAAATGAGGTGAGCGAAAAAAATTTATTTAAAAAAAAAATTGCCAAACATCACAAAGAGAAAACCTGTAGAAAGTGAAGCGAGCGAAATCCGTAGACGAGATTTTTTTCAAAGAAAAAAAAAAATGTATTTCCGAAAATATGGAGAGGGAAATCCCTAGACCAACTTATATTTTTTGGTGTAGCCTAACATTGTAGAGTCTATATTTTTGTGGCTCCACAAGAACGCGGACAGGCTATGTCCTTGTTCAGTATGTTTGTGTCCCAGTTCCTGGCAGTAGAGTCAACACAGGCTATAGCAGGTAATATTACTCTGACTATTTGGTCCATGTTTGTGGTAAGATTTTTTGAGCTACCCACTTTTATTCATACATGCTAGATTTAATGCTAGGTCTTCGTAAAGTGTACACCATAAATACCCTATAGCGACAAGGCTGCAATGGGGACACTTGAGTTCTTAATCTCTTTACTTTTTCACATGTAGTCGTAGAGTAATGGGACAACTCATGTGATGAAATGACACAAATAATCTGCCTTTAGTCGAGGTTGTTAGAAGCAAGAATTAACGTTCTCTTTACCATTTCCTATTTACTGTTTGCTTATCAGGGCACAGCTGAAATCTACCTTTGTTGATCAATATCGTACTGAATAGTAAACCAACTGAATAAAGTCAATCTAGATCACCGTTCACTTGATAACGTAAAACCTAGCGTAAAAGTCTCAGCTTCTCCGTAAATCAGAGGCCTAATGGGGCCTATATAACGAGGAGTCGCGTATTTGATGGGTTAATGATAATTCAAGGAAATTTGCTCAGCGTAGCTGAGATGAATTGTATTGCCATGGTTAATGACAAGGAGGCATAACTTTGAGGAATCTAAGGTGTGTGGAGGTCGTGTGCACTGCCTGTTCACGGCTGAGCACTGCCAATAAGCTATCAAGTTGAATTATAGGTGCATGGAGGCCTTGAGGTCACTGAGTATGACTTGGACAAAATTCTAGCGTGGACTGTTAGATGTGAATGAATTGTATTCCAGGGAATACAATTCAATAACCCTTATCTCTGCAGGGTGGGCCTTATAAGCAAAAAGAAGTACCCGGTACATGTATTATCAATGGATATTAGAACCGGCTATAAGTTGAACAGTTGAATCCCCGGGTGTGCCTTATATCGTTCTACACATGTCTATCAGCGTCTTGTATACTGGGTGTGACATATACGCGAGGTTTTACCTTGGTTTCCGGTCACAGATTGGAATAAATACAACCGGTTTAATGTGGATCGGTACACTGTGAATTCCTGTTCTACTCCGAATGAATTCCTAGCCATCACTGTTCACATACATTTAAGGGCCGCATGATGCCTCCAGGTAAATGTTCCTTGGTTGGCATGATGCAACATTACAGTGCTAGCAAGCCTGATCGCCAGCACTGCATTGGTGCATCATGCCGATCACTCGGGAGTGTATCAATCCCATAGGGTCAAAAGTGATTGTATAACCCTGGCAAGAGTGAGTGTATCATGTTCATGGCGAGAAAACTACATCACACATAAATCGATGAATGTATGCCAGTGCATGTTCATATGTGCACCAGATACAGAGGGGACAGAAAAGATGAATTATGAAAGACCCTTTAAAAATGAGCTCCGGACAGCTGGACCCCTAGGCCTGCATTCGTGTCTCAGAACACATAGGCACAAAGCATTATGTATTACCGGTATGTAGGCCTTAAAGACCTACGGAAGGTAGACTCAGTGTGTAGATTGGAGGGGAGGGGGGAGTTAGGTAGACTCAGTGTGTAGATTGGAGGGGAGAGGGGAGCTAGGTAGACCCGAGGTAGACTCAGTGTGTAGATTGGAGGGGAGGGGGAGCTAGGTAGACTTAGTGTGTAGATTGGAGGGGAGGGGGAGCTAGGTAGACTAAGTGTGTAGATTGGAGGGGAGGGGGAGCTAGGTAGACTAAGTGTGTAGATTGGAGGGGAGGGGGAGCTAGGTAGATCCAGTGTGTAGATTGGAGGGGAGGGGGGAGCTAGGTAGACTCAGTGTGTAGATTGGAGGGGAGGGGGGAGCTAGGTAGACCCAATCTGTAGATTGGAGGGGAGGGGGAGCTACCGTAACCTCCCGCGTATAAGGCGCGTCTTATAGGCCAAACAAAATGCTGCTGGGTCTTATACGCAGGAGGTAAATTGCCTTGAGTTTGGGGTGCGCCTTATAGGGGGGGCGTATTTTTACTATAGAACAGTACTAAACTGACAAAAACCTGCCCTCAGGGGGGCGCCTTCTATGCAAATGTCCCCCTGTGAGTTGGGGGGCGCCTTATACGTAAGCTGCGCCTTATACGCGGGAGATTACGGTAGGTAGACTCCGGGCGTAGATTGGAGGGGAGGGGGGGGGCTAGGTAGACTCAGTGCGTAGATTGGAGGGGAGGGGGGAGCTAGGTAGACTCAGTGCGTAGACTGGAGGGGAGGGGGGAGCTAGGTAGACTCAGTGCGTAGATTGGAGGGGAGGGGGGAGCTAGGTAGACTCAGTGCGTAGATTGGAGGGGAGGGGGGAGCTAGGTAGACTCAGTGTGTAGATTGGAGGGGAGGGGGGAGCTAGGTAGACTCAGTGCGTAGATTGGAGGGGAGGGGGGAGCTAGGTAGACTCAGTGTGTAGATTGGAGGGGAGGGGGGAGCTAGGTAGACTCAGTGTGTAGATTGGAGGGGAGGGGGGAGCTAGGTAGACTCAGTGCGTAGATTGGAGGGGAGGGGGGAGCTAGGTAGACTCAGTGCGTAGATTGGAGGGGAGGGGGGCATTTCTTTTTTTACCTTATTTGGCATTTTGCCATCGTGCTGCTACGACCTTCAGCGTTCACGGTCTGGTTCCGGCATTCAATGGTTAGATGATGGCGGGGTATAATTTAGACACTCTTAGGGAGTGATCATTTTTTTAACAATGGGGAGGGGGGGGCAAAAAAATTCACAGCATTTTAAAACACCTTCTCACTACTAACTCTAGAATAAAAATAAACGTCAGACCCCTTGGGGGGGGGGGCAGATAGGTTTTTGACACATGCGCTCGAAAAACCAACACCACGACCCCCATTGTTAAATCTGCCTCTGCCGGTCTATCGGTACTCAGTCACCCTGTATTCATTTGAACACAAGTGTGTACAATACGTTACACGAGTATCGTTTTAACTAAAGTACATACCTGGTATCTAGATACCTGGAAAACTGTGACACCACGTTGAAATCAAGACCACAATATGGCACTTAGATCCATTAGTGGGGGTGGGGTGGACGAGCGGTAACATTTTGTTAAGACTTATTTTGGAACCGTCCACGAGTTAAATGTTTCCTGACACTTGATACATCTAACACATTTGATGGATTTGTAGACGATGTGGCCAAAAGACGATGTGGCCAAGACGATGTGGCCAAAGTTCGGGACTATGTGGCCAAACTAGGTGGACGATGTGGCCACTGTTTTATAATGCAATTGGCTATAAGATAACGGGTCCCCCAAGGGTTCTATAACTAACCCATTCACCCCGCCATTTACCTACCCTAACATGATTTTACCCCGGGACATTTAATATACATACATTTATTTAAACAACATTCTTCCCAATTCTAACCCAAATTTATGAAATAATCTCTGTGGGCGATGTGGCCAAAAGACGATTTGGACAATGGACCATGTGGCCAAAGTGAAACAGATGTGGTTTCAATGTAAATCTACTTCTAAATGGCCACATCGTCCATTTCCTCATATTGTCCACATCACTCACAACGTCCACTTTTGGCCACATCGTCCAGAAATTTGGCCACAAAGTCCTTGGTTTGGCCACATGGTTCAGTGTCCACATCGTCCATTGGCCACATCGTCCACCCACCCATTTGATTCTCTAACAGTCTAACGCTGTGAGACTGAGATTTCAACTACACACAAAACTTTGGGAAAAACTATAAGCCGCTCTTGAGACCTCAAAATGGGAGGTTTAGAACTCTTCTGGATCAAATACCCATGTATAGTTGCCGGCTTATAAGTGAAAAAAGAGCCAAGGTACTCCCCCAAAATTCTATATTTTTTTTCTAACTTTTCGCTTTCCATAAACACAACAGGGGCCCTAGCCCATCATACAGGTAGTGTAAACACTGCAGTGGCCCTTAGGGATAATAGAGTAGACCAATAATGACGCTAATCACACCTAGTGTGTCATATTATACATGGCTGTACACGGGTCGGTGTATCATACTGTGTCACACAGGTGCATTATCTTTATCAGGCCAAAAAATCTTTTTGTTTTGCTGGTGAGTTTTGCTTAGAAGCACGGCATTGGTACTTCATGTCAGCCCTGTGTTTCTTGAATCATGGACAAAATGTGGTGTTAAATATAGGGCGTGTGTGTTTAGCCTGTGTTTATTACGTTTAAACCATGGTCATACCTTAGAACAAAAGAATCTCACTCTGAATATATCACATAACCTGGTGTATAGAAATGTCTCCCATATACACTAGGTGCGACAAACCTGGACCATGGTTTAAAGCAGATAAACTATGGGTTTAACCTGGTTATAATATATACCCGGTGCGAAGATATTCTTGTAATCTGGTTAACCCATAGTTTATCTACTACATACCGTATGTTGTAAGAATTTGGCGGATTCCATCATTACATATTCATATACGAATCTGGTATAAGTAGTAGATGAAGCACCGGATATATATTAACGTAACCTGGTTAAACCCATAGTTTATCTGCTTTAAACCATGGTCCAGGTTTGTCACACCTAGTGTATATGGCAGGCATTTCTATACACCAGGTTATGTGATATATTCACAGTGAGATTCTTTTGTTCTAAGGTGTGACCATAGTTTAGTTTAACACTTTTTAAATGGAAGGAGATTTCTCCTTCATGGACTGCAAATGAAGTTGACTAGCTTAAGTCTCTGATTATGTAATAATGATTATGATTATCCTTTCACACTACCCCCCCCCCTCCCGTTGTCGCGAAGTAAAGTGGGGGGGATGCAGCTAGTAATCTACCAATGAAGTTATTCTGCTCCTTCACGCTCTCATCATGAAGGTCTTCACTCCACAGCGGGAACACTATATTAAGTACTGCAGGCGGTGTATGGACGATGTGGCCAATGGACGATGTAGACAATGGACGATGTGGCCAAACCAATGACGATGTGGCCAATTTTCTGGACAATGTGGCCAACAGTGGATGATGTGGACAATTTAACAAAATGGATGATGTGGCAATTTTAGACACACTGGCCCCATCTCGTAGTCTACCGATTACGTCACTGGTACACAGGCATGCTGAGAGGTACTACTTTTCTTTGCTGGTGACTAGTGAACATATGCTTGACAGATGAGTACAAGCAGTTGCTGGTTTCTGGTGCACCTCCAACACCTGGTTGAAGGACTGGATGACACCAGCGGCGTATGAATACGGCGATTTTTGGTCAAAATGGTACCCTAGGGGAGAAGGCTTAGTTTGCCAACCAAACTAGGTCGCCGGAGAAGTTGAATTTTAGAAGCAGATTTACACCAACCCACATCTTTTTAAACATTGGACACATCGTCCATTGTCCACATAGTCTTTTGGCCACATCGTCCACAGACATTGGTTCCCCTAATTTGTTAGAATATGGGTAAAAATGCATGTGTATGGCCCAGGGCTAAAGAAATGTCAGGGTAGGTAAATGGGTTCATTATAGAACCCTCGGGGAACCCATATTCTTATGGTAGATAGCCTTACAAAACATTCTCGGGAGCAGAACCCTGGTTGCTAAGGCATCCAGCATGTGATGCAAATTTTGAATATCTTTCAGATTTTGTAACTCATTTTGCTGTATATCTAGATCTTTTCTGATAAGAATTTTAACACCTTTTTCTAGTACATTTCCTATATAAAATAACCCTTTATGAAGATTCTTATCAGTAGGGAGATAAGCCTGATAAGGGCCGCCCTGGTTTCTATGACGTCACTGCTGCTCCCTAGAATTAGCCACATCGTCTTGGCCATATCGTCTTTTGGCCACATCGTCTACAAATCCTGCAGGCCCCTCAGGTATGACATAGTAAAATGAAATAACAACGTAAATTGATAGCTGAGTACAGTTACCGTAATCTCCCGCGTAGAAGGCGCGTCTTATACGCGAATCAGATCGTTCATGGGTCTTATACGCGGGAGGTAAATTGCCTTGAGTTTGGGGTGCGCCTTATACGCGGGTTTTTCCAACATCTCATTTGGGAAAATGCGCTGATGACAGATTGAACTCATATAGCCAGCAGCCGGTCGGTGTAGATTTGCTCGGCGGGTTTGACGCCGACCGTCACACCGTGTGCTGATGACAGCATAGACTCATAGCGCTAGCGCCGCGGCAGACCGGGAGGTGTGGACGCGCTCGGCGGGTTCAAGCCGACCGTGGGCCGATGACAGCATAGACTCAACAGGTTGACACTATAGACAAAGCGGCATGGCTTGCCGGGGTGTAGGGAACACGTGGGCCGATGACAGCATAGACTCATAGCGCTAGACTCATATAGGGGGGTGGGGAGGGGGGTGGGGAGGGGGGGCGCCTTCTACGCGAAACAGCCCCCCTGTGAGTTGGGGGGGCGCCTTATACGCGGGTTTTTCCGGAAATTGATCCAGAAGAGGTACGTGCGCCTTCTACGTGAAAAGGCCTTCTCTGAGTTGGGGGGGCGCCTTCTACGCGAGCTGCGCCTTCTACGCGGGAGATTACGGTAGTAGGTTTTTATGGATGCATTGTGAATAAGGAGGCACATAGCCAAGTACTCCACCGATCCACATTGTCTTTATTAACCCTTTCAGTGATGAACGATGTATCAAAGTCTATGTACCTCGGTCTCCATATAAAATCAACGCACCAATGCAGTAGTGCTAGCACTGCAGGGAAGCACATACCGACAAATAGGGAGTGAAGACATGATAAACTCTAGACGGTGGTCAGGATGTATGAATTTAGTCCTGGCGAGCTACTCGCCAGGTTCATCATGACGACAAATAAGTAAGTGGATTGAAACATTACGCAGCCCCTAAAGAGTTAAGACCCGAGGCTGTAGCCTCTAGTGTAGGTGGTGTTGTAGATTAGTAAAACACTCACGACTCTTGTCTTAATTATGTAAATTAAGATAAGTAGGCCATTGTCTATTGTCTTGGGATGCTATGGTGATCTAGGCCAACATGAAGACAACCTGTAATGTAAGTCTTTGTGTTATGTCTATGAAGTGGACAACAGATGGGAGTGTCAGTGTGAACTACAAATCATAGAAAACCTTTTATACAATGAGTACAGTTGGCGTGTGGGTCAAAATATAGACCAACCTAGTATCAAACCTACCCAAGTCTTAAATATCTGATCAAGAAAATGATCAGACTGTAAAGACAAGAAAGCCATATTAAAAGAGGGCCTTGGAAAAGGCAGGACAATAGTCAATACGCGTGAGAACGCTGGCAGAAAGGATAGTCCGTGGGAGGGTGAATGGAGCATCTTTCCTGCTTGTCTGCTTACAGACATGGTCAGTACCAGCTCTCCTTTTAACACGGTCTTAGAAATGGGGCCTATTCACTACCCATTACAGGTTATACCAGTGGTGCTATATACCGTATTTCCTCTATTATAAACCCAAGCTTATAGTGATTTAAGATGACAATTTCACCAGGCTTATATTTGGGCAGACTTCATTTTCCTCAGCTCCAAATTTTTTCCATGATTCAAATATTTTGGCGAAATTTTCCAATGTTGAAAGTATTCCAATTCCGTTGAAATTTGTCGCAATGGACACTTGACTGTTAATTTGTATAACAAATATGTAATTATTCTACTAAAAATGTCAAGATCATCAGTGATTACAACTGGACCTCTATACTAGACAAGGTTTACATTTGGAGCTCAGCTGATATTAGTCCCAGTACCCTGTTTGACCATACAGGCCCAAAAACAGGGCTTATTTGAGGCCAGGTATATATTCGAGGAAATGCAGTATGGTCAGCGCCGTTCAGATGCTATTTACCAGAGGTATTGGGATGCCAAGGACTTGCACTACCAAGTACCACCAAATTTACACCCTACCAGAATGGTGTATGGTACCAGGGCATAGCTAACACAGTCTGGGTGCTGGAGTTAAGAATTGGCTTTCAGTTTAAACAAGTCACCCTTTAGTCCCCTTATACACGTACTTCCATGTGGTGAAGGATAGATATTGTTGGTGTGTGTACCATGTGGGGGGTTGGGGGTGAGAAGGTCTTAGACTTGAATCATTATGTATCCTGCAAATCTACCTGTAGTCCAGACAGCTGGTATTTGGAGCAGTATATAAGATTCCACTATACATTCATCAATATTGGCAGAGTGTATTTCTCTAAAGTACTTGGTTGGTTAAACTTGGTGTCAAATTAATAAATATTGGTGTCAAAATAGACAGGAAGAGATTTGTGGCTCCAGAAGGCACCAACATATTGTGCATCTTGCATTGTTTTACCACAGTCACGTGACTTTATTCAAACAATTTATTTTGGTATACTTGATATGACACATACGTGTGCTCAGCATTATCGGCAGGTCACGGTAGCCTATATTCAGGTGGACGACAATAATAATTCAATAAATACCCGTAATCTCCCACGTATAAGACGCATCTTGTACGCCAAACAAAATGCCGCTGGGTCTTATACGCGGGGGAGGTAAATTGCCTTGAGTTTGGGGTGCGTCTTATACATGGGGTATTTTTACTATAGAAATGTACTTATCTTACAAAATTCAGCCTGAAGAGGTACGTCTTATACGCGAAACAGCCATTGGCAAGTTAGGGGTGCATCTTATACATGCACTGCGTCTTATACACGGGAGATTATGGTAGGTGTAATATACTTTGCAAGAATGCAAGAATGCTGCAACTGCAGTTATGGCTCTAGACCCTTAAAACCGACATGGGCCTCTTTTGGCTTAGTGGCATGGGACATTTTCTTTAATTTAACAGATTGACATGGCCATTTCTTAATCGACATGGGACATGGGACCCCCAACAAGGGCCCCGCAGTTATGTACAGTGTCAGTTACAAACTTCTTGCATTGGGTTGACGACATACATGTGCATATAATATGTCTGTACACCAGGGATATTGCACTGATATACCAGGCATGTCCCAGAAAAGGTACGTGACCACAGGATGTCAACAGGTTTCTTCTGGGTTTTTTTTCTGGGTTTTTTCTTAACATTTAATAAAAAAAAAAATCACCAAGTGATAGCCTGATGAATTTCATCCCCTGATAGTACACTTGTACAAGGACTACCCTTTCACTTACACAGCTTTCCTCTTGAGGCCACTTTGAATGTATAGGATTGTGCAGCTGTTCCCAGAATAGACTGTAACAATCCCCTGGTCTTTACACTGGCCCTGCCCCAAACACCTCGCCTATTCACCATTAAGTAGAACAGCATGTATCAGGGGTGGCTGGCCCTGTGGGTAGTCTAACCCTTCCAGGGCCGCTAATGCATTAATGTATCATGCCATAGGTCGTCATGATGCACCAATGAAGTGCTGGCTCTACGTTGGTGCATCATGCCAATCCTGAAGGAACGATCACCCCTGTGTGATGCATGAATGTATAGCGAGGGCTGCATTCATGCATCATGACGACCAATGGGCATGATGCATTAAAGAACTATTAGTTTTTAAAGGGTAAGCTAATTGCCCATTGATGTGTGAGAAAAGGGGAAAGGAAGGAGCGGCAAGTCAAGGCGCTTAGTCACAGCAGGGCCCAGAGAGAGAGAAGGCCAACTCTATTTAACAGACTGCCGCCTAACGTTGTGAGAATAAATACACACACGTTTGCTCTTTTAGCAGGTCACCTAGAAATTTGGTCTACTCTTCACAGGATACCAAAATACAATAGACCCTCACGTATTAGGCGCACCCTGAATTTGTGGACTTGCCAGTAAATTGAAGAATCACATAACTTATTTCCTAGTAACTGAACGAATGGGTCTTCAAATTTCGAAACCCTATAAAATGTAGACAACATTTAGTATGGCTGTACCCTCTGGCTATATAAAATGCTATTAGATGAATGTTTTAGAAGGATAGTGAGTACTATAGTCTTTTATTTGCCTGGTCCCATAGACAGGGCCAGACGGACAGCCTTTGATCACTCAGACATGATTTACTGTTCGCATTGTTGATATCTAGAGTAGATAGTCATTTAAGCCTATATCACCTTGATCCAGAACCGAAACTTAGATTAGCTTTTTATTTTAACACCACATATGGTGAATGTCAATACTTTTATCAGGACTGAATCGTTGTTGATGATCTTCATGGAAAATCAATCCAGGGGGTGGCCTAAGATCCATGGGGCCATCCTAGACCACTCCTTCTAGATCCGCCCCTGACCATAGAACCTAGACTTCATAAGCTAAAGAGGGAATCTTTCTGGGTAGAGCTAACTCTGACCCATAATGTCTTCTGTACTACTGTGGAATGTGACAACTGAGTGAAGCAGACCTTGACCTAGTGGGCGGTATAAGGCTAGTCAGTCAGCAGTGACTCAGGTAGTGTCATAACTACATAGCCACAAACCTACAGTAAAATGTATACATGGAGGACTTGACACTTCTCTAACATGGAGAACGTTGTGGTTTCTGTCTATGGGGCCACCCTTACAAAATATGTCCGTTTCCTGTCCAGACGGTGGGATTTTTCAGACTCATGGGGGAGGATGGGAATTTTCGTGTGTGTGTGAAAAAATTGTCATGAACGATAGCAGGGGCAGCATGAATCTGCCATCATGTTCTGAATTTGAAGAGTTGGAAACCTAGAATCTAGAGCTAAGAACGTCTTCTGTAACCCAGCGATTTTCCACATTCCAAAGTTGGTGTGCGGCCGGGTGCGGCTTTTATGCAGGTGCGCCATATACTCAGGGTTTTATGACAGTGCTTTTGGGGGCCTGTTAAAACTGGACAGTACATAATGGTGACTCAGTACAATTGTAATTTAACCCTTTCGTACCCACCCACCTATACATGTATATTACCGTTTTAGACAAATTAGCCGACAAATCCCAAAGTTTAAACCATTTAAGGGTGACGTTATGTTTTAAACCATGATGCTCATTGGTCAAGAGGTTTATACACTCCCATAACACTCAAAGACCTGGCATGATGCACTAATGCAGCGCTGGTGAGTAGCCTAACCAGAACTGCATTGGTGCATCATGGCGACCGAAGAACGTGAACCTAAAGGTATCACCCGGAACTTAAAGGGTTAATGTATATGTTAGTACTAGGTGGGTGGGGATACCACATAACCCGACCTACGACTCTCTGAGTCATTAAAGACACAAAAAGAGGACTCTACAATGCCCTTTTTCCTTATTTTTCACCTGATATTTTTGATTTTGTATTTATGCTGGATGGCTTTCATGTTCAACAGACAGTTCTATGCCTCAAAGCAGCTATAGAATGATGAAATTGCATCCTGAATGTCCGTGGGGCTATAGAGCGGCTTTGATATGAAAAGTACTATATATATATATATATATATATATATATATATATATATATATATATATATATATATATATATATATATATATATATATATATATATATATATATCAGGGATGTAAGTCAGGCATGGACAAAAATCAGGAAGCCATAAAAGCCTTCTATTTTTCCAAACAGCCCTCCTACCACATGTATAAGGAAAATAAATGAAATTCAAATTTTTCAGAAATTAGGAAATCCTTCTTGAAGGACGAAAATTAAAAACATCCACACCTCTACACTACCTTGCTTCTACTGGCTCGGTTGCCATGCTCGCCTCACCTCATCAACTTCCGTTGATAGGGTGGTCTCCAAAAAAAAAGGAAATCCTGATAAAACCTGAAGACTTACATCCCTGAATATTGGTGTGTTATTGGTAGCGTACTTAACATGTTCGCGAATGTCAAAGTACAACTCGCTACTCGTACATGTACATGCATGCTTATTATCATATCAATATGTCATATTCCCGATCGGTGGTACCAGCCTACTTCTGACTCATCGAAACTTCACCAGTATTCAACCCTTTATGGGCTAAATAGTGTTTCAATTCATCAAGCCATTTAGTGAGCATATATGATGCATGAATGCAGCAAAGGCGAGTTACTCACAATGAGACTGACTACCTGGTACACTTTCTGTCGAGTTACTCACTGGGGATTGATTGATAATTAGTTTAACGTAGCAGCGCACATAAGGTGCTTTCAGTCCTAGAGCGATGGCTGAATATAAATTGAATGGTGATTGCTCAGAACAGCAGCCATCACATCTAGTATGAATGACTGAACCATAGACAAAACAGTGTCCTCGTGGTACCATTTGATCGGGGCTTAGCCTTAGGAATACTCTATAAGGCTTAGTATTGACGTCCTGTGGGACCACCATTTTGAATTTTGCTGGTTGAGATAAACCCCACTGATAAGACATACTACCGGGTATGATGGGTACCTTGTCCCTGGGTAACACCCACTTCCATGGACATGCTTTTCTCACGTTATCAGCCCTTGTCACCAGAAACCAGCTCCAGACCCGCTTCTATCGACAGAGAATCTCAGCAATATCCTTTCGCCTTCATCTTCCAGATAAATAAGTTGAATGTTACCGAGCTACCGTTAGGTGTGCGTTGACCTGTTCACCCTGCCATAAACTCTATGTCTAAATAGAAAGGTCAACTACCAAAGATAGAACCGTAAACCATGGGAACGCCCCCCCCCCCACCCTACATTCAATCTTCACCCGCCCCTTACAATCCGTAGTAATCCATAGTGATTCGTGTGGGTAGGACTTGGGGTGTGGAGCATGAGGGTTCTGGAACTATGTCAAAATCAAGACGACCGGTATGTGGCTATGTATATACTTAAAAATGATTAGTCCATACCAATGTAAGACGGCGGATGTGGACTCACTGAGGTGTGACATGACGAGGAGACTAGGTCACCAACCTGGTCACCAACCATAGGACGACTATCCTACTACTAGTACGAGCTATGTTTTCAACGCGATTCCAGTTCATCCTCGCCGAAAGTCCTCTCCCAGTCGTTGTTCGGTCAATGTAGTAAAATTTATCTATATTTTTATTTCTGATATATATGGGTACCATTCTTCACTATAATGAATATCTTTTACCCTCAAGTCATACAGAATTAATATATTCCATTAATAAAAATTATTATATCCTTCAATATAATGTAGTAAACTGATGGACATTTTTCTTTTAAACCGTTTTCGTGCGGAGACTCGAACCGGCGACCCCCGGCGTGAGAGGCGAGTTACTTAACCGCTAGACCACGCAGTCCACTGATTCCCCAGTTTGTTCTTTGGTTGTAGGCTACACCTGGGACCTGGAGATGACTTTCCATTTCCTGGATTGTCATCTCCAGTCTGTTCTATGGTTACATGTACACCGGAGATGACATTCTTGAGTCATCTCCGATCCACCTGGAGGATTCCTGGGACCTGGAGATGACTTTCCATTTCCTGGATTGTCATCTCCAGTCTGTTCTATATGGTTACCTGTACGGTACACCGGAGATGACTTTCTTGAGTCATCTCCGATCCACCTGGAGGATACCTACAACCTAGAGATGACTTTCCGCCTCCTGGATTGTCATCTCCAGTCTGTTCTATGGTTACCTGTACACTGGAGATGACTTTCTTGAGTCATCTCCAATCCACCCGGAGGAAACCTGGGACCTGGAGATGACTTTCCATTTCTTGGATTGTCATCTCCAGTCTGTTCTATGGTTACATGGATACCTGGGATCTGGAGATGACTTTCCATTTCCTGGATTGTCATCTCCAGTCTGTTCTATGGTTACGTGTACACCGGAGATGACATTCTTGAGTCATCTCCGATCCATCTGGAGGATATACCTGGTACCTGGAGATGACTTTCCATTTCCTGGATTGTCATCTCCAGTCTGTTCTATGGTCACCTGTACACCGGAGATGACTTTCTCCAGTCATCTCCGCTCTGCACCGATGGTACCTGTACCCTGCAGATCACTTCCAACATTCCAGTTATACGTCATCTCCAGTCTGATTTAAGGCCATTTCTAAGGCCATTTAGTTCTAATAAATTGGATTACGTTTTTTTTTTTTCAATCAACTCTATGGTCGGCCATGGGCAAAAAATAAAAATAAAAGTTGCCCCAAGCCCCCCATCTAAGACCCAATATATCCTACCGGCCAGAGCAAAAAAAAAAAAAAAAAGCTCATGGAAAAGCCATTTTTATGTCATCTAAAGTGTAGATATTAATAATTTGTTCACATGGAAAGGCAGAAATCGAAGGTTCATTGCTTACAATATACTTTTTTTTCCAAAGAATAATATTTTTTTGGGTCATATTCTCCAAAAATCCTGTCGAAAATAGGGGAAAAAAAAAATAAATTTTTTACTTTTTTTTCTATTTTGCCAAAAATCTCGTCACCGGATCCGTAATCCAAGTTATTATAACAAAATGGCCTAACCTGGAGATGACTTTCTAGAGTCATCTCCGGTCTGCCTGGAGGATGCCTACACCTGGAGATGACCTACCATGTCCTGGGTAGTCATCTCCAATCTGTTCTTAGGGAGTGGTCATTATTTATCAACAGGGGGGGAGGGTGGGTTTGAGGGGGGGCGTAAAATTTTCAGACCCCTCCCGAGGGGGGGGCTAAAAAAATTTTGACCCCTCTTGAGGGGGGCTAAAAAAATTCACCCTCTTTTTAGCAAAAAAGCCCGCGCGCTACTATAGATCAAAGAGGGGCGCGAAAAACTCTCCGCGCCTCCGGCGCGGGGGGGGGGCGCAAAAAATTTTGACTGCCGTCGAGGGGGGGGCGTAAAAAATTTCCGCACAACCGCGCGAAAACCCACCACCCCCCCCCTGTTGATAAATAATGACCACTCCCTTAGGGAGTGGTAATTTTTTAACAACAGGGGGGTTGGTGAAATTCTGCGTGTGTGCAGCGAAAATTTTTCTGTGCCCCCTCGGAGGGGTCTGAAATTTTTCTGTCCCCCCTTTTATTCTTTAGTGGTGCACAGGCTTTTTTGCTCAAAAGGGGCCATTTTGTTATAATAACTTGGATTACGGATCCGGCGACGAGATTTTTGGCAAAATAGAAAAAAAATAAAAATTTTATTTTTATTTTTTTCCTATTGGGGTCAGGATTTTTGGAGAATACGACCCAAACAAAATATTATTCTTTGGAAAAAAAAAGTATATTGTAAGCAATGAACCTTTGATTTCTGCCTTTCCATGTGAACAAATTATTAATATCTACACTTTAGATGACATAAAAATGGCTTTTCCATGGCCTTTTTTTTTTTGCTCTGGCCGGTAGGATATATTGGGTCTTAGATGGGGGGCTTGGGGCAACTTTTATTTTTATTTTTTGCCCATGGCCGACCATAGAGTTGATTGAAAAAAAAAAACGTAATCCAATTTATTAGAACTAAATGGCCTTAGAAATGGCCTTAAATCAGACTGGAGATGACGTATAACTGGAATGTTGGAAGTGATCTGCAGGGTACAGGTACCATCGGTGCAGAGCGGAGATGACTGGAGAAAGTCATCTCCGGTGTACAGGTGACCATAGAACAGACTGGAGATGACAATCCAGGAAATGGAAAGTCATCTCCAGGTACCAGGTATATCCTCCAGATGGATCGGAGATGACTCAAGAATGTCATCTCCGGTGTACACGTAACCATAGAACAGACTGGAGATGACAATCCAGGAAATGGAAAGTCATCTCCAGATCCCAGGTATCCATGTAACCATAGAACAGACTGGAGATGACAATCCAGGAAATGGAAAGTCATCTCCAGGTCCCAGGTTTCCTCCGGGTGGATTGGAGATGACTCAAGAAAGTCATCTCCAGTGTACAGGTAACCATAGAACAGACTGGAGATGACAATCCAGGAGGCGGAAAGTCATCTCCAGGTTGTAGGTATCCTCCAGGTGGATCGGAGATGACTCAAGAAAGTCATCTCCGGTGTACCGTACAGGTAACCATATAGAACAGACTGGAGATGACAATCCAGGAAATGGAAAGTCATCTCCAGGTCACAGGTTTCCTCCAGGTGGATCGGAGATGACTCAAGAAAGTCATCTCCGGTGTACAGGTGACCATAGAACAGACTGGAGATGACAATCCAGGAGGCGGAAAGTCATCTCCAGGTCCCAGGTGTAGCCTACATCCATAGTCTCAGGGGTGTGAAATCCCGAAACCCATTTCCTCTGAAGTGTAATATACGGCTTGCTAGTTAATGCTTTTATGTAGGATAAAGCTTAATTAAAGTGATTTTAATGTTATTTGGGCAAATATAACCACCCTCTGTTGTACAGGGATGTTTGGAATTACAATTGGGAGGCCAACAATTCTCAATCTGGAATGACATTGGCAGACATTCCAAGTCAGACCCCCCCCCTACAAATGGTAATTTCTTTTCTCAGTGGATTTGCATAGATCTCAATAATGGTCTTTCTGAGCACCAAAAACGCGAATTTCCGCGTTTCCACGGAAATTTCACACCCCTGATAGTCTAGAACAGACTGGAGATGACAATCCAGGAGGCGGAAAGTCATCTCCAGGTCCCAGGTATCTTTCAGGTGGATCGGAGATGACTCAAGAAAGTCATCTCTGATGTACGGTACAGATATGAGATAACCATATAGAACAGACTGGAGATGACAATCCAGGAAATGGAAAGTCATCTCCAGGTTTCCTCCAGTTGGATCGGAGATTACTCAAGAAAGTCATCTCCGGTCACCGGTGTACAGGTAACCAGGGACAGGTAACCAATAAACCCAACCCCAACTACCCCAAGCAACTACTGCCCCCTCCCCTCAACCCATCCTCCCCTCAACCCATCCACCTTCCCCCCTCCCCCGGCCCCCAACCCCTCACCTGCCCCCCCCCCCCCCCCGCCTCACACTATACGGCGACTACACGACGGTAGGGAGAGGACTCTCGGCGAGCTTCGACCGGAATTCCGTCATAATCCTACCTGCTAGTACATGTAGTACGGTACTAGGTAGTTGGGGCAAGTGAATCCAATTTCCAATACACCTAATTTACCTGTGGTACTGGTATATTGCACATCACTGTATTTATGATGTTTACGAATGTGTACTATCCTACTGTGTGGAATAAAAAAAAACTTAGTTTTTGTGGCTGAAGGGGTGTGTAATAGAACATTAAAAGCTGTATCTGAGGCAAGGTTGGGTACCATACACCAGCAAAGATTAGGTGATCTCACATATGTTGATACACCGGGTAATTAAATATAATGCAGCAATGTAAATTGCTGATAACTCGAAAAGTGAAAAGCCTGTGATTAGCTCCCATTAGTTGTGCACTCATCCTGTTGCATCAGCACTCCCTTACCCAGGTTATTCGCACCACCAAGCCACTATTCGCATAACTCCCGCCAAAACTGCACTATTCGCACCACATCACCCAAAAAGACGGGAAAGTTGATACATGGATCAACATCATATACCTTCACCATTGGAGGCATAAAGTGTCTTGTGGCTGCCAACCACCTGAGTCTGTACAATATTGACAATTTCTCAAAATTTACTAAACTTTGTAATGAAATACCTTTTCCTGCAAGACCCCTACATCTCCTCCTGTAATGGCACTACAAATTCATTAAGTAAGTCTGCCTCTTTTATACAATATTTCCATCTTTTTTTAAACTTATTCACACCACCGAAATGACTGAAAGTGCAGGGCCCCAGTGTGTCTCCTTATAACTCGCTTTTCGAGTTAATATCCTTGAGGACTGGAAGACTCACTGACTCAGTCTCAGTATGCCATTGAAATGGTCTATAGACTCCCACTGACTCAGTTGGTCTAGTAATACTTCTCATATCATATGTCTCTGTCTTCTCTTTTTACTAGTGGTAAAAAAGAATATCCATGATATTAACCTTGATATCATCCACATTGCTTTGCCCCCTCCATTCGCAGGGGCGGAGCCAGAAGGAGTGGTCGGGGGGGGGGGGGGAAGACACAGCCAAGAAAATTTGGTCTATGGGGAGGCACAGCCAGGGTTCGGCACAACTCCTAGGCTATATATAGTTAATGAAGGCCCATATTCAGGGCCAGGGGGTCTACTAGGGCCACGTGCCCCCCCAGACCACCACCTGGATCCGCTACTGATGCCAATCTACATAAACTTTTCTTATTCAACAGCCTACTTGAAGTTCAACAGCCTTGAACAGGTGAAGCTCACACTGACTTTGTTACTTTCGACACTTTCAGTTTCAGCCACGGCACAAGTGGTTAACTTATGCCTATGCCATGGCTATTAGGCCGAAATACCTGCCTGCTTACAGTAGCGATGACAGCCAAAAATCAGGACCTCAACTGAACTCCACAATCTATATATCAAATGAAAGGGCTGAATATGTGCATACAAAGGCTTTTTGAATCAAGTTGGTATTCCTAATAGAAACATTTTTATGGAAAGCTAAAAAGATAGAAAATGAATTTCTTTCTGTTGAATGATGCTTTTAGATGTTTAAAAATCGCCAAAAATCGCTAAAATCAATTTTTATAACACCAAATCATTCTTAATAAAAAATTCTAGGAGAATTGCTCTGTATATTCGTCCTGCTTGGCAAAAAATAATTAGACTTCTTCATGTGACTCAAATAGGGTGGTCTGACAGAAGCACCAAAATGACTCAAATGTTCACTCTCTGAAGTGGTAAAAAAATATGAAATGCAATAAAATAGTGTACCAGTGAGATAGAGGTATATTTTCCCTTTAATTTGGTGTAAATTTGTGCAATTCTGTCCAACAGAACCCTCAGAATCGAATTTGCAGTACCAGGTGTTTAGCACTGTGACAGATATAGGGAGTGTTGAGCTGTGGTTGGCTGTCATCGCTACTTACAGGCAGGATCCAAAATGTATACAAGTCTATAGTGGCACAAACACATGGCTATTCTGAACTAAGTACTCAATGTCACTTCCTGGAAAGTGTCTCTCCTATTCACAAACATGTACTCTTCCTGTACAGCAACTTAAAGTGGTTGAAGCATAAAATATTTCCAATAAATCAGGCATGTTTATGTTCAGAGTGCAGTCTCCAACATGGAAGGCCCTGCTGTTTACTGAGGAAAGCAATTTTAGAAACGACCTGGATTATAAATTGATGTGTGTATTTCAAGTGCTTTGTGCATTGTGAACATTTGAATACCGGGGTATACATTGAGGGAAGTGTTGGTGGAAGCATTTGACCTGACAGTAAGTACTTCTGTGAGAACTGGGCACTCAACCAATCTGGCAGAGTAGATAGACTACCTTTGGTCTCTGAGGTTCCCTCAGGCTCAGACTCAAGAGTCTGAGAGTGTCTACGGGGTAATGGCTACGGGCAGTACTATGGCAATATGGGGATAAGGATTTAGCTCATACTAATTGGTCTGTTTAACTTTAAGAGATGAGGCGATCAAGGCAGCATTAACCAAGCTCTAGTTTAGAGTCTAGACATGCTGTGATGTCAGTCACCAGGCACAACAGTCGACAACTCTGGGGCCAGGCCCAGGGCCCCAGGGCCAGGCTCGGCGGTCGCCCCGGCCCGTCCACCCGGTACGCGGCCCACCCGTCTCACACCCGCCCTGGCCCGTCAAAAATAGGTCAATACCACGCACTACTGCGCCCACTGCCAGATGACAGCACCCTCCTTAACAGCACATACCAACCCCTCCATCAACACCCATGACACTGTTACTACCCTGAGAGATCTATCTTACTATCCAAATGTATTCAAATACAAACCTTTACGAATAATTCCACTACGGGTCTATCGTTATCTTCCTCCTCTGCCTCGGCCTCATCGTGATCGTAATCGCCGTTGTGGCCACCGTTCGTCTCGCCATCTGGGGTGACATGTTGCTCTAATGTGTCTTGTACCTCATTTTGCGTATTATCCACGATTTCCTCTGTTGTCTCGGCTACTCCATTGTTGTCGGGCACTTCCTCGTGGTCTGCCATTGTGTGTTATTGCTCCAAATTAATAGGAAAACAAAGGTAAACTTCTGCAAAATCACCAACTACTCCCACTACTCCAAGTTGTAGGGCCTCGCCCTAAATTGTAGTTATGCACAGCGCATGCGCACGTTGGGATGCCCTCTTTTGGTAAATTGAAGAACTGCAGTTTCCCGCGCCAGGTGCGTTATCCGGCGAGCGATGTGGGTTTTGACCAGGATGATCCACAAGATGGTCTAGAGGACTAAGGGAGTGGTCATTATTTATCAACAGGGGGGGTGGTGGGTTTTCGCGCGGACGCGTGAAAATTTTTTACGCCCCCCCCTCAACGGCAGTAAAAAAAATTTGCGCCCCCCCCGCGCCGGAGGCGCGGAGAGTTTTCGCGCCCCCTCTTTGATCTATAGTAGCGTGCGGGCTTTTTTGCTAAAAAGAGGGTAAGTTTTTTTAGCCCCCCCCCTCAAGAGGGGTCAAAATTTTTTTAGCCCCCCCCCCTCGAGAGGGGTCAGAATTTTTTACGCCCCCCCCCTCAAACCCACCACCCCCCCCCCTGTTGATAATAAATGACCACTCCCTAAGCAAGGAATCTTTTTTGGTCATTAGATATACACATACAAAAATGTCAGTTCAACCGGAGCGTAACTATCTTTCAGTTAATCATTTTCACAATCACTTCATTCATGTGCAATTTGCTCAGTAAAAGGGCTGGCATGGTTAGCGCCAGCTCGCAGATGAAAAGAAAGAAGAAAAAAAATCACAGAGAAAATTCCAAGGCATCAGTATAAACGAGTTGGATATTGAATATTGTGAATTGTATTGGAGAATTGAGGTCGGTAAAATATCCATCAATAACGTTAGGATGGCACTCAGCAAGGCTGGTATTGTGTGCCACCCTCAATTATCACTTGTGAAATTATCCACTCAGTCTTGATCTAAAGAGTTTAAAGGTGAACAAAAAATAAAAGGCCTATATAGTGAATCCCTACCTAAGCTGTGTGGCCCAGCAAATAAGAATAATTCTGATGCATTATTTTAAGGATAGATGAAAAATTCTAATGGCCTACTTGACGAAACCTCAGAAAGGGGTTTTTTTTTCAGGAAATTTCGGGATTAAGGAAAATGGTTGAAAGGGTCATTCTTGTGATTTGTACAGACCTAACGAGAAAATATTTTGATATTGATAGGAGGGGGGTGGGGGTCATAGATTTTGGTAGGTATCCACCTATACAATTGATCTCTAATACCACACAGAGAAAGGATTTTAACACCATCTCAGAAATTTCTGCAAACCCCAGTCCCATGTCTGTTCAATAGTGCATTCTCGTTTTGATGCAAGTCACAACATACAGTTTTGATTTTAACCATGGAAATTGGAAACGATTTCCCTAAAAGTTTTTCGTTTCAATGAAAGTATTATTCCTAGCATGAAATGACCATGTCCATCTGATCGTTTCAATTAATCAATTTTCTTTTAGATATATGAAAAAAAAAACACCCAGATCTACCAATGAATCCTGCATGAAGTCAGCCCTCTTTTTCTAGATGTCAACAATAACAATATGTCCTATACACATGGACCTAACCATCCAGGTTATCCTCGTACATCCCAAAAATTTACCACCCCCCCCCTCCCTATTATGGACATTTTTGAAAATCCAGAGGTACAACGTTGCATTTTGGAGAGTACCAAGAGCAAGATTGAAAGCTTTATTAGATTGAAATTGTAGGCCCTATAAATGTAATATATGATGATTATGCTTGCACTAGTGACCCCTATCACCGCTTTTTCCCATGTAAATGTGTGTTGGAGGCAACGGGGGCACATGCCCCCCTCCCCAACGGGCTTCCCTAGCCCACTTAAAAGGGTCTATATCTCCTCTTTCCTATTCTCTCAGGATGTGTGGTGCACATATGCGTGGGCACTGATACATTCCTCTGTGAAATTGTGTAATGTAGTTCTCGCCATGAATATGATCTTAGCTGTCGAAATGACGTTTAAACATCTCACTCACTCACTCACTCACTCACTCACATGCCCCCCCCCCCAAGATGAAGGTTGGGGGCATGGCCCCCCCCTTGCCCCCCCAGTTCTGCCGTGACTGATAGCCTGATTATGCTATGTATATGGGTCAATATCCGGCGAACATCCATTTTGAATTATATTATGGGTGTTTGGGTACTTGTTCCATTCAAACAAGCCTGGAGTAGTACCAATGAGTTCAAATTCTTGTTTTTTTTAATCATTGATTTACTCTTAACATATGGGGGTCCATGAAAAGTATAGTTGTACATGATTTTTTATCTTATAAGGATGCACAAATCAGCTTCAAAATCAGAGAAAGGGTGATTTTTCCTCTTTTTCCACTCTAATCACAATGTACTTACCACAATAAAAGTGAAATACACAGCCACATGACCTTTTTCTCTTTATTAGCCTATAGCTGAAAGTCTTAGGCATAACTTGTGCCATTTCTGACCCTCCACCTATAATATCTACCAAGTGGGCTTCATATACTCTTACATACCCCTTGTCCCGGGGAGGTCAAACTTGACCCTCCCAGGTCCTCCTGCTTCGAGACAAATACCCCTACCTCCATTTTTCTTCTTTTGGGAAGTAGTTACCTTCCTCTGCTGCTAATTGAACTCATAAACAGACCCCCATCACCGCTTTTTCCCATGTAAATGTGTGTTTGGAGAGTTTCATAAAATAATATTTATTACGGGCGTTTGTCCAAACGAAATTCAAAAAGTCATATCTGCCCCTAAAACCAGATCTATCTCTTTCAAACCTCTTGAGTAGTGTACCTTAGCCTAAATTCTCTCCTATAGAAGAGTCTTTTCCCACTGTAAACCCTCTTCCTCTTCTCTACCATCGAAATACATCCAGTCGTCTTATGGGCGTTTGCCAGGCATTTGCCTGTACAAACGCACATAATTTTTATTGAGGTGGGAATACTCGGTGACCCCTACAGCCAGTACTTGGTAGGCCTACTAGCTGAGCTGGTTCCTGGCAGACAGTGAGCCGATAGTCCCAGCCACCATCTTGCCTCCTTTTTATGTCCTCCACTTGACTCAAGATCAATTTTTTTGCCAAAAAACTGAACTAAAGGTAAGATTTTGTCTCTCTCTCCATGTTCAGAGCATACTTTCAGGTCCATAGATCAACTTTGCTGTAATGATTGTGTGTGGAACTGTTTAAAAGTGATAGCGACGTGGCCGCATGTCTGCAACAACTGAGTTATAGGGAATTGAGAGGAGCGACAAGTCGATCGCTATTGTTTGGGGAGTTACAATAATAATTCTGGAAATAATATAAAGACGCGGGGTTCCTTCATACTAGATCCCCGTAGCATACATGAATGGTTACTATAAAGCATGATCTAAAGACAGGAAACTTTTGAATGTGATATGTCACCGGGAACAGGCAAAGAATGTCACTATAAGTCCTCAGTCACATGAAGTCTAGAGTGGGCGCAGTGTGTTATAGCCCTATAGGATACTGGAGGTGGCTGTGAAGGCTGAGTCATTGTTTTGGACTTGAGCCAAGTAGTTCCTGGGGGTCCCGGTGGCAGCAGTAGAGGTTATGTCCTTATGAGTGGATGGGTGTGTCCTCTATGACCAATCTATTAGAGCACTACCGGACCAAGGTCCAAAGGGTGTCGGATGGCAAAAGACCAGATGGTAAGTACATATCATGGAAAAGCCTATGAATGTCAGAATAATGGTGCTTTCAATGACTATCGACATAATAACGCCTCTACAATTCAACCTGGCATGTGATTTAACAGAATACACTTAATAAATATATATTTGTTATTGAAGGAGCAATGAAGAATAATGGAAACACCTTTTCTGTGGAAATTTAATTTACTCATATATCCACATCTTTGACATTATGATAAACCCAGAGCAACTAAGTTCACGGGTTGCAAAGAAAATGATGTGAGGTATCAAATGGAGAGGCTCTGTTCTGGATGTCTTGACCTATGTGGAGTTTACACTTATCATTTCAAAATTAAGAGAATTGCTATGTTGCTTGAAAGTCTATGTAGTTAGTGGAAAAGTCTAAGGCAAGTTAGGAGAAATCAGGCAAGTCGGGCATTTTTCCTAAGGGTTAGGCGTAAACTCCCAAGAAAACTTCGGTGTTTTGGGGACGTGCAAACTCCCAACTTGGGTTAGCAAGTCCAACAAATGTTAGGCGAAAGGCCTAAGATATTCAGAATATTTTTGTGTGTGTGGGCTAGGGAATTTAAACACAAAGCTCTACCACTTGATGCTAGCACGAGATTATTCCCCAAAAATATAATAACATCCCGAGTGGAAATGGGATTGAGGGGAAATACAAACTGTGAGTGGAGACGGGGTGGAGGAGAAAAATAAACTGCGAGTGGAGATTGGAGTGAGGTGAAAACTTAACTGGTGGAAACCCGAGTTCAATCATTGCATCGTAGCTACCCCCTTAAAGCTAGCTAAACCCCATCATAAAGGTTCACCCCATTCAAGGGTGCACTATATCTTCAACAAAAACCCCCATTCAAAACAATAAACCACCACCTCCTCTTCCCCAGAAGTTCACACCCCCAACATTATAACCTAAACCACCTCTTATACCCTCCGCCTGCCATAGCCCACAACCCTTTCCACGACGTTCCAGAATGTGACAGAGAGAATGTGACATAATATATCTTACTGGTGTTTGCAAATGCCCGCAAACGCCCGTATAATGTTAGGGTCGCCATTTACATAAATGTTTTACACCTCTCCTGTCCTTTTGTGTCCCCCCCCCCCCCCCCCAATATGCATAAATGTACATTTTATGTGAGAAAACAGTCTGCTCTCTTTTACCTTTCCTCTTTTTTTGAGTTTGCGCATGATATAAAGGAGTTTTCCGCCTTCCAACACCCCATTCTTGTTGACAACAGTATACTTTCCATGCAGAAACTTCTTTTTTTAAGTTCAGTTTTTCTCCCATGTCCTTTTTTAGCTCTCCTGTCCTTCCCCTCACCCCCTCCTATCACCTTGTTGACCTTTTTTTTATATATATATATAAATAAACTGCTTTTACACACCTGTATCACCTTCTGAAAACCATGTAGTAATTTTCATTATGGGCGTTTGTCGGGACATAGACTTGTGTGTTACTCTGATCACCCACCTCTTGCCCACCTGTTCTATATCTAAAGTTAAGCCTACTGATGTAGTTTGTTCATTCCCAAAATTAGCTCCCTCCTCTCTCTCTCTCTCTCTCTCTCTCTCTCTCTCTCTCTCTCTCTCTCTCTCTCTCTCTCTCTCTCTGTCTTTCAAAAGTACCCTCTTAATTAAAATTATTGATATTTGCCGCAACAAATGCCCATATTCGGTGCGTTCGGGCAGCGGTTTTGCAAGGATATCTATTGCATTATGGGTAGGGGTGACCTCGAACGCTAACTACACAACCTTAGCTTGTTCCCTCCACCCCCTTCCACCCCAGCCAGGTCTGGCTAGGTACCAGCCCTTAACTATGCTTGGGAGTGTAGTAAGTTGACTCAGGGATCAACATTGACCTACATGGGGCAGACCAATAGGGGGTGGCCTTACAAACCAGCATTGATCCCTCGGCCGTACTCCGAACGCACCGAACCTGGAGAAGAGAGGTAAAGGAGAGGGGCGCGGTAGGCGAAAGATACTGCCAGATGCTGAAACTCAACAGGATGAACCTCCAAGACTACCCATTGCTGCCGTAGAAACTCCACCCCAAGATATAGTATTGAGTATCAGTTAAATGAATTTTTTTTCTGAGTCATTTTGACTATAGGTAGTGGAATTTAATGCATCTTTTCATATTAAATCTTGATTATTTATAAATAACATTTCTAATTTTTAACAGTATTGATAATTATTGTAATTTTAAACCAATGTTGCTGTACATGTATTAATAATTTCTTTGAATTGGCTTATTAGAATGGTGAAATTTTTCAATTAGAAATGATGCATTAATGACGGCAAACAAACCAATGTACTGACTTGACCTCTTGATGCATATATAAGGTGAATCTGTCTCACTTACTTCAAAATAATAACGCATTGGAATTCTCTCTCTAGATTCTCTCATGTAAGATAGACCATGTAAACCACTCACTTATGAGATGCGTAGACTGTGTATAGGGGTATATGTATATATTCATTTAACAATGCACTATCTAATACAGTCTAATATTTCAAGAAGTTCCTACTCATGATATATACTCATGACCTAACCACGTGTATGCAATGTTTGCCCGTAGCTAACCACCCTGCGAATGTGACATATCAGAGGTCGAACTGTAACTCATGCTATAATAGTTCTTGTGTAAGAATGGCAGAGGTCTGAATAGGATGACTATACTATAGTAACACTGACACCTTTATAAGAATCAAGACCTATAGCAGCGATGATTGGTTGTTTTGATTACCTACCGGCTTTAGGTTATTGAATTGCAATGCCTTATTTTTATATCGTTCTGCCTGAGTGGAGAGCCAATGATTCTAAGTTCTTAGACAATGCAGAGCATATGAGACCTCGTGGAGTGACCATTTGATAAATCTCACATGTGGAGGCATTTGCAGGGGGGGGGGGTGAAACCCTCTAGGGTAGGGGATCGATTATGTAACCCTTCCCACTTCCTTTATTCTAGCATTCAATACTTCATCAACTTTATTTCCATGATGTTCATTGATTACAGAATTCTTACCTGAGTTCTGCATGACACACATGGGCAAGCGATTCGTAGGTGATAGAAAATATTTTCCCTTCTTTATCAGTCGGATAATAATGAAATGCATAATCCATATGAAGGTCAGCCTAACTTAGCTTACAATCTAGTTCAAACCGCTTGTCGCTCATTTAGTATTTTCTGTTATGGTCATGAGCCTAATTATAATTTCATGCCCCCCAATGGAAAATAATGACCATTGTCTTATAGATTATTCAAATGACGTACACTTCAACCAATCACTTCACTGTTGGTGGTACCTCGGTGCAAAGTAGCTGCACTCAGCTGTATTCTAGTTTACCCCAGTCCATGGTGGTGGAAATAATCGTGCGTAGTAAGTAGGAATACCAGAAGAGACATCGCCAACAAAATGCCCTATAGATGTATAATCATATCCTCACGATCGTAAGTTTATATCAGGATCTATAAATATGTTAAACCTAAGAATCATTTTAAGACTTCAAATTGATCGAATGACCCAAAGTTGTTGCACGTTGCACCAATGCAATACTGGTAGGTCTAGCAACTGTCAGCACTGCCCTGGTATATCTACTATCATACCAACCGGTCAAGAGTGTATCGGGGTTCAGCATGATACATTATCAGCTCTTGCGAGAGAGAGAGAGAGAGAGAGAGAGAGAGAGAGAGAGAGAGAGAGAGAGAGAGAGAGAGAGAGAGAGAAGAGACAAAGACAGTTTAGTGGTCAGTCCAACAGTCAGTGGCTATAATTTCCAACTGCAACATTAAGCCCATTACATCAGTAATTATATACAGGTGCATGTTTAAAACGTAGTCTTGCAAATATCACTGCGTCCTTCAATATATGAATAGATAACTAAATGAGCAAGGTCTATTTCCTATTAATTCCTGGACATATTATATAAAATTTAGCTCAAATTTGTTTAGTACGACATTGCGGGGATGGGTGGGATCACAAAAGCAAAATAAATTATCGACTATTGATCATGGGACATAAGTAGACTGACATAACTTAAGATTCAAAATTTGTTTAGCATTGAATAAATTTGAATAAAGCCGGGATAAGACACTACATATCAATCTTCCCCTCCCTCAAGTTAGAGTTTATTCTTTCTTATAGATTGATACTTTTGAGTCAGAATCACATAACCTTTCCCCATTTGTTACATGAGTCATATTTAATAATTTTGACATTCTAGAGACGATGAGATAGAGATATTCATCCCATCTGACACTGAGGCAGATGACACCGCCTTCCAGCCTGCTTCCTACAAAAAGGTAAGCAATGATTTATGAAAAGAAACCTAATGATCTATAATCTCTCAGTACGCCCGTCCTCTTCCCATACTTCATTATTCTTTCACTTTTAATACTCCCTCCTACTTCTTCCCCTCTTGACATTTGTAATAATGCCCTCAAGATTTCTCAATCCCTCCGTCACCTTCTCTTTCCTCCCCTCCCCCTTAATGCCCATGGGGCGACTCCCCTCGACCCATACCGATGTGTGGTCATGATTTGATGGGATATGAGTAGTATGAGGGGCAAACTCAGCGCATAGGAACGGCTGCTGAAATCCATTTGACCTACTTACGAAACGGAAGTGACCTAGTTTTGAAGGCAGGAAATTTAAAATCTCGAGCTCTGATTGGTTGAGAGTCGGAAGTGATGTCATGACCTAGTTTCTTGAGCTCTGATTGGTTGAGAGATAGTTTAGTTTAAAAGGCGGTAAATTTGAAATTTTGCAATTGAAAGCATGCGAGACGGTTGCCATGACAACAGCAAAACATAACAAATGTGTTGTTGTCATGGCAACGTGGAAACAATGATGTGACCTTGACCTTGACAACGGCATTTTGAACTGACACCTAGTGGAAATTATTGGAACTACTTATAGCTGGGTTTAAAAAAACTGGTGGTGCCCTGACACCTAGCGGATACTATTGCAACTCCTTTTAGCTGCGCTTAGTAAAAACTAGTGTTTTCTTCACACCTGACACCTTGTGGATATTATTGGAACTGCTTATAGCTTAGTGAACCACTTTTGTGGTTACAATCAAAACTAATAACGATGACCTTACCATCTTTTCTCAAATTTGTGCAGTGCATGCTTTGATCTTGTGTAAATCGGTGGCAGAGTAATGAATTTCACCTGTTTTGCAATGCGGTGCAAGGATTTTGCACTGGAACAACGATGTAGCAACTTTGTGAACGGTGGAATGTTGTTACCACCGCCGCCGCCATTGCCTGTGTGACACGTAAACAACATGAGTGCGCTCGCTTTTCACCAGGTGGCCACCTTAGAGACGCCAACCGCCTAAACACATAGCCTTGCTACTTTGTTCTTTAAAAAGATTATGTTATGGTGTAGGGGAGGGGGTAAACTTTGTTGCCTTTTCTTTTGATCCTTACACCTGAAAGCAAAATTTGTTTATTATTGTACAAGTACAGAGCAGTGCCTGATGCTGTCCAGTTGTGGTGGGAGAATGTTATGATGAGTGGGACTGGAGGTTTTCCCCTTTGATCCTAAAACATATGGCATGTGTGCCATGGCAGGGTGTACCATTTAAAAGGCTAATTGGAACATGTTGATAGGTTCATTCATGGAGAATGTTGTGATAAACGAAACGCAACATGTTCGTGGAGCATATTGCATAGGCGTGGCTTGCCAGATATTTTTTTCAGTTTATACATGGAATTGTTTCTTATGCAAGCCGGGAGGAGGTAAAAGCTGACCATTCTTCATGGGCACATCTTACACCTGTCTCTTTTTTTTATCCTGGAGCACAGGTGTCAATGGCAAAGAATGATATGATGAGTGGGATTGGAGGTGTAGGGGGAAGGTAAAAGCCTTTGCCTTTTGATCCTTTGCCTTTTGATCCTGGAGCACAAGTATTCTTTTTTTACGCTTGTAGCTTGGTAAATATAAAAAAAATCCAAGACGTGTCTTTTTTATTGTTCCTGGAGCAGAAAAAGTGTCAATGCCTGTGGTATGGTAAAGAGAGTGAAAGCCAATCCAATCCACCACATTCTGTGTCATGTCTGGTCAGGCGCATACCTACTTTTACCACCCTTCATGTTACCTCAAACATAAAAGCAAAAAAAAATCGTTTATTATACAAGCACGGACCAGTGTGGAGCGGTTGTTGTAGTTGTTGTTGTTGTTGTTGTTTTGGGGGGGGGTGTGGTGGGGAAAATGTTATGATGAGTGGGACTGGAGGTAAGGATGAAATCCACACTTGTCTTTTGATCCTGGAGGACAGATGGCAATGGCAGTGGTGCGGCATGCAAACAGGGTGGGGTGTAAACTACTAGTTTTCAACATGGTGAATGGGAACATTTTTTTTAATTGTGTGCCATGTAAAATGATGCTCATTGACAAGAACATTTTCTTTTTCGAAAATGATGAGCGATATATTCAGCGGATATTTGAGTTACCACCCTCACTATATGACAACAGCCTAGTGAGGAGTGGTCAATTTAAGTTCTGAACACCATTTTGTAAATGATTCTGTTTGGGACAAGTGGAGATAATGTGATTTTGTCCACCTGAAATAGCGTTGTTTTTATGAACGCTTCTACCAAAGTGGGATCAATAAAAACTGAATTTTCACCCTTTGGACTTTTCTTTTAGAAACAAAGTTTTCTGCCTTTCGCGCGTGAAAGAGAATGAGGATGCACAGGGTATGGCATGACGTCTCATAATGTGCATTACAACATTGTGAGTAAGCTCAATCCCTGCTACCTGCCAACTTTTACTTTTTGAGATCAATTTTTTTTATGGATGCACAAAAGGAGTGTTTGTCGTTCTTTATCAAAGGTGCTGTGTTGTTTTGAAGGAAACACTCTCTAAAATTTAAATTGGGAGGAATAAAAGTGTCTGAAGGATGATGTTCAGGACAATACCACCACAGTTGAAACAGCTTACCTTGTTCTACTCCACCCCTGATGTCTGAAATAAAAACCTTCGTTTCTCTTTTGTGAGAAGTGAATAAGCTCAGAGGTAGTGAAGCAGGAGTCATGATCAGTTGAGCAGTGAGTGACCCTTGCACCATCAATGCTCACAGTGGCAACTCAGTGGTCAGTTTAAGTGGGGGGGGGGAGGGTGTAAAGGGGGTAATACATACTGTGGAAAAGGGGGTGGGAAGAAAAAAGAAGCTGCTCAACGCACTGCACACAGTGGCAACTTGGTGGGCGGTCTTACATATACAAAACAGGGTTGGATATACAGGCTCATTAGGCTGCTACTGGAGGGAGGGGGGCAGCAGGGTTTATAAGGAGTGGCGAGTGGCTCACTGATCATCACACAAACGCTTTTACTGCTACTATTGTTGCTGCAACCACGTCCACCACAGCTTCACTACACTGGCACCACCATTTCCACAGTCATGCCAAGCAAACTGAAAACGAGAGCTAAGAAGCTACCACCCCTTAACCCTTATGTACCCAAGCGCGCTTTAAAGTGCGGTTTTCGGCTTAAAACATGTAATTTGAAGCAAATTATCACTCAAAAACATCTACTGGTCCTATCTGCAAAGTTATACCCTCTTGAGAATGGCCACAACCCCCTCATTCCAATGAAATCAACCATGTGACTGTATCACCATTTTTACATACGCAGTGAGTCAAAACTTGATAATTAGTTGTCATAAATGTGACTCTTTGGAAGGGAGCCCCAAAAAGAGATCTGATAGCATGATAACAAGGTGATACTAGATCCCATGTCCCCCTATTACCACACCTCTGATAGACCAACCTTAATGCTATCCATAAAGACAATTTCATGAGCTGTGACCAAGATAGTTTGCATCCAGGGAATACACACAGGAAGACCTAGTTGAATATAGTTATACAAATCTTACACTGATCGATTTTAGGGCAACAAAACACAAAAGGGATCAAATACTAGTGAATGACAACAAAAAGAACATTTTAGTTGCTATGGTAACCACAGTTGGCCATGAGTGTCATACATTAACTGAAAATTGAAGACAAGACCAATCAGGAATCCAATGTGAATTCCATACCAAATACATGTTCAGAATGAGAATTATACATGGTCTTTGTCAATGGAGTGATGCACATGTGAAATAAATGGAAAATCATTGGAAAATCATCAAATAGTTCTGGGCACATAAAAGTTAAACTGCAGCACTCTTCTACGGAGGGCTCTCCCTCTGCACCTTGTTACAATGTAGAAGTGGATGATAGCCGCACCGAGGAAACACCACCACCACTGTTTTACTCGCCACTGACCCCGGATAAAACTCCAGAGGTGGAAACCTTAATGCGGGAGTTGCACAGTGGATGGGACAGTGGGAAGAACGGCGAGTCTAGTTTTGACATACCCAAGTGTCTTAATTCCGCAAGGTAAGGACCTTACATCCCTCACAAATGTCATCGAGCTTACTGAAGTAGCCTGAAGTTGCTTCAACAGCAGCAGCCTGAAGACGTCGTTGACAGCCCGTACACTTGCCCTGTCATGACTCAACCTGAGGTCGTTGACTCAACCAAAGAGGTGGAGGAGGAGGTTGAAAAGGCGGGCGAACAGAAGCCAGCGATGGTGGTGGTGGCAGGTGTTAACCACCCTTTGGACATTTCACCACCGCTATTGACTAACGAGAAAACCAATTCAAGAAAGAAGAAAGTGATAGCATCAGGCACAGGGCCAGGGACCGGATTTAAACCGGTGGAAAAAAAGAAAAGGCAGAACCTCTAAAGCAGCTTCACCACCACCACCATCGGTGCCAGGACCGCTACACCTTAGGTCTGTAGGCGGAAATAAGAGCCTCGAATTAACTTCCAAGAAATGGCCTGTGGAAAAAGTGAGCGGGAAAAATATTACACCCACTCTACCCCAAAGGTGACAAGAATGCACGCATAGAGGTGTACAAGAAGTCCACGGTGAAAGGATTGGCCATTCGCTCCTACATAGATAGACCCTTTGAAAGGTGTATTAACCTTTCACCTCCCCAGGTCAAACGCCTCATCAGCAAATGCCCAACTCTCCTAAAGCACTAGCAAGATATTTTACTATTTTATATATTTGGTAAAAGCCTACCAGGGAGCACTGGCTGTTTCTAACCTCATAGAGAATTTAGACACCCCCAGTGACGCGTCTTCTTCATGCCCTGTTTCGGTTCTGGTGAATCTTTACAAGGGTGCAGGTAAAATCCACATTGGTACTCAGTCCTACATAAATGAAATGAACCTTTCTTTGTCTTCTGCCATATGCCACCACATCTCTCCCTCAGACTGTGGGCACACCATCACGCCTCTCAAGTGCTGATAACTCTTCAAACACGTGTGGGTCCATTTCTGGAACAACACTACAAGAGTTTCTACCAGTGAACAAAGGTCGGTGGTCAACAGTTTTTTTTATCTGGTAAACAGCTCCTCTCGTATAAAAATCAAATGTATTTCATAGCATTGTAGCGTCGTATATGTACCAGTTCAACAACTGCTGCTCATGTGCTATAAGTGTTATAGTGTATCATCTTAATGCATAGAAACTATAGTGTAGCATGCGCAATTAAAAAATGACAAAATTTACTTTTTGCACCTGAAAATAGACAAAATTCACTTCTTGTGACTGAGTGATGATAGCAAACTAAAATCTATAGCTGGTTTAGAAAAATGATACGAAAAGCATTTACAATGTCAGATTTACTACTTTGAAAAGTGATTCAAAGGTTAAGCAAGCCGTTCTTGTGTATGTACATTTTTCTTGTAAAAATTAAGGTTACTTAGGTTGTGTTCTATCATGTACTATCCTGTGTGGAAAAGGAAAAAAATAAAAGTAAAAAATTGCATAGTTTAAGGTTGTATTCTGTCATGTGTACAGTGTGTAAAAGACTGTGTTCTATCATGTATCCTGTGTGAAAAAAGTTGAAAGGAAAAAAAAGGGAAAAGTAAAAAAGTGAAAAAGTAAAAAAGTAAAAATGACATAGTTTTAGGTTGTATTCTGTCATGTGTATACTGTGTGAAAAATATTTGTGTTCTATCATGCATCCTGTGTGAAAAAGTGTAAAAGTAAAAAAATTATATAGTTTAAGCTTGTATTCTGTCATGTGTATACTGTGTGAAAATAAAAAAAAAAGTAACCAAAAAGAAAAGTTATTGTGTAAATCAGTAAAATTTTACTAAAAGATGATGTTAAAGTTGTGTTCTATCACATATCCTGTTTAAAATTCTGTCATGTGTATACAGTGTGTGTGTGTAAGTGAATCCCCCAAAAAACTAGGCGCAAGAAACAAAAAGAAAAGTGATTGTATAAAACAGTTCAATTTTTTCTTTGTGTCAAGTTCACCAGACAAGAGTTTGGTAGTGTTTTAGCTAAGCAGGCTTTATGTATAACCGTCCTTTTGAATTTTGAGTGCAACTTACAGTAAACATTCTGTAATTACTCCAGACAAATAATGTATCTAGTGGGTTATGCGAATGTGTAGAAAACGTTTTCTGGGAAGCAATTCCTTTAGACAACATTCAATACTTTAGAGGAGCTTAACCAGACACTGTTGACCACTCTTTAACTAGCGTAAGTATGTACAAGTCCTTTACTGTGGCTTTTTGGGATGCTTTTGTCGTTTGCATTAACTTCTGTAAACATAATCTAAACATTGACAAAGTATGTAAAACCATATGTTTCATCTGTCACAATGCACCTTGAAACTTTCAGCTTTAAACTTGGTTGAGGTAAAAAGTCATTTTTCATTCGAGCGAAATTTCAAGGAAGGTTACCTTTCAGGGTTTTTAGCTTCAGTGAAAAACAACTCAGCTTACTTTCTGACTCAGGCATTGATTAAACCTGCTATTGCAAACATAGCTAGAATCAGTGGCACGGGTTATTTTAATACCTGGAATAAAATCTTAATGTCGATGCATTGAACCAGAGCAAAATCACTGACCGCAAACACCTCTTTCTATCGCATATGTTCAAAACCTGCTAATGGTAAAAGCATATTTGTATGTCAAGGTTGTCTGTAAAATAAAAAATGAAATATAAGTGAAAAATAAACTCGTTGTGATGTGTTGTGTTAAGTTAATTACACATTTCATTTCTTGTCGTAACGGTTAAATTGCATCAATATCATGTCTCCCCTAAAATTCCATGAGTGTTACACAAGTGTCAACAACCAATCGAAACTTAAAAATTAGATCATGTATAAAGCATCCAACAAGCAATCAGCGCTAAAAAAAACTAGGTTATACTTTCCCCTGCCCCTTAAAGTTACATGGATATTACACATCACTTCCTAACCACAAGGGGGCTCCACTAAACCCAGCTATAAGTAGTTCCAATAGCAGCCACTAGGTGTCAGGCGTAAAATCATCACTAATTTTTTAACCACAAGAGGGCTCCACTCAACCCAGCTATGAGCAGCTCCAATAATATCCACTAGGTGTCAGGGCGCCACTGTTTTTTTTTTCAACCACAAGAGGGCTCCACTAGGTTTAGCTAAAACAGTTTCAATAATATCCGCTAGGTGTCAGGTAAAAATGACGTTGTCAAGGTCAAGGTCACATCATTGTTCCATGGCAACAACACGTCTCCCACGCCTTCAATTGCAAAATTTCAAATTTCCCGCCTTTTAAACTAGACCATCTCTCAGCCAATCAGAGCTCATGAAACTAGGTCATGATGTCACTTCCGGTCTCTCAACTAATCAAAGTTCGAGATTTCAATTTTCCCGCCTTCAAAACTAGGTCACTTCCGGTTCGTAAGTAGGTCAAACGGATTTCAGTAGCTCTAGCTATGCGTTGAGTTCACCCCTATATGGGTCAGGTCGCCAGAAAGCAGTAGATTTTGTGTTTTTGGGTCATTTTGGACTCTTATGGCTCTAGAGAAAGAAGTTGCAAATCAATCTTGTCTTACATAGACTCATTTGATAGACAACACTTAGGGCTATCAGAAAGATGTAAATTTGTGGTCATCCATCAAAAACTCTCAGACTTATAGCTTGCCAAAGTGAAAAAAAACCAGTCAAATTTGTTCTTTTTTGACTTTTTGTATTTTTTACAAGTGTCCTGTATTGAATAAAGAACATCTGGAGTAACCCAAAGTTATTTTTTGTATCGTATATGATCATAGGTATCATTTCCATGAGGTTTGGACATGTAACTGAGTGAGAATTTTTCATTGCAACTTTTGGACAGGGCTAGGATCGACACCTCCTCACTGTACGATGCAACCACTCTGAATGACGGTTTAGCTCAAAGGCTGTGACGTCACTCGGAACACTGTTGCCAGGCAACAGCCACTTGTTGACAAATCTCTAAGGAGAGAGTTGTTAGGTTAACTTGGGTTGCTAGGCTCCCCTTGTTACTGTCAACAAACTTGATTTGTTGACTTAGAATGAGCAGTTTCGTCCTATAGGGACTCATCAGGCATCTGTTATGTACAAAATGGTGGCAAATTGCCAAGTGGTCCCAAATCTACAGGAGACTTGGAGTTTTAGGATCAATTTGACAGCTAGGCTGTGGGGTTGATCCACCCAGACTGACCAGGGTTAGTTTGGGTCCTAGATAAATCACTTAGGTGATAAAATCAGTGGGCAATTATTTAAGAGTTAAATAAAATTGCCAGTAGGCAAAATAAAACAGAGTTCTTAGCAGGTGTTCCATAATATATAAGGCGTGGAGCCTTAGGTGTGGGTAAACAGGCCAGATTTGGGACCACTGAGAATTTTTCATTCTGTGTCTTTGAAAATGGAAATCTGTAATTTGTAACGTCCGGTAACAAAATCTAAATCAGTTATAAAACATGGAAAAAATTAATCTTCATAATCTTTGTTATTACCAATATGAAGGGCTTTATTATCCCCTACTTTGGCGAAAAAATTGTGTGTCAAGCAGCATTTGTCTCCATGTGAGAGCAGCTTATGTGAAATAATTCTGATAAAAGTACCGGACGTTACGTAACGTCCGGTACTTTTATCATCATGTAAGAGGCAGTTTACTGCGCATGCATAACTCAAATTTTGATCCACTTTGTAATTGAAGTCAATCAGACATATTGGCCTTGTTATTTCATATGTTTGTTATGCATAATGGGACATTCCTATATTCTGAGAACAACTTCAATTACCTCCATATTTCATCATATTGGTACCGGACGTTACATGACACAAAACAAGCAGTAAAAATGGAACCGGATGCCCTAAGTCGGTATTTTTTGGTTTTCTGAGCTGAGGGGATGTCCCTTCACAATTGTGTTTAGGTTATATAAAGTAATTAGAAAATTAATTTTAAAGGCCCTTCAAGGGCAGAATCTTACACTTTCTGACGACCTGACCCATATACTACTGATATGGGTCCTTTTCCATATAGTCTAGGGAGGGGAATGGCGTACTCCCATATGGGTATGTTTTTTCAATGGTTACGCCATTATGGGTGTCATATCTAGTTATGGAGAGGCAAAGGGGCTAACATTTACAAAAACAGGAGGGTCTTAAATGGTGATGATTAATCAGACACCCCCTGATACTTAAAGCAGTGGCTATGTCAAACAAACAAATCTTCAGAAGTCTATTGTGACACGTCTATAGGTAGAAGTAGACAATCTGATTGTTCTCTGTATACAGAGTACTTACCAGTACAGTTATTCACAATTAGTAGTTACAATCTACGCCATTATGGGTCATAATCATAATGTTTAGTCATACACCATTATGGGTCACACTGTTTCATCCCTACGCCATTATTGGTCTTATTCTTTATAACAGAATTACTGTAAATATAAGCCCATTTCTGGCCATAGCAACATTCTCCAGGTGGTATTTACCCTAAAGAGAAGGGCCCTGGCCTGTTTACCCACACCTGAGGCTCTGCCTGCTGTGAGGGGTGAGTGGGTATGGCCCTGTGTGGGTACCTGGGACTACCTGTAGTGCTACTCACACCACCTGCTTGGTACTAGTAGGCCCCTATTGGCAGAAATCAGGGGTAGCCAAAATCCATGAAAAACGGCTATGACTGCCTAAATATACAACATTTCACATTAATTCTTTCATCAATCTTAATATCTGCATAGGTATTTGTCATTAAAACTATGATTATTTTGAATTATGTGTTTTCTGCTGAACATGCTAGCATAAGGCCACAAGTAGAAGCCATATGATCCAACAGACAGAAAGTGCCTAACAAACTAACTAAAAGACCCTACCTGTGACCATTCTCCTAGCTGGAAGGTCATATTACAAGATATTGGCTAGGACATAGATATGTTTTTAAAAAGATATAGGTACATCTGTCTGTCACCAGTGATCTTCTTCTAGATGATGAAAACATCCACATAACAATTAACATTCTATCCAGATATGTTCAGGAGTTCGTATCTGATGCTAGTGATGTAAAGGAGCCACCATATTTTAGGGCATTGCCACATGTACATTCATAATATGCATTAGCATTTGAATATTCATTGTTGGACTCAACCTTCTCAGTTGGTAATGTGATACTCTGAAGGGTTGGCATGATACATTGATGCAGCATTCCTACTTACATTACTAAGTAGCCATTGACTGATTCCATAAGTCAAACACACTAATACTCTAAGTATTGGCCTAAGGTAATTGACTTGACGCTAAGGCTACAAGGCACAGGGGCATCCTACTTTGTATAAGACAAGACAAGGGTTGGATTCATGTAGACACCATGCCTTATACATCAGATTCTATGGTAGTATCAGTTACATAAGGAGTCCAGGGTTTCTTGTTACAGTTCCTATAATTCTAATCCTGGGTCATTGATTTATTCTAATAATGTTGCTAAATATCACTCAAAAGGATTGATTGATAAGTAGATACATATTGGAAGCAAGATATTTACCAAGACTCAGATTCCCCAGGGTATTCTTTGTAAGTTTTTTTTTAGAATAAGAGATGGTGATATGTGTTATGTATGATGGCACATAGGGGCAATATTCAATTTAACCTTACCATTTTGGTGGGAGAGCTTTGATCATTATCAGTAGGTAATTTGAATCAGTCTGTATATTTGATATGACTTTGTATAGACAGGTATATGCCTTGTGGTTGATTGTATCTAAGATAAATATAGCTCTTGATTGGGACTTGACTTGATATATTAATGTTGGAAGCATTCCTTGACATTTCCTTGACAGGAATGGCATGATACCAATTATAGTGGGTAATCAAACCCATAGACTTTATGTCATGCTTATTATAACAGCAATTACTAAATTATGGCAGATTGTGTTTGCACCCAATGAAATATTAAGATATTATCTGTGTTCTGAGACTCACATGAGATGCACATAAATCACAGACTGACCTGTCACCTCAACCTGATACATAAGCTGCTTTCAACGATACTTTGCTGGTGTTATTTTGAGCCACAGTAGTGACAGTTGATTTTGATTTAGGTCTGCAGAACTTGTATGAAGCACCTGTATAATGTGTGACTTATAGGTCATTTCAGGCTCTGGCTGCACCTCTCTTTGACTTAGGGTCCAGCTTATAAATGGGAGTACCACACTATAGAATACGAGTAATCTGAATATTTGTAGGCCGCTAGGTATTGTTTATAGTATCTTCAAAATAAAAAAAAAGGAAAATGAGTGGCTGGGTGATTTCCTTTTTTCTGGGGACATTTTATGATAGGATCATATATTTCAAGCAAATATAGCTTATTGATATTTGAATCTCATTAGATCTACATATACACATGTACATGTACTTGGCTATGATATGATCCTTGGAATCTGGTTAGTTTACAATCAATACGCTCATGATGTCTATTGCCCAGCAATAGGCATCTTTAGTAAAAATCCCCTGTGATCACTAGAATACCTGGTGGTTTAAAATTATCTTTTCATTTCTGGAGCATCTGTGTGTCAGTTGGTAGGCTACTTGCTGTGTAAAAGCTAGTATTTTCTAAACAATTACCAACTGCACAATTGATAAATATGATTATTCCCTATTTTGGTAGGTATTTTGAGGTATAATTGTTTTTAAATACAGTGAGTCCATGGATGCTTAATTCTCATCAAATCAAAATGTCTGTTTATGAATATACTTCTCAATATAGGTTGCTAAGTAAATTTGTTGTTGCTAGGCAATCAGCAATTCTAGGAGTAAAGTTAAAGCCTCAGATGTTTTTGAGGATATAAGACACACTACAATTATCCAGTGATGAATATTTTGCCAATAGAAGATAATGCTGAAGTCGCATGTTTTCATTATACTTGATACCGTAATCTCCCGCGTATAAGGCGCGTCTTATACGGGGGGTTTTAGTTCTAATTGGATCCACAAGGGGAACACCAAGACCTTTCTTTTGATATGTTACACTATCATATAAGCTCATCTGCTGCATTTGGGGTCCAGGAGGGTCACTGGGGTCCAAACAGCACATAGCTTTTTGAATTTTGAAAATCCATTCATTAGAACAAAAGTTTTTATTTTTTTGACCATATTCTGAAACTCTGGGTGCGCCTTATACGCGGGATGCGCCTTATACGCGGGAGATTACGGTATTTCATTTTTTTCTACATTCTCTGATCAGCACACTGTATTTTGGTACAATATTGCATTTTTTACAATGGCATGGACCTTCTCAATACCAAAATGAGAAGCAGTATCCATGATCTCCATTCTGTAAGTCATTCCTAGGAAAGGGCTTTCTTTGTTTCGGAAAGGGTGCATTGCCAGCTAAAATGGGCTGTTGCTAGGTGACCGCTTGTCCTAGCAACAAATGGTTGGCTGCAATGCGATCATTGGGTCCAATTTAGGGGGGGGGTAGGTACCATTGGAATTGTTGTAAGATGAATATTAGTGCCAGAACAGATAGGTCAATATTATTTTAGCTCTTAAAAACAAGGCTAAAATTTCAAGAGATGGTTGTATAGAATTGCAAATTTCTCAGTGACTGCACGAGCTTTCATTGGTCAAACGTCACTTTTCTATACCCAGAGACATTGGACAACATAAGAAAAAGTTGTAGCTATCAGTAATCTCATGAATTAAATGACCCCAGAGGCCCCCTGTGCTGCTCCTCTATTAGCCTCAAGCCTACTCCATAATGGGTCAGTTACTTAGGCCCATGACCACACATCCGGGTAAAAGAAATTCAAGTCACCCCCGGGCCTTAATGCCCCTTCTCTGCCTCTGCCTCGCAATGCCCCCTCTGCATGCCTGCAGTCTATCTAAATGTGCCCGGGCTGCATAGCCCACTTAAAAGGATCTTTGTCTCCTCTTTCCTATATCAGAAGTGTGTGGTGCATATTATATGCACGAGCACTGACACAAACCTCTGTGAAATTGTGCAATGTAGTTCTCGCCATGAGTATGACCTTAGCTGTCGAAATTACATTAAACATCCATTGCCCAATCACTCTAAATGTCCCATTCCTCTGCCGCTCCATCTCAATGCCCCCTCCGTCTCACTCACTTTAAACATCCCTCCTCCTCCCCTCCTAATGTCCCCTCCCTTCAAATGCTCACTCTCTCCTCGCCTCACTCTAAAATTCCTCCTCCCCTCCCTCTCAATGCCTTTTCTCCCTCTAAATGCCCCCTCCCCCTCCTGACCTCAGCATGTCCCGTTCTTCTCCCCTCCTGCACGATGGCCCTCTCCTCCTTCCTTCTCTCACAAGACCCTCTTCCCCTGCCCTCACCCTCAATGCCCCGTCCCCCTTTCTCCTAATTACTTTTCCTCCTCCCCTCCTCTCCCAATGCCCCCTCTACCCCCCCCTCCCATGCCCCCTCCTCTCCCCTCCCAATGCCCCCTCTACTCCCCCTCCCAATGCCCCCTCTTCCCCTCCCAATGCCCCCTTCTCTCCCCCTCTCAATGCCTCCTCCTCTCCCCCCTCCCAATGCTCCCTCCTCTCCCCCTCCCAATGCTCCCTCATCTCCCCCTCCCAATGCTCCCTCCTCTCCCCCTCCCAATGCTCCCTCCTCTCCCCCTCCCAATGCTCCCTCCTCTCCCCCTCCCAATGCTCCCTCCTCTCCCCCTCCCAATGCTCCCTCCTCTCCCCCTCCCAATGCTCCCTCCTCTCCCCGTTCCAATGCCCCTCCTCTCCCCCTCCCAATGCTCCCTCCTCTCCCCCTTCCAATGCTCCCTCCTCTCCCCTCCCTCCTCTCCCCCTTCCAATGCCCCTCCTCTCCCCCTCTCAATGCCTCCTCCTCTCCCCCCTCCCAATGCCTCCTCCTCTCCCCCCTCCCAATGCTCCCTCCTCTCCCCCTCCCAATGCTCCCTCCTCTCCCCCTCCCAATGCTCCCTCCTCTCCCCCTCCCAATGCTCCCTCCTCTCCCCCTCCCAATGCTCCCTCCTCTCCCCCTCCCAATGCTCCCTCCTCTCCCCCTTCCAATGCCCCTCCTCTCCCCCTCCCAATGCTCCCTCCTCTCCCCCTTCCAATGCTCCCTCCTCTCCCCTCCCTCCTCTCCCCCTTCCAATGCCCCTCCTCTCCCCCTCTCAATGCCTCCTCCTCTCCCCCCTCCCAATGCCTCCTCCTCTCCCCCCTCCCAATGCTCCCTCCTCTCCCCCTCCCAATGCTCCCTCCTCTCCCCCTCCCAATGCTCCCTCCTCTCCCCCTCCCAATGCTCCCTCCTCTCCCCCTCCCAATGCTCCCTCCTCTCCCCCCTCCCAACGCTCCCTCCTCTCCCCCTCCCAATGCTCCCTCCTCTCCCCCTCCCAATGCTGCCTCCTCTCCCCCTTCCAATGCCCCTCCTCTCCCCCTCCTAATGCTCCCTCCTCTCCCCCTTCCAATGCTCCCTCCTCTCCCCTCCCTCCTCTCCCCCTTCCAATGCCCCTCCTCTCCCCCTCCCAATGCCCCCCTCTCAATGCTCCCTTCCTATCCCTCCTCCCTCCCAATGCTCCCTCCTCGCTCCTCCAAATGCCCCCTCTCCCCCTCCCAATGCTCCCTCCTCTCCCCCCAAATGCCCCCTCCTCTCCCAATGCCCCTCTTCCCCTTCCCTCCCAATGCCTCTTCTACTCCCCTCCCAATGCGCCCTCCTCTCCCCTCCCAATGCCCCCTCTACTCCCCCTCCCAATGCCCCCTCATCTCCCCCCAAATGCCCCCTTCTCTCCCCCTCCAAATGCTCCCTCCTCCCAATGCCCCCCTCTCCCCTCCAAATGCCCCTCCTCTCCCCCACCCTTCTCCCTCAGAATGCCCCCTCCTCTCCCCCCACCTCCCCCCTCCCAATGCTCCCTCCCTCCTTCCTCCCAATGCCCCCTCTTCTCCCCCTCCAAATGCCCCCTCCTCTCTCCTTCCCAATGCCCCCTCCCCCCTTCCCTCTGAATTCCCCCTCCTCCTCCCTTCCCTCTGAATGCCCCCTCCCCCTCCCCTGAATGCCCCCTCCCCTGAATGCCCCCTCCTCCTCCCCTCCCTCTGAATGGCCCCAATTTCTCCCCTCCCTCTGAATGCCACCTCCTCCCCTCCCTCTGAATGCCACTTCCTCCTCCCTAAATGCCCCCTCCTCCTCCCCTCCCCCTGAATGCCCCCACCTCCTCCCCTCCCTCTGAATGCCCCCTCCTCCTCCCCTCCCGGGATTCCCTAGCCCACTTAAAAGGGTCTATATCTCCTCTTTCCTATCCCTTCGGATGTGTGTGGTGCACATATGCGCAGGCACCGACACATTTCTCTGTGAAATTGTGTAATGTCGTTCTCGCCATGAATATGACCTTAGCTGTCGAAATGGCGTTAAACATATATTACTCACTCATTCACCTCCCCTCCCCTGAATGCCCCCTCTTCCCCTCTCCCCTGAATGCCCCCACCTCCTCCCCTCCCTCTGAATGCCACATCCTCCTCCCTGAATGCCCCCTCCTCCTCCCCCTGAATGCCCCCTCCTCCTCCCCTCCCTCTGAATGCCACATCCTCCTCCCTGAATGCCCCCTCCTCCTCCCCTCTCCCTGAATGCCCCCACCTCCTCCCCTCCCTCTCAATGCCACCTCCTCCTTCCCTCTATCTGAATGCCCCCTCCTCCTCCCCTCCTTCTGAATGCACCCCTCCTCCTCCCCTCTCCACTCAATGCCCCCTCCTCTCCCCCTCAATGCCCCCTCCTCCTCCCCTCCCTCTTAATGCCCACTTTATATGGATGACATATTAAATGTCAGAATGTCAGACGGGTGCACTAGTGCCTCACCAGGGCTGCATTAATGCAATGATGTACCAAATTGATGTATTAGTTATACAGTTCTGACTCATAGTCCTTTCAAAATGGTGCACCACCCTGAGCCTTTGGGAGTGTATCAACGCTGTAATGATCGACATGAAGCATGAAAGCATATTTCTATTTGCAGATAGAGGAGGGAGAGGAGCTTGTGATGACCTCGGCCAGGGTGAGCACCAAATGTCCCATCACCCAGCAGGTGATGCGCCGCCCGGTCAGGAACAATCACTGCGGTCACTACTACGACTCGTGCGGAGTGGAGCAACTCATTAAGAACTCAGAGATGAAGAAGAAAAATAAGGGCCAAGTAAGGTCAGTACCTCAATTTTCATATACTTCCGTCATTCCCCGCGTATAAGGTGCATCTTATACGTGGGGATAGGCCCCTACTGAATAGGGGGAATTCTACAGATTCCAATATTTATGATGCGCTTAGAAGAAGCTAAAATAGACATCTGAGCAAAGGAGCAAAAAGGAAAAAAATAAATAGAAATCGCCCTCTCCACATCTTGGCTATGCAAAATCCAGACAAACAAATTTTCCTAGAAAAATGAAATAAAAGTTTCACCCTCCCACTCCATTTTTCTAAATCTGAAAACCCATAGACCAATATTTAATTTGGTGTGGCCTTATACACAAGGGGTTTTAAAAAATTGATTCTAGCCATTTTACTAGCTTGATTCGGGACTGCGCCTTATAGGTGGGATGTCAAAGGTTGCCCGATGTTCAAAGTGTTTTCTGACGAGATCAGGGGAACAATATAGTAATGGCAAAAGAAAGGATCATTTACAATCTTTTTATCCATATTTCCACTGATTTTGAAAGATGTCGTTTCAGTGGATATACTAATTCTAACAGCTGAGTTGCTATTCTGCAGGTGCCCCGTACAAGGTTGCCCGAACAACCACATGCTCTCAATGGACGATATGACCTTTGATGAGGAAATGTTAAAATACATCCAGAAGAATACATCATGACGAGATGGATACGCATGTGGAGACCATCCCCACAGGGGACGGTGGACTTGGTTGGTGTATTACCAGCGCTAAACTTGGGGGTGATAAAAAGAATCCCAAGAAAAGAGTATGATGATTATTAAAAGATAACAAAATATTCAGGGAACATCTTTAAGTTGGAAAACAGTAAATTTAGTAAAGAAATCATATCTGTATAATACAACTAGATAGACCAGTAACCCAGAGGTCGTCAATAGTAGGGGGCCCCTATTGAACACTTCTCAAAACTCTTCACGAGTGACCATATGCTGATTCACTCTCAGACCACTGTGTTATAAGATGAGATGGAACGGATATTCGTAAGCTCGGTCTGATCAACCTGTGAACAGGTCTTTTGTCTTGCTGTCACCACTGGAATTGGGACATTTTGGATAAGAATGAAATCACAAAGCAAGAAAGCACAGCTTAGATAATTATTCAACGAGTACTTTATTCTTTCCTCGTTAGAAATAATGATGATCACAAAAATCGGTATAATTGTTCTTCAAGGTTTCTGTAGCATGGACGCATTGATCACTTAACATGAGGGCCACTGATACAGGAGTGCATCATACAATTGTTCGTCATGATGCACCGATGAAGTGCTGGCGAGCAGACTTCATTGGTGCATCATGGCAAACTTTCTGAAAGTGTATCAACCTTGTATAGGGTTGGTATGATGCATGAATGCAGCCCTCGCGAGTTACTCGCCAGGGCTGCATTCATGCATCATGATGACTAATGCGCATGAGGCATTAACGCACCATTCGCTTTAACATTTAATAATGATGCCAACAAGAAAAGACATATGAGAATCAGTTACGGGAATGCTTTTCTTTGACATAAAAAGATATTCTTACAAATTAACAGCAGTCGTCTCTATTTGATTTCACATTTCTGGATGAATTTTCGATGATTCAACCATCACAATCAGGTGATCTAAGGAGGTAAATGCTATGCTTACAACTAATGCAGATTTTACCAATTTAGGTACACGATTAAGTTCTACTATGTACAGAAAGTCTTGAACAAATCTGCATATTAATTCAACGAAAACAGTTTGTGACTTTAATTCTGTGAATAGGCCTACCTTTTGTTGGGTGGGCTCCCCTTTGGTTAGGCACTAAACGCAATGATAATCATAACATTATGATAGTACAAAATTAATGCACAAACACTTAGAAAATAACAGTGTAGAAAGCGCAGCAACAGCCGGAAAAACAATGGTCTGGACATGTTAACTATTTCATGATCAACGATATAAGCAGCACAAAAAAATGTTGCACCTTTCACCTCAAGTATATCGTGAGGAACTTTTTACGGTTCAGGAATGAGATGTTTCACAGTTTTGGTCTAGGAAACATTCAATACAGACACACATATTTCCCAGAGTTGAACGGCTTTCAGCCGTAAGCATATATTTCGCCTCCACAATACAAGAACATACATTTATCTTCTAGAGACACATGTGGGCATGTTTCTCTGAAATATTTTTTCATTTGTTCATGCTTACATAATTGAAAATTATTATTTTCCTTACTATATCCATTCCACTAGATACTGGTAAACATTTACAATTTACATATAAAAGAAATCATATGAGCACCACAGAGGTTCGTGAAAAATAAAATCTCATCTCGTTCATTCAACTTCCCGCCCGACTTACAAGAGCTACGCATATATATATATATATATATATATATATATATATATATATATATATATATATATATATATATATATATATATATGTATGTGGTCACTTTTCATTTCCTCAAAATCGACAATATCAGTCACATAAAACATATATCATAAGGGATGTTCCATGAAAAGAAATCACCCGAAAATGTAATTTCACATATAGACTGCATGCAATATGGCCATACGGGAAGTGCTTCACGACACTTTCATTTAGGAAATCTCAAATCTGGTCAGTTGCACTTCATGTGGAGACTTTTTTTTACAATATACAGGCATGTCTCAAATACAGGTAGCATTTATAAGTACTCTTCCGAATAGACTACAAGGCCACACGAGAAGCAGATGGCATACTACGATTCAATATAGATGTACCAGAATTCAGTATTCAAAAAGAAATGACACATAGATTTGATGCTACCTACCCATGTTAATCAATACTTTTGAAAATTTATTCAGAGTTATTATTTCTATTGGTGAAATAATTTAATGGTTTTTCGTCATTTACCAGCAATAACATTTAGATGAATGTGAAGACGTATATAAACATTAATTTTACAAGTACATGTTTTAAGTACAGAGATTATATTACCAATACCCCTTTTTCACTTCTTAAAAGCTTATTTATTCATTGGCTTTATTCAAATCCAAATTGATTTACTAAGCAATTATAGGCACTCTTATTCTAACAGTGATTTTTGCATAATCCATACGACTGGTATCATATAATACATAACTATTCATTTGAACTGGAACCAAAGCGCATACTTCATTTCTACACGATGCAATTAGCAATATCTTTTACAAAATCATCTATATACAAGGAAGTAGATTCAAGCAAAGAAATATACAAGAATTTGACTGTGTCCTAGTATCCTGCAACAGAAAACAAGGTTGCGAGATGCTGATACTGATTTCCGGTAATGGATTCAAGGAAACTGTCACGGCCGCAGTGGTTGAGAACCAGATGCTGGCAAGGAGCACAATTACCAGTTATGATGTTTGCGGCAGTTAGCGATAACCTCACGCTGAGGCGTAGAAAATCTCATTGGCTGGTTGTAGTAAGACTACTGCAGCTGTACGTAGTTAGCTGGGAAGAGGCCGACCACGCCCCGACATTCGCCTTTCCACCAGCCATCGTCAATCTGAATGAAGGAAAATGCAAATGTCAAAACGTAATTTTTATTCTATAACATCATAGGGTAAAATTCATTGGTACCTAAATTGGAATGTACTTGAATAAGAATATTTATATGGGTCAACATAATGCATACTTAATATCTAGTGGTTTACATCATATTGCTATATATTATTCACATGAAAAAAGAAAGCAAATTTGAAGTCACTGTTGAGCCAATAAAACATACATGGCTTGTTATATAGACATACTAACCATTTCTATGTTTGTGATAATCTCATCTGGATCAAAGGTAATCTCATCTTCATCGGCTGAAATAATATTGTTAAAGACACATTAAGAGTATGCCTCAACGAGCACATAGACATTGGCTGTTATTATATTACATGTATTTGAAAGCACACAGGTAATCCTCAAATATCAAACTATATCCAGGCTTCCCTAGCCCACTTAAAAGGGTCTATATCTCATCTTTCCTATCCCCTCGGATGTGTGTGGTGCACATATGCGCGGGCACCGACACATTCCTCTGTGAAATTGTGTAATGTCGTTCTTGCCATGAATATGACCTTAGCTGTCGAAATGGCATTAAACACCTATTACTCACTCACTCACTCAAACTATATCATCACCTTAAAACTCTTTTATTGACGGTTTCTGTCAACCACATATTATTACATATCATTAATCACTCGCATGTGAATTGACAACTTTGTACACGTTCATCTGTTGGGACCACAAATCTATAAAATTATAATTCTCTACACTATATTTTGAAAGTCATCTATAATAACACCTAAAAGATCTGTCACTATCATACCAATTATTCTTCTCCATTGACAAACGACTTACCTGCTTGGTAGTCATAGAGCGCGATGGCGCTCTGCCCGGATGTTTCGTCATAGATGGGTTCTTCTTCTGGGTCAGCGGCAGGCTGTGCAGTCTGGTGTTGTGGAGACCGGGCGGGCTCGGCTTGTGGAGCAACCTCTGGAGGCTCCTAGATAACAATATCAAGGCAGACTTTAACATGGGAACTATCATAATTTCAGACAACATCCATTTTTCAACACCCATGTTCTTGTAGAAGCACAGGACTCCAAATATCTAAGGTCCACAGATCTAAGATAATTTTGATACTTGATGCTTTACCCATTTGAGACATTAATGTGAATCTTTAATGCTGTAAAAGCCCGGTCATAAGCCGTTACTGAGTTCAGGGAAATCCTATAAGCCGGTTTTGGGTTTCTTTTTATTCTATAGTAAAAAAAAAACCCGGTCATAAGCCAGGGGTAGACTTTGAATAGAAAAAAAAATCCGGCTTATGGCCGGGGTTTTACGGTACTGGTCATATTTGCTCCTGAATGAAACAAAAACCCACCAAATTGCAGCATTGTGGAATAAAAGGAAATTCAGATAAAGATATTAAGGTTATTAGAATGACTAATCACAAATTTGATCTCATTCTATTTAATTCTAAAAATGTTGACTTTGAGAAAGTAGGTAAACGCTGACAAAATTAGAATTAGAAAAATCATAAAATGGGTGCATACGGTTGGAGACAAGATGCAGTGACTACCCAATAACCAGGACTTTTTTCTTTTACAGTCTTACCAAAGCCTTCGCCAGAAATGCTATTACTTCAATAGTCAGCAATCACCTGTCTACATGTATATATATATAGTAGACTGTGCATACCTAAATCCTCAGACCCAATAGAAAGTGAAAGCATGATATAAGATACATGATGGCCTTTCATAGTCATAACTTCCCATTTGCATGCACACCTTATATTTTAAATGCTTTTATAATTTTCCTTAACTTAGGAATAGCACAGGACATAGGAAAGGTTATCAGAGATATCATTTAAGAGTATTTGAAAACCACTCATCAGATGTCATAATGAAAGGCAGTGGAACTTGATAAGGATAGCTTTGATTTGAAATACATGTAGATTATTGGGCGTGGTTGCAGTGAGGTTGCCTTAAGTCTAAATATATATATATTCTTTTTTGCCTTTTCTTTTTAAGATGTTGTCCTTATGATTTAAAAGGCCTAGGAGAGCGAAACCAAAAGGCACACATATTAATTAATTATAGAAATAACACATGCTAGATATTCCTCTGCGAGAGCGGGAAATAAACCCTGACTGACAGCACAAAAAACAAACTACCCCGTACATGTACTTTAGATTAAAAGGCTATTAGAAAAATTTCGTTTTTTCTATATTGTTTTTTTTTCACATGCATTATTTTCTTCTAATTTTAATTATCTCATTATGTGTACATTACTCTTTAGGATTAGTTAAATAGATATGTTTATATGAAAGGATGAAAAAATTTAGTTTTTCCCAAAAAATGACAGATCAGGGTTAGCCACCAGTAAGTGTATACAGTCACCCATTCAAAGACACCCTTTACATTGTTAAATCAAGGCACCAGTGCATGCTACATATGAATTCCTACCGAATGTGCAATGTAGATCTATATGAATCAATTCTCTATTTCTGTTGTAAGACCCTATAATTTTATTATTGTCACCATTTTGGTCACTGGTAATCACATTCTTAGGGTAATGTTACTCATGATTAAACTTGTCGATTTGTAGGTAGAATATCCTTCTTTTTTTTTTTTTTTAATAATTTGCTTCATTTAAGTTTCTTATCTTAAAGTAAGTGTGTGTGTGTGGTGAGAGCCAAACTACCGTAAACTCCCGCGTATAAGACGCGTCCTCTACGCCAAACAAATGCCTTGTGCGTCTTATAGGATCTCTACAAGTTGGGGGTGCGTCTTATACGAGGGGTAATTTTACTATAGAACAGTACTGAATTTACAAAATTGGTACCTAAGAGGTGCGTCTTATACGCGAAAATGCCTCTGCTGAGTTTGGGGTGCGTCCTATACGCGCAGGGCGTCTTCTACGCGGGAGAATACGGTAGTTGTGATTCATGTTAATACTATTAGGGCCGCATGATGCCTCCAGATTCATGTTCTTTTGTCGTCATGATGCACAATTGCAGTACTGGGAGTCTACTCACGACTGCTACATCATGCCGACCCTTCCGGACTGAATCAACCCTATTGGGTGGGCCTGATGGTTTAATCCAGCTCTGGCGAATTACTCGGCATGCATCATTAGGACAAAAAAGCATGATGCATCATTGCATTATGCGGCCTTGAGGGGATTAAAGCTATTAGACCTCATATATAGACTCTTCCTCCATTGGCGGGTCCCCAAGTTCCTGTTGGAAATAAGAAATAATAAAAACCCTTATATGGAAGGCTTCTTTAGAAAATGAGTAGATAGCATATTATCAATGATACCCACTACACTGTTAGATTTAATGACCTAATCCTGTAAGGGCGACATTATGTGGTATGTACAATTCTTGATTTGGCGTTGGCGAGTAACACGGATACAATGCTAAATGGCAGGTTTATACCCGACTGGTAGTTTAAATACATGTGCACAGTGATCTGTGAGTGCTATGTACATGATGGTTGTTCGTCCAGCGATCGTAAGTGACCTCACTTACAACAGGTGCAAGAACACATTCTCAACCAGGTGCATTGGAATGACAAGTATCGAAACAAAACAAGCATACCATATGTTTAAGAATGTGACTCAACCAGATAATGCTACATACAATATGAACCAATACTTTGCAAAACGTCCAAATGAAATAAGAAATAGCAATTAAACAGGAAAACATAACAGAAACACGAAAATACAATGAAAGTAGAAGTACCGTAACTACAGTGGTGCATACAACAATTGCCATAGAAGTGTTCCCCTTTAAGCGCCGCATAATGCCTCCAGGCTCATGTCTCTTAGTCATCATATTGCACATATCCAATACTGGACGGTCTACTAGCCAACAGTGCATTGGTGCATCATGCCAAGTTATGGGGTGTATCAACCCATACCGCTGTGTTATGGTGCATGAATGCGGTCCTGAGGAGTTACTCAAAGGACCATATTCACGCATCATGATGACCAGTGGACATAGCACCTCAAAGCACTATACAGTCCTTAAAGTGTTCAGGCCTATACCATGGATTAGTCCCCTCCTTACCTGGTATATATTATCTTCTATCTCCTCCTGGGGCGGTGGTTGGCGGGACGCTGCCATGGCTGCAAATGGCGTGGCCACGGCACCTGGAGCGCCTCTCGTTGATCGCGGTGGGGTCGATGAGGGTGCGGGTTCTGAAGGCTCTTCCTCCTCTGCTGCAGCACGGGATGACAGAGCGGACGGGATGGATGATGGGTTGGCGAAGGGAGTGGCTACTGCGCCATGCGTGGGGCGGTGTGGGCGGTTAGTGCTGGGTGGTTGGGGTGGGGACGACTCTTCCTCCTCGTTATCGTCTCCCTGCTCTGCTGCCAGAGCCTCGCGTCTAGCGTTCTCCTCCTCCTGCCTCTTAAGCCGCTCCTGTTGTTGGGGACATAGATAATAATATGTCAGAAAATCAACTATGTAGAGCACTTACAATTTATATGCTGCCCACATGCAGAGTCTTTTGTGTGGATTTATTTCAGACCATCAACTATGTACAATGTATTTATATATAAACACTTGGTTCAAGCAATAAAGAACAAATAAGAAACATTAAGCCACGGTTCTTTTTTTTTTGCGTTTTGATATTTTGTCCCCATTTTCTTTTATATTTGGTAAGTGTCATAGTGGACGGAGGCGTATCACACCGTCACCTGACACGATAGGCCGCATATTGGTAAAAGTCCTATCAGTGTTACAATTTAGCTATATAATACAACACTGTGTGAACTCTTCAATATAAAATGGTCCTCTAACGAAGGGACAAATTTGATGAGCACACAAACATTAAACCAAAAATGCTATGGTTATCTGAACAAACGCACATGAAACACACTATTAGATCATGAAAGAACCTCCAATTTTTCAAATAATTATGTCATCGCCTTCTTGACTGTACTACTTACGAGAGACTTGGAGTCAACAGTCTTGTACAAAAAAAGATATGAACGTAATCGAACTCGGTAACTCTCAAGCAAAACTATAAAGTAACTTGAATCTATTTCCTATGTGTAACCTTATGATCTTACTATCTTGGTCGCATCACATCTGAATTATAATTCATTGGTTTAAGACTTTAATCAGTGAATTTCCTTTTAGAAAGGTTTTAGAGGCCAAATAGTGCATTGATGCACCATGCCCATTAGTCCTCATAAACCACGACTGGGGCCCCGGCGAGTAACCTTGCTAGGGATTGCATTCATTTATTACTCCAACCCTGCAGGCTTAATAGATAACTTGTAGGTCAACTGCACTGCTGATGATTAGACTCCCAGTAATTGTGCATCATGACAACTAAGGAACATGAACCTGGTGGGGATTCATGCGGCCCTTTAAATAGTTAATATATCAATAGTACTCGTCCACACACTGTGAATCAATCTAAAAACACTTAACATAACATCACCATGCCAATATCACCTCACTGTACCCAAACTACTGCAAGCATCCTTAACCTTTATCTATCTGGGATCATAGGAAAAATAACTTTATTATACCTGGACTTAAGTATACCTTGTTCTATATCATAGGGATTTGTGTGTAAGGGGCTCTTATTCGTCTGTGTTGCTAACATGCTTATTTATATTTTCTTCTTTTTTATTTTCTTCTTTCCTATTTCTTGCGCATGGGGGTCCAGTAATTTTTGCGGTGAAGAAAATAGGCGATATATAGACACCTTTCTTGCCTTGTCTGTAGCTAGGATCCATACAAATGAACACGTGATATGTTAGTTAAAACATCTTCAAACCGTTAAGCAATCCTAAGCTGCTGTGGCAAGACTATTGGTCCTCATTTCATTTTGTTAAAGAAGTTCTATACCCAATGGGAGGTACAATGCCGATAGGGTACCTCAAAAAGAAGACAGTATTTTTTGTTGTTTTCTACTCTCAAGAGCATTGCTATGGAACTCACCAAAAAGGGCTAAACTACTTAGACAATGTACTAGAAGTCTCTTTTTGGCATTTATTCTTCAAATTTTGGTTATTTTCTTTCTTTTTATGATTGAATACGTCTCAGAATTTAATTATTTATCTTATTGTCAAGAAATTAAATTGCGTTTCGATGTAGTTAGTGCAGATCGTTCCTGATAAAGAGTTCCTAAACATTTTTTTCTGGTACATTTTCGATTTGATTAAACCCTTCTGGAAGTTTCTTGGTCCTTGTCTGTATGACGTCATTGTTTCCCTCAACAATGTACAAAGTAACCCTAATCTATTCTGACTAATCAAGGTTTGGAAGGGTGGCTAGCAGGGGTATTAAGGGTATATTCTAAAAATATCACACTTATTCAAACTTAAGTCAACAACACTTAACCATTTCTGCGACCTATAAAAGGGAAAACAAGTTATAAGTCAGAAAAATAACTTTGTATCGATTACGAACATTCTCAATAGCCTTTACATCTTGTGCTTCTTGTAAAGTCTGTCTTTTTATGCTACAATACACATGGAAGGAAATACTCAAAAAGCTGTTTAATCTGGTTTGCAGGAAATGAAATATGTTTGATACCTGCTAAATCAGTACTACTGGTATGTAAATAACTATAATCCTAATGGGTCTATAAAGTGATGTATTTAAAAATATATGAAAATGATATATAAGGTACCTCCTCCTTGCGGCTCAATTCCTTACGCTCGGCCTCCTCTCGTGCTTTCCTGCGGGCTCGCTCCTCCTCGGCCCGCTTCCGCGACTCCTCTTCCTCGGCCTTGGCCATGTTCTCAAAGCGCGCCCTCAGGTTACCAGCACCTACAGAGCTGCTCTGTGGTTTGGGTCGCTGATAGCCGCCACCCGCCACATCAGGCTTCTCACTGTAGTCATGTGCAGACTGAAATAAAAGGGGAAAATATATTATGTGTATCAATACAATGCTTGTGCATTAAAAAGCCATTTGAGATACTCTAGAGCCACTCCTCCTGAGGTACATGTACATTATTTATCATTTTCAACACAGACATGTTTTTTGGGAGGGTGTTACTATTCAATTTCTAAAAGTAGGGGGTATACCCTCATTGACGTGAGAAATGAAAAATTTTGAAAACATCATCATCATTTTGTCTATATTATGTTGTCCTCAGCGTAGAGGCTCTCTTTTGACAATCATTGTTGTACCAAAGCTATAAAACAATAGATAAACTTACAGCATCTTTTCTGTCCTCAACACCAAACTTTCCACCAAATCCTTTCTTGTGATCCGTTTGCGAGCCATGCAGTTCTGTCTCACCCTTGTCGTCCCACCCACGAGCTGCGGCATCTACTCGGTCCGTCTCCACTCCAAACTTTCCACCAAACCCCTAATACAGAAGATCATTGAAATCATATCACTACTGGCGCGGTAACAGGTACTTTAGGGTGCAAGGACAGTTAGGGTGCAGACATGTATGGTGCTAGGACACTTAGGGAGCAGACACTTAGGGTGCACAAAAAGGACAGGGTGCAGGGTGAAAACTGCAAGACACTTAGGGTGCATTGGGCCTATGGGAAGGCTAAGGCTATCTACCAATTATGGAATCAATAAGGGTAGAGTAGGAAGCTAGTTTTCATTTTCTTATATGTCAAAACATCCCTGGGAGAATTTGTCCAGAGAACCCCCAATACTTGGACCAAAAAAAGGTATGTTTCCAGTCTCATGTTAGATTTTAACTGGTTGTTGTGAGAAATGATCATTTCCAGCATTGAATATAAACATAACGATAGGAAACATGTGTATATATGTCAAATAAGAATTTGAAGAAAAAGACTTTAAGAGAATCGAAAAATCAAAAATCTGGGGAAAAAATTAAAAAAATCTCCATAAGAATCCAGAGGTCGGCCTCGTTTCGCTGAGGTTGCTTAGGTGACTGGAAACCAAACTTTTTTTTTGCCTTTTGCACTTTTTTTCAGAATACTTCTTACAGGAGTATCATTGGTACCCTATATACATCAGGTGTGGGCATATAGCGTAGCGCTGGAACAAATCGTCCAAGAAAATTCAGTAATTTCCTATCAATATATTTTACGGGACAAAAGGGTATCACTAGGGCAAATGGATATACTGGTAGGTCTACAATTAATTATTGCCTTACAAGCAAGCAACGTTTGCACAAGGTATTTGGCAAATCACAACACAGCATGGTACCAGATGTGCAAAAAAAAACTATATCTAAGGTGTTAAATACCGTAATCTCCCGCGTAGAAGACGCGTTGCGCGTATAAGACGCACCCCAAACTCAGCACATGCATTTTCGCGTATAAGACGCACATTTTAAGGCTGAAATTTGTAAGATTAGTACATTTCTATAGTAAAATTACCCCTCGTATAAGACACACCCCAAACTTGAGGAAATCCTATAAGATGCAGTAGGGATTTGTTTGGCGTAGAGGACGTGTCTTATACGCGGGAGTTTACGGTATATGAGATTCCAAGACCCAAGCCTATGTGGCTTGTACATCAGAATTTATGAACCTAGGACATTAAGAAATCTCTAGAACAAAAATACTCAAATCTGTATTAAACCTATAACTCTGTAGGGAACCGAGCTTCGACATCCCCTGACTACCAGAGTAACTGATATGTAGATCATAGGTGGACTGGGCAGGAGCAGTCTCGTGATATAGCGGTGAGCATTCTGCATATTTAAGTCAGTGATCGGGGTTAGATTCCCCGTGAGACTAGACCCTTTTCACTGGACACTCTAGAAATAGGATGTACTCCACGTAAAGAGAGATCCCAATGATCATAGACTCTGACTGTTCTTTTTTTTTCTCGATCCATGGAGAAGGGTACATGAACTTTATCAAATAACCCAAGGCATCATTCATTTGTGATTATGATATAATCTCTCACCTTCTTGTGATCTGTTTGTGAGGCGTGTAGCTCTGTCTCTGCCTTCTCACTCCATCCTTTTGCAGATTTGTCAACGCGGTCAGTCTGAACACCAAACTTACCTCCGAAACCCTGAAAGTAGAATAAAAAGACATTCAGATAGGGGGATTTTATTTTTGACTATAGTACAGTACATGTAACAAACTGTCCAAAATGAGCTCTGAAAATCTAGCATGAACTTAGGGTGCGCATTATATGCAAGGTGCACCTTATACACGCGGTATTATGGTAAGTTCACGATAGTTACCATTTTGTGGTCCTTTTGAGAGGCGTGAAGTTCTGTCTCCGCCTTCTCGCTCCATCCTTTGGCTGATTTGTCAACCCGGTCTGTTTGGATGCCATATTTACCTCCGAACCCAATTGAATGATCTGAAATAAGGCCGAAATAAGATTTACCAACGTCACAACGACTGAGCATCTAATCTAACTGCCGGTCACCGATGGACAAATCCTGTTGTTTTGGGTTATCAAAAGTTTAGACTTTGGGATATTCTTTTTGATTTTTGCTAAAACGCGTTCTTCTATCTGAAAAAAGGGTTATGTCATGGCTAATTTCAATGAAATCATCTTATATACAATGCATATTTGATTGCTGGCATTCTTAAAGTAGTAGGTTTCAGCACTTTATCAATACCTTTTGGCACATGCTCATAGCTAAGCATGGCTTATATAGTTTTTGTCTTAAAAGTGCAAGCAAGGCCACAAATGAGCTAGATCATAAATCCCATATTGCAAGTTGTGCTAACCGCAAATCACAAAAAAAAAATTCCTAGCACAAGTTAAAACCGGCATAGGAAAATATCAAGGTGGTGCTGTACCATCAGGTAACCCAACGACTAGCCGCCCAAGGTCACATTCTATCGACTATTCTACATTACCATATTCTCTTTGTTTTTTACCATATTCTCTTTTTACCTTTCTGTGAATCATGTTGTGATAATTTCTCCTGGTGATCCCAGCCCACAGCAGATGAGTCCTGGCTATCTTTTTGTACGCCATATTTTCCTCCGAAGCCAGTGGAATAATCTAGGGATGGTAACATAAGCAAAGCAATGATGCATGCATGTCCAAAGCACCAGCACACCGGAGTACTGAACGTAATCCGAGACAGTGACAGAACCATGCCGGACTCCGAGGTAGAGACGGGTGGGAATCGGGGAGCATGAAATATATATTGTGGTGTGTTATGTATTTGGCATTGCACCATTTTGGTGATTTATATTAAGGAAATAATACTGTGCGTTAAAGTGAAGAAAGTGACTGAGCACAAAAAAGCAACCCTAAATGCTCAAATAGTACCACCTAAATATAGGTTTAGTATAGTAATGTTAAGGACTTTGAAGCTTGAAAATCGCTGAAATCAATAAAAGCCCTGAAGGTTTTCATCCCAGGAGGTAAGTCTTTCCCCCTGCCTCCCAGAAATATTGACCGATATATTACTATTTGCTTTCAATATGAAATCATAATCCTCTTAAGATAAGTTATATTCAAAGGTGAAACAACACATCAGTAATAGATTTCTTGTAAATTCTCCAATACACTGTGGTGTGAGGCCATACAGTCGCACATACTGCTAAGTTAAAAACACAGATTTCCACAAAATGACCATAGTGTTTCTGATATAATACAGAAATAAATTATACATAGATATTGGACATAAGGTTGGGGAATGTGTTTTATAGCATGGGTTGAAACGTTTGATCAAAATAAGGTTTTATTGTCAGTTAGTATATTGTTTGCTTAGATTCTAATTTGTCTTATTGTCGTCCGCATACATTCATCGCTAATATCAACACTTATCCAAATGCTTCAAATCTACCAGTCGATTGTTTCAGATTAAATATGCCTTTTTTAGGAATCATTTTTAACTCCGTGGCCTGCTTTTCCTAAGACTAAAGTTTCATTACCACTTATATCAAAATCTAATCTGAACCTTAACAATTCACTTAATTTTATCATGGCTTTGTCGATTCTTGATTATATTATATCTATCCTACTAGATAATTCAGACATGGCAAAATGCAATCATAAATGGTTCCATACAGCATGCTTATAATTTTCTTAACTCAAAACAAGAATTATCATCATGGATGGAGTTAAGTTTGACACAAGGGACAATAAGTATGTTTTTGCATCTTTTAAAGGGTAAACTTACTTTGGCGAAAAAAATACTCGAACGAAATAGATTACAGCTATAACTTTCAGATTAACAAATTGCATCAGTGATCTTACATGTATCTCTTCTCTTTCCTTAATTCTAACTGATTATTATTAATTGGTTTAATATGTTTAACCGGTTCATATTGATTTGGATGAAAGTTACATAGTGCTTTAATGCATCATGACTTTTTACAGCTATAACTTTCAGATTAACAAATTGCATCAGTGATCTTACATGTATCTCTTCTCTTTCCTTAATTCTAACTGATTATTATTAATTGGTTTAATATGTTTAACCGGTTCATATTGATTAAGATGAAAGTTACATAGTGCTTTAATGCATCATGACTTTTTGTCGTGATGCATGAATGCAGCCCTGTTCACGAAGAATGTTGCACAAATCCCCCCCCCCCAAAAAAAAAAAATCAAAGCGCTCCATGTCCCACGTTGATGACTCCCAGTATACTACTTTCATCAAAAGATATACTACTTTAATACAATCTAGGAAACAGCTTAACTACAGTTAGTAGATTTCAGTTTGGAGGGAGCAGATCAATACTTGGTGTCTTAAGATAGGGCTACATGTCCTTGGAGTGTAGACTTGACCTAGGGCCCCTTGATGGGTTATACCTGTCTGAGAATGGTGCATGTCTACGTTCTCATGGTGATCATAGCCCACAGCGGCCGCATCCTGACGGTCCGTCTGTACACCGTACTTCCCCCCAAAGCCGGCCGCCCCATCTATCAGGCATGTATTCATGTTAGCATGTTGTTACCATATTGAAACATTGACCTATTTGGGGACAGTGGTCTCCTCTATCACAGAATTATTGACAGGATAGAGGGCCTCCATAAGTAAAATAGAAATTCAACACATACACATGCTTAGTTTATTTTCTGGCAAAGTACGGTTGCCATGATGAGTGTGTTTAATAATTACTAAATCTTTATCATGTAACTTTTTTTCTTTATTGCATTATTCAGCAGTTACCATATACTTTTATTGTTATTTCAAATGTCCCTTAAATTTACTACAAATATTATTAAGTTGTAGCAAATCTCGTTCATGAAAATTCAGGCTTGATTTCAAACCCCTAAGTTAGATTGCAGATGAACCTAAAATGCTCTCGTTTGCAAGTTCAAATTGTGATCAAGTTCTCTTAGCAATTTTTTTTTTTTAGCATCAAGGTAATGTTGAGGTGCAGAGGTGCTGACCATCTGTCATCTGAGTTCAAGTTCTCAAGCAGCAGTAAACTTAGATGAAAATAATTGTTAATTTAAGATGGAATACGTAGATTATAAAAAGAGGAAGATAATTGACAATATGGCATGTATAGCCTGGGGTACACCATGTGCAGTATAGACAAGTATACAAAGGTTTAGTATGACAGGTTTGAATTACAATTATGTTATCTACCAACACCTTGTACTGACAAAAGGCTGGGCAAATCGGGGTTACTGGTAAGTCAAACAGATGGAACAGAGAGCCAGCCTGTGGACATATACCTGTTTGTGATATGGTTATATGTGTTAGTATTTACCTTTCTGTGAGGCGTGCTGCGCCATTTTCTCCTGGTGGTCCCAGCCTACAGCACTCTTGTCGACACGGTCCGACTGCACACCGTATTTACCACCAAAGCCCTTAGCAGCATCTGGTTTAAATTGTAGTGGCAGAGTTTATACATAACCCAACATTCTCTCTGATTTGTAATCTTGCTACAAAGTATAACTGTGAGGGCTTAATTGTGTGAGCAATGATTAAACTCCCAAGTGGCAAAATGTGAGGGAGTCTTTTGGCCTACCTACTAAGGGCAGTACACCTTTCAATATTTTTTCATTTTCTTTTATTCATATATTTTTTTGATTGATCAATCATCTCTTTAACATCCGATTGATCTGGCCAATATCCTGGCTCACTCGCGAATAAATACTTGTTTATAGTAAAGTAATACAAGAGACGTAACAGAAAACAGCCAGGGTTTCTTTAAAAGGACAGCATAGACTGTAAGTGAGCACTACATGTACACTGTATCTATGTCGCTTCAGGTGCAATACACAATGCATATATTTAATTCATAGAAAATACATGGTGGGCTGAAGTAGCCTTTGACATTTAATGTCATTAACTTGTCTAAAATTTAAAAAACCAACCTGTTTGTGACTCGTGTTGCTGTAGCTTGGCCTGGTAGTCCCATCCTACTGCAGACTGAAGGAGAGAAACATGGCGTGTCACTTACTCATCTTCATCATTTTAGTACCGTATTCAACGTTATGAGTGCATAAACAGCCTGAAATCACACTCTATTTTTGCCAGTTATAGACTATACAAATGCCTCAAATATTACCTCTATATTCCCTGAAATCTCTTAACTACCGTAAATTCTCTCATATAAGTCGCATCCCTCGTATAAGCCGCACCTGAGCTCCGACTTTGGGAGAAGCAATAAGCCTCATCCAAGGCTTGAAAAGTGAAGGTTTTCTACAGTTCTATAAGATTAAATACCCCCCTATAAGTCGCACCCAAACCTTGGGCTGATCCTATAAGCCTCATTTTAATTTGGGTTCTGGTAAAAGCCGCGGCTTATACAAGAGAATTTACAATACTAGAAAGGTATCTGAAATATTTTTCAGGTTCGCTATTTGCTAATTATCGAATTTCCATGTGAGCTTGTTATGAAATTTCTGGATCGGCTGGGCACATAGGATATTATAGGTAAAATATTTAGTACTGGTATTTTATCTGATGGAGCCTTTGTTGGTCACTTGTTGGACCATCTGCTATCTTAAGTTGACACCAGTATCATGATGGCATTGCAATGTTATCAGTCCCCTAATAAACTTGTACCTAGCATGGCATAATACGGTATTTGTGTAGCCGCTAAATCTATGTCATGTAATTGCCGGGCTCACCTGATCAACCCGGTCCTTCTGTACACCGTATTTACCTCCGAAACCTTTTGCTGAATCTGTATAGCAAATATACAAATTATTAATCATAGAGATTTGATATGGACATTTTTAAGTTCACAGTTGGCAATACTGGTAGTTAAGTTTTTTGGTATGGCCAGTTTTAAGTTGATATTCGGCACTGCTATCTCCACTTTGTACCCAAGAACTTTATGTCTCATGAAACACTCTTGGTGTATGATAGGTCTCAATTACCCTCTGACGTCTGGGCAACCCGAGTACATTCGGACTACTGAATGCACCAAAAGCTAATATATTATTATTATTTTTTTAGATTAAATTAGTATTTTTATTACTTGCTAGTTACTGACCTGTTTGTGAGGCATGTTGTTGTAGTTTCTCTTTGTGATCCCATCCAACAGCGCTTTTGTCGATACGGTCTTTCTGTACTCCATACTTGCCGCCAAAGCCCTTGGCAGCATCGGTCTGACTGGCATGTTGCTGGAGTTTCGCCTGGTAGTCGTGTCCAACCGCAATCTAAGAGGTAAAATAAAATCACAATTCTTTACATGGACTTCCTACTATTCCAAACTTCAGGGGAGGGATGATAAACATAGCGCAAACCTTCGTGCACAAAGCGTTGATTATAGGCAAGGATTTACATACACCCTCCACTTTCTGAGGGAAAGGGGTCTCGTGTATTCCTAGCTACCCATGTTTTTGATGTTGTTTTTTCCCCTTATTCTCTTTTCAAATTTGAAGATCCGTTGAGTAGGACAAAAAGAGATTTTTTTTCTTTTTAACTATAGGATAATAGTTTAGGGTACTATCCAAATTCAAGCCCGACGTGAGATGAACGTTTCATCTCAACGGGCGGTAGCTGCTGAGGTTCTCACCTTATGCGTGGGGTAACAGTACATATATATTGTTATGTAGGATTCTCACCTTGTCCATACGGTCCTTCTGTACACCAAACTGTCCACCATAGCCATAGGAAGCTTTAGGTCCTGCCTCAAACTCCTTCTTCTTGACCACCTCATCGTCTTGTTTCACCTGCTGACGTAGGGACGCCATGCTGTAAGAGAATCACCACAGTTGGTCCATCCACGTTCATGTATGGGCGTCGTCCATACCGTATCGCGTTATTTGAAAGTTCTACAAAATACTTGTTTAGAGTTTCAACTGTGAGAAGTGTAAAAGCATGCTATAGTCCTGTGTGTTGTGAGGTGCTCTATGGCCTGTGTGTGTTGTCTCTTGGATTGCATATAATATTTTGCACTTAATTATGTCGTGTTGTGTATTGAGTGGATTATGCTAAGTCACCCCGATGTATAGTTCCATGTGTTGGGATGTGCCCTGTGCCTGTATACATAGATTACATATTTTGAACTTAGTTTTGTAATGTCATGATTGGTTGATTGTACTAGTTTTATGTGTTGTGATGTGTCCCAGAGTCTGTATTCTAACCTGTATTTTTAGTGTTGTACCGTAGTGTTTTGTACTGTTATGATGTTATGAAGTGCCCTAGTGTCTGTATCATTAGTCATAAGTGACCTATGAGAATAGTTTTGCCCATAAGGCAAGGAAGATATGGAGTCCTTACTATGATGTGCATTCCGACAACTGCCATGTATATATGTAATTGCCACCAGTGAGAGGCTTGGCTCGAGCCTACTCCTAGAAGAATTATACAGGTGGAGCGTCCAAAGGGCGAGCTTGTACTTTTTTCTAGTGAATAAAATTGTTGAAACTTGACTTTATACTATACTACCATTTGTCTTTTTTCCATGGATCAGGCTTTAACTCCCAGAGTGTCAGCATGATACATGAATGCTGCTCTTGGGAGTAGACCTGCCAGCGATGCTTTTATGCAACATGACGACCAATGAGCACTTCAATCCATTCGGAACCAAGACGATTGGTGATTGTTATCAAAGACAGGACTTACTTCATGTGTTCCACATGACCAGATCCTTCCACCGTCTTTGCTCCCCATCTTTGTTCCTGTTCTGTCACATCGTTCTACAACATAAAGATGTATTATAAACCTCTTTCATGTATCAGAGTACCGTACATCCTCATGTATATTTACATTTATAGATCTCTACTATAGTGGTCAAAATGAAGCCATAGATGCACTCAAACTCACACCCAACTGACCTTTATATCTGTGGTATATTATATAAATGCGAGAATTTAAGGTAGACATGATTTGAATTTCACTGATCACTTCCATGTACATGTATATACCCTAGCTGTGTCACTCCTTCCCGAGTACCCATCATTTTCTTAAATACCATAAAACTTTGCACATATGCCACAGCTTTAATATGGTGTAAGTCGACTTCTAAGTCGACTTCATATTGATATAGGCTATCCCTAGACTCAAGCTATGTGAGTGCTGCTTATAAGCTTGATTGCATGGCACATGTGAAAAAGAAGGGCACTCACTTGACATAAGCCAATATGCACATTACATTATCTGGTACCCAATCAGTCGCGAATGAATGCTTACCACAAAATCTGCATCGGTTTCCCAGTCATCGTCATCTCCATTATTAGTGGGGACAGTTACACTGTGTCCTACTGTGGCCTTCCACATCCTGAAATCAACAACTCAGACAATTCAATTATTTGAAACACGTTAAATAAAGCAGAAAACAGACATAGCGTATTCTGTGCATGCGGCATATGTAAGAGGGGGTCTGAAATCTGCTATCAAGCTTTTTCTGACCAGTACAAGTGTGGGTCTGCACGTTAGAAAACACTCTATGTTTGACTTTAGCTTTATTACGAGGAGCACTTGTGGCGGGGCTGACACAGAACTAGCTTGTTCTCCCAGTAGAAGCAGCACGCTGTGTAGAATCTAAGGCAGAGCCAATACAAACCCCAGTCAAGGCAGATTCTTTTATACTTCTGATTACCTCCTTCAATCAAGAAAAGCAGCTACGGGTGCTTGAATTCGGGTGTGTATTCTGTTAGCACTCCAAAAAATTAGGTAGGGTAGGTCGGATATTTTTTTATTTTGTAATTTTTTTTTCTAACTACAACAAAGGCTTGCGATGACTCGCGGTGACTTACAATGACTCGCAAAAGACTCAATTGACTTAAAAGTAGCCATAAAAATTTATAATTTCTTCAAAAATGAAGAAAAAACTTCGGTCGGCCCTATTTTATTAGGTAGGGTCGGGTGACCTGAAACAAACAATTTATTTTTTTGGCCTCACCTGCTGTGATAGGTTCAAAGCGAGGTTGAGCGACATCTAATAAGATTCACAGAAATTTTGAACTTTTATAAACGTTCACATTGAGGAACAAAGTACACTAGTGGGGAGCCTGCAGTAGATCAATCCCTTAACTAAATCTATTTGACTTAAGGAGTGATAATTTTTCAACAACAGGAGGGTTGAAGCAGGGTTTTAACTGACTTTTCCCCAAAATATCTTCTTAACTGACTTTTAACTGACCTTTAAAAAAATGGGTTTAACTGACTTTTAGCTGACCAGTGGGAACCCTGTTGAGGGGGCGGGGTCAGAATTTTCCCAACCCCCTTAAAGGGGGGGGGGTTAGAATTTTTTCAACCCCTCGTGCTGGGGGTCAAAATAATTTCACCTGTTATCAGTGAAAAAGCCCTTGGGTTACTGCAGGTTTAAAGGGTGCATTCGCATGCAAATTTAGCCCCCTTCTGGGAGATGCGGGGGGGGGGGGGAGTCAAACGAGTTTGACCTTCGAAGGTGGGGGGTCAAAATTCTTTCGCACATCCACATGCCAACCTGCTGACCCCCCCCCCTGTTGTTAAAAAAATTATCACTCCCTATGTGTCCCACATGAGTCAAGAAAGTAGACATTATGCTAATGAAGTCTGTATGCTGAGAGGGCTACGGGGCCATCCATAAATGACGTCATGAAAAATTTGACCATTTTTGAACCCCCCCCCCCCTCATCATGCTCTTTGCCAATTTTGCAATGCTGAAGGTAGACCCTATATAGGCACTGAAATACTTCCAGTGTGTGAGTCTGCTGCAGTAGAGATGTGAAACTGTGATAAAGCTGAAACTGCGTAGTGTTAAACTCTCCTTTCTTTGCAAGCTTATTCTGAAGCTATTTACTGGTGGATCTTTACAAACAAGGGCTCATTTTAACAGGCTTGGCAAGACCTTTAAAATCAATATTTTTTGTACAAGGTTGTATGCAGGGAATTTTGCCTTTGACCCCATTGAAGTTCAACCAAAAGTTGAGAACCATTTTATGATGAGTAGAACACTGAGCACCTAAAAATAAATGGTTCCCACCTGTTCTATGGATAAAAATCATCTAGAAGATGTCTAGCTTTTCTTTTTCTAAGGGACTGCAGTATGTTTGACAGACCCTGCAAACTTTTTGGGCGAGATTATCTGTGGACACTTGTCCCAACCTCCCCCATGTTGGGCACTTACCTGTCAATTAAGACCTTATTGTATGCATTTTATATGGTGAGAAATTGACAGCTGTGATAAAAATAAGTGTTTTTGCTTTTTAAATGAAGTTTTTATGATAATTTAAATGGAAGTTATGATCATTCAAACATCCTGAGTCAAAGACACTATTCTGCTGTGGTTCTGTCAGAGCACACAGATCAAGGGAAAAGATGACATCAAAAATTTGCTTTTACATTGTTTGATTATGATAAAATGTATCATTATTCACATTCTTGGGGGTATATCTTGCTTATCTGAAAAGAAAATTGCCCAAAATAATCATTTTAGTGAACTAGTCTACCTTGGATTCATCTTGCTTGATCACAAAATTGGATCCAAATTAAACTCTTAACTATGGCAGAATTCTGGGTCTGATTTGGTAGGTATGTCACTAAAAATTGAAAAGCTGTCTGATCGCTTAGCTTTTAACACAGCATTTAGAGACACATGTTAGTGATAATATGCTTTTGGAATTTTTCATTTAAAGTGAAAATTGATGAAGTTATTGTGGTTTTCATGATCAAAAGTGGGCATTTTTTTCATCATCATTTTAAACTGTACAAAGAAGGAACAAGTGTGACCTTTCCATGATTTTAGTCTGATTTTTAAACTTGCTGTATCATGGAAAAGCTTACATCCCCTGAAAGCCTGGAACTTTGCCATAACAATGCAGTTCACCCCAGGTCATTCTGACCAAAAGAAGTGGAAATATCAATTTTTAAAGATAAAAAGTTAGTAAAATCCCTTAAATTGGGCAGAAATTATCAATTATCAATTTCTGCTGATCCTAGAAAACTATGTGCTCAACGATAGATTTTCTTCATATTTGGCAGAGATGATGCTAAGACCATATACTACCTCTTTTAATTGTTTTTGAATGACTTCCTATATTCCTTCATGTATTTGATCAGGGGGTATCGATTACATTGACCTAATTAAGGTGACAATTAACTAATTAGAGTTGTGAAAAAATCAAAAACTAACTTGAAGGAAATTTTGTGTACTTGGGGTACAAATTCTCAGGTAGTTAAACCCTGCAATATTTCCCATGGTTATAAGCTGATCACTGAGACCTGTCCCTGCACAAACCTTCCAAGCCTGGCACAGTTTTCCATGACGCAGTCAAGGCTCATATCAGCCCCAACGCTGACATACCTACAAATGATTTGGTACCTTTGACCAGTCATAATTCCACTTTAAATTGACATAGAGACTTCATTTAAATAGCAAGTCCACTTCTTTTCTCAAGATCTATCCATTGCTCATTAGATAAGTTTAATATGGGATAGTCTTGAAAAACCAGCCTAGGTAAGTGCCTACCCTATATGGAAAATTAATTCCGTCATGCCTGGCCTGACCCCCCCCCCCTCAAGCATGACGTCATTTGTGGATGGCCCCGGTACCCTCAGTGGGTGAGTCACACTCCCGGGGTCACACTGCCTCACTCACTCACTGCCTCTGTCAGACTCTGTGTCACTGTGTGCCACAGACTGTGACAGTGACAGTGGCCTACACCTGTTGTTTATGTTTCTACTGAGCGACACAGAAGACTTGCAACCCTGAGACTTCCCAGAAAGTGTCACAAATAATGCCCCAATGTGCTCAAATTTTCACAAAGTCCCCAATTGAGTGATCGACCTACCTGCAATAGTTGAATCTTGAGAGATGTAAACAAGGAAACGTAGCAAGTCTTGATCCTTGCCGGTGATTCAGCCCACTTCCTGTTCAGTGAGGTCATGTGACCGACTCGTGGCGCCCCCTGGCTTTTACAGGTGCCCTGCGATAGATGGCGCCGCTAATATCGAAACTAGGTCACTGAGCTATTTTTAACCATTTCCCCAAACTTCAGTGGGAAGGTCCCTTCACGAGACGGGTTTCTATTGGCCTGAAAATGGGTCAAACAACACGGGAGCCAATCGGAACCAGTGGCAGGACTCCATCGTGGCACTAGGGGGCTTTCCTGAAAGTGGGCAAAACAAAATCCTGCAATACAGGTCGCTGTCAAGTTTAGCTAAGAAAGGTAAGTTTTATCAGACTTAGTCTACATGTTTTAGAAACTTTATAGATATAGACAATTTACAATTTACTTTATTCACATCATCAGACTCGAAATCAGCTCTATCTAGCCTTTCTAGGCACTTACCTACCCCCACTGCCCCAGTGTGTGATTCTGCTGCAGTGGAGATGTGAAACTATGATAAGGCCATGGGAAGTCAGGTTGCAGTTTACCATCCAGGACTTTTTGAAAAGTGATGAGGCATTTTTTCATAATTCATTATTCATTATCTATTAAACATAACAAGGGTACGTTGAGGTTGTAGATGAGACCATGTTGACTGCATTCCTTGCATCGTAAGCTTCAATTTGATAACAAATATGCCCCCTTAATATATTTATGGGTCTGGACCCCTAAATTCGACAGGGTGACATGGCCATTTCTTAAATTCGACATGTGACATGGAGCTTAGTGACAAGGACATGAAGGAGTAAAAATTTAGTGACATGAGACATGGCTTTATCTTAAAATCGACATATGACATGGAGCTTGGTGACAATGACATGGGAAAATAGAAATTTAATGACATGTGACATTGCCTTTTCTTAAAATCGACAAGTGACATGGGGACCCCCCATCTAGACCCCCATATTTAGGAGAAATTTTTCAGATTTTTTGAAATAATGAATAATGAAAATGTTCCATGCGGCCACTTCAAAGGCATGCTGGCGGTGGACGGTAAACTGCAATGTGAGTTCCATTGGCCTAAAGCTGAGACTGGGGAGTGCTAAACACTTCTTTCTTTGGAAGCTCATTGTGAAGCTATTTATTGGAGGATCTTAACAAACATGGGCTCATTTTAAAGGGGCCCTGGCACGGCAAAGTACAACATGGGTAGCGACCCAAAGTGAAGATCGTTGGTAAACTCACAGGAACCAGCGGAGCGCCCTGATTGGTCAATGGGTGATGACGTGACCTTTTAATGCGGGCATGCATTTGCCGTGCCAGGGCCCCTTTAAAGGGATTGATTAGGGGTTTGATATGAATCTATTTGAGAAATAATTGATGCAGGCAAACATCCCATTCTCCCCAAGTGAAGTTACCCCATAACTTTGAAAGCATTTTTTGGTATAAAGGCCAAGTCTCACATAAAAGAGAATAGTTCCCACACTTTCTACAGAAAAAATTGGGAAATTGGAAAATGTCTAGGGTCTTTCTTTTCATAGGGCAACAGGATGTTTGCCAAACCTCACAAAAACTTTAGCGTGACATTTGCTATCACCCTTCCACCAGCTTCTCCATGTTAGGTCCTTGTCTGTTTGCCAGAATTAAATCATATGTATATTATTTATATAGCAATGGATAGAGCTGATAAAAAGATGTTTATTTCCTTTTTAAATGAAGTCTTTATGTCAATTTAAAGGGGAATTCTGACTGATTAAAGATCTCATATCAACTCCATAATTTTGCACCAATTCTGTCAGATCACTAAATCACAGATGATATTAAGTCAAGATAAAATCCCTTTAAATTGTTAAATTTTGATATGATACATTGATTTTCAACCATTTATGGGGAACTCTTCCATACATGAAAAGAAAATAGTCCAAAATAATGATTTAAGAGATGTAGCCACTCCTGTATCCAATATACTTGATCACAAAACTGGACCCTATTTAAACTCTTAACACTGGCAGAACTTTGGGTTCGATTTTAGGTCTTTGATCAGTCATAACTTCCCTTATCCTTGGCATAAAGACTTCATTTAAAGAGCAAATCCACTTCTTTTGATGCGATCTATCCATTGCTTAATAGATAAAATCCATGGGACAAAATCTTGAAAACTAGGTAAGTGCCTACTCTAGCCGACAGTTACAATGGCTTCATTGAATCACCATCATAACATTACAAGAGTGATAATAAGGGAGTGGTCATTATTTATCAACAGGGGGGGGGGGGCTGGTGGATTTGAGAGGGGGCGTAAAAATTTCAGACCCCTCTCGTGGGGGGGACTGAAAAAATTTTGACCCCTCTTGAGGGGGGCTAAGAAAATTTACCCTCTTTTTAGCCAAAAAGCCCACGCACTACTATAGATCAAAGAGGGGCGCGAAAATTCTCCACACCTCTGGCGTGGGGGTCTAAAAAAAATTTTGACCGCCGTCGAGGGGGGTGTAAAATAATTTTGCGTGTCCGCGCGGAAACCCACCAGCCCCCCTGTTGATAAATAATGACCACTCCCTAAGTTTACATGTAAATAAATGCAAATATTTAATAGAAATGGATCAACTTAGTGCCTTTGTAATGAAACTATGTATGTGAGGGCCAGGCAAATCTGGCAGCACCAATAAATAAGTTGAGATTCTCTGTCTTTAAACACCAGTGAGCACCATGTTGACTAGTATATGGTGTGAATATGGTATGAGGTGTAGTAGCACCAGACTGACTATCTATCTAATTTGACTAGTGTGTCCTAATGACAATATGAAGTATAGTACACAACTCTAGATATCCAACTTATATCTATCCATCATGGCAAGTTTGGCAGGTCACAGTTACATTATGCTGTGGGCTATTTTTGTGTAGACTTTTTCCTGCTTGCTCGTTTTTTATTGTTCTTTTTTGCTGGGGCTATCCTCTTAGTGGGTTTGAATTTTTTCATGACAATTTCACAAAATTTAGATAAGTGTGTAAGAACAATGGGATTTTTGTTATTAAAAAGATCCACCATAGCCATTGTACTTGGACGTGGTGGTATGTCATCGGCAAGAAGTAATGCTCGGTCATGGTCCAGTCAGCACAACAGTGCATTGACTCCAGTCACAGTTATTGACCACTGAAACTTGTTTCCAGTGGTCATTGGAGGGGACACCTGGCCCATAGACTTTGCCTTGGGCTCTACACTCCCATAAGAAAGCACTGAGTGGACCATGGATCTATACATAGGGGTATACCTTCTATAGTGTATGGTCTACAGCATGGGCCAGATGGGTTTGATGCTATTTATAGACCCCTATACACTCCATGGTCTGCCTCTATGTCTGCTGTGTTCTGTATAGGAGAGTTGTGGGCCCGGTGCACTGTCCTCAATCTTCCTATACACCGGCACCAGTTGTTTAAGAGGCTATTTACATTCCGTCCAGTCTCCGCAATCAAGCAGTCAGATTGGTCCCCCTCCCCCGGCCCCTACCCAACTCCCCCGGCCCACTCCCCACTCAGCAGAGGGGAAACGCTGTAAACACGGCCGAAGTGGTGTGATTCTGCACCCAGGTGCATTCGCTAACCCTGCGGGGTAGTCGGCATATCGTCACACTACACATAGACAAGTTATTCATTTTCCCGGTTCCATGTGATAAAAACTGACGAGTTGTGACAAAAGCTGATGAGTTGTGACAATTACACATTATATCTGCGACAATTCTGCAAGATTCCATTCATTTTGTCTCATATTTGGCGAGTTGTAGACCGCCATGCCTGCAGGTGTTTACGAACATGCCCAGAAGGCACTAAGGCTGGTTCCCAGCAACCCACAGGCCGCATGGACATGTCCACCCTGTGTTTTCCCCCTGTGGAGTGGGGACCTTCATGTGAGGGCATGGAGGAGCAGAATAACTTCATTGGGAGTCCATGAAGGAGGAATTCTCCTTCCATTCTACCAGTGGGCATACCAGATTCGTAAAAGGCGACAAACTTGGGGTTTCTTGTGGCATGGGGTGAGCGTGTGGGCAGCTGGTGTCCATATGCGCTGGCCCCGGTCTACATACTTGTCTTTTGCCATGGGATTCCCCCTCAGTGAACCATGTCTGAGTGATCAAAGGCCGTGGTTTGTCTGGCCCTGCCTATGGGACCAGGCAAATAAAAGAACACTTGCCATACTTCAAAAAGAGTATGGGAATGAATCCCCGGTAGCGGTTTTCCCCCTCACCCCTCCTCATAGATTCGGTCATTCATCTCATAGATTCGGTCATTCATAGATTCGGTCACTGCTGTGTCGGGCAAGCAGCATATAAATACCTGTCCAAAAAGAAAAGAAAGGACTTCATGTCTGAAATCGAATGTCTGAGTTCCTCGATGGCCCCCGGACGTAAAACTAAACAAACAAACAAACCCGGTGTCTGTCCATATGTGTGTCCACCTGTCCAAGTCCTACGTGATGTATTTGGTGGACATTGTCCTTGGTGGACAGAAGTCCACTGTCCATTCAACCCATACTGAATGGCCCAAATTGTCAGCTTTTTTGGCCCTAAAATGTCAATATTTGAAAGGAAACTGGCTTTATTGTCACAATACACATGGCTTATTGTCACAACTCATCCTTGTTTGCCGCATGGTGCCGAGAAATTGAAGGAAAATATTAGATTTGAACAAATCATGACACTGCATGGTGTGCGGCCCTGTTGGTGGTCTGAGATTGGTAGTCTGAGATCGTTGCTTGGTGATAAACAACCCAGGTCTGTATCATTTTTTCATTAATACCCTCAAAACATCGATGTAGAGGTCAAAATGATCGATAACTTTGGACAAATTTGTCTTTCGGTGAAAACAAATGTCACCATGATGATCGCCAGCTCAAGATACCCTTAATTCATAGGTCACACTATGGGAGAACTCCTATACAGGGATGTAAGTCTTCAGGTTTTATCAGGATTTCCTGATTTCTGAAAATTTTGAATGGCATGTATTTTCCTTAGATGAGTGGTAGGAGGGCTGTTTGGAAAAATTGAAGCCTTTTGTATCAAGTAAAGGTATGGCTTCCTGCCCATGCCTGACTTACATCCCTGTCTATATGAGGTTTTTGACTACCCCCGGGGCCCCCCCTTCCCCCTTTTGCCAGTCCTGCACTGGCATATACCCCCCTCCTCAAAAACCCTATTTTCGACCTCTTCTTGCCTTAAACATAGCCCTTTTTTTACCGGTTGAGTGCAAAACAGATAGCTTTTGGCAGAAGGTAGTGCACATCCACACCATGCTTAAGGCACAGGTGGACCGGCCTTATTCTTCGCTTTGTTTTCTCTTTCGAATCCAATTTTTTAGGGGGGCATGTTCTTTAGGGGGATGAAACACCCCAGATTCATACTGAACACTCCATATCTGTGCATATTATTTGCATAATTAGCATATTTATGCAGTGTCCTGGTATTTTTCAATATACATAGACATTTTCTATTGCTCCTTTGTAGAATTCATATGCTTACAAATTTAAACTACTAATACATGATGACTGAGTATGTGTGGTGTTTTCATGTTTCGACTTCAAGATTAAAAAGTCAAGATTCAAATAATTTTTTTTTTCAGTGGGGGTTCATAATTCAGACTTGTAGTATGTCTCATTGTGTTCGGCATGTTCGATTTACCCTATTTTCAGAGTTTGTGCATCCCAATGCAATCAAAGGAACCCGCTAAAGTCAACCTTAAAGTAGGCATCTCGTCAAGATTCGAAACAATTTTTTTTTCGGCGGGGGTTTATAATTCGGACTTGTAGTATGTCTCTTTGAGTTCGGCATGTTCAATTTACCCTATTTTCAGAGTTTGTGCATCCCAATACAATCAAAGGAACCCACTAAAGGCGACTGTAAAGTAGGCATCACGTCAAGATTTGAAACAATATTTTTTTTAGGCAGGGGTTCGTAATTTCGGCACATTCAATTTAGCCTATTTTCAGAGCTTGTGCATCCCAATATGATCAAAGGAACCTGCTAAAGTCCACCTTAAAGTAGGCATCTTGTCAAGATTCGAAACAATTTTTTTATTGCGGTGTTCATAATTCGGATTTGTAGTACGTCTCATTGCTTTCAGCACGTTCGATTTACCCTATAGTTTGAGCATGATGATGCGATCAATGGAACCTGCTAAAGTCGTCCTTCATCCACCATCGGCAGGCGCCGCCGATCTGCATTCTTGATTGTGGAGAGGCGGAGACCGGACAGAATGTGAATAGCCTCTTAAACAACTGGCGCCGGTGTATAGGAAGATTGAGGACAGTGCACCGAGCCCACAACTCTCCTATACAGAACACAGCAGATATAGAGGCAGACCACGGAGGGTTTTAGGATAATAATGAGGACATATTTCTCCGTGGAATGTTCCTAAACGACACACATATTTAATATCCTTGATTCAGTGGTCTTTACAGCAATGCTGTACAAATCCCCAAAGTCTGGCATCCTAGTCATGATCATGACCGAAACATGACATGGTCATGGGCGTGGGGAGCAGCCAAATCAAAATTTAATGCCTTTAGGCCTAGGGGATGGAGTGGTCATTATTTATCAACATGCGGGGGGGGGCATAATAACTTTTGACCCCTCTTTTGAGTCAAGGGGAAGGGGGGCATAGAAAAATTGACCTCTTATAAACAAAGAAGCCTGCACGCTTCTTTACATCAAAGTCAAAGAGGGGCGCAAAAATCTTTCACATCTCTGGCATGGGGGGGCGCGCAAAAGATTTGGATTTGTGTTGTGGGGGGGATGTAAAAAATTTTGCATGTCAACACAAATACTCACTACCCCTCCCATTTGATGAATGATGACCACTCCCCTACAGCCTTTAGACTTAGGCAAAGTCAAGGGATGTAGGGTCTCCGTGCCAGTTTGTCACATGTTAATTTTAAGAAATGCCCATGTCACATGTCACTGAGGGAGTGGTCATTATTAATCAAAACCTCAAACAAAAAAAAAACAATTATAATAAGCACGCTCCCCACTCGGAAACCTAAATATTTTTATTTTCATCTATTTTTAGGTGATTATTTTGTCTAGATTCACTGTCAAAAATAATTTGGCAGCAGGGGGCATGCGCTTAGGCCTAAAAAAAGGGGATGCACTTATTAGATCACATGTGCCCATTAAAATGAATGCGGTACTCAAGTTTTTCAATTCAAGTTCAACATCTCATTTCTCTTACAGATCAACACACAGATAAGCACCATGGGTGTGGACGAGTTTTGTTCTAACGAACAGCTCTCCCAGAACTGGATGCAAATATATGATGAACAAAACTTCCCGTTTGACGTACGCTACCAGCTGGACGACTGGTTGATGCAAATACCATGGTTAGTGATATGTAATAAAATTCTGCTTTTGAGCACTAAAATTTGCATTCCGCCTCCAAGTACATAATATCAATCAATTTGGTCATGGGGTTGGTTAATGCATCAGCGGCCTTGAAAGCATTAAAGCACAATTAACCAATCTGGATTCCAGGGATGACTTCAAGCGAAGAGATGATGTGACTGAGTCGACAGAACTGTACGGTAGATTGATACAGGAACTGGAAAAGAAGATGAGGGATACAACGCTCGACAGGCTCAAGATTCTGCAACTCAAGACGGCAAAAAGTAAAATTCGGGTAAGAAATAATCAATGGTACTCAGAGCAAAATCTGCAAAAGGCTGCTTGGAGTATTTTATTGGAGATGCCCTTAGCATCTCCATTGTATTGACATGGGAGGTCGATTGCACACCAAATCGGACAGTCCAATTACCCTTGAGTCGACCTGTGCAATTGTGAATTACCTTATTTTATAACTTCTGTATGGAAAAGTAGGTAAATTTAAACTGATTTTTATTGCTAATATGAATATAGTATTAACCTTGATTTTAAAAGTGTATATAGAGCTTCTATTTAATATTTTGTCATTTTGTTGGTTCATTTTGTTCTTATAATGCTGGTTGTAACAGGGTGGTACTACCTCTCACGGCACCTGGCCCGCCCACAGTGCGTGTATAAAGTGTCCCAATTGTGTTGTTTCACCTATGATGGTCAGGTACCTCTCACGGCACCTGGCCCGCCCACAGTGCGTGTATAAAGCGTCCCAATTGTGTTGTTTCACCTATGATGGTCAGGTACCTATCACGCACCTGGCCCGCCCACAGTGCGTGTATAAAGCGTCCCAATTGTGTTGTTTCACCTATGATGGTCAGGTACCTCTCACGGCACCTGGCCCGGCCACAGTGGTGTATAAAGTGTCCCAATTGTGTTGTTTCACCTATGATGGTCAGGTACCTCTCACAGCGCCTGGCCCGGCCACAGTGGTGTATAAAGCGTCCCAATTGTGTTGTTTCACCTATGATGGTCAGGTACCTCTCACAGCGCCTGGCCCGGCCACAGTGGTGTATAAAGCGTGCCAATTGTGTTTGTTTCACCAATGATGGTCAGGTACCTATCACGGCGCCTGGCCCGCCCACAGTGCATGTATAAAGCGTCCCAATTGTGTTGTTTCACCTATGATGGTCAGGTACCTCTCACGGCACCTGGCCCGGCCACAGTGGTGTATAAAGCGTCCCAATTGTGTTTGTTTCACCTATGATGGTCAGGTACCTCACACGGCGCCTGGCCCGCCCACAGTGGTGTATAAAGCGTCCCAATTGTGTTTGTTTCACCTATGATGGTCAGGTACCTCACACGGCGCCTGGCCCGCCCACAGTGGTGTATAAAGCGTCCCAATTGTGTTTGTTTCACCTATGATGGTCAGGTACCTCACACGGCGCCTGGCCCGCCCACAGTGCGTGTATAAAGCGTCCCAATTGTGTTTGTTTCACCTATGATGGTCAGGTACCTCTCACAGCGCCTGGCCCGGCCACAGTGGTGTATAAAGCGTCCCAATTGTGTTTGTTTCACCTATGATGGTCAGGTACCTCACACGGCGCCTGGCCCGCCCACAGTGCGTGTATAAAGCGTCCCAATTGTGTTTGTTTCACCTATGATGGTCAGGTACCTATCACGGCGCCTGGCCCGCCCACAGTGTGTGTATAAAGCGTCCCAATTGTGTTTGTTTCACCTATGATGGTCAGGTACCTCTCACGGCACCTGGTCCGCCCACAGTGCGTGTATAAAGCGTCCCAATTGTGTTGTTTCACCTATGATGGTCAGGTACCTCTCACGGCGCCTGGCCCGCCCACAGTGCGTGTATAAAGCGTCCCAATTGTGTTTGTTTCACCTATGATGGTCAGGTACCTCACACGGCGCCTGGCTCGCCCACAGTGCGTGTATAAAGCGTCCCAATTGTGTTGTTTCACCTATGATGGTCAGGTACCTCTCACGGCACCTGGCCCGCCCACAGTGCGTCCATAAAGCGTCCCAATTGTGTTGTTTCACCTATGATGGTCAGGTACCTCTCACGGCGCCTGGCCCGCCCACAGTGCGTGTATAAAGCGTCCCAATTGTGTTTGTTTCACCTATGATGGTCAGGTACCTCTCACGGCACCTGGCCCGCCCACAGTGCGTGTATAAAGCGTCCCAATTGTGTTTGTTTCACCTATGATGGTCAGGTACCTCTCACAGCGCCTGGCCCGGCCACAGTGGTGTATAAAGCGTCCCAATTGTGTTTGTTTCACCTATGATGGTCAGGTACCTCACACGGCGCCTGGCCCGCCCACAGTGCGTGTATAAAGCGTCCCAATTGTGTTTGTTTCACCTATGATGGTCAGGTACCTATCACGGCGCCTGGCCCGCCCACAGTGCGTGTATAAAGCGTCCCAATTGTGTTGTTTCACCTATGATGGTCAGGTACCTCTCACAGCGCCTGGCCCGCCCACAGTGCGTGTATAAAGTGTCCCAATTGTGTTGTTTCACCTATGATGGTCAGGTACCTCTCACGGCGCCTGGCCCGCCCACAGTGCGTGTATAAAGCGTCCCAATTGTGTTTGTTTCACCTATGATGGTCAGGTACCTATCATGCGCCTGGCCTGCCCACAGTGCGTGTATAAAGCGTCCCAATTGTGTTTGTTTCACCTATGATGGTCAGGTACCTCTCACGGCACCTGGCCCGCCCACAGTGCGTGTATAAAGCGTCCCAATTGTGTTGTTTCACCTATGATGGTCAGGTACCTCTCACGGCACCTGGCCCGCCCACAGTGCGTGTATAAAGCGTCCCAATTGTGTTGTTTCACCTGTGATGGTCAGGTACCTCTCACGGCGCCTGGCCCGCCCACAGTGCGTGTATAAAGCGTCCCAATTGTGTTTGTTTCACCTATGAATGTCAGGTACCTCTCACGGCGCCTGTCGCAGCCACAGTGCATCTATAAAGCGCCCCTTTATGGATAGCACAATGCATTGATGCACAGTTAACCCTTTATGGATAGCACTATGCATTGATGCACAGTTAACCCTTTATGGATGGTACTATGCATTGATGCACAGTTAACCCTTTATGGATAGCACTATGCATTGATGCACAGTTTACACTTCACGAACACAAATCTATCCCTCATTAGTTGCCATCTTTATATGACCTTAATTGATATGTGAAGTAATCTGATTTAATTTCAATACCATTGTCCCATAATAGTACAAAGGGTATGCTGAATAATTTCACATTGAGGGGCATCTCCTTAGGACTGAGTCCTTCACCTGTGGCATTTTTCTCTTTTAGTAAAAGTCATTAGTTATAGTGCCCAAATGCCAATTGCAGTAAAGATGTCTCATATCGATAATGTATTTAAGGTTGATAATGGATAAAATGGATTTACTAATACATTAAAACTCTCAGAGTATTGATAAATATATCTATGGGTTGAAATAGTAATCATTATTGAATATAGAAAGTGATTCCCACACATTTTCAGCGAATTTCTACAATATTTGTGAATAATGCCAAATTATACATTTTCTATATTTCAGGACCAGTTTGAAGCACGGCCCTCTGAACTGGTAGAAGTGCTACATATATGTTTCAGCCGGGAACGCCTACTCCTGGAGTCTATGAAGGCGGTGGTAAGCATTGTGCATTTCTTTCTTTCTGTCACATTAAAAACAAACAGGAGAAATATGTTAAAGTTAAGAGTTATGCTACTTTTTCCAAAACCATTGAAATATAAAATCTTATCTATGTTGTTATCTTCGACAATAAATTTTCATTTTTTCCCCTTTCCCAGTAATATTAGCATTAGAAAGTCAGAATGGCGTCAAAGTTAAGATGAGATGTTCGATCTATAGTGACATCTATCTCTATTTTCCATCACTTTATCCAATGGTTGTTTTATATATCAGGAGGACCGACAGGCGACAGAGGAGGATGAAGAATTACTTAAATACAGACAACATGAGACAGAGATAAGGCAGTTAATGACAGAACTCAAACTGCACACACAGGTACCAATAGCCTTCCTATTTGTAAAGTGTTAACAAATTAAGGGCCACTATTAGAATGCATTAAAGCCTCATGCTCCCGGTCCCTGCAGTCCTGTGCAAAAGTGACACACGCTCGTTCCCTCCCTTCAAATACCTTTTTGTTGAAAAACGTGGACTTTGCAGGGTAAATAAACAAATTTTTTTCCCAAACACCATTCTATGATGATTTAAAAAACCAACTGATCATATGCACACACCACGTATATAACCTGTTCTAAAGAGCTCATTTTGGAGAGAATATAATGTTGATTGATTGATTGATTTGTGTTTTACAGCACTTTAGCGGCACTAAGTGGCTATCCCGTGCTTCACAGGTTGATAATTTAACAGAGGAATGTGCCAGTGCCCGCGCATATGTGCACCACACACATCCTGAGGGGATAGGAAAGAGGAGATATAGACCCTTTTAAGTGGGCTAGGGAAGCCCGAGAATATAATGTGTACCTTCAGCCTGAAGCAGTGTTTTTTTTTTTGTAAATTGGTAACAAGTGTTAATCTACATCTAACACAAGCCTTTGATGAAAATGTCCTTCAAAAACACGCCCTTTTTCTTAAATTTGAGGAATTGTTTTTGGCAAAAAGACCCATTTTTCTGTTTTCAGGGACATTGGGAGAAGGTGACAAATGACCCTTTTTGGGAACGAGCGTGTGTGTCACCTCTGCATGAGAGTGCAGGGACCGGGCTCATGCCCATTGGTTATCATCAAGCATGAATGTAGCCATTTGGAGTTGACTCGCTAGGGCTGCATTAATGACATTAATACATTATACTACCGTGAATTTCCTCGTATAAACTGTCTTATAGTTTCAAAACCCCTCAGATAAGCCGCAACCTGAGCACAGGTGGACCTTATCAGCCACACTCTTAAGCTAGTTTTCCTATAAGCCGCGCCTCATATTATACGAGGGAATTTACGGTAAGTGTCTTAGAGTACAGGTACTACTATAATACCTCGAGTAAAAGCCGCGGCCTATACGTGCATCTGAGCCTTCCTGTGCCTTATAGAACTTCCCAAGAGAGGGGATGTGCCTTACAGGCGGAGTGCTTTTACTATAGAAAGTACTAAACTCCTTAAAATCAAGACCCAGGTGCACCTTATGGTATTTCCTTCAACTAGGGGTGTGCCTTATGTCCGGGATGCACCTTATACACTAGGTATTATGGTACATCTCCACCATAATTTCTGCTAGATATATGGGGGGAAAAATAGATATATGAACGCTGCCCTCTTGCACTAGGCCATAGGGCAGCATTCATACCGTATTCAAATATATCTGTCCCGTGTCTTCATAGATTTTGGGAATATTTTACAACCTTTTTCATTCTTCATAGATTTGTCGCTTCTTTTATTACAGAAATTGGACGTTGAGTTGGAAGAGTTCCACAAATATATGCAGACCACTGTGCCATTGATTAAGGACTACCATGGTAAGTGAATATTGTATCATTCATCATTTATGGTAGACAGCTTTAAATACAAACTCGATAGGCTAGATTCACCATAAGTCGACCCTTCTCTTCCATAGTTTTGGAAATCTTAATCCTCAGTACCATACTAGCACTATACCTGACACCTCAGATTTTAAGTAGCTGTCTTTAGAATCTGTTGCATGCAACTACATCTCTGTAAAATTACTTCTTATCACTGTTATACCTCTGATGACATCTTACTTTCTAATTGGTCATCTCCACCCTAAGCCGACCGAATTCCACCCTCAGCCGTCCATTGTAATGTATAAGGAAGTATATTTGTCCCATATGAATAAATACTGGTAGACATCTGGAGTGTTCAGATGATGAGCATACAACAAGAATACTAAAACACAAAAATGATATTAAGGGCCCGTCCATGCACAGAATTATTCAAATTATTCCAATACATGTTACTGCGACATGTTCTCAGGTGGAGAGGTACAGACCGATCCCTTGGAGGTGCTGTTACCTGGTGGACTTGGTATGAAATAGAGAATATCTCAGCTTTGACCTATATAGATCATGCGTGCCAACTTGAGTCAGACTCCATGCAGAGGTTGTGGAGAGAAGGGTAGAAAAGTGTCGGTCACTGTAGTCCCATGTCTGCTTTGAGCCCATAGGGTTTGCACTGTGTTTGCAATGTTCCATGTCTGCTTTGAACCTACTGTCAAGCAGTCTGTACCAATATGGTGGCTCCAAGAGTGACATACCCTATATTATATATAGCTTCATTCTCCTACCCGATTTCTAGATCCAGTTCTGGCCCTTGGTATAGGTGTAGTGGTGCGAACTAGTATGCAACTGTCGTATCAAAGCCTCAAAGCAATTTTACTGTAATACCTCGCATATAAGGTGCAACCTGTGTTTAAGACTCACCCTGAGTTCATACTGAACCCATGATGGCAGAAATGGGGCTTTATTTCTGAGGCTTTAGCAGTCCTGTTGTATAGCATACTGTAAGGCTTCAGGTACATTCTAAGGTACTGCATAGTGTGATCCTCTCGTATTTATAATGCCTCGGTTATGTAATTCACTGCGTTGGTTGGGTGTAGTTCGACCAACAGACTCTTTTACTTTTGCTATATCAAATCAGAATTTAATAGAACCAAGTGGAATATCACCCCCCTCCATTTTCGTAGATAGTGCCACCCCCCCCCCCCCACCCAGGAATAAGAGAGAGGAGTTGTAAATAAGATGATTTATTTTGAGAAGTAAAATGTTGTATATGAGGTTTAAACAGAGTTGAATTTATAAGAATTAATTGAATGTTAATGGAAAATCATATGCATGAGAATTTATGACCGCTATGAAGTTGAGAAAATATCAGATATAATACAATCATAAGAGTAATAAAATGATGAAAAAGTTGAGGTGTGGGTGGGTTGGAGAGAATACAGGTGAGAGTGGGACTAGGTTAAGGTACACACCTGCGTATAGGACTCAGTCTGGATGCCTAGTGGATCAACCATGTTGAATTTCATGGGTACCTTATCCCTGGTTAACACCCACTTCCAGGGACATTCCGGCTCCGTCTTATCAGCTCGTACCAGGTTATATGCAGACCCGCCTGTAGCCAATACATACCGTAAACTCCCACGTACAAGACGCGTCCTCTAGGCCAAACAAAATGCTGGGGGGTCTTATAGGATGTACTGAAATTGGGGTGCGTCTTATACGAGGGGTAATTTTACTATAGAAATGTACTAATCTTACAAATTTCAGCCTTAAAATGTGCGTCTTATACGCGAAAATGCATGTGCTAAGTTTGGGGTGCATCTTATATGCGCAGTGCGTCTTCTACGCGGGAGTTTACGGTAGTTAGGTGTGCAGTAGCGCTGGTGGGGGGGGGGGCACCACGCCTAATGACCCAGCATGCTACACATGCTGTCACAATGAATGGACGTCTCTGGAAAGAGTCTACACGTCTTATGGTGAAATTGAGGTGGGATCATGGTGAAATTGGTGAGTAGCAGATGAGCAGCTCTAAATGGTCGATATAACTGATGTATTATCTTACAAATATATGCCTAAGGCATAAGGGATATACCTACCCATATTGAATTCTACTCAGTCTGTTTAGTAAATTCAATTTGTTTGAGAAAATCATAAAGTTTTCAGAAAAAAACGTAGGTATGCCCCCTGGTAAAAATAGATGAAACAGGCCTACTTCTGCATATTTTTTTCCTATGAGGATGATGGAATTTGTGTGCAATAATGATATCATGAGAAGCTTGAACACTTTAAGTGTCTCTTTATATAGAAAATAGCATCATATATTGGTGAATAGGTACCATGTGTCTAAGGTGGTGGACTCATGGTATCAGGTCGGAAATAGGTGAATCTACCCTATCGTATTTCTTGTGCCAATATTTGTTGTGAAATTGCTTGTAGAAACTGGAAGCGATACAATTCAAACCCTTTAAAGACCATGCTGTGTTTAATGCATTCATGAATTATACCTTGAGAATTGTATCATCCCTATAAGGGCAGGATGGTGCATGAATGCAGCTCTAGTGTTCTACACTAAGGCAGCAGTGCATCATGCCATTCAATTTCAATTCAATTTAGTTTATTCACATTCTCGTTTGAGGTAAAGGAAAGTAGAGAAGAGATCGGGTTTAGCCGACAGTTTCATTGGCATCACCGATTGTAGCTATAGATGGGTATGCTGTATTTAAAAAAGACTATAATTCATGCAATCTCAAGGATATATAGTTCAACAACATTACCGACTAGCAAGGACTAATACAAGATAGTGGTTGCTTTCCAACAACATGACTGACTAGCAAGGACTAATACAAGACAATGGTTGTTTTTCAACAACATGACTGACTAGCAAGGACTAATACAAAATAATGGTTGCTTTTAAACATGGAGTATGGGCCAGGCAGGCCTAGCAGCACCAATGACTATATATACACCATTTGAGATTCTTTTTTACTCAGCACCAGTTAGCACCAACATGACTAGTATTGGCGTGTTGAGACAGAATTTACATATGGGTATATCAAAAAGACACAGTAGCACCACATATCCTAATTTACCAGGATTGGCAAGGTTTCTTGTCTGTCTTTTTATTCATGTACTTATTTAATTTTCTGATAGGACAAGCAGTTGATGGACTGTCCGATCTTTTGCTTTTGACCTTTTTCTTTTTATATGCAATGTTCTTGCAGTTTGAATTTTTCCATAATTCTAGCACAAAATTTTGAAAGGTTCGCAAGAGCAATGGGGTCTTTGCTGCTAAATAAGGCTGCCATTGTCTCAGTGCTTGGACGGGTACATGGATAACAAGTATGAGTGAGCGGTCATGATCAAAAGTACTACATTGGAAGATGTAGTGAAACTCATCCCCAATATCATTGCTTTTACATAGTGGGCACTTTCTGTCTGAATAATCCACTTTGGTATACCTTCCTGTGACAACTGGGAGACCATTATTTCCACACCTAAATCTGCTCAAGTTTATTCTGTTTTTAGTATTGAGCTTAATTAGATATGTCTCAAAGTTTAATTCATCCCTAAAGATTCTATAATTATAGCAATGTCCATCACAGTACTATGCCAATCCTGACATTCTATGTCTATGAGTCTTCTTTTAACAGTCGCTTTTATATAACTGTGTGACGTAACAAGAGCCTCCTCTCCAAAAATATTACCAAGCCCACTTTTATTCAAGATATTTTGTATACTTGTGAGCCATTTTGACTGAAAGCTGCCGTTGCTTTGTTTCTGCTTCATAATGACATATAATATGTGAGATATCTTATTTGTATTACCTGAGACAATCCTATGCCAAAAATTGACCATTCTTTGTTTTATTTTGTCTAATTTATGACGACCTAGCTCACCCAGTGCCATACAGCTAGCTGTGCTGACATTTAATCTCAGAATGAACTTACAAAAATAGCTTTGCACCCTTTCAATTTCTTTTAGATCTGAAAAACCTCACACTTCACAACCATATAACAGTATTGGCACAATGCAGGTATCAAAAAGGTGGCATTGGATGTCAATTGGCAGTTGAAGTTTCCTTGCCATAGATAATAAACTGAACAGCGCTCTCTTTGCCTGTGTGACTTGTTTTTTTATTGAACTTTCCATTGTAATTAAACTCAATCCCCAGGTAAACATAGCTGTATTGCACTTCCAGTTGTTCATTCTGGTATATCACATTTGGCAGCTTTTTAACCTTACCACGTGAAATAAGTACTACCGTAATCTCCTGCGTATGAGGCGGGTCTTATAGGCCAAACAAAATGCTGCTGGGTCTTATACGTGGGAGGTAAATTGCCTTGAGTTTGGGGTGTGCCTTATAGGGGGGTATTTTTTACTATAGAACAGTACTAAACTAACAAAAATCTGCCCTCAGAGGTGCGCCTTATACGTTATAACAGACATCCCTGAGTTGGGGATGCGCCTTATAGGCGAGCTGCGCCTTATAGGCGAGAGATTACAGTACTTTGGTTTTTGCAGTATTTACGGTAAGCTTCCAATCTCTAAATCTCTAATTCTCTAAAATATGTAACATTTTTTGCAGATCTTCAGCCGACAAACAGCTGTCCACTCGTACACAGGACTTTGCTGCCCTATACATACTTTTTATCACATTTAAAACCTTACCATTAACATTAGTTTTGATAAGCTTCAACCATAATGATGACCTATCCACAGTGTCAAAAGCTTTTTGGTAGTCTACAAAGGCACAGTATAGCCTTCGACCCTCTGACAGGAATAAATCAAGTATACAGTGTAGATTAAAATGTGATCTAGAGTGGAATAACCTTCCCTAAATCCAGCCTATTCTGCTCCAAGCAGATCGTTACTTTTTAGATAAGTACCCAGTTGTGTGTTGAGAATCATCGTAAATAGTCCATTGGTTGTCATGATGCACCAGTGAAGTACTGATGAGTGCTCGCCAGCACTTGAATTGTGCATCATGGTGATTCTCACTAGGAGGACGACTGTCGGCACCTCCACACCTCTACACTACCTTGATGCTACTGGCTTGGTTGCCATGCCTGCCTCACCTTATCAACTTCCGTTGACAAGGGCGGTCTCCAAGTTACATGATGTCACAGTATGACATCATGTATTGTCACCATGACACCAGTGTTGGTTACTGGTGTCTCCAGGTGCTGGGGAGTATTGCTCTCCAGGCCTTAGACTAAAACTCCAAACATATGTTTAGAAAATATTGGACATTGTCTAATATGGGTGACTATCAAGGTTTCGACCCTAATAGATCTCATCAGGTGTATAAGAGGTAATTCAAGGCATGTAATCATTGTTACAGTTACATCCTGTTATAAAATTATATAACAGGGGTTATTCCATTGGTGACAATGGAATAAAAATCAAAAATGGAGACAAGATATATCAATTTGTAGAGCAAGGTCTATCACTCTATATCTTTTATTTTGGTAACCTGCACTGCGTGGGTAAAATTAAGTGGAAGGGGGACAATTGAGAATTGACACAGTTTTTCCTATAATTCCTGGTGCCATAGAGTATGGCACTGGCGGGTCCCACCCGGTATTCAAAGTAATTTTTTGGACGGAGCTCAGGGGTGGGATACCCATTGTTTCGCAGTGACAGACTGATCTAAAAGTTTGGTGCATCAATTAGATTCAGACCATGGGGGACCTGGGTTCGTAATTTTAGAATCCAGTTCCTCTCTAGTTTGTTACGCAGTTTTTCCGCGTAATCTGTGTGTGGATTCTTATTTATGAATTCCACGATGTGGACATCCACATCTTTGAGGCCTTGGTGTCCATCAGAGTTGAAGTGAGTGCCCATGTCGGTGGTCATCTTCTTTTCCCTGATGTTACCAATGTGGGGGTAAAACCTCTGCATAAGTGTTTGCTTAGTCTGTCCCACATACTGTTTTCTGCAGCGTTTGCAGCTGATGCAGTATATGACATTAGTGCATTTACAGGTAATGGTGACCTTTGCTGCATATGTCTGGTTGGTGACGCCTGATGTTATCTCGCCACTTTTGTTTAGTAGGGGGCATAACTGGCATTTGCCGTTGTCACATTGTTTTGACGCTTTGCCACTCATGGCTGCCCTGTGCTTTGTCCCTCGTTCGGGATGATAATTAACCCTTGACCTCACCAGACTATTTCTGAGTGAGGGTGGTTTCTGGAGGCCTACTATCAGACGTGTTTGATGTAGGTGTCTGGTCCTTGCTGAGGTCCCCAGCATGTCCCAGTTTGTTTTCACGATTTTCTGTAAATCATTGAAGCAGGGGTGGAAGGTGGTCACCATATTGCACACGTCTTCTTGGTTCTTCTTCCTTTTGGTCACCTGACTGAAAAAAAAAAAATCATGGTGAGCAGTTAACACGACGAATAAATGTAGCCCTGGTAATTTTCTCATCAGGGCTGCATTCATGCATCATGACGACCAATGGGTATGATGCAGTATTGCACGATCTAAAGGGGTTATACTGATACTAATAAACCAGGCTTGCAGGGATCTCATGATAAGTCGGTAAGTCCAAGTACTTTTGACAGAAAGAGATACTAGTAATGCTGATACTTTAAGGGCCACTGATGCATTAATGCATCATGTCCATTGGTCGTCATGATGCATGAATGCAGTCCTGGTGATAAACTCACCAGGACTACATTTAAGCATCATGCCGACCCTGTAGGATGGAGACAGTCCAGGAGGGTCGATGACGTGCCAATGAAGTGTTTGCCAGAGGAATCACCAGCACTTCATGGTGCATCATGCCGACGAGTGGGCATGATGCACACCTGCATAAGCGGCCCTCTACTCCCGCCTCTACTGTGATGAGGAACAAAGCCAGAGTGCGCTTGGGCCTTGTCAGTCGGTATAACTGCACAGGAAATTGATTGTGATATGATTGGGGGAAAAAACCCAAAAAAAACAAGTGCCTAGCCGTCTACCTGCTAATAGGGAGGTTAAGATAGCTATATGTACGGCTACGGCTATGTGTAATGTCATAGGTCACGTGGGGGGAATCCCAAGCCAGCAGTACACAACTTGTAGACTAGAAGTTTTCAATGTGTAGAGGGTGTTCTACACGTACATGAAGGGGGAATTGATATAATAAGGATAAAAATGTATAGAAACTATAATTGACTTGGCAAATGGGTTATAAGGTATGTGAGTACCTACTGCAGCCATGGATTGTATATGGGTTAATTATTGGCCCAGGTCCTCCTGGGTCATTGGCGGCACCTTTTCAGCCAAAAACTGACAATCGGGAATTGGGGGTTTAGATGGGAATTGCTCATCGAAACTGGGGGATAATTAAACCAAAAAATCATGGAAACATATTCTTTCAGATGTAGTCTTTCATTGCGCATGCAAAATTCCTGGAAAAAAATTTCTTTAGCTATGAAAAAAGCTGAAGAAAAAACCTGACATGTTTGACTTACTTTCTCATGAAAACAAGGCTCCATAGGATTGCATTGTGCGATAGATTTTTCGCGATAGACATAACACATGGGTTCCTATGGGATTTGTCCAATTAAGACGCTTTTTTCAGCAGGTAAGGGTGGAAGACCGTTTATGTAACGCGATAGATTGAGGAAAAGTTGGTAAATTTTTGTATAGGACGGGTTAAGACCGTTTTTGTATCAAATATGTTAACACGACCGACATATTCTTGTTATGGCTATCGCACTCCCAGGATGGCACGTTTGTGCATGCGCAGAGATACATTCGTCATAAGAATATTTTTATTTTTTGTTTAACAGTAAATTGAGGGGATTTGATCAAGTTAAATCAATTAATATTGCCCAAAATGCATGAATCACATGTAAAAACTGGTTAATTACAAGTCAAATCGATATAATATATTGAATTTCTCAGTCGAAAATGCTACTTTTGGCAAGGAGGGGTCACGCATGCGCACGGAACATTCCCTATATATGGTATGTAGTGGAAGACCTGGGCTAGTCCTGCATTGCATGCATTCAATTTTATCTGTGCGTAATTACAGTTTGTTTATACCATACACCAGCTCACCTGGGGCCAGGCACCTGAGGTGTTGATAGGGTCATAGAAGACTTTAAATCTTAATCACTCTGCCTGTACTAGAATCTGTACTTCTAGCCCTTGCCGTACCCATACAGGTATACGTTCCTTAATCTTAACCTCTCTAATAGTCTACACCTGCTACCCGAACATAGGTGAGCAGGCAGGCGTTTAGTCTGGTGGCTCCTTCTGGAAATTAATACCTGAATTAAAAGTGCCACTTACTGACTCAGCCCCTATTACTGGTACCATTTGCAGATCGCCTGACCGTCCTCCATAGAGAAGCAAACAACAATGCTAATGCCAATGCCCAGAAAGTTAACATGGAGATAAAAGGATACTCCAATGAAATCAATAAGTTGGCAGCAATTATCACACAAAAGAAAATGGTAAGTACTAGTATAAAATATACTGTAGTTGACTGTTTTAGCTCTGCTACGCTGATATATTTCAGCCTTTTATTTATCCTGTGTTTAAATTGGACATACCGTGCACTTGATATATAGAATTGTGTGGAGATTCAAATTATACAACCCCTTCTACCCCGCACTAAAAAAGACCAGTTCTAAGTTGAAAAATTGCGCTAAAGGTTTCTGTGCAAGGGGCGGCTTCTTTTACTGGATTATCTACTGTCCATGTCACATTGTACAAGAATTGTTGGCTCAGGGCCCCTGCCTGAGTCTATACCGCATAAATCATTAAAAATGTAAATCATCCATGGGTTTTAACAGAAACGTACATGCAAATCATCAATTTCATGATAAAGATATGTTCATCAAAAAAGTTCCAAAAAAGGTTTGTTTTCCCTTTGAAAATCAACATTTAAAAAAAATAACCCTCACATAAAGTGGCAACCACCCATCCATTTCCCAATAGACCCAACTCCCTCTCCGCTGGCAGACCAAAGATTTCTTTCTTTGTTCCTATATAATCACGTTCGCATTAGTGATAACCGTCTGAAATTAAGACGCTTATCACTAACTCCAGTCCACTTGCTCAAGTCCATAGATTTATGAGGGAGGGAGATTTGGGAGGGAGGGGGCCAGGTGTCTAGGGGGCCAGGTGTCCAGGGCCAGATGTCCAGGGGGCCAGGTGTCCAGGGGGCCAGGTGTCCAGGGGCCAGGTGTCCGGGGTGGGGCAACTCACCAGGGGGCCAGTGTGCCAGGGGGCCAGGTGTTCAGTAAGAGAAGATGACACAAGACATGGTGTGCGTATAAGGCGCAGCTCACCTATAAGGTGCACCCCCAACTCAGGGAGGTTTGTTTCACATATAAGGCGCACCTCTGAGGGCAGATTTTTGTCAGTTTAGTACTGTTCTATAGTAAAAATACCCCCCCTATAAGGCGCACCCCAAACTCAAGGCAATGTCCCTCCCGCGTATAAGACCCAGCAACATTTTGTTTGGCGTAGAAGACGCGCCTTCTACGCGAGAGATTATGGTATAAATAATAGCCTGTATTTGTAAGTAATAAAGAAAAAATATCCAAAGAAATTATTATTTACAGGTTGTATGATGGTTTGGGTGTTGTTACTGGCCGTGAGATACGGGATAGGGTTATCTCACGGGGGTATGAGATACAGAGCCCTAAGGTTAAACCTATTGGGCGTTTTTAAATAAATGCAGGAAGCTCATTGATATAAGGATGTGGCCTGCATGGGGGCTCTGGAGGGGGGGGGGGGTATGTCAAATGTCGATTTTAAGAAATGCTCATGTCACATAAATCTCCTGTCGCCTCAGGCTATAAGAACCAATCATCTCCCATCTCAATTTTAAGAAAGCACCTATGTCCTGTCACTAATTCATTGCCTCATGTGACTAAGGTTTTTTTTTTTATTTTTTTTTTATCAGGCCACTCACTGAATGCCGAGTGGAGGTCCATGTCATATGTTGATTTTAAGAAACCCATTTCATACATTTTCCAGGTACTGACAGAAAGCCTCCGTACAGGTGCCCAGACAGTGTCCAGAGGGCTGCACATGAGTTGGAATCTGATTAAATACTTCAAACTGCAGCAAAAAGGGAGTGTGTGTTACCTCAGTAAACCACCAGATGGTGCTGTAAACACGCTCAACAAAGTGTAAGCTCTTTATATCAATATTCTTGAACTTATCTTTTAATAGTTGCTGAAGGATAGTGTTTATACTGAACTACTTGCCCAATTTATCATGTCAGATCAATAACTGTGGAGTTTTCTTTTTAAACTGTTGCACTCGAGGACAGCAGTTTCCTCAGGACGTATAAACGACCTCAAGCCAAATGGGTGTTTGTAATACAGATTAGTTTCAGGAATCAACTATAGCTTTGCCCCCTCCCTGCCTTCTCAGTCTTAAGGGCTGTCTTGAACTATACTCGGTTATACAAGCACGGTTGCTGAGCGAAGCGTCGCAGCTTTACATTGTGATATGATTTCTATTTCTGAGTGGTGCAGGAGCAAGAGGTTAACAGTGAATACTTCTAAGACTCAGTGGTGTATGTTTGGTTCCCCAAACAGATTAAGAAACATTAAGGGGTATCGCTTGCTCATGAATGGCTCTGAGTTTAAAAGTGGAAGACACTTATTGTTATTTAGGTGTGAAAGTTGATAAAAGCCTGACTTTTGAACCCTGCTCAAAAGAGCTCATAAAGAAGGTCAATAATATATTGTCAATAATAAATTTGGCAAGATTAGAGATCTACTGACAAGTGAAGTTGCTGTAACTGTATATAAAACTACAATAATGTCCCTTTTTGATTATGCATCATTCATCTATGGAGGGGGTTAATCAACGCTATACAGATCTATACAGATAAATTGCAAAGGTTACAAAATAGGGGTCTAAGAATCTGCCTTTGTGTATCTGTCAGAGGAAACTCTATAGATGATTTGCACAAAATATGCAATGTGCCAAAATTGGAGAGGCACAGAGATGAATTGTTGCTCAGTTTGATGTTCAAATACTCCAAAACTGGTCAGTATGTTGATAGGGACTCACCTGGCAGAGACACTAGAAGAAGCAAGCGTATTCATTTTAAGTATAAACCCAGGTTGAAAAGTGAGTTTATGAAACGTTGCCCCTTGTATAGGGGTAGTAAATTGTGGGAAAACCTCAGTTCTCACGTTCAAGAGTCTGAAAGTAAGATCAAGTTTAAGACAAGGATTGGCCATATTGAAAATTTGAAGTGGAAAGAGGTGATTTATTGCCATTTCTAGCCAACACAGAACTCTTCACTTTCTGGGAGGTTTAGACTTGCACAGGTCAACATAGCCCTTAGCAAATAATCTTCACTCATATAATCTGTGACTCTTAAACATGAAAACACCTGGAAAACCAATAGCCCTTGACCACTAGGAGACCACTAATCCTCTTAATAGGTAGTTAACAAGTCTAATATTAAACCTAACTTAATATGAATCATTCCTTAGAGTTATGACATTTAGCCATAGGGGTAGCTATAGTATGCTATTATGACCTTACTTGCATGGTATCATTCTTACAGCAACTCCGTCAAGGTAGGAGCTAGGCTCCATTGCCCTCCATTCTATTATCATCATAGTACTAGAGATAGGGACATCATGAAAACCTTAGGAATGCATCATGATTACCGTAATCTCTCGCGTATAAGGCGCACCTCGCGTATAAGGCGCACCTAGAGTTGAAGAATATTGTCAAAAAAATCAAAAAATCATAACTTTGGTTCTACTGAATGGATTTTCAAAATTCAAAAAGCTATGTGTAGCTAGGGCCCCCCACACCCCCCTGAACCCCCCTATGTTATTTTTTGAGTTAGGGGGAAGTGTAGCATATCAAAATAAAGCTCTTGGTGTCCCCCTTGTGGATCCAGGAAGAACTAAAACCCCTCGTATAAGACGCGCCTTATACGCGGGAGATTACGGTACCTTAGCAATGCATCATGATTACCTTAGCAATGCACCATGGATACCTTAGCAATGCATCATAATTACCTTAGCAATTCACCATAAATGCCTTAGCAACACACCATGAATACCTTAGCAATTCACCATAAATACCTTAGCAACACATCATAAATACCTCAGCAACACATCATGAAAACCTTAGCAACACATCATAAATACCTCAGCAACACATCATGAAAACCTTAGCAACACATCATGAATACCTTAGTAATGCATCATGAATGCCTTAGCAATGCATCGTGAATGCCTTAGCAATGCATCGTGAATACCGTAGAAACACATCAAGAATGGCTTAGCAATGCACCATGAATACCTTAGCAACACATCATGAAGACCTTAGCAACACATCATGAATACCTTAGCAACACACTATGAATACCTTAGCAACACACTATGAATACCTTAGCAATGCACCATGAATACCTTAGCCATGTTCCATTAATACCATAGCAACACATCATGAAGACCATGAATACCTAAGCAACGCATGAATAACACATCATGAATGCCTTAGCAATGCATCATGAATACCTTAGCAACACATCACGAATGCCTTAGCAACACATCGACACATCATGAATACCATAGCAACACATCATGAATACCATAGCAACACATCATGAATGCCTTAGCAGTGCATCATGAATACCTTTGAAACACATCATGAATGCCTTAGCAACACACCATGAATACCTTAGCAACAAATCATGAATACCTTAGCAACACATCATGAATGAGCAAGCATCATGAATACCTTAGGAACACATCATGAATACCTTAGCAATGCATCATGAATACCTTAGCAACACATCATGAATACCATAGCAGCACATCATGAATACCTTAGCAATGCGCTATGGATACCTTAGCAACGCACCACAAATACCTTAGCAATGCACAACGAATACCTTAGGAACGCACCATATATACCTTAGCAATGCACCATGAATACCTTAGCAATGCATCAAGAATACCTTAGCAACGCACCATGAATACTGTATCATAAATTCATTGGCATATATACATATATATGTGTGTATATATATATACATATATATGTATATGAATTTGATTATCAACGAACAATCATATTTAGATATTAATCTATAATAACCGACTGGCATTACAGCTGTGCTGTACCTTCTTAGCTATCATAATATCTTTGAATTTATATCTTTAATTGAAATATATAATAGTCCATATAGTCTTTGATCAAAATCTTTTAAAATTGATATCTTATCACACTGTCCCCTCGTTGAGTGATTACCCCTCGGATAGTGATGATAGTCTACTCCTTGAGAGTGACACAAGTGTTATAACTATGTATTGCCAAACAAGTGTTTCCCTGTAAAAGTCAGCCAGTTGGTGCGTCAAGTTGTGCCTTTTTAGTTCTTGCCTGTTGAAGTGTTTCTTGCCTTATTTCAGCCCTATCTTGCAAATGTGTGCTACTTCTCTTTGTGTACTGTCATGAACCCAATGTTGTTTATAGTGCCACAATTTACTAGTTTGCATAACCACTAGCAGTATTTGTACTTTGTGTAACTGTAGTGCCTCATCTCAACCTTGTCCTCTAGTTACTAGTCTTCTTAGTCTTAGTCATACTATGTCATCATTTATGTTCATCTGTGTATTAATTCATTATTCATATTTTGCCAACAGGTACCAATATATACTACATACACATGAATTATTGTACTGATAACCATCCTCTGCAATTCTTTTCATTTTGATGTCACCTCATATCATTATTGCCCAAATCACTGTGTAGATTGATATAAGATATTTCATTGATAAGAAAATATACTGTATGCATACTGATTTTGTGAGCTTAACTATTGAGCAAATATCAAAATCACCTCATTCATGTCATGCAATTTGCTGGCATGGTTAGTGCCAACTCGCCAATGAAAAAGAAAAAAAAAATTGACCAGAAGGCGATCAAAACAAAATCATTCAGGGTATTATATTTGGAGGGAAGTTTATGAAAGCTAAACTTTGACTATCTTCTGTGCTCAATTCCAGTAGCAGCGTTTTAAATGAAATACTATGCAGTATTTGGCCCACCAGTAATAAGCACCCCATCACCTTAAGATATCTATCCCTTTGGAACCTTTTCTAGAGGGGAAATAGCCAAAATTTGTAGGAGGGCTGAGACCTTCTTACTCTGAACTAAGAAAACACTATTCAGATAACTTGAAAGTGCATTAGGAAATTATTACTTAGAGTATGGTCTGCAGTCGTAGGGTCTAGCTGGGGGCCACATTTCATCTGTAGATCTAAAGAAAATGTCATGTCATATGCAAGGAAATTTTAAGAAAAGATCATGTTGTACCGGTAATTGTCTTATATCGTAGATGTGAGGAGACAAGCCGCCAGCTCAAGGCCTACATTTTCTACAATGAAAAACTCATGAGTGATGTCAAACGACTCCAGTACCCAGAAGACAAAGAAAGAGACATGCTTGAACTACTACAGAGGGAACTGGAGGTTCTCCTGGGCCAGCATTTACAGCAGTGAGTAGATTCATTGAATCATTGTCTTTTTTTCCATGGACCTGCACAGTGTGTAGGTCTATGGTGTATTACCTGCACAGTGTGTAGGTCTATGGTGTATTACCTGCACAGTGTGCATGGACTTTGGTGTATTACCTGCACAGTGTGCATGGACTTTGGTGTATTACCTGCACAGTGTGTAGGTCTATGGTGTATTACCTGCACAGTGTGCATGGACTTTGGTGTATTACCTGCACAGTGTGCATGGACTAAGGTGTATTACCTGCACAGTGTAGACTACGGTGTAGGACCTTCACAGTATGTAGGTCTATGGTGTAGGACGTGCACAGTGTGTAGGTCTATGACGTAGGACGTGCACAGTGTGTAGGTCTATGATGTAGGACATGCAGTGTGTAGGTCTATGATGTAGGCGTGCACAGTGTGTAGGTCTATGATGTAGGATGTGCACAGTGTATTGGTCTATGGTGTAGGACGTGCACAGTATGTAGGTCTATGATGTAGGACGTGCACAGTGTGTAGGTCTATGATGTAGGATGTGCACAGTATGTAGGTCTATGATGTAGGACGTGCACAGTGTGTAGGTCTATGATGTAGGATGTGCACAGTGTATTGGTCTATGGCATAGGACCTGTACAGTACGTAGGTCTATGGTGTAGGACCTACACAGTGCATAGGCTATGGTATAGGACCTGCGCGGTGTGTAGATCTATGGTATTGGACCTGCACAGTGTGTAGATCTATGGTATAGGACCTGCACAGTGTGTAGGTCTATGGTATAGGACCTGCACGGTGTGTAGATCTATGGTATAGGACCTGCACAGTGTGTAGATCTATGGTATAGGACCTGCACAGTGTGTAAGTCTATGGTATAGGACCTGCACGGTGTGTAGATCTATGGTATAGGACCTGCACGGTGTGTAGATCTATGGTATAGGACCTGCACGGTGTGTACATCTATGGTATAGGACCTGCACGGTGTGTACATCTATGGTATAGGACCTGCACAGTGTGTAGGTCTATGGTATAGGACCTGCACGGTGTGTAGATCTATGGTATAGGACCTGCACGGTGTGTACATCTATGGTATAGGACCTGCACAGTGTGTACATCTATGGCATTGCACAGGAAGGATATTCTAGTTAACTAGAGCCGCTTATGTATCATATATCATGCACATTGGTCAGCATGATGCAGTAATGGTCAGTCTGTTCGAGAGCACTCCATTGGTGCCATGCCGACCCTCTGGGAGTGTATTGACCATTCAGGGTCGTATTCGTAATGATGCATGGATGTAGCCCTGGCAAGTAACATTCCAAGGCTACATTCATGCATCATCGCGACCAACGGGTATGATGCATAAATGCAGCCTTTAAAAAGGCTTCAAACTGTAAACACCTACCGGTACTTAAAAACGATCGATAGCTATTCCCAAAATCTGCGTTCAGTTCACTTATATTGATCAAATGTGATGTCTACTTCTTAACTTAGGATTTTCCTGGTGACTAAGCAGCCTCCAAATGTACAGAAGATTGTGGGGAAAAACAGTCCCTCACTAGTTATGTGTGTATGGTAAGTATAGATTCATTCTCTCTTTAGATAATTTGAAAATTGTATCGGTAAATAACTTGTATGGGATATATATCAGTACTCCTAATACCGTATAAATGGGCCCGCATACAAGGTGTTAAGTATTGGCTCCGGAGCTGGTTGTTGCGACATGCCCTGGTAAAAACTGAAATGAGATTAGACCAGCATGTACCTGGAAGTGGGTGTTACCCAGGGACAAGGTACCCATCATATTTATGTTGCCTAATCTTGGTAATCTAGTAATGGTTGTCGTATGGTTATCGTGTGCTGCAATGTCATTGTTTGTGGGAGCTGTTTGACAACCCATTGACAATCTTTACTGCTTATTTGACGGAGTCAATTAATAACTTAATAACTACATACTTCAAATCTTGCATTGTCTTGCTCTCGTACTCTATACTTAATGTAATACGTAATGAAGCATGTGTTTGAGCCCGCTTAAACCCTGTTATCTGCTGTGTCACTGTTGTGTGACCATTAAGTCCTATGGTAGTCTTGTATTTTTTATGTACATAATACATATTTTCTTTACCTGTTTGACCTCATTTCATCATGTACATTCATACATGTCATAATGTGAAAATAACTCGATTTGAAACAGATGAATTGGATGAGGAATCACCTTTATTGTCATTATCCACTTTTGTTAAATTGTGTCGGACAATAAAATTAATTTTCAAACCTCAAAAAAATAGTATATCTTGTTATTGGATTACATCTCAACCAGCGAAATTCAAAATGGCACCTACTGGCATGTACACAGGATTTGATTTTATGTTCATGAAATATTCTCTACAAAAGTATGGAAAAGGGCCTAGATTATCTTATTGATTTATTGCAGGCTGCTTGGAGGCCTCGGGCTTGGAATTGAACATTCGCTACCCACGGTGTCAGTGCGAGTCTACGCGGAGCAACAGCTAAGGGAGGCCCTCGAAGCAGACGGCCCAACCATAGAAGGTGGGTAAAGTAAGGGAGTGGTCATTATTTACCAACGGGGGGGGGTGGGTGGTGGGTTTGAGGGGGGGGCGTAAAATTTTCAGACCCCTCCTGAGGGGGGGCTAAAAAAAATTTGACCCCTCTTGAGGGGGGGGGGCTAAAATAATTCACCCTCTTTTTAGCAAAAAAAACCAGCGCGCTACTATAGATCAAAGAGGGGCATGAAAACTCTCTGCACCTCTGGCGCGGGGTGGCACAAAAATTTTGACTGGGGTCGAGGGGCGGCGTAAAAGATTTTCGCACGTCCGCGCGAAAACCCACCACCTCCCCCTGTTGATAAATAATGACCACTCCCTAAAGTTAAAGTAAATAGAGGGAAGATGGAAATAGCTGATACTCTATTGGACCATATTCCGGGAGAGTAAATAAGACTTGACTTATTAAAAGGGTTTCTCTGTTGGAATTCAGGTCTGTGTAAGACGGTGGAGAATGGGTCCAGCCGGATGGAACTGAAGCGTTTAACGGGCCACATTCAGGCCAACCTGAACAACGTACAGCTGCGCGGTGTAAACCGCCTGGAGAAGCAGCTTAAGGACGACCGCGTCACAGAACACAAATACGGCATGGTCTTCTACACCAAAGTCAACGTCTGCAACAAGCTCTACCCCCTCAAGGTAGGATGTCTTAACACTTGAAGGGCCGCTAATGTATTAATGCATCATGCCCATTGGTCATCATGCAGACCCTATGGGGTTGATTTGCTCCCACAGAGTCGGCATGATGCTCCAATGAAGTGCTGGCGAGCAGTCTTGCCAGCACTTCATTGGTGCATCATGACGACCAATGGTCATGATACACTCCTGCATCAGCGGCCCTTAAAGGGTTAACACAAATATTATTACCAGTAACCCTAGATATACTAGTAAAGATGTTATACCTGTATATTCCCAAGTCATATTAAAGCAGATCTATATATATTTCAGGATTTTGGATCAAATACAGCTGAAAGCTTTTCCTCAAATCTACCCCTGGTTCATGATTGGGCTTTATTATGATAGATCATAGTAAAATATTCTACAATATTCTCCAAATCGGCTGATTGTGTTCTCTCATAGTGTACCTCAGCTTATGACTGGGGACAGCATATGAGTGGAGAGTTAACGGTACCTGGCAGTTATCATTGAAAGTCCACACTAATTCAGTGAAAATACTAACTGTAGATAATTTTCTGGAATTAGAAAATGGGCAGCACCACAGAACATCTTAGAACTCTATTTTACTTTCATTGAGGATTACCTTTCATGGTCTTACAAAATATACTTGAAAACATATGGTAAATGTTACAGGAGCTGTCGCTACCGATCGTCTTGACAAGTCAGACATCGCAAAATGGAGCTGCGAAGGGTACTCTCATCTGGGATGCTGCTTTTTCCAAACCGGTAAGAAATTGCACCAGTAAAATGAGAATATAGTAGACATTATCTACTAGGATAATTAAATCTCTATATTCTTGCACTACCATAGTACCCATATAAGCCACGTATTACACATAAATTTGATTCTCTCTGAGTCTTAAGGATATCAATTTCATGCATTATGCCGACCCTAAAGGCTAAACTTGTCTGCCTTGATGCATCACAACGACCAAAGACCAATGATACCCCAATGAAGGTCTGGTGAGTGTATCAACCCCAAATGGTCGGCATGATGCATGAATATATACAGTGCACCATGAAGACCATGATGCATTAATGCGTTAGCAGTTCTTAACTGGTTGAAGGCTTGACAGTTATATCCTCAGTATAGAGTATATCCTTCTACTAGTCCTAGTTATATAAATATTAACGAGTCAAATAATACCATTGACCTTTTTTTTTACTCTTATTACAGGACCGACAAATTTATGAGGATGAGGGAACAGTGTCATGGGCCAAGATGGAGGGTGTTCTACGCGCCATGTTTAAGGAGACCGGGCGCAGCCTGGATCAGAACCAGCTCAACTACATAGCACGCTACATATTCCGCGGTGGTAAGTACCGTTAAAACCCACATGCCATACTCAACACAAGTAGCGCACATACCATAATGTAAATTCTCTTGTATAAGCCGCAGTTTTTCAGAGACAGGTGGGGCCATGGCGAAAATTAAGAACTCAAAATGGATGGGACTGTCTCTTTGCTCTTATATAACATTAAAATGCTAAAATATGAGAGAAAATGAAACGTGCCATGAGATAGTGTACATATTCAGGATCCTAGAGGCATAATTGTTACCTGTTATCTGGTCCTTATCTTTTTGATATTAAGGTTTCAAAAAGTATGTCTCCTCAAAATGGGTGCAAGACGATTTGTGCACTTAATGCTTTTCTATGGAGGTGTCAGCTTAGGGTGTCAGCTCTGGGTGGAGCGGGTGTCATATACATGATGAACTTTGAATACAAAATCATATATTGCATGTTATTTTTCCTTCTGTGGTTATATTGGACATTTCTCTATGTTTCTTATTTAAAAAAATAATAAAATCATTCTAGTAGCATAATTCTCAATGAAACGATTTGCGTTCGTCTCGGAATGTTTTTGCCAAAAACCGTCCGAGCAGTTAAACTTTTACGACATTGCGAGCCTGTCACTTTGATACAGACATGGCGGATGTTAAAGAAAATCATATATATTATAGTTTACGAAGAAGAAGATGGATCCATGCAAAAACAGGCCTAATAACAATGATTTAAAATGATTTGAGAAAATTTGTGACGAATAGGACGACATACCTAGCCAGTTTACAGCAAAATCCAAAATGGCAGGCACACAATACATATGGAGTATGTTTCTTCTTTGTTTGGGATATTTCTTGATATTAACAACTACTACAGCTCTATATAATTGTTGGTAAGTCTTCCGCATTGCTGTCACTATAGTGCCAAAATGGCTAGACCTGTACTTTCCAAATTACTTGCGAGTTCATTCGCTTCAACACACATAGAATGGGCCCAAAGTGAGGGTGCGGCTTACATGGGGGGTATTTGACATTATAGAATAGTACTAAATTGCCAATTTTCAAGCCTCAGTTGTGGCTTATAGCTCATTCAAAAGTCGGGGGTGCGGCTTATACGAGGGATGCGGCTTATAGGAGAGAATTTACGGTAATAGGTGCACACAAGCTCTTTTTGTCTATGTTTGCAAGTAGAAATAACCCAGAACCTTCTCCTTTTGAAGCTGTTAACGCCTAACTACTACACAAACATTTCCGTTATTTTTTCAAGTGCATTGTGCCCTAATTACGTCGAATACAGTATATAAATTTAAGCTATGGTTTATACGAAAAGAAATCGAAAGCGCACCGTATAGGCAATTTCTAGGGATCAGGGTGTGCCTTACACATGAGTAATTTTTAACATTGAGTTGTTATAATTTCTACCATATTAAAGACAGTTCAAAAAGAACTTTTTATTTGATACTAAAGATGCCTGTGTAGGGTACGGCGTAAAAATACATAACAAATTCTGGCATACCTCACACACAGGACTCCAACAACTCTAAATATTGTTAGATCTTGCTGTCCTGGTCTATAGAAAGTAAAAATGGAATGCACCTAACCAACTGAAAAGACACTTTCACCTTTTCAGTCTATTAACTCGCTAAATACCTGCCCTAAAATTCTCATTTTTATATCAATATGAACAGGTAGCAAGAGGCTATCCTTTAGATAATTTAATCCTTCATTTTCTTTTGATATTAATGGTTTTTTATGAATAAAAGAATTTTGCAATGTGGCTAGTAGTAGTGTAAGTAGTATATGGAAACCTTCCCAAGTAACGGGCAAGAACTATTCACCTGATTAACACCTAATGACTCTTTCTATAGTGCAATCTATTACACCACATACCCTTAGACACCTCTTCTGTGGTTTTCTAGTATGAGGGTAGTATATAAAGGCAGGAAAGTCACTACTATTTAGGTTATATACGGGGGTGTTTCAGAGTTTGACATGGATCTACCCAAATTTCCTTTCTTGGACCATGGTTTCGTAGTATTTTACAATGAATCCAGAATTTCTGTCTGTGTCTTCAGAATTTTTCATACACCCTGACTTACATCCCTGTATATATAACCTTCCATTCTATGTAAGAAAAGACTTCTATTCAATATTTGTGGAGTACACAAGAAGCTTTCCCTGCAGGGCTATTAATAAGGAATAGAAAAGAATCTTGCCCCACAGGGCTATTAATAAGCAATCCAATAGAAGCTTAAATTTGATAGCCCTGCGGGGCAAAATTCTATTCTATCCTGTACAAGTTACCCTGTGGAGCTAGATTCTTTCCTATTCCTTGTTAATAGCCCTGTGGGGCAAAATTCTATTCTACTCCAAATTGGTTAAAATCCCTGTATACAACCAATAGGGGCAGTATCATTAGGGTTTAGGGCTGTTCCTCTAGTTCTATAAGAAGAGAGGGATGTTATCATGGTTTGAAAAAGCCATGATTTCTTTAAAAGGAACCATGATAACATCCCTCTCTTCTAATAGAACTATAGGAGCAACCCTAAACCCTAATGATACTGTCCCTACTGGTTGTATACAGGGTTTTTAATCAATTCTTAAAAGAATAGAATCTTGCCCCGCAGGGATATACATTAAGGATAGAAAAGAATCTTGCCCCGCAGGGCTATCAAGTTTAAGCTTCTATTGGGTTCCTTATAAAAAGCCCTGCGGGGCAAGATTCTTTTCTAATCCTTATAAATGGCCCTGCGGGGCAAGCTTCTTTTCTACTCCACAAATATAGAATAGAAGTCTATTCTTATATAGAATGGAAGGTTATATATAACACAAAAAGTAGTGACTTTCCTGCCTTTATATTCTACCCTCAGACTAAAAACCACAGAAGAGGTGTCTAAGTGTATGTGCCATGTGGTGCAATAGATTGCACTATAGAAAGAGTCATGAAGGTCCCTTTCGTTTATACCATCATCATTCCACCTTTTCCATCTACCCTGCATGGAGCCCCCTGGGTGAGGTATGCCACAATTCTGGATCTGTGTAAAAAAACATTCAAACCTTTTCGGGGTTGATTGGATTTATCAGTATCACTCCCAGGTGCATATATCTTCCTTGTCCTTTATCTCGCCTTCCTCAAATACATACACACCATTTGCCCACTTCCTATTAGATTTATAAAGGAACAAATGAAAAAACTAGAAAAAGAATTTTTTGCGTTACGATTAAATGTCATTATACACAATGTCGATGGTCGTCTCACAATAGGTCCGCCAACTGCTGGCATGTCAGAAGACTACTCCAACTGTCAGCTGACCAAAGAACGCTTCCTCAGGGTGAGTCATCACACTTAATATATCTCAACTCTTTAAGGGCTGCTAATCCATTAACCCTTTAAAGGCCGCTGATACAGGAGTGCATATGCCCATTGGTCATCATGATGCACTAATGAAATGCTGGCGAGACTGCTCGCCAGCACTTCATTGAATAATCATGCCTACACTACAGGGTCGATACATAAACTCCCGGAGGGTTGCCATGATGCTCCAATGAAGTGCTGGCGAGCAGTCTCGCAGCACTTCATTGGTGCATCATGAGGACAAATGGGCATGATGCACTTCTGCATCAGCGGTTCTTAAATGGTTAACCGTAGCATGGACGTAAAACATAAATAGAGTAACCAGAAAAGTATTGTCTTTTAGGTTGATCAAAGCACACAACTCGGCCGTATATAATAAATAACACTTTATTGCCTGGCACTCCTTGGCCACACCAGCTAAATCTTCTAAGGTAAATACTCGTGAGCCATAACCTGGAGAGACGGCTTGCCCTGTTATTACTTCAAGCTGAATGTCGGAACCGACTCGCGGCGAAAAGATTACAGCTTATATTCCTAAAATGGAGGTGAATCTGGCATGATAACTGGAAAAGTTTATTGAAACACACAATACATCCATTTACGTTACCCTGAAGGCAGGCTCTGTTTTAATAATGGAGCTAAGAAAAAGGTGGCTGTTTTCACAACATAGCTGTAACTGTGAAAAATTACAGAAGAAAATTACAAAAGGACATCTATAGCGCGTTATGGGGTGGCCCACGTAAACTGGTACATTCAACTCTTGTTGTACCAAGCGGCAGCCCCTTTACTTTGCTTCATAACAATCACTTATGTGTAAAGTGTAATTTACTATCTGCTGTTGGTTTTTTACACCAATGTTCACACAAATGTACTGTACCTTTGACGGAAAATAAAGATTATTTCAAATCCAATCATATAGAATTTTCCGCCAAGACGCACTGCTGTTACACAACAGCTGCATCTCGGTGGATCCTCTCCATGAATGCCTGATTGTGTCCCCGAGGACTGTACGACAGCTGTTTTGGAGGCAAATTTTGCCCAACCTCCTCAAACCCACCACCCCCCCCCTGATGAAAAAGGATCACTCTCGTCATAGATATAGGGTTCCTCCGATCCTATGCTCTCTTAAATGAGAACCTTATTATTTGCAGGACAAAGTGCCCGGGAGAGAATTCACATTTTGGAGGTGGATCTATGCTTGTAAGAACCTTATTGAGACCCACGTAAGCAAGGAGTGGACCGACAAGTGAGTGTCCTCGTTCAATAGATTTGTTAAACCCATTAAATATGGCATAATGAACTCGTTTATCATGATTGATTTATGCCTGAACTCTTAAAACAATATGTATAGATACATGGACGGTAGTACATTTAATGTTAATTACATATCTTAAAACCCTTAAAACAGTATAAATTACATGCACCATAGTATATTTGATGGTATTAATATATCTTGAAATCCCCTGTTTTGGTAAATGGTGGCTCCACTGAGCAATTCCACACAACAAATTTATATTTCATCCCTAGGTGTAATGTATACCTGTTTAGGGAGTCGTAATCTTTTTAGCAACGGGGGGGGGGGGGTTTAGGGGGGGGACAACAAATTCTAGATCCCTCTTTGGTGGGATGGGGGCCTGCATGTTACATGTACTAAAGAATAAGGGGGGGGGGCAGAAAAAATTCAGATCCCCTCAGGGGTGGGAAGGAAATCTTTTTGCCACGCACTCATATAATTTCACCAACCCCCTGGTGTTAAAAAATGACCAGTCCTTTATGTTACCTATTGCATTTGTTTGCAGCATCATATATGGCTTCATAGGAAAGCAGGAGTCTGAGCAACTTCTGGAAGGAATGAATCCTGGGACTTTCCTGCTCCGGTTTCGTGAACGTAAACTGGAGGATAGTCAGCGTGCAGCAAAGTGTGCCTGCCTCGCTTTGGCTGTGGTGGGAAGGGACCCAAACACGGGTTTGTATATTGCTTTTGCATGATATTTATGGATTTAGGGATGGAAATTGCAATGTGAATGGTTAAAATAATTTGAAAAAAAGGTAAGAGTAAGACAAACATGGATGCCTCATGATGACAAAATGGGCATGAAATGCCATTTTTAAAGAACTAACGTTACTTTTCATATAAGCTGCACTCTAACTTCGTGGATTTCCTGTAAGCCACCCAGGTGGTTAAGTATGAGTCTAAACTAGTATATCAGAGATGTTACATGTAAAGATATGTAAACGGGACAGCCAACACGACCAACTCAATCAATAATTACCCGTAAGGGGTTTTGATCCAACCCCATCCGATCAGAAAGATCAAACATGTTTAATATTACCAGATCATATGGCTGTCTCCAAACTTCCCAATCATAGCCATCGGCCAACCCAGTTGCACGTGTCGGCTTTAGCCACAACCTAAGCACAGAAAGACACTATGAGCCATGTTATGCCTGTGTTTCATATCAGAGTCTTGGTGGATTTATTGCACCAAAATTACAATTTCTTAAATTCTACTTTGTAGGTCAGACTAAGATAGACCATGTGAAGGATCACCTGACGCCAACCGACATCCACACGTACTCGCTGACGCGCATCCTGAACAGTCTGGTGGACGTACATACGAAGGAACCGCTGCTACAGACGCTGAACCCTGGTCGGGACTTCCAGAGTCTGGTACAGAAATACCTCCCTGACTCAGGTAAGTGTAAACTCATACAGAAATACCCCTTGACTTTAAATAGGTAGAACTTAATATATCTTTTTTCTTTATTCTTAAAGAGAGAAAAAAGACTCTCGAAGCCATTAAGTACAGTGTTATAGATCATGCAGATCATATTGGATTATTTTAAGGAAACATGGCCTGCCCCCAGTATTCAGAGAGATGTGATTAATCTTACTCATATATGGTAACTTTCATATCAGAGTAGAAAGCTCCCAGTCCCGTCTAAACATATATGTTTTGCCGGTGCCATGGTTATAAGCTTGAAAACTGAAAAAAGGTACCAAAGAAAAAGTCACCACGATGACAATGCTGAAGGTAACAATTGAGTTATCATTAATTCTTCATTTAATATGTACAACTTATCGGCATCTTTTCCCCGCATGTTGTTTGTAGGTGAGGCGAGTGATGGATACAACCCGACACGCCTCCTTATTGGTGTCCATAGGAACGGACGTGGAGATGACGATTCATGCAGGTGAGCACTTTGATACTAGTTCCTACCATTTTATTTTATGTGAATAACTTCTTACCGTAGAGATAGCATTGCGCGGCCGATCGCAACACCCCCAGTGGCGTAACGTGTGTCGATCCACCACAGCGGCCGATCCGGTACCGCAGCCGCGTTCTGGGTGCGTGTAAACATTCAAAATGGCGGACCGGCGCTTTTACGGGGAACTACGGTACCGGATTTTGAAAATTTTTCCTTATTTAAACCTCTAAAAACATAAAATAAATATAGAACTAAACTGCACGCCAGCTGATCCACCCCTCGGGGGAGACCTCCCCCTCGTGGTGGATTGGCCACCTCGTACACCACGGTCGTTTAGTTCTATCTATGTACTCTATACTTAAAGCCGTGGCTTGTAATCTTATACGATATTTGTGTGCCTTACAATATATGAGATGACTTTGAATTAAAAGGGTCAAGAACAACCATATGTGGGGCACTGCAGACTCAGTTTAAAAGATTACGCATACACCACACCCTGACCTTGAGATTTTTATATCTAAAAGCTGCCTTTTGGATTTTTTTTTCTTTTTTTTTTCTTTTGGATTTTGAAAGAATCTGAGGTTTTACCTTAGCTCATGTCTTCAATTCTCACCCAAGTTTCATACAAGATCACGTGAGAGGTGATGACCAAAAGCTCCAACGTTGATTTATTTTTTCTCCTCTCTGTCCCTAGTGAGAATGCGATGTCTCCAAATCCGATGTCTCCAAATCCAATGTCTCCAAATCCAATGTCTCCTGAAGACATTGGATTATCAGCAGACCTAGAGAGCATCCAACCATTTGCACCACTGGACATCACATTTGAACCTCAGCTGGAACAGTTCCTGACTGCCAATGGCAGCATGCTCATGATGTAAGTCTTATCTATTCAAATACTCCTATAGATGTCACTAGGACTAGGGTCTGTTTACCCTTTAAAGTCCACTAATGCATTAATGCATCATGCCTATTGACCATCATGATGCATGAATGTAAGTAATTTGTGAATCATGTTGAGCTTATAGGATTGATGCACCCATGGAGGGTTGGCGTAATGGACCAATGAAGTGATGCTGAGCAACCAGCACTTCAGTAGTGCATCATGCCACCAATGGGCATGATACACTCTTGCATTAGCGGTCCTTAAATGGTTAACTATAAGAAGTCCACATACCTTGAGATGTCCCACTCCACCAAGGGGCTTTGTAAATTGCTTTGGTGCTAAATCAATATTGCCAACTGCTTGAATCATTGTTCATCGACCAACTCTAAATGTTGATTCACAACAGCGGAGCTTAAAAAGCTCCTGGGTTGGACAAGGAATTACAGAATTACAATTTATGTCTCTGGTTTGAGTGGACGTCTGAAGATATGTGGACATTTCAAGGTTCACCTATCCTATTAGGGAGTGGTCATTTTTTAACAACGGGGGGGGGGGGGGGTTGGGGGGCAAAAAAATTTCAGACCCCTGTTATGGGGGGACAAAAAAAATGTCACCCCTTTTGAGTGAAAAAAAGCCAGTGCGCTACTAAAGAATAAAAAGGGGGATGGTAAAATTTTCGCCCCACATGCATGGTATTTCACCACAACTTCCCCCTTTCCCCCATTGTTAAAAAATGACCACTCCCTAATAGCTGATACTGTTATTGGTGAACACTTAATAAGAAGACCATTTTTCCAATAGAAAAATGAACTTTGGTAATAGAAATGTTTTTGAGGTCCTCATATACCCTTTGACATACCTTTCTATAGCCCATTTGTGGGCATGTATGGTACAACCAGAACATACCACATCCAATTTGCTTTCATATGCTTTATACTCTATATATCACATATCATGGATTTGCATGCATTCCTAATAATACCTCTGAGATTAATGAAGCTTTGAGTCGTCTTCCAAGCACATGTGTATACCTAAGAAGACGTCCTTATATATGAAAATTATTATGTACAAACCCCCAAAGGCATAATGCCTCATCATCCATATTCCTTTGTTTGCATGATGCACCGATGCAGCTATGGCCAGTCTATGTGCTAGCACTGCATTGGTGCATCATGCCTTATATTGGCATGATGCATGAATGAGGTCGTGGTAAGTGGACTCTTCAGGGGGGTGCATCAGGAAGACCAATCGGCATGATGTGTCACCGCACTATGTGGTCCTTAATGGGTAAATCATTTTTTAACACCATTTTGACCGTACTCTAGGACCCCGGAGGACTTCCCGCGCTAAGGAGGAGTAGGTAATCATTAACCATTAAGACCCCGTGACTACACGAGTGCTTACCTTAAACTTGTACTCAATGCTCTGCTAAAATGCAGCTCAATTTGGTCCATAGGTTTAACCAGGAAATATGGCATCTTTTGTACATAGATTCTATTCTCTAACTCAAAATTAACACAAACTATTGAGTTTATTTTTGTGTATCAATTAGATACACCACCTATCCATAGTTTCTAATAGAACAAAAAACTTTTTGGCTGAAATAAGAGATTTGTTTTTCCATATTCAATATTTTACCAGACCAAAAACCTTATGTGAGTCTGAGGAAGTTAAGTGGAAAGTCAAGCACCTGATGAGGTATTTTGCACATGAACTACATAGTAGAGGGTTAAATGACTAGTCAGTGGAGGTTTCATATGGGTGTAAATAATTTGGCTGTAATGTGCATGACCAAGGCTAAACTGGGCTGCTTGTCATAGCATGGGAAAATAATTTTCAAAAAATATTTGCAAAAGTAACCTAGGCATTGTTCTTGAGGCTGTCTTGTATGCTTGCACCACATGTAAAGTAGGAATTCTGCTTCTACTGAATAACTTATCTTCAATGCATAAAAATGCATTATGATTGTAATTCAATTTCTAATTCTTTTCTCCATAAATCCCACATTTCTGCTGGGAATCTAGTTATCTAGTTATTGCAATAAGTTAATAGCTGTGCCTAGGTTATAAACTATGATCAAGACATGACAGGTGTAGCCATGGATTTGCTTTGGAGGTGCTCATTGAGGCATTAAGTTCAAAGATAGGGTAAGCGCTCAAGCAGGTATTATTGTGCACTAACTGTGATGGGCCCACGGGTGAAGGTACACCGCTGAAGCAGAAACATATTATCCTTCTTATCACCAGGGATGTGGTTTATCATACCTTAAAAGAGAATGTCTAATTAGGCCTTAAATTGTCTCTTGTTTATACCAAATCCATTTACAAATCTTTCTTATACATACATGTACTTCATGCGGGGACTGTCCTTAATGTTTCAAACGCAAGTGGACAGTCAGTATGGATTCTATTGTCAAGATAAAACACATCCCTGATCATACATTACAATTTTATTTCAACGTATGTTTTATTTCGGATCAAAGTATCATGAACTATATTAATGATAAGAGAGATCAATATTGTACTGTGATTTTATGGATTACTAATCAATTTACAGAAAAGGTGGACGGTTTACAGAAATGGACTTTTTTTCTTTAACTAATCAATCAATTTGACTATAAATCATGTTTTCCTATCCACTTACATATATCAAAATTCATCAATTTTTTAATTTGATGTGTTTTCTATTATTTTTTAAATATCCAATAACCTCTAGCACACGTGTGGTTAACAGGGGTGGACATATAGCGAAGTGCTGGAGCAAATCTACAAATTGTTGTAGCAAGGGGTTCCGGGGGGGGGGGTGGCGGAGGGGGGAAACAGGGGCGGATCCAGGAAGGGGGTGAAATTTGGTGATGAGGGGGATGGTTAAAATCTATACATCAAATGGTGCATTCTGGCGCATTCTATAAAGAGTTCTAGAGGTTTGGTTTGGTGTGGGTTAATTTAACCTCCACCAATAGTCTCCCTGCTTTGTTTTTATTTCTTTTCTCTTTTTTGTCTTTCTTATTCATGGGGCAAATATCCCCAAGAAAAAAAATTCATTCATCCCTTTTAATATGCCTAAAAGTCTGTTCTATGGGGACTGGGGAGGCATATGTCCAATTAAATTGCATGTTATCTAATGGATTGGGGGAAGACAAATGCCTCCAGGAAATCTATAGCTTCCACTTGGAAATCGATGGATTCTATGTGATTGGGATAGGCCATAGGACCAAATAACATTTCAAATTATACCCGAACATTGGTTGTGTTTTAGAGGATTTAGGGGCACAAGTTACTCCAAGAAAACTTCCTAATTCTAACTTTGAAATAGATGTAAGTAAGAGGAGATGAATGGAGCTTGGTCAAAGTAGATTTTTAGATCTTGCCTTTGAAATTGGTGATTTGGAGCCACAATGCTCCAAGAAGATTTCCCTTTAAGATTTGACTTAAATTGATGTTCTAGTGGATGGGGGGACTAGTGAATTAATTGATACATGTCTCCAAGTTAATGCAGAAGTTTCAGCCCTAGCTTATTGGGCCTTAAGGCAAAATAAAAATAAAAATACAACAGTGTATTCTGGAGGACAGGTTGCTCCAAGGAAATTCAAATCCAAGTTGAACAAATTGCTGCACTGAAAAGTAGGATTCAAACTTTTGATTGTATCAAAAGGGGTTTGGGAATGTATTCCAGCAATAAAACTGCCAAACAAATCTATTGGGAGGACATAACTTTGGATCTAATTGGAATATTTACGAAATTCCTGAAGATTTAGAAAGCTAGGATCATGCCCCATGTCACTGTCGCATTTTCCAAGGTCTCTGTCGCACATTTTTCTGCGACATTGCGACAGCTGCCCATCACTGGTTTAAGCATACTCTAGTATTCATCAATAGCATTTCCCAATCCAAATCTGTGGTTTTCAGAGAGTCTTAGTGGTAGTTTTGAAAACCATAGGTAACCATAATTGATTTAGGCATGATTACAAACATAGGCCTAATGTCATATTGCAGTGACATGTGTGTTGATAGTTTCCTCAGTCTACATTCACAAATTTTGAGATTATTTGATACTTACCTGTACAGTAAGTTGTGATTAACTGGGATTATGGCAGTTCAGGGAGGTTTTTCATTTATGGGTGAATTATATATAGGGTTAGTCTCATGACAATAGTGAAAATAGACAACTTTATAGAGTGTGAAATCTTAAGTCCTTTAGGTAAGAATTATGACACACATTTGTGATCTATTAGTAAAGTAAGACCGAAATTAATTAAGGAACCTACTGCTCTGTAGGACTTGTCAATTGTTTTGTAATTCTCCATACCAGCAACAGATATACAGTCTTACAAATATCTTAAAATAACGAGGGGGGGGGGTCAAGGAATGTACATCAAAGCTGTAGTGACGATAGTAAAATCATTAAAGGATCTCCATTTGTGACTGGTATCCCTCTATGACCTGTTTTATACGTGGGATGTTTCATGTATTGTGTTAATAAATAGAATGTACTCATTATAGGCATGGATAATGTGTATAAATACCCAGGTCAATTTACATTAAAATCTAGAGACAATGGCCATATAGTTAATGATGCACCTTAACACTAACAATGTGCGATTTCTTTGGGGCTGTGCACTTAGATACATATATCTAAAAGTAAGCATTATTTTAACCAATATTTATTTCATTTGGAAAAGGCATGTCATTCATTCTCATAGCATCTAACCAAACTTGACTTTGAATTGAACTTTATGTACCGTAACCTCTCGCGTATAAGACGCGTCCTCTATGCCAATCAAATGCCTACTGCGTCTTATAGGAGTTCCTCAAGTTGGGGGTGCGTCTTATATGAGGGGTATATTTACTATAGAACAGTATTGAAATTACAAATATCACCCCTAAGAGGTGCGCCTTATATGCGAAACAGCCATTGGCAAGTTAGGGGTGCGTCTTATACGCACACTGCGTCTTATACACGGGAGATTAAGGTATTAACTGTCTCCTTGATCGATCTTCCAAAAAAATTGAATGTGGAATTTTTGGTTTACAGCAGAGCTTTTATGAGTGAAATGTCATAACTTCAATGTCTTTCCTTTAGAAATCTACAACGGCTATGCAGATGTAATTCAGGGTTTGTTTAGAAGAAAAATACCCCAAGCAGATGTTAGACATTACACAAGTGCATATTCTGTACAAATAATGTCACGATTATCAAATGCCTTATGATGTTAATATTCAGTGAATGAAAGATGGTATAAGCTTCTTTGGGGTAGGTCATTTTCCTTCATTTTGCGCAGTTAGTACTTAGATCTACCGTAAACTCCCGCGTATAAGACGCGTCCTCTATGCCAAACAAAATGCTGGGGAGTCTTATAGCTTTCTCTCAAGTTGGGGGGGCGTCTTATACGAGGGGTAATTTTTCTATAGAAATGTACTAATCTTGCAAATTCCATCCTTAAAATGTGCGTCTTATACGCGAAAATGCTTCCCCCAAGAAGGGGGTGCGTCCTATACGCGCACCGCGTCTTCTACGTGGGAGATTACGGTAGATTTGATTAACTTGAAAAGAGAGTTATAGGAGGTGAGGATGGGCCCCTCATTTTCAGTCATTTGGGTGGTGCGAATAAGTGTCAAAAAAGATGAAAATTTTACGTATAAGAGGCAGAATTAGTTAAGGAATTTGTAGTGGTATTGCAGGAGGAGATGTAGGGGTCTTGCAGGAAAAGCCATTTCAGTAACAAGTTTTGTAAATTTTGAGTAATTCTTTATATTTTATACAGTCAGTTGGTCAGCCGCCATAAAACACTTTTTGCTTGCAATGATGAAGGTATAGGAATGTTGATCCAGGATCAATTTTCCCGCTCTTTTTGCAAGTGTGGTACGAATAGGGCAGTTTTGGCAGGAGTTATGCGAATAGTGGCTTGGTGGTGCGAATAACCTGGGTGAGTAGCATCTGGTCCTCCAAGCAGATGTATTGTGAAAGTATAGGACTATAACACTACTTGACACCTGTTTGGAGTTGGTTCCTGTCTGTGAATGGGAGTGCTGATGTCAGACCACAAGCTAGACTTGCTCAAGGCTATTGATTTTAATTCTGGAGAAACAATGTAATGGAAAAGACTATCAAGTATAAAGGGGCCAGAGCTTTGGGACAGCAGAGTCTAACTAACTGCAATTACCTTAAATTCTCTTTAATTTGTGATCTATTAGTAAAGTAAGACTGAAATTAATTAAGGAACCTACTGCTCTGTAGGACTTGTCAATTGTTTTGTAATTCTCCATACCAGCAACAGATATACAGTCTTACAAATATCTTAAAATAACGAGGGGGGTCAAGGAATGTACAGCAAAGCTGTAGTGACGATAGTAAAATCATTAAAGGATCTCCATTTGTGACTGGTATCCCTCTATGACCTGTTTTATACGTGGGATGTTTCATGTATTGTGTTAATAAACAGAATGTACTCATTATAGGCATGGATAATGTGTATAAATACCCAGGTCACTTTACATTAAAATCTAGAGACAATGGCCATATAGTTAATGATGCACCTTAACACTAACAATGTGCGATTTCTTTGGGGCTGTGCACTTAGATACATATATCTAAAAGTAAGCATTATTTTAACCAATATTTATTTCATTTGGAAAAGGGATGTCATTCATTCTCATAGCATCTAACCAAACTTGACTTTGAATTGAACTTTATGTACCGTAATCTCTCGCGTATAAGACGCGTCCTCTACGCCAATCAAATGCCTACTGTGTCTTATAGGATTTCCTCAAGTTGGGGGTGTGTCTTATACGAGGGGTATATTTACTATAGAACAGTATTGAAATTACAAATATCACCCCTAAGAGGTGCGTCTTATACGCGAAACAGCCATTGGCAAGTTAGGGGTGCGTCTTATACGCGCACTGCGTCTTATACGCGGGAGATTACGGTATTAACTGTCTCCTTGATCGATCTTCCAAAAAAAATCGAATGTGGAATTTTTGGTTTACAGCAGAGCTTTTATGAGTGAAATGTCCAAGAGCTTTGGGACAGCAGAGAGTCTAACTAACTGCAATTACCTTAAATTCTGATACAAGCAACAGTACCTGCATTACTGACCTTGCAATAAACTACACTTTTGATTTGATTCAAGTATGATATGAACCTCAAATCAAAGAATTTATGGTACATAACATCTGCCAAAAAAATTGAATTTTATTTCTTTTTCGAGTTACGAGCAATGCACATTGCTGCCCTATATTTCTATATTTTCAGGAAGAATCATGGAGATTTATTTTCTTTCTCTTCTAACAGTTCTGATGAGATAGAAATACCGATCGACCCATGTATTCCGACCACCGTGTGTGACTTGGAGGATAGCAGTTCCCAAGATGGTACACTCACACTGACATAGTACGGTATCGCTTAAACTGCCCTGCCTGGTCCTATAAATGTGTTACCATTAACAGTCGTACAAAACTACATCCATGCCGCTTAAGGGCTGCTAATACATTAGTGCATCATACCTATTGGTGCATCATGAAGACCAACTTGCCGACCTATTGGGAGTGTTGGCATGATGCAAGAATGCAGCCCTGGTGACTAAGTTACCAGCCTTGCATCATGACATTGAATGGGCATGATACATTGAATTACTCAAAGGGTTAACAGGAACAAAGCAACTACAAATCTTTAATTATACATTGTGATAATTTATGTCAGAAAGATGATAATCCTTAAATCAGTGATGCCACTTTTCCTGGTTTACCAGGAATTCCTGGTTTTCATTCTAAGATTCCTGTATTAAATTATATTAAATTCCTGGAAAATGTGTCCAAAAGTCCAGTTTTTTCTGTTTTTTGTCGGCCAGTGAGTGGCATCTCTGTTAAATACATCAGAGGCGTAGGAAGCAAATCTTCATTGGGGGGGCCCGGCGAGGGCACCATCGCGACCACCTTGAATTGTCGGCTGATGCGGGATGGCGTCTATATAATGGGTATATAGAATTCATATAGAAAGGTGATTTTTGGTAAATTTTGGATCTGACTTTAGGCTCAGACCCCCATTTTCCCTATGACATCACCATAATAATCTAATTTGAGATGTAAAGTTTTAGCTTCTTTTCCATTGTGTTTATGAGTTCTTGGAAAATATTGGGGGGCCCAGACATACTCAGGCCCCCCCTCCTTCATGATTGGGGGGCCCAGCCCCCCCCCCCTTTTCCTATGACCCTGTACATGTATGCGGAGAAATATCCATCAAATGATGGAACAGTAATTTCTGATGTGTCAAATATTAGGGTTTAAAAACTTATTCATAGAAAATTAATGCTATAATTTGTAAAAATGTAGAGGTACAGTACGTTAGAGGAATTCATCACCAAATACTATCAATTTATAGTTTGGTATCTATCCCAGGGCTTTCTGTAATATCCAAGATGATACGATCTTATAATCTTATATTCCAATATCTGGTGTTAAAGATATGATGTGTATTAGAGCATTGTTAGACGCTCCCGCCTCCCACATCGCTCGAAACAAAATTATAATCATTGTTCCACCTTATTAATGTGTTGCTAGCTGATATTATGCAAAAGAAAATGTACCTTGACGGTTGTGGTATATGCTCCCAATTATCTCTCTTCTTTTAATGTTGTTGTGTCTGAATAAATGGAATTAAAAGATTAAGAATATTTTCCGGCCATCACATACAGCTACTTGTTACAGATACTTATTACTTGTTGATAGTATAACTTAACATTTTCATATGTTTCAATTTTGTTCATTAATTGGGTATGGTTATCTTATGGAGATAGAAATCATTATGTATATTGTTGATCAGAGGCTAGCGTTATGCTTAAAGGAGAAAAATGCCTGTGTAGTGATACTAACTGGTGTTTAATATTGGTATATTCATGACATTTAATATGTGTGGGAAATCATTATATAAAAGGTACAAATGAACCACAAGGAAAACATAAATAACAGGAGGAATAACCATTTCACCACTCAGATATCTGTATTGTAATGCACACTCCCTCGCTGAGGTACCCTTTTCGCATGGTTGAGGCCGCCCACTTTTACACCAACCACAAGCAAAGGCAGTACCCCAACCCGCCCCTTTGCATACAATCCAATAGTTGGGTACTTTATAAGAGCTTTAGGTCTTAAATATCAAATATTTTAATTCTGCCTTTTGAATTGTGGCCTTTGGGTTGATAGTTTTATGTACTTTTACATAATTTGTTGGAGTAAAATACAATCATTCCTCAAAACTAAATAATTCTGGTATTACCCTGTTGAAGTGCGTGTCTATAATCAGTAGACCCTAGTTTGTATTACTTACAAAAGATCGTGCCATGTTAGATTGTTAAAATTTTTATTCATAAGCAGTAACAAGAAATTGTTTGTTTCAGTGTTATCTATATTATGCATTAAGATGGCATCCATGTGTAATGTCATATGAACTTCCACATTGCTAATAAATCAATATGATTATGTTATAATGTCTAGCCTGTCTTGTTTACAATGAGCCCCTTTCTAATATAGGCTCATTGGTTGCTACCGTAGGTAGATATGTTGGTTGCTAGAAAACAATGAACCATGGCAACAAAGCCATTTCTCCAATATAGATTGTTTCCACGCTGGCAAGTGGAATGAACGTGGCGGCGGGAGACAGGCAGTACACCAGCAGCGGACCGCTCGGGCCAGACCCTACCCTCACCTACACCATGAACATAATTATCATCACCATGCCGGGCTCCCTCCACGGGACCGATCGTCTCCCTGTACACTCGCCATTTTGCTCTTTTCTCGCCATGGCTGGCGAAAATGATATGATTAAACCTTGTAGGGGTATCTATACGATCACTGAATGGAGTACCACAGCTCAAAGCGCTTTTACTAACCTGTTATTAATGCATTCTGCATGCATTCCTCTATCCTGTGATAAAAGCATTATCCAGTTTGGGCACCCAAAATCGTTCTGAAATGTGATAGCCGTGGTAAAATACTCTTCTATGTATCAGGCATGGGATTGGATTTTTAAGAAATATCTGAGATGGTGCCCCTGTCCCTTCTCTGGGATAGTATTTGAGAAGGTTCCAATAGGATAGAAGCCTGAAAAAGTCTAAGACTCATCCCCTTCTTTTAATGTTATTTCATTTTCTTATTGATCTGTACAAATCACAAGGATGACCAATTAAGAATCCCATGCCTGATGTATTCTTATCCCAACCCTTATACACATGTACATGGGGTATTACAATAGTCTTGTAAGGGCATTTTGACACTGAGAATAGGGGGTCTGCGGTATCTCCCAAGAAAACTTTTAAGTTGTAGAATGTTGCATTCTGGTGAGAAAAGCTATCATTTTACTTATACCATAAATTTAAATCTTGAACAAATGATAAGGGTGATCCTGGCAGATCTTTGAAAAGTTCCTGACATTCCCCAAAAAATCCCCCTAGGTTTGACCTCAAATCCTGACTTTTCCCAAAAAGTTATTTTTCCTGAATTTTTATCAACTTTTCATGCTAAATCCTGACTTTTTCCTGAGCCTGAAAGAAATATCGTTTTCCTAACCCCTGTAAATCTGTCAGAAAACATGTTGAGTACTATCTAATTTCTAGGCCTCTTTTGGGGTCATGCATTGTGGTTTATGATGTTAAGGCCTGTTTATTTAAGCCGTGGCTTATACATAGGGATTTATGGTAATTTACCTCACCTATGACCTAGTGGTCACCAGAGCTCTCAAGTTTTGGTTAAGCCAAAGGGTGACTTTGCCCGACTGGCTCAGAATTTTATTAAGATCATGGGGAACACCTTACTCCATGTACACATAAAATCTGGGGGTTTTGGTCTGTGTCCCCATGAAACTTTTTTAGATATGGAGGTTACTTTATAGATTTCTAATAACTTTTTTATTTATTTTTCTTTCTAGAGAATATCAGGATATCAGTGAAAGTCCAAATTCACTATAAAATTCTATACTTCGTCACCTTAAATGCATGCGAAAGGCTCCTCTGTGTGAGAGCATGAGATGACCTCAAAATAAGGGCAAGTGTACTGCTAACTCTTCCTACGTCTGGACTACCCCAAATGTGGGTGAATAATAGATGTTTTTTAACCCCATTTCGACAGCTAAATTCATGGTGAGAGCTACATTACCATAAAACCCTGGTCATAAGCTGGATTTTTTTTTTCTATTTTTGACCTAAGTCGGCTTCTAAATTCCCCCGCCCAACTCTACCCCCGGCTTATGATCAGGGTTTTAATACAATAGATTAAAGAGAAAATTGGGAAAATTTGGCCCTAAAAGCGGCTTATAGGATTTCCCTGAACTCACCCCCCGGCTTATGACCGGGGTTTTACGGTACTAGGTTTCACAGAGGAAGGTGTCAGTGCCTGTACATATGTGCACCACAAACATCTGTAGAGGTCGGCGAAGACGTACTTGGAAACACCAGGTTTCGAACCCGGGACCTCTCAACTTGCAAGCGAGCACTCTACCACTGAGCTACATCCCCAGACCTGACGTTCTCTACCTTCCACCTACATCTGGATCGGTATGACACAAGGGGGCAGTGTTCACTGGCTGACCAGCCCCTGGAGGCTGGTGCAACCGGAACGGGGACAGATAGCATACCGCCATGGACTCACAGCCAGAGCTGGCACCTACACATCCAAGTGGATAGGAGAGAGGGGAACAAGTAAGACATTAGGGGTCTGTCCGATTGTAAACAATTGGGGGAGACGATAGAAATTACAAACATTCCCCCAGCTGTGTTACTTATATAATATATGTAGCCTCAAGAAACAAGGGAGTGTGGATGATGGGTCCCCCATGTCATATGTCGATTTTAAAAAATGGTCATGGCACTTGTCACCTAAATCCCCATGTTCCATATCACCTCTAAGAGCCTATCATGTTCCATGTCGAATTTAAGAAAGCACCTATGTCATGATGTTATATAATGGTGGACAGGTATAGCCTCAGTGACTGTGACCACTCATGCATTGCCCACTGAGGTTATACCTGTCCATTGTTTTGCCTCATGTCATTAAGGCCTATGTTAAGAAATAGCCATGACACCATGTCAAATTTATTGGTCCATACCCATAAACAAGCCAGTTTCCCATCAAAATAGGACCCAGTTTGCCATGAGAATAGGCACATGCAGTGAGCCTGTAGTGAGGAGCATGAGGACAGTGAGGTGGCACCATCTAGTGAGTATTGAAAGAACTAAGTCCCACCCAGGCCCTATCTGCAAAAACAGTTAACTAAAATCAACACATTGGATCACAGAGAGAAAAATCTTTACAACCGATCACAGCACAGCAATAATTCAGTGCAGAACACCCCAATATTATGCAAATGAGCTGTATTGGAGTGTAAACTATAATGGGAGCCAGCCTATGTTATGACTACTAAAGACCTGATTAGGTAGTTAAGAAAGGTTATTCATAAACCGTCTCCCATAAAAAGACTTAAGTGGGCTAGAGAAGCCCACCCCAAATGTGAGACTCACACCAAATTTGCGAGAGTTGACAGGTCTAGGCCAGGGAGTGGCAGGTGGTGAGAGCTTTTTGTGCTGTTCAGAGTGTAGCACTGTATGCAAGTTTGTTTCCCCCCAGTGCCAAAGGCACAGAAAACCTGTCCCCTCCTTGATCTAGTGAGTGAGTAATAGATGTTTAACGCCATTTCGACAACTAAGGTCATATTCATGGCGAGAACTACATTACACAATTCGTAGAGGAATGTGTCAGTGCCCACACATATGTGCACAACACACATCCTGAGGGGATAGCAAAGAGAAGATATAGACCCTTTTAAGTGGGCTAGGGAAGCCCCCTCCTTGATCTAAAGCAGCTTTTTGCAACAGAGATACCCTGAAAAAAAAAAACACCCTTGTAATAGGTTAAAAAAAAAAGAAGAAAAAAGTGCCCCCCCCCCATCAGAACACCCCAAAAGGAAGTATGCCCCCCCCTCATTTGCTCACCACCCTCTTAGCCATAAATAATGAATGCTCCACAACCACAGCTATTACCTACCCAGAGTTGCCACTCACTGGACGACAAAAACAGGAAAACTGGACTTTTTGACACATTTTCCCAGGAATTTAACATAATCTAATACAGGTATCTTGGAATGAAAACCAGGAATTCCTGGTAAACCAGGAAAAGTGGCATTACTGCCTACCCTACCTCTTCTTGGGCAATATTTAAGGCAATCAATAAGTAAAACTTTATTAGCTTTTTTTCAGTAGCTTATTTTATTGCTAGTATGTTTACATTATGATATATATATTCATATAGATACTTGACATGATTTACAAATGTATTGTTTTAAATTAGCGAAATAGTCTGGCGCCTTCACAAAGGAAAAAAAGTCTTCCTTCTGCACAAGTTCAATACATACAATGACACACTCACCGACCATAGTCGGTCACACTTTCAAAGACAGAAAGGGGGGAAAAATATTAATAGGAAATGTAAAAGAACAGAAATGGGACATGACCACTGGGCTACCAGCAGCCCTCAACCAACAAATAGGAAATAGCTAAGGAAGGGTTTCTTGTACCTGATGGGGTCAAGGTCCCATGGGAGGAGGTCATTATGGTGCACTACAACAGTCTATACAGAAACATGCATCTGGGTAGGCAAAGGCTTGGCATATTTACTCACAAAGTAGGACAGAAAAAAAAATCTGTTCTATGAAAAGAATAGATTGTTTAAAAGGTATGTCACTAGGAGTTCACAAAGATGTTAAGAATCATCTGTTACAGAGGCTAGCTCTACAACAAATAAATACTGCCTAGTCATCAAAAGGTGTACAGAATAATGCAAAGTACATTAGAAAGAGGTTGATTTGTGAGGGTGATTTTTATTGTCTTTCCTCCCCAGATGCTGGGTTGTGAAGCGCTGCTGACTGCGCGATATAAAAGAAAAGACAATGAGGCCTATTCGACATGTTCCCTTTTTGTCATGTGTAAAGAACCCATGAGACAGGTTTCAGAAGTAACTTTTGGCCTCATGGCCATGGATCAAGTAATTAAAATCTAGACTATTTCTGTACAAGGTCAACAAGACTCATCAATCATTGACTCCACCAGCAATATACATATACGCATTTTAAAACGGACCCCTTACTGATTGTTGGGGTGAGGCGCGAAGGAAGGAGACTTACATCTAGTGTGTCCATACTGGACTCGACCCTCCTGACCGACACACCCTACTATACATACAAGTACATAAGGATAATAAAGGAGTACTTTGGGTCATTTGATCAGCACTGTTGACCACCTTCTCTTGTAGTAATGAATTTGGTTCTATGTGTTATTTATTATTAATATCAATGAAGTCACTATATGAAATGATAGACACTCATCTTCAATATATTGCCCTACTCTTATATATGGTTGTTAGGGAACTTATCAAATACATCTTAAATATAAGACTGTTACAAATCAGTATGCCTTTACAATATTAAATATAGACCAACTTTGTGAACAATGCAGGTGGCCTTAGGTGCCAACATAGCTCACAGTCAAATACCCATGAGGGGTTAATTTTCCATTTTGTTCTGGGACCTATGTTAGATAGTTTGATACCCAATATTTCATTAATTTCACACAATTTTGGTTAATAAATCAAATCTTCCAAGAAAGTAATGATCACAGAGTCAGACTGAAAATTTACACTAAGGAAATCTTCCACTCTCTGCAATTTTCATCCTAAAGGCTGGCATATCTCCTAAGTCTTCTATAATCTTAATGTTAAACACACATTCTGGATCTATTCACTCAGGAATGTCTTTTATGACAAATTTCATTTTCAAACATCTAAAGAGTTGCAAGATTCTGGAAAGATTTTGTAGAAACTAATTGGAATCAGACTCTTAACAGAAATAAGCCTGATACAGTTCTAATAGAGGTCTTAGTTCACTCGACACCGGGTAACTGACCGAGTCACCAGTCATGACATTGGACTGGGCACATTTGGCATATACATTTTGCTATTCGAAAAAATGTTATAAGGTTACAACAATCTATTTTGTTTTATAGCTTGGCAATTCGATTTCACTATTTCTGCACAAACTAGAATCAAATGTGTTATATTTTTCTGTCGTTTGTGAAGTCATTGATGGCAGACTGCAGTAGCAGAGTATGTACACGCTACATATAAACACACAAACCCATGAGTGAATTTCACAGGTTCAACCTATTTTGTATTTTTCGCTCACAAATGCCAATCACAAAGAGAACTTGAACTAACTACCTGTACTTAGCTCTCTGTGAACCATACCAAAGTCCTAAGACACAATACCACAAGAAGCTGCCTCAGTGAAGTTAGCATCCCTCACCGAGCGCTTGTGATGATGCTTGTAAACTGTATCGGTCTTGGGAAACGAAGCCAGTATCACTCAAAAGGCGATTAGGCTATGAACTGGTGGTTCTCTATGATGACCAGTGCTTTTATCATCACTTGCCCATGTTGCTTCTTTGCTACTCAAATTGGTCAAGTGAGGCCGGTTGTCCTGACTGAGCGAGTCGAGCGTGGCAGCTAATGATTAAATATTTCTTTTATCAAAGCTGGATCTACAAGAGACAACAAATGTACACAAGGGGACAACACAGGCAAACACTCACAGGGTACAACCACACTGCAAATGGTGGTGGCACTCACACCACTGCTATGTACTATACATATCTGAATCAAGGACCAAGCCTTAATGTCCTTACAGTATCTTCTATCCCCATAATTTGGAAAGAAAACTAAGCTTTGCATATAAAGAAACCTCCAACTCTTCTTTGGTGAGTATCCTGTGTATGCAGATGATACGGCTATGATGAACTCTCTCTTTTGTTAGTAAAAATGTACATCCGCCACCTCCACATGATAGTAGTAGTAGTAATTTTAGAATCAAACAGAGTTAGAAATCACACATTTGGCTTTCATGGTCAATGAAGAGTTCCTAATGATAATAAGAATACTAATAATTACCACATTGACTTTTCTACTTCAAGCCTTCAACACATTATTTTTTTTGTCTTCTGAAATTACCACAGATTTCAAAAATGCATACATAACCCCTTCCCTTCACAAACCACTTTCCCATGGGTATTAATATAGACAAATATATAAATGTACTGACCCATTATCAATACACATTGTATATATTATGTGGTACTGTCACTAGGTTTGATAAAGAGTACACATACTACTTCCATTGGGGGAGCCTGAATATCTACAGCATGGTCAGTAGGTATAAATGCATGTCTCAGGACTCACGCAGTCGTGAGACGCAGGCGTCTGATATATGATCATGTATACATATATTCATTTATACATGTACGGGCCAGGAGACGTGCGTGAAACAAACAAGAAAACAGATGCAAAGTGTACATAAGCCAATACAAAAAAAAAGAAAACATCACCCAAAAAGGTGTTGTCTCTAGAAAGCTAAAAACATCTAGTTTTTCCTTTTGGGCGGCCAAGCGAGCCAACTGGGCTTCATCGCCACCTGCATATCGCACCCCACCCATTAAACAGTTGGGCCGCTGATTGCGCTGCCAAAGCAGAGAAGACAGGTCCTGATAAATAACATTACATGCCACACTCTAGCACCAACTGATGAAAGAAATATTAAAACTTAACGAAAAAAAAAATATAAAAATACAGCGAAGGTGGCCTCTGTCATCTCTGCTCAGGCATAGCATTCAACAGCTTTTCCCGGAGGCACAAATTTGTGCGGGCTAGAGAAATAAAAAATCTAGTCCCTGCATGGGTGTGCATCCCAAGGAGTCGACTCATCACTGAAACAACCCTTCCCCAGTCCTTAAGGGCTCCTTTGTGCATTAATGCATCACGCCCGTTGATTATTATGTTGTATGACTGTAGCCCTGGCGAGTCACACTCCACGGCTACATTCACGCATCATGCAGACCCGGGTTGGCATGATGCACCACTTCAGTGCTAGTGAGTATAACTACAAGAACTGCATTGGTGCATTATGACAACCAAGGAACATAAACCTGGCTCCATTATATCAAGGGTTAACTAAAGTGATACTCCGTCCTCACCTTAGCACATAGTGACATATGATTACATCTTTTACCGGCTCGCCCTAATAACGCCCCCCCCCACCCTCCCTCATCCCATGGAAGATTATCCACTGTCCCTATTACCTCCAGTAGGGACAGGGACCTTGGTCCTTACTCCAGAACCTATACTTAGTGTCACACCTTAACTGTAAGTCTAGTGCTTTGGGGTGTCTCTTTGCGAGCTCTTCATACCTATCAGGTACTAGGATATCCCCATCAATATACGCGGAATAACGAATAGGCTCGCCCGTTACACAAACTTGGTGTAATACTTACAGGTCAAGATTTTAAATTTGGTTTTAGTAGTACCCTATTTTGCCATAGGTGATTTTGTCTTCTCATGTCCACAAAAATACCAGGTTGCTTAGCCAGCTTTTGGGATAATCTTTTTCTTCACAATTTAACCCCTGTGACAGGAATTTGTCCACAGTAAAAACAGGTACTATAATCATCACAAGTATATTGGATGATTGCCACATTCTGGATTTACCAAAATTCCCTGAATTACCTTGAGTGCACACAGGTCGGTATTCCACAAAGATCAATAGGTATCATTAATCTCGGTCTCTGGGATCTGATTTCTTGATAGGGACTACAATACAATGCTCGCACTACGCTGCAAACTTTATGATATCTAGTGTGACAGTACTTATCCAAGGCGCTGTTACTTTAAGCGCCTGTTGTTGCAGATCACTACCAACATCACATCGTATATTGGACATCACTTTTCACTTGCGATGCTCTACATTGTTTATGATGCGATATCTTACATTAGACACGACATTTTTCTTGCACTTCATATTTGACAATTGTGCTATGCATCATTGTGCGCCAATATCCCGTCCATAGAAGACACTGTCGAAAACTGGTCACACTGTTGCCATGACAAGTTGGTGCGTTCTACCCAATACTATGTATATAATGGTATGGGTGTACTACCAATGTACAAACTTAAAAGTTGCTGAACTACTGGAAGCTGGAGTTTAACTTCAGAATGGATGTACTCTATCATTTTAATCAACCAGTGGTAGGTACTTATTCATGATTGGGTAATAACTTTCTTTGCTTTGTAATTTCAGGGTTCACCTTGTTCCTCCTCAAATAATAAAATGCAATATCAAGATAACAAAGAGGCTAGGGCAAAAATATATAAAGACCAGGAAATTAAATCTTGGGGCAGAACATCCATAGTGACAACTAGAGAATCACTGTTGTCACCCGTTGTCATGGCAACTGGAAGCGCCTCAGTCCTCCTCGCTGTCCCAGACGACGTCAGAATCATTATTTTCCTCCTCTTCGTCAGAATCATTGGCTTCAAGAGCCTTTCGGCGCATCTCAAAAGCAGCCTCCATGATAGACTGGACATCCAATCCACTTGGTGGGTGCTTACGTTGTTCTTCCTTCACACGACGCTCCTCCACCTTCCGCAATTGGATACCTGCAAAATAACAGTAAGAGGGTTTACAAATGTGTGTAACATCTTTTTATAACGAGTTCAAAAACACTGTTAATTTCCTAATTTTGTTGTTCATATAAATGGTGCTTTAAGTAAATGTTGCAGTTAAATTTTAACGGAAAATATTCAAAAATTCATCAACAATACCAAGATTGATCATAGTAGAGTAATTATCATACAAATTAAGTGTAAACGAGAAAGTTTATGCACCTGTACGAATAGCTTTCAGCAAGTCACTTCGCTCGTCCTCTTTTTCAGACTTATTGGTGTCGCCTGAAGACACTGTAGCCGATGAGGCGTTGGAGTTAATGGAGATGGAGTCTCCAGTGGGGGCCAAGTTGGCTGCTGCTAGTGCTATAGCACTGGGTATACCCCCATTTGGCATGTGCCCATTCGGCTTGTTGTTGTTTATAGTGGGAAGTGGTGGTGGGGGCGGTGGCGGTGGTGGGGGAGGTGGTGCGTGGTGCGGATCATGACTGCCTCCACCGCCATCATGCAGCTCAGGGGGAGGTGGAGTGGGTGGTGGCGGGGGCATGGAAGCCATGGAACCTGGAGTGTCAGGAGTTTGGGACAGGGGTGGTGGTGGTGGTGGCGGGGGCAGGTCTATACTGTCCGGCGTGCTACTCTTTGTGTGGCTGCTATGCGTGCTATGCTGTGGGCTGGGAGAGTGCACATCTCGCTGGCGGCCTGGGGAGTCGTGACGCTGTGTCAGATGGTTGATCTGCATGGCCCGCTGGTGATTTGGCGTCGTGTTGGGTGAGAAAGGCGGGGTACTTCTTGGTACCCCTGGAACCGCAACGCTGCCAGGGCCATCAGCTGGCGGCGGTGGTGGCGGTGGCGGAAGGCTCTCACGGCTGGCACTGCCCGACCGGCTGCCCATTGGCGACCCATCCTTTGCCGCCACTCCCCCTGGAGGTGGTGGGGGCGCCATTGTCGGTCTTGGGCTGCTGACAGCAGAGGGCGCCCTGCTACCGGAAGGACGCCTATTGGGGGTCTGCTGCGGCGAGCCAATCACCTCAGGGTGCTGCTGGGGCTCGCCGTAGCCGGGGCGGGGGTAGTCGATGTTATGATTATGGTTGTAGTGGTCCTGCAGCATCTGCTGGTCATATTGTTGTTGCTGGGGTGCCACCTGTTGGTGACCATCAGAATCATCAGTATAGGCACCAGGCCTGACAGGCCCATTGGTGTATTGGTACTGCTGTTGTTGTTGCTGCTGCTGCTGCTGTGGCTGACCATAACCAGGTGGATACTGGCCCTGGCCGTAACCCTGCTGTGCCAAGAAGTTGGCGTTCTGCAGCTCTAGGCTGTTGGGGCGGGATGGGGAGCGACCGTCCTCCGTCATCTGCTGCTGCTGTCCCTCAGGGATAAACTCTTTCCCCTTTGCCATCTTCTGGTACTCGTCTTTTCGCGACTTGATTTCTCGTACCTTCTGCGGTTGACGCTGATCTCGCTGACCCTTGGGTCGCTGCAAGGAAAACAGACATAAAAACTACAGTTGTAATTCAATCACTCTTTGTATGAATATTGAGAAAATACTTTCATAATATTAGGGGAATTCAAACATCCATGGGGGAAAATATATAGTTCCAACTCAGAGTTCATAACTTTACACAAAATGTGATAATATTAATGGAAAGGAGGGTCAACAAAATTGAGCACAAAATTTACATTCTCTTTACAAATGAAGTAATGGAAATTAGATCTAATCACTTATGAAAGAGACGTATGAAAAATGGGATAAAATTGGCAGAGGTTTTTACAAAATAGCAACACAATGTTTGGGTGTATTGGGGTGAGTTAGTAGTGAGAGTGATGAACTTAGCATGAGACGCGCATCTTTGGAGAGAGGATGCTACAGAGAGCTCCATGCGCCTTCTTAATTCAATACGGACTTAGCATTAGCATGATTTAGCTTGAATGTTTCTACTGCTCTGTATCCAATTCACATGAAAATACAATCCATAAGTTCTGAGACACTTTTTGATTCTAAAAAAAAGAAGAAAAAAAGAAAAAGAGAAATGAAGTGGAAAAATATTCCCAAAACCTTATTCAGGTTTCAAATGCAGGTGGAAATAATCACTCAAAGGTAAATTAACTTTTGGTCAACGTTTCAAGCCTAACGGCTCTTCGTCAGGACTGTTTTATTAATGAGCATAATATAGGTACCGTATAGAAAAAAGAGCCCCATAAGATTCTGGTAAATGGGAGTAGGGGGCAGGTTGAGGATGACTCTCAAACATAATATGTACCGGCATTTAGATCAGGGGACTAACACAAATGTCTGAATGGGAGGTGTTTCTCATCGATTCAAACAATATTGCGTGCAGGCAAAAATGCATGTCGTTAGTTCCATGCAGGTGCTTAACTTACATTAATTAATTATTGTATCCCCATTTTCATTTTAAATCATTAGACGGTGAATGACAGGCATATTCGATGTCTAAGGGCATATTCCACTGTGGACAACAGATTGCAAATGATCAAATCAATTACACCCAAGTTAGATTGTAGAGTATTGACTTCGACAAAGGATGTATCTTATACATGGCGTGGTGAGGTCTATAATGTACAATAAATATTGTAAAACCCTGGTCATAAGTACATTTTGGACCGAAATACGCTTACGATGTTTTAGTTGAACTCATCCCCTGGTTACCAGCAGGGACAGGGATGTAAGTCAAGGTGTATGAGAAATTCTGAATTCATTTTACAGTACTAAAAAACTATGATCAAAGGAGGGAAATTCAGGAAAACCTACAGTTAATATGTTGAATTTGGAAAATTCTAAAATCAGACAAAATTTTGAAGATTTCTTCAATGTCGGCTTTCAACATTTTCTCAGCCTCTACCCCGGCTTATATCTGAGGTTGCCGATTGAGGGTATCGCTGTTGGTGGAAAATTTGACATTCTGTTTATCGCTCATATTGCCTGCAGTGGAATGCCCGCTTAAGCCTTATTCTTAACCAGTAGTGTTGAGAAGTAGTTAATAATCCACACATCATACTGTTAGGGTTTAAGGATCTTACTGATACCTTTACCTGTTACAGCAGCAATTCTCACTTGATGCTATGGTTACAGTGGACATGGACAGAAATAATGCATTTTCTGCATGGATTAATTAGAGAACCAGTGCCAATAACCCAAGAATGAACTTCTTGTCATAGTTCAGATGTTCTAGGTTTAATTAGCACTGATTACAGCCTATGATATGATGGTCAAATTAGATTAGGAGAGAGCTATGTATGCATTTATTTTCGCTATCAAAATTTTCAGAAGCATTTTAAAATGTAACAAAATTTTGCGTTGAATTATTCTAAAAAAAATATCTATAGCTTGGAATTTCCACATTCAGTTTTGGAATTTTTCAATTAGTGATTGAATATATTTCATTAATCAGAAAAAACAAAATTGCATTCAAAATCCTCTTTTTTTCAATTTTTTTTTCAATTTCTGTTGTTGCTCTCCTTATAACCTGACCCGGTGCATTGCACAACTCACGTTACAACAACCCTGTACACACTTTATCACAACGATAAATTATTATCAAATTTCCATATTCAAAATACATGTAGTTAAAATAATTGAACCTTTAAGGCCCACATAATGCAGTAATGTATTATTCCTTTGGCCGTCATGATGCATGAATGCAGCTCTGGTGAGTCTACTCGCCAGCATTGCATTTGTGCATCATGCGTACCATACAGGGTTGATACCCTCACAAAGGCCCGGCATGATACACCAATTGAGCCGCAGACTATCCAACACTTCATTGGTGCATCATAATAACCAAGGAATATGAATATCGAGGCATTATGCGACCCTTAAATGGTAAATGTTTAGAACAAAGTTTAATATTCAAAACACACAATGGAATTATATTTAGACACACTCTGTGCAACATACTTTTTACATTTTTGATTTTGTAAATTTGTGCTAAAAGACATTAGTAAAACTTAGAGACAATAGTTATGATTCATTGAATAGGATTGAAAATGCTGGGTTGGTGTAACGTGAAGATCACCCACTTAGTCACAGAGCCTACAAACTCGCGGTATAGTATTGTTACTGTCTAGAATTACAAACTGTATACTTTTAACCATTTTGACTGTTTTAGTAGCTTTTTTTCTTTCAGGAAAAATATTTCCATATTTCCTCTCTATATCAGTGGAATCAATTTCCCCCAACTTTTGTCGATCCACTCATGGATAGAAAATATTTAACATAAAAAAAAAACCAGAAATATTTTGAATTCAAAACTTGAAGATTTTGTTTTAAACTGGCATAGAGTTGTTTATAGGCCTTGCGAGTAAGTGAGCGAGCGTGCCTTAGTAGTAGTAAAGCCGTTACCATTTGTACGACGCTCTCTGCGTTAGGCGTACTATTGGTGGTAGTGGTAGTAGTAGTGGTAGTAGCATTGCCGGCATGACCGGCATTGTTGGAAGAGGCGAGCTGAGAGGAGGTGGGGGCGGAAGAATTGACCTTCCGGCTGACCTTGTTTCTCCGTCGCTGTTTGAGGTCCTTCTTCTGCTGTTCGGTGTCTTTCTGCATCTCGTGGCACCACAGCTCGAAGAAGTACGTTGGGTCTGTGTAGAACTTCATACTGTCTTTGCCGTCCTCCCTGTTATCAGAGATAAGGCAAAATATGGAAAATAGTCCTTTGATATGGTTTATGTCCTGCTATATCTTGTATTTTCTAATATAAATTTGCCAGCTAAGAACCATTATTCCTATGCATCTATTTCGTGAATCAATCACTGAAATCTATTATTATTACCGTAATCTCCCGCGTATAAGACGCGTCCTCTAGGTCAAACAAATGCCTTGTGCGTCTTATAGGATTTTTTCAAGTTCGGGGTGCGTCTTATACGAGGGGTAATTTTACTATAGAACAGTACTGGATTTACAAAATTGAGCCCTAAGAGGTGCGTCTTATACGCGAAAATGCTTCTGCTGAGTTTGGTGTGCGTCCTATACGCGCAACGTGTCTTCTATGCAGGAGATTACAGTATTATTAATAGGGGTCTTACTCAGCTGGAGCCAGGACATTGAGATTACATATCCTAGTATGCATAGATTTTGATAGCATTGTATACGCAGCACTTGTTGAAGATACACATTTTAGGGCTTAACATTATTTACAAAACCCCTGTATCCTGACTCTTTTCTTTTTTAAACTAACACCTATTTGAAAAGTCTGCGCTTGTATGAGCTGGGAATGGCAAAAGGAAAAATAGGCTGTCATCAGAGCACAGGTTTAATACACCTATTGTTTCTGGTTTCAGGCATCAAAATGATTCTCTGGCTATACTTGTTTAAATGGAGAATATCTATACTCAGCATTTTTTGAAGGAGAAAAACTTTATATCTCCATTGACCAATGGTACCTGTATGGGTTGAGTTTGTCCAGCGGGGGTGGCGCGTCACACTTGAGGTAGGTCTGCTTGATGGCGAAGGGTCGCGACTTCATGTTGACGACTTGAGCGTCTTTCATGACCGAGCTTCTGAATGGTTTACGTGTGTTGATGTCTTGTAAGGACACTGCAAATACACAAATATGAATCATTAGTTTTCATTATATACAACTTTTCTTTTTCTTAAAATACAATTGTGAAACAAATATAGACTAAAAGTGAATGAAATGTCAGCAGGCCTATGTCAGATGGCTGCAAGCAATCAATGTAAATGTACGGATCATCAAAAAGCATTTTACTGTCTGAAACCTTTCGTTAGAAGGTTGTACGGCTCAAGAGCAACAAGTATGAACTCCTTTGTCATAGTTCAGAAAGTCTCTTTGTGTTCAGAGCAATGATTGCCACTTACAATATACTGTGGTAGTCAAATTAGTCCATCAAACTTTGAAACTTTTCAACAAAGCACGGTATAGCCCATTGCTTCAACAACATGATCTAATTTTAGAAATCTGTCTTTACAACAACAATGTCTATTTTTATGAAACCCTGCCTATCTACTTCTGGTTGCCCACAAAGAGATTAAAATGAGAAGCAATTTCCTGTGTGTCTGATACAACAGAGGGCGTCACTGAGTGACGTGACAGATCTAGCCTGGTGTGCGTCTGTTCTGCGTCTGCTCAGCGTCTCACTCAGTACCCACAGTGATCCAGTCATTGTGATACTGAATGAGTTATTGTATACAGGTTTCCTTTTGCTTAAATGCACTATTGTTTGTCAAGATGCATGAATACAACCTTGGTAAGCCACCCTTTACAGGTCTGCATTTATACACCATTCCGACTGTACGGGGCTCACACAACCTGGGGGAATTGGCATGATACAACTTTGAAGTCGGGTTTGAAGTGCTGGCGACCAGGCCCCTGAGCAAACACTTTTGCTGAATCATAGTGTAAAAGGGCCATGACCTGGGAGTCCTTCTGCAACCTGTAAAGGCTCAATTTAGTTTATGATATACCGTAATCTCCCACATATAAGACGCGCTGCGCGTATAAGGCGCACCCCAAACTCAGCACATGCATTTTCGCGTATAAGACGCACATTTTAAGGCTGAAATTTGTAAGATTAGTACATTTCTATAGAAAAATTACCCCTCGTATAAGACGCCCCCCCCAACTTGAGAGAAAGCTATAAGACTCCCCAGCATTTTATTTGGCGTAGAGGACGCGTCTTCTATGCGGGAGATTACGGTAATTATGAGTTATTGGACTGCCCCTCTCTATCAAACCTCACCCTACTCTACTCAACAGAAACAAACATAAGGTGTTGTGCTGGTTCTGCCCATCTTAAGGCCATTTCACACCAATGCAGCACAGCGCGGTGCAGTGCAGCATAGCACGTCATTCAAAGGTAGAGCAGACTAGATATAGTGAGGCTGTTCACACAGCTGCAGCACGATGCAGCACAGTGTAGCACGTCATTCAAAGGTAGAGCAGACTAGATATAGTGAGGCTGTTCACGCAGCTGCAGCACGATGCAGCACAGTACAGCACGTCATACAAAGGTAGAGCAGACTAGATATAGTGAGGCTGTTCACACAGCTGCAGCACGATGCAGCACAGTACAGCACGTCATTCAAAGGTAGAGCAGACTAGATATAGTGAGGCTGTTCACACAGCTGCAGCACGATGCAGCACAGTGTAGCACGTCATACAAAGGTAGAGCAGACTAGATATAGTGAGGCTGTTCACACAGCTGCAGCACGATGCAGCACAGTGTAGCACGTCATACAAAGGTAGAGCAGACTAGATATAGTGAGGCTGTTCACACAGCTGCAGCACGATGCAGCACAGTACAGCACGTCATTCAAAGGTAGAGCAGACTAGATATAGTGAGGCTGTTCACACAGCTGCAGCACGATGCAGCACAGTGTAGCACGTCATACAAAGGTAGAGCAGACTAGATATAGTGAGGCTGTTCACACAGCTGCAGCACGATGCAGCACAGTGTAGCACGTCATACAAAGGTAGAGCAGACTAGATATAGTGAGGCTGTTCACACAGCTGCAGCACGATGCAGCACAGTGTAGCACGTCATTCAAAGGTAGAGCAGACTAGATATAGTGAGGCTGTTCACACAGCTGCAGCACAGCATAGCACGTCATTCAAAGGTAGAGCAGACTAGATATAGTGAGGCTGTTCACACAGCTGCAGCACGATGCAGCACAGTGTAGCACGTCATTCAAAGGTAGAGCAGACTAGATATAGTGAGGCTGTTCACGCAGCTGCAGCACGATGCAGCACAGTACAGCACGTCATACAAAGGTAGAGCAGACTAGATATAGTGAGGCTGTTCACACAGCTGCAGCACGATGCAGCACAGTACAGCACGTCATACAAAGGTAGAGCAGACTAGATATAGTGAGGCTGTTCACGCAGCTGCAGCACGATGCAGCACAGTACAGCACGTCATACAAAGGTAGAGCAGACTAGATATAGTGAGGCTGTTCACACAGCTGCAGCACGATGCAGCACGTCCATTTCAAAGTAGAAACTGTTCTACTTTTAAAATAACGCACTGTGTCGTACTGCAAGTCATATGGGGTTAAAGAGTCCCACAGATGCTCATTTTACCCTACTGCACCAATACTGTATTTCCAGTCACACCATGCAGTACGTTATCTGCAGCAAAATGATTGTGCTGTGACGTATTGTGCCGTGCTGCATTGGTGGGAATTCGGGGTCAGCTCTATTGAGGTCATGTGTCAGAGGTCAAAGGTGAGACTGGTGACAGGAGGGGTCATCTAGTGCATGAAGATGCAGGTGACCTCTGTGTGTATGGGTGGGGGGGGGGGGCTGACCTGGTTAATTAATCATGGCCTTACAGTTATAGGGGATTTGGCACCAGGGGGACATGATCCCGGATATTGATTGTTGCTTGAATCTCAGCACTGCATGTCTTTATCATGTGTTGCTGGTAGTCTAAATGGTCTTAAGATAAGGTGTGTACCCTATCTATTATAGTTATCTATATAATCAGAATGACTATGGTATTTAAACCCCATGCAAGATGTTCTTGGTCTTTCGTACCATATATTCATTTATCTAGGCGTCGCATCAAAGCTTTACTGATACATTGTTTATAACAAACCTGAAGTAATCATTTTCTACTCATCCGTTTTTAGAATTCGGTGAATATTGCTAGATATTTAAAGCAGAAAACCAATCTGCATACTGTGACATAATTTCAAATTTAAAGACCAAAGGCAAAGGAGAAGAGGAGAAAAGAGACATCTGAGGAGGAGACAGCCCTCTGTTTCTGTAAGAAGCATGTGGACGTGCATGCTTGGTGCGTCCACGTGTGAGGAACAACTGGGGCCGATCACAAACATAAAAGGAGTATTGGTATCAGGCTGGGAGGAGGGAGGGGGCTCAATGATCTGCTCAGAGCTGGTGTGAGCAGATGGAGTCAATAATGTTCTCAGGTTCTGCTTAACCATTTAGTTCTACAAGGCCGCTGATGCATTAATACATCATACACACTCGGCATGACGCTCGAATGAAGTGCTGGCGAGCAGACTTGCCAGCAATTCATTGGTGCATCAAGATGACGAGTAGGCATAATGCGCAAATGCACCAGTGGCCCATATTTGTTGTTACCAAATACAGCCCTATAATTCATTCATGAGGGCTGTATTCAAGCATCATACACAAAAGGGTGGTACACTCCCAAAGGGTCGGCATGATGCTCCAATGCAGTACTCGCGAAGAGTCTCAAGCACTACTTGAGCGGGCACGTTGGTGCATCATGAAACTTAGTGGCACTTAAAGGGTTAATCACAGGACTCTCCATTCATAATATGGATTCTTACTGCCTGTGCTGTCTGCTCATAGCTCCCATGGGTTTGTCATTATTATGAAGATGGGGATATCAATACATTAAAAACTGTCTATTACACCAGGCTGTGATGAGAAAGCCTGGGAGACTGAGTCTGTGAGACCATATGGGAACCACACACTGTATCATGGTACTTTAACTCTTTAAAGGCCCCTGATACATTAATGCATCATGCCCATTGGTCGGCACGATGCATGAATGCAGCCCTGACGAGTAACTCGCCAGAGCTACAGTCAAGCATCATGCCAACCCTGTATACAGAAACTCCCGGAGGGTCGTCATGATGCTCGAATAAAGTGCTGGCGAGCACACTTGGCAGCACTTCAGTGGTGCATCATGATGACCAATGGGCATGATACACTCCTGCATCAGCAGCCTTTAAAGAGTTAATGGCGGAATGCTTATGCTTTTGGGATTAACCAAGTTTATAAACCAAGGTAGCGGACTGTCGATTGGATGCGGCCATTGTTGGAGATTATTATCAGTGAAATTTCAACGACAAGAGCTATCAGATGGGAACCAGTTGCACACCCCTTTTCCCTGAGAAGCCCACAGTGAATAGCTGGAACGTTTGCTGATATTTAATTTGAGTTGTTCTTTACAAGTTATTCCAACCGAAGTGATTATGCAAGAGCGCCCTTATTCAAAACTCAGTGCTTTCAGGTGACAATACACTGAGCTCCTTCCGATTTTATTCTAAACAAAATATTGTATGAATGATGAAATTTGTGGCAATTTTCTACGTCAAAATCTATAAAATGGCTCAAATTGGCTGCACATCTTTTGGGCATGTGTCAACGAAAATCCAAAGGCTTTTTGTGCTGAGAGATGCAGAATCTACCAATCACATTACCGTCGGCAGGACATGTGACTTGGTGTGACTCAAGGGACCAGGAAGCAGAGGTAGCACATTTGGTAATGGAGGATACGGTGACAGTAATTCATTCCAATCAGAGACCGGTGGTACCGTAATACCCAAAGTATAAGGCGCACCAAGCGTATAAAGTAGGCCCTCAGTCCAGAAAGGATCTATATAGGAGTGAGGTACAGGGGGGGGGGGGGCTTGGCATGAGAAAAAGGACCAAAGTAGGGGCAGCATGGAAGAAAGAAGGGGAAGGGACTGTGTGGAAAAGAAGACATGTGGGAAGACGGTATGGCTAGGGACGAGTGGCGTGGAGGGGGGGGGGTCATTGGGGACAGGAATGCTGTGACAGGGATCAGACATCCCACCATAAACCATCTTCCCACCCCCTCCCCCTACCCATACAACCGTCAGCACTGCTGTGCACCCAGCCTGTAGCCTAGGGGTGGGGTGGATATAGGTCACTCAAAGAGAGCTGCTCACATCACAAGGAATGAGGTCAGCAATGGACACAGGACCAGGTCAGTGGGTCAAGGTCACTTTCGCACAGGTCATAGAGGTCATTATGGGGGTCAAGGCCGCCTGGACAGGACAGGAAGGTCATTGGGTTAAATACAGGCCCAGATATCCATGAAATGGAAGGTCATTGAGACAAAAGAGCTAGGTACACTACAACAGGGTGCTATTCAAAAATGTACCGAATATGCCCTTGTAGAGGCGGAACCTTACATGGATTTTGTCGTATTTATAAACTTACAAAAAAGTAGGATTTGCTGGAGCCAGGGTGCAGCTCCTATGTATTAAAGGTATTTCGAACAACGAATTTGTCAATGCGCTAAAAACCCAGATCATAGATGTCACCTAGGAGATGCCTAGAATGGGACTGTGGCTTATATGCAAGGTCAGCATAGGATGGAGGGGATAGACTACTGCAGCTTATATACATGATATTACAGTAGCATGTCGATGCTTTATACATATAGGCTACATCTGATTCTTGTTCCTTTGCCCCTGAAGAAACTGAATAAAGAAAATTGTAAATGGCCCTACTGTGGGTTTCCCTGACCAATGGTAGCCATGATGCTCCCACAGCCTGCACTCAACATTTTATAAATGAAATCGAGAACTAAAGCATAATAGGACAATAGGTACACATATCATCACATACATGTCAACATATCAGTATAGCCATGTTTTTGTGTAGCACTGTACTAGCTACCTTGATGTCAGAAGCTACCCATATGATATCAGTCATATCATACAGATTCCCTCCCACCCCATCTCTCACGCCCACCAACCCACCTCCATGAACACAAGGTCAGAGCTTGACAGTAGTGGGGCCTAATGAACAGGTCGTCCAATAGATGGTCTGGCGGGGTGTACGGGTATGTTAGGTCCTGATACCAGATTGATATGTGATCACCACACAGGCCTTCCACTGTTATGACTAGCATTTTTACTGTACCGTAATCTCCCGCGTATAAGGTGCGTCTTATACGCCAAACAAAATACTGCTGGGTCTTATACGTGGGAGGTAAATTGCTTTGAGTTTGGGGAGCGCCTTATGGGGGGGGGGGGGTATTTTTACTATAGAACAGTACTAAACTGACAAAAATCTGCCCTCAGGGGGGTGCCTTCTACGCGAAACAGCCCCCCTGTGGCGCCTTATACGCGAGCTGCGCCTTTTACGCGGGAGATTACGGTACTTTTTTTCACGTTTTTCTTTTCTATTTTAGTTATCTTGTTTACTATGCAGTGCCTATAGAACACAAAGACTGCATTGTCATGGCGGTAACAGAACGTGAGGGATGCTTACCCGTGGCCCTTAAACCAAACAGGCACTACCTAAAGATCCTTTAACAGTGGTCTAATACCAGGGCTGAATATGACTGGGCACAAAAACCCTGAAATGCTCGAGTAGAATCCCCTAAACTATAGGTTTGCATGGTAATTTTTTATATCTGTAGAATTTGAAAATTTCTAAAAAAAAAACAAGGGTAAAATCCCGAAGATATCTATACCTGGAGCTATTTTAACATCCACCCCCCTCCTCGAAGTGTTTATACAAAACGGCGCTTATTCGAAATCCTCCAAATCCTCGAAATCACCCTGATTCACTCGCTAGGGCTACATTCATGCATCAACCCTACAGGGTTGATACACTCCCAGAGGGTCGGTATGATGCACCAATGAAGTCCTGGCGAGCAGTCGCGCCAGCACTTCATTGGTGCATCATGACGATCAATGGGCATGATGCACTCCTGCATCAGCAGCCCTTAAAGGGCTACTTAAATGTATAGAGTATAGAGGTGGTTGAAAAGGTGGGCCCCCATCTACAAAGTACTGTGGGAACAGTCAGACCTGTAGTATAGGAATGTGAATAAAGTCACAACAACAACAGGCTTTTGTTCACCTGCCAACATTTCTCACTCTACTCACAAGCTACTAATTGTACCGCCAACCTGCAATACAGAATAATTTAACATATATAGAAAGATTTACCACATTGGAATTATGTAGGCCAATGCCTGGACAACAACATGCAAGGAATACTGCAACGTTGGTTAGCCTTTTTCAGGGACGAAAGTGACTGAGTACAAAAATCTTTGAAATGCTAGATTTGAACCCCTTATTAAATACAGGTCTTGTATAGCAATGTATAAATCTTTTGAAATTGAAAAATCCCCGAAATCAGGGGAAACCATGAAGACTTCTATACCTGCCTTTTTCCCCCTGATATCCAATACGGACTTTTATCCCAAGAACAACATGGCATTTCTGCAAGATCAAGGAATTTGGTTCCTCTGATTTGAGGAAATTTACTGCATACAACTTTCCAGTGTCAGCATTTTATGGAGCATTTTATCTCATTTTACCCATTCACCATGTGTCACCATAACTATTAAATAGCAGCCTTGTAAACAGACACTGGCACACTACATCATGTAGACATGTGTGATTATTACAGTTTAGTGACTTGTGGCATGTTTAAAGGCATGTTCTACCCCCCCCCCCCGCCCACTGTGCAGCAGTTATAGTGTCGTGCTTTGTAACCTGCTCCAGTTCCTGAGAGCCTCCTGCTACCTTAAAACTCTGCATATAAGCCGCAGCGTATAGACTCTTTCAGATGGTTGCTGTGACATATAGGATCTTCAGTAACTCAGGGCGCGACTTCTCTGCAGGGTTTTACTCACCGTAATTTCCTGTGTACAAGGCGTGTCTTAAACGCGAATCTGATGCCTCCTGTGACTTGATATAGAATCATCTCAAACTCAGGATCCGTCCTATAGGTGGAGTACTTTTACTTTAGAACAGTGCAGGAATCATTAAAAGTACAGGCCCTAGGTGTGCCATTATAGCCTTTATTTCAACTCAGGATGTTCTTTATGCCATGTGCAGCATATATCGGAGCCAGGAACTTAGGGTGAAGCTTAGGCCACACCAAATATATTAGTTGGTCTATGGATTTTCATTTTGAAAATATGGTGCGGGAGGGCAAAATTTTTATTTTTATTTTCTAGAAATTAAATATTGTCTGTGGATTCTAAACATCAAATAAATGGAGAGGGTGATTTTTAAATATATTTTTTGCAGGCTTCGGTAGATACTATGTTCCTATGTGAACCATAGTTGGTTGAATATCATATATGGGCAACAGTGAATTGCATTAGGAAAATCTGCATAGTTATACCTATCCAATGAGGGGTTTGCCCTTCCTGTGCCTTAAAGACCAATCATATATTTTTTGCTTGATCAAAAAAAATCAAAAAAAAATCACAGAAAATGAGGCAGGCGGGATCCATAGACATATTAATTTTTAAATAAAAATAAAATTCTGATTTCTAAAAATCAGGTGCGGGTAATCCATAGACCAATCTTTTAATTTGGTGTGGCCTTATCTGTAGGTGCACCTTACACGCAGGTCTTTAAAGTACTCTATTACACCACCCTCCCACTATACCATTAATATTTTACGGCGCTGTTCAGGGCTGGAGGCACGCGGCCAATGATCTAAAGGTTTCTTGTTGTGTTTGAGTGGTCTAGCTCTTTTATGGCCACTCAGTGCTGTAATGCATCATCCCCTTTTTGCCATCATGATATTTGATTCCAGCTTTGATGGGCATCTCTCCAGCACCTTATTCACACATCATGCTAAACCTATGCCAGGAGATTGATGCAGAAGAGCCAAGGGCTGTAAGTCAGGGTCGATGAAAAACTGAACTTTCATATCGAAATTCTCAATTCATGAAAACAATACTACCGGGTACAAAATGTTGAACCAAGTATTGAACTTTGAATACATGTAAATTTATAGAACTGAGAAATGATTTGAAATGCTGAAAACTGAAGATCCCGAGGAGAGTCGGCATGATGCCCAATACACTGCTGGTGTCCCGCTAGCATTACACTGGTGTACCTGGACGACCAAGGAACATGGACCTGAGGGCATCATGCCACCCTTAAAGGGCTAAAGTCGGGGTTCTTAGCTATCTCAGTGATGTGATTAGAACTGTGTGTTATCTCCATCTGAAATGGGACCTGTGTTGTGTTATCTGCTCTTATCTCAGAGGGATTAGGGGTGGGATGTGCAGCTATTAGTAGAGCTCTGATCAATGTCCACCTGTGGACGTTTTCACCTGGCTACTGGTCAAAGTATCACCAGGCATTGGATTGGCTTCTGAGATGGTCCTTAATTCCTTATTCGGGTCAGTATTTGATGTAATTTCACACTGAGGGTGGCATCAAATATCAGGGATGTGATATGAAAATCACCCAAATGTAGGAAGATTTTTTAAGTCCTAATATAGGGTGTTTTCACTCAAGAAAATAAGACTTGGAAAAGGATCTTTGTGCATGTAATGGGGGGTCTGGGGGGCATCCCCCCAGGAACCCAAGGGATTTTTGAACATATGGAGGCCAAATGTTGCAATCTGGTGCAGTTGTTTAGTTCCAGACCCCCCCCCCCCAATCAGTAAAATATTTTCTCAATGGATTTGGGAAAATCACGAGGGTCGACTTTTTGGCTCCCAATTGGAGGAAAACCTCCAATTGGTGGAGAAATCACATTCCCGAATATGGACAGACATGATTAGGGCATGCATGTTTGATTTTAAGCGCCGTATTTGATTCTAGTGCTAATGGGCATAAAGATTCGCATCTACCTACTCTCAGCCCATAACCCCCCTCCCCTCCCCTTCTACCTGACTTTCCACATTAAAGGGCCAGGAAAGGCAAAATATATCCCACTCTTTGCACAATTTCAAACACCAGTATTAATCCTTTAATGTATGGTATCTGTAGGTCCATTTATTTTTGTCGTTGTGATTCACAATCGCCAGCATTGCATTGGAGTTTTAGACTGACTATCCTATGGCGACCCTTCAGGGTTGGACGAGTTCCAGCTCTGATCTCGCACCAGACTTGTTCCTGGCATGTCATACTGTTTGGATGTAATAGAATGCCATGGTACCCATCAGAACAACACAAGAAGTTCCGAGTTTGGAACTGTCATGGCCGCATACACACCTTGTCCCTGTCAGGTAGGCAAGGTGTACTGGTAGGCTTCCTGGAGATTCACCCACCAGGACAGCCTGCAGTCACAAATGTGTCATCGATACCCCCCCCCAAATCAATACATCGCCATTTACAAGATATCGATAATCGCATCAATAAGGCAAGTATATCGATACAATCTTTCTTCCTCCTTGAAGTGCAGATTGCTGGCTTTCAAGTGCCGTGAGAATTTTGTAAAAATTCCTATTGGACCAAAATGTATGACGAAGTGAAACATATCAATTATCAAAATGTTCAATAACATCAAAAGATAATTTCAATTGTCTAAATCGTTTGTCTAAGAGTGGGAACATACAATTGGCTCTAACATTTCTCCTAATTGGAGTATTTGAAAATTTCTTTCAGTGGTTAAAGGCCCAGATCAATGACATTTTTTTCCTGTATCTAGATAATCAATATAATCGAAATATTGAGACGAAAATGGTAATAATCTAAATCGGAATAAATTGGATATCAATGACACTCCTATGTCATATAGTGTGGGTCTTAAACCATTAATTCAAACCTATAACTTGTATAGGTAGTACTAGAGTTGCACATATGAGCACAGTAGTACATATGACACAGGGGTGATGTGCACGTCTAGCCTCGTGCCTGTACCGTCCCCTGGTGGGTTTATAACTGACACCCAGCATGGCTGACACCAAGCTGTTTTAGTGGTGTGAAATAGTGGGGGGAGGCATCCCTCTCACACACCCAACTGTCACACATTCTATACACACACTCCCTACTATGCCACCACCGCAAAACCTCGCCTGTAAGCCGCACATGGTACAACTTTCAAAATGAGCCTCAGCTGGATCCCAAGTACGATCTCTCAATCAGTATATATATATGGACTGGAGTCATGCAAAGGTTTTTACAGGCATGCGACTGGGTTTTAAAGAAATTTCCGAGATGATGCCTAAAGCCCCTCCCAAGAAGGCATTTAAAGCATTTGAGATGAATCATAAGGACACCTTACAAAATTTAAGACCCCCCCCCCCCCAGCTCATTTAATAAAAGAAAGCATTTCTCAGTAAATCTGTGCATATCACAGGAACGTCCCCATTCAGTCTCCATATCTCTTTTTTTTTTTTTTTTTTTTTTTGAGGTGTTGAGGTGTGGAGGTGTCGACATCGTCCTCCTCAGTCTCCATATCTCACTAAAACCAGACGGGTATTGAAGGAATAGACACCTTTTCTTGCCCCAGCCGCAGCATAAACATTTTGTAGGTCCCTCAGACTAAACCAAGACGCACCCTGAGTTAGGCAGGGAACTAAAATCCACATGGGGTTTAAACATGTAGTATTCTTATATTAAAACCATCCTGAGTAAAGGACCATGTTAAGGCTTCCAATGTGGAAGCTTTACAGCAGTTTAGTACATCCATTTAATGTGGCATATACGCGAGGCTTTACAATAGGTCCTACAGTATACATACATGAAGTGTTTCCTCTGAGGGACTGTGTAGTCACATACGGCATATCCATCTTTGTCTTCCATTTAGTTCAGGTGCTTCTTATATTGACAGTTCTGTGTTGTGTTACAAACAGAAAGGTACATTTCTGCATTCTCTTCAGGCTCAACATTCCATGACTCAGAAAACCTATCCTGAGAAGGAAGCAAAAGAAGCTCAATATGCCTAAATGTGTATAGACAAAAGCCATATGGTTTACTTTGGGTATATATACTGTTTTTCCTATACAGGGATGTAAGTGGCTGATCACAAAAAAACCTACAATGCCCAACCTTTATATATGGGCTTTGTATAGGAATGCATACAGTAGGTCTTTGGAAATTCCTGAATCACTGTACATATTGAAATTACTGTCAGATGCCACTCAGTGGTTACTGGAAAGCTCGCAAATTATCTAATTTTTTCTCAATTTATGCTACAAAAAGTTTGATATCAACTACAGACAAAATTCCAGGAAAGCGACATCTCTAAGGTACTGCTTCTCTATATATCATATGCACTGAATGCCCTAAAGGGTGTATCAATGAAATATCCACGTGGGTTATCAGCAGTATATATGTCTAATTTGGAGCTCCAAGGCAGGCAGTCAGTCAATGCTCTATGCTGGTCATGGGTGGGTAGGTGCTGACGGCAGGCATTAGTCAGCATTGACCCCCGGGCTGACCACCTCTACCACCACGAGCAGCTCAGTGAGTGAACTCTGCTGTGTGAGTGAGTCACTCATTCCTTGTCACCCCTCCCCCTCTTCCCACTCTCCCTTAGTCTCACACCCACCTCACACCTTACCCATGTACTGACAGCACACTGCTATTAACTACCGGTACCCATTTCTACTCCCACTTGCCGAGGCTCCATTCCTTTTAGCCCATGCTAACCTATGGGCATTAAGACATGTATGCCCGCTCCACTGGACTGCATGCATGCACTCATGCCGTGTCTTTGGGGAGTGTATCAGCCCCCGCCCCCCCCCCTTTGGGGTAGGTATGGCATATTTCTGAATATTCAAGAATTCTGAACCTGTCTCATTAGTGCGTTTCAATAACTCAGACCTTCATGAATATATTCCATATTTAGTATTGGTAAATCTACTGTAAATGCTAATTTCTGAGCGAGGGTAGCTACAATAGGTTCAACATCCATACATTGTGTGTAATGGGGCACGCACGACCAGGATCTACAGAGCTATATTTATGATGATATCACTAAGTGATATCATAAAGGGGAGTGTAACAGGTCATTTGTACTAACTCCATCCTCAATGGACGTGGCAGCATCCTTGTGGGGTCTCTCCAGGGTGGAAGGGGGGGGGGGCGCTGAGCCTACATTTTGGTACCAACTGCGGTACTAACCCCACTGACCCGGGGGGGGGGGCAGTGAGGTATGGTTTGGATATCCTCTTCGCCCGACCCTCGGGGGCAATGGGCCAGCAGTAAGGCTGAAAAAGGGGGGCGGTCAGCTCCCTGTACCATCAAAAACAAGGGGCTTAATACTTCCTGTTTGTATGATAACCTGCTCCCTTCCACCTCCCCCTTTGTCTAACACCATTCCCATACACTGTAACATAAAGCTTACACCTATACAGCAACTATGCATAATGCTACTGTGGCACTGAGGGGTGAAATACCAAGCTTAACACACACTGCTCTAACAAACAAGAAAGCATTCAAAGATTAAAACATTAGTGCTGAGAGTATGTCTTGGAGAGACAGAAAGAAAACGAGGGAAGGTTATAGAGCCTACCCCCATTGGTCCCTTGCTGATCACAGTGTCACATGCCATTGTTACCGCCGTGGTGCCCATGTCCCATGCCGGCCAAGTCCCATGCCGCCCATCTCCCATCCATCTCATGTCTACCTCCCACCCCATGTCACACACTTCACATCCTTCCATCTGCCAGGTGTTTATGGGAAAGATCAGAAGGACTTTGAGCTTTCCCATGGTGCTATTTCTCTTAAAGGGACTGCTGATACTTGTGATTGATGTGTGAGCCTGCTACAGTATGTGTCTGTATGGGGCTAAAGGTTTGTTTATGAGAGAATCTTGGAATTAAACCTATCAATAAACAAAATTGGAAGGCCTTCAAAATCAACTATCAAAAGTTATTTGCCCAGATAACCACACCACACACTGCCCCTATACCTACTCTATGCCCTCCTCTTCTCATATATCTGAAATCTGTTTATAAGTGGGGTTAAAGACAGTTTGATTAACCTTTTATTTAGGGTAAAAAGAGCTATAAATCCCATGCATTTCTCCACAGGAAAAAAACCAACAGTAATTACCATGTCACAGTCATCAAAGTACACCTTAAATATAAATTCTATTACATGAATAGCTTTGTCCTACTTTTTGTCTCAATATATGATTAATTTTTGAGAGTTCAGTTGTAATGGAAATAGGGCTAAATGACAGGTTTTGATGGTCTATACGAAACCTTGTAATCTCAATATAAGCAAAGCATACCCCATGAAATGTTTATTTCATCATTTATCAAAAAATTTTCATGTAATTAGAAATGACTCATGGGGTCTTTGAAGGGTGTGATAGGGCATATGCTGTGTAATGGAATAGATTTTTGGTGGTGCATGTAATCTGCTAGAGGCCAAAAAATCAATTGAAACTTGGTAATCATAAGAAACTCGGTTCAGGGCAAGTAGATAGGAAGTCAGAAAGGTGGTGTCAAAGGCCCTTCCCTCGTTTACCAAACTCTCTCTGAGGGCAAAAATACAAGGGCAGTGGGGGGACACTCTCCACACAATTTGCACAGTTGTTACCTAAGGTCAAAGAGGCAGTGTCCCCCCTGGGCCCACGGAGCAGTGGCTGTCGATGCCTCCTTGTAAAAGGGGCAAAAGGAGGGCTGTCGATAAATTGAAAGTTTAAGAACAGTTGGGTTTTACTGAATTCTAGAGGGCTTTGAGACGGCCTAAAAGGGGGCTGTAGTTTTTACACTTGGTACCTACCATGTACTAGTGAAAGGTTAGTAACCCCTACGGGATGTAGTCCCTGTCTAGCTATCCTCCCCTTTGTGTCTAGTTGATAACTACATTTTAAGTACAAATGTCCCTCTTCAGTGCTTTATTCAATTCATGGTGGGATTCAAATCTTCTTCAAAACACAATTCTAAGTCCATTTCCATTGGAAATGTGCAGATTTATGCAAATACAGGTGTTATAAAAATTTAGCAAGCCAAATACAATTACTTCTCACGAGCGAGATCGTAAACAATTTATTTCCGAGTTGGCAATGTTAATTCAAAGAGACATCATTTTCCACAAAGAACAAAACAGATCCAATCCACACAGAAAAGTTTCAAACTGAAATCCTCTATTAATATCAAAACTCAACAAAACGCAGCCAAGATCCAATCAACACCGTAAATGATTAAACCCGCTTCTTCTTACTCGACTTGCCTTTAACCTCTCAGAATTGCATATGGCTGTAATGCACTCTTGTCTTTTGATCCTTATAATGCATGGATGCAGCCCTGGACTGTTACTTGCCAGGGCTGCATTCATGCATCATGCTGACACTAAGGGGTTGAGACTTTCCCGAAGGGTCGGCAATACAAACTTGCAGAGATGATGCATGAGCACTACATTGGCGTATCCTGCCGACCAAGGAACATGGACCTGGAGGCATCATGCGGCTATCAAATGTTAATTTCTCACAAAACACCTCAATATGAGGAAAACAAGAGCAAGAACAGAACCCATTCAGAGTGAGGGGCTTTAAGCCCAACTGTCACACACGCGAGGAAGCCAGCCTTTCGCCAACAGTCCACATTCACATTTTAATATATATATATATATATATATATATATATATATATATATATATATATATATATATATATAGTTGTGTGGAGAACACGAGGCAGTAGGAAGGTATACATTACACCTATACAGGCAGCATGATGTATTGTGATTAGTGTGGTGTTAGCGCAGTAAATGACACGCCGACCAACGGGTCCACAGAGCGCCCTATAAGCCGCATAGTACTTAAACGCATCACATGTCATCATGATACACAAATACTCCTGCATTCATGCATCATGATGATGGTTGGGGGCCTTAAAGGTATACCCTAATTTTTTTTAGGGGCTTTTTGATAATCAACTTTTTGGAGGGTTCTCATATGCAAGAAATTTTTAGGATCCCACGTGTCAAATACTTCTCAAAAGATACAAAATTTTTGGACCCTTTATGCAACAATTTTTTTTTTGTATACCAAAGAGGTGCCACGAGCATGAATACAGCGCTAGCGAGTTGCTCGCAGCGTCTGCATTCAGGCATCATACAAATGGGTGCAACGCATTATAGGAATATGCGGCTATCACAAGGCTCAGGGATGAGGGTGGTAAAATCTGCCCACCCCAACACCCCCCCCCCCCAACGCACACACGTCACTTACCCTGGATGGCGGCACACAGGCCCTGCTCGTCCAGCTCTGGCAAACATAGGATAAAACATGCTGTCATTTCATCATCATCATCATCATCATCACCACCACCAACATACCGACAGGAGAAGGAAGAGCTGCTATTGGAGAGTTTACACATGACATTTAACACTAGGCAACTCCTGGGCTGCTATTATAACTTAATATAAGGCATTATCATTGTCTGCGGATAAATCTGTTATGGCGCTAATAGTACACCTGTGGAATCTATGATTGGTATCTGGTTTTTCATAGTGAATTCACATGAAGCTATGATTCAAAAATCTGAAAAGAAAGCCAACGATTTCAAACACATTATCTATGTAAAATTATGATGTTCGGTAGTTCAAGCCTCCAAGAACCAAAGACTCGGGAAATGTAAATGCCATGTACTAAGATCCCCACAATATAACCTTAGAAAAATATACGAAAATTGCTGAGAATCATATGATATAATTTGCTCTCTACTTTCCAGGTTAATTTCACTGTCTCAGCAATACTGAAACATTTTACGTACGAGTCTGTCACCCAAGACAAACTTAAGTATCATTACAACATTCCGCTGAGCCATAATAGCACCAGTAATGGCACCAACTCGCTAACATACGACACAAATAGTCCCAGTGTTACAACAAATAACATGTCACCCAGCAGCAGGCACTGATCCTCATTCTATTGCATTGTCTGTTTTTTACCCCTTTTACAGGTCAATGACAGAGATATATGAGTACCAGCAGGGCCTGGACCACTCTGTCTGCTGTCATCTGGGCACCCCTATAACCCCTTAAGGGCCGCTGATGCATTGATGCATCATTATGCTGAACCTATGAGGTTGATACACTCCCCGGAGGGTGGGCATGATGTACCAATGAAGTGCTGGCAAGCGGACTGGCTAGCACTTCATTGGTGCATCATGCTGACTAATGGGCTGCATCATGCCTCCAGGTTCATGTGCCTTTGTCAGCATGATGCCCCAATGCGGTGCTGGCGAGTCTACTCGCATTGGAGCATCATACCGACCTGCCGGGTGTGTTTCCGCCAGGTGTGTAGGGCGGCATGATGCATGATTGCAGCACTCTGTAAACTGCATTCATGCATCAAGACGACCCATGGGCATGATACATTGAAGCACTGTGTGGCCTTTATAAGGCTTAACACAGGGGACAGATATATCACATGGAGGACCCATTCTCCTAATGTGTGTAACGTGGGAACTAAATGGAAGTGTCTCTGAGTAACTATGCAGCCAGACACAGCTTCTCACACTTCATGTTGGTCGTGTTATGAGGCCTGCTTAAAATAATCTGTCACACCATTTTCTATGAATTTTCTTTCTTCTTTTTTTTCTTCTGATTCTCAATAGGTTGTACCGTTGCTGTGAGTTAGAGTTTTTGTCCTGACATTTCATTTAGTTTGGTCTTGGAACCCCAGAGTTTTACCAGACACAGTCTTTTCTCGTGTAATTATCAACACAAAAAAAATCATACTAATATGACCCATCAGAAATGGGAAATACTTCACAACATTATAATTTTGTAGACCAGAGATTTTAACATTTTTATTTAGAGAAATGTCTGGGTAGAATCCACCTTCATAACCACATGCACTCAGCCCTTATGAGCAGGATAGATTCCTTAGAACCTCGTGTATAAGCCGCGTCACATCAGATGTCCTCAGATTTTAGATGTGGCTTATACTAGGGGTTTTCTTAGTACGCTTCAGTAATTGCATGGCTTAAAGTGTCCAGGACTCCTCTAAAAGTCAAGGCCGGGTTTATTACCTCACCATGTGCATCCTGACATCAGTGACTTCTGCTTCTGATCTCACATGAGACTTGTTCCTAGCAGGTCATGCAGCTTGGAAGCATGGTACTTACTGAAATATCGCGAGAGATTCCAAGACCAGAACTGTCATGGCCACCGACATATAGCCTCCCGAATCTTCGCTATACCCTGGATTTTACAGTATGTCTGAAAACATCCATTAAGGGGCATTATGGGAGCAAGTATTAGCAGCTCTCAGAGAGGCATCCATATTCCTGCTATATAAATATTTATATAAGTCACATCAGAGACTGCTTACAAAAGAACCTATAACACACACATACTGGAGTACTCTCTCCTCCTGGGGTGTGTGTGTGGGGCGGGGGGGGGGGGGCTGAGAGCACTGTAAAACTCCCCTGTCAGCCCTCATTGATTCCTGATGCCTTATTAACCTGTAAAAGGTTGATAATGCATCATACCCATTGGTCGCCATAATTGATGCATGAATGCAGCTCTAGGGTCTAGCTGAAAATCTCGATAAGTTTTGATCCAGTGATTTCTTTGACGTCCAAAGGCCCTTACATCCCATGGGACTGAATAGACCCCATGAATATACAGGTTGTAGAGGAATGTGCCGATATGTCGTTTTGAACTTGCAAATGCCTGAAATCCCTCAAGACTATAACTCGCCAGGGCTACTTAGGGGTCGATATATAACACTCAAAGACGGCCAGCACGTACACCGATGGGCATGATACATTCTTGCCTATATGGTAGTGCTAACATTTAACCTAAGATGGATTGTGAGAAAAGAAGGATTTAAAATGCAGATAAAAAATAAACTCACTAAATATTTCTATGCCAACTGGAACCCGGATAGACTGGAGCTGATTATGAGGGTAGAAGTGTGTTATCTAAAATGTAACTACTACAGGTGCCAAAAGATCAACATATATATATAGTGGTATTTTGTGAAGTGTAGCGTGGCGTTCATGTGTGTACCTGTGTGTAGATGTAGGTGATGTCAGTATTATGTTAGGTTCCTAGGTGTTTTATATGTATATGTACCATGTCCAATGTAATTGTCATACGGGATAAGTTTCCAGGAGCTTTGTATAGGTATAAATGTGCGTGTATGCGTGGGTGCTAGAATTATTTGTTTAGATAAGGTTTACTAGCGTTGCGTTGTATTCTGTGCATGACTGCAAGCTTTGTAAATGAAATATTGTAACATTTAATTGATACAAGTGGAGTGAGTAGCTTGCACTCCTCCCCAGGGTTGTCATACGGGGAGATCACCGAAAGGGTGACTTCGTTCTCATTCCTGGCAAATAAAAACTTTTAAAACTTGAAACTTGAACTTGTAGTTACCACTGTTAAGTAGATAGCACTGAAAAAATATAATTTCCAAGCATTGACAGCAACAATGGTTCTGGGTGGGAAATGCCAAGGGCGCGGTTTATCTGGGTTAGACTATCAGGATGGTGAGCAGCTCACGGCGGCTCAGCCATACTATGAGCAGCTCAAACCGATTTCCTTCTCACAACACCTCCCTAGCAAATTAGCCCTGAGTGAAATCCCTGGCTGGGCTGTGGGGAAATCAATAGCACATCAGTGTGGTGGCTTTTGGCAGCTGTGCAGAACAGCGGGTATTGTGTTGCACGTGTGTGGGGGCGGCTTCACCTCCAGGCGGTAAGCAGGGGTAAACATAGGGTCTTAACCCTTTGTGGGCCGCATAGTGTGTTAATGTAGTGCCCCACATAAACTGCCGCTTATACGCAAGCCAAATGTGGATAATAGAGTTTTTCCCAAGTGAGGGTGCGGCTTATACCCAGGTATTTACATTTCACCCTGTCTAACCGTACTGGACCATCATTTTTTAGCCCCCAGGTGTAGCTTATAGCTTTTTTCAGGGTAGGACTTATACGGAGGTATGGCTTGTAATATTTGGCAATTTATGATATGCCCTTTCGTTGGCATGATGCACGCATGCAGCTGTGTCCTGCATCTTGATGCACATTTGCACTGACACACTCCCAAAGGGCTGATATGATACAACATTGCAGCCCTGGTGTGTAACTTGCCAACGCTAAGGGGCTAATGTAATCCCGGAGGGTTCTTATGATGCACTGTTGTTGCAGCGCTGGCGACTTTATACCGGTAATTGGTGCATCATGACGACCAAGGAACCAGAGCCTGGAGGCACCATGTGGTCCTTACAGGCTTATTAAGCTGCTCAAGGGGGGGGGGGGCTCACGCTCACACAGATAATGCTATCTCGGGACCCTGGGGGTCTAGCTCTAGCTGTAATACCCCTGCCACACCCAGGTAGGTGTGTACTCACCTAGGCCAAGTTTACATCACCTGTAGGGATGATACTGGCAGTGTGTATATTCTGGATTCATTTTTTTATGAGTCCTAATTATTGGGATAATTGTGTTGTAATTAGAACATCATCGCACGGACATGGATTTAGTCCTGATTTAACTGGAAAATCTCACTTATAGGGACCACCTCGCATATATGACATATCCAGACTTGGGAAACATCCTATAATCCCTGCGCTTGGACATCTTGCTGCTGTCGTACGGTAGTACATAGGGTTAGGCAAACTCCTAGCTGCTTATAATACGAGTCTGAATCTGTTAGCAGCAACCCTATTAGCAGAAGACCAGCACCATTCATTCATTTCTGTTTTCAACCAATCAATAATAGAGTTTAGTCTTACTTTATGTATCTTTTTAAAATTAATGTGCACACTGCTTGCTTACATCTTGGCTTCTCCTAGATCTATCTATAGGTGATTTACCCCTACATCAAGCTATAATCTAGATCTATGCTGATGGTGACATATGGCCATTCATATAGCATCACACACATGAGGAGAGATGGTGATTCATGGTATGGTGCTGGAGGTGACTTCTTGTAAAGCACATACGTAGTAGATAAACTATGGGTTAACCAGGTTACGTGGATATGTACCCGGTATATTACATAACCAGGTTAAACCCATAGTTTATCTGCTTTAAACCATGGTCCAGGTTTGTCACACCTAGTGTATATGGGAGACATTTCTATACACCAGGTTATGTGATATATTGAGGGTGAGGTTCTTTTGTTCTAAGGTGTGACCATGGTTTAAATCAATATAGTCCTCATGTGTCCTACGGTCTAACTGAGTGGGGGACATCTACAGGCTCATCATGCTAAGTGTTGTCTGGTAATCAAGTCTTTTATCCCTGCAAGGACCGCAGGATGCCTCTGGGTGGAGGTTTCTTGGTCGGCATGATGTGTCAATGCAGTGCTGCGGAGTAGACTCGTCAGCACCGCATTGGCTTCGGGAATGAACACTATCAGGTTGGCATAATGCATGAATGCAGATTTGGCGTGATACACCAGGGCAGCATTTGTGGATAATGATCATCAAAGGCCATGACACATTATTGCATCATTCTGGCCTTTTCAGAGTTAAAGTTAGACTCATCATCTCTCTGTGAGGCCTTTGAGGGGGACTTTCATGTACTGTAAATGGGGACCTTTCAACTGAAGGTACCGAGCTTTCATAAACTGGAGCATAATCATGTTTTCATGTAATTTGGCTCTGATTACCAGTATTTACAAATCATCAAATTCAATTTATTTAAATGGTTCTATAACGAAATTTCATCTTATATGCAAATGTTTAAAATTTGGCACAAGCCCAAAACAGACATGAACAGTAAAAATCATGATTCTATAAAACCATATTAAATAAAGCGGAGGTCATGACCCCCATCCCCTTTCTCCTTTAGCCGATACACATATTGCATATAATAAGTGCACCTAGATCAGTAGGGCATGCTAGTGGGTCAGTTCTTGTGTATCCTAGCTGTATATTGCCTTGTGTGAGCTGTGCTTTCGGTCAGGGCAATGGCTGGACACTATGCTGCACATGTAGCAGATCACTCGGGGGGGGGGGGGTCTCATGCTGTTAGACCAAGGCCAAAGGGCAGGGCTAGAACCCACCTACCGGTACTACCGGTACTACTACAAATGGTCCAATACCACTACCATACCCTACTCTCTATTAATGAAAGGGGGAATGTGGCAGAGCCTTGCAGTTTGCTCCATTCAGAGGCTAATTTCAACTTGGTGTGGTATATTTTTGCACAACGTAAAACCCCACATATAAGTCACGACTTATAACTTATAAGCACATCAGGACTTATTGCGTCCTTTTTCCTAAAGCCAGGAAGTGGCTAATATGATATGGCTTCTGTGTAACCGTATTATAGTGCCAACGTCCAAGCATTCAAACCCCAGTTTCTGCTGATATAGCCAAGCAATAAATCGACACCTTTACTATGGACCTGGGATATGCAGGGATGTTATCTTATAAATCTCCCCCACCTCCGTAACAACAGGAGCACGGGAATAGGGACCCTCATTCATCAATTAAGAATAGATGACATGTCCTACTTTCTAAGTCATAACACCGAGGCCTGCCAATGTCAATGGGAAGTCGTCTTTAATTGATTTTATCATTTTACATAACTCCTCTTTATTTCTCCTAGCACTTTATACACAGATACCCATGCCAGTATGGTACAAAATAAGGCAGGGTATACATGTAATACTGCCCACATGGTTGTCCTCCCCCTCCTGGTGGTGGCTTTCAATGACCCAGGTCCAGGAGGAGTCTAATGGATCCACGCTGTAGAACTGGGACGTGACCAGACTGCCTCACTTCTCACACTTGGGACACAATAATGCACTCACACTGCACTGTGAACTTAACCTTTTTATCTTCAGAATTATCTTTGTTAAATGTTGGCAAATTTATGAGGTCACTGACTGTGTAAACTAGGAAGTGACCCAAAGTGACTCGCATTTGATTGCCGGAAATGGGTGGCGATCCTGGTAAATATAAAGTCAATATAAATATCAGTCAGACCCCACGGCCACAAAGCTTTGTCTTTGTTTTTGTGGTTTGTTTTTGCCCCACATAAAGAAAGCTGTCATTTAAGCCGCACCTGAATATAAAACTGCATCTTACGTGTAGTGCAATTACTTTTTTTGTTCTATAAATCCCAGACTAACCGAGGGCCAACACAATCAGTATAAAAATGATGTTGACTAGACCCCCACTCTGCCCATAGTATGAGCTTGCCCTAACGTCTGTGAGATCTCCCTGTGGGCATCAGAGATCTTCCTCTATGACACTCTGTGACATCTTGGTTCATGTAGCATGTCGTCCTCTGTCAGGGTATCAATGACTGCTAACAGACAAGGATGTCCTGTCAGGAAGCACGCCTTCTCCTCCAAATGTACAAAACTACAAAGTGGGTGTAGGTTTTAATACTTTGTGCGTCAGACACAACTTTAACACGTTTTCTAACTTCTTTTTTTTTAGGTCATATTGTAAAAAGACAGGTGTAAGGGACATCATGAGTGCATTTACAAGGGCCTTCCTATAGTTTCCTATAAGGTTCATGACAGCTCAGATTTTATAATTTTAAGTCGTTGCGAAAATCAGAGGAGAGCAATGTGAATTGCCTGCAACTCCAAAAGAGTTTCCCCCCGACAGCTCCACTTGCAGTTTTATTATGCAGTATCAAAGGGTGCCTCAAATTCAACAGGAATACACATGTATTGTTTATGGATCTAAACCATATCGCAGCAGTATCCAGTCTATGTGTATGGTGCACAATCTGTGTCAAGAATGGCGCTTATTCGAGACCCCGCCCTTATGCTGGCCAATATGGTACGTGAAAACATCTCGCGTATACTAGTACAAGTCAAGCCTGAGACGTGGAATATCTGGTTTTGCTTTATGTAAAGGTGAGTTTTTTTTACACAGGTTTCCAACAATAAGACACACAACTGAAACTACAAAAATCAACCCAACCCAGCATGGTATGGCTCATTATATAGGATTTGTGAAAGTTCTAGTTGCAGGGATGTAACTCAGGGTGTATGAAAAATTATGAACATACATAAAAATTCTGTATTCATTGAAACAAACTACAAAATACTGATCCAAGTATATTATAGGTATTTTGAACTGAATAAGAAATCTGAAACCAGACAAATCTGGAAACTTACATCCTTGTAGTTGGGGATGTGGTTTATCTATATATGTGCGGTTTATATACAGGGTTTTACGGTGAACCATATCAGTTATCATATTGGTATCCTGTGTGATTGTATGCTCACTATACCTGATCCCACCTTCCACCAGAGCCCTTATCTCTCTCTGTGTGGGGCACATAGCGTGAGTAGAGAGCTAAGCTGATAAGGGAGGACCTGTCTACACAGACAGTCTAGTTAGTGAATTGGACGACACAAAATAAAGCTAATCACAGGAACAGTGCTCTACCCATCGCTACATGATGACGGCCAGAGGGAAGGGGGTAGGAGGGTAGTGCCAAATGGAACAGTCAACTAGTCAGGGGCATGTGTGTGTGTTTAACCCTGTAAGGGCAGAATGATGCCTCCAGGTTTGTTGTCATGATGCACCACTTCAGTGCGGGTGCGTGATGCATCAACGTAGTACTGAGTCTTCCCATCAGCACTGCATTGCTGCGCATCATGCCGACCTTAAGTTCAACATAATGAATGAATACAGCCCTGTCGCGTTACTCAATAGCATTGCGTTCATGCATCATAGAGCCCTGCTTGTCATGATGCTCACCAAGGCTGCGTTCATGCATCATAGAGCCCTGCTTGTCACGATGCTCACCAAGGCTGCATTCATGCATCATAGAGCCCTGCTTGTCACGGTGCTCACCAAGGCTGCGTTCATGCATCATAGAGCCCTACTTGTCACGATGCTCGCCAAGGCTGCGTTCATGCATCATAGAGCACTGCTTGTCACGATGCTCGCCAAGGCTGCGTTCATGCATCATAGAGCCCTACTTGTCACGATGCTCGCCAAGGCTGCGTTCATGCATCATAGAGCACTGCTTGTCATGATGCTCGCCAAGGCTGCGTTCATGCATCATAGAGCCCTACTTGTCACGATGCTCGCCAAGGCTGCGTTCATGCATCATAGAGCACTGCTTGTCACGGTGCTCACCAAGGCTGCGTTCATGCATCATAGAGCACTGCTTGTCATGATGCTCGCCAAGGCTGCGTTCATGCACCATAGAGCCCTACTTGTCACGATGCTCGCCAAGGCTGCGTTCATGCATCATAGAGCCCTGCTTGTCACGATGCTCGCCAAGGCTGCGTTCATGCATCATAGAGCCCTGCTTGTCAAGATGCTCGCCAAGGCTGCGTTCATGCATCATTATAATTAACCAACCACAGCCTTTCTAAGCTACCGTATAAGCCTGCGTATAAGCTGTGGCTGATAGACCATATCGGAGGCATACACTGACTTATCCCTGGTAATCTTCATAAACTCAAGGTGCGGCTTATACAAGGAATTTCACTTATATAGACTACAGTCAGCCCTCACTTCCTCGAACCTTTGATTACTCAGATCCCTTATTAATAAAAAAATCTGCAACTACCACAATGTTTTCTTTTATATTTGACTTGAACTACTCAGAAAAGTTGCTTCCTCTCCCTTGCATTTTCCATATCTGAGGAAGCAAGGGTCGACTGTATAGTCAGGAATTCCAGGCCCATTGTGGGGTATAAACTGCAGCATTCTCCTTATGTTAGGATGCAGCTGGGGTGCCGGTTATATAGGTGGTGCGGCTTGTACACGGGTTCAGCTTGTACGCAGGGTTTTACGGTATATGATGACCAATGCACTATGTGGCACTTAAAAAGCTTGGTTGGTGGCTGTGATGGGTTGGTTGGTTGGTTGGAGTTGGGGGGGGGCAGAGCCAGGTGGTGACAGCTGCTAGGTGTGCTGTGTCGGCATGTGTCGGAGACTGGTGCCAAATGGGGATGGGATGGGGATGGAGCTGTAGGTAGGTAGGTATCAAAGTGAGTGGGTAGGTTAGTGAGGATAGTGATGGTAATGGGTTGTCAGCGCTGGACACTGCAGTTTGGAATAGACAAGCATGTACTTAGGGACTAAATAGTTTTTATCAAGGGGATGGGGTTTCAGTTCCTCGTAGAGAGGGGGGAGGGCAGGGGGGTGCAAAATATTTTGACCCCCCCCCCCGGTGATTGGGGAGGGGGCCACTATTGTCCATGAGGAGGGGAAAATCTACTGCAACTTCAGCACAGTGAGAAAAGGAGGGGCTCTCATTCGCAGCCCCCCCCCCCACCTCCCGTCCTTGCTTTGGCCACCCGATAATGCCAACTGATTGTGTAAAGTGATGGTTGATTGTACAAGATGAGATTCATTGGTGAGGACTGTGCCTGATTGGTGTGAGAGAAAAGTCCCTGAACAGACCGGTACATCCAGTCCATTGTATACAGTTCTGATGGGTGGGGTAAGGGATTAGCCGTCCAGTAGTGGCTACATATACTATGGGAGGGGTCGTACACCTTTATTTATGTACTCACACTATAAGTACGGCCCAAGCAGCAACCAGAATAGGGGAGAACCACCGATGTAAGACCACATCTGTTCCTCGTGGGATCTAATTGATTTTTCCCTCTTGTCAATGTCTATACTGTATTATCTTACCATTGTGAGATGCCAAGTGCTATTCTAATACCTCGCATATGAGGTGCGGCTTTTAAATGAGGACTGCCCCTTTCTGCGTCTTATAGACTGTCTGGGGTCAGGACACCCCTTATAGGCGAGAATATAAGTAGATTTGTAGAGTGCAAACAAAAATTGGTCCTATATGTGATGCTTCTGAATGCGCCTTATATGTGGGGTGCACCTTATATGTGGTGAGTTACATAATTACAGGGTCCTAATGGATCACAGCCTCGTCTAACCTCCCGGGGGGGGGGGGCACTGAGTCTTTGATGTGTAGTACCAACTGCGAAACTACAGCCATATTTGGTCATTTCACAGCACCTTAAAATGTAGCATAATTTTTACAGCCCCCCTTTTTCAAGAAGTCTGATAACAGCCCCTCTTTTCACCAGCCTCTTCCATGTAAACTATGGTTCTCAGACAAAAATATTCAGGAATTTCACAGCCCTGAGTGATTAGAAGGAATATTTAAGCTGCTTCCTTCCCATCCAAGTTATAATGGGTATTAACAGCCCCTTAATCTCAAGATGCAATTCAGTTGACAGCCCCCCTTTTTCCCCCTCGCTGACACGTTGACAGCCCCCGCTCCGCGGGGTCAGTACCACAGTTGGTACCCAAACTGAGGCTCAGTGCCCCCCCCCCGGGTCTAACCTACTAATCTAGTCTGTACTAGTGTGCTAGTGACTGAGAGGGATTTATACCTCATGGTATTGGCAGATCAACTGCCGATTACCACACAAGGCAGACCCTAACCTTAGTAGTATAGGCGTCATATGTGCATATTCCATGCATACCGTGTGGCACGTTCAGCAGTAGCGTGCACACGTACACATCTGTGTGAGTGTGTGACTACCAGTGACTGTGACTCCCTGTGTGACTGTAGGGGTATGTGTGACTCAGCGCGTGCTGCCTCCTGCACGGAGCACACAGCACACACCCTGGGGTCACTCACACTGTGACATCACACATCTGAATAAATACATTGGTACTACCGGTACCAGAAATCCTCCTGGATTAGTCTCAGGGGTGGAAGTGACTGAGCACAATAATCTAAGAAATGCTCAAATAAAACCCCTTACACAGGTGCACATACAGCTTTCTCCACATACCTATGTAGGCTTTTTATATATAGGCAGGGTAAATTTCACTTTAACTGGTTGAAAGATGAGTAATGATTATTTAACACCATTTCAATAACAAAAGACATATTCATGGCAAGAAAACTACATTAGAAATCCACCGATAGATGAAAGTGTGGACGTGCCTGTGCATATGTGCACCACACACAGAGAGGACCGATAAGATGAGATTAGCGACCTTTTATGATGGGACAAGTAAGTCTGCCTGGATTGGTTAAAATCAATGATGAAGTGTGCCTGGTATGTCTGGCATCACCTTAGGGTGCGCCTTATACGCTATGATTTATATTCCATGCCTCCCTCTCCATTCCAACTCCTACAGTCTATAGAGCTAGAGGAAGCTGAGGCTCAGAACCACAGATACTGTATGTACGGCATATATATGATATGTTGCCATGACACGGTCACATCCTTCTCAACTAGGACCTGACATACATCTATTGGGCCCATGTTGAACCACCGCATACCAATGTTATATACATGGGTCTTATTTCTTCTCATCATCTGTATGGTATTTCATAGAATTGCTGCTTTAGGTTGATGTGGACATCACTTCAAGTCTTGGGCTGTATGTTTTTTGTCATCATTGCATCTCTTATTACAGACTATAGCCATTTGATAGTTTAAATCCTTTAGACAAAATAAAAATAGCCTTTCAAGACTAACTTCTTGGTCTTAGTTATAAATCTATTACCGTAAACTCCCGCGTAGAAGACGCGCTGCGCGTATAAGACGCACCCCAAACTCAGCACATGCATTTTCGCGTAAAAGACGCACATTTTAAGGCTGAAATCTGTAAGATTAGTACATTTCTATAGCAAAATTACCCCTCGTATAAGACGCCCCCCAAACTTGAAAAAATCCTATAAGACCACCCAGGCATTTGTTTGGCGTAGAGGATGCGTCTTATACGCGGGAGTTTACGGTAATGATCCTTTAGTGATATGTTAATACCATATTTTCAATGATATACCCGGTAATTTAGGATTTCATTGGTCTTCAAGGTATCTAAACTTACCAATTATTTATTTATATTTTTATTAGTTGACTGTAAGGTTTCATATTCAAATATATCACTTTGAAATACCATTTTCTCCAACGTTTATTAACATGTTGGCTTGTCTATTTGGAACAGCAAATTTAGGCTAGACACTCTACTGACTAGACTTGCACACTCTATATTCTGGCCTGAAATACCACAAAAAGTCATGTAGCACTGAGGGACCCATCAGAGATGCCCTATGAATGTAAGCTACATACAATGGGGCCCACCTTTCTCACACACCATCTACAAACATAGGGAAATCTCCTAGACCAGCTTCCTTTCACTGAGGATGCTTTACTTAAGCCAAAAAGATAAATCCTCTATTGGCACGGCACACAGACATGCTACCCCACTGCACACCTGTCATGTCAAGTTGTACTTTGTAACTCATCCCCTGACTGACAGCACAGACCCACTGACACACTTGTTTAATCTACGTTGTAGAAAAAGGTAAAACCTTTGAGGATGACATAGGGCATTAATGAATCATACCCATTATTCAGGTTCAGGAATGCAGCCCTGGTGAGCACTACTCGCCAGGGCTGCATTCATTCATCATGTCGCCAGCACTGCATTGGCACGTAATGACGGCCACCAAGCGTGAACCTGGAGGCATTATGTGACCCTTAAAGGTTTAGAGGTTATGGGTAAAGCAGTGGGATGAGTCAAAGGATGGTTTGTCACATAACACAGGTATTGGTATAAGAAACGTGGAAATAGTGGGTGTCAATGCTCACATAGGACACATGTGGTCGCATCTGTTTCAACTGGGTAAATAGAGTGAACATGTCTGTAAAGAACATATAGAGCTTGTGCCTTTCAATTCTGTGTTTGTATTCAACATCACAACTACCGTAGAGCGTCGCGTATAAGCCGCAGCTCATATAAACATGAATCTGAGAGGTTCTGCGGTTATATCGAACCTTCCAAAAGAGGGGGTGCACCTTAGAGGTTGGGTAATAAGATTTCGGGGGGGGGGGGGCACTGAGCCCCTGTTTGGGTACCAACTGTGGTACTGACCCCGCGGAGCGGTGGCTGTTGAGACGTCAGCAAAGGGGGAAAAGGGGGGCTGTCAACTGAATTACATCTTGAGATTAGGGGGCTGTTAATACCTATTATAACTTGTATGGTAAAGAGCAGTTTGTATATTCCTTAATTCTTATCACTCAATGGCTGTGAAATTCCTTAGTACTTTTGTCAGAAACCATAGTTTACATGGAAGAGGGGCTGTTATCAGACTTCTTGAAAAAAGGGGGCTGTAAAAATTGAGCTACATTTTGAGGGGCTGTAAAATGGCCAAATATGGGGGGCTGTAATTTTTGCAGTTGGGACCCACTATCAAAGAGTCATGCCTCCCCCGGGGTAAGATTACTTACATTAGTATTGAACTAGTCAAAACCAACTCCTAGATGCGCCTTATAGGCCCTGTGGCAACTCAGGGTATTATTATGTATAGGCGAAATTAGACACATTTTTATATACAAGGTTTTACAGTAAAAGACCTTTGAATGGACCAGAATGCCAGTCTGGATACTGCAATGATATCTAGACACCAAAGAGTTGGTCCATTAGGTACCCAAAACATTTACACCAGTAGTATGGGGCCTTATCAGTACACAGGCCTTCCTCCAATTGGCAATTTACATGATGGGGTAACCACCCTGTGTGTGTGCCACGCCCCAGTCTGAGTAAAGCTTGGTTACCTATGACATAACAAACCACTGATTGGCTCTACAAACTACCTACAACCACATTACTAACTGGAGTAGAGTAGTCGAAGGGGCCAATATTGGATTGTAGAAGATTGAATCGTGGGATACCCGCATAGAATCATGGCCTGTCTGGTGTCAGCTTATGATATATATCTCACGTATAAAGCGTGGCTTTTATGCACCTTATAGAATATTACTGATGCACCTTATGAGAGAGGATAACATATTAGACTAAATTGCTCAAATTAAGACCTAGCTGTCCCTTATAGCGTCTCCTTCAACTAAGTGTGCACTTTATACACAAGGTATTATGACACTGTCACACATTATAACGAAATCCCTATAATTATAGTTATTACCATAAAACCTCACATTTAAGGCGTGCCTTATGCGCATGGATACCCCTGCTCCACCTTTTAGAAGCAGCAAAAGTATGTGGTGCGCCTTACACGTGGGTCAATACTATAGAAGACTACTACCATAAGTAAAGTGACCATTTCCTATGAAGCGTATTGTACCATCTGCCCAGGAATTTTATTCTATATTTTTCATTATAACTGATTAAAAAAGTTCAGTGGATACTTCATACTACCTTATATTTATAAAGTGAAGCTTGGAACAGTGATTTGGATGCTTTAATATCTCCACTTTGGCTGACATTAGATCCAACACTGGGCAAAATTCAAAGACGCCCCCCCCTCATAAATGTTAATTCATTTTCTCGGTGGCTTTGCACAGATCTCAGGAATAGTCCTGGAGAGCATCAAAACCAATAATTTCAGCTGAGATTTCACACCCCTGCCAATTGATAGTTCCTGAACTCACAATGCGTCTTATATGCACGGAGCACCGCATACGCAGGGAATTACGGTAGTTACCAGTTATAGACATTGTTCTACACAAACTGGTTATGACTGCACATATAGCAGTGGTTGACACTCCTTCACACTGTATAAGGTGTGTTTATATAACATAGAGATAAACAACAGGCCTGCCACATCCACATCACAGCACGAGGAGGATCCTGGAATCTGGCACCCACTGCTCACATTTACCCCCCTCCTCCCCCATCCTACACACAGACACTGCTCAGATCTACTGTAAACTCTTGTGTATAAGCCGCCACCCTAGACTAAGTCCTGAAGTCAGGATGCAGCTTATACCGTAGTGAACCATTAATTTCAGTACGCCCAGCCGTTATTTGAGACCGGCACTTATTTTAATACTGTTTTTAGTAGCCCTGTTCCCCCGACACTTATTTGAGACCGGTGCTAACTTGAGACCCTAATGCTACTACCGTAATCTCCCGCGTATAAGGCGCAGCCCGCGTATAAGGCGCACCCAGAGTTTTGGAAAATTCTCAAAAAAATGAAAAATTCATAACTTTGGTTCTACTGAATGAATTTTCAAAATTCAAAAACCTATGGGTAGCTTGGGCCACCTTGGGCCCGCCTGGGCCCAATTTTGTCCCATTATGACCAAGGGGGCATGTAAGATATCAAAAGAAAGGTCTTGGTGTCCCCCTTGTGGATCCAATGAGAACTAAATCCCCCCGTATAAGACGCGCCTTATACGCGGGAGATTACGGTACAGTTTCTTTCTTCAAAGTAAGGACCAGGGAACCTTCTCAGCCCGGGGCTTTTAGGAAAGCCAGTACATCAGAGTGTCGCTTATACGTGGGTGCGGTTTATAAGCAGGGTTTTACGGTAGCGCCCCCCCCCCCACACACACACACACTCACAGTGCCAACATGTCCGGGGTCAGATATAGGAGGATCACACCCATGATCATGGACCGAGGACAGTGGAGCGGAACAAAGACTAAGTCATGCGGTTTTATGGATGTGGCAAATACAAATAGTGATGTGTTTCTGGTTAATATTGTGCTTAAAAAGAAAATTGAACTGACCTCTATAATTTCATTTATATAGACACAAAACACAATTGTTGCGTTCAGGCATAAACCTGTATGCATGAGGTAATGGGGTCTAAGAAAGCAAAGGCAGGAAGGCCTTTCTTATTGTAAATTTCTTTGTATTCTACAACTTATAATAAAACTTATCGATCTTATTTTTCCTCCTATCCCAAAATGAAAAGGCCCATAAAAAGGTAGAGCCAACAAAGTAGGGCGAGTACCATTACCCGAACAAAACAATTTTTAGGGCATGGAGATAAGAGATTGGATTAAAAGGTTCGAAACATGAAAAGAAAAAAAAAGTTTGGAAACCAGCCTAAGCTCAGTTTCAAACATGAGTGCAGGGTGGGGGGGGGGGTGTCTAGTGAGAGAGACAGAGCAGTGCTATGTGAGGTGACCTGGATAATACTGTCGTCTCTTCCTGTGCTGCCTCCTCCTCTGGCAAACCCACTAAGGAGTGCATCATGCTCATTGGTCGGCATGATGCACCAATGAAGTGCTGGCGAAGCTGCACTTCATTGGTGCATCATGCAGCTGACCTTTCGGAAGCGTATCATCCCCGTAGGGTCGGCATGATGTGTGAATGCGGCCCTGGTGAGTTACCCGTCGGGGCAGCGTTCACGCATCATGCCGACCAATATGAATGATTCATTAAAGCGCTATTGGTCTTTAAAGGGTTTAACTCTGAGTCATGATAATGTTAATGGGTCACCGCCTATATACAATGTACTCTACTCAGCACTAAGTATTCACCAACTGATAACGTTGTTGACCGAAGACGGCCTCCTGAGTACCCGATCCTACCCATTGTCTTTCTACTATTAAATGTGGTTCCTGTTGTTGCACTGATATATATGAATTGGTCTACTTTTTCTCTTTTCTGATTTTTTTTTTTCCTTTTTCATTTATTTTTCTATTCCTATCGTGGCTGTCCTATTCAGAAAAGAACCTTCCTTCTTTTGACTCTGGCACAGTGGGTCAAAAATGACAAAAATGTTGAACCCTATAAGCCATGACTTAGTCTTCGAAACTGTGAGGGACAAGAGATTCATCGTTTGTTTTTACTGTGGTATTCCTCCTAATGTCAGCCAAAGTTAGGAGTGTGCCTTTCATGCACAGATTTAAACCTTTAGTAGAGTCAAAATATGACCTACCGTAATCTCTCGCGTATAAGGCGCGTCTTATACGCGAAGTTTTAGTTCTCCCTGCATCCACAAGGGGGACATCAATCCCTTTCATTTGATATGTTACACTCTAGGTGCGTCTTATACGCGAGGTACGCCTTATACAGGGGAGATTACGGTAGGATGCTCAATATAGTGTTCCTGAACTTATATTGTAGGCGTGGTGCGCCTTAACCGCGAGGTATTGCGGTATATGAACTGTTTACCCGGGTATAATGATTAAGGCACTCATCCCTACACATTGACACACACTGAGCAGTCATTATCACTGCTCTTTAAAATAATGTTTATCAGCAAAATCGTGATTCCTTCAGATTATAACATGAACCTTGTTGATAACAGGGACAAAGACCAAAACGCACAATGAGTGCCTTAATGCACGGTGCTCTTGAGGATAAAGTGATTTGAACCTAAAAGTTCCCTTTTTGTGACTACATACAAACAAAGACAATGGGAACACAAGCCAATGGAGAGCCTTACAATTTCCGCTGGTATATAAAAAAAATGGTAATACTCTGTGCAATAAGATTAACAATCAGGGAAATACTGAAATCGTAAATTCTTGGCCCTTAAATAGAGTTCCAATACCAGGTAATAACAAATCTTTGAAACTTGGAAGAGGGAACAAATCTATAAAGTCCAGGAAAAGCTGACAACTTTCATCCCTGGATATTACATTTGGCTGCATACTGCATGCATCATTAGGTTTAGCCACAACCATTAATCAGTCGATGTGGCATAAAAAAGGTAGCAGCAGCGGCAGCTTTGTAGAAGGCCATAAGAAAGCATGCCAGCTGAGCATACCGAGTATTTCTGTCCTTGTCTGATAAAAACGACATTCAGCCCTGGGAGGGGAATCCGCTTACTATGGAGGGCTGCCGTGCACCCCGTGCCTCAGACTCTTTAAGGATCGCAGATGGGTTATGCCCACATGCCAGCGCTTTATTCCTAAATTTTGCCAAGCCTATGGATTTGATAGGCCTCCAGTCCGGTAGGCCTGACATGATGCACCGATACAGGCCTGGCGAGTAGCGCTACATTACGACCACAAGGATACATGAACGCACAGGTGGCATGTCGCCCTTAAGGTTTTAGCGGCAAGTGTTTCCATTTACAGTTTGGTCAATATTCATTGAGGAACTTTGCATCACCAAAGGCTGCATTTACCGTGGTTATTATTTCTGTAAGGAATAGCCACGGTAAAACTTTGCATATAAGCCGCATCTTATACACCAGTATAAGCCAGTGTGTGCTTCATAAAACCTTTCCAAGAGGGAGTGTGCTAAACTAGTCCAAATTCAAACCCCACATATCTGTGCTTTATGGAATTCTATTTAAGGCAGTGTGCGGCTTATACAAAGGTTTGCCTTCTACATAAGGTATACATTACTGTGTGGTATTTTGTATCTAAGTCAGGAATGGGCAAAAATCAGGAAGTCATACATTACTTGATATAAAAGCCTTCATCCCCCCCCCCAAAAAAAAGCCCTCCTTACCACGTTATAGGAAAATAAATGTCATTAAAAAATCCAGATATTCAGGAAATCCTGGTAAAACCTGAAGACTTACATCCCAGTGACCAATGTGTGAAAACTCCACCTGAATATAGAATCCCAGTTGCCAGATGAGACTGGCACTTGGTTGTCGTGTCGGAATGCATTCTTGGCACCGGACTCTCTACCAACTCTAGTAGCAGCAAAGGTCAAAAGAAGGCTACTGACACCTGCAAATTCTACTTGCCTCTAATTTTAACCGCACGCTGGGTTTTATTTGACATTTAGGACATCTTCCTTCCTTTTCCCAATCAAGGCACTTCTAAAGGGAATTTTTAGTGTGTTGGATTTTTCTCCATATTTATAAAAGCAGTTTCTTATTTTGGTTTTGCCCACCCAGTCTTCAAGCTCTGTAGTGCTAAGGAATGTTACTAAACACACTTATCAGAGGAGAGCGTAGAACATGTCTTGGCATCCAAACCTGTGGATCTTGGCTGTGGCGTGAGTTTCTAATGTTGTTATAGGTCGGACACCTGACCACGTACCGTCGCGAGCATCTCTCTCTCTGACTAACTCCGATACATAACATGTACATAAACATAGGTGTAACCAGAACTACCGTAAACTCCCGCGTATAAGACGCGTCCTCTACGCCAAACAAAATGCTGGGGAGTCTTATAGGATTTTTTCAAGTTGGGTGTGCGTCTTATACGAGGGGTAATTTTACTATAGAAATGTACTAATCTTACAAATTTCAGCCTTAGAATGTGCGTCTTATACGCGCAGCGCGTCTTCTATGCGGGAGATTACGGTACATACTCACAAATATACACCACCAAAAACAACTATTGCTAAAGAAAACTTATTTTTCCAACACAGGCTAATGTGGCACTCCACTCTGAGTATGGCCTACGTGGTGGGATCTTACATAGGCCATTATCCTTCTGACACGTAAATACATTCATTTACATGATCCATCTATAAGCAGTGCCTTCTGATATAAAGTACCTGAAAGAAAAGTCATTCAATAGTCAAGATCATGGTCATCCTGGCTGGTGGCATCTGACAAAGTTACACCAGCTATTACTATTCTATATGGGCAAAAGTCGATGCGCTAATGTAATTTTGGTATCACAGAAAAACAAAACAAAAAAGAAACAACAACAACAAAAAAACAACCCCCCTGGTTATCCCCAACATCTAGATCCATCCCCGACACCCAGTACCCAAACCACTCACCTTCCTCCACGGTTGAATCCAGCTGGGTGACCTTGACCTTGAGTCGGTCTATCCGCTCCTGCAGGCTATTGGCCCTGTCGAAGAAGGAGCTAGCGTCCATGAAGAGTTCCGAGAACATGTTCTCGGCATGGCGGCTCAGTGAGGAGAGCTGGCGGATCACATTGGCCAGTGTGTTGTTGGTGACGCACTCAAGCTCATTGCGTACTCCGGCCGCGAGAGCCGATCGACTGAGCTCGATCGGCTCGATGGCCCGCTTGATTAATGGCATGGTGACCTACCCTGAATGGACAAAAAGTACATATTTGTTAAGAGTCTAGATACTGATGGTATAGTAAATGGTATACAACACGCAGTGATACTTATTGCGGGTTCTCATAAAATTTTGGAATTATAACTTAAAGCTCTGCTTATAAGCTGGGAGTTTGACAATTAGTAGTTATTGTCCTGAATTCAAGGTGCTTCTTATACAAGGGTTTTGCATGTATAAATGAGTACTTAGTCTCAATTTTGAGACCTAGATGTGGCTTACATTTTCCTTCTTAATTCAAGGTGTGGCTAAGTTATAGATCTGTATGGCTTACAAATGGGGTCTTACAATTAAACATTTAAGATTTGATTAGTCTTATTATTTTTTTTCTATGTTATACACCTTTTATTGTGGCCCTTGATTATTGGTACTGACTTTGTCATAATTGGAATACTGGTGCAGTATGCATAAGGGAAATACACATGTCGATGATAAGGTTATTTTCATGAATTCATATAAACTTTTAAGTTTTCTCTTCACACAAAGGTATTCTAAGGTTGAGCTTAAGATAAGCTGTATGAGAATAGCCTACATATATAGCTTTGGTGGTCGGTATTTAATCTTCCAATGCCCTCGGGACCAATCTCATCACCAGCTGATCCACTTAGCCCTTTAAGGGCCACAGCCCGGGGGGGGGCACTGAGCCTTGGTTTGGGTACCAACTGTGGTGCCGACCCCACAGAGCATGGCTGTCAATGCGTTGATAAGGGGAAATAAGGGGGGCTGTCGATTAAAGGATCAGGGCCTTTTGTAGCTGCTTTGACTTGTATGGAATCAAAATAGCCTAAATATTGCATAAAATCATATCAGAGCTGTGAAACAACCCTATTTCAAATGGAGGAGGGTCCCAAAAAGGGGGGGCTGTTATCTTAATTACCTGAAAAAGGGGGACTGTAAATTTTCAGCTGTTTTTAAGGGGCTGTCAAATGGCCAAAAATGGGGGGCTGTAGTTTCGCAGTTGGTAACACCTATCAAAGAGTGACTGCCCCCCCCTGGGGGGCCACAGGCTGATTTTTTGGTTCATTGACTTTTGGTTCACAGTCCTAGATCATTATGACTCGCCAGCACTGAATTGGAGCATCATCACGACCCCTAGAAAGTGCACATATACATTTTTCCTGAGTAATTAACCAAAAACATGAATGGAACACTGTTGAGTACTCTCTTGGACTGCTATGCATTCATACAACATGACGACTGGTGGGCATTTAATGCCTCATGCGGCACCTAAAGGGTTAAAACAATGTTGGGATTAGAGACGAAGAGGTTCCCAGCTACCCAAGGCCGTATACTGAAAGGCTAAATCACATAAAAAAATCTCTACATGAGGAATCTAACCTCTCAAGTGCCCCCTTAAGGGTAAGATGGTAGAAGCACTCAAAAAGAAATTACCACCAGAACATAACGAGGCATAAAACACCGTAAAGTCCTGTGTATGGGTCGCAACCAGATATAGAGATCTACTGTGGTGTGGCGTATAGCCTTACTCATAAAGCCTGGGTGTGCCCTATACTGGGGGATTTACGGTATATGAGTAAAGATCCTTTAGGATAGGGAGGGGTGGGGGTGTATAGTATACAGAAGGGTAGGCGCCTGTTACTAATCGTCCAACTGGTGGCAATAAGAGCTGCAGAGGGTGACCTGGCCCACAGCTGGCTCTTTTTCCACCTGACCTGGGAGAGCTCCTCATGCCACGTTAACCCCCCTCCCTCAACCTCTACCAGCCCTCCATCATCCCCAATTATACTATAGGTTTCTCTGTGTGCTGAGAAAGGCCAACGCTCCGAGGGTATGCTTATCTAGGGCATAAGATTCTTACTACCGTAAAACCTAACTTAGAAGGCAAAGCTTCATAGAGACTTTTCAGAATTTGGGGCGCTGATTTTTTTTTTAGACTGTGACTGTGACGTAACATGTTTATCTAAGAGGAGCATCCAGAATTGGTCTCTGTTTATGCTTTGTTTATGCTTAAATGTTTGGTTTTACGCTACCTCTACTAGATTAGACTCTACTTTTCTACCCCTCATTGTTAATGTTCCCTGAGCACTGGAACGAGCTAATGCATGGACTAAGCGTGTATTACAGCATAAATAGATGTACATGACCCCTACCGGTACTATAGAAAGGCATCGTCCTCAGAATAGACCAACCAGAATATATTAGCCATAGCTAGGGGCACTGTGCATATGGTATGGAAGAATCAGATGCCAAGCATGGTCTCCACCCCCTCTCCCTGAAATCATAATCTCTATGGCTAAAGCATACATGTGCTTGTACCCAGGGGATCTGACATACTTTACTAGTAGTACTTCACCTATATGATATGCCTTATAGGCCCTATTGAGGTTTCCCATAGTACACTCTGTTCGGGGAGGATTCCTGCTACCGCAATCTCCCGCGTAGAAGACGCGTTGCGCGTATAGGACGCACCCCCTTCTTGTGAGAAGCATTTTCGCGTATAAGACGCACCTCTTAGGTACCAATTTTGTAAATTCAGTACATTCCTATAGTAAAATTACCCCTCGTATAAGACGCACCCCCAATTTCAGTACATCCTATAAGACCCCTCAGCATTTTGTTTGGCGTAGAGGATGCGTCTTATACGCGGGAGATTACGGTAATTACCATAAGTAGGTCAGTCATTTGACCTGGTCTGGCCAATGGCCCCAGACCGGAATTCTGCCAGCGTGTGGGCGATAATACAGCATTGCGTAACCTCAATCACCCGTATACGCGAATCTGATGCCCCTGCATTTATACCCAAAATTCAGGCTGCATAATATCAAAGAGAATTTCATATATTGTTTTTTTTATTAGTATAGATATTATCTTGGTTCAGGCTCATTTCTTGACAGGAAAATTCTCTTGGATCCAGAGAATGACAATTTATCTATTCCGGATATGGATTATACCTGACTCAGTCCTGTATGGAGATTGACAGGTATTATATTCAGATGTACATGATATGCATACATCTTCATCTAGTGGGTAACTGTTGTACACATCCTACATGGGCATCCAGGGTAGGGTACACAATAAAAGCACAACCGGTCATGCACTCACATATTGTAATTCCCTACGTGTATTGTAATGCCCTATGTATATCTGAGGTGTGTTGGTCCCAACCTCTGACAATTTTAGGGGCCTTGAACACTTCACAGGTGGAAGGATTTCTCAACATAGCCTATGAAACTGCACTCAAATCTAAATTTGAGGGGCCTCTGATCCTCTGAAAACAGATGAACCTCTGAGGGTCTGACACTTCTGACTATATGGTGCGACTTTCAATGTAAGAAAGAGGCACATAATGTGTAATTTCTTTAGAATTGAAGGAAAAATATTAGGATCAGTCTTGTTTTGCTATATGGGTAGGGTCGGGTTACCTGAAAGAAAAACTTTTTGGGGGGATTGTGTACAAAAATGGACCCCTTATTTGGGATAGTGAAAACTTTGGTATTAGGGAGTCAGACCCCCTTCCCAGCCTCGGCCTACATCTATATTCCAGTGGATAGCCTGGAAAAATACATCCATTCCACAACCAGTAGATGCGTATTCGAGTTGACCATAAAACACTTCATATAATCTGTGTGAATCAATGCGGCTTATAGCTCATTCCAAAGTCACTTGTGTGGCTTATGTGCCTATGGCTATGCGGTTAATACATGGGACTATAAGGTACTTTTTAATTACTCCTTTGACCTAGATACCAACAAAGAATATCTACAAAGGAGGATGTGTATTGGACCCTATGGCATGCAATGCAATAGACTATGTCAGTATTTGGACTGTCCAGTCTGCAATATATTGTACAGGGATGTAAGTCAGGAATAGGCAAAAATCAGCAAGCCATACATTTACTTGGCATAAAAGCCCTCTATTTTTCACAAATAGCCCCACTTACCACTCATGTAAGGAAAATAAATGTCATTCAAAAATTTCAGAAATCAGGAAATCCTGAAGACTTACATCCCTGATTGTATAGCATAGGGATCAACCTATTTGGATGTCGCCTTTTAGTCTTATTTTAAGTTCCCCTTCTTCATTCAGTGTTGCCGAAATGACGCCGGCATGCCTGCTTTTGCCGGCATAGAATCTAAATAGCAGATGTAGGGCCTTAGGACACAGGCTAGGATGGCCTGCCTTCATCTCAGCTTTCTAATGGTGAGCGAATTTTTCTAATTGGTGCATTAGAAGCAAAGTTGTGTATAAATACGATAACGATGAATCTAGGCTCACGCTAGCCATTCGCCAGATCGCCAGTGGCGAATCTAATCACAATCTGGCTAACACTTTTCTCAATTGATTAGACAGACTGGCTAATCCTCCTTCCAGAAGTCCCAACTGGGAATATGATATATGGAGTGTAGCATACCGTTGGAGAGCTCATAACATGACAAAAAATAAGCACACTGTCTCTATTCATATGCAATGAATCTGAAATTTTCAGACTTAAAAAAAAAAAAGAAGAAATTATGAAATCCCAACATCTTCCATATTGTTTGTTGTATCGTTTTAGGCATTCAACTTTACAAATCTAGCATATTACAATTACTCTCTGCCTCTGGAGATTGAGCTTCTCCTTTTTATGTTCCTATGAGTAGCTGGTCCTGTCACTTTTCAGAAACAAGGAAAAGAATTGGAATAGTGGAGGGAAATGCCAACACCTTTGTCAACCCCTTTAACCAAACTACTGCATAGGTCTATAGTCCACTGATTAAGACCTTATTTTCAACAGATATAAGAAAGGGAATTAAAACTGTCCTTTTATATTTAAAGCCAACTCCTACTCCACCTTAAATCTTAGCTAGAAGATGAAAGTGTACATGTCCTTTGATCACATGGAAATTAAGTGTCTTTTGTTGCATTGTCCATTGGTTCCTTTGGCTAATTGATTTCGTATCTGGCTAATCAGAATTGATACAAATTCTCCAGACTGGCTACCTGAAAATATTTACTAGCGCTAGCCTAGTGAATTCTATACCTGCTGCCTTAAAATGTCAAGCAATTTGGCCTGCATGAAGGGAAATGGCCTGCATAAGATACAAAGATGCAGGCCACTTTGGCCTACATCGAGAAAGTTTTCAGCAACACTGTTTATTTGACACTATGATAGCAGTACTAGTCTAGCCAAAAAAAAAATCCATAAACTAAAGCCTAAAGAATATAGCAGTCTTTGCTAGCATGTGCTATTGCCAGTATTGGCTAATGAATTACTGTTACGTGTAAGGCCAAGCATGGCCCATGCTAATGCAAGAATAGATATACCAAATATTGAAATAAAGGCCATGGGAACTCAGGTTACAGTTAACTGTCCGAGCCATTTTGAAAATTGATGAGGCATTTTTTCATTATTCATTGTATAGGTAGCACTGCCTGGAAATCTCCCGGTTGTATATGCCACAATGTTATTGACATTCCTGGCACTGTAAGCTTTAATTTGATACCAAGTATGCCCTCCTTTGCTCATTCCTACCATGTCCAAATAGATTTTTGAGAAATTCTACAATTTTTAGATAATGAATAAGGAAATTTTCTCATGCGGCCCTTTAAATGCATGCGGGCGGTGGACGGTAAACTGTAACATGAGTTCTATTGGCCTAATCACTGACACTGTCATCAGTCTGACATGATCAGTCCTAATACTACTAGTTAGTCTAGTATTACCGGTACTAGTAATAAATCAGTAGACAGTAGTGACAGTACACGTTTCCGAAACTCATGCAACTGACTGTGGCCAGTGCCAGTGGCCCTCAGTCTGAGCCTGAGGCTCAGTGGGCAAGACCTCCTGGCTCCATGATTCAGCGACCCAGCGAAATATGATACAAGGCCAACAGCATATATACCAAACAAATAACCACATGTCGATCTATAAATCCATACCGGTACAATGATTCCCTGGCTGTGTGATCTGTGGGTGGGCAGAGACCTGGCTTGATTACATTTACAACTTCAGTCACCCAGAACAAGAGCCCGGCCCACGAATCAGGTTCGAATTTACACCCATGTTTAGTATCATTTCTAAGCTGTAATCAGCAATATGAAATGCATAAAATACAGCAAGGGGGCCATCCCCGTTTGTTGATGATATTGGTCATTATTAATTGCTTGATTTTGTGCAGCAATGAGCGATTCTAAATGGGACAACTTTGACATTTGGCATGATTTGTTGTTGTCCTGGTGCAGCGGCTTCGGTACAACTTGAGAGACGTCGGCAATATTTTAAGATCTAGATCTCACGCATTTCCACTTGCCTGCTTCAAATGATGTGTCTTCAGGAGATAAAACAACACTGTATGTGTTTAGCTTACCTTCACTCACGCATAATAGTCCGTTCACGTCATTATTTGCACGAAATTTGATTAATTTTTACAGGTTCCTAGCAGATCACGGAAGGAGAATACGATCACACAAAATGGCGGAGCATCTCGTGGGTTCACGTTGTGCTTCGAGATTATGGCGTCGGTGGGCAGAATGAAATAGTCAAATATGATTGGATATATTAGATGCACATTTTAGTTTATAAGGGGGCTTAGTATATAGCTAAAAAGAAGACAAACAACTAAAATAACTTCAAAAAAAATTGAATTAACCAAGACAATGCTCAATCTGATAGTTTCTTTCATTTTATTAAAATTTATTGCCCCGCACTGACTAAGCAATCATGGCGGCAATGGAAGCACTTGCTGCGTATGGCAGTGAAGATAGTGGTTCTGATGGCGACACTACCGAGGTTAGAGAATCGGCAATGCTGCATTTAAAACCAATAGACCCAGAAGGATCAAAGTCCAGCATATCCAAAACGATTTGTATCGCAGCAGCTCCGGCAACAATCACAAAGGTAAAGCACTCACGAGCGATAATAGGGGATTTTACATTGAAGTCATTTGTAAACCGAAAATACATGCGTATTTATCAACTTGTTTTGTTCAGGCGAAAAAAAAAGTGTTGTGCTCAGGTAACACTACTTGCTCTACCTTTTTTATGGGGGGTAAATCAGATTTTTTAGCACTAGATTTCGGTATGTGAATGAAAGGGCTGCTGTGAACACGGACCTGGTTGTAAACAACTGTGACAACTTTTGGAGGCCTGTGGCTAGGCACAGTCATACGGAGTGTTGGGGTATCCCAGAATGCACCGCGCGTGGCAGAATTCCGGTTTGCGCGCCGACAACACAATGGCCCAGCCAGTGCTGGGGTTCAGACTCATGGTTCAGACTTTGTGGGAAGAAAAAAAAAATTTCTGTCCAAATATGTTCTCTATGTGTCCTCCTGTCTATATTTGTACCAGTAATGGTTTGATTTGGTCCAAATTAGCAACACAGCCTTCTGAAATGCAAACTAAATCCACAACACAAAACCACTGACAGTGACACTGTCACAGATTTTCAGCTCCAATCCACCTCCCTGTAAGGGAGTGGTCATTATTTATCAACAGGGGGAGTGGTGGGTTTTCGCACGGACGCGCAAAATTTTTTTTACGTCCCCCCCCCCTTGATGGCAGTCAAAAATTTTTGCGCCCCCCGCGCCGGAGGTGCGGAGAATTTTTCGCGCCCCTCTTTGATCTACAGTAGCACGCAGGCTTTTTTGCTAAAAAGGGTGAATTTTTTTAGCCCCCCCCTCAAGAGGGGTCATAATTTTTTTAAGCCCCCCTCAGGAGGGGTCTGAAAATTTTACGCCCCCGTCAACCCCCCCCCCCCATTGATAAATAATGAACACTCCCTAACAATCAATTCTTTCTAAATAAGGGAGTGGTCATTATTTATCAACAGGGGGCGGGTACTGGGTTTCCGCGCGCCCCCCCCCGTTATTAAAAAATGACCACTCCCTTAGGGAGTGGTCATTATTTATCAACAGGGGGGTGGTGGGTTTGCGGGGGGGCGTAAAATTTTCAGACCACTCCCTTAGGCTTAGGGACTGGTCATTATTTATCAACAGGGGGGTGGGGTGGTGGGTTTTCGCGCGGATGCGCGAAAATCTTTTATGCCCCCCCTCGACGGCAGTCAAAAATTTTTGTGCCCCCCCCCTCCCACCTAAATACCAGTAGGCCTATATCCACCGAACACTCCACGCCTAACCCGAACATCCACCAAACACTCTCCGCCTAACTCAAACATCCGCCCAACACTCCCCGCCTAACCCAAACATCCACCCAACACTCCCCGCCTAACCCAAACATCCAGGCGGGGAGTGTTGGGTGGATGTTTGGGTTAGGCGGGGAGTGTTGGGCGGATGTTTGAGTTAGGCGGAGAGTGTTGGGTGGATATAGGCCTACTGGTATTTAGGTGGGAGGGGGGGCACAAAAATTTTTGACTGCCGTCGAGGGGGGGCATAAAAAATTTTCGTGCATCCCTAAGGGAGTGTTCATTTTTTAATAACAGGGGGGCCGCGCGGAAACCCACCACCCGCCCCCTGTTGATAAATACAGTAAAATTCCCTTATTACGAATTGCTTGGGACAAGCAAAAAAGTTCGTTATAAACGAATTTCGTAGTATCCAAACACAGGGCCAATAGTGTCAAAATACCCCCCCCCCCTCAAACCCATGCCTTCTTCTTAACTGCGTCCCTCAGTTCTTCACCCTCCCCCCTTCCATCCAACGGCCACACTGAGGTGACCAGGGGGCGGGTATGATATCCTGTCATAGACCCAGGCGTCCCCTAGTTCTTCAACCCCTCCCCCCCCCCCATTCCACCCACATTGAGGGGACCAGGGGGCAGGTATGATGTCCTGTCATAGACCCAGGCGTCCCCTCTGTCGTCCCTTATAAGTTTATTTCAAAGTTTCATTATTTTTCCCCTAAAGGAATCCATTTTATAGGAGGAAAAAATTCGTTGTAACCGAATTCACATCATGCGAAATTCGTTATATTGGGATTCTTTTACTATACAAATGTATGGAAATGAATTGGGAAAACAGAATTTGTTTGTTATAAACGAAAATTCGTTATAACAGGATTCGTTATAAGGGAATTTTACTGTAATGACCACTCCCTTATTTAGAAAGAATTGATTGTTAGGGAGTGGTCATTATTTATCAACGGGGGGGGGTTGAGGGGGGCGTAAAATTTTCAGACCCCTCCCGAGGGGGGGCTTAAAAAAATTATGACCCCTCTTGAGGGGGGGGGCTAAAAAAATTCACCCTTTTTAGCAAAAAAAAGCCTGCACGCTACTGTAGATCAAAGAGGGGCGCGAAAAACTCTCTCACCTCCGGCGCGGGGGGCGCAAAAATTTTTCACTGCCATCAAGGGGGGGGGCGTAAAAAAATTTTGCGCGTCCGTGCGTAAACCCACCACTCCCCCTGTTGATAAATAATGACCACTCCCTTACAGTGAGGTGGATTGGAGCTGAAAATCTGTGACAGTGTCACTGTCAGTGGTTTTGTGTTGTGGATTTAGTTTGCATTTCGGAAGGCTGTGCAGTGTTGGGTGAATGTTCGGGTTAGGCGGGCAGTGTTGGGTGGATGTTCGGGTTAGGCGGGCAGTGTTGGTTGGATGTTCGGGTTAGGCGGAGAGTGTTGGGTGGATGTTCCTGTTAGGCGGGGAGTGTTGGGTGGATGTTCGGGGTTAATAATTCTGGGCACAAAAGGAACGATGATCAGTTTGAGCCGACAGTTCCTTCACGAACGGGTCCGGGCCGTTCCGCACGAGGCCGATAGGCTTGGACCCGCGAGTGAAGAAACAGGAGGCTTAAGCTAATCAGAGTTCATCTTTACATTTAAGTCAAGGTGTCTGGGTTGATAATTAATCGATATTTCATCAAAAAAAATTGAAATTAAACCCTTATTTACCCGTCTTCATCGCGAATCCTGACCGCCGCCATCTTGGATGTTTACATTTCAAAAAGGCTGCGCATGCGCGGTGGACCTATGACGTCACCGTGCGGAATTCCTGCGGGTTATTTAACACAGGGGTGCAATATGGGGGTTTAGTGCATTGTCAATGGAGCATCGATATTCACCTTGACACAATGTTTAATATTGTGCTGTAATGAAATATTTTTGTGTCCTGCGCACTGGATACAGAGATTTGTTGAGCCCTGAGAATGCAATCTTTGCACTCCATAATAATCTCCATAACCTACAACACATTTATATCATCAATGACATTGATTTCAAGTACACTATAGCCCAAACACAGGTTATCGAGATGGCAACAATAATCGATATATTTGAAATATCAAGACCAAAATGCTGATATTCATCATCAATATATATTGGATGTCAATGACACTCCTACCTGACAGCATCGCAGTTCCACTGAATAGCCAAGTTTGACCTTATCTTACCAGTCACTGTAGGAGCAGTAAAGGGCCTGGCCCTTGGAGGAGGCAAAGACTCTGGAGGCGGACTCTGGGAGTGCCCTGGCACTTCTACCAAGGTGTGTCCAACATGTAGTGCAATAAAAAGAGTAAATATATTATACATTATGCAGTAAACCATTGGGGGGGATCCCATGTGTTAAAGAAGCAAAGGTTTACTTCGGCCTGAAATGCTCAAAATTCCATTCACTAGGCAAATGGTTTTTCCATGTGACAATTTAGGATGCTCATACTGGTGAATACGATGCAAAACTATTCCACGGTCATTGACATTTGCTTATATACGTGAACCAATATCATTATACTTTGACTTCATTGCACTTGTATTCCCAGCAGTTCCTAATCAGGACACTGGCCCATATTGTCCTGTCAGATAGTAGTTGAATATGTTGAATAACATATCCATTTGGCCAGCCTAGGTTACGAACCTAGATATTAGGGACTGCTACAGGAATACATTTGTTTAGGGTGTTACTGCATATATAATATACACGTTAATGCTGAGGGTACCTAGGGCATACTCTAGGATTTCTTGGAGAGGAATTTCTGACAAAAATTTTAATGGGTTCAACCCAGGGCTGGAAACCGTATAGAGATGGATTATCATATCCATCAATAATATAGCCCTCGGTATATAAGGCCTGTATAGTACATGTAACACCCCCATAACCTTATATAAGCCTCAGGGTCCTACTACCCGGTATATAAGGCCTATATAGCACATGTAACACGCCTCTAAAAAAATTTTGACCCCTCTTGAGGGGGGGGGCTAAAAAAATTCACCCTCTTTATAGCATAAAAGGTCGCGTGCTACTATAGATCAAAGAGGGGCGTGAAAACTCTCCGTGCCTCCGGCGCGAGGGGGGCGCAAAAAAATTTGCCTGTTGTCGAGGGGGGGCGTAAAAGTTTTCCGCACGTCAGCGCGAAAACCCACCACCCCCCTGTTGATAAATAATGACCACTCCCTAACGCCCTCAGGGGAGACATCCCCCCTCGTGGGGATCGGCCACCTCGTACACCATGGTCTAGTTGGGGTTCGTGTACACTTTGTCTTTTATTAGTTGTAATATTTGAACAAATGTACTAATGCATGTAAAATGTAGAAACATGCATGTTATAAAAAAAAAACAGTTATCTATGCCCCTTCGATATGATATCTGCTACACGGAACAGCATGGCACCGATATGACCACATGCCTGACAGTTCCTGAAACATATATATATGGAAATATTGATCATTTTCTTACACAATACACATTATAAAACGATGCGCCATGCGTTGTGGCGCGAGAGAATGAAGTCAGGGCCAGACATCAAGATGCTTTCTATTTTCTTTTACCTGTTCAGGCTTCACCCCCTAAAAATCCTTAGGACGCCCAAAATAAGACAAATTTAGCTAACCTTTGGCATTAGTCCCATCAAGAAATTCAAAATATTAAGCCCAGGAGAATTTTTTGAATTTTAGCTCTGTTCATGTAATGATAAATCTATGGGAGCTAGCCTTTAATAGAAGTGAATGGAACTCTAAATAAACAATTTTTTTAAAGGGGTTAATTTTTTATTAGCGTTTTAGTTTTGGTCGACGTGGGCCTATTTAGCACAGGTCAGGTCCTACTTTATTAAATTATTCATAGCCCCTGTAAAGGGAGTGATCATTTTTTACCAGGGGGGATTGCATGTGGATGTGCGGAAAATCCGGTTGGGGGGGGAGTCGAAAATTCTGCCCCCCCCCCATCAAACTCAACAGCCCCCCCCCCCCATTGTTAAAAAATGACCACTTCCAAAAATAATAATACTGACAGTGACAGGCAGACAGTAGTACTACTACTTAGTAAGACTTAGTCTACTAGTACTCTAGCAGTTGTCTGTCTCCTTGCCAAATGTAGATCATATAAATGAATTTAACCAGATACAAGGGATTTCTGGTTTCTAATTCTGTATTTGTGATCCAGGTATTCAGAGGGGAGAGCCATACATACAATTAATAATATGGATAAGAAAAATTACACCACTGGGAAATACACAGGAGTCAGTGAGTGCTGGCAGAGTTGATTTGGGAGCACTAGGTCTTGGCAGATTTCTACTAAATTTTAGCCATAACTCTGGCACAAAGCACATGTACACAACCCTTAGTATCCAATCTCAACAGCTGTGTACTTAAATTTACTTACTTTGCTCAGAGATCAGCACAAATTAGAAGTATTTCCAGTGTTTATTGCCACACCTCCCACACTGTTTACCATGGACTTGTACCTGATTACCCAGAATCCCCAGACCGGAATTCTGCCAGCGCGCGGGCGATAATACAGAATCGCGTAACCCCAATCAGCCGTATAAAGCCCCATACTGCAAGTAGGTATGTCAGTATTGGGGCTGATATGAGCCTGGACTGCGTCATGGAAAACTGTGCCAGGCTTGGAAGGTTTGTGCAGGGACAGGTCTTAGGGAGTGGTCATTATTTATCAACGGGGGGGGGGGAGGGTGGGTTTGAGGGGGGGGCGTAAAATTTTCAGACCCCTCCCGAGGGGGGGCTAAAAAAAATGTTGACCCCTCTTGAGGGGGGGGGCTAAAAAAATTCACCCTCTTTTTAGCAAAAAAGCCCGCGCGCTACTATAGATCAAAGAGGGGCGCGAAAACTCTCCGGCGCGGGGGGGGCGCAAAAAATTTTGGCTGCCGTCAAGGGGGGGCGTAAAAAATTTCTGCGCGTCCGTGCGAAAACCCACCACCCCCCCCCCCCCCCGTTGATAAATAATGACCACTCCCATAGTGATCAGCTTATAACCATGGGAAATATTGGAGGGTTTAACTGCCTGAGAATTTGTACCCCAAGTACACAAATTTTCCTTCAATTTAGTGTTTGATTTTTGTCACAACTCTAATTAGTTAATTAATTGTCACCTTAATTAGGTCAATGTAATCATTACCCCCTGATCAAATACATGAAGGAATATAGGAAGTCATTCAAAAACATATAGAAGAGGTAGTATATGGTCTTAGCATCATCTCTGCCAAATATGAAGAAAATCTATCGTTGAGCACATAGTTTTCTAGGATCAGCAGAAATTTGTAATTAATAATTTCTGCCCAAATTAAGGGATTTTACTAACTTTTTATCTTTAAAAATTGATATTTCCACTTCTTTTGGTCAGAATGACCTGAGATGAACTGCATTGTGATGGCAAAGTTCCAGGCTTTCAGGGGATGTAAGCTTTTCCATGATACAGCAAGTTTAAAAATCAGACTAAAATCATGGAAAGGTCACACTTGTTCCTTCTTTGTACAGTTTAAAATGATGATGAAAAAATGCCCACTTTTGATCATGAAAACCACCATAACTTCATCAATTTTCACTTTAAATGAAAAATTCCAAAAGCATATTATTACTAACATGTGCCTCTAAAGGCTGTGCTAAAAGCTAAGCGATCAGACAGCTTTTCAATTTTTAGTGACATACCTACTGCAAGGGTACCCCCTGCCCCGAAATGTGTGACCTACTTTCTGCATATGGGAATTTTCTATGACATCATACCTAGCATCATCCTGACCTTGTTTACAAATACACAGGCATGGCTATGGTACCAATGGAAAGCTATCGATTCAAGGATTCTAATGGTGCCAAAATTTTAAAGATCAGGTGGGGGGAAACTTGAATTGTTGAAGGAATTGAAAAATGTATTTTTTCAGAGCTTTGGTTCACACACTTTTACTGGTTGGTTCACACTATTGAGGCCATAAATTGATCCTACTCATCAAGACAAATCCAATGATAGGTCATTTGTAGCTGAGAGCCAAAGGACTCTCCTGAAAATTTTGGGTCAAAAAATTTGGACACATGAGAACGGAGACCAAAAATTAAGCTCTGACCTTGTCCTTGACCTTAAATCACCTGAAAATAAGGTCACCTGAGCTGGTAGGTTATTTGATACATATTTATAGTATTTAAGCATACTTATATTACCAGGTAAATTTGCTAGTCTCTTTAAATCTAGGTAGAATTTAGGTCTCGCTGAAAAGTGACCTTTGACCTTGACCTTAAATGACCTTGACTGACAGAAGGTCACAGGTGAGCTAGATCAACCGGGCATCCAACACTCATCATTACATTTTTTATTTGAAGGAAATTGGTAAAAAATTGATAAAATGAGAACAGAAAATGTGTTTTCACCACCAGGCAGTTATCGGTCAGCGGTCACAACGTCCTATATGCTTCACTATGGGATAATGGGCAGAATTTTCAGACAACATAATTGTCATTTTCTCAGAAACTAAACAAGATATTGACTTGAAATTTTCACTGAATATCCATTTCAATTAGATCTATCCAGCCATAACATCAGTTTACATATCTAATGTATTTGAAAATTTTGTGACTGTGCCTACTGTGGCTGTGCCTGTGCCACAGGCTGTGGCAGTGCAGGGGTAGCTCTCTGTTCTTAGCCTTAAGTTTAAAAATGATTAATACATGAGGAAGGTAACATCTTAGGTATTTTATGCCAAATATACAAGATACCCTTTAGCCTAGAGTTCAAATTTTACATATGGATTAATTGGTTAATTAATTATGGCCCTAATTAATCAACATCTAATCTAAGTGTCGATTTCTATGTGAAGACACGTTCGGACCAGAATGAAGACCTAAAGGCCTGGTAGAGCATTGTCTAAACCTCATAATATGGCTCATTTGTGCCAAAAATCTATGGATGAGCACTATGATTTCTAGGAGGAGCAGATTTTGTTCTTCATTAATTTTGGACAAAAAACAGGGATTTTTCCAACTTCTTTTATTTTCATAAATTCCTATCTCTGACCCTAGTGGTCATATCATCTTCATTTAAATTACAATGTCACTGGCTTTCAGGAGATATAAGATTTACTGCAGTATATCTCTTTTCAAATATTGGCAAAAATGTAGCTAAAGGTCACAGACATTCCTTCTTTGTCTGGCAAAAACATAAATAACTCACGCAAAAATTACCCTAAAATTCAAATTCAAAGAGCATGTTACTTCTCACATGTTTGCGGAAAGGACTGTGCTAAAGACCAAGAGATCTCATGCATTTGAAATTTTTAGTAACATACCTACTAGATTTATTCGAGACAATTTTTTACGATCCAGCACATAACTTTTTACTCCGTAGACAGGGAACCTCAGAGACCAAAGGTGTCTCTTGGTAGTCTATTTACTCTGCCAGATTCGCAGCGTGCCCAGTTCTCACAAAAGTACTCACGGTCAGGTCCAATGCTTCCACCAACACTTCCCTCAATGTATATCCAAATATTCACAATACACAAAGCAATTGAATTACATGAGATAATTAATAATCCAGGTGATTTTCAAATCTCCCTCCCTTACCCTAAAACATTGTCGGCCATCTTGAAGCCAGGTGTGCCACCTCGTGCCAAAGAGACTATACTATTCTTGGTTGGTTAGTCCTATTTTTCAAAAGGAGGCTAACACTAGATATCACCTCCAGCATGTCAATGGAGGCCATTAAGGTAGTGATATCTAAGCTCAAGAAAAACATGTCAGATTTATTGCATATATCTCATGCTTCAGTCATAAGCTGATGTACATGAAAACTACATGTTTGTGAATAGGAGGGACAATTTCCAGGAACTGACACTGAGTACTTAGTTCAGAATCGCCATGGCATGTGTTTGTGCCACTATAGACTTGTATACATGTTGGATCTTCCCTGCCTACCCTAATTGTTATCGACTCCCTTTAATACCTGAACACAAAACATTTTTTAGGCCTCATTACACAGTCACAGATTACATATCCTCGGGACCAGAACTATGGTTGCAAAGCACCTGGTAAAGGGTCAAATTGTATAGGCAATGTAGTAGAAAAAGTAACTTTTTTGTTGTTCTCTTTTTTAATAAGCGTTTTAGCACATTCCTTAGTACATTTCCTATTCAATTTAACCCTTCTGGAAGACTCTTATCTAAGGCTGCTAAGGGTCGCGCTGATCCCTGTGACAGGTAGGAAGCAGACATCCCGGAAGCAGGCTTTGGCCTGTAGTAGTTTGAGACATCTCAGAAGAAGGGACAGTTCGGGTGAATTGGGAACCATGATAATATCACTCTCTTCTTATAGAATTTGAAGAAACAACAACCCTAGTGCTACTCTCCCTATTCCGTAGAATCATGGATGGGAAGGACATGTTTTTAATTCAACAAAATAATTAACTCTTAAAGTTCTGAGATGTCTGCTTCTGAGATGACTTGCTTCCGAGATGTCTGCTTCCAACCTGCCCCTGCTTCCGAGGTGTCCGGTTACCGGTTAGCGAAGCAGAAGTTGCCCATCTCAAGTAGAACTGAACAAGTCACACATGGTAGTGATTCCATTCAAAATTGACTCAAGGCTAAGACAGCCTATGGATTAGACTAAGCTATAGGAACAATCTGATGTATCTATTTGTACTTTATTTCTAGGACGATGTCGACCTTGTCAGGCACATTGACCCCACAACAAAGGAAGTCAGTTTCAACCCCAAGTATGAGCAACTCTTTGCACCTAAGGTTTGTAAGCATACACAATCTGTATCATTGTTTTAAAATTGAAATTTCAATGTGTTATCTATAAGATGAATTATATCCAAGAGTTTTGGGGAGATACTTTCCATAATCGTGTGAGGAAATAATGCATATTCCTCAAGTTTAAATCAGGTAAAAAAATGGTTCTTCCCCCTTCAATTACATGTACACGGTAACTCTGGTGTAGAATTTAAAAAATCTTTCAATTTTCATTTTGTTATCAATCTATTTTTAAATATAAACCTGTGTTGTTTATGACTAGCTTGGACCAGACAATCCATTCAAGACAAAGCAACAGATGGCGGACAAGAACATGTTATCGGGTTATGTAGAACCAAGCCACATCAACCATTTCCAGTTTGAGATGCAGCGAAGGACATTTCAGAGTTATGGTGTGTTTATCAATTGCTGCTACATGAGCTTTCTTTTTTTTTCATCCACCTGTTACAAGATATTGCCTACCAATATTTCTAAACCTTCATGACTGTTCATGGTATTCAATGGTTAATATATGATGATAAAGTGTGTGAAGAAATATCACTTTTCTTGGCTCTAAAGGATTCTCTGGTTTTTGCTAGAGATCTCTGTATTGTATTACATCAATTTCATGGAAAAAAAGGTGTCCAAAAACATAGATTTCCTCTAGTTCACTTGTGGGTCATTACCATCCAGGACTTTTTGGACTTGCAGTAGGCAATTAGAAAAAGAAATACGCATGAAAAGATAACTGTTTTGACATTGCTGTTTGGTAGGTTATGCGGTAGACCCCAGTGTCGGAGATTCATCACAGGGCGAGACAATCGTTGGAGATCAGAGTAAAGCAGATGAAACAAATAGTAAGTATAGACATTAATAGTATAATTGACTGTGGTAATAATTGGTGAAAACTAGGTTTTTTCCCACAACAAATTCACCGTAACACTGCTTTATTTCTGTTAATAACTTTATACTGTGAATTTAAGAATAATCAAATTCATCAGTGGGATTTGTATTTCCGATTTCGTTTAATACCGTAATCTCCCGCCTATAAGACGCGTCCTCTACGCCAAACAAAATGCTGAGGGGTCTTATAGGATGTACTGAAATTGGGGGTGCCTCTTATACGAGGGGTAATTTTACTATAGAAATGTACAGAATTTACAAAATTGGTACCTAAGAGGTGCGTCTTATACGCGAAAATGCTTCTCACAAGAAGGGGGTGTGTCCTATACGCGCAACGCGTCTTCTACGCGGGAGATTACGGTAGTAGCCTTTTTAAATGAACAGACTTAAATCAACTGGAGTATCTTTTCCTTTAAAGCTGTTTCCGTGTTTGAGGCCACAAAGAAAAGACAAGGGGATAAGCGGAAAAAGGAGAGAAATGTCGATCCTACAGATATCGACGGCTTCCTGGGTCCATGGGCCAAGTATGAGGGTGAACAGACAGTGATGCGCCCATCTGAGGTAAACTAAAACTACATCATAGCCAAGTTCTGCATCAGTATCAAAGCCCTCACAAAAAGGAATTGAACCTCTACCATAATGTAAAGGGTTTTAGACAGGCAGTTAGGGCTCATGATGTACCTCATGAAGATCATAAATTCTTTACATATTCATGGTCGTATCCTACCTCGTCTACACCACGAATTACTACTCTATGTACAAAGATTCATTTTAAATTTTAAAAAAAATCTAAATTATTTTTTAAGGAAGAACAAGAAGAGTTGGATGAGATCTTGGCAAAACGGAACAAACGCGGAAAGCAGACGGAAGAGAAACCAATGGATGAGAAATCTATAATGCACAGTGAGTATGGATGAACATGAGGGTAGTAGAAAAAGTCCACATACACACAACGTACGAGGCAGTTGAGTTCTTGTTCAGACTTGATAAAAACTTAAAGGGAAAGAAAAAAGTCAGGGTGGGAGGTGATGCCCCTATTTGGGATATGAGTATCGATATGGCTATTGTTTTGTCTGGTAGGTGTATATACCGGTACATAATTATGTCTTGCCAAAGTTACCAAATATTTTTTGCGGAAAAACACCCCTCCCAATATAGGTTGAGAGACGAGTAGTTTCACCAAAAAAAATGCTAGGAAATCAGAGGCATAGGAAGCAAACTTTTACATATGCTTATATAGGGGACCTTCCCATATTGTAGGGGCCTCGGGCCACTAGGCCCCTCTTTTCCTAAGCCCCCTGCAAATACGGTAGATGCACAAAAGCAGTACGGTAAAGAGGGCCCCGAGCAGTGTCTCACTGCTACAAGCTGTGTCCCACTGCTACAAGCACATGCACATGCATTCACACATTCATGCGCGCAACATAAGATTGTGAAAAGAAAGGACTGCAAACCAATGAGGCAGACCCATAAAAGACATTAAACAAATCAATCAATCAATCAGTATGAGCAGACAAAGACTAAGGATCGCCCATAAGAGGGCCAAGGGACTATCCTTTCTCTTTGACTGCTCACATTATTATAGGTCTGGATGAACGCCATATCTTTAAAGATAATCCACAGAAGATAAATGTAAAAAATATACACATGTACACAGGGATAGTCTTCAGGGGTTTCCCAGTTCCAAAAGCCTATACCTTGCTGTACAAAACCTGTATTTAGGGGTTAAATTAATAGAGTATGTTTATGCTCACCTACTTTCATCTCTATATTCGTGTACCACTATTTATAACTTTCTTCCGCATTCCCTTTTAGTCAAAGACGCTTATGACTACCAGGGTCGATCATTCCTACACATACCACAGGATGTGGGCATAAATCTCAAATCAGAAGAACCGCCCGAGAAGTGTTTCCTGCCAAAGAAACTCATCCACACATGGAGTGGCCACACGAAGGGCATCTCTGCCATTCGCTGGTTCCCACAGTCTGCACACTTGCTCCTCTCCTGCAGTATGGACGCCAAGATTAAGGTAGGTACCAGTGAAAAACAGGAATATACTTACTTATGCATTTTGAATAATAGATAGTCTACTTTGGTTGTAGTGGATATGTGCATCTTAGATTCCAATGTTGTCGAAACTATGTTGGCGCCTCAGATTTTGCTGACATAAAACTGTAATGGTCCGCATAAGGCCTTCATCCTTCTTGTCATATTTTTGGCCCAGGTCCTCCTGGGTCATTGGCGGCGCCTTTTCGGTCTAAAACTGATGGTCATGAATTGGAACTTTAGATGGGAATAGCTCATCGAAATTGGGGGATACTTAAACAAAAAATCATGGAAACATATTCTTTAGGATGTAGTCTTTCATTGCACATGCACAATTCCTGGAAAAAAAATCTTTAGCTATAGAAAAAGCTGAAGAAAAAACCTGAAATGTTTTACCTTCTTTCTCACGAAAACGAGGCTCCATAGGATAGCATTGGGCGGTCTATTTCGGCAGTCGACAGGGGGTCGACATAACACATTGACTTCTATGGGAATAGGGCAATTAAGACATTTTTTTTCAGCAGGTAAGATGGAATTTCCTGTACAGGAGGGGTTAAGACTGTTGGTGTGTGAGTGTGTAAATCGGACCACCATAATTTTGTTATGTCGACCGCCTCATTTCCGGTCTGGAGATTTGACGCATGCGCGCAGAGTGACCGGTCGTCATATTTTATTTTTTGTTTAATAGTAAATTGAGGTGTATTCGATTCAATTCGATTGATATTGCCTAAGATGCATGGATTATATTCAAAAAGTCATTAATTTCAAGTTAAATCGATAGAATCTATCATTTCTTCGTTGAAAATGCTACTTCCGGCAAGGAGCGGGTCGTGCATGCGCACAGAACATCAAAATCCAAAATGGCAGACAGAGAGACGATTGCCTTACGCTGCTATCGAAACTGCTTGATTATAACAAAATGGAGGAGAATTACAGTGTCTCATGCCTTTTTATGGTTAATATGGATCCTTATTCAAGACCTGTTGGTATTGTGCAATGCTTAAATCGCCAGGAGAGGAGTTATTTGCCAATGAAACATACGAGCGATAATGGGTGCATTTTCCATAGGGTTAAGCATTGACAACTTGGACATACTTCACTATAGTGTCACCAGTTAGGTACCGTAAATCCCCGGTCATAAGCCGGATTTTTTTCCCTATTTTGGGCCCAAACCGCCTTCTAAATTTTTCCGACCCCCCCGGCTTATAACCGTTTTTTTTTTTTTTAAGTTATTTTAACCAAATTTCAATAGAAAATAAAATTACTTTAATATGTAAGATTTTTACCATACAAGTTCATTTCAATGTGTTTTCTATAAGAAATCAATAAAATATTGATAGAAATATGGCTAATTTTCCTCAAAAATTGGTGAGATTTTTTAGTTTTAGGGGGGTAAGTGGGGGTCAAGGGGCTAAAGTCACCCCTGGCGTATGACCGGGGTTTTTGCAAAAGTCTAAAATGCACCAAAACCGGCTTATAGATTTTGCCTGAACTCACCCCCCGGCTTATGACCGGGGCCGGCTTATGACCGGGGATTTACGGTAGGTTTAATTTCTATATATATATTTTTTTTATGATATTTGGTGGAAGACCTGGGCCATATGTGCTCTATAGCACACATTCAATTTTTAAATATGTCTTCATTTAATTCCAGATTTGGGAAGCTTACAATGACCGGAGGTGTATACAAACCTACCTCGGTCACAAACAAGCGGTACGAGACGTGTGCTTTAATAATGATGGTACAAAGTTCCTGAGCTGTGGCTACGACCGTTACTGTAAACTCTGGGACACGGAAACTGGTCTGTACTCAAAATTTATTTTTACTTTTAGTTTCACAACAAACTGAGTAAAGTTTGCCCTGGAAATGAAGATGTTGTATTCATGCATATATCCTAAATACTACAGATGTCAGATTTAAAATGGCAAAAAATCACTACGATCACTTATTACGCAGTTGCCTCTGTTGTACACCGTACATGTTTAATATGTTGATATCAAAATATAAAAGAATATAAATGTACAAAAAACAATATGTCATATCCTCAACGTCTTACATCTCTTTCCTTCACACTCCCAGCAGCTAAATTGTTGCAGTATAAATATGTATCTAATCACATATATGTCCGTTTTGCAGGTCAGTGCATATCACGGTACACAAGTCGGAAGGTGCCATATTGTGTTAAATTCATGCCTGACGAGGACAAACACCATCTATTTGTTGCTGGAACATCAGATAAGAAGATCGTTTGTGTAAGTTTATGCCTTATTTCGTTAGTTTCATCAATTCCAAGATGTTACAGATCCTGGCTCTTTTTGGGGGAGGGAAACCTTTGAGTATAGTCCTAGATATGTGTAGATCAATTTCAAGTCGTGTCTAAGACTTGGAGACTGACATATATATTACTAGTAATACAACCTACTCAACACTGGTTTCATAATGGCACTTGGCTTGTACAACACCAGGGGTTCATTAATGATAAAAACAATTTAATTCTTAGTCTCATAACAGTTTGCTGAATTCAGTGCATGAATATTCTAAGAGATAATGGACTAAAATGCCATTAATGCCATTGGCCTACATCCAGGACAGTGCTTAGCCATTCTCACTTTTCTTTGCCAAGAGTATTCCAGCAGCAATTTGGACCCAGTTGAAGTAAGACTTTTTGGATGCACCAGCTGAGTTTATTAGTTAATCTTGTATCTTGTGTTCATTTAGTGGGATACAAACACAGGCGAGGTGGTTCAGGAGTATGACCGCCATCTTGGTGCTGTCAACACGATCACCTTTGTAGACCAGAATCGACGCTTTGTCACCACATCAGACGATAAGAGTCTCCGAGTATGGGAATGGTAAGTTATCATAGTTACTTCCAATTAAGTTTTGCATTGTTTTATTATAAATCACAATACATGAGGCTTTTCATTTTCATTTGTAGGCAACTTTGACAATGAGTAAAATCTAAAAGTACAAACAATGTATAATGTTGTACATAACACTTATGATATAGAAAAAGAGGTAATATTAGTTCATTTCAATTTTGATAATATTTTATCCACTAGAGGTATCGGACCACCAAAACACTCTGCACTATAATTTGATGTAACTCATGCACCTGTAAAAGTGGAATTTCACCTTTCAAACACTCCAAATCACTCAAAATCATGAAGAGGCACATTTTCCCCCTCTCTGGGTGCCAGATCCAGACATCGTTCACCAACCCAGTTTTTCTGTTTGAGCATGTTTGAACCCATCCCCATTTTGGTCTATTCTGCACACAATTAGTGATTATTTCCAAATTTAAAATAAAAATTTGGGATCCTAGACAAAGGAGCTGTCCCTTGTACTGCATATATTCTGAATCACAACAGGCTAAACATTTTATCTGTGCTTTATTTAAAAGTTTGCAATGATTTTGAACTCTAATATAGACCAATCACCGCCCTCCAAGTCATAAATCCGTACATCTCAGTGTATTACCGGAAGTGACGTCATCATCAATAGTGGAACGATACCTAGAGCATGTCTTCTTCTACGTTATGTTGTACATTGTTTCAATATTCGTTTTATGACTAAACTTCATACATAGACATCTACACTGGTAGTGGTTCCTCCAGGATAATAACTGATATTTAACAAGTCATACAGAGCTACCAGGTGGCAGCACTGTCACGGTTTCGTGTCGAGTGTGGTCACAAAAGCTGACTGGCAATGGCCACCTGATGATGAAAGGAAATCGCTTATAAGCTCTGACCTGAGTTTAGGAATTTCTTACAGCCCGCAATAGGCCTCTGAAATTGTCCACAAGCCTTGGCTTATACGTGATGTTGTATGATATAAGCCTTATAAAGATGATATGAATCTCCAGTAAATACGTGGCCTATATGCCACACCCAGACCTTGGGAAAGCTCCACAACCCTCTGGTGATGTCTCCTTTATGGAAATGACACAGCTTATATTTGCCACGGCTTATAGACCATTTTAATGGGTTGGGGGGTTCTGTGGCTTCAGGGACTTAGGATATATGCAGGATTTTAGATATTTAAGCTACCGGTATACCGTAATCTCTCGCGTATAAGGCACACCTCGCCTATAAAGCACACCCCCAACTTAGGGAGGTTTTCATGTACAAGGCGCACCTCTAAGAGCAGATTTTGTTACTTTAGTACTGGTCTATAGTAAAAATACCCCCCCTATAAGGCGCACCCCAAACTCAAGGCAATGCCCCTCCCACGTATAAGACTCAGCATAATTTTGTTTGGCATATATGACGCACCTTATACGCGGGAGATTGCGGTATTAAGAAATTGCGACTTCTTCAGACCTCAATTGCAGCTGAAAGCATATCCTCCCAAAGTCAGTGTGTCGATTATATGCAGTATTTTACAATATTTTCACGACATGAATTCTTTTTTTACAGGGATGTGCCGGTAGACTTCAAGTACATCGCGGACCCCACCATGCACTCCATGCCTGCAGTTACATTGTCACCCAATGGTAAGTCATACAAAAAACAAAAAAGTATAAGATTTGGTCAAAACTTTTGACTTTTTTGCGGAGCAATGTTTTGTAATACTTTACAAGGGATTCAGAATTTGCATGTTTAACTTTTTTTTAATATTTCATACAGTCTGACTTCCATCCCTGATATTATAGATATATGTGGATCAACACAGTAAAAGGTACACCCGCTAGGGGGTGTGCGGGCGTAGCTTTTACCGTGTTGATCCACATATGATAGCCATCCAATCCCTGACAGAGCATTATTGCATACTAACATTGCTGTCTTTATTTTGTTAGGTAAATGGCTAGCCTGCCAATCAATGGACAACCAAATCATTATTTTCAACGTTCTCAATCGGTTCAAGATGATGAGGAAAAAGGTGTTCAAGGGACATATGGTATGTAACATTTTCACTGAGATTTTATTTCTACAAAAACTGCTTTTAAATAAGGAAAAGGTGTTTCATAAAACAAAAGAATAGATTACCACATGGTGTACCATATGAAGTGCTATTCATCTACAAGCTCATTACCGGTAATACATCGATGTACTCTTATCTAAACTGTAATCTTGCTGTAAAATCTTGATTTCTTTTTCTCTCAAGGTCGCTGGATATGCATGTACTATGGACTTCTCACCTGATATGAGGTAAGAAATAATTTGGTTGGTTATCATACTTGGACAGTGTTGAAAGGGGCGTACAGCGGCCCCATGTGTTATAAATATCGCTTACAACCCTGTCCTCGTACAATAATCACCACTTAAAGATATAGATATTTACCCATTATTGGCCCAGGGCTATGCCTGGGTCTTTAGCGGCAGGTTCCAGGCCAAATTTCATGATTTCTAATCACCAACTTTACAGTGTAATCATTGGTGGATCCAGGCCTCTTATCAATTTAATTAAAAAACCAAGGGATAGATTGGAATCTTATCTCTCCAACAATACATCTCTCTTGTCCGTGAGCCATGTCTTTCCCTATCAAATGAGCTGCCATATTTGACTCACCTTTTGGAAGAGTATAACATGGCTTCAACATGGGGCCCATGGTGGCGATCAGTTTTTGTGATTTCAAAAACACCTTGATTCCAATGGAAATTGCTGATTAAGACGCCAAAAATTCTGCAGGGGTAGAAGTAATCAGGCATGGCATATGTGCTACATCCTTTGTGTGTCTGATTAATTTACTTCTTTGTTTCTATATATGAGGGGGAACCGCCATATTGTTTAGACCGCCATAGTTGTAGTATTGTCCGCCTTATTGTAGTTGAAATCGCAAGTCAGCAAATTTTGATTGAGTTCTTAGGTGAAATTTAGGACCGCCTTTATGGTATGGCGGTACTGGTACCGCTGCAGTACCGCCATATCTGAAATCAAACTTCCGGGGAGGAGTTCGAGCATGCGCAGAGAGAAGGACCGCCATAATATATATTCTTTTTTTTCTATGTTGAAACTGAGGGGGTGTTCTCGAGTCAAATCGTTTAATATTGCCCAGAATGCATGGATTACATGTTAAATATTATTAATTTCAAGTTAAATCGAGAGAATCTATCGAATTTCTCCGTGGAAAATGCTACTTCCGGCATGAGGAGTTCAGGCATGTGCAGAGATACACCTGCCATTTGAAAACCGCCTTACCATAACTTATTTTTCTATGTTGAAACTGAGGGGATGTTCTCGAGTCAAATCGATTATTATTGACCAAAATGCATGGATTAATGTTAAAACTCATTAATTTCAAGTTAAATCGATAAAATCTATTGAATTCTCCATCAAAAATGCTACCTCCGGCAGGACAACTCCGAGCATGCACAGAGAAAAGCAAAATCCAAAATGGTAGACAGGGAGACGATTGGTTTATGGTCCTATCGAAAATGCGGGATTATAACAAAATAGAGGAGAAATACACTCTCTCAGGCCATCTGATGATACTAGAGGCAGTTATTTTAAACCTGCAGGTGTTTTCAATATATACAAAGCCTAGAAGAGGCCAAATTGGCCTGCGGAAGCCCTGAGCAATAATGGGTGCATTCTCCATAAGCTTAACCATTGACGACTCGGACACACTGTCACTATATTGACAGTCCCCTACAGTAGGTTACCCTGGGCCAGTCGTGCATTGCATGTGTTAAATCTTTTAGCTCAATTACACAGGCTTCCCTAACCCATTTAAATGGGTCTAAATCTCTTCTTTTCTGTCCCCTCTGTGTGTGTGGTGCACATATGTGCAGGCACCGACACATTCACCTGTGAAACTGTGTAATGTAGTTTTCCTGCCATGAATAAGACCGTAGCTGTCAAAATGACGGTAAACCTCTATTACTCACTCACTCAAATTAATTACATTTTCCCATCATTTCAGCTACCTCGTGTCAGGTGATGCAGATGGTAAGGTTTATGTGTGGGACTGGAAGACGACAAAACTCTACAGTAAATTCAAGGCACATGACGATGTCTGTATCGGTGTACTTTGGCATCCGCACGAGACGTCCAAGGTTGCGTCAGCCGGCTGGGACGGACTCATCAAATATTGGGATTAAATGTTAAATACGTACCTGGGATGTATTGAAATAAGTTATTACTTTGGCACCTGCCTTAGATAAGTGAATTGAATATCCTCCGAATATCTCAAAATTTCAGTAACAAAAAATCGCCAATATGCAGGGGTGTGAAATTTCTGATTAAAGTCGGAAATCCGACATTTTTTTTGTCTTCAAAAATACAGTTCCTAAGATCTCTGTAAATCCACTGAAAAAATCTTTTACCATTTATATGGGGGGCGGGGGGCGGTCTGATATTACATATCGGATCCCCATGCATATTCTGGATATTTCACTATCCCATTGTCAAATTTAAACCCTAGACACCAAAAGATTGTTACACTATTGATCAGTGGACCCGTTTTAATAACTCTATTCTGTTGTAAAACATTATCTAGGCGTTACCGTGAAGTGATATAGTGTGCTTCAGGTTATTTCATTTTCGGTATTTCACACCCCTGAATATGTCTAAAATGAATAGTGATACTAAGTATATTGATGGAGATTTATGGTGAAAAAAAACACACTAGGCTGCATAAAATCGATTTTCAGCTTTGCGGACACTTTTTGAAAAAATGAAGTGTGGGAGGGAGGATTTTTATTTTATTTGTTCTATGATATTTTGTCAATGAGGGAGGTAACTTTTTATTTTTTCCCTTATTTGAAACAATGAGGGAGGTAGATTTTTATTTTATTATTTTCATGTTTAGTTATTCTTGTATTATGCTGCTGTGGCTTTGATGTGCTCTCCAATACCCAGCAAAATATGTTTCCTAATTATTCATCGTGCAGAATATCAACAACTCTCTTGATCAATTAGCCAGTTTTAGGATGAGATAGAATACATAATAGGGATTCCAAAGCCGTTTGAATTATGAAAATTGATCAAGTAGAAGTACCACAATGGTGGTGAGGGTATATTTTTATTATTTTTTCAAGGGGTGCGCATTTTTGTAGGTAATTTTTTGTACTATTATGATAAAAAGTGTCCATGAGGCCCTTTTTAAGGGGTGAGGGCGCTGTCTGCAAAGCTGATTATCAATTTTATGCAGCCTTACAGATATCAAGATTGTTCCTGATGCCTTGGAAGACAAATCTAGTGTGCATTTTCATACTCAGAAATGTACCGGTACATAGCACTCATTGGCTCACAAATTATCACTTGGAGGATTTCCGCCATTTAGAAAAAAACTAAAATAGAATATTACTATGCTGTGAAGACAAAATACTGCCCGCCCAATGTCGATAATTTTACGAATACACGATTCTTTATGGATACATTGTACAGAATTTACCAGATATTTAGAAGATACAACTGCAAGAAAATGTGAGAGAATGAGTGAATGAAAAGGTGAAAATGTATCTGATGTGTAAACGTAGTATGTATACGATGAAAGAAAATGTAAATGTTACATTATGTACATAGTCATACCTTTTGTATAATAAAATGATAAAACACATGACAGCTCTCATTAGATAGTTTTGTATATTAGGTAAATTTCCTGTAAAAAGTGTCCGAAATCCTAAGTTTTCATAATTTTTGTTTGTATGGAAGAGTATCACTGTTCACTGTTCCTGATTTTGTCACCAGGGGGCAAAATTTACCAGTCTTGTAGTACAGAAACTCAACACTAGGGTCGTATCGTGTTCGTTTTTTTTTCTGTAAATACCACCCCCCCCCCATCCCAGTTGATACTGGGGAAGGCAGGACCCTCAGGGAGTGGCCATTGTTTATCAACAGCGATGCTTCGGGGTTTAAGGGGTAGTAAAAACTTTTGACCCCTTCTTGAGGGGGAGGTGGGGTAAAAAATATAGCCTCTTATTAGCAATAAAAGCTACTATAGCTCAAAGAGGACACAAACATATTCTGCACCTCCTGCATGGGGGTGGGGTGTGGAATTTTCGACAGCTGTCAAGGAGAGAGTAAAAATTTCAGTGTGGCCGGACGAAAACTCTCCTCCCCACCGAGGCTGGTAAGTAATTAGTCCCCTCACATTCAAGAAAGGACTATGATACATAGCTGGGCACGCTTACAAGGCAACAGCAACAGGTCGGGGGTTGATGGGAGAAAAATATTGCTCTGTGTGTGTAATGTTTTATGGGATATGGCCTGAATAAGGGAGTGGTCATTATTTATCAACAGGGGATGGTGGATTTGAAGGGGGAGGTGTAAAAATTTCAGACCTATCCTGAGGGGGGAGTGCCCAAAAACATTTAACCACTCTTGAGGGGGGGGGGGGGTAAAAAAATTAACCCTGTTTTTAGCAAAAAAAAAAAAAGCCAGCGCGCTATTATAACTCAAAGAGGGGTGCATAAAATGCTCTGCCTTCGGTGTGTGTGTGTGGGGGGGGGGGGGGGGTCAAAGAAATGTTGACTTCCGTCGAGGGGGTCGTAAAACATTTTCTCGCATCAGAGTGAAAAAAAACACCCCCTGTTGGTAAATAATGACCACTCCCTTAGATGCTTGCATTCTTGCAATGCCCCGGCTTCCCTAGCCCACTTAAAAGGGTCTATTTCTCCTCTTTCCTGTCCCCTCGGATGTGTGTGGTACACATATGCATGGGCACTGACACATTCCTCGGTGAAATTGTGTGATGTTCTGCCATGAATATGACATTATATTAGCTGTCGAGATGGTGTTACACATCTAATACTCAGTTACTCACTCTTGTAATGCTTGCTGTGATGTCTCTCCAATTCTACAGTATTGCTTATTGCTATACAAATACATGTTGCCATAAGTAAGTGTTTATTAATTGCTCCACTACACAGAGCAGGTGATAATAATGCATGATTTTGGCTCAGTTCTTACTGGATATAATAAAAATGACAGAAGGCCCAAATGACATTCTTGATTACAAAAGATGATAATGATAAAAGAATATGAAGAGGATATTTTAGCTAATGGGGATAGTATCACCAATTAATGTCTAGCATCCAACTTGATTGTTGGATGCTTTAGAGATTAGAACGAAACCAATGGTTTTAAGTTTTCTCACTTGGGCTTCATATGGGGTCTTGACCCTTTATGCTGATAAGTGCTAATGCAATCAAGAAAAGAAAAATACAAGGGTCTCTCATAAAAAAAAACTTATCCATATTTTAGATCTATGCATATAGGTCTGTTTGGATTTGTCCAAAACTAATTTAGCTGTATCCACATTTTATCACATTATATTTACACACGACAACAAAACCATAATACATCCACGACACACAGAAGAAAGTACATGATCAAGAAGGGGGACCTTATAAAGCAAAGAAATAAATTCAGTTAGCAGTGAGATTTTCACCTCCATAGAAAAGAAAAGTATTGTACAATACACTGTAACACTACATATAAAAAAATGCAACATGCAACTTATTATCTTTGTCCAAGTTACTTAGAGCCTAAAAGTGTGTTGACAAGAAAAAAAACAGTCCAGATACAAATTGTAACTACAGGGATTAATTCTAGTGCCAATAGTGTCTGAAAGGTCAAGAACTGAGCCAGGCCAGCTACCAATTGTAGCTCACTACAGATGTAGATTCAAAAGGCAATAGTATTCAAAGAGTGACAAATCGGGTTCAATACAAGATAGCAGAATTTGGTAGGTCACTGAAAGACATCCTCGTCTTCATCATCGTTGTCTGAGATTTCCTCAATTTGAATACTGCCATCTAGGGAATATATCCTAGGCTTCCTGCTCTCCTTGTGCAGGTCCCGGATGAGTTTCAACCTTGCCTTGAATTGAGATTTCTGTTCAGATTCCTGATGCCACTGCGATAGATTATTCCATAAATGAGATCCTCTATATAGGGGGCTCCTTTTATAGAAATCTCGTTTTGGGCGTCTTACATCAAACTTTTTTTTGCTGAGGTTCTCGTTGGTCTTGGATTTTGTACAGTCTTAAGAAATTTGCCTTGATTGGCATATTTGTACATATAGACTAGTTCTAAGGGTTTCATCCCTTCGTCTTTCTAGTTTGTCCACATTGCAGGCATTATGTAGATCATCAACTGACATGCCCCCTACACTGCTACGCATACAAATTCTTAAACCTCTGGGTATAAAGGTCAGAATAAACAGACAGGGATGGAAGTCATCAGGAAGTTCCAAAGCTCTATACATTCACATACAATATCAATATTTAGGTGCGTTCCTGTTGAGCACTTCAGGGATTTTCGGCCTCAGTGACTTTCATCTCCATACCTAAATTTTTTTCATACCAAAACGGAAGCAATTTAAATTGCTCATAACTCTGCTCAGAAATTCTATTTTTCATTGCACGGTATATATATTTGACTGATTATATAATTATAAAACGGCCGGCCATGGTCCTATATGGGTTAACACACACCTGTAAGGGTTAATTCTCTCAGCTGCGCATTGAGCCACAGGTCATGACCCACACTCACCTCGGGGTCCAGAATGGTACATGTGCATCCATACTGACTTAGGGGGATTATTGTCAGCCAATGAATTTTTTTTTTAATTCAGTTTATTTATACTGCAGGCCCAAGGTATTGGTCCTACGGTCCTCTTTTCACTTGGCTCCAGTTAGGGCCTTTGTTTGACAATATTTCAATTATCAAGTGAGAGAAGCATGATGCTTATTTGGCTTCCCTGGTTATATTTTTAACTCTATTGCTACGCCTATTTGAGTCCCTTTTATCTTCTTCCCTACCAGATCTGCATGCTCTCACATATGCTCTATTCTTGTCAGGGATTTCCTCAATTATTTCACGAGTCATCCATGGATGACTCTTTTCTTTTATAGACATTTTCCTGACTGGGCAGGTTTTATTTATCTCTGTATGAATGACAGCACACATGTGGTCCCAGCATACATTTGGGACACGAGAGAAATCGAAGTTGTCCAAGTTGCTTTTTTTTGTACAGCAAGTTGAAAGTTTTCTTTATTGTAATTAAGATAAGACCTTCCAATGAACTCTGTTTTATAATATTTTTCTTTGTCCTTTTTTCTGACCATGTAAATAGTCCCACTACAATGCATTCCACTGTGGGCCTCTCAGGGGACAGGTGGTACCCATCCGAAAACTGTTCTCTAATTAAGCTCCATACTAAAATAGAATAAACTTGAGCAGATTCATGTGTGGAAATAATGGTCTGCCAGTTGTCACAGGAAGGTATAACGGAGTCAAATATTCAGACAGAAAGTGCCCTCTATGTAAAAGCAATGACATCGGGGATGAGTTTCACTACATCTACCCGCGTAGTACTTTCAAATACGACCACTCACTCCTACTCGCTATTTATATACCATCCTGCCCAAGCATGCACTGAGACAATATGGCCGCCTTATCTAACAGCATCCGTATGTGTTGTAAAGCTACCTTCTTAGGGAGTGGTTATTATCATGGCGTATACTACACATATACATTTATGTCTCTCTTATTATTTATCAACAAGAGGGTGGTGGGTTTGAGAAGGGGGCATATGAACCTTTGACCCCTTTTGAGGGAGGGGTGTGGTGTAAAAAGAATTAGCCTCTTTTTAGTCATAAGCTTTCGCGCTACTAAAAGTCAAAAGATGGGTTGAATTTTTTCCGTGCCTCAGCCATGGGGCGGGAGCACAAAACATTTTGACCACTGTCAAGGTGGGGCTGGGCCTAAATAATTACTGGGCAAAATCTCACCACCCCCTGATGATAATTAATGACCATTCACTTAACCTTTGCCCTTTGAATGGAAGTGGGATCAAATCAGAAGGTCTAAAGCCACAGTAATTCATCTGATAAATTATATTACTCAGGTTGTTTATGGTTTATGGCACTGGATAAGGATACAATGACTGCGCTCTGCTGTGTCAGATTGACATTATACAATTAATACAGAGGTATACTGTATCCTCTCCAGAGATGAAAGTCACTGAGACGAGCTGATTTTGGGCGGCAATAAAAGACAACATTTGAACAAACATGGGGATGATCAATGGAATTATTTAGTGAGATGTGAACAGAAGGAAAGGATATCTATATGGAAAAGATGTAGACGAGAGACAATGTGTTGGGACTGGTTGGGGTGTGAGGCTATAAGGCCAGGTCTTCAGTGATGCTAAGTGGCATTGCATTGATCACAGATTTGAATACAATAGTCTGTGCATTGGCACATTATGATGACCTGGGAACATGCTCTTTGAGATATCATCCGAGCCTATAGGCCTTAATATGGACACCAAGTCCATATTAATCAAAAAGGATTTAATCAAAGGGCCCCCTCTATATGAAAATGTAAAATCCTACCCTCCTGTCTCCAAGAAAAGAATAAAAATAAATAAGAATGTTCCCTTTCCTGCTAATTTAAGCTTTGCCTCCCACACCCAATTTTCCCCTGTAATCAGAAATTAAGATGAACATCATGTCATGGGTCTAGCGGAAGGGTTTGAGTTTAGGAAGAACAATAACAAATTTGAACCAAATGCATTATCAGTACATATTATAGCAACTATTAAACAGTGACACCCCACTTTCTATGATCATTACAAAATCATTGGTAAGATTGGTTTTATGTTGTTCCTTCCCCCTAAATCTAACAAGGCCCCCCCCCCACCTGGTAATAAATGACTCAGTCCTATAAAGTACATTTAAGACCATCACAATTCCCCTCAGGTAGTCTCCCATTGTAGGCCTACACCTGTAAAAGCACCAAGCTACTGGTCTTCTGTCTATTCACTTCAATGGGCGGTAATTATAGGTGCCTAAACGCCAAGTGTTAATTTAAGAATCCTTAGGTTGCGTGAGAAGACTTGAATTCCTGCCCATATAAAAAGGGAACGTCCATTCAGCAGAGTTGAATTCAGGTAACATTATTTCACTGTTTAATCCTTAATGCTGTAAGGACCAATGGTGCATTGGTGTCCCATTGATCGGGCTACCCTAGTCCACTTAAACGATTCTATATCTCCTCTTTCCTACCCTCTAGTATGTGTGTGGTGCACATATGCACAGGTGCCAACACATTCCTCTGTGAAATTGTGTAATGTAGTTCTCGCCATGAATATGACCGTAGCTGCCGAAATGGTGTTAAACATCTATTACTCATCACTCATAACCATTAGTCGGCATGATGCATAAATGCAGTCCAGACGGGTCTTTGGTCCTGTTGAGGGGCTTTTTCAATAGAGTTTATGTTCTCAATATTCACTAACAATTTGGCTATATATCTAAGTGGAAAGGCATGCTTTCATTAGAGTTTCCTTCATGCACATATCTTTTGATAGAACTACAGGCACATCATTAGTATGATCTACACACAGGGCAGGTTAATATAAAGACATCCACATACATGTACCTTGAAACGTCCACCCCATATAACGAATATTTAAATGGCTATACAACCTGTATAACATTGCTAAATCATTAATTGATTAGCATTGAATCAACCAGCTGGCAATGTTGACCCAGCAGCAAAACCAATGTAATAGGCCAGTTTGTTAGGTGGACGTCTTACGGTATGTGAACGTCTTTGGGTTAACCTTTACATAGCGAGTTAATTGAACATTATCATCGTCAGAGATACTGAAACAAGCTCCAGGGTTGCAGTCATGTATCATGCCGACCCTCAGGGTTGATACACCCCCAAAGGGTTGCTATGGTGAATCATAAAGACAATGATAATGAACCTTTAGGCATCATGAGGACAATGAAGGTACAACAGTTTCATCCCTTCATACCGGTTTAATAAGTAATCGAGGATGTAAATTGTTGTAATATCAGCGACCTTTGACAGTCTGGGACATGTCTCGTAAGTACATATCTTGCCTCAGCAGGGGTAGACACTAACGCTGGCCCGGGAGCCATTGGCCGGCAGTTTGGGCTGTGGGCCCGTAGTTGTTTCAGGAATTTCCTTCCTGTGGGCCCGGGATGGCCCATAGAAGTTTAGAGAGATATCCATTCCTAATAGTATAGGCATGTTATTGGAAAGAGGATATCATCAGGAATCTAACCATTCTTGCTAAGTAATTGTGTGAATTAATAAAAAATGCCCTTTAATTTATCTTTTTTTAAAGTAAACTAGCTATTCTGGGCCTACAGTTTTAGCTCCGGGCTCGTAGATTTCTCAACCTACTGGTCCGGGTGGCCAGTGGCTGGAAAGGTTAGAGTCTACCCATGAATTAGGGACTACATACATGTCAATAAGATGAAGATGGCACATGCTCTTTATACGCATCGTCTCCCCTATGGAAACCACCTTACCTATCTGTCATGTCCTTTAATGGTTAATTAGGTGTGTATATTTGTTATCATATGTGACCCATCAAGGTAAAACACACCTCCGCGGGGGATTTTTATTTCCTGATTTGTCCACAAGGGGGCATTGGAGGGGCAAAATTGGGTGGAGTCGATAAGTTATACGGATTGACTCCTGTATTGATTGTTAGAGGGCACCACTCTCCACCACCTGACTGAGACACCTGAACTAGGTCACAGGTATACATACATGAGCAGGCAGGCAGGCATGCAGAACAGGCTGTTGTTTTCTTTTTTCTGTTTTTTTTTCTGTTCAGTTGTTTCAATTTTTTCAGTAATGCCTGGTCTGTAATGCATGTGGTGACGAGTACCACAGTAACAAAAGGTCGTGCCTGGGCTGCACCTGTCCGAATCCGCGCTGGAAACCGGGAGAGGAGATGATCGGCCACTCAGCACCGGTGACTGGGGAGTCGGCCAGCCATGGCAGCCAAGAGGCCATGCAGGATGCCGAAGCACCCAGACAGTCAACAAAACCAAACCCAAGGTACAGATATTACGGATTCAGATGCGGCTTTCCAAGCGGAAATGGACAGAATAGAACACGATTTAAAAACAGAAAGAGCCAGGGAGAAGAAAATCCAATAAATATCGAAGTGTAAGGAATTGGAACTTGAACTTGCATCAATTAGAGCTAATAATAAGCAGACATTGTTTGACATCGACAGGGGAGAATGGGCATGGAGTGGACTCATGGCTGCGTTCGATCCCGGTGATCCCAAGGTACAGATATTACGGATTCAGATGCGGCTTTCCAAGCGGAAATGGACAGAATAGAACACGATTTAAAAACAGAAAGAGCCAGGGAGAAGAAAATCCAATAAATATCGAAGTGTAAGGAATTGGAACTTGAACTTGCATCAATTAGAGCTAATAATAAGCAGACATTGTTGGACATCGACAGGGGAGAATGGGCATGGAGTGGACTCATGGTGGCGTTCGATCCCGGTGATCCCAGCAAGCAACCTCATAAATTTTCTCTCCTTTCGGGTCATTATGCGGGCAAATCTGAATCACAGGAGGATGCAAGTCATATCCAAAATGCAAGCATGTTGCATAGATCGGAGAATGTTGAAATCGATCTGCTGTCTTCACAGTATGTGACTGGAGTTCAGAGAAAGGACCAGAACGCACCACACAGGGACAACAACCAAGATGGCTGCACAGGCCTTCCCGAGGCGGTGAGGGCGGCCTCCGTAAGGGATATTTCTGCAAATTATGATGTCTTTGGTCCCTCTGGGGGTCAATCAGCTCCTAATTCTTCAAGATATGGTATGTCTCAATCCAGTTCTACTGTAGTTTCACTGCCAGGGGTGGGAAAGGCCCATTTTAACCAGTCATTCACTCATGGTAACCAGACCGGGACCCACCTGGGCCACCGGCCACATCAACCGGTCCATTTGCAGCATTTGGGGGAGGTAGCAGGGCCTACCCACTCATCTCAAGGTAGTGTCAGTGCACCCCCAGGTTCAATCTCTCAGCCACCTGTGGACATTTCATATACAGCTTATTTGACCAGCGCAACCAGCACAACAACCTTCGCAGGCAGTTAACTTGCAGTCAATGCAAAAGCTGATTGCAGCACAACAAGAGCAGCTATTATCAATGCTGCAGCTTGGTCCATCCCCCAGTCCTCCTTGGGTGGGGGCCCACCGCAACCACCCCCGCCACAACCAATTGGTAGTGCAGAATTCAATGGTCTCATTTAAAATGCACCATTTTCAGTAGAAATGGCAAATATTTGAATGGTAAAATGAACATTAAATTTTTCATGTAAAATCAACGCAGTTTTCCCGGTTGCCATGGCAACCATTCCAATAATCAAAATTTCCAGATTTTTATGCCAATTCTTGGGGATATTCAACAAAAACCCAGAAACTGAAAACAGAAATGGAAAATTCATTCTAGATTAAAATCTATGATAAAAATCACCACATTGTTAAGTATTTTTCATGAAAAAGGCTGATTTAATGTGTTTTTAGACATTATTATGGTTAATAATGTATTTGGAGCTTAATCCCCGATTTCAAATATGAATAATGACCTATGTTTAAGGAGGGGTTCTGACATAACTACTGGGAATATTTAAGCCAATGATGTCTCATTTGAAAGATCTTGAGATGAAGTTTGATAATGAATTTCCATGCAGAGGGGTGTTTTTGCTTGCCTGGTCACATATATGCGTATGACAATTATTATAATAATTCTTGCCAAGAAAGCCAAATATCTCAACAATCTATATCCAATGCTATCGAGACATATGTGGTAAGTAAGCTACATACAGAATCTTTATCACTATTCTTCCGTTACCTAAATACCCGTTGCTCTGGAATCACTTAGATATCACTGTTAGACACAGCTCCTTAACCCTTTAGGCCCCAGATTGATAAATCCTGGTCATCATGATGCACCAATGCAGTGCTAATGAGTTACTCACCACCATCCTATTGGAGCATTATGACAACCCTATGATAGCTGATAGTCAGGTAAATGCAGCCCTGCATTCAAATTTACCCACCAGGGTTGCATTCATGCATCATGACATGACGACCGATGGGCATGATACCCCAATACATAATGCGGCATCTCAAGGTTAATGAATGTGTTCTAGACGGTATGGCTCTGGAGACCCGGTGTTTGTGAAGGTATATTGAAACTGGCGTATTTAAATGGAGAAGCCTACACAATCAGACGTCCCATTCAGTCGTATTGCCCTCCCTGCACCTTCCCATCATACCGCCTGCTACCTCCGGTAAACAGTGTGCGCGCGCAACCTTTTGATATGACTGTTTGCGACTCTCTCTAAGCCTGAGCTAACACCTGATTTCTCAATAAGTGTCCCAGGTGGCATATTTCTGACGACAATTTCAGCCATTTCCTGAAGAACATGAAGGTTATAACAAAGCAAAATGGCGTCTTTTATCTAATACCCTTGCATTGGATTTAGAACCTCTGCTCTCCTTGAGTTTCTTTCTTTCTTTTTTTTTTTTATTTCAAAGTAAGCAGGCATGCTTTGCTGTCAACAAAGAAGGAAAGTTTTACATTCAATTTGTGCTACATTTGGATCAACAAAAAATGTAAGGGTAGGCCTACATGTTAAGTACGCTAGGGGCATACCCTGTGCAACAATTGCCTCACTATTATGGGCGTGTTCTATTACAGGTACAAAGAAAAGGTTTACTTTAACTCAGGTACATTGTCAAAATGTTTTCCATGATCATAACATGCTCTTGGCTTTGTTAAGGTGCTCTTTAAGGTGTACACAATACGATAATGCCTCATGCCTCATTGGCAAACCTGATGCATAAATGCACCAGGGCTGAACCCATGCATTATGCAGTCACAGTGGCGGATCAAGGACTTTGAAAATGAGGGGGCGCGCCCCTTGTTTGACTCACTATTCTTGGCTAGATTTTGGGATTAAAAGAGGCAATTAAACACTAGCAAAAAGGACGGGGTGCGCCCCCGCCCCTTCTAAATCCGCATGATGCTCAAACACATGTTTGGGTAGGAGACTCGCAAGTAGTGCATTCAATAACGACTAAGGGACAATATTGTGGAAGTATCATGCAGCCCTTAGAGGGTTTACATCCTTGTCCTTGTATTACACCCGGTTACAGATAACCTCATGAACGGGGTTATTTCCGTGGTTAATCCTGAGTAGGCAAACAAACCCACGCACGTGGGCTACATTTACCTTCCCCGATACACACTCTGGTATAGGCCTATATGTAAATTATTGATTACATTAATAATATTCAGCCACCTGGGTCAGGTTATCACCCTGCATCGTGAATTAATGTATTATACTTATTTGCCATAATGATGCATAAATGCAGGAGTTTATATATCAACCCCGTAGGCTTGGCATGATGCTCCAATGAAGTGCTGGGGAGCAGTCTTTCCAGCACTTCATTGGTGCATCATGACGACCAATGGGCATGATGCGCTCGTGTATCAGCGTCCTTTAAAGGGTTAACACGTTTCACAGGTAGGAGTGTTATCAGGTTGTCGTGGGGTTGTTCCTGACTGGTACCTTGGGAAATTCTAAGTGCCTCCTGACAACAAATCGGCAATATTAAGATTTTCCTCTCTTGAAGTCAGTGCAGCGACCTAGATGTGGTAGGCTGCTACTTGTATTTGTAATATTCCCAAGGGGTAGTTATCTTTGGGTATTGAGTGTTCCCATAATGCTATTGACTCTGTGCTTCCGGTTCGTTCCGATTATATGAGAGAAGCAGTCGACAACTGCGCCACTCAGTCCTTCTGATGTATAGATCTAGATGTCCATTGTCAGTATAATATAATGCAGCAGGGGGTATAACTTACCCAGTATGTAAAGTTTGGTCTAAGGGCAGAAAGGGCGTTAGAAAGAGAGAGAGAGAGAGAGAGAGAGAGAGAGAGAGAGAGAGAGAGAGAGAGAGAGAGAGAGAGAGAGAGAGAAAGAAAGAGAGAGAGAAAGAGAGAGAGAGAGAGAGAGAGGGAGACAGACAGACACAGACAGACAGACACACTGACAGACAGAGACAAAGAGACAGACATACAGAGAGACAAACGGTCAGAGACAGACTAAGTCAGAAAATTACCCTATAGCTCCATAACAGACACTACCAGAGCAGACCATAGTAGCCAGGTTTAGCAACCACTACGTTGGCAATATAACGCAGACGTGCAGCATACCTACAGCACTGCTACGTCTACGTTAAATCAGGAATAGGTGACGTACGTCGTGCTTGCTAAACCTCCCTAATATCTAGATTATTTGACACCTACATAAAGGAGTTCTATCATCAACAGTAGAATGCTACCCATGCAGTAACATGCAGATTCGGTTAGCTGCAACTTTGCAAGTGACTTGTGTGTATGTGAGTAGTATATGGAGGGATAGGTTTGCTGCATGTGTCTATGTGAGTAGTATATGGAGGGATAGGTTTGCTGCATGTGTTTATGTGAGTAGTATATGGAGTGATAGGTTTGCTGCATGTGTCTATGTGAGTAGTATATGGAGGGATAGGTTTGCTGCATGTGTCTATGTGTCTATATGTGAGTAGTATATGGAGGGATAGGTTTGCTGCATGTGTCTATGTGAGTAGTATATGGAGGGATAGGTTTGCAGCATGTGTCTATGTGAGTAGTATATGGAGTGATAGGTTTGCTGCATGTGTATATATGAGTAGTATATGGAGGGATAGGTTTGCTGCATGTGTCTATGTGAGTAGTATATGGAGGGATAGGTTTGCCCCATGTGTCTATGTGTCTATATGTGAGTAGTATATGGAGTGATAGGTTTGCTGCATGTGTATATATGAGTAGTATATGGAGGGATAGGTTTGCTGCATGTGTCTATGTGAGTAGTATATGGAGGGATAGGTTTGCTGCATGTGTCTATGTCTATATGTGAGTAGTATATGGAGGGATAGGTTTGCTGCAAGTGACCATAGGGCCTAATATTAAGTGTTTATTTTGCGTTTTCTTTGGTGAGGGTGGTGCTGATGGTAGGTACCTGACTAGTGAATACCACCTCCTGTAAAAGATTCAATAAAAAAGGGTGAAAACGCACATAGTATTGTGAGTAGTATATAGATAAATATGTTTCCTTGTTTTGTTTTTATATGAGTAAGATACATGTGTCAGTTCAAGGGGAAAACCAGAGTATCACATACTGCAATTACAGTGGCAAGACAAGTGAGCTGCACTGAAAATGTAGTGTCTTTAAATTGAAAAGCATAAAACTTGTCATACCTGGCACACAGACTCTTAACGTTGACAACTTCATGGCCTTTCACTCAAAGGTCGTCAGCTGGGGCCATCCACTTTTGCCTGAGGGACGTGGCACACACTGTATCTTCTGTGACATGTCAGTGTTACAAGCTTCTTCTGTAATGGGTCTTGACTCTTAAAGTCGACAACGGACATGGAACCTCTAGTGAAAAAGACATTGGAGCAATAAACATATTGATTTGGAATATTATATTGTCGTAAAACCGATATGATGAGGACAAGGGAAATTACAAAAAAATTAAAAAATATTGACATACCCATAGGACATGTAATGGGCTTTTCCTAAAATCGATAAGTGACAAGGGGGCCCCATCTAGAGCCCTACGTAGTAGTGTTGTTGAAGATAAAAGCGGCATTTTGTATAAAGTGGTTAACAAAGTAATTTCAGGTTCTGACTCTGGAGTTAGGACCTACAAGTAGATAGTGTTGTAGTTTGGTTCCAATTCAGTGAAAAGAAGACTGAAACTACACTTGATGGGATTTGGTATTTGGTAGACGACTCTTCAACAATTGATCTGCAGTCTGTCATTCAAAAAGGCTATAGCTAAGCATGTACAGACGACGCTTCCTTGAAAGTAAGCACCTTATAAGGAACAGACTATACAGGCCGTCTTTTGTCAGTAGGCTCTACAGTAAAAACAGTTATACCGTGCATGGGCTACTGGGTTCTATTTGAAAGATTTCTTTTACAGGTTCTGTCTCTTTTTCTTTTGACAAGACCCTGGTGGCCATAAAAGGGTACTAGCACTAGTGAGTAGTACATTAAGGCAGGGGGCAACCCTTAACCTTTTAACGGCCGCTGATACAGGAACGCATCATGCCCAATGGTCGTCATGTTACACCAATGAAGTGCTGGTGGGACTACTCGCCAGCACTTCATTGGAGCATCATGGCGACCATTGGGCATGATACATTAATTCATCAGAGACCCTTAAAGGGTTAACCTTTAAAATGCAGATATTGTATTAATGCATCGTGATCATTGGTGTGCCTATACATGGGTAAAAAGTGATGCTCGTGACGCTGTGACGCAGGGGTTTTTAAAAGTGACGCTTGTGACACAGGGGTTTTAAAAAGTGACGAACAGTGACACTAGCAAAAGTTCCCAGTACATTGGCACATACGTAAAAAGTGACACAGTGACGCGCATCCCTCCTAAAAAGTGACGATGTGACGTCCTTAAAATTTTTAGCACCCATGTATAGGCACATTGGTCATTATGATGCATGAATGCAGTCTTGGTGAGTAAGTAACCAGTCCTGCATTCAGGCCTTATGAAGGTTTATGGGCCGCTAATGTATTAATGTATTATGCACTTTGGATATCATGAGTTAATCCCAGGCAATGGGAATGTATCAGCAAAGTAGGGCCGCCATGATGCTCCAATGAAGTGCGGGTGAGCAGACTCGCCAGCACGTTATTGGTGTATCATGACGACGACCAAAGGCCCTGATGCACTCCTGCATGAACGGCCCTTAAGGGGTTAGACTACCAAATGGACTGTATACACTAATGTATTTACAGACCTTTAAATGGTTAAGAAACACAGTAAAAACATACGCTATCCCTCCAACCCCCCCCCCCCCCCCACACACACACATGGGCCCTGTAAGAGAATTGAAGACAAAGCCCGGTACAAAACACAGGCTTTGTGGGAAAGTGGCTCTGACGTATATGGCATTGTGGTTAGGGAGATGTTAAAACTGTCAGCAGAAGCAGGAGAATTTAACAGGTGGTGGCAGAGAAGACGACTCTATCTCTTTGAACTCTAACAGGCAGAGAACAATTTAAAAGAGGGAGGGGCGGGAGAGAGAGAGGGAGGGGGAGAGACAGAGACAGAGACAGAGCGAGGGAGAGACAGTGAGAGAGGAGAGACAGGAGCAAAGAGAGACACATAGACAAAGTGTGTACATGGTGCCAAAATCACCATATATTATGGTTATTTTGGCCAAATTCACCATGTATGGTGGTTTTGGCATCATATAATTACGGTCATCTTGGCACCAAGTGCCCACTCTGGCTGTCTGTTTGTCTCTCTCTCTTCCCCTCTCTCTCTCCTCTCTCTCTCTCTCTCTCTCTCTCTCTCTCTCTCTCTCTCTCCTTTTTTAAAATGTTCAACCCATCTTCAGATAGAAATCCGGCATTCAACTGGGATTCTGGTACTCAATGAACAATCAGATAAGGGGTTAAAATTCACGAAAACATCCTTCTTGTTCTTGTAGAATAAACGAATACTATCCCTATTTGTAGACAGAGAAAGGGTTAAGGGAAGTTTGTATTCCCCGGGACCTTTTCCCCTTTTTTAAAGCAATCATAGTAAATTAGCACTAATGGACCTTTCCTATTTTGTAAGAGAGATGGATTTATATAGATTTACATCCATCGCTTATTAAAATGTTCTAGATGGTTATCCACGATTATCCATACAGTTACTGCTATGAAGATAAAGCATGCAAGCGATTTTGTTATGATTCTGTCAAAATATATAATCCCTTTTATAAATGATGAAACCTTGATATCAATGTGATCTAAGTGCTGAATAATATATGCCTCATAACTTTTGGACCAACAGGGAATAGGGACATGGCTGTTTTTCACGAGGGCGGAGCCTCAGTAGGATATCTGTTTATTTCATGTTAGATTAATTTGGCAGTCTAAGATCTGATACAATTAGGGAAGCCATTCAAACTATACATACCACTTATAATCTTGGATTATATTAGTACTTTTCAACTTTTTTATGATGCCATATGTAATCTTCCATCATAAACTTTTATGATGCCATATCATCAAATCGTCCACCATAAAAGTGTTATTCCGTCATATTTTAAACTCTTTAGGACGCCATGCCATGATCCTCATTCAGAAGTCACTTGATTGGCTCCTATAAGTTGTGCAGTGGGCCTGGTGGGTGTTGCTCGTATGCTAAATAGAGCTGGGGGTAGGTGCTCTCTTTTCCAAAGAAGTTGTAACGCTCTGCTTCACCATTCAACTTAAACTCACCATATACCATAGTGTGTGCTGCACTATGAGATACTGACATTTTTGGAGTTGCAAGCTGCGTCAGCGGCCGGGAGCGTAGCGACCGTAGCAACTCCATAATGTTTTCTGTTTTCTCCCTGTCACCTATGACGTCATTGGTGACGTCATGCTGCCTCAGTGACGTCACCCGCAGTGGCTAGTGATGTTGCCATGATGTATGAGCGCAACTCCTATCCGTGGTCCTTGCCACATTTTTCTTGTTACACACACTCTTTCAAGTGCTCTTGTGTTGACCACTTGTATGCAACACAAAAAAGTTAGGACTACAAAGAAAGAGACTGTTGCAGGTGAGGCACTTTTTAGGCAAAACTACCTTTACCCCTGGGAGCAATACCCTCCTGGTGGGGTGTGTGCGGGTCACATGGTTATTTATGTAAAGAGATATTGATACAAGTCGCATCCATGCTCATTGCGAGGTGAGAAGTTGGAGGGGGTGGAAAAGGATAAAATTGGTGCAGCCAGCCTTAACTTCCTGTACTATCTATCTATAGGTTTTAATTACTCACTATCCCACGCAGAAGTACTTTTAGTTGATCATACATTAACCTATAGTTCCTTGTGACTTATCCCAGCACTTTCCGCTTCCGATGAAGTGAACTCTATTATTATTGGTTATTTGGAATAGGATTAACAATGGGCTGAAGTGAAGAGAAGAGTAAGTTCTAGACATCACAACTTTTCCCATTAAAGACATCTCAGGGGCGTAGGAAAAGGGGGGCCAGGGCTGGGCCCCCCAATCATAAAGGAGGAAGGGCCTGAGTGTGTCTGGCCCCCCAAAAAAAATTGTCAAGAATTCATATTAAAGAAGATAAAGAAAAAGCTAAAATTTTCCATCTAAAATTAGATTGATATAGTAATGGGATGCGGAAGATGGGGACCTGGGCCTCAAATCAGATCTAGAATTCATAAAAAATTACTTTTCTATACAAATTTGTGGTAGTCAACAAAGATTTGCTTCCTTCGCATCTATACATCCCCACTTTGCCTATTACCATCATTCTGTTTTTTTTTTACATTGCATCAGTACACGTCTTTTCTATCTGATTCACTATTTGGATGATATGTCAGACTATTGATTAATTTTCGATGTAACACCATGTTATGTTTATCTGGGATAGTTTTAATAAAGTGCTGACGTGAGGAGAAGAGTAAATTCGTGACAACTTTCCCTATCAGGATGCATGGTGCAGCCATGTACCTGTTCCCTGATAGTCTCCAGAGCACTGCATAGGTGCATCATTCTGCTTACTCGAAATTCTGGATCTGCCACTGAAAATTGGCGAGTAACTCTGAAAGACTACATTCATACTTTCCCAATAGTGGGCATGATGCACCAATGCAGTTTTGTGACTATATACATGGGTAAAAAGTAACGGTCGTGATGCTTGTGATGGAGGGGTTTTAAAAAGTGGCGGTCGTGACGCAGGGGTTTTGGAAAACGTATGTATATAGGCACAGTGTTAGCGAGTAGACTCACAAGCACTGCATTGGTGCATTATGCCTTTAAAAGGAAAAGAACACCCTTTTTTATGATGACCTATTTTGGTAGGATCCTTTTTTATAGAATAGAACAAATAAGTCAGAAATATTAAAACATCTCCTATTTATCTGCTCAGAGGAGGCCTCTCTGCAGCAGTCTAAGACCACATGTAGCCCAGTGCTGACTCCACAGTACTGCCTGTCTTCAAATAAATGCTTAAGGAAATGAAATGCTCCAAGCTTAAGGAAATGAGGCATTTGATGTATTTTCTGGTACTTCATTGACTGCAACAGGGAAGCCTGCTGTCCCTCTTAATTATAGCACATGTGCCAAATAATATGTTGAATCCTTTTACTCACCATAGAATCTACCAAAAGAAGTTATCATGAAAATAGGGTGGTCTTTTCTTTTATAAACCTTTTAAAGGTTGAAAGTGGTTTCGTGTATCATGCCCAATGGTTGTCATGGTGCAGTGGTAAGTAACTCACACGTGGTGAGTAACTCACCCAGACTGCATTCATGCATCACATGCGTGTTGACCTTACAGGTTGATACACTCCCAGAGAGGCGGTATGACCAACCAATGAAGTGCTGGCGAGTGGAAGGAATGCAATCTTGAGGTCGCGTTGAAAAACTTTTTTTTTACCTCCCCCCGTCTGTTGTTAGCCAATGAGCACTCCATAAAATGTGAACTTACCATCTTTTGTGACACCATTCACACTCCCACCTCATTCAGGTAAAGGCTCTCATAAACGCCCACCACCTGGCGAGCATTGATGGAAACATGTTCTCACTATACGTCACACTATACGTCACGCCTACGTCACAGCTGAGTAACTTACTTTTCCGCCCACTCCTGTCAGTTAAAGCATCCACCAACCAACGTGGGGCGGTGATTATAAGTAACTATAAAGCTGGGTGGGATACCTCCGGGTGCACATTAAGAAGAACAAGTAGACGCTCCCCTAGCGTCTCTGTGTACCACGTGATCAGTCCATGTTACCCACACTGCACCTGTAGTAGTCCACCCTCCAGCACCAACCTCCTGATCCTCCTGTAGTCAGATCGGCATCACAGGTACACACACTCACACACAGGCACACCAACGCATGCACACACTCCCTCACTCACTTGAGAATTGAGCGACCATCCTCCAAGCAGGACCCACCCACCCAGATCCCAGCCATTACCTGCCAGACCCTAATTTTACACCTGGAAACCACACCTGTGGCCTTTGGACTTTTGTACCCTTAACAGCAGCAGCGGCAACCCTGGAGCAAACACCCTGACCTCCTCCAGTAGGTCAAGGTTCAGTTATCCTCCTTTTCCTGCCCTCAGCGCTTCTTAAATAACTTTGGTGAACATTTTGTTGGAGTTGGAGTCTCAGTTAACGACGCCACTTGTGAAGAAGAAGACGACGAAGAATATCGACCTGCGGGGGCCCCCGACAAGAATTAGGAAACGCGCCATCAGGAACTATCAGGAATAATACCCTCTGTTGAGCGTCGCGCATCACTGATCAACCCAAAAAGTAACTAGGTTCCCTCCAGGAGAAACTACCAGAGCAACTTCAACTTACTGCGTCAGGCCCTCGGTAGTTGCGCGACTGCTCAAACCCTAACGGGCCGCTATGCAGACGGCCCCGATGGTCGGGGTGACGGTGGCGCTCCTGCTGCTCGTCTTCCCGTCGTTCCTCCTCCGAGGTCGGGGTTTGGCCGCCGGCTGTGACCTTGCCGCCTCTCGCCGCCTTGTCGCTCTCTGCAGCCGAGCCCGGAAGCGGAGTGTGGGCATGGCACTTCCGGCGCCGCGATCGGAACATCCGGTGAGACTGAAGGATGAGGAGGTTGATAGAGACGGCGAGAGGATGTTTCTACCACGTGACCCGCCAGGTAAAGTGATGCATTTGTTATCCAATTAAAATAAAGCTTTAACCCTTTAAGGGCCGCTGATGCATTGATACATCCTGCCCATTTGTCGGCATGATGCATGATTGCAGCCCTAGTGAGTAACTCGCCAGCACTGCATCGGGCATGATTGAACATTAGGCATGATGCAGCAATGCATCAGCCGCCTTCAAACACCAATAGTGCGTTAGCGCATCATGTTTCATGTCGACATTACATGATTCATGAGATTAAGCATTATAAGACATAGATTTTGTTTGAAAACGATCAGGATTGTGAGAGATAAACCCTTGGTCGTTTTGATGCAATTCACAATATGCTGTATTGATTTGTACCATGAAAATTTTAAACGATTTTCATGAAAGATTTTCGATTCAATATACAGGCCTACTGTGGTGATATTTAGGGCATATATAAGCTCCCCTTGGGGAGTGGGTCAGTCTCGCTAAAACATACCATTGGTTCAGTTAAATTTTCGGCATTTGCTAATATACAGTCCAACGGTTGCACGTGTAGTGCCACGTGAAAGGCAGTTTTGCCAAAATATTAGTACTTACAACCTTTGTGCATTAACACGACGAGTTGTCTTCGTTTATACTTCTACCCATGTTTCATATCCCAAACCCTCGAATTAGAAATATAATATAGGTGGTCATCAACCAGTCTGCCAAAGCTTCAATGGATTGTTCTGACAAAGGCTTCCTGGTCACTGCTCACTGAATTCGATTGAATCGATAGTAATCGGATATGATGAATTGTCAAGGCCTTGTCAATGGAAATCGACCCACATCAACATATATACTTTTAAATCCTATTGTAATCCGAAAGATAAGGCTGAGGGTTCAGTAGAAGACACATTAATTAAGTCCAAGTGCATCACAGTATTTTCTAGATATTCTACAATTATCAGGAAGGTGTTTATAAAGAAGATAAAAAGTAGCTTTTCGTGGTAGGAATCTCATTTCTGTCACTCTTCTATAAAAAGGGCTGGGTGGTCGTAAGTGCTATCCTTGCTTCCTTGCTAGAATTAGAAGCTTCGATAGGAACCTATACTATTCTTGGTCCTACTACAGAGTCACAACCTTAGTACTCAGTGTCACCCAGCACTTTTTATCGGACTTTGATATAAATCAATTTTTGGAAACACATGGGAAAAATGACCATCCCAGATGTAGTACTTCTTAGGGGCTGCTCCGACAAAACCGGCAACCACCTGCAGTGCCCTTAAACCTGGGATTGAATTTTACTTTTCACTGTAGACAACTAGTTTACTCACTATCAGGGGGATAAATATATTTCTGTATCTAAATACCTTTCAGCCTGTATCATTCACTTGTGTAAGCTGACATCTTAAACCTTACAAAGATATATTCAAGTAAAGGTGTTGTTTTATGGAGGGGGTGTAGTACTAACCAAAATTATGATAAAAGGGGGGCCTAAGGTACACTGTGATGGGGGAGAATGACACAAATCCTCCTCGACACCTATATGAAGATATGTCATGTGAGTCTTTCAGACGAAGATTGAGAGATGTGACATGTGTTATCATGACTCCTGATGGGTACACTGTAAAAAAAAGTCGTCGAAATAATGAAGGATTCATCGCTCCAAAGTTGCCAAAGATATGTCTTTATTTTCACAGAGGTGGGATTCATTGTACCACAGCACTGCCACGCGGAACATCTTGTAAAAACTACACTGGCTCCCTGTTGTATAATTATGGTGGTTCACTGTTCAGTTTTACAAGGATCCCACGTAGATTCAACAGTTATTTTCTACAGTGTAGAAAAAAAACTGGTATACAGGGTACCTTGTCCCCGTATAACACCTACTTCCAGGAATAAGCTAATCACCCACGACTGACCACCTTATCACCTCTTATCAGTGCATGGTGCCAGTACCAGCTCCAGCCCCGCTTGGACCCTACTAGTATATAAAATGAGGTTCCTCAATGCATTAGGCATTCACTCACTCTACTCTCTGTTTTGTTGAATATCGTTATCAAGATATGATGATGGTATCAATAAGCGAGGTTTCATTAGAGACTGGAAATCACTGTGGCCAGATGGCAATGCCTTGTACATATGGATTATTCATTTATCTAGAGCTTTGAAAAGCAGAATAGTATTGTGCACACCACTGTTGTCGCGGTACACTCTCAGCCCACATTGAAAAACTGAGAGGCACGAAACTAGTCAGTGCAGATGACTTTAAGTCCTCAGGTTGACAATACTTAAAACTACAGCTTTAGGTTGTCAAAGTGACGACTTTAGGTTGTCATCCTGACCACCTTAGTCGTCAGTATGACTACTTTCTATTGTCAATTTGAGGAGTTTAGGTGGTCATTTGACCTTGACTACCCTAAACTCGTCTATATTGACGAGATTTAGGCGGTGGCATGTTTTCTGTGCAGCGGACTGGGGTTCTAGTGTATGTGCTACGGCGGTATGTGCTGCCTATTTACAATTCGGACTGTAGAGTGTCTTCAATACACTCACTCAAGTCACTGGGATCCGGTTTTTTAGTCATTCGATATAGCATGTATACCATTAGGTAAATAGGCTTGAAAATGGACTATGAAGGCTATAGAGAGGTTTAAGGTTGTGCTTTCACTGATAGACAAAGTGTCTTTTAAATCAAAGGTGGGTGCATTAATGCAGTTGAGGTTTTGGTTAAAATGGTTCATTCCTACCCTACGGAGTAACATATGTACTTATTATGTAGGGTCGACATGATGTGTGATCGTCCGAGTAGATTCAGAGCTGTATCCTTGCATCATGCCGACCAATGGGCACAATTCATTAATGCATTGGCGGCCCTTAAAGGTTTAAAAAGTCTCTCAATGGGTCGCTTGAAATGTTTCTTTCCATCATTATTTGCTCTCCTCCCACACATTCTACTTCCAAATGTAACATTGTTTGCAAACACTTTGCTGTCTTTGCAACGGATTTAACCAATTATCTCAGAGCCTAATTAATTGATTAACACTCTTTGGAATGACTGATGAATCTGCTAGGTATCCACATTATCTATACACAGTGAATCACTATCATATTCATAACACAGTGAAGTAGGGTAATTTCTACAATGAAGCCCAGCAAACAGTACAGTATACGTAAAGTGTTATGAGACATTTCCATGAAGAAGATGGTTAAAGCTCTGTCCCAAGGTTGCTGGAGAGGTGTTATCATTATGATGGCATCTTTTTACAAACACAACACAACAGCTGGCTGTTTATTTTTGAGATTCATGTATAGAAGCCATCCGAATATTTAAAACATTTAGCAAGCCTAACAAAGTCCAATGAGCCACTTCTCTCAGGCAGCCTTTCAAAGATGCCAAAAGTGGAAGGTTTAAACTAAGCCTTTTCTTTTGGATTTTGGAAGAAGCACTTTATGTAGCTTTCTTTGCTGACCTCTCCTGCCTCCCTACATTACATGTTGCTTCCCACAGGAGTAAACCCATTAACTGCATTTACACAAATGCAAGTTTAAAGACAGATGTAACATCACGTTGAAGGGGTTTGTACACCAAAGTTACACTCTCAGCCCCAATTATAAATAGGCAGCACACACTGCCGTAGTACATATACAGTAGAACCCAAATCGGGTCAATGGGTTTTTACTAACATGAACTACCAGTGTAGTCCCGAATGATAAGCTATCCACTGTAAAACTGGGGCGCTAGGCTGACAGTGTAGGGAAACATATTCACACAAGTCTATAGATAACTTCCTTCATTTATAATATATGCTGTGCCAAAACCTTTGTCAAGCATCAAGGTGACAAATGCCTTTGTCAAGCATCAGGGTGACAAAGTGTATCGTCGGATGTACTAACATGTCAGTGAGACACCATATGTGATACATGTAGAATAACACTTAGGTGTGGCCATATCATCCATTGCACGGCAAGGTAGGATTAGGCACTTCTAAGCTATGAATAAAGTATATCCATTACTCTCTCTATATAACAAGGGAGATACAAGGACAGCACCTATAGTAAATTGCAACACATGCAAAGTATCATTTCCTTAGAGGTGAATGTATTGCCACCCGCCAAGACCTACCATCCTTGAACAGGGTTTACATTCAAATCAGAAACATCTGCTTTTCAGGATATTGCAAATCTGTCCGTGATGGTGGTAAGATTTAAGCTGCCGTATTGAACCTAAAAGAGCCGGGTCTCCAAGAGTCACAGGAGGGCGATCCATAAAAATGGGGTTTACATTCAAATCAGAAACATCTGCTTTTCAGGATATTGCAAATCTGTCCATGATGGTGGTAACATTTGAGCTGCCGTCTTGAACCTAAAAGAGCCGGGTCTCCAAGATTCACAGGAGGGCGATCCATAAAAACTGACGACCACTATACCTAGCATGGTCGTCAGTTTTCATGAATCGGCCTCCTGGTCTCCAAAATAAGCACTGGGGTGCTAGGGTATTGATGTAGATAATATCCCACTTAGCAAAAAATGTATTTGCAACGTTTGGAAAAGGTTTGGGGAGAGAACCGTTTGTAGAATAAGAAGGGTATTCTGATATCACCAAATGTTGGGAAAGGCAACGTTTTCAGAAACGTTTTAAAAGCATTTGTGAGTTACGTTATTTTTCAATTTTTAACGTTTCCAAGAAGGTGTATGTAACCACGCTTTTTGAAAGCACACTTTGATGTTAACAAACGGTACATGGAAATAACGTTTTTGTTAACGTCAGGCGTCACTGTTTTTCTGCCAAGTGGGTAAGCACTAAAACAGTGTCTGGAAATGGAATAAGTGCAGGTCTCTTCTAAAGGAGTGCTTATTTTCTAAGAACAGGGGTGTGATGGGTTTGTGTGCGGACATGCAACAAAAATTGCCCCCCACTCGAGGGTCAAAATATGTTTTACCTCCACCCAGAGGCCAAAAATCAATTGCGAACATGCCCATTTAATGGAAAGTAATGCAGTGAAAGCAGGTAAAACTATTTTGCCCCCCCCCCCACTCAGAGGGGTTGAAAAATGTTGCTCCCGGTGTTAAAATATGATCACCCCCTACATGCCAGAAAGGCACTGAGAGGTATTTTCAGTGCCAGAGTGTTTAAACAGTCTACTACGGTATAATATGTGTATACTTGTGACTCTGGCTTATCGACACTATTCAAATCAGTTGAGCACATAGAATGAGACCTGGGCTTGTTTGATAAAGGTACCTTATATGGTTGTTTTGGTCGAGTCGAAGTGATAAGATAGTGCTAGGTCAGCAAGCTTAGTAATGTACCACATTACCCCGGGCATAAGTAGGGGCGGGGGGAGGTTAGACCAAAATCTTTTTGGGGACACCTCCAAAAGTTGCTGCTCATTTATTACCATATTGCTAATACCAAGGCTCTAATCACTCCAGGGTATTCAAAAATGTACTTCATATCAACAATAAAAAATCAAGAAGTCAAAATAACATGATTTTGAATTTTACAAAAAATAAAGTCCAATATGGCCACCAGGAGCCACAAATGGGTATTTTATGTACATTTTCATACCTAAATTAGAAACCAACACTTGTATTAAGTCATCATAGATAAAATAAGGCCTAGGATCATGAGAATAGCTTGCAGGTTCAGACTGAGGTGATTTGGTCTCCTCTTGGGGCCATTATATTGCATTTGTTGCCTCGTAAAATAGCGATAAATGGTAATATGACTGTATAACTTGGATATTGGTTTACAGTCAGTTCAAAATCATAGAACTTTTACTTTTTTTGCAACTGAAACACCTTAAATCACTACCATGAAGTACATAATAATGAATACAATAGGCAGCCATAGGCCTAGATAGTCCTTGAATGATCCAATATGACTGGGTAAGTCAAGATATTGATATCACATCACAGTGTAGAAAATAACAAAAGATACTAAGCACTGTGCATTTCACATATTTCTACATCACAATAGCTCTGTGACTTATTCTTTTCATTTTATCCATTCATTGTCATTATGCATCAAGGTTCCCCTGGTGAGTACAGTGCCAGTGTGCCATTCATGTATCATGGCAATCAGACTAAGTTGACACATTTGCAAGAGGATCTGCAGGCTGCATTAGTTTGCACTAGGATTCATTTGCCTCCTTTAGGCCATAGATTTGGGCTAAAGTTGGGGCTATAAATTAGGTACACCCCCCTTTTTAAAATCGTGGATCTGCCACTGGTAGTAATGTACAGTCATACTTCATTGCATCACCTTGTTAGTAATTGCTCTAATCTATAATGCAGGGTATTAACATTAAGAAACAGGTGATTGGCATCAAGGTTAGGTATCTGCTAAAGTTGAAGTTGAAAAACTTAATGATCTCCAATACAATAGAATATCATTTTCATAAATGGTAAACATAAGAACTGCAAATGATCATTATGTATCAGCCAAAGAGAGTGCACTACATTATGTATCAGCCAAAGAGAGTGCACTACATTATGTATCAGCCAAAGAGAGTGCACTACATTATGTGTGTGCGGGATAATGGACTACACTGCAAAAATGGTGTTTAGATCCTAAACACAATTCTAAACATTTTCTTGCAACGTTTTTGTAATCACATTAATTTCCTACACATGTTTACCCAAACAATGTGCTTAGCTCAACTGTTTAGAAATCTAGGTGTTTAGGTTTAAACTTTGTGTTTAGATATCTATGAATTTTTGTGTTTAGATGTTTATGAATTTTTGTGTTTAGATGTCTAAATGCTTTGATGGAGAGTTAGTGTGTGCAGACATGTATACATTAAAAAAAAAAGATGTCTTTTGTTTGTTTTCTCATTTACTGGAGGGGGGGATTTACATGTCGAAGTCTCCAAAGATGTCAGCCTCACCTATTTACGTGTGCATGTATGTACACACTGCATCAGAATGAGAGACCTGAGAAGATACAACAGCTTGACAGAAAGGAAAGTGCTTTGTCTATTCCAGATACAAGGAATTGGTCAGGAGAGGAAGATGGACCAAGAGTGTCAGGGATTTATCATTGCCATCACACAGGGCAGACAGTACGCTGATACCCTGCAGGTATTGTTTGCATAGTGCCCGCTGGCCATGCCTGATGGCCTTTCCCCCAGATTCTGGGGAAGCTACTTGAACTCCACCTGATGGCAGTTTAAGATCTCCAATCACAGTCTATATTCCAAACATCTATATTGGCAACTAGCTCGTCTGGAGCTGGTTCCAGTGACACACCCTGATAAGAACTGATAAGATGGGACCAGCATGTCCCTGGAAGTGGGAGTTAACTAGGGACAAGGTACCCGTCATGGTATGTCTTATCAGTGGGTATGTCTCAACCAGGAAAATTCAAAATGGCGGCTCCACTAAGCCTCCATACTGAGTCCTAAGAGACATGTTGGACAATTGGGGGTGAAAGGGTACACCCTCGCAAGTAAGTGTGAAAAACAGGGAATGATTGACAGGTAACTTCTTAGGCATGGCCTGCCCGCACACATGTCCTCAATATACAGGCAGGTAGCCAGCCAAGGCAGACAGTAAGGGCCATTTTCCACCACCCGATATGTCCCCTCTGTCGGCCGCTAGACCCATAGTAGATGCTATTTTCGGCCGACAGAGACCATGCCCCACCATTGAACCCTATGGCAGCCCTGTCGGCCGAGGTGGTTGAGTGTGGCAGCTGTCGGCCGAAAGAGGTACCCTGTCGGATGGTGGAAAACACAACTATAGGTATGGGCCACATGAATCTAGTTATTGGTTTCGGAGAGGGGGGATTACATATTCTGTGCTCTTAAATGATATGAAACACTCAAGCAGGCAGCTGTTCTTTGCGTTTAACCTTCATTCTCACCTAAGGTTTGGGTCTGTCAATGTTTGGCAGACACGATACTTTTGTGAAATTCCATCTGAATTATGTGCCATGTAGGGGTCCTAGCGTAAGCACGAAAAGCATAGTATAGGTATAATTTATTTTTTGTATCTGTTTCCCAATAAATAACTTTAAAATGATGTTTGTGCAACGTTGTCCTGGGGTGGCACTTATCTCTGAATTATGTTATTTTGATCTAGACACAGGTTTCAAAATTTTTTTTTCTTTTTGCAGTTTTGTTTCAAATGTAGGAATTGACTTTGTGGTAGACTATTATTTTCACTTTCGGTGGTTGTGCCTCCTCAGGTAGCTGTTGGTGTCTGTTTTCTTCATGTACAGGAGGGCGTTTCCGTAAAAAAATGAAAATGGACTTCTCATGGTAGGTACCTCATTCCACACAGTCATGCCCTGGTTCATCCTTCAAAAACGAGATTGTGTTGTCAAAATTACTCTACAGGTAACCCTCACTTCCTCAGACAAAATTCGGAACTGGCTCTATCATTTCTATCATATTTGGACTTAAATCCTCAGATATTGAATTTGCCTCCTCAGACATTAAATTTTCTCATTGCATTTTCTATATTCTGGGAAAGAAGGGCTGACTATGCTTGCTTCTTTGATCAGTGTTTACCTAAGTGCTTTCTCAGTGTCCTACTGCAAAGCCACTTCATTGGTACTCACTTATTACCTTCATGTGGATCAACGTTTGGAAACACATGATAGAAGTCACTGTTCAGGGGTAGTCACTTCTTTGAGAAGGTGCGTCTCAGACAAAAGTAACTTCATTCATTTTGGTAACACCCTCCCGGCCAGTGCATAGTCTACAGTGTTCCTCTTACAATCTTTCTATGCTGTCCTTTCCACGCTTAGCAAAGTTTATCTTTGTTGCCATTATGAACGATACATGGATTTCCTGACATTAAGAAGTCTGTTGTCGTCGGCTCTATTGAAAAAGGCCCCTGTCCTTGTTGTCCATGGTACTGTACATGCACTGGTGAGGATCTCACAATGCACTACAACATGAAGTCAACCATTAACTTAGTGTACTGCCCCAGACACCTGCCTCACTCAGTCCTTTGATCTTATCTATGCACAGGTAATGATGAGAGAAGAGTTTACAAATAATGGCTTTCTCAGCAAATGACATGAGAGAAGTGATAAAGGGAGAGTATTGTCAGGTAGTTGGAGGCGGATCATTGTCCAAAGTGGTACAAAATAGTACAGTTTGGCTGTATACTGACTGTTTACACATGGGTGCAAAGAAGTTACGGTAGCATTGCATAATGTGAAGACTTTATCCTCTGATATGACTCGCTTATTTACTGATATTATGCAGATGTTGTATTAAAAGTGTCCTTACAAAGTGTGGCACATTCTACATTGAATGGAAAGAGTGGTATTTCAATTTAAAGCTGTTACATTTTTATGTATGAGGTTACTATTCCATTAAAAGTGGAATTTCTCACATGTTTCAATGCCTCTCTCACCACTGCACATTAAAAAGGCGAATTGTGGGCACGAGGTATCAAATCAGAACATACCTTCTCAGTGATACAGTTATGTGGAAACGATGTACATTTTCCCAACTTCTGAAGGCCACTAAACTTTTGACTTCTAAAATTAGAAGATTGTTTGTATTAGGCCATGGCCAAGTGTTCACATGTTTTTCTTTGAAGGGCATAAAGGGATGCTACAAATTCTCTATTTGTTGGGAATATATGGTAACCTGTTATGTTAGCTTGATATTTGCCAAGGTCAATGGTGCTGTATTTGAACTTGGAGGATTTTTGCAATTGAATGCTTTACAGCTCTAAGAGTCTCAGCAGTAATGTATCTGGCAATAATGAAGGGATAATTGCCACCCATGCTAAGGTGTGACTTTCCCTGAGGTCAGTGACATTCAAATTTGACCTTGAAGATAGCATAAGTAACAAAGCCCACCCTATCATTAACTCCTAGATACCATACCAGTGGTGTGCAACATCATTATCACTGTCTCTTGGCACTGTCTTGCAGCCCAATTATTGACTGTAGGCACTGTCAGCAGCCCCCACCATACCCTCAGACCATGAAAAGAGAAAGTCACGCCCAGCAATATGATCAGTTGACTCTTGAATAGTTCTAATTCAGGAATATTTAACAGAAATTTAAAGTCTGTCTTGTGTATGAATAAACATTTGTCGTTTTTTCCATGTGGGCTATTAACAACCTTTCTAAAGTAGATCATATAATTATGCAAAATAGTGACACTAAAGCATGAACCACGTCCGTCCGTTTCTCAACTCTTCTTTTCTTTTGTCCTATCTGCTGACTCATTATCTGATAGTATTACCTGCACTAGTTCTCTACTGAAGCAAGTGTACTTTATAGTGTTTGTATTGGGTCAGTTGATAAAATAACTAGGTACAAGGAAGTCAATGTGAGGGACCATCTTCTACAGGAATGATGGAAGCATACAAACTTGTCTTTAATTCCAATAATGACAAGGAGGGGATTCTAAAGCACTAAAATTGTGACCCCCCCGACTTTATGACATAAACAAATTTTACTGAGACCAAGTCTAAAAGTAAAAAAAAAAGAAAAATGAAAAAAATAGAAAGAAAAAGAAAAATGAGATGCATCTGTTCAGGTAAGACAGGCAAGGAAAGTTTACTCTCCTAGGACTGCCAGCTTTAGAAAGAGAGTTGACAGGCTATCAGGTCCCTGTTATGTATGAGATATACTCCATGGAGCCGAAAGGCAATATCATGTATAGGGGCCAAGGGCAACAGAAGCATATATAGATATTCACCCAGCTTTCATAAACTGAATTTGTAAATTAAGCAATTGCAGGCCCCTTTCTCTCTCAGATGGCCGAAAACAGGATATCTGGTATAACACTTCATTGAAGCATCATGCCAACCCTCTGGAAGTATATATGTATCAATCAGGTAGGGTCGACATGAGGCTCCAATGAAGTGCTGGCGAGCAGTCTCTCCAGCAGTTTATTGGTGCATCATGATGACTAATGGGCATGATGCACTCCTGCATCAGTGGCCCTTAAAGGATTAAGTTTAGCCTGTGGATGGTGCTCTCTTTGTACCTTCTATAGAACAAAGACGGGTTAATCAGGGGGTGTCTACACTATTATCACTACCTGATATAACCCCCACACATGTAGGGTGTGTCTAATGGGCTTGGTGATAAGCAGGGGAAACCTTATGTGATCCACTCATCCAGCACGCCGACACCAGCATGATAAATCACCAGTTACCGACTGATAACCAGCACTGGTCAACCAGGACACCTGCTGGTCAAACCAGACATCAACATGTTAGGGAAGTCTGCTTGTAGTTGTCTGACTGAGAGTCGGCCACTCCATTATGGGTAGCTGGTCCCTGGTTTAAAATTCATGGGAGCCAATCACTCCTCGGCTTAGAATCACTACACTTTAAAAAAAAAGTTGAAATAATCCTTGTCCCAAAGTTGCCAGAGACCCATTTTTATTTTTACTGAGATTTCTTGGACCACCGTACTGCCATCTGGGGCTTCATTGTAGAAACTACACTACTTCACTGCAATATGATTATGGTGGTTCACTGCTCAGTGTTACAACGAGACTTTTTTATAGTGTAGTGAAAATTACCTTTCTGAAGTCGACTCCAGGTACCGACCAGCTGGATTGGTCAAGTATTGGTCACACTACCCTAGTGCCTAAGGTGTTCAGCAATCTCATACTATTGGGAGTAGTTGGTGGAGGACAGCAGGCCTTGGGACCACCGTGAAAAATGCTGTTAAATCAATAGTGGTTCTCCGGCATCTTTGGGACAAAGATTTCAGTGTTGTTTTTACAAAACCTTCCTGTAAAATAGTGCTTTAAGTAATGTTCTGCCATATGGGGCTTTATAATTGTAAAAACAACCCTGTTTCACTGCATTTCAATTATGGTGATTCACTTTTCATCTTTACAAGAATCTATGGTAGATTCAACAGTTATTTCTCAGAGTGTAGGGGATGGGTCTCTATAGGGAATCAAGGGGGACTTCCTCCAGGTGATAGCATGGAGTGGCCATGGAGTGGAAGGCAAAGACACCTTGTGAAGTCCTCGTGTATGTGGATAACACCAGGAACATTGGTCAGGGTCATGACCCGGAAGCTGAGGACGGCTTGGTGTAATGCGACAAGACAGCCTTTTAGGACCAAAGTATCAGTAGTAGCCTAATAAGTACCTATCGGCCAAGACATGCTTCTCTAACATTACATGTGATAACTGTTTCAGGTAGAGTAACAAGATTGTAAGATACGATTTATGAAATATGCCACAATAGATACCTGCTAAATCATTTAAAAAAGGTGTAGGGGGCTGAGTTACTTTTTTTTTATATCATTTTTCCCCTCAGGAAGGACAGGAATTAACATTGCAAAACAGTTTTAGCAAGGCAGAGGTAGACATCTCTAGTCCACTCAAACAGAGACCTCATAGGTTCTCAAAGTGTACATTTACACTTTCTTGTATCAATTCAAAAGGTATACAACCCAACAGGAAGCCTCCAAGACCATCTCATGTCTGTATACACCAAGCACAGATTCCCCAGTGTCCACATGGAATGAGCTCATTGAGTTTATCAAGAGCTGGCAAACATTGGGTGAGCAGCTCGCAGATTACATGTTGGGGCAGCTCAGAACTGTGTTTGATAGTAGAGTGAACGTTTTGCACAGGTATTGAATTTTGTCATAGAAACTGACAAGGCTCGTAATGACGATCACAACTAACACTGTCGGACAACTACCCTAAAGCCATAGTTGAAAACCCTCATGTTTAGAGGCCTGTGTAAACAGTACGGACTGGACGCGGATCAGATGCAGAGGGCATTGAAATCCAGTCCAGTCTGTGCCGTTTGCGGCAGTCACAGACGCAGACTGGACGGAAATTCAGCATCCAGTCTGCATCTGCAGGAAATCTTGAATATCAAACAATGTTAGATATTTACGTACGCATCACAGACTCTCCGTGATCATAATAGCTCAAAGGGAATTCCCAATCTGCAACCCTCTTTTCGTGGTTTAATATTATGCCTACTTACATCGAGAGTCCACTTGGTCTCTATCGCAGCAATTTACATAGGAAATGTATGGCTCATTCGCCGGCGAAAAGCCAAGTGTACTATGGATCGTACACCCAGAGTCCACTAGGCCTCTGCCGCAGAAAATCATATAGTGAATGTATGACCTATACGCGCGACAGAGGCCAAGTGGACTATGGACTTTATTTGAGCAATGTTTATGTCGAATAAACGTTTTATGACACACTAATCATTACATCTGCTACTTAAGGGCAGGTAACAGCATTATATAATGCAGCCTATGACGTCACAAAAGACTGAATACATTATGTGCTGCATTGTTTAAGCAGGGAAGCTGGACATTGCAAAACATGTATGGATAAAGTGTATAAGATGATTATAATATCATTTAGAGTTACTCATAGCCTGCACCAGAGAGGCCTGCTCCCTGCCCTTATGATCACAGACCCTTCTGATTGGTAGAAAGCCTTTATTCAACATAAAGAATACCTAAATAAGTCATCATGAAAATAGGGTTGCCCTTTCCTATGACCACCCAGTGCTTTAATGTATAGTGCCCTTTTTGAATGAACGTGAGAAGCTTGACTATTAATGCTTTTCGTGTTTAGTATATATACGTTGCGTTATCTGAATATCATATACATACCGTCTTACCCTGTTTCGACTACTGCAGATTTGTTTCGGATGGAGCACATTGTGATCAGAAGCTCCAACCCTGCAGAACAGGGACGGAGAATTACTACCAAAACTTTTAATGTTAGGACGGACACAGACTTCCTACACACCGGGTGTGAAGTGGAGAGGTTAGTTGAACCTAGACAAACACATTTAACACTTGTCATGTACAAGCAGGATAATAGACTGCTCAAGTTCATCCCAAAAAGCAATCCCAGAGCTAGAGCGGAATATAAAATCAAATTCCCAGAAGCCAGGCATAACTAGAGAAATACAAGACTAGCCCTTACTAGCAAGGGGTCTAGCTGAGGAAGAGACTGGATGCCAAAAGTTCAAACAGGCCATTGGTCGTCATGATGCATAAATGCAGCCCTGGCGAGTAACTTGCCAGAGCGTCGGTATCTCCAGACTCGCCAGCACTTCATTGAGAGAGTTTTAACAAGTTTATTGGCAGAAATCATACATGTACGTTTTTCAGATCGGCCAAAACACGGCAACAGGAAAGAAATAGTGTAGCGCTCAATCAGGTTATACAAAGTTACATCAGGCAGACATCTTTTGGGTGTAGATCATTGCGATATTACTAAAGACATAACTAAAGCCTCTTAGGGGCTGTATGTATCACCATGATTTGCACAAGTCGATTATCCGCAGGCAGCATGTATATTACATCTTTCAAAAATAATTGCGTAGTCTATCAAGTGACGGTTATACACCAAATACCTTCAGATTTTGTTCATGAATTCTTTCTTACTGCCTATCTGCTGAGTATTTGCATCCAATTTGTCCCAAAGGACACACCCCCTGTACAGTGGTGACTTATCATACGTCAAACACCTGGATCTGGATACCTTTAACTGTTTTTTAACATTGCCGCGCAAGTTCCTGGCAGGGAGTTTGACACAGTTTGGATCACAAGAAACATCATACATCATAGATAATAAGTTCTTATCACGTCTAACCTTTAGCATTTTCATGTAAGTTCTAAAATGGAGATCGTATATAGATATATCCCGAGTATTAAAGATTCAAAGACATAACTGTAGGCAATGATTCTGCATAAGTTGTAAGCGGCCAACACTGGATTTAGGACCACTTTCATGTAGAAAACTTGCATGTTCCAGCACAGGTAGAACCATTTGTTTGTATAAGGTCAGACACAGCTTATTATCGACAAATTTCCTTATCTGTCTTAATTGGTACATCTTGTGGCGGAAACTAGATATTATTTTTTTGTTGTTTCTCCGAAAATTAAGACCACGATCAATGATAACACCAAGGTAATTGAATTCATCAACCACTTCAAGGCGCTTACCATCCAGTTCAGCACTCATTATACTCAAATTGTGTCTGGCATTAAGTAAATCACTTGCACACCATAACAACTTTGTTTTTTCATTATTGATAATAAGCTTGAACAATTTACACCATTTATTGATACTATCCAGATCAGACTGTAATTTCCTTAGTACATGATTGGGGTCGGTATCATTGACATAAATAGCAAGATCATCGGCATACAAACAGAATTTGCAGGATTTTATAACCGATACTATACTATCAATATATATTATAAATAATAACGGACCTAACACGGACCCTTGTGGGACGCCACACGTTACAGCCTCTTCAGCAGATACACGCCCATTGGCAGTAGCATATTGCTTTCTGTCCTTAAGATAAGAATTAAACCAAGATACACACTGTACAGATAAATGCAAATTCCTAAGCCTTTCTAGGAGGAGGGAGTGGTGCTGACCAATGGCATGATGCACTCCTGCAATTTTATTAGCGGCCAATATTCTCTCCCCTGCTTAGATTGGTTTGCCCATGACCAATAAGGGGTCCTAACGTAAGAAGGGCAATGTGTCCATGCTAGGTTTAATAATTTACTTTCATTATTGTTTGAATTGTTACATTACAACCAATAAAATACTTTAAAACTATACAAAATCTGTCACCAATATAGAAACACTACACTGTAAAAAAATGTTGACAAAATAACGGCGAAATCCTTGTCCCGAAGTCTGTTGTTATTTTCATTGTGATTCCTTGTGCCACCATACTGCCATCTGGGGCTTCAATATAGAAACTTCACTACTTCACTGCGATGAAATTACGGTGGTTCACTCCTAAGTTTTACCAGGACCCCTGGTAGATTCAATAGCTATTTTTATAGTGTACAGTGAGCATCTTCCTACCTACCTTCTGGGAGTTTTACAGTGTAATCACCAGAAAGGGCTATACTACAGGCGATACTCCTGCCATTCTATACAGATACTACCAAGTCAGTGAAAACAGCACACTACGCGTTACTGATCAGTCACCTGGTATTAACCGCTTCTGCATTAGTCGTAATCTTTAAATAGGATCCCAGTGTGTGTTACATTGAGTAAAATCCCAATTATGGCTATCTCATATAAACCATTATTTCCTACACTCACCTGTCCCAACCAAATACTACCTATTTTCTAGGAATGCATGACCTTTACCGTTGAGGTATACCATTTAGGAATGTGTCACCACAGCAAATTTGGTCAATTTAGTACGACTTTTCATGTACATAATAATATTTAGAAGTGGACAATATTTTCTTCCATTTACCTGTTCTTTTTTTCTCTCCTTATCATACACAGAACAGATGTAGGCTCTAACAATGTGATTTGGCCATGATAGAATAAATTGAGCTGACTCTGTTGTTTTCCCTGTGCCTTGTCTCCCAGGTCAGACAAGCACTTTTCTCTGCCTGTTGATACTACCTGTGCTGCGCGCTGTTTAAATGCATCATGCCCATTGGTCGTTATGATGCATTAATGTAGAGCTGTCAAGTATCTCACCAGGACTGCATTCATGCATCACGTCAACCCTAAGCAAGCCCACGAGGGGAGGGGGTGGCTTCCCTATTTCTGAGCAAATTATGAGGTGCAAATATGCAAATAACCAATGATTACAGACAAAAAGGAAGACATGTGCACCTCTCGCTGATGTCTAAATCCACCAATAGGCCTAACCCCTTTGTGATTGATGCACTGCTGTAGAATCGGCATGATGCACCAATGCAGCCAATGCAGTGCTGGTTAGTAGACCCACCAGAAATGCATTGGTGTATCAGGATGACCTATAAACATAAAGTTTGAGACATTATACGACTTTTGAAGGGTTGACGGCTCAGGAATTTTCTATAATGACAGAATTACTATTGCAGTCTATTGAATAGATTCTGTCAAAGTATCATTTTTATCCAACTGAATCCTGTAAACCTCGATTGGTGCTGTCAGCAAGCATAAACCATGCACCAATCACTTCCTTGGTTTTGTTAGTCTGTTATCTAGGGATACTAGATGGGCAATCGATAAAATGTGACGATTGTCTTCTCTAGGGATAAACCTATTTTAGATGATTAATTGGAATAAATACATATCTTCGAAAAAATACCAAACCCTGAACAATCTTGGTCGAAATGATGATAAATGTGATTACAATATTTTATAGGTTACTATTATATCTAAATTCTCATGGACCCACAACTATTGGCCTATATTGAGGGTCAGTTCTATCGTCCGATGGGCGCAGCCATTACTGAAGCTAATACTGGCGAGATGAGCACTGATAACAGCCACCATGCTTGGTACCGGTTGTCACCTGAGACAGGGCTGGGGTAATGATTTCATGTAGTCTAGACTCCCGGCCCTTATTCATGAATGGCGCTGACTCAATTCCTAGATTATAGTTTATTTTAGAATTTCAATACCATTGTACCCACGGTGCTTATTCAAGGCCGGCGCTCATTCAAGACCCAGTGTTTATACAGGCCTATACACTATACCGAGGTTGCATGGGTACCGGCATGGAAGTGTGTCTGCACTGTAGCCACCAGCTCAGGCCTAATTAACATGCACTCTCGAAAGATTTGCAGCTTTTAGGGGGCAGAAGCCTCTCTATACATGGGTGAGTGTCCAGGTGTGAAGACTCCACACTTGGAGGTGTGATGAGTGATGGCCTACATTAACAATACCTTTGAACTTGTAATCATATTTTTAAGCCACTATGTGCTGCTTAATCATTCATAATATTACTTCGGTGTGTAGGGTGGGCAGCGTGGATTCCCACCAGTATGACATAACTGCACCCTAAAACCAGCAGAAAGCTGCATGCTGATAACCAGCTTCAGCAAGACACAACGGCGCCACCTGCATCCCGCTTGTTCGTAATATACCTGACTCGCCTGTTTTATACTCCCTGGTGCCATCTTTACCAAACAAAAACGCTAAGCATGAGTTTAACATGAGTTACTCATTCACTGTCTGTGTTTGAATGAGCTGCTCCTGTCGTTATCGGCTTTGTCAGCTCACAATGGCTCTGATCTCTGCCAGCTGACCCTCTCTTAGACCCCTCTCAGGCCCCAGTTATCACATAATCCCAATTACAACTCACATAAAAGTAGACTGTAAACCTTTAAGCATTATGTCCCCTTGTGGAAATACATGGATGCAGACTTCATGCATCATGCCGCTCTTTTTGCTAAGAAACGCTCGTACTTCCTGTTGATTTGAAGAAATGTTTATGCTCTCTTTCGATTCAAAGCAAATGTCTATGTCCCACGACATTAGAAGCACAAGGAAATCTAACAGATTCATTAAGGCTGCATTACAGTTATTGTAATTTGTGCCAACCCTGGCCTCTGAAGTTGGTAACTCTTGGAGGGTTGGCATGATGCTTCATTGCAGTGTCGATCAGTCCACTTGTCACACTGCATTGGTGTATCAGGGAACATGAATTTTAAGGCATTCTGCAGTGGTAAAAGGAGCGGTGAGAGGAGCGTGGGCAGGACGCAGTTTTATTCAGAGTGGTTTGCACAAGTTGACGTCAGGAACACTGTAGATGTGATAGAAGTAAATCCATTTCACTGCTTGCTATTTGCATTCAGTGTTGCTTTCTGGTTCTCAAGAGTTAAGCATTAATCTGTTTTCAGGTGATTCTATTTGGATGTAGTAGGGTAAAGGCAGGTGTAATTATGTATGGTAGAATGAAGGGGCCGTTGGGCAGCTTTCACATTTTAAAGTACATGTGCACGTAAATAGTAGTTCTGCAGGGCATTACAAAATGATATCTATAGCTAAGGCTTTGAAATGCCGTCCTGTTATCTTTGCATTTTCGATCCCTCACTCCAAGGCCATTGATACAGAGGACAGCAGCAGGGTTATCTGAAGACGTCACAATTATCAAAATGCATCAGGAGGTTAATTCAAAAGGTCCTGGGATTTCTACCCCTGCGATCTTAGCGTAGGCACATATCATAAGACCTAGACTGTCTACCCTATCTAATGCAGTGGTTGCAGGCCAGTCAGGCACAGCAAGTCTTGAGATCACTTCACTATTCCTTTTCCACCCGTAAGATCACTGCAATCTTAGTGAAATAATTGCATAGTGGTTTTACCTGCGTGCTCGAACACTCATAGGGAACACTCCTGCTCCCAACAGTGAATGTCCCTGCTGTATACATATAGGGGGGGGGGTGGGTGTTTCCTGAGGGCCCTTGAGGGCTCTCCAGGCTACTCAGGCATGAAGTGCACTTGAATACTGTACAAGGAAACACTTGTACAAGGGAACGCTTGTGTAATCACTCTTGTGAGAAGAAGTGTTTCTACTGCTTTTCTTTCACTATGGCCCTCTTGCCCTTGTGCACAGTGTGTTCTACTTAGAATGGTGTAGGAGGGCTGAGGCTAAGATCACTGTGATCTTAGTGCTGGCTGTGCAAAGGCAAGACAGTCTAATCTTAAGATCGCTTAATTGTATAAGGCAGAATAATTCCTAAGATCACTGAGGTAGCGATCCCAGGACCTTTTGAATTAACCTCCAGGTGCAGCATGTTTTATGAATGAAGGGTATTGCAAAATGTGTTTTATTTACAGTGATTAAGGGTGATGGACAATGATATTGCACAGAGACCTTCTGTTGCGTCATTTATTGATATCTGTTGAAGGAAATAACAAAGTATGCCAGAGAAAGGGCTACAACCAGGATCTGGCGTTACCCTTACAGAGTTTTGCAGGCACAAATGGGATGCATTTTGCAACTGTGACGTCATCAGATGCATTTGATAAACCTGCTGCTCTCCTCTTTAGTCACACATATATTGATCAATGGTCATGGCAGAATCTTTTCATTTGACATAGAGGTCTTCAGTCTAGATATAAATCATTACAAGTATATTTTCTGACCCTTGATATTAGCAGAGACATGTATACAGAGATGAGCAAAAAAACGTGCTGGCCAACCTTCCCTGACATGGCACGTGGTCCTAGTGGCAGAACTGGGAACTACTAGTACCCAACTCTCCCACAAGGTGGCATCACCCCTAAACATTGTCCCTACTTAGGTTTTAGGCTTATTAAAAATGTTGGTAAATTTTTCAAAAAAATTTCAATAAATTTTGGTAAATTTTGGAGCCTTTTTTGAAAATTAAAACCCCCTAAAGAATTTTGATGAAACGATGTCAGTTAAATACTACATATCAAGGGCTTTCTTTCAGCTTTTGAATCAAAGTGCTGTGATATCTATAAGTGGGTTAATCAGTCATCTCTGATTGGTGGTTTTCTGAGAAACAGTTAGGATTCAGAGGGCAACATCCCACATGGTTATCAATGGGGTACAGTTTTTTTTTCTGTGACTTAGCATTTTCATATCAACCCCATTCAAAAAGGGTTGAAAAGCCCTTGAACTGTACTTTGGAACCACAATGATTTCTAACTGATATCTGATAGGGAGAACTTTGTTAGGGGGTGTAAATTTCCATGAAATTTTAGAGCCTTTTTTAAAAAAGAAACCCCCTTGAGAATTATTATCAAAAGTTTTCAATCAAATACTACAGATCAAGGGCTTTCCTTCAATTTTTAAATCAAAGTTCTGTGACAGTTATAAGTGGGCTAAATACAACATCTTCAGACAGTCATGAAGAGGGACATTTGGCTGTAGTTCCCGTGTTGCTCACCAGGGTACCCCTGGTACCCATGGCAGACATGTCAGACTAAAATGCTATAGGGATTCTCATCCAGTGTAGTATATGCAATGATATTAGTGCTTTGCACTTCATACGATCCAGAAATATTTATAGATGCAGAGATATTGACACAAAACTTGAATTACATGATACACATCGCCTTTGGGGCTAAGATAGTTAATTTGATTTAGTTCTCAGAAATGATGGTTGTAACCATAATTCTTGGAAGTATGAAGATACCCAGAATTGTCATCATCACCCTTATTATCAGTGACCAAGAACAAAGTGATTTTGACTGGTTTCGCTTCAGCTGCTCACGTTATTTTTCAGGCAAATATTATAAGCTTTAATCAGGTGGCAAGCATAAAATGCTGTCTATAAATATGGGCTTTATATTTCACAGGGTAAAGAAGGGTATTATTACCCTTGTTGGATAAAGGAGGAGGATTTATCAAGAAAATGGGGGCCATTGATATTATTCTTTCATTTCAGCGAATGTTTCTGACCAGTGCATGCTGTTTTTGACCGGGGGGGGGGGGGGTAATAATGATTAGACCAAAAAAAAAAAAAGTTTGGCCTCCGGTCACCCGACCTACCTCAGCCAAACAGGGCCGACTTCTGAATATTTTAAGACATTTTTCATAAACTTTTCTAAATTTTTCATAGTTTTCTCAATATTTTTCATAATTTTTCATATAAATTTAATATTTTTAATATTTTGAGATTTCTCTTCCGTCCAAGCAAAAAATGAAGATTTTTTACTAAAGCTTTACACGTTTTGGCTGGTATAATAGCTAAAATTGATGGTTATCAATGATAAAAACTCATTTGCTCTCGTGGTTCGCTCTTCAATTTTTGAAGAACGCCTGATTAGATTCAACAGTCGTTTCTTTAGTTCCAAGGCCTATCTAACTCTCAGTGCCTCACAGCCATCGCTATTGGCAGGGACGTGACAACATGGAATTCAGTGTCAGCCATGGGGATATTTGCACCTGTGTCATTTTATTCTTTGATTTTCTGCAACTTTTTACAACACAGATTAATGAGTTTCTCAGTGATAAATGCGGAATGTCAACACTCCAACGTGATATAATTGCAGTTTTAGGACATTGTCACTGCATCTCTATACTCCAAAGGCATGTTCTATCCGATTCCCTTGAAGTTCTCCCACCTGGAATTCGTCTCCATAGAACTCTCACACCAAGGAATTCTCCCACCTTATAATCTCCATGGGATTCTCCCACCAAGGGATTACACCCCCCACCCTCGCCCAGGGCGTCCTACCTTTTAGGCTGTTGCCTGGACGAGGAAGCTGATGTAAGAAAGGGTTAGGGTTAAGGATGCAGCTCCACCGTTGTTCGGCTGAGAGTTTACCCCAGGTAAACTAGCTGAAGCTCATCTGTAGTCTACCTCAGGTAGACAAGAGAACTGACCAATCAGAGGTCAGGAATGACTCGAGGAGACTCATCTGCATTCAACCTTTATTCACTACAATAAACTGAGAATCTAACAAGTTCTAGTCATATTGGACTTAGTAAAATTTTCATTTTCAACCAGTCTACCTCAGGTAGAAAAATGGCCGTTTCTCAACCTGGGGTAAACAGGGTATGCCTACCCAAGGTAGACAAGGATCACCTTCTCTACCTGAGGTAGATAAGGGATCTCTACCTCAGGTAGAGAAGGGACAGCTCCTCTACCTCAGGTAGAGAAGAGAGTCTACCTGGGGTAGATAAGGGATACCTTCTCTACCCCAGGTAGACAGGGGATCTTTACTTCAGATAAACAAGTAATCTCTATCTCAGGTAGATAAGGGATCTCAACCTCAGGTAGATTATGAACTACTTATCTACTTCAGATAGACTAAGAACCACCTGTCTACCAGTTAGACTACAGCCTGTCTACCTCAGGTAGCATATGAACTGCCTCGTCTACCTCAGGTAGATTAGAAAAACTTGCCTACCTCAGGAAGACTTCTCTTTTTCTATCTCAGGTAGACTAAGAACTGATTGTCTACCTCAGGTAGACTATGAACTGAATATCTTAGAATCATGAATTCCAATTCTCATGAGTTTACAGGTCTCTATAGTATAAACCAAGCCCCAGTCTAGGTATTAGTGATAAGAGGACTGGGTGCTAAGCTGTGATTGGTCAAGTCTGTTTTCTACCTGAGGTAAACTATTAATAAGATTATAATCATATAATAGACACAACTAGGACAACAGAACTTAATTTTCAGTAGGTTTATTGTTGATTCATAATTATCATGTCGATCACAACGTTTCAGCACAAAGTTGCCTTCATCAGTTAATAAGATTCTGCTTCTCTACCTGAGGTAAAGTCTCAGTCGAACAACGGCGGGGCTGCGTTAAGCAGAAGGGTAGGGATAGAGGGCGGGTTAGACATAGGGTTGGAAAGGAACAGGTATAGTTTAGGGCTATGGTTAGTGAAATAATATTATTGTGTTAAATGAAAGGGGGGAGGGGTGATGGGAATAATTGCAGGGGGAATATTCTTAGAACCATTTTATCTGTGGTCACAAAAATAAATCACCAAAAAACACCAATGATGATGAGGGCGAAAGAGCATGTGCTTTCGTATACCTCACCCTACCTAGCAAAACTCTAGAAATGTCTATTAATATCTGGTAAGACATAATTATGAAAGACATAACATTAAGGGGTAAGTTTTAACTCAAAGTGGTCATACAAAAGGTTGTGCAAAAGGTCTAACATTGAAAACTCTTCTCGGCTGATGCCTTAGTCATTTGACTGACAAAGATGCTTTTCTTTCTATATCGGCCGGGCTGTTCCACTGTCATCTGCCATTATGGTGCTCGGGTGGTAGAAAATCCTGAGCAAGGTTCTAATCAATCTCTGCATGAATCCATGGCATACTAATGTTGATCATTACTGCTACCCCAGTGACATATGAGAGAGAGGCAGTCTTGGGTAAATATACTTTTATTTAGAGGTGATAAAATTTTATGATGGATATTTAATGAATAATAAAATATATACCTAAGATAGATTAATAACATATTGAACAATTATTGAAATTTGACGACACAATGTGATAAAATTGAAATAAGATGGATGATATGTTTGAGTGAGGTGTAGTGAAGTGGTCGGTGTCACGGGAGGAATGAGGACGGCTGTAGGTGTTGGAGGGGTCAGAAAGGAGGACCCTCAGCCCAAATTGTAAATCGGCGGCATAATCCGCTGTACTAGGTACATCACAATCTACTGTAGGGTCATTGGATTTGTACTAACGGCAGGTCCTAGTGTTTTCCAAAAAAATAGAGTCGCACAGTCTGAGAGAGATGGTAAGAGGGGGTGGGTATATGTGTGGTCGTACAAAAGGTGATGCTAGGTTATTTCATGTAAGAGGGGGTGGGTATATGTGTGGTGGTACAAGGGGTGATACTAGGTTATTTCATATAAGAGGGGGTGGGTATATGTGTGGTGGTACAAGGGGTGATACTAGGTTATTTCATGTAAGAGGGGGTGGGTATATGTGTGGTGGTACAAGGGGTTATACTAGGTTATTTCATGTAAGAGGGGGTGGGTATATGTGTGGTGGTACAAAGGGTGATACTAGGTTATTTCATGTAAGAGGGGGTGGGTATATGTGTGGTGGTACAAGGGGTAATACTACGTTATTTCATGTAAGAGGGGGTGGGTATATGTGTGGTGGTACAAAGGTTGATACTAGGTTATTTCATGTAAGAGGGGGTGGGTATATGTGTGGTGGTACAAGGGGTTATACTAGGTTATTTCATGTAAGAGGGGGTGGGTATATGTGTGGTGGTACAAGGGGTGATACTAGGTTATTTCATGTAAGAGGGGGTGGGTATATGTGTGGTGGTACAAGGGGTGATACTAGGTTATTTCATGTAAGAGGGGGTGGGTATATGTGTGCTGGTACAAAGGTTGATAATAGGTTATTTCATGTAAGAGGGGGTGGGTATATGTGTGGTGGTACAAGGGGTGATACTAGGTTATTTCATGTAAGAGGGGGTGGGTATATGTGTGGTGGTACAAAGGGTGATACTAGGTTATTTCATGTAAGAGGGGGTGGGTATATGTGTGGTGGTACAAAGGGTTATACTAGGTTATTTCATATATGAGGGGGTGGGTATATGTGTGGTGGTACAAAGGTTGATACTAGGTTATTTCATGTAAGAGGGGGTGGGTATATGTGTGGTGGTACAAGGGGTGATACTAGGTTATTTCATATAAGAGGGGGTGGGTATATGTGTGGTGGTACAAGGGGTGATACTAGGTTATTTCATGTAAGAGGGGGTGGGTATATGTGTGGTGGTACAAGGGGTGATACTAGGTTATTTCATGTAAGAGGGGGTGGGTATATGTGTGGTGGTACAAGGGGTGATACTAGGTTATTTCATGTAAGAGAGGGTGGGTATATGTGTGATGGTACAAGGGGCGATACTAGGTTATTTCATATAAGAGGGGGTGGGTATATGTGTGGTAGTACAAAGGGTGATACTAGGTTATTTCATGTCTTTTTCAAATCAAGCCCTTTACAGGCAGGCAATGGATCAATGCTTTTATCCCATCGGTCGTCATGATGCACCAATCTTCATTGGGGAATCACGCTGGCCCAAGATGTCGTCAGAGTAACACTGCATTCCTCGTCCCAAAGTTGCCAAAGATCCGTCATTATTTTGACAGCAATTCTTTGTACATTTGTGTACCACTGTACTGCCACCTGGGCCTTCTTGTAAAAACTGCACTTTTTTCAATGCTTTTCAATTACAGTGGTCCACTATTCAGTTTTGAATGTAGCCTTGGCGAGCTCCATTCATTGTAAAAAATAACTGTGGAATCTACCATAGATTTTCGTTAAACTGAACAGTAGACCACCGTAATTGAATAGCATAGAACCAGTGTACTTCTTACAAGAAGCAACAGGTGCCTGTATCGTGGTACACAAAATCACAAGAACTATCTGTGAAAATAACAACAGATCTCTGGCAACTCTGGGACGAGGAATGTGCTGTTATTTCAATGACATTTTTTTACAGTGTAGGTCAGCAGACAGTGGCCAAAGGCACTACCTTTTATTCAATAACCAGATTGTCCTAGGCACTTCTTTTACACATGTGGCATACAGATCGACACCTGCTCCCTTTCAACATGATTCTATTGTTATGTGTGCTTGACTTCCCCAGATTGAAGAATCCAATTTGTATGACATCCAGGTTTTAATCAAATCCATCATATCGTCTTTCATCCTTGTTCTTCCGTCCCACCTGTGCTATCCTTACTTGGTATCCCCAGCCAATCAAGCCATACATTTATTTACAAGAATGAATGTCTTTAGAGGCAAGCGCTATTTGGACGAGGGAAATAGGACATATAAGAAATGGGACAATATTGGGAATATAAGAAACGGGACATATGAGTGATACCTAAGACGCAAGACAAACTTATTTGCCCTATCTAAGACACGGGACTTATATCTTAAGAGACGTGAAATCAGGATAATTATATACACTACTCACACTCTGTCCTGTGTCTTAGATATTATCATAAGATATATATATATATATATATATATATATATATATATATATATATATATATATATATGGTCCTATGTCTTATACTTTGAATAGTCCTATATCTCAGATTTTCCTGTATGGTCCTGTTTCTTAGAAAATCTCGTCCGTATAAGGATCTTATATGGATGAGACCCTCGTCCGGATATCACTGGCCGTCTTTAGGTAACAAATGCCTTTTGTGTTGCTCGTAGGGGGGCTATTATTATATTCACGCATTTTGAACTCCCATGTGTGGCAGATTTTCATTAGACCTGTATTAGGCTATAGGGCAGAAGCGGGGTGCATTATCAACAAATCAGATAATTGCCTCTAGTAGCTGCAGACTTTTTGATACATTATATAACAACTGGTCCCCAACATTATCTTGCAAGCTACAACATCAATCAATGGTCTACGGTACTTTAGAGACATTCGACCTTGTGCCATAATCTCAACACATAGGGTAGATTAATCTAAAGATGGTCACATACCTTGAGATGTCCACCCCCAGAAAATAGCCATAACATTGGGTTTGCTAGTGGATCAACATTACCAACTGGTAGATTCAATGCTCATCAACGATTTCATAATGTTCATATAGGAGTAAGTCTATTTTTCATTGCAAATGTGTTGGGTGGACGTCTCAAGGTTTGTGGCCGTCTTTAGGTTAATCTACCCTACGAACAAAGTCAACCCACTGCACATACTCCTATTCCATGGTGGTAACATGGTAGTTGCATGTTTATAAAGCATTGCCCCCTCCCTCCTCTCTTTATCGGTTAACTGGTGATTTGTACTATTGCTATTAGAGCTAGTGATCCTAATGAAAGTCCAACATCGTAAACACACCACCTTTGATGGTGTCAGAAGAATAGGAACACATTCAGCCCACACAAGACGATTAGCCCAGCGTCTTTGGATGCTGCAGAAAGCTTCCACTTCCGGTCATTTACTGCGCCTGCGCCATCAATTGCCAGCCTCTATCCCGTGTACATAGTCTTGAACCGAATCGTTATCTTTATACTCTGCAGTGGGGGTAGTGCATTAAGGTGGCGTTAGTCATTCTATGTGCAATTTATCCCTATGGTGAGTGATAGGCAGATATTGCTGGAAATAGTCTTTATTTTCTGGGCGTGAGAAAAAAAGACTTCTTATAAATTTTCTCAAGTCAAATCCCTTTTAAGCATACACAAAACGCTGTAAATGCATTCTTGCTAAGTGTGAAGCACCGAAAATGCCATACATGTATTATAGTGTTAAGCCTATTGGTCAAAGGCACTGAATGGTTTCCCTGATTTAGTTATCTTTTTTCTTTTTATTTCTAACGGCATATCTAGGTTACACGCTAAGTCATTCAATTACTTCACATGGAAATGGATACAATAATGCTATCTGGATGACTTGTAAATATTTACATAGGACATTGTTGCATCCATTACAAAATAGCTAATCACAGTATTGATATATCAAAAATATATACAATCTTTTACCAAGGGGGTGGGCTTAGGGCTATTAGTCCCGGGGCCAAGCACAATCAAAACGCATTGCCAGTTTTACTGTGCAAAATAGGCACTCAAACACTGAAAAATGAAGCTCACCTGGGTCTAAGGAATATATCTTGTCTACTTGGCTGTTGATATATTTGGGGCATATCACTTCCCATTGTGTCCTTGTGCTCACTGTCGTTATCCGATCTATATGAGAGGGTTGTGGGAGTGAGCTTATCGATTGTCCTTGGTATGCACTTTCTGTATATATAGTACAGACTGTCAGAAGGGAGAGGAGAGACAACCAGAATATGAAAAAAGAGTACAGATAGAACAAGAGAGAAAAAAACCGAGAGAGAGAAACCGAGAGAGAGAGAGAGAGAGAGAGAGAGAGAGAGAGGGGGGGGGGAGAGGGATCAGTAGGGAAAGACAGGCGGAAAGAGAAAGACAGACAAGAGGGGATTAGTCGATTCTAAGGAATTGCCAATGTCACTAAACCCAAAAACGCCCATGTTGCCATGTTGATTCTAGGGGTCTAGATCCATATTACTATTCTGTGTTTTCTTCATTTTCTATATGGGATTACCATCTGCTATACATCTTAACCATCATACCCTAACCACACCCTCAGCCCCAGTTGTAAATGCGTTATAAAGACCACTGTACTGGATACCGGACAACCCACATCGGGGCATTAGATTTGTACTGACAGCAACTTCCACTGTTTTCCAAAAATAAAAGCAATCTACTGTAAAACCCTTGCCGCGGTCTAACAGTGCAGTGGGCACAGAATGCTGAAAACAACGTTGACAACTGGTTGCAGTATGTTGACAATGTTGATCAACCTGTTTTTCAACACTTTCAATGATACCATTTCAATGTTATCAGCCATCATCTGTTTCAACATCTGGTCAACAGTTAGCATATCAATATTGAAATACTGTTCTCAATTCAACATAGTTTCAATTTTGATTTTGTCAGTATTGAATCAACACTGTCATTTAAAGGGAGTAGACATGATCTACTCAAACGGCACCATGAAACTGCCAAATTTGACAATATTTGCTCATATTCCTAATTTATATGACATAACCCTTCTTTATCAACCCTTTAGGTGTGGTACATTGGTATTCTATACATTCTTATCACTGGATTTCATATTTCCTGTACCCATAGACTCCTATACTAAAGGAATTAGAAATATTTTTAGTTTATTCAGGAAAATTTCAATTTGCTTTTGATCCCTACTTTTTGGTTTCAAAATAATTCTAATGATCCCAGGTATAAATACATGAGGTTTGGTTAAGAAATTGTTAGAAGATTTTTTTCTATAATTCTCATAGGCGGCCATAGTTAAGACCACCAAACTTTAATACCATCTAGTGGATAAATGGACACCATGACCTATGGTTTTTATGCCTTCTTTATGTTACCTAAGCATCAATCTAACATCCCTAAAAGTTACTAAGAGAAATTGTTGGTCAATTTTGAACCAGCTGGATCGTGTCTACTCCATTTAAACTGTTGTTTTAGCCTTAATATGTTAACATGGAATCAGATATCAACATCGAAATACACCCAATAGTATAACACTTTCTTTCTGATCTTTTCAGACTATATCGAAGCAGACAATGATATCTCGGACGACTTTGCTTCTTCTCTCTTTGGATCATCACTCCGTGAGGATACTGACAGTGCATCTAAGTTTTGGTCTCACTTTGCCTCCAGACACCACAGAAGCCGTCGGTCCACACTTATGCAGCATCTAGTACAAACCTGTTGCACACAAGGATGCTCCTTTGACAAACTTAAGGAGATCTGCTTTGGCTGATAGTCCACACTCCCTCCTGGGCATTAATGGTAGCATGGCCAACTGCTAGCGTCACGTAGTGGAGAATGGGAGAACCTGATTGGAACCACTAGGGAGAGGCACTGTCGTCGGGAATAGTGGATGTGATAAGATCAAATATGGGATGGAAAAATACTTATTTGAAAGAAACATAATTAATTGCTGGTTAAATGTTTGTCTGACATGTGTTTTCGGTGAATAACATTGGCGGCGATTTGTTTTTATTCATTTACAAGGTTTATGTTCTCCTCTCAAGCAAGGCTGCAACCTTCTCCCTTTTTTATTTTCAAATATGAATAGCAGATGTCTTGGTGGTGGCATGGGGGCTATACTTGTATCTGCAGTGGCGGTGGTGTATGGTAAAATTGTTATGATCTTCACAAGACTTCAGGAAATACAGTAATAAACAACCATTGACTATCATATACACCAACCTTTGATTCTAAATCAAAATCCATGGCAATGGACCCTATTTGAGGCTTCACAAAGTTGTATCAATTTACATTACTTTACCAACAGAAGTATACCAGTGGGAATGATGTGTGACTTTTTACTGCTTGGCAATGTAATAAACATATGGAAAAATCAAATCGTGTGTGTCAATTTGTTAGGTGATTAGTGAGTAGTATATATGAAAGATAAGCTGCGGTGAGTAGTATATGGAAAATGTAGCTGCTATGCATAGTGTATGGAAGGTTAGATACTGCGGTTAGTATATGGACATTTATACTAGCTGGTATGATTGTATACAGAAAAGTTAACTTCCTAAGGTAGTATGTGGAAGTTTAGCTGGTATGAGTAGTATATGAAAAGTTAGCTGCTGCGAGTAGTATATGAAAATTTAACTGTTCTGACTAGTATATGAAAAGTTAGGTACAGTGAGTAGCACATGAAAAGTTTGCTGATATGAGTAGTCTATAGAAATGTGAGCTGCCCAAGGTACTCTGTGAAAGGTTAGCTGCCGCGAGTAGTATATGAAACGTTAGCTGGAAATATATAGTTAGCTACTTTAAGTAGTATATGAAAAGTTAGGTAGAGTAAGTATTATGTGACAGGTTAGGTAGAGTGAGTAGTATAATTATGAAAGGTTAGGTACATAGAGTAGTATATAGAAAGTTAGGTAGAATGATTAGTATATGAAAGGTTAGGTAGAGTGAGAAGTATATGAAAGGGTAGCTAGAGTGAGAAGTATATGAAAAGATAGGTAGAGTGAGAAGTATATGAAAGGTTAGGTAGAGTGAGAAGTATATGAAAAGATAGGTAGAGTGAGAAGTATATGAAAGGTTAGGTAGAGTGAGAAGTATATGAAAAGATAGGTAGAGTGAGAAGTATATGAAAGGTTAGGTAGAGTGAGAAGTATATGAAAGGTTAGGTAGAGTGAGAAGTATATGAAAGGTTAGGTAGAGTGAGAAGTATATGAAAGGGTAGGTAGAGTGAGAAGTATATGAAAAGATAGGTAGAGTGAGAAGTATATGAAAGGTTAGGTAGAGTGAGAAGTATATGAAAGGGTAGGTAGAGTGAGAAGTATATGAAAGGCTAGGTAGAGTGAGAAGTATATGAAAGGTTAGGTAGAGTGAGAAGTATATGAAAGGTTAGGTAGAGTGAGAAGTATATGAAAGGTAAGGTAGAGTGAGAAGTATATGAAAGGTTAGGTAGAGTGAGTAGTATATGAAAAGATAGGTAGAGTGAGTATTATGTGAAAGGTTAGGTAGAGTGAGAAGTATATGAAAAGATAGGTAGAGTGAGAAGTATATGAAAGGCTAGGTAGAGTGAGTAGTATATGAAAAGATAGGTAGAGTGAGAAGTATGTGAAAGGCTAGGTAGAGTGAGTAGTATATGAAAGGCTAGGTAGAGTGAGTAGTATATGAAAGGTTAGGTATGGTGAGTAGTATATGAAAGGTTAGCTAGAGTGAGAAGTATATGAAAGGCTAGGTAGAGTGAGAAGTATATGAAAGGTTAGCTAGAGTGAGAAGTATATGAAAGGCTAGGTAGAGTGAGAAGTATATGAAAGGTTAGGTAGAGTGAGAAGTATATGAAAGGTTAGGTAGAGTGAGAAGTATATGAAAGGTTAGGTTGAGTGAGAAGTATATGAAAGGTTAGGTAGAGTGAGAAGTATATGAAAGGGTAGTAGAGTGAGTAGTATATGGAACATGAGCTAGAGTGAGTAGTATATGAGAAATTAGGTATAGCGAGTAGTAAGAGAGTAATGTATGGGCCCACAAGTTTTGATATCCTACCATACAAGGAATGAGGTGCCCGTTAGCCCATACATTACTGTTTTTATTACAGATTAATCAATAAATAATCAATAGAATATCAATATAATATTAATAAAAACAAAATCTTGGCAGGGCAGGACCGGGACTCGACATCCCAGCAGATTGTCGTGATTCCTCGTCAACCTGTGTGAAGTGGCTCACACATGTCGCTAGATGGAACACGACGTCGCTATAGCACAAGATCACCAGGAATAGCAATGGTGGTTATCACATGGCCTCACCTCATATGGCGAGGATGGTGATCACTCAGACTCACCAGGGATGGCGACGCAGGTGATCACTCACCTCGCTAGATGAAACACGCACCTTGTCATAGTGCATGTTCACCAGGGATGGCAAGGATCGTGATCACTCATCCTCACCAGGGATGGCGACATGAGTGATCACTCACTTCGCTAGATGAGACACACACCTCGTCATAACGCAAATTCACCACAGATGGCAAGGATCGTGATCACTCACACTCACGGGGGATGGTCACTCAGGTGATCATTCATCTCACTAGATGAAACGCACACCATGCCATAATGCACGTTAACCACGGTTGGCGAGGATCGTGATGACTCACACTCACCAGGGATGGCAAGGCGTTTGATCACTCACCTCGCTAGATGAAATGCACACCACGTCATAGTGCAGGTTCACCATGGATGGCGAGAGTGGTGATCACTCAGACTCACCAGTCATGGCAATGCTGGTGATAACTCATCTCGTTAGATGAAAAGCTCATGATCATCGACATTAGTAATCATGCAGCCTCACATCTGCCAGATCAATGTATGTTTTGCCAGAGAAGGTATTGCCATATGTATCTTCCTTCTAACCACAGACAAGGTGTTCATGTAGATACTTCCTTATGTATTTTTCCTGTAACCAGAGAAAAGGTGTTTATGGATAGTTGCTTTTAATTTAGAGATACCTCTATCTAAATTCAATTGATATTTTCTCTATATAATCTTGGTTGATTCAACCCTGAAGTATTACATGGAAATCAGTGTGCAACAAAGCACATTTGATAAGTATGGGACTTATACTTCATGTCCACCCTTCCTAGATAGGCTACATGTTGAACAGTGGTGCTGTCTCAACAACTTTGGCAATGGTGGTGATAAGTTGCCATTCTGAGTGAGAGTGAGTGACAGATGATGCAATCCTCAGAGAGCATTGACTTGGAGTGACACAAATTCACACATTGAGTGAGACAAAGGCTGGCAATGGTGGTGAGAAGTTGCCATTCTGAGTGAGAGTGAGTGACAGATGATGCAATCCTCAGAGAGCATTGACATGGAGTGACACAAGTTCACGCATTGAGTGAGACCAATGTTGGCAATGGTAGTGATAAGTCGCCATTTTGTGTGAGAGTTGATGCCAGTGGCATGGGAGTGGTACATAATCACACAGTGAGTCAGATCCATGTTGGCGATGCTTGTGATAAGCCGCCATTCTGAGTGAGAGTTGACAGGCAGTGGCACATATTGACGGAGTGAGTGAGATCCATGTTGGCGATGTTGGTGATAAGCTGCCATTCTGAGTGAGAGCTGACCGGGAGTGGTACATAATCACATAGTGAGTCAGATCCATGTTTGCGATGCTTGTGATAAGCCGCCATTCTGAGTGAGAGTTGACAGGCAGTGGCACATATTGACGGAGTAAGTGAGATCCATGTTGGTGATGGTGGTGATAAGCTGCCATTCTGAGTGAGAGCTGACCGGGAGTGGTACATAATCACAGAGTGAGTCAGATCCATGTTGGCGATGCTTGTGATAAGCCGCCATTCTGAGTGAGAGTTGACAGGCAGTGGCACATATTGACAGAGTGAGTGAGATCCATGTTGGCGATGGTAGTGATAAGTCACCATGCTTTGTGAGGGATGACAAGGGGTGGCACATACTCACGCAGTGAGTGAGATCATGTTGGTGACTGTTGTGATAGATTGCCATGCCATGTGAGACTGACACACAGTGGCGAAAGATGACGCAGTGAGTTATCACTCAAAAAGGAGTCACCATTGATGACCAATCATGGCGACAGATAACGACAATTTGCTGGGATGCTACTGACTGCTCTATATCTTCTATGAAGCCAAAAAGGTGGATCAGGCTGGGACACGAACACCTGTACCTGGGGTTTGCAGCACAACTCACTGACCACTTTACTACCGGTACACACACCTGGCTACTGGGAGATGTTGGTATGTTCTGAATGCGTACAGCAGTTGTTGCGGTTATGGGAGCAGCAGCGACAAAGCTGGAGGGGGGGTCACAACCAAGGCTGCAGGATATTTTCACACTTTGAATGTATACTAGTTATATGTGAGTGACCTCTCTGGGCTTTGTATCATATCAATGACTTATAGAGACCTGGTTCTAACCAACCATTTCTCGTCAGTCCCTGTGGCACAATGCATTGGGAGTTGGATTTGGGATCATTAGAGTGCAGGTTCAACCCCTACCTCTGGCAATGGAAATTTCGTAGGTTTTAACATGTAACATATGACATGTAAGGACATGTAAGGAGTGCTGATATCATGGATATCAGCACTCCTAGAAGTGCCGATATCCATGTTATCAGCACTCCTTACAAACATGCATCATAACAATCAATATCAACAGATATCAGAACGGGAATATCCTGAAAAAGCACCCAAAATCACAGAAGTCGTGTAATAATATATGATATGTTAACTGTTGTAAGTAGAGTATTAGAATCTGTGAGAAGAACTGTAATACCACACATATAAGGCGTAAACCAAACTGATCTTTGGAATTCAGATCATGGAGTGATGGGAATAACACGGCATCACACGGCTATAAAAATGGAACCACTAGATGTCTAGTGGTTTTGTGAAGATTTTGCCCTTTCAACCTATTTAAGTTGTTAAAGTTTATTCAGGAGGCTGTTGCGAAAAGATTGGGAATTTAGTTCTTACTGTAGCTAATGCACCTTCCATTTCCCCATAATTCCCCACCCAGTGAGACCCTATATTTCCCACCTTATACTGGCCAGGAATTGGTTGTCAATTGGGAAGCATTCACCAATTCCCGAACACTCCTACACCACTTCTATGAACAATTATCTTTTAGCGACCCAACAAGAAATTGATTCCCTGAGGTCCGTCAGTTTCATTTTGGGACTTCGACAGAATCAACTCCCTATCCTTTTGCAACGGCCTCCCCAGCTTCAAGTTCTGTTCTTTGTCAGAGGCAATTTCATCATCCCAGAAAATCTGGGAATACACAACAGAGGGCAGCACATAACTAGATAAGGACCTACATTGCTGGGTGTTCTGGGCGAAGTTGCTCCTATGGTGAATAGAGCTGTCAGTATGTGCCCTCTTTTCAAGACAAGTCACGCTCTGCTTCACCATTCAACTTGCACTCACCATATTAGTCTAAAAAGTCCCCTGCCTCGTTTAAAATAGAGACACAGACTCTATACTATACTATGCTGACTGACTTCTCCTGACTAGGTATCTACTGAAATCACCCTTTTCTAGCACCATCCTAACATGACCCCTTGTGAGCAACACAAGTGAAAAGTTATCACTACATGGAAAGCTAGTTTTGCAGAAGAGGCACTCCTTAGCCAGTACTTAATTTTTCCATAGGAGCAACACCCTTCTGCTCTTTACCCATGACGGTACTCTAGCCTTCCAGTAGAGTATCTGGGTACTGTCAATACTATATTCTGTATTGCTAAAAACAGATAGTACATATCAGAAGTCCAACTTCTTCATTAACAGTCCCCATGTTAGAAGGTAAAATGTAAAGATTTTTTTCTAGATAAACCGTCGCATATTATGTAAGTAATGTATAGATAATGGGAATTCCCTGTATCTTAGGATATCAAACGAACCTATTATCTATACATTACTTGCTTAATTACACGATTATTGCATCAGAATGCACCAGAATGCATGTTGTTAAAAAGGTCAACCAGGGCGGGACTCGAACGCCTGCACCAAACCATAGGCTTGGCGACGTACTAGCCATGTGGCCACAGGACTTGGTGGTAGTGTGAACGCGTCCAGCACCTTGACCCATAACCAGGCCAGTCGCGCACAGTACTGCTAGCTGTCACACCTACCATAGTGAACACAGAGGGCTGGGGGGGGGCACAACCCAGACTGCAGGATATTTTCACACGCTGAAGGTATGTTAGTTATATGTGAGTGACCTCCCCAGGCTGTCACGGTTAGGAGACAAAGCAGACTGCTGTAATACTTAGAAGTGTTTTATGCAGTTGTTTATCAGATCAGCACATGATGTAGTGGTTAGAGCGCAGGACTCTCAGTCCTTACTTTCAAGGTTCAGCCCCCACCTATGGCAATGAATTTCCCTTTGGTTTTAACATGTGACATGTCTCAAATTAGCTAGGCTAACGAGTTTTTAAAATATTCTCCTTACTTTGCCATGCTGGGAATGAGTGATACAGCCAAACAAGAGGATTATGGAACTGCACTCCACATGTTTCTATCTTATTTGGTTCTATTATATGACATTTCAAAAAATATATCTTGGCCATTTCAATTTGGCATATCGTCTATGGAGGCATAATACCTGACTTGTAGACCTTAGGTCTCAGCCACGGAAATACTTTTTCACTATATTTTAATGTAGCATGGCATGCCGTAACTAGTGTGCCCCGGAGGTATTGAGCAAAAAATCCCACGTATATCTTTAGGGGCACCCTCGATTTACGACATATAAAAAAAACCTGAGCATCGATCACGACAATCTGGAATGCTGGCCATAAATGTACAGACACCTGCATAATTGACATTTTTTGCAGTGAATAAATTCAGTTCAGACCCAATCCAAACAAGCCCAAAAATGCAGGGTATTACTGCAATAATCATGTTTTATTTTATATCATATGACAAGTACCTACTCAGGACCAGTTATGAATTTTTACAGAGTTCTACTAAATTAGCTAACTATTTTATCCACCCAGAACTCATGTAGTATTCAGTGCGGAGGTCTTCTGTCGGTAAGGATGCACTGAGTGACCCCGGGATTTCCCTACGTGAGACCTGAAGGGACAGGTGTGCTTTTGAGGTTTTCCAAAAATCGCCTTTTTATGTCCTTGAGTGTGTTTCACATCTGAATATTGACTTTCATTGCCTTGGAGAAGCTCTTTCTTCTAATAAACCAGCTTCTACAGGTCAGACACCCAGCAGAGCAAGTGGCATTTTCAGGCCTCGATCCAAGGACCTGATACCTATGTACTTAAACATTGATTTATGCAGGAAGAAATGCTAGTAGAGCCATCAAATCATACAGGGGTGTTCACAAGAGATCCCTGACAATATCACAAGTATAAAATAAATTCTCATGATAGCGATTATGTTGATATTGTGATGACATTGTGTGAATCATGGCAAAAAATTGCGATAAATTTCCATACCATTCTGTAAAATTGGTGATTTTTACCATAATGGCCTTCCATACAAAGGGGTTCTGACCTGATTCTTATTGATACATATTTTTATCCCATTCTATAATAGAATTATGCATGTGTTTGTGATGTGTGTTGAGCTATTAACTGCCAATGGACACCTGATGGGCCTGGGACTGAGGCTTGCGGGACTGTCCACAGCCCAGAAAATCATATCGAGACGTGTTCTACAAGCCCCAACCCTGCAAATACAATGAGAAATATGGTCTGAAAATTCCAGAGGCTTTATTCTGGAGTAGATACCCCACTTTCTATGAACCTACTTCCATTGTTATAGGTTATTTGGGTCTAATATAGAAAATAGGCAAATTTGGCATTAAAGATTGCTACCCGAAAGTGGGATTTTAGCCATTTTCAAGTGATATTACACACCAAAGATGTCTGAATCGTGCTAAATCTTACATAACTAGTGTAAACCAATAAAAAAAGTGCCTTTACAACAATCTCCCAGGCTTTTTCATTAAAAAAACCCTTTCCGCTGCAGGTCTCAGCCATGGAAATACTTTTTCACTATATTTTAATGTAGCATGGCATGCCATAACTAGTGTGCCCCAGAGGTATTGAGCAAAAAATCCCACGTATATCTTTAGGGGCACCCTCGATTTACAACATATAAAAAAAAACCCTGAGCATCGATCACGACAATCTGGAATGCTGGCCATAAATGTACAGACACCTGCATAATTGACATTTTTTGCAGTGAATAAATTCAGTTCAGACCCAATCCAAACAAGCCCAAAAATGAATGGGCATTACTGCAATAATCATGTTTTATTTTATATCATATGATATGTACCTACTCAGGACCAGGTATGAATTTTTACAGAGTTCTACTAAATTAGCTAACTATTTTATCCACCCAGAACTCATGTAGTATTCAGTGCAGAGGTCTTCTGTCGGTAAGGATGCACTGAGTGACCCCGGGATTTCCCTACGTGAGACCCTTAGCCAAAGTGGTTGCTGATAGGTGCTGCTACCTGGTGCCCTATGATAACTAGGCTGGACCATGAAGCCCCTGCAAATAACCATAGGCAGACATAGAGAGGTGCACAACTGCAGCTCCCCAAGTGCTACACTATGGTATGATTGTAGTACAAGTGGCATTCTGATATGTAACATACCTACAAATACAGCCCTGTCACACAAATTTGACAACATATTATGTTAGAAAGTGAATCTCATATATTTAAGGTTGATTTGCTCTACCAATTGGCAGGGGTCCACCATGGGCCAAGATAAACACCTCCATGCTATTCTTGTTAGAAGTTGAAGCTTGAATATGAATTTTGATTGAAAATTAGTGTTAATGATATAGAATTCAGTGAATAGCCTGGGGGAAGGTCCGAACACTATATATTCATATCCCAAAGACAGCTAGTAGAAAAAGGACATGGTGTTTGAGAGAGAGGCATTCTGCTGGGTGTGATACTCAGTGCCTGGCCTAAAATACCATTCCAGTGCACACAGTAAGACTGGTGTATGGTAAACTCTGCCTCATCAAAATATACCTTTTAGTTGCATAATCATAGATGAATGAGCACCTACAGGAAACTTCTAATCTATCTATGTGTATACTTATGATAGTTTACGCTTTATATTGATGTAGAACAGAGCTAGGGCTTAAACCATTTGGCTTGTTTAACACTGTTACACATATAGCTGTGGTAATCCAAGTCACTGGCTGTCCTAGCTACTCGAATGGTGCTGATATCCACCTGAAACAGTGCCTGATATCCACCCAAACAGTGCCTGATATCCACCTCACATTTCCTGTCATGGTGCATGCAATATCGACAGGTATCAGAACTGGAATATCCAGGAAAAGCACCCAGAATCACACAAATCGTGTAATAAATACTGAATATCGTACCCTATAATTATCATAACTGTCAACGTATTTGAATTGTGATTCTCAAGATTAAGGTTAAGGTATGTACACAAGCATTCGCCTCATGGAGTAAGTAATGAGAGACAGAGCTTCCCTTCCATATTTTGGGTAGATCTAAGTGTCGTGCATAACACTAAACAATGGTATATGTATTATTGTAGTTGTGGCTATGTCATACTACGCCATTAGTTACTGGTATGGCCAGTTCAGAGGCCGAGCCTGCACTGGAGGCTTCCCTCAATGGCACCAGGCTCATCAGCACACATACGCCACCTAGTGTCCACTAGGAAAACCACAAAGCCTTCCACTGCCAACACCCAATCCACTCGTCATTACAGGCCATAACATGAGCAGAATGATGCTATTAGTGCATATCCAGCTTTTTAATGTGTTATTCCAGTACAATTTATGTAAATGGGGCGAAACAATGGGCTTTATTTCAGGCAACATGTCCTAAAAGGCTAGTGTAGGTCTACTGTAATATCCTGCACATAAGGCTGTATGCGAGGATATACACTGTAGAATATATATTGTCAAAACAATAACAGATCGCTGGTAATTTTAGGATGACGATTTCACCGTTATTTTCACAGAGATTCCTTGTACCACAGTGCTTTACCGTACTGCCATCTGGAGCTTCATTGTAGAAACTACACTGGTTCACTGCAATACGATTATGGTGGTTCACTGCTACGTTTCATGAGGATGCCTGGTAGATCCAACAGTTATTCATTAGAGTTTGGGTCCCACCCGTGCCTTATAAAATGTAGCTGAACTGCGCTCTGGTGTTTTCTTTTGACAATAGAATAATACAAAATTATCCAAAACCTAACCCCTGACGCACCTTAGAACATCTTACAGGATATGTTATATTAGGTTCAATTTAGATTAATATGATGTTTTATTCAAATATCTACAAAAGCACCTTGAAATTGCGGGGTGGATACCGTAGAATAGAGAATAGTTTAAATTGAATATAAATGCTCTGGCTGGCACTATTTTGCTAAAAAGCTGAAATAATCAAATCCTATTTGTTTGGCCTGGGCTTGGCCCTCAGGGGCTATGGCAGAGGCTAACCATGTTTGGTAGACACAGTACTACTAGGATGGCCTAATCCCCCCATGGGGGTACTTTAATGATGGTCTCATTATCTTTGTTGGAATAGAGTCATTAGAGACAGCCACCTGACCACCAGAAGCCGAGCTACTCCAGGATCGTGATCCACATGCATCCTGCTCACTCCATTGTCTGATCAATCCTTTACGAGCCGCTAGTGCATGAGTGCATTATGCCCATTGGTTGACATGATGCATAAAGGCAGACCTGGCGAGTTACTCACCAGGGCATGCATTCATGCATCATGACTACCAATGGGTATGGGGTATTCAAGGCCTATATTTGCACAGAAAGGTCTGCATATATAGCTTTGATACATCACGATGCATTCGTTGTTATGATGCATGAATGCAACTGTGGAGTGTGCAGGGTTGCATCTTGACGACCTCTTTAAGTTCGACAGTCCGAGAACAAGATGATCAAGCCTGCAAATAATGGAAAGTAATAATATTAGAAAAGTGCAGTAGAAATGGCTTGGATGTTCCTATTATAACAGAGAGCCTCGATCGTGCAGCTGCAATTTCACAGTGCGCTTAACTCTTTAATGGCAGATTATGAATTACTGCATCATTCCCATTCCCATTGTTTGCCATGATGCATGAATGCTGCCATGGGGAGTCTATATCCGCCAAGACTGCATTCATTTATTAGCCTCAAATTGACAAGTAAAGCTGCCTGCAGAACTAAGTGTCCTTTTGTATTTTCAATGAAGTCATTTTGTCCCATTTTCACTTTAAAGCGAAAGACTGTTATTTTGAGATGCTACACGTTTTTCCAAGTATCTATTTATTGATATTAACCAGAAACAATACATCCCTCTGTGGACAAGAGACCAACGTTATTCTATCCGGATGGAAGTAGTTGTCAAGCTGGCATATGCTAGCCAATAATAAAAAATAAAGGCCGAATCCCACGATGTGATCCGTCCCCAAAAGGCGATGTAATTTAAGCTTTGTGTAGATTTTGAGCATTGATTATACTCTAGGCTGTAAGGGAATTTGCATGCCCCTTCCTTATACCAAAACCTACTGCTGCTTCGCCGCTGCACTGATTCTCTGAAGCAATGAGGTATCATATAATATAAATAACATCTTCCCGATTTCAGTGCAAAAGTGTTAAATTGCAACAGAATCATGGCAAATTTCAGAAACCTTTCACTTAAGTAAGCAAAACTTTCTAGATCCTACAAATGTCAAATTTGTAGAAGAATTCAGTAGCAAGGGCTCCCACACGTTTAGAAGGTTTTGAACAAATAATTCATGGTGGATTCGACCTAAAGAGATTGGGCGTTTTTCTTTTACTGCTGGATGACCTACCTTGTGTCATGTAGCGTAGAGATGAGTGACAGAAAGACAATAAGCCTCAGTCTGCAGGATCAGAATAAAAAAAAAAGTATAACAGAGAAACAGCCCCGATCAGCCACTAATAAATGTCACTTGTTCCCAGCTAAAGATTTCTACTGTCAGTTTTATGCCATAAACAATCGGATTAGGATTTGTACTGCGTTAACTGAACAGGAGATGAGAATCTAACTTCCTATGTTTTAGATAGCTGTATTCTCCTGTTCTACCCATACAACGCCTACAACTGAATCATGTTGATTATTGTAAACCTGTAGAATTTAACCCTACTATTCTGTGAGATCTGAAGCCGTACATACCATGCATGGGAAATGAGCCTATGATTCTACAGAGTGTTGACCTCTAATCAAATGAAATGTCTTCGAATAGATTGTACATATTTTTCTCAGGCACCGCCTCCTCATATCTATCTTGATTATAAGAGGAATGCCTTGGTTATACCCCAATAGGCGTGCCGATGTCGACTTAAGGTAGAGTCAACCAGAACTTTACTCTTGCAGTTTTAAGATGTGCAGAGGAGGGCGGACGCTAAAACAAGTAGCATTTCATATATATGCAAGACTGGCAAGAAAAAGGACGTTAATTTTACATCCGAGGTGACACATCATAAAGGAGCACTGTCAACATTGTTCAAACCTCTAGTAGTCGGATCATTCTCAATGGTCAGCCAATATTAATATATACAAGGTTCTTCTTACCCCTCCCCCGCTTATCAAATGACCCATTGAATGCATATGGGGAGCAATGCCCAAAAGGAATGGTCAGGATGATTTCAACTAATTAAGAGCTGAAGATATAATTATTCCCATGAAACGTTATAAACGTACAGCTGTGGAAAGAGAATGGTCTAGTCCGATCTAAGGTGCTACATGCTTTATGTGTTCATTATCAATTATTTTGTTCACGACATGGAATGCAATAAAAGACTGACTGGGAATCTGCAGACCTATGTAGCAAGATATTTAAAGTTGTCGAAACTGCATGCCCAAAATTAATGCCCTATAGGATTCTCCTTCGGGAATCTCACAAGTTGGGGTCTACATCATACGTGGGGCATTATGGTATACTTATAAGTAAAAGTAATGAGGTTTTTGAGTAGACATGAGTATAGCAAAGTCAGCTCAAATGTACATAACACTTTCCCAACAAGCCCCATCTCGTTTTAAAGGAATATAACCGATTGTTGTGAATCAAGTGCCCTCTGTGCCATGCCCTTTATGTGTGGATGTCCAATGAGAGCCCACAATCAGCCAACTCTAAATCGATTTTGAATTTTGCAAACACCAGCGCCCTCGTGTAGGGGTAGCCGGAACATGGGCCCTGCGCGTGCGCAGTCAGTGTCGGGCACCAGCGTCCGCCGACTGCAGCGCCCTGTTTACTAACTTCGGCCGACGTGGACACTACATGTCCAATTCTACTTCTCAGGGGAGTGCTAGTATTTTAACATTGGGGAGGGGGCGGGTGAGAAATGAACCCTTAAATATGTTAAAAAATGCTCTCGGTGGAGGGGCAAAAACCCTGCCTGGGAAAATAATGCCATACCACTGGATGTGTATTCCAGGTTATAATGTAAATTCCATTGATAAGGATCTAGATAAGAATCTGTTTGAAAGGTGGGCATGCATTGGGCCTTATCCTAGCTATATGGTGTGTAATACACACATTTTTACCAACCACTACTACCCTGGTGAAAATATCAAGGTAAGGACTAAGGACTGACTCCACTCCGTAGTATCTCGGGCTGGTTGGATTGAGTCTGCCCCGTCTCTACCCCACCCCTTATGCTGTTTAAATTTGATCGCTCCCTTACCATGGACAATGGGAAACTCCATAAACGACACAGTCCGCAAAACAAAGTAATGATTTTTTTTAAAGTACCTGTTGCAGATCACTAATAAATAGGGATTATCCCTCCCACATAGAACAATGAATAACTTAATGTGTAACTGGGATGCGTATGACGACTGGGGAATAGGGCTGGGTGATTGAATTCAGAAAAGAGTATTAAAATGGATACTAAAATGTCACAGCTAAAGTGACAAAATCATTTAGAAACAAACAAACACAGACCAGATTGAGGAAAAAGAATAGACAGATTACATTTCCAATTTAAATTGATTTATATTCTGATTAAAGCCATCATCCTTTAAAATACTTTTGGCAAGGCACAGTCCCGCGTCCCAGGTCCAGCCAGGGACTATTCGACTGTATAGGGAGAGCTAGGAGCTCAGATTGGACAATAAACACTTGTTCTAGACTAGCATTGGATAGGTTGCTACAAAATAAGCAAATACAATCAGAAAAACGGACAAAAAGGAGGGGGCTGGGGTGTAAACCCACCAATGTTGCTATTGCAGAGGGAACTAGATAATTTAGACTTCAGCTGTCTGCCAATAATTCCCCTTGCAACTTATCACTTATTCCCAACTGAAACGCAACCTTTCCCAAAGAAAAGATTAAGCGACATCTGAACTTTAATGTGCATTTTCAATTGCTAAACAATAATCATTATTTTAATTTCCCTGTGTATAGGTCACAGCCTATATGCGAGGATGGCTCCTAATAGAAACAGCAGAAGTTGGGGGGGGGGGTGCGCCTTTAATATAGGCAGGGACATATTTGTATAGAGCAGTACTTAGGTTTCCCCTTCCTGTGCCTTATGGGATTGGCTTCAGTTGGTGGTGTACCTTGTACACAACATATCACAGTCCAGGAAACAGAACTAGTAGAAACGAACAAGGCCTAAATCGTCTTCATAGTATTGACAAGAAAATACAGCAGAAAGCATGGGAAAACTCCTCCAATATTGGAATATTCATCCATTCTGCAGATATATTATTGGCTGGAATAGCACAAGGGCTTTTAGATAAAAGACAAAAAACTCAGAATAGGGGTCTTTAAATAGCCCTGAGAAATTATATTGTACCCCCACACATGCTGTACATGGTTTGGCACGTGTTTATCTCTTGTGTGATAGAATGGAAGCCCATCAACAAGATGAAACCTTATCTCGCTCCTCGGTGGAGAAACTTAGGGACCATAGACACCTACACACAAGGGCATGTGATGCTCCTTTATTGAAATATCATACCCCAAATGATGCGTCATAGACTCAAAGTCTCAAATTTACATTAGGCTTTATTTGGAACAATTTAAGCCCACAAACTAGAAACATTGAAACTTTTGACGAATTTAAAACATTCACAAAAAAATATCTTACGTATCAGGAAACCAAACCATCAGTGGCCTAACCTACCAACCCAAACCTCAAACAAACCCACAACCTGCCATTGTATTACATACTAACCCAACTACTAACAACTTGACATTAGAGCAAAAACAACCAATTTTTCTTATACAACATAATTGTATTACCAAAATGTATTTGTGATATGCCAAATGCTGCTGAGGTGAGAATGTGTCTCTATTGGAACAATGCTAACAGGGTATTGCTGCTTAAGTTAATTAGCTTGCACAAGCTAAAGAAGCAGCCATTCTTCTATTCATCATTGAATGCATGTTTATTTGTATGTTTGAAAATACAGATATTTGAAGCCTCGTTATTCCATGAGCAAGCATTTTTGTCCTTCTGAGAACACCAACTTTAATAAATAAAGATTAATCAAACACTTTTTGAGTTGTAAAATGAGTTTGTGAAAAGTCCCTTGGCAATACACAAACGTGCAAGTTTTGATTTCTGATTCTCTTTTCCTTTTTGGTAAGACCCTCCAGAGCTAACAGTTTACGTCTACCCCTTTAGTCCATTCGCTGTAAGACCATAGTTAATCCTCTAAAATGGTAGCCCAAGAAAGAAATCACTGGAAAACATTTAAAGAAAAAAGAAGAAACCATTCAATAGCGATTTAGAGATTACAGCTTTAGCATTACAATATCACAATGTGTCGATCAACGTGGTAAAAGGTATGCCCGCGAGGGGGTACGTGGGTGCACCTTTTACCCTGTTGATCCACATGTTTATGCAAATGTTTAGTATCCAAAGACACAGATACTCTGGGAAGCTATAGCTTTAGCATGTATCCTAACATTCCTTCATATCAGACACGATGCAGACTGGCATTACAAGAATGGTAATCAAAAATTAAATCTGTTTGATTCAACAGCCTAGATGATTAAATAACGTATTTGTCTTTATACATACAAATATTGGGGACACTGATTAGATATGACACATGCAGCAAACCTATCCCTCCATATACTTCTCACTTAGATATAATTGATACATATACATGCAGCAAACCTATCCCTCCATATACTTCTCACTTAGATATAATTGATACATAAACATGCAGGAAACCTATCCCTCCATATACTTCTCACTTACACATAAGGGTCCGTGTCAGAAAAAAGTGTACGGAACTGGGAAAAAACCATGGATTTTTACTTTTATGCAGCCAAAGAATGAAGAATTGATATAATATACATACAGCAAACCTATCCCTCAATATACTACCCACATACACATAATAGACACACACACACACACACACACAAATATATATATGCAGCAAACCTATCTCTCCATATACTACTCACATACACATAATAGACACATATACATGCAACAAACCTATCCCTCCATATACTACTCGAACACACAAACACATGGTCACATGTAGCAAACCTATCCATCCAAATACTACACAGACACACATAGACGCATGCAGCAAACCTATCCCTCCATATACTACTCGAACACACAAACACATGGTCACATGTAGCAAACCTATCCATCCAAATACTACACAGACACACATAGACGCATGCAGCAAACCTATCCCTCCATAATTATACTACTCACACACACACACACATAGATGCATGCAGCAAATCTATCCCTCCATATAATACTCACACACACACAGATATGCAGCAAACCTATCCCTCCATATACTAGTCACATACACACATACACACATGCAGCAAACCTATCCCTCCATATACTACTCACATACACTTACAGCAAACCTATTCCTTCATATCCTACTCGCATACTCACATGCAGCCAGCCTATCTATCCCTCCATATACTACTCACGCATACCCCCCCCACGCCATTGCTGACACAGACTTTTTGAATATAAATGAGGCAGATGGAATACAGCAGTGTGAGGTGGAGAATAATCAGGACACACAAGTTCTGTTTCCATGGGAATCTCAGAGATGGAGAGGGTCTGGTCATTAGGCTGAATATTTTTGTTTCCAATCACCCGAACTCCCCTACACTAGCAAAACAGGGTTGATCCTGTACGTTTTTCTACTTTCAAATTCCCCCATATATTTCAGACATTTCCTTTTTTCATATTTACCCATGTGTCTTAATTCTGTTTTATATTCTATTCGAATTCTCGCTATGGTTTACATATTTCCATCATGAAATCTTGGAATTCGATATTTGTTCATCTAAGTTTTCTGTTCATACACCTCCACATAAAAACAACAACTCAAAAAATGTATAATTTACACCCAAAAGGATTTTTCCCTACCGACGCTAGACCCTCAGGCCATGTTACTAGAAAGAAATGAACCTATCTTCTTGTCTTAATTTAGTGAATGAAACCTCCCCCACTACACTTTCTGGTACTGAGGGTAAAATCATACAACCCACCAATACCAGGTGCACCAGATATATCTAAGTTACAATTCAATCTCCTACCTTTCTTAAGAATTGAAAATAAATAATTTCACATGTAGATCCATAATGGCATGAGTCATCCCTGAAGGGACATTCTGAAGATGCAGACATTATTAGATGCATTTTAAGGTCATTTTTGAAGAAATTCCCGAGCTAACTATTACAATATTCTGCCCCCGTGGCCGCCAGTGCTCCCGGCTCCCTCCAGGGGGCAAAGGACGCAGAATCAATGATGGAAGCAGGTTGACCAATGTTTTCAGGTTCGGCAGCATAGCAACCTTAGAGGTATTTCAAATTGGCCTAACATCCCATAAAGGCCAGGACCTTTAGATCTATTATGGAACAAACCCAGAATAAAATAATGTAAAGCTAAAAATTTCAGTAATGACTCTTCTTTATATCAGGTTTATACCTCTGAAAAGTCCTGAATGGTCCTGTGTGTGCTTCCTTTGAAAATTGAGCAAAATCTACTTTGGCCTCAAAATACTCAGACTATTATCTCTTATAGTAGCAATATTGCCCCAAAGATGGTTTTAACCTTCCCTATCCCCTCTTATAGTTCTGAGGAATCCACTGGTGTCCTTGGTTTGTTGCTATCACAAGTGGTTACCTAGCAACAGCAGTTTTGCATAGCAACCTGTCCATATAACCTAATATCTACAGCTGCAACCCAAGAATACCATGTATGGTGTATTGATACCACATAACTGCACTTAACCAATTCCAGTGAACCTATATATATATATACGTTATTGCTGTACTTTTATGATCTGTAGTTGCAAAACAACACTCCTACCAAATATATAATCATATAGAAACTTGTATTGAGTTCAATTTCAAACATACCTAGCACCCAAAATGTAACCTGGAGGGTGGGTCTTAGTTATGTCATTTGCTTACTGTTTCTCATTTTATTCATATCTAGCTTACCTAGTTTATGAGTTTATGAGCAATGTTTATCATATTATTGTATTTGCTTAGCAACATAATGTATATCTAACTTTATTTTGATTTGCCTATCTGTACATGATAAGAGCACCCTGGGATAATAATACATGTGTTATTGTCACATACTTTGGGAACTCTCTATTCAAAGTCCAGTCTCTATCAATTTGGGTTTTCTGGTATGCAAAGGTATAGGTGGATTGTAAGTCCAATCTGATGCAGTTTGGCTTTCACACCAACTGGTTTATTGTATTTAAGCACAGGTTGTAGCAAATAGGTTGATTGATTGATTTGTGTTTTACAGCACTTTAGCGGCACTAAGTGGCTATCTCGTGCTTCACAAGTTGATAACCTAACAGAGGAATGTGTCAATGCCCACGCATATGTGCACCACACACATTAGTAGCAAATAGGTATTGAAATAACTCTTAAGCATTAAAAATAGACCTCCAACAAGCATCTGTCTTGCATAAGGGCCAGGGTAATCACCCCACTAGCTCTATTAGCACCTAGGCATGCTTCCGTTATCACTTCATTCATAACAATTAGTACGGTTTACCAAGTATGTTAGAAAGATGAAAGCCAATGTCTCCTCCTCAATCAGTTTCTTTACAGCCTTTGATGTAATATTATCAGTTAGCTTCCAGCAATTCATATATTGCTAGTCTAGAATTTGCTAGAACATATGAGATATGACAATGTTATTTAATGAAAGCAGGCAAGCTCAACCACAGCATTCTCTAGTATACACTATACATCATGAATGTAGTTCTCATAACCATGTCTGGGGCGGATTTTATACCTCTAAAGAACAAACCAATTATAATAATGAACTCCATAGGGTTGATTTATTGGCATTCTTTATATTTTCATTAATGAAGCCATATGATTTTTGCTCCAGATGTTAGTCTTCAAACCATGTGTTGGTTGATATGCAAAACTGATTTTGCTACACATCCAGGTGACCTAACAAGAAAGCCAATTGCACCAGTTGAGCAATTGTACCTATAGAACTTTTTAGAATCCCAATTTCCCTTTTATTGGAAAGGTATATTAAAAATTGAACTCAGTGCAAATTAAACGTGTTGTTAAGCAATAATGTAACTGATGATAATGTTGCTAACCAGCTAGAGGCCAACACTGCAATAACCATGCTGATTCATTGATGTTGGTTTTAGTTGGGGCAGGAGATAAGGATGAGAGATGGTGATCAGTTGCTGTAGCTATAGATATTTGCTATTTGACCTGGTTGCTAGGCAAAACTACTGTTGCTATGTACGTTATTGCTAAAGCAACAATCCAATAACACCAGGAGAATCTTTGTACCTCAATTAGGGGGGATAGGTAAAATTAAGATCCCTCTAAGAGTATTATTGCTGCTACTGGAGATGCTACTGTAATCAAGGACAGTTTGCTATGGAAAACTGCTGTTACTAAGTAACCACTTGTCATAGCAACAACCCAAGGACACCAGTGTACTCCTCAGACCTGATTCAGGGGGATTGGTAAGGTCATAACCCTCTTGGAAGCAATAATTCTGCCATGGGGGATGGTATTCTGAATATTTGGTGGCCATATTGGATTTTACTTGTTTTATGAGGAAGCACACACAGGGGTACTCAGGACTTTTAGGATAGTGATAATCATGCCAAATTCAATCATTCCTGAGAGTTTCAGCTTTATGTTATTTTATTCCAGGTAAAATCCTAAGAGCCCTGGCCTAATACATATTAGTGTTGGACGCATTTCTGTCACTCAAAAGGACCCTCCAGATACCAGTAGCAACCAATAGTGTTACCGCCATACTGCGTGCCAACTGTGCTGAAGCAGTCTTAGGGTATACACTGCCATATATGGTCAATTCTCACGAAAATGGAGCACAGGGTCACCATAACGTTCTTGTGTCACAAACACTTAATAAGGGGGGGATGGCTTTGTTGTGCATACTTTTACATTACTGTCAGTAATATCTTGCTGTGGGCACATACTTTTGCATGTCTACCATCAGTATCTATCCCAATATAGGGTGAAATGTGTGTATTTTGAATGTTTCAAGGTGAGAAAAAAAAAAAGATGAAATACATAAGATGTCATATCAAAGATAAATACAAGGTAGAGAATAAAATCATTTGTATGCAAAATTGTAGAATCACAAAAGGAAAATTTTGATGACTTCAAATTCATTTTTCAATAAATTTTTGGGGGTTTGAAAGGAAATAAGTAGTTGTGTAACTTTTGCATCACCGTACGTAGGTACATTAAATTAGATATAACATCAGGGAGAATACTCCTTTGGAATAAATGAATACCTCATTTTGTAGGTTTTAATAAGGGGAACATAGAGTCAAACATAAAATTCCCCAACACATGCACATAAATAATCTATAGCAATGACAAGCATGTGGTGTACCTACTGGCATCACCGTACGTAGGTCCACTAAAACTGTTATAAGAGAAAGTCTGTTGATATTTAATGAAACATTTTTTAGCACAAAAGTGTAGCTTGTTTTGTGAATATATGTGCAAATTATTATACATGAAGGGTGCTTTCCCTTCATTTGATACAGCAAATCTATGGAAACATCACCGTACGTAGGTACATCACCATGGATTAATTTCAGGCTAAAAATGGATGTCATAATAAAAATGGTGAAGGTGCAATGGTTTTTCAATATAGCCAGATGACCAGTCATTCAATTTGTGCAGGAAAAAATATCACTTCCCTAAAGCATTCTACTCATGGCAAGCAGAAACCATGGTCCATCACCGTACGTAGGTACATGGCCATGGGTAGGTCCCTTACCAGAGTGGGTATAATCAAAGTGAACATATCACCAATCATGATCAATAGAAATCAAAGATATCATATGTCAACTATTATTTAGGCTATATTGACTAATAATATTCAATATCATGCTAATTATTTGACACTTAGGCTAATTATTTAGTCTGCTCATGCCTAGGATGCATCACCGTACGTAGGTCCACTTTCAAACACAATACGAAATGGCATAGAATGTTCAATTTACAAGATTAGTATTCCCAATTTTGTCAGGAATCTGTATTGCCCAATAGCTTTTAGCCAAAAGAAAATTGGAATGATACAAGAAGTTCACGATTTTCCCCTTCCCAAGCACTGTGCTCCATTTTCATGAGAATTGACCATATGCTAAGACAGCATGCGCTGATAGGAATAGAAGTAACCAACATCACAATGGTGGGGATGAGGTTAGGCTGTTTTGAAAGGGTAGGGTCAGTATATTGCATCAATGCAGCCCTGAAAAGAAGATTCGTTGCATTCATGAATTATGCTGACTAACGCCATGACGTACAAATGCAAAAGCGACCCTTTAGATGCCTTTAATATTCCACATATATACTCAGCCTTGTGGTATGTTGTTTAGGCTGTCCAACGTTGAGCATATCTGGGAGGGGCACTTTGATAAGCAATTGACATGATGGTAATAGTAAAGGCATGCCTCATGTGTTGTACACTGGTGATGTGGGGATAACCCATGCTCTCTGTTGTGGCGGAAAGAGGGTATTCCCCCTTCTCATTATTGCGAAGTGGAAAAACATGACTTGTATACCTCAGCGAAAGGACGTTATCTTTGTACAATCTAATCTAGCTTATATAGGGTAGCTTAAATGTGCTGAGGGTGTTACTAAAGAGGCCCTGGGGTTAATTGATAATGTTAAAAAGAAAATTCTTATCTAGGCTATTTTAGATTTAATAGGCTGGCATAATTATGTCATTCTCAAAATATTTCTCTCGTTTGAAAGAGACCTTTAGTCTGGCCCTAGTATCTGATGTTTGTGAATTAGCAAATGTCTTCAGGGTGACAGTTATATTTTTGAAGTCATCGCTGTGAGTGAGTCACAAACAGCATTTACTTTGGTATTTTTTTTTACCGGGAAGTCATTTCCCAAATATGGCGAATGGACCAGTCCTATACCAATTTACACTGCTACGATTGGGTTAGAGGTATATTTGACACGATTGGTGTTGTTCTTATAGGACGGTGGACACCGTCTGTATAGGCTTCAAGCGTGACTGGAGCCGATTCTGGCAACATGCACTAAATAAGAGCTGATAAGATGGGGACCAGCTTGTCCCTGTAAGTGGATGTTACCCAGGGACAAGGTACCTATCATGGTCTTATCAACGAGGCCAAATAAAAAAAAAAGGTTTGTTTCCAGTAACCCGACCAACCCTAGCAAAACAGCAGCAAACTTTTTTTTTCTCACAGTTGTCATTTTCCCATCCTTATTTTACAATGCCATCAAAGAATTTGATACATCAATTGATATGTGCCCTAACATTTCCTATGTAATGTAAAAAAAAAACTTTAAAAAAGAAAAGATCCGACCTACCGACACTACCATTTCAAGTCATGTTACTGGAAACACACCTTTATTTTTTTTGGCCTGAATTTTATCTCAACGTGCAAAGTTCAAAATGGAGGATCCAGTGGCCACCCTTCCTAAAGCTTAAACTTGGCTCTTATAATGTAGCCCCACATAAATGAATGGTTCTTAACGGTTAAGCTATTACGAGTAGCCACTTCAAACTGTATCAGAAATATCCCTCTGCTTGAGAAAAATCCAGGAGGTCATTTCTTAAGGTACATTGTACTACGCAGTGGCAGATTTAGATGGGGGGCACAGGGGTGCTTGCTCCCTCCTTTTTGTCAGTGCTTATTAGCATATTTTGGACCCCAAAGTTTGCTCAAAAATAAGCGCCGCACCCCCTCCTTTGGGGCCGCACCCCCTATTTTTTCTAAATCCACGTAGCACTATGACTGCCATATTTATTGCTGTTCCTATGGTGATTTTGGCAAGACTTGAAGAGAGCAGTCATAGTATGTTAAGAAATAACCTACAGGCTGAGATACAATTTAGCACTCCTTATTACAGCATTGTGCAGTATAGTCATCCCACCATAAGAGGCCATCCATTCAGGTGAGGAAATGATCTCATCAGAGGCAGGGTGATGGTTGGGGTGGAGGTGACCTCAGTGTTAGGTCAGTCACCACTTTGTAAATTGTAGCCTGCTGAAAAGGTCCATTCCTGCCCTGCTCACGCCTTCTGGCATTCTAACACAGGGAGGGTGGGGCTGCCTAGATCCAGGAGCCGTATGTTCAATCCATTAGGAACATTCACAGGCAAAAGGTCTATGAAAGTGAAGCTTAGCAGTTAGATAGAGCATTCAGTTATCTATATCAGCCAGCGTTTTCTTGAAAATTATTGCAGTTGCACCATACTAGGACTTTTAACACTCATAACGTCATGAAGCACCGGGAATGCAGCCTTAAGGACAACAGTGGTGTTTTGCAGAAACGGCAACGAGAGCTTGGGGATAGAACGACCACCAAAATAACTCCATTGCTATTGTTAGGTCGGTGATCGTGAAAATGAATATTGGGAATATTGCAGAAGGGAAGCCTGATCCCAATCTACAGTGGTTTATTTTTACCACAAGTACCAGTATAATACAGCAAAATAGATTTATTATATACTTGTGCCTAACAAAATGGTATTCTTTTCTATTTCCTCTAATGTCAATAGCCAACTTGGCCTCTATCGTGCGATTGAGCCATACATTTCCTATATAAATTTCTGCAACAGTGGCCTAGTGGACTATGGGTGTATAGTCCACTAGGCCTCTGTTGCAGAAATTCATATAGGAAATGATGTTTTCTGGCTCAATCTGGAAAAGACCACAGGGCTTTTAACATACCTTATACCCCCTCCCCACAAGAAAAGAAGAGAGACCAATAGTTATTGTATAATTATAAATTATACTTTTAGTGTAATGGTTCGTATTCGTATGAATATATGGGTGGCTCTTTGGCTTGCTTAGTAGCTATAGAAACTAACATGACACAAACAGTTTGGGTTGAGCCAAGCCCTCAAAACTTCCACCTCTCGGATGGCCTTTATTCTTTATGTTACAAGGAAGGCAAGTAGCGCATCTTGACTGGACTATGTCCAGTCACCTTCTGCTGATCGTCCGGCTCCTTGGTCGGAGCTGGATGCGAGGCATGGTGCTGCCCCCTCTTGTACCAAACGGTTATCGCAAGGTGATGCCTGGTTGGCATAGAAAGGACTAGCATCACACAAACATGTCTCTTGGATGATCTGCACTAGTAGATGATGATGCTGGCCCCTACACCTTTATTGTACAATAAGCAAATTTTGAGACTGAAATAGGATATTAGGATGTATAAATCTATCTGTGAAAATAGGACAGGCATAGAGAGGTACAGACATGGAGGGGACCAGGCTAAATGAATTGGAACAAAACACTTTGACATTTGCAGGGAAGTCCATAGTCCACTTGGCTGTGATTGAGCCATACATTTCCTATATAAATTTCTGCAACAGAGGCCTAGTGGACTATGGGTTTAACATCGATAGTTCACTAGCCCTCTGTCCACTAGGCCTCTGTCACAGAAATCTATATAGAAAATGTATGGCCCAATCGCGCGACAGAGGCCGAGAGGATTATGGGCCTTATGAAGGAATTCAAAAGAGTAGAGTCTAAAAGACCAATGGTATGATGTAACCTATATTATGTCTGCATTGACCTTTAATAACCATTTACAGATGTAATTTGCTTTAACAAACCATACTCATTTATTGGCATACTGCCTGAATGTAGCCCTGTAGGTTATTTCTTAGGCTACTACGATTGCACACAGCTTTATACATGACTGCAAATGCGAGTGTTATTATGGGCGATATTTCTATGACAGTTTTGGTACGTATTGAAGGGAAGTATCTTATGCAAAAGCCCACAGGCAGGTCTTCTCACCAGGACTGCATTCAGGCATTATTGCTAGACAATAAATATATTGTAGGTACGCCCAAAGGTTCAGCAAAATGCATTAATAGGGCCATCTTTACACAAACTCCACTATATGGGCATCTATCGCCAGTTGTTATAGAGGCTTTGTATGGCTCATTCTATGGCCAAGTCGACCTTTGGTTTATGGGTCACTTGTCTGGATATGATCTATCAGAGTACACCGGGAATACACTGAATGTACAGACACCCAAAAAAGGACCATCCTACAGTGCTATACATCCTTTATATCAGTCTGATTAATTTGATCTTTTGAGAAGTATGCCAGCTATATGAATTTACAAATTGTTATAAGAACTTAGTGTTAAAGTTAGTATATCCGATGATTGGGTCTCAAAAATAAATCTTCTTTAAAAAGTGACAGGATGATCAAATAGACTATTATTACTCAACTGTACACTTCAATTATCCTTATTCTCAGCAATTCCATTAAAATCTTAATGTAATTGATAGATTTAAGCCTAAGGTGCACATTTTGGATAAAGTTGCACCCATTAAATGCACCAGAGGTAGCTTGAGGCTAAATAATATGGGTTCTCAGGCCTGACCCTATTCTGCCCATCTATTACATTTTATCATTACTCATCCTTTTCATATGAAACTAACACACTGTTTGTAACAGATTTAAGAAGAAATCAGAAAATCCCATTTTCGGATGTACTAACTATAGCATGATGACTTCTGCACAGGCCCAATTTTAGTATTTATTTATGGGATATACGTATAGAGTAAGTCTGTTCTCATACAGTAAGTCCTTTTATGCCCCATTTTTATGTCTTTTTGTATTTCAGAGCTATATATACATTTTGTACATTTATTGTACATACTGATACAGTCTGGGTGCCTTAGAAAACTCCTCACTTTCTACCTCTACCTCTACCTTAGATAGATATAACTATGATAATTAAGGACAAACAAAATGAACATATTCTAATATGATGTATCTGATGTTGGTAAGAGAATGAGGTATGGATGCGTATTTCCTCCCTGACATCAATAGTCCACTAGGCCTTTGTCACAGAAATTTATATTAGAAATGTATGGCTCAATCGCGCAACGGAGGCTATGTAGACTATGGGTTTAACAATACATTCCTTTGAGAGAACCCATTTTCCAGATTATCCTACTCAGATTTCCAAAGAGGGCATATGATACCTTTCCAAAAAAAAAACCAACACGCAATCTAGTTGGTTCTAGGTTTCAATTAGGCCAAGACTTTTTCTTCATGTTCTACATACTATATTTATGCCATCCTGGGATCACGACCCCAGCGATCTTAGGAATAAATCAGCCTTATCCTATTAAGTGATCTTAAGAGTTGACTGGGTTCACATATCCTAGCCAGCACTAAGATCGCATTGATCTTAGCCTCAGCCCTCCTACACTATTCCAAGAAGTACTGACTAGGCACAGAGGTAAGAGTCCCAAAATAAAGGAATAGCTGTGGAGTCACTCTTCTTCACAAGAGTGCTTATACCATCGTTCCCCGTCCCCATATGGGCTAACAAAAGAGCACAGGATGCAGTTGACCCCCATACAGTATTCAAGAGTTGTTCCCATGAATGTATGATTTATGCTTGCCTATTAGAAGCATTGTGCCCTCCCCCCAGGACAAAGAGAGAGAAGGGAAGAATTACCTTACAGTGCACTTAACGCATGAGTAGCCCTAAGAGCCCTCAAGGACACTCAGCAAACGTCCTCCCTCCCCTCTTTATGTATGCAGCAGGCTATTCACTCTTTCGATCAGGAGTGTTCCCTGTAAGTGCTCTTGTACCCTGGTGAAACCACTATGCATTTCTTTCACTAATATCGCAGTGATCTTAGTGGTGGAAATGGAATAGTGAAGTGATCCCAGGACTAGCTATTCTGGACAGGCCTGCAACCACTGCATTACTTAGAGTAGACCAGCCAGGTCTTATGATATGTGCCTACACTAAGATCGCTGGGGTTGGGATCCCAGGATCTTTTGAATTAAGCTCCTGTTCTCCTCCCTTGTATTACTACACGTTTTCAAGGCTTTATTAGATAATTGTACCACTACCTAAAGTAGCTTTAATATTGTGCTGGTGATCCTGACCTAATCTTATAATACACCTGTGAATATTTCCTTTTGGAGAATCTTTATTCGGTGTCATTGTGCACGAGATTTGTCCTCTTTAACTATGTTAGTGTTTCTTTCTACTTTCTTGCATCATGCTCTTTTTCTCCACAAAACATCATAAATATACCTGACCAGTAGAGTATTGTATTTAGAGATATGTCGAATCCACATGTTGTAGGCATTTCTTGCGGTTAATTCCACGACTCCCGGTTTTTAAATACACTGTATAGGTGTTGAATATGTACATTGCTTTCCTTGTTTGTTGGTAGATCTGAAAAAAAACTTAGAAGTATAATTTCTAGCCAAATAAAACTTGTTGAACTCAAACTTGTTAGGCTTAAATAGATTTCACTTCTATTTTCCCCCCATCTACCTTTCTGTATCACTATGTTTCTCCTTAAAAAAAGACTTCTTCCTGCAATTTTGCATACTATTAACTATAGCTACACCTGCACAAAATATATACTGTCATCCTCTGTCTGAAAGTGGCCTACCCCTTCCCTGTATTTCAATTATGTGTATTAGGATGTGCCTGACCCCGACTACTGACGTGAATGTGCAAGTGCAGCTGCCGGATCACACCGCCTCTTTGCCCCTTCTGAACTGTCCTCATGTTTAGGATAGACTGACCTCGAATCGTTTACATACCATGTGTCAGAAGGCTGAATTTGTAGCAAATTATACATATACCATTCCTTTTTTTGGTGAAGATAGGTATAATGCAATATTTGTGTGATGCATGAGGAATAGTAAGAGAGGGATCAACCAATTGATGCCTATAAAAGTGTGTGGTCACGCGGCAGATTAGCCAAGACAGGTGAGTGCTCATTATTTAACCTTTTATAGCTAGTGAGATTTCATGCAGATGTGTGCATCGCACTAGATATGTGAAAATCTTTCTAGTGATCACTCCAGGGCCTACGACTGTCCGACTGAGGGTGAATCTACCCACCACTGAGAGGTTATAGACATACATGTATACATTTATACAATATCACCTGATGGGTATAGACTCCAGGAGGTTAATTCAAAAGGCTCTGCCATCGGTACCTATGAGATGTTAGTGATTTCCCTCCCTTATTCTTTACTGCTATGGTAAGGTAGGCCTGCCTTCCTTTCTGATAGCCAGCTACCTTTTAGTGAACATTGTTAGCCTCAGCCCTGCATTCACTATTCCAAGCAGCTAACAACTGTACAGAGTGGCAACAGGTCCACAGAGAGAAAATAGCTGTGGAAGGTAAAAGATAGCAGTGGAAAACTCGTTCTCTCAAGAGTGGCTACACTGGGGTTCTGCTAATTATATATACCCTGTCGGGTGCACTTAACCCTGAAATGTCTTCAAGTGTGTATATATTTAGAAGGGTTCTTCTCAAGGAGGGCTGAAAGGAGCACAAGAGGTGCATGAGAGCTTTTGGTTAGTTACATTGGGCCTCCCATGCACCAACTAAGAGAGAAAAGGGAAGCATGATGTTACTATGCCCTTAACACATGAGTAGACTCAGGAGCCCTCAAGGACTATGAGAAAATCCATTCAAGTGCTCTTAACCCATGAGTAGCCTCAATAGCCCACAAGGTCTCTAAGCAGGTGCATTCACCTTTTTGACAAGGAATGTCCCCCACACAGGTGCTCTTGATCTTGAACTCGGGGGAAACCACTACCGTTTCTCAGTATAAAATAAGGGGTGGTGTTTGTACTGGAAGTGGAATAGTGAAGGACTGCATAGTACTTCCTATTAGTAACTGGCCTAACACCACTAGCTATTTTATTGTAGTGACACTACATGAGATGGTAAGAGATGTGCCTACGCTAACATCGCATAGGTAGCGATGGCAGAGCCTTTTGAATCAACCTCCAGGATGTGCCACCTTGCCGTCTGTATTTGCAATATAGGCTGTAGCATATATATACCTTTCTCATGTATGCCTCAGGGGAGTCGTCATTTTTGAACAAAGGTGTGTTATTATGGGGGCATTGGATTAGGCGATGGGGGACCAAAAGATTTTAGGCATTTAAGGAGGGTGATAAAATCATTTCTATCCTGTTTGTTGGAACAGAGAAAATAACGCCGTCCTAAGTAAAAGGTCTGTGAATTCTATTCTATATCTAGACGCATTCGTATTCAGGCAGAAAATTTTTGTAGCTCTTCTGGGGGCAAAATTTGGAGTCATTCGTCCATGGTTATTCAGGCATTGATAATTGATCGATTTTACTTATCACTGGGGGGGGGTGGAATACCAACGACTACATTACTCAACGAAATAACGCCAAGAGGTGAATGGATGTTGTTGATAATGTTTCATGGGTAACTGCAAATAACATGTATAATTCCATTACAAATTCTATTGGAATATTCCAAGCTTTTATTTCTCATATTTTGCCCAATATTTAGGGGGAAATCAGAAATGAATATGCTACTGTGTTTATATTTGCAATAGGAATCCTGTACGAATGGAAGGCATCCCGATAACATTTCAGAATGATAACAGTTCTATATTATATCTCCTCAGTAATACACCGAAGGCCATTTCGTCCTATGATCGCACATAGCACTACGACTACAAATTCTAATGTTATTCCTGTGGCGATTTTGGTATACGACTTGAAGGGAGCAGTCGTAGTATGTTAAGAAATACACTCCAGACTCCTTCTGCTCATAGGTTATGTCCGATCAGCCAGCATCTTCTTATTTATGTATCGGGTTCTGACTATTGGAGCACCTATAGGTCGTCATAGCTATACATGTCTACTTCTTTGGAAAATAGTCAATATTCTAGACATGAAAGGATTGCATATTGTTTGGCTGGATGGCAAGGAATATCAATCTTTCATAAAGGAGCATCTCTGACAGGAATCACCTCACGGTTCTGTGTATCACTGTCAAGCATGTTATGATAATTATTGTACAAGATCCTATATTGAGAAGAAAACCATTGCTGAAGGACACCCATACCTCAAGAATGTTTGGGAACCGCTCTGATACCCCCCGCCCAGTGCGCCAGGGGGCATGTATGTTAGAGTGGGGGGGGGGGCTATAACTAGCTGGAATATTGTTCACACATTTAAATGCTACCCCTTCACTCAAGCAATCATCTATTATGGGACATGGATTCCTGTCCAGAATACAGACTATTCTATTGAGTCCAGGTTTTTATTGCTTCAGATACTCTGCTCCAGGCACATAGCCATGAAAACAAGGACATACTCTGTTAAGTTAACGTTATTTTAGCTATGGCTAGATTGAGAGTTCTTTTTCAACTATGGGGTCTATGACAGAAGCAGTGCCTGGATAAAATAAGGGAATTAAGTAGCGTTTAATCAATGTTATGAGACAGCACAAGTGGGCTTATGATTCAATATTCCGTGGTCCCGCGCAGCGGGGAGTGGAATATTGTACCATAAACCCATGAGTGCTGTCTCATAACATTGATTAATGCTTTTATCTAACATTTATCTCCGTTTTGTATCAATTTCTTACCTGATAACCCCAGAATTAATCGAGGAGAAGACATTTTGTAAGTGCATGCGATCCGCACAGTTTGCCATGTCAAGTCCTGTACTTCTAGCACTGCCAAATATACGATCTCTAGTTGGTGTTCACCTCTATTTTGTATCCATTTTCTTCGAAATAAATGAGAATCCAATCATTTTACATAGCGATCCAACGCACACGGCCATTGCGTCTTGTTTACGAAGCGAGGAGGTGCCCAGATGTAAGAACTAGGTCAAATACGCATCGAACAAGGAATGGCCAGACTGGGCGGGTGCTGACCCGTATCACTATGGAAAATTAATGGATTCTTATTTATTTCGAACAAAATGGTGAATTTAGGCATGGCATGTACATATAGGATATCTAAGGATGTTTCCCTGTTAATAACTCCACCTGGCACCATTGGATTCTATACTAACAATGTTTGTAAACTTCAGGTATGTCGGAAAACTTTTTCAAATCCTTCATGTACATGGATTTCTAGTACCGGTCGGCTTGGTATAGTAGACAGTGAGCTCGTCTCCTGCCACAGCGGCCGGGGATCGATTCCCGGTTGAACCCTGAACGGTTTTAACTGGAAATGTATGGAGAGGTTGACTTTGTATACTCCTCCAATTTATTAACATGTCCAGGTTCAAACCAGCACCTTCTTGAAGACCAAGAAAAGGTCTCAGAGTGCGGTTATGGCTGGATAATGCACCATGAATTATAAGAAAAAAGCACTGTCCAAGCCCAAATCGTTAGATAATACCCACTACATCCACATGTATTGAGGTTCACGACCAACCTACAATATATGTGAGGGCTTTGGTGGACAAAGTGTGCTTTGTGGAAGTTTTGTAGCACTATCTGTAGAAATTTTGTGATAGCGATTTCTATAAATGTTTGTTAGGGAGTGATTATTTTTATCAAAGTGGGGGGGGGGGGGTGGTCAGTTTGAGAGGGGTGTCAGAATTTTTTAACCCCTCTGAGGGAGGGGGTCAAAATACCTTCATTTGTTTTCGGTGAAAAAGCCTTCACGTTACTATAGGTTAAAAGGACACTGTCACGCGTGATTTTCATCTCCTTCTGGGGGCCTCTAGAGGAGCAAACCCACCAACTCACCCCCCCCCCCTTCCATTTAAAAAAAAGATCGCTCCCTTAAGTGAACAATTTGTGCTCTGTGGTCAAAGCGCAGTATAACTACATGTGTCAAAAACAAACAATTTATGAGGGAGAATAACGAAGGGCTCTGATTAAAAAGTTCTTATGTAATATATAGTTCAGTACATTTTCGTCTCTGCGACAGCGATTACAGCTACTCACCGGCTATGAACCTCAGCGGGCAAATGCAGTTCCCTTGAGGACAGCCAGCTCTGACCTGCATTTACCAGGGCAGTTTGGTAGAGGCAGGCAGTGCTTTTGTTAAATACTTGGATCACCCAGCATGGCCCAGGGTATATCAAAACTAAGTTAACTCTTAAGGAGTAGGGCACAGTAACGTAGCATATATTCAATGGTTGTCACTATGCAAGAATGCAGGCCCGAAGGATCTACTCACCAGTTATGCATTAATGCATCATGAAGGTCATTGACGATGATGCATTAATGCAGCCCTGGCGAGTTACTCACCTATACTGTACCAATGCATCCTTCTGATCCCCGATACACTCCTGAAGGGTCGGTATGATGCTCCAATGTGGTGCTGGTAACGTTTGCCATCGACACAGAACTGGTGCATCAGGATGGTCCAGGCACATGAACCTGTCTATTCCCTCGATAAACGCTTACTTATCGCCGACATAGCTAGGAAATGAATGGGAATGAGCCACTGATGTATAAACTAAAAGGTTCGTGCTCAGTATACGTACATCATGATAGAGTTGGACATAGGACATAGGCTTTGTCCAATGTCAATATCATACATCATAGTGTTTATATGTCAATACTTAAATCTACTGCATGTACGATCTGGCAATTTTGGAATGTGAATTGATATCTATGCCCAGTCCCTAAAATGAGTTTAAAAATGGTAATTTCCTTGGACAGAACACGTGATACATACAACTAGCCTAGAGGAAAAGACTAATGGGGGGGGGGGGGGGTAGCTCGAGTTGAATTTGACTCAATTGTGAGTCCCCTTGAGATTCTAAATCAAATCAGACAATCATGGACTACCATATAGTGGCCTGTTTAAGCACTGCGGCCCTTATAGATTTCAATCTGTCTTTACCCTTGTCCTTGTTCAAGACCGGTGCTTAGTCAAGACTTACTTTGTAGTGCATTTTTCAATTTCAACGCTTCTCTACCACTGACACTTATTCAAGACAGGAGGCTATTGCGGAAAGAATCGGTAACGGATTCTCACTGTCATAACTCACCTTCCAGTTCCTAGCTGTTATGCTGCTCAGAACCAACTTCTCACCTTACACTCAGAATCAAACTTTTTAGTGTGAGTCATACTTGGAAGCATTCCCCAATTCCTGAAAACTTATGAATCAATTCTATAACCTATTACCTTGCTGCAAAACAGGAGAAAAGTGATTGCCTGAGGGTAGTCAGTTCCCATTTGGGAATAGCACCTCCGACAGAATTGAATTCCTATCCTTTCGCAACACCCTCCAGTGCTCATTCAAGGACCTGGTGCTTATACAGGCAATTAGGGTAATACCGCCAAACCTACTTGTTATGACATTTTTCTGGACTGAACTGTTCCAGGGTCCGAACTGACCCACGGCGGTATGATGATGGCCTATAGAGCACCCCCTCCCCCATTCTTAAAAATTAATTACATTCTTATTATCTATATAGGGGAAGGTTGCCTTATTTGGACTGGCTCCTAAATTGGACCACCCTTGTTTCCCCTAGTGGCAGTAATAGGAACTAGGTTCCAATGCTGCCATTTTTTAATCAATATCACGAAAGTTCCTAATAACTTCCAAAAATTTAATTTTTCTGTAATTTTATATACATTTTTCATGAAAAATGGTTTTTGGAACTCTTGATCTTATTTGAGTCAGCAATTACTTAACCCCTCCTGGTTGCTAGGCAACATTTTCTTGTTCAAAATCCTTTCAAATTTTTAGATGTCATATTATACTTTTAGACTAAAATGAAATTTGATAAAAACCATTGTCATGTTTTAGAAAACAAATTGTCAATGAGAAAGATGAAAAGTTGCCTAAATTGGACCAGCTTGAGTTGCCTAAATTGGACCATAGTTGTAATATTGGATCCAATTTAGTTGCCTAAATTGGACCACCCAGTAGGGCCTATGCCTAGTTTTCTAAATTGGATCAACGTGTAACCTTTTTCTTACTCCAATACAGAGCAAATTCCCAGGATATTGATGGAAACACTACGAGGACATCTCATATCATATATCAAAAGTTCCTTAGTTTTATATATTTCTTTCAATCTAATGAAAGTATAAGGAAATACAGAATAATAGTGCATATTGGTCCAAATTAGGATACCAACTGGTCCAATTTATGCAACCAGGTGCCTAAATTGGACCATAAGGCTTTGATTTTTAATTGCAAACCCTGACTAGAGAAATTCAAATTCCTAGATTTCTATGCTATGACCATAAAGCTATAAGGTACCATCACAAAGTGTATAAATTTTACATTCAATAAAATCACTGGACAGGAAAAAGTTCTTAGGGGGTCCAAATTAGGCAACCTTCCCCTACTTCTATAATTCTTTGAGGCTGACTTGGAATTCGCTTTTTTTACCATCCAGCTTTTCAATCTCTTCGTGACAATGTCTGACTACTTTATGATACTATATAACACAATAAATAGCATGGCACATATTCTAGCCAAGAGAAGCAAATAGATTTCTGCTCCATTTAGACATATACCAAATACAATAAAGAGGGCTGCATCTATACCCCAAGGCTCGGTATGGTGCATGACCGTTATCATTTGGGACCTGGAGGGTGTTGCTCCTATAGTAAAAGGAAGAGCTGGCTAAAAATGCCCTGGTTTCCAGTCCTTTCTTTTCATGTAGCTATAACTTGTCCCTTTTGTTGCTCACAAGTGGTCATTCAAGTATGGTGCTAAAAAAGGGGGATTTGAGTAGGTACCTAGTTGAGAGAAGTCAGTCAGTAAAAATACTATAGAGTGTGTGACATGAGTAGGTACCTGATAGTGCAGCTCTCTCTGTTTTAAATAAGACAGGTGACTTTTCAGACTAATGTGGTGAGTGCAAGTTGAATGGTGAAGCAGAGCGTGACTTCTTTTGAAAAGAGGGTACCTACTGACAGCTCTTTTTGCCATAGGAGCAACATGCTCCAGGAACTACAAGCTTATAATAAGGCAGGCAGCAGATCTACATATAGTGATATGAGTATATGATATAATTGTGGCTCAACGGGGGAGAATGCGCCTCCAGGGGGGATTTTTAGTACTGGTTTTGGCCACCAGGGGGCAGTATAATATATATTCTAATATGGGTAAAACACTGACAAATATGCTAAAAAAAAAGCTTTAGGCTAATTTTTTATAAGGAATCCAGTGGTATGCTTAAAATCATTCCATCTCCACTGAAAATGTTCTATTTTTGGAACGTTGGTTGCCATGAAAACATAGAAAATTGGTAAATAAGGCAACTTCTGGTTGCCATGAAAACCACTCCCCTATTCCAATTAGGAAATTTTTGCCACAAACTTTTTTTGAAATTCCTTCAAGAACCCAGAACCGAAAACAGAGCTCAAAAATTTCCTCTAGAACCAATTTTATGACAAAAACATCACATTCCTTGGTTGCTTTTTAACAAAACTGTATTTTTTGCATTATTAGTTATTATGATAGGATATAGTGCATTTAGAGCTTATTTCCCATTTTCAGTTGTACACACCACCCTACGTTTGTCAAGCAGTTACAGCAAAACTACAGGGGATATTTGAGCTCAAGATATCCTATTTTAAAGCACATGACTTAAACCTTAAAAAGCCATTTCCCCCCAGAAGGCATGTTTTCCCTCACCTGGCTATATATGTCCCTGTATAGATGCACTATATCTGACTATAGCTACCACAGGCTGAATGGATAATGGACCATGACAAGGTCTTATAAACCCCACAAGACTTGCCAACACTACCATCACTGGGGGGGGGCGGTGATATCAGGCCATTTTAAATTAACCTTCTGAGTGCTTCATTCCACACTTAGAGAGAGAGAGAGGGCATTTCAAAATGATAGCTATAGATATCACTTTAAAATGCCCTGCATGAATGAAAAGTTAAAATTACAATGGCGTGCCACCTGTCGGATACGATGCCTTTGATCATTGGTAATCAGTGATAATATGATGATAAATAGGATGAAGCGCACATACACGAATATGCCTTAAGGGCATTGATATTTTAACTACCCAATAAAAGGTGTATCTGGTTCTAATAATTGTAATTGTCATAGGATAGGGGAGCTCCAATTAGGTTTATATTACTGTAGGTAACCTCATATACCGTAGTCGCCCGTTTAAGTGCACGGGCGCTTATTAATTTCAATACCATTGTAACCAACGCCCTTATTAGAGACAGGAGCTTACTTGAATACTGTTTTTAGTGCTTAAGCTTGTTTTCAATACCTCTGTACCACTGGTGCTTATTTGAGGCCAGCACTTATTGTAACAGTCTATTCGAAAATTCCCCCCAGGCCATTCAGTACTGCAGATCTTATTGTTCTACACACCCGGACTGATTTTGGCAGGACCGGAGCCATGGAAACCAAAATGTAGCCCAAGGTCCCAAAATTACAGTCAGACATTCGATCCCGCAGTCTGGTCATTGCTGCAGGCCCGGCAGCGATTTTGACTGCAATGGCCTCGGTTCTGCGAGTTTTCATATAGACTGCTTATTGGAAATTCTGGTGCTTAAACGGGTCATTACAGTATGGTACACACTTAAGACGCACCCTGACTTTATGCAGAACTCATCTATAGGATGCAGCTTGGACTTGATATTGGAGGTATTGATACAGGTAGGACTTGATATTGGAGGTATTGATACAGCTAGGACTTGATATTGGAGGTATTGATACAGGTAGGACTTGATATTGGAGGTATTGATACAGCTAGGACTTGATATTGGAGGTATTGATACAGCTAGGACTTGATATTGGAGGTATTGATACAGCTAGGACTTGATATTGGAGGTATTGATACAGCTAGGACTTGATATTGGAGGTATTGATACAGCTAGGACTTGATACTGGAGGTTTTGATACAACTTGGACTTGATATTGGAGGTATTGATACAACTTGGACTTGATACTGGAGGTATTGATACAACTTTGACTTGATATTTGAGGTATTGATACAGCTTGGACCTGATATTGGAGGTATTGATACAGCTTGGACTTGATATTGGAGGTATTGATATTGTTTTATAGTGTTATATCCTCGCTTGTAACTCACACCCTGACTAGGTAGATTCTATAAAGCCCAAGCTCAACTAGGCAAAACAGGGCTTCGTTCCTGTGTGAAACACATTGGAGCATCCTTTCTGCTTGCCTCCTCAATCTTTTACATCACGCATCAGTTTTTCCATGAATGTCGCAGCTATTTTGCGTCAATATCGCGCCATTGACGCACCTGTGTCGCCTAGAACAATGGCTTTTGGTGTACTGCATGTAACGCTGCCGCCAAGTGCCGCCTAGTGGAGCCCTGGCATGTGTCATAGAAATTAGGGACTATACTCGCGTCTAAGCCAAGCCTTATACAAGGTGAAATTGGTCAGATTTTAATGATGGCAGAGGCTTGTTTATCAATTATGGGAAATTCAATACAGGACCGAAGGGAATAGTTCCACTGAATGGTCTCAGTTTCAGTGAATGCGCTTGAATGGCGTCATCAGCCACCACTTGGCTGTAAATAAATTACGAAATGCTTCCATGTACACCTATATCAAGGTTGATCTAATAATCTTTATTGCGACCATCATACATGTTATACAGGCGCAGTTCATTCATATGATAACTCTGTATTACCGTCATATGTTTATTTTCCTTTCCTTTCTGCAACATGCACACTGGTTTCACATTACTCCAGTTTCAACTGCTCGGCTCATCTTCGCATTTTCAAAGAGTTACAAGATACGGATACATGGCCGTATAACATGACCCAAATATCTAGGTGTTGTTGGCTGTTATGGGGAAAGCAAGACTGAGGGGCTTGTACCAATACGCAAAATGTTGGACTTAACAAAATGCTCTGGCTAAGCACTTCCATGTAGCAAATCTGGTAGGAGTGGGAATTATATATACCATAATATTCCGCATATAAGACGCGGCTTACACACAAGGATGGACCCCTAGTGCAGAATTCTCCAAAGTTGGGGGTGCGTCTTATAGTTGAGAATACCATTATAGAATAGAACTATACTGCTTAAAGACAAATGCCAGCTGTGTTTTTCAGCATTTCTCTTCAACTCAAAGTGTGCCCTTTATGCACTGTGCACTTCTACACTAGGTATTGCGGTAAGCATATATAAATGGGCGCAAACTTGCAGCGGCTAGAAATATTTTCATATACTATATACTTACACGAGGCCACCAGCGAGGGTTTTTTTATATACTACTTACACGAGGCTATCAGCGAGGGTGTTTTTATATACTACTTACACGAGGCTACCAGCGAGGGTGTTTTTATATACTACTTACACGAGGCTACCAGCGAGGGTGTTTTTATATACTACTTACACGAGGCTATCAGCGAGGGTGTTTTTATATACTACTTACACGAGGCTATCATCGAGGGTGTTTTTATATACTACTTACACGAGGCTATCAGCGAGGGTGTTTTTATATACTACTTACACGAGGCTACCAGCGAGGGTGTTTTTATATACTACTTACACGAGGCTACCAGCAAGGGTGTTTTTATATACTACTTACAGGAGGCTATCATCGAGGGTGTTTTTATATACTACTTACACGAGGCTATCAGCGAGGGTGTTTTCATATACTACTTACAGGAGGCTATCATCGAGGGTGTTTTTATATACTACTTACACGAGGCTATCATCTAGGGTGTTTTTATATAACTAATTAAACGAGGCTACCAGCGAGGGTGTTTTTATATACTACTTACACGAGGCTATCAGCGAGGGTGTTTTCATATACTACTTACAGGAGGCTATCATCGAGGGTGTTTTTATATACTACTTACACGAGGCTATCATCGAGGGTGTTTTTATATACTACTTACACGAGGCTACCAGCGAGGGTGTTTTTATATACTACTTACACGAGGCTATCAGCGAGGGTGTTTTCATATACTACTTGAGCTGTGTGTCCACAGGGCAATAGAATTTGGTGCCGACAAAATTGCCAACGACAAAAACGCTTTTATCGAAATTGGTTTTATCGTCGGGAATGGACGATAAAAGTGGTTTTATCATTGGAAATGGACGACAAAAGCGGTTTTGTCGTCAGGAAAATTTTGGCGGTACATATTCTATTGCTCTGTGGACACTAGGCTTCAGGCCTTCACAAGGTCACGTGCGTGTATATTTCCATATACTACATATATTTTGTGAATTATTGGTTGGCCACGACGAATTAGACCTCTGCTGAGGGGGTGGTAAATTTTGACCTATCTCTCAGCGGGGGTTGGGCAGAAATTGTCCGTGTGACTGCAAGAAAAAACACCAACCACTCCCCCTGTTTGTTTTTAAATGACCACTCCCTGAGTAGTAAATAAATGAGGCAGATACCACCAATGCATCAGCCTAGACTCCTCCATTACAGTGATTTGGAGAGTCATCAGTGATTTCCCTTCAATCAGGCCCCACAGTTAAAAGTTGGCACAAGCTAAGCCAGGCTACACGACAGAGACGGAGAGGGTGACAAGCGTGTGTGGCCGCGGCTTGATATAACGCCCTGAGGTCGGGTGCATCGGCCGTGGGGTCAAACTGAACAAAACCTAACTACCCTGACCTCCCTCCGCAGGACAATAATGTCCATGGTCACATGACTGTCTATTACCTGATACTACCCCTTTAACGGTCACATGGGCAATTAAAGCGTAGTGTTCATTTTTTGTTGTTGTTGTTGTTGTTGTTGTTGTTGTTGTTGTTGTTGTCATGATACATAAATGCAGCCCTGGCGAGTCATTAACCAGGGCTGCATTCGTGCATCCTGTGGGGTCTGCTTAATTCACCAATACGGTGCTGATCAGTGGCGGGTTTACTCTTTTATTAGTAGTTAAGACTTTGTTTGCCTCTTTTAATCCCCCCCCCCCCAAAAAAAAAGAGCAAAACTTAGGGGATACACCTCGTCCTCCCAGCCACAAGAGGGACGCGTCCCCTTTTTTCCATATTCTAGATCCGCCAGTGGCTGGAGAGTAGAGTCACCAGCACTGTCTTGATCCATCATTGAGAGGCGAACCCAGGTTTGCGAAAAGGAGGGAGTGCGCCCTTTATTTAGTCCCCATGTTTGGCTACATCTGGGACTGAAGTAAGGCAAATACAGGAGAAAAGGAGGGGCATGGGGGCGCGCTCCACGTCTTAATCATGGCGAAAAAAAATATGAGCGGCATCATGCGGTTCTTAGAGGGTTTAAGGTGAGGGGGCGTGGACAGTGGGGTGGGGGCGTTGTGAAGGGTGAGTGACAGGAGGTAGAGGGCACTATCCGTGACTGGCCTAGAGATGGATGTCCAACAGTATAGGACATTACACATCTCTTTGTTAGTCGATCCGTGGTCGTCCATACCCAATGCACTATTGGCCGTTGGACAGCGTAGATATGGTTATTTGAGCGATAAAAACATTATGTGGAATAGAATATCTATGGCTGCCAGTAACGGCCGGAGAAACACATTTCAGATTCGTGAATAGAAGGAGGGTTTGATACAAGACTGGAGGATGAGGGATTCATATAAGAGGGAGAGAGAGAGAGGGAGAGAGAGAGAGAGAGAGAGAGAGAGAGAGAGAGAGAGAGAGAGAGAGAGAGAGAGAGAAAGAGAGAGAGAAAGAGAAAGAAGAAGGTAAGGGTGAGAGAAAATGAAAAGGGGAAAGAGAGACACAGAGACGATCTGCAAAAAGGGGTCTACGTTCGAAGACCCCTTCTATTCAGGGATGCCTCGTAGAGGTAGAGGGACCCATTTCGGACGCTCCTGACCACACAGGAGGTGGCCATATTTGGTGCTCAGATTTTGTACCTTTAAAAGTGTTAAATTCTATTTTCCATTTCACCAGTTGATACATGATACTTTGTCCTCAAAATCTATGAAGAGGTTTTGACAAAACTCTCCAATACATATGAATAAATGGGCTGTACATATTTAGTCTCCAAAACATCAAATTGCACCTCAAGTCAGACAGCTCATGCCAGAGGTGACCCTAGAGTCAAACACTATGTTATCTAATTGATACAGACACAATGGGTCACTCTATCTAAAATAATCTATAAAGCACCAAGGAAGCCAAGCTAATACAATACTCTTCTCCAGGATACTCTTAGATGTTTATTTTTGCATACTTATAACAGGTCAGTCTATAGGCCCAGATGAGCATGACTTCTATGGGCAGACTGAGTAATGATTAGGTTTAGGTGTTAGATAGTAGGTAAATCAAACACAGATTTACTATTCAGATCTGGGAGTACAGTTGGGTGTTTCACAAGGCAAAGATGATGATAGTCATAACTTTTCCGTTTCTATGACTGAAGAGGGCTGATTGTAAAGTTATGACCTTATTATCTCCAGTCAGTCATAAGTAGGATATGACTGGTCATAACTATCTGTTTCACAAGGAGATATAACTGGTTTGTGACTGCAGTCATAACTTTTTACAACCGATCTTATGACTGCTTTTTGGTGTTTCTAGGGGTCAAAACATGTGGAGGTATTTGATGGCCACTTTTATCAAAAATTTATGCAAATGTAATTTCTCAAAATACCATCATGTTGTACATAGTTCCTACATGTTATGGGAATCTTCTGGTTAAATTTGACATATTTTCTGAATGTTAAAACATGATTTAACTGCATATGGATACCTGTTAAAATTATGACCACTTTTAAATTGATCATAAGTTTTCCTATAATTGAGTTGTACAACTGAGAGTTGAAGACAGGTCACAAACAGCTGACACATAGTAACTGCTTCTGTAGTGTACCGCCTAGCCACCAGAATGGATGAGGGCTATTATGCCCTGCTCACTTACACATGTCCCCCCCCCTGTCAAGGTTTAAAAAAATACCACCTCCCCCTGTTGTAAATTACTCATGGGTCTTTGGAACCATAATTTTGCATTAATGCATCATGCCCATTGGTTGGCATGATGCATATAGCCTAATCCATGAATGCAGCCCTAGCGAGTAACTCACCAGGGCTACATTCAAGCATCATATAGACCCTAAAGGGTTGATACAAAAACTCCCATAGGGTCGGCATGATGCTCCTGTTAGGTAGAGTAGGCAGAGGGCTCTGCCTAGTGGTGGGTACCGGGTATGTGATCATACATAGTGCCCTACCGTAAATCCTTGTGTATAGGACGCCCCTCACATATAGGACACACCCTGAATTAGACTAAATCCTATAGCACTCATCTGGGGTCAAATTTTGGTCATTATAGCACTGTTCTATAGAGTAAAATCCTCGCCTATAAGACGCACCGTGAGTTCAGGTAAATCCTATAGGGCTGAATCCACTGTGACGGATGGACCATGTCTCCCTTCATCCGTTTTTTGCTACATAAAAATCAATGATAAATAAGACGGATGAAAACGACGGATGGTCCATCCGTCGGCAGTGGATGCACCCCTTATAGGACACATCTGATGGGGGTATTCCACCAAAACCAATGATATTGCCGGGCTGATTAGGGTTTTTCCTCATCCGCGATGGTCATCGTGTATGAATCGGAGATGAAAATTGTCAGCCCGAATTGCCCACAGGGACAATCTGATGCCCTTTTCTGCCCACTTTCATCGCTCTTCCACCGAGGACAGGGTGACCACCAGATGCCATCTGCGATGAAGGTGTTTTACTATATAATTTTTTTAAAGTCATAAAATGGGTGTGAGAGAACCAGCTACCTCATTATTGTGCATAAGTAGTAATACCATAGGGGTTACCTTCTTAGTCCTTTATTGTTGGCATTATGTGCATGTCTTATTATGTGAAATTGTGAATCAAATGAACACTGTAACATTATATAACCCAAGAATGACAGATGAGATAAATAAAAAGTCAATCCTACAGGAGTGCTGCCACCTTGTGCATACTATAGAGTACATACATAGGTCTCATGAATCCATTAGATTCCCTCTGTAGTTTAATATGGCTTGATAACCCAACAATGTAACCAGAATATGCTCGGATATAGGTCTGTCTGTTTCAATTCATGCATCATACATAGGGAATCTAATGGATTCGTGAGACCTATGTATGTACTCTATAGTATGCACAAGGTGGCATCACTATAGCAGACTTGACTTTTATTATTTGTTTCATCTGTCATCCTTGGGTTATATAATGTTACAGTGTTCATTTGATTCACAATTTCACATAATAAGACATGCACATAATGCCAACAATAAAGGACTAAGCAGGTAACCCCTATGGTATTACTACTTATACACAATAATGAGGTAGCTGGTACACCCATTTTGTGACTTTCAAGAATTAGTAAGGAGTCAGAGAGTGAACCAAATCATCAAAAGGACTACCACTTTCAGTAATGTGGGTGGTAGGATCCTTGAACTGCCGCCCGATAGTTGGGCCTCACGATTCTCACCTGATTTTTTCTGTCAGAACAGAAAAAAATGCGTCTGAAACAAAAAACTATCGGAGACCATCGGCGATGGTTTCCGATGCATTTCCAATTAATTTTTTACCCCTTCCACTGAACCTGATTCCTGGCCGATATCGGCCCGATCGTCTCCGATTCTCAATTTCTGTCGCCGATGCATCAGAAATGCATCGGAGATGGACTATCGGCCAAGAATCGGTTTTGGTGGAATATGGCCATGAGGCTTCTTGTGTAAAAGCTGTGGCCTATACTCGAGTATTTATGATAATAACCATGCGTTATAACTGATTGTAACTTTTGGGGATTTACAATCTTCCAAATGACATCAGAGGGGTAATTTCCCCTGTTCAGAATGATTTCAGAGGGGTATTTTCCCAGTTTTACACTGGTTTCCCGCCTCCTATGACTGAAAGTATAACTTTTTACCGATGATAAACTTACAACTGAAACTTACAACTGAACCAGTCATAAGTATGTAGTTACAACTGATAAGTGTTTCTAAACAGGCAGCAAAATATGACCAGTCATAAGAAAAATATGACTAAAGATAATAAAACCCTTCTAGAAACATCATCAGTCATAAGCCTATGACCACTCTTAAATTTACAAGAATATTTTCCTATGACTGGTAACAAGTATGGACGCCTTGTGAAACACCCAACAGGTATATTATAAAGGATTCTGTTTATAATGAAATTTCCATTATATAAGTATTGAAATCATGATGTAACTGTGTCCCAGGTGGGGTGTAATTGGTGTCCGACTGTAGGTGTAATCTGAAGGTCATAGAAGAATAACTCCCATACTGTAACATGAGGGATGTATTCAGGTTTGTCAAGTCAAATTATTAGCAAATATGTGTATATTGCCATTGACATGTATAGAAATCCTGTAAGCATGGAGGTTAAGACATGACAAATTGACAAATCAAACCAGAATCTCCATTCACTCACTATTCTTCATCCTCAGAATATAATAAAAACACCCTGGGTTTGTGCAGTTGTAAAACCATGTATGACAGGGGTTTTACATGTTATTCCCCATTTGTTAGAGAGTATGATACCTGAGGTTTCATGTCTAATTCAAATGATAGCTGAATTTTTCATATCTATTATGTAATTCAATGCAAAAGGTGTCCGACTTTAGGTGTCTGTCCGACTCAGGGTGCCTCTACCCTAATGGCCTTTCGCTGCACCTATCACCTACAGAGAGCAGAGTGGGGAGGGCGGGGGGTAGTTCGGTGACTTCTTCTTTGCACTATCTTTAGACATAGTCGTTCCCATTGATATGCAACTGGCGTATCCCTACTGGCAATTAGTAAAGTGGTTTCCAATGATCCATGAACAGTTGATTTCCATCCATTTTACTGGTTATAGCCCGTGCTGTCTTTTAACGTCCTATTGTGTCTGGTACGGTTTATAAGGTGTTGTGCCTTTGGATTAATGGTTTTGTACTTGATTATAATATTGACATTTCTTTTGTAACAAATGAAAAGCCTACCTTTATGTAAAACCACTTGTTGCAAACAGAAAATAACTTTTTCAGACTGACTCAATTCTTCTGATGGTTTATACCTGAATCAATCGTATTGCTTTTGATTCAACCCATTTTACCATGTAGTGTTATCCAAATCTTATCTTATGGATTGCAACCTTATTAATGATAATTTCCCTCTATAGGAAATCTCAAAGTCAATGCTGTTGGGTCTAGAAACTTCAAGTGGTTGGGTCGGGGGTGGGGTACTCTAAAGACGCAGATGGTCATATTGCTTAAACCTGAAGTTTGTCAATAAGATTACTAGGTACCGGATCTTATAGATTCAAATGATATACATCGATTTCAACACGGTGTGGTCTTTGTTTTCTTTTAAATGTTTTAAATGTCATAACTATAGAAGTTTATGCATACTTCTTTACAACGAAATGTACACACATTTCGCATCTCCCAATCTTTCTTTCTTTCTTTCTTTCTTTCTTTCTTTCTTTCTTTCTTTCTTACTTTCTTTCTTTCTTTCTTTCTGACAGGGGTAAGGTGAAGCTATTCTACATCCTCTTTATTCCAGAGCGATTGCATTGATCCCCCCCACCACCCCTCAAACCAATCCCAACATAAACTGAATTAACACCGATTGGCCTTGTCATACATGTGGGCGATAAATATCAGGTAGAGAAATAGACATATGAGACTAGATAATTGTTACTAAAATTGTAATACGAGGAAGTGGGGTGGATGTAAGGTAGTTGACCTAGGGGTGTAGGAGGGGGTGGGATGAGATAAAGGCGTGGGGGTGGGTAGTGGAGGCGTTGTGCGCAGTCATATGCATCAGTCGAGCTGTCCAGGCAGAGATCACTAGTTGCGCGGCGCTGCTCCTGAACAGTCCCATACTCCTGAACAGTCCCATACACCTCCAGTCACATCCAGTGCCTCCTCGTCGCCGCTTGCAGTATCACTAGGCCACGTGGACTTGTATAAAACCCGCCAGTTGCCGCACTCATCCGCCCTCCCCATACACATGCGCTGACCAATGACGGGCTCACATATATAGATACTTACTATAGCGCCCAGATCAGAACCGCTGCAGAAAAAAAGCCATCAGAGCACACAGCCAGCCAGCATCACGCTTGTACACTGCTCATAATTCCTGCAAAAGTCGTACAATTCATACAGCCAGGTTTGCACTTTGAGGAGAACTTTCTGAGATTGGCGTTCTCCCTTTGCCTTGAGCTGCTCCCCCAGTCGTCAAGAGCTACTCACACTCACTCACTTCAGGCGCTCCTCAAACCCTAACCCCTACTGCAGACACAAGGGAAACAAGGCCCTTACCTCCTCCTGAGCCGCACCTACGAAGTTGACTCTCGTCATTATCGTCGCGCTACCGGAAGTTAGAGACTAAAAGAGGGGCGCGGCGGCGGCGGAAAAGGGCGTCGGAGCGGAGACGCTATGGCCAAGATGCAGGTGACATGGGTTTTGGTGGTGGTAGGGCTGAGTATGCTCTCTGCGTCCACTCTGGGCAAACTTCTCTCCTTCAGTGAGGAGGATGAACTTCTACCTCCCTCCGCCCGCAGCAACCCTACACTCACCTCACAGGAACAGGAAGACCTGGAAAGTAGGATGAAGGTAAGCTTTCTCTTATTTAATTAACCCTTTCAGCACCGCTGATGTATTAATGCCTCACTCCCATTGGTGGTCATGGTGCATGAATGCCACACTCATGCACCATACTGACCCTGCAGGGTTAAGACATCCATGATAGCTCCAATGAAGTGCTGGCAAGCAAACCTGCCAGAACTTCATTGGAGTATCATGCCAACCAATGGGCATGATGAAATACTGAATTAGCCAGGGAGCTAAAGATTGGGTATAGTGGCCTAAGGACAATTCTCTATTTTCAACATTAATTTTATTCATTTAATACCCATCCATATGTGTGCAACTTCCTTTTTTGCAAAGTAAGTTCTAGTGGTAAAGGAATAAAGAAGATAGTAGAAATTAGGCTCAGAGTAACTATGGGAACCTGCCAGAAACCCGCCTGAGAGCTAAAGCTGCCCAGTTAGTGTTCCTTAATATTGTAGATATAGCTTATTCTAATTGAATCTCGGTTACCCCACCTGTGGCCAGTTTAGACATCTTCTAATAAGATCTCGTTTTCCGAGTCTCGTCGTTGGATTTGAAAAGAAAAGATTGCTAAACAATGTGTATATATTGTCAAGAAGAGGCAGGGTACAATGTGAAGAGATCACCCCTACTTAAACCTAGATGGAAGTGGGAGCCCTACCAGGCAAAGGATATAGACATGAACATTAAAGCTGGAAATAGTGGCACAAGAGCGCAACTTCCGGTATTATCCATAAGTCAGTAAAATGCGTCATTATGCCTCAAATAATTGGGTCCTGGCCCATTGCTTAAGGCTTCAGAGCTGGAGAGTGCATTAAAGGGGGGCTGGCATGGAAAATTAACAACATGGGTACCGATTCAAACAGCGATCATAAAATCGCGGAAACCAGTGGAAAAATCGCGACGCCCTGATTGGTCAAGGTGTGATCACGTGACTTTTTAATGCGGGCATGCATAACCATGCTAGGGCCCCTTTAATGCTTAATGCCGATTGGTCGTTATGATGCAATGCAGCCGATACAGCCCTATCGAGTATTCGACCATCATGCAGATCCCACGGAGTTGATACACTCCCGATGCTTCTCTTGATTATCTCTCCAGCACTGCATTGGTGCATCATGCCGACCGAGGAACATGAACGTGAATGCATCATGCGATCCTTAAATGGATAAGGTCAATCTGTTAGACTGACAAATTAGATCAGATGATAAATTGTTTGATAATCATATCATATTTGATCAACACAGAAGCGTAAATAGGGCATTGTAATAAATTCAGCAAGCGTTAACCAGTGGGAAATTATGATCGGAGGTAATATATTAAAGTATTACAATCGCTCACAGCCCTACGATTACCAATTCCAGTGATTTCCTATATGGGGATTTTGGTACGACTTGAAGGGTGCAGTCGTAATATGTTCAGAAATGGTTTTAGAATCTTTTTTCCTCCATTGAGTTTAATCCTAGAATTCTAAAAAGAAAAAAAACGTTTAGAAATGGCCCCCAGAGCGAGAACAAAGTACCGAAAGTAGAAACTAACGTTAGGGATGAAGGAGGAAGGTAGATACAAAAAGGGGATGTAAACTATTTTAGAACAGACAAGGGAAAGAGAAGTGTTTTTATCTAAGACCCATAGTCCACTTGGCTTTTTGCCGGCGAATGAGCCATACATTTCCTATGTAAATTACTGCGATAGAGGCCAAGTGGACTCTGAATGTAAGTCACCAAAAGAAACAGAACTAAAACAAGTTAAGCAATTGTTCATTATACCCGTAGTCCACTAGGCCTTCGTCGCCAGATTTCATATATGATTTGAGTTTCTCATTTGCGCTACACAGGCCAAGTGGACTATGTCGCTGTCATTTCTAATACTAAACAGAACGGGTCTACGTTGCTGAAAGTAATGTTTTACTTAGCAAATAAATCATATTGAACAAGTAATCAATGGATAATTCATGACGAGTGTGTGTTAGTGAAGGATAATTACACAAGGCCATAGGCTGAGTGTAATTAGCCTTTGCTAACACACACGAGTCATGAATTATCCATTGACTACTTATTTTATACCCTGAAACCAATAAATAATCAATAGAATACCAATAAATTCAAGTTGAAAACAAAAATTATTCCCCCTCCCCGGGACTCGAAGCCAGCCATAGTGTGTGTACACAGGTACATACACCTCGTCGCCCGGCAGCGGACAGCTAAAGCTTTGAATGTGTATCGAGGTTATGTTTGTGTATAATACACCTCGTCGCCCGGCAGCGGACAGCGACAGCGCACACGGTGAAAAAAGATCCGCCTGGACCGTGTTAGACTAGATTATATTGGAAACCTAGGCAAAAATCAATGTTAGATATACACCTCATCGCCCAGCAGCGGACAGCGACAGCGCACATGGCTAAAAAAAGACGCGTCCGGGCCGGGACTCGATCCGCCCACCTTCGACGGCTGAGCGTAATGCGCTAACCGCTAGACCACTGCTCTCCTCCTTCAGCTGCCGTCTCGGCTTGGTTATGTATGAATGAGTCCCGCGGTTATGGTAGGGCACAGCCTGCAGTCGTCGCCTTCCTGGGCTTTGTATCATAACAAGATGTGGTTCAAACCAAGCTTCTCTCGTCAGTCCCTGTGGCGCAGTGCATAGGGATGTGAGACTGTAGGTTCGAGCCCTGCCCTGGCCTTGAAAATTTCGTGGGTTTTAACATGTAACAAATGACATGGAAGGACATGAGATAACCGTACTGTGTGTGGGTTATCCTTGGATAAGCGCATGCCTTCCAAATTCATGCTACAGCATTCATGCTGTGCAATATTGACGGGTATGTGCATGGGAATATCCAGCAAAAAGCACTGAGTAACCCAGAAATCGTGGTATAATCTAGGATAATCCCTCACTTATCTGAAATTTGGTATGTTTGTAAATAAAGCACCATGGTTTTGAAGGGTTTATTTCTTCCATTAGCACAGTTCTGCAGAACAATTACTGCCTCCATAATGTATGTTTAAGTGTACAAATATTGCACTTGAACTTTGGGAAAGGCATTTCAAGATCTACTCCAAGGTTATTGAATAGGCCAACTGCGATAGCGACTCATAAAAATACACAGATATGATTGGAATTATGCGTGTTCATGTCTCAGTAATATCCATAGTCCACTAGGCCTCTGTCACAGGAATTCATATAGGAAGTGTATGGCACAATCATGCGACAGAGGCCAAGTTGACTATCGACATGAGGACTTCGTCTGAGCCATTTATTATAGGTGACAGTCTTAAGACCCATAGTCCACTTGGCTTTTTGGCGGCGAATGAGCCATACATTTCCTATGTAAATTGCTATAATAGAGGCCAAGTGGACTCTCGATACAAGATAGATATCCAACGGATACTTCATTAGATTTGACAACTTTATTTTATAGGTTAAAATTTGATTAAAGGTAAGAAATTGTGAGTGGGGGCCTATGTGAACACATAGCCACCAAACCCCATGTTTACAGGACAGAGAAGGAAATTAACGTTTTCTATGATTATCATTCAATTACATTATACAATCTACTTTTTTCTTATTGTAATTGGTTAGCATCTCTATTCCACTCTGTAGACAATTGTAATTACTCGGGAAGATGCCGAGGCAGTAATTGCTCGGGAAGATGCCGAGGCAATAACAATGTCAAACCATAGAATTCCCTCTCAGAGTGCGCATCCTCATTAAAAAGAAATACGTGAGTCATTAGAGTTATCATTGGCCATTAAAGTCTATGCTTACATGGTTAGGATTATACCAGACAGCCTTGGCACTTACCACCTACTCATCCCCTACATCTAATCACTTGTGACTGAATTACCCTGTATTATGCATTAACAAATTATTCTCATTAGTCTCCTACATGCACCACTACTGCACTTACAAGAATCTCACTTTCACTACGTTATGCTGCCCCAATGGGAAATGATACACTCCCGGGGAGTCGGCATGATGCACCAATGCATGTGCATCACGACATGCGAGGCATATTTATAAACCCTATTGGCCCTTTAGGGGCATCATGCCGTCCCCAACGGGCCAATACAATCTTATTGGAGCCAACTACCTATGTACTCCTAATCTTGAGACTTTCAAGTATCATCATGCAATAGTTTACCTCTTTGAAATAAGCCCACCAATGTTAAAGTCTGAATAATGTTCCCAGGGTAAAAGGCAACTTTCTCTATATTACTTGCCCAGTTGAGGCATCTTGACCGAGGATACCATTGCTTTTGTCATATGTATACTCTGCTTCTCTAGGCGACATACCCTGAGCTGATTATGTCAAAGTCTTTTTTTGGAGTTGCAAGCTGCATAAGCGGCTGGGAGCGTAGCAACCATGCAACTCAATTATGTTTTCGGTTTGCTTATGACGTCACTAGTGATGTCATGCAGCTGCCGTGACGTCATCCGTGACGTCACATTTTTCTTGTTAACATTGATTTTAAAGAACATTCTATTCCCCAGGCACTGATAACTAATGTTCTCTGTCTGAAAAGAAACACAAATATTTCATAGTATCGGCATGGTCAATTATCTCTACGACTCTGATATCTCAAATGTTTTAGTCTGCTGCGTTCGAGTGGGCTTGTTCTGAGGCCCCCCCTAGAACAAAAGGATTGGTGCCATTTGGCCTCAGCTCACAGTAGGATTCATAAGTAATTCAATTGAAACACAATGATTCCAGAGGCATAGACGCCTAATGAGATTCGACCTGTTGCAGGAGTTCATGATTCATCAATGAAGTGCTGGAGAGTCTGCTTGCCAGCACTTCATGTGAGCATCATGGCAACCCACGGGGTAATTATCAACCCTGTAGGGTCAGCATAATGCATGAATGTAGCCCTGGCAGGTTACTTGCCAGGGCTACATTCATGCATTATGCTGACGTAACTTGCCAGGGCTACATTCATGCATTATGCTGACCAATCGGCATGAGGCATGTTTCTCATCCATAGTCGGTATACCGTAATGGCCGGTTTAAGCACCGGGGTCTCAAATAGGCGCCGGTCTCAAATAAGCACTGGGATATAGGGGTATTGAAATTAATCTTAGGCATTGAAAACGGTATTCAAATAATCGCCTGTCTCGAAAAGCACCGGTGGTACAGTGGGAGTGAGATTAATGACCGCCCAGAGCTTATATGGCCCACTATGATAATAAAACTGAATTTCTCCCTTGATTAACGACAAATTGCACTGAAATTCCACCCTACATTGTTTGTACCAGCTCATCTTTTCTGCAATGATCGCGTTATGAAGCCTCGGCTTTAAAAAGAACTCACTGTAAAAAACATCAGTTAAATCAATTAGGGATCCTGGTAAAACTGAAGAGTGAACCACCATAATTGTATTGGAGTAAAGACGTGTCTCTACAGTTAAGCCCAAGATGGCAGTACGGTGGTACAAGGAATCCCCATGAAAACAGCTATATATATATATATATATATATATATATATATATATATATATGGACATCTGGGAACTTTGGGACAAGGGTTTCACCATTATTTTCATGACATTTTACTTTTACAATGTACCCCTAGACCCCTGGGATATATCATGTATTTGTAACATAATATTCCATCTGGATAGGGTGTTTTCTATGCTAAATAACTCAACCACTGACCTTTCAAACCATTTCATCCATTTAAGTCGCAGAGTGTCTCTCCATAAACATGTTTAGGCAGCCTCTATTAAACATGAAGTCTATTCAATCGCTAGTTACTAAGATACATTATAGATAAGGCCTTAAAAAAAAGTTTGTTTCCAGTTACCCGACCGACCCTAACAAAACCCTGAAAATATTCTTTTTTTATTTTGGAATTTTTGACACATTTGGTGGATTTCTATGCATTTTTCCCGTAGTTTTCATAATTTTTTCATCAATTTTTCGTGGAGCTTATCTAGGTCCTCATCTATTGGTATAGAGTTCATAACAGTCATTTATATCATTTATGTACATGTGATTCACATTTCTTATGTTTTTCATATTTCTACTGTTAAATCATAGAATCCAACATGTCTGCCCATACATTTCTATACAAAATTTAAAAAAATTTAAAAAAAAAAAAAAATCCGACGTACCGACCCTATATATTTGGGTCATGTAACTGGAAACACACAATATTTTTTTTTGGCCTAAGGGGAACAAAGACTTGATGACATCATGTGTCTGAGGGTTGTAGTCAGTTTAAAACCCGTTAAAGGCCACTAATGCATTAATGCATCATGCTCATTGGTCACCGTACCGGGTCGATACATGCCCACAGGGTCGGCATGATACACCAATGAAGTGCTGGCAAACAGACTAGCAAGTACTTCATTGGTGCATCATGCACTCCTGCAACAGGTTGTTTATGCCTTTGGAATCACTGTGTTTTAGTTGAATTGGAAGCATATGAAGCTCTTACACTCTCAGCCCGAGTTTTAAATGAGCTATGAATACCACTGTAGTGTATACAGCAGGATCCACATCAGGTCATTGGGTTTGTACCTACAGCAGCTACAACTGTATTTTAGAATAAGAAGTACTCTACTGTGAAACCCTTGTGGAGGCCTGGCAGTGTAGTGTGCAAAGAATCTTGTGCCATTATTTCTGAATCCCACTGTGAGCTGAGGCCCAAATGGCACTTGAGTTCTAGGGGGACTCAGAGCAAGCCGACTAAAACGGAGATGACTAAAACATCAAGATGGAAGAGTCATCGAATGTCTACTGGGATTTGAGCATACCTTGCTGAGATGAGATAGAAACTTGAATTGACCATGCTGATACTATAAAATATTGGTGTTTCTGTTTAGGCAGAGCGCCTTGTTGTTATCAGTGTCTGGAGGATAGAATTCTACTGTCTATGTACTTTAATATCAATGATAAAAAGACTTGGACAGTATCAGGTTAGGATATCTTGCCTAAAGAAGTAGAGAATTTGACAAAAACAATCCTCTACCACGATGCCTCAAGTTCAACTGGGTAGGGCTATAAAAAAATATTATGCACGCATCATGCTGACCCTGCAGGGTTGATACACTCCTGGAGGGTCGGCATGATGCCCCAATGAAGTATGACGAGCAGACTCGCCAGCACGTCCTTGGTGCATCATGACGACCACTTGGCATTATGTACGCCTCAGCGGCCCTTAAAGGGTTAGATATGACTGTTGCTCTCAATATTAGTTATTAACGTCTCTCTACAAGGAGTGATTTATTACACCATTTACAAGTAATAAATCATGGGTCTGTTGGCACCACGCCAAATCCATAGGCCTATAAGAAGAAATGGTGTACTACGATACCAATCTTCAGATGGGGATTTCTTGAGTTAACTTTCTCAGGGTTTCTATTGCAGCAGTTTATCATGCCTAGCTATACACTCTGATGAGACCCAGTTGTAAATATACAGCACATTGTCGTGTACTGGGTACAGGACTATTTACTGTAGAGTCATTAGGTTTGTACTGACAGCACGTCTTACTGTTTTCTAAAAATAAAAGCAAAGTGCTGTAAATAGCTTTGCGTGGTATTACAGCATAGGTTTGTATGATGCACCAATGCAGTGCTGGTGATTCTGCACAATTTGTGCATTGTGATAACCTACAAGGGTGCATCAAATCCTAAGGATCCTGATGTATCAATGTAGCCCCGGCAAATGCACCCTCCAGGACTGGATTAATATTTTAGTCAATTTCGCAAATAATTAAGGCTCACGGTGACTATAAGCAGTGATTGGAAAACGCATATCCACCTGGGAATTGGCTCCTTCTCATATCTTCTCACAATGAGACAAAGGCAAGGCCCATAAAATCCAAAGAAATCTCAGGCAAAAAAAGAAAAGGAAACAGGAAATGGACACCTTTCCAAAGTTCCTATCCCTTACTCCTGCTGCATATACAGCATTGGATAGCACAGTGTCTGTAGTTAAGAGTTAATGAATATATTATTTCACACCGCAAACATTACCCTAAAATGGCACTGCATCCCAGTTTCTTTTCAAATCCTGCATCCGGTATACAGATTTAACCATTAGGCGCTGGATCTAAATAATTCATATCACCAGGTGGCAGAGGGTTAGCTTGTGATGCCGCTAGGAGGACATTACCCCCGAGGTGAGGGGAAGTCAATGGGGTGAAAATCCAAGCCCCTTTATTCAGTTCAACCTGCTTCCCTGTCACTTGGTTGCCCGCACCTATAGATCTTTGCACCGTGTGAGGGCGACTTTGCATGTGGCGGATGTAGTTGAATATTCGTAACATTGTCTTTTATGCCTATAAAACACAATGCATAATGCAGTGGCGGAAAAGGTGGGACTGAGGTCCCACCTTTTCTCCCGTACTTAAGAGTTTATGATTTGCCTATTTTGATCCTCAAATTATGAAACAAATAGGGATTAAATCAGGGGCGCGTCAAAAAATGACCCTTTTTCAAACCCTTCACCTCGTCTAAAGACGTATACAATATACAATGGGGATAATATACCAAACACGAGCAGTAAGTTTGTGAATATTCCATTATTGTGATCTACTTTATTTCATAACATAAAATATCGGCAGATATCGGGCAGTTTAATAGACTGCTGTGACTGACATGACTGCAATGTAAAATGACCGTTATTGAAAATCTTAGGAGAAAGAGCCCAAGAAACCTTTATCAGAGACTTCTTTATGAGAGACTTCTTAGAAAAGTATTTGCCGCCCTTTCTTGTTGCTTTTCCCTATATGAAGACCCTGGCCTCTGTACTACTAACTTGACGGACGACCGCCCTCCATCTGGTAGGGTACCACCTTCTCCACCCTGGAGGTGACAACCTCTAATTCCTGAGGAGATGGGGGACACACAGGGCGTACATAAAAAGGGCCCAAATGGCTGCCCAGTGTATACAACACAGATATGTGGGGGAATAGAGGCCAAGAATTATGTCGGCTGATAGGGGAGTGCAGGTAAGCCGAAATAGAATTAAAGATGTAGAATGATTACGGGTTTACATTCTGTTATGAATAACAAGAGCTGGATTGATAAAGCTGGGATTGTAAAGACAGGGGCGTAGAAGGGGGGGGGCCCTCCGCATACTGGAAAGGTCCCTGTATAAGCATAATAGAAGTATTGCGCCCCTTCAACCCTCCCCCATAACAATTTGCTTCCTATGGTTCAGTAGAATTGTAGGCGAATGTGACAGTCTATATATACGAATTTAAGCACGGGAACAACATTGGAATAATTAACTCGGTGATTTTGTCTGAAGTCTTCGGTACGAAATCCTAACCAAAATAGGACACAAGGAAACAAACAACAACATCAACAAAAACAAACAACAAAACCCCAAAAGAAAAACAAAAACAAACAAACAGACCTACAAACCAACGACTCATATGTCCCACGACCTTTTAAGAGGCAAACTAACAGGGCAATACTTCTTTTAAGATGTTACTGTGATATATATGCTAAATTGACAAATTGATATTTACAGGGAAAAAGGTAACTGACATCCCAGTGTACTATTGTATCAGCGTTCTCTTTGCTGGTTATTGTTTCCGGTGTAAGCCATCCGTGTTCCGGGATCGGTCGCCCACGCCAAATACCCCCGGAACTACATTTATAAGCCCTGCCGTGTCTGAAAAAACTTACGATGTCTGCAGGGAAAGACGACCTTAGAATTGTGATTTTCGGTAATACATGATATTGCTGAAAATGACAGAACAACACTCTTATGCACACCAGAATGAATCACAATAACAATTTTTTCAACCAAAATTCTTAAGGGATTGATTGGTTTGGAAAGTCTATATATTGTGCAAAGTATTCCTGAAATATCTTTCTAGAATGATGTTTTTTAAATGCATCGTTTTAACCTAATGGTCGTCAGTTTTTATAAATCGCCCTGCAAATTATTCATTTCCGTTTCACATGTCTAGACTTTAAGGCTTAAGTCCATTCTCAAATCATCTTCGACTCTTCCATTTCTGAATGATGAAAGTGGTTTAAGATTGAGTACAAATCATTTTCAAATCCGTGTGTTTCCCATCATCAACAGAACCCAAGGAGGTCGGTTCAAAAAGAAAATACTATTGCACCACCTCCAGAGGGCTTTTCCTGTGGTGGCATTACAAGTTTATATTAGTGGCACTGCTACGACAGCTCTTCCTTTCCCTACCTACTGCTTACAATTTGACCGAAATTTACAGAGCCGTATCAGACCAATACATGCTATTCCCAGTACTTATAGGCAGGTTAAAGCATATACATATATAATATGCATTAAATAACTGTATTTTTTATGTTTCGTCATCATATGTTATCAACCTTGTGTTCGTATCAACGCTGATAATAGACATTGAGAATGACTCAGGGGAATTCAATGCTTTGGGAAATAATCTGTAGTGGAGACAAATATATAAGGCCCATATGTAAGGCTTGATTTGTACCTGTCAAATACTAAATTGATGTGAAAATAAACAACAACAACGTCAACAAGAACAGTAACAACAAATAAGCTGACTATTTGAAGGGTTTAAAAACTGTGGCTGAGTCCATTCGCGCTTCCCAGGTAGTAGGGATACATTGGGCCAATGTCGGCTTATATTGGGCCAGTGTCGGCTTATATTGGGCCAAGCATGGACAAGCATGACCCCATGCTCCATTGCTATTTTGTTATAGCTGCTCCTTATATGCGTGGTACTAAGGTATTTCAAGGTTGAGTCAGAAGAAGGAGCCTTTCCCGCCTGCACCCGTCTACTGACAGAGCAGCACTGGAGCAAACCTTTCAGATATTATGTGGGGGTTAGGTAAAAGAAGCCCTACGTTCCTATTCCCACCCTAGGTTTAAAGACAGTGGAAACGTTTTTGGGTCCACATAACAATGTAGGCTCAGGGGCGTGGGAAGCAGTTTCAGAGTAGGTGGGACCAGGGGACAAGAACAGTAACAACAAATAAGCTGACTATTTGAAGGGTTTAAAAACTGTGGCTGAGTCCGTTCTCGCTTCCCAGGTAGTAGGAATACATTGGGCCAATGTCAGCTTATATTGGGCCAATGTCGGCTTATATTGGGCCAAGCATGGACAAGCATGACCCAATGCTCCATTGCTATTTTGTTATAGATGCTCCTTATATGCGTGGTACTAAGGTATTTCAAGGTTGAGTCAGAAGAAGGAGCCTTTCCCGCCTGCACCCGTCTACTGACAGAGCAGCACTGGAGCAAACCTTTCAGATATTATGTGGGGGTTAGGTAAAAGAAGCCCTACGTTCCTATTCCCACCCTAGGTTTAAAGACAGTGGAAACGTTTTTGGGTCCACATAACAATGTAGGCTCAGGGGCGTGGGAAGCAGTTTCAGAGTGGGTGGGACCAGGGGACAAGAACAGTAACAACAAATAAGCTGACTATTTAAAGGGTTTAAAAACTGTGGCTGAGTCCGTTCTCGCTTCCCAGGTAGTAGGAATACATTGGGCCAATGTCGGCTTATATTGGGCCAATGTTGGCTTATATTGGGCCAAGCATGGACAAGCATGACCCAATGCTCCATTGCTATTTTGTTATAGATGCTCCTTATATGCGTGGTACTTAGGTATTTCAAGGTTGAGTCAGAAGAAGGAGCCTTTCCCGCCTACACCCGTCTACTGACAGAGCAGCACTGGAGCAAACCTTTCAGATATTATGTGGGGGTTAGGTAAAAGAAGCCCTACGTTCCTATTCCCACCCTAGGTTTAAAGACAGTGGAAACGTTTTTGGGTCCACATAACAATGTAGGCTCAGGGGCGTGGGAAGCAGTTTCAGAGTGGGTGGGACCAGGGGGTTTGCTGCAATTTTTGACCTCCCTTTGCTTGACCTTTTAGTTTTGACCTTTTGAGGAGTTGGCCAAAAGTGGGTGGGGGGGACATGTCCCCCCTGTCCCCCCTGCTTTCCACGCCCATGAGGCTCTATCCTATGGAGTTGTTCTAAGACATACCTTTGATGCAGTCTACGACTAGGACGTCAAAACAGATGGTTAAGATGCATTCGAGTACGCAGAATATTTTTCATCAGATTCTATGTCATGATATATTATACCTCTAAGCGACCTGCATTAGGTAACATAACCTACTGGTAAAACCTGGCAATAATTGGTCCTTATCAAGTGTCATCAGCGTAATCTCCCCTGAGTCGGAAACAGGGCCCCACCCTTCCCGAAAAGGTTTCCACATATGATCTACAGCCCACATATGATTAATTCTATGCTAGAACCTACATAAATTTGTAATAAGGTACTAAATTTGAGCTCCTCATATGGAATAATCACATAAACTATTCACCATTACACACATTATAATTTGAGGAAGAAACCTTAATCCAAATGGTATTTCTCACGTATATTGAAATTAGTTTGGGACTTCTGCAGGAATATTAGTCAGGATAAACTTATGGTTTTCATATCGGGAGTAAAATGTAACTCATGAATGTTATGGGAATATGACAAAATAGATTGTAAGTTGTACTGTAGAATGGATAATAGTTTTATTCATCTGTCCAAAAGCCATTCCATCTCTTCCAACCCTCCCATCCCTCCCACCTCCACATCCCTCCTCTCCCCATACTCTACTGTTGAATGGCTTATATTTATCTGTCCAGAAGCAATGCCATTTTCTCCCCCCCCCTCCACCCCCACAGCTACAACTCCTCACCATTTCCACCACCCACACAACAACCCGTCCAGCTCCCACCACGACAACTGCTCCCCCTACTGGGGCCCACTTCTTACCAGATTACATAGGGCTAAGGACCTACTTCCCCCTAATCCTAACGATTCTAGCTGCTTCTGGGTGCTCCATGGTCCTCTATAGTCTCCCTGCAATCAGTGGGCGTGGTACGCTGGTTAGAGGTACTCACTTAGGTATTTAGACCTTTAAGGATTGCATAATGTCTCAAAGCTTGTGTCCCTAGGTCGCCATGATGCACTTATTCGGTGGGGCATCAAGCTGGCCGTCTGGGAGTGTATCAACTCCATAGGGCCAGCATGGTGCATCACCACATTCCTGGCAGTTGTCTTCAAGTCCATGTTCCTGGCAAGCAGAACTGGTCAGGGCTGTATTCATGCTACCTATGAAATAGGCTGACATGCAAATTAAGACCATGGGCTCTAACTATTCATTACACATTGAAATGACATTTGGGGATATGCAACTACAGGTTAAGGTGCTAGAACAATCGAAGTAGCTCTGGCTCTCCCAGAAAGGGAAGGATACAGCCATAACATATCTACGCAGATTGCTAAAAGGTTGAATCCGCATTTGCGATGTATTTTCAAACTTTCTGCAATTTTGAAATCTGACCTCGCCTAGAGGTAAAGATTACAGACAAAAATTGCAATTACGAAGCCTCAGTGGGATTAGGAAAAATGCAATGCCCTGAAATTTTCCATGTGCTTTGGAGTGCTTCTCTTTCTAGAAAACAAAAATTACAGAGGTAGAATTCTACCTGAAGGTCTTCGCTGGAGAGCTGACCTAAAGAAACGTCTCACATGAATTCTGAGAAAAGCTGTCCAGATTTCTTGATGAAGTGGATTTATTGAGTCTCGTTAAGATAAAATATGAAACTGTCTTGCGAATCTGATGTCTTTCTCCAAGGGAAAACATCTCACGAGTCAAGGAGTCTGCAGTCCTTCATGCGATTGTTTTAGCAGGGTACGTGTATCATCCTATCCACATATACAAGCCTGCTCTACCAAAGCTTATGGAAAGCATTCCATAACGTTTGGCAAGTATTTTGGATTTGGAATTAAATTGAATTCAAGCTTAAAGTTTGAAGTTTCAACACTGTTTATTGGCTAAAGGAAGCACTACATAGGTAGTTGTTACATTCAGTCGCCAAGTACAAAAAATATCTCATGTTCAGAGTACAGTGTATAATTGTATGACACACAGGTGGTTTCCATGAACATATCGTGTAAGCAGCTTTGTCATATCACATATATTACCAGTTACAATTCATAATCTGCCTAGTGCCATTAGAATTTCACCTCTTAAGCTCGATTTAAAACCATCTATATTACGTTTTAGTTGGGGTTCCACCGGTAAAATTTCCCATAATTGATTTCCACGATATAATGGACTATTTCTATATATCTCTCTCTTTGGTCTGCTCACTTTTAGTTTATGTATCTATACTGTTGTCAACAACAGTGTTTATTTATAAACTGTTAAAAATGCACTGACAATGGACAATAAGAACGTACCCGGTATTGATAAATCCTATTGTTGCATGCTTTTGTTCTTATCGGTTCTTAATTGATTGGGCCTAAATATGACGCAATTGCATACACATCCCTTGAGTTTTTTTTTCTTTTACAAAGAATTAGTAAAGGTCCATTAATTATTTCTGGGAAATCAGTGGCATTAAGACAAGAGGTGTCCTGAGAACAATTATGTGCCCCTCCAATAAGCAGATATGCAATGGAAATACAGAAATGGGTTCTCAAGAAGGATGGATGGGCCCCCATTAAATTGCGAATGTCATGGTGATATTTCATTTCTTGTCTGGGAGATGGTGTTCTAGCATAAAAAGGAGAGAATACACATTGTAATTCATTAATGTTGTTGTTGTTGAAATAATTTCTATTTTCTTATTACATCTATAACAAATGTCCTCCAACACAAGTCAAACATTATAAGACAGAGGTCCTTATATATAAAAAGAATCATAATCTTGCTCAGACCTATATCTCCCACCTACTCATATGTCCATTGACTTCCATTCAGACCTATAACACGCACAGAGCCCTCTTGAGACAAATGCCTGAAACCCAGCCTCCCTATTGCCCCAACCAATTGATCTCTAACCCCCGCCCTCCCCTGGGCACATTGCACAGATTGGTCCTACTGCCCTATAGACGAGCACCAATGGAATGTGCTCCTGTGGAATGGTGCCATCGCTAGTCATCTTCCCAACCTATGCCAAACGCCGGCACCAGCGCCATGATTATAGTTCCCTCTCACACCACTGGGTGGACAACAGAAATCTGCCTCAAGTGGGACGCCACATAAACGAACTCATTTCAAATGCGGTTTCTGAGAGCGAGCGGATGCCAGCTTGGGCATAACTTGTTTGCTTTTCAGGATCATAGCCATTAACTTGAGGCAGCATGCAACAGTCTCAATTTGGCTGATTTGTGACGTGTGTCAAACAACACCACGCCATACTAGCCCACTCACGTGACCACAGATACAATAAACGTCCCGGATGCAGCGTCCAGGAGGGGACGCTGGCAGGACGCTGCATGCTATATAGGTGTGGAACGTATATTGGTGCAGGCCACCACCCGATATGTTCTACATGATATTATCTCACCATATCCTCTCCTCTCAGTGGCAGTCTGGTCGGAAAATGAGGAAGCTATCTGCTCTATAGAGTCTATAGTTGATCCTCATGACTTTGACCATGATTTGACTGAAAAGTAACCCTTTATATAACGCCCCATTGTGTATTTATGCATCATGGTCATTCATCGTTATGAATGCATCATTCCAACTCATTTATCATACCCTTAATGTACCATGAAACATGAACAAAACCCTTCAATCATGTCAGGTGTCATGGCGACCACTGTGTATAATGCGTTAGTGGAGTTCATTGTATATACTTCTTTTTCTCCAACTGAGGACTCTATTATTTATTATATTAAGGTGCATTACATATTTTAGTATATTAACAATGAAATTGAGATATGAGATAATATCTAGTCTGTTCTATGACATATTATGGGCCAGAGGTCAAAGCAGATTCTATTAGCAAAGTGCTGTAATAATTTCATTTATGGTTACATTTAGAGTTACATATGGGTGGCAGAAACCTGTGCATAGTACAGTAATGGTGAGGTGTGGGAATATTTCACTGCTATACGCCTCACTCTATCGAGTCTGGGAATTCTGCACAAGGCTTTTTGTTCTACAGACCCTTTTAGGGCAACATATCTTGAACATCAATGCATTATGTCTTTTTTTTTTTCAATGGCGGATCGAGGATTGCGACTGCATTCATGCGACTGCATTCATGCAAAATATCTATCCATGCAATTGGGTATATGCACCACCCAAGTTGTCAGCGTGATGCACCACAGGGTCGGATCAAGGAATTTGACAAGGAGAGGGCGCTCCCCTTATTTAGGCCCTACTTTTGGCTTAAATCTGAGGTGAAGAGAAGTAGATAAACTCTTAACTACAGGGAAAAGGGAGGGGGCGCGCCCCTGCGCCCCCGTCTAAATCTGCCATTGGGTCACCAATACTGTTTTCAGAAATAGGCTCACCAGCAGTACATTGGTGTATCATGATACTGAAGGAGCATGAACCTTGATGCAGCCTTTAGCCCTTCAGGGTTTAATTACCCCCTGGCACACCCAGTTGGTCCACATACAATCGCATAGAACGTGTTGATTGGATCTGGGGAGTTCTGATCTTGGCCGGGGATCTTGGCTTTCCACTGTAAGAAATGATTGTAAATTCTACCAGGAATCCCTGTGAACTGCACAAAGAAATACTCAGTGAAATCCCAGTCACTGCAGAAAGTTATGGTCCAATCAACGCAACTAAAACAGCTTCAGATTCCCAGGACAATGTAGTTTAGGTAGTCTATGTGTACAGCTAAGCAGACAGCTGTACGGGGGGGGGGGTGTCAGGGCTGTGGAGCTGGGAGTTCAAATTACCAGCACCTTTTAGAAGGGGATAATAATGCGCCTATGCTATTTTGTCAGTTATGGAAAGCCAAGGCAGTCTACTTTCAGGACAGAATTTTGAGACATAAGCTAATTATTGGCAGGCATATAAATGACTGGTAATTTTAATTGGTGTCCTCGTGAACTGTATATATATATATATATATATATATATATATATATATATATATATATATATATAAATGTACATGCATGATGCAGTGAAACGTGTAATGTTTAATATGAAGCCCCAGAATTGATGATAAGTTCTTTGTCTCAAATTTGCGAAGCTGAATCCACTCCTTCTGTGGCGCTTTCAAGACCGCTATATTTGAAATAAAGTCAGACTGCAATGCATCCTAGTGCTGAATTAAAAGATCATGACCTTTCCTTCAACTTTGAGACAAGATGAAGGATGCAGTGGTTAAATGTAACCATCTCTCAGATACTCGCTAGAGGAAACAAGTCAACATGGTGTTGTGGTAGAGACGCTACATCAAGTGCTACATCATGTCTCCCCCCTCCCCCATCACCCCCCCCCCCCCACCTCACCCTGGGCAATGCACCATTTGATAGCCAGACCCGACTTAATAACGTTGGTGGCTGGTGCTCATTTACAACAGCTCGACTTCATCAAATTCCATCCTGTACAACTACTCACATCCAGGAGGTTGTTTCTTAAGTTAGAACTACGACTTGAGTAATACATATAAAATAAAACTGGCAATAGAGATGTATGTTAGGTCACCCCTATCACTTCTCTACTCTATCACTTGATCAAACTCTGTCACGGTCTAGCTCTATGATATGACTGTCTAGTATAGCTGGGGTCATTCTGGGTCGTACTGCCTGTTACATGTTGCGAAATGCCCTCCAGTGTCATTTCCCACCATGCCTCTGGAAGGTATAGGCCACGTGGTACAGCTGCTAACTACGCCTTAAGGGTATTTCATGTTTCAAAACAGCCTAACATTGCACCCTTTTCAATGTTAGTGTCACACTAAGTTTTGATAATCATGAGGGAGTGGTCACTTTTTCAAAAAAACGTGGGGGTACAATGATAAGTGGGGGATTTAGGGGGGACACCCCGTTTCCAGTACTTAAGAGTTTAAGGTTGGTCGCTACGTGAGTGAGTGAGTGAGTAATGGTTGTTTAACGCCATTTCGACAGCTAAGGTCATATTCATGGCGAGAAGTACATTACAATTTCACAGAGGAATGTGTCGGTGCCCACGCATATGTGCACCACACACATCCGAGGGGATAGGAAAGAGGAGAAATAGACCCTTTTAAATGGGCTAGGGAAGCCCGTGGTCGCTACTTGTTGAAAATGAACCTATACTGTGCAGGTCTGCGCATATAGGTTATATTGGTCAGAATAGGCACATAGTTACATTAGTTATTAATATTCACGAAAGATTCTAGATTGTTTCGACAAGAAATGTATGGTGATTTGAAATTTGTACATATTTCATTTAGATTTGATTCAGACTTTTCCAACATTCTTTTATGACTCATATCTATCACTTTCAAATGTTCTAAACGAAATTATGGACGTGATTGTAATACTCAGAATATACAAGGGTGTACCTAGAAACCATTTTATTTCATAATTGTTGCCATTTTTCCCATAATGCAATGCTCCAAATGTGAGCCTTTGTTCATTTTTTGATTACTTTTTTATTTCAAGGGTCTGAAACCCTAAAATTATGCATGGGACCATATATCAAAATCATTTTCATAAGAAAGGTATTTATGTAAGACATTTTCTGAGAAAGTATAAAAAAATGCTGATGACTTTCAATACTGTTTTAAGGCAAAATTGGTATAAAATTATGCCAAATTGACCCCATTTCTTCCTAAAACAGCGCAATTTTACCCCAGAATGCCTTGCTATATGGCCAAAAAGTCGTTTTTAACATTTTCTTCCAGTAAAGTGCTTTCTATATATGATGGTTCATATTTCTGTGATTGATGGTTAATATGGAGTAAAATCAAGAAAGTTTTCAATTTTATTTTCATTTTAGAGGGAAAAAAATGAAATACTTTAACTTTTCAAAAATCTATATTTCAAAAAATAGTTTTGGCCCCCCATTTTTCTTTTTATTATTCAATTCTATATGATGTTTGCTTCTTCTAACCAAAAATGAAGATTTTCTGATGACTTTAGGTAAAGAGTAGTGACCAACCTTAATTAGATATTTTGGACCTAAAATTTTGCTTGAAAATAGGGGGTGCTCTCCACGCCTCCTCCTTTTCCAAATCCTGGATCCGCCACTGTTAGAAAATAATTTCAGAATCCTCTGAAGTGGGGGAGGAAAGCCTGCTCGCTACAAAAGAATGAAAGGAGGAAAATTCTCATTCCCCTCCGAGGTGAGGGGGTGGTGGAATTTTCACTGCAGAAGTGGAATTTCACCAACCCCCTGTTATGAAAAAAAGAAGCAATATTGGGGTTCTTTTAAGGCAGCGAAGGTAGTATCCAAAATACCTTACATAATCATTGTTGCAGTGGTAAAGGTGCAGGCTGCTCGTACTGGGAGTTGTGATACTATGGGGTAACATTGACCTCACATACATAGCCGGTGCTAAGTGTTTGTTCCCTGAGTGAAGCAATGGTAGGATATTCGCAGCTCTCCCCTACCACAGCTCACTAACATTACACACTAATTTTGTAGGTACTGCCCAATCTAGCCGCCGAGAGATTCTAGGGAATACCTCTCTTGCGTTTAGGCAGTATGGGTCCCCATTGTGGAGGATTACTACATATATTTAACACCTGCCTACATCTTACCTCTACAGCAACCAGCATCCAGAACTACTTTTACCCAAAAATCAGGCTGCCAGAGACGACTCATGGTCTACAGTGGTCGAGGTAGGGGCCAGGCTTTTGTGCTAACATTGTAGAGTTTGAGATTTTAGGCTGTATCAAAATAACCTCCTGGTATTGTGATATGCGGCTGCAGTTATGTAGGCTAAGCGAGGTCCCAGGTCATCCAGTGGGTCTGCCATTGCTTGATCTGATACCCAGAGAGACAAACACTGATAACAGCCAGCATTATGGGTACCAGGTGTTATATAATGCACAGTGCGCCCTTAATGAAGGAAATCATCTCATTGGTCAATAATGCATCCCGCTACCTCACAATCCTGTGTCATATTAGGAAACCCTCCGACTCATAGTGGCTGTGTTTTAGGCTCCAAAGTGAACCAAAATTTGGGATGTGACCAGTTCCATTATCCTGAGGAACCCAGACCCTTTCAAATTCTGGCTCCGTCATTGAGAATATATTTCAGATTTATTATTGTAAACGGCATGTATACAAGTGACATCTTATTGTAAGGAAAAGGACAGCCTAGGCATTTTACTACATATTACATTGTTTTCTTTGATTATTCATTAACCCAAGGAAGTCCAAGAGAAACCTTATTTCCCCCAGCCCACATGAGCATGGTTGCTTCTCACATCAACTTTTATACATACACTTAGTATCATAGATATATCATACAGAGAGACAGACAATGATCCACAAAAAAACCCGGCTAATCGTGGATACACAGGTTTATGTTCACGTAGGGTTCCCATATTGACACAAATGGGATATGTCACGTACACGTTTTTATGTGTTATAAGATACAGACTGCTTTCTGAGCCACTGAACATCTCCAAAAAGAGTATAGACCCATACCCAATGGGCTCATCATTTTGAATTTTGCTGGGTCTGCCCAAAGAGACAAAATACCTACTGATATGATTGAACCTTGCACCTGGATAACATTTACTTTCAGGAATGAACTACCGTAGTGCCTCGTTATAAGGTACTGCTTATTTGCGAGGATGGGCCACTGGTGTGCCTTACAGAAGCAGAAAATTTGGAATGTGCGGTATACTTATAGGCTAGTAGACATTTAATTAATTCAGCACTAATGTGTTCCAGCCCCAATCAAGCCCAAGATGTGCCTTATATGGTGTTCCTGGACTCTGGGTGTGTCTTATGTGTGGGTGCGCCTAATACATGAGGTACTACAGAAGTATCAGTTCTTTTCACTGCATGTTGCCAGAGTATTTTACTGAGCTAGCCAGGGACAAAAGACACGTTCTGTATACTACTCAGTTAGCCAGGGACAATGCAGACCTTCTATATATACTACTCAGTTAGCCAGGGACAATGCAGACCTTCTATATATACTACTCAGTTAGCCAGGGACAATGCAGACCTTCTATATATACTACTCAGTTAGCCAGGGACAATGCAGACCTTCTATGTATACTACTCAGTTAGCCAGGGACAATGCAGACCTTCATTATACTACTCAGTTAGCCAGGGACAATGCAGACCTTCTATATATACTACTCAGTTAGCCAGGGACAATGCAGACCTTCTATATATACTACTCAGTTAGCCAGGGACAATGCAGACCTTCTATATATACTATACTCAGATAGCCAAGGACAATGCAGACCTTCTATACATACTACTCAGTTAGCCAAGGACAATGCAGACCTTCTATATATACTACTCAGTTAGCCAGGGGCAATGCAGACCTTCTATATATACTACTCAGTTAGCCAGGGACAATGCAGACCTTCTATGTATACTACTCAGTTAGCCAAGGACAATGCATACCTTCTATATATACTACTCAGTTAGCCAGGGACAATGCAGACCTTCTATATATACTACTCAGTTAGCCAGGGACAATGCATACCTTCTATATATACTACTCAGTTAGCCAGGGACAATGCAGACCTTCTATATATACTACTCAGTTAGCCAGGGGCAATGCAGACCTTCTATACATACTACTCAGTTAGCCAAGGACAATGCAGACCTTCTATATATACTACTCAGTTAGCCAGGGAGACAGGACACTTTCAGTATACTACTTAGTTAGCCAGGGAGACAGGACACTTTCAGTATACTACTCAGTTAGCCAGGGAGACAGGACACTTTCAGGATACTACTCAGTTAGCCAGGGACAAAGGACACTCTCAGTATACTACTTTATCCTGTGACAAAGGACACTCTCAGTATACTACTTTATCCTGTGACAAAGGACACTCTCAGTATACTACTTTATCCTGTGACAAAGGACACTCTCAGTATACTACTTTATCCTGTGACAATTGACTTCCATTTCCAGGGACAAGGTGATTCCCATCCTATTGGCTTATTGGTGCATATCATTAGTGCAAGATACTGGACTATATATAATCCATGCAGCATGAAAGGCTGACATCCCAAAATGATTTAATTTAGGCCTATATGGTGTGATTCAGTGAAGGATGTTCACCAGCCTGAGAACCATTGGAATCACAAACTCAATATTACTCAATAACACTTTATTTTATTGAAAACCCTATATCTTGGCTTACTAGAAAGGTTCATTCAAGTCACCAACTCCTAACATGTCAGACTTTATTGCCCACGGAATAAAACCATAGTTTTTACCCTCACGTACGTAACGTTTTCCAACAGATAGTCATAAAACCTATTAGATATCATCCTATCTACATCATATTTCATGTCCATAATGTTATAACACATGTCTTTAAGTGTAGTAAAAATCAAATCCCTGTATCAAGACCTTTTTTTATTACACCTCATCGCCAAATATGAAGATTAGCGAAAGTTGTGAACATGTAGCTTAGCATTCCTAACTTTAACCTCATACATTTAAAAATGAGTAGACCTTCATGAAAATCAATCTCTATTATCTAGAGTGACCCTACTTACAATTACTGTTACCCTTTTGCAACAATATAGCATGCAGACATTCTGATCCAGATCTGCATTGGTGTTTCTGAATATCAAAAAAACGTTACGTACGTGAGGAATTCAAATGATTTTTCACCTGAGCAATACGTTTAAACATTAACGATCATCTGCATCACTATTTCCTGTAAAGAATATGTTAGATTACCATTCCAAAGGCATATCTACACATTTTAGGCCACTCATTTGGTCATTTCCATTGCTTTGAAAAAAATCTCACATTTTCATAGCACTTCTCACTCTGAGGGCATGTTATGTCCTACGTAAATACAGACCAGGGTACCCCAAATACTCTTCCTTAACAAGGCCCATAAGTCTATTAATCATTGCAAAACAGATAAACAACATATACCATTGCTCTGGACCATCAAGTGCATTCTACTATGACTTGTCGCAAACACTCGAAAACGTTACGTATGTGAGGAATTCAATGGATTCTTTTTAAGTCCACGTGAACAAAAATTTAAAACATTTCAGATCTTCTGTATCATAATTACTCATACAGAACAGGTTAACTTACTACTTTAAAGGCATATCTACACACTTTAGGCCCATTATTGGTCATTTCCCTCGCTTTGAAAAAAAAAAATCCCACATTTTTACGACACTTCTCTCTCAGAGTGCATTTCAAACCCTACCTGAATGCAGACCAAGGTACCCAAATACTCTTTTTCAACAAGGCACCTAAGTCTTTTGATAAATGCAAAACAGATACTCCAGATATACCATCATTTAGAACCATCAAGTTCATTTTACTATGATTTTTTGTGAAAAATTGAAAACGTTACGTATGTGAGGATTTCGACAGAACTTTCCAAGCCATCCCCACTGTGGCCTTACTATGCAGACTTTGGCCCTGAATTTTGTTTCAAACATTCAGTTTCTATACATCCTAAACTAGAATAGACAATAGATAAAGATTTTCTCATTCAATTAGCCTATAAACATGTAAAAGTGAACCTCACGTACGTAACACTGTCTGGAGTTGAATTTTGGTTTATGAGATCTAGCTCGTATCTGCGGCAAGCCAGTACTTTTATCTAATTTCCATCAAAACCCCCCTAGGAACCCTGCTTATCACAGTTAATAAGAACAGTGAGGGTACTTTGTTATTATGGTAGTTTTAGACCTAAAAAAAGTGTTACGTACGTGAGGATGCTCACAGTTCAATATTATAAGGCATGTGTGAAAGAAAGTTGAGGTAGTGACAAAGCCAAGTGATTTTTGATAGATAGCTATGACCCAACACCAAATGAAAAATAGGTTTATGACAGTCTAGTACTGTCTAGCTTAATAATATATAGATGGGAATGATGTTTAATTGGACAAAAAAGGGCTTTTTTAGTGTATCGCCCAACTTCGAGCTTCCGTAACTTATCAAATTATAGGCCGATATACATAGATTTGCCCTCTGCTTGATTCTCAAGATGTATTTTATCAAATGTGACTAGAATAAGGAAGGATGGAGGTCTACATTTCTCACTGTAACTCCTCAAATCCAAAAAGTCCATAAAATAGGCCCAAACATCGCTCAGTGAATCTGCCCATATAATTGTGATCACTCACCAGGCCCACATTCATGTATCAAGATGCGCCAAGTAAGAATACTAAGATGCATTAATCTACCACAGCGGCGGATCCAGGATTTGTGAGCCCCTATTTTCTGGAAATAAATACTGAAAAACAATAAATGAATAAATATTTTGTCAAAGGAAAGAGGAAATAAGGCCATATGAACTATATGAAATGATAAGTAGTGAACCTGTGTCCACCATATGTTACATAGTGAGATAAAATCAGATTTTCTGACAGTGACAAAGCAGACCACAAATAGAAAAGAATGTCGCCACAATGTGGGAAAGGCGGGGGGCGATGTAAGAATTGGAATACAGAACTTAGGACATTCCATATCCACAATTACCGGTATATACTTAGTGTGTCGTCGTCGTTGTTGTTTTGGCATACTAAAACGTTACTGATCATGCCATAATATAATGCCGTATCAGTATTTGTCCTTGTAAAGAAATATTTTGTTACTTTCTTTTTATGTATTCACAAACGCAAAGAACCGCCAAAAATTAAGAAAACAACAAAGATAAACGCACACACACAATAAAACAACAAATACTGCCTTCATGCTCTCTACAGATAAGGCACGTTAAGGTTGTGACTTATCAGCTATTTGCTAACTTATCCTTCATAGAATATATAGAGACTAAAGTTGCCGTCAGATTATAAGACAGAGACCTCTTATACGATGCTAGAAAGTAAATATATAGTATATGTAGCATATGCCAAGCAAAGCTAAATACATTCCCGCACCTATGCCAGTGTACATTCTCTGTGTAGATCCTATAATCCTACCCTTCTCTTTAGATACTAGATACGCTCTAGTAGCTGTCTTCACATTTCCAAGAACAGGGATGGTGGGGAGATAGTGCTAAAGAAATGTTTACGCCCCCCCCCCTCTGTAGGTTCAAAATTATTTTGCCTGCCCCCGGAGGGGCAGAAAATCTTTTAACCTAGTTCCCATCCCATCCTCCCTTGTTAAAATGATCACTCCCTTACAAGGTCACAGTCATAGCCTAGAACTGATTGCCTCATGGGAGTCAGCAACTAAGAAACTGCAGGCTACCTTTCTATATTGTTCTTCTGGAATTTAATATCGGGCATGGACGAAACGTGTCTGACTGATGGCATATAATTGTCGGCGCATCATACCTCCATAAGTGGGTTGTAACTCCGATTTCCATCTAATGAAAAAAGCCCAGAAAATAAGGACAAGACTGAATGAAAAAATCTATACAAGCTACTTATTACAATCGCACTGTCCCATATATGCTGCCATGCTAGTACAGGATAATGTATTAACTATTCCAGCTTTTAGGTTATTAAAGTCGATTAGATTTCAATTTGTTAGTTTATTGGGTAGTTGTTTAGGCGGAGGGGGTTAGAGGGGAACAGTAGAGGAGAAAATGTGTGTGTGTGTGTGTGCGAGAGAGAGAAAGGAGAACACAAAGACAGTGAATAGAGAGAGAGAGAGAGAGAGAGAGAGAGAGAGAGAGAGAGAGAGAGAGAGAGAGAGAGAAGGGAGAACACAAGGAGAGTGAATAACGGAGAGAGAGAGAGAAGAACAGAGGTATAGACCTGGCTAGGTCAATGACGGGTTGATGATGACGTCATCACATGACAGCACAACAAGTTGTAGAGAAGCAGGTGGGGTGTGTGGGGGCGTAGGGACGCTACATCAGTGGGGTGTTTCACAAGCCAAAGATAATAATGGTCATAAAATATTCATTTCTAAAACCAAATTATGACTGTTGCAAAGTTGCAACCACTCCTATCTTGGCATGGTCATACAGAGAAATACATTAGAACATACTGATGACTTTTATAGAAACACCTGCCATTGCAAGCTTACAACCAATCCTAAAATTGCTGTCACATCTAGTTATGACTGGTTGTAAATATTGCCAACTTGTGAAACACCACACTGTTGGGTGTTTCACAAGGCAAAGATAATAGAAGTCACAAATTTTATGTTCCTATGACTGGAGAGGGCTGGTAGTAAAGTTGTGACTATTATTATCTCTGGTCAGTCATATACATGTAGGCTATGACTGGTCATGACTATAACTGGTTTGTGACTGCAGTCATAACTTTTTACAACTGGTCTTATGACTGCTTTTCAGTGTTTCTAGGGTTCAAAACGTGTCGAGGTATTTGATGGCTATGTTTATCAAAAATGTATGCAAATGTAATTTTTCAAAATACCATCATGTTGTACAAGGTTCCTACATGATATGGGAGTTTTCTGGTTAAATTTTACATAGTTTTCCATGCTAAAACATGATTTAACCACACATGGATACCTGTTAAAATGATGACCACTCTTAAATTAATCATAAGTTTTCCTATAATTGAGTTGTACCACTGAGAGTTAAAGACACAGTCTTAGTCACAACTCACAGGGACTCTCCTGGTGGTCTCGCACCCCACCCCCATCTCTGAGGTGAGTCCACACTTATTGCTTACATTGCAATATGCTCCTGGCAGATTGACATGATGGCCAAAATAAAGTTGCTGACCAATGGACATGATGCATGATCAGTGGGTTAAAATCTCTGCAACAGGCTAGACCCTTGCTATGCATTGTAGAACCTGGTTGAAGTCAGGGTGGACCATTTAGGCTAGGATACTATGATATGTAACAGTACTAAATAGCTCAAAATCAGGCCCTGCATGAAATCTGGGTGTGCCTTTTATGAGGAGTGCACCTTTGACACAAGGTATGTGTGAAATGTGTAGATGATTTTTTTTCCCATTCAATGGGGGGAAGTGAGAATAACAGAAAGGAGGAAAGGAGGTGCATCCCTCTGACTATGTAGAGAGCACAGTTGACCAATCAGCCCAGCCCAGCAAATTGTTGTGACTCCTCGTCAGCCTGTGTGAAGTGGCTCACATATGTCGCTAGATGGAACACGACGTCGCTATAGCACAAGATCACCAGGAATAGCAATGGTGGTGATCACATGGCCTCACCTCAGATGGCGAGGATGGTGATCACTCATCCTCACTAGGGTTGGCGACATGAGTGATCACTCACTTTGCTAGATGAGATGCATGTCATAACGCACGTTCACCACGGATGGCAAGGATCGTGATCACTCACACTCACGGGGGATGGTCACTCGGGTGATCACTCACCTCGCTAGATGAAATGCGTACCTCGTGATAGCACAGGTTCACCACAGATGGTAAGGATCTTGATCGCTCACACTCACCAGGGATGGCGACACGAGTGATCACCCACCTCGCTAGATGAAATGCACACCATGCCATAGCGCTTGTTCACCACAGTTGCCGAGGATCGTAATGCCTCACACGCACCAGGGATGGCAAGGTGGTTGATCACTCACCTCGCTAGATGAAACGCCCACCACGTCATAGCGCAGGGTCACCATGGATGGTGAGAGTGGTTATCACTCAGACTCACCAGTGATGGTGACGCTGGTGATAAATCACCTTGTTAGATAAAAAAAGCTCATGATCATCGACATTGGTAATCATGCAGCCTCACATCTGCCAGATCAAAGTATGTTTTGCCAGAGAAGATATTGCCATATGTATCTTCCCTCTAACCACAGACAAGGTGTTCATGTAGATATTTCCCTATGTATTTTTCCTGTAACCAGAGAAAAGGTGTTTATGGAGAGTTGCTTTCATTTTAGAGATACCTCTATCTAAATTCAATTGATATTTTCTCTATTTAATCTTGTTTGATTCAACTCTGAAGTATTACATGGAAATCAGTATGAAACAAAGCACATTTGATACGTTTGGGACTTATACTTCATGCCCACACTTCCTAGATAGGCTACATGTTGAACAGTGGTGCTGTCTCAACAACTTTGGCAATGGTGGTGATAAGTTGCCATTCTGAGTGAGAGTGAGTGACAGATGATGCAATCCTCAGAGAGCATTGACTTGGAGTGACACAAATTCACGCATTGAGTGAGACCAATGTTGGCAATGGTGGTGATAAGTCACCATTTTGTGTGAGAGTTGATGACAGTGGCACACACTCACATAGCGAGTGACATCCATGTCAGCAATGGTGGTGATAAGTCGCCATTTTGAGAGAAGATTAACTAGGAGTGACACAAACGCAGTGAGTGAGAGCCATATGGCAATGCAGGTGAAAAGTTGCCATTCTGAGTGAGAGTTGACAGACAGTGGCACATATTGACGGAGTGAGTGAGATCCATGTTGGCGATGGTGGTGATAAGCTGCCATTCTGAGTGAGAGTTGACTGGGAGTGGCGCATAAACATCATTCACATACTTCTACTGGTCCAATCTGTTAAGTTATACCCTCTATGGAACGGCCCTGACCTCACAATGCCTATAGGACTATCCATATTGCTCTATCTCTATTATTACAAGAACAGTGAGTCAAAGTATGAAATTTGGTTGTTAGATATGTGGCCCTTTACAGTGTCAGGCTTCCATAGAGCAAGGGCCCTACATGGTACCAAACTAAAATTCCTTGGTTAGATTTCAACAATGATCACATAAGAAGTAGAAGCTATCCTTTGTTCTATGGTGTTCATTGATAGAAATCTTTCATATCAATAAAATTCTTTTCGTGGTTCTCTACCAAAACAATCTATTTCCAAGTAGGAACAACCTTTGCTTAGTTTAGTTTTAACTATAATATAGGAAAATGGAGATATTGAGCAGATAGGCCCAAATACTGCCAAATGATAACAAAATAGAATGTTTAGTTGCTATGGCAACCAAGCTGGACCTAAGGCCAGACCTGATACCTCATATCTGAACTGAAAGTCTAAATTAAAGGCATTCAGGAATGTCATAAGAGGTCAATATCAAGAAAGAAGATAGGAATAATATATGGAACTTAACAACAGTGATATACCTATGAAATAAATAGAAAATTGTCAAATAATTCTGGGCACCAATTTAAGGTTAAAATTACAATAATATTTTCCTATCACTGATAACAAGTATGAACGCCTTGTGAAACACCCAACTGACCGACTGGGGGTGAGCTACGTCACAGAAAAGTGAGGTTATGTGGGCGGCTGATCGACACTTTGGGGACAACTTGTCTATATGTATGGTTGTCAACGGTTTGCGCCTCAGCTAGATATGTAAACCGCTGACGTTTTCGGTTTTTGAGTCATAGCTTTTGTGGTCTACAGTTTTATCTGATGCAATCATATCATTTACTGACTTCTGGTTGTTTTTCGTTAATACTTCGCTTTACCCAACCACAGTTAAGCTGTTACTCTATTATTTTGATATTTGCTCAGAAGGGTATATCAGTGTGGTGTTTCACAAGCAGGCAGTATTTACAATTGGTCATAACTAGATGTGATGACAGTTTTAAGATTGGTTGTAGGCTTACAATAGCAGGTGTTTCTACAAAGGTCTTCAGTATAATCTAATGTATTTCTCTCTATGATCGGATCAACATAGGAGTGGTTGTAATTGCAATAGTCATAATTTGGTTTTAGAAATGGATGATCTATGACCATTATAATCTTTTGCTTGTGAAACACCGCACAGAAAGATAAAAAGTGCACTATCATCTAATGGCCTCCTGATTTAGAGATACCCTTCTATAATTGAGATAAAAGAATTATCTATCTCTGGAACAACACTGATAAATAGGAAGAGAGATTGTGAGAATGGCCAAAATAAAATGTGTATGCTACAAGAATACAAAAAGAGTTGAGAGCAATGGGATTGCCATTAGTGCTAGGATAGTGCGTGTAATGAAGGGGGGGGGGGTGACAAGGAGTACATTCTGTAGTTAACAGATTGTATACTGGGAATAAGAATCAACTCTAGGCTATTGACTAGGGCTTCATTCGTGCATCTGGAGGGTGATTCATAAAAAAAACACGATATCAACAGGGAAAGACGACCAGCGAATTATGTAAACGGTAAATACTTAGACTTCATGGAAATGATAGAATTACAGCCTTTGGTCGGATTGACTGGATATCCAAATCAGTTAGGTACTGACCGGAGTTTTGGTTTTGGGTCGGTGCGGATACCGCAGGTGGTGTGCGGGTAAGGGGAGGAGCCAAGGGGTTGAGTTAAGAAAAGAGTTCATTTGCAACAAAAGGGATTTTTACAACAAGACCACGCTTTTCAATTGCCAAGAGGGGTTTAACATTTTGAACCTTTGACCAATGGGGGGGGCGGGCAAAGTTCTTTTTCTCAATTCCTCTTAGGGCTGGGGCAAACCTTTTTTGATTCCGGGGGGGGGGGGCTGGTTTGACCCTCAATGGGAGGTGGCGAAATCCTTTTCATGCGTCTGTGGCAAAAACCTGCCACCCCATCTTGTAGATAAGAAACCAATCCCTTCATAACAAAAGGCCGGATTATACACATGGAAACAAACCGACACCTATTTCTTCCTACATTCTAGTACTGAATCAACACAATACTAGAGGACACTCCCAAGAGTCTAAGTGCCAACAAGAATTAACTGTTTGTTTTTGCCATTTTATGCCCCTCTACACCGGGGGTATGTTTCAGAACAACTAACGTTTAGGAATTGGCCGTCGGACCACCACTTTCAGATTCTTGTGGGAAATAGGCTTTCTCGACGATCACCAACTACCTTTTAGAAATCAAATTGTACAAGGCGATTGTACAGATATGCCAACTAAATGAACGCCAGCACTATTCAGTTGTAGACAGTCTGTGGCATTGTCCAGGAACTTCTAGAATTTTGTATTGTGTAATTGAAAACTACGATCATATCTGTATAAATCCTACAAAAGTGATTGTGCAGTCTCAATTAGGGAAAATCGTCAATTGTTCTGAAATATACCCCTGACAGCAGAATTTAAATCCGAGCATGAATATCAAGTATCACTCTGATGTTAAACACACACACACACACACACACACACACACAAACACACACACACAACACATGAGACTGGATCACCACACACTAGATTAACTTGGCTTCTCTGTAGCATAAATTCTATTTAGTAACTTTGTAGGCCTATATGCATAAATTTTGTACATATGTTTCTTCATATAGGCCTACATTCGGGATATTCTATTCCTAATTAAACATGCAGGGAAATTCAGAATTATATAGGTAGGAAGGCCCACAAAGGGAGACATATCTATAGGGTAGATTAACCTAAAGATGACCGTTCCTGTGCAGGTTTTCAATAAGGGAAATATAGTAGCTAATATCTCAGAGTCTAATAGGTCCTTTTGGTTCCCCAAGGTACTAAGTGGAAGGCAATAATTTGGGCTCTTACCTTTCTCAAATCCATCTGTAAAGTTTATCAATTTTTTTTATCACTTCTAAGACTATCTCAGTTAGTCTATTTTCACCTTGAGCTGACCACCTTGCACCTTGAGCTGACCACTTGATAACTACTCTTTTAATGGGGCTATGTTCATTAAACTATAATTTTAAAAAAGAATAAGTGTCTTCTATAGATATGGTGTAATTAAAACTATTGCATCACAAGAAAATGTATGTTTTTATAGTGACTCATTTAGAATGGAAATTGGAAGCAATTTTATGGCCATGGATATTGTAAATCTTGTCAAAATAGAAGTGGTATTTCCAACCCTGCATTATAGAGGCTTTGTTTTTAATGTACTTTAATAGACTTTCAATATGGACTATAATAATCCATTCCTTATCTTTATCATCACACTTTCAGTATCAAATAGTTCCTCTATATAGTAATAACCATAGCATTACAGTAAAGATTGAAATGTATGCATCAGAGCATAATCCAGTGAAGATTTCTATCCCAAACTATTCTGGCCATGACATTTGTGATGTAATTCTACATAACTAATGGTGTCTATTCAATTAAATGCACAAATAGGCATATAAGGAGTGGTTGACTCAAGGTGAAATGGTGATCATCTCAAGGTGAAATTTGTATGTTCTATGAAATAAGTCCTATACAGAAAGTATTTAACATTTCTGCACTTTTCCTTATGCTATCATTTAGCAAAGATATTTATCTATGCCTAGAGACAAAATGTTGTGTATGTGAGCACTTGTCATCTTCAAATTATCAAACCAAAGTTGGAGAATTCTGATGAAATGACCAGCTGGTCATGGTAAAAACCATTAAAAAATGGGAACTTTAGAGTATTATCATGCAGTGACAATTACTTCATATATTCCAGGACATCATTCTATGGGGTACTATAACACCTCTACTTCAATAATATTAGGGTTTAAGACCAATGCACTACATGTGAAAGTGAGAAAAACAAGCTGACAGGTGGTCGACTCTAGGTATGTGGTTGTCTTTAGGTTAATCTACCCTAGCATATGGTAATTGGTCTCGTGGAAATGACGCTTTATTTAAATGGCACCCATCCTTGGAGGAACTCGTTTATAGAAAAGGGACAATTTTAGTCCTTGTGAATTCTCGTGACCATGAATTAATTCACCACTTTATGACATTCAAAGTGAATTATCGACTGGGATGTCAAAACTATTTCTCCCTAATGATAGCCTTTTGTTTTAACCCGCTTACCCTAAGAAACTATGATTATTCTTTCTGAACATCATACGGAAAGTTACTCAAAATTGATAATCATTTCATGAAAAGGAGATGTAACCTCTTGAGAGCCAATGATCAATCCATAGAAAAGGGTTATAACCTTTCTATTTACACTAATTTATTCCATTGTGTACGTGACAGCAAAACCCCTGCTTAAGATTGCTTTTGTTTTAAGTGGTGCAAGCCATAATCTGATGTGAATTGGGCCACTGTTATCACTTTTGAGGTAAGCTATCTCTTGTACTGATTGCACCTATTGTTGAACGCTAAACAATATCTCAATTGGAAAATGGCCACTTTAAGAGAAAGGCCAAACCTAATTGTGAGAAATTATTGAGTCTTGGGTAACAATTTCTTTTTATATGCATTTAATTATGACTTTTCACAAGCGGAACGTTACTGATAGAATCAATCTAACCTGGTTAGGAATTATCACCAGTCTTCTTATTATATGCAATCAAAAGGTACCTTGGGGGGTCTTCCATAAACAATTTTTTTGTACTCCAGGAATTACCCATGCCAGGTACATATAAGTGATTTTCAATGCACATCGCGATCAGTAACGTTTCAGGGACGTTAGTGATGGTTACAGATATTACTGGATGGTCAAAGTTATATTTTCATAGTATCAACCTACCTTGTATAGTGTTTGTAGGATTTCTTTTCAATTGTAGACGTGTCTGGCTTATGTGAAAAGAGTACTTGGTGTATGTAAAGATACATTTTAGCACCACATATGAATAGGGAACGTTACTGATGGCTACAAGCATTTTTGAGATGATTAGAGTTCTAGCAACAAGTATACAAAAGGTTGTGATTTTTAATTTTCAAAGTGATATAAGACGTGCCTTATGTATGTTTAAATGACTCTATATATATGTAGTACACTCTTTTTATCATTGTTTATGTGAAGCCAATGGTATATGATGATGCATAGATGAGCCAAGATAATGTTTTGAGAGGTTAATGAATAGGGAAGGTTACTGATGGTACATGTGATATGGCATCTACACAGGTACTGACTATGCAGTACAAGTATTATATATCGGGCTAATTGTAATTATTCTGTACAGTAGCTCTACTAGAAACAATTGACAGTTAATATAGTCATTGTGTGAAGGATTTTGAATGAGCTAGGCTAAAGTTAAGAAATGGGAGAATAAATTCCCAAATTTTCAGAGTTTCCAATTTTTCCGCCAATGTGTAACCTCGAGAGTGTTCGAGCCTCACTTTAGCTTTTTGGTATACATAAAGTCATACATTGTACCAGTCTGGCCACAATATTTGGTGTTTCTAGGAGTCTTATTAGTGGTGTTATTCATGTTTGATTGATTACAACCAGTAACGTTCCACTTTTTTGGAAGGTTTTACAGCATCTGTGATAAAAACTGACATTTTAGGACTTGGATCCTTGAATGAATATTTTTGGTAAGCCAAGATTTAGGGCTATCAATAAAATATAATGTAATTAAGAAATACTGAGTTTGTTATTTCCAGTCCCAGGCCCCCCCATGAGCCATATATATATATATATATATATATATATATATATATATATATATATATATATACACACACATACAAAAATAATGGACGCTTCTTTTAGACATTTTACTGCTAGCTACGTATTTCAAATTTATGTTACCCCTGCTGCTTATACGAATGCAGTGTTTATTTGTGACCCCAGCATTTATATGGGCCAGTTTGGTACATCAAGCTCTTTGTATAATGCAAATGTACTACGGCCTTGTAATAGTATAACAAGGGTGAGCTGGTAATTTGGCACGCCTGCTTATTTCTGCCGAACTACCGATGAGAAATCGTCATGTGAACACCATATGAAAAAATAGTTGCAAATAGAGACGGAAGACAGTGAGCAGCATTAAAAACACCATGTTCGGTATATCATGTTCTCTCCATCTACAAAATGATCTCAGCCAGCTTCCTAGGATTTTTGCAATCTTATGAATACAAATGTGATACTACTGCCTTGGCGTTTTTCTGAACCATTTCTTTTATAGTATTATACTGAAGATGGTATCGTGATCTCAACAGACCTCAGATCTGCACCCAGAGTCACTCCATAGGGTTGTAATGATACCTTGGGTGATGTGTTTTTGATGTCTTGAATCTACTCATGCGTTAAGGGCATAGTAATGTCATGCTTCTCTTCTCTCTGTTAGTTGGTGTAGTGGGGGGCACTGTACTTCTAAAATATAAGCTATAACTTCATGATAACTCCTGGTAAATTTATTTTTTTCATGTACATATAGGTGGGAATAGACTTAAACTTACATGCACATTAACATTTGGAAGAGCTGGGTTACATGTCATATGGTGTTCTCAAAATCTTCTCTTTCTTTCTAGACTATATGTCAAATGTAAGGTATATGTAATTAGCAGAACCCCAGTGTAGCCACTCTTGAGAGAACGAGTATTTCCTCTGCTATTTTTTACCTTCCACTGCTATTTGTTCTCTGTGGACCTGTTACCACTCTGCACAGTTGTTAGCTGCTTGGAATAGTGAAAGGAGGGCTGAGGCTAACATCGCTCACTAAAAAGTAGCTGGTTATCAGAAAGGAAGGCAGGCTTACCTTACCATAGCAGTATAGAATATGGGAGGGAAATCACTAACATCTCATAGGTAGCAATGACAGGGCCTTTTGAATTAAGCTCCAGGTGTACTTAACAAACCTGCAGGTTTTATAATGTAAAACCCCGCGTATAATTCATGGCTTGTAGACTATTTCAGACAGCTGTATAAGCCGCGGCTTGTAGACTATTTCAGACCCCTGGTGCATCCTATAGCATTTCCTGGAACACAGGGTGCAGCTCATACGTGGGGGTTTAAAATCATAATATAGACTATGCATGGGTGTAGGAAAAGGGGGGGGGACAGGGGGGCCTGAGCCCCCCCAATCATAAAGGAGGTGGGGCCTGAGTATGTCTGGGCCCCCCAAAATTTGCCAATAATTCATAATAAATTGGACAAAAAGCTAAAACTTTGCATTTCAAATAAGATTGATATAGTAATGGGATAAAATTGTGGGCAGATGAGGAGAAAGGTCCCTCCCTGCGGGATTTTTAGTAGTGGGTTTGGCCACTAGGGGAGATACAAAGGCTATAAATGTGAGAAATAGGCCAAAAACTGGTCTTTTTTTACTTTTTTACACAGAAAAAGATAATTTTCTCAAAAATGTTCTATTTTCACTCATTTCCTCTATATTTGGAAGGTAAATGGAATGTTTTGAATCCAAAACAAGGCCTATATAACGGTTCTCATAGGAATGTGTTGCCATGGCAAGAAGAGAACATTCCAAATAGAAAAAGAAAATGACATTAGTCCATAGAATGATTCACAGGGATTGTAATGCTGAAAACTGCACATAGATACCATTTCTACATCCAATGTTATGGCCAAATGTATGGAAAGCATTGGTCATTTATCAATAGATTATTTAAATCATTATGCTAATTAGATGCAGGATTTAATCAAAACCATGAATGACAGAGCTTATTGGCTGTATTGATATGGTATATCATTCAATGTTCATTAAGCCATATCTCCGGGACAGGAAGGGCTATCTGCAAGTGATATACCTCATATTAAAGCTGATGACATCAATTTTAAATGCTACATTTTACCTCGGAGGACCCTTTCTCCCCATCTTTCCACAGATATAAATTCATCAAAAATTACTTTTCTATACAAATTTTCTATAGGTATGTATAAGTGCTATTGAGCTTGAGCCGATAATTCAAGGTGGTCAAGATGGGGCCCCTGCTGGGCCCCCCAAAGAAGATTTGCTTCCTAGGCCTCTGCTATGATAAGAATGATGACCACTTTACCCCTGGTGCGGCTTATAGGAAAGCCATGGACTCAGGGTGAAGCTTTTACAAAGTCGGCTGACCTGAAATATACATTTTTTTTTGGCCAATCTAACACTAATCAGCCAATATGTGGAAAAAAAACAGATAGCATATGCTTTTAAATGCACAGATACCTATGGTCAGCTTATGGCGGCCTTCGATTCCAAGCGTTGTGTAAGACTTCAGAGATTTTCACACGTAACATGCTAATTTAGACCGCAGTTGACATGTGATGTCATAATAGGGAGGTTAAGATCTGAACGTGTATGGCTACTTGTACCCTGCTAACACAACTCATCCAAATGATGTATTTTTTACGTAAAAACGATCAGTTTTCACGTAAGAATGACGTAAATTACACAAGTAGTGCTAGCTGGGTATATGTAACGTCATAGGTCACGTGGGCGGTATCCCAATCTAGCAGTATACAACTTGTAAGCTAGAGGTTTTGGCCGTGTAGAGGGTGTTCTACGCATACATGAAGGGGGAATAGATATAATAAAGATAACAAATGGTAACAAATAATAATTGACTTTGTAAATGGGTTATAAGGCATGTCAGTAGCTGCTGCAGCAATAGATTGCAGATTGGTTAATAATATCTGTGTGTAATTACAGGTTGTTTATACCATACACCCTGCTCGGCTGAGACCAGGCACCTGTGTGGTGTTTCACAAGCCAAAGATAATAATGGTCATAAAATAGCCATTTCTTAAACCATATTATGACTATTGTACAGTTACAACCACTCCTATCTTGGTCAGGTCATAAAGTGAAATGTAAAAGAATATACTGATGACCTTTGTAGAAACACCTGCTATTATAAGCCTACAACCAGTCCTAAATCTGCTATCACATCTAGTTATAACCAGTTGTAAATATTGCCATCTTGTGAAACACCACACTGAGGTGTTGATAGGGTTGTAGGGGACTTTCAATCTTAACCACCTTACCTGTACTTCCAGAATCTTAACCTCTCTAATAATCAATGGATATAGCTGTTATAGATTCCACAAATCTTCTTACATAATGTCAGTTCTGACCAGGTCACTGGGTGACTATGTGACATACAGTTGTACCTTATCAATAGGTGCAGATTCTATGCTAAATTGAGGCATATTATGGGTTAAAGCATGAGTCCAAAGGGTGTGTCTTTGAGAAGAAGAATAGTTGTGTGGAACAGAACTACCCTACAGCTTCAAAGTTCACCCCCTCATTAAAGCCTTTGATTGCAGTATTCGTGCGTATTGCATGGAGGTTCCCCTTATCAGCAAGGTATGACAACATCTTTTTGTCATTGATGAGCCTTATTCTAAGTGTATCTCCTCTTCCTATTTGTATCCCTCATTGGGTTCCAGTGTCATTTTATGAAATAAGACCAATGTTGAAATTTGTAATTTGAATTCCAGTAATGGAGGGTTCTCAGAGTGATACACAGAGAGATCAGTAGATTAGAGATCTAGAATATGTTAACTCAATTTAGAAGTGCACACACATTCCTTCAATATGATACATTTCAGTGCCCCATTTAGAGAGTACATGAATGCTATATTCTTAAGGTCATATACCATGGTGGCCCTTTCCAACACCAAGGTACTTATTCACTATACCCCCGGTCCTTATTTGAGACAGGTACTTCCCAGCAAATTGTTGTTAACTGTTGCCATGATTGGTCATCAATGGTGACTCCTTTTTGAGTGATAACTCATTCCGTCATCTGTCGCCACTATGTGTTAGACTCACGTGGCATAGCAATTGCTATTCCTGGTGATCTAGTGCTATAACGACGTTGTGTTCCATCTAGCGTGTCTGAGCCACTTCACACAGGTTGACGAGGACTCACGACAATTTGCTGGGTTATATTGAATTCGTTTTTAGTGCATAAAATTGTTTTCAATACATGTGCTACAGCGCTTATTTGCGACCAGCGCTTAATAGAGGCCCTGGTGCTTAACGGCCCAGTACCACAGTCTTTTAATAATAATGTAACCTTTATAAGTTAATAGCTATAACCTATCAGTGAGACTGATAAAATGTCACCACCCTATCTTGATCTATGAGCACATTTTGAAGTATACTTCGTGTCTTCAATGCTTAACCCAATTGTTACACATCTGAATATTCCTGTTAATAAAATTGTTTGTTATTATACTGCAGCGGTGCCGGAAGCAACGTTAATTTGAGTTGGGGAGACGGGGAAAGCATGCTGAAAGGGTGAAACTGACGAGATTGGTAACTCCGAGCATTCAAAGAGACGAATTTTGAACTTTCAATGGAGTTTCTACATTTTGGGGGAGGCATAAACATATATTGCAACATTATGTCTTTAGGTTTGGGATTGGGTGTGCGCCTACCCACAACCTGTATGCCCACTTGAATATTTGGCTCAAGTTCTTTAGTTTAGGGAACACCTGTGTCCTTGACCCAAAGTTGGCAGAGATAAATTGTTATTTTCTTGGAGATTCCCTGTACCGCAGTGTGTACTGTACTGCTTCATTGTAGAAACTACACTGCTTCACTGCGAGGATCCCTGGTAGATTCAACAGTTATTTCTTAGAGTGCACAGTGATATAAAAAAGGTTTTTTAAAGCCTTATATATTGCAGTACTATAATAATAACACACTAAAATCAGGGTGACTCAATGTGTTTTATAAACTCTCTAGTGTTAAAAATGTTTGTGCATAATCCCTTTGCCGAACTGAACTTTGCTCTTATTACATCAGCTGCTGCGGTAATTTACCAAGCCAATGAACTTATCACGTAAATGACTCCAGGGAAAAATTGATGTGGGAATTATGCAATGCAAAGGCAGAGTATGCCATGACCAATTACACTTTTTCCCAGACCAATTTACTTCTTGCTGGGGCTTTGATAATGTATGCAGGTAGATGCTGTTGCCATCAGGAGTCCTATGCATGTAGGGTGCTTAACTGTAGGACACTGTTTTAAACCTAGTAATGCAAAACATGGAGACACTTTTTAGTGGTTTATTAGATAATATCAGAATTCATAGTATTCCTTAAATCTATGTTCAAGAAAACCATGACAATGTTGCCACTAGTTTACATGGACATTGCCTATTCATAAAGAACAGGGGGTGAACTGAATAACTGAATATATTTTAAGTCCCATTCATAAGCTTGTAATACAAAGACAAAGACTATGAACAATGTCATCACTTCCTAGAAACTAGACATTTTAGCTGAAACAATCAGATAGTGGCGTAAGCTACATAACACCTGAGAAAATAAGTCTAACACCTGGGATTCATTGGATGCCTCCTGTATATCCTATACACTCTAAGAAGCAATGGTTGAATATACCAGGGGTCCTTGTCAAACTGAGAGGTGAACCAACGTAATTGTATTCCAGTGAAGCAGCTAGTGCAGTTTCTACAATGAAGCCCCAGATGACAATACAGTGGTACAAGGAATCTCCGTGAAAATAACATGTTTGTTTTCAGGGATATTATGTGTTCATGAGATATGATAGAGAAAGATTTGAGATTTGATATACGAAATGTATTTGTATGATTAAGCTATTTTCTATTCTATAGGGTAGATTAACCTAAAGACGACCACATACCTAGAGTCGAGTGCCTGTCAGCTTGTTTTTCTCACTTTCACATGTAGTGCATTGGTCTTAAACCCTAATATTATTGAAATAGAGGTGTTATAGTACCCCATAGAATGATGTCCTGGAATATATGAAATAATTGTCACTGCATGATAATACTCTAAAGTTCCCATGTTTGAATGGTTTTTACCATGACCAGCTGGTCATTTCATCAGAATTCTCCAACTTTGGTTCGATAATTTGAAGATGACGAGTGCTCACATATACAACATTTTGACTCTAGGCATAGATAAATATCTTTGCTAAATGATAGCATAAGGAAAAGTACAGAAATGTTAAATACATTCTGTATAGGACTTATTTCCTAGAACATACCAATTTCACCTTGAGATGACCACCATTTCACCGTGAGTCAACCACTCCTTATACACCTATTTGTGCATTTAATTGAATAGAAACCATTGATTATGTAGGATTACATCACAAGAGTCATGGCCAGAATAGTTTGGGATAGAAATCGTCACTTGATTATGCTCTGATGCATACATTTCAATCTTTACTGTAATGCCATGGTTATAGAGGAACTATTTGATACTGAAAGTGTGATAATAAAGTTAAGGAATAGATTATTATAGTCCATATTGAAGGTATATTAAAGTATATTAAAAACAAAGCCTCCAAGAGGTTTACAATATCCATGGCCATAACATTGCCTCCAATTTCCATTCTAATTGAGTCACTATAAAAACATAAATTAGTTTTAATTACGCCGTAGCTATAGAAGACACTTGTTCTTTTTTTTCAAATGATAGTTTAATGAACATAGCCCCATTAAAAGAGTAGTCATCAAGTGGTCAGCTCAAGATGCAAGATGGTCAGCTCAAGGTGAAAATAGACTAACTGAGATGGTCTTAGAAATGATGAAAAACAATAGTTAAACTTTACACATGGATTTGAGAAAGGTAATTGGTCCAAAAGCCCAAATTATTGCCTTTCACTTAGTACCTTGGGGAACCCTAAGGACCTATTAGACTCAGATATATTAGCTACTACATTTCCCTTATTGAAAACCTGCACAGGAACGGTCGTCTTTGGTTAATCTACCCTACCTGACTCTAGTCACTCGCGAAAGAAACATCTTATTTTTCTTCTTTTTCTTTGCCAAGTGGGAAGTCAGTTCTCTAACAGTCTCTGAGAATATCCCTGTCACTCATGCCATTAGATTATCCTTCACTGAACAACGAGAAAAGTAAAGAATTTGAGCGATAGAAAACAAGTGGAAGGAAAACAAATTGGTCACAAGATAATTGTCCACACTTGTCATTAAATCATACAACGCACATACGTAACTGACAATTGGATCAATGGTATACCAATTAAGTGTTGCTCAATGGTGGAGCTGTAATGAGCAGACATACGCTGAGGCAAACCGACTTTCAAATCATTGTTTCATTGTTATGGGTCTATATAAGGGAACTTGTAGACTGAAGTTCTGCAAGACAATGGAGACAAATAATGTTGGTGAATGGATAGACTTTGCATGCTACAAAAGGAAAGGGGGGGGGTGCAGGTTTTGCATTGAAAAATGGCATACCAATAATATATTGAGGAAGACATGATGGTCTGCTTTGCTGAAAGATACAACTAGACCCTTTCAAATTATGTCAGGGACCCTTTACTCTATATCCATTCAGCACTGCGTTTAGTGGTCACTAATGATTCCACTGGTACAGTTTATTTACCAGAAATCAAATTGTCATTACAGATTTCTGAGAGTTTATTTCCTCAAGCACAAACTGTTGAGTTTACAGGAAGGTGTGGATCTGACCAGGAAGGCATTTCTCAACATAGTACAACGGTACACAACTACTATTTGAAACTCTCAAAATTAGAGTGGGCCTTAGGCCGCTCTGTAGGATCAGCATTTATTTAGGAATTACAAATTACAAAGGGTTCTAAGTATCATATCCATGGTAGAAGGGTGAAGAACAATGAAGGCTGGGTCTGTCTTGGGTGCATCTACATGCTATATTCAGATTACAGGGGCAGACATGCGCAGGAATGCCACAAATAATGCCCCGACCTGGGGATAGTTAATTGCCAGACACTTGTATCGCAGGAGGAAAATAGTGTCAGAATGCATTATGAGCTACAACACTGACTCGGGACAAAACTAGTTACTGAGCTCACTGTGTGCACGCTGACATCAGTGACTTCTGACCCTGATCTTGCACCAGACCTGTTCCTGATCCTTGTTCCGGGCTTGTCATGCTACTTGCAAGTATGGTACCTCCTTAATCTCACGAGACATTCCGAGATCAGAACTGTATTGACCGTGTATTCACATAAACAAGACACTTCATTATAAAACATGATGCTGCCCTCAGGGGTTTACTGCTGTCCAACAGCCAGGGCCTGAAGTCAGAATAAATGATCAGTTCACAGCCTGTATGTGAGCCGCTCCTGGTTTAGTGACACTGTCCTACTCACCAGTGGCCAGCCCGAGTTGCTCCCCACTGACCCAATGTAGGATATTGCATGTCCCAAATGGCCGAAAAGAAAATGACAACAAAAATATCTGATTGTTCCGATCCAAAACCAGCACCTATAGCTAATTGTAGAACATATTGCCTTTGGGGGCGGATACTTTCAAAAAGCAACATACTGCCACAACAAGTATTGTTATAATCAAGGTTAATAAATGGTTTAACAGTGTATATATAGGCTCTTCACGATGGCCTTGCTTCTTCATTTCTCAACAGAAAACCTAAAAACGTAAAGTTCAAATTATGGAGAATTATAGATATCACTGCCTTTGCATGTAGCCGAAGCCGACTTAAAAGAAAATCACACCCTATTGGTTTAATGACAGGAAATTTGATAGCCTTTGTATGAAATAAAAGGATTCTGATTTAGTTAGTAAAATATGTATCGTTATAAGTGGAGCAGCTGATGCATCCTATGATGCCACAATTTGGCCAAATGCATCCTAGTCTTGCTTGCGCAGTGTTGTTGGTCTACAATAAGATGAGGTTTGTAGCCTCAATCATTTTTACCTTTGCCAATCATCACTAATTTGCCCCACCGAATGTTCCTATATAATGTCATGATGAAGAACTCATCACCCTTCACATTATTCGAAACTAATTCTGCAGCATCCTCTATGAATAAACAACGAAGAACTTGGTGCATTAGGCCCAAATGTAATGTCATAGTCTACTGCTTTCATCTATAATAATGACACATCTTTATATTTGGTATTGTTAAACTACTTAAGTAGTACACTATCATCAAAATATGTTGTACAACAATCTTCGGCCATGGGCTTGTCTTCAGGTTAGGACTAAGAATCTTCAGAGACTAGATATCCAAAATGTGAAAATGTTAGAGAAACATGCAAACTTCCCTATGCATTGCAATAAGTGGGCACATATATAGTGGTCTATTCAGTGTTTATCACGGGATGTTCATTTTCCATGAATAATTTATTAGTAGAGATCCATCAACTAGGCTACCCACAATATAGAAACAATATTACATTATGACTGATGGTCCTGCATTCTTTTAGAATAGAAAAAGTAGCCTCTTCTGTCTTATGTCCTGTTTGTCTGAGGGATACGTCAAGGCTATTACTCTTGTATGTTCTTCTTTTGTCATCCCTCATTTATTTACCATCTTCTGACCATTGCGTTCATGCCTCCAGAAAGCAGCTACAGAGAATATGATTCATACTATCACACTGGTTCTGGCTACCCTTTAAGGGCTGCATGATGCCTCTATATTACCATTGTCCTTTGATGTCATGATGCATCAATACAGCGCTTGTGGTGAGTACATACTCGCCAGCACTGCATTGGTGGATTGCATCGCCCCCTCGAGGGTCTTGCCAAAAGGTAACAAGAAAGAACTTCTGTAATTTTCCCCCAGAGAGTACTGAGGTTAATGTTCATGGTATACCTCGTTTAGTATTGGGAAATAACTTTACTGCGAGATGCATGGAAAGGGACTTTTTGAGTTGTAAGAAATTTGCACGTTTTAATTATACGTTTTATATTTTGGTTTTCATGCCCATTCTGACAGGGCCCTGCTGAGGACTATATGAACTAAGCCTGGTGGGGATAATGCATGAATGCAGATTCTGCCAGTTACTTACATGGGCATTGGGGCAGCCCAGCTCTAAATTTGATGCTCATGTCATCATGATGCCACCGAGTTCGAGAACCTGGATGCATCAATTGGTCCAGGATGCATCCAAGCATCATGTCGATGTTGGCCTTATGGAGTCAATTTGGGTACTACATTTATTTCATGGTAAGAACATAGTCCACTATAGATTAGAATAGGAATCCCATTCCGGGTGGAGGCGGGTGGAAAATGTTTCTCATTCTTCACGGTCCGTGTTTTCCGACCGCTTAGGGGTTTACCCATGCACGGCTCACTACCTTATGATTTCAAAATGGCGACAACAACATTGCTGGGTGGGGAAGATGGTGAATAAAATGTGAGTTTTTCTGTAATTACTACTGTAAAACCATGAAATAAATACAAAGTTCCACTGTAAAGTGTCTCGACGACCAATTTCTTCACTCATGGGTGACAGTCCGTTCGGGAACTCTGTACTGAACAATCAGCGCATAAATATACATTGAATAAAGCCATGGTGAAAAGACTCTGTAGGACGGCATTAATGCGTCATGATAGCCAATGCATTGGTGCGTTAAAGAGTTAGCAGGCCTTAAAGGGTTTAAAGGTCCTGGGACTCCCAGGTTTATGACTGTGTCGGCAGCTAGAATTTTATGATGGGTAGATGCAATGTCTAAGGTCAGACGTCAAGATTGCCCTGCTTTAAGGTATCAAGGCTGGTCAGTTCTCTGTGTTTGAAATGTCTTCTGTATGCATGCAGAAAAGGTGCCTTTACCGAATTGGCCAATTTAAGCACCAGAGACTCAAATAAGTGCCAATCTCAATAAAAGTGTGTGGGAAAGGTTTATTGAAATGTAATCTGAACCATTCAAGGACGTTTTCAAATAAGTAATGGTGTCATTTTAGGGCAATCAAATCCAAGAGGCGGTTGCCCTGGGCGGGATGCCTCACCAGGCCAATATGGTATAGAGTAAAGGACCCAATAGGCGGACACTCAATAGGTCCCTCTTATTATCTTAGTAAGTGGAAGGCTGAGCAAGCCAATATTTGCATATTAGATGAACACAATACTTATCTCACACAGGATAATGCTATGTTGGCTTTGCATTTGTTAGACTGTAAAGTGTAAGGTGAGAAAATTATGCGCCTAATAGCGGACACATGGCCCTAAAAGCTGACAGTGGCATTACCTTGTAAATAGCATGCAAAAAATGCCTTATTTTGCATTAGTTCTTACTTGTATGACATTGATACATATAACCCTTCACACTTGTGATATCATTCAAAGGAATCTCTTCAATATGTTAGCTAAATGATAGCAACGCAAGTGGCTGATATTTTGCATGGGGACTGTGACATACATACAGTTCCTTTCAATTGTCGCCATGATTGGTCATCAATGGTGACTCCTTTTTGAGTGATAACTCACTGCATCATCTTTCACCACTGTATGTCAGTCTCACATGGCATGGCGATTTATCACAACAGTCACCAACATGATCTCACTCACTGTGTGAGGATGTGCCACCCCTTGTCATCCCTCACAAAGCATGGTGACTTATCACCACCATTGCCAACATGGATCTAACTCACCGCGTGAGTATGTGCCACTGCCTGTCAACTCTCACTCAGAATGGCGACTTATCACCACCATTGCCAACATTGGTCTCACTCAATGCCTGCATTTGTGTCATTTGTCAACAAAAACATGCCCAAGATCACCCACAAACCCTTCCCCACAAAAAACAAATGGCTCTGTCAACATTCAATTTCTACATTGAAAGAATAACAAATATGACTGTATAAGCAGTGTTTGTGTGTCCTTTCATGAGAATAGCTGCGATTCTCTGTGAAAATCATGTAGTGGAGCCTCCACTATTAGTTGCTGTCCGCTAATAGGACCCGTTACTCTATTACTAACGGATGTTGAAAACACAGAGATAGATACAATACAAAGGCTTTGTAACCACTACCAAAGTTTACGCTGTAAAAGAAATGTCGTTGAAATAACTGCAGAATCCTTGTCCCAAAGTTGTCAGAGATCTGTTGTTATTTTCAAAGAGATTCCTTGTACCACCGTATTGCCACCTAGGCTTCTTACAAAAATTAGACTGGTTCATTACAATACAATTATGGTGGTTCAGTTTACGAGGACCCCTGGTAGATTCAACAGTTACTTTTTACCGTTTGGTGCTGATTCACAAGCCAACCAATCAAGTCCTGGATGGGGTGGACGTCTAAAGGTGTGTGGACGGTTCAACGTTAATCTACCCTACAAGCATGGACCATCATTAGCCAGTGGTCCAACCTGGACTAGCCCAATGTCAAATCTCCAATGATGACCCAACAGCACAATTTTAAAATGAATGATTTTATTTAAAGCAAGCATCAAGAATGGCCAAAAATCACCATTTTGAGTATATTGGGCCAATATCGGGAGAAATGGCTGTGGTCATTGCCATGGGCCAATGATATCATATCCTCACTAGAAAATTGACCTTGGGCCAATGAAATATGATACCCAGGCCATGTGGTTGGGGCCTGGGGCTATGGCTGGGGGCTCCCATTGTTGAAGGTATGGTAATGACATCAATATCCCAGTGCGGGGTCCGAGTCACCCAAGATAGGCATCAATCTGAACATGATACTGAAGTAAATATCTAATATTTCAGCATGGGGTGTATTTTAGCACCATCATATCCATTGGTCCGGTTGTAATTAGTTTGTATTTGATACAGTGAGAAATATGAGGCTATGTGCGTAGTTTAATTATCCTTTGAATTGGTCAAGGAATTATGTGTTTCATTCTACCCCACCTTATATAACAAGGTAGGTTAATTCCTGTTTAAATATGGATCCATATATTTCTTTCCTTTTATTTTGTCTAGAATTGTGGTCAAGGATTGTGACCTGCTAACTAGTAAATTACCAGGCATTCAAGCGGCAAAGAACAAGCACACAATAAAAAGAAATCTGGCTTTACTACTTTTGGTTTTCAGAACAGGTCGCTTGAAACACACTTTCCTCAACCTGATCCAATTAAGCAATTTCAAGTCATAGAGTTTCAATATCATACAATGTCCAAGGGCAATGTGACTATTTGAGACTAACGACAATGGTACTGTTTCCATTAATGGACATCAAAAGATGAATTACAATATTAACATCAATATTATATTGACACATTTTCAAATAATTGTTAATAATCTCAGTGGCATCAGGTCTGAATGAATAAAGAACTCTTCCTAATTAAATGCAATTTGAGCAGACTGCGATTATAAAAGGCCAATAGGGTGTCAGGTGGATCTTTGACAATTACAAGGACGAATCTGAGTGTTTTGTAGTGTTGAGAAATGGGACATTTTCAAAAGTTAACAGATAAGAATTCTTTAGCTGATTGTTTGACGAAACCCATAAAATTATGGCCCGACCCTCCGTGAAGGAAATGCGACCAGTTTACTGTGCTCTTCTTCACTGAAAACTCTCCAAATCTTTAAACTCATCAGGTTGAAGACCTAAGGTCATCAGGCAGTGTCAGAAGAGTAACAGACAGGGGGCAGCACCTTACATCGGGCCAAATCTGGCATGATCTTAGTTTAGGTTGCTGATGCTAGCGACCAGTTTTTGCGAACAGAATTGTGGCTTATTCTATATCAGAAAATCGTGACCACTTTTTAGCGACCAATATTTTAAACGGAGATATGGGCCAAAATCGATGTATACAAGTTGACAATATCCCAAGGTACCCAAGGTAGTCACCACCAAGGTTGCCACTCGAACAACATGATGAATAATCAGTTTGACTACCTTGGGTGAGTGTGTTCACCTAAAGTCGTTAGATTGACTACCCTGGGTACTCAATCTGATGACCTAAGGTTGTAGATTTAGTTATCGTCGGTCTGACGACCTTGGGGAGTTCAGTGTTGATGTTTACCTAGCTAGAAGTAGAATCAGTCATACAAAGAGTCGTGCCTGCTATGTCCAGTATTGTGTTGTAAACATCATACATTAATTTTGTCTATATCTTCTTTCTTTGCAGGTTGCAGACTTTGTCCGAGATGTTAAACGTGTATTGTCAGGAATTCGGAGAAGGACGTCCAAGTCTCTACAACTAGAAAAACGTTTTCAGGAAGCAGGAAAAGTGAACAAACGTACGTTTATCTATAACCAGCTCTCTGGACAAAATACTATCATAACCAAAAAAAATCAAATTCACCTTATCATGATATCTACCTGTAGTTATATGGGGTAGTAAAGTTGGTCAAGAAAGAAATATATATACAGCCAGGAGAATAAAAGAAAAATCGAGTTTTATTTATTTTTTATTCAAACAGTCAGCACAGCCTCACTGCTTATTATACTGCAATGAGGACTGCATCAATAACTTTTTTTTCATGACTTTTCGGAACCTAATATCATAATTAGCATATCATGTTGGGTAATGTTAGAAAGGTAATTTTGTGCTGTATACTACCAATGGACAGGGTGTGCCAGTACAAGAATAACTGCAAGGACCTCATTAATTACTCTAGGTCTTGTTCAAATATGAGTGGAAATTATTTATATGGATAGAGCATGTTGAGAGGAGGTAAAGAATTTTTATTCCATCAAAAATCGGTCCAGCACTTTGGACTTGGCAGCGACTTGAAAATTGTCATCAAACACTCACAAATTCAAAATCAATTAAATGGAAATAATGAAATCCAGATCACAATTGTTGATCTTTGATTGGCTGCTGCATCTAAACTGCTGGATCAATTTTGATGAAATGAAACTGTGTTTCTTCTTTTATTTTGTAGCCATTATCTGAGTTGGTGACTTTAAATATAACTGAAAGGAGTTGTCAGGGGTTTACCATGACCACTTTGATGTTATTTACGAAATGTGATTTGCATATACCATGAAATAGTCATAAACGAAAGATTTTCACTTAAAGTCATACCATCAACAAAGTTGTAAAGGTGCTCAGCACACACCTCTTTATCGTTAAATTGAGTAAGCACAAACTGAAAAAAAATGCCCCTGTGCAACTTGTTAAATTTGCCAGAGTCAGCATTTTACTTTATATACATTATATGGTTGTTTTGTACTATATTGAACAAAGCGGAAACCAATTATGGCAAAAAACAATATCATCACCCTGTAGCCATGTACTCCATTATGGCCGTAAATCTACATGCATTGAATTCCAACATAAACCTTCACGAATATCAACAGGATTTGAAATTTTGTTTACCCATAGCGGCCTGTTTACGCACCCTGGCACTCAGAGATTTTAATACCACTCCGTCCCTGGCGGACGCTTATTCAAGACAATAATAGTTTACCCTGTTTCCCGCAAAAATTGCCAATTTTACATTTTCGTCCTTTTTTCCATTCCAGGGCATTGCTGGGACGTGGCCGATGTATGCTGTATGTGGAACATATGTTAATGAACAATCTTCTATCTGAGAGGGAGGAGTCAAGCAGAACTCACAAGATCAACAACAAAAAAAGAAAAAAAGAGACAATTTCAAAGTTAGAACAATGACTTCTAACACTACAGTCAACTCTCTCTGTTACATGCAAAAGGGAAAAGAGACCATCAAGATTATGGGGGAATTGCTCATTCATTCACACAAGGCCTTTTGCTCTATTTAGGCAATGATGAGGATTTCTGTTTGTTAATTTAGTGATCTATTACAGGTCCACCTTAACTGAGGGAGTGGCCTTTGTGCACAAAGGAAACTGCATGTAGGAAGTTTGTTTTGATTAAATAAGCCTCAATGCAGAACGTTATCATGATAAAAAAATGCCAGACTAAAATCATTGTGTTTGCCCTGGCATATCATTAATGTTGAAAATGGTGTTATTGTGCATTCAGCTTGGGGGCGGGGAGGGGGTAAATATAGTACCACCATCGGTGTATCACTCCTAATGTAAGCTGGTTGATAGATGCAGTCTAAAGGACCATAATGGTGGATAACATGTTTAATCATTGAAGACTCTATCAAGATAACTATTTTTCTTTTAAAGTACTGAACTACAAACTATTGGCATGGCTAAGAATGAAGACAGCCAAAGGTGTTAATTACATCACATATAAAAGCCATGATTTGTGCTTAATAAATCAGTACATACTGGATCCCTCACCATGGTTTAAATCGAGATAGCATAGTCCTGTCCTAGTTGGAGGAAGATGCTTTTTTATAATGATGCAAATTCATCAATTGAATATATGAGAAGGCAGGGAGGCAAGATTTGTAGGTGCAATTACAGCAATACTCTCTGTGATTTCGATGTGAATATTCTTCACTTCTTGGTTATCCTACAAACATAGCAGTTAACATGTGAAATAGATGCTAATTATCATCTTCATAGGCTCTTATTATAATAACTTATGTGAATAGATTTCTGTTATAGCTCCAATTTGTTCAAACTCTATTGTGCCATCAGTTGTTATCCAATTCCAGTTCCCTAATTTTGCAAATTTATGTTTAATTCACATCAGAAGAAATGGAAAAGGCTCAAGGACTATTAAAAGAATGTGCTCAATATCCATTGATGGAATCAACTGCTGTGTTGCTTTTTATGCCAGTGTATGCAGTTAGAATGATTAAATAAAGAAAAGATAATAGATTGTATATATTTTACTTTACCCTTGATAGTATAGGTAGGTCAATTATGGCACTGATAAGCTATTAATTTCCAATTCATTGTGTACATTTCTAATATGCCAAATATGAACATTAAAATTATTTTGGTTAGAACGAGACTTTGTGTTTGTAGCCAATACGGCAATGGTATAATTATTAAACATGTATAACCTAGCGAGTCAGAGAGTAATTATTGGATGACATCAGCTATTTAATGGTCGTATTTATAGCGAGAAAACTATATTGGACACAGTTTGATAGATGAATACATAGGTTCATACCCATGGATAATTATGAGCAAGAGACTCATGGAAGGGGGGACGGAGGAGACACAAAAATCCTTTAAAATTGGTCAAGAAATCCTTGGTTAGACGAAGAGGGATTTGAGAATTAATGTAATAGTTGACTACATATAACTCATATGGGCATATCCAGGAAGATCTATATTTCTCAAGATAGTATGACTAGACCCTTTTAAATTGTGCACATATAAGTCTCAGAGCGTTGACCATGTGAACACCCTTTATAAATGAAAACATTGTACGTCTAAACTAGCTTGGCAGATCACTCACTTCAGCAATGTTACCCAACCAGTGAATCAAATGTTCCCTACCGTATCTTTTTTCAGCACATCTTATCAATCCACAGTTGGAAAGCAAGAGACTGCAAGTAAAATCTCATATGAAACTTAGCAATAACAAAGGGGAGGGGAATGATTCTAACCTGCATGATGCATGGAAGACACATACATGTAAAAATACAGACTACGCCAAAAAGATTCAAGAAAGGCATTGGGAAACGTTGGAAAGGGTGATTAGAAAGGTGGTACTGTGGCCCTTAACATGCAGGCAACAAAAGGCTGCTGCAATGGCTGTGTAGTGCAGATACCTCGTGCGTTTTAGCTTGTCCATCTTATAGATAGGAACATAACATTGATGTGACATTGGCATCAGGATGGCATTTTCCAACATCCTACGACTTGAGCTATTCAAGTCATACCAGAAGTATCATGCATGAGTTAATTACAGCCCAGTCGTACTGGAGGGTATTTTTCAAGACAATCTTTGCTAGTAGTTTCGAATCCTTGGATTTCGGAACCTCACAGAGGACTTGGTCCCCTGGTCGGATCTTTGTCCAAGCATCCGTGCTTAAACTATCGAACTCCTTCATGAGTTCCTGATGCAGCTCCATGATCCATTTGCGAGCTGTATCGAGACCTTCTGCATGTCCCTTCTTCTGGTGTCTTGCCAGATCACTACGCGAGTTGTAAGTCACCTTTGTAGTGCATTTCTTCCCTTTCTTACCATAACTCGGGTCACAGATGTAAAAGCCGATGGTGAAAGTGCGTTTCTACCAGATGTCTCTGGAACCAGGCTGAAGTACTGCAGGTCCAGACTGAAACATCACTGGCATCCTGGCAGATAGAGAAGGGACAGGACTTTTGAGTGTCACTGTACCACTTCTCAAGTGCCCATTGTAGCTTCCGCCTCTGGGTATAGGTATAATACCCTTCCGCATGATTAAGCATAAGCCACATCTTGCGATAGGTCTTGCTCTGATTGGGATCCTCGTCCGTAAGATGCATCCAATCTTCATCGTCTGATTCCCCATTCTTATTGATAGGAGCGAGACAAGGGTATAGGGTGGAGCTGTCTTTCTTCACTCCATACACACAGTCCTGGAAGCAGGTTGGCACTCGGGTCTTGAAACCCAATTTAGCATTGGACCAATGCTCTGCTTCCGTCTGAGTAGATGGGACGCTTTTCTCATCATACTCTATTGAGGACTCGTCTAAAGAATCCTCGGATGAGTCCACCACCATGGCGGCACCCGAACTGCTAGCACCCGGTGTACTGGATTTCTGCTCGGCTTTAACAGAATTGGGCAGATTCTTAAGCCGATGTGAGGCAGACCTCCTGTTCTTGGAAACTTGATAACCTTAGAAGCTTAAATACCATAGGTTATTCATAGAAAAAGGATCCCTTAGAATTTTAGATACCATAGGTTATTCATATTTAGCGACCAGAAATTTATTAGAATTTTAAGTACCATAAGTTATTCATATACATGGGACCCCATAGAATATTAAATACCATAGGTTATTCATATATAAGAGTTAGGGGTAGGTAACAGAGATGAGGTCTGTTATGGAATAAGCCTAAATTTCAGGCAAAAATTGTGGCTAATTTAGAGAATAGACAACGATCTTCTTCACATCGAGACTGTCTGTTGTCCTATAATGCACGAATGCATCTGAATGCATTATAGGACAACAGGCAGTCAAGATGTGAAGAAGGAGTTGTCTATTGTCTTTATAAAACATTGTACATTTCATTCCAACCAATCAAGTACCCAATCAAGGTATTTTTAGACCAATTAATGATACTTGACTTGTTTACAGCTATGGTGACCTTACTCAGGTGTGCACTGTACTCATAAAATGCACTCAAGGTCACTTCTATCGTGCAGCAGAGCACTGCCAGCTGTTTTATAAACCATAATAGACACCCCTCCACATTTGACAAAACTGGTCGCTAAAACTGGTCACTATCCATTTCCATTTTTGTTAGCGACCTAAACGTTCTTTATGGCGACCATTTAGCGACCGAAACTAGGAGAATGCCCTTTTATCTATGTTCAACAACAGGTCGAATATTAACATCATCAATAATGCTCGAGGTGAATACAACAGCATTTAATTGTCAGCTAACACATTATAGTGGCAGATTTCACATCAGCCTCGCTTCTGGAGTTCAAAGTGAGAAAGAAGAAAAGGAAAAAGAGGTTAACACGCCGCATTGTTCCGTTAGCATATTTTTGTTTTTCTCTTTCTTTCGCCCCTCCTTCTCTAATTCAATATTTACTCTCTCGCTCCTCTGCTCCTTGACTGTCTCTATTCGCTGGTTACATTATAATCTTCAGTGTGCTGATGTGTTGTATAGTAATGGGTAAAGAATAAGGTGGCCTTTCTGCGCTCAGAATTTGCATAAATGGTGGATCTATTTCCTTTGATAAACTCCTTTGAATGCCACAAAACTGCGCAGAGCACTAGCTGAGACTTTGGCGGAAACCCTGAAAGATTAAACATCATTTGATGCATTTGGAGGGCAGTTTATGATTCAAATCGTTTATATAGGTATAAACCAGCTTCGAGGAGGGGGGGGGGTTAGAACTGCTTCGCATCTTCCAAGAAAAATAAAGGAATTCCTTCCTACCGATATCTAGAATTGGGTACCATGCATGTTCCACCTATCCAACTCCTATCCGGCACCCTCCCCATGCTTGGTAATGTTTCAATTCTATATAAGCCTACAGGCATTTGGTAAAACTTGCGATCAGCCCATGAAATGCAGTCTCTTTGGTCGGTCAAAAGATTAACCGACCAATTTTTCTACCTGGTACAAATCATTTCATTCAAACCCACGTGGTATCTCACATTGTTTTAAGAAAAATGAACTAGCTATGCAAGCCGGAGGAGAGCAGAGGTATGCGTGAATGCGGCGTACAACCGGAAGTCCTCCTCCCGCCATGATGGTACGCGGGGACGTAAGCGCATGTCAGCGGTGTCATTTCCGGCAGTCAGAGGATGCTGGTTCCCAAGGAATGGGCGCCGATAGGGACCATCCGGCGAAAGTAGCCCTCTGCCGGAAGCTGTGTGCGCAGATGAGGGTCAAATAAGTGACAGTATCATTCCATGAATGGGCGTTTAGATAATGACCCTAAGACCCTTTCCTCCGATCAATATCTCAGGAAGGGAGCAAATGTGTAACCCAAAATCGATCGTTGAATTGCCTTTATAGCAACTTGTCAAATCTTGCTATAGCCTTAAGCAGGGTCTTCATACACTTTACACGACCAATGATTTTCTTATATATAACCAACAAGCCGTGGGCTACCGCCCCCTTAACTTGTAAATTTACAAGAAGACTATGCAAAACCAGAAATGTCATTGAAGATAGATGCTTCACTATTTTTAGATTCTTTGTCTGAGCTTAAGATTCAAGGCCAAATTGACAGAGTTGCTGTCCATGTATTAAAAGCAAAGAACAAAAAGAAAACCAAAGCCCTCATTGTGTCAAGTGTAACAAAATTACTTAATTATGGTCCTGTTGTCAAGTGTCCGGTTTAGAATGGAGCCCCTGACAGAAGCACAGTAGTTTGACACATTATGCAGTGACACCAAACGCCCTCGTCCATCCTGTACATTTTACACCCCTGTACAAGAAACATGACCCATCCGGAACCACATGACCTGCCACCTGGCGGAATGCCGGAGTGGACCATCAGACTCCTGCAGCTCCTCTTCAGGAATCAGATGCCTTGTATCAGGTCACATGACACCAGTCAGCCAATGGTATTAGCCGTATCACGTACATCTGTCTGAGGCTTTTGAAGATAGAGCTTCCTGAGCAAACACTTTTAGACAGACTTTCCAGAATATCAACCTTTGTATGTGAACGATTTGGCAGGTACTTTTTTTTCTTTGTCTGACTTAGTCTATGTTATGTAGAGTTAAAACTGAACTATAATCAACATATTGATTAAAAGGGAGGCGGAATTCGGATATTTTGGTACCCATCTTTAATATTGTTATATTTAATTCCACCCTCAACAGTAATTGAATTAAAAGCTAGCAACCACACAACTCTTAATTGGTATCTTCTTTTGAGTCAAATGAAGCTATATTTCAAGACTCGACCCTCGGAAGTATAATTCTATATGATACGTGTTCAATGTGGATAAGTAGGCCTAGTGTGTACAGATAAGTCCATGCCCATACTGCACAGTAAAATCCTTTTTGAAAGACTTTACATTATAGGGGAAGTAAGGATAACAGTTGGGATGTGTTTTATGAACTTCTGATGATAAATCTGTGAGCAAGATGTAAGTGCTGCACCCTACCGTTTTATACGTCCTCTTCATCTTTCGCTTTGGGAGTGTCATTCACTAAATGTCTAAGTAAATATACACATGATATAATAAACATGTCATAGAGGATCATCAATTAAGCACAGTACCCTTACTCTTCTTACCCTTCTTGATTGCACTTACAAGTGCTGAGCCCAGATGCCCCAATCTGGATGGTGGGATCCAGCTGAAGAAATTTCAAGAATAAATTTCATGACACTCCCCAAGACACATTAACACAAACTGTGCCTTGATAAATCACCTAGGGTATGTTACTCCAATAGATGCGTGTGGTAAGTAGGGTAATGCAAGTATATATGCTGGTGTGGTACTGTTAGCCTGGTTAAAAGCACCAACTTGTATTACTACTTACATGAATGCTGGACTTGTGTTTATATAACTTTGTCTCATACTGACATCTTTGCAAATCTTTTGCAATTACCTGTAGTATCACTCACTATACTCTGTCTCTAGTGTCTTAGTTGCATTAACACAGGTGTTCATACTTGCATTTGAAAAAAAAAGGTTGCAGGTATGGTCTGTGTTACTGTAACACCCTAGATTCCTGCTAGCATATTTCCCCAAAGCTGCTTTAATGCAAGTTTCATACTAGTAAATATTAGAGTAATGGACTCCTCGACTGAATTAAAACTGTCATTAAGGTATTAGTTTATATCATTAACAGTTGATTAAGAGAAATTCTATTTGATATTCCCTGTGGCTGGGCCACTGAGTTCTGTTTTCTCTTACTCTCATCTATTCCTTCACTCCTTCTTTCCTGTGTGTTTGCCTCTGTCTTTGTGTGTACATGTGTCCCAATCACCCACACAATGTCTCCTCCTATCTCTTTATCCATATGCCACTTTGTATATATCTGCTTGTCAATGTTCCTCTCTCCTTAGGCACCCAGCTTTTGGCCCATCCCGATGAAAAATTTCATTCCTTCATTCCTTCTGGGGGGAATACATATAATGGAGAGGGAGAGAGAGAGAGAGAGAGAGAGAGAGAGAGAGAGAGAGAGAGAGTCTCTTACCTTCTTAAGATCTGTCGGCATTGTGCGATTAAATATACATTCCGACATGAATAAAACATCAATGTACAATAAAAAGGATTTTTTTTTTCAAAAGTAATATCTTTAATGAATTTTTCATCATGAGGATGCAGTTATCCTGGTCGGGTTACAGTTGTACTACATAAACAGAATGACCCAAGACCTTTGCTCCTACCTCTCCAAACTTCTACTGCGAGGATTTTGGAGACGATTGTACGATTAAAACCATTGCTCTACCTACGGAATCGTCGAAGTGAAGTTCAGTCAGAATGAAGGAGATATAGGAAACATCTAAGATGATGGCTAACTGTTATCAAATCATGAAATAGCAACCTGAAAATTTATGCTACTACAACTTTCAGATTTCAAAACTTTCGAATGCACCGTTCCCAAGACTGTATATGAATGTCTAAGGTCGATTTGTCTACAAGAATATTATTGCACTGAGTTCTATGGCGGTTTATGTCTGTAGGACGAGAATTAATCTGATAGCATGCATGCACATCTCCTATCATTAATTAGGAATTGTTTGTCAGTTTGTGGCTGATAAGAAGTGGGTCCAAAATCAGCAAAAGTTCTGACTCTGATCTCCACTATTCTGACCAAAGTGATACTGTAAGCACTTCAGCCCTACACTCATACAGTGTCATATTGTCCAATATTCAGGAGAATATTATATTGTATCATATCAAAGTCATCTTCATTCATCCACATAGCCAGCTGCGGTATACCCATCTAAAACAAGTAGAAAATGAAGATGCCAGATCTTACAAACTTGTGCATGTGAAGAATGACAATAATTTGCATTTGCCTATAATGGTTATTTATTTGATTGGGATAACGTCCGTACTCTGTGCTGGGCTATAACTCGTTTATGAAGTTGACTGTGACTTAGTTGTGGCTCCCCGCTGGATTTAACAATTGGTGGCATCTTTTGCTTCTTTACAGTTTTAATCTTAAGTGGCGCCCCCTCATGTGTCATGCGGGAACTAGATGTCCCCTTGCTCGTCCTACTGTTAGTGTCATCAATGTCCACTAGGTGTCGCCGCTGTGCACGACTCACTTTAGCTATAGGGTGATTGGAAAAGACAACACGGCGTTCAGCTGATTCCCGCCTATTTTGACGCCTGACTGGGGAAGACCGGATATCAGGTAATTTTAAACTTCTGGTTGTTGTGACTCCCTCGGCCTTTACTGCAGCGGCAGTGCGTAAGTGATCCAAATCTGGAAGTGACTGCGTCACCTTCCATTTAGCATTCCGCACAAACCTATTTTGTCTGAAGTTTTTACGACACTGCTCACATGCTTCCGGTCCGAGGACGTCGCAAAAGGACGAATGGCGGCGTCGTGCAGACAAACTCCTATGCACCGCACCAGTGTCTCTGTTATTCCCACGACGATTCCCTCTTTCAGTTCCGGTGTCCTCAACCCTGCCATCCAGCGACACTGCATTGCGTCTACTGCGGCGAGCGGTTTCTGGTAATGCACGCGCGCTGCGTTTCTGTTGCAGAATGCCGGTGTGTTTGACATAATCGAGCATGTCGTAAATTCCGCTGTCCTGACCCAGGGACCGTCCCACCCTACGGTGGAAGCTGTTAGAGCCACCCAGACGTCCTCCTGCACCTCGCCCCATCATAAGGCACAGTTCTAGCAAACTGGGATCTCCACTTTTGGCTGCCATTTTCTTTCTTCTAGACAGTCCTAGGTCTATAGGGTTAAGTAGGATAGATTTTAGACCAATGAAATCATTACTCCCATTTACTGCTGAATTCTTAGGGTTCAAATGGTGCCCTTCTTGATGGCTGTTATCAGGCCTTGTCTTGCCAGTACCAGCTTCAGCAATGGACACATCTTCTGGACAAAGCGAAAGAGGCCTATTTCTTCAGTAAAACATGGCTATAAGAAGAGCCTTTGGCCAAGCAAAAGTTTGTTCCTTGAAGCCAATATTAAACATGCAGCAAAACTAGATATAAGGTTGGCAACAGCCCCCCTATCAGCTTATGAAAAGGTATCTTCCTCTTCCACTCTTTCTTATATCAGACTTTCAAATTATAATCTTCTGCCAGCAGTTTCTTTGAAACATTTGTGTCCTAATCTGCTACCGGTATGTTATAAAAACACAAGGGTCCAGTGTTGCTTCGTTGCACAGTCACACTTGTACTGCACACCAAATTTGGTTCTTGTAACTCTTGATTGAGACCTTCAACAGAGCATAATCTCTGCCTGCTTAAATTGGTCTAACATGCTGTTGTTGATTCATAATGGAAACACGGCGCTCAAGGTTACAAAGGAATAGGTCAACATTGCACCATGACACTTTGGTTTTCAGCTGTTGCAATTTGGCATGCCTCGTCCTATTTTGATATTGTCATAACACCTCGAAGTCCTCTGCAACAGAATAAGGTAGAGTTATAAAACGTGAGCAAATTAAAATACACTACACAATCATGTGGGCTTTAAATTATATTCTGTGTTACATGTATGTATGCGATTTTTCACACAGTTGATTTGCTGTAGCTGCTTGTGGTGCATTTGAGGGAAACTTGAAGATAGAGAGAGCCAACAATCAATATAGGTTTTATGATAGATGTATTCTTATTGCTTTTGGAGCTCTCGCCGGTAACCATGTATTCTTGTTTCAAGAAATCAAAGATGTTACATGTAGTATGGTTTGGAGGACATCTGCAAATCCCTGAATTAAGATGAACTTTTGGAGCCTGAACGAGGAGGTCAGGAGGTCATTTTCTAAGTTAACCCTTGCGTGCCCAGAATAGCAAAGGTGCACTCTTAAGCATATATACATGTATATGTTCAACAGACTACAATGGGTTTAATATTAATCAGATTAAGATGAGACGCCAAATCTGTCATGGTGCATTATGATTATAACCAATAATGTAATAATAATGGTATATAATGGATTGAAAATAGGTCTAAAATACATGAAAAGTGCGCGCTCTGGCCATGAAAATAAGGGAAAATACAGAAAAATCACTGAATTCTCAAAAATATCAATGAAATATTTTTCATGTGATTTTCTCTACGGAATCAAATCATAAGTATTTTTGTTCAATTTCAATCAATATGGCCTTCTTTGAAATTTTAAAAATAATGCTTTATGAATTAAAAATAGCCTATTCCCCACCAAAATAAAAAAGAAAACGGAAAAAAGAAGAGATTTTCTGGTCACCTTCATTCAATTCAGGCCATTTCAACTTCTAATATGCTTCATATTACATTTTCTGAAAACTATCTAACTGCCCTCTTTGTTACCATTTGAAGCAATACTTCAATGTGGACAGCACTACGGCGATAGCAAATGTCAATGCTATTCCTACAGGAATGTGGTACGAATGGGAGGGTGCAGTTGTCATACCAGTAATATGTATGTATGATCAAGTTGTCATATGAGAAATATCATGACTAGTGGCTATAAGGAGTAAGAATATCAAGCTCTTATTATGTATTCCAGTTATCACTGGTTTATTCAAGGTTTAGGCAGAACTTATAATTGTATCAGTAATACAATGTCAATACACAGGTAATTCACACACAGTAAATTTAATAAGTGTTCCACCCATGTGTAATATACTAATGAGACAATGTCCAATATAGGTTCTAGGTGGGTTCCCACAACCTAGCTCCTAGCCTGCTGATAGAGGGATAATATAAAATATAGGAACTTTACCCTCTTGTAGATGGATGGCACAAGATAGCCTCTGGCCACAAGTGGAGTTTAGTCCTATTATATGTCTGACTGACATAGTCTAACCCAGCAGAGTGTTCTTGTGGCAGGAGCATAGCAGGCTCAGGAGAGCTGGATTGGAGATGATGTCTCTGAGATGACTCTCTGGATACTGACTGGATGGAGACAGGGGCTGAGCTTAAGTAGCCTACCCTAGTTTCCTCCCCCAGACTAGCTGGAGCCAGTGACAACTGCCATTGTTCATTAGTGCCGAGTCTTTGATGTCCCTGGGGGTACATAGGACGCCCCTATCATCAGTTGTGTACGGCGTCCCCATTGTCCTGGTCAGTTTGGCATGTTCAACCGCCCGTATCTCGGCGATGCGTGCGCCTGTGCACTTGTAACTGCGCATGTGTGGGGAGGGGTACCTGTCAGTTACCTGTAGCTTTTCACTCATGCACACAGGTTGTATCAACTCTTCTGTGGTGCACCGAGAGCTCAAAATACTCTCGGCCTAGTGCCCTTAATAATGGGTCTTTTGACACCGGAATTAAGACTATGATGTGCGCCTTGTCTGGGCGCACCCATACCATGTCTCTAATCCGGGCTGCATTATCCGTCAGATGGCGTTAGCACCGCCGGAAGTTCACGATGTCCACCTTTGTGTCCTATTGTTAATGTATGGTGATCAGTGGACCATGAGGTCGGTCTGAATTTTCTTTAAACAATTATATACACTATTGTCCATGGTCAGTGAACCATGTGGTCGGTCACCTTGGTCCCTTACATTATATATATTCACATAGCTGGTGATCAGTGGACCGTGAACGCTCATGAGAATATAGAGTTATATGTATTCATGCCTCATATTATATGCATTAATACAATCATATGTTACAAGTTATGGCATTAATAAATACTTGGTAACACAATCGTAGCCTGTTAAGAAATAACCTTCATGCTCCAAATATCCCAAATCCCTAGCACAATCACCTCCTGCAGAAGAATTTGGATTTAAAAACAACCACCATTATGTAAAACATAACATGTGTTAATAATCGTAGCTGTACCCATCATATTGGTACTATAGAAGTGGAAAAACATGGAGCATTTATGATAGTATGCTTGTATATCTGTGGCAAAAGATAGTCCTTCCACACACCAGTATTTTAGATTAACAAAATACAGTCCCTTTCAACAGAATTTTAATAAGCAAACAGAAAAAGTCCCACATTTCTATTTAAAAAGGAGAGTTAAGCAGAGACGCTGATTCTGTTTGCTTGATCGCAATATCTTCTTCCGAAACCCTCTAGAACTGTATTACCTACTGGCTATTCACACAATTCTGTAGATGCACACATTGCAGAATAACTGTATTGATTAGTGAAACAATCCCGACCGCGCTAATCCCTTTCCAGGCATGATATATATATATATTTACCAAGAGAGTGACCATTTTCTAACAATAGTGAATTTGGGCTGTGCTTTCATAGGGGAATGTGAACAAAAGTTTGTTTTTTTTGCCCCCACCCGTCATCCTCGGGGGGGGGGACTATTCATTCCTTTCAACTGAAGTATCTACATTTAATCCTCCATTTCACTGAAAAGGAATTAGAATTCAGCAAACCCCTTAGTATCTGACAAAATGACAGTTTCTTAATTGTAGAGTTCAGCTTTATTGATTGTACTGAGTTGAACTGTGTGACGTTAAGAATTAACCTGCTTCCTGTGTGGTTCTCAGCATGAGATTAGGGGCTGAATGGGCGGGGGGGCACTCAACCTCGTTTTGGGCACCCACTGCAAAACAGGTTGGAAACCAGGTGCTGTGAATGTGAATTTAGGGTTTGTCAAATGGTCACCCTGCGCGGAGAAACAAAAGGGTCCAGAAAGCCCAGGGTTGATTAAAATGGAACCTGTTAGCTGATATACTGGTGTAGAAAAGAGGATGCCAGCCTCCCCCCCCGAATAATGGCAAGATCGGATTCACAAGCCTATAATTACAAAATTACTGAGCCTCGCGCCCCTTCTCAAACAAGATGCTAGGGCTTATTGATGAAAGTGTTCCTATCTCCACCTCTGTGGCATTTAAATGAAGAGGGTACTATCAAACAAATAATGAATACTGGCTCTTTTTCCTTTTTCTAGAAGTGTGTGCACTCCCCTAACCTCCAGCATTAACAGTCTGAAGCAGGTGGTGGGTATCAGAAACAATCCAATAGCAAGGTCAGACTGTGGAGCCCACCTAATCTATACACAAGTCTAAGTCTGAGCTCTTGTTAAGTGCATATTATGAATAACATGCTTTATAAATGTACTTAGTCTGGCTTAAAAAGGACAAACAAGGATGAGTATCTACAAGTAGATTTTTCTCCTGTGGTGTTTGGGAAGGAGGGGGTCCTGGGATTAAATTCATTATATATAGAGGAAACACTGTTTGTTTCGATATTGCTTGGTGGACAGATGTTTATGCATTGAGCTAAAGATTGGCCTGAATACTGACCACTGATCGCTGTGGTTAATAAGTGGGCTCATTTTTCTTTGTGTTCCTTTATAGATCAGAAATGGTATCAAACGTAATATTGAAAAGGGAAAAGAACAGAGGTTGTTTGTAATTATGCCAAACCACAACGATTCACGAGAAGAGCATTGGAACAGATTTAAAAGGTATCATTATACATGTATTTATCATTACGATGTTCATTTCATCTGTTGACAAAAAAAGAAGGGATACGGAGAGTTATCATTATACACATGTTCACTTATGTTGAAAGCGTCGCACAGAATCATATGCAATGTGATAAACAAAGAGGTGATGCTCACTGTGGAAGAAAAAACCTGTCAAACAATGGGTGATGATTCTACGGCAACTTTGGAACCAGGATTTCACTGCCATTTGCTAAGATTCCCTGTGACGCAGAGCTTCATTATACTGCCATCTGGGGCTCATTGTAGAAACTACACTGCGGTCCGTGCATTACAATTACGGTTGTTCACTGTTGAATTATAAAATGAAGCCTCTCCAACCTCCTAGGGCATGGTTAGTGTATGGGGCGTCCTCAAAGCTGAGGACCTGCTTGGTACTTAGCTATGACAGTGTCCTCATATCTCTCTGCAAACTGTGTCCTAATATTTCGCTGTCACAAATATGTAACTGATTTTTATGTTTAGGGTTAAGGTTTAGATCTGCTAATCTAGGCAAATCTGTAAAATCTAGGGTCCCCTTAGCTGACTAACTGAGATAGAGTGGGTTTCAATGTAGCAAAATAGGCACATTGCCCAGGGATCTTTCAGTTAATTCCTTTATGCACTGTGTATGAACACACCTCAGCAATTTGCCACTTAATACTTGTATAATCTTGCCCTTATACACTGTGAAATATAAGAGTATAAGATTTGTATTTTAGACTGACTTTTCTATGCTTTACCTAAAAGTAAAGCATGGAATGTTCTCCAGGCCATACCTCCACCTTCCGGTGAGGGGTGGGGGGGGGGCGCAGGGGGGGGGGCAAGGAGGGGTTGAGGTGTTATGACAATGCCTATGCAGGTGGCTGTCAATTTTGTTGTCCATACACTAGTGTCAAGTACACAGAGGCCTTAGATTAAGAAGCCACTCTATAACATATGAATATTAGTTATAGGTCTACACATATTTCACAAACTGTATTTCCCAGTGTATACATAAGCCTGGTCTTATACAAAGTGGCAAATTGACCAGGCTTATTAACTGGTTGGGCTTATGTTTCCATGCTGGAAAGCGCAACCTCCCGTTGCCTGATAAGTGTGAGCCAGCAAGCAGAAATGGGGGTTCCTGCGGGATTTAGTACCTGTTTTAGCCACCAGGGGGCATCACTATGGACTGGAATAGGAAAAATATGCCTAAAACTGTTTTAGGGTACTTTTTCATGGAGAATTCAATGATTTCTGATAAAACGTTCTATTTTGGGTGAAAAGGTTCCAAACAAGGCATATAAAATGAACGTTTTTGGGCCTAAATAGGCATTTTTGTTGATTTCTGTTGCCATAGAAACATGATTTTCATTCTAAATAGAAAAATCAATGATCTCATTTGAAGGTTTGTTTCACCAGGTTTACTATGGTGAAAACAGAACCACAATACCATTTCTAGATCAAAAGTTATGGGCAAAAGACTTAAAAAAGTATGCTAATTTAGCTAATTAGCATAAATTATGCTAATTTTAGATGTATCTCATGACCAACTAGATGTAGAGCTTATTGCCATTCAGGAAATGGTCATAACTACCCATATTTAGCAAGCTATTCCTCTAAGACTAACAGGAGTATCTTCTCTTGCAATATATCACTAAAAAGCTAGTGATCTGAATTTTAAAGTTGACTTTTAGCACGGAGCACCCTTTCTCCTTGCCTCTACACAAGTATGTACTTTGCTGATATATTTCATTTCCAATAATTTGTGTATCAAAGATATAATATTTTTATCTTACAAATGGTGACAGTCATAGAAAAGAAGGATGGGGGATGCAAACATGTTGATTTCCCTTATAGAAATAGAGTTATGGTCTAAAAAAAAATCAATTCTATTAACTTTACATTAATCCCTAACCACCCCCCCCCCAAACCTGGCCTATACATAGGGCAGGCCTGTAAAGCAGTAGGTGTCTTTTAGATATCTTTTCAACCCAGCTAATGCACGGAACAGGTAGGGAGGGGCTTGATGATGACCGCTAGAACTGGAGACCATTTCTTAAGGCACTATGACTACACACCACCACTACAATTTGAGAATCCCAGTAACTAGTGCAGGTGATCATAGGGACTGCACTACAACTGCTCTATATGGTTAGCATCTTTACAGTAATTACATGAGCTTTGGTAGAGCAGTCATACTGGTGCAGGTATTAGTAACCACTAGTGTATACTACTGTAATGGCATTATTGTAAGGTTCCTCACTACAATTTGAAGGACAGCAGTCATACTGTGCTAAGAAATGGCCTCCTGAGGACGCAGTAGCCAACATAGGGCATCATGTTTTCCCCGGCAGTTGCTCAAACCTGGTAAACTGTACAACATGTCTAAATGACCTATACCCAGTCATGGTCAGCTAGGATTATGACAGTATTGACAACACAGAAATCTATCATTCACTGAATTGTGAATTGAGTTATGAGGTTATAGGCTGCATTAGTACCAGTCATGTAGAGTAAACTTTGCCAATGTATATGCAAGTTATGTTGCCAGGCTATACAAACAAGTAAAATGACCTTTGCTAGAGAACAACACAAGGAATACATTATTCTTAAACAACACCTATTTCCTAGAGAACCACATGCAAAGGACAATTGGGGAAATAATTATAGGTTTAATTTAGGGAAGATAGTATTTGTTTATCACCTACCCACAGCACTAGATATGTCTGTTGCTATGCATTTTGTTGATTTATGCATGTTGCTAAGCAATCAGGAGTCATTCAAAGTGCCAATGTTTCCAAGCTCGCAAAAGGCAGTTTCTGAATTACCATGCTCTTTTAGTTCAAAATTCATCAAAAAAACCTCTGCCCTTCCTTAATGTAATGTATAGCACCTTTATAGCTGCCACACTACAATGTCTAGTCCCAGAATATACATCATATATACTGAAAGTGACTGTTGCTATGGTAACCTATAAACAAATAGTCAATTCTAGGCCCTTCTTAATAATTTCAAGGGGTATGCTTTCAGGGGGTAGGGGGTGATTAGATGTATCATTTGACCATTGTTTCTTGCTGATTTAGGCTGATTTTGACCCTTTTATGGGTTGCTAGGGAAAATGGTTGCCATGGCAACCAAACATTGTCGCAAAAAATGGCAACAGTGATTTTTGGATTTGGGGGGTTACAAGCTTTCCAAAAATGTATAGTTTCCAATTTCCCCACAAAACCCCAACAGAAGTACATAAGGACCTCCACTACTAGTTACATGTCACCTTTTATCCAACCTTGACTATATAGCCCAGAGGGTCAAGTCAAACCTTTAAAGAAATTAATTTAATTGAAAAAAAAACAACCAACAAACAAAACAAAAACAGGATGGGTTGATCGGTTTAGGTTTAAAACAATACTTTAGGCTGAAAGAAGTATCTTTTCTGTTATAAAATATTTTACTAAGATGGGAATGATCATCTGTAATTTTGGTTAGCCGCTGGGCTGATTCTTTTTGCACCAAAAACGTGTTTTAAACGTGTAGCTTATCAGCTGCCATCCCAGAGGTGTTTATCAATTTATTTGCTTCAACAGAACCTGATAACTTTCTTCGTTTATGACGATCGGCATGTTATGTTTGTTATTAGGTGTGTACACATGTATGTAGGAATCTAATAAAGCCCTTTCTCTTTGCACAGTCTTATCGTAATCAGTTAGTTTATCTATTATATCTTTGATACCAGGATTAGCTCACTCTACTCAGCCAAAGCCATTCCAGTCCCTGACCTTGTTATTCCTCTTTGGTTCTTTTTTTGTATAGTATTTGTTCATGTATACTTATTCCAGAACAGTACACCCTGAAAGACTGCTGTTTGACTTAACAGGCTTTCCCATAAACATATATATATATATATATATATATATATATATATATATATATATATATATGGTCAATTCTAACGAAAATGGAGCACAGGCTCACTATACCTTTCCCCATCCATGTACACTTAACAGGGGGTCTAACTGCTATATTGTTTATACATTCACATTGCTGCTAACATTATCATATCATGGGTACCCAGTTTTGCCCATGTAGTGACCTAATCTATGCCAATAACAGGGTAAAATGGGGATATTTCAAAGGTTTTTAACTAAAAAAATATAAGTTAAACACATTAGGTGATTTATTTGAGGTACAATAAGGTCCATAATAACACTTTTCATATGGACAATTGTAGAATTGAAAAACGAACATTTTGACACCATCAGAGCTCATTTTCAATTATTTTCTTGTTATTTATAAGGAAAAATGTAGTTGTGTAACATTTGCATCACCGTACGTAGGTACACTAGATTAAGGATAATGTCAAGGAGAAAATCCTCTTGGGATATATAGATGTCTCAGTTTTTATGGCTCAATGGGGAGCAATATAATATTAATATAAAATATTTCTAACATGCATATGTCAATGACCTATAGGACTGACAAGCATGTGGTGTACCCCTTAGCATCACCGTACGTAGGTACATTGAATCATTGATTAAAGGAGAGTAATTAATATTTAGTCAATTATTTCATAACATGTTAATATATGTGGTCCAGGGAATATCCATGCAAAATATTGTCATAACTGGATGAATATGTTGCAACCTATTGGGAAAAATCATGGAAATAACACCGTACGTAGGTACATCACCGTGCATAGGCCCATGATTGAAACCTATGCCATAGAATAATAGAAATAGCTAATGCTATCTATAAACCTGTTGATATACTTCAATTGACTAAGGATGAAAACTATGGACCAGTTACAATACCAGAAATTAATAAATTTGTGAAGATAATGACTGCAATGCATAGACGTAGGTACATCACCATACATAGGTCCAGCTCCATAAGTGGGTATAATTAATTGCAGCATAATCTATTCTTATCATAGATATAAATGATGAAGACCCCTAGCCAACATGTTGTTATGACTGTATGAACAAAATATATCAATTTTCTTGCAAATAATTCTATTTTATAGCTACCCATGTAATTTGTTCATATGCAAGATTCATCACCGTACGTAGGTCCACCAGTTTTCTTCCTAAAACTGTCATAAAATTTTTAATTTTCATAGTTAGTGTTCCCAATTTTGTGAGTAATTAAGATTATATGCTGCCTTTCAGCCCACAAGAAATACAAAACATCTGAACAGTTCAGATTTTTTCTCCTCCTCAGCCATGTGCTCCATTTTCATGAGAATTGACCATATATATATATATATATATATATATATATATATATATGTAGGGGCTCGTAGATCGTGATATAGTGTGAGCGTCTCCCCCGAGAGGGCGTTTCGAGCGGTGCGCCCATCACCGGTAGTCACCAGAGGTCTCTTCGACCACTGGTCCCTGCAGGGTGGTGGCAGCACTGTCCGCCTCGCTCCAGCCCCTACCTGGGGCCGAGGGAGGCGTTAGTCTGGCTCTGCCTGCCAACGGAGTCGGACCACCCTTACCTGAGCTTATGCCTAGCTAAGCAGTACTCTTCGAGGTGGATGTAATACCTACACCGAAATAAACACGTGCCAGTTGCACTAACCCGAGATCCCTCGTCTGGTTTTCACTTCGAACTAGTCGAAACCATAATTCGAAGCATTACACTGGTGCCGTGACCAATACTTGGTGTTAGTGCGCGGCCCTGGAGGCCGAACACGAGCACGAAGGATCTCGAGATGAAACATCAAAAATCTCGGGATCCACACCGAATGACACTGCTCATGCTAATGACTTGGATAGAATACAGATGAGAGGATATACCTCCATAACTGGACCCAACGTGGAGAGGGTAGTTCGAAACCCCGGATCAGGAGAAATGTCCACCCCAGCCGCGAACTATACCTACAGATTAAACACTGAGACCACAGAGACACCACCGCCGATTATGATGATGACCCTCGATGCTCAACGAACAGCCTCAGCTCGAGCAGAAACGAAAACAATAAGTCCTCGCCGATCCCTAGACGATGTAGACGTCTCAGTATTCGACATAGGAGGCTCGAAGAGAGTTACTGAGTCGGCAGCAGAATATTTGCGCGAGCAGGCCAAGCTGAGTTTCGACGCCATGAACAAAATTCGCCTACGTCAAGGTGTACCAAAGCTAGAAGACTCCGAACAGAAAGTTCTGAGGCTTAGGAACCTGGAGAAACAATGCTCCCAGTACCAAACCGAGAAAGAACGAATGTTGAATGACATGAAGGAACTCGAGAAAAAAACCGAACTGAAGGAGAAAGTGAAACGCGACCTCGAATACCAGGCATATGTCATGGAAAGGAATATAGAACTCGCCAAGGCAGAGTGGGAAAACGAGAAACTAAGAAGAGAAGTTGACCTGGAGGAACAGGAAGCTAGCTCCACCATCAGGAACCTCGAACTAAAGAAAGAGGCCGAGCAATTAAAGGCCGAAATGGAACAATACAAGTATGAAGCAAACAAGTTGCTAGAGATTCGAGATCAATGTATATTGAATAACGAGGATGTGATGGAATCCATCAAAGATAGCAACCAAGATTTATTCCTGAAGCAACAAGAGCTTTGCCTCGAAATAGCCAACCTGACGAAGAAAAAAATGACCCTCAAAACATGTGTGTCGGGAATAGAGAGTGATGGTCAGATTAATGAAGCAGACCTAGAGACGGGGAAAGACTCATCTTTCGAGACAGACACTAGTGCTTCTGTAACCCAGTTAGATACACTCTACCAGCAGAGACCTTCTAAAAGCGATGCCACATTCGTGAAAGGACCTTCACCTGTGGCAACATCAACACCGGCCGAAGCTTTAAAAAAACCAGATCGATACGACCCGTTCGTAAACAAAAATGCGGATCTTCATGTCCGTAAGGACAGTGTCTACGACCCTAGTCATGAATCAAGGACAACAGAACCCGAAAAACGTAGAATACGATTTAGTGTCACGACTGGCCGAAACGACGAAACTGAATACAGGAATAATGATGAACAAGAAGGCCACTTCGAGTTGTCTTATGATGACAACTCTGTGGATGAGTCAGAACCTTTAGGCACCGGGAACCAAGGTGCGTCAGGGGGTAGTGCTTCGGGTACTACCCAAGGTCCGACTGCCCCACCCGCAGGGGCTGGGGGCGCTACAGGTGGACCTCCGAGGCGCCGGTCCCGAAGTAGCGTGTTAGAAGACATGCTGAATCAATCAGCTAATACCTCGAACGCAGCACATAGTGAGGAGACCATCCGAGAATGGAGTGTCAACCAATGCCAAAAGTTGGTACGCTCGAATAATGCGGCTAGGCGTCAGGCCATTTTACCCAAGCTATACGAGGGTGTAAAGACTTGGAAAGAATGGTTCTCGAACTTCACTGATGACATGAGGTGTAACGCATGGACCCCTGAAGAGGCTCTGCCTCATCTAATCAGATGCCTGAAATATGGCCCCGGCCGAATAGCTGTCGAAAAGTGGAACGAAGTGTACTTCGAACGAGGCACTTTTCAAGAGCTAGTCGAGATTGCTAGTATTTTACTGTATAACCTGGTAAGTGAAGACCCTTTCATGCTTTTCAAGAAACGGACACAGAAGCCACAAGAATCATTTCGAGCCTATGGGTATGAGTTGCAATCCCTGCTGCAGAGGGCACGGCCAGGAACCAATCCTTCTGATAAGTTTTTCCTGAACGATTTGCTACCACAATTCGTGAGCGGACTTCGAGACGAGGAACAACAACAAGCAGCTTTGGATGCTTGGAAAGGACGAAATCCAACATTAACTGACCTGTTCGAGGGAATTGAATGCTGGACAGTAAAGAAGACTCTCATGGCGGGGAAGGTAGAATTGAAATCCTCTAATACCAAGGTTTGTGCGAGTACTAACACAAGTACAGCTTCTGTGTCGGGGATACACCAACCGACATACACTGAATTGACTGACAACGACTTCGAGATCATAGAGATCGAGGAGGAGGACGGCAGTATCTCTGCAGTACAGGTAAAAAAAAGACGTTAAAAGAAAATATATCCCTCGGCGGATGTATAACCGACGTGCCAATGAACCCCGGGTGGAGCAGAAATCCAATTCGGACAGCCATGTACGAGAAATGGCTGTGGTTCGAACACCAGTAATGCCTCCACCAAGAACTACTGTTACACCCGAACCTCTGGATATGAAGAAAATGATGGAGGACTTCATGAAAACCTTCTCTGAGACAATGCTTACCAGACCCACGCGTCGGAGAGTTGACCGTAGTAAACTACGATGCTACCGTTGCCAAGAAATGGGGCACTATGCTCACGAATGTACAGCACCAAAACCTGTACTATCCCGAGTCAATTACGTAGAGGAGACGAAAGATGAGGAAAACTAAAGAGGATCGCATCCATGGCAAAGGATGTGGTCCGTGATTCGATAATCTGCCAAAAAGCCACCGCTGGCGAACCCGAGCTAGTACAGGAATCAATACCCTCCGGGGGACTGGTACGTGAGAAGGATCCTCTCACCCCAGCCCGGGCCGGGGGCTTCGACGGGGAAGGGGCAGTCATATGCCAGGACCAGAGGGAGCAATCCCACGTCGAAGATGAGGGAGGTTGGGTTGAAGAGTTGACGCGAGTGAGTGCGGCACACCTCCCCCCGAACCATCCGTGTGTAACCTTCTTGAAGGGCTTCGGATGGGAGATCGGTGATTCCAAGGAACAACTCCGATTCGCCCAGAACTCCTCACCTTTGGGGGGAAAACGATGGTACATTGCTGTATCGGTGAAGGGGCGGACTGGGGAATTTTTGATTGACACAGGTGCCAGCCATTCGTGTGTCTCGAGAAAATTCTTCAATCTGGTGTCCGGCAACCATGAAACGCTACCAGTTGGTGTTAATGCTTGCACGGCCGACGGTAGCCAGATGCAGACTTTTGGCAAGACTTTCATACGGATCGGGATGGGGGGCTATGAATATGTAATGAGCCCTACTATAGCCGAGATAAGTGACGACGGGATAATTGGCCTGGACTTTGCAAGCCTGGACTTTGCAAGCTTGTACGGTGCTGTGTTGGATCCCCGATCCCGAATCGGATCCCCGATTCGGGATGTTGAAGATAAGGCAACCATACAACTGCGAGATCCCGTGCTTATTGAGACATGTGTCCACGGTAGCCACCGTAGTACAGACGGTGAAAATTCCACCAGGAACGGCTTGTGATGTTTTGTGTTCTTCGAACCATGCATTTCGAGGTTCGAATGCCATCTTCGAACCCAACTACGAAGCATTATCTAGCTTACACCTAGATTCGGTCGACACTTTAGTGGTTCGAATGCCATCTTCGAACCCAACTACGAAGCATTATCTAGCTTACACCTAGATTCGGTCGACACTTTAGTGGGAAGTGGATCGTGGACAGTAGTCCCAATCATGAACAGGGGTCTGAAACCTGTGTACCTTAAAAAGAACGAGAAAATCGGTGACATGTCCCTAATAGAACACATTTCGGAATCTAGATTTCGAAACGAGTTACCTGCGGGGATGGAACGGGGATTATCAGATGACCTACTGAAGTTAGTAAACGACTCCTCCTTGAGAAAGAAATCAGAAAAGGAAGGACTTCGAACCCTGCTTGCCACTTACAAAGATGCCTTCGGGAAACCGGGGGGCGCGGTAGGTCGCACCAGCAGGGTACTACATACGATTGACACGGGCGACTCAAAGCCTTTCAAAATACCTTATAGGAGGTTACCACTGAAAAAGAAGGTGGAGGCTGAGAAGCAAATTCTCGAACAGCTAGAAAAAGGGGTCATAGTGCCGAGCACAAGCCCTTGGTCTAGCCCTGTGTGCATGACCACAAAGAAGGATGGGTCTATTCGATTTTGTATCGATTATAGAAAGCTGAACGGCTTGACAAAGAAAAACTCCTATCCCTTACCAAGGATAGACGAGACCTTAGACTCATTGGGGGGGAACAAATACTTTTGTACCCTCGACCTCCAATCGGGGTACTGGCAGATTGGGATGGCCCCTAAGGACATGGAGAAGACAGCCTTCTCGAGCCACATGGGCCTATTTCAGTACAACGTTCTACCTTTTGGGCTGTGCAATGCACCGGCCACTTTCGAAGCTATGATGGAGGAAATGCTAAGCGATCTTCTTTGGAAGAATTGTTTGGTGTACCTCGACGATGTCATAGTATTTGGAAAGACTTTCGAAGATTGTAAGAACAACCTCGAACTAGTCTTGAAGAGAATTCTAGCAAATGGGCTAAAATTAAAAACAAAGAAATGTAATCTATTTAAATCTTCTATTACATATCTCGGTCGAATAATAACTCCAGACGGCGTAAAAGCCGACCCCGAGAAGCTCAAGACAGTGTCCGAATGGCAGAAACCCATATGTGCGAAGGAAGTAAGGTCCTTCCTGGGCTTCTGTTCATACTATCGAGACTTCCTGCCAAATTACTCCAAAGTAAGCTACCCCTTACAGATATTGGCACATTGGACCCCAGGTCGTGCAAAGGAACACTTCCCATGGGGAGACGAACAAGATGTAGCCTTCGAGCAAATAAAACACTTATTTGCTAACACGCCAGTACTGAAATACCCAACTGCGGACGATCATTTCATTCTGGACACTGACGCTAGCAATGATAGTATCGGTGCAGCCCTGTCACAGGTCCAGGACGGGGTCGAAGTACCAATCGCCTTTGCTAGTAACACTCTGAATAAGGCACAACGAAACTATTGCACCACCAAACGTGAGTTGCTGGCTGTGGTGGTGTACACTAAAAAGTTTCGTCACTTCCTATGGGGCACTGATTTCACCCTCCGAACCGACCACTCATCCCTGAGGTGGCTCCTCAATTTTAAGGACGCCGAGGGTATGATTGGCCGTTGGCTGGCACATTTGTCAGAGTTTGGGTTGGAGCATAGCCAGATCCAACATAGACCGGGTTCGAAGCATATCAATGCGGACGCCCTCTCCCGGAGGCCTATCAGAAAGTGCCAGAAAATCGATTGTGATGATTGCGGGGCTCATAACGCAGTGGTCGCAACGGTTCGAACTAGACAGTCGTCGCCGTTGCCCAGCGTCAGCATGGAGAATGTTATAGATTGGCCAGAAGAGACCATCCTACATTTCCAACAAAATGATCCCGCTATCAAGAGAGTGATTTGCTACCTGAACAAGAATGCCAAGCCCGAACGACCGGCATTGTCCCTCGAGGATAGGGAGACCCGCAAATTTCTAGCCCAATGGACCGAGCTAGAAATTCGAGATGGCCTCCTGTGTCGATGGAAAACCTGTCCCACCAAGGACAAGGTTTTACAGATAGTGATTCCTATGTCACTAAGACGAGACATCATGTTTTATTGCCATGGGCATAAAACAAGTGGACACTTCGGGAAGAAGAGGACCCTAGAACGCCTAGCCAGGAGGTACTACTGGCCAGGAATGCATAATGACATCATAAGATGGGTTATGACTTGTCCCGAATGCGGCAGGAACAAACCTGGCCCCGGAATGGGAAAGATGCCCCTGGCACAAGAACTGTTTGGAGTTCGATTCGCCAGAGTAGCTGTCGATATCATTAGCGGAATCGAGCCAACACCCCGAGGCAATACCTGCATGATGGTAGTAACCGACTACTATACCAAGTACACTCGAGTATACCCTCTACCCGACCACAAGGCAGCCACTTGCGCTATTGCCTTTGTGAAGGGATGGGTGTTACATCTCGGCGCACCATTAATGATGCATAGCGATCAGGGACGAGAATTCGAGTCCAACTTGTGGCAAGAAATGTGTCATTGTTTGGCCATTTGCAAAACTCGAACCAATCCATACAGGCCCCAATCTGATGGCCAGGTAGAAAGATTCAATCGAACATTGATACAAGTCCTTAAACCCCTGGTAAACTCTTGCCAGGACGACTGGGACGAGCAATGTGACTTTGTAGTGCATGCTTACAATAGCACTGTGCATGCCGCTACGAACTGCTCCCCTAACTTATTAGTATTTGGGGAGGACATTATAATGCCTGCTGATCTCGTATATGGTGTTATGGGAGTAAGCCCCGAAGCCCCCTGTACTGTGATGTTTGTGGAATCTCTGCGAGACCAATTTAAAAGAGCCTATGAAGTAGTTCGAAACGAGCTACTAAAGAACGCGAACTGGCAGAAAACTGGGTATGACACCCACCTAAAGCCACGACAATTCAGCGTGGGCGACCGAGTGTTCAGGTTACATGAACCTTTAAGGTGCAAGAAATTGATTTCGAGTTGGGACGGACCCCACGTGGTTACTCGAGTTATATCCGAGAGCACCGTTATGCTTATGAGTCTGGCTACGGGCCGCATGCATAAGTCTAACGTGTGTAGGTTGAGGAGATGGAGGGGACGAGATGCCGCCAACTCTGAGTGCGATGATATCTCCAAACAAATGACTAAGGAGAAGGACGAGATCCTGATGAAGACCAACAAATTGTCGGGTAAAATGAAGGTTACGGCCCCTAAGAGGAGAAGAGGTCGACCGGCTAGAAAGGCAAATAACAAAAAGACGATGGGAGGACGACCCTCTAGAGTCGAAAGCGACACGAATTTAAAACCCAATCGTGAGAAAATTGTCTCGGCGGAACGGAGAACTCGAGGTAGGGGGAAATTGTTGGCACGTTCTACCAAACCTTCTCGAGAATCTCAGTTGAAGAACACGGAAAGAGAGGTGAGACGCAGTCCCAGAATTGCCGGACGGACTGCCGTTACTTAATGTTCCGAAATCACAACGAGTGTATCGTCCTGTTTATGTGTCTTGTTATATGTTTGGAGGTTGAGATACCTCGAATACGATTCGAAGTACGACCACGCCGGACATTACCACCCTACTCATGGTTCCTGTGGGTGGCAGACAGCTTAGCTGACGTGTACGCATGATGCTACCCGTTATTCTGCCGAACTCCTGCCGATATGAGTAGTGGAGGGGGTAAGTCCACCAACGGCCTACCGAGAACACCAACCCCGACCCCTGGTTATCCGGGGTAGTACAGACGCTTGCCACGAGCGGGAAGGGGGGCGCTGAGGAGCGGAATGTCGGAGCGGCGCAGCGCGGTGGCGCATGCGCAATGGTCCCGCTTCGCTTGTTGTGCCCCTAATATCGCTCACAGCACGCGAACCGTCTTACCGAGGTAAGACGTGCCGCTGTTCTTCCTGCCACTTTTAGTGCCAGAGCTTCCTTCATTCCGATTGCAACCGACTCCTTTTGTTCCCTGAACGAAGGAGAACAACCCCCTGAGCCGTCTGAGCCCGAAATATGGCTCAGTCGGAGGTGATGGCGACCGTAACGGCCAACCCCGATGGACACCCGACTCCACTTCGAGCCCAGGATGAGGCACCCCGAAGTCCAATAGTGGAACTAATGGACACCACCGAAATGGAGTCATCTATCCCCGAAACGACTCCCGATACCCTGAGCATCCCAAGAGGTGCAGAACTCGTCGCCCCGGGAACTCCCCGCCCGAGTACGACTGAAGGAACCAAACCTTCAGTCATCATCGAAGTCCCCGTGACTTTCACCGACCGACCACCAGCTGTCGGGTACGTGAACGTGACGAAAGGATTTATCCGAACGGCCACGGGCAAGAATCGGTATTGTCCACCGAAATACCTGGGCCTCAAAGGCGAACCTCCACAGATGATACCCCACGATCTGCAGAAGAGAATTTGCCGAGGATGCATCGACACCGGGGTCGCTGACGTCTCGGACATTTGGTTCGAGAACTACTTCGGACTTGCCGAAGCAATGTGCATCAGCGACGGCCTAGTTGCCGTTGTTGACGCCATCTGCGAGGACGACCGAATTAGGTCACAGACAGCGTACCCCCTGCTGTATGGCCTGATCGGGTTCGAGGAACGCCTTCCCAGCATCCACTCCCGCGAAGTCCTTCTACCACAAGGACCACCCCGAGAACGCACCTACGCGTTCATGTCTAGTTCACAGATGAACTCCCCTGTCCGTGAGGAAGAGGACGCTCTTTTGGCGGACCCCGAGCTCGAACGCGAAGAGCGGAGAATGACAAATGAGACCGCTCGCGACGGAGACGTGGCCAGCCTGATTCCCGAAGCTGCCTCGAGCCTAGAGGGTGGAGCTTGCTACTCCACCAAGGTAAATACCGCCCGAGAAATGAGCCTCGAGGAGCTTGATGCCCGCCAAGAGGCCATTGAGCGCGAGCGCAAAGACCTCATGAAGCGGAAATCGAAGCTCAAGAAAGACGTGGAAAAAGCCCGGAAGGAATCAACAGACAAACCCGAGGCTAAGTCCAAGTCGAGCCGCCGCAAGAAAAAGGTGGTAGAAGAGAAGGCGGACGAAAGCGACGACTCCGCAGCCTCGACTTCGTCTCGAAGCTCGCGGAGTCGAACCCGAAGTGGAAAGACCACAAGGGAGGATGATACCTCACCCCCCTCGAGGTCTACCCGAACGAGACCCTCACGGAGAACGACCCCTCTGGCCCCGGAGCCGGTCACCAGCACCGCAGCCGAGGAGGAGGAAATTCAGGACGAGGGAAATGGAGACCGCGACAAGCAGGTCGCCGAAATGAGCCGGCACCTGCTAGAAAACTTCGACTGATTAGAGGAGCCCCTGGGAGACGCCCCTGACGAGTCCTGCTTGAACAAGTGGGTCAATGCCCGAACCGGATTCCCAGACTACACCCCGAAGTGCTTTATGGACTGTCAGCGTCACACTGACAGCTACTCGATTCCTCCCGCCACTAACCGCGACGGCGATAGTGACAACGAGGAATGGATGAAAATCCTGAAGAAGGACGCTGGCCCCGCGAAGTTCTATCGCGTGTGGGTGGCTTCTCTCGGAGACACCAGTAAGACACCTAAGTCTTACTATGGCTTCGAGCATCGAACGAAGCTGCAATACGCGGCTTCAGCATGGACATCCTCGAACCCCACCTGTCCCTTCGAGATCTGCGTCAACGCTGCAGAGACTGAGAGAGTCTGGCCTTCAAAAGACTCGTTCTTTAGACACCTCGTGGAGTATCACATGCACCACGGGCCTGTGTACCGATGTTCTAATGAAAAGAACGAAAACAAGAAGTGCCAAGGGCTGAGAACCACGAGGCGGGGACGCATGGCCGAGCATTTAGCTCAGGTCCATGGTCTAAAAGCCAGCGACGCTCGTTTGAAGGCCCTGAAACTCCACGAGCGACTTATGTCGAAGTGGGATCAAATGACCTCCGAGGAGAGACTAAAGATCACCATGAGAACTGACCACCTGTGCCACACGGTCGAGGGGAAGCAGGACGCCTACTTCCTCAAGAACGTGCGCTCCCACCGATTTGACATGTCAGCAGAAATGCACTGGCGTGTCAAAGTCCAGAGGAGGGATCCCGACGCGGTCGACCGCTATGGAAGACCCCGACCACATCCGGGTAGTGATCCCCGACGGGACGCTAAACGACCGAGGTCGGAGTCTCAGTCCCCAGCCCCAGCTCCTGAACACAAAAAGAGGTCCCCCGATCCGAGCACAATCGCGGGGGCCACATCCCGAGACCCCTCGAGCCTGGAGCAGGTCTCGCCCCTGAACTCGAGCTCCTATCGACCCGCAGCAGGGACTTCGACAGGTAACCACCAGACCTGGTTTGAGGGACGGAACACCCTATCACACTCTGACTGGTTTGCAGGTCACACCGAGTCCGCCACTCGGCACCGAGGCAAGCCAGATACAGAGGCAGACGAGTTCCCCACTCTGTCTGAAACCCAGACACCCGGCCCCGAGTCCCAAACCCTATTGCCTTCGGGGAAACCGAAGCCAATGGGTCCCCCGGCCAACCCTGCTGACACCTCTTCACGAGGACGGGTCCGACCGGTGGACCCGAAACGACCCGGACGCGAAGTCGCTCTGAAAGACCCCAGCCAACCCCTCCCCGATGTCGGCAGAGGCCGAGGCCTAACCATAGATGCGAGTGGAGCTGTAGTCGGGTCGTCTCGACGAACCAACACAGCTACCCCATCCCCGAGTGCCACAGCCACATCGAGCTCTGCTTATGAGAGCGGCTCCGATACCCACACGCCCCCTGTGCCGACCCCCCCAACACGAAACATAAGGACCACCAACGTGTTACACTTGGTGAAATCTAACCTCGAGTTGGAGGATCCCGATGACTATATCAGGAACCGGACACAGGAAACCTGTGATATTCAGGCCGACGTCTTCCAGGCGTGGCAAGAAAGACATATCAGCCAGGCCACCGGGTACCTCCGGGGCGTTACCGAAGGCGTGTTTGAATGTCTGCACGAGATCCAACGACGAGAAATCGCCCGAATCTCGCAGGACATGCAGGGACAAGCGAGGGATCAGCTTCGAGCCTCGCTCCAACGTGAAAACGAGGCCAAGGCCATGAAGCTGAAGTACGAGTCACAGCTGCAGGAGCTGAGAAGCCAATATGACCATCAGGACGTTAGATTCATGGCAGTGTTCGGCTGCTTCATGAAAGACTGGGATGGCACAGCTGAAAGTGCCTTCGAAAAGCTCCAGGCCAAGTTGCAGGAGAACAGACAACTCGAGGCAGACATTGAATCCTTCGGATTCGCTAGTATGCCTACCCCGAGAGCCTCCGCCAGTGCTGGCGCACCTCCAACAGGACCCGAGAGGGAGCTCGAAGGCGCCACCGCTGCTGCAACTGCCACCCCGACCAGACAGGCTGACGCGGCAGTCACTACCCCAGAAACAACCACGGTTGTTGCAGACCCTGCCCGAACACCCGTGGTCGACAACCTGATCAGTCTGGACTCCGATCCGGAAACCCATCCTGGGGAAACAGTGATGGAGACAGACTTGTAATGACAGCCGACGACCCTACCCTACGGGACCCCCGACTACTGATACTGTGCCCCGAACCTGACGGATGCCCGGACGGATGCAGACCCACGGAGCCAAATGGACGAATCTACATCTTCCCATCTTGATCAGGGCACACCACACAGCGACGCGGCTTGCCACCGCCAAGTCCGTCACCCGCCGAATGGATCTGCAGACAAGCAGTGAACGACCTTGAAGATGCCCCGAAGTTAATTTTTATTGTACGGCAGACCCACTACGCTGGTGGGCTGCTATAGAAACATATTATATATAATTTAAATTAACCACTAGTCCTCTTACCCTACGTATAAAAATATTATTCCTGTTTTAATAACTTCGATCATAACGTCGTCCACTACGATCGAACTCATGAAACACAATAATTGGTGCTATATACCTACATGATCTGTTACCTTAAAGCTATTTAATATTTCTCAGGTACACACCCATTGTGTTCATATCTCGGGGATAGTAGTGGTATAGAGGTGTATATGTATATTATTATAGTTATAAAAACCCACAGTTATTGTAAACTGTGTTAAAAAAAGTAATATATAGTGTTCATACGTGAACAACAAAAATTTTTCTTTTCGGGTCACGCAACTTAAAATCATATGGTATATCGTTATTTAACATACAAATTAATACTCTATGTACGGTCTCGAACATGTTCTTCCGAACTTGTTTCGACCCATATCTCTCCTTAATCCTATTCCATAGTGTATATGTATGTTTACTTTATTTAAAATATTTATATGTGGTCGACTCCTGTTATTAAGACGTCACACAAATAACATATCACGTTCTACTTCGAACTCGTGTCTTTAACTTCGAGCCCTAATTTTCTTAGAATAACGAAATAGTACTCTGTTATTTTTGCACACCCCTTTCCTTATTCTGGTGGGGGTAGTGTAGGGGCTCGTAGATCGTGATATAGTGTGAGCGTCTCCCCCGAGAGGGCGTTTCGAGCGGTGCGCCCATCACCGGTAGTCACCAGAGGTCTCTTCGACCACTGGTCCCTGCAGGGTGGTGGCAGCACTGTCCGCCTCGCTCCAGCCCCTACCTGGGGCCGAGGGAGGCGTTAGTCTGGCTCTGCCTGCCAACGGAGTCGGACCACCCTTACCTGAGCTTATGCCTAGCTAAGCAGTACTCTTCGAGGTGGATGTAATACCTACACCGAAATAAACACGTGCCAGTTGCACTAACCCGAGATCCCTCGTCTGGTTTTCACTTCGAACTAGTCGAAACCATAATTCGAACCATTACATATATATATATATACATATGTGTATGTGACAAAACGTGGGAAAGCCGAACATTACGGGGATTTAGTGCTATTCTGAGCGTCTAGGTGACACAACAAAAAAATTTACTGTAACCTATCAGAATACTTTCTGTAGTTCTTCCCACATATTTGGACAGTTACAGACCCTGAATATTGGTCAAAGGCCTCTTATACAACACTGCTAAGCATGTCATCATGTCCAACATGGAAATTAACTCTGCAGGCTGACAGAAATGTGATATCCTTAGTTCATGTATATTTCTATCTGATTTAAGTAAGCAGTTGACCAAGATATATCAAATAAACCAATTAGACCATAGTTGTTTCCATTGAAATGAGAAGGTCTCAATGATCATTTTGATATATGGATCATCAAAACCTGACAAAGGGAAGGGGGAGAAAGTTCCATGACAATGTGTGAGGTTATACCATATTCAGCACTAATTGTACCCCCTGGTGGCATTAAAGAGTACTAAATCCCCGTAATGTTAGGTTTTCCCATGTTTTGTCACATATATATGAATAATCGTTTTATAACAGTGTAACGTCTAAGCCTCAGAAAAAAATACACTGTAAGAAAATGTTTTCGAAATAACGGCACATTCCTCATCCCAAACTTGCTAGAGATCCATCGTTGTTTTCATAGATATTTCTTGTAAATTTGGGTACCATCGTACTGCCACCTGGGGCTTCTTGTAAAGACCACACTGGTTCAGTGCTTTTCAATTACAGTGGTCCACTGTTCAATTTTACGAGGTACATTCAACAGTTATTTTTCACGGTGTATGTTGATGAACTGTCTATTGGAGAAAATACCGGTGAAAGCAAAGAGGACTGTCGTTAGCCAGGAGCCAATACTATAAAATCTGTAAGCACTGATCTTTGGTCAAAAGAAAAAAAAACAGTGAAGCGGCAGTTTATTTGTTCATAGGGGCATTTGAGTTTGGCCAAACCATACGATTCTCTGTATGCCACTGTATCGTAAATCTATTCGCAAATGCTATGTCTATATTTTGCTTAATCATTTTTCCAACTTTCATGACTAGAGTATGCCAGCAGTTATTATTATAATTCTCACAATGCATGCTCAATGACTCCTGCTCTTGCACGCATCATTGTAGTCCTATTATTGACCATTCATCATTTTACTACAAACTACGCGTCTTAATGGCTAGGCTAACGTTTGCAATGCTCTACTCGTCCAGAAACATATATTACTGTAAATTATACTAATCATAATCTACCATACAGGCCTCTATTAAACCAATAACTGTTGTAGAACCATACAAGATTATGAAGTTAAGAGTAAAAAGCACCCTAGGTCATCAGCAAGTGGACTCTATCCTTCACATACCGTAAACGCCTTTTAATGGCACCTGTACTTAGATAAATACATTTCAAATACACATTACCTCCTGTGATAAAACAAGGACCTGCGGTCAACTGAAACCGCTGAGCTTTAAAGCTGGGACAAGATCTGAAATATATTGATTTTCCAATTTCTGCATATCCATCATCACCCCACTTGTGAAAGTGTCCTGCCCAAATCTCAATCTACTCAGTGCATTCTAACCATGTCAAATTCAAGCATATATGTGTGTTGAAATAAAATGCGTCCAGCATTTTATTCATGTCAACAAGCAATCTTATTGTACCAGCACAGTGGCTCCATCTGAAGCTATAAAGCAGAGAATTCTATAATGGTGGTGAATTTAATTTGGATGCCTGGCAGCAGAGCAGACACCACTCAGTGCTGTCACCAGGAGGCTTTGACCAGAACTAATTAACCAAGTGGATTCCTTTCCCATCAAAGAGGATAGATCAGCCGAAACTTAAGTCCAATGTTGTGCACATAATGGGCCATATCATTCCATAATAAGTGGCACCCTATGACATGGGAAGGGGTTTATAATCCTCTGAAATACATATCAGATAACACTATATCGACTTTTATACCAGCTTTAACATACAATTACGGGTACATTTTAAGTGGATACACTGGCCCCTGTATTCTATATACACTCCACATAGCATATGTTCTACAAGTTTCAATCAATGGAAATAGCTAAAGATTCTAAGGACAGGTGGCATCCCTTTTTGTTGCTGAGTGCAGCAGCCAACGTGTCCACCTGTATTCCTTGCTGCTCGTTGTTACCACCATAATCTGTCCTATCTTTCATATCATATCAACAGGAATCTACATACCTAAATCCTCCATTCTGCAATGACAATGATGTGATGATCCTCCTCCCAACTTCCAAGGTACACCAACTAAGTCCATATCACTGTGTAGGTCTCCATGTTAACTCCATGTAGTATACCTGTGAGTAGGAGTTGCCTTATATATGTATGTGCCTTGTCAGTCTCAGTACAGAAGTCTCATGATTCTGCCACCTGGCTCACCTTAACGTCAATTAACCGCCCTGCTTCCTCATAACATACACACAATACCGACTCCACAGGCTCCCAGCCAACCCAAACCATGGAGCACTCCCCGCCTTTACCATGCAGCTACACCACACAGGCCACAGCTGGGGTGCATTTCTCAATGCTCTACGACTTTGAATCGTATCAGAAGTAGCCTGTACATTTGCATATTAGGTCAGCACAATCATACATTTACTATACGACTGGCAGAAAAGAAGGGGGAATGGGGTAGACTGGGGAGGCTAGAAAGCATTCCCTTGATTACAGAAGGGGGGAGGGTGGGGGTCTTTAAAATGATACCAAGACGGTTGAATATTAGTTATATGTGTATGTAATTACCTTTGGCAAATGCATAAATACATATTTTGTATATGTCATTGTGGTCAATAAAATATTTAAACTCAAAACTCAAAGACCTTACAATAAAATGTACAGATTTCTCAAGGTCAAGTCAAACATGTAAAATTTAGATTTTGAGACCTGTGACAGACTAATCGATTATGGGGAGATGGTAATTGTGCCTTAGATGGGAACCGAAATCTCCCCCACTAACTTTAAAATTAAAATTTGCCTCCTACCAAACCATGGATTTTTTGCTCTTGTGGCATTATGAGTCAAACAAGCTGTGTTCAACACATTAAGAAATAACCTACAGATCAATGATCTATAGTGCATGCTGGAATCAAAGAGCAGAAAGGGGCAGGGCTGGGGGTGTTGACTTAGGTGCTGGAGACATAGTAGTAAGACTCATTCCTACCAAGCCATAACGATCGGCGATGTGAGGGCTTGGTGTTATAGCCTCCACGGCGGAATTGTAAAACAACATAGCAGGGACCTACGAGGCAGGTGTTTGGATGTTTTGATTTGGACCGTGCCGGAGGAGTGAGAAATCAACCAGCTTAAGGCTTTCGGACCTAGGGGCCACTGGAATAATCAAAGCATGTCTTCCTCCAGGGTATGGGGCCTAAAAGGACATGGAGACAACACTGTAAAAATAACTGTTGAATCTACCAGGGATCCTTGTAAAACTGAACAGTGATCCATCGTAATTGTAGAGCAGGGAACCAGTGCAGTTATTACAAGAAGTCCCAGATATCAGTATGGTGGTGGAAGGAATCTATGTGAAAAAAACGACATCTCTGTGAAAATAATGAAGGATCTCTGGCAACTTTGGGACGAGGAATCTGTCATTATTTCGACGACATTTTTTTTATAGTGCACATTGAAAAGTGTGGCTAAAGGCATTGATACAGGCAGAGTCTATTATATCACTCATGTCCACAGCTTTATATATCTACCATTAACTGAATCCAGGAGGGATTAATAATGCTTACCCTAGGGGCTACTGGTTTCTGTGATACTAAGTGGTCCCAGTGTGCATGGGTTTGAATGGCTAGAAGGGTTTCATGGTAAAAATATAATGTATTCATATCAATAGTTGACTGTAATATATGACTGTTGAATCTGAAAAAAAAAAACAATAAAAAAAGCAGTATAATTCTTTCCAATGAAGTCCAAGAGAACAGTCCAGTAAATCACTACTGTAAAGCTCTGACTGTGAAATAAAAAGAAGATAAGGATGAAAGTATTATAAGGTTGCCGAAAAAACTGTGAACAACTTTGCTATTTTGACAGCACTTTCTTTTTGTATAGATCTAGACTCAAGATGCTGTATAGAGCTTTCAACTAACTAACCATACTTAGGATGAATTGGTTTTGAGTACACATCACATAGACTTTAGTGTATCGTTGTATTTATGCTCTAGTATTTCCATGTGTGCCAAACACGTGCGATATTGAAATCCATGCCAAAACCTGTACTGTTGATTTCTCTTTTGGTAAAAGAGAAAACAGCAGTAAAGGAATGTTCTCCGTATATATGCTTCGTCAATCAGTCATGTGATTATGTTAATCCTGTAAGGGCCACGGGAGCCCTTTAGATTTAGAAACCTATATAACCGGCATGATCTGTTATAATCAGTTAATAATGCCAACCGCTGGGAATGTGTCTACCCTGAAGGGCAAGCATGACGCATGAATGCCCTTTTGGTGAGTTACTTTCCAGGGAAACATTCAAACACCATGATCCCCATAATGACTATAAGGCAATTAAGGGGTAAAACCGTCAATATAGTATGGAGCATTGTGTGGGAAATATGTGAATCGACCTAATCATGTAAAATATGTACCACTTTCATGGTAATGTTATATTATATAACCATCTTGGATTTTCTTCTCTATAAAATGTTCAAGTTTAAAACATGCCCTCAAGGGCCAAATCGCGTATTTATACATTATGTCGTGAGGATCTAGAATAAGAATTCGAGGGATAGTATACGATTTTCTTGCGAGATAATATAATTAAGCTTTGAACGTTTCTTACACAGATTGCATGCAACATGGTTTGCGGAAGATTGGCAGCGCTAAGTTATCTGATATAATATACAGCAATCCCTATATAGGGCATATTTTGTAACTACACTGCAAAAATGGTGTTTAGATTTTAAACATGTTTAGGTCTAAACATGTTTAAAACCTAAACATATAGGTCAGTTAGGTGTCTCATCAACTACACATTTAGGAAATTAACACTTTTATTCTAACTACATAAACATTTATGCTAAACATGTTTAGATGTTTAGAGTTGAGACAGTTGAATAATAGGTGTTTAGATTTAAACATCAATATGTTTAGATACTTGGATGTTAAATCCACACCAGGTAGCAGCACTACCTTTGAATGGACTATCTGTGCACAGTTATAATCAATTGTTGTGACACATGTCCCCAAATCCCATGTTTATCATGGTTTCATTTCATAGAATGTCATGTAAATAGAAAGGGTAATAGAAAATTGACTAGATTCACCTTATGCCACCATCATTAGCATAAAATAATCAATAAGCTCCATGACAGACACCTATTTGATGATATTCTGGAATAGATAAGGCAATGTACTTCCTGCCAAGCTGTTGTGGTGGTTCCAAACGTCGCCGTAAGGTGTCGTTTGAGTTCCTCCCTGCTCTGGCTAGGCTGTGCTGGAAAGTCTCTCGGGGTCATGGCAGACAAATGACTTGAAACAGGCCTGTCCATCTCTCACTATGCCTATGTAGTGACGGATGTTAAAGAACCATTGCCTCGGTAAATGTGTAGGGGCGTGATTTCTACCTTAGCTCCCTCTAGTGTACGGGTCCGGGTTTCACGCCACGGGACCTCTCACCCTTGACGTGTCCAAAGGGCACATAGGTGAGGTTAAAAATTCAAAGCAAGCCAAGCTGTTGTACTTTCTCAAGTCTCTCATTCAGAGGCAGTGTGTAATACATGTACATGTATATAGCTGTGGCTGACACCTTGGGAGACTCTGCAGTATAAATACCTGCTGATGTCATGTAGTAAATGAGAAAACAAACAAAAGATATTCCTTTATGTTTTTAATGGATACATGTCTGCAAACCCTTACTTCCCACCAAATCACTTAGACATCTAAACACAAAAATTCATAAACATCTTAACGCAAAATTTCATCGATATCTAAACACAAATTTTGAACCTAAACACCTAGATTTCTAAACACTTGAGCTAAGCACATTGTTTGGCTAAACATGTTTAGGAAATTAATGTGATTAAAAAAAACGTTGCAAGAATATGTTTAGAATTGTGTTTAGGATCTAAACACCATTTTTGCAGTGTACCAATCCTTCTCGTGAATTACGGCTCTGTCTACACTATATTTCCTTTATGTGTAGATATATACTTAATACTTAAAACACTCAGCTTGACACAAGCTCTGAGACTATGTCTCGCGGAAGTGATGCACGCCCAGGTGCCAAAGGTAGTCTCCTCATCAAAATGTTTCTTTAAGATGGCAATACAATTAAGGTCCATGTGTTATATCCTTTTCATGTTTCACTATGTCCAGCATTATATGTGGCCAATTCTCTGCTATGATAATGTAGAAGGACTGTATTATATTTAGTCAAAAACATGATTTTGGCCCTATTGTACAATAACTGCATCACATTCATGAGACTTGGTTATACACTCTGGTCAGTGATCGTCAACCAGCCTCTTACACTATGTGTCTGTTAATACGCTGGCGCCCGTACGTGGTGCCCCCTAGTGTGCAGGTTTGGAACAACTCCCACACACAAGATGATCACTGCTGACCCCTGATAGCAGAATATATAACCAGTATAAGACTTTCAATCACTGACAGGTCTCTAGTTACCAATTTATTTCTTGTTGATTTAATATAGCATCACAAGCCAGAGATATTGCATATAAGCCCACACAAGTAATACAAATGAATATAGAAAGGGATCCAGGTACCATTAGAGATAATTACCCCGGTCTGGACAAACAAATCTGGCAACAGTTATGCTAAAAACGCATAAATGAGAAAATAACTGATCAGTTTTGGAAACCTTTTATAATATGTCAAAAAATGTTTCAATCCCAACCAGTATCCATCTAATGTTCAATGCTCTACTGTTAACTGATGGATACTTAGAGACCCTCAGATGCTTTAACTGCATTAATTTCCTCTCTATATACACTGTTGTTCGTTCCTGCATATTATTGTTACATCATAGGGAATTCTACCAAAACCTTTAACTAAAGTAAAACACTTGTAATTAAATTTGTTTAGGATAAGTTTACATGAAAGTCATACACGATTGTAATGATGAGTGCCTAGGGGACGACCATAACTTTACGATCCCATTTTAGTACCAAGTACTGGGCATATTTCTCAAGATTCTACGCTCTCGCCTCTTCATTCCATACCAAGAATCTCTTTGATTAATAGTGCAAGTGTAGATGTAAGGCGTTCTAGCATGCCCTGTGCGGTCGCAGTGATCTTGAAAACAAAGCCAGGGAATTTCTTAGTAACACTAAATGACATTATTGAGAAATACTAATCATAACCAGAATCTGACCAATTCGTAGGATCTGTCTCCTGATATTTATATATGGCATTGTTCAGGGCTAGAGTACATGTAAAGGTTGTTTTCTTTTTACAATTGTTCTATTTCTACTGTAGGTCTGAACAGCTCACGACTCTTTTCCATGTATCTTAATCTGATATAATTTAATTCGAAACATAATGTTTGTTGACTGATTGTACAATATGTGATCATTCAAGAACCCAAATTGGGAACAAATCGTAGTCTGTCCTGAAATAGACCCCCGAAGTTCTAAGGTTGCTGGTTTTATTTGACACAAGCCCACAACCACCCTGAATGTGTTTACATCGATGTGATATGATCGGTACAGACAGCTCGTTATGCCAGTGGTTCATAGAGATCCACATCAAAGGTGTGATTCATTACATATTTACCACAGGTTTACTCCCCTCTGAGCCACTAACTCGTTAAAGATGGTAGGATGCCTCAAGGTACATGTTCCATGCTCGTCATAATGCGACAATGCAGTGCTGGCGAGTAGACTCGCCAGCACTACTTTGGAGCATCATGGCGACTCATTTTGTGTATAAATCCCATTAGGCCTAAAAAAAGTTTGTTTCCATTTACCCGACCGACCCTAGCAAAACAGGGCCGATCCTGGAATTTATTTTCTTTTCATTTTGTGAATTCTTTACTTTTTTTTTGATAATTTTTAGGGATTTTTCCCATAGTTTTCATATTTTTTCATCAATTTTTCATGGAGCTTATCTAGGTCCTCATCTATTGGTATAGAGTTCATAACAGTCATTCATATCTTTTACATATGCTTCACATTTCTTGTGTTTTTCATAATTCTACTGTAATATCATAGAATCCAACATGTCTGCCCATACATTTCTATACAAATAAAAAAAAAACCAACAAAAAAAACCAACAAAAAAAACAACAAAACCCGACCCTAGATGTTTGAGGTATGAAACTGGAAACACATCTTTATTTTTTTTGGCCTTAGTAATATCAATATCCTCAAACACTAACAACGGGGACAGGGGTGTATGAGAGAAGAAAGTCCACATTATGCATTATCAGTACCTTCTTGAGGGAAATGAATTTTATTTGGACACATATGGGTTTCAGAAACTGCTTTTTGAAGTGTATCATTTCCATATATAAAATTATAGGGCAGGCGATTAATTTACCAGGGTACATTCATGCATCATGAAAAGTCAAAGGGCATGATGCCTAAGCATTATGTGTCCCTCAAAGGGTTAACTACTGATGAGGGTATAGGAGGCCTGATGGGTAAGAGGTCGTGTGTGAGCCCCGGGGGGGGCACTTGCCCATGAAATGGATAACGACTGCAGCCTGACTTCCGAGAGCGGTGGCAGTGGATTCCCACGCGATCCCGAAAAAGGGGGGCGGTGGATTCGCATCAGATCTCTAATAGCAGGGCGGTAGAATTCCATTAGATCTCAAAAATGGTGTATCATTTATACACCATACATATGAGGGCATAAAAGTGATAAAAAACACAGTGCTGGACAATGAAAAATTCTGATTCATACAAATACATGAGTACAATAGGCAGCTTGGTGGCTTGAAGGGGGGTGCGGTCCAGTCAATATTTGGGATTGTGGAAAAAGGGGGGCGGTCTATGCCCAGCTTATCAGTTAAGTAGGGCGGTCAAATTACTAGATCTCTGGGAGATAGGGCGGTAGGGCGGCAGTTGAGGATGACCTACATAGAGTCAGTGCCCCCCCCCCCCCGGGGTGTGAGCATAGGGTTGTGTGATATGCTATAATGAATATGCTTAGAGTCTGGTCCGCTGAGCCAATATGGAAATAATGATAGGAAGAAATGTCATATCAACTAAAAAACAAGACATCACTATTCCCCCATTGCATCACCATAAAGGATCTGAAGCTGTTGTAGACCCTTATCCTATCTATCTGGAGTGGCTATCTTCAGCCATACCTAGCAACCCCACCTCTACCTTTTCTGCACATATGCTATTGGGTACCGGTAGTCCTTCATGTACGCACAAACTGGCTCTATTATAGTATATATAGGTCCATAACTAGGGCTAGACAGACAAGATTGCCCTGATTGGGAGGCTAGCTATAGACTACTGGGGTATAGTTAAGGTCGTGACATATCATCGTGACATTTACACAGCAAAGTGACTGAGCCGATCATACATCTGTCCTAGCATTTGGGGCCAGTTCTGTGGCAGATGGTATCATTATAAACAGGCTGTACCTTCAACAAGGCTCACTGGCTTTAGGACAATCTTGGGAGGGGGCACCAATCCATTGTCCCCACAGCATAGGGTTTAATGGGGAGTGAACATTTTTCGACAACGGGGAGGGGGCTGGTGGGTTTGAGGAGGGGGGGGGTTGTCAAATGTTTTTCGACCACTTGACTGGAAGGGTCAAAACTTTTTCAACCCCTCTGAAAAAAATACCGTATCGGTGAAAAAGGCCAGTGAGTTACTATAGGTTAGAAGGGTGTGTTCATGCATGATTGGTGTCTCCTATCGGGGGGGGGGGGTAAAAAGGATTTGACGATAGAGAGAGGGGCGGTCAAATATTTTTTTGCGTGCATCTGCGCGCAAAACCACTAAGAGTCCCTTGTAGTTAAAAATGATCACTTCTTTAAGTAGCGGCATTTCTTTCGCCCCTTTGCTCTCGTGCTGGTAGTGATACAGCAAATTATTGATAAATAGGGATATCATTGATTCACATTATTCTGTCCCTTATCTGAGATCATTTTGCAATATAAATCACATTAGATTCTCCCCAGGAAAATCACATAATGTTTCCTTGGGCATTTCCTATCTTATACGTCAAATGGTCAAGAAAATGAAGATGTAAAATCAGTTATTGAAGTTATTCCCATTTGATGTCTCCCACAGTGTAGTGAGTATAGGCAGCTGGCATTATGTAACAGTTCTGTCAGAGGTTCCAATAGAGCACCGTGGGACCAGGCCCAGTCGTGACATACCATAGTCTGCAGTACTCATGTACCTAACCATCTAACCATATAAGGGACACATGCATTATGTCCAATGTTCAGTATGATGCTTCAATATAATGCTGATTGCTAGACTTTACAGTGGTGGCTGTTTGCAGGGTTCTGAACATATATCACGTCCCTCTGGCAAGCGCCACTGATCCACTGAGGGCCATAACGCTATGGGGAATGAGGTCACTTGTAGTGCTATATGCAGTTGATCTAGATCAGCCTGATGCTACAGGCAGCTGATCTGAGCGAACCTCGTTTTGAGGCCCAACTAGGTCAAGAGGTCATGGCATCACACCCAGTGATGACGACCAACCGGCGGCCAGAGTCAGCCGCCGATGTGCAGTGGTAGTGGAATTACAAAGATTAGGGATTAATAGTGAACCAAATAATCATGCTCCAAGCTCTAATAGAACTAGAAACAATTAAAGGGCTAATGATACTGTCCCTACGCCGTCTGTCAGTGACTGATGGCCATCAGTTGGCCATGACGCGAGGATTTGTTATGTATCAAAAGCCCGGATCCAAAGAAAAGATCACCTGCCTATAGCAGTACATAGTGATCTCATTCCCCATAGTGTTACAGGATCAGTGGCGCTCGCCAGAGGCACGTGATATCGGTTCAGAGGGGACCTGTTTGAAGAGGCAAGGGACGGGATGATGAGAGAGGGTTGCAGCAACTTTGAACTGCAAGCTTATAGAGTGGACGTCTATAGATGTGTTTTAACATTTCTACTTACCGCACTCCGGAGGGTCTTTCCAAAAGTCAAATATGAAATAAAAGTACAAACTTATCGAGTATTCAGTAACATGTAAATGGAATGTAATATTTTGTGGTACAAGTGAAATGAAGGTACCAATGTCCAGGCCCCTTCATACTTGAGGTATACTAGTGTAAGGGGTTGTGGCCTTACGGACCTGGGGGTTCGGGTCTTACGATTCGGAAAGAAAGAGTAAGACAGTATTTCAAGTGTATGCCAACGGTTAGATTTATTACTTAATGCACACTCACGGCTGCCGGATAGTATAGAAGAGGCAGCTAATAATGATTAATAGTGATCTACATTCTGCGGAGGCCAGAAGGGCCTCTGACGTAGCGGCTGAGCCCTGGGTTTTATATAAGGACCCAGGTGTTCGTCGTCAGATGTCCCCACAGACCCGGATCGGTGCTGCCACCTATCCGGAACCTGAGGAACGTCCGACGACTCGACTCACCCGCCACGTCAGACGGTACCCAACTCTATGGTTAAACAATACGTACCTCTACACCACTCCCCGAGACATTTAGGAGGGTGTTATAGTTAAACTAATATTACTAGGATAACATTTCTATATGTCTAAACCATTAGTAATAGAGGTACAACCATAGATATAACGTTAACACCATGTTAAGTATGATTCGAATGTCAATTTTACAAATTTGATAGTGTATATAGTTACAGAATAACAGACCGGATGTTGTAATACGATACGAATTAGTTGAATGAGTAACAGTTATGTGTAGCGGAACTGTTGATTAACCTTTATACCATATAGTGACAATCTATGTTTACGGTATAAGTATTAGGATAAGTACCATAATTCGTATATATGTGATAATAACAGTTATATGTAAGGGAACTGTCCAATATAGAATAAATCACATAATAACATCCGTATGTGTTTGTGGTTATTAATAACACATTTGATTATATAGTCTTGAAAAAGACTTTAAAAGTAACTACACTATCTATTGACATATAATCATATGAATCCGTTAAGGATTCCGTGAGTAGTACGAGTAGAACCATTTGTATTATACACTTGAAAAGAAAAAATCACGGTGTAGTAATGAATATAATAATATATATAATATCACTGTGTACCAAATAACCTCTATAACACCAGATTAATATATTTATAGTACAATATGTCTCGCCGGACAATAATGTTTACGTTCTGGTGTAGTTTATTGGATCTTATATATGAACAGCAATTTGAGATCCGTACCAATAGATATATATATACCCGTATCACAATATATAATAAGTTATGACCAGTGTAGTGGATATGCACATACAAATAGCATTATAGAAATAGACATATGACATTGTGTACAATATAAAAAATGGTAGATGCTGCTGGAGTCTTCTGCTGTGGTTTTCCGGATACTAGAAGGTAAGTGTGGTCAGCTAACCACGGGATGGACGTGCTAAAGTCTATAGTTATTAGAGTGAACACGGTAGATGAATTTGGGGCAGCTACCCACAATCCTCTGGAAGTGCTATAGTTCATAAGTATATCCGAATGGTGTAGAGTAGAAATAAAGTGCAGATCCGGTTTTGTCAACAGTGTAGAATAGTAATCCGTTTAAGTATTGTTGACATAAGTAAAAAGTCCAATATAGGCTGGTCCGGAAGTAGTAGTAACATGTAGTATAAGTCCATTCGGGAGTATAGGTGAATTGTAGAGGTAAATCGTAAAGTCCATCCTAGTAAGTGGTTAGCACAGATAGCAGCAGGAGTCTGGAACCGGCATCTGGATACGTTTGACAGCAGCAAGTCTACTATCGGATTGTTTATAAGTGAAGTTCTGAATCCGAATAGACTATTCAGGGTACAATAAGGATTATACGGCCTGAATTATACAATAAGCTGGTCATAAAAGGAACCCGGAACACAAAGAACAGGTGTTCATATACTAATGAAAAAGACATTCGCAGACCTGTAGGGTTCCGCAAAGACTATATCTGGTTATTTAGTGGGGAGAAAAATTTTTAGAAAATAACCCGTAGCATGCTTAGGCGGATTTCTTCGCATGCTTCTTCTTAAGAAGAGCTAGAGCCGACTCAGGAGTGCCGTCCCACTCGTCGAGATCAACTCCGAATACCCTCATGAACTTGGTGTTCAAGTTGGTATTCCGGGTAATTTCCTCCTTGACACGTTTCTCCAAGACGTGTACGTCCATAGCTGCCTTTTCTTGGGCAGCTGCGGCAGCCTCCTCCTGGGACTTTACATCGTCCCGAATGAGGGTCTCGAGGCGCTGCTTTTCAGCATCCGCAACCTCCTTCATACACAACAGGGTATCATTAAGAAGACCCTGATGGAATTCTGTTGCCTTCTCACGGACACATTTCTCCCAGTGGGTGTAGATGGCCTTCTGGACATCTGCTTCCCCCTGGCGAGACTTCTCGAACCAAACTTCCGCATTACCGGTTTTAATGGTAATGGCGTCTTTTGGTTTCGCAGGTGCAGCGACAGCCTTGGGGGGAGTCGATGCGGCCTGAGGACCACTTCTGGGTGTGGGGCTCCCGGACACGCCTGTTGTTGGCATACAGTAGGTAGGAGGCTGGCTCTGCTTCAATCCCATTTGCAGGTAAAGGCTTAACTGCTCCTGGGTGAAGTTGGTTGGGAGGGCGGCTGGAGCGGATGCGGATCCGGCGGCAGCAGGTGCTGAGGTCTTCTTGGGAACAAGTCGACCACCCTTTCCAACGACCAGGGTCTGGCTCTCAGGTCCAGGTCCTTGGGTCAAGGACGGAAAGTTACGCGGGTTAACTTTCCCAGGCTTTGATACAGCGCCAGCGTATCCGGCAGGTTCGGGTTTCTTGAACACCGGAGTGCCCTGAACCTGCTCGTGGGGGTGCCGAGCCAGAGGAGACCTGGAGCGGTCGTCTGCTCTGACTTTAGTGGTGGTCTGACCATTACCGTTACTACCACGGTTCTGATCCCTTCTGCTCCTTTCACGAGCTCTCTTTCCCTCCTTGCCGGATTCCTCGCATTTCTGCCAGAGAGACTCGTGCATGTCCAGCTTACCCTTTTCAGGAGTCAGGACAATCTTTGCGCGGAGTTTCGAATCCTTGGTCTTCGGAACCTCGCAGAGGACTTGGTCCCCTGGTCGGATCTTAGACCAAGCATCCTCGCTCAGACTATCGAACTCCTTCATGAGTTCCTGATGAAGCTCCATGATATGCTTTCGGGCCCCATCCAAACCTTCTGCGTGGCATTTCTTCTGGTGCCTCGCCAGATCGATACGTCGGCTATATTGAACCTTCGTAGTGCACTTCTTGCCCTTCTTACCATAACTCGGATCACAAATGTAAACCGGGTGATGGTGGAAGTGGGCCTCTACCAGATGCCTTTAGAACCGGGCTGGAGTACTCCAGGTCCGGACCGAGACATCACTCGCATCCTGGCAGATAGAGAAGGGACAGGACTTCTGGTCGTCACCGTTCCACTTCTCAAGAGCCCAACGCAGCTTCCTCCTCTGGGTATAAGTGTAATACCCTTCGGTGTGGTTTAGCATAAGCCACATCTTTCGATAGGCTTTGCTCGGATTGGGATCCTCGTCCGAAAGACGCATCCAATCTTCATCATCTGACTCATTATTTTTATTAACTGAGTCCGGGCAGGCATATAAGGTAGAGCCGTCCTTCTTTACTCCGTAGGCACAGTCGGAGAAACACGTCGGAATCCGGGTTTTGAATCCGGATTTGGCGTTAGCCCATCGCTCGGCCTCGGTTTGAGTTGATGGAGTGGCCTTCTCATCATACTCAACCGAGGATTCGTGCACCGACTCCTCGTCTGATGACTCAACCTCCATGGCAGTACTACCAGTGGCTGAGGTGCTGGCTTTCGGCTTGGCTCTAGCAGAATCCGGTAGATTCTTGAGCTTCCGAGCAGCGGACCTCCTGTTCTTACTGACCTTCCAGTCTTCCTCCGGTTCCTGGGTTCCGGATGCGCTGGAGGTCGAGGCTTCTACCGGGGTGGTAGTACTGCCGGTGGCTGATGCAGAACCGGCTGTGCTTCGGGTGGCAAGCTTCAGGTCGGGGATAGGAGGTGCGGGTACTTCCGCTGCCCTCTTAGCCTCTTCCTGGGCCTCCTGTTCTGCAGTCATTCGGCGGACGAGAACCGTCTGAAGGGCTGCACCTCAGTTCATGCTGGTTAGTGAATTGTTTTGAACATCCACTAACTCCTGCTCGGTTATGTAATAACCGTCGTCCCACTGTTCAAAGTTGGCAGCGGCTTCCCGAAACTCCTTTATGGTCCGGTACTGGGGCCGGGTGGCACAAGGATGTGGGTAAGTCTGCCCCTCGGGTTCCGAGACGCAGCCTACCCAATCGATGTTCGTCGCCTTGACGTTCCACAGAGTCTTATCCGGCTTCGGATACGCTCCGAGCTGGAAAGCTCTGTTGGCTTCGTACACTGTTTCGCGGAAAACAGCGTCCACCATGAGTCCCCGTTGGAACCACGGCCAGTCTCGGAGCCATTCGGGAGGCGTCCTGTCCAGCTGTTCGGGAACCATGACGCCCTCGACAGCTATCCTCACCTTCGGGTCCAACCTAACTGGTGTACCGTCAGCATAGGTCACTTGTGCCTGTAGTTCCGGGTGGACGTACAGGTAGCGACCGTCGTATTCTACTGGGAACGGGTCAGCCACTGCTGGCTTCCACTGGTCCTTCGGCCCGTCGACTTGTGCGGTCTCGGACCCAGTCGCTGCGGGTTCAACACTCGTAGCCCCTCCGGATCCCTTGGGTGGGAGCGGAGACAACATTTTCTCTGGCTCATTCAGTGAAAATGAGGCCAGCTTCTCCTCGAACGAGCGATCCGTGGGTTCCTCCACGTCCATCATCTCGCTCTCTTCCTGTGTAACAGGTGACAAAGCTTCCGGAAAAGCTTCTGCGGACGGAGTCAGCTTATCCGGGTCACCGGATAGCTTGGCTGCAGCTACGGATTCCTCAGCCATGACTGGGGAATCACCCACGGGAGTAAACTACTCCTTTTTCCGGCTTTTACGGCGCCGGGGCCGACACAGACAGAGTCTGTCTACCACGAGACAGACTCTGGAGGAGCAGCGAGGAGGTTGCTAGCCGGTAAAATCCAAGAAGGGAGCGAGCTCGACCGTCTTGAATGTTACCGAAAAACAATATGGCGGCAGGCCAGCTTTCGTGACGTCATTTCCCCGCGGCTCGCGAGGTCACGAGAGGTCAGCCGAGACTGGACACTGTGACGTCATGCGGAAACGCACGTGCTACAAGCGGAACATCAACAAACTGATTGTTTCTAGGTAATTATCGCTCATGCCGATGACTCGTCTGGGGATTTAAGTGGAGATTATGGAAAGCTTAAGCAAATCCACCGGATTATCCGTCCACTACCCATTGGTACATCATGCGGCGGCGACAAATAAGCCTTTCGGGTCAGTTGTCATCCGTTCCTCTAAATGTAAACATTACACCCGTTGTGTATACAGGTTAGGTCACTGCAGTCCTCTGGGCAATTCGAGGGCTGCGACGAACATATCTCCCCTTCTCGGATAGTTCTTTATCGGACCTGACAGTCTGAAGAGCCTTTTCTAGGTGTTTCTTAGCCTTCGAGACACCTTTCCTCTTCTTTTTGTCTTCACCTGCCGAGACTTTTTTAACTCCCCCACGCTTAATCGGTGTTGGCGTGGGTGCCACTGATTCGGAACACTTCTTAGGCCTACCACGGCCTCGCTTCACTGTAGTGTTCTTTACCTGGTCTATTATGCGATTCTGGTTCAGGATCTTTCCGGAACCTTCACCATACATTTCTGTGGCGGTCTCCCTCCCAGACCATTTCCTTAATCTAGCCACATTTGACTTATAAAGTCGACCAAGGTCAGATTTAATAATTACGGTACAATCACTGATAACTTGTGTTACCGTGAAGGGACCATCCCAATTAGACGCTAATTTTATGTGTCTAAGTGGTTCATGTAATCTGAGAACTCTGTCTCCGGATTGGAATTTCCGATGCTTTAGATCGGTATCATATCCAGCTTTCTGCCATTTGGCACTTTTCTCCAAATCAATTCGGACAGACTCATATGCTTTTTTAAATCTGTCTCTTAAACATTCCACAAAAACTACATGGCAAGGTAGTTCCGGGTCCATCCCTACGACTCCAAATACTAAGTCGGCAGGCATTATCAGATCCTCTCCGAATACTAAAAGGTTCGGAGTACAATTTGTACTTGAATGTACCGTACTGTTATAAGCATGTGTCACAAAATGACATTGCTCATCCCAGTCGTCCATATGTTCATTGACGAGTGACTTTAGAACTTGGATAAGGGTTCTATTGAACCTTTCTACCAATCCGTCGCTTTGTGGCCTATACGGGTTGGTTCTAGTCTTACAAATAGCTAAGTATTCGCACATACCCTGCCAGAGATTTGATTCGAATTCTCTGCCTTGGTCACTGTGTAGCATTAATGGTACACCGAAACTTAGTACCCAGCCTTTTACAAAGGCTTCGGCACAAGTAACTGCTTTGTGGTCCGGTAGTGGAAATACTTTAGTGTATTTTGTGTAATAATCACACACCACCATCATACAGGTATTATCATTAGCGGTTGTATTCAATCCACTAATGATGTCTACCCCGATTCTTGCGAATCTAACTCCGAAAAGTTCTTGAGATAGGGGAAGTTTACCCATCCCGGGTCCAGGTTTGTTTTTACAACAATCCGGACAGGTAATTACCCATCTTTGCAAGTCTCTGGTCATGCCAGGCCAGTAGTATTTTTAGGAAAGTCGTGCCAACGAGCATTTCCTTCCGAAATGACCACTGGTCCGATGTCCATGACAGAAGTACATAATGTCATGTCTCATGGCATGTGGTATTACCACTTGCATGATTTTCTCCCATTATTACATGGCTTCCAACGGTATAACACGCCTTTCCGGACTTCAAGCTCGGTCCATTGAGCAAGAAACCTTCTCATTTCTCGATTTTCCAGAGAGACCTCAGGTCTAACTGGACGTATACCCTTTGGTACTAATTGCAGTAGCTGCGCAGTTATCGAGTCAGCTTCCTTGAAACGTCGTATGTGATCCATAGACCAATCCAGTATACTGGCAACTAGGGGTTCGAATGGTCTTCGAATCCCTGCTAACACTGCCCTATGAGCTCCACAATCAGTACAATCCGGATTATCACATTTCCGGATTGGTATTCGAGACAAGGCATCAGCATTTAAATGCTTCACTCCAGGTCTATGCTGAATCTGGTGATGTTCAAGCCCATATTCTGATAGATGGGCTAACCATCGGCCTAACATTCCTTCAGCATCTCGGAAGTTCAGTAGCCATCTTAAAGAGGAGTGATCTGTACGTAATGTAAAGTTCGTTCCCCATAGAAAATGTTTGAACTTCTTGGTATATAGGACTACTGCTAACAACTCTCTTTTGGTTGTGCAGTAATTGCGCTGAGTTTTGCTCAGTGTATTGCTGGCAAAGGCAATTGGTACCTCTCTCCCATTTTGGACTTGCGAGAGAGCTGCACCAATGCTATCATTACTAGCATCAGTATCCAGTATGAAATGATGGATCATTCGGATATTGTAATACTGGAGTACTTGTGAACAGGTCGTTTAGCTTTTGAAAAGCAGATTCCTGTTCATGCGTCCAAGGAAATTTTTCCTTGGTACTTCCTGGAGTCCAGTTAGCTATTGCTTGTAATGGATAACTGACTCTAGAATAATTCGGAATAAATTCCCTATAATAGGAACAGAATCCTAAAAAGGACCTCACTTCTTTGGGTGTTTTAGGTCTATTCCAATTCGTAACTGATTCGATTTTCTCCGGATCAGCTTTTATTCCTTCATCACTAATGATGCGGCCCAAATAATTTATGGACTTTCTAAACATGTGGCATTTCTTAGGTTTCAATTTGAGACCATTAGAGATAATACGTTCTAGTACCATTTTTAGGTTATTAGAACACTCTTCGAATGTTTTTCCGAAGACTATGACATCGTCAAGGTATACAAGACATCTTTTCCACAATAAATCACTTAGGATTGTTTCCATCATTGCTTCAAATGTTGCTGGTGCATTGCACAAACCAAACGGCATTACGTTATATTGGAATAGCCCAATATGACTCGAAAATGCAGTTTTCTCCATATCTGAAGGATTCATCCCCACTTGCCAGTAACCTGATTGCAAGTCTAGGGTACAAAACCAACTGTTTCCTCCTAAGGAGTCAATGGTTTCATCTATTCTCGGTAATGGATACAAATTCTTTTTCGTTACTCCATTCAACTTCCTGTAGTCTATGCAAAAGCGGAAAGTACCGTCTTTCTTTGTTACCATACACACAGGACTACTCCATGGACTATTGGAAGGGACTATTACATCCTGTTCCAACATCTTGTTTATTTCCTCTTCAGCTACTCTCTTTTTCGCTAAAGGTAACCGTCTATACGGTATTTGAAAGGGTTCTGCATCTCCAGTATCTATTTTATGTACTACCTTATTTGTCGTGCCTAGTTTCTCACCAGGTTTGGCAAAGGCAGTCCTATACTGACAGAGCAAATCATAGAACTCTTTCCGGTGTTCCGGATCTTCTAATGAAGTTCCTTCATACAACTTGAGTTGAGTAAGTCTTCCGAAATTTCATCATTTCCTGTTACCTTTTGTAAGTTTAACTTACTATCCGTTACAGTTTCCGAAAGGGTCACGTTTCCAAAAACTTGTCCCTTTTTCAAGTAGATAGTACTGTTTCCAGTATTGGAGACAGGTACTACCGACCAGGACGCATTTGCTACAATAGTGTCTGCAGATATTAATCCGATACTCGACAGAGTAGCTACATCCGGTTCTATCACTGCAGGCTTATTGCCCATTGCAGGATCACTTCTTACTAGCACATCACAGGCTACTCCCGGAGGGATTCGCACAGTGTGTGCCACACTAGCCATACTGCTCACTTGTCTCAGTACACATCTAACCTTTACAGGATACGGGTATTTCACACTCAACACTCCTGATTGGGGTTCCAACACAACTCCATACAGGGATGTGAAATCCAACCCGAGTATCCCCTCATCTGCTATATCCGCAACGGTGGCGCACATGACATAGTCATGTACTCCATCCAACTGTAGCTTCACACAAGTTCTACCATACGTCTGCAAGGTACTGCCATCGGCCGTCTGAGCACTTCCTCCCGATTTGAGAGTATCATGTTCATCCGGTATAAGATCATAGAACCTCTTGGAGATACAGGAGTGGCTAGCTCCCGTATCCATAAGAAATTCGGCAGATCTTCCGTTAACAGTAAGGCAAACATACCACCGCCTTCCGTTTAGAACAGAGGGCATATCCGTGAGGATCGGAACGTCATTGTTCACACCAGGAGTCAATCCACATCCTTTCAGGTATTCCAGACAAGGATGACCCGGGGGCAGGTGGGCACTACCAACCCTGGCTAGCTCATGGCCGCCTCCCTTGTTACTGATATTGGGTTTCCCCTGTGCTCCCGTGGCACCTGTTATATCAGCTTCCCTAACCTTCTGGGTGTCTACAACCACCTCGGTGCTAGGCGAGTTTGCTACTACATGCGAACTATCATCACGGATGGTGATATCATGGCAAGATTTTTCACTGGGATCCCCTTCTTTGCCCGTCGGGAGACCCCTCCTTAGTTTTCCTCTGTACTTATTCCAGAGACACCTTCCTGTCTACGAGGGACAGGTTTCTCAGCCATACATTCGGGAGCATAGTGCCCCAGTTTCTGGCATCTGAAACATCTCCTTTGAGATTTATCCACTCTCGGTCTCTTTAGAGCTTCTGTTAATCTGGCTATTAATGTTTCCATCATATTAGTAGGAGCAACAGTGGCTGCCACAGTTGGCTTCGCCGTAGAGGTTACATTGCCAGATTGAGTTGGTCCGGAAGCTGTTTTACCAGCAACGGATCCTCCCCTCCCTCTCGAATGTACCTTCCTATACCGCTTCTGTCGGTAATACTTTCCAGCTACCTGGACTGATCCAATATATTCTCCATTTTCATCGGAGACATATTCATCCTCTTCATCAGCCTCATGCGAATCGACCGGGGCTAATTGGGAAGTTTCATATATAGGAGCAGGTGTACTTTCGTATTGAAACGGAGCTGCTCTTACCGGGTTAGGTCCTAGACCTACCAATCGTTTCTTCATGTCATGTCCATCAATTGATATGAACAGGTCACTGAAGGAAGTGTCATCCTTCCAAGAATCCCAAACTACTTGTTTGTGATCTGGATCCCGCAATCCATTGTAGAATTGTATAAACAACTCTTGTAGATAACAGTCATCGTCATGAGCCCAATTCGGACACGCTTTTGATAGCAAGTCCTGTAGCTCCAAACCAAAGACCTTGTGAGATTCTTTAGGTTTCTGTGTTCTTTTCTTGAAGCTTACCCATGGATCTTCTCTAACGATTGATCCAAATAGGTATGCGGCACATTCGACCAATTGATCATAGGTGCCGTATAATCCGTAGGCTGCTCTCCATTGGTTGAGGGCTACTTTTCCACCTTTATTCAACCAACAGATCAAATACGGCAGAGCTTCTTCTTTTGTCCAGCCACTACAATTGACTTCGTCGACAAAAGCTTGATATCTATCCTTCCATGGATCATTAGAATCATATGGAGGGGGTATCCGTGCCTGTCTATGTGCCGGATTATTACATCCGCGTAGTCTATCTGCTTCTCGCATGCTCCAGTCCATGCCATCTGCTCCCTTTCGGTAGCAGTCAATGCCAAGGTTTTGGATACATTGGCTTCTATCAAAGATGGTTTGCATCCCTGCAGGCATGGAAGTTCTTCTGTTTGGCTTCCTGCCATCTCCTCCCGATCCGGATCCTCCGGATCCGGATCCTCCTGGGCCGCCTGGAGGGTTCCCTCCTGGTGGACCGTTGTTAGGATAGTGTCCGGATGAACCGCTAGGGCATCCACCACTGTAACCGGCATTTCCTGCTGTTCCAGAAGACGCATACCTAGGGTAAGAATTATTTTGATTCCATTCCTGGTTATAGTTATTACCATTTTGGTAATTACTACTTCCTAATGGATTATAATTATATCTATATCCATAGGAAGTTGTTCTTGGTTGGTACGTACCGCCATTAACATTGTTTTGTGGCGGGTTTGGTCTTGGAAAACGTCCATCATTAGGGCCATTACCTTGACCCGGAGGTGGGTTCGGTAATCTTGGACCTGCTGGTGTACTGTGGCCGGGTTGGGAGAAATATGAAGGTGGTGTTAACATATGTCTCGGTGGTCCCGGTACTCTCGGTTGTGCTACGGGTGTATTATTGTTAGCTCCAGTAGCACTATCGTGAGTCGCTTTAATTTTATGACTCAAATCTGGTATTGGTGGTGCCGGACCTATTGTATCCAGCACAGGAGTTGCTGGTGTAGGTGCGGTTCCATTACCTGCGGTATTATCCGGTTTCTTATAGATTCCGGATACTACATTCTTATCAGCCCCGTCATCAACGAATGGGTTGTATCTAATTGGAGTTGCATCCTTGGATGTTTTTCCCAACATTGTAGACACCACAGCTGGATCTATATCACCTATAGTCAACTGGGTGGCTTCTACGTATTTGTCTAAGGTTATTGCAGTAGTCTGCAATTCCTGAAGCTCGTTTGTGAGTTTCTGTCTATCTTCCTCCAGTTGTTTATTGTAAGCTATAATGCCTACCCGGATGGTTTCATTGTCTTCAGCTTGTTTACTACACTGAATTTTCAATTTCTCTAACTCGCTCTGATAATGGCATATTTCGGATTCGAATTTTGCCTTATCAAGACTTTATTGATCGTTCGTATCTATGTATGTTTGGATATGAATGTGTCTATTGTCATATTCTTTATTGAATGACTTTCTCATATCCTGAAGTTTTAGTTCTTCATTTTCGAGTTCCTTCATGTACTCACTCCTTCTTGCTTCGAATTCATTTCGCATGCCAGTCAGGTCCTCTTCCAGCTGAAGTTTTTCATGGAGTACTTCATCTTTAGCTTTGACCAAGGTATTTAGATTCTCGTTCAAAGTTACATAAGTTTCATTTAACAACAGGACATCCGGTCGTTTAAATTCCTCACCTTCCGGTACCGCATAGGTTAAGTCGCCATCTATAGCGCTGTAATCTAATATTGGTAGTCCGGGTCTGGGTAATCTATAATGTAGTTCTCCGAATGTTACCCTTTTTGGCATCGGTGCCGGATGTTCTGGATTAGTACTACCACCAACTTCGAACATCGAATTAGTTAACTCGTCAACAAGTGATTGTTGGCCTATTAAGTTACCCTGTCTCTGTATGGACTGTTCACGTCTTACAGAGTCTGGTAGATTTTCCTCACTATCATTATAGTGGGGTTCGGGATCTCTCCAAGATGCAGATTCCGCATCTTGGGAGTTCGAATGGGTTTGGAGCACTAATGATCCATTGCCATTCTCCTGGGCAACTAATTGCCCTGCTGGGTTAGCTTCCGCGAGGCTATCTAACCCATGTACTAGCCGTTCGGACGTTATAACGTCCGGGCTATACACCAGAATTAACTGGTCACGGCACCAGTGTAAGGGGTTGTGGCCTTACGGACCTGGGGGTTCGGGTCTTACGATTCGGAAAGAAAGAGTAAGACAGTATTTCAAGTGTATGCCAACGGTTAGATTTATTACTTAATGCACACTCACGGCTGCCGGATAGTATAGAAGAGGCAGCTAATAATGATTAATAGTGATCTACATTCTGCGGTGGCCAGAAGGGCCTCTGACGTAGCGGCTGAGCCCTGGGCTTTATATAAGGACCCAGGTGTTCGTCGTCAGATGTCCCCACAGACCCGGATCGGTGCTGCCACCTATCCGGAACCTGAGGAACGTCCGACGACTCGACTCACCCGCCACGTCAGACGGTACCCAACTCTATGGTTAAACAATACATACCTTTACACTAGCTTTCAGTGTTTACCTCGTTTCCTTATAGAAACACCCTCCTGGGTAGTGAGTGCGTATCTAGGGTACAGGAGGACTCCACTTGTTAGGTCTGGAACCTGTCACATCTCTGTCTGGATCTACATATCACCGACACTCTGCTGCTACTGACCCTTGGTTTAGTGGGGGGGGGGCACTGGCTTTCTGAGGGTATGTTATACCAATTACATATATACCTCCTATTTGCCATTTGGCAGCCACATAAAAAACAACATTATTTTCACATGCCATATTTCAGTAAGTTTATAAAAGCCCATTATTTGTTGTACCCTTCCACCCAGCATAAGAATGACAACTGCATATTCCTCTTACACCAACTAAAATGTTATCAACTTCCATTTATTGTTGACATCCCGCCCCTTTCTTTTACTTCTTAAAACTAAATGTATTGACAGCCACACCTTTTTCTGCCCTGTAACTTATAGTAGTCAGCATTCAAAGCAACACAGAGCCGTACCCCCCCCCCCATCCTCCTGTGCTACATTACTGACCCACCTCTCTCAGTGGCTCCACCCTGCCACAGACAACTCACCCACCACCCCAGGACGGATCCAGCCTGGTATCTAACCCAGACCCATCCTCCCAGACACTGTCTGACAGTGGTGGTATAAGCACACGGAATGGTAGACATTGGAGGAGGAGCTATTGGGAGACCTTACACCAGGTAAGTCTATACAGTAAGTGGAGCTTGGCACAGGTGCAGGAGGGTAGGTATACAGTGTCCTCAATAAGCTGGCAATCCTGAAAAAGAACTTGACTATTGTGTATTCAGTGGAAATGAATGTCTCAATATCTGTGGTTAGTTATAATAATAGTCATGAAGATCTTCAATATAGAACATACCTGTATTAAACCTATCAGCCCATGAGCACCATTTTCCACTGCATTTGCAAAAAGTGACCTTATACCATTTTATTGCAAGGTTCTCTGGTTCTCTGGTCACACCTTCAAATTGGGGTTCTCCTGCGTGTTACATTCTTAAGTTAATAACTACTGAATTATTATACCAATTCGTTGTCATAATGTATTTTTATGTAGCAGTAGCGGATCCAGAGGGGTGGCCTAGGGGGCCTCCCCCCCAAAAAAAAAAAAAGAAAAGGGAGAGGGAAATGGAGGAAGAGGGGGAAAAAAGAGGGAAAAGAAAAGTGTAGAGTTGGGCCAAACAGGAGCAGTGCGTTGCTGGGGGCCACATATAGTACCTCATCAGCTCTCATCAAGTCTTGCCCCCCCCCCTACACAATCCTGGATCCGCCACCGTATACATGCATTGCCAATAATGAGCTGAAAATACCCATAGAATTGCTTCACTATAATAACCTTTTCCGGCGTAGTATTACGTCTGTGTCTTGTGGTTTTAATATAGTCTGAAATATATACCAAATGTAAATAATTATCTGCTTTAGGACCATGTAACACTACTTGTAACACCTTTCAAAGTATCTGTAACCAATTGGCACCATACATACCCTTTCGTCTAAAAGTTTGGTGATACTTTCCACGGTTGATGGCTCTCCTTTTCCCTGGAGATGCAACATAATCATAGACACTATTATGTTTCCACAGATACAATATTTGCAGTCAACAGTGGTTTATAGCCAATAATAGCACTGCTACAATAGTTTATGATAGTGACACATGTACATGAACCTGAAGGCATCATGTGGCCCAAGTGATTGAGATCCCAATTATCCCACAGTCCATGAGAAAGAATGCATTTTCAAAATGTTTGACTTTGATATAAGGGAGGGGGTAGTGGGTTTGAGGCAGGGGGGATCAAAAACTTCTTCAACCTCTTGACGTGAGGGGGGGGGGCAAAAACATTTTTTACGCATCCGCATGAAAGACCTCCTGTTGTTGAAGCGAGACAAAATACTTTAAGAAGAAAAGGACTGTGAGCCAAGTGGTTGCAGGAGCGGGTATAGCCCTAAAGGGCCTGGGGCCTGTTTCAAAACCTCTATCAGTAGACATATTAGGCAATTCTGTTTCCAAAGTTGCTATATTGGCTTTTGATGCTATATTTGATATTTTAATGTCTGCTATATCAAATTATGGCATAGTGCCTAATATCTCTCTATTATAGCCAAAGTCAATCTGTTTCAGAATGTCACCAAAAGTTGTTATATTAACTGAAATATTATATTTTTGCCTGTTTCAAAACTGGATTTCTACATACACCTCTGAGGTACACATGGAATATATTGAGGAAATTAAAAATGTAATTCTGATGAAATTATTTAAATGGGGGTAAAGTATATGTGTTACACATATATCCACCAGAATTCAGTGACCTAATATCTTTTAGCTCGGTAGTTATTCCAATTCATTATCAAAATGCCTATATAGATCTATTAGGGACATACTAGCATATAATTAGCCAATAGAGAATGTTAATGGTTTGAAGAAGCATTGTCAGAAGCTATGAGCTCAAATATAACCACATTCTGAGGTCTAATAGTGCCAGTTTCCTAATAGGGCCTACATCAATCTGTTTCAAAAGCTGTTATCTCAGTATAGGAGAGATACACACCCTAATATAGGCGTTGCCCTATTTGTGTTATATTTAGTTCTGAAACAGATTGATATATTAGGAAATTGGCACTTTTAAATTGGTTATACTAAGCGCTAATAGCTCTTCTAAATATCTGAATGTTTTGAAACAGCCCCCAGTAGTGGTCAGCCTAGCCAGGATATGAGAGATAAGGTATAGGGGAGATTTATGGAGGTAATTTCAATTCAATTCAATTCTTTATTTCAGACACAATTGCATTACAAAGGTCCATAGTATATGACATATATGTATATGATAAGAATACCTAGATTATACAGGCCTAGCATATTGCTAGTGCTAGGAGTAGCAGCCAGGTGGCTCATGTAGTTGGGGGCTAGATCCACCTTTGGCCTCTTTATATAGTCTAATTTGACTACCTGCCAATTAATCACAATCCATTGGAATTCTCTATAAATCTTATCTTTGTGTTTCCCATATCAACAGCTTTAATTAGGTTACCATTGAATAGATGAAATGTTTAAAATAAAAGAGCAAAGGGTCATTGGAATTACTGTTTGATACCAGAGTTCAGCCAATCAGGGCATTGTCTCCCTATCAGTGATATCAGCTGGCCTCACACCTAAAACAATAGAGAGGTACTAAGAAAGGGGAGGGGCTCATCTTATCAGTCTTATCACTAACCATTGTTCTAGAGGCAGATAAGAAATGTACCCAAAATACCCTGCTCTGGAGTCGGGGGCTAAACCAAGATGGCAATCTCCATAGCCTAATATGCTAATGCCCTATAGTTATGTAATAGTAAAGTGAACATACAGTTCTTGATACCAGTTTCTCCATATATATTGGAGGTGAATAGGACATCACTTGCTGTGTGATCTACCAACCCTTTAATTAGATCATTGTCAGAGTCCCTGAGTCGACACATGAAACTATACACTAGTTTTCTAATGGTAGCACCACAGGTTGGTATACCACACACTGCAAAAACCTCTCCAGTACTAGTATATCTGGGTATACCTAGTAGGATTCGTAAGGCATCATTATATATGCCATAGTTAATTTGCGTAAGGCAGCTTTGGTGTAATTACACCATAATTGTGCTGTATACAAAGGTGTACATTATGATCTGAACAGCTGTATTTTAACCTCAACACTGCATATATGAAACTGTTTAACTAGTCTGCTGCCTTGAGCAAAAAACACTCTTTGCTGCCGTTTAATGTCATCATCCTTGAGCATGTTGGTTATCAAGTGACCCAGGTATTTAACCAATTCTGTATCATTTAGGGTAAACCTGGGGACCCTCAGATATTTGTCCAACGGGGATCAAACTACCATCAATACACTCTTGAGGGGGTTGTATTTAATGTCATTTTCAATCCCATACTGTCCACAAACAGCCAACAAGCGGGCTAACCCATGGCTAGTCGGTGTGAATATTACCAGATCGTCAGCATACATCAAATGATTGACAATAGTTGCCCTACTAACACAGCCTGTTTTACAAGCATTCAATTCACCTGACAGGTCTTCCATATGTATATTAAATGACTGAGGTGAGAGTATACTGCCCTGCCTAACCCCATTTCCAACTGTGAACTCTGCAGATAAAGCACTGCCCCATCTTATAGATACCTTCTGACAGGAATACCAGTAGACAAGAATTCTTACAATGTACCCAGGCACTCCATTGTCAACTAGCTTACTAAATAATTTTGCATGGTTGATCCTATTAAACGCTTTTGATGCGTTAAGGAAACACATAAACATATAAGCATTAAGTGATCTGTACTTAAGAATCAATTCTTTTAGAGCATAAATACACATATCAGTGTCATGACAGTGCAAGATGTCATGCCTGATGACACCCAGCTCCATGGTTGTTTTAGTACATGGACATGACCTCAGCTGGTGTCTGTCAACAGCCGCCATGTGCTGCACTGTACAGAGTGTGACATTTGTATTAGGAAGGACGGATTTATTTACTCAGCTATATCTCTCACAGCTGTATTGGTAAGGTGACACTTTGGCAGGTAAGGAAATATTGCCACTACATCCTTCTACAGTTGGTTTAGCCTATGAAGAGCAGGGATTGAGGGATCTGTAGAGAAAATGCCCGAGCCAAGGGAAACACATAGGCCTAAAGAAAATGTTTGTTTCCAGTTACCCGACCGACCCTAGCAAAAAAGGGTCAATTTATTCTGAGAATTTCTTTTCATTATTTCGTAAACCTTCGTGATTTTTCATCCATTTTTCATAACGATCATCTCTGTGTGCAGAGTTAAGGGCTTATATATGTATATCTTTTCCATATTTTTCACTTGTCCCATAAGTATTTCATAATTTCAAAGAATCTGACATATGCCCACATATTTCTATACAGAATAATTTAAAGAAAACCTTTAAAAATCCAAAAAGATCCGACCTAACGACCCTAGGGTTTTTAGCCATGTATTAAACTGGAAACATACCATATTTTTTTGCCTTATAAATGTATGTGAACAACACACACACACATACACACACACACACACACACATATATATATATATATATATATATATATATATATATATATATATATATATATATATATATATATATATGACCAGTTACTAAGAGTCCCCCTCTTGCATACATGGTCCCTGACTTGCTGGGGAGCTGCGTCGCAGGTCTATTACCATTGATAATTATGAACACAATGACAGCTGGCATTACACCTGCAGTTTTCTCGCCATAAACACAGCGTGTTTGATGTATCAACCCCGGAGGTCATTTCTCAAGATTCTGACATCTCATCCTCACATCTGCAAGGATCGACTTATAAAGTGAAGAGATATGATCGTAGTAAATTGAGAAATCACCTGTTGAGCTGCCACTTAGAAAACCAATTCTCCTGAATGAGAACAAAGCTATCACATCTCTCTTGAAGTTGACTATAAAAAACCTCCTACCAAAGATGGCATTATCTTTAGGGGTTTTTAAGGAACCTAGACCTAGACAGTTTTATGTTTAGGCTGCAGCCCTGGATCTGCCATCTGGGAGACAAGTGAAGTGCTTACCGTCTAGTATAAGCAATGTTTTATAAACACCCGTGTTTTTGGCTGATGGTATCAAGGTAGGGTGGTACCATTGGATCAAATCCATGATAAATCCCCGGTTTTCAGTCTAGATATTAATAATTCTAAGAAAGGTTGGGGTCCCATGCTTCATTTTTAGAATATTGAATATTGAAAAATAAAAGCACTTTGATTTTTCACAAGTAGATAGAGAAAAACATCACAGATTCTTGAACCTTGCCACAACTAATAATCACAGGAACACGAAACACTGTCAGCCCTAAAATATTCATTTCAAGTATAAAAATACCAAGGGTAATACAGGACAATCTATGCAGAGAATTAATACCGTAACACATCTAGAAAAACGCCTTTCTAATCCTCTCACAAGCTCCTGCAGACACGTTGTTCCCTTATAAAGTTGATTCTCTTCTACATCATGGGCACAACATCTCTGTGGAATGCCGAGCTAGGCCGACATCTGGTGTTGTGTTTCCATCAGTGGCGTTTGTCTCACCAGTCACAAACAATACACTATCTAAAGCTAAATCTGCGATTATAAATATATATAGGTGTCCAAATAACTACCGATGTATTATGATATCATTAACCCTATCCCTATCAGAAGATAGCCTAGGAGCTAGCTTAGGATCGATTTCCCATGGAATCATTGTGGGGAGGTCCCCCGGAGAGGTCCCTATAAATGTGTTTGGAAAATCTCAAATCTTTTTGACATTCATGGATATTTGAAAATAGTGAATACTCTGCTCAGAGTAATTGTGGCAATTCTCCATTATTCTTGCTGATGGTTCTTCCAACCCAGATGGTCAATTATTGGATAGTGGTCAGTCATACCCCTTGTAGCGAACATTGAACCTCCTTGTGTAACCACTATTTTAGGCCTTTTCCTGGGTTTCTTAATAACAACAGTAGCAAATTATATGGTTATGAATATATACACGGCCCTGAAACATAAACAAGCATTTATGACAATCGTCATGTCTCAAAGAAATAGTTCCTAACACATGGGCAGGTTGATCATCTTTGATTATAAACAGACTATACTAGAGTCAATTCTTTAAGGGCTGCATAGTGCTTCAACCCAGTAAGCCATGGCTGCAATTATGCATCATGACGATCAGTGGGCACGATTGATACATGTACACTTCCTCAAAGTCGACATGATGCACCGATGCAGATCTGTCGTGTATAGGCTCACCTGGGCATACCTTGTATCGGTGCATCATGAATTATTAAGGGAGAATCCCAACATTGACCCACTTGTCTTGCATTCCGATAAGTTGTTGCTGTCCGCACCAATAGGGTAATTGGTATGGCCACTATGATACTGGGACAATTGTGGTACACTTCTAGATCTAGTGCAGTGGATGTGAATAGTTGCAGCCATAATTTGCAGATCAGTGGTCATAAATAATGCCACAGTTGTAGTATTGTGATGGGTCTTGTCTGTATTATTCGCAGGAAGGTCCTACTTGACATGGACCTAATGAACGGAATGCCAATGCACCAAATGAAATAATCCCAACTATTCACTACGGACTTCTCATGGGCATATTGTACCCAACTGATAACTGTTATCAGCGATAATCGCTAGTAATCAGCTTCAGCAATGGCTGCACCCATCAGACATACAGCAAGCTTGTTATATATATAATTGAAACATCCCTAGCCCATCTAAAAAGGGGTCTTTATCTCTCCCTTTCCCTCTCTGTGTCTGGTATTAATATGCAGAGGCAGGGACACATGTATTGATCTGTTGGTCTTTTGTCTAATGACCTATAGGTTTCTCACCATGAATATACCCTTACCCGTTGAAATGGCTTTAAACAACCAGTCACCTAACATATTAACTATTGGCCTGTATAAGCGCCTTGGTACTCATTTATCTTAACCAGGCTAGACCCAAGTGCTCATTCAAGACCGGCGCTTATTCAAGACTCAAATTATAGTGTATTTAAAAATTTCAAAGCCCCTGTACCCCCAGCGCTTATTCATGTCTGTCACTTATAAGACCTGCACTGAAAACATGGAAGATCCGAAACTAGTCAGCGGTGACCACTTTAGGTCCTTAAGTTGACGATACCTAAGACTTTAGGTCGTCATCCTGACGACCTGAGTCATCTGAATGATAATACTGACAGTACAGAGTCATCATATTGATGACTCAGGTCATCAGGATGACGACCTAAAGTCGTCATTTTGACTACCTAAAGCTGTAGTTTTAGGTATCGTCAACTTGAGGACCTAAAGTGATCACCGCTGACTAGTTTCGGATCTCCCATGTTTTCAGTGTGACGCTTATACAGACCAATACGGTATACTACTTTTGGGGTCCTGACTGCTCCCCCCCCACCAGACTATAGTCTATATATAAGGATATCAATATATAAATAACATATTAGCTCCCCCACCTAGTTCAACTCCACAGTATACTTTTATGTATGTGGGCGGTGACATATGGTGGCTGCCATTTAGGAATGAGAACAACAACACAGATGCACCTCATGACAACATTTATTTGTGCTCAGTTGGACTGTGACCTAGCGTGACTGGTGTCTGTCTGTTACCCCCCTATGTTGTCACCCCTTGTACAACCACTATCTGTGTAAAGGGCTAGTATCTGAAGTCCCATATTGGCCTGTATTAGCACTGGGCCTTGAATAAGCGCCGGTCTCGAATAAGCGCCAGGGCACAGGATTATTGACATTTCATACAGATATTGGTTTGATTCATATCTTTTTTTATACAGATAGGTAAGCCTCTATGTGTAGTCCTTCAGATAGCGGTCGTTTCCACAGATAGATGTTGTACACCTTCCCACATACCAGCCCCCCCCCCCCCACGACTCTGTAGGTCTGGGATTGGGAATATCTAACCTTATAGAGACTGGAGCCTAGGATAAACAGGGGTCTGGTTCACCTTTACGGACCACATATATACCATACCCAATGTATTGGAAGGTAGAAGGTAGACAAGACGCCCCTTTAAAAATGTGATAAGATTGTATTTATGAAGCAACTCTGACCTAAATGTTTCTAAGAAAAACAGAACTCTAATGGTTATTGGTAAATACAAATACATGTAAATGAGGGATAGGGTCGGGGTATGTAGGGAGGGGGCAGGTAGAGGTGGGGGAGGGATAGGCAAATGGAATGAAAGGGTATGAGGGACGTGTAGATGAGCGATAGGGTGGTGGTATGCAGGAGAGGGGAGGGGGATAGGTAGAAGAGGGGAGGGGGATAGGTAGAAGAGGGAGAGGCATAGAAATAGGGAGTCGGTATGAAAGGGTATACAGGATATTAAATGAGGGATAGAGTGGGAGTATGTAAGAGAGGGGAGGGGGATAGGTTGAAGAGGGAGAGGCACAGAGATAGGGAGTTGGAATGAAAGGGTATAAGAGATATGTGGATGAGGGTAGGGTGGGAGTAACTAGGAGAGGGGAGGGGGGTAGGTAGAAGAGGGAGAGGCACAGTAATAGGGAGTTGGATTGATTGATTGATTTGTGTTTTACAGCACTTTAGCGGCACTAAGTGGCTATCCCGTGCTTCACAGGTTGATAATTTAACAGAGGAATGTGTCAGTGCCCACGCATATGTGCACCACACACATCCTGAGGGGATAGGAAAGAGGAGATATAGACCCTTTTAAGTGGGCTAGGGAAGCCCGATAGGGAGTTGGAATGAAAGGGTATAAGGGGTATTTAGATAAAGGATAGGATGGGAGTATGTCGGAGAGGGGAGGGGAGGGGGATAGGGAGAAGAGGGAGAGGCACAAGGAAGGATAGGCAGGTTGAATGAAAGGGTATAAAGGATATGTAGATGAGGGATAGGGTAGGGTGTGCAGAAGAGGGAGGGGATAGGCAGAAGAGGGATAGGGTAAGGGATATGCAGAGTGCCTGAAGAATAGCTACACAGTATTAAGCCTGTGGATTTCCTGCCCCTCCCACTTTTTGTTTGTATACAAAACACTCTCCATCCTCAAACCATATACTGTGCTTCTAGTACATAAGGAATGTGGGGGAAGGGTGCTTGGAGATTGACACCACTCCAGGGTGGAGTCTTGGTCAGCCCTCCAGGCCCTCACACCAGGACATGTGGTGTTATGTTATATTGCATTCCCAGCTCTTCTCCTCCTCTTAGAGTCCCTAGACCTTAGCATTGGATTTTGAGGATGAGTATATCCCTTTAAGGCTTTGGAGGGTTGATTGCTACCAGTCCTAAGCCTTAAGGAGGTGTTCAATATAGCAGGGACGCTAGATTTTCGTTCTCCAAATTCCTGATAATAAAACACCCTCTATGTGAATATCCAAAAATGACCCCCCAACACCCACCCACATAAATGCCCAAATATCATATGATTGAAAATGATATATTCAAACAAGTACTGCCCCTCCCCCAGAATAATGTATCAGAAAGTCCATTTTAACAATGTCAACATTTGCACGGGCAAATGTTGATATGGTACCAACGTGTAATGGTTATACCACGGTAACAGTCTACATGTCAAGAAAACTCAACTGTGTGGTAGTAACCATCTTAAGAGGTAGATTACCCTCCTCCACAATTTCTCAGAGACTTCCTTGCCAGTCAAGGACAGTCAGTAGATCTACATAAAATTCGCAAAAACCAGGTCTAGACTTCTTTCCAAGAAGTATACATTTACGTGGCTGCTATCAAACAGAATTTACCATGAAAGTGTAATATGAACTATCAGTATGCCAGGTAAAATTACAGGGAATATCACATGTAGAGAGATCTGGCATGAACTAGATGGGAGATAATTGGAAATTAAATTTTATGTTCAAATCATCGACAGCATTCCCATCCGCTAAAGCTCCACCCTCTAATTTCAGCTACCGATAGAAACCTTATCTCAAAGGGATTCTTAATTATTTTCGACACAGGTGGTTCCCCCAGTGCATATATATATATATATATATATATATATATATATATATATATATATATATATATATATATATATATATATATATATATGAAAGGCCATCCCTCATTCAAATCCCTGCCAATAAAATGTGACAATATAGTTTGTATTGAATAAATAATAGTCTTGTGAAGGCATGTAGGTGTGTAGTGTAGGGTAGGAGTAGTAGGTTCTAGCTGGAAAACAACAACAACAACAAACAAACAACAACAGCACTGCATTGGAGCATCATGTCAACCAGCATGATGCATGGGTGCAGCCCTGCTATAATTAACAGTTGACTCACCAGGACTGCATTCATGTATCGAAACAGCCAATGAACTGAATACATTAAACACTCCGCAACATTTAAAGGGTTAGATGGGGTCAGGTAGATCCACAGGAGGGCATCACCACCACTATATCAGCATTGTGATGGAGTGCAGGGAACTGGGGTGAGCTGGCAGCTGTTGTTCATTTCTCAGCTGCCAACTTGATTTTATCACGCAATCACTGTCAAGATGAAGAAGAGGTAGTTCTTACCATTTTATATTTAGGTCTATCTCTATGCTATTGAATGAAATTGAATGACTTGATAGCAGCTAGTAAATACAGGAGCTCTGTGTTGACTGTAAACACCAATTGGCTACCTCTCGAAATACGTTATTATGCAGCCTGTTATTAATAAATTCTTTCGTTGGGAAAATAGGTAAAATGAGAAAAGAGAAAATAGGTAAAATTAGAAATTCTACCTACACCTACCATAAATTCCTGCGTATAAGATTTATAATAAAGTGACGGTAGCCCCCCCAGTTGTGCCTTACAGAATGTAGCTAAATTCAGGGTGAATTCCTGGAGACCTAATTTGCTGAACAAAAAAAAGATGTGCATTATATACACGGTTTTACAGTAGTTCAGTAACATTGTCTTTCTGCGTTTAGGACGTGGCCCAGTAGGGGAGGTATTTTCTACTCACAGTTATTAGGTCCTTTAATTTCAATAGAGACAACTGTAATTACTTGAAAGGAAAATAGCTTTGTCAATATATCGATCCCCATAAGAAGGGTAAAAATGACTGGCAATTATGTGAGGGCCTCCCTCATGAGCCTCTGTAGTTGAGGTTTTCACTGCAAGATTGTCCTTTTTTCATATAGATAGTATACACATATGGCTCAGTAGTCAGTCCAGTTCGTTATCTAGTTATGCCTTGATCAAGTTTTAATGCCGTTGCTAAACTTATCAATCTCTGCAATTTTCTGAGTGCTAGCCTTGAGTTTATTCCATAATTGAAGACCTCTCAAGCATGGGCTTCGGTCATAGATGTCAGTTTTGGACCTGGTAGACTTTATTGTCACCTTGACATTGCCACGCAGGACTCTAACTGGCAAAGGTACATTGTCAGGGTTTCTTCTTCGTTTATACATGGGCCTCAGTAGTTGATGTTTTCTGGTCACCAGTTTGGGACCATTTCGAACGTGTAGGTCATCTATTGGGTGTAGTATACGCTCACATGCCCGAATGCAGTGATTTTGGTGCGTTTGCAGCTTGCTGATGGTCCACACAGGTCTTCCATCAGTCAAAAAGCCGCTCCAATGCAGGGCATACTATGTGCTTGTCCACTCTGAGGCTCGTATCTTTGTCAGTCCATCTGCATATTCTCCTCAATTGATGCAGCCTGACTCGCATTACTCTGATCTGTTTGGATAGCTGTGGCTTCATATTGAGTGAGGAGTCAATCAGCACACCCAAGTGGTTGAACTCCCTCACTGTCTTCAGTGGCTGGCCCTTAAGCTTAAAGCTAAGGCCTTCCAGACCCCGGGGGAGGTACTCACTATATGATGATATCTCCCCACTGCCAAACTATCGATCCCCTGAATCTAGGCAAAATGACCGCTCCTCGACTCCTGTAGTAATCCACCGCCCCTAATTTAAGGGCATTTGAAGTCACCGCCCCTTAATTTCAAGGCATTTGAAGGGACTATACCTGAAATTTTTAGAGATAAGGACCCTTATTTGTAAAGTAATAAGAAGATATTTACCACCCCCTATTTTTGAGGGGGCACACAGAGATATTGCCCTCCTTTTTTTAAGTGCATACAGAGTTACCACCCCCTATTTTTTAGGTGCACACAGTTACCGCCCCCTGAATTTTCGTCTCACCGCCTCCGCTTCTGGGGCCCGTTTGGCAGTCGGTAGCCTATTCCGACCTGAGTAGCCCCCCCGGGTTCCAGACCAGGTACATTCCTGGGAGAGTACGATGACATGATATAATCTTTTCAGTGTTCAGTGTGAGTCTATTCTTGGAGCACCAGCAGCTCACTTGGTCTAGATCGTGTCGGAGCAGAGTTTGAATAGGGGCTGTGTACAAATGACGTCATGCTTTTCTGGACCATTTTTGACCCCCCCTCCCCCCTTGTCATGTTTTGTCATACAACACTTGACCCCCCTTAACATGACGTCATGCAGAGATACCCCCCCCCACCCCTGCCGAAAGTGCATGAATAGTGTACAGCCTAGATAAACAAATTGAAATGGTTCAAAGAGACATAATGGGTGTGAATTGGCAATCAAGGATACATGCAACATAAAAAAGATGAACTATCACTGATCAACAAAATTAATGAACAGAAAAACATGCCAAACACTGTCAGCATCAGGTTATGGGTCCCTATATGTGGGATGAATTTCCGTGCCTTATACACAGAGTACTATGCCAGTAGTAATAGAAGCGGTTTAGGACGATATAATAATTGTCATTGAGCAGTCATGCGGGGACTCCACATATTGTGATCCATAAAATGTTACGTAATTCTATTAGCCATGTAAATACTAGGAGGGGAAATGGTATATGGATCCTATACTTACTAACCCCATCCTAATGGATGAGGAGCCATACCTACCATGTACTTAATACTTTTCTAATGGATGAGAAGTCATACCTACCACATACTGATTACCAGTCTAATGGATAAGTAGTTATACCATGTATGTACTCAGAACACTCAGTAAACAGTGGCAGAGATTATTCTTGACACCTTATACTACATTCTACCCTTACTCTGTAAACCTACTAATGGTGTGTTATACCCTATATGTACTTCAACACTATTAGATCATCATAAACCTTTACAAATCTCTCCCTCATTCTAAAAATAGTATACCTTCACTTCTACTTAAACTAGCTGAAGAATCTACATACATCACTATTTCAACCTAATGGATCAATATTAACCATACACTAACACCTTTCAATGTAACCATACACTAACACCTTTCAATGTAAGAGCTATAGTGACTCAGATAACGCATGATCTTGGATACAGTTTTTCAAAACACAACCAAGAGGATGGGTCCTACTATGGAAATTACTAGAAATGACATCCTGATAAAACCAGCATCTACAATCTGCATTTGTGGACCTTCTAAGTCTGGGAAGACTTTCTTTGTTGTCAATTTATTGAAAAAAAGAGAACATATGTATCAAAATGGAAACTACCCACAGAAAGTTCTTTTTTGTTATGCTGTTCACCAACCAAAGTATGAAGAGCTCGGTAATGAGGTATCAGGAGTTGAATTTCATGAGGGTATACCCGACACAGATACTATACACTCATTTGCCGATGGAAACCATAACATGATTGTACTAGATGATATGATGAGAGAAGTAGTTAATGCTAAAAGCATGGAGAAACTATTCACTGTTGGTTCTCATCATTTAGGATTAAGTGTTGTTTTCCTCTCCCAAAATCTTTTTGAGTGCGGTAAACACGCTCGGAGTATTTCACTGAATATGGAATATTACACCTTATTCAAAAATCCAAGAGACGGTGGGCAGGTGGCGACACTTGCCAGACAAACAAGCAAAAGGCTTTCACCAGCCATTGTTGAAGCATATAGTGACATAACCACAGGCACACCACACGGGTATTTATTCCTGGATATGACTCAGAATTGCAACGACGACTTACGTCTCAGAACAAAAATATTCCCTGATGAAGATACTATTATCTACAGAGTTAAAAAACACTCTTAGTCAAAGAATATGACAAGGATCGACACAAACATCCATTTCCTGAGATTTCTAGCATCAACACCCAATGTTAAACAGAGACAGAATCTTCTGAAGACAGCAACACGTGAACAGGTCCTTGCATTAACAGAAATCATCATCAACTTGTTGAACGGTAATATAAAGGTTGATGAAGATACTTTAAAACTTCTCAAGAAATACAAAAAACCTCTAAGGAAAGCGGGTCTTCAAGATATCCGTAAACTCTCATGGATTAAACGGAAGGAAGCCATTATAAAGGCCGCTAAAGCAGTACCAGTCTTGCTGAAAGACTTTGATTACATATGGACTGATTCATCATGAACTACACGGAGAAAATGATAGCTGTCCCTCTGATTACTTTTGACAAGATAAAGGCATCATACGAGGCTCTACAACAAAAGAAACAGGAGGGCGAGGTCGGTGGAGAAAATAATCTGCCATCCTCAGTGAATCTAAACAAATCAACTAAACCATTTAAAGAAGACATCACAACCCTGACAGTGGCTGACACCCCAACCATCCCAGAAAACCATACTCCACAGACAGACCGGAGAGTGTATACACAAGAAGATGCTAATGAGGAGGATGTGAGCGATCAGGAGGGGTTTGGGTCTGAGTATGATGACCCAGAATCAGATGAAGATGAACTTTACAAAGAAGAGGAAAAACCCAGAGCTGTGCAAAGTCATAAAAACCAAGCATCTGTACCTCTACCCTTAAACCCTCGAGAGTATTTCAAAAACAATATCACAGCTGTAAAACCTAAAAGTAAACAAGACAAGAAGTTACAACACCTAAATGAAGACGTTCTAGAGAATTCGAAAAGGAAAGCACACCCCCAATCATTAGCTAACAGGAAAAAGGTATTAACAGACACATGGATCCATATATAATCTACAAAACAAAAACCATGGAGGGGGATATCGGAAGACACTTCAACTGGGTAAAAAACAATTCAGCTGCAAAAGATGACAGCAAACAACCAAATGAGTTAAAAGGGATAATAAATAACCTGTATCTAGATCCTAAGGAACCAGCTAGTTTTTCCGGAGCTTCAAAAATTACTCGAAGAATCAAGAAACAGAAACCTTCGCTCAAGAACGATGTTTTATATAAAGACGTTAAAAGAACCCTTTATGAGAAACCAGCCTACTACCTCAACGTTCAACCAAAGAACCACTTCCTGAGATCAAGGGTTACAAGTGGTGGATTAAACTACATGTTCGATGGTGATCTTATGAACATGTACCCCTTTGGTCGACATAACAAGGGGTATAAATATGTTTTATTAGTTGTGGATATTTTCAGCCGGTTTGTAATGACAAGAGAAGTAAAATCAAAGAGCTCTGAGCACATGGTACCCGCTATGCAATCTATATTCAACGAGAGGAAGTGTAAACTACTACGCACAGATGCTGGAACTGAATTCCTGAGTAAAGAAATCAAGGAGGTTTACAAAGACAATAATGTTAAACATTATGTGGCTTACAATGATGGTAAAGCTTCATACAGCGAAAGACATATCAGAACAATAAAAACAAAACTCATAAGGTATATGAAAACACATAACACATACAGATGGGTTGATGTACTACAAGATATTACATCATCCTACAATAACACTGAACATTCGGGAATTAAAAAAACACCTGCTAGTGTAACTGAAGACAACGAAGAAGAACTTTTCAAGAGACAGTTTGAAGATGTCTCTTCAAAAGATATACAGGATGCTAAAGAAAGGTCAAAGAACCTTAGAAAGAAATCAGATATAACACCAGGTAGTTATGTACGTTTATCTAATGTAAAAAAAACTTTTCAGAAAGATTATGAGTCAAAATGGACACCTGAAGTGTTTCAAGTGTTTAAGTCTACAGTGAGGGATGGTATCCGCGTCTTCTATGTCAGAGACTTACAAGGCGAGGAGGTAGAAGGCAGCTTTTATAAGGAGCAGCTACAAAACGCACACATCACAGAGAAGGAGCTATACCAGTATGAGAAGGTATTGAAACGTAAGACTGTTAGGGGTAAAAAATACTTCTATGTACGCTGGGCTCACTATCCGGAGAAGTTTGATGAATGGATTGATGAAAAACAGTTCAGGAGTTTAACAAAACACATATTTTGAAGAGTGGAGTATGTACATACATTTTAAGAGTGTCGATGGTACGGTATACTTCCCCAGGAATACGAACGAGGAATTTACTGTTAAATTACCAGAAAGAATATCTCTACAGGATACAGACTGGGTTTGTGCTTTATCAGAGCTTGAGATATGTCATGTAAAGAATATAACATTCGAAAGTGTGACGGACGCGGAGAACTCAAGCAAAAACCTCTCACCTAAGACCCTTTACATAGGATCTGATATAATTGACTACACATTTACAAGTTTTGGTAAATTCCCTCTTCTCAGGAAAATAGCTGTATCAGAACTGTTAAAGAGAGAAGAAAAACAACAGCCCCCCTTGAGAGTTTATTACCCTGCTACAGTTAAAGCTGTGACTACATTGGAAACACCGTTGAATGTAACCGTAGAAGAACAGGAGTTTCATACCTCTCACATAAACTTTATTTCTGAAACGACACACGAACATGCTACCAAGGGTGATACACCAGAGAGTTACCCTGAGAGTACAAAGGAATCTAATGCAACAGGGTCATATGTAAGAGAGTTTCCAGAACCTCATTATATACCAGTGAAAGTGAACAGCTTTTCACAGATTTCTTTCTTCTTGAAAGGGGACAATTGGAAACCCATAAAACTAAGTTCAGAAAGTGCAAACTCTTCTATTTTTATCTACGGTGTTATACATTTTAAAAGAACGTACAATGGAAAAAGAAAAATATGCTTTTCTTAAAAAACAAGAACTGATGAATGCCTTAACATCTTCCTGTGCGACCAAGCAGGGGCTATCTGAAACAGGTTTAACAGGAAAAACGGATATAAGCAAATGTGTATTATTACGGTCCAAACAAAAAGGTAACGGGAGGGATCGTTTACTGATTGTGAAGAAATATAAAAACTGTGGGAAAAACAGTGACAAACACGACGACCCTTGTTCTTTACCAACCCCTATTACTCAGTTAACCCAACAAGCTAAATCATCTCTCAAAGAAGAAGAAAAAATGGGGTGTGGATCTGAAGAGGTTGTCGTTCTGACGTCATCAGAAGGAACACTGCAAACACCACAAACTGTAAGCTCAACAAACAGGACCATTTCCATGCACCATGCTTCACCAGTACCTAAAGGCAAACGAAAGGGGGCGGATGCTAAGAAGAAAGCTCCAAGCAAGAGGCGGAAACTCAATACTAAGAAGTATAAGGATCTCTTTTCTTGACTTTTACTTTTTTGGACAGAAAAGATGTGTTTCATCACCAGGATAACAGAACGTGTAGTAGAATGCTGTCTACTATTGTTCTTATTATGCTGCTGTTGTCAAACAAAAGAGGCTAAGGAAGAGGATGATTTGGACACTGTAGAGGTAAAAGGTAAAACAATGAGGGAGAGGCGTCGAGCATGGTTGAAGAAGAGGAAGAACAGGACTAAGAAAGGTGCTCTACAAGGAATGCTCCCCACAAAAAAGGAATTAATGGATGGTTCAGATGATGGTAGATTGATTTATGCTTCTATAATAGACTTTCAGAAACACCTTGACATAATAATTGAAAATGCGGATCCTGATGAGATAGAAGATGAACCACCAAGCCTACCACCCAGGACTCCATGCCACGACCAAACAGAGAGGGGAGAAAAGGTGATTAATGTCTATGAAAACTCTGTCTATGAATCACCCATTAACAACTCCGTTAAAAGGGAGGATGACGCATGCTCTAACGAGTCATACATGACAAATTATAGCAGTTGTGAGTCATGCGAATGCTGTGGTATATCTGAAGACGAAATCTATGACTACACCACTGGTTTAGATGAGGTAGACTGATACACGTCTGACAAGGACAGAGAACGCGGAGTAGAAGAATCAATCAACATCACAACCATTTTCTCCCATAACTACAATCAAGATGGCGTACCAGATTTCCACGACGAATGAACGGAGTAGTTTAGGAATAGGGGAGAGTATGAACTTGTTTCAAATGCCTTCAGTAGATGTAGGAGTTTCCAAGGTGCGATACGTAGACTTCCAACCCGTGAACCAACACAACAAGGACCTTGGAATACAATTTGTCATAACTAACACGGGCAACCAATATATTGATCTCCGGAGGACATATCTGAAGTTAAAGTTGCGGGTGACACAGGGGAATGGTGATGTTCTGCCTTCACCCACACCTGTGGTCAGTCATTATCTTAATGATAACTGCAACATTCAGACTGCTGCAGGTACAACAAACCCCCCAAATCCAACACCAACACCTACACAACCTGAAGCATCTAAAGTTGGTCCTGTAAATAACTTTCTACACAGTGTTTTTTCCCAGATAGATGTGTACTTCCAGAACAAACTTGTTTCATCTTCAAATGATAACTACCCTTTTGAAGCATATTTTAACACCTTATTTAAATACAATGAAGAAGCTAAGAGGACACACCTCATAGGCCAACTCTATGTAAAAGATTCGCAACCTATGGACGCTTCTAGCTTGACTGGTGGTAATTTAGCTCTAACGGAGAGAGCATCATATATACAGGAGAGTCGAATAGTAGATCTCATGGGTCCTTTACATATAGATGTTTTTACTATTAATAAATATTTGCTGAATGGGGTAGAAGTAAAGTTGAAGTTTTGGCCTACTAACCCGGCCTTTCATCTCATGTCTGATGCTGCAAACCCAAACTTTAAAACTGAGGTAATAGATGCGTCACTCTCTGTGTGTATTGTGACACCTACAAGAGAGATGTTGATAAGCCACCAAGAGATAATGGAAAAACGTAATTTCATGGCTACCTACCCTTATATGAAAACTGAGATAAAGAAATACTCTGTACCCGCTGATTTACTACAATTTAGAGCTGATAATGTATACTTAGGAAACGTGCCCACACGTTTAATCATCGCCATAACTTCGGAAGAAGGTGTGAATGGCTCTTATGTCAAAAATCCGTTTAATTTCCGACATTATTGTGTGCGTTATGTCAACGTGTCAGTTGATAATGAAAGTGTCCCCTCTTCTGCTTACAATCTCAAGTTCAATGATGGAGATGCCCCTTTCACATGTAACTGTATAGATGCATACTTAGCTTTATATGGTAGAGAGAGAGTTCTAGAAGATAACAACGGATTATTTATATCACTAAGGGATTTCACAAAGGGTTATACTCTTTTCGCTTATGATCTGGAACCGGATGTGAGGAATGAGGAAGACGGTATGGCTTGGCCTACTTTTAAAAAGGGTAACCTTAGAGTGGAACTGAACTTTGATAAAAAACTACCAGAGACAGTGAGTGTAATCATGTTTGCTACGTTCCCATCTATGATTAAAGTTGATCATACTAGGGCTGTGTATTTAGCATAGATTAGTCTTTATATGTATGTTACACTGTATACACTAATTTGCAGATGTATGTGAACAATAAAAAACCTTTCCATTTGAGATTTGAATGTTTATTCCTTACAGTGTTACATCTTATCAGTGAGAAGACATTTAAATCATGACACTACAGATACTTCACCTAAACACAATGCAGTGTGAAACTAGTCAATGAAACAATAGATCAACTGCGAGATAATAATGACAACAACATACTTAAATGATGTCATACAAATAGTAATATATGTATATATCCTCTCTGTGTAAATAAAATGTCAGGGGTGGACTACTAGCCTAACCATCAAAAATAATGACATGCTTCATCGGTATTACATAAATCAATAAAACCAATAGGAAATTCAAATTTCCTTAAACGTCATTTACTCCCGAAGGAAAAAGATAACCCCTGTTAAAATACATTACCTCATACTTATATGAAACAGTTCTTATAAATGCAACACGAAAAAATAAAAACTACAGGTGTTAGAGCCTAAGTTAATTGTTAGAACATAGCCAAGCTAATCTATCAAGCAACTAACTAACTAATCTTAAAAGTATCAATACCCGAATGGTAGCGATGTACCATCAGTGAAAAACAACCTCTTCTTATACACACACTGGAAGGTTTTAACAAGGTTCCTGTTGAACAAGGTGTTGTTTTTCTTGTTCCTGTTAATTGAAGTGCCTGTGTTCACAGACAGAGTCACACCTTGGTGTATAGCTGTAGTATATTTCTCATCCTTTTCGCCTTCTGAGGATGACTTCTCCCCAGCAGCTACAGTTGCCTCGAACACCTTCATCATAGAGGAAAGGTTCAACACCTTCCCAGCTTCATAATTGAGTCTTATACCCTTGACCTTACAGACATTCGGATCTGTGGGATCATTAGTCTTATAAGAATAGCTCTTAGGACCTGATGAGAAGAACTCTGTGATATATGTGTTAGGGTTTAACTCACTTGTCATGTCACCAAGGAATACCCCCAGAGGGGGGTCCACACACCCAGGTCTTGAAACAAATATCACCGAATCTGTATCGTGATATAAGTTTCTGTCTCCGAGTGCTTCGAGATATTCATAAAGCTTTAAACGTGCATGTGCGGTGGTATAGGCTGCAACCATAATATTCACATTCTTAGAGGGTTTGACAAACTCATCACGGTACTTATATTGCACACGTGCCATCTCCTCCTCTATGATGTGGATGTCTTGAATGAGAACACCGTCGCTTGTAATAAGTTTGAAATACTCGTCACTTTTAACGGTGTGGAGGGTTTGTAGCATGTTCTCCCTCTGGCCAAACTTACCCCAGAAAGAGTTAAGCATAAGCTTAGCCAGAGACCTCAGTCCGGGGTTTTTTCTTATTTTAGCTCGGTCCAGAAGGATCCCCTCCCGTTCGTAGTACAAACGGATATACTCATCCTTTTTTTCCTCTGTTGTGCACCATGATGGCCAACCGCTACATTCTTGTTTCAGTTTCAAGAAAGTATCCACATATCTGGAAAACAGACCCCCTCTCTTAGTTTTCGGATCGTAGGTTTCCACTGTCGAAAAGTGCCAGATTTCGTATATATGTTGGACTACATACCCTTTCTCTAAAGCTTTGAGGACCTCCCTTATCACCCATGTGCCTGTCAAGCACCTCTCTCTGTCTCTGTGTTCACATGGGATATAGTCCCTTTGAGGTATAGGGTATTCTTTATCAGCATATACCTCAAGGCAGGCTGAACACAGTGGGAACAATAACCTACCATTGAATCTGTGAGGGAGAACAGCGTTAAAAAGAGAACGAGGGGGAAGGATCCTACACTTTATGAAACCTTCATACTTATCCAGTTGCACTGAGGCATGTGGAGTTGGTATGTCAGAGCCTAATATCTTCTGTGGGTGTCCTGTGGGGTACGTACAGTATTTATTTACGTACGGATACAATGAAGTTACGTCATAGTAGTGGATTTTCTCCCCTTTTGAGGGGTCTACTTTATGATAACATTTCAAAGTATCTACTCTTCCCCCATAGAAAGCTTCTCGAGGCTGGAGAGGGGTCTCTAACTTGAAATCAGTCATTAAGGATCTAAATTCTTCTGATGTACGAACAGCGGCAAACTCACAGGACCACATTTCCTTCACTGTATAACCCTCATCTTCCACGGCCTTCTTCCTCGAACAGGTTCTGGTATACAAATCCCCCATTTTAGTTCTAAGAAGAGGGTTATAGGTAACTGGGGCATAACAATCGGGGTGACCGTGGATAAAACATGAATGGTATTGAAGAACTGTTTTTTCAGACTCCACATACCCGTCAACCCCACCGTTTCCCACACGTTTTTCTCCTCCGTTCCTTCTAGCATGTTGAACAATAACCTTGTTTTTACGCTCATAATATGTCAGCCAGAGGATAGCCTCTTTAGAATGATTTTCTACTGGGTCGAGGGGTGGAATAATAGCGACAGTTTCTGGAAGAAGGAACTTAGAACGATATACTAGATTGCAGGCCGAGGCTATAGTAATACATGACTCATAGGGGTCAATAGCTGCTGCTTTAGCAAGAGTTGTGTCATGACCCCCTGTGTTAAGAGGTTTGTCTTTACTAAACTCAGGGAGTATGTTCCCAGTCATTTCTTTGAAGAGGCTTCTGAATTTCATGCAACCTTCTTTCAAGATTTCAACATCGTTAATACAGTATTTGATTAACTCCTTCTTGAAATCAAAATAGTCAAGTTTATGATCCTCATACCATTTCAAAAAAGACTCTCTTCTTTCGGTGCTCATACTGTCTGGTGAATAGAAGCGTTTGGAGGGTAGGAAAGGTTGTGATACTTCCTGATTTTCCTTAGTGTTGAACAAATGGCAGAAAAAGCCCTTCTCTTTAGTCTTCAAGTCAAGAGCTTTAGGGAAATTTGCAAGAGGCATGGGGAGGAAGTTAAGAGAATCCAAGAACCTGATTTTATAGGCAGGTACATAAAGGTACATTATCTTAGCTCCTGAGTATATAACTTTAGGTGCAAGAGAATTCTCATAGAGGTAGGAAGTCACAAAGTAACTATCAAAAGATTTGAAGTTATGGAAGAACACGATAGCCTTCATGTTATCTTCAGACAGAAGCCATGTGCAGAAATCATAAGCACATTTCTCTCCGTAGAACACCTTCTGTTTCACTTCACAGTTTTGACACTCTGTACTTTCCTGCCCCGAATCGCTGTAGCAAAGATCACACACGATCTGGGCTACACAGAGGTTAGCTGAATGGTTACCACTCTCCTGATTAGTCTCAAAATCTGCGAAAATATATTTCTGATGGAATTCTTCCTCAGAATCGTTTTTTGCCCCATTACCTCCTTCTGTTTCATTTTTGGTATTAGAGTTCGCTGATAGAGTTTTGTTTTTACTTTTTTTCTTGTTCTTACTCTGTTTTTTGTTATTTTGGTTATCTTTAGACCCCTGTGATCCACTGTCTAACCCGAAATCGGCACCCTCACCCACAGGAAGCATATAACACTTATGGGTATCTGCATCGAAATACCCACTGCAGGTGCTACAATATTTCTCATTGCATCTATGCAGATGAAAAGGTGTACGTGTGACTAGTTTCTTACAGCTCTTACATTTTTTCACACGGTCACACACAGAACCCTTGTTTTTAGGATCAACCCTTTTACCACCTTCTTTAACTAATTTTAAGATATGGTTCTGATAACAGTGTTGACCTTTAAAGTACCTGTTGCATAGATCACAGTATACCCAGGTTATTTCACTAGGTTGTGGGTCTCTCAGGTCATCTGCAGGATCTGGGGTCTTATCTTTTGCTTCTTCTTCTTCTTTGTGTGTATGTTTACATATTCTGCATGTAAGCTGACATGTGTGGGGTAATTTGCAGTAGCCTTTCCCGCATCTAAAGCAGAAGTGGGTTTTTTTAAAGAAACCCGGGACCTTGGTTATAACCTCATAATGGTTATTATGAAGGTATAAAGAAAGCTTCTTTTTTGCCTTGGTGTTCCCTTGAAATATTATATTGTTCATTTGCTCTTTTGCGAAGACAACAATAGAATATTTTTCCAATACTTTCTGAAATTTTGATAGATCTTCTATACCACATGACCCCTGATCGACACCGGCTCTGTCAAGGAGTTTCAATGCTTCCTTTTTTTGTACAGACCCTCCTCTTGCATATTCTTTTTTGTTAGAGAGGTTATCTGCATAAGCTTTGGCTGTAACTAGGGCTCTCGCACAACAGAGGTTGTCTTTGTTCTTAATCTCAATCAAGGATTTTTTGTTTTTCATGAATTTGCGTAGATGAAAAAACCTTTTCGAATCATGAGGACCTGATCCCTTTGGTAGTTTCACATGAAGAACCATAATATCCATACTTCCATCCAGAGGGAATTCCTCATAACTCTGGAGAACCCGAGATATCTCACCCATGATTATGTCAGCAGTTAGTACATCAACATGGACAAGAGGTATCTGAATTGGGTAGTCCAGGTGAGGGTTGTCTATTACCATTCTAACCATATCACGAGGTCTCATGAATTCTGTTACTTTCTGAATCAGGTTCTGGAAAATGGCTTGTAAGATAAGCAATACATTTGCCATGTGATATATGGGCAATTTTTTTACCAGGAACGAGTACACAGTACTCTTTGTTTGGAATTTCTTTGAATCTACTTCATGTTTCTTCTCTAGATCGTACAAACCACCAACACCTTCCTCTAGATAGCCTTCTACGAGAGCCCTTTCTCTGATCTCCTCATTGTTTTCTCTGTTTGGGTTAGCATCATGTGTGTTCTGATGTCTTCTAAGGGTGTCACCTCTTGCAAAACTTTTCCCACACTTTGAACAGTTGAAGCGCACGCTGTTAGCATTGTGTTGTTTTTCGATGTGTCTTAGTAGGTTAAACCTACGAGTAAAAGTTTTCTTACAAGTATTGCAAGTAAACATGGTGTCTCACCTACTCTAATTGGAACTCAATCTAATTACCCTTCATCCTTCAAGAGGGGTTCCATCGGGATGGACCGTAAAACATGGATGTGTAGGTGTATGTATCATACATATGGCAGTGTTGCCATCCAGAGGAAAGTAGGGGTACATAAGAAGTGCTCTGATAGCCTCTCTATGGATGGTGTTTTCGCTGTACTGATTCATGTCTGTGTGTCGGAAAATAACTGAGTGCTCTATGTGCGGTGAGTAGAGAGCTATGAATAACTTCTCTCCAGGAGTTATCATGACTGCCATTTTGGACAGGATGTCACTCAATACATACAGTAGAACGTTGATAATGCTTTTCTTACGAGACAGAGCTAATTTTCTCAACATGAACGTGTACTTTACAGCAGGTATTTTGGCTTTCCCTATTTCATCGGGTCGCACCTCTTTAAGCACATAGAAAGAGTTCACACCATATGTTTCTATATGCGATTCTATGCGTAACCCTTCTATTTCCTCAGGGGAATATGAGTGATATTCCTGAGAAGTCATGGCTGAGGGTTTAGGGTAGAAAATACTAATGTAACTTCAGGTTCATAACATACCCTCAAAGTTAACCAGAAAGGTGTTATAATCAGCTTGTTCGGCCATTAACTGTTCCTGCACCATATCAAGATGAGCAAGGTATGCAGGGTCTAACATCGATCTGTAGAACTGTAGTCGGTTGTAACCCCTCTCGTTTGGTATTCTATCTAATACACAAGCCCTTCTCAAATCATTTATCTCGGGACTCTTCTTGTATAGTCGAACAAGTTTGGACAGTAAAGACCTGAGGAAGATTGTGGTGTCTTGTAAATCTGAAATCCTTTTTTCTGTCTTCTTGAATCCCCAGCTGCTGTGACCAATAACGAGAACCCTGATCCTGTTTTTCACATATTCTAAATACAGAGCTTTACATTCGGCATCAACATCAGGCATGTATATATCAGGATCTAACCAACGTGGAACCGAGAATTTGAATATATATGGAGTGAATACGTGTTCGGGGTCATGTGTCGTGTATTGCACCATAAGGTTATATATATCATCTATGAACATACACGACAGACGGTGTACAGTTTCAGGGTTGTCAATGACATGTCTTATTGAAACTATGGTTTTCAGTAAGTCGAGGAGGATTGGGTTGAAGTTATTAGGTGTAACAAGCCCTTGATTTTCAGGTATCGTCACATCTATTCTCATGTTAACATAACACGTGCAATGCCCATGGTCAAAACTCTCTGAACTGAACCCTCTCTCTAACAACCTTAGTTTTGCATACAACTCCTCAGGATCTGTAATCTGCTTGAAAATACAGTCTCTTAACAGATCCAACTCACCACCCAATCTACGGAAACACGGCCCAAGGTGTGACCACAACAGATGTTTCCAGAAAAATTTCCGTCTGTCGTTAAGAATGTAGTCTGTTTTTCCACCGTCACCATAACACACTATGGTAAGGCTCATAAGAGACTTAAAATCCCATGCAAGATATTCTATGAAGAGAACATACAATAACTCTCTAGGTAGGAGGTCGAAAAACTTCATAACAAACACTATAGAATAATTAATGATGAGAATAAGAATAATAATGCAGCTACGGTAATTCTAGATATTCTTAACAGACACTACAGAATGGTGAATGATTATAATTAGGATAAGAATAATAAGAATAATGATGCAGCTATGTTATTTCTAAATATTATTAGTCTTAAGAGCACTCAAAGATGAACACTGGGAATAAAACAATGACTAACTAACTAGCTACCTAGACTAAACATTTTTAACATGTGTTGCGAAAAATCAATTAGAACTGTTACATATAAGGAGTAAAGCAGTACGGACCTCTGTTATGATGGTGATCTAAACAACTAGTCGTCGTTTCAGCTAGTGGGAGGAGAGACAGTGTACCCCGTTTAGTCAATCTCTTGTACCTCGACCTCCAGTACGTCTGCCTCTGCCACGTCCCGACCCTGACCAATGTCTTGAGAATCCTCACTCTTTATTTCTGCATCAAGTTCAGCATTTTGTGGTGAGGAGACGGGTGTGTTAGGTTCAGCGGTGTTATCAGCAAGATCATCATCATCAGTATCGTCATCATAGGGTTCAAGAGGGAGAGCTTTGCGTTTTACAGATTTTGGTGCAGGAGACAGAGGGACGGCAAAACCCGGTAGAGGTATGGTTGATGCTATCTCTTTCAAGGTGTGAAGAGCACTTTCCACTGTGTTAGAACGGACATCTGCGGGGGTAGAAGATTCTTCTTCAGTGGTTAGTGTAGATGGTTCAGGTATGTCGGCAGCTATACCTCTCAGAGAGTCTAATGCTCCGAGTATGATAGCATCATTATCACCTTCAGCAGCTCCTCCTGTTGCTTCTTCCCCATTGGCATGGCTGTTGTTGTTGTTGTTTGTGGTGTTTTCTACATCACGCTCATCTGATGTTTCTACAGGTTTAATGTTAGCTACAATGGACTGTAGAGCCGTCAGAACATCTTCAAATGCACGTGTAGTTTGAGAAGGGAGGAACAGAGGAGAAGGTGTTGCGGCTCTGGTAGAGGGACCAGCCGGTGCTGCTGCTGTGTTTTCCGCTACCAAACTGTTCTGTGTGGAGGGTTCTGATAAGGTAGATAGAGCCTGAGCAGCTTCAACAGGGGAACGTATAATGGGTGGTGGAGTAGGTTCAACACTGCCTGTAGAGTTGAGGTCAGCTTCGGGTTCTTCAAATTCTAGAGGTGGAGGTGCTTCATCTCCATGCTCTACCATCATCTGCGCAAGCTTTTTGTAGAGAACCTTTGCATTTCTCAGGAGAGCAAAGACATTGATAAGGTTCAAGGAGACGCCCGACCCTTTCACAGGTCTTATGTACCCAGGAGCTTCCGGTACTATCCGGGACTTTAATATGTTCATACGGGGTTCCCCGTAATAATACGAGAGCAGAACTAGCTTCCTGCAAGGGAAAGGATAAATTAAAATTAGATGACTATTATGAGGGAGCAATTACAAGTAATCCTATATAGAGGGGGGGAAAATTTATGCGTGAGTCATGAGTGTGTGGTAAATATTCCTCATGGACGTGGTGAGTAACGGGAAATATTACCCAATGAGCTAGGTCCCCATTAAACATTGGGATACCATTGTGTTGGTGATCACTAGGGGAAAAAAACTACAGCCTTGTAGGAACTCGGGTAAAATACACCCCCAACTATACATGCTAAGGGTAAAAAATTCTCTGCCCTATAGAAATTCACATATCAGCTATATGTGCTAAGGAGTGAAAATTCTAATTGTACTAAAGGTAAAAAAATACTTCACATCAGTCTTTTATTCAACCCGTTTAAGGAGATATAAAAAGAAGCTTACTTATATCGGGGGGATGACGGCGTCCTCGGTGTAGACCAGTCTTGATCAAGAAAGAGAGGTACTGAATCCTCCCTCAGAGTCGACCCCCCTTCAGCAGGCAAAACTGCTTGAGGGGGTGGTGGCGGTGGTAGCTGTTGAGCGCTGTTGAAAAGATAAATTTTTGATGTCATGGAGAACCATTCTCTTTAACGACGTAACAGAAATTTCGTTGCTAGGTAGGGTAATTAGACTCGCGTGGCAGAAATTGCAATGATAATTCACGGTATTTTTATCATTGTTATATGCTACTTGTGTGTTTGTGTGTAACTTATACGCTATGATAATAATACTAATGATAATAATACTGATAATAATAATGATGATGATGATAAATAATAATAATAATAATAATAATAATAATAATAATAATAATAACGATAATAATAATAAATAAATCATGTAATGCTCACCCAGCCCAAACAGTACCCGGTTGGTAAACAGGTAGTGGTGTTCTAATAGCGGGTCGGATATATGGGTGGTAGTTTCTACCAGAAATGTTGTATTGTGCATTAGGGTTCATCTGAAAATATATGTGAAAATAACTGTGAAATACGCCTGAATGTAGTGTTGTTAATGACTGTCAGAACCCCAAAAGCTTGGTTTAAAAGAATAACACCAGTTGGCGCCAAACGAATGAAACCTATCACCATGGATAAGAAACTTGTTGGTTTCAGCTTTCATATATCACGTTATAATAACCATGACAATGCTGCTTTAATACATGAGCGTGAAGTAACAAACTTCATGTAGTGCCCCTTAAGCACACCAGATGGTGGTATGGTGTAGTGGTGTTAGTGACAACACCCTAAGAAGCTTTGAAAGACCCTAACTTTAGAACACCACATACCATATTGACCTGTATTAGGGTGGGCTCTTATTAATTTCAACAAGGTTACACCCCTTGCACTTATACAAGAAATGTTTTGAAATGTCAATAAGAAATGTTTTGAAATGTCAATACCTTTGTGCCCTGCGCTTATTCAAGACTGATGCTTATACAGGTCAATACGGTAACCCTGTTATTGTTAATTTCGTTTGTAGTGTATAAAATCACACTATATAATGGTATGATACATGAATGCAGCCCTATGAGTAACTCATCATAGCTACATTCAAACATCACACCCTATAACGTATGATGCATGAATGTAGCCCCTGCGAGTAACTCATCATAGCTACATTCAAGTTTCACACCATATAACGGTATGATGCATGAATGCAGCCCTGTGAGTAACTGGTGTATGTGTAGTGTCCCTAAAATACATCAGATGACCGTGCGGTTTAGCAGTGTTTATAACCATCAGAATATGTAGCATGTTGATAGGTAGCAGTGTTGCCGAAAGCTTTCTATTGACGCAGGCCAATGTGGCCTGCATCATAGCATCTTACGCAGGCCATATGTACCCATATAAACTCTAAGAAACAGGAAAATCTTTGAACATAAAACAAATTCATAAAAATCCCCTATCTTTGCTTCTAATAGGCCGATTTGAAAAATTCTTTCACCATTGGCAAGCTCAGATCATGCCGGGTCATTCTGGCCCGCATCCAACGCAGCTCCTACGCAGGCGTCATTTCGGCATCACTGTAGGTAGTGATCTCAGAACGCAGTTATTGAGTGTAGCTATAGCGAGGACAGAATGTATACAAAATCACACCCTATATGGCCTTAGCAGGTCAAATTATTACCCAATGAGATAATATTTGATAGGTGTTATCAGTAGAACTCGTTGATAACAAACTGCAGCAACGACAGCGCCCCATGGGGCAACCTGCTAACTCGGAATAGAGTGTGTGGGTGCTGGGTCCCCACATGTCCCATGTCCATGTCGATTTTAATAAATAGTCATGTCATATATCAATTGAAACCGATGCCCATGTCAATCATGTCACCTCTAAGAACCTTTCATGTCCCATGTCGAAATTTAAGAATGTCATGATACTAAATGTCACATGTCAATTTAAAGAAATGATCATGTCACATGTCACTTGCACCCATGTCCTTTGTCACATGTAAAAATCTTTCATGCTCATGTCGAATTTAAGAAATTTTTGCCTCATGTCACTAAGGTCTATGTCACATGTCGATTTTAAGAAATAGCCATGTCACTGTTTTGAATTTAGTGGTATAATGCATGAATGCAACCCTCTGAGTAACTCGTAATAGCTACATTCAAACATCATTCTGTCCTAAAGGTGTGAAATGCAAAGCCTCGGAGGATCTGCATGATGCTCTATTGAGGTGTTGGTGAACAGACTCAGCAACACTTCATCAGTGCATCATGCTGACCACCTGTTCATATGTCTGGATTGGTGGATGTGTAGTGTCCCTAAAATACACCAGATGGCAGCATCGTTTAGCTGTGCTCACTACCACCAGAATCCAGAATCTTGGTGTTCATAAATAACACCAGATGGCACCATATACACAGAACCTACCACCAATGCCTAGGAAGATTTTTTTATTTCAGTGTTCAGAAGGCTACTAAGAGGTTATGAACGACCCTAACTTTAGAACACCACATAACCTTGTTATGGTTAGTTTTATAATATACAGACAGTGAATGTATTACATCAACATGACCTTGATATATGATTAGCACTTCATTTATGCATCATGACGGTCCATAGGTATGATACATTAATGCTGGATGCCCTAAGAGCCGACATGATACTCCAATGAAGTGTTGGTGAGTAGTCTCGTGAGCACTTCATTTGTGTATCATAATGATCCTTAGGTATGATAAGTAAATGCATCACTGGTTCCTTAATCTTTAAAAACCGTTGGTGCCTTGATGCATTAATGCATCATACTTATTTGTCATCGTGATGCAACCTGGTGAGTCTACTCTCCAGCACTTCATTGGAGCATCATGTAGTCCCCAAGGGTTGGCATGATACTACAATGAAGTGCTGGCAAGTTCACCAGCACTTCATTTGTGCATCATGATGACAAATGGTATGATACATTTATGCAGGATTAAAGGGTTGATATATTAAGAGGATATAGTGATACCGGAATACAGTCAGAGTGAGTAACTGCCTTAGTTATATCATTGATTAAGTACTGAAGGATCGACATGATACTTGAATGTAGTGAGTTACCTGGCACAGCTGTGTTGATGTATCATGATGGCAACGATTAAAATGTATAAGAAGATTTCTCACCTTGATGTGTTGATATGAAAGTAGAAAGTAGAAACAGAGTTTCCTCCTGCTCCTAGATTAATGGGCGTGTGGAGATCAGAATCTCAAGCTGGAATTCCAGTAGTGTAACCTCAGTTATAGCGATCTGAAGCTGGAATGGGTGTGTCCAAAGATCGGTGGGTTTTTATATGTTTCTTCACGTGTCAGCTGATGTGGTCATGGCAATTGAAAATGTCACTATGTCAAAATGTCATTACTTGAATACATCTGAAGTATGTACTTCTTAAGGACACTTTAATTATTTACTGTTATTGTAGACATAGAAATGTTTGAGAACCGCACCTCTATCAGTAGTATGGTCTATGGGTTCTATGTAACCGGAGCAACCATAGAACTTTAACCCTTTAAGGCTGTGATATTGGTAAAATGAAATATGTCTGTTGGTTGTCATGATCCCAGGAGAATAACTACAACGTGGTTTACATTCATGTATTATGTTATAGGGTAGTGAATGATGTCAGAGTGCTCTTAATAGTGTCTAAATGTATCCTCATGAGTTACTCACGAGGGTTACTACCTTGTTACATTAATAAGGTATGGAGGCTATGCAGCACCCTCAAGGGTTAACAATGGTCAGGTGGTGTGAGGAATCTATACCTGCCGAGCACTTAGAGTTATCTAACTTCTTGTAGTTTAACAAGTATCAGTAGGTATGTAGCACTGTAGTAGAGAGGTGTCAAACTATTCTGTATACCTTTCACACACTTGAAATGAAACTGACAGAAATGACACAACCCTCCACGAATTCAATATATAAAGTATACCTGTCAAGCAATTAAGATGTCAAACTCTCAAGTATAAATAGCTTTAAGAAATAAACACATATGATGGCTATCAATATCTAAGTATGTATAGCTCCGAGTTCAGTGTACAATACTTGTTGTACAGATTTTGTGTAATGTTGATTGTGTCTCATACACCCCCTACATACCTGCCACGCCCCCCTAAAGGTAGAACCTGTTATCTATGGTACAATGGTTTGTACAGTGTATGTTGTATAACTATATTTAAGGGAGAAAGCATCATACAGATATGTCGCTCTCTATCTGTCCATTTATCTATCTATCTGACCATGTGCCATATGAACCCTTACATGCTAACTGTAGGAGATAATGCTGTGTATATATAGAGAAAGACCTGTGGGTTATTTCACAATCAGATCACAGACCTCAGACGGAGCTATCACATGGACCTTATAACTGTAACATAGGTCAGTCATTCTATATACAGTATGGGTGGGTTTAAAATAAGATTTTTTCAAATGATTATCTTATTCACACTGGCATATACTTCATGTTGTGGCCAGAGCTCCTGTGGAATTCCTAACAGAGTTTGTTGGTGTGAGTCTAGAGCTGTTATTTGTATGGGTCAGAGTGTTCAATTTTTTCCTCTGTTTAACCCTCTTGTGAGAAGTCACTATCAGATATTAATCATACACTCCACAGATATAGCAACCCTTCACACATTCATCATATCAGAATGGTATAGTTTACAGAAACTGGTTATAAAGAACAATGCAAAACTTGTGGATTGTGTAGGGGTCATTTCCAGAATAGAAAAGGTTTGTCGCTTAAAGGGTATAGATATAGAGGCCTCCTGTCCTAATTATATAACAAGATTACCTCTGGAAACTACAACAGATCTTAATAACTATATATCAGGAGTAAGCCAATCCTCTACAGAACCTACAACATACACAGGAGGGTTCACATCAGCCATAACATCAGATATAGATCGCTCTACACCACAACCTAAGAGACAGGAGGGAAAGGATCTAACCCTTTTTGTTGTAATACCTGTTTCTGTGGTTGCCATAATGGCGTTTGTTTTTAGTCTAGGATTTGTTTTATTCAGGTATAAATCATACTCAAAAAATACACGCCATTCAAAGTATAGACATTCTGTAGAACTATCAAGTATATACAGGCCTACTGTGAAGAGCCTATAGCTTTGTATAAAAGACTGTTGCCTGTTCCCTTTAGAGTTCTAAATTGCTACACCACAGCCCATATATTGTATAATACCGGAAGTCTATGGGTTATCACATCAGACCTTGTTCTGCGGGTGTTTCTATAGTAGCACCTTATATAGATAAGACGTGTCAATACCCCCCCATTAACAGACAGACGCACCTTGTATACCCGCCTGCTTTAGGACCCTGGATACAGCTGACACCTCTGTCTGGTGTATGGGGCGTCTTATGTACAGAAAGAAGTAAATATTGGAACATGTGCTGAGATGATTAGAGACCCGTCCTATAGTATTGGACCCCACAGAGCTTATATTAGATTCACTAATTTCTGATTATTCCCTATTGTCTACCTTTAAGACCTCTATAGAGATTCAACCTTTTAAGACATTACATGTACAATATTAGGTTAATGCAACACCACAAGTTTTGCATAATACTTGAAAGTGGGCGCTATCTAGGGTTTTATTTATTCATTCATTCACCCTTGTATCATAATAACCATTTAGTGATATACCTTAAACCCTTAAACCTAGACCCTAAAAGAATTAAAATATTAGATCCCCCTATCGTGATAATGCCTTTATACATTTCTGGAGACACATTAGACTGCTATACATCCAATCTAGAAGGTTTATGTTTGACATTATTGGTATCTCCTTACATACATACACATATAAAAACCGTATTTGATTAGAGAAAATTAATTCTTTTGGAGGAGAAGGCTCCCCATACATGCGTCTATCCCGGGGTGTGACAGTGGGGTGCGCATCACTACACTGGCCCCCTGCCTCCTCAGTAGCTTCCCTTCTGTAGACTGAGACGGTCGTATATGCCAGGAGTTAAACTGAAAGGTGGAACTACAGGAAAATGTCCAGTTATAAGTGTCTGGTGATCGTTTCTGTGTTGCTGGTAGCTGTGCATCATGTGGATAGCCTCAATAGGTGCGGCCCCCGGGGTCTTTGTACATGTATGCCTAACAGAGGATTGATATCATGCACTCATCTTGGTCTACATAGAATGCCCTCTTTAAGGTACAACAAAGCCAGTGGGTATGGAATACTGGATCTAAGAGATAATCATATAGAAACTGTTGGTGGGTTTGATGTTACAAGATATACAAGTGTGGATCTTCGTCGGAACCCTATAAGGTCATGTGATGGTTTACCATCACATATAGTGCTTACTGATCAGTGCCCTCAGGAGAAGGATATTAAAACAGAAACAAGGGTTATACAGCCCCTTACACCGGATATGACTGTGGTTGTTCCTCCTCTTAAATCACCTGAGAGTGTAGTGGTGGTAGAGAAAGCTGTACCTCCAGTTAAAACACCTGGTCCTAAAAAGGCTGTGGATGGGCATGAGGGAAACCTTACACCCACTGTTAGACATTCAGCTATACCAAAAGCCATTGAGTCTGTGGATAACCGCTCAGGTAAAATGGTAGTGGTAGTTGTATCAGCCTCTGGTGTTGGCGGAGTGGGTGTGTTGTGTACTGTTATAGTGGCCATTCTTATACAGCTACATAAAAGAGGTCTACTAGTTCAGTGTTGTGAGGGCTTCACAAACAGGTTATTGTGTCGTAGGAGTACAAGGAACATGAACCCTGCTCCTACAGCTATAGAGTTGCAGTCATTGGCAGAGCTTGTTGGGGAAAACTATATGTACCCTGCTAACATTACCATTGCTGGGAAATCAGGAGGTAAGACCCTTGAGCCACAGAGTCGTCCTCTACCATCACCACAAGAGGAACCTGTATATGCAAACATTGGGGATGTTGACAGTGGTATTGATGCGGTCACTGACACTGTAACTAATGGATGTGACTGTATGAACGTTGATACAATACCACCTCGGGAAGCTGTATATGAGAATACCCCTACCAGTGTACAGACCTCTCCAGGTGACGTAAATGACACTAACCCTTCTGGTAATACAGTCAGTCTTAATGGTGTGGAACCAATGGACACCGAGACCTTGTGAGTGTTGCTCTGAACCTTATTCTTATTAGTCCTTTAAGGTTTTTTGTATTTTAATTATCTCCTTAGTCGTCATAATGCATGAACGGCTGATTGAAATCTTGTTATTAGATAACATTCAAGTATAAAACAGCTTATGGTGAATCAGTATGTCAGGTTGATTTAATGTATGAATACAACATTGATGAGTGTTACTCACCAACACTGCATTCATACATAATGACAAACCTCAGGCATAATGAATACAAACCTGGTAGGTGTTACCTTAAAGAGATAATCTAAATAATACTTAGAGAATTAATCTAAAACTGCAGTATTTAAAATAGATTGGGTGTTTCCTTTCTTCTACAGACCAAAAGAGGTTGTTTATGCTAATACACCTCAGGCATCAACATCTGCTCCAGAAATGGTTCTTATCGCTGATGCATCCGGTGTAGTGCCTGGTTACTCCGATCTACCACCCTCAGCTGGTCCTGTAAGGGTTAAACATGAGTCCCGACGCGCACGTTTTGCCAGCGGGTCATGTGTTGTGAGAGATTGGTGCAGCACAAGGTCTCGCTACAGAGAGACCCCTACTGGGAAGGTTCCTGTACAAGCATCACCAAGAGGTGTTAAGAGACGCAGCAGCTTCTTTGATGCAGCTACTGGAGACTCAAACTTTAAATATATGAGACCCTGTTAAATACACCTCAGGTTTTATGAACATGCTTCTTTTGAAGCTGTATTAATGGTGCTATCATGCATACAAGGTTATCAATGGTTCATCCACCTAACGGGTATTGACTGACTGACTCAGGAAAATATAGAACTTTAGAGCAGGATATATTAGACCCTCCACATCTATGATCCTCTTTATGTTTATAATATGTGCAGTAAAGTCACCTTTAGTTGTGTAGATAGATAGATAGATAGATAGATAGATAGATAGATAGATAGATAGAGAGAGATAGATAGATAGATAGATAGATAGATAGATAGATAGATAGATAGATAGATAGAAAGATACACACACACATATATATATATATATATACACACACACACACACACACACACACACACACGTAGTAGTAACAGTACTGGTCAATATGGCATACCCTGTACACATTCATACTGATAGGAGGTTTATAACCTAGTTCCGAGATTCACAACCAGGGGTCAGCTATGTTGTTTGTCTATACATGGTGCACTAATCTAACGGGTTTCCCTCACTCAGGACATTGTGTTACTTCAGATGAGAACATATTATACTCATAGACTTCAACCATTCTCATCACGTTTTTTATTATATTGACTGTATTTCTTCTAACAAGATGTATAGATAGCTAGCTAGCTAGCTAGGTAGATAGTTAGATAGCTTGTTAGGTAGATAGTTAGATAGCTAGAAAGATAAATAGATAGATAGATAAATAGAGAGAGAGAGAGAGAGAGAGAGAGAGAGAGAGAGAGAGAGAGATTTCTAGTGTCATATATCATAGCCTCTATTTTTTACCTGTTTTTGTTATTTGTTACTTACGTAGATGTTATATGTTAAAACATAAGTAAGACACTGGTTACCATGTTTATCAATATGTGAGACACGGTATAGGTTCCCATTATATTGTATCCAAGCTGTAGTTGTATACATGTAGTAGCACTGGGCTGCACTGCGTGTATTCATTAGCTACATGCTAACCATGCTGAAGTGTAAGCATGTTCAGGTTCAGGTTTGCATCATGTAGTTGGTATGTGTTATAATGAATAACCCCAGGGTGTTTGTGTATACCCTTGAGTCTGTTTCAGAGGGTCTATACATATCTATACAGGTCTAGTATAGTGTTATGACTCATAGAAATAAAAGTTATATGTACCAATATTTGTTTTGAATTGATGATTAAGTGTATGAACAGTGTCTGCGTGTGTGAGTGTACCAGTGGTTACATCAGTATATGCTTTAACAAGGGGTGGTGGCAACCTTTTTGTTTGTTTGTCAAGCTAGTGTTGCCACCTGTCCACCATCTCTAGGGTTTTTTACTTACTCCAATGAAGTGCAGGCAAGTAGTCTCATCAGCTCTTCATCATGACAACCAATGGGTGTCATATGCTGTAACATCAACAGCCTTTAAAGGGTTAAGTGTTATTGATACTACTGGCAGGTGTAGGATCTGGTTCTGTTTGTAAAGGTACTTAATATGTGGCAGGTATGACTTCTCAACCATTAGGTGTTACATACACTAAGTCAGTGAGTATATGATCCTTATACAGAAAAGTAAAGTACATGCCAGGTATAACTCGCTACTGTTGAGTACTTGGATAGTATTACTACTCACCTGTACTGATTGTTAGGAATACTAAGTACATGATAGGTATGACTTCTCATCCATTGGTGATGTTGGTAAGTATAGGACTGTATACCATTTCTCCTCCAATTTTGCATGATCTATATACCTTTACCCTTTAAGTATTTACATGGTTAATAAGTGTAGAATGTAGTATAAGGTGTCAAGAATAAGAATAATCTCTGCCATTGTTTACTGAGTGTTCTGAGTACATACATGGTATAACTACTTATCCATTAGACTGGTAATCAGTATGTGGTAGGTATGACTTCTCATCCATTAGAAAAGTATTAAGTACATGGTAGGTATGGCTCCTCATCCATTAGGATGGGGTTAGTAAGTATAGGATCCATATACCATTTCCCCTCCTAGTATTTACATGGCTAATAGAATTACGTAACATTTTATGGATCACAATATGTGGAGTCCCCGCATGACTGCTCAATGACAATTATTTTATCGTCCTAAACCGCTTCTATTACTACTTATGCCTATGGATCATACACAAGTATTTCCTGTCACAAAATATCCTGAAAAAAAAACAAACCTGTCTAGATCAATAGTCTAATACATGATCAAAGAAAAGGATCAAATTCCCAGAAGACCATCAATTGCAATCAGACATACAAAGCAGTCAGTTTTTACTGTAGAACCTGCATATAAGGCATAGCCCCTAGAGTCTCATTCAGACAAAGGACAGTAAGGTTGTTTGCTTCCAAGGGAGAAATGATTTTGACACCTCAAGGTGGTGGAGGGGTCAAAAAGATGTCATGCCTTTTCAGTAGGAAAGCCTGTGAATTATTGTAGAACAAGGGAGGTGACCAGGGAAATTGCAACCTGTCCAAAGGGAAGGGGTCAGAAAATTTTCTGCACCTCTGCATGGAAATCTACTGCACCCCTCACAGTCAATAAAACTTGCGGGACCAAGGACATTGCTGTGGAAATTGCTGCGGGCCTGCAGAAATGACCAGACTGTGGGACCGAATGTCTGACTGTAATCTTGGGACCTTGTGTTCTTGAGGAATCCGATACTACCAAAATCAGTCCAGGCCTGCAGAACAATAAGGTCTGCAGGACAGAATGGCCTGTGGGGGGAAACTTTTCGTATAGACTGCCCTCGGGCCCGTTGATAAGTAATGAGAAATCCCTAAGTTACCAATAGGTTTTTGAATTGTGAAATATATCATATAGAATAGAAATTGGGTCATTTTGAAGCTTTCTACCAAATTCTCATGGTCAGGGTGCTTCTTACCTGCAGGGATCAACCTATACATGGGGTCCTATGTATGGTAAAACATATCCAACTAAAAGCGTATTTCAAAGTGTTACGGGGTCTGGGTTAGAGGTAGGATAGAGTAGTGGACCAACACTGACATTGATGGGAGTGATACTCTTTGAGTGGGATGTCTGAGGAAAGCATGTCTGTATTGGTATTTCATATCAGATGAATGCATTAAACTTCTCTACCTTTACAAATCTTTTTTTTTTCTTGTCAAAACTTAAGCAACTTGTGATTTTTTGATGACATGATGTCATACAGCCCATGACCCCCCCCTCCCTTGTCATGCTTGGTCATGGGGAGTGGGACACCCCCTCCTGCCCCCTCCTGCATGACGTCATTTGTACACAGCCCCATACGGTCCGCATCTTTTCCTGACACAACAATGGAGAGATCGTCAGCGTAAGGTAATATTTGCCATTAGGAAGGTGTTCGACAACGTCATTCATATGTTGAACAGGAGCGGCCCTAATACTGATCCTTGGGGAGTCCCCCGTGTCACAGGTCACGGATCTGAGAGTTTCCGGTTGACTTTGGTGTTCTGGGAGCTGTCACTCAGTAGCTCCGTATCCAATGGCAGGTCTCAGCACTGAAGTTATATCTTGTCATCTTTGATAGAAGTACAGAATGGTCTAAAGTATCGAACGCCTTCCTCATGTAGAGGAAGGCGTTCTGGTGCTCTATTTTTTTTTAAGCAAGAAAGGGAACACCCAAAAGGAGTCCTCGGATCATTTATTTTCAATGCAAATGTGAAAGAAATTAGTTCCTTATTTAAATATGACTGAAGTTTAAATTCCAGCTATATATATATATATATATATATATATATATATATATATAAATATATATATATATATATATATATATATATATATATATATATATATATATATATATATATATATATATATATATATATAAGCTATACAAATAAGGATGGTGGTCATATCACAATTTCCTAGTCCATTTCTTCCTGTTTGTAGAGGTTACGATGTCAAGTAGCAAACTATGTACCAAATAGAATCTTAGAACAATGGTTGAATCATTCTTGTCAACCATCTACAATAAAAGCAATGCTGTAAAATACTATAAGGTTGACGTTCATGAATGAAATTATTGTATAAGAGAACAAAGTCATAAACCCCACCCGGCAGGAGTTGAAACTCTAAGATTGTCTGTAGATCTCGATGTCTATCCAAGTCATATCTATAACCGGATTATGGTATAGGGCAGTTTGATATCATTAATTGCTAGTAAATCCTCATCTATATATTAAAGTCTTTAGAAACATGCTAAAATGAAGAGCAAGACGCTGCCTATATACGGGAAGTACTTTGATAGAATTCTATTGGATTAATCAGGGTAATAGATTATCTATATGTAGAGGCTATACGTGACAGCTGGGGAATGATCATATCAACTGGTGTATAATGCTGGTAAGGATTAGCAAAATGGGAAATGTAGTCAATAATTATGATCCTCCTTGGTTAAAATTATTGAATCAATGGGTCTGGAGGGCATTTCTCATAGTAGTACGACTAGAACCCTTCATATCAAATATATAAATATAGAAAGATTCTTGAGAAGTCCTCTCATCAAGGAGTACCTTACCGGGCAAAGCAAAGTTTATATCCCTACGCGAATCTTCAAATGTATTCGTTTCATATAGTCCTACTGAGGGAAACTCAAAATTCCACCAAATTGGCATGAAATAATGATGATGATACAAATCCTTTTAATTCATTAGATATATGGGGTCGTCCTTCGTAATATCATGTACTTCACACGCCCGTGAGGATTACCGAATTCTCCCATGCAAAACCATACCCAATCTGTTTCTTTTGTTAACAGTGGCTACGCAGACTATATAACTATATCAATAGGATTCCTGGGAGGTCAACCACTGTGGTGTAAATATTTGTGAATCTATGTAAGTAGGCAGACAGGTAACCCACAATCACATATCCCATCCACAGTTACTTCCCACATACCCCTGGGGGGGGGCACTCACCTCAGCTTTGGTACCAACTGTGGTACCAACACTGAGAAATGGTGGCTTTTGACCTGTTAATAAGACGTTGTTGTTGACGAGGTAAATGAAAAAGGGGGCTATCAAATCATTAGATTTTAAAATCAGGTGCCTTTCGATACCTGTTATATCTGGCATGGTAATATATTAAGCTAGATATTTCATTTTTTTTTGTGAAATTCCTAAAATTAATATCATCATCGAAAAACCTTACATGGCAGGGGGCCCTGAAAAGGGGAGTTTTTTTATGATCCACAAACTACGTCATGCTGTCCAGAGGGGGTGGGGGTGTTGGCCAAAGTGTAACACACAATGATGAAGGTATGGCAAAAATGAGTGACAGGGGGCTATTAAAAATAGCCAAAATTTGGGTGACGTCCCTTATGTTATGCGGCTTAGTGAAAATAGACTTTAAGAATTAAACTTGCTTTAGTGCGCTGTGAAATTACCATAATCTGATAAATGGGGGATGTAGTTTCGCTGTTGGTACCATCCATCAAGGAGTCAATACCCCCAGGCCACGCACATCCATAGCCTGTGAATTCATGGTTGCTAGTCTCTCACCCACCCCTATGTCTCCGATCACAAACCACCTTCTGAGAAAACAAATATATTAACCTTTCCCAGACCTCAACCCACATGTGCTGGGCTCTGTACACAAATCTATTGTCCCCCAGCAGAGCAATACTGTTGAAAGATGTCTCTTTTGTGGCCCATTTGACATTGGGCGTGGGCAGGCCATTTTCCTGATAGAATTATATGTTATACAAAGGACCTGGGGACAAGACCTGTAAACTGGGAGAGGGCCGGGATCCCGGGGCCGGGGTAATGCGTCTTACTTTATACACTGGTATGTTTCTTATTTGGTTAAGATAGTGAGAGTGAGGAAAGCTATATGCTTCTTTTTAATACACAAGGATGACGGTAGTCTACTGACGGTTTTTGTCCCTGGATGGGATTTCTTAACACGCTACGATTTGAGCTGTTCCAATGGTACAGGGAGATTTTTCTTTCTGAATACTGGGATATTCTTTTCGATTGCTGCTAGTTGGCCAACTGGAAATTCCGGTCCTAATACTGTGATTTTTCATATGACCCAAATGATCCAATGGTGCCATTACTTTTAAAGAAAATACCCTCCAGAAAGCAGATTATATATATGCCAATCATACACAACAGTCATAGGGCCTGAAGTACTGCATCTATAGACCCAAATATACAGGTATGAGTTTCGTAACCTCCCTGTACAAGCTAATTAAAGGCCATTGATACGAATACGCAGTACCACTGGAGGCCCTTTAAGTCGTATAGGCTATATGTATACTCATATAGTCGCATGGTTTGAAGAAATGCCCCCTGTCCTATTGAGAGGACCTTTGATGCAGTCATCCTAGGTCACACTCAGTCCTTTTGGGGGCGTTTGACTCCTGTTTCCTGTTAAAAACAAGGCAAGAAGCCTCAGGTGCAGTGAATGTCATACATTGGCAGTGTAAAACATACTCAGGGATATTTTGCCATTCCATTTGAATATGACTGCCTTCATGCCAGCTGATGGGACAAGTATATAAGAAAGCAATTCTAATGATACATCTCCTGATGATTCCTAGTAGTGATCCATGTAATATTTGTATAGTGGCACATGTCTAAAGATCATGATGAACTTAACCATTATAAGAACCATATGATGCCTCCATATTCATATTCAGACCCTTCAGGCCTCCATCGATGCATCAGTACGGTACTTTATGACCAAGAGGGAGTATACCAAAGGGCATCATGATGCATGGGTGCAGCACTGGTGAGTAGATTAGCCAGGGCTGCATTCATGCATCCTTAATGAAGACATGTAGCTGTCTAACACATGATGCAACCCTTAAAGGTTTGAGAGGTAGAAGAGTCAAGTAGGAATCCAGTTCACTGAAATCATGAAAGCATGAAATCACATGTATCATATAGAATAAAGTGCATTAAATTCATAGAGGTAAGAACCAAAGGAGAAATTACAGTTTCACAAAGTAGCGTCTGATTAAAGTGTTTACCCAAGTTTTCATTGCAAATGACTAATAGTATACCAATGTAGTCAATAATTATGATCCTCCTTGGTTAAAATTATTGAATCAATGGGTCTGGAGGGCATTTCTCATAGTAGTACGACTAGAACCCTTCATATCAAATATATAAATATAGAAAGATTCTTGAGAAGTCCTCTCATCAAGGAGTACCTTACCGGGCAAAGCAAAGTTTATATCCCTACGCGAATCTTCAAATGTATTCGTTTCATATAGTCCTACTGAGGGAAACTCAAAATTCCACCAAATTGGCATGAAATAATGATGATGATACAAATCCTTTTAATTCATTAGATATATGGGGTCGTCCTTCGTAATATCATGTACTTCACACGGCCGTGAGGATTACCGAATTCTCCCATGCAAAACCATACCCAATCTGTTTCTTTTGTTAACAGTGGCTACGCAGACTATATAACTATATCAATAGGATTCCTGGGAGGTCAACCACTGTGGTGTAAATATTTGTGAATCTATGTAAGTAGGCAGACAGGTAACCCACAATCACATATCCCATCCACAGTTACTTCCCACATACCCCTGGGGGGGCACTCACCTCAGCTTTGGTACCAACTGTGGTACCAACACTGAGAAATGGTGGCTTTTGACCTGTTAATAAGACGTTGTTGTTGACGAGGTAAATGAAAAAGGGGGCTATCAAATCATTAGATTTTAAAATCAGGTGCCTTTCGATACCTGTTATATCTGGCATGGTAATATATTAAGCTAGATATTTCATTTTTTTTGTGAAATTCCTAAAATTAATATCATCGTCGAAAAACCTTACATGGCAGGGGGCCCTGAAAAGGGGAGTTTTTTTATGATCCACAAACTACGTCATGCTGTCCAGAGGGGGTGGGGGTGTTGGCCAAAGTGTAACACACAATGATGAAGGTATGGCAAAAATGAGTGACAGGGGGCTATTAAAAATAGCCAAAATTTGGGTGACGTCCCTTATGTTATGCGGCTTAGTGAAAATAGACTTTAAGAATTAAACTTGCTTTAGTGCGCTGTGAAATTACCATAATCTGATAAATGGGGGATGTAGTTTCGCTGTTGGTACCATCCATCAAGGAGTCAATACCCCCAGGCCACGCACATCCATAGCCTGTGAATTCATGGTTGCTAGTCTCTCACCCACCCCTATGTCTCCGATCACAAACCACCTTCTGAGAAAACAAATATATTAACCTTTCCCAGACCTCAACCCACATGTGCTGGGCTCTGTACACAAATCTATTGTCCCCCAGCAGAGCAATACTGTTGAAAGATGTCTCTTTTGTGGCCCATTTGACATTGGGCGTGGGCAGGCCATTTTCCTGATAGAATTATATGTTATACAAAGGACCTGGGGACAAGACCTGTAAACTGGGAGAGGGCCGGGGTCCCGGGGCCGGGGTAATGCGTCTTACTTTATACACTGGGATGTTTCTTATTTGGTTAAGATAGTGAGAGTGAGGAAAGCTATATGCTTCTTTTTAATAAACAAGGGTGACGGTAGTCTACTGACGGTTTTTGTCCCTGGATGGGATTTCTTAACACGCTACGATTTGAGCTGTTCAAATGGTACAGGGAGATTTTTCTTTCTGAATACTGAGATATTCTTTTCGATTGCTGCTAGTTGGCCAACTGGAAATTCCGGTCCTAATACTGTGATTTTTCATATGACCCAAATGATCCAATGGTGCCATTACTTTTAAAGAAAATACCCTCCAGAAAGCAGATTATATATGCCAATCATACACAACAGTCATAGAGCCTGCAGTCCTGCATCTATAGACCCAAATATACAGGTATGACTTTCGTAATCTCCCTGTACAAGCTAATCAAAGGCCATTGATATGAATACGCAGTACCACTGGAGGCCCTTTAAGTCGTATAGGCTATATGTATACTCATATAGTCGCATGATTTGAAGAAATGCCCCCTGTCCTATTGAGAGGACCTTTGATGCAGTCATCCTAGGTCACACTCAGTCCCTTTGGGGGCGTTTGACTCCTGTTTCCTGGTAAAAACAAGGCAAGAAGCCCCAGGTGCAGTGAATGTCATACATTGGCAGTGTAAAACATACTCAGGGATATTTTGCTATTCCATTTGAATATGACTGCCTTCATGCCAGCTGATGGGACAAGTATATAAGAAAGCAATTCTAATGATACATCTCCTGATGATTCCTAGTAGTGATCCATGTAATATTTGTATGTCTAAAGATCATGATGAACTTAACCATTATAAGAACCATATGATGCCTCCATATTCATATTCAGACTCTTCAGGCCTCCATCGATGCATCAGTACGGTACTTTATGACCAAGAGGGAGTATACCAAAGGGCATCATGATGCATGGGTGCAGCACTGGTGAGTAGATTAGCCAGGGCTGCATTCATGCATCCTTAATGAAGACATGTAGCTGTCTAACGCATGATGCAGCCCTTAAAGGTTTGAGAGGTAGAAGAGGCAAGTAGTAATCCAGTTCACTGAAATCATGAAAGCATGAAATCACATGTATCATATAGAATAAAGTGCATTACATTCATAGAGGTAAGAACCAAAGGAGGAATTACAGTTTCACAAAGTAGAGTCTGATTAAAGTGTTTACCCAAGTTTTCATTGCATATGACTAATAGTATACCACCAATATGTTAGCAATAGAGGTGTAGCCAATGGGGGAGTGAATGGACCACACCTCCAGGTGTTAGAACAATGGTCTATGCAGATTTCATGATCCACAGCAGTCACACACCTGCCGTATGACCTGTGGTAGTGTACAGAATATGCCATGGTTCTGGTTCCTTAATCTTTCATGCATAAATTTATATGTGTGCAGTGGTTCAAGATTGTTTTGGTCAGGACATCATTTCTTCAGTTACTACATACGGCCGTACACAGCCCTACGACTGCTTAATCGACTGCTCTTCTGATGGGGATTTTGGTACGACTTAAGGTACACTTTAAAAGAATTGTCGTTGAAATAACGAAGGATCTCTCGTCCTTCATTATTTTCACATCATTTTCACAGAGATTCCTTGTACCACCACACTGCCACCTGGATATTATACACTGGCTCCCTGTTGTGGAATTACGGAGGTTCATTGTTCAGCCTTTACAAGGACCCCTTGTAGATTCAACAGTTATTTCTTACAGTGTATGCAATCGTAGGATGTTTTGAAAGGACCTCCTATTGTGAATATAGGCCTACTCTTAGTGGTTAGCACTGCCAATATGGATGATATATTCCCGAATGAGACATAGATCATTTACAAAATAGTGCAAACGCAGTTTCTTATATATACTTTATGATTAATTGAGGCCTCAACCACCTGAATATAGCCTCATCGGATGATGAACTCGTTATGATAAGAACTGTATATAAAAAAAAAGGACACCAATCGCATTTATGGCAGTGAATTGATTATTTGAGGCATCCTAGATACGCCAAATGCAGTTTATTAACATCTATTACAATGCAGAAAATGTTATTGAACTACTCCTGACCCCCTCCTGAGCGCATAGTTCTGAAAAAAAACTCCATGAAATGTAACACAACTCCAACATGGGAATCATTTGGACATCCTTGGAATAGTACTCCCCCTCCCTGGGACTCAGACCCCAATTTAAAACACACTTTGGTAGATCTGAGACCCTGATGAAACATTGAAACTACAACAGCTGTGATCTATTGGAACCCCCTCCACGGTGGCACCAGGCTCAACCCTGGGAAAAAGGAAGACAAGGAAATATTCAGTGAACTGTGTCAATTTAAGCCTTAGGATTAGAGAATGCATGTATTCGATGTATTCAAGTATATTATGGACTCAGGATTTTATTGGATAAGGTTATAATGAACTCAATATTTCTCCGTATTTAGCTTAGGTGGAATATACATGTTTAGAGAAGGACAGCGACAGAGACAGAGAGGCAGCTAGAGCCAGAGAGAGAAAGAGGGAAAGACAGACAGACAAACAGAGATAGAGAGAATCATAGACAGACATGATATAGATAGATAGGAAGGTAGAAAGAAATGTCTTGGTAAGCTCCCAAATTAGTTAGTACTCTCTTTCAATCTCTTCCTGTTGACTGGTGAATTCCCATAAATCCTATAAGATGTCACCATCCACTACCCAAGATGCCATTTAAAACCTAAATTTGGATCCTAAAAGGGACGCTGGAGAGTAGCATCCATAGACTGGAATGATGTATAGGATGGGGTATCCAGGGCATGTACTAAAGCTGCTCCTAGTCATGACATCTCCCATCATCAGGCTGTCTGAGGGCGTGGTATGGTTCTATAGGAGGCCCTGAGGCTACACGCCATCCTCTAGCTGTTCCTCCTGCTGCCACAGGGGCACATCCAGCATATATAGACCAGCCCAGAATTGGGCCCTGAAATTTGCCACTACCTCTGCAGTATCTATTTATGCTATAGGCTTATATTGCCCTAAACTCGACCACTTGTATACCTTGTATATTACCTTAAATCAACCACTGTACACTTAAGCTTTGAGGTAGTTAGATCAAAAGAATCAGAAATTCCTGCAGCATTGGGATAATATTCTTCCTAGCAGTCACTGTGGAATGATGGAAAATATCTGTGCGACGTTCAGTTTTTCTTTCTTTTCTCAAAGGACAAAGTTTTCTTTTTCATGCAACTAGAACTATCCTTGTGTTATATCAATTGCCTTTGATAACCCACTAAGACGTTTGGGGAATGCAATTGCATTAACCTTTGAAATTCATGAGTTCTTGAACTGTTTGACAGATCTGCAAAAATGAAGCAAGTGTCCGATCGACTTTAAGGCAGTCTACCCTTTATTCATGTACTAGCATCAGGGCACACACATAATATATAGCCATGTCATGCAATAAGGCTATAACAGCCCTGGTCAGATACATCTTCCATTGCTCTATGCTGTTTTATATCTCCCAGCCTTCCAGCTGTAACCACAGTAGACTATACTACCCTCCCATCATAACTACACTCTAATGAATAACGGCTGGATCTGCCAAGCATCAGAATAAACTGTTCATTGAAACACCATATATTTTAATTCAGCTAGGCAGTGTAATTTCTAAAATTAAGAAACAGAGAACAAACTTTACATTAATTAAAACACTGCTTTATGAGGAATATTCATGAAAAAATACCTGGTAAGGGCTTTAACCCCAAAGTTACCACAGGACTATTGTTATTTTTACAGTATTTTTTTATAGTACATTCCCACTGTGTACTGTTATATGAGAAGTGCTGTATGGATTTTATGAGGAATATTGTACATCACTTTACATGTTCAGCCAATTCCACTTGGATCTCCAGTTTAGTTTTCCCATTATAAAATAGTGTTATATACAGGTACATAAAATAAACAAGTTTATCTAATGTAAACCTAACCTGAGACAAAGAACAATTTTGATTTTCAGATTACCAAAGCTTCAGAATTATAATTTTAAAACTACCATTTTGTACAATATGAAGGATTATTTTCCTACACCGAAATCATTTTCCGAGGAGGGGTAGAATATTGGAATGTTTTATTTTTCGCTGTGAGAACTGTCCAAAACTCACTGAAGGACAGATATTGGCCCTTGTTCTTGTTTCCCACAACACTACCTTATCCCCATAATCATTATTCGGTTGCTTGAATTTGATTTCAGTGGCACTGAGTGGAAATGACATCTGTGTCGGTATGGATCAATTTAAGTATTGCATGATACGTGCATATTCCACACTGTGTTTAACGACATAAAGTAGGCATGTGATTTATATCAATATATGTCCTTAAAACAGCTGATGTAGCAAAACGCTGGGCAATATATAAAATAATAAAGCACCTAATGCAACTGTACTTACCTTTCCAACTCCTACCAGTGGGTGTCCCTTATTTTGTCATTTTATTTCCCTTCTAAACCTAATTCCCCTCTCCTCTCTCCCTCCCTCTGTCTGTATTCTCTTCCAATTGCTCCCCTCAACTGTCTCTTATCCTTTTTAGGGCTTAACCGGGATGATAGTTCTCACAATTGCCACTAAGTGTCACTACTGTCAGACTGAGGGGGTACCACCTAGTGTGAGCCTCAGAACTACCGCTGCTGATTCCTGACATGCACACTGCTTGTATTTCAGGGACAAAGGTTGCTGGTCACTACTTGAGTAGTTTAGTTCTGATGACTCCTATTGACACTTCATGACTGTAATGATAAGACTGATGGTATTCTTAAAGATTACATTATGAAAAAGCATATGATTGCTTGCAGCAGTCAATTTGAGCCAACAATTCCGAAAAACAGTAATGTGAAAAATGATGATGCACCAATTATCACTCATTGTGGATGTGGTTTCTTTGCCACTGTCAACCTAGGCTCTGTCTTATGGTCTCATATTCATCTGAATTCACTCTATTAATTTGGAAGTAATGATTACAAAAAATATGGTTTTGTGTAATTGATTGACAAAATGGACTTACCCACTAACCCAGGAAAGAAAATTCTGCAAGAGAATCCCTGACATATCCACATTCACAATATAAAAGTCATGAAATATCCAATGCAAATATTATCTCCATTGGCAATGCTAAATACTGGTAGTCTCCTTTACTCCATAGTATTGCATAGTAGTTCTGGCAAAAAGGAAATCCCTGGTTTGATAATCCATGTAAATTATTCATCACACTGTGATGATTGCCCTACATGTACCTCCCATTCCAGCTTACTACAGCAACTGACTTAGACTGTTTTAAGTGGGTGCCCTCAGCCTCAGGGAGAACCTACTGGGGTTTGCCTAATTTGGATGAGTGGATAGCTGAGGAAGCTGCAAGTCTGCCCCTCCACACCTGTAGGTGTAATGTCTGACTCCACACCTGGAGGTGTGATCAGTGATGCCCCATCATGCTAATCTCACCTTTGAAGTTGACATCTATGTGTAGAACCTCTGTGAGTCTGTGAAGTAAGGATTGGGTGGGGGGGGGGGGTAAAATGTATTTTATGGTATTCGTAGCCTGGAAACCCAAAATCAATTCTATGATATCATGTAGAATTCACTTTGATTTGATTTTGATTTTCGGCCACCCTGTCATAATTTCTGATACAGCCAGTGACATTTCAGAACAGTATAATGCACTATTATTTTTCTGACAGCAGAGATGTCAACTGTCCCCGAACTCGGCACTCTTTAGTCTATGTCCCGGATGAAGGGTGTATCCCGAAAAATAGAGACCAATACCTTCAAAATGACATCTTATATGTTAAGATATTCCTATTGGTTATGGAGATAGAGTTACATAAGGAAAGTGGTTTCAAATTTCACAACAACACACTTTAGATTTTTCCTAAAATGTTCTAAATAAAAGAAAATGGGTGAGGTTCCTATGCATTTGAGGAATAATGGACATTGAGATGGGAAGACAAGTTGCTTTGATTCCTGGAGTCTCCACTGGACCTCCATACCCTCCCCCTCTCTCTCGTTGCTCTGTCCCTCTCAACCCCTCTCTTTTTCACCCCCCCCCCCTCCCATGCACATGCAAACGTACTCTTTGCCTACTGCCTCCTCACATTGTCCCCTGTCTGTTCGTTTCTCTCTTTTCCTCGCTCCCACAGCCTAATTGCTTCAACCTATAGTCTCCCCCCCGTCTCACAAGAGGGTTTAACCCGGGGGATTAACGTGAGAAGGATGGTGAGTCTCTGTCTGTTTCACTTTTTCCTTCTCCATCTCACATTGTTCCTGTCGGGTGGGGAGAATGGTGAAACTGTGTCCGTTCAGCCTCCAGGGTGTGCGTGCATGTACACCACGTGCTGCACTCCACGTGCCGACAGTAGGAGCAGGAGGTGTGGGGCACATGTAGGAGGAGCACTCTCCTGGCAGATCTAATGTAGCAGATTCCATAGCTCTGGACAAACCTGGTAAATCACCCTCAGATATTATTTTAGAAGTAGTGTTTACGAAATCCCCTGCTGCAACTATATATAAAGATAGATTTAATGCAAATATACTCGATTGAAAAAGAGAATGGATGGAACAAATTGTTTATTTCGAGGGATTGGTGAACTTTCGATATCACTTTTGGTGTAATTGCATCATACTTCTGGGGCTATTTCTCGTGCAGGTAGATATATGGGTTTAACAGAGGAGTAGAAAAATAGTACTGTTTCTCCACCTTCGTCCTAAGAAGATCTCTATGGGTTTGGACAGAGATTTTATCTCTGATTGGGAGATTTGTTCTCTGGTTAGAGAGTGCACTGTAAGCAGGGTGGGAGTGGGATAAGCAGAGATACTGGTGCTGGTGCTGCTGCTGATGGAAAGCAGCTCAGAGCTGCTCCAGTATTGATGAGCTTGGGTTGGGGCAGTGGGAGGAGGAGGGGGGAGGGTACATGTATATTGTATCCAAGCTGAGAAGATTACAGTCACCAGAGTGGATAATTAATGGTGTCTCTAACATATGATGGGCTTCGTCATTTCTTGATGTATCATATGATTTGAGGAATATATTGTATTGCAGTATAACCACATTAGATTGATTCAAACAGAAATACAAATCATATCCTAGTAAAGTCTCACAAAGGAATGGCACAGGTGGTATGATTGGCGTTATGTCTTGTGTATGAAAATACTGCTGTGCCCTTAGTCAATATTGAGTGATGGGAAGAGTATTGGAATGTACAGAATCTATGAATCTATCAGAATATAACAATGAGACCTCAGTTCCAGTGTAATTCAAAATAAAGTTTGATAAGAATTAAAAATCATACGTCTAGAGAGGGACACCTCAAAAGGTGGACCAAAGTAGTTACCATGCAGGCTTAAATGGCTGAAGAATAATAGATTCATAAAGCAATGCATGTTTTTGCTGGTTGGTACAGAGAAATTATGAAATATTTTGTTCATAATCTTCATTCACAATAGCCTATTACAGAATACATGAGTATGCAAAATAGTTTCATAGTTTACTGATGTGCTTATCAAACCCATAGGGCTGTCATGATGTAAGAAAGTAGCGCCGGCTTATTGCTCTCAAGGGCTGCATTCATGCATTATGACGACCAAGGGCATGATGCATTCATGCACTATGCGGCCCAAGAGGGTCTAGACCTCAGCGACCTTAAACCAATGAACCATCACCTAAAAAAAACCCAAATCCAAAACACTCCTACCCCTCATACCTACAACAGACTATAGGTGGCGCCCCGGAGCGAGGGACGCGGGGCTTGGAGCAGCTCAGCGTCCGTTGTCAGACGCAGGGCGTCGGTGAGCTGCTCCGGACGCAGGACGTAGTAGTAGAACTGGGCAGGGAGTGTTTGTACCACAGGCAGCAAGCAGCAGGACCACACAGGATTCAGTGTCATCAGTATTAGTATTGTACGACCTGTACTGGACTTCATTCTCCAAGGTAAATCTAGCCACTCTACATATATTCTACACATAAAAAAGGATATACCATAGGGGTGTATGGGATTTTGGGTATGTGTAATGGTATAGTTATGTGGAGAGGATGTTGTACTGAGGGGGTGGAGGACCGGGGTATGGCAGCTAGGGAGATTGGAGAGGGGAGGGGAGGGGTGTCCGGCCTGACAACCTCAGTCAGAACATGTTATTGGGAGATGGGAGATAGGGAGGGGTGTAGGGAGGAGTCCACATGTAGTGTTGTTAAGGCAAACCACAACAGCAGTCTACATGCTACATACAGGCAGTGATAAATGATGGTTATATCATGTACACAGATTAGTATCCATAGGGCGACATCACAGATGGCTATCATCAGATTGTTATTTTCTTCTTAACCCTTTAATCTCTCAACTGTTGCATGATGCCTCCTATAGTCCTCATTGGTGTATAATGTCGTAGGATCGGACTGAGTCTCAAATCATACTCATTTTGGCGACATTGCCTGAGTCTGGATCCAGACTCAAGTGAGTAAGAAGATTTTGTCAGTTTGCCCATGACATGCAGGTTATAACGATTTCATCCTGATACTTTACAAGGGAGATAGAGAAACATGAGGAAGGATAATTCAATACATGTAAATATCGGAGATGGCAATAAAGCTCATACCTACATTCATTGAACATAAGCCTTCCTTCTATACCTCTGGAGAAGATTAAAATATAGTTTGGCATATATATATATATATGTATATATATATGTATATATATATGTATATATATATAAATATATATATATATATATATATATATATATATATATATACATATATATATATATATATATATATATATATATATATCATTCCTACCAGGCAAACAGAAGTTGTTTTCGACCGCCATCAAACCCCACAAACGGGCTGTGTTGTCAATTGCTTCTTTTTTAGCAGGAAATAATCAGCAAACTATGCCAAGGGCTTCCACTCTGCCTGGCAGTCTTGTTTTTGCCCCTAACCGTTCACTAATTCCAATTTGTCTGGGAGTGTTGCTCTGTCAACTTAATGGTGAATCGTTATCCCTGCAAGGGATCCATGATACCCATGATACGTGATGCAGTGCTGGCTAGTTTTATGTGCCCAGAATTATTTGATGATTTTACATTTATTTCACATGTAAATCACCCCAGCAAGAAAGACATTGTAGGCCTACAGGGGCCTAATTCTGAACAAGTCTTTGATATCAAATTCATATTACATACCTGATTCTCTTTTACTTCAACTTTCAGTTAAGACATAAAATATTTGGCTGAGTGTGGTTACCATAGCAACCAAAATGTTCATTTTGTTATCATTCACTAGTAGCTGTGCTGCTCTAATCTCATTAATTGTGACAACTATGCTCTACTAGTTCTGCCTGTGTGTACTACCAAGATACAAAATTGTCGTTAGTTACAGTTTATGAAATCATTTTCATGGATACCACTGATTCCTATGAATAGAATAGCTGTAAGGTTGGCAAGTCTATCAAAGATGTGACAATAGGGGACAAATGATTCAGAATGACCTTGCTATCATGTTAGATCCTGTCTCTTTGGGGTATTTCTTTCCACAGAGTCACATGTGTGACAACTTATTTTCAGGTTTTGACTAACTGTGTCTGAAGTAATGGAGATACAGTCAAACGGATGGTCTCATTGGAATTATGGGGTTATGGCCGTTCTAAGGAGGGTATAACTTTGCAGATTGGACCAGTAGATGTTTCTGGGTGATAATTTGCTTCACTATACATGTATTTAAGCCCAAAAACCGCGCATTAAAGCGCGCTTGGTCGCCTAAGGGCTAAACTAATCGCCAGCATTACATTGATGCATCATACCGACCTCTGGGGTGTTTCAACCTCACTGAAATAATCGACATGATGCATGCATGGTGAAATTGAACTGACAAGTTACTCACCAGGGATGCATTGATCAATACTTTCATGTACCATTATGATCGATCAGCATGATGTATTGATGCTGTATGCGACATTAAACGGGTAACAATTAATAATTATAAAATCCAAAGGCTGGCTTTCTAATAAGCAATCTCCATGAAATACCATACTTAAGTTATGATAATTACCACTGCCTTTATTGCTTCTAGAAAAATCATAACAGTCTCAATGCATTGGAGGAATCTCAAAGAAATTGAAATAACCTGTAAACCATGGCCTGCACTTTTATAATATCCCATCTTTCTGTAATATTATGCTTTAACACCATAGCCTAGTCGTCAGTAGCAGTTTTACTGCCTATACAAGAAATATAGATCATATATTATATGAATCATATTAGATAATGACAACGTTAAACTGGTTCACATCTCTTCTCTAATATATCAGGCAGATTTCAAGGATATCTGCCTTATCAATTATAATTGATAAGGCAGCTCGGGAAGGTATCTGGCCGCTCTCCTCCCATGAGCAAAGAGAGTGATTGACTTGGCTTGACTTGCATTATATAGCCCCATGGCACCATTGCAGCATATATGACCAAACAATGACACTGTTATCTGGTTACCTCAGATTACCCTGACCCTATGCCATACCATGTGCTGCAAACAGTTACCCCACCTTAAACCTTTAAGAGCCACTAATGCATTAATGCATCATGCCCATTGGTCATCATGATGCATGAATGTAGCAATGGCGAGTAACGCATGGTGGGTAACTGACCATGGCAACATTCATGTATCATACTGACTCCACTGGGATTGATACAGTCCCAGAGGGTCGCCGTGATGCTCCAGTGGATCTTGGTGCATCATGACGACCAATGAGCATCATGTGCACCTGCATTAACTGCCCTGAAAGGGTTAAACACTGCATGGTCATCTATATTGTACGTGTATTACTGGATCTTACCCCACCCATTCACATAGCACACAAAAGGAAATGCTACCGATTATTGGTTTCCAATACCAATGTAAATGTTGCCATTCTTCCTATTATTTGTGAAACTTCCAAAGCAAAGTCTCGCCAGCAATGCATGGTCAACTGAAATAAAATTTTATCAATTAATCCATTCATGCTATTTTAGAGCTATGGGTAGGTGCTCCTTGAAATTGATATCAATACTTACAGAAAAGATTTGGGCATCAATATGGAGTAGTCGGACAATATTTAACTATCATGAAATATCTAGACATTGCTGTGGAGGTTGAAATAGATATGAAAGTGTTTGCCATGTAAAAAATAAGATTGAACAAAATAAAATACAATGAAAAAAAATCACCAACAAAACAAAACCACAACACACAATAACACAATAACCCCCCTCCAAACAAGTCCTGGAGTTATGTGTAGGAAAGGCAAGTCGACCTAATCTTGAATGAACAATATATGATTATGCAGTCAGCTTCTCAGAATGTAACATTCACGAACTCAAAATAATACCTCAGCCTCCCCCTCCATGGTAGGCAGTGTTAGACATGTCTTTGTGTATCTTCTTCTAGGCAGAGTGATACACCTTCAAGGTACATACAGGGCTGTATTTACATTGTCTGAGACCCTCCCACGTACTGCCATTGAGGCTCAGCCGGCTTAGTCACTTCCCCTGGGGTCAGTTTCAGAATCAATGTTGATCCTTACTTCTCTTCTGTCTTTTGGTGTATTGTGGGCGTCACACCTACCCCAGGCCATAAGGAATATTACCTTTTTGGTCTAAGGAAGTGGTCATTTATTATTTACGTGAGGGGGTGGCGAGTTTGGATGCGCGGAAGCATTTTTATCGCTCCTGGAGGGCACCTTTAGACAATGTTAACCAGCATTATTGGGATATGCCCTCCTGAGGAGGAGGTGGAGCAAAAGACCTATAGTGTGCGTAAATATCCGTGGTAAATACCAACATGGGAGGTGAGTTTGAGATTCAGTTACTAATGGCCACTCCCTAAGTAGCCCAAATTCGCAGAATTTACAGAAACCTTTGCATAGAACAGATTCGACCTTTTGACTTTGGTTAACAAGTTGTGGAAGTTATTTATTCCACCACAATGCTCAATAAACATCCCCCCTATCTTCCACCTGACCTGTCATCTTTGAACCCTTGTTGAACATCACGGTGTCGTAGATATGAAAACAATGGCACATCCGCCGTAAGTTATCATCATATTTGTCTGGAGAAACTGAATATGGGAACTTTGCCTAAGATCAAGGGGCCATATACCCACGTTTAGGTCGCTAAAACAATGAATTAAAAAAAAATTGTGGTCTTTAAAAAGTGGTCGCTAAAAGTGGTCGTCATTTTCAGTGACCTAAACTAGCCTAGGAGACTTCACTAGCGACCTAAACTAAGAGTATATATATAGAGACCTTCGGCCCCTATATATAGTGGCCAAAGGCCACTATAAAGGCCACTATAATTATATAAGGGGTCTGTGGCCCTCGGCATATAGGGCCGAACCCAAAAGAATTTTGAATACCATAGGTTATTCATAAAAAGGGGAGCCCATAGAATTTTATGTTATTCATACTATAAGTGACAAAAAAAAATAATAACCTTAGAAGCTCATTTACCATAGGTTATTCATAGAACAAGGATCCCTTAGAATTTCAAATACCATAGGTTATTCATACTAAGAGACCCAGAAATATAATAATAAATGCGATAGGTTATTCATAGGAAGAAGTTCCCACAGAATTTAAATACCATATGTTATTCATATTGAAGAATAAGGGGTAGGTAACAGGGAAGGAGATCTGTTATGGAATAAGCCAGAATTTCAGGCACAAAATTGTGGCTTATTCCATAACAGACACCCCTCCACATTTGGTTGCTAAAACTGGTCGCTAAAACTGGTCGCTATCCATAGCGACCTAAACGTTCTACATGGCCGAAATTTAGCGACCTAAACCAGGAGAATGGCGATCAAGGTTGGGATTAAGGTATTTCTTCACTGCCTGGAATTGCAAAAGAATATGATCCTCTGCAAATCATTTTCAGTGTTTTAATTGTTTGAATTACTTATTTCGAGGCAATAGACCACTTACTGGCACACATAATTATTTGAGACAAGAGCGCTTTTCCAATGGTTTAGATCAATTCTGGTTAGGTCAGCTGTATATTGTCCTTTAGACAAATCTATGTTATATTGTACATAATTTATGCTCTTTCCTTTCTCCTAGCAGTTCGTTGTGTTTAAATTGAAGATATTCACTATGAAAGATTTCACCCTAAGGCATAAAGAGAATCTACCTAGCTACACATGAATCATGAGTAGCCCTTAATGCATCCTAGAAATCCATAATATAACATTCCCAGTCCATATCTGCACGTCCTCAGTGACATTAGGGGAAGTGACTTCAGCATTCCACACAGGTCTCGATATAACCATTTAAGGAGCACATGCTGTGGTATGATACTTTATGCATAGTCAGAGGTAGACACTAACTTTTCCAGCCACTTGCCACCCGGGCCAGTAGCTTCAGAAATCTATGGGCCCGGAGCTAAAATTGTGGGCCCAGAATAACTAGTTTACTTTTTAAAAAGATGAATTACACGGCATTTCTCATTAATTCAAACCATTACTTAGCAAAATGGTTAGATTCCTGCTGATTTTCTCTTTCCAATGATATATAACACACATATATATACTCATAGGAATGGATATCTCTCTGTAAACTTCTGTGGGCCATCCCAGGCCCACAGGAAGGTAATTCCTGAGAAATCTACGGGCCCACAGCCCAAACTGTGGGCCAATGGCTCCCGGGCCAGCGTTAGTGTCTACCCCTGCATAGATAGCCCTTGTGGATATTGCACAATATGTCATGGTAGCTCCCAGTCCCATCCTGAGACTTTACAAGGGAGATAGAGAAACCTCCCATATCGTAGCAGACAATCCTAATTATGTAGGATTTGGTGGATCTGTCGTAGCTCTGCACTAATATAGAGATTTGTATTGAGGCTATCCAGTTATTGACTATTCTGCAGCATCCTCCAGGTGAGTAGACCCACTAGGGATACATTCATGCATCATATAATTACCCATGGGAATGATGCATCAATGCACTATGTAGCCCTTAACCCTTTCGTGCCCAGAATCAGAGGCGTAGGAAGCAAATTTTCATTGGGGGGGGCCCAGGGGGGCCCCACCCCAGCCACCATAAATTATCGGCTCGAGAGCGCTGGTGTTGATGCATCACTGTATTGGATTTATATTAAAGAATACTCCTTGATGGCTTATCTTTAAACAAATCTGCCATTTTCCATATCTTAATGACATATTTGTCCAATTTGAGTGCTGATCTATGGGAATCTTGTACATTTTATAGGGGGGCTTGGCACATTTTTTTTTTGGGGGGGGGGGCAGACATATTCAGGCCCCACCTCCTCTGTGATTGGGGGGGGGGCTGGGCCCCCCTCCCCCCCCCTTTTCCTACGCCCCTGGGAATTATTTTGAGAAACCTGATTTTTCAACAAACCTGAGATAGTAGCGGCTATTACCTATATTATGTCCAGATTTAAGTACAGATTCAAATGATAACAAAGAGGGCAGTACAGTAGCTTTAAGAAAATGTAATACAAAGCATAGTTTAGAGTTTTATATGAGTCACTAGGGAATGATGATGGCAAAAGATGTTGAAATGGGCTGATTTGGATGAAGGTGCCCTGGAAATCATATTCTTTAGATGTCGGTGGGAAAATCATAAAGCACTATGTTGACATCTCAAAGAGAGCAATATTAATGGAAATTGAAAAAAGAATATGTATTATAATTGGATTCTTTGCAGAAAATCACAGGAAAAATATATCATCAATATTTTTGGTATTTTTTATCAATATTTTTTGTATATTTAAAGGAAAGTGACTATGTATCAGGGATCCAGGTGCCATACCTTGTTTTTACCCATTACTCCCTCAGTCCCCACCTCATATACCCCACCCCCAGGGCCTCACTACCCCCCTAGTGGCCACTTGGGTAAACACTTCCGGTACAGAGCCCCCTGCCGAACTGACCCGATACCACTCCCTTGTTCCGTGAGTCAGCTGCTGCCTGCGGGGGTCAATCTCTGACACTCACCACGCACATCTTTTGTATGCATTGGCTAGAGTATCTGATGATAGAACACTGCATACACCAACCCTATGCTTGTGTTTGGAGAGCATGTTTATTACTTGCATTGTTTTCCTGGGAGTGAGGCAATTCCATGCGGAGAAAATGACTTATTTTGAAATACAGGTACATAATGTCTTCCAGCCCATGTTTACCACGATTCAATGTATTCTTCAGATTACAATAATCACCACCTTCCTGTCTTCAAAGCAAAATGCCATTTCTAGATCAGAAAGGGATAGGTCTTGCATGATAGTGGTAGGTATACAGAATGCTGCCAAACTTTGAACTGAATCACCTACATCCTGAAAGGGGTAAATCGTCAATTGTGGTGAAAGAAGCCCCAATATTGGCACTCCCTTTCACACTTTCTGTAGTGTGTGATAGAAACCACCAAGAAGATGGAGTGATACAGATGGGCCTTAATAATTCAGATTCATGTCTCCTAGGGGGCACATGGGGATAAGTCAGGCTTTTCGAGGTGATGAGCGAGAGGCCAATCCTCCACACTCAAACTAATGGCAACAAGATCTAGGTTAAAGATGTCCCAATGGACAGGTCATGCAAGGGAAGCATCTTATAGGGTAGAAGTCACAAATAGGTGAAAGCCTTCCCTGCTGCAGCATTTGTGACTGGGGTGCTTTCACAACCAAAACCCTTTTTCTATTTCAAGAAAAGGGCGCAGAACGTTGAATTAACCTTGAAATACTGTTAAACTTGGTTCATCAACGTTATTTAATGTTGATTCAACATGCCCACTGGGATAATGCTACATGACGAATACTATAGGATATTATGGTTAGTTAAAGGATGAAAAGGAAATGCAAATTGTTTTTGTTTTGACCACTGCATAAGGGTCAGGTCGTCAGAAAGTGTAAGATTTTGCCTTTGGAGGGCCTTAAAAATTATTTTTCTAGTTACTTTATATAACCTTAACAAATTTGTGAAGGGACATCCCCTCGGCTCAGAAAACCAAAAAATACCAACTTAGGACCTCCGGTTCCATTTTCATTGCTTATTTTGTGTCATGTAACGTCCGGTACCAAAATGATGAAATATGGAGGTATTTGAAGTTGCTCTCAGAATATAGGAATGTCCCATTATGCATAACAAAAACATGAAATAACAAGGTTAATATGTCTGTTATTGACTTCAATTACAAAATGGAACAAAATTTGAGGTATGCATGCACAGTAGACTGCCTCTTACATGATGATACATGGTGCTTTTATCAGAATTATTTCACATAAGCTGCTCTCAAACGGAGACAAATGCAGATAGACACACCATTTTTTCACCAAAGTAGGGGATAATAGGGCCTTCATTTGGGAAATAACTAATATTTTGAAGCTTTCTTTTTTCCATGTTTTATAACTGATTTAGATTTAGGTACAGGACATTACAAATTACAGATTTCCATCTTCAAAGACACACCATGAAAAATTCTCATTCAGTAACATATCCAACTCTCATTGAAATGACACATATGATCATATATAATACAAAAAATAACTTTGGGATGCTCCAGATGTTCTTTATTCAATACAGGACACTTTTAAAAAATACAAAAAGTTAAAAAAGAACAAATTTGGCTGTTTTTTTCACTTCGGCAGGCTACGAGTCTGAGAGTTTTTGATGGATGACCACAAATTTACTGATAGCCCTAAGTGTCCTCTATCAAATAAGTCTATGTAAGGCAAGATTGGTTCACAACTTCTTTCTCTAGAGCCACAAGAGTCCAAAATGACCCAAAATACACAAAATCTACTGCTTTCTAGCGACCTGACCCATAATATTATCTATACTGGGCCAAAAAGGTATTTCCTCTGGCTATATCTTACCATACTTATCAGAACCGGGCCGATCGTAGAGATTTCTATCCAGTCTATTGCAAAAGGTGATGTATTCTAATTCATTTCACGGGTGATTTCTCATTAGTTCTTATTACAATAGAGAGCCAATACCAAGGTAATCTTGGTGTTTAAAATAAAAGGAAGGGCAAAATCCAACCGAACTTAAATATATCTGCTTCAGAAATATAAAACACATCTTTCTTGTAAGAAAATTATTTTTAGCTTTGTAGTATTTTTACTATAGCTGCCTCTGTATGGGATTAATCATAGCGAGCCGTGAAGCGATCGAAGCAGGGAGAGATAAAAGTACAGAGAAATGCAGAGCAAAGGGGTCTTAGTCTGCAGGTACTTTTGGCATTGTGAGCCTTGGGGCTATGGCAACATGGCTTTTGTAAAGCCGACCGCTTGGAGCGACATATCTCAAGTCATTCGTATTTGCAGGCAAGAAATGCCTTTCTCATAAACATGTGTTTTTGCTATGAAGAATTGCAATTGGCTCTGGAATTTCAGAGATGCCATGCTGAAGGTGTGGCTCAAAACACAAAATTCTTTTCTCAGAGTCTGCTCCCCAGTCTGCTTTGGACTGAATTTACCCCCACAGATCTGACTTGGCGCTTGGAGAGTGACCCAGTAATGTTGACCCTGTAGTAGGTAAGACCAAGTAGTGCTAGGTCTGTGCTGGGCCACGGCCTGCTTCCGGAATCGTGCTTCTCCCTACAATAAATATTGAGGACAAAAACTAGAGGATGGTAAAAGAAAAATAAAGAGATAAAAAACAGCCAAGAAGATAAGAACAAAGCTTAGGGCAGGAGGGAGTCCTAGGAGGCTGCATGAACTAGAGGAGTCTCAAAATAGAAAAGGGGTGTGCAGAGAATGCTGCTGCCAAGCATGGACCATTAATGCCAGTAGCAGAGGGTGTTGAGGATCAGATAATTTGCCAGCTGGGTTCTAGTTATCTATGTTGGCCATAAAGGTAGGTCACTGGGTGTGGTTCTCAGGCCCTCATTTCTGTTGTACATTTTCCCAGTGCTATCCTCAGGTCACCCACCATGGAGAAATACTATGGTAATTGCTGAGAATAGGTTGAAGGAAAGGGCAGGAGTGAGCCTTGTGTACACGTGTATTTCATACCTGTGGAGGACGAGTGGTTCTGTACTTTAGCATAGGTCAGTCCATTCCTCCTCGGAATTTTTTGGGCATGGGGAAACTGGATGATCTCATTCTCCACAACCTTATTCTGCCAAAATGAAATCAAACGGATAAAGATTGCTTAAACTGACTGTTTCTTCGCTCATTATCCCTCAAGCTACATTTCGCTCAGCCCCCACGTGCCATAGGCTACTAGCCAAAGCTGATGAAAAAGAAAATACTATCGCTGTTAATAGAGAATTGTGAGTGAACCTATTGGTTAGTTGACTCGTTCTACCCCCATTTGCTATTGCATGCATGCATGTTAGATGCCAATATTGATGTAAATGTCATGTTGCATACCAAATTACTCCTCTATGCATGGGAATCAAGTACCAGCACTCCCATAAGCAGGGGTGCTGTATAGTATGATATGCACTTATTTACACTCAGGGAAGGCCTGATAACAAAAAGATAAGTACACATGCAATTTGTAACAAAACAATGTTTTGCCCTTTTGAAAACTATGCGTACAACGGACATCCTATGATCAAACCAGCAGCTTTACGGGTTTCACTGCCGCACCATTCCCTACTGAACACATAATATAATTACATTCTTTCAAATCGTAGTGCTATTTGCGATTATTGTATCTTTGGAAACAATTAGCTGGAAATATATCATATGTGCGATGGAGTAGACCTACTCAAAGTTCCCTTGTTGTAGACTCATAAACTACCAATCCCACAGTGGATAAAACAAGAGATAAAAGAGAAAATTTGCCCAATCATATAAAAAGGACCGATTCATAAGAAAAGACTATGACCTATTTATAAGAACAGCGAATACCCTTTGACAATAGTTCCAGCCAGCATTATAGATCAGTGCAGCAAGAAAGAGTGATTTTCCAGAGAAACTATTGATAAAGATTCCACATGTATCAGAAAGTCGATGCTAAAAGCACAGATATAACACCAAATATGGCGCCATCTACTTTAATATTTTATAATTATACGAGACTTACCTCTCTCCTAAGTTGAAGTAGAATTGTAGTTATTCCGAGGGAACCCGTGGGGTTCAGGGGAATAGACGAAAGTTAGTATTCTTAAACTCTTTCTTGATTTTTTTTTCAAGACAAATTTGGCCGGGAATTTATTAAATAATCTGCATACAGCCAGACTACAGACATTATTGCAAATTTTCTACAGAAGCCAAAATGAATAAACCATCATTTTGGAAACTTACCCTTTCTTCCTACACCAGTCTATAGATAGATAACAAATGAATACAAAGGATCCAGTGTAGGGCCCCATGCACCTGCCAGACAAAGGTAGACAAAGGTAGAAAAAGGGACAATGTTATCAGTGGCTACCATGCTCTGTAGATTATAATGATGGTGCACCTGTAGGAGGGAAAAGAGCAATTCATCCTTTATGATATACAGGAGTGGAGAATATCATGGTGAAGCACAATTATAAAACATATTCCTTCTTGCTGCATGGCGGCTGCATGGGATCTGTGAGAACACATAGACTTTCATGGACTATTTAAGGAACATATTTGGACCACCCTAACCCTCGTGTGTCAGGGGGCTCAGGAGGGGATTTCCTAACATTGTTAATTAGCATTCTAAAGAAATGACCTTCCAGACCACCCCGCACTCCAACTTTTCCTATGCCCTTGATAATTCCAATTGTCTGGGCAGTGCTCAGGAATAATGCAAAAGATACAGATGGGTCAATCTGGGTTTAGCCCATAAAGGGACGTTATTACAGGAGTGCTGGATGAGTCAGGTAATGTATCAAGCCTGTAGGGTCGTCATGACGCATAAATGCAGCGCTGGAGAGTAAGGTACCATGGCTGCATTCGTATACCACTGATGGACATTAGCAGATCATGCACTAATATCCTGTGAAGGAGTAGCATTGTACTAGTAGAGTGTCCTACCAAAAAGGCATCACCAACTGCCATTGCAGTAGCAGTCCAATCTTCCTGTCTGGGCCATTTATGAGCATGGTAATAGGAACAGGCAGCATTAATGTCAACACACCATTAATCGTCCACAACGTGGTCCGCTCAATCTGTTCATAGAAATCCCCAATAAAGATAATACGTGTCGTCTTGATGCCATGGCCCATTCAGTCTACATCGGATGTATTCCCTGGGGTATGCTCGCTGCCTTCAGCGGTAGTAAATTGTGATTGTTACTCTAAGAAGCTAGCATCAAAATTAGTCATTAAATTGATTCCCAGGGGATCATGCTAAACTCTTTGGGAGTGTGTCAATCCTAGAAGATTAACTCCTTTCAAATTAGCCTTAGTGAGTTCTGCACAGGGATTCATGCACTAAAACACGATTAGGCCCTTATAGTCCACTTCCACCGTGACTTTTGATCAAGAGAAACTCTAGATGATCCGTTGATTAAAAGATAATTATTACATTAGAGTGATCAGTTGGCATTATGAGTGATAGTTTACAGTCATATGTATGGGATTATTATGGAAGAACACGAATTTGGAATCCCTGGTCTTGGTCTTTAAAGTACCATGCTGCCTTTAAAGGGTTAAGTGTAAGATGCAGATGCAGGGACAGTTACACTAAGGTACCTCCCGTATAAGGCGTGGCTTGTAACTGATTATAGCCCTTTGCTGTTCTTCATAAGTTATAGAATCTGCTTTAAATCTGGGCGTGCCTTAAATTGGTGAGAATTTCACCTATTTAAGAGCATACTAGTACCTGCTCGAAAAACAGGATTCAGCTGTGCATTTTGGCATTGCCTTTACGATGTACTATGGTACTTTTGGACCTAGGGGAGGTACTCATCCCCAGTTTGGGTACCAACTGCGGTACCGACCCCGAGGGGCCGTGGCTGCTGATGTGTTAAAAGGGGGGGGGCTGTCGACCAATTGAACGTTTATTAGCAGGGGGCTTTGGATACTGTAAACACTTATAACTATATAGTTCATAATACAAAACTCACAGTATCGTTCCTTTCAGGGCTGTGAAATGTTTTAATGTTATTATCAAATCCCTAATTACAAGTGAATGAGGGCCTCAAAAAGAAGAGGCTGTCAGCCCCCTCTTTGAAAATGGGGGGGGGGCTGTTAAAACATTATGGCTTTGGGGGGGGGTGTCAAATGGCCAAAGATGTCGGGCTGTAGTTTGACAGTTGGGACCTACCATCGAAGAGTCAGTAGCCCTCTCCCCCGGGCCTGTGGAGAATTATGAGTGGTGAAGATTAGTTTGGCGCTCAGTTAGAATAAATGTCGTCTGCTGCAGGAAGGGAAGGGAGGCAATCAGTGCACGCTGACCCCTGCCAGGCAGCACCTGGTCGTCTGTCCACTTCATCATTTTACACAGGTACTGCAGGCACATGTAGGCAGCTGGGTGAGTAGGGAGGGGGAATAGGTAGACCCCCCCGGGGGTGGGGGTCCTGGCCCTTTGTGGGTAGGTTTCAACTGAGAAACTACACCCCTCTTGTTTTTTGTCGATCCCTCCTCTATAACATATTTTAAGTCTCTAGCTCTGGGGCCCTGTTTCATCGACAGACCCGCACCCCAGCATTTACCTGCTAATGCATGCCAACAGGTTTTCGAGATCGGTGCAGTCCATTACTATAATGAACAGCTCCCCTCTCCCCCACCCTTACCTGTGGGGAACTCTCAATGTGCTATGGCAGGAGGAGACAAAGAGAAGATCCCATGGACAAATCTGCTGCAGTTTGCTGCCAGTAATTGCATGTGGGACACGCAGTTTTCATTGCAGTTTCTTTTTATTCTGCGGGCCAGCATTGATATTTGCAGGACAGAATACCTCAAGATATCTTTTGCCAGGAGAGAAATAATGAAAAAAAAGGGAATTTACTTCTTAATCATATAGAATTTTGAGGAAACCATATGATATGGCCAAACAGGAATGCTTCTCTTTTGGTTTACACTGTCCTCAATATAGATATGATTTGCAAGCCACAAAACTAAGATGTAGCATATAGTACAAGCTACAATGGATCTAGTTCTACAATGGTGAGACGATTAGTGTAGTTCAGAGTAGCAAGTGATTATATCAGCGATAGGCATTCGATGATTGGATAATGAATTATGCTAAATAATGATAATAGGCTTGTATCAGTAAATGTCAATTCCTGCTTCTCTTTGGGTGATAATAGGGTAATCGGGAAATGTGTGTGCATGGTATCCTATAGGGTATATTAACTGGCCCTAATCAAATACCCATTGTCCAAGGGCCATGTGCATTAATAATGCACGGAGGAGATGGGTAGTGCATGGGCAATGTACCATAGGCTGCTAGATTTACTAATTGGCATGCCTGTTTTATATATCTCTGGGGCGGAGGTGGAGTGGATGGGAAGGGCTGTACATTAAAAAGACTGTTGATGAATGAGGGATCCATACATGTAAACCCTAAAGTAAACTACCATATTTGTGATACAGAGAAACATTGTGATTTTTTTTTTACAGGGAAGCAGCAGAACACACTACAGTAAAGTTTGGGGAATCTGGGTGAAAAATAACGGTGAAAACCCCCGGGTGAACGCTTTGTGGCAGAATTGGCGGTGAACTGCCAGATAAACTGTAGCTTTTTGTACGGCATTTTCTAACAGTGTTACACAGCGATTGGAGAGTTTAGATGGGTGCTGGTAGAGACACTTGAGTTGGCTAATGGTGCTTTAAGTGGTAAGATGGTGATGGAGACACGCCATGGAGGAGGCAGGTGGCTGCTTTTAATGGTGACAGCATGATCCATGTTCTTGGTGAATGTACTGCCCAGGAGGGGGCACCACAAAATGTCACTGCTCCACAGGGGGACACGCTACCACCCTATAATATGGCTACCAACATATAAAACATCTTCATGGAGTGGAGAATCACGACCCAAGGTTTTAAGTGGCATCTTAAGGGCGAGCCTGGACAGGAGAGAAGGGGGTGCGTGGGGGGGGGGGGGGGGGCGGGATCCCGGTGGGATCATCTTCCCTCACACCCGGCTTATATCCCACTACCCCCCAGCAGGCAGGCAGTGTCCGCCCTGTTCCGCCTTATTGATTTCCCCGTGTGGTGGCCCAGCCAGCGTTGGTTGAGGGTATATTAGAATCTGCCTCCTACCAGTAAGCGGCGGGCATGGCTGGTAGGACTGAGAAGAAGCCTGGGCCATCCCCAAACCTCCCAGAAGCCTCATTGATCGGTTTCTGGCTAAGATTGAGCGCAGTCCAGTTGGTTGGCCGATGGGGAATGGCTGGGCTCCAGGGCGAGGCAGGACGTTCCGTCAACCCATTATATGTCCACAGGCTCGTAAAGGCAACCATATCGGAGGTTTGGGGTAGAGGATTTTTATGGCAAGGAGGAGTGGACAAGCTGCAATACTACTCTGTATATAAATAGGGGGTGGCAAAAACAGAATCTTATCTAGATTACAATCTATGAATAAATACAGACTCCAGGCCCTAGCCAGATTTCACTGTGGGGGGGAGCTCAAATAATTTAGGTGGAACTCGATAGAAATATTCGAGTGGCAAACCGAAAAACAAAAATTGCAAGCGAAGCGCAGCCACAAAGCTGTGGGGAGGGGGCTCCAGGGGCATGCTCCCCTGAAAAACTTTCAGGTCTGACCCCCTGTTAGTTCCACTCGCCCATGATAAGTTCCCCCTTTCATGCCCCTGATGAGGGGGGGGGGGGCTCAAGCCCCCTGGCTACGGGCCTGGACCCCTTCCTCCTCACCTGATAGAATAGATTTCAGATCAATTCCAATTAACTGCTTAGTTCTTAGGGTGCAGATTATACACACCTTGTCTTATCAACTCTTATCAGTGCTTATCTCTTCAGAACCTGATTCAGTTATGGCTGTGCCCACTGGACAGTGCTGAGCTCCATATTCCAACTGATTTGTAGGAGTTCTGATACAAAATTCTGAGAAACCACTTTACAATTTAAAACCCCAAGTTGACCAGCAGGAGTGGCTTGGTGAGGTGTTATAGAACGGCTGGCTGATGTATACTGAATCTTCCACAACCTGGCAAGCCACCTGACTCTGAGGTCATAATACCAAACTGGTGCTACATCTCACACGATCAATCAAAATCATTCTTGACACCTCATGACTCAAACCTAGATGTGGTTTTACAACAAATTGGCCCCTTATAAAACAACAACCACTATTGGTTTAAGCCAATATGGTGAACTCATTAGACAGGGCCTTTGCCACAGTGCAGAAGCTACTAGGGTAATAGTATATTAAAAGAATAGAATGGGAAAACTCTTCACACTTGTATACATGTGATCCTTCACGTTGGAAGGGGTAAATGCCAGTTACCCTAGTACAGTCAGCTCTTCCTTCTTCAGATATGGAAAATTCATTGACAAATGTCCGAGGAAGCAAATCATCTGAGTATTTAAGTTCAAATATGATAGAAAAAAATAGAAATTTTTTTTCTGTCTGAGGTTATGAGGGATCTCAGGAATCAAAAGTTCGAGAAAGTGAGGATTGACTGTATAGAAGTACCTTCTGCACTGTATTTATCAGCCTCACCAGGTTGCGGTAAATGCAGTTTAGTCACTGCCCACCTTGCTTACCACTGCAGCTCCCATGTCGGCAGTGGGCAGGCAATGAAGCGGGGGATGGAGACCATCAGGAGCAGCAGGAGCAGCTGCTCAGAGCTGCTCCGCCGTCATTTGGTGCTCACCACAGTGAGAGGAGCAGGTCAGGAGGCACACCATCAGATTGCTGTATGCGCCTCATCTCTCCTATATAAGTGCTGTAATCCGCCCACTCCACTGCACTGTGCATCATATGATTACAAACCTTTAAGGACTGCGTGGTGCATCGTATGATTACACCCCTTCATGGGCCGCTTGGTGCATTATATGATAAGGAACCTTTAAGGGCTTTTAAGTGCTGCACGGTGCATCATATGATTAGAAACCTTAAATGAACTATATCTTTATACCAGCATGATGCATGAGTGCAGCCCTATTGTTTCTATACTCGTCCCAGCTGCATTCATACACCATGCTGCCTCTATGCAGTACATTGCACTCCAAAGGGGTCGGTATGATTCTCCAATGCAGTGCTGGTGAGTAGATTTGTCAGCACTACGTTGGAACATCATGACGACCAATGGGAATAATCATAAGAGATCAGGTGGCCATTGAACGGATAGTCCACACAGAGTATATTGTGGGATTTCCAATGCAGCTGACAGCTGGATATAGTCTATGTCATTATACAGTCTACTTGTATACCACATAAAGACCCCCGGTTTATACACAGGGCAGTGTACATACTCTAACATTAGACTACATATAACTAAGCATACAGTGATATACAGACAATCTCTAAAACGACCAGATTGGTATATATTTCCCAAAGACTTTGACTCATATTGTTTTAATTTTTTTTAATTAAAAAGAAGGTGTCTGGAATCTCACTTAATTTTTGCAGGTAAGGCAATCACAGACAACTTGCATATGGTATGATTATGGATTTATATTATTTTCTCTCCTTTTGAAAAGTTCCCTTGGCCATGTAGTCATTGCAATTGTCATTGAAAGAAAAGGATATTGCAATTGGTTCATAAAGATGAATATTCATCACTGGAACACTCTAAGAAATAACTGTTGAACCTACTAGCGATCCTCGCAAAACTGAAAACTGAACGACCGTAACTTTATTGCAGTGAAAGCATTGCAGTTTCCAAAATGAAGCAGTGCAGTACACAATGTGATACAAGGAGATCTCTGTGAAAAAAATGGAAGATCTCTTTGGCAACTTTGGAACAGGATTTCGCTGATATTTCTATGACATTTTTACTAACAGTGTATGTCTCTACTATGACATTGTATATGGGTATTCTTATCACAGATGAGGTCATTTCTGCCTAATTCTGTGTATCAGATCTCAGTCTGCTTACTTCCAGATATTAGTCGTGAATTATAGATATAGGCTGCCCCATACATCCTACCTTTGACTACCGTGGTGGACCTCATACATCATAACCCTAACAAAAAGTCCATTTACCACCGTAAAGGTCCGCCAGCTTCACACAAAACAACCACTTAAGGTACTAGCCTCCACTTGGCCAAGAAAGCTATAAGTCCCAGCCAGCAGTGAGATTTATTGCACTCATGTGGGAGAGAATACAGGGCACACAGGAGCTGATATCATACTGCACTGACCACCTGCTATAGTCTATATTTTCTACATATACAGAAAATAGCAGAGGAAATTGACAAAATCACGATTAAGTCTAAAATCAACAAGAATCCTGGCAGGATCATCAAAACATGGTCTTTAGGGCCATAGGTCTGAGTTTTTGAATTTTCATACACCTTCGGCTGCCCCCCATTAAATATGACTTCTTTTGGATCTTTACAAATATCTGCAGAAAACTCAAAGGCTCCCTATTTGCCTCCGTGTATGTATAGAGTATAAATGTATAGTGTATGTGCCTTGTAGTGTAGATTGTGCAACTGCCAAGTCTCCCAACTGAAAAACAAGGGAACATTTAATTTCTGCCATCTATCTTTAGATTGTGACTTAAAAACTGTATTAAAATGGTGGCATAGGGTACCCCACTTCCCTCATTTGTCTTTTACATATGGAATATACTCTGTCGTTATGACCTCTCTAAGTGCTTGGCATTTGAATGCGTGCCTGGGAATTCAATGGTCTTGAAATTGAAAATTACACAATCACAAAATTCTTGAATAAGTACCTGTCTTTTATGGGTGTATTTTAAAGATCCTAATATCAGCAACCAGCAACTCGTTTATGTTGCCTGCTAATGTATATATTCACCTCCCCTTTTAAGATACAGTCACTTTATCTATACACCCTACACCTTGACACCCCTTCCTTTTCCTCTGCGTTAACTAAGATACAACCCAATATCTACACCCCTACCCACCACCCATCACCCACACTCCTGTACCTTAGATACAGCCTATTCCCCACCACACATCCATGTGTTCCCTATACTACTGTGTACTAGTATGGCACAGGCATCTGATGCAGGAGTGCATCATGCTCATTGGTCGTCATAATGCATGATGTAGCCCTGGCGAGTAACTCGCCAGGGCTATATTCAAGCATCATGCCGACCCTGCGGGAATGATACACAAACCCCCGGAGGGTCGGCATGATGCTCCAATGAAGTGCTGGCCAGCAGTCTCGCAAGCACTTCATTGCTGGATCATGACGACCAATGGGCATGATGCATTATTGCATCAGCGGCCCTTAAAGGGGAACACTGTACTACTACAGCACAGGCCGCTTGCTGCCACACCACCAACTACAGCTCGGCCTGAGGAGGTCGTAACGTAAAGCAGTGGGGCTCGTCCCGGCGGCAGCAGCACCGCATACATTAGCCCCATTTGTAAGCAGCTCACTCAGTGAGTGAGCAGGACTGCCACTGCCTTCCCTTCACACTGTACCCTACCCACGTCCTACTGTAACAGCTCAAATCCAGTCTATTCTATTATTTCTCATCGTGTTTTTGTCCATTTTTGCAGATTGGCTGAGGACTGTCAGGGGAGAGGGCAGACATCGACTCCCATCGAGTGTCAAATGGAGAGTGGAGGTAGTGTATGGACCTAAACTGTGCTCAAATCCTGTCTGCTGCTTGGAGAGTGTCATTGGACGTAGGCACTCTGTCATAGGACGTATATATACATGCAGGACGTATATATGGAAGCTTGCAGTAGTGTGAACTGATGTGTCGCCACCTGAATGAGGAAGTAACAGCATTGACATAGGACGTATATGAATACATTGTCAAGGTGTGAGTAGAGTCACACCAGGCCTATTGACAGTGTGGTATCGACCCTGTCAAAGGACAACTCAATACCATCACCAGCAGAGAAACCTACATTTTAAGGGCATTCTAGCACCTATATGGAATTAAGAGTGGTCTCCAGAGGGCACAATGTAGGCATTTGACAGGCTACATAAATATGAGAATCTTACTGATGGCAACTGCTGCTCATATAAATATGTGAGGTGTCTATCAATATTAGAAACAAGAGGAATTGTGACCTATTATGGACCACATTGAGGATAATTCACAAAAACCAAAGTGATTTTGTACCTTGTATTAAGCAGAGTTAAAGGTAGATTATACAGAGAGATTGGCGCTGATCTCATAGTGCTATGTGATGTCCACCCAGGAGCAACCTCCCCAATACCACCTGCTCACATGTGTTCAGAAAAGTGAGCAGCTCACAGGGATTGACTGGTGTTATAAGGGGGATTGACACGTACCTTCATAGTGAGCGACTCATAGGAATTGGCCAGAGAGAGAACTGAATGTTTATAGGATTTGACACCTGAGCAGCTCACGCAAAATAGGCCAGTGCTATGATTGTTTTGGAGGGATGGTACCTGCCCTATGAGTGAGCAACTCCAATGGTGTGAGTGGTTAGAGGGATTGACACATGCCCTCAAAGGGAGGAACTAATATGGATTAATTTTTTCTATGAGCAGTTAAAGAAATTTATACCTGAGCAACTCAAAAGGATTGACCAGATCTATAATGGTAGACGGGGAGTGGCTCTAAGGAGTGGCTCTGACCACACCGCACCCTGTCTCCAAGAACCATGGCTAATGTGGACAACTCATTCCGTCTGTCCAAGATCGAGGAGGAGCTGGATAAACTGGACATCCCCCAGCTGGACCGGGAGCCCTATAGTGGGACGAGGAGACGTAACAATGGCAATACAGGCCATGACGAACAACAGATTTACAGTAAAGCTGTTATCAGACCTAAGGCTGATACAGAAAAGGAAGCGGTTAAAAAGATACTAGAGAAATATGACTCTTTAGGTAAGGTAGGGCGGCCATTGAAGGAGGTGGATTCACATAGTGATGAGAGTTTGGCAATTAGCAGCAACACCAGCAATACAGTTCCTGTAACACTAACTGGGTACAGTACAGCAAGCCTGGGTCGGAGGCGTGATGTGGGGCCTATATTACCACAACAGGGAGTTGGCCATCCAGGCGCCCCACGCGACGAGTACATTCACATTGCACCGGAAGTTGTGGCTGAGTTTCCGGTTCCGGCGGCGCCGATGTCCAACATGAAGGCGCGGGACCGGACGCTGAAGGATTCAGACATCGTACAGGTAGAGATGTTCTTCCGCAGCCACAGAACGGATGTCTATGTCTGCACATGCGTGGTGCACATGTACTTTGGGTCGTTCCACCATGACAGCCCTCAGAAGACGCAGCAGGCGCAGCAGCCGGATAACTGGCAATATGTGAAATCTGGTTTACTCGTGCTTATTACTGACAATGGCGAGGCGCGCAGTCGTGGACGGCGCATTGTGGTGGTTCTAGCTGAAAAAGGTACAGGTTTTCAGATTTGGAAGGACAATATTAATCAACTCACAGACTATAAGGCCGCCTCCATGGGCTTTCATACCATGCACTTATCCACTGACCACATGCGCCGCGTCGGCTTCGGCTTCGACGACACGATCTGCGCCTCCGATTTCCACCGGAAGTTGCTATCCGTAACCACAGACCCTGGAAACGCCGACATCCTGTCGGTGACAGGAGGTAGTAAAGGGCTCCTCCGGAAAAAGCGCAAAGAGGAGCGCAAGAACCATAAGAAGTACCGCGCCCCCAACAAGAGCGACATATCCTCGCCTTGTTGTTTCACCCACATTACAAAGTTGGATAAAATGGACGGTTATAACATCGTGGGGGCAGCAGCAAATGGAGTAGTGGTCGGCACAGCGGGCGGGGGCCGACAGGGGCAGCGCGACCTCCGGACACGGCGACTTTCGCCGGTCAAGATGACGCGCGTCTCCTCTCTTATCGACAGTAGCGACCACCGGCCGTAGCGGCCTGATACTGAACTACTCACCTAGCCCCATAACCTGCTCCCCACTCACTCTGAGCTGCTCCCCATTCACATTGAGCTGCTCCCCATTTCCTCTGGGCTGCTCCCCACGTTCTGAGCTGCTCCATTGGATTGGACAAAGGCCGGCCACTTGTTCCAATTATATCATCTGGTGTTGTTTCTGTTTCTATTATAAATGTGATATTTTAACAACAGAACGCGGATTGATCACACAATATCATGTAGTTCCAGCCATTTATTGACGGATTGGGTAATTTCAAACTTCATGTATGTATTATGTTTATTATCACAGTTATCATATTAGAGGTGTTATTATGACTCATTATGAGTAAAGAATATGAGATTGTGTCAAGAAAATCATTATAAGAAATCACACTTTATGAGTGAATATTTGATATTGATATCACAGCGTTCAGAATATGGATTTCATGACATTTTCTCGGTGGTACATATACTAACATATAGGTGTTATCATTATCTAGTTGTTACTGGGTACAACATTGTGCATAGAAGTATGTATTATGACCAACAGTGAATGTCAGATACTGCTCTATTTGACTCATCATTTTGGTCAGGCCTGAAATGATATTGCTTGTTTCATGGAACAGACTAAAGATGTTAGAGTAAGGCACTTTTTATGTTTTTTTTCTTCTATCTCAAATGTCTCCTTTCAAAATTTGTTAATTGATTTTCTTTTTTTGGGCAAGATTTGACCTATTTTTGAAACACACCAAAAGTCATCAAAATTTAGGAAATGTCTATACAGACCCATTTAGCTCTTGTGTGGCTTTTCGTCATGTTACCTGCCACAAGCAGCATTTTGAAGCCTAGATCAGTATGAAGTTATACAAGCACTGCATACACATATAACGTACAGAAAGGAGCCTGACTGACTGACTCACCATTATCTCGTCATTCTCCAACTATACACTTAGGCCTCAATCAGACTAACCCCCTTCCACATAGAGAGAGCTTATATAGCCCTGTCATATATGTTAGAGCCTGTCTAGGTCGCCCAACCTATAGGTCATATAGACACACAGTTTAACTGCTTGTCACATCAGAGAATGTTCACCCAAAGGGTACATATACTTTCCAGAGTAGATAGTAATACCTTGATATCTATCTAATCATCCCTCAATTCCTTGTCCGTCTGCAGTAAAATAAATCATTTGTATCTATTGCAGATTTATTCCTGATCAAAAAGCTATATGTATGAATATGTCCCCCATGGTGCCATGCATAAAGCTGATTCCAAAGCTTATATTCCAGTATTTGGGAGCTTTTTCCAGTATGTTGGTGCAGGAGATAGGGCTTGACGTTCCCCTGTGCTTGCATGTCATGGGATAATCCTTTAAAGGCTGTTGATGCATTAGTGCATCATTAGTGCATCATGCACATGTCTATTGGTCGTAATGATGCACCAATGAAGTGCTGGCCAGTGATCAGCACTGCTCATCAGCACTTTATTGCTGCTCATCAGCACCTCATTGGTGCATCATGCCGATACACCGCGAGTGTATCAACCCCGTAGGGTCGGCATGATACATGCATGCATCATGACGATTACATGATGCACCAATACATTCAAGGCAATTAAAGGGATGAATCACCATATTCCAATGTGGCAAGTTATATCATAATGAGAAGAGATACTGATGTGTAAACCTAGTATTATGATGTATACCTGCTCCAAAGGAAGCCTGCTACTAGAGAAAGAAGAAGTTACATGAAGCCAAAAATAGAGTGTGTTATAGGTTACCTGAGCCTATAAGCAAAAACTACTACCTCTGGTCAACGCTGGAAAGTCATAGTCTCTTGTTAAAAATGTATTTAGACTTGCTGCAGTATTTTAGTCAAGATAAGAAATGAAATATCATTGAAAAGAAAATGACAAACAAATAAATTCGACCTATCTGCCTAAGATTTCTAGATCATGGAACCTGAAACATATCTTTTCATTTTGGCATGACCACCTGCACTGCTGAACGTGTACTCTTAGCTCTATACATGTGTAAAGGTAGTTTTCTCACATCCAAACTATCGATTAAATGCACCCCTTGATATCCTTGTCGGGAGTGATTTTACAAGGATGGTAACGTATATACAGTGTGTAACTTTTATACTACATATATTATTGACGCCAAACAATGCAGCATGTTCAACATGTATTGTCTTGAAAGAGAAACTTTCCAATTTTGTTTTTATTCAGAAACCATGTCAATAGAGATGGGTGCATTCCTAGAGGTCCAATAATAAGTATTGATTGTTGTACATTTGAAACATGTTGATGTTTTGAAACTTTTGTATCTACAGTGTATGAATATTGTACTGGTATGTTACATGTATTTCGCGTACAAAATAGAGCAAACAGTCATTTAAGGTTTCACAATTACAGAATAGGCCCTATACTCGTGGTATATATGTCACTAATGAAATATACCCCAAAGGAGAGAAATTAGCCATTTGGGATGTCCTAGAAGTGTAGACCAGGGAGGGAAAAATGTATGATTATAGATTATAGATGAAAAGGAATCAACAATGTCACGTTTGAACAGGCACAGGGTGAACTGACTTTTGCTAGAAACATGTATTGCTCTCTTTTCACTTCAGAAGGACAGTATAATCAATTCTTAGACTTTTCTCAATTCACAACGTTCTAAAGATCATCTAGTACACGAGTGTCCATCTGATATCTATAATCCTCACAAATATAGAACTTCAGCCGGTAGATTCATGATTTCATATAGTAAAACATACTATGACAATACTGACAAGATTTAGGTTAAGAGGAAAAGGCTTTAGGAAGGCATTTCTTACTATTGTTTAATAGCATTGTTAAGAAATACCCTCCAGGGGAGGGAAAATAGGTGGAGGCGGGGGAGCCATGTGTTCTCCCAGCGACTATTCAATGATAGCAGTATCTTTTAGGGTGAGATCTAACCCCAGACAAAATGATATTGGGTTCTCTGCTTCTTATCAGACGTGCAGTTGCTGCTACTGTTCATAGATAAGGATGGTTTAGGGTATCAATGTCAGCAGGGACTACTTTTATCTCAGGACTCTCAATGAGAGCTTTATAAAAAGACAAGGCTACTTCTAAAACCCTTTAAGGGAGTGGTCATTATTTATGAACGGAGGTGGGGTTTTTCGCGTGGATACCCCCCCCCCCTGCGGGAGGGGCAGAGAATTTTCGCTCCCCTCTGTAATCTATGATAGTGCGCTGGCATTTTTGCTAAAAAGAGGGTAATTTTTTTAGCCTCCCCCCTCAAGAGGGGTCAAAATGTTTTTAGCCCCCCCCCTCGGGAGGGGTCTGAAATTTTACGCCCCCCCCTCATCCCCCCCCCCCCGTTGATAAATTATGACCACTTTCTAAGGGCCAATTAGTATACATGTTCCAATGCAGTGCTGGTGAATAGACTCACAAACAGAGTATTGGTGCATCATGACGACCAAAGGGCAAAGGGCTGGAGGCATCATAACGGTCAAGGGTTAGGTGTACAACAGTGAGAATGGTTAGGAATGTCAAAGACATTTGTTTGAAAGATCTTCTTAAATAGTCTTCTGTGGCATGTACGTTGGAAACAGCTGATTTCTAAGTCTAGATGGTCAATATTTATCCAAATAGATGCACTGGCTTTTCTTTGATATCACCAAGAGACCACAATATGTGGCCACAGAGTGGGTTGCTGTATTATAGTGATAGAGTTGCTAGGGATTTATGTATTCCCCATAAGCCCATTTTTCTCGTTCACCGAGCTGTGCTTAGGAATGTGAATCTGGGATCATTTAGTCAGTGATTACATTACTTTGCAGTTAACACTTTTTATAGCTACACGTATATCTACGCAAACTGGGTTTACTTACTTCAGTTTTCTACTTTGTATTGGGACTAACAATGCCATCTCGAAAGAGTTTTGAATATCTATTTAAGGTCTTAGATATGGGACTGGTTCCCATCTCTATGATCGATGATATGTAAACTATATAGTTTAGCATTCTTAAAACTAACATAGATTTCTGGATAAAATGCGAAGTAAGTGCAAATGGCTTTAAAGAACTCGGTCGAAAAGTATCACCATCACTTCATGCAAAGTCATATAATCTTTTGTGAAAGCTAAAACAACGAAATAGAATAGGAAAATGAATAAACCCTGAACTAGTCTTTGTCTACCACTTGATAATATCTTTGCTAGAATAAAACCGTTTTTAGAGCTGTGAACCGGGTAGTTTTCATCACAATTAAAATGTCTTTCAATAATGTTGTCACACATTGTGATTCTTCACACACACTGAATAACCTTATTCATTTAAACATCATACATGCCATATTTGTGTGCACTTTAGATCATTTCAATGGCTTTGCTTCAATGTTCATTAGGCAAAAACAAAGCCTGTGTATGTTACAGAGTTCCTTCCAAGACAGAGTATGGTAGAGACGAGGTACGAGAAATCATATGACTCAGGCGGACGTTTCTTGACAATTTGACATTATTTGAGAAATACCCTCCTGCTATCAATGCAGCAATAACATCAAAATGAAGCTCAAAGTTAGTCATGGATCAAACGTGTAAATCGTAACTATCTATTGTACTGGTCTCTTAGCTGAGGGCTCTAGAGTTATAATCTGATATGTATCAGCACACTTGTCCAAATGGTAATTATATTACTAAGTATGGTATCAATTGATGCTGCACTCTTTGTAACAACACTGTTGGTATATAATTGTGGAAACACTTTTATATAATTGTGGGAACACACACGTTATTGATTACACATTAATGTATTGGTGATATACATGATGTTTCAGTGAAGAGCTATATGACTTAATACTCAATACCTGTCGTCTATCGCAGTAGTTGGTGGTTTTGACCAGGTTTCCAGTCTACCCTGTCCAGACACACGCACTCCTAGCGTACGTTAAGCCCTTAAGGCTGAGATGCTTACTCGTGTAGTTTGTACAGTTAGAAATGCATTAAAGACAGCTCGAGGAAAAGACTTTTTTCTCATCACCAAGCTATGTGACATTGGGGTAGGCTCCCTAACCTTTTTCCTGAATCGCAGGTGGGGAGGAATGAATCCAGAATGAACTACAATTCTTAATGAGGTAATAATTATAACCCTTAATGCATTGTTAAAGGTATGCATTATTTTCGGACCAATGTTTTGATTACTGATGCAATGAGCAGCAATTTGATTTGACTTCAAATGTGCTAAGTTCTTACAAGTACTTTTAATGGTAACTTCAAACCACATGTCATCTTGTGTAATGGGAAACTAGTGTCTTCTTTCTTTGGGGTGGCCTAATCAATCAACCAATCAATCACTGGACTGTTACAAAGCAGGTATTCCTGTGTCAGTGGTATAAAGGTGCAGCTCTGCTATTCAACCCCAGTCACCTTGCTCTTTGTTAAAGTCTATTTGTGAAAAGGTTCCTGTTATAGAATTAATTGATGCTATTCTGCAACAAAACCAGAGGGCCTTTCTCAATAATGTTTTCATGTGAATTAACATTGTTTGAGAAATGCCATCCTGGTGCTTACAGGTTCCATATCCATAGTAAAACATGGCTATAATTATACGTAATAATACAAGCCATAGTCCTGTGTTAAAATTACATATCCATTAAAAGGGTTTTACCTATGATGGCTGGGTCTATTTCTGTAATTAGGGCGATAGATAGAAACACATGGTACAGATATAGGTGTATAAATATGAAATGGGGAAAGAGGAACTAAGGAAAATGGTTAGATATGGGAATGCTACTCATACTTCAATATTTCCCAGCTTAATGAAATGGTTTTGTGTAGATATGGTGTACTCTTCTTTGGCTTTACCACCTACACTATTCTGAGAAGATTCCAAGGTGACCGTTTCAGACAATCTCCCTGGAATTATTTCAAAAGGTGCTATGGCTGTCCACCTTCAAATCGTATCATATAGAACCCTGGCCTTGTGGTCATGAGCTGCCGTAGCCTCTTTTGAAACAGCTTCCTGAGGAGTCATACTACACTTCCCCAAAATCTTCTTTTTTTTTGCGGAAAGTCACCCCTCCCCCTTTGGTCGAGGGACGAGAATTTTCACCAAAAAATACAATACAATGTACTATACTTCCCCGGTTTATACTGTGACTCATGTGTATGATCTCCCCTATCCACTCACCCAGTATACTCAGTATATATCCCAATAGTTAATCTTGAACCTTTAAAGACTGCATAGTGCTATATCATTGAGTCTGTATGATGCATGGATGCAGCACTGGTGAGTAAAATCTTGTATCATGCAAATGCATTGCTGGTGAGCCTCCACTGCATCTGTCCTGGGTTGGCATGATGCATAAATAGTAACCCTGGCGAGTTACTCGCTAGGGTAACAGGCATGCATAAATCCATCCTACCAGTGGATCTTTTTGCATTAAGCACTATGGGTCCCTCAATGAGTTCAACATGTGTACATAACATATAAATGGGGATGTTCTTTCTTTTTCCATAATATACATGTATACGCAACACAACCGATTCCGTCTAAAATGGTAGAATTTTATAAACCAAGCAATAGTAGAGTAAAATGGTTTGAATTGTAAAAAGTCCGTGTTATGCTGATAAACCTTCAAGGACGCAATGTGGCCACCATCCCCATTGGTCGTCATGATGCATGCTTGCAGCCCGGCAAGTTACTCGATGCGTGGCCATACCAGCACTGCATTGGTGCATCGTGACAGCCAAGTGGAGGCATCATGCGACACTTAACCCTTTAAGGGCCGTTGGTTCAGGAGTATATCATGCCCATCGGTCGGCAATGAGGTGCTGGCGAGTCTGCTCAGCAGCACTTCATTGGTGCGTCATGCCAACCCTGCAGAAGTGCATCGTGGTCGCCAGGGCTGCATTCAGGTATCAGGCTGACCAATTGGCATGATGCACTCCTGCAGCGGCAGTCTTTAAAGGGTTAAAATGAAGGACTTAAATATCCTCATGACCTCTGTAGAAAATCCCTGCCCATGCTGTACCACCGTTTCACCACCTCCCGCTGTTGAGTGTTAACGGAGGAGTTATGATGATTGTGATGTATATTTTTCTATGGATTTGTTTCCATCTCACGTCCCCGGTACACCTATACGACGGTGCTTAAACCAGTAATGAAATAAAATAGTTCATGTTGAAATAGGTCGCCTTTGTTTGCTTTTGTTTTTACTGATGTACAACATATACATATATACCTGACAGCCGCCGAGTTGGTAGGGACTCCTGGTTCCTTAAATATATTGTGCAGACAGCATTAAGAATTGTGAAAATACAGGGGAAGAGGTTGTTCATACCTGTTCGATTTTGATATTTCGTTGCTAAGGCCCCCGCGCCCTGTGCTTTAAAACCTATTTTATGCCCGTTCATATGGATAACTCCTTTGACTTGGTAAATCAATTTACATCTCTCCACCCCCCCTAAAAAAAAGACAAAAAGACCAAAAAAAAAAAACCCATAAAAATCAAAAATATTTCTCATCATGTGTTTTTCGCCGAACTCTTCCTTGTAAATATATTTTTATATAGTTCCATAGAATTTCGGCGGCACATAAAGAAAGGAATAAGGTCACTCAATTGACAGATAAAGCTAAGGGGGATTTTTTCAAACAAAAAATCTGGGAAAGTAAGGGTGATCAAAAAAACTTTTGGCGGGAAGTTAAAAAGGTATTACCACAAAAGAAAGGGGAACTACCAATTATTAATCTTACTGATATGAGTACCGGTAACCTTATGCCTATCCACACTGTTGCAATGTATATTAATGATTACTTTACAAATATTGGGTATAATTTGTCCAAAGATAACAACACAATATGGAGTTTCGATGGGCCTTTTGACGAAGAAGATGGAAATATAGCCATGACTACTGACAGAAATGAAGTTCTAAAATTGCTAAATAATATTGCAACACATAAAACTAGTGGGGTCGACGGTATTAAAGGGAATGTTATGAAGGATGCATTGGTTGCCCTATTGGATCAGGTCACTCATATGTTTAATGTATCACTTGAGACTGGTATTATTCCTAACACTTGGAAGAGCGCCTGTATTGTACCGATTCCTAAAGATGGTAATCCGAATCTAGTGGAGAACTATCGGCCAATCTCACTTCTGTGTACCCCAGCCAAGATTTTAGAAAAAATAGTTCATTCAAAACTCATGCGGCATTTAGATACATTTGAAATTTTGACTGACAGACAGGGAGGTTATAGGAAAGGGTTTTCCACTATACAAACAGTAGGGGAATTAACTGATGACATACTAAGAGATAGAAATGTTGGTATTGAAACGGTGGCTGTGTATATAGACCTGAAAAAGGCCTTTGATACGGTTGACCACTTTATTCTTCTTAAAAAATGTGAAAAGTATGGTATTAAGGGTAAAGCCCTGTCCTGGCTCAATAATTATCTCAGAGGGAGACAACAGTGTACTTTGGCCAATAATGTCAAGTCGGATTATTTACCTATTACTTGTGGAGTGCCTCAAGGATCTACCTTAGGACCCTTATTATTTCTAATCTATGTCAATGATGTTGTACATGTCTGTGATAATAGCAAGATTCTTCTATATGCTGATGATACAGTCATTTACCATTCAGGAGGGGATAAGAAAGTTGTAACCCAACAGTTACAAAATGACCTGAATAAGTATAATGATTGGTGCTCTAAAAATAAGTTGACAATTAACATCAAAAAAAACTAAATTCATGTGTTTCGGCCTCAGTCATAGATGGAAAAATTGCAAATTTAAAATAGGTGATCAGCAGATTCATGAAGTTGAGCAATATAAATACTTAGGAGTAATTCTTGATCAAGCATTAAATTATCAGAAGTTTATTGAAAACCAGTTAAGAACAGTAAATTTTCGTACCTATCAATTGACAAGAATGAATAGGTATATAGATATAGATACTGCTGTTTTGATTTATAAGACGTTCATCTTACCCATTCTTGAATATGGTAATGTATTATTGTATGAATGTAATGTAACACATCTGGTCAGAATGCAAAGAGCACAGAATAGAGCCTTAAAAGTTGCATTAAGAAGGAATTACATGGAATCAACTAATATTATACATTTTGATGCAAATATCAATAAGCTGGAAACTAGAATGGTTGCTCACATTCTTTTAGCAGCATACAAAAGGTCAAGACAACACAAATATGTAGACCAAAGAAGGCTGCATACTAGAGCTTGGAATGCACCTATTCTTAAGTGTTATACTCCACATGCTAAATCATATACCAGAAGTATGGAATGGAATTTAGCTTTTCAATGGAATAATTTGGATCCTGAAGACCGAAATTCTCCTTCCTTTCAGTCCTTTAAATACGAAGTTAAAAAATTCCTACAAACAAATCTTCCGGGTAAAGACTAGTTGCCCAGTCCCACCTCTCCTCCTAAATATCCCAAAAATGACTAGAAAGGTTGTTTATTGATCATCTTTATTACTAACACGGGTATGAATATTACAGGTGTTTTGCACAATACCTGTTAATATTAATATAAGTGATAGTGGGAAGTTTGACGTTTTGCACAATGTCATTCTTCGTAGGGTTCTTTGTGTACAACTTAGCGTTCAGTTAATAAGTTGTAATGTTATTATATGACTACTGAAGTGATGTATGGTAGCATTCTTGATTGAATTGTTCTAAAAATATTTACTGCAGTTAAAATACTCTGATTGTTTTGTACTCATACCGCCATCTTTATGATAGTTATTTTTCCTAGGCGTTGAACATAGTAAGGGTTGCCAACTTAAATATTAGTCTTTCATAGACTAAGCGGCGACCCGTCTTTATTGTCGCCCTGGTTAATTATGGATCTGTATTTAATTTTGTACATTGTTGAACTATGGCAATAAAGACAAATTCAAATTCAATTCAAATTCATATACACTAGAAAAGGTGGTTATATCCATGGAAGCATTGCCTTAATTCTAATGTCATTACAGCTCTGCATCTATAGTGGCCACTAATGATTGCACTGGTATGACTGCCCTACCAAACCCTATGTAATAAGTACATCATAACTGCTGATGGTACAGAGCAGTTGCAGCACATTACCTACAATCACCCATTGTAGTTTTGAGAGTTTCAAATTGTAGTGGCTGAGGCTAGTCCATGGGGGGGGCACTTGCCCATGATTTGGATACTGACTGCAGACTGACGCTCGAGATCGGTGGCGGTCGATTCCCATTAGTTCCCAAAAAGAGGGGCGAGTGGGTTTCCATCAGATCCCTAATATCAGGGCGGTGGATTTACATCAGATCCCAAAAAGATTGTATTGTTTACATGTGAGGTCATAAAATGTGATAAAAAATACAGTGCTGGATAATAAAAAAGTCATACCATGTTGAAAAATGCATCATGAATGAAGCTTTAGTATAGGCCACATGTTTTTCCTTTTCATATTCTTCATCTATTATGGTATTTAAAGGGTCAGAAAGGAAAATTGCACTGATCATTCATCCATCCCCCTATACACACACTGTAAAAAAATGTTGTAAAAAAAAACCCCAGCACAATCCTTGTCGCAAAGTTGCCAGATATCTGTTGTTATTTTTACAGAGATTCCTTGTACTATTTGGGTACCGCATGTACTGCCACCTGGGGCCTCTTGTAAAAACTACACTGGTCCAATGCTATATACAATTACAGTGGTCCACTGTTCAGTTTTACGAGGATCCCTGGTAGATTCAACAGTTACTTTTCACAGTGCAAGGATGTAGGGGTCAGGTAAGTGTTTTGTTGCGTGATCAGACTGTCCTGTCCTTGTTCACCCTCACCTGGGGCCCAGGAAGCCCCTTCTTATGGCGAGAGAAGTAGGAATTAAGCCAGGGTCGTTTTGGTTTACTTGGGCTATTCCCTATAAAGCCACTTCGGATCCTTCTTAAACACAGTGCAATCTCGCAGGAACTATTATTCTTGTCTATTCCACGACTTTTGGGATTTTGGGTGCTTTTTCTGGATATTCCCATGCACATACCTGTCGATATTGCACACCCTGAAGGCTGTAACATCACTTTTGAGAGGCGTGCAGTTATCCATGGATAACCTGCATGCTGTGCAGTTATCCATGGATAACCCACACACCTCTCATGTCCTTCCATGTCATATGTTACATGTTAAAACCCACGAAATATTCAAGGCCAGGGTAGGGATCGAACCTGCAGTCTCACATCCCAAATCCAACTCCCTATGCACTGCGCCACAGGGACTGACGAGAAGTGGTTGGCTAGAACTAAACCAAACAAAGCAAGCCTAGCCGGGCGCCGAGGTGTGTGTACCGATCGTGTATACATAACCATGGGACGCATTCAAATCAATCCAAGCCGAGACGGCCGCTGAAGGAGGAGACGCGGTGGTCTAGTGGTTAGCGCATTGCGCTCAGCCGTTAGAGGTACGCGGGTCGAGTCCCGGTCCGGACTGCAGCTGTCCGCTGCCGGGTGACAAGGTGTATGTACCTGTACACACACTATGGCTGGCTTTGAGTCCCGGGGAGGGGGAATAATTTTTTTTTTCAACTTGAATTTATTGATATTCTATTGATTATTTATTGGTTTCGTGGAATAAAATAAGTAGTCAATGGATAATTCATGACTTGTGTGTGTTAGCAAAGGCTAATTACACTCAGGCTACGCCCTCGTGTAATTATCCTTCACTAACACACACGTGTCATGAATTATCCATACTTGTTCAATACAACAAGGTAACTTACTTTGAGGGGGTATTGGACTATCTAAAAGGGAAATAATATGCCCTGGGGATATATCTAAAGTTACAAACACAACGCTGACACATTCTATCTTCTTTTCTTTGAATTGTAGGAAAATCTTACAATACTCCCTTACTTCCCCTGACCCATAGAAAGCCTGAACTATTATCAAATCTTTTTCAAATTAACGTCACTATAAAAAATACATAATTTTTCCTTTCATATTTTAGCCGTATCAATAAAGCATAGCGGGCCCCCAACCGAGACTGCTGGGCCCCTAATCAAAATTCGCCTCCTACGTCTCTGATACATTCAAACTTATCATACATTTTCTCTCTACTATAAACATCTATTTTTCCTTATTCAGAACATACATAATATTCTCAGTCGTTATTATATGATATATATTCCAAGAGTCCGCTATTGTACTGCCTGGCCGTTCTATCTAAGCTATGCTTTACGTTGTTTTAAGAGGGACAAAAACCCTGGGGAAAAACAGCGTCTGCAAACCATCTCAATTCCTGGTCTCTCGGGAGCGGTTTATGTATACGTATAGCATGCTGGAAGGGGACTTGCAACCTATGGGACGGTAGGTGCCGCAGACATTACAATTGAACATTGGTTCAACGAAAATGGATTAGCACATTTTTATTTCATTAGAGTTATATGATTCCTATATGTTTTAGGATGAAGAGGCATTGCAATACCAATGGCTGCGCCATTAAACCAAAAAGCTATAGCTATACAGTTGTTCCAATAATAATTAATATGAATAAAGTAGTCTACCAATTCTGTTATGGTCCCACCATTGAAGAATTGACAAATCTTTATTCTCGCCAGCACCTCCCTACAGAATCAAGAAACCTATCTGCCTTCAGACTTTAACCCTCCTCTTATATAGACCAAAATGTTGATATATCTTGCCTCTAACGTCTCGGTAAGCAGAGGGTGCGTGAGGTCTTAACGATGGGCTGCCATCTAAGCTGCCTCGGGGAGGTGTCGGATGTCAAATACTGTCTGAGACAGCAAAGTCGGCGGGAGTAGATCTGACTAGCCTTCAGTATAAGCTGCTCTGTAAACTGCTCAGAGACCTGCTCACCGCCACCTGCACTCAACATCAATAGGGGAGATCTCCTGCGTTCTCAATCAAAAGAGCCACAATAAAAACGAGACGAGGAGAATGTCTTTTCAGGAAGGTCTGGTACAAGCATTTGAATAAAGACATACTCTTCATAGTTGGGACTAATTACAAAGATTTTCTCCATTTTGCTTTATACAGAGCTGTTTTAGACCTTTATGCAGAAAACCCAAAAAAGAGAGAATTGATATAGTTAATACACACTCCATGATTTTGTGAAGTCTACAAAGAGTCATTGAGATAGAGAGTTACCTCATTCGAGAGTGAAGGGATATTATAAGTGCCAGAAATAGACCCTTGTCACCCTCTCCCATTCTTATTCTCTCTCTCTCTCTCTCTCTCTCTCTCTCTCTCTCTCTCTCTCTCTTTCTCTGTCCTCTCTCGCCCTCTTGTTATTCAGAACGCAGTTAGGAAACTGCTCCCAGCGCCAAGAGCCAACAGTTCTTAGCGGCCAGCCCCAATCCAGATGTGAACATGAGTCACTAAGGTGGGCACTCTGCTTCCTGGGTGACTCAGGTAACACTGACAGGAGGGAGAAAAAAAGACATGATATATGGCAGGAGGTGCTCTCCGGGAGCTGCTCAGTGAGCTACTCAATGAGTAAAATGTCGCACATGTAGGAGAAGTCACTCCAAAAGGACCCCCATTTAGGGATTGATTTTACCCATATCGAATGAAAAGTTTAAAACAATGTCATCAGGAATTAGGGTTAGAGCACGCCTAGCATACATGGCGCACCTAGAACTTGTGGACTTATAACTCCATGGACAACAGTTATGGATAACAGTGTATATAATCATATTCGTATGTGTATATATAGTGGTTTGAGAATTTGACTACTAGACATAATAATCCTACTCAGTGAATTTCAAAATTAAAAAATCTAATATGATATAGGTTACACAGAAAACCTACCACCACTTGGTAGTCGTCAATACAGATGAGTTTTGGTAGTCAATATTCCCTGACGACCTAAAGTCATCGTACTGACAATACAAAATCGTCATACTGACTACTTAGGTGGTCAGGGTAACGATCTAAAGTCTCAATTTTGATGACCCAAAACTGCAGATTCAGGTATTGTCAACCTGAGGACCTAAAATCGTCTGCACTAGCGAGTTTCGGACTTCTCAGGTTTTCAGTGATATTTGGACCACCACCCCCCCCCCTCCAGCCAAAGGTGCTGTAGTGACTGGGACAGGGGTGTGATATATTAAAAGAAATATCTTGGCGTCCCCCTTCTGGCTGCAGGGAGAACTAATCCAAGTGTTCAAGAATAAACCATGCCTTATACTCGGGGTATTACACAACGCGCATATATAAAACTGGTTAAACGTAATATAATCTATAGAGATACCTTTTTATGCACATTTGTTGACAATATCATTTTCACACCTCCGGATCGTTTTTCAATAGTTTCCACGACAGGATGGCCTCAAATCGTAGTGGGAGGTATAAGAAATGACTTCATACCAGTGACTACATAGTGAGGTACAGTACAGGCCTCAAAATAGCAGCTACTATTCATTCAACTACTGACTAAATACCCACCACTATGAAGTCATAGCACCCAGTTGTGGCAGCCACTATTGGCTATATAGTAACCAGTCATACCTCCTTCATTGTCTGGTATGCACTCCTGTATTCAAATGAGCATAGGGCTGCAGTAAGTGACAAGTCATTTATTGCCAGTGGGGGCGGGGGATTGTTAGATATAGGAGGGTCATTTTGAAAAAGACTCCCTTGGTTGGGGGGGGGGGGACCCAATAAACCTTCACACTGGGGCGGGAGGGGTGTCAAAACTAAATATGGGCAATTCAAATACCCATTGCAACGCATCATTCAATGTGTGTACCTGATTGGAGGTGGGACATTTTGCAAAATCAGTTCTTAGTGGGGGGGGGGGGCGCAGTCATTTTTGTCGGAAAAAAATCTGCCTATCCACCAAAATCCATCAAGTCCCCCCCCACCTGGCAATAAATGACTTGTCCCTAACTATATATAAAGATGATCCCACATGGCTACACGGTCACAGACATGTTCGATTCTCATGGAAATGGATCATAGTTTTAAATAAGGTCAATGGTCATGATTCTGCATACTGCTTATTTACTCTAGGAGCCCATATATAATGTACAACACAATTAATTGGAATAATCTTGCAAAATCATTGCACAGGCTAGATAAAAAATGCATAGATGTTATGATCCCACAATCTCTCAGAGGATGATTGAGGCCAGGGATGAGCACTATAATAGGAAGGCTCCTTGACCTCTGTGAGTGGCCTGGGGTCAAGACCTTTTGGATCATTAGTCTATATACAGAGAATACTTGTATGATTACAAAGCAAAGAGCACAGATTGGTTACATTTGAGCAAAGGAGTGCAGAGGGCAGCAGCTAAGACTACCCACTAATTATTCACATAGAGGGCTGTCATACCAGGGTCCCTTATTGAGTCACTGCTGTGGTGGTTATTTAGCCAGTAGGCAGTATGATCACCCAGTAATGTAGCCAGCTATTTGGTCACTATGGCCAAAATCCTAAGATCAAGTGGTAAGATTTGGCCAATCTCCAGTCGTTGCTGGCTGAACCTGTCATAGAATCTATTGAAACAAGGTCCTTCTATTATATTGTATCTAATTCTCTACATGCAATACAGTAATCCACACACAGAACCGACAGGGAATATTACTCCCCATAAAAGTATGAGGCAAAGTGCCTATACCTCCACGTGATGCATCTGCTTACTCTGGTATACTGCAACTGCTTGGTTTTATAAAATGGCTGGCAGTGCTCTGCTGCACAATAGAAGTGACCTTGAGTGCATTATAGGAGTACAGTACATGCCTGAGCAAGGTCACGGTATATATGTAATGGTTCAATGGTTAATCATTGTCTACACATACCTTGATTGGGTGATTGATTGTTTGGATGGCAATATAAAGGTTTTATAAAGACAATAGACAACGCTTTCTTCACATCTTGACTGTCTGTTGTTCTATAATGCACTCAGATGCATTCGTGAATTATAGAACAACAGGCAGTCTCGATGTGAAGAAAATCGTTGTCTATTCTCTTAATAATGGTGCGAGGAGAGGGGAAAGTTGGGAAGCCAATCTAGGCAGGCTGCATAATCCCCTCCTAGACATGAGAAGCCATCCCCGCATATATATCCTGATGTAAAACAGTAGGGCCCCTATACAGACACTATTTTTATCCCTTGAAGGGCCGCATAATGCATTAATGCATCATGCCCATTGGTTAGCATGATGCAGGAATGAAGCCTTGGAGACTCGGTGAGTAGTACATAACTCGCCAGGTTAAAATTCAAGCATTATAGAGACCCTGTAGGATTGATTCATATCTGAGGGGTCAGCATGATGCGCCGGTGTATTAACTGTAAAATGTTTGTTTACTTTTAATTTTATAATGATAACGTAACTAAAGCTTTTGCTTTTGGCAGTGTATAAAAACTGAATGCAGTGTATAAAAACTGAACGCTATTCGTTTTGGTACGACTTGAAGAGAGCAGTCGTTGTATGTTAACCCTTTAAGGGCCATTGATGCATCATGCCCATTGGTCTTCATGATGCACCAATGAAGTGCTGACGAGACTTCTCACCAGCACTTCATTTGAGCATCATGCCAACCCTCCAAAAGTATATGTATCAACCCCGTAGGGCAGGTATGATGCTCCAATAAAGTCCTGGCGAGCAGTCTTGGCAGCACTTCATTGGTGCATCATGACAACCAATAGGCATGATGCACTTCTGCATCAGCGGCCTTTAAAGGATACCCCACGGTATTGCAATGGTGCATCATTAAGACCAAGGAACAAGAACCTGGAGGCATAGATGCGTCTCAAAGGGCTAGACCAAGACCCGTGTTGTATCCTTGGTTAGATGAGCTTTCATCAGGATGGGCAAAATAGGGCCAATTTCCGGCAGAACATTTAGTACCTTCCAAGATCTAGAATTATTCAAGGAAACATTCTGTGAAAGAGATATTGCCAATTACCAGGAACAGCGACTCCGTGGAATACAATCTGAGATGCCGGATGCTTTTAGGGGTGGGAGGTATGTGATATCTAATTGGAATATCGTTAAGCAAAGTCAAACGGAATAGGGAATGAATGCTGGAGGAATCGCCATCTGTCGCTTCCAGGCACAGGCGACTTAATTCACTTAGGTTACATGAAGCAGCCATATTTAAACCCTCGGCAGAAATTGAGATGAAAATACTTTGCTATCGGGCTTTGTTATGTGAGGATGAAAAAATGATACTATATTTTACATTTACTCATCTTTATCAATCAACAGACCTAGCGGATAATTAGAGAAAGAGGTAATTTGATAAAACAAGTGGCTTCGCCACTAGTGGTAGGGTGAACAGCTAACTGTGGGCAGCTATGGCACAAATCATGGCCCCTTTTCATGACAAATCATGGCTGCTTTTCACGCCAACATAGCCTTACCTTTCACGCCAGCATGGACCTACTTCTCACACCAACATGGGCCTACCGTTCACGGCAACTTGTGCCAGTTTACCGTACTTGTTGTGGCAATGTGACGTTACTTAGTGATGCGACGTTGTTTAGTGACATGACGTTGCATAGTGAAGTGACGTTGCCTAGTGACGCGTTTTTGCACAAAAAAAAAGTGCAGCAACATCATTCTCCAAGCAGACTCTGTTGGAAGGCTCCACTTTAGGAGTTTAGGGAGAGATATCTTGATCAAGTCAAGTAATTTTAGCATTATACTTTAGGGGGTGATAGGCTGGATTTGGAGGAAGATTACCAGACCTATGGTTTGTACATGATTCATTTGGAAAAAACCTTATCGTAGTAGTCTACTCACAGCCAAAAATAACTTTCTTATCTTAAGAAATTATTTCTCATTTTAAGTAAAATTAACTTAAAGGAGCTCTGAATTGGCCACATCCGCCACAGTGCTAACGTCGGCGGACGTAGGTCCTCGATTCAGAGCGCCTTGTAAACAAGTTTGTCCGCCAGGTAACAAAATTTTACTTGAAATCTTGGTATGTCCAGCTTACTTGAATTAAGAAATACAATCTTAAGAAATAAATTCTTAAATCAAGTAATTTATTTTCAAATCAGGATTCAATTTTCTATAATATTTATAAATGGAAATGGATTATTTCAAGATACACTTACTCATACATTTTCTTAAAATAAGTTTTATTTACTCAATTTCCAGTATTTCAAAAACATTCCTTGTTTGTAAAGTGGATATGATTTTTATCTATTATGGAAATGCTTTAGATAAAATAGAATGTTATCAGTATGCCTATAGGCTACCTCAGTGACAGAGTTTCTTCAAACTACATGCAGCTCTTTGAGGCCACATTTTCAGAAGTGAATAAGACCTTTATTCAAAGTCTTTGACTTAATGACAGGCTGTGGCACATCCCACCCTTACATTATCATATTATTTACGCAAAAGGTGTTTAGCTTCCTTCATGCCTTGAATTCCCCTCAATAAACTATCAGAGCAATGGACCTGATACTAAATTAATTCCAAATAAGTTTCCTTCAGTTATCACTTTATTTTACCACATCTAATGTTTTAGGACTGAGTTTAAGCTAGGAATTTGTACTTTGTATTGCAAATAATTCCCCATAACTTGTAGTGGGCACCTAGTGGCAGACTATGTAATTTCCTCATATTAAGAAAATAATAATTACCTGGCATATTAGATAATATTCCTTGGTCAATTCTAACAAGATCTTAGTTCTACCTTTTTCTAAATGTAAGAAAACACTTCTAGTTTAATAAATCTCATATCAAGAAATAAGACTTTCTTGTTTTAAGATTTAAGATAAATAATGTTATGCGGTGGACAAAACTACCAATTTTGAGAAATTTTCTAAAGAAATATAATCTTGAAAACTTAAATCAAGAAGGCAGCTCAAGATTTGTTCTAAACTTGAATTTTCTTAAAAACAAGATGACTGATGAATCTCATAACCAGAATTTTCCTTATAACTAGAAAAGATTTCTTGTATCAAGTTTATTTTCTTGAATAAGAAAATTATTTTTAGCTGTGCTGTATCAGAAAACAATGGCTGACTTTTTTTAAAGATTGTGCGCCTCCTGTTGCCAGGCTCTATTTCAAAATTATGAGGTATTAATGAATACATTATATGAAATATATAAATTTATTCTGAAGTTGGATGGCATCAAAAGAGTGTAAAAGGTTTTTTGAAATCCTGAAAATATGAATTTTAGTAAAATGGAAGAAAAAAATCGAGTTAACTCAGAGTTTCCTAACTGCTTCACAGCCTGAAAATTTTGCTTCATCTGGTACCCCAAGGGTACTCAAGGCTGAAGCAGTCAATAATTTAGACTTCATAACCAGCGAACCAATAATGCCTTTTTTAATATAGTGTAAAAATATGAGTCAAATGTTAAAATTGTCTATAGTTGAATTTACGTGTCATCGAAAGTAAATGCCATTTCACCTATCAGTCAATCTGCAAAGGGTCTCTTCAATTGAGTAAGAATATAAGGCAAAAAGAATATTGTGTGTTTCCAGTTACATACCTCAAATAACTAGGGTCAGTAGGATATTGCCAATTTTCTTTTTTAATTTTGTATAGAAATGTATGGGTAGATATTCCATTTTTGTCAATTTTATGGTAGAACTATGAAAATATGAGAAAGCTGAAAAAGGATATGCATGCTAAACTATTGACTCAAGACCCAAAAAAGTATTGATAATAATATTTTTTTTTAAAAAGGGGTCTGCTCTGTTTTGCTAGGGTCGGTCGGGTTACTAGAAACACAACTTCTTTTTTGGCCCAAGTAATGTATATTGTGAGGAGCCCTTTATATTGTGTTGGATTGATAGTATATATATATATATATATATATATATATATATATATATATATATATATATTGTTCAGCACTAGATTAATTATATCAAGAGTGTTGAGCACAATATACTTTACATTAAGGCTAATCAATTTATAAAACATGTAACTGACAATTGCCTGCTGACAGATAGCAAATGATAAGGCCAAGAAAACAAAGGTGTGTTTCCAATAACATGGTCGGAAATGCTAGGGTCGGTAGGTCGGTATTTATTTATTTTTTAACTTTTTTTTAGAATGTCTTATCTCAAAGAAGTCTTCCTCCCATCCAATATAGGCATGTCATATATCAATAGAAACATAATCCCAAAGTGAAACAAGATGTATTACTTTAAATTTCTTTCAGCAAACCCATGAAGTCTGTTTTTTTTTTAATTGTTTATTCATAATCTCACAGATGATCTTTGATTGCAAATATACTTGGTATATGAACTATGTACAGCAATGAATATCACAGTGAATAATAATGTAGTAACAAAGATATGTACAATATGTGATTTAACCTCAGAGAGGTATTTATACACTGCTTGTCCATCACAGTGATGACTGCATCTATGGATGACCGAATCTGTGAGATGAATGACCATATCTATGAGAAGGGGTGAGGGGGGAAATTGCTACCGGGGCTTGATTCCCCTACTCTTTTCAAAGGATAGCAAGTGTTCTTTTATTTCCCTGGTCCCTTAGGCAGGGCCAGACACACCACAGCCTTTGATCACTCAGACATGGTTCACTAAGGGGGAAATCCATGAAAAAATACTAGCATGTAGGCCCGGGCCTGTGCATATGGACACCAGCTGCCCACATGCTCACCTCATGTCACAAGGAACCCCGAGTTTGTCGTTTTTTATTAATCTGATATGCCCACTGTTAGTATGGAAGAGGACTACTCCTTCAACAACTCCTAATGAAGTTATTCTGCTCCTTCATGCCCTCACATGAACATCCCCACTCCACAGGGGGAAAATGATGAATAGTCAATACAAATACAATGTACTTGCCGGACACTGGCTTTAGCCAGTAAAACTGCTGGCAGGCCGGCAGAAATTAGCAGACTGGAGGACAAATTGTCTGTTTGCAACCTTGGCACCTAAGCTACATTTTGTTTTTTATAGCTTACAAATCAGACGATTATTGAAGAATTTAAAGCCTAAAACATAAGACACACTTCATGTCATAGTCAGTTTTGTACTGTTCTGCCAAAAAGAAAAAAAAGAATCAGCCCTGTTTTGCTAGGGCCGGTCAGGTTACTGGAAACACCTTTTTTTCTTGGCCTTATGTGGCATCCATACTTATTATGAGACTCTGGGCAAAAAGACTGTTAATCATAATATCCCTACCTCTATATGTATTGCTCGACAGCAGCTTTTATATCATATGAATGGAGGATAAAACTGTGCACTTCAGATTGTTTACATACGCTATTTTTATCACATAATATAATTGTATTTGAAGATCTTGAAAAAAATAATACACGTTTATTCAAGGGCGTGGAAAGCAGGGGGGACAGGGGGGACATGTCCCCCCCCCCCACTTTTGGCCAACTCCTCAAAAGGTCAAAACTGAAAGGTCAAGCAAAGGGAGTTCAAAAATTGCAGAAAACCCCCCTGGTCCCACCCACTCTGAAAGTGCTTCCCACGTCCCTGATTTACAAATCCAATACCCAAGAAAGCTTTTCATAGCAATTATCTTTCTCTGCTATACCTATGTCATTGACATAAAGGTACACTCTGCCTATGTCTGTCTGTAAATATTTTTTTCTTTTACATAATGTATACAGATGTCTTTGTGCCTTACATGTGTAAGGTGGGCGGGGTAAACTAAGGTTTCCTGTGGTGACATCCATCTAAACAAGCACAGGAACAAAGAGTACATCCATATATATCTATCTATCTGGCCGTATAGGAAGAGTAGAGAACACTATATGCTATAAAAACCTAGTATATAGACCACGGCAGTGATGGCAGACCCATCTGGTTTTCCTTATTTGCTATAGGTTGCAGAGGAATGTAAAAAGCACAAGAACAAAAGCAAATAACATGACTAGAACGAGATTTGCGTGTGTCCGGGTCATTGGGCCTTGAACAGGGGCAGCCGCAAGATAATGACAACGGAAATGACAAGCCAAAAGGACCCCATGCCCTGACCACTGGTGGGGTATGGTGGTCGATGGTTGGTATGCACTGAAAAGGGTTAGGATTACTAGTGTCTTCTAAGTCACAAGCATTAACAAAGAAGTTAAATCCTCTCATAATTCATGACGACAGGCTTGACACAGGGTTTTAGCCTAATATCAACGACTGTTCTTCTCGTGGACAATCCTTCAGTGCCAGCCTGTCTACATGAAATTTACTTTGTACCAAGGCTGACAATACGAACTTGATAATTTTAAACTTGTCTATTTTATGCAATTTATTAAGAAGACTCCAGCGGTCCTACACTTTTTCAGTGCATGCCTGCCCACGGCTGGTAGTTGGTTGTCGATAGTGGCTAGTTATTGACAGTTAGAAAGTTGTGATTTATCAGTTGAGAATTGGCACACAAAAAATGTAGGTGTGGCTGTTGAAGGCAAATTATAGTAAAAATATAACATTTGAATATTGATAGATTTTAATGAATTATTTTGGATAGTATTAGTTAGTAGCCTCTTTATCACATCATTATTGCTGGTCAACAATTCATATCCACCCAAGCAGACCTATGTTCTTCCGCTTGTCCATATTTAAAAGTATGCACGTTGGTTTACTCTACTATTCTCTTCAGTATATTAAAAGCTTATTTCTTTTTCCTGTTGTATATATGCTTTTAAAAGAGCCACCTTTCATACATGTGGTAGTTGTGTCAACAACCTCCTTAAATAATATTCTAAAGACATAATACATCTAGGTTTGTTACTACTACTTTGTCAGAATAAGTTTATAACTGTATGTTTGTAGGCATTGCCATACTGAGAGTGACTGGGAAAGTAAATATATAAAAAGTGTGTATGTATGTATACAAAGGAGGTATGGGGAAGGACAAAACCCAGTTTATCCTTCACAATCTTATACAGAGGATTAGTACATGGTAGTACAGGTTTGCCGTAGTCCGTACAAGCGCCGGGCCTTAGAATGAGCTCAGGAAGGCATTTGTGATGGAAAACCTCCTTAGAGCTGGAGGTTTTGCCATAAAACCTCCAAGGCAAAGCCAAGGAGGTTTTATGGCAAAACCTCCAGCTCTAAGGAGGTTTTCTGACTTATACTCCATTCACTGAAGTTTATGTAACAGTAAAACCATAAATATAAGCATATTTTGATGTAAACAGTAGAGGCCTAGAAGAGGATTTGAATCTACTACACTGGCTGTGATATGAAGCTAGGATAAATATATGGTGTTCCAGGCTACAACCACCAGCAGTCTCAATAGTACATAATGGTTAGCATTGTTGACTTTGAATCACAGAATGTGGGTTCAAGACTGCATAGGGAAAACGTTTTTAACATACACATATAATGTAAAAGGGGTCTCTGTAAAGGGCCTCCCTGAAGCCCCTTTTATCTTGTTGGCATTTAAGGGGCATTCTTTATAATACATTTTTTTAGAATTTGTTGCAAAAATTACAGTGGCCAACTGAGAATAAAAATAAAATCACACCAGGGGTTTGAACCTGTGTGGTCTAGGTTTCTAGTCCCAGGCCTTAACCACTACACTACATTGACTGGTCAAACTCTCAAAGTCAAAGTGCCCTGTTTATCTGCAATCTGTTACTCAGTCAAAGTAGTAGCATACCACCATTTAGTAGATGTTCCAACACCCAAAGTATCAGCTGAGGATGCATGGTGTAATGATTAGCACATGAAACTCAGGATCCCAGCACTGTCTGGTGCATGGCTACGAATCCCATACGGGACAGCATTTTCTCAACAATTTCATCTGATCTTCAAAAATGACCTGATTCATAAAACCTCCTGCTATGCTTGACTTGTTTCACAAAACATCCTCCCAGAGCTGTCCCAATTCACAAAACCTTCTGCCAGAACTGACATAATTCATAAAACCTCCTCCTATCCCTCCAAACTGTAGAATGTGGAAATAAACCTACAGTAGAAACAATCGGGTTCAGAGCCAGGTGGAGTATAACATAAGATAGACCGACTATACACCTTCAAATCGTAGTGGGATCCCTCATCCTAATGTCATTACAGCCCTGTATCTGGTGGTCACTAAGGCCACTCCAAAAAAAAAAAAAAACCTGTTTCTCATCACCAAGTCATGAAAAAAAGTGATGAGGGAGGATTTTATTTCTTTTTTTTTTTGCTGTAGTATTTCATTAGGGTGTGAATGCATCGTGGGCACAACGCGAATGGCCATGTGAACAAAAAACTGCATTTTAAAAGTAAAGTTATATTTGACATTATAAAAGTGTGATAGTGTCTATAATTGATAGCCAGCTGCATTCCCTGGGCATGAGCTTTCATTTGGTACCAAACTTAACTACCTTTGCTCATTTTTTTTGTACATTCTTCTCAGAAAAATCTCAAACGATGATTTCTCTGACAATGGCGGTGATGAGAAACAAGTTTTTTTTTCAGAGTGGCCTAATGATTGGACTGGTGTGATTGCCCTACCAAACTCTATGTAATTACTACATAAGTGCTGATCGTGCAGAGCAGTCATATGGCATTACCTATAGGTGAGACTCCACTACGCGATTTTTGCACAGAATCGCAGCTATTCTCACAAAATGGGACACAAACACAGACTAAAAGTTGTCATTGAAAGGTAGAGATTGTATGCTGAGGGAGCTTTTTGTTTATCTGGGGATGTGATTGTGTGTGATCTCAGGCATGCCTGTGTTGTTAAAAAGATGTTTTCGTTTACTAAATCAAGCTGATGTTATGTAAGTATCGAAGACTTTCACATTGGGGAGCCTCTGCAATTCAATATCAGACCCTGCAATGGTTGTTGTTATTTATATCATACTGTGTTATTGTTTATACAGCAGAAGAGGGTCAGCAACCCCTATTTGATCAGTGTGACTTCTCAGGCTCAGGCTTGGAGTAAATGTAAACAGAACTATAGATAAACACACTCCCTGTTGTCACAATGACCCCTCAAATCTCACGTTTACAATTTTAGATCTCAAGTTGGCACTGTCAACAGCCTATACATTAGACACTGCCTGGGTTATAGTTTGTGGGAATGTTGCAAAAAGGCGCGTATTGGAGCCTGCACTTATGACCATCCACTCTGATTTTAAGGATTTCAAGTCGTATTGGCTGTGTGCAGTCATACCATATTGAGAAATGCCCTCCTGCGTCTTACAACAAGTACAGTATGAACAGACGGCACTGTATGTACTTATTTGAATGATGATAAGGCTCGTCCTTTCTTATCTGGAAAAGAAAATCCTTACTATCTATTTTCCTACTACCATGTTTGTGGTGATAACAAGAAGCTTCATTAGATCTATACTATTCTTGGTGATAATAGAAATAAGATATTACCAATACCATATAAAATACTATACCCCTTCAATATCCTGGACACACAATAAGCAGCTCATACATTTTCTTTTGTAAAATCTCACAATCACAATAAGGGTGAGGTCCTCAAATTCATGGGACATGCCAATTTGAATGATGAATTCTTATCACTTTAATACCCTTTGTCGCCCATACTTTAGCCCTTTATGTACCATCATGTAAATCAAATCTAGTCAACCTTAGGGAGTGGTCATTTTTTAACAACAGGGGGGGTGGTGGGTTTGGGGGGACAAAAAGATTTCAGACCCCTCTAAGGGGGAGACAATTTTTTTTTCGCCCCTTTAGAGTGAAAAAAGCCAGTGCACGACTATAGAATAAAAAGGGGGGACGGAAAAATTTCACACCCCTCGGAGGAGGGGATGGAAATTTTTCGTCGCGCGCACGCAGAATTTCACCACCCCCCTCTTGTTAAAAAAAAATACCACTCCCTTAGACCCTAAGAACTGACTGATGAATCAACCAGGCTGTTCAGTGAACCAATATGTTTCTACAATAAAGCCCCAAAAAGCACAGTACGGCTAAAGCACTCGTTTAATCAAGATGAATATCCATGAAAATAACAATAAAAGTATTAATTCCAAAGTTGCTAGAAAACTATCGTTATTCCAATGTTTTTTACAGTGTACTAAAAGCAGTGTGTACCCAATAATTGGATGACATGATGCATTAAAGCACTAAGTGGAACCTGAGGGTTTATCATTCCATATAAGACACACAGATACCAAAGGGAGCACACACACCTGTCTCTACAAACAGTGGTAGAGTGGGTTTCCATGATCTCAGGATGTCTATAATGATGAGGGTAGACACGCAAACATCTCTGTAATGAGCCCATTCCTACCCTACCACCAGTGGCTACCCTTGGAGGTTACAACCGTCAACTACTAGAGGTCCTCCACATCTGTGGTTAATTCTCATGAAATTGGCCAGGATTTATGATATTATTTATATAAATGCTCTATACTACTGCTCAGTGGATAAAGAATCGTATGAAGTAAAAAATGACCTCCCCGAACTTCGTCCAGGGTGTTATAATGATATGTCTGGACCTTATTTCAATAGTTTCCACGACTGGACACCCTCAAACCATAGTGGAAGGTGTAAGAAATGATTCCATACCATTCACTACATAGTGAGCTACAGTACAGGCTTCAAAATAGGAGCTACTATTTATTCATAAGTGACCTGTCTTAACTCCCATATAGTCTGACTTGTACTCCACCTTTAGACAGGGTAGAGGACTGCAGTACTCCATGCTATATATAATAAGGCCCATGAGCCTATAGGGTATGTAGGGTAGATTCACCCATTTCCGACCTCATACCTATAGTTTACCACCGTCAGCAGCACATGCTATTATTACATATCATTTAAAAATTAACCCTAAACCAATCTCACTCTACCTAAGGTGAGTCTTCCATATACCTTAGCCTTTTGTGTATCTTTATCATAGCACATGAAACTCAAGTAAAGATTGTAAGATTCAGTTTCAAACTTTAGTCACAAAAATGCTTGACAGCAAGGCTTGGCTCATGGTAAATCTACCCTATATGGTTACAATGGAAAGAGCACAGGTGCGGTACTTTTGGGCAGAGGGGTGCACACACCAGCAGCTAGGACTACCAACTATTTATTCACATAGAGGCCTGTCATACCATGGTCCCTTATTGAGTCACTGCTGTGGTGGCTATTTAGTCAGCAGGCAGTACGATCACCCAGTAATGTAGCCAGATTTAGTTACTATGGCCAAAGTCCTAAGATCACCTGGTAACATTTGTCCCTTCTCAAGTCGTAGGGGCCTGAACCTGTCATAGAATCTATTGAAATAAAGTCCAGTACAACTATTGCCATTCTACCAAGTCCTCTGTGATTTTATTGAATAAATGCCATTCATAGGAAGTGGTGGCCTATTGAAATATGTTGTCGAGCATGTACCTTATTCTGTTGTCACTCCATACAGGGAACACTCAGCAAAGCATAGAAATAAGAGATGCACCGTGCCATGGGTATCCATACTGCAGTCGTCTATTTGCATCACACACCTCCGTTCCCAAAGTAAAGGAGAATTGATGGCCGTCTACACAGCCCTATAGAAGGGTATTGATGCCCTGTATACAGGACTGGGCGGTCGTGAGCATGCTGCTTAGACCTCAAGTCCACCAGACCTCTGTCCACCGATTGAGCCATACGATTCCTATATGACATCAGCCGTCAGAGGCCCAGTGGACTTTGGGTTTTAAAGTCCCTGTGTGTCTAGAGGACTAGTTGGGGGGGGGGGGGGGGGCTGTACAGTCACCCACATGGATTAGAGTATTTCCTTGTGTATAAACCAGGCTCTGTGTATAAACATGACCCAAGTTAAAACGATTCTTATGTTTGGACAAACGTATAAGCCACTCCTCGAGCGCAGCCCATTTTCTTCCTCCACAATCAATCATTTCTTTTCGAGACTTTAAGAACCTATTGCTTAGTATAATACTAGACATATTGAAACGTGACTGTGCATATATCAGTGTAGTAGAAAAGGTTGGAATAATTGGGATCTTATAAATTTGATTTTTAGGAGATATTGAATTTCATGTAGGCTTAGAAAAGTGGCCCTCTCAATATTGGAGGATATTTCTCTGTCAGAGTTCTAACATGTTTCCCACGCCACACATGTCCAATGAATGCTTAATCACTATAGAGTATAGTCTGAATCTTTATATTTGTTTATGTTCATGGGGGAATTTTGGCATTTATTTGCAGAGATCCCCATGCACAGGAGGCTGGAAGAACGAGGGCGTAGTTGACTGGTGTATGTGCTGCCATCTAGTAATCGTATGTGACACGACAGAATAGCCTGCAGGTCTCGGAAACCTAATGGACAAGTTTTTAGGTTTTTATTTTAACTACAACCTACGGAATTAGAATTATATCAATTGTGCTTAATTCTACTCAAAATACAGTTCCAATGATTGACAATAACACAGTGCAGCTAGAGTTCAGATAGTCGATTTCGATATCAATATATTTGATTTCGATTTCAATTTCGAGTCTTCCTCTCTCAACGTATTTCTAATGGGTGGTACTTTATTCATTCTCACCAAATTTGAACCACGTGCTTAATTCTAGCAATATCATTCAAAAACAACTTTTCTTTAGATGGACCCTTTTGGATGCGACTCTCGTTCCTCTTCCTCAACACTTGGCAACTAAATTCACCAAATAGAATCATAGTTTCATCATTGCCACTCTACTGTGCGTAAAAGAACATGTCTTAGACAGGGGCGTAGGAAAAAGGGGGGGGGGGGGCAGGGGGACCTGCCCCCCCCCCCCAATAATGAAGAGGTTTATATAAGCCTATATAAAAATATAGCAGGCCCCTCCCAACCGAGACCCCTGGGCCCCCCCAATAAAGATTTGCTTCCTACGCCCCTGTTAGATGTGTCCTTGCAACAAAATAACATTTAATAAGTAATGATTGACAAAAAACAACACACTTTACTTTTACTCTGAAGGAAGAAGCATATTCGTTTGATAATGGGTCTTTGTTTAAAAAAAAACTAAAACAGATGTGATGTTCGTCACTTTATTCAGCGTGGCAGAATTCATTACTATTACCTTGATTAATTGGCCATCTCTGCTAGGCCCTATGTTCTACAATAACGTTCGGTCTCAATTAACCTTTCCTACATATTATTTTGAACATTTCGAATAAGGCATTTGACATGGAAATCCCAATGTTATAATTATGTGCATAACCAGAGAAGATATATGCTCTCAATACCCTCAGGTGACCAGTGTAAACACGTGTAAGAATAATTAACTGGATCAACCTTCGGGTAACATAGAGAGTCCTCTCTGGACACATACTCAATTATAATGTTGCATAGATTTTGAGAGGAATTGACTCACTTGTCTATCCATAAATATAATCCGCCAAACTTCATTGATAAGTAACTAATTTAATCGTTGATATCAAATCTCTAGGCCATCATTATTCTGTAACAGCCAATAGCCAATGCTGTTTGATACACATGTTATAATAGCGACCCATACCCACGTATACGTCCTAACGCTAGATGTTAAGTTATGGCTAATGTAAAACACTCGACGTTAAGAAAGTTTCCAAGGAATCCATCCTCCCATAGTCCACTAATATTGGTTGGACACATAGTCATCACTTGTGATGACAAGTACACCGTGATAACCAACGTGACACATATATTTCTACCCCAGTAAATCTGGCAGTTCTATGCTCCTTTCTTTAACCCAGGAATAGCCCTTGAACAATTCTGTCTAATTTTCTTCATGACCAGACAGCTGGTGATGGGCATGCAGCCACCGGTGAGCTACTTGCTGCAGTGGTAAAATGGACATCTTTTAAAAATGATACCAGCGAAGGTACAATGCATTCTGGACTAGTTGGGAATTCCTGCCAATCAATGGCAGAGGTGTATGGGCACCAAAATAACTGAAGTTAGACTATAAATGTCCCTATTTAACTTCCGGTATGGTTGACACCCCTGATGGTGGTGCCATGCTTGAAGTGGCGCTCCCTAATGGCGTCTTTTTAGTTCCCAGTCCTCCCGTTAAAGCCTTGAGGGCGCCAGTTTTGTTTAGGAACATGACAAGTTTCACAGCGCCCTTCAAACGGGTTCTGGGAGGTCGTACCTTATTCAATAAAATAACCTCCTCCTTGGAGAGACAATCACGGGGAAGGAAGATACCTGCCCTTGTAGGTTTGCCAAGGAAAGCCTGGATACAAAGAAAAAGTATACATGGTATTAACACAAAATTGAAAAATGAAAACAAAAACAGAGAACAGAAAAAAACAGAGAATAGACAGGGCTATTGACCTGAATAAATGGAAGTATGCATGCATTTGATCATGTTGTTGCTTACATAGGACAACTGCAAAGTGATTGAAGAAGTAACATATGATAACTAAGTAATTAACCCTTATATATGAAAGAATATAGATTAATATAGAGGGTGTGGACCCTAACTCGAAATTCAGATACCAGTTCAATTGTCGTGGAGCATAACACCTTAGTATATAATTTCAAGAATAAAGTAAACTTGCTTCAAGAATAGTAATGGGCCTATCGGTTACATCTGTGTTCTAATTTTCTTTTCTTTCTTTTTAACATGAAAAAGAAATGTCTTCATGACAATACACCTAATCTTTCATCACCTTCATAATTTCACTTACATTAACACGTCTGAGAACGTCCTCATACTCCTGTCTCTGTCCCTCACGGTGTAGCTTCATGAGCCCCTCATTCTCCTCTATCAACCCTTTATCACTGTCATACCCTCTCCCACTCTTCCACGCCCTTCTCACCACTGGGGGCCGCCATGTTGTAGCTGCCGCCACTGCTGCTGCCACCTGGGCCTGCTTCCGCTCACTAACGCCCAATGTAGGGGGCGCTGTGTGCAGCCTGGTGGGTTTTGGGACTGGGGCAGGGGGAGGGTTAGGGGGTGCTTGGGCAGGTTTTTGACGCAGCTGAGCGGTAGGGAGAACACCATGAACCACTGATTTCCGCTTTAGTCTGGAATGAAAAAGAACGAAAATTTTATAAATTATGCAAAAGGGAATTGAAATAGAAATCATAAAGAAAATTTTCATGACAGCTAGCATAAACAAAATTCATATTCTTTTCCTAAAAGGGTATCTAAGATATTTTTAGCCAAATCTGAGACTGTTGTGTCAAAAGTCCCCAATAATACCCCCATGAATAAGTGCCCTAGGAGGGGTAAGGGTTATCACAGGTTCAGTCGCACACCTGTATAAAAAATTTGCAAGTGACATCTGGCTAAAATGTGTATATTGACAGGGGTTCACAAGAGTTGCTGCTGAGTACTGCTTTGCGAGTTTGCCTTGATGCACTTGAATGAAGTGAATTCAATGAAGTGAGTTCAAGTTGAATAATGCTTTTCAGGTTGTTCGGGTGAAGAAAGAAGGAAATCTCAGTTTGGAGTAATTCAAGTGAATTTCTGTATTTGTTTCTTGTATTCATTTATCCTAACATCACATTGCGTTGAGGGCTTCGAGATTATTTGATAAAGCCAGAAATTGATGGATTCATGGAATTGGATAGAATCCAACAGAACAAAACCCAAAGTTCAAATACAGTGGTAAAATACCCAGATTGTGTAATGTTGATACATTTATTATTCCAGTTAATACTACAACCATAGGAAGGATTACCCAGTGGGAACAAAGCCATAAAAGGGCATTGATTAATCCTCAGTAGGGTATTGATATCACGAATCCCATTATATCCTCACGCATAAGATTTCTGCAGGTAAAACAACCGGCCCATGTTGATCTGGGCATTATCTAACAATGGAGACTTGACAATGTGCTCACAAGTGCTACCATGATGGTATAGCCATGCTAGGATTGACACCTTGGCGGTGCCTCTTGATCCTAATTCAGTCTTTGTGTTATCTATTTATTCACAGTGACCTGAGAGTTTAAGGTCTGTCACTGATCCATAGACCAGGTGTAGAGGGCAATCCCACTCCCACCTACTTAGACCCATACTCAATATTTAACTTGTGCCAATAGTATTTCTATGAGGTTTAGTGTTCACACCAATGTGGGCCCAACGTGGAGCCAATGCTATATGGTAGTCACCATAGCAAATAAGTGACCTGTTGGGTTTAACATAAACTAATAATGTCTGCATTTGGAACTCAACTTCTCCTGCTTTTAACTCACCCTTCTCGCTTGTAATGTTCTGGAGATATTTCATATCAATGCGTCCTTGCTTCACTGTGAAATGCCCACTAAAACCATGACATAGGGTGGGAATTGTTTGAATTGATGGAGATGTCCCTTCAAATAGTTATATATGCCCAAAAAGATACAAAGCGATTGGTATCTATGTTCATATTAATCTGCAGTTTTTATTCAAAATTAAGGAGCGTCTTTTCAAAATCATAGTTTCACACAGTCATCTCCAAATCAAGACTTTGGTTAAAAATGAAAACACAAGACAGGGAAAATAATTATGTATACATGTAAAAGACAAAACAGAGGGCAATTAAGAAAACACAAGACTTGAAAGATATGAAAGCAGAAAAAGGCTCCCTCACCTGCGCATCTCCATGGCTAGCGACCCATCTGTATACTCATTGAACTTAATTCCCTCCAGCTTAGACAACAAAGCATTAGCCCCATTGCCTCCTCTCTCTGCGGCCACCTTGGTGCCCTCAGGACCCCCTACAATAGACCCCAGCAGGGTCTCCATATAGTCCTTTTGTCTCCCTGCAGGGGCCCTTTGTACTGTGCTTGGTCTCCTGTAGGTGGAAGCTCTTCTTGCAGCACCTGGAGGAGGCTTGGATGAGGCTGGAGGGCGGGGCTTTAAGCTGGTACTGGCATAGGACATTGAGCTGCTCGTGGATGACCTGGAGTAGCTCACCCCCAGCTCACTCTGTGGCACTGGACTACTGGAGGAATAATGACGGCTGCCCCTGGCAGGCTCTGAGGCTGCAGGACTGCGGACATGCCGTGCAGGCTCTGGAGTCCTCCTGTCCAGGAGGCGCCTGGAGGAGGTGGATGGTTCAGGGGAAGATGCTGCAGCTGGAGTTGCTGCTGCTGATGAGGTAGGGTTTAGGATGGAGGTGACTGAACGCTGGAGAGGAGCTGGAGGAGCAGGACACTTGTAGCCACTGCCTGCTGAATGATAGAGCCGCTCGTACACTGAGGAAGCACTACGCCGCCCTGACTGGTCCACACTCTCACCGGACTCATCCTGGTGTGGAGATAAAATGGAGATCAAACAAACAATTCATATGAAGCACTGGCGCAAAGGACTGAGTCTGAATGAAAAAAAAAATCTATTGTAAACATTAGCCAGCAGCATTAGGTAGACGCTTCAGCCATATTAACCAACGAAGTAATATCCTGGTATAGACCTAATAGTTCTGTATTTTATCCGTATGTCATTTCAATGTGTATAAGGATATGACAGATTTGACCCACAATTACCTACTGTGGCAATCTAGGTCTAAAGGCAATGGACTCTGGAGCCCTCAAAGGTTTATTTTTTGTTTGTCTTGATTCCAAAACTATGCACATATCAAAGTAAAAGGTTAACACCACGTTACCAGGTAACTCCTATTCCGCTGCTCCCTTTCAATGGCCGCTTTGCGCTTGCGCCACTTCTCATCAAACTCCTGCAGCGCCCCCTTTTGTCGCACCATTGTCTTCATGGCCCGGAAGCGGTGCGCGCGCAGCTCCATCCGGAGGTTGATGGTGTCCTTGGCTATGATGTGCAGTTGCTTCTTCTCCAGGGTGCTGATGGAGTCAAGATGGCGCTTAAGGAGAGCCTCCTCCCGCATGTTCAGCATCTTTACCCGCTCCATTGGGTGGTTACTGGTGGCCGCCATCTTTGCTGTCAACTGTCAACTGTCACTGCAGTAACTGTCACAGATTTTTCTCTTAAAGCTCTATAGCTTATTTTAGTGCAAATAAAAGTAACTCACGACCTTTGGACCCGTTCAAATCGTCGTGGAGTAGCACTATGTCTAACAGACCTTTACAGGGAGAGGTCTGTTGTTATCACATGGAATTTAATAGAGCTGTCGTAGCACTATAACCAATAGTATAGCCACATAATGGCATCATGATAATAGTGGCTCTCACCCCACTGTGAAGAGCGGCATCTTTTGCCATAGGCTCCTGGTAATGTGCTCCTAGGAGCATCATCGTCTGTGTGGATTTGTAGCGTACAGGTTGTTCTTTTTGTGCTCTGCTTGAATTACCATTTTTGATTACTTACTGGGTAGCTAGATCTGGTATCAGTACTATTCCCTCCCATCCCCGGTATCAAGACCTTTGCTGGGTATCGCGCAGAATTAGCAGGGTTAATTGCCCTCCTTCCGATGTTTAAAGCTATCACAGTCTGGCACTGCATATCGGCCTATATATTGGGTCACGTGCCGGGTATATGGACGTTTTCCTTGGCTGAAGGCCATCCCATGTCTCCATTTCAGCCTAATTGAAGGCTGCAGATGAACAAAATAACATATTCTCATTGCAAGCACTACAACGAAAATTGCCTAGGCTCAGTATAATCTCAATGGATAATTCATCTAAATTAGTCCTCATTTACAGGGAAAAAGAGCACATGAGTTTCCAGGTAAATGTATGCTATTCGCACGAGTTGTGCACTGGCAGGGCAAGGCCTGGGCATTCGAACACTATGTAATTCAGTAGTCTGTAGAATCAATGGGGTCGACACTGAAAGAAGATATAGTATTTCTGCACATTGGAGCAGAGATTGAACCGTAGCTTGTGGCGCTTAAAGGCCCATTTTAATACATATTGGTTGTGCCCTGACAGAAAGTACTGACAGTCTTAAGGACATAATCTGTGGACACTACACCAGGATAATAAGGAACAGAGTCAAAACTGTGATGGTATATTATAATGCATTATACATGATAATTATATATCTTTGTCTTCACTTCCATTATGAAACGAATACCAACGCATCATCCATTAGGTTTACATTGGTTGCCATGATGCTGAATGGAGACCTCACATGCATCATGTCGACCCGTCCTACAGACTGAAGGGTCGTGCCAACACTGCATTCCAGTATATAGGCATATGTGAAGTGTGAGAAGATCGCAGATAAGTGATAAGAGAGGGTACAATTTGAGGCTAGTAGGTAGTTCCTTACCGAGGGTACAATTTGAGGCTCCTACTACTGACCCCTTCGTTACTAGTCTGATCCTTAGTCTATTTTTATTTTAATGGTCATTTTCTGGTTTTCAAGAGTTTCGTAATCTTTTGTTTATTTTATTATTTTTTTTTGACATTTTTTATTCCTCAGAGGTTTAGAGCCCCACTGCATATGCCCACACCCCTGTGGGGATGCTCTCCAAACGTGTAGCATATGGGTGATTTTGATATTATGACGTTCAGGGATCATTAATCTGGAAGCATCATGCGACCCTCAGTTGTCTAACAGAAGGCTACTATTACTGTATTATGTCTGCCTAAAAGGTAATTATAAATTAATCCCGATATCATGTCATAACAAAGCCCATTTCAGACCAGTATTGCCCCAGGCTGTAATATGAGGAAGCACTGAGAAACTACATTGGATGTCGGCCAGCTTATGGGCAAATATAAAGGTATTAATGCAATAGTTATGTTAACAATCTAAAGCACTTTTCCTGATACCTCACAATAATAGTTGTTATGGACGTCTAAGCTATTTCTACAGTTGTGTCAGAGTGGCCTGTATGTTAGCCTTGTTTTGGGATAGAATAATGAGCTCTAATCTAACCTAAGAAGCCAAAACATTTTGACAATCGGGTGGATATTAATATTGCATATAATCTATCAAACCTATATGAACTTAAATAATTATATAATATTGAGAAAAACATGACACTTTACCATGTATTCGCATATATCTGAGATGCAGATTATAGTACACTGTCCACATTTTACACATGTAGGGAGTTATCTATATCTACTTACCTTTACGCTGGCATGTCCTACAGGTCTGAGAGTGGACTCGGCGGTCAATGTTATCCAAAAACTTGCTTCAAGTAGTTCTTTACCGAGCTTTGCTTGTGTATTACTGCGCCACCTCTGCCATGTCTACGAATCTAGGTCTGTCAACTTTACCCAATGCTTTGGACGAACCCCAATGGTTCCCAATGTTGGGAATGAAGTAAGAGTCTATGTTGTGTTGGGTGTGTGAGGGGGAGGGGTAATGTGGGTGGGTGGGACAAGGGGCTGAGGGTGGGGGGATCCATCCAGGGACCACCCATACCATTAATCAAGTTCCTTCAGATGAACATATTGTTCTTAGTTTTCTATGCTCGAGTCAACCCTCTTATCTTCATCACAAGGGCAGATAGGAAGACCCTTTTGTCTCTAAAACTTAACCTCAGAAAGAAATAATGTATAATGTGTCTGTATTAATCAGGGATTGTCCAGGAAAGCAGTGGTCAAAATTACTTAAACACTGGAGGAGCTGGCGGTTGAGGGAGGAGGGGTGGGAGGTCTGCAGGTGAAAGTGTAAAGAAAGCATGAGGTAGGGTAGGTGGGAATAATCAGCCAAACCAGCCACACTCTAAGCACCAACAATGCAATGAGCCCTTTACCCTGCTCCACTACCACTCTACACAATATGAGCAAACACTAGTAGCCCCAATTCCACATAGTGGGTGGTTGGAGGGGGGACACTCAGCCTAAATTTGGGTACCAACTGTGGTACTGAACCAGGGGAGCTGTGGCTGTCGACACACCACAAAGGGGGGGGGGCTGTATTTGAAAGTTTGAAATAAGGGGACTGATGATACCTGTTATAATAAATAGAGTGATAGAAATCCTACCTTATGCCGTATAATCATTTCTAGGGTGGAGAAATTCCCTAATGACATTGCCACAGTAGCTTATCTTAAATTGAAGAAGGACCCAAAATAAGGCCTGCTATTCGACTTCTCGAAAATGGGGAGGTGTGCAGGTTATGCCTCTTTATAGGGGGCTGTTAAATGACCAAAATGGAGTGGAGGTTGTAGTTCCGCAGTAGGTACCTACCACTAATGAGCGAGTGCCCCCTGTCCTTTTAGCATTTTGCGAGTAGGAGTAACAAATGGAGCCGATTGCCTCTGATCAACTTCCGAATCAGTTACACGGTGCCATACTTTGTTTGCGGTGAAAATATCGATCCCGGGTTTACCAATTACTCCTAGCAGTGAGGGTATTCAGCTTAAGCTGTTGGGTCAACAAACTGGCCTGATCAACCAGAGGCCTATTCCTCACATCCATCCTTCCTCCATTGACTCCCATATTTCACTATGGCTCATTTCTAAATGAACTACAACTTGAGTATTTATTCAGGTCGTAGCAAAGGGTCATAAGAGTCTAGGCTACTCACAGAGATAGGTCTTGGCCTCTCTTCTTCCGAACTCTGTTTAGTGAATTGTCAATATTAATCATAAGATGCATATTATATCTCATTTGCCTGATGCCTAAATTGACCCTGAAATTGGCTTCCAAGCTGTTCTGTTGACTTGCGACTTGCAGTGACGTGACTCATGGTCGACCAAAGTGAAAAAAGTAACCCGAATATGGCAAAGAAAACCCAAAAAAAATCGCAGTTTTATTAAAAATTAAAGTCTGTGTTTTGCTAGGCTAAGTAATCTAAACCCCTAAACATACCTTTCTGGCCTAAATGCCATGTTTTCTGACAGGCCAATACGACAGGGGGTCTTCAGGAGGGAATTTCCCAATGGTTATTAACATTATTGAGAAATGCCCTCCTATATCACTGTACTGAGTTTTAACATGTTAAGAAATATCCCCCAGGCCACCTGGAGGCTAGTCTCTGCCTTGCTAGCCCCTCCCATTGCTCTGGTCAGAATAGTCTGGTGTGGGAGACCTGGAGGCATTTCCCAACATGGTGCGACAGCCACTACGATTTGAAACTCTCAAAACTAGAGTGGATGATCATAGGTCACGCCCTACGAGTGCTTTGTACGATCAGCATTAAATAACATTGGGTTTGGTAGGGCAATCGTACCAGTGCCATTATTAGTGACTACTAGATGCAGGGCATTAGAGTGAAGGATCCCACTATGATCTGAATGGGTCTAATCGTACTATCCTGAGAAATGGCTTCCTGGAGGCCAGCTGGTCTGGGTACTGCAGCCCCAGTATACACCTTGTTAGCACCGTAGCATGAAGTAGTAGGTGTGAGTGCAGTCGTCAAGGGCACTGTACTGTGGTCTATGGTTTGGGGTTTTAGAGCCAGGACTTGAGGTTTACATTGTATTAATCCTACCATCATTGGGTTTATACAGAGGATGTCTGCTACTGGCAGGTTTGAATATTGGGTAGGTAAATAGTGAGCCTTTTCTTTCTTAGAGGTTCCAGACTAGAAACCAATAGTTTTGTGAGTTTGAACCATCAATATAAAACTCTGTCTGCCTACCCTATGCCCTCATCACTGTTTCATATTGTTATTTACCTTATTCACATTTACTACACAGAAGTGTTTATTATGTTTGTGCTGTGCAAGGGAGTGGAGCAAATGCTTGGTCCAGTTTAGACCATTACAATTCCATTTTTTCAATTCTTCATTCTCATTCTGTCGTGTACAAAGGGGTCTGGGATGTGAATGGGGGGAACAACAATACCTTTAGTATAAGGCGTGCCTCACACCCCGATTTGAAGGATAGCCTATTTTGTCATATATTTTGTCAGCAAATGATAATCATCTATAAGGTAACCCTCAACATTTGCCTGTTTGCTTACCCTATAAGGCCCAGTGCTCAGTAGTCCATCCAAGCAAAGTATAGGTCTTACCTTACATGCAGGTGATTATGGTAATATTAATAACACAATTTACATTTCCATCAATTAAGGTAACCTGGCAAATAATATCAGATTCTAGGAAATATATGTATAAATCTTATTAAAATAAATGCATTTGCTATCCATCGACTATGAATCTACATTGATTCATGTACTTAACACCTAGACATACACCAGACCGACTTGTTCCTGTTAAACATACAAGACCATATTGTAGTTGGTCTAGTATTGCCTATTCAAGAGTCTCATTGAGAGCATGAAAAGTAGCCCTTGCCATATGTTATCATTGTAGAATTTGCAGTACACTTGAGTACTATTTCCCTCCTCAGAAATTATAATGCTGGACATACAAAAAGCATTTGTCCTTATTCAAAACCAAGATTGCTCCATTAAACACCATGTACATGGATTATAGTCGATGATATACTGTGCCAATAATGGAGGGGTGTGTACTTGTGTGCTCTGCCAAGGGTAATTAGGAGGGAGGAAAGGGACGCAGAAATGCTGAAGAGCCATGATTACAATAATAAGGGGTTGAGCCCCCTGTTATCAAACACCACAACTTACATTGCAATGTATTGCCCAACCCCAATGACATACATCTTATAGGGTATAATTACTTATTGTCAGATCCTAGGCACATTCTATCATGAGGCTCACAATTTGGATTGTTCCAATACCTTTTCTGATATGATTTTAATCCATTTCGACTCACCAACATTCGATTAAATTTGCTTCAGATATGAACGTTGAATGTTGAACTTTGATTAATTAGCATTGACCCAACAATTTCCAACATTTATTTCATCTAATATAGAAAAGTTACATTCAGGAGATTTATTTATGTACTAACCAAAGTCTTTCTCCATTATATTCAGTCCTTGTGGAATGACTGTTTTTAAGCGTTGTATCCACCCCCATTCCAGGGTCTTTCTCAACTTGTTGGCGTGTTTTGAAGCCGGGTGTTCATATATGAACTCCAGTATGTACACTTTCACATCTTCCATGCTTTTGTGTCCTGGTTGATTGAAGTGGTAGGCCACTTCACTTTTGCCATAGAGTTTATTATGTTCTATGTCTTTTAGGTGCTCGCCAATTCTCGATTGAGCTGAGCGCATGGTTTCTCCAATGTATCTTTTTCTACAGCATTTGCATTCAATGCAATATACTATGTAGGAACTTCCACAGCAGATGTTTGTTTTGGTTTCTTTTGTGAGTTCACTGCCTGCTTTAATCTTTCCAGGTTTATCTAGGCGGTGACATACGTTGCAATCTGGTGTTTTACAGGTGTTACTCCTGATCACCAATTTCCCGTTTTTGGTTCCATCCCATTCCGGGTGAAAGTTAACCTTTGCTCTGCACAAGAGGTCCCTCAAGTTTTTGGGTCTCTTGTAGCCCACCACCAGTGTTTTCCTTTGTAGGTTTCTGGCGGTGCTTGATTCTGCCAAGTCGTCCCAACGTGATTTCAAAACCATAGTTATAGATGTCGTTTTGAAAAGCCCTGCTGAGCAATCATACCAAGTTGGCCCTTCTGTGCATAGGGGGCATGTACAACCACTATCTGTGTAAAGAGCCATTATCTGTAATTCTGCCGTTAGAGGTTCACTATCCAACTGCTATCTGTATAAGAACAGCACTAACTCTATCAGATTCAGTGTGTCAAATTTATCTTATCTTATCCCATTTAAAGACACATTATATATACTCCCTTACATTAAGTGTGTGTCATCAATGCTCGTGTGTCTTAGCATGCTGATGGAAAGGTTACTATAGATGACTTTTATTTACACAGATAGTGGTTGGCTGGGTGTTCATTTTAACACACAAAATAATTAGCGGCTGGATGGTCAGCCTCTTTGTGCAGTACCTCAGATAGTGGTCGTTTACACAGATAGTGGTTGGGCTCTATGGAGGTACGACTGGAGACAATAATGATTTCTCTGTTATGTTACTAGGCTATAGTGTAGTACTACAGATACTTCTGGTACGACATGACTTGCTCTAGTCGTAGTAGGCTGAGAAATGCCAATCGGGTGGTTTGTTTATAATCTGTATGACAAATATTTATGTGTGGCCAAGCATTTAATTAAGGGCACATTGTATATACTTTAACTTAGATTGGACAACTGTTTTTATGATCATAAGGCTTCCTAGTAAGCCTATTCAAATAAACAGTGCCCTTGACAGGTACTTTACATGAGGGTAATCGTTTACCCTGTCTATGCAGCCAGGCCAATACGCCTTGCTCATACACATTTATTTGTATATGCATGTGGGGAATTGACTTAGAGTACACTTAAGTGCTTTAGTCAAAATTCTCCCAATTTGGGAGAGGATAGCGAAAGTCATCTTTACCTTGTAGCCAATATAGTCTGAATTCCTTTTCCCCGAGAAAGAGAAAAAGACAAGATTAGATAAATCAATGCTATAACAAATGATTATACAGATATATAACTTATACATATCTTCGAATTTCTATGATCAGGTTATTGATATATAGGCTGTCTGCAGTTTGCAAATCCTAGGCCTTCGCTTGTGTATTAACACAGCCTTCAGTCAGGTTCCATGCACGATTTCCTCTTTGTGATGTCTGAGCTTAGCTGATCTAGCTCTTTGCATTTACATGATATACAAACCATACTCTAATGTATATTTACTGAATACAGTCACCATGCTTATATATATATATATATATATATATATATATATATATATATATATATATATACACACACCAAGTCAAATTTTCATTTGTTAGCATGACATACAAATACAATATCAGCGAGTTCCAGTGTTGGTACTATCAAGGTTTGCCCATTAATTATTTTCTATACTTATCAATTCATAGAGAGTTTACATTTTACAACTTTTGATTTCAATTGATTTATTATTTGTAGTTAATTACTTTCTAGTATATATATCATACCTCGGGGGCACTCTGTTTTGTCCATTCAGGGGGATCACGGCCGGCTGGCCTTAGCATCTGCAACGGCACATGATTTCTGAACTCGAAAGACACCCATTCTCCGTGATCGCGCCAGCTCCTCCTCACTTTTCTCACCGTCACGCTTCTGCTTTGAGGCTTTCTTTTGCGCGTTTCTCAATTTGTTGTACACCTCCATGCCCTGCGACTGCCTCTGTCTATCCTCATATTCTCTCTGGGAGTCACTGTGCGACACACGGTCTTTCTCCTCTTGCGGCCCATTCTGAGGAAAGATAAAAGTAGCATAAAAAAGTGTACAAATTCAGCAATCAATAAAGGCTAATTTACTAAGAAATCTATGTTTAAAGCCAGAATAATTAGCACATTTATCATGCGTGGAGGCCCTACGAGTATGACAGTGTATTGGAAGAAATCAGAAAAAGAAATGTGGTCAATATTTGAGGATTTCTCTAAAAATGACTCACCCCAAAGATTCAATGAAAATAAAGTTTTCAGGAATGACTGTGTGACCATTCTATATGATAGAGGTACTATAGGCGCACATTTTGTTAAATTTTGGGGGGTCTGACTACAGTGGAAGTACATATTTTCTACAAAATAGATGCTCGTTAACACGACTGACGAAAATGAATTCTTCCATAAATCACACAAATAATTGACAAACCTATATGTTTCTATGTCAGGATATTGGGCAACAGTCTCAAGTAACATAATAATACCAAATAAGGAGAACTTTATGGATATGGACCAAACAGGATACAATTTTAGAATTACGTTAACACGACTGATGGAAATAATTCTTTACAGCTAAAAGAGCTCACTGTGCCAATATAACCAAACCCAGCAGCGATTTAACAAAATAAAACAATGAGAAGTACATAGAGGAGGTTTAATAACCACAGAAAAATATGTAAAAGGTGAACAATATTCCAAAAATCGATGGCAAAGGTACCTAAAACTAGGCCGAGAGAGAAAAGAAAATGATTTGCCATGGGTGGATGGTACCAAGATAGCAGGGAGGGTACCAAACATGCTTTAAAGCAAAGCCAGGGCCTTATTCTATCATATTTACCACAGTTATCCATCAATTTGGCCCTATTAATGCTATTAAGGGGCATAATATTATTTTCATCAGTCGTGTTAACGAAAATCTCAGTCGTGTTAACACAGACATTTCGGGCTATGGGGACCTCAGAAAGTGCCACACGGCCGGAATTATCGCCCGGGCCGATCGTTTCAGACGTATTCTTCACTATTTAGATACTTTCGGTACACAAAAATCACATCAATCGAGTCAATCGGCAATTAACATCAACATTTCATCCACTTTGGATCAATATCACTCACCTTTTCACTGATTTTCGGCAAACAATTGGAGCTAAACTGCTGTTCGTCTTTGATAAACAACACTGAGAATCTCCTTTGTCACTTCCGGTAAATACCCGGATGTAGCTGATTCCGGTCGGATAACAACAAGCAAGTTTTGTTTCCCGCCGAGAAACCCGCAATAGATATCAGTCATGTTAACGACCGCAAACAAGTCTGAACCTAGTCTGGTTTGGGGCATCCGAGGCACATAGAGACTTGATTTTTTTTAAAATCAACACCTCACCAATAGATACAGACTGTATGATAGGTGAAATAGTCCCAAAATGATTTATATAGGCTGTACAGAGGAAAGTGTTGTTTTTGGGGGTGTGGGGAGTACTGACTTGAAAAATACTTGAATGTGTATTGCGCATACCAGGCAGGAGGTAGACCAAAAATTTTTTCGCCCAAAATACGCCTATGGAGACCTCCTCTATATGTATGAATAAGAATGCTGAGGCAACATTTTTACTATGCCTTATAGAGATTTTTAATTTCCATCAGTCGTGTTAACGATGCTATTTCAACTTATAAGAATGGCTAGGGTAATTTATTTTTGAGACATATCACCTCCAAACCACTTGGTATTGTTAGATAGGACTGCCCCCGAAGGAATAAATAAAATTCTGATGTTCTCTTACTGCTTGGCTTGATGGAATAAGGCCTGGAATATAGTGAAAATTTGAAAAAAAAAGGTAATTTGTGGCCATTTTCCAACTTTGGATCATCATATCTCACAAAATATTGGTCCGACGTATGCATATTGGCCCTTTTTCTGAAGGCCCAAGTGGTTTCTTTCAAATAAAAACAGAAATAAGAAGAATGGTTAAATAATTTTTATTCCACAACCAAACAAAGCCAAAAAGCCCCCAAAAAACAGAAAGTGGGAGGTTTCACAGGAATGACCCATATATATATATATATATATATATATATATATATATATATATATATATATATATAGATGTAAAGACCGCAAAGATACCAACAGTTGTAATTTGGCCACTGCATGTTGGAGGGTGTATCGTATGTAGAAGGTGTTAGTTCGAATCCCAATGTGAGTTGTAGGTCTGCAGAACTGTGATCAGTGATTTTGTCGTATGTGTTGGAGGGGGCTGTGAGGCCCCTTTCTCTGAAAAGATCCACTTTCTTAAAAAATCATATATTTTGCGATTTAAGTAAAAGGTCCATAATTTTTTATTGTTATAATTTGATTTGATATGTACTTAGGTTTATAGTGCTCTGTGTGCTAGTATTAGAAATGTGTACACCTGTTTTTATTTCATGTTGAGAAAGACACTTACTACAGACTTGTAGAGGTATTCTTAACAGGGGCATGGGAAAATGATTCTTATTCTCCATGGTCCTATTCTCCGCCTCGTGGAATACTGCCTCAATGCCAACTCATGCAGATACACTCAGCTTGGAGAAATGCTCGTGAAGCCCTGCCTGTTTATTTCTGAGTAGGCATAACCACATGCAAAGGACTTTAATTCTAGAGCAATGTACGGCACTCTATTCAGTATTTAAGAATTCGGCACCATTACCCTGATTAAATGGAAACCTTGTATCGTCACACGTTATTTACGACAGTTGGTCCGGACATCACAGTGCCATCCATAAATGACGTCATACAAAATTTGACCCCCCTCCTGCCCCCCTTGTCATACTCTCTTTTTTTCCGCCAATTTTACAATGCTGAAGGTATTTGGAGAATAAATAAAGGGCCTGACCACCCCCCCCCCCATCCCCCTGCGGCGTGACGCCATTTGTGTATGCACCCGTGAGCACGTGACAGTATCTCCTATGGGATTCAATCCTTCATGTGCGGGTGGAGACAAACACTAGGGGGTGCCACCAGCACTGTGGTCTCGAACCAGGTATTTTGTATCAAGAGCCCAATGTATGTATAACCAGAGAAGATATACTGTAATAGTTCAATTATAAGGCTCAGCTTTTATGCGAGGATAGACCGCTAATGCTACTTATAAGAATGGCTATCTCAAAGTGGGTTGTCTTCTACTGGCAGGTTTTGAATATTGGTTAAATAGTGAGCCTTTTCTATTATAGAGGTCGTAGGGTAGAGGGGTACACGCCAATGGACTGATTGATAATTTGACCACTTCCCTTGGTCTCCTAACTTCACCTGATCCACCTGCCACTGGTTCATATTGGCATGGCATTTAATCAATTTGGAAAACGTGGTTTGAGGGAAAAACACATTAACCGATTTCATATTCACCACACAAAACATTTTATTACTTTTGTGTATATCTAATTGTAAGGAAGTGCAACACATGTTGAGGCTATTCCATTTTTTCTTATTCTTATCCAACAAATGGGAGCCCGGAACATTGATTTATTTTTCCTTTTTTAGTGATTTATTGGCTCACTAAAACCGGAGGATAACCATGTGGGATAACAGAACCCTGTGAAATTTATCCGGTACATTTATAACTTTCACTTTAAGGTCACTCATGTATTCGCCATCTATTGACTGTGAATCTATATTGATGTACCTACTCCGGAGAACAACAAATACCAGACTGAGTTTTTACTGTGTGTCAATGTTCTACTGGGTGAAGTAATGATATGTTGGAGACTTAACAGGCACAGTGGGATTAGTGCATGACATTGTCCCTGGCAGATTTTCCCAGTGGAGTAATGTACACAAACACAAGGATTGTGGCCACAGTGACACCTGTTGTGAGGAGAAGGAATTATATCCAGTCCCCTGTCCCCCTTATACATGGCTTTATTTGTCGTAAAATATACCAGATAATAATGTAGTCGACCTGTTCCAGAGTCACATTGAGAGCATAAAAGTGTCTCCATTGTTATATTTCATGTTTCTACATTAGAGTACGTTTTCTCTCCTCAGGAACTTTTATGCCAGGCATACAAAAGCATTTCTTCTTCTTTAAAAAGCAAGTTCAGGTCCATGGAACCTCATATATTAGGAAAGGCGATACATTTTGCCAATAATGAAGGGGCATGTTCTTGGATGCTTTGCCGAGGGCAATCAGAAGGGAGGAATGAGATAAAGAAATGCTGAAGAGCCATGGTTACAATAGTAAGGGGTTGAGCTCCCCTATATTACACATCACAAACTACATTACATTACGATCATTGCACAACCCCAATGACATACATCTTATAACCACAAATTTTAAGATTCCCCATTATCACACTATAAAGGTTCCTTTATGCCATTTTAATCCGATGATGCCCATCAACACTTAGGCCAATGTTAGATTAATGTTGATAGTTGATATCAACAGTAATTCTATCTAACATTGAAACGAATTTTTATAAAAACTGGTATCTGATAATAATTATTAAACTATGTCCCTCAGCATAGAACAACAATCAAAATGGTTTTAAATCTGCATCAACTACAGTTAATATGAACATCATTATAGTCATGGACAAGGTGTGTAATGTTAGTGCCACTATGTTCAATATGTCATCCTCTTAATCAAGAGTTCTGAAAACAATGTCATTATAAGTAATGCTCTGTTGATCTATTTGTCATGTGCCCAGTGGGTACAAAGTGTTGAATCAATGTTGATAATTGGTTGATCAATCAGTTTTCAACATTGGTTCAATATTCTGTGCAAATTGAGTAGGCATTTAATCCAACACTTTGAAACTGTGACATACAATATCATAGAAGATATATGTGGAAACTTAACATTGCCCTCTAATGACATCATGATGTGCTAGAGTACCATAAAGTAATCTTATTTCTTGACACCCACAGAAAAATTTGGTTTGAAGTACAATGGCAGTGCCAACTCTGCCAGCCAGTTTGATGGTTTGTATAACAAATACTAAAGCATCTAATGAGGGTACATTTTACTTGAACCTAGAATGAAAAACTAGTTTTCTTTTTTATTCCAAAGGCTTCATAAGAAGTCTGCACAAGTAAGCAATGCCTTTTATGGGTACTTTACCTAAAGGGAATCATTTACACTGTCTATACACTGTTGGAAATGCACTTTTGGATATTAAACATTCAGAGCACAATAAAGTGCTTTAGTCAATATCTTCCCAATTTGGGAGGGCCCGGCGGAAGTCATCTTTACCCTGTAGCCAATATGTAGTCTGAATTCCTTTTCCCTGAGAGAGAAAAGCATAAGATGAAATAAGTTGGTAATATATTGTATTATGATAGATATGAGGAGTTTGGTTACAAAACGCAATAAACGCCATTTAAAAAAAATAAGCAAATATTTCAAAAGCCTAGAGATTAGAGATACTTGAAAGAAATACAAAAACAATTTTCTTTTTGAAAATTATAGTCTGTTCTGTGTGGTAAAGATTTGATCATATCACTAATACCAACTTCAAGGGAGCACTACAAAAATGGGTATATGCTGACAATCTGGAATGGATTTATTGCGTTTTGGAACCAAACTCTTCATATATAACTTGTGTTTAGATTTATCAGATCATTGTTTAGGACATGGGGGAGGGGGCATGTGAGATCCGGTTGTCATTGGTCTAATGTCTCTAGGCCTTAAGAAATGCTGGATTCCGGTAATGGGGTCAAATTCCTTTTTATTTCAAAAATCTTTTAGGACTGCCAGTAAGTTTTTGGATCCATGTTGCCAAGTGGGGAGGCTTTTTGGGCCTATCGCCCATGTGGGACTCATTTTATTAGTCACTGCAGTGATGATAGGGACATACCTTCATTTCCACCTGTCCTCGTTCAATAATGTGATAGCCCCCCAGCTCATCCAGCCATGCCTTGGTGTGTGCACTGACATGGATCCTTAAAGCTGATGAAAGGCAAAAAGAGAGAATTCATTAATAGATTTACACAGAAATATATAAATTATATGGAATTTGAGCCATTCCCACCTAAATTCATTTGAAAGGGTGTATTTTCGATTTACAGTTTGAAAGATACTATCGTTAACTTCGTTAGAATAATTTTCTGCAAAGCCAAATATCAATCCTGGAAAGGCCACATGGTCATCGTGATGCACTGATGCAGTATAGGCGGGTCTACTTGTCTGCACCGCTTTGGTGCATCATGACTGACAAGTGACCCATAACTAGTCGACAAAGGCAGCATTCATTACAGGATATTAGATCGTTAGGATTATGTACCAAAGCACCATGCAGCATATAAATGGGTAAAAAGGGTACCTCAAAAAAGGGGGAAGTTGTTAAGGTCATCCAAGTGAATAACATAATCCCCATCTTGACAACTTTAGATGGCCCTACAGTGAGGGCCCATGGGGTCATCAATAGAGGTAGAGGATTTGTCTATGCCATGAAAAGTCTATGCCAGGTCTGACAATTTGGTATGTCATAATGTATGAATATTGATTTTTCTTTTACATAAAAGCCACACGCTTACCCACAGATATGTATCCGGCGAGTCATACATGTATACGGTTATAGCCATGCATCCCTCTAATTGATGTACTTATTATTACTGCAAACCAATTACTATATGTATCCTATTGTAAGGACGTGGTCTAGCCAGTTCACAATCAGGGAGACCACTTATTCCTCGTGATGTGTGAATAAAATATTTCAAAACTTAAAACTCAAACAATACCTTAATTTGATGGGTTTTGCCTTGATTATTCTAAGCTGCTAACTTTGAATACCATATTTCGTCAGTAGGCTCTATAAGCCGGTGTATCACCATATTAAAAAAGGAACAGGTATGTAATTATATCTATAGACTTGCATACCTAGACCGTTGGATTCCATCCTGGAGGCTGTGTTGACGGTATCACCAAAAAGGCAGTACCTGGGCATCTTCAGGCCTACCACTCCTGACACACACGGACCTAAAAAGGCAAGTTTAAGATTAATCAAGTATGTTTGTGTATCATACATAGCCCCTTTGGGAATAGAAAAAAACTGACTGTGTAGAGTAGGCATGATGCAGGAATGATGTCAATGATATGTGAACTCATCAGGAGGCCATTTCCTAACATACTACAACTAGAAACTGCCTCAGAGGACCTCCAGTACATGTTGTAGAGAGCAGTCCTATACCAAAGAGGCCTTACCTTGCATGGTGAGGGTAGTGCAGTGAGTGCAAGGGTAAGTCACCCCTGGCTCGACTACTAGGCATGGTGGTACCTAAGTCGACCACCTTAGGTTAACCTCTATCAGATAGCAGATGACTACCAGCTGACTTTGCACCCTTAACTACAATATGAATATCCTGCACTTGACACCAACAATACTTATTTATTGTCAAGATAACACAAATAATGGCGGATGGTCGACTTAAGGTACCAACATACCTAGTGGTCGAGTCTGGGCGAGTTACCCTATTTTGGTATGACTTGAGACACTATAGTCACTCTATATATGACTAAGCTGCAATCTGGTCAAACAGGATGATGCCAGTTAGATTTGAAAATGATAGGAAAAACAAATAAGTACGTACATAAAATGAAAAAAAAAATAGAGAAAGGGTAATAGTGGATGAGTACCTGAGTGTATGCCGACTCTGAGTTTGAGCTTTCTGTCCGGTAGGTGGCGTATGGTAAAGGTGAGCACACTGGAGAGGAGGTGTAGAGACACTGTGGCTATCTCCCCTGCATGTCTGTTCTTATTACGGAGGGGTAATCCTGACACAACCATATAGGCATCACCGATCGTTTCCACCTTAAGCAAAAATGAATTTTGTGCAGATGAAACTTACCTGACCAACTTGAGCCTTAATATTCGTTGTCTTGCTTATCATAGTGATGGAAATTATACAAAGTCTGGAATAGAAGAATTACCAGTGGACATGGGGGCTTAGGGAATACCCACTCTACCTACCTTGTATACATCGTAGCCACTGAGGATTCCATCAAACAGGGAGTAAAGGTCATTCAAGAGGTTCACAACCTGAAGAGGAAGAACAATTGACATTAATAGCATAGCCCTACTGAGCCATATAGACCCTTTAATGGACAGGTCTACATCTCCTGACCAACCGTGTGTGGTATTCATAACGCATGTAGTGAAATCCCTTCAAGGGATTCAAAGTGGATCTATATAATATTTCATGCTTTGATTCTCACGAATTCAAGAATTCCACCTCGGGGAATGACTTGTCACCCCCCGATTCCTTGTATGAAAATGTGGGACTGACATGGTGGCACAATGTATATTGATTATAATTGTCTCATACCCCCCGGAACTCCCCCCCCCCCCCCACAAAGAATTCTCCCACCAGGACCCCCCCCCCACCCCCATCTAAATATCCTAATAGAGGTCAGGGGAATGGGTTTGGTATCATTGGATTATAGTATTAAAGGGATGGGGCTGTGTATGTATACCTGTATTGGATTATAGTATTAAAGGGATGGGGCTGTGCACATATACCTGTATTGGATTATAGTATTAAAGGGATGAGGCTGTGTACGTATACCTGTATTGGATTATAGTATTAAAGGGATGGGGCTGTGTACATATACCTGTATTGGATTATAGTATTAAAGGGATGGGGCTGTGTACATATACCTGTATTGGATTATAGTATTAAAGGGATGGGGCTGTGTACATATACCTGTATTGGATTATAGTATTAAAGGGATGGGGCTGTGTATGTATACCTGTATTGGATTATAGTATTAAAGGGATGGGGCTGTGTACGCATACCTGTATTGGATTATAGTATTAAAGGGATGGGGCTGTGCATATATACCTGTATTGGATTATAGTATTAAAGGGATGGGGCTGTGCACATATACCTGTATTGGATTATAGTATGAAAGGGATGGGGCTGTGCATATATACCTGTATTGGATTATAGTATTAAAGGGATGGGGCTGTGCACATATACCTGTATTGGATTATAGTATTAAAGGGATGGGGCTGTGTACATATACCTGTATTGGATTATAGTATTAAAGGGATGGGGCTGTGTATGTATACCTGTATTGGATTATAGTATTAAAGGGATGGGGCTGTGTATGTATACCTGTATTGGATTATAGTATTAAAGGGATGAGGCTGTGTACGTATACCTGTATTGGATTATAGTATTAAAGGGATGGGGCTGTGTATGTATACCTGTATTGGATTATAGTATTAAAGGGATGGGGCTGTGTATGTATACCTGTATTGGATTATAGTATTAAAGGGATGGGGCTGTGTACGTATACCTGTATTGGATTATAGTATTAAAGGGATGGGGCTGTGTATGTATACCTGTATTGGATTATAGTATTAAAGGGATGGGGCTGTGTACGTATACCTGTATTGGATTATAGTATTGAGGGATGGGGCTGTGTATGTATACCTGTATTGGATTATAGTATTAAAGGGATGGGCTGTGTACGTATACCTGTATTGGATTATAGTATTGAGGGATGGGGCTGTGTATGTATACCTGTATTGGATTATAGTATTAAAGGGATGGGGCTGTGCACGTATACCTGTATTGGATTATAGTATTAAAGGGATGGGCTGTGTACGTATACCTGTATTGGATTATAGTATTAAAGGGATGGGGCTGTGTACATATACCTGTATTGGATTATAGTATTAAAGGGATGGGGCTGTGCATATACCTGTATTGGATTATAGTATTAAAGGGATGGGGCTGTGTACATATACCTGTATTGGATTATAGTATTAAAGGGATGGGGCTGTGTACATATACCTGTATTGGATTATAGTATTAAAGGGATGGGGCTGTGTACATATACCTGTATTGGATTATAGTATTAAAGGGATGGGGCTGTGCATATATACCTGTATTGGATTATAGTATTAAAGGGATGGGGCTGTGCACATATACCTGTATTGGGGTGCTTTCTGATGACAATGCAGTGAAGCCAACAATGTCAGAGAAGAAGATAGTGACTTGGTCAAAGGCCTCTGGATTCACAGTCCGACCTAACTTGAGTTGGTCAGCCACTGACCTGCAATGGAATATAAATGCACATAGTTTGTAGAGGTTGATGATGCATACTATTTTTTCCTGTACGTAAGCATTATAACTCACACCCTACCTCACTCATAATGAGTGATGAGATAGGCCTACTTTAGAAGTCACAAAACATCAAATCTTTATGTCCTAGACCTAAATAGCCTGTCTATTCCACAGTACTACAGTAACGTTGGACACTCACTCTGGCAGCATTTGGTGCAGGAGCTGGTCTGTCTTCTTCTTTTCTTCCACTAGCTGTGTCGTCCTCTCATTAACAATACCTTCTAGATTGCTGGCATATTTCTCCAACATTTGGACCATGTTGTCCATGATGTTTATTGACCTACAAGTTAAGCAACATGTAGTCTTAACAACAGGCTCTTGGGTAAGACACTGCCTGAAATAATAATATTCACATGTAAATGCTTTGATCGCCAGTTGTTTTGTTTAATATGGATCAAAGAAAGCTCCCTGGAAAACAGGGGTTTTCATACAATGGTTAAATCATGATGGCTTAATTCTTTTAATTGCCATCACATACTTAATTAGAAAAATCTATGACTGGGGGTTACAAAGTTCCTAATTGCATCTTAATGGACTGCTAGTACAAGTACTATTACCCTGATTAACAGGGGGCTAGGGCTAAAGCTATAGGGTTTCATCAATATTTGTTTAAAATGTTTCATTAGTTCAGCAAAACCTGTCACTAAGCTCCATGTCACATGTCGATTTTAAGATAAGGCCATGTCCCATGTCACTTACTTTCTACTTCTCCATGTCCTTGTCACTAAGCTACATGTCACATGTCGATTTTAAGAAATGGCCATGTCACCATGTCGAATTTAGGGGTCTAGACCCATTCTATATTAACAAATGTTTGAGGATAGTCAGCATAATTTGGTCGCTCGACCTGAAGGAAATACTTTTCTGATGGCAGTGTGTAACTGGTGACGTGACGAGCTAATCATGCTCTATTGGCTTATTTCTGTGGCTAAAAGTGGTATTCGAAGTCAAATGCATAATTTCACTCTATAGGCGCATTGTATATAGGTGACAGGGGCTTAAATAAGCAGTGACCTTAGAAAATATGCTGGCGTGGGTACAAGGTGTTGAAATAGGTATATTGAGCATTAAAATCTCATGTCTGGCTGTGATCAGGCAGACAAAAGAGCTCATATAGGCTACCCAGTCATGTCGTACATACACAGGTACCAATGTTACAGTAGCATTATTTGTCATCATTCCCTGCTCTAATTCACAAATCACTACAGTATTTATCCATCTTACTTTCCATTATTTATGTCCTTCAGGTCCTTGGTTATGGCGTTCAGTTCAGGTCTGTCCATGGGGTTTTCAGCCCAACAGTTCTTCATGAGGTGCTCCATGAGTGGTTCTACAGTGTCAGGAGGTAGGGTTGGTCTGAACAGCTCTCCTTTCATATCTCTCACACATGTAACAATCTCTGTCAGGTTAATATGGAGAGATATAGGTGTTAGATGTAGGTGTACAAAATATTACGTGAAGCCTGTGATATCAAAAGGATTTGATTATTGAGAACAATCTGCCAATACAACTGTGTAACTGTATTAAAGTAACCTCATTATGTCCTCTCCTTTCCTTCCTTTCTTCTCTTTGTTTTGTTTCTTTCATTCATTCTCTTGGTCTTTCTTCAAAAGTGTCAGATTATCTAAATACCTTCAGGGGTAATTGAGTCACACTCAGAGAAGGGTCCAGATCGCAGTGCCATCTCCTGGAGTATAATGGCAAAACTATAGATGTCACCCTTGGCTGATCCAGGCTTCTGGTCTCGAAGGTGCTCAGGGGCGGTCCACAGCAAGTCTAAAAAGTAAAATGGCAAAAACTCACCTATATGATAAATGACAAGAGGAAACAGCTCCATCTTGAGCTACACAAACCAAATGAATCACGGGAATTTCAGTTGGTAAGGCTCAAAATGAGTAGGTGTGTTAACATGGGTGTATGGAATGTTTGATATCACTTTATTTTTCCTTCTTTTATACCTGTAGGCCTTGAAATTAGCCAGAAGTGTCCTGACTGCTGCAATAATCTGTTACTCAGGTTGGCATCTCAAAGAGGACTAGAAACATGACTAGGATATATATTTATTTCATTTACATTCTACCCTATGTTTAGTTTGCCTGGTAATAGTATGGTAAGATCACCTAAAACACCTTTTCGGGTCTAACCATTAGAATCATAGCGCACCTTTGTAGAATTGAATTTCCTCTTGATTTGGGTTATCAGGACGAGTGAATTCTCTCAGTCCCCATCCAGATAGCTTCACTGTCCAACGACTGTCCACTAAGCAGTTACTTGATTTCATATTTCCATGGAATCCAAGTTCAGATTTATGGATGAACTTCAAGCCCTGTTGTAGTATAGAAATATGTTAAATCATTTAATGTAATGTTCTGCTCTAGAAACTATTTCCCACCAATTGTGCTGTAGGTTTGTGAAGGTCGAAAGTAGTTATAAGTAATAATTTGCAAAAAATATTGTTACATTAAACAGGAATAATGGAGAGCTTTATGCTAAGCCCTTAAAAAACCATTGCTGTTGGTGCTTTAATGTTAAAATGATGTTTTTTTGTGAGCAGGGTGTACAGCCTATTTTCTATGAATCTTTCCTGTTGGCAGATGTGCTTTGATTTTCATGGACTAGCTCTCTGCTTGATTGATGTATGTTTTATACACGTGTATAATGCAAAATATAAGTAAAACTATAACTAAAAAAAGGGAATAATTCCTAGTAGTACTTACATTGACAATATCCATTGCAATCGAAACTTTGAAAGATGTGTCCAGTTGAATATCTGTGTTCTGGAGAAGGTCATCCAAGCCGCCCTTGGCACACAGACGAAGCACCAGCAGGATGTTCCCTGGCTCCACACATGCACCGACAAACTGATTCACATTATCATGGCGTAATTCTCGAGCCTAAAGTGAGAAGGGACAAAAATTCACAGAGATATCTTTGAGGAACTTGCAGGATTCTCAATCTAGCAAGAACCAATATCCTATCATCCCCCCTCTGAAAAAAGACTACCCCAATATCAGATTTCTAATGCATGAAAATAGATTCTGAGATCAAATGTCTTACAAGACGCTAATTTGTGATGGAGGGTATGGCTAGTCAAGATAACAAAATGTTACTTACAAAGTTTAGTTCAAGGAGAATTGATCTCTTCTTCCAGTCAATTTGTTCCCTGGCAATCCGTTTGATGTACACTGTGTCATGCTGTAGGAATGATGTGAGATTGCTATAGATCATAATTCTAAATAATGTCAATTGTCAGCGAGAGATGTCCTCCAAACTATACTGCTCAATGTAGTTTTCTTGTCATCAGTACGTCCTTAGCTCTAGTAATAGGCTTAAACAGTCATGACTTACCCACTCACACTAAATCTTGAGATATCCAAACCCAGTTATTGGCCACAGCAATCAATTTGGTGCGAAATAAACATAATGCTATCTCTGGTGGATTAACATTGATTCTACCAGTTTGTAAAGTTGATTCAGCACCAAACTGAATTTTTATGACCTAAAGGTAGGGAGGACGCCTCAAGGTTGACCTACCCTTTTAGCTTACCTTGTATGTGGCAGTGTTACCAGATGTCACGGCCCCTCCAGTTGTAGTGGACACCAAGGATATTCCACTCCTCTGTAAGGTTTAAAACAAGTAGACAGAAGATGTAGCATGCACATGTAAATGACAAACGCAATGACATTAATGATTGTAACTATGTTATGAATGATGCAATTTGACCTACACAAAGAGATATAGCTATGATGAGATGCTCATTTATTTCTCATACTAGCCATCTAGTATCAACTTTTGATTAGGCCAAAAAAAAGCTGTGTTTCAGGTAACATGGTCTAAAAAGTTGAGGTCGGATTTCTATTTTCTTTTGGTCCATGGTCTCATAATATAGTCATTTTTGCTGGGTTTTCACTGGTGGGTGTTAGCCAAGTTCATTTCCTGCATAGGATATGAGAAGATTATTGGAAAATATATGCATACATGTCAAATAACAATTTTGAAAGGAATCTTTGAAAATGTTGAAAAAATCCCAAAAAAATCTTCAAAAAATCAGGAAGATTTCGGAAAATCTTCAAAAAGTTCTGGGGTCGGCCCCTTAAGCTGAGGTCGGTAGGATGACTGGAAACAAACTTTTATTTTGGCACTATATACATTGCAATGTGACAGTATCCATTCAGCTGAATAGATTTGAGTAGAACTTTTGCAACCTAATTGAAATTACTGCGGATTTTCGCAAGTTTTCGAAATGTGTAAATGTGACAAAAATGTTCTTTTATTTTCATTTTCTGTGAGCATATTTAGTTTTGTTGATATTTCAAACATAAGGTAACTGTATACTCACGAAAGTTTGCTTGAGGAAATTGAGTTCAGAGTAAGCTATTTTCCAGTTGGCTGCTTTGAGCTCGGCCTCAAATCGCATGTTTCTGTAGAAATAATATCCAGCTCCAAGAACAACCAGCAGCAGGCCTCCTAACACACCACCGATGATAAGTGTGGTCATGTCCTCTGAAATATGAAAGTGATATACAGGTGATACAAGTGATATGTTCAAGGACTTGATATATTGAATTCATTTGTATATGTGTTTTGTTTCTCATGAATGTTAACCCATGAGCCCAGCTAACCCTTTTCCCTACAGTAAGCACTCTCAGCCCCAATTGTAACTGGGCTATAAAGACCACTGTACTGCGTAGAGTAGAAACCACTGTTTGGGTCATTGGATTTGTGCTGAGAGTTACTACCACTGTTTTCCAAAAATAGAAGCGATCTACTATAAAAAGCTTTACAGAACTTAATTGAAATATTTTCAGACTGTCCTTATTGAGGTTTCATTTATTTCATTTAGCCAATGAACACTGATAGCTATGTTGGTGCTCGTGAGTCATTACGAAGGTTATTTATTATCACAATCCCCAGGGGAGTCTACTTACGTTTGGCCTCTTGTATACATAGTTCACCTTCAAACCCACAGGGTGGGGTATCAGGGGGAGGGTCAGGTTCATCATCTGGTCCCCAAGTAATCTGTAAGTGTAAATTCATCATCAAATATTAACATATAAAAGAATGGGCCTGTAAAAAAGAGAGGTTTACAAATATACATCAACTAGTTCTGCAAATGACTTCTAAAAAGTATACACAAAATGTAAGACCACTAGGATATTTGATAGTATGTTTCACATCACAGTTCATCTGTTTGACTTCTCATTAAGTGGATCCAAGTATATTGGACCTATATATAATCTCACATCCTAGCTTTGGAAGAATGCTAAAGCAGACATTGGGTTTGAAAATGGGAATATCTCCTGGTCCAAATGTGATTATTCAAATTTAAAAGAACGTAAGTAAGGGCACAGTTTAAGTGGGGGCGATTGTTGAATTTTGAATTGCAGGTATAGGGTAACCTCTCAGTACTGCCGTTGTAAAAAGAACTCCTGTTTCCTCTACCCCTCAGTGGCCAATACTTTATGTAAGAGCTGCTGAGTAACTACATGGTCTTATTTAAAGATCTTTCAAGATAGCCCACCTCTCTTTCTATCACATATTCCTGTGTGAATCCATCATAACGTGCTACCTGTACGAAGGTCCCATTCTGGTAGTCATACACAGCAAAGTCATTACTCCGGTCACCATTCTCATTGATACTGACAGAACCTGTCTTACCTGCAATCATACAACACCTGTAATTAAGAAGGAAACTTTGATTGGGGCGGCACCACATCATCCAATGTAAAACACCCGCTTGAGCGTACTGAGACTTTTAGATGCCCAAGCAGAATATAAGGTCTTTGGTCACTGCTGTATCTGATTTAAAACCCAGGCCCCGATTGTTGAGAATTTTGCAAACTTCGTTATCATGGTCTTGTATTATTCTTTCTTTTTTTTCTTTTTAAAATAAACCCCTCTTTTTTTTTGGGGGGGGGCATATTCAGGCTTCCCTCTCCTTGGATCGGGAAGTCCCCCTTTTTTCTTTTACCCTCGAAAATCATCAGCACTGACACACCCTACTATAGGTTGTACAAAGTTAAGAAATAAAATACACATCCACATGTGTAGGTCTGAATGTTTATTAATGCTATATTAATGGATGCATGGTAATGAATGCAATGGATTGATATCCAAAAGTTCACCTCCTGTTTCGAGTTGTAGAAATTTGAAAGGTATGTGGAATGCATCACAAATGGCTAATTATGACAATGAATATTATTTCTCATCTGTTTATCAAGCCAGAAAATCTGGGAAAAAATACAAAAAAAGATTGTTCCCTTTTCAAGGCAGAACCAATTTGAGGTCTATTAGATCTCTCCAGACGTTACATGGACTTGCCAAGCATATCGGAACAGTCACGAGAGGAAACTCGTTTTCTCACCCTACTAAGCCACTTCGATGGTGCATGGGACTAGAGAAGGGATATGGTCCGTTTGAACTTTGATAGTACAGGCTTTGGTTTGATCGATGATGATAACTGGATGGTGTATGTGAGAGACATCGAACAAACTCTCAAAGATGCACAGGTGTGACTGTAGCCCTTTAAAGGTGTGGCAGTAGCTCTTTAAAGGCCTGAGTATGCTCCAGTGATTGTAAATGCACGAATGCAGCCCTGACTGGTCTACTCACCAGCGCTGCATTCATATATCATGACAACCCTCTGACATTGATACACTCAAAAAGGGTCGGCATGATGCACCAATGTAGTCCTGGTGCCAGCACTGCATTGATGCATCATGACGACCAAGGATTATGAACCTGGGGACAATGTGCAGCCCTCAAAGCAAGAAGTAGAGCTTTCACGGGTGACGTCATCGGCACTGCCCAGCATATTCATTCTGTCGATTATTGGGGGCTTATATATCCTTTCCTGATTCTCATTTTGTGGGTATGAGGATTATTGAACCTACGTTTGCAAATAGGACATTGTTTGAATAATGCATTTTTCATTGACCCAAAAACAATGGCACTTACTTTATGGACATGGCTTATGTGGTTTATTCTATTATTCACAATATTTTGCACACGACTGCCTTGAGCTTACTCACATTAAGAGGATGCGTGAGACATATAATGTTATATCCTTTGGACGGAATCGAGGGCAAAATGTTTCTTGGTAATTGTATCTGATTTGTATCAGACACTATCAGCCGATCAGACAACGCATACTCGACAAAACACATAAACTTCACTTAACAAAGGGTTATTTTTTATCCCCCTGGGTAATGAGACATTCAAACTTCAGTAAGATATGAGAATTGAGTTTGGTACACTCCGGATGGTAGTAGTGTAGGAAAATGTTATCTTATAGATGCCACTTCTTAGTAGTAGGGGGATATTGGGTATTGTAAATGGTCATAACGGAGGCAGTAGTATAGGAATATTGGGGTTCAAGCATGGTTGAAACTAATTGTATGCGAAAAGTAGGATGTGTACATGGTTAGTAGGATAGGTTTTTTCATGGTTGATCATAGTAGAATGAGAAAACCAGTTGTCGTTTTTTTTCAACACGACCAGTCGTAGTAGTATATGGAAATTTGGTTTTGTACATGGCCAATCTTAGTTGTCCCAGAAAATTGGCTGACATGGTTACATGAAAAGGAAATCCTTTGTTAATGGGATTGCAATAAAATAAAAGAAATCATGAAAATGAGGCACTTTAAAAGAGGAACTCACCATAGAACTGGATAGTTTTGGCGTGTTGGGTGAGAGCTCGCCCATCTCTTGGATCCAGTCCTTGGCGCAGCATGGAGTCAGCGGTACGAGCATACAGTGTAACAGCATCATACACGTATGGAGTTATACTGTTCAACTAATAGAAATAAAAGAAGAATTCAGTTTAAATATAAAAACACCCCATGCTTTTACAGCCTTAGGGGGACATTAATCAAATAGCATTGTTGAGAAATGCCCTGCAGCACTGGCGGATACAGGATTTCCAAGAGAAGGGGCCGCGCCCCTCATTTACTCCCTTATTTTTGAACAAAAGATCATTTCTTGAGGTAATGCAATCATGCACAGTAGTATGACTTCAAATGCCAATTGCTATTTCTATGGAAATTCTGATACGACTGCAGTGATAGTCTGCTATGGAATCACCTCCAGGAGGGTGAGTATGAAACATAAATGCACCATGCAACACTTAAGGTCTGAAGAGCTGGTTTAATTGAGGAAAGGTAGATAAGGGCTGTTGGCACTCACCTGACTGGTAGAACTGAGATTGGAGAGGAAAGGTGGGTCTCTTAACCTGGTGACGACTTCCTCCAAAAATATCTTGTAGCCTTGGTCCAGGAAGTAAGGCATCTTTGTAATGTGAACACACGACTTGTATGCTACTTCCAACTTTCTGTCTTTTATCGGGTCTCCCGTCCACAGCCACTGGAAGGTCTGTAATAGAAACAGATTCATTCAAACATGAATACTGAAATGGGTTATTGGTAGTTAAGCTGAGACTTTTTAGTGGATCAACTCAAGAAAGGGGACCTCCATGAGGGGTTTACAGGAGGTCCCCCTTCCCTTGTTGAGAAATCAGTTTTATCTGATGTCCCCTGGCTTTAGACTTTTGCGTTTGAGGGGTTTTGCCCAGACCATAGAATGCCTGGGCAGGCCACTGACTCTTTCATTTCTTTAGTCCTTTTTCAAAGGTACCGCCAGGTTTTTTTTTATCTTTCAGGTCATTGGTGTTTTCCCCCTCTCCTCTTTTAGAAAAGGGTTGTTGACCATATTCTGAATTTCAATGTGAGATACAGCCCTCTTTGCAATGGCCCTTATGTTCTAGCAGCTCCTGACAGAATGCTTCCAGAAACTAAAATACCCAAATGCATGCATTAAAATGATGTACACGTCTGCCATATAATTCTGAACCGTGGTATACAGCTGGAAAATGTCATAATGATACAAGAACACATCTTTAGGTCTGAGGGCTTTTAATGGAAACCTGCCATGGCCCTTCAAGTTAATAGTAATAAAAAAGTGATTAACATGTATGTATACAAAGGAGATGATTGCTCATAAGCATATGTTCCGAAATATTTAGATTACATTAGCATACAACGTGTAAGAGCAAATAAAAAAGAGCCCAGGTTGGCATTTCTTAGTACTGACAATAACCACCATTAAGAAATGGCCTCCAGGGATTCCAAAATATCTTCGTATACTTACCAATGCCTCAAATGTCTCCAGAACATCGAGCAGGATGAAGACGTACTCGTTCTTCTGAAACAGGCCCATGTCATATGCCATGACGAGGAGGGGTGGGTATTCGGCAGTGGTGGAGAGGACGAGAATCACTGAATAAAATATATAGAGGAAATATATTGGGTTTATATCTGGATTGCTGAAGGAGAGATGGAGATAGATAGAAAGGTCATAACATAATTGGTCGCGATGAGGTAAAGCCAAGTATAATCACCCACAGTGGTACCAATTTAGGCAAATCTTTTTAATATTTTCACTTTTCCTAGTGTTCAGAATTATAATTGACAGGAAAATGTAATTTCAAAATTGGTCATCAGACCATGCTGTAACATTGATAGTGTACGCACATTATGCCAACCATTGTCTACACATATTGTACCAATCACTGTGTGCAGAAACTAACAAAAGAAGCCATCTGTGAACTTTAATTGACTGTGTCTGGTCTTATAATGCGGTTTGCCATCCTTCAGTGGTTATAAAATCATTTATTTTGCTATCAAAGGCCAGGTGAGGTAGGGTATATATTACTTGGCGGATGCGAGGAACGGTGGTTTATCCCTACTACTCCAATATTCTAGATCACATGGTGAAATCGGCAGGCGGGGGGGGGCGATGCCTCACAAAATAGCCAGTATTACATAATTTAGACAATCTTCAACAAAAATGGACGAATCATCAAATAGAAATCAATTTTCATGCCCCATCAAATAAAACCTTGATTTTCTTCTTTTTAAAGCTGAATATAAGCCTACCTTTACTCTGGGCAATTGCCCTCAAAAGAGGACTTTCATAATCCAGTGGTTCTAGTGATATTCGATAATCCCTGTCGTACAGGAAGGGCCCAACATGAGTTATGTTCATCCTTTTGAATTCCCCCACTAATGGTGTTTCCACCTGGGTGAGATAACTTGTACTCCAATGTTTAAGGATTCCTATCCTTTGCCACTGATATCGCTCAATGAATTTTTGAATTACAAAAGCAAACATGCTCAGCTGAGATTGAAGGTCTGTGAGAGTGTCAAGTGTTTCTTTATCGGCAGTTTGGCTGGAGCTGCTTGCAATAATAAATGGGATATTCCAATAAGATCCAAGCATTGCGGCGCTGGCAGCCGCAGGCGAACAAGCAGGTCCTATGTATACATCAATTTTGTATCGATAACGGACCACTGTGTCCAGAGCTAACTTGGGGTTACATTCAGTAGGAGTGAGGATGTATTGTAGGGTGTGGTTAGGAAGGAAGTTTGGATTGGTATTAACATCCTCTATTGCCATGACGATGGCGGATCCCATGCGGCTGTACTTGAAAGGCGGACCTGGAAATGGTGTATCGCTCATACCTGCAAAGGCTATCCTTAATGTCCCATTTTCAGGTTGAGTTGACCCTAATGGCAACAAGACAAAGAAAACAAACAACATTGAATTAAATATAGCCATGTCCATTTCTGATGACTAAAACATCTCAGTTCAGTCCATGTTCAATCTGTGCAGACTCGAGTTCTAGATGATGCTGGGAAGATAGCAGCTTTTGTTAAGTCCCACTATCTCTTGACACTTGTAAGGAAATGTGATTTATCCAGATGTGTTTTAAACTTACAATCTTTGCTCACGTCTGATCAGCCCTTAAAGCACACAGAACTATATACATCCCGCAAGACATCCATAGACTCTCTATAGTATGCTGAAAGATGCAATAGATCGCTTGGCTTCATCAATGCATCTGCTTAGTCTTTCCCAGATAGAACTCCATGGGTTCTCTCTGAAATCCACAGTTATTCTGGATTCTGGTAGAATATGTCTTGGAAATGTTCTCCTCCAGTTCAGACCTATTGTGTTCTATCAGAAATCCTCAAGTACTGTATTCTGACCAAGTATGCCTTAGAAATGTCCTCTGGTTGTTGACATCTATTCCCACCGATTCCGTCTGATCCTAACAGAATGCTTTGTGCACTATTACTATGTGCAAGGCTGGCATCCAGGGGATATTATAAGTGGTCTAGTTTCTTCCCCTTACCTCCTATAATATCAAGGCACTTTGAGAACAGGTAACTTATTCCTCACCAGGTGGCTACAGGTGGTAGTCACAGGAAGTATATTGTGCTTTGGGGGCTATTTCTTAACAGGCTACAACGGTGTCCCTTCAGGTCTTAGTGGGAGCATTTTAGGGCTGCATCAGTGGCCACTAATGCTTGCACCATTGCGACTACTCTATCAAAACCTATGTAATTACTGCACAAGTACCAATAGTACAGACTAGTTGAACATTTGTCTTTACCTAAAATTTTCGCCCATGATCTTGGTGTTTCAAAATCGGAGTGAGTGTGGGCAGTCGTAGCACCCTAATAAATTACCTCCAGATGGTGGAGCTTGGTCCATTCCTTGTAAGGTAACAGGTAGAGTAAGACTAAGTGTGAATAAGGCCAACAAAATAAAAGGTTTGTTTCCGATTACATTGTCTGAAAAAGACCTATGGTAGTATGTAAGCCATATCGTGCATGTAAGAATGACCCTGAAACCCCCCAAAAAAAGTGGACCAAAATGTTGTAAAATTATATCCCACTTGTTCTTGCCAATGATAGCAATATCTCTATTTTCACCTTATCTCAGTCCTCTTTGCCAAGTGATGGAACAGAATAATCCAAAGCCTTATATATGTACACATTATTAGGTGTCCTCATAGACATGTTACCAGAATTTCGTCACTTTACAAAAAGTCGTGGTCATTTAGAACCTAGAAGTTTGATACAGCTCACATTGTCTTCAGGTGGAAGTTGGAGAGATACATTTTACAACGTTGAACCTCGATTAGAAAATTGTTGGCAGACCACTGAAGCAAAGGCTTACAGCATTGGCATGGCTTGCCAACTTTGATACAACTTGAATAAAGGATAATCTGACATTATATTTAACAACGTTGATATATCAATATAGGAGGGGGGCTAACATTGGTACAATATGAATTTGCTGACGTACCAAAAATTGGCAGTTAACAGTGAGATATTGCTTGTGATGGTGCAGACCACTGCCATTGTTGGCCAAATGTATCTGGATCTTTATACAAGAGTACTGAAGGTCAGAAGCATTTTTACCATTTACCATGGGGTCCTGAATTTGCACTGACACACAATTCACAATAATTATTGATGGATCCATAGACCTCAAAATATGATTGATACCCTTACTGTTTGTTATACTGGGATGAGATAAAACAAGTTATAAATTATTGTTGCCTTTCATTATTAATACGTTCTTGAGGCTTCATTGCTTGGAGATCACCCTTGATCACTCAGGCCGTATTTTGGCCGTGACTAGCATCTGCTTGTGGCTTCTCACCTCAGAAGAAATGGGTAACTAAGCACCGTGAACTAAGGCCGGGAAGGGCCAGGTTCATGGAGCATTTGGATATTTGTTTATCCGGGGATGTCCAAAAAATCGCGTAGTGGAGCCTTCACTATAGGATGGGCTCTTTACATCTGTATCGTTCATAAAAATACGTTTGTGTATAGACAAATGGGATTCTAGAACTTTTAAGTTTAATAGAAAGGTGCACCAGTTTTTCTTTATCATAACTGCATGAGTCTTTATCCTGTCATTGGAGCTAAATAAGGTAGATTAACTTGAAAATTGCCACATACCTTGTGACGTCAACATATTTGCCATAAAAATAGACTTAATCTTGCATCAACATTATGAAATTGCTGATGAGCATTGAATCTACCAGTTTGTAATGTTGGTCGAGTAGCAAACCCAATGTTATGGCTATTTTCTGGGGTGGACGTCTCACGGTATGTGGACGTCTTTAGGTTAATCTACCCTACCAGCATACTCTATATAAAGAGACTGAAGTACTTGGTTTTCTTTTATAGATGTTGTTCATATCCGTGCCCTCGCGTTTTGCTAGACCATTCCAATGGGAAACAATGTAGACAAAAAGGGAAAGACACTATCAAAATACAACACAGGACAATATCTTGGGTTTAGATTTTTTTTACGAATTGCCTATCAAGCTTTTGTATAGATGAAATGACTGACGATCTTTATATTTAGATTATGGTTCCTTCTGAATAAGTCTGGGAGTTTGCGTGTGGTTGGGGTATAAGTGGGATAACTAATGAGTCATAGATGGCACGTTGCCTCCTATAGGTTGCACAACCTGTCATAATAACGATACATCCTCATGTCAAGTAATAACACAGTCGGCCTGGAGGGGGCGGAAGTGAGTCTGAAAAGCATTAATGATCACAGGATGAGAGGCATGGCTTGTTAGAGACGTGAAAAGTTCTACTACTGTAAACGTACTATAAGGTGCGCCTTGCGTATCTATAAGACGTACCCTGAGTTCATGCTGAGGCCATAAGGCACAAAAGTTTCATTAAAATCATATGCACGAGCGATATTGCCAATAAAAACTATTCAACATCAAAGGGAATTGATTTCAAGGATCTTAGTCCTGTTCTATTGGGGACATTTCATATTAATGTTAAGGTGTAAATTATCATTATAATGAATTAGACTATTCTGGTTAATCCTAAAGCTTATAATGCTCATCCCTTCTTGTGTTGGAACCTTTAAAGCCAAGAAATGCATCCAGAACTTACTTTAATAAAAAAAAAAAGAGTGTGGGCCTAGGACATTAGGTATATAATTCTAGCTTTATGTGATATCAGTATACATGTGAAATGAGATTCTCAATAGGGGCATTAAAGCATTAATTAATCTAGTAGAATTGTAAGGTGACTTTATACGTTAATGGTCTTTTGTTACATGTTAGATATAATATGTGAAATGGCCCAATCAGGGTATGGGGGAAGCGTTGGAGAAGACTTTGGCCTCTGGGACCTTGATCTGGACAACACATGTAATCCATATATTCTATTTGAAGGATTAAGGGTATCATCGATTTTACTTCACTTCCTAATCCGACAGGTATTAATTCTTTTGGGATTCCTATCCAACTTTTATCATTTATACTTTCTACTGGACCACCATTCTCATGTAATCTCTATCTATTGCACACCAAAAAATCTGCACTGCCTACATTTCTCCTCTATGGGACCTGCTAGTATATAACGATATCATACTTCCTGGTATCAGTTCCTATGTTTTTTTTTACCCCCTATTTATTGAATTTCTAATATTTTTAATGTTTATAATTATACCCGCCAGGATCTCTGTCGTTGAATGTACCTCCTAAATACAGTAATTGCTTTATTGTTATACACCCCTAGGACTTAGTTATATAGCACCGGATTCGTTTTTCTCCGAGTTCCCTTATGCCTTCGGCAGGATTCGCACCTGCCTGCTCAGAACTTTTAGTGCCTTACTGTCTGAGCCATCGGTAATAATGGCGGAATAATCCTCTGTAAATCGCAGGTGAAATCTCATAGATATGAATACATGTGGTTTTAACCAGAAGAGTAAATGATAATGATATGATTATCATGATGGTAATAGGAAACTTCCTCGGGGTTATTTAGTAGTAGTCAGAAAACAAATAGTAACTCCAAAGAATGGAGCTATATTTCTGAACTTTGAATGTGAGAAATGCAATTATATACACTCAATTATCTTGAACCAAGTTCTCCAGGTGACGGAGGCAGAGAAGCAACATCAGGAAAAACTACACTTCACATTTCCAGCAAAAAATGTTGGCGAGGAAATTTGCAAATTTGGAATCCTCCCAATAACTTCTGATGAAAATGATAAAAAGAAATGAAATTTCCTGGGAAACCTTTCGGAGCATTACCTAATAGATTCAGAAAATGTTGTCGATCCTTAAGTCTCAAAAGTAAATTGGCCCCATGTATTCTTTTTTTTCACAAAATTGCCATAGGAAAAGCATTTAAATATCAAGTCAAAGGGCTCTGTGTGACCGGAATTGAGAAATGACCCCCTTGAGGAATAATGGCTTAAGGCTGATTATCATTCAGGCTATTAAGGTTTCCCATAATACACTCTGTTCGTGGAGGTTTCCTGTTAATTACCATAATTAGGTCAGTCACATGACCTGCTCTGGCCAATGGCATTGGTCATGTGACTGCCCTACCTATGGTAGTTAGCAGGAAACCTCCATGAACAGAGTGTATTATGGGAAACCTCAATAGCCTGAATAGATCTGGGGAACTGTCAAAATGGCAACCAAAAGTCATGAAATGCAAAACACCTCAATTAACGGGCCTACTCAATCCCCTCAAGGTCTTTACTTTAATACATCAGAAACCTATTTGTTGCTTTAACTGCTTGCATTGTAGCTATTAATCTGCTGTTTAAATCTGAATGAAATTCTAACGCTTACATAAATGAGCAATGCATGTGAGGACGGTCTGAAGGTCTTAAGAATCAGGTTGTATATATAAAATTGAATGTCTTATCCCGGGTCTTATCACATGGTGCTATGACTCTTTACTTACTGTTAACCTTACCTTTGGTTTGAGCAGTCACTTTCCGAAATGCTGATTGATACCGTTCTCTGTGCCATAACCTAAAATTTCTGTTGTAAAGGAAGGGCCCAAAATGAGTGATGTTGTTGTTGTCATTGTTGTTATTTTTGAAGAATTCCTTCAGAAGCAGAGTTTCTATGCTGTTAAGAGGAGATTTCTGATGATTTTTCAGTAAGCCAATTCTCTGCCACTCAAACTTATTCATGATATTGTTTATCACTAATGCAAAGGTACCCATGGGTGAGACTATGCGTGTGAGTGTATCATATTTCCTTTTATCATCAAGTGTACTGAAACTACTCATTGCAAAGACGGGAATATTCCAATAGGAGGCAAGCAATGCAGCATTGGACATAGCACTTGCACAAGCCGGTCCTATATAACCATCCACTTTGTATCGATAACGGACTACCATGTCCAGGGCCACCTTGGGGTTACAGTCTGTTGGGGCGAGGATGTATTGTAGCGTGTGGTTAGGAAGAATTTCCTTGTCAGCATTGACTTCCTCTAGGGCCATCACCAGAGCTGATCCCATCCGACTATATCTGAAGGGTATCGTTCCAATGCGTTGATTAAAGGCAGCAAATGCTATTGTCAAAGTCCCATTTTCAGTCTCAGCTGCACCTGATGGCAGGAAAATCAAGCTGCTGCAAAAGGTCCACAGCACCAAAATGAGTGTGGCCATGTTGATGGTATCAAGGAAGCCACAATATTCCTGCTCCTGTTATAAAGAGTTCAGACTCAAACAGAATCTTGCCAAAGTTGGCAAATGTGATTGAAGGTAATTTCAAAAGGATGTAATCTTGTATTTAATCTCTTTCAAAAGACCCTAAATGGTGCTCCTTCTTCTGTTGAAAGCTGTTCTTCGTGTGAAAGTGAATGAGACCGATCATCTGACCATACCTGTATGGTCCAGGTAGCTCATTTGCTTCCCACAGGCATTCTCCCCTGGCGCTCATTACCTCCTTGCCACACTCGTCCCGTACTATGGACTGAATATGATGCAGATCTCCTTCCTAATGATGCTTTTGTTGTCTATGCAAATGGTTCCTGATGGTAAACAATGACCAAAAGGGGATCTTGGCCGAAAAAAACATAACATAACATACCATATTCTGCTCGCAAAACTTAAGAAATTCCTCCTTTTCAGCCGATTACGTTTTCATGTGTATTCTGTCCATTTCATTGCATTTGCATTCCTGTGTTTCCCAGTGGAAATAGGGGTGCGAATCAACTTTAATGACACCTATGTTTTCAAGATGATTAATGATTAATTGGATGTGTTAAGGTCTAAACATATTTAAGGGTACACATTAGATGTAAACTAAAGCATCTGTATTGAAGTTAATCAGCTTTATTCTAAACACCCACATTTATGCTAAACATAATGTGCATGTTTAGGCTTTACAGAGATGGTAAAGTAGGTGTCTAATGTGTTTTATAATTTGGGATGTCCAATAATTATAGGTACTGGAAGGCATTTCTTAAAGCTGTACGACTAGACCCCTTTCAAGTCGTAGTGAGATCCCTCAGTTAAATGCCATTATAGCCTTGCATCTAGTGGTCACTAATAATTGCACTGGTACAACTGCCCTACCAAACCCTATGTAACTACTGCCTTAAGTGTTGATCATGCAGAGTAGTCATAGCGTGTTACCTACAATCACCCACTCTGATATTAAAGATTTCAAGTCGTACTGGTCGTGTCTAGTCATACCATCTTGAGAAATGCCCTCCTGATCAGGTATGTCATTTAATGGAATAATATTATATTTAGTTGGATAATGATGTGGTGGGCGCATTACACAGCTACAGAATGTTCACACATCTGATGTAAAACAAATCAGAAATAAAGATAAATATTGAAAAAAATATACATATACCCACCAGGATCACTGTCATTAAATGCCCCTTTTATACATTCATTGTCATACCTTTATACTGAAAATATGATAATAGCCCTCTGTGAAATCACATAGATATGAATACATATGGGTTTAACCGGAAGGGCAATGTGCACACCATCATGATGATATATAGGAACCTTCCTTGGGGTTATTTAGTAATAGTTAGAAAACAAAATGTACCATCATTGAATGGAAATATTTTTGAATGTTGAACCTTCGAAATGTAATAATATACACTCAATTATCCTGAATCAAGTTCTTCAGGTGAAGGAGGCAAAGAAGGGACTTCATGAAAATCTACACTGTACATTTTCAGTAAAAGCATTGACTCTGTAAATGTGCAAAAACTAAATGTGCATGTTATTATCCTGCGAAAGCTTTGGTTCAAAATAATGAGCAAATTTGGAGCCCTCTCAATACCTTTTGATGACAGTAATGAAAATAAATGCAACTTACTGGGAAGCTGATGGGTATATGTATCCTAAAATATTCAGAAAATGTTAGTAATCTTTTGGCCTTAAATATGTAAATTGACCCAATACTTTCTCACTCGGTTCTTGGGGTTATTTTGTTAACATACTATGACTTCACTCTCCAAGTCGTACCAAATTCCCATGAAAATAGCATTTAGAGTTCACGTCGTAGGGCTCTGTGTGATCTGAGTGCAGTAAGAAATGACCTCCTGGTCGAACAATGACTTAAGGCTAGTTATCATGGATCTGGTGAACTGTCAAAACGGCAACCACAAGTCACAAAATGCAAAAAAAACACCTCAATTAGCAGGCTTACTCAATATCTTAGATTATCAAGCATTAATCAGGCATCTCTTGGGAAACCTATATGGCTGACTGTTGAATCATCTGTTTAGTTTGTGGCAATTATGGCAATGATTTCCTTATATGAGGATTAAACTTACCTTTGGTTTGAGCAGTCATTTTCAGAAATGCTGATTCATAGTGTTCTGTGTGCCATAAGTTAAAATCTCTGTTGTACAGGAAGGGCCCAAAATGAGTGGTGTTGTAGTTGTTGCTTCTTGAGAATTCGTCCAGAAGGGGAGTTTCTATGCTGTTCAGAGGAGATCTCTGTTATTGTTTCAGCAAGCCAATTCTCTGCCAAACAAACTGATTTATTATATTGTTTATCACTAATGCAAAAGCACTTATGGGTGAGACTATACATGTGAGTGTATCATACTTTGTTTTATCATCAAGTATGCTAGAACTACTCATCGCAAAGAGCGGAATATTCCAATAGGAGGCAAGTAATGCAGCACTAGCCATAGATGTAGAACAGGCGGGTCCTACATAGGCATCCACTTTGTCGTGGTAACGGACCATTGTGTCCAGGGCTACCTTAGAATTGCAGTCAGTTGGGGCGAGGATGTATTTTAGCATGTGGTTAGGCAAGATTTCTATGTCAGAATTGATTTCCTCTAGGGCCATCACCAGAGCCGATCCCATCTGACTACAGTCAACCCTTGCTTCCTCAGATATGGAAAATACAAGGGAAAAATGTCTGGGGGAGCAAATTATCGGAGAAATTAAGTCCAAATATAATAGAAAACATAGAGGTAGTTCCAGATTTTCTGTCTGAGGTAATGAGGGATCTGGGGAATTAAAGGGTCGAGGAAGTGAGGGCCGACTGTAATGCGGTCACTCAAGGCAGCAAATGCTATTGTCAGGTCACCATCATCTGTTTGAGCCACTCCCAATGGCATGAAAATCCAGCCACCACAAAAGTTCAACAACAAAAATCGATATGTATCCATAAGTACACATTAATGCATAATTAATGGGCTGTAATAATTCCCCTGCTCCACTGTGTGTAAAGGTGAATTCGAACTGGAATGTTTTGCAAACTGTAATTCCACATGTAGGTCTATTTTCTCTTCATGTGGGTAGGCTCTTTATATCCTTGTCATATCTTTCACTCCAAGTAACATCAAAGCAAATATTGGACGGAATCCTCAGGTACTATTTACCATCTGGTGTTTGGCACCAGGTTGGGAAAAGTAAGGTAGTGGTCATTGTTTAACAACTGGGCAGGTTGGTGGGTCTGAGTTGGGACAAAAAAGAATCAAACCCCTTTTAGGAGGAGGGAGCAAAAAAATGGCATCCTTTTTAAGCAAAAAAGAAAATCCCAGGCTTCCAAAGAATAAAAGGAGAGGCGGGAACTTCAGACCACTCCGAGGGGGGGTGGCAGAAAAGATTTTGCCATGCACATATGAAAATCGATGAACCCCTGCCCCTTGTTAAAAAAAAGTGGCCACTCCCTAACCTACTACAGACTTCTCAATGTTGATGCAGAATCATGTCAATTTTATAGGCTCCTCACAGCACTCTTGCCAATAACATATATCTAGTGTAATGTTTAAAGGGGATGGGGCAAATCATAACCTCCCTTCTCTTTTCAGAGGCGTAGGAAGCAAATCTTCATTGGGGGGCCCCCACCCAAGCCAACATAAATTATCGGCTCGAGAGCGCTGGTGTTGATGCATCACTGTATTGGATTTTTGTTAAAGAATATTCCTTGATGGCGTGTCTTTAAACAAATCTGCCATTTTCCCCATCTTAATGACACATTTGTCCAATTTGCATGCTGATCTGTGGGAATCTTGTACATTTTGTAGGGGAGCTTGACACATTTTGGGGGGGCCCGGACATATTCAGGCCCCACCTCCTCTGTGATTGGGGGGGCCCGGGCCCCCCTGGCCCCCCCTTTTCCTACGCCCCTGCTTTTCAAATGAAAGGAAGTCTTCTTTACTTACCTGGTTTCATAGACAGGTCCGGATTGAAGTATAATGATTCTACATTGTGCACTCTATCCTTAGCCCCCTGCCTTGACATTGATCTGTTACCAAATATCCCCCAAATATTTGGCAATTTCATGTAAAGAATTGGAAAAAAAATGTTTTCCAAACTATCATTTTTTTTTCTGGAGGTCTTGATGAGATTCTTTTCTAAGTGGCATTATAAAAAGGTGTCTGATAATGAAACTAATGGGGAGTGCATTAACAAATAACCTACTTCCCTCCAAACGTTGATTACAGGATAAACTGGGCAAGGATTGGCTATCATTGGCATCATAAGTTAGACGTTGGCCCAATGTGTGAAAGTAGATATTAGTACATTGTATAAATTGCAATATTCCCCCAATCTTGGGAAAATGTTATAGGAAATGGATCTTTGGGCCAACATATGACCTCTGATTGGGCCAATGCTGGCTTGACCACTGGCCCAACATTGACCAAATGTAGGCTATACAATCTCCACCAGGGGGGATTCGATGTTGTTCGAAGAGTAGTTGATATGAGAACTCATATAATTGTCTTATCAGTATGTTATAAATTCAATACACTGTGCACTATACAGGTTATGAAGACAAAAGGACTTCTTTGATGGCAAACATGAACCAAAATATATTATCTTTCTGCATGAATTAACCAATAGTATATCAGGAGAAACATAAAGACTATTTGTGGCTATGAAATATGGTTAAGTCCTAAATCCTAGTATGATAGTTTGTATCATTTGTTATTCCCTTGGGACAAAGTTTGGGATGACATTCAACAGCAGAAATGGCCGATTCTAATGTGATCTAGACAGCCATGACAAGAACCACTCCATGTATACACATATATACACATTGTTAACTAAATGACAAATAAGAAAATGATATTGGGTCCTATCAGTATTTGCCGTATTGAGCCATTAATTGAAAATCATACATTGTGCCAATATTGGACTAATATTAACACATCAAAATGATGGGCGAGCCTTGTTCCAACATAAAGTCAATATCACCAATTAAAGCTTTGACCGATTGAGGGCCAGCAGTCAAGCCTTCCAGTAGGCAATGTAGACATCCCAACATTGGGCCATACTGACTTATATTGTCCAAAGTATTGCCCAGTGCTACTTGGGATGCTGCACAAGTTATATTAATGATGTAGTTATCTCAGGCAAAATATTTTCATAAAACCTGTCCCCTGTGGACACTTTGTAAAGGCCCTGAAGCGTGCAGCATGCTGATGCCTCTCAACTGATGAAAAATACCACAGCCGAAATATCGTTAGTGCTGTACGCCTCAGGTCCATGATGTTTGTCCACTGGGCTGAAAATCCTGAGGATAGCCAAACAATTTTTCCTTTGATTTGTATCTTTAAAGAGTTTTTTTTTTTAGAAAAGAAAAATAGCAAATAACTATTTTGTTTCTATCTACATGGAATTTCCTGGAAAACTCAGAAAATTAGATAGATGCCATAACAATTGTTGGGATATAATATCAGAACGGTAAACTGGTGAACTATGTTCATGGATATCAATATCTATCATATCTTCAAAATACAATTTTATTACTGCTTTTGTGACCTGGGGCCTGTGGCATCCTTATGAGCTTTACCCTTTATCAGTTTATGTTTTATCATGATTAGATTTCCCTGTACCATAGGAGGCAAGGGGAATCAAGGGTGTTGGCAATGACGTAACAGGTGTTTTTTTTCAATAACAAGGACCCATAAGAAGTTGATATTCTACTTGACCAACCTTGCAGGAAATCCACACAAACATATGTCTAATTACGATGCCACGGAATCCAATGAATGCATTTTCAAAGCGATAGCATTTTCAAAGCGATAAGAGGCCGACATTTTGGATTTTTAAGGGGTTTTCCATAAAAACACTGCCTCATTTTCTCAAGTCTCACATACGGATGGTAACGAATGGTAAAGGACAAAATTTCAAACTGTAGCTGTTTATGCCTAACTGTTCCTATGAATGTTGTAAGATCGAATTTAATTCTAATGAGACAACCTAACAAGAACATGGATATTGCTGACAATCTTGAGCTATTTTGAAAATTCTAAAATGACCGTCTCTAACCTAAGACATGTACTTGGAAAAAGCTGTTATAGGTTCTATAGCCTTCCGAATATATGTTTAGGACCTAAGATTGTCTTTTAAGCTGATTAGAAGCAGAAACTTGGATAAAGAAATATAGGTCTAAATTTAAGAGTATTCAATCTCTTTCTACACTGAAATGGATGATTGATCTTACCATTGCTTTTGGCAATCACTTTCAGAAGCGCTGATCTATAGCAGTCCAGCATTTAATTTGTACACAAAAGGACCAATGTGAGTTACACTCCTGTTTTCCTTGTAGAATTCCTTTAGAAGAAGAGTTTCTAGGCTGGTAAGAAAGGTTGATGCATAGTGTTTCAGCAAGCAAATTCTCTTCCTGCCAAACTTTTGTGCTATCTTGTTAATCACTAAAGCAAATATACTTGTGCGTGACACTACTCTTGTGAGTGTATCATACAGCCTTTTATCATCAAGCCTGTCATTGCCGCTCATTGCAAATAGGGTAATATTCCATTAGGAGGCAAGCATTGCAGCACTAGCCATAGATGGAGAGCACATGGGTCCTACATAGGCATCCACTTTGTAACGATGATAGACAACTGTGTCCAGGGCAATCTTTGGGTCACGGTCAGTAGGAGTGAGTATATATGTATTGCAGTGTATGGTTAGGAAGGATATCTAAGTCAGCATTTACTCCCTCCAGTGCCATGACTAGAGCTGATCCCATGTGACCATACCTGTAAGGTGGACCTCTTCTTGTGTCACTCATGGCAGCAAATGCTATTGTCAGTGTCCCATTTTTAAGTTTCTGAGTTGCTCCTGATAGCAAGAAAATCCAGCCATTGCATAATGTGAATAATAGCAGAAAGAATGTATCCATGTAATGTTATGGGTATAACATTCTCCTGTTTGGGTTAGTTACAGCCTTGAGACCCAAAGTAAATACCCAAAGGGGTTAAATCTGATGGGTTTATTAGATATGACACTTTTGTAAACTGCTTTACCTTCCTTTAAAAAAAACACTAATAGAAAGCTTTTGCAGGTGCTCACGCCTGTAACTCTGTCTTTTGCTCAAAGCTGTTCTCTTGTAAGTATGAGAGTTAACCCACAGGTGTCCCCTCCATAGGCCTATCTGATGTTACCAGGCATCTTCCTCTCACAGGCATACACTCTAAGGCTGTGCAGCCTTTTAAAAATGGCCCCTCCCCTTTCCTTTGATGTAAATGTGACGGTCCTTGCCAAAATTTTGAACTCTATTTCAAAGGCACTTCTTTATAGCATCTATGTATCCAGCAGCTGATTGCAAACTAGCTAAACTACTGATATCTGCATGCCCTCAGAGAGGTCTAACAATTTAGCTTCCTCACCTTTCGGTATTGTAACTTAGTGAGAAGGGTCAAAATATTTTTCTAAAACCCCAATTATTTTACACTAAATTAGAATCTATGTAAATAAAGTAAGGAGACTTGTAGAGTTGAGTTTTTTGATCCTACTAGTTTCGGTGTTTGACCACCTTCATCAGGGATACGCTTTTATTCAAAATGGTTCACTGAGGTATGCTTGGGAGCAGTTTTGAGAGTGGTACAATATTCTAGCAATAGATGGCATGTAGGGCAGTGAGTGCAAATCCAGGTATCAGCTCTTTACAATGGTTCATGTAGTAAAAATTTCTATGTAACTTAGATTTTAAGCTACTTTTAGTGCTATATTTACTTATGTTGGTTAGACGTCCCCTATGAACGCATTGTAAAGACCCTAAAACACGCAGCACTGATGGATTCTTGGCCTTAACAATATGGGGATTTTCGTCACTGTTTCAGCTTGAAGGCCGTGATGGAACTGCATACCTGATGAAACTTGTTGATGTAAATCACGTAGCTTGTTGTTAATAAAAATCAAATCATGTATATATAGTCAACCCTCACTTCCTCGACCATTTAATTCCCCAGATCCCTCATTACCTCAGACAGAAAATCTGGAACTATCTTTATATATATATTTTCTATTAATTCCTCAGATAATTTGCTCCCTCAGACATTTTTCCCTTGTATTTTCCATATCTGAGGAATCAAGGGCTGACTGTATATAAACGAAATGAACTGACGGCCATCAGTCACTGATGGACGGCGTAGGGAAATTATCCTTAGGGTCCCTGGCTTTTTAGTTCTATTAGATCTTGAAGTTTGTTATCTTGGTTGCTAATTAAACCCTAATCTTTTAAATTCCACTAGCAATGCTCACAGTCGGTCGACGGCTGGTTGCCATCACTGTGTGTGACATCATCACCTCATAACTTAATTGGAATCAAAATGAGGCTAGCCGTCATCAGCAGCCTGTAGCCGTGCCCTGATGGCCACCACGGCCTTCAAAATGAAACAGTGACAAAACTCCTCATGGCATAAAGGCCAAGGATACGTCAGTAGTGCGTCCTTCAGGGCTGTGATGTGTGTCCATGGCACTGGTTAGACTGAGCGCCAAATTCTCTGACCTATTCCTCAGAAACACTAGACTTGAACAGATAGTATAAGTTACTTAGGGGTGGCCATTGCTATTGATACAGACCTATACTTAAAACACCTGAAAAAGGTGAGTCACAATGTTATAGGCAGATATATAAAACCAACTTTTGATCCTGCGCCATGGAAAGTGTGCAGGTTTTCTAAGCACTTTATTGGGACTCACCCTGTCTTAAAATGCAGATTAAGAACTGACTTTGACAATTTCTAGGCAGATGGTTCTGTCAACTTTGGATTACTACAGCTTTTATGGAGAGTGGATCTAACGCCTTGGTAAGGAACTTAGAATTAGGCTATTGCTAAATTATTTTCGGAAACTTAGAAGGGAGGGTTCTATGCTGACAGGTTCATCACTAATGCAAAAGTAGCAATGGGTGAGACTACGGGTGTGAGTGTATTATATTTCCTTTAAACATCAAGTATATGGAAACCGCTTGTTGTAAAGATAGGAATATTCCAGTAGGAGGCAAGCAATGCGACATTGCCTTCTGGGTACAGACCTCTGAATAAATGCTGATAACAGAGTTTTTTTATTCACTTGGTTTTATAGACACCGTCAGGTTGACCCTTCTGCCGATTGCAGATCGAGTTGTAGTAGTTTCTTTTTCACTGTATGGTCATCTTTATCTTTCCTTTTCAACATCAGGTCGTCAGCATACAGAATCGGTGTACTATTTGCCACTACATCAGTGGTGTCATTTATGTACTACAGAAAGAGGCGAGGTCCGAGGACACTCCCTTGAGGCCCCCCATAGGAGATTTTAATGAAGTTAATTACATACTGGTACAGTAACCTTTTTCAGGCTGTTGGAATTCAATCTATTCTAATGATCACTGTGTTTTCAAAATAGCATTCCACCACAGTTGATGATAAAGAATACTTTGTCAACTCAGAAATTAATTTCATTTTGCATGTAATCCCCCAACAGATAAACCATTTGTTATTAGAATAGATGTCATGACGTTTTACCAGCAGGCAAATTTTCCCTGCAATGTGCTGCTATAATCCATTATTACACGATTTCTGTGATTCTGAGGGCTTTTCCTGGATATTTCCGTGCACATACCTGTCGTTATACCACGATTTCTGGGTTACACAGTGCTTTTTGGTGGCTATTCCCATCCACATATCTGTCGATATTGCACACCCTGTAGGCTCTAACATTTTCTAAGGTGTGCAGTTATCCATGGATAACCCGCACCCCGTGCGGTTATCCAGGATAACCGCACGCCTCTCATGTCCTTCCATGTCATATGTTACATGTTAAAACCAACAAACTATTTCATTGCCATGGTAGGGCTCGAACCTGCAACCTAAGATTCCTAGTCCAACCCCCTATGCATTGCGCCACAGGGACTGACGAGATACGCTCGGTTCGAACCACATCTTGCTATGATACAAAGCCGTGTGTGCTGTCGCTGTCTGCTGCCGGGCGAGGAGGTGTATTATACATAAACATAACCGCGAGAAGCTTCTTTTCTCGCCGTGTGCGCTGTCGCTGTCCGCTGCAGGGCGCAGAAGGAGGAGACGCGGTGGTCTAGCGGTTAGCACGTTGCGCTCAGCCGTCAGAGGTACACAGCTCAAGTCCCGGTCTGGGCGCATCTTTTTTCGCCGTGTGCACTGTCGCTGTCCACTGCTGGGCGACGAGGTGTATTATACACAAACATAACAGCGAGATGCGTCTTTTTTCGCTGTGTGTGCTGTCGCTGTCCGCTGCCGGGCGACGAGGTGTATTATACACAAACATAACAGCGAGACGCGTCTTTTTTCGCCGTGTGCGCTGTCGCTGCTGGGTGACGAGGTGTGTGTACAGTATTTTTCGCCGTGTGCCGCTGCCAAGCCTAGCCGAGACGAGGGCTGTCGCTGTCCACTGCCGGGCGAGGAGGTGTATGTACCGATCTTGTACACACAATGGCTGGCATCGAGTCCCGGGGAGGGGGAATAAATTTTGTTTTCAACTTGAATTTATTGATATTATATTGATTATTTATCGGTTTCGTGGTATAAAATAAGTAGTCAATGGATAACTCATGACTCGTGTGTGTTAGCAAAGGCTAATAACACTCGGCCTACGGCCTCGTGTCATTATCCTTCACTAACACACACTCGTCATGAGTTATCCATTGGTTACTTGTTCAATATTGCATGGCATGATGCATGCATCATGACTTTTGTAAGGTGTGTGGTTATCCAAGGATAACAGGCACCCAGTGTGGTTATCCATGGATAACAGGCACACCTTACATGTCATATGTCACATGTTAAAACCTACGAGAATTCTATTGCCAAGGGCAGGGGTCGAACCCAAACCCTACCCAGCTAGCACAGCTTGTGCAATTTACATCATTTTTACGTAAAAACCCATCTTATTTACGTAAAAGAGACATCATTTGGATGAGTTGTGCTAGCAGGGTATTGATCCCAAATCCAACTCCCTATGCACTGCGCCACGGGGACTGACGAGAAGTGGTTGGCTAGAACCAGGTCTCTAAAAGTCAATGATATGATATAAAGCCATGGAGGTCACTCACATATAACTAGTATACATTCAATGTGTGAAAATATCCTGCAGTCTGGGTTATGACCCCCCCCCCATCCTGCCTGCCTCTGTGTCCGCTATGGTAGGTGACACCAGTATCACACCGTGACAACTCTAAGACGCCTGTATACCGATGGTATAATTGACAAACTCGATGCAGGAAGTTGGGAACCTAAAACTTAGTTTTTCCTGAATTTTCGCTAAGAAATACTGTAGTTTAGCCAAAATTTATCCGATTTACACAATATTTGCAGCAAATGAAAGATGAAACTCATTGCTTTCAGGCCAGGGTAGATGGTATTACATTAATATAGTGCACAATTTACCACTGAAGTACAAATTATAAATTTAAAAATCATTAGTTTAAAAAAATTGTTGTTTTTCAAATTTTGGCCCTATGTATTTTGTGAAAAAATATTCTAACCATCAGTTTTTCATAGATAGTGCATCTGTCCCATCAAGTTTATAATTGAGTATGCTTTTATTCCCTACCTCTATGGTGGCTCATTACACTATGGGAGACATGTGATTTTTGTTAGTTTGCAAAAAACTGTGATTTTCAGCAAAATTTCTGCTTGGTTTTTGATGTGGGACCACATAGATCACCATATATGGACGTGTGATTACCCACTGATACCAGAATTATTCATTTTTATATTCTACTTGATCATCTTTAAAGGCATTTGAAATATCTAAGTGATACAATAAGTGTGAGAAGAATTAGTATATGTATAGGCACATGTGTTTGCGTCACGGCCTGGGCCACCTTTTTGGCTCTATAGAAGGTATGGAACAGTCAGTAGCATGTCGAGTCCCGGTCCTGGCATAGAGGTGATTTTGTAATGTGTAATGTTTAAAGGGGATGGGGCAAATCATAACCTCCCTTCTCTTTTCAGAGGCGTAGGAAGCAAATCTTCATTGGGGGGGCCCCCACCCAAGCCAACATAAATTATCGGCTCGAGAGCGCTGGTGTTGATGCATCACTGTATTGGATTTTTGTTAAAGAATATTCCTTGATGGCGTGTCTTTAAACAAATCTGCCATTTTCCCCATCTTAATGACACATTTGTCCAATTTGCATGCTGATCTGTGGGAATCTTGTACATTTTGTAGGGGAGCTTGACACATTTTGGGGGGGCCCGGACATATTCAGGCCCCACCTCCTCTGTGATTGGGGGGGCCCGGGCCCCCCTGGCCCCCCCTTTTCCTACGCCCCTGCTTTTCAAATGAAAGGAAGTCTTCTTTACTTACCTGGTTTCATAGACAGGTCCGGATTGAAGTATAATGATTCTACATTGTGCACTCTATCCTTAGCCCCCTGCCTTGACATTGATCTGTTACCAAATATCCCCCAAATATTTGGCAATTTCATGTAAAGAATTGGAAAAAAAATGTTTTCCAAACTATCATTTTTTTTTCTGGAGGTCTTGATGAGATTCTTTTCTAAGTGGCATTATAAAAAGGTGTCTGATAATGAAACTAATGGGGAGTGCATTAACAAATAACCTACTTCCCTCCAGACGTTGATTACAGGATAAACTGGGCAAGGATTGGCTATCATTGGCATCATAAGTTAGACGTTGGCCCAATGTGTGAAAGTAGATATTAGTACATTGTATAAATTGCAATATTCCCCCAATCTTGGGAAAATGTTATAGGAAATGGATCTTTGGGCCAACATATGACCTCTGATTGGGCCAATGCTGGCTTGACCACTGGCCCAACATTGACCAAATGTAGGCTATACAATCTCCACCAGGGGGGATTCGATGTTGTTTCGAAGAGTAGTTGATATGAGAACTCATATAATTGTCTTATCAGTATGTTATAAATTCAATACACTGTGCACTATACAGGTTATGAAGACAAAAGGACTTCTTTGATGGCAAACATGAACCAAAATATATTATCTTTCTGCATGAATTAACCAATAGTATATCAGGAGAAACATAAAGACTATTTGTGGCTATGAAATATGGTTAAGTCCTAAATCCTAGTATGATAGTTTGTATCATTTGTTATTCCTTTGGGACAAAGTTTGGGATGACATTCAACAGCAGAAATGGCCGATTCTAATGTGATCTAGACAGCCATGACAAGAACCACTCCATGTATACACATATATACACATTGTTAACTAAATGACAAATAAGAAAATGATATTGGGTCCTATCAGTATTTGCCGTATTGAGCCATTAATTGAAAATCATACATTGTGCCAATATTGGACTAATATTAACACATCAAAATGATGGGCGAGCCTTGTTCCAACATAAAGTCAATATCACCAATTAAAGCTTTGACCGATTGAGGGCCAGCAGTCAAGCCTTCCAGTAGGCAATGTAGACATCCCAACATTGGGCCATACTGACTTATATTGTCCAAAGTATTGCCCAGTGCTACTTGGGATGCTGCACAAGTTATATTAATGATGTAGTTATCTCAGGCAAAATATTTTCATAAAACCTGTCCCCTGTGGACACTTTGTAAAGGCCCTGAAGCGTGCAGCATGCTGATGCCTCTCAACTGATGAAAAATACCACAGCCGAAATATCGTTAGTGCTGTACACCTCAGGTCCATGATGTTTGTCCACTGGGCTGAAAATCCTGAGGATAGCCAAACAATTTTTCCTTTGATTTGTATCTTTAAAGAGTTTTTTTTTTTAGAAAAGAAAAATAGCAAATAACTATTTTGTTTCTATCTACATGGAATTTCCTGGAAAACTCAGAAAATTAGATAGATGCCATAACAATTGTTGGGATATAATATCAGAACGGTAAACTGGTGAACTATGTTCATGGATATCAATATCTATCATATCTTCAAAATACAATTTTATTACTGCTTTTGTGACCTGGGGCCTGTGGCATCCTTATGAGCTTTACCCTTTATCAGTTTATGTTTTATCATGATTAGATTTCCCTGTACCATAGGAGGCAAGGGGAATCAAGGGTGTTGGCAATGACGTAACAGGTGTTTTTTTTCAATAACAAGGACCCATAAGAAGTTGATATTCTACTTGACCAACCTTGCAGGAAATCCACACAAACATATGTCTAATTACGATGCCACGGAATCCAATGAATGCATTTTCAAAGCGATAGCATTTTCAAAGCGATAAGAGGCCGACATTTTGGATTTTTAAGGGGTTTTCCATAAAAACACTGCCTCATTTTCTCAAGTCTCACATACGGATGGTAACGAATGGTAAAGGACAAAATTTTAAACTGTAGCTGTTTATGCCTAACTGTTCCTATGAATGTTGTAAGATCGAATTTAATTCTAATGAGACAACCTAACAAGAACATGGATATTGCTGACAATCTTGAGCTATTTTGAAAATTCTAAAATGACCGTCTCTAACCTAAGACATGTACTTGGAAAAAGCTGTTATAGGTTCTATAGCCTTCCGAATATATGTTTAGGACCTAAGATTGTCTTTTAAGCTGATTAGAAGCAGAAACTTGGATAAAGAAATATAGGTCTAAATTTAAGAGTATTCAATCTCTTTCTACACTGAAATGGATGATTGATCTTACCATTGCTTTTGGCAATCACTTTCAGAAGCGCTGATCTATAGCAGTCCAGCATTTAATTTGTACACAAAAGGACCAATGTGAGTTACACTCCTGTTTTCCTTGTAGAATTCCTTTAGAAGAAGAGTTTCTAGGCTGGTAAGAAAGGTTGATGCATAGTGTTTCAGCAAGCAAATTCTCTTCCTGCCAAACTTTTGTGCTATCTTGTTAATCACTAAAGCAAATATACTTGTGCGTGACACTACTCTTGTGAGTGTATCATACAGCCTTTTATCATCAAGCCTGTCATTGCCGCTCATTGCAAATAGGGTAATATTCCATTAGGAGGCAAGCATTGCAGCACTAGCCATAGATGGAGAGCACATGGGTCCTACATAGGCATCCACTTTGTAACGATGATAGACAACTGTGTCCAGGGCAATCTTTGGGTCACGGTCAGTAGGAGTGAGTATATATGTATTGCAGTGTATGGTTAGGAAGGATATCTAAGTCAGCATTTACTCCCTCCAGTGCCATGACTAGAGCTGATCCCATGTGACCATACCTGTAAGGTGGACCTCTTCTTGTGTCACTCATGGCAGCAAATGCTATTGTCAGTGTCCCATTTTTAAGTTTCTGAGTTGCTCCTGATAGCAAGAAAATCCAGCCATTGCATAATGTGAATAATAGCAGAAAGAATGTATCCATGTAATGTTATGGGTATAACATTCTCCTGTTTGGGTTAGTTACAGCCTTGAGACCCAAAGTAAATACCCAAAGGGGTTAAATCTGATGGGTTTATTAGATATGACACTTTTGTAAACTGCTTTACCTTCCTTTAAAAAAAACACTAATAGAAAGCTTTTGCAGGTGCTCACGCCTGTAACTCTGTCTTTTGCTCAAAGCTGTTCTCTTGTAAGTATGAGAGTTAACCCACAGGTGTCCCCTCCATAGGCCTATCTGATGTTACCAGGCATCTTCCTCTCACAGGCATACACTCTAAGGCTGTGCAGCCTTTTAAAAATGGCCCCTCCCCTTTCCTTTGATGTAAATGTGACGGTCCTTGCCAAAATTTTGAACTCTATTTCAAAGGCACTTCTTTATAGCATCTATGTATCCAGCAGCTGATTGCAAACTAGCTAAACTACTGATATCTGCATGCCCTCAGAGAGGTCTAACAATTTAGCTTCCTCACCTTTCGGTATTGTAACTTAGTGAGAAGGGTCAAAATATTTTTCTAAAACCCCAATTATTTTACACTAAATTAGAATCTATGTAAATAAAGTAAGGAGACTTGTAGAGTTGAGTTTTTTGATCCTACTAGTTTCGGTGTTTGACCACCTTCATCAGGGATACGCTTTTATTCAAAATGGTTCACTGAGGTATGCTTGGGAGCAGTTTTGAGAGTGGTACAATATTCTAGCAATAGATGGCATGTAGGGCAGTGAGTGCAAATCCAGGTATCAGCTCTTTACAATGGTTCATGTAGTAAAAATTTCTATGTAACTTAGATTTTAAGCTACTTTTAGTGCTATATTTACTTATGTTGGTTAGACGTCCCCTATGAACGCATTGTAAAGACCCTAAAACACGCAGCACTGATGGATTCTTGGCCTTAACAATATGGGGATTTTCGTCACTGTTTCAGCTTGAAGGCCGTGATGGAACTGCATACCTGATGAAACTTGTTGATGTAAATCACGTAGCTTGTTGTTAATAAAAATCAAATCATGTATATATAGTCAACCCTCACTTCCTCGACCATTTAATTCCCCAGATCCCTCATTACCTCAGACAGAAAATCTGGAACTATCTTTATATATATATTTTCTATTAATTCCTCAGATAATTTGCTCCCTCAGACATTTTTCCCTTGTATTTTCCATATCTGAGGAATCAAGGGCTGACTGTATATAAACGAAATGAACTGACGGCCATCAGTCACTGATGGACGGCGTAGGGAAATTATCCTTAGGGTCCCTGGCTTTTTAGTTCTATTAGATCTTGAAGTTTGTTATCTTGGTTGCTAATTAAACCCTAATCTTTTAAATTCCACTAGCAATGCTCACAGTCGGTCGACGGCTGGTTGCCATCACTGTGTGTGACATCATCACCTCATAACTTAATTGGAATCAAAATGAGGCTAGCCGTCATCAGCAGCCTGTAGCCGTGCCCTGATGGCCACCACGGCCTTCAAAATGAAACAGTGACAAAACTCCTCATGGCATAAAGGCCAAGGATACGTCAGTAGTGCGTCCTTCAGGGCTGTGATGTGTGTCCATGGCACTGGTTAGACTGAGCGCCAAATTCTCTGACCTATTCCTCAGAAACACTAGACTTGAACAGATAGTATAAGTTACTTAGGGGTGGCCATTGCTATTGATACAGACCTATACTTAAAACACCTGAAAAAGGTGAGTCACAATGTTATAGGCAGATATATAAAACCAACTTTTGATCCTGCGCCATGGAAAGTGTGCAGGTTTTCTAAGCACTTTATTGGGACTCACCCTGTCTTAAAATGCAGATTAAGAACTGACTTTGACAATTTCTAGGCAGATGGTTCTGTCAACTTTGGATTACTACAGCTTTTATGGAGAGTGGATCTAACGCCTTGGTAAGGAACTTAGAATTAGGCTATTGCTAAATTATTTTCGGAAACTTAGAAGGGAGGGTTCTATGCTGACAGGTTCATCACTAATGCAAAAGTAGCAATGGGTGAGACTACGGGTGTGAGTGTATTATATTTCCTTTAAACATCAAGTATATGGAAACCGCTTGTTGTAAAGATAGGAATATTCCAGTAGGAGGCAAGCAATGCGACATTGCCTTCTGGGTACAGACCTCTGAATAAATGCTGATAACAGAGTTTTTTTATTCACTTGGTTTTATAGACACCGTCAGGTTGACCCTTCTGCCGATTGCAGATCGAGTTGTAGTAGTTTCTTTTTCACTGTATGGTCATCTTTATCTTTCCTTTTCAACATCAGGTCGTCAGCATACAGAATCGGTGTACTATTTGCCACTACATCAGTGGTGTCATTTATGTACTACAGAAAGAGGCGAGGTCCGAGGACACTCCCTTGAGGCCCCCCATAGGAGATTTTAATGAAGTTAATTACATACTGGTACAGTAACCTTTTTCAGGCTGTTGGAATTCAATCTATTCTAATGATCACTGTGTTTTCAAAATAGCATTCCACCACAGTTGATGATAAAGAATACTTTGTCAACTCAGAAATTAATTTCATTTTGCATGTAATCCCCCAACAGATAAACCATTTGTTATTAGAATAGATGTCATGACGTTTTACCAGCAGGCAAATTTTCCCTGCAATGTGCTGCTATAATCCATTATTACACGATTTCTGTGATTCTGAGGGCTTTTCCTGGATATTTCCGTGCACATACCTGTCGTTATACCACGATTTCTGGGTTACACAGTGCTTTTTGGTGGCTATTCCCATCCACATATCTGTCGATATTGCACACCCTGTAGGCTCTAACATTTTCTAAGGTGTGCAGTTATCCATGGATAACCCGCACCCCGTGCGGTTATCCAGGATAACCGCACGCCTCTCATGTCCTTCCATGTCATATGTTACATGTTAAAACCAACAAACTATTTCATTGCCATGGTAGGGCTCGAACCTGCAACCTAAGATTCCTAGTCCAACCCCCTATGCATTGCGCCACAGGGACTGACGAGATACGCTCGGTTCGAACCACATCTTGCTATGATACAAAGCCGTGTGTGCTGTCGCTGTCTGCTGCCGGGCGAGGAGGTGTATTATACATAAACATAACCGCGAGAAGCTTCTTTTCTCGCCGTGTGCGCTGTCGCTGTCCGCTGCAGGGCGCAGAAGGAGGAGACGCGGTGGTCTAGCGGTTAGCACGTTGCGCTCAGCCGTCAGAGGTACACAGCTCAAGTCCCGGTCTGGGCGCATCTTTTTTCGCCGTGTGCACTGTCGCTGTCCACTGCTGGGCGACGAGGTGTATTATACACAAACATAACAGCGAGATGCGTCTTTTTTCGCTGTGTGTGCTGTCGCTGTCCGCTGCCGGGCGACGAGGTGTATTATACACAAACATAACAGCGAGACGCGTCTTTTTTCGCCGTGTGCGCTGTCGCTGCTGGGTGACGAGGTGTGTGTACAGTATTTTTCGCCGTGTGCCGCTGCCAAGCCTAGCCGAGACGAGGGCTGTCGCTGTCCACTGCCGGGCGAGGAGGTGTATGTACCGATCTTGTACACACAATGGCTGGCATCGAGTCCCGGGGAGGGGGAATAAATTTTGTTTTCAACTTGAATTTATTGATATTATATTGATTATTTATCGGTTTCGTGGTATAAAATAAGTAGTCAATGGATAACTCATGACTCGTGTGTGTTAGCAAAGGCTAATAACACTCGGCCTACGGCCTCGTGTCATTATCCTTCACTAACACACACTCGTCATGAGTTATCCATTGGTTACTTGTTCAATATTGCATGGCATGATGCATGCATCATGACTTTTGTAAGGTGTGTGGTTATCCAAGGATAACAGGCACCCAGTGTGGTTATCCATGGATAACAGGCACACCTTACATGTCATATGTCACATGTTAAAACCTACGAGAATTCTATTGCCAAGGGCAGGGGTCGAACCCAAACCCTACCCAGCTAGCACAGCTTGTGCAATTTACATCATTTTTACGTAAAAACCCATCTTATTTACGTAAAAGAGACATCATTTGGATGAGTTGTGCTAGCAGGGTATTGATCCCAAATCCAACTCCCTATGCACTGCGCCACGGGGACTGACGAGAAGTGGTTGGCTAGAACCAGGTCTCTAAAAGTCAATGATATGATATAAAGCCATGGAGGTCACTCACATATAACTAGTATACATTCAATGTGTGAAAATATCCTGCAGTCTGGGTTATGACCCCCCCCCATCCTGCCTGCCTCTGTGTCCGCTATGGTAGGTGACACCAGTATCACACCGTGACAACTCTAAGACGCCTGTATACCGATGGTATAATTGACAAACTCGATGCAGGAAGTTGGGAACCTAAAACTTAGTTTTTCCTGAATTTTCGCTAAGAAATACTGTAGTTTAGCCAAAATTTATCCGATTTACACAATATTTGCAGCAAATGAAAGATGAAACTCATTGCTTTCAGGCCAGGGTAGATGGTATTACATTAATATAGTGCACAATTTACCACTGAAGTACAAATTATAAATTTAAAAATCATTAGTTTAAAAAAATTGTTGTTTTTCAAATTTTGGCCCTATGTATTTTGTGAAAAAATATTCTAACCATCAGTTTTTCATAGATAGTGCATCTGTCCCATCAAGTTTATAATTGAGTATGCTTTTATTCCCTACCTCTATGGTGGCTCATTACACTATGGGAGACATGTGATTTTTGTTAGTTTGCAAAAAACTGTGATTTTCAGCAAAATTTCTGCTTGGTTTTTGATGTGGGACCACATAGATCACCATATATGGACGTGTGATTACCCACTGATACCAGAATTATTCATTTTTATATTCTACTTGATCATCTTTAAAGGCATTTGAAATATCTAAGTGATACAATAAGTGTGAGAAGAATTAGTATATGTATAGGCACATGTGTTTGCGTCACGGCCTGGGCCACCTTTTTGGCTCTATAGAAGGTATGGAACAGCCAGTAGCATGTCGAGTCCCGGTCCTGGCATAGAGGTGATTTTGTAATGTGTAATGTTTAAAGGGGATGGGGCAAATCATAACCTCCCTTCTCTTTTCAGAGGCGTAGGAAGCAAATCTTCATTGGGGGGGCCCCCACCCAAGCCAACATAAATTATCGGCTCGAGAGCGCTGGTGTTGATGCATCACTGTATTGGATTTTTGTTAAAGAATATTCCTTGATGGCGTGTCTTTAAACAAATCTGCCATTTTCCCCATCTTAATGACACATTTGTCCAATTTGCATGCTGATCTGTGGGAATCTTGTACATTTTGTAGGGGAGCTTGACACATTTTGGGGGGGCCCGGACATATTCAGGCCCCACCTCCTCTGTGATTGGGGGGGCCCGGGCCCCCCTGGCCCCCCCTTTTCCTACGCCCCTGCTTTTCAAATGAAAGGAAGTCTTCTTTACTTACCTGGTTTCATAGACAGGTCCGGATTGAAGTATAATGATTCTACATTGTGCACTCTATCCTTAGCCCCCTGCCTTGACATTGATCTGTTACCAAATATCCCCCAAATATTTGGCAATTTCATGTAAAGAATTGGAAAAAAAATGTTTTCCAAACTATCATTTTTTTTTCTGGAGGTCTTGATGAGATTCTTTTCTAAGTGGCATTATAAAAAGGTGTCTGATAATGAAACTAATGGGGAGTGCATTAACAAATAACCTACTTCCCTCCAGACGTTGATTACAGGATAAACTGGGCAAGGATTGGCTATCATTGGCATCATAAGTTAGACGTTGGCCCAATGTGTGAAAGTAGATATTAGTACATTGTATAAATTGCAATATTCCCCCAATCTTGGGAAAATGTTATAGGAAATGGATCTTTGGGCCAACATATGACCTCTGATTGGGCCAATGCTGGCTTGACCACTGGCCCAACATTGACCAAATGTAGGCTATACAATCTCCACCAGGGGGGATTCGATGTTGTTCGAAGAGTAGTTGATATGAGAACTCATATAATTGTCTTATCAGTATGTTATAAATTCAATACACTGTGCACTATACAGGTTATGAAGACAAAAGGACTTCTTTGATGGCAAACATGAACCAAAATATATTATCTTTCTGCATGAATTAACCAATAGTATATCAGGAGAAACATAAAGACTATTTGTGGCTATGAAATATGGTTAAGTCCTAAATCCTAGTATGATAGTTTGTATCATTTGTTATTCCTTTGGGACAAAGTTTGGAATGACATTCAACAGCAGAAATGGCCGATTCTAATGTGATCTAGACAGCCATGACAAGAACCACTCCATGTATACACATATATACACATTGTTAACTAAATGACAAATAAGAAAATGATATTGGGTCCTATCAGTATTTGCCGTATTGAGCCATTAATTGAAAATCATACATTGTGCCAATATTGGACTAATATTAACACATCAAAATGATGGGCGAGCCTTGTTCCAACATAAAGTCAATATCACCAATTAAAGCTTTGACCGATTGAGGGCCAGCAGTCAAGCCTTCCAGTAGGCAATGTAGACATCCCAACATTGGGCCATACTGACTTATATTGTCCAAAGTATTGCCCAGTGCTACTTGGGATGCTGCACAAGTTATATTAATGATGTAGTTATCTCAGGCAAAATATTTTCATAAAACCTGTCCCCTGTGGACACTTTGTAAAGGCCCTGAAGCGTGCAGCATGCTGATGCCTCTCAACTGATGAAAAATACCACAGCCGAAATATCGTTAGTGCTGTACGCCTCAGGTCCATGATGTTTGTCCACTGGGCTGAAAATCCTGAGGATAGCCAAACAATTTTTCCTTTGATTTGTATCTTTAAAGAGTTTTTTTTTTAGAAAAGAAAAATAGCAAATAACTATTTTGTTTCTATCTACATGGAATTTCCTGGAAAACTCAGAAAATTAGATAGATACCATAACAATTGTTGGGATATAATATCAGAACGGTAAACTGGTGAACTATGTTCATGGATATCAATATCTATCATATCTTCAAAATACAATTTTATTACTGCTTTTGTGACCTGGGGCCTGTGGCATCCTTATGAGCTTTACCCTTTATCAGTTTATGTTTTATCATGATTAGATTTCCCTGTACCATAGGAGGCAAGGGGAATCAAGGGTGTTGGCAACGACGTAACAGGTGTTTTTTTTCAATAACAAGGACCCATAAGAAGTTGATATTCTACTTGACCAACCTTGCAGGAAATCCACACAAACATATGTCTAATTACGATGCCACGGAATCCAATGAATGCATTTTCAAAGCGATAGCATTTTCAAAGCGATAAGAGGCCGACATTTTGGATTTTTAAGGGGTTTTCCATAAAAACACTGCCTCATTTTCTCAAGTCTCACATACGGATGGTAACGAATGGTAAAGGACAAAATTTTAAACTGTAGCTGTTTATGCCTAACTGTTCCTATGAATGTTGTAAGATCGAATTTAATTCTAATGAGACAACCTAACAAGAACATGGATATTGCTGACAATCTTGAGCTATTTTGAAAATTCTAAAATGACCGTCTCTAACCTAAGACATGTACTTGGAAAAAGCTGTTATAGGTTCTATAGCCTTCCGAATATATGTTTAGGACCTAAGATTGTCTTTTAAGCTGATTAGAAGCAGAAACTTGGATAAAGAAATATAGGTCTAAATTTAAGAGTATTCAATCTCTTTCTACACTGAAATGGATGATTGATCTTACCATTGCTTTTGGCAATCACTTTCAGAAGCGCTGATCTATAGCAGTCCAGCATTTAATTTGTACACAAAAGGACCAATGTGAGTTACACTCCTGTTTTCCTTGTAGAATTCCTTTAGAAGAAGAGTTTCTAGGCTGGTAAGAAAGGTTGATGCATAGTGTTTCAGCAAGCAAATTCTCTTCCTGCCAAACTTTTGTGCTATCTTGTTAATCACTAAAGCAAATATACTTGTGCGTGACACTACTCTTGTGAGTGTATCATACAGCCTTTTATCATCAAGCCTGTCATTGCCGCTCATTGCAAATAGGGTAATATTCCATTAGGAGGCAAGCATTGCAGCACTAGCCATAGATGGAGAGCACATGGGTCCTACATAGGCATCCACTTTGTAACGATGATAGACAACTGTGTCCAGGGCAATCTTTGGGTCACGGTCAGTAGGAGTGAGTATATATGTATTGCAGTGTATGGTTAGGAAGGATATCTAAGTCAGCATTTACTCCCTCCAGTGCCATGACTAGAGCTGATCCCATGTGACCATACCTGTAAGGTGGACCTCTTCTTGTGTCACTCATGGCAGCAAATGCTATTGTCAGTGTCCCATTTTTAAGTTTCTGAGTTGCTCCTGATAGCAAGAAAATCCAGCCATTGCATAATGTGAATAATAGCAGAAAGAATGTATCCATGTAATGTTATGGGTATAACATTCTCCTGTTTGGGTTAGTTACAGCCTTGAGACCCAAAGTAAATACCCAAAGGGGTTAAATCTGATGGGTTTATTAGATATGACACTTTTGTAAACTGCTTTACCTTCCTTTAAAAAAACACTAATAGAAAGCTTTTGCAGGTGCTCACGCCTGTAACTCTGTCTTTTGCTCAAAGCTGTTCTCTTGTAAGTATGAGAGTTAACCCACAGGTGTCCCCTCCATAGGCCTATCTGATGTTACCAGGCATCTTCCTCTCACAGGCATACACTCTAAGGCTGTGCAGCCTTTTAAAAATGGCCCCTCCCCTTTCCTTTGATGTAAATGTGACGGTCCTTGCCAAAATTTTGAACTCTATTTCAAAGGCACTTCTTTATAGCATCTATGTATCCAGCAGCTGATTGCAAACTAGCTAAACTACTGATATCTGCATGCCCTCAGAGAGGTCTAACAATTTAGCTTCCTCACCTTTCGGTATTGTAACTTAGTGAGAAGGGTCAAAATATTTTTCTAAAACCCCAATTATTTTACACTAAATTAGAATCTATGTAAATAAAGTAAGGAGACTTGTAGAGTTGAGTTTTTTGATCCTACTAGTTTCGGTGTTTGACCACCTTCATCAGGGATACGCTTTTATTCAAAATGGTTCACTGAGGTATGCTTGGGAGCAGTTTTGAGAGTGGTACAATATTCTAGCAATAGATGGCATGTAGGGCAGTGAGTGCAAATCCAGGTATCAGCTCTTTACAATGGTTCATGTAGTAAAAATTTCTATGTAACTTAGATTTTAAGCTACTTTTAGTGCTATATTTACTTATGTTGGTAAGACGTCCCCTATGAACGCATTGTAAAGACCCTAAAACACGCAGCACTGATGGATTCTTGGCCTTAACAATATGGGGATTTTCGTCACTGTTTCAGCTTGAAGGCTGTGATGGAACTGCATACCTGATGAAACTTGTTGATGTAAATCACGTAGCTTGTTGTTAATAAAAATCAAATCATGTATATATAGTCAACCCTCACTTCCTCGACCATTTAATTCCCCAGATCCCTCATTACCTCAGACAGAAAATCTGGAACTATCTTTATATATATATTTTCTATTAATTCCTCAGATAATTTGCTCCCTCAGACATTTTTCCCTTGTATTTTCCATATCTGAGGGCTGACTGTATATAAACGAAATGAACTGACGGCCATCAGTCACTGATGGACGGCGTAGGGAAATTATCCTTAGGGTCCCTGGCTTTTTAGTTCTATTAGATCTTGAAGTTTGTTATCTTGGTTGCTAATTAAACCCTAATCTTTTAAATTCCACTAGCAATGCTCACAGTCGGTCGACGGCTGGTTGCCATCACTGTGTGTGACATCATCACCTCATAACTTAATTGGAATCAAAATGAGGCTAGCCGTCATCAGCAGCCTGTAGCCATGCCCTGATGGCCACCACGGCCTTCAAAATGAAACAGTGACAAAACTCCTCATGGCATAAAGGCCAAGGATACGTCAGTAGTGCGTCCTTCAGGGCTGTGATGTGTGTCCATGGCACTGGTTAGACTGAGCGCCAAATTCTCTGACCTATTCCTCAGAAACACTAGACTTGAACAGACAGTATAAGTTACTTAGGGGTGGCCATTGCTATTGATACAGACCTATACTTAAAACACCTGAAAAAGGTGAGTCACAATGTTATAGGCAGATATATAAAACCAACTTTTGATCCTGCGCCATGGAAAGTGTGCAGGTTTTCTAAGCACTTTATTGGGACTCACCCTGTCTTAAAATGCAGATTAAGAACTGACTTTGACAATTTCTAGGCAGATGGTTCTGTCAACTTTGGATTACTACAGCTTTTATGGAGAGTGGATCTAACGCCTTGGTAAGGAACTTAGAATTAGGCTATTGCTAAATTATTTTCGGAAACTTAGAAGGGAGGGTTCTATGCTGACAGGTTCATCACTAATGCAAAAGTAGCAATGGGTGAGACTACGGGTGTGAGTGTATTATATTTCCTTTAAACATCAAGTATATGGAAACCGCTTGTTGTAAAGATAGGAATATTCCAGTAGGAGGCAAGCAATGCGACATTGCCTTCTGGGTACAGACCTCTGAATAAATGCTGATAACAGAGTTTTTTTATTCACTTGGTTTTATAGACACCGTCAGGTTGACCCTTCTGCCGATTGCAGATCGAGTTGTAGTAGTTTCTTTTTCACTGTATGGTCATCTTTATCTTTCCTTTTCAACATCAGGTCGTCAGCATACAGAATCGGTGTACTATTTGCCACTACATCAGTGGTGTCATTTATGTACTACAGAAAGAGGCGAGGTCCGAGGACACTCCCTTGAGGCCCCCCATAGGAGATTTTAATGAAGTTAATTACATACTGGTACAGTAACCTTTTTCAGGCTGTTGGAATTCAATCTATTCTAATGATCACTGTGTTTTCAAAATAGCATTCCACCACAGTTGATGATAAAGAATACTTTGTCAACTCAGAAATTAATTTCATTTTGCATGTAATCCCCCAACAGATAAACCATTTGTTATTAGAATAGATGTCATGACGTTTTACCAGCAGGCAAATTTTCCCTGCAATGTGCTGCTATAATCCATTATTACACGATTTCTGTGATTCTGAGGGCTTTTCCTGGATATTTCCGTGCACATACCTGTCGTTATACCACGATTTCTGGGTTACACAGTGCTTTTTGGTGGCTATTCCCATCCACATATCTGTCGATATTGCACACCCTGTAGGCTCTAACATTTTCTAAGGTGTGCAGTTATCCATGGATAACCCGCACCCCGTGCGGTTATCCAGGATAACCACACGCCTCTCATGTCCTTCCATGTCATATGTTACATGTTAAAACCAACAAACTATTTCATTGCCATGGTAGGGCTTGAACCTGCAACCTAAGATTCCTAGTCCAACCCCCTATGCATTGCGCCACAGGGACTGACGAGATACGCTCGGTTCGAACCACATCTTGCTATGATACAAAGCCGTGTGTGCTGTCGCTGTCTGCTGCCGGGCGAGGAGGTGTATTATACATAAACATAACCGCGAGAAGCTTCTTTTCTCGCCGTGTGCGCTGTCGCTGTCCGCTGCCGGGCGCAGAAGGAGGAGACGCGGTGGTCTAGCGGTTAGCACGTTGCGCTCAGCCGTCAGAGGTACACAGCTCGAGTCCCGGTCTGGGCGCATCTTTTTTCGCCGTGTGCACTGTCGCTGTCCACTGCTGGGCGACGAGGTGTATTATACACAAACATAACAGCGAGATGCGTCTTTTTTCGCTGTGTGTGCTGTCGCTGTCCGCTGCCGGGCGACGAGGTGTATTATACACAAACATAACAGCGAGACGCGTCTTTTGGTGTGTGTACAGTATTTTTCGCCGTGTGCCGCTGCCAAGCCTAGCCGAGACGAGGGCTGTCGCTGTCCACTGCCGGGCGAGGAGGTGTATGTACCGATCTTGTACACACAATGGCTGGCATCGAGTCCCGGGGAGGGGGAATAAATTTTGTTTTCAACTTGAATTTATTGATATTATATTGATTATTTATCGGTTTCGTGGTATAAAATAAGTAGTCAATGGATAACTCATGACTCGTGTGTGTTAGCAAAGGCTAATAACACTCGGCCTACGGCCTCGTGTCATTATCCTTCACTAACACACACTCGTCATGAGTTATCCATTGGTTACTTGTTCAATATTGCATGGCATGATGCATGCATCATGACTTTTGTAAGGTGTGTGGTTATCCAAGGATAACAGGCACCCAGTGTGGTTATCCATGGATAACAGGCACACCTTACATGTCATATGTCACATGTTAAAACCTACGAGAATTCTATTGCCAAGGGCAGGGGTCGAACCCCAACCCTACCCAGCTAGCACAGCTTGTGCAATTTACATCATTTTTACGTAAAAACCCATCTTATTTACGTAAAAGAGACATCATTTGGATGAGTTGTGCTAGCAGGGTATTGATCCCAAATCCAACTCCCTATGCACTGCGCCACGGGGACTGACGAGAAGTGGTTGGCTAGAACCAGGTCTCTAAAAGTCAATGATATGATATAAAGCCATGGAGGTCACTCACATATAACTAGTATACATTCAATGTGTGAAAATATCCTGCAGTCTTGGTTATGACCCCCCCCCATCCTGCCTGCCTCTGTGTCCGCTATGGTAGGTGACACCAGTATCACACCGTGACAACTCTAAGATGCCTGTATACCGATGGTATAATTGACAAACTCGATGCAGGAAGTTGGGAACCTAAAACTTAGTTTTTCCTGAATTTTCGCTAAGAAATACTGTAGTTTAGCCAAAATTTATCCGATTTACACAATATTTGCAGCAAATGAAAGATGAAACTCATTGCTTTCAGGCCAGGGTAGATGGTATTACATTAATATAGTGCACAATTTACCACTGAAGTACAAATTATAAATTTAAAAATCATTAGTTTAAAAAAATTGTTGTTTTTCAAATTTTGGCCCTATGTATTTTGTGAAAAAATATTCTAACCATCAGTTTTTCATAGATAGTGCATCTGTCCCATCAAGTTTATAATTGAGTATGCTTTTATTCCCTACCTCTATGGTGGCTCATTACACTATGGGAGACATGTGATTTTTGTTAGTTTGCAAAAAACTGTGATTTTCAGCAAAATTTCTGCTTGGTTTTTGATGTGGGACCACATAGATCACCATATATGGACGTGTGATTACCCACTGATACCAGAATTATTCATTTTTATATTCTACTTGATCATCTTTAAAGGCATTTGAAATATCTAAGTGATACAATAAGTGTGAGAAGAATTAGTATATGTATAGGCACATGTGTTTGCGTCACGGCCTGGGCCACCTTTTTGGCTCTATAGAAGGTATGGAACAGTCAGTAGCATGTCGAGTCCCGGTCCTGGCATAGAGGTGATTTTTTTTATTGAATTTATTGATATTCTATTGATTATTTATTGAGGGGGTTTTCGTGAAATAAGATAAGTAGTTAATGGATAATTCATGACTTGTGTGTGTTAACAAAGGATAATTAAACTCGGGCTGTGCCCTCGTTTAATTATCCTTTGATAACACACATGTGTCATGAATTATCCCATAATTACTTGTTCAGTAGAAGAATATTGATCTTACCTTTGCTTTTTGCAGTCACTTTCAGAAGCGCTGATTTAAAGCGCGCTGGATGAAGATATTCAGCATCAGTGTTGTACACAAAAGGCCCAATGTGAGTGATACTATTGTTGTCTTTGGAGAATTCCTCCAGGACCTGAGTTTCAATGCTGTTCAGGTGAGTTGTAACAGAATGCTTCAGCAAGCCGATCCTGTGCCACCCAAACTGCTGGATAACCTTGTAAATCACTAAACCGAAGATACTTGTGCGGGACACTACTCGGGTTAAAGTATCATACAGTCTTTTATCATTAAGCCTGTCTTGGCCATTTGTTGCAAAGAGGGGAATATTCCAATAGGAGGCAAGCATTGCAGCACTAGCCATAGCAGTAGAACAGGCGGGTCCTACATAGACATCCACTTTGTAACGATAACGGACCACTGTGTCCAGGGCAATCTTGGGGTTACAGTCAGTAGGCGTGAGAATGTATTTTAGCGTGTGGTTAGGAAGGATGTCCATGTCAGCATTGACTTCCTCTAGGGCCATCACCAGAGCCGAACCCATTTGACCATACTTAAAAGGTGGGCCTCTTCTGGAGTCACTCAAGGCAGCAAATGCTATTGTTAGTGTCCCATCTTTAGTCTGAGCTGCTCTTAATGGATAGAAAGTCAAGCAACTGTAGAATATGAACAATACTAGGAAGAAGGTATCCATTTATATTCATGGATAAGAACAGGTGCTAGAGTACTAAACTCTCCCGTTCAGGATATTAATTTTGATGTTTGTATTGCAAAGGTCTCCTTTCTAAAGTGCCAAATATTCTTTTCCAAAAACACCAAAAGAGATGTTTTCCAGGTATGGTGTTTTTGCTCTGTCTTTTGCTAATGGCTATTCTCTTGTATTATGTGTGTTTACATACAGGTGTCCTGTCCATATAGAGAAGTGTTGTTCACAGACATCTTGCACTGACAGGTATCCCAGCTAAGGGAGTGCAGGCTTTTAGCCCTGGCCACTCCCCTCTCCCTTTATGTAAATGTGACAGATCAAAGAGCCATACCTAAATATTTAGGAGCTGTGTTTTAAAGGCAGTCCTTACTGTCTTTACATTCGGAACCTGGTAGCAATTAATGACACTACATAAACTCACATATCTGCATAGCCTCAAAGAGTGGTATAGGAATTAGGATTTTCTTTCGGTTTTATCCCTTTTGATATTACATCTTAGAATTAAACCCATTCCTATTACAATATTTTGAAATCAAGGTTATTTGCACAAATGATTTAAGTTTAGCTGTTTTTCTTTTATTGGAGGATATCGGCATTGGATGTCAAATGCAGCTTGCATAATAATAAATGGACACAGAGCGATGATAAGAGCTCATCTTCTAAGAAATTAACCAGGATGTACACACATAGACCATACTTTCATAGGTAGCTACTCCATTTACTTTCATTCCATATCATTCCACTTATATTTGAAGGTATTCCAAGATTTATACTCAACTTCCTATTTTTGGAGTGTACACTGTAGTTGAACTCATTGGAAATACACTGTAAAAAGCTTAGGGCTAGCTGGTATGAACTAGGAATGACATTTAATGGTCCACTAATATTATATAGCATGATGTCATCACAGCATGTTGAACACATTTCAGTTGGTTTGAAAAGTAAAAACGTATTGGACTTTCTGACATCAAACACGTTGAATTCCTTGCACAGGACAAACCTGCCACCAACACTTTTCTTTCTTTGACTCATTTTTTGAAAGACATCGAAACTCAAGGGGATGGTTACCCACCACCACATAGACACATGTATACCTTTAAGACAGGGCTCCACCACATAGACACATGTATACCTTTAGGACAGGGCTCCACTGGCCACAATCGATGTATTTCAAACAATATTAGAAGACGCAAAAACAAGGTCAAGATAATCAATAGCTAATGGCACCAAAAGGGACAGAGTAGGCCTTGTACCTCTGCCTGTGTGTTGCTAATATACATGGTTAGGTGTTCAGAGAACCTTCGCTGGCCACCATTTGCCTTTCTTGGTCTGTCACCAAAGGAATAGATCCATCTTCGAAAGGGCATTATCCGCCTTTATAGGGGCCGTCCATGAACACCGTCGTCCAGAAAGGCAAAGGGACTTTATACATTTCTGTTGTAAAAACAACAACAACAAAAACAGATGATGGAAACAAAGGTTTGTTTTAATTAGAATAAATAAATAGATATCTGAATAATAGATTAATGACCCTTGAGGTTAGGTTATGGGCACAGATATAGCCCGATCCTGAGGCCACCCACATGTCAAAGAAAAACGTTCTTTGAACATCTGCAAACGTCTCTACCAGGTTTGGATAAAAAAAAGGTTTGTTAAGGTGGGTCGCTACCATTGAATCAAAGTTCCTAGATTTTCGTAATTTTTCTCTCAGAGGTAGCTAAATCATCTAGAATCAGAATATGAAAAGAAAAGTAGGGGGTCCCATGCTGCTTTTTTATATATTGAATTTTGAAAAATAAAAGTATTTCCATTTTCACCTAAAATCAGAAAAGAAAATGATTTGAGATTTTTTTCTTTCACAACTATCAAACACAGAAATATGAACACTCACATGGTGAACGTTCTAATATCCTTATTTATCAAGAATTTTTCTTTTTTCTCCAATTACAAGGCATTATGGGTAAATCTATCACGTTTTGGCAAAAAGGGGGATAAATTTCCTATTATTTTATAATAAAAATGATTAGATCACCTATTTCTAGATCCTAGATTTTTCTTAAACATTTTTGACATATTGTTCAGATAATTTGCCTTTAAATAAAAGTAATTTTGATGTGGGGTCCCATGCATAATTTTGAAATTTTGGCCATTTGAAATAAAAAAGTATTGGAAAAACTGACGATAATCCATATTCAAACCACTACATTATTTTTTTGGGTAAAATATATAAATCTGTGGCAAAACATTGTTTCATTATATGCCCTCAATCATTGTGAGCAGCATATCATGTTAAAAGCATCTTCTAAGTAGTACGAGGGGTATAATTGTAAGGTCCAAAAGAATGTCAGAAAATGAAGAAAATAATTCAGATGTAAATATGCAAAAATTTTAAATTGTCATAAAATGAACAATTTTGACCAGAATCCCCTAAATGTTTTAGTAGACATTTAGGGCATATATAGGTATGTGCCTACCAATATTGATTTAATTCTGATGAAAATAACCTATATGCGCAGAAACCTGTGCAGTAGGCTCAATTTCAATGGTAGCGACCCACCTTAAAAAAACGTTTTGTTTGTTCAAAAACGTTCATTTGGGTTCCTAAGTTCTCCAAACATTTGTTCAAAACATCAAACATATACTAAAACACGTTTTTATGTTCTATGAAAATGTTTTATTATAGGTTAATAACATAACAAAAAGTAACTGAAAACGTGTTATATGTTCAAAAAAGGAACCTTGAAAGCATGTTGATATTACATTAAGGAGGTGTATTTAACAAACAAAATATGTTCTTTTTTACTGAATGAAACGTCTTTTTTTTTTTACAAATGAGTTTTACCCCAATCTCTTTTCAAATGTTTGTAAATGTTAAAAAAAAAAAGTTTTTTTTGGGGCCAAGTGGTTTATAATGAAATCCCTGCCCCTACGGCAATTGCTGATTAGGCGTGCCTTCAAAGCCCCCTGCCACCCCACCATCCCCTCTGGGTTCAATGACACATGATAGAATCCCTCCTGATGTCAAAGTATGAGGTCATGTACCTTGTATCACCTTAATGATCACAGCCGGGTACTCTGGTCCAATAAGAAAGTTGGCAGATAGAGGAAGTGGCACGACACTTTTTAATGAAGAAACCCTTTTCAGAGAGACGATCAGGCACATGCAAGCTGGATAGATTTGCAGATTTAGAACCCCAGGCCACACTAAAAAAAGTTTGTTTCTGGTTGAGAGGATGAGGATTTTAAAAGTCAGTAGGGAGGTAGGGATTTTCTTTTTTTTGTGTGGTGTGCGTGGATGAGTGAACCACCGCTCTGTCCAGTTTTCTGTTGATTTAATGAGTTTTCATAAAAAAAACTAAAAAAAAAAAAAAACATCTTCCTTGACCTGAAAAAAAAGTTTTCATAAGCACCTCTCAAACTCATACGGCCTCTCAACCAGAAACCGACTTTTTTTCAGTGTGGCCCCAGGAAAAAAAATTGAAAGATAGAATTGCTTCTGCATTTTCCCTACAGTATTGTCTATTTGACCCGTGGAATAAGAGTTTTCTCTTGAGCTGTATTCTTTGGGGGTTTCATAAAGGCCCGGAATAAAGTGGGAGAAAGTGACCCATAAAAAATCCTCTATATTGCAAAGCCGAAATCCTATTTGACCCTACTGAGTTTAGGGAATTGCTGATCATCCAACACTACCGTACTTTATGATCAAGATATCCCTTTTAAGCCAAGTCACTCAGTCAAATTACAAATACTTTACAATTGCCACAAGGAAATTCTACAGATATTGTAGAACAAGATATCGAACGTAAGCGACATGGGAAAAGAGCATTTTACTAAAATCAACATTTGACATGTGAACCCCCATCTACAGTCCCTGGAGAGGAAGGTAAGATAAGGGACCAGTTATTATTACCAACTGGGGGACTTTTTTTCTGACCCCCCCCCCCATAAATATGATGAAAGTTATCATGACCCTCCCCCCCACCCCGCACTGAGAATTGATAGTGCAAAATGACCCCCATGAAAATTGGATACATATGTGGGATGACATATCACGGTGAGTACTTAAATAACCCATGTTTAGTTTTAACCCCCCCCCCCATAGTTAGGGTTTATTGGGGTTTGCAAATAAGGAGCTTATTTTAAAAAGCTAACCCCCCCCCCTATATCTAACCCTCTCCTCTCCCCACCTGGCATTAAATGACTCGTCCCTAACCAAAATATTCCTGGAGCAGGTGTGGGAGCACCTGGTGTGGTAATATAGTAGTCCAGTTACTCAACTACTGCTGCCCTCTGCCAGGTAATGTTAGAGATGACCCATCACTGTAAGATAAGGAAGTGGTCATTATTTATCAACAGAGGGGGATTGCGCGGATGCGCAAAAACTTTTTATGCCCTCTATCGATGGCAATCAAATTTTTTTGCGCCCTGGTGCAGAAAATTTTCGCGCCCCTCTTTGATCTATAGTAGAGCGCAGGCTTTTTTGCCTAAAAAGAGGGCAAATCTTTTTAGCCCCCCCCCCTCAAGAGGGGCCAAAATCTTTTTAGCCCCCCACCCCCTCAGGAAGGGTCTGAAATCCTCCCCCCCCCTCAAACCCCCTATCCCCACTGTTGATTAATAATGACCACTCCCTAATAACAGCTCCCTGGTGTTTACCCAGCGAGGGACTTATCACAGCTAATGCACCGAGGAATCACCTACGGACATACCCATTAAGAGCATTACCAAACTTCCGTATACAAATGAAAAAAGGCCTTCAAGAACCAGAAGTTTGTCAATTTGTTATACTAAGACCATGAGTAGACTACTACCGTAAAACCCTGCATACAACCAGCTTATAGACCATTTATGAGGCCTAGTGTGGCTAGGGCCCTCCTGTATTGAGGGTACGGATTATACGCAGGGTTTTACTTAAATAGAATGTAGACTATAGTCAGGACTGGCAACGATTTCTGGCTTGGGGTGCAGCTTAGAACATTCTCCCAAAGTCAGTGTGCGGCTTAAACACGGGTGCAGCTTATACACAAGTTTTTTACAGTATGTACTTTTCAGTACAGCTTCTAGATCTCACTAGAGTATTAGTTCTTTATATCCATGCTTCAAGGGACGAAAAAAACCCTGAATTGGCCCCACACTACAGGGATTATTAAATCTAATTTAACTCAACTTAAGTAACTTGTAAGTACTCGTGATACTTTTATCTCAGACTTTGTGAAGCAGCCATAATTACGTTTGCCTCATATGTGAGGATATAAGAAAATGCACAAATTACCCATCCCAACATGTATAAATAAAGGATTCCTTTATTTCTATGTGTTTTAAGCCTAAATCAATGAAACAAGAGGAAACTAACTAACTTGAAAAGAAAGGAGGGAACCTACCGTAATCTCCCGCGTAGAAGACGCGCTGCGCGTATAAGACGCACCCCAAACTTAGCACATGCATTTTTGCATATAAGACGCACATTTTAATGCTGAAATTTGTAAGATTAGTACATTTCTATAGAAAAATTACCCCTCGTATAAGACGCACCCCCAACTTGAGAGAAAGCTATGACTCCCCAGCATTTTGTTTGGCGTAGAGGACGGGTCTTATACGCTGGAGTTTACGGTATTACTTGTGGGATGTTTTTGGCACATACCGGTAACTTAAATGAAATTAAACTTGAAGAAAATCCTGTATGTGCAGCAAAAGTGGTGCGTATCTTAAGATTTTGAATCTTAGAACAACAACAAAACTGTTTGCTTCTGATTGCCTGTCACAACTTTATTCGTGTCTTTTCAGTTCCAATGATGGCAGTTATATTGTGCTGCAGACTATCATCTTAATCATCAATGCTTTATGTTGTACATTTATATTTTACAAAAAGTTTATTTTTTTACAAAGAAACCTTGCATTGTCAGATATGTTTGCCAAATGATTATACAACACTGATAAAGCATTCAATGGTTCTTTTTAAAGTTGGAAACAGCTATAACATCACTTGATTAACAATTATAATCAATGTGGCACATATCTGTGCACAATGACATTTTCCCCTAATTCATGCCACAAGTTGCTACAGTAATTCCATCACAGTTACCTTGTATCACTAGTCAACAGATCTTAATCTACACCTATGACGGACAGACCACAAATAATGAAAGGCTTAATGGCTGGATGATAATCTCTACCCTCAGAAAGAAACCCTTACACTCAGAAAAATATACATGCACTCTTAATTACTGCATATTGTAGTTGTCAGTTTATTGCCTTTGCCTCTATCAGATCCACCACAAAAATTGTACCCCAATTATCAACATATATTTTCAGTTATCAAAGTGAATATATATATATATATATATATATATATATATATATATATATATATATATATATGTATATATATATATATATATATATATATATATATATACAGAGATGTCAGTTGGGTATGGGCTCAACCTCTGAAATTTCTGGGTCTTAGCAAAGCACCCATTTCCCTCAATTTATTATACTAAAAGCACCCATCTCATCTTCATTTCAACCTGTTCCCCTCATTGAAAACCTTTAAAACCATCTCTAGATTGGATGGTGATAGAAAAACAATTAAAAGACTGCATTTGAATTTCAGCCAATCAGAAGCCAGCTTAGATTCATGTCCTCTGAAATGAGATTTCAGAGATCCTCTGATCTCTGAAAGGTGGTTTGTCTAGAAAAGGCTAGAGGGCAGCAAAAGGCATGCTTAATTTCACCTGCTGAAGCCTGGACTATGCTCAGCCTTATGCTCCATAGAAGTAGAAAGGGCATGTTGTAAGGGTATCTATGATTAATGTAATTCCCTCTATCTATATTATGACTACAAGATGGAAGAAGCTTCTGAGATGTCTGACTTTTGGGAAAGTTTGAACATCTGAAAATAGACAGACCTCTGAAGGTCTGACATCTCTGTATATATATATATTTTTATTTTTTTTCCCCACTATAAAAGAAGCTCTCACTGAAGAAGAGCTTCAGAACACGGTAGCTGTTAGAGTTGAGCAGATCTCCAATGTGGAATAGCATCGTTTTACCAAAGTGAATATATATACCGTAATCTCCCGCGTAGAAGACGCGCTGCGCGTATAAGACGCACCCCAAACTCAGCACATGCATTTTCGCGTATAAGACGCACCTCTTAGGTACCAATTTTGTAAATTCAGTACATTTCTATAGTAAAATTACCCCTCGTATAAGACGCACCCCCAATTTCAGTACATCCTATAAGACGCACAATGGATTTGTTTGGCCTAGAGGACGTGTCTTATACGCGGGAGATTACGGTATATATATATTTATATATATATATATATATATTTTTTATTTTTTTCCCCCACTATAAAAGAAGCTCTCACTGAAGAAGAGCTTCAGAACGCGGTAGCTGTTAGAGTTGAGCAGATCTCCAATGTGGAATAGCATCGTTTTACCAAAGTGAATATATACAGGCAAATGACCACAAGAGTGGAGTTTTTCATTGTTTTCCACAAGGTGGGTCCAGGGTGTATTGCACAGGCCCACAGGCCAAGTGGGATATATTGGGACACACCTGATCTACAGAATCAAGAAGGTACTCCACTGTTGTTCTTTGCATTTAACATGAACCAAACCCCTAATATTGAAAAAGGAGAAGAAATATGACAAAGTTTTGATTCATAACAACCCATACCCTATTCCTGCTAACATGTAATACGGAGCTGCCATAAATTTGACATAGGGTTGACCATATAATACCATAACGAGCATTATTTTATGTGAATAACTTCTTCCCGTAGAGATAGCATTGCGCGGCCGATCGCCACACCCCCAGTGGCGTAACGTGTGTCGATCCACCACAGCGGCAGATCCACCACTGCAGCCTCGTTCTGGGTGCATGTAAACATTCAAAATGGCGGACCGGCGCTCGTACGGGGAACTATGGTACCAGATTTTGATAATTTCTCCTTATTTAAACCCCCTAAAAACATAAAATAAATATAGAACTAAACTCCCCTGGTGTCCTCGGTGGCCGATCCACCCCTCGGGGGGTGGTCTCCACCTCGGGCTAACGCCCTCGGGGGAGACCATATATAATTCAGAAATCATTTAAATAATTCTAACAGTTTCACTTTTAAAAATCAATCAAGACGACAACCACTGCATCAGGACTTTACCTTATTAGGCTTCCAGCTGCCTGACAACGGAGGTGTATGGGTGGGTAGGAACCTTTTAGAGTTTCAAGGAACGTACATGGCTTTTCCCTCATTTCTCATTTACCGTAAATCCCCGGTCATAAGCCGGATTTTTTTTTCTATTTTGGGCCCAAACCGGCTTCTAAATTTTTCCCAAAGTCCCCCCCGGCTTATGACTGGGTTTTTTTTACTATAGATTAAAGAGAAAATGGTAAAAATTTGACCCAAAAACCGGGGGGTGGTCTCCACCTCGGGTTTCCACCTCGGGGGGGTCTCCACCTCGGGCTAACGCCCTCGGGGGAGACCCCCCCTCGTGGTGGATCGGCCACCTCGTACACCACGGTCGTTTAGTTCTATCTATATACCGTAAATCCCCGGTCACAAGCCGGCCCCGGTCATAAGCCGGGGGGTGAGTTCAGGAAAAAAATAAAAGCCGGTTTTTGGGTCAAATTTTTACCATTTTCTCTTTAATCTATAGTAAAAAAAACCCAGTCATAAGCCGGGGGGGACTTTGGGAAAAATTTAGAAGCCGGTTTGGGCCCAAAATAGAAAAAAAAATCCGGCTTATGACCGGGGATTTACGGTAAATGAGAAATGAGGGAAAAGCCATGTACGTTCCTTGAAACTCTAAAAGGTTCCTACCCACCCATACACCTCCGTTGTCAGGCAGCTGGAAGCCTAATAAGGTAAAGTCCTGATGCAGTGGTTGTCGTCTTGATTGATTTTTAAAAGTGAAACTGTTAGAATTATTTAAATGATTTCTGAATTTTTTAAATGATTTCTCAGAAGGACTTTCTGTTTTAATTTTATGCAGTTCTCCATACAAACCCCTATCAGTACATAATAACCCTTATTGGCAATCAACTACTTTAACGCAGTCTACTTTTTAATGTTGGAAACTGAGCCTCGCCCCTCATTTTCCTTTACTTTTTAAGCATCTTCATGCCCACAGCAGCGAGGGTCTCGCCCCGGGGTCTCGTCAATAACACTTGGGAGTAAAAAAAAAGAAGACAAGTTTACATTTATGTTCACTGTATGTACTTTATGATTAAGAGACAGTCTTACACTCAGCCCTTCCCCATGGTGTATAACCAGTAACAATGGTAGAACCAACATTAGATATATTTATTTTATAATAAAGCACACGATAATATGTATCTATAATAATATAAAGACCTCCACAACATACCATTAGAGAGAAAATGCATAGTTTGGAGTGAATCTCCTTTTTGCCATACTGACATGGCCTTCAACCCATTATGGGCCACCTAATGCACTCATGCAGGTCTACTCACCAATACTGCATTCATGCATTATTCAAACCCAAAGGAGGAGACACATTCCCAACGGGTCGTCATGATGTACAGTGCATGAAATCCAAGAAAATTGAGTCTGGAGGGATCGTATGGCCCTGTAAAGGCTCTAAAATCGCCTATTCATGGAAGTGAGATATACTGACTCTGTTCACACTAGCCCTGGGGCTTGTTTCAAAAGTCTGCTACGGCTAACACAAGGCCTTCAAACTGCTTTGCATTCATGCGAGTACAGCGAACAAAACTGCATGAAGGCCCTTGTGTGTCCATCACATAGGAGTTATTAGAGCTATCGTAGCATTGCAGGCACTAACGTAGGCTGATTTTTGCTTTTGTTTTACAGCTCCCATTACAATTTGAGGTGGTGTGACTGATTGTAGGCTTCATTGAAATAAGCCCCTGTGTTGAGAACCATTAATTCATGTACAGCCTCAAATAATTTCAGTTTCTGTTTCTTGTATAACATCAGACGGATTATATCCACCATGACTAGATTGCCCAGTGGCGGATTTAAACCAAGGGCTCATGCCCACTCCTCTACTTCCTCCTTGTAGATGAGAGTCTATTTCCATTAGCCTCAAATGTAGCCAAAAATAGGGGCTAAACAAAGGGCGTGGCCCCTGCCTTTTCAAAACTCTTGATCAGCCACTGTTACCGTCCATGTGTCATATTAATCATGAGGATAGATGACCTTCAGAAATGGTCGTGGTAGGTATTGCGCTCCGTCAAACGCTTCAAAATACTCGTCTACACCTGGATGCATCACCTGTATGAAATAAATGGAGATATGTTAAAATCGGATTTGGTCACCATCATGTACGAATGTAACCCTGGCAAGTAGGTTGCCAGGGCTACATTCATCCATCATGACCCTATGGGATTGATTCAGCCCCAAAGGGTCGGAAAAAATGCACCAATACAATGCTGGCGAGCAGACGTACCAGCAATGCATTGGTGCTTAGGAACATGTACTTTGAAACACATCACTTAAAAAATCAAGTTTTCCATTTTGTAAAACCAATGATTTGTTTGATAGATGATGCTCTGAAATGAAGTTCCTGGTACTGAATACGGTTATCTAAGCACCTGGTCTTTGAATTAGCGACAGTTTTGATGTATACCTCTTGTAGAGTGCTATTTGAAGTGTTGGCAATCATATCACATGTTGCTGTAAACTAATCACCAGAGGATATAGCGTACTGTAGCACCACACATATAAGATGCTGCTTTAAGTGAGGATAGCCAATTTCTACCGTTACAGAATCTGCCTAAAGACAGGATGTGCCTTATAGGCGTTTTTTGTACTTGCATTAAGTCTTGCATTAAGTCTGTACTTACCTTCACATTTGTTAAAACTTCTATATTTTCTTGTGGTATATATGTTATCTGTGGAGTGAGTCTGTCTCGAGTGTCAACGAGGATGGCATAGTTAGGTTGGTGTCGCCAATGCTTGGAAATGAAATACAAATTGTCTGTGAAATGTAACCTCCTTACAAAATGTTTACTTATTTCCAATCAATTTCTTATCACTTATTATCAATTCAGATGTCTGGAGTGTACAACACTTTTAAGAATATAGAATAACATTGTGCAATGCAGGTAACCCGAGAGGGCATCTAATCTCTTGTTTTATGTCCCCTCTAAAGCAAAATCTAACCAACTTGGTTTGGTGAGCATAGTGATTATCAATGCTTAAGCCTATGGATAAATACACCATTATCACTCACGTTCTCATCGGCCAATAACTTCTCTCTTGGTGAGTTAAGCCCTCCATCATGTCAACAGGTCATAAATAAGGGCCTATCCAGCCAATACACAGGTTGATGCACTCCAAATCAATCAGAATTACTATAATCCCCAGTGTAAAAAAGCTTTCTTGTATAGTATAGTGCTGCTGCCACCTGGTGTTGTGTCTTTAAATGTTTCCTAGAATTAACACTAGGTGACACTACTAGACAATTTCTATATTTTTGAGAATCTAGGTGAATTTAGATGACTCAAAAAGATATATTCAAATTATGTGTAGATTATGTTATGATTTATGTTATTTCCCTAACATGCCACAACATTGATGGAATGCTCAAATGGAGAACAAAAACTAATGATACAATGTCAGCAGCCCACACATCCTAAATTCTGGAAAGTCTCTCGGTGGTCATGGCAGACAAATGACTTAAAACAGGCCTTTCCAACTGTCACTATGCCTATGTAGTGACAGATGCTAAAGAACAATTGCCTCGATAAACGTGTAGGGGCTTGCTTTCTACCTTCCCATAGATTCTGTCACCATCATCCCCCCTCCCCATTAGACTAGGGTCCGGGCACAACGCCACAAGGGTAATCTCACTTCAGTGTGGATACAACCCGCGGGACCTCTCACCCTTCAGTGTCGTCCGTAAGGAAGGCACGAGGTAAGATAATTCGACTCTCACTCCTAAATTCATCAACATTCATCCATTTTTCTGCATCACCTCTGCCCAAAAGGATGGGAATGTTGATCCCATTTGCACCTCCTATTGGATTTAGCATTGCACAGAAAGGTGTCTCCACTTTTCCCACTGTTAGTAGTGTCTTAAAAACTGCATTTTCACCCTGGCTCTTATAACCCTTTCAGGTTAAAAATATGAAGACATACCATATTCTTTCTAATAAATAAGTCAGTGCACCTGCTCTGATAATAACCCTCCTCTATTTAAACAATTCATTTCCCCACTAGTGTATTAGAATTAGAACAAGTACGGTATATATTCCTTTTCTTCTGTCTTTCCACTTTTTTATATGTAAATTCAGCTCTTGTGGTGAACTGGAATCCTTACATTTAAGCACTGGATCAGTCATTCATAAAGTAGTATTTTATGTATAAATATTGGCAATAGCTGTTATCTAAACAGCACGATACAAACAGATATAAGTGCAAATAATATGAAGAAAACAAGCTTACCGACTTATCTGGGGGATGCATCTTTTTAAGCCATGATTCTGGAGCCTAAGATGTAGATAAGAAAAATACCAATAGGGATATAATGGTAAATAGTAGAATACAGCAAACTGGTATGTAAAAGAGGGCTAGGCTGATCTACAATGTGCTCTGTGAAACTTAGATGAAAGTACAAATAAAAACAGAATCTCTTATTTTCTTATTATTAAACTTATTTTCCCTTTCTACAGGTTTATACATGTATAGCTTCTTCCCTAAAGTTTCACATGTGAAAACCCAAAGACTGGTTCTGAAATATTGATTCTGTTCCTACTTAAGATCAAGCGCTCATATTGAAGTTATATTCTAGAGAGTGGTCTTAATACCTTGGTTGATCACCTAGATACATTACAAAACCATTGTTTAAGAGCATGTAAAAAAATCAGAAATCCACAGGATATACATGTAAATGATTTATTGATGTTGTGCAATGTCGATACATTGGTTATATGAGCATGTAAAGGAAAGTAATAACATGGTCGTCCCATCTAGACTTCTAAGGGGAAATGACAAGATTAAAATTAAAGTAAGCAGGCCAAGGCTAGAACTACCGTAAACTCCCGCGTAGAAGACGCGCTGCGCGTATAAGACGCACCCCAAACTCAGCACATGCATTTTTGCGTATAAGACGCACATTTTAAGGCTGAAATTTGTAAGATTAGTACATTTCTATAGTAAAATTACCCCTCGTATAAGACGCACACCCAACTTGAAAGAAAGCTATAAGACCCCCTAGCATTTTGTTTGGCGTAGAGGACGCGTCTTATACGCGGGAGTTTACGGTATATAGAAATAGTCCTCTGTATAGAGGTAATGCTATTTGGGAACCACTACCGGTAAATGTACAGTTAAGTGAAAACATGCAAGTATCTAAGAAGAATCTATGTGGAATGTTATTATTATAAATTGGGCTTTGTCAAGTGAAGATATATAAGAATTATATTCTCTATAGGACGCTACGATTCTGAAACAATTTGTTCATGGAAACCATTTGTGATACACTGAATGTTAACTGTATTAATATGCCTGTATTATGTTGTATTACTCACCAAATGGCTAATGGCTATAAAAGCTTCAATGTGATAAGATATTATTGGCCAATAAACTTGTTTAAAACTCAAAACTCAAGCTTATGTTCAATGCCAAACACATTGTCATATTTAGATATAATAACACTACACTGTCCATTAGTTTACTATACCTTTGCTGTAGCATCCCATCCGACAATGATTCCTCTATAGCCCCATCGCTTGTGTCGTATAACTTGGCCAATGCGAAATTTAACAGATGCTGGTCTTGGACTTCGTGGTTCTGGGCCCCCTGTGACACGTGTGAAATGATTTTAATACTACTGTAAATTCCCATGTAGCTTATATGCAAATCAGAGGTATATTCTGGCTTGTAGGGCATACCCTAAGTCAGGCAGTGGCTTATGTGTGAGGTATTTAGAAGTATGGTACAGTACAGTACACAGCTTATGTAGGGGTGTAGCATATAAATGGGATTTTACAGCAATAAACTGTAAAACCCCGCATATAAGCCACGATACAATTTATCTGCAGCTTTAATAAAGCTGGCAGATTTTGTATGATTAGAACAGTACTAAATACCGCATTTTCAGACTCTTGGTGCAGCTTATGGCTTCTTCTGTACCTCAGAGTACACTGTGACTTACACACATTTTTTTACGGCCCCATACACATACCTGCAAAATGTCCTTCAGGATCTCTATACCTGATGACCTCTAAGGCTGGGGATTCCCCTGTAAGGTCAGTATTGTCCTTAGGACTTAACACCTCCTTGTTCTGTACCCGCTGGAGGAGGTCTATACACCATGACCTCCACGAGTTCAATGTTAAATACTCGTTTTTAAAGCTCAGCGCCTTCTTGGTGAGTCTAGAAATAGAAAGTGCAAGCATATAAGTTTATTTCTCTACAGACCATATTCATTCTGTGACTTTGAGGCTCGGGTTGGCCTAAACACTGTATTTTGCAGAGTTGCCACTTGCTGGCCAACAAAAACCAGAAATATCTTTTCGATTGTTTCCCCATAAAATTAACATATTTTAATACAGAAATGGGAACATGATTCCTGGTAAACAGGAAAGTGGCATCTCTGATTGTAAAAAAATAGATATCAAGTTGATATGAAACCACATACAAGCAACGATAAAATCTGTGTATGTAATTAAGTTATTTGGTAGTACTCAGTTATTTCAAGATGGGTTAATGCATGTCCATGTGTACTGAAGTTATATTGCATTACTCAAAGCGTAGAATACTAGTACTAGACACTTCGGAAGCAGGGACACCTTGGAAGCAGACATCTCGGTAGCTGGCATTAGGACACCTTGGAAGCAGAGACACCTCAGGAGCAGATAAACCATGATAATATCCCTCTTTTTATAGTATTTGAAAAAAAAAACAGCAACCCTAGTGATACTGTCCATACGCTGTAGAATCATGGAATGGCCAAAATATGTTTTAATATTGTTAAAACAATTATTCAGAAAACGTATTTGCTTCTAAGATGTCCGCTTCCGAGATGACTTGCTTCTGAGATGTCTTCTTCCGAGGTGTCCAGTTACCTTTCAATATATCCCCAAAATTAAACCACTTATGCAGTTTATACCTAAAGGTCTGTCCTAAAATAATGTGTGGCTAATACACAGGAATTTACGGTACTCCGGTATTTGAACCCTGCAGCAATAGCCCCGCGGTAATGATGACAACAGAAAAAAGATGCTAGCCAATATCATTTATTGTCGAAGAAGTCAAGAAGTTTGAATATTCTTGAATGCACTTAATTGCTGTGTCTATCAAATGATGACATTTATAACCAACATAACAGTAGCGGTCCCTAGGTGAAGGTATTAATGCACACTTACCCACTTATTGCATGTGCCCGAGATTCCTGTGTGGATGGCAAGATGTAAGTTGAGAGAAGGTATTGTGCTGGGATGGCCATCATCAACAGGCCTAACTGCAAGGCAGCCACTCTATCGAAAGGCATGCTTGCTGGAAAAATAAATCATATCGCTATTTATCAGTTGCATTGTAGCTTTTATTTCAAGTTGAATATGTGTACCCCTGGAAGGCCTCAATGCATATCTCCATGTGATAACCACAGCTTGCTTCAAACACATAGTTCCAGAATCATAAATAGCTACATGTATAGCTATACTCATTTGTTTTATGCCAACTAAATTGAATATCTAACACTGTGAATAACAACTCTCCATAGACAAAACATGGAAGGTCCGTACGCCACACCCCCAGTGGCATTTACATGCCTCGATCCAAACTGTTGGTCACTTGACACATTTAGATGCTAAAGTACGTGAATTTAAGCAATTTAAAATTGAAATAACATGAAATAAATACAGAACTATAAAACTCCCTGGCATACTTTTTCATTGATCCACCACTTGGGGGGCTGCCTTCCCCTTGGGCTTTGCCCTCAGGGCCCTCAGGGGAGACAGCAACCCCCCCCCCCCCTCAGGGTGGATTGATGAGAATGTATACCATGGTCGTTTAGTTCTGTGTATTAACCCTCAGTCAGACCAATACTCATGAATCTTTGTTTATGTAGGCCTACTGTTGTATCCTACCGACTTCCGTGCACTGCATAACCCGATAGAATACTACAGCTATACTTTCTGTAGGGGTCAGTGGGTGTATAAGACACCAAATGCAAGCACTTCATGACCCCGTTATGGATCCAATGAGAATTAAACCCATGCATATAAGCCACACCTTGTCCTTAGGGTACGGCAGTGTATCAGCGATCACATGCTGGAGTACCCGGTATGACACAGCCGGACTTTGTACATTTGCCCGATCTTTTAGAACGATATGAATAAGTGGATCTCAACTTAAGCCCTGATCAGACTGTAGATATGGTACTTGGGGAATTGAGGTACCCTGGTACCACTCCACTTGACACTCCCCATCCCCCATGCATAGATAGCCACAGGTGACTTTGGCACTTTGCTGACATTGACAAGCCTTATAACTGAAATGTAGTGAGCAGATTCGAGGCAAATTACCATATATTCATACTATACACATGTAAATATATAACAATTGTAATAAGACAATTGTTTCTTTCCTGAATTGATATTTTAGATTATATTATGTATTACCGTAATCTCCCCGTATAAGACGCGTCTTATACGCGAGGTTTTAGTTCTCCCTAGATCCGCAAGGGGGCCACCAAGAGCTTTATTTTGATATGTTACACTCCCCCTAAGTCATATTATGACATAGATGGCTCCAGTGGTGTCTGGGAGGCCAGAGCTACACATAGCTTTTTAAATTTTAAAAACCAATTCAGTAGAAGAAAAGCTATGAATATTTCATTCTTTTGGGCATAATCCAAAACTCTAGGTGCGTCTTATACGCGCACTGCATCTTATACGCGGGAGATTACGGTATTATACATTTTTCATGATTTTTTTTCTTTCTTAACTCTGGCTTCTCCATATTCTAGAGTAATTATTATCAATAACTGGGAGAGTTCATACGTCATCTCTTACAGTCTCCAATCAAAATAATGTGTTATCGCTGTAGCATATTTTTGGTATATAGTGAACTATTAATTCTATTTCATTCTCATCTCATTTCTTCATCCTACAGAATTTTTTAATTCTATTGATGTGAATAGCTAAAAGAGAGTAGGCTATTTAATAACTTAAAAGCCAAATCAATATTTGTAATATGGGACTGTCATCTAAGATTAATACTTTCTTATTATGTCCAACAAACTGAGCATGCGATTGATAACTGTATTTGTTTACAGACAGTTTGTTCAGTACAATAAGATATTAAATTGAATTGAAATTAAGGCTTAATTTCAATCTAAGTAGGGCTACTTTTCTTCCATGGAAAATAATGATAAAATATGGTAAGTCATAAAACCCATAATCATGATATTTTAAAGGGAGTGGTCATTATTTGTCAACAGGGGAGGGGGGTTGGTGATTTTTCTCACAGACCCGAAGAAATTTTTTTACACCCCCTCTCAACGGTAGTCAACATTTTTTGTGCCCCCCTACCTGTGCCTCCTGCATGGAGAATTTTCGCGCCCCTCTTTGATCTATAGTAGCACGCTGACTTTTTGGCTAAAAAGATAGTAAATTTTTTTAACCCCCCCCACAGGAGGGGTCTGAATTTTTTACGCCCCACCCCCCCCCCCACTATTGAGAAATAATGACCACTCCCTAAGGCCACACCAAAAAAATAAAACTTGTTCTACGGATTTTGGTTTTGAAAAAATGGTGCGAGCGCGAATTTTTTTTTTTTTTTTTTAAGAATTATTTGGTGTCCAATGGATTCCTTGCTGGAAAAGTGAGGCGAGCGACAAGATTCTATTTAAAAAAAAATTGCCAAACATCACAAAGAGAAAACTTGTAGAAAAAAAATATGGAGAGGGAAATCCGTAGACCAACTTATTTTTTTTGGTGTGGCCTAATGTAGCGTAACTGGACACCTCGGAAGCAGGGACAGGTCAGAAGCAGACACCTCAGAAGCAGTATAATTAGGGATGTCGTCCTTTCAAATTCTATAAGAAGAGAGGGACATTATCATGGGTTTGTCTGCTTCCGACCTGTCCCTGCTTCCGAGGTGTCCTAATGCCTGCTTCTGAGGTGTCTTCTTGAAGTTGAAGTTCTTCCGAGGTAGGCACTTTGATATAGCCAATGTGGAGGGTGAGAAAAGCTGGCACACTGGGTTGACGCTTTCTGCCAGGTGGGAGTGTGGCCGATAATCACGACCTTGCCGATATCGCCGATTTAGGGTTCTATTAGGGTATTTTTCTTGTATTTTAATAGTTATCCTTAAAGTCTAGATATCAAGGTACCCACCAGCAAAATCTGGGAGAAAAAATTCCAATTATTAAGCATTTTACAATGACTTTAGTATGAAGGTAATATTGAAGCTTTTAAAAACATATTAACCACTGGAGACACCAAAAAACTAATATCAGACACAGTTAAAGTGCATAATAAACTAGCAGCATGTATAATTTCATGCATTTATGACTTTGCCCAATGATACTTTTGAGAGGACCAAAATATGAAACAATAGAAAAGAAATGGATGTGTGTACAGCCGTCATGTTACGATTTTTTATTAGCATTTTATTACTACTTAGAATCAATTTGGAAATGGATTAAAGATATCAACTGAAAGCTTAGATTCTAAATATCATAGAAAACCAAATTCTATTTAGGGAGTGATCATTTTTTAACAACAGGGGGGGGGGGCCGGTGGGTTTGAGGGGGGGTCAGAATTTTTTCAATCCCTTGACCGGGGGGGTCAGAATTTTTTCAATACCTCTGATGGGGGGGGGGTCAAAATAATTTCACCTGTTTTCAGTGGAAAACCCCGCGCGTTACTATAGGCTAAAAGGGGACGTTCGCGCGCGATTTTTGTCCATTATGGGGGGGGTCAAAAAAATTTTACCCCCTCGAGAGGGGGGGGTCGACATTTTTTTCGCGCGTCCGTGCGCAAACCCACCAGCCCCCCCCTGTTGTTAAAAAATGATCACTCCCTTAGATCTGATCATTAGAACATCACTTTCCAGGCCCTTAGATATCAAGTGAAAACACAGAAAATTGCCACCAGTACATGCTGCCACACACTGGGCCAACTGTGCAGCTGAACTCACATCACAAATATTATAAAACCTTTTCTACCATTACTATAGTGGCACTTGCCTCAATATTTTTGGTACTATTTGCCCTGTTGATTGATTGATTTGTGTTTTACAGCACTTTAGCGGCACTAAGTGGCTATCCCGTGCTTCACAGGTTGATAATTTAACAGAGGAATGTGTCAGTGCCCGCGCATATGTGCACCACACACATCCTGAGGGGATAGCAAAGAGGAGATATAGACCCTTTTAAGTGGGCTAGGGAAGCCCGATTTGCCCTGTATCTCTGTTTCTTTACAAGGTATAAACAAAATTCCAAAAGATTTAAAAACATCTCAATGGCTTCAATCAAATGCAGTCACAGGGATCTTTCTTAGGCACTTTGATAAAGCCACTGTGGAGGGTGAGAAAAGCTGGCACACTGGGTTGACACTTTCTGCCAGGTGGGAGTGTGGCTGATAATCGCTACCTTGCAGATATCGCCGATTTAGGGTTCTTTTAGGGTCTTTTTCTTGTATTTTAATAGTTATCCTTAAAGTATAGATATCAAGCTACCCACCAGCGAAATCTGGGAGAAAAAAATTCCAATTATTAAGCGTTTTACAATGACTTTAGTATGAAGGTAATATTGAAGCTTTGAAAAACATATCAACCACTGGAGACACCAAACTACTAATATCAGACACAGTTAAAATGCATAATAAACTAGCAGCATGTATAATTTCATGCATTTATGATTTTGCCCAATGATACTTTTGAGAGGACCAAAATATGAAACAATAGAAAAGAAATGGCTGTCTGTAGAGCTGCCATGTTATGATTTTTTATTAGCATTTTACTACTACTTAGAATCAATTTGTAAATGGATTGAAGATATCAACTGAAAGCTATGATTCTAAATATCATAGAAAACTAAATTCTATTTAGATCTGATCACTAGAACATTACTTTCCATTCCCTTAGATATCAAGTGAAAACACAGAAAATTGCCACCAGTACATGCTGCCACACACTGGGCCCACTGTGCAGCTGAACTCACATCACATATATTGTAACACCTTTTCTAGCATTACTATAGTGGTACTTGCCTCAATATTTTTGTTACTATTTGCCCTGTATCTCTGTTTCTATACAAGATATAAACAAAATTCCAAAAGATTTAAAAACATCTCAATGGCCTCAATAAAATGCGGTCACAGGGATCTTTCTGTATTCATTTAAATTTTTTTGTTGAAGACGTGCCTATCTTTCTGTATTCATTTTAATTTTGTTGTTGAAGTGCCTACCTAGCCTAGGCCTATATAAACTTGCACTGACCTGATAAAATGGACGGTTTCGTTTCCCAGGAATCCAGGCACTACCAATTGGTCTCTGGGATGAAGCTGCTTCCTTGTTATTGCCTCTGCAGCTTGAGTGTATTGAGTGGTGGGTCACTCACTCAGTCACTGACTCACTGACACTCACCCCCGGCTCACACCTTGACTCAAGGCTTGAGAATTGACTATCGGGCACAAACCTCTTGACCTACCAGTCTCTGAGCATTGACCTCCTTGTAGCCATATTTAACACTCGATGTCACATTGTGAAACGTGCATACTGTGCAGCAAAATTAATTAATGCGTGAAGCAATAACAGACTGCCACGACATCCAAGCTGTGCCGCCAGCCAAACCAAAACAAAGGCCGTATTTAGGTACGTGAGAGGGTTTTACGACATTAATTTTTCCTGGATTTTTTTTTGTATCGACTGAGATGAGTGTTTGATCTATTGTTGATATTGATTAGAAAGGATTCAAATTAAATTATGTCCATAATGGCTTGATCTCTCGTTTTTATCACTTAAAACATTTTACGAAGCAAAACTATGTTCGTCCACAAGACGGCAGCACGTGCGTCGTAGCAGTCGACGTTGCAGCAGAAGAGCAAGTACCCGGTTCATAAATCATTTTTTATCGTTTTTACGGCACAGAAAGAACGACTAAGGGAAGGGGCCATCTACAAATGACGTCATGCTGGAGAGGGGGAAGGGGGTTCAGGCCTAGCATGATGTAATTAATTTTCTGTATACCGTAACAGAGCTCTCAAGTTTTGATGAAGCCAAAGAGTGAGACTTTGCCGGGGCGCTCAGAAATTTCCTAACATTAGGGGAATTGTCACAATTTAGGTAAAATTGGGGGGTTTGGGGGCCCCCAAGAAAATTTTGAAAAAATAAAGACAATTTGGCTGACTTTCCTACACCAAACGGTGAGGAAAGGGCAAAATTCACTGTACAAGCATATACTGATTTTTTTTAAGCCTAAAATGCGTAAGAAAATAGCCTGCTCTGCGTGAGAGCGTGAGATGAGCCCCAAATGCATGAGACTCACGCCAGATGCATGAGAGTTGAGAGCTCTGCCGTAAAGCGGGGCTATTTTGGCCAGATTTTGTGGTTTTCTTTGGATATTTGCTCCAATTTAGCACTGTTTGCAATATATTGTGATTTTACTATAAGAACTAATCTCAATGCTTGCACTATGAATGAAATTGCATTTAAAATCATTCAAATTGTGCTATTTTTTCGTGAAAAAAGGCCTGGCCAAAATAGCCCCCTACATAGGGGCTATTTTGGCCGCTTGGGTAGCCATATTTAACCATATGCCATGTGCAAATTTATTTTTATTATGGCCTATTGGTTAGAAAAATGACATTATAGGGATAATCAAGCATGCTTAAGATCATTTAAAAGTGATTTTGAATTTGAGCTTCCCAGAGGCTATGCCATACTTTATTCCATCGGCATCTTTTTGAGGTGAGATATGCACAGAATTCACAAATAGCAGATATATTTGGCAATTCCTACCACCCCAGCAAATTAGTGTCGCTCTGAGTCAATGTGTGTGAGTGCTAACTCGTGCGCTCTACAGAAAAAAATTGAGCCACCTTGTGTCATTGATGACACCGACTGGCACATACTGACACATGTGTCATGACGCAGTCTGACCCATGCTGACACATGTGTCATAACGCACACTAACCCATACTGACACATGTGTTATGACTCACGTCCTCACCCATACTGACGCATGTGTTATGACGCGTCCTCACACATGTTGACGCATGTGTTATAACGTGACCTCACCAGAGCTGACACATGAGTTATGACACATTCTCACACATAATGACACATGTGCCATAACACACACTCACTCACACTCATGATTACTGACATTTCAATATCCCTTTAGAATGGGTGAGGGGGTTCTTTTATTCAAAATCAAATATCATCAATTCATCCTGTTTCCATGTCCTTTTCATTTGTATGGGTATCTTGCATGACCTTTCTCCATGGTTGATTCTTTGAGGTGCTCTTCATATACCTGTCAAGATATAAAACAGACAACAGACATAAACATTCAATAAAGCATAGCATAAACACATTTTCAGTACCACATATTCCTACACACCTGAATCTCCCACAGAAGAGAGTGATCCTTGTTTTAACAACAGGGGGTGGTAGATTTTCATGTGGAAGCAAGGAGGGTCAAATTCGCCCTCCCCCCACGTCTGGAAAATCATGCACAAACACGCCCTTTCAACCTCAGGAGTAATGCACAAGCTTATTCCCTGAAAAGAAGTAAATTATTTTGCCTCCCCCTCAAAGGGTTGAAAAAAATTCCCCACCCCTTGAGAGGGTCAACTTTTTTTGCCCCCCCCCCCAGGACCTTAATATTGTGTGCAATTGCGCCCTTTAACCTATAGAGACACACAGGCTTTTTCACTGAAAAGAAGTAAAATAACTTTGCCCTTCCTAGAAGGGTTGAATTTTTTTTGTAAAACCATGCGCGAACATGCCCATTTAGCCTATAGTAATGCATGGACAAGAGGCCGAAAAAAATTTACCCCCTGTCAAATCCACCAGCCCCCCTGCTGTTATAAAAATATCACTCCCTTATGTGCCATGAAATAGAAATGGAGTAAAATGTACTGCATTCTCAACCCATCCAGCCTGGAAATTACCAACATAAAATGTGCTATCAACCAGGAATTTATAGGTTAAGAAAAAGACAATATGTGCTCATGTGCTTCTGTAGAACTGCAGGTCTTCTTGAATTCCAATAAGAATCTGTACTAGGACTGTAAGACTACTCACCTTGTATGTGGTATCCTTGCCTCCTGTGCCTGTGTGTTGTGAAACCCAAGTTACAAATGCTGAGAACAAAGGAACTAGGAAAAGGAGGGAAATCTGAAATGGACCAATCAGGGGCTAAGAATTTGAAATTGACCAATCAGAATTCATGGAACTTGTAGGATGTGTCACTGTGAGTGAGTGTGCGTCACAATGTGTGAGAACTGACATTGAGTGACGCATGGTCACACACACAACATAAAGGAAATACCAGGTTGTGTCACTGTAAGTCAACTTGCGTCATAATGTGTGAGTTCTGACACAGAGTGACACATATTCACACATGTGTCAGAACCTATCATGTTTGGATCCAATGCTGCATACTGCCCCTATTATCACCCAATGCACAATCTTAATTGTCCTTATATCAAGAGTTCTTACACATGTTTCTTGAATACATGCCACCTTCTTGATCACTGTGCATCAAACTACTGATCATTTATAAAACCAAAATAAATCTGTGCCTCAATACTACATGAGATGTTGATGATTCCAATTCAGTGTTAAGTCCCATAGACAAATGAAACTACCTTTTAATATGCCAAAGCCAAATCTAAATTCATCTTTTCAGGTATCATTAGATTCCCTACATCCATATCAATGCATATCACCTATAAACATATTGATTCATTAGGCAATATTAGTTGAATCAGCATTTATCTGATTTCCCCCTGCCCCAAAGTACACACATAGAGTGAATCCATACAAGTTCTCTCAGACCTGACACCTATGTTGTCATGTGCTAACCAGTGTGACTACTGACACAGACCTACACATTCTCACACATGTGTCACTTCATGCCTTCATAAATGCGTCAATATGTGTGGCATTGAGTGAATACTGACACCTACTGACACATGCTCACATGTTGTCACCTCACACAAATATCTGTATGTGGCACTATGAGTCACTCTGTGTGACTACTGGTATGGACTGGTGCCTGCTCATGCAGTGTCACCTCACACGGATAGCAAAATGTGTGAGCAAATGTCACTCTGTGTGACTACTGACACAGTCTGGCGCATGCTCACACAGGTTCACCTCACGAATCATGAAATGCGTCATCATGAGTCAGTCAATGTGACTACTGACACAGACTGGCGCATGCTCGCCCTTCATAATCCTATGACTTTTGGAGATGAGTCACTATGTGTCACAATATGTCACACATCGTGACTATTGACATATGGTGGCTCGAGCTGACGCTCCGTGTTATCATGCGAAACCTGCTCACACTTGGTGGCACATGCTGGCTCAGACTGACACCAATTTGCTGGGACAGAATTGAACCATATTTAAGGTCATGAAATTTTGGTCACCTCTTATTTCACTTTTTCATTCACAAATCTTCACCAAACATCTCATTTCTAATGTGAAATTAGCTGGAGAATTTGATTTTGGTAGTTATTATTAATTGATCAATTTTTTCAGTAAATTCCTAATATTTTCAGAAAAATCCAAATATTGTATACTTTTTCATAATTATATCTTAGAATATGACTTTATATGGAACTTATACATATTTAAGTCATTTCTACTCATTATTTCATGACTATCTGTGATAAAGTTCGAGGGATGATGAATTTTTTCATAAATCATGGCCACATGCTCAGATATTCACCCCAAAACATCAAAATGCAATCTTAGATGCATAAATATATGATATCAAAACTATATATCCAGTTATTTTCATCTCTACTTCTTAATTTTTTATCTTTAAGTTAAATGTGAACACTTTTTTGGAGGGTGGCCAAAATAGCCCCCACAGGCCAAAATAGCCCCGTTTTATGGTACCTTCAGCATTGAAAAATTGGCATAAACATGACGAGGGGGGAGGGGGTTGTCAAATTTTCCATGACGTCATTTATGGATGGCCCCGAAAAGAATGGTTATTCAACAACAGGAATGGATAGAGCATAGTCCCACAGGACAGACACAGATGGGGTAAGAGCAAAACTATACAATTTGGGCCACTTTTTTTTCTGTCCAATATAGAGGGATCTAGATCTACTATAAAATGGCAATGTTGATACCAATGGCAATGCCTGAGGGCAGTGAGGCTGTGCTATAAAAAAACATTGAGGTCATTGCACAATGTGTACCTGTACCGCAACCTCAAAATGGCCGCATGCTCAGATATACACCTCAAAGAACAAGAACATCAAAATGCAATCTTAAATGCAAGAATATATGATATCAAAACTACATATCCAGTTATTTTCATCTCTACTTCTTAATAAGTGAAATGTAAATTTTTTTTGGAGTGTGGCCAAAATAGGCTCCTGCAGGCCAAAACAGCCCAGTTTTATGGTACCGTACCCACATTGTTTTTTGCGTTCTAGATCCCCTTCAGTGCACTAGCTTTTTCACTCTAGAAATGGGTGAAATTTTTTTTTCCAGTGTTCAAAACGTATGAGGAGTGTGTGAAACCAGACTAGACAGACCTATTACGAGGTAGCAGGTTGTCACATGGGCACCGCCATTTCTGGAGCTTGTTACCTTCAAGTTCTACTGATAAGACCTATCAGATGGGTACCAGTTGGCCCCCAAAAGACCGCAGTGAATAGATTGGGGTTCTCTCATTGGCTAATAATCAAACCTGCTAAGTCCGGATAAGTGCAGTCTACAGTGGGACGATAAAGTGAAGTGACTTGATTACTGACACAGCCAAAGTCAAAGGACAAAAATGTAGTTTATATACCGTAAACTCCAGCGTAGAAGACGCGCCGCGCGTATAAGACGCACCCCAAACTCAGCACATGCATTTTCGCGTATAAGACGCACATTTTAAGGCTAAAATTTGTAAGATTAGTACATTTCTATAGTAAAATTACCCCTCATATAAGACGCACCCCCAATTTCAGTACATCCTATAAGACCCCCCAGCATTTTGTTTGGCGTAGAGGACGCGTCTTATACGCGGGAGTTTACGGTAGCAGCACTCATGGTAAAGATGAGTAAGAGGGTTAAGAACTTGTGACAGCTCACCTCAAGTGTAGAATTTCATACCTAAAGTTAAGACAGTTAACTATTTTCCAAGATACAGATGAAATAATACTTCAATCTAATGGTTGAGGCTGAGGCGAGTAGTAAGGCTGCATAAAATTGCATCCCTTAAAAACGGCTGCATCTACTGTTTATATAATAAAATATCCCAAAAAAATTGGCACCCCCTGAAAAAATTATAAAAAAAACAATATCTCAAAACTCTCATCTCCACTGTGATACTTCTATTTGGTCAATTTTTACAATTTGAACAGTTTTGGAAACCTCAAAATGTGTACTTTCTCATCCTAAAATTTGCCAGATTGATTGTTATGGTTTAGATTCTACTTAAAGTGCTCTATGAGAGGAGAAAGATAAGCAGCATTTGAAAGGGCAGACAATGCTTAAAACTCTGAATTATGTCTGTGGACCATATTAAATCGCAGCGAATTGACAAAAAAAAAATAAATAAAAAGCCACCTCCCTCGTCATTTCAAATGAGAGGAAAAAGAAAATTTTACCTCCCTCACTGCCGAAATATCATATAACAAATAAAATAAAAAGCCTCACTCCCTCATTGCACTTTTTCGAAAAGTGTCGGCAAAGCTGATTATCGATATATAACCTATGCATATCATATCAGCCAGCACTCTGTCAGCTAGATAAGGGAACATTCAACAATTACATCACTGCTTAGGGGGTGGGGGTGGGGTCTTTGGGTTCCTCTATATGTTCCATACATAAACAGTGACAAGGGGGTGGGTGGGTCCTGAAAAATGCCTAAATACCGGTGACATAATTGTTGAACGTTCCCTAATTGTTAATTAATCAAATGCTGATGAACGATACAAAACTGCTGTACATGTCTTCATTGGTATACTTTTTATTGAGAAAAGAAACTCATAACATTGCAATGAACCCATATAATTATGAACAGTAACAAACAACTTTTTTACACAAAAGAGTATTGAAATATATATATGACAAAAACAACTAAAATGAATAATGAAACTGTCAAGTATCAGATATCTAGGAGGCAGTACTAATTAATTCTTTAATGAAAAGAGTCCTCTTATCATATATAGCTGCACCTGTTTTATTCTAAAATAAATTAAATGAGTCATGAAATCAAAGACAAAATCCTAAAGGAAAATTATCCAGTATATCAAGCCTGGCAATGTAACTAGCAATGTAACTGCAAACACCCAATATGGCACCTGATCACCATATCCTTCACTAAGAGTAGGATTGACAGCTAAACTGCCTAATCCTGCTGGGCGGCTATCAAGCACTGCCTCCAATAGGCGTTGCTGGCTGTCGATCACTTGGTCAACATCAGGCCGTTGATGGGCTAAGGATGTTCGACGAAGGTGTAGGGTTCTTTGAAGACTATCTGAGGTTTGTGCAACCATTTGGCGGTATGCAGTGCGTGGTGAGGGCAGAGGAACCCTCTGATTCACAGCTTGTTCTGCCTCAGCAAGAAGCTCGCGAGTTGAACGTCTTCTGGCAGAAGTTCTTGAGGCTTCACCTGCTTTTACTTGATTGTCATGGGGTGTGTCTGCAGCTCCAATGTCTGCAATCTGAGGTGAGCGGATCCGTCTTCGGCGCATGTAGCAGCGTTGCCAGGATGTCTCATTATGACCTTCATCAGATTCATCACCAATGTCCACAAAATTTGTAATAGATTGTCTCTTGGTGACATCAGGATGAACAAAGACCACCTGGACATCATTCCTCTCCCGTAAGCGCCTCGTGGCAGATCTTGTTTGCCTGAGACCTTCCTGAACAGATAGCAGGTCTTGTTCAAGTTCTTGATCAACCTGTCCACCAGGCTCATCCACGTTTCTTGTTAAGCTTTGCTTATCGGTTTTAGTCTCTACAAGGGACAATTTGCTGAACATATCTTCAATATTAAAGGAAGTACTATCCTGCATGGATTCTGTCTGGGCATTTATGCCCACAGCATCAGAGGCTAAGTTCAAACATGATTCCTCCATGAGCGATACTGCTAAGCTGTTACTGTCATCTACCTGGAGCCCCTCATTTGATTGCACACCTTCAAAATCAATTTCCATTTTGTCTGCTTTAATATGACTGTCAAGGGGTAAGCACTGATTGTCTATGGGTGACAATGGATTTATGTGTGAAGCAGCCTGAGCAAATATGTGATTTTGCAGCTTGTTCTGACTATCATGAATTGACATGGTAGCTACTGACATTTCCAATGTGTTATCTGCATTGAAGCTCCCATTATCTATGAGGAGTCTTGAGTCAAAACTACCTTCTGTGCAACTTTCGACAGGCAGTTGCCCTGTGTTGTTCTCACTACAGATTGCTGTGTCACTTGGGAGACATACACTGCCATTTGCTGAATTGTTTGTATTGTTATAATACATGGTTTCCAGTGCTGGCATAGCCTTCCTCTGACAAAACCTAACAGAAGCATCATCATGGATCACCACCTGTTCTTTTTTTACACAACCTGATGATGGCAATGATGCAACTGATTGCACAGCAAAACAGAGGCATACTTCAGCTATCAAATCTACACTCTCATCAACAAAATCTGTGACATCATAAATACTGGCAACATTTCGAATAACTAATTGACTATTTGCAGGCAGTGGTCTTGGCTCATGAGGTTCTGGATGAGATATGTACATTGAGTCACAAATTTTCTCAATGTTGGTGTTATTATTGACGATATCACTAAACTGGGTCACTTTCATCTCACCAGATACTGATAGACTATCCAATTGGTCATGGCTCATAGCTGCACATGTATCTCTGACTGTCAAGTCCTGTTCACCCATGAGTGATTTCTGGTCAAGCAACACATCAGATGGGCAGCACATATCACCAAAGCCCTTGTATTTAATACCACGCCTTTTTTGAAGTACTAAATCCCTTTTTCTGCTTGTGATGTTAGGATGTTTAGGGCTGAGGTAGGAAACACCACCTGAGGTGGACTGCGATCGGTCAGTTGACCCCTGGTTATCTGGTGACTCTGATGATGATAAGGAGTCCATTGAAACTGCAGAGAGGCCCTTAGCCTCTGATACAACCATTTCTGTTGTACTCTCTAAGTCGTTCATTCTTGGAGGCCTGAGGACAAAAAGAAAGAATGTGCATTAAGTAATAATAAACCCTTTACTGTTGGCCCTGAAAAAGACCATTTGGTCCTTCTCAACTAGCCCTATCACTTAGGGGGAGCAGAATAGACACATTAACCTACCCTAAATTCAAGGCTTAGGGTTAAAAAAGGTTGTTTTTTTTTTGGATAAAATTTAGCTTGATTCATTTTCTAGGGCATTTTAGACATTATTTTCTATTCTCTCCCAAAAAGTTCGGGGGAAGCAAACAAACTTGACATACCTTTGCTAACCCCTCCTGCTGAACTTAGGCCTAAATAAAAGAAAAGTTGTGTTCAGGTATCCCGACCGACCCTTATTATTTGGCCCGACCCTATTTTTTTGGGGAATTTTTTTTTTAGAAATTTTTGGTAATATGATCCAAAATTAAAGGAAAATGTCAGAAAAATGTTAATATATATGCATCTTTGGTATCAAATTGAAGCCCACTGTCTCACGAATGCTACTAGCTTAAAATATCCAACACTCTTTTTAGTTTTTCAATTTGGTAAACATGTTGAGCCATGTTTTATATCATTTTTGGCAGTTTTCAGCAGTTTTTTGAGCTATGTTACCTGAATACAACAATGTTTTTTAGGCCTTAGAAAATTGGGGGCCCAGCCCCCACCCCCCTTATCCCTGTTCCGCCGTCTATACCATTACTTGGTTGGTGGGGGCAGTTCCCTAACTCAAGAAGCAAACTGACACCATCCTCGTTTATTTAGAGAAAAAAAAACAACAACAAAAACAAACAAATATTATCCGCAAGACTACTACCCCTTTTTCTTGATATCAAAACAGGTGCCCCTAAAATTACCCCTATTTTTTGGTTAACACTTAAGTCTTTTTCTAGAATACCCCCCGGTACCATATTTTCTTGTAACATTTTAACATGGAACTTTGACCATAAAAAATAGACTAAGGCCAAAAAAAAAAAAGGTTTTTCTCCAATTTTGAAAAGGGAAACTTTTGTGTGTGTCTTTTGTGTGTGTTTGTTTTTTACATTTGTTCAGTGGTCTGTGAGTCACCACTGAGGGTCGTGAGTCACCACAGCGTAACGCAAGTCTTTGTAGCAGTTTTACAACAACAAAAAATCCGACCTACCCTACCTAATATTTTTCAGCGTGGTACCTGAAACAAAAAAAAAAGAAAGGCCAAAAAAAAGTTGTGTTTCAGCTAACATCCTGAAAAAAAAATAGGTAGGGAAGGTCGGATTTTTTTTTTTTTTTTTTTTTTTTTTGCAATATTTTTTTAAACTCCTACAGCAACCCGTCACAGAGACTCGATGACTCAGTGACTCAAAACACCCACAAAATTTGTGTGGTATCTATAAAAATGAAGATTGAGGGACTATCCATAAATGACGTCACATGAAATTTGACCATTTTTGGCCCCTCCCCTCATGTTTTTTTTTTGTTGCCAATTTTGCACTGCTGATGGTATATGGAGAATCTGTGCTGGGCCTGATAGCCCCTTCCCTCGTCCAGCATCACGTCATTTGTGGATGACCCCAGAAACAAAACTTGGAGTTTTGTTAGGTAGGTTTAAGTTACATGAAAAAAATCTTTTTGGCCTTACCGCTATTTCAGCCAAAGAATGTGTTCCCCAGTATTTGTAATTAAGGGGCCCTCCACAAATGATGTCATGCTGGGGGAGGGGGGGGTCAGGCTCAGTTTTCCATATACCTTCAGCCCCGGGAGAGGTACTCAATGGGTGTGGACCACTTAAATCGACATGGCGACATGGGCTATTTTAGGCTTAGTGACATGGGACATGAACAGTTTCTTAAAATTGACATGGTGACATGACCATTTCTTAAAATTGACATGGGGACATGGCCATTTTTAAAAATCGACATGTGACATGAGGGGACCCCCCCCCCCATCCACACCCCCTACTCATTATATGCCACCCCGGGTATGCCACTGACAGGGGTTTGCAGTTTCCAAGGTCACTTTTTGGCAAAATCCCCATGCCAAACCACAAAACCCCACTCAGCACGGGTCTACTTTTTGTCAAAATCCCTCAGCAAGTGTCACTTTTGGCCAAAATTCCTTTCAGCAAAGGACACTTTTCTGCCCGCTTTTCTCATATTTCCACTGAACTTCTGAAGTGTCAAAGGTGTTGACTAGTGTTTCAAAAATAAGCACTAGTTTTCCGTATTTTAACCAATCTTTTTACCAGATATGTTTTTTTTTTTACAAAAATTCCTGACTTTGATGGTAATTTCAAGAAAAGAATAAAACGTGAACACTTTTTGCCCCAAATCCCTCACCAAGAATAAGCCTTATAATGATAAGGGTTGTCAAAGCCTCAGCCCGACTGACAAAGGCCCAGCCGCACACCCCTCAGTTCCCTCTCAGAAAAAAAAGTGCCCCCTTGGCTTTCAAGTTTCATCATTGTAAAATGGGCAAGAAAAACATGATGATGGGGGAGGGTTAAAAAAAGATCAAATTTTGCATGACGTCATTTATGGATGGCCCTAAATGGAGTATCCCTTTACCGTACCTGACCTACCTGGTGCAGTGGTGGGGTTCGTTGTTCTGAGGCAGCACCTGTTCACTCAAGCCAAACAGAAAAGCTTCACCAGTATCGGTACAGCAGGCGCTGCAGTGGCAACTGCCAGGCCAGGTCTTCCCATCAAGACTTGATTCAAGTCCTCGGCAGGACACGAAGTCCACGGCAAGGGTCTAGTCTAGAGACAGCCTGCAACTTGCAGTGCAAGAGCGCTGTCCTCGAATGACATCTGTGACTGAATAGTTACAAGTCTTCAATCGTCTCGTAGGGTCGTCCAGAAACCCTATGTGAGGTGACATAGCAGTTTAAGAACTTCAGTCATAACAATATTAACATGTGAACGCAACAGTTCAAAATGAATGGGGGCGAGCGTTTCACTGGCGTTCCTCGGGCGTTTCACACTGTCACTGTGCCTCTTTGAAGTGACCGCGTTCATAGGATAAACACTGCACCGCTTTGTAAACACACCAACAGACTCCATAGACGGCCACTACAAAGTTTGTTTGACTTCGATCAAGCGATGCAGTGTGCTTCAGACCAGGGTGGGTGGGCGGCAGGAAATGTGGCGGGAACTACATTCCAGTGGAAAAATGCATGTGAAACGGGATGTGAACCCCCGGGATGGGAATGGCCCATCGGCATGGGCATGGAAGTCTAAAATGTGGCATTTCATGCCCGTGCAGAGTGACATTTAGAACTAGTAATTGAAATTTTTAGAATTGAAAATATTTAATATCTGGATGTAACAGATTTAGGTCAAGGCCCAATTCAGCAATTGTGGACAAAATTAGGCGTAAAAGGTACATCATTCATGTATGGTCATCGCATGATTTATATCTTAAGTATGAGAATATTGCATTCCCTGGACCAAACTACTTCTGTATCACTATTTTCACCAGAAAATTCTAGAAAAAAAGTTGTTTTTTTTTTCTGAGGCGGGCAGGGATGCAAAACAATTTTTTATAGCCTACTAAAAGTTCTTTCCGTGATAAGAATTTTCTATTAATAATGCAGAATAATCTGCTTTTCATTAAGGAACCCAAAATGTGGGTTTTCGCCATGACATTTTTAAGGCTATTTTTTTCCATGAAGATGGTCTTTTTGGACACTCATAACGTACATGGTGTCAGTATGAATAGAACAGCGTGAACTGGGTGTCTGAGCATAGAGATAGAATAGCCCCTGGTCGGTTTCCCCTGGTCTGACTCCTCAATTCCCATCAAGACAATCACATTAAAATACCCAAGACGGTAGGCTCGCTACCACTGTTCCAGTAATATGAATGAGTGAGAGATCATTTAAGGATAGGAATGGAATTAAAGTTTGAAAAAAACGCAAGAATTTCCCTAAAATCGACACATTTGCCGTTTTGGAAAGCCTAATTCACTTATTTTATAGCTTTCATTTCTGACATCATATCATATAATTTGTCACGACCAGAGACTTACACAAGTCTAGGGGGCCCTTCCCGGGGTTAGCATTGTTCACGCTGGGACGTGCCCAGACACGTTTTGGCCAGGAAAGTCATCCCAGTCTATAAATAGCATTGGGGTTGTACCCATGAAATTAATGACGTCATGCTGCAGGGGTAGGGTCTCCTACTCAGGAGCAGTGGAACGGGGGGGGGGGGAGGGGGGCCACGGCCCCCCAACATAAAAGTCGGGGGGGGCAGACTATGTTTCACCCCCTTCTTCGGCTCATTAGATTGGGGGTGTGGATGGGGGGGGGGGGGTCCCCCATGTCGGGGGTGTGCTTGGGGATGTCCCCCATGTCACATGTCACTTTACAAAAATGGTCATGGCACTTGTCACTTAAATCCCCATGTCCCATGTCACCTCTAAGAGCCTATCATGCCCCATGTCGAATTTAAGAAAGCACCTATGTCATGTCACTAATTGTTCTGCCTCATGTCACTATTAAAGGCCCATGTCACATGTCGATTTTAAGAAATGGCCATGTCACCATGTCGAATTTAGTGGTCCATACCCATCATGTCACATGTCCATTTTAAAAAATGGCCAAGTCCCCATGTCAATTTTAAGAAATGGTCATGTCACCATGTCGATTTTAAGAAATTGTTCATGTCACCATGCCAATTTTAAGAAATTGTTCATGTCCCATGTCACTAAGCCTAAAATAACCCATGTCACCATGTCGATTTTAGTGGTCCACACCCATTAGATTGATAGTCAAATCTTAACAAAATATCAATATCAAACTCATTAAGCTTCTACAAACGTTTTCATGTATCCTTTGTGCTAATTATTGAGAAATATAGGCCTATTCTGGGCTCAGAATTCACCGTTTTACTCCTAAAATTTCAAAATTTTCCTGGGGGTGTGTTTTAAAAAAAAGGGTCAGTTTAGAGTTTTAAAATTCCTCGTTTTTTAGGGAAAAGGGGTGCTTTTTACCCCCAAAACTCCGTTGTATGGGTGTGCTATGAAAGTCCCATAACGAGCATGGTGTTATAATATATATTAAGTGCAGGGACCGGGTGCCGCCCCTTCTACTGCAAAATCCCATTGGCAGATCTAGGGGGGGGGGCGCCGGGGGTGCCCGCCCCCCCCTATTTTTCTGCCAAATAGGTTGGTCAAAATGCTCCATCATGCCCTCTTATGAAGCTCCCCACTCCACAGGGGGATCCCCTACTATGCTGAATATGCTTCATCCTGCTTATTACTCCTTACTACCTTTGTCCTACTGCCAGTCTCCTAGCTTCCTAAATTTTCCTGTTTAGTATACCTTCCAGGGAGTTCCTGATGGCACTGCACTAGACTGTGCAGGGAGGGGGTCCATTTTGAGATACATGTACCTTTGTGGCAGTTATTGGTGGCACTGTGCTAGACAGTGTAGGGTGACACCCTTCCCAATAAAAAGAAGAACAGAGGAGAAGAAAAAAGAGAAAAGAAAGAGGGAAAGAATTACATATGTAGCATGTGTGCAGGTTGCTGATAGCACTGACAGGGGCCCAAGGGGAGGGGGACGGGTCCATTTAGGGTTACTTTCCTGAGGAATTCTAATGGTATTAGATCTAAAATATTGATGAGCCCAGGAGGAAGGGGGGGGCATAGGTTTACCTTCCGGGGTTGGCCCCTTTGCATAGCTCTACCCATTAGGCTATAATCCCCTAAGGGCATATATATATATTCAGAATATGATGGCATCTCGGGTGAAGGCAGGATAGGACTCAGGTAGGAGCAATTAATGTTTGGACTTGGATGAGGTCAGGATAAGACTGAGGTTGGAGGAATGGTTGGATTGGGGTGAGATAGGGACAGATGAGGCTGAAAGAGGAGGAATTAATGTTTGGACTAGAGATGCCCTGGATGAGACCAAGTGTGGAGGAATGGGGGGATTGGGGATGAGGCAGCTACCATCCAGTGATATATAATGGGCTGTGTGGGTTGTGTTTATATGTATATTAATGTGGTATAAGTTGTGTAGTTATTATCAGCTCACTCCGCTATTCTCACGTATTTGGGAAGACTAACTCTAGTGGTATGATGTTGGCTCAGCCCATCCTTTTAACCAACACCAAGACGCCGATACAAGTCACCATTTATTGTTCATTGGTTATTCACAGTTACAGCTGATGATGAGTCCACTCATGGTTGTACAGCTTCAACGACATCAGTCTATTCATACAAGCAGTTCATGTTTAACAATCCGATGCTACTGGAGAGGTATAAGTGCCATAGAGATCCTGCTCAATCCGTTCTTACATTGGCTAAGTGTAATACTAAATATTAAACGGCTTCATCCTCGTCTACTCCAGGAGTATGTGTTGCCTCCTCGGCTGCTCCCACCATACTAACTCCTCCCTATCTCTTACCAACCCCTCACACCTCTCAGACGCCGGTGTTTGGCTCACCCGTATTCCCCCCTCCCCCTCTACAGAATCTACCTGACCAGATCTCGTCGACTCCCCTCCGTCTACACATTCCACAGTCTACCATAAACTCTATACTACCATAAACCCTATACAGGACTCCCATAGCACTCTCCCATATAGCATATAATAAATACACACATAATACAGCACACAATAAATACCCACACAAATGTACCCTGTTATACCCGTTCATTATAATTATTGGCTATTGATGACAAAACAGGTGCGGGCGCTCCCCTCTTGTGACGCGAGTCACACCAATTGTCAAGCATAAATTATGCTTGAATACATCTTATGTATTGTTTTGTCACTAACACCTGAGGTAATCATCGTTATTATATTATACATTTCAATAGTTATTTATGTACATACATATACAACACACTTATATAATACCATGCATTATTACTATATATATTTTCCACACTGCATTGGTGACTTATTCTTAGCGCAAACTTGTCCTCTAACATATATTTTATTATTACAATTCTCTCATTTCTTGATTCTCAATTTGTTTTTCTTTCCTTTGTTATTTATTTTACTCATTCACTCGCCTTTACTAAGCACTTTGTCCCATTCTATGTTTATATATTCTTTTTACTATCCTTACCCGGGAGTCGACACCAGTTACACCCAATCGGGCCAATAAATCTCCTTACATCTGTCAACTCCTTGTTCCGAAACGTTCCCCTCTATCTACCCTTTGCCCCAAGCATCACTCTAAAACACACTCTAACGCGTCTTGGGTTACACCTGGCAACCTCTTACTTAACTCACGCGTGCACAGCTTGTCAACGAGTATATACATCAGAAATCTTTTCACTTGCTACATTACGTCGTAGTTAGTGTCTCATTAGTTGGTCGTACATTTAAATTACAGTTTCTTTTAGCTATATTATCTTACTTAATAATATACACTGGCACCAATCCCAGACATTATATCAATTCATTTGTAGACAGTCTTTGTATTGTCTATTCCATCCTTTCGTCTCACGCCAGCTGCACGATATCTTTCTCCCCCCCCCTTTTTCTCTTGTCCTGACACCGTCTATGCCAAGTCTCTATCATGATGGCGTTTTATTCATCACCTTCAGTCTCTTTCATTCAGGTCCACGTACACCGATGACGATCCCGTCCTGGGCTCTTGACCTCGCAAAGCCACATTCACCGACTCTTTATGACCCTTGTTTACTGAATATGATACAGCCGTAGCCCCATATGATTCTCCAGGTACTTCTGGTAACTGTCTTGATCTTCTTAACTGAGCCATGGCTCTGGCATGTCCCGTGTCAGATAACTGATGTGTATTTATCTCTCTGTTCCTTATTGGTGTCCAGCCCGCCGCTGATATCATCGGTATCTCTAGTGGTACACCTGTCGCCAGGCCCCCACTATACCTAATCAATCTTGTCATCACCGTAAATCCATAGTCACCGTTCAGTATCCCTGCTAATTTCTTTGACACCTTCACAGTGGCCGGTAATGGCAATGGCACTGCGTTTTCCGCCGTTGCCATCTCAGTGGAATATAACACTCGACCCCACTGCACTGTAGCTATGTACTTCGGGCACGAATAGCTTATTGCTACGTCTCTAATAAGAGCCTGTTCTGCTGGTCTTTGAAATACCTGGTCCAAAGGCATTAGACTCTCCCCCAATGGTATTATTTCTGTGATCTCTTTAGTTGCCACCTGTAGATACAGTCCATCCACTGGTTGAAGCCTCTTTAGTTGTCGCACTTTCCTCACCAGTAACGCTATTATTATTATCAGTACTATCAATATCAATGATAACATAGCTATTGTCGTTTTGTGTTCCGGATCTTCTTCCTCATAATTACCTCCGACATCTTCACCGTATTTTTCATAGTCCCAAGTTTCTAGACTCCTTATTCTCATAGGCATTCTTGCTAATATGTATGCCATTAATAGTCTTTTTAAACAAAAATATTGTACCACCATCAGAGTCATAACAATCACCCCTGCAATCATTATTGGTGAATAATCCCATAGTGATTCAGTAGGAAAATGGCCTCCACCACTCATGCCATCCAAATCAGGTAATGCCGATCCGTCTTCCATTGCACTCACCAAATTCTTCAGATTGACAGCTGCTGGCGACTGTTGTATCCTAGCCTTGTGCTTCATTTTGGTCTTTACTAATTTTGGCAACACTTCATCTTGCAATACCTCTACAGTTTCACCATTTAATACGGCCTTTATCCATGTCAATTTCTTAACGCTGTTCATTTGTAGCAAATCGTTATTTACAAAAGTCACATTAGTTTCCATGTTCACATAACCACATCCTGCCAAACTGTAAGGCATCCACGCCCCGGCAGTCATGAATGCGCAATCACACCCAATGTTCAATATGGCGTAATGATGCATGTTCACCTTAACAGGTGGGCTTGACTGACACATCAATTGACCTTGTATGTCGGGTCCCGATACCAAAGTACGACCCTTTCCCAGTGCTATCGCAAATGAAGGAAAATTTGGTTGCACTATATAGTTGATCTCACATGTTTCTGCTATGGCCACCTTGTCATTTCTTATTAGTGCCGCCATGCACCCTCGCTCGGCTATTTTTCTCATGTGTGGAATATCTGGGCATACTGCTATTGAGTTGCCATGGCAACGCGCCCAATTCACCACTGGCTCTGATATATAATACCGCCCATTCTTTGATATGGCGACTTCTGATGGCAATCCCTCTATTCTCGTCCCGTCAGCTTCTTTATTGGCCAGCCGCACTGGTACTGGAAACACCTTTACAGAGTATACACAAAATATGTGTTCCTCTGACACCACCGGAATCCTTATCTGCATTTTTACACGACCTTGGTGCTGATATACTCGCACCACACTATTATCATAGTAATATTCCGGATCAGTAAAAGCGACTCTAAATCGTGGGTACGTAGCCTTTAGATATACTTCAGTGTTGATTATAGCTTCTTTCAAATCTTCTCTAGTGACCAATTTTGAGGATAGTTTTCTTCGTGATGCCAATCTTACCTCAGCTGCCATATCCTTTATCTCAATGAGTTCATTTAATAAATGTATAATATACCCCCATTTGACCCTTGTCAGCAGGCTTTCATGGTTGTATACAATGGATAGTTCATATAATGCCACACTGTGCATAGTTTGAGTTCTTTCCAGCAACTTCCGTCTCTTCAATGATATCTTAGCCATTTCATACAATTGTAACTGTCTATCAGCCAACTCTCCCACTTCCGCCATGACGTCCTCCAAGCCATTGCTAGTACTTGTGGCCAATGTTTTAATAACATCACGCATCTTATAATATGATGTCTTCAGTAATTGAATATCCTTTTCATTTCTGGCTACATCATCAGCTCTCCCAGTGCCAAAAATATAGTACGACAACTCTCCTATAATATTTAGACCCGGTATACCTGCTCTCTTAGACCTTTTGACTTGTTGTTGTTCAGGTATGTTTTCCATCAGCTTTTCCACTTCCTCCTCTCTGGCCTGTATTAATTTTCTAATAATTTGATTCAGCCATTCTTCTTTCTGTTTGATGTTGTCACAGGTATCTTCAAATAATAAGGTTCTGTTATGATGTTGAATATCACACATAACCTGCATATTCTTCACACATTGTTCATAAATACTTTCCATTTCCGGCTCTGGTAATCTATCTGGTATCTCTAATACAAACACTTGTGACACATGATTGTGCTCAGCCGTAGAAATACGTCTACCAGGTTGCAAAATGACACCTAATTCGGCTCTCTCTAAAGTCTCGAAAGTGTGCCTTCCAGCATCTACCACACCCCACAAGGAACATAAGACACATAGTATAGTTAGCCACGCCATTTTCTTCTTATTATGGCTTCCGGTTACAGTTCGAGTTGGGCTACTACGACTCCTAACTGATCGCTCCTGGAATTTTTTATGGATCTTGAACACTTAATAAGCCCTATCGTGTCAGATAGTTCACCAGTTCATGACCCTTTTACCCCTTCTTGTATATATTTTCCCGTCAATCTGAACACGTGTGCCTTCCTCTCCTATCTAGCTGTACGTCTCTTCCATCTGATAACACCAATTTATTGGATTGGAGTCTTTGTCTCAGCGACTCCTCCTAATGTGCCCTCAATTTTTTTTTTACTATAGTTTTCACTATATTTTTGTTTTCTTATTTCAACTTCCCATCCCCTTTGGTTAGATACCCAGAATTAAATTCTCAGTCGATGCTTGACTTCCACCCTGTTCGCACTGAAGATGGCTAGCTATTCCAGCGTTTCTGTCAATGGCGCACTCGTCTATCTCCCGATAGATCGTCTCCAGCCCGGTTTTACCTACATCGTCGGCTGCAGAGACCTGTCCTCCACAGATGCTAACGTTACTCCGTGCATGCTAGTATGCACCGGACCGCAAGGCGCGACCATGCCCTCACACACCACCATTCGAGATCATCTACGCTTAGCTTGTAACATGACTGATATGACACTGCGCGTCATCCACCTGGATGGGATGCCCGATCCCAGTTACCGCCTGCAATCAACTGCTGCTGTTCCACCTATTCCTACTCCTGCTTATCAACCAGCTTATGTCGACATCACTCCGCCTCCAGTCAACCCTACCACTCCTTTCGTGCCACCTTGGAATCCCACTCTGATGTCGCCCATAGGTGCGCGTCCCACCTATAGCGCTATAGTGCCTGCTACCTCTGCTCCAAGCCTCGCATCCACCTTTACCTCCAATGCGCTACCAACTTGCACAGCGACCCTTCCTCTACGAGTGGACACCTCCCACCAATATTCTCTGCCTGCCAACTTCGCTGTGTCATCAACTTCTCGTCCATTGCCACCTCAGCATCACTCTTCATATGTAGACTACAATGTGTTTTCTCACCTTCCTGCTACTTCCGGTGTTTCGCCCTTACCATACACACCGTTGCTAACCACCACTGCACCTCTGACGTCCAGAACAACCCTAACATCCACATTTACCTATTCTGCCGCTGCTTCTCGTCCCTTTTCTACTACCAGCGCCACTACTTCCGGTCAGTTTCCTGCTGTATCTTCATTAATGATGCCTCACATCACCATCCGAGCTGCTCCAGCTGCAGATGCCCGCTCCACCTCGGCTTCTAGGTCTCCGCCTTCCTGTCTACATACGCCCGCTCTGGCCCTGACCTCTTCCACTTCCGGTCAGTTTACTTCATCTTCATCCACTGCAGCTTCACTTCCACACCTTCCAGTAATGTCGCCCTCGTTCTGGAGTACTCTGGCTATCTCACCTGGACATCCACCCTTCTCACCGTTGACCTGTCATTCCAGCACCATGGCCTCTTCCTCACGACTGACTCACAGTTCTTCTACCATCATATCTCTCTTGACATCTTCATCTGCTACCACTACGCGACATCATCCCTATCAGCTTCCTGCCAGACCACAAACCTCCCGTTCTTCTAATCTTGGAGGTCCTATCCTTCCAACATTGGCTTCCCCAGCTTCTACCCTCTCGCAGAAGTAAGTATATTTCCCTAGCGATTCATACTTTGATTCCTAGAGACGCTCACTTCGTTCTTGTAATAAGATACTATACACATATTTTCTTTTAAAATATCTGCATAAGCTAACTCTATAAAGTCGCTGAGCTCCTCTGATTTGTGAGTAGTGGCGATCACATTCACAGTCTCAGGTGTATAACTGATCTCATTAATACACCCCTATGACTGAATTTTATGTGTCCTAATACCTTCTTAGAAAAGAATTTCACTCACACTTATTTTTGAATATATATCTACAGCTATAGACATCGTATTTCTTTTCTCAGAGTCTGGGCTTCCTAAATAATTAAACCATTATAGGCTCTGGTTCTTTAACAGAATGCCTTACTTCTGGACAAATATATCCTTTAAATTTAGGCCTCTTAATTATGGACCTTGTTACTGGAGTCATTCTATGTGTATCGCGACTGTGGTCCTGCTGGTTCCGACTAGTGTTTCCATTCACCCTTAGACAACTTATAAGGTGCCCCATAGTGGTTGCCTCCTGTATGTGATGCACTTCTTTCTCTTTATCTCATATACCTGCTTTATTTACTATCTTCAGTTCTTCTCCCGCTTCATCTGCTGATGATGATGATGCCTCTACTCCTACTAGTCCTTAAATCTTCACTTCAGGTATGTATTTATATTAAATGCATCCTAAATGGATCCGACCTTTTACAATTTTCCACAAACTGTATTAAGTAGTTAAGTCTTATCCATAGAGTAGGGTGTATCTGAGCCTTAATATCTCTACCCTCTCTACAGTGGGCGATGATTCCTTTCCTTCAGTAAATTATTACTGATCTCCATTAATTCATCTCAACCGCTATGAACCTTCCGTTGTCTATGATCCAGGCTTTTCCACTAGAACTCATGTTTATAGCTTATCTAAACTGCTGATTATGTTGTCTTGTCTTGGTTATGTCCACGTAGCATGCTGGTTGTTCTATCTTGTTAAACTTTTGAGTGTAGTCTGTATCTGTTGCTTGCCGATGTCTGTACAGCTGGAGTTCCACTCCTACACTGCCAACTGTCTTGCTTGTCATTGCATCTTATCTCTTTCTTTTCCTGCGCATGTCTGCTCTCTTCCCCCCCCCCCTCTTCTGTTACTGGGCTCTTAATATACATATGTCTGTCTCAGTGTCCGGCACTTCCCCCCCCCCCCTTTTTCTCACTCTCGTGTTCATTCCCCCGCTGGCTCTGTTTCCGCGCCGTCATTCTCGCGCTGTCTTTTCTGTCTCTTTCCTCCTGTACCCCATTCTTTCCAGGCATCTGGAGCTGCAAATACTGCCATGGTTATTTGCTGTATTTTCCATGCAGTATTCTTACTTTCCTCAGGTAGTTTCCTAACCCAAGTTTTCACTTCACCTTTCATTCCCCACAATAATAATGCCACATATTCCATTTCCCCTAGATCATATATTCTCTTAATCAAATCCATGTCGTAGAAATATTCTTCTATCTTTTCTCCTGGTGCTCCTCTAAAGGTAGGTGGCGTTATACTGATACCTGCCATTTTGTACATTTCTTCAACCCCTCATAACGTTCCCTTAACAGGTATTGTATTTTATAACCATACAGTCCCTCTGTTCCTTTCCTATCAACTCATATCCTTTCTAGTTATATTTATCAAAGTCTTCAGTTACATCCTCCTCCTCCAGGGTCGTCTCATTGTCTTTAACCCCGGATGTTAATACTCCTTGGGTGATATGCTTTCCCTTTTGCTTCAGTTTGAACATTTCCCAAGTTTCATCTCTTTGTCTACACTGCCTGCATCGTTTCCCTCTACTAGTCTTGCGATGCCTCCTACACTTTCTTGAGAAAAAGAATGCATTAGTCACACTCCCTACTCCATATTTAAAATGATGTCTATTTACTTGTTCCCTCAAATATCTTGGCAATCTCGCGATGTCCAATTTCAGTTTTGATATTTTCTGCATTACTATATCCTGTAACGTCGCCCCATTGTATCTGAATACCTTCGGCAATGAATATCCAAATCCATATATAGCATCCAGCGCGTCTTCTACCTGTTGTCCCCTATATCTCCCTGCCTTTACTATAGATGGTGCTCTCTTTCCCGCTTCCTCACTAGTGGACATTATATGAGATGTTTTATCCCATGTACCTGTTCCAGGTGTTTGGCCGCTCCTGCCGCTGTTGCTGTTGTTCTGCCACAAATGTGACAGAGCCTTGAGGTCACTTGTCTTCTACTATAATACTCTTCTATCAATATGTCATCCAATCTGATTGATGTATCCAGCACAAATTCATCGTCTTTACTATAAAATATTGATGGTTCTGTCTGTGTCGCTGTTTCTGTGGTCTGAGTCTCTCTCTTAATTATACCACCGGTGCCTTGTAGAGTGGCATCCAACAACCACTCCCATTCTGTCTGTCCCACAGTGATGTCACGTATGCTATCCCATATGTTTCCCTGATGATTTACCAGGACCTCGGCTTGAGCTGCTTCCACCACCTGTATTGGCTCTTGCGCTGAGCTTGGTTGGCCTGACGTTGAAGTCGCACCAAATCCTTTTTCATTTGTTTCTGTTGTTGTTGAACTTGCTGCAGACACTGTGCTCCTTTCATTGTAAGTGCTATTGCAATAGTTGTCTTGAATCATCCACGTATTATAGTATTGTTGGTATTGCTGTTCTCCAACACTATCGTACCAGCTATCTGCCATCCGTCCATCAGCACCTGCTATTTACTGTGAGGTCTTATCTCGTCCCTCGCTGTGCGCGCACTGCCACCTCCTGATGCATCTCCTCCTGCATATACCTGTTGCGCTGGCCTCCCCCCCCCTCCCTTCTTTTCCTACCTTGCCCTACTTTTCCCTTTTCTTTGTGTATCGCCCTCCTTTCCGTCTACCTGCATGAGTCAGCTTGACCTGCTCCTCCGGGCGGCCCCTCCCCCTTCGGCACCTGCATCACCCCCCCTTCTCCCTCATAGCAACACACGTGAATACTACAGGATTATCGCCCATCCTGTAGCATCCCGTCTAAGCTCGCCCTATTCTCCCTCGCTGGATGAGCTGAGCTCCTCTCTGCCTCTCCTGTGATGCTTACAAATCGGTCCCTTTGGAATGATATGTTCACTGCTAGATTCCTTACTCATAATAGCCCCCGCAGCCAATTGTGCTCTCCTATCTCTTTGCCTCCGTCTTCTCTCAGCCCTATCCTCTCTCTCTTTTCTTTTCTGTCTCCTCTCCATTTCTTCTCTCTCTCTATCTTCGTCCATCTGCCTCTTCACCTCAACATTTCTCACTCTACCCTTCTTTTTCTCTTCATTATCCTGTCTTCGGCCACCCTCGACCTTATCAATATCACTATCCTGTAACCCTTTCTTTTTACACCAATTATCGACCACAGCTTCCTGCCTGTGCTTCTCCCGGCTATCTCGCCGTACAACTCCATCTTTCTCATTATCAGATTCCTGTATAGGTGCGCGCGGTCCAGCTCCGGCCACCTCTCTCTTTTTCTCATGTGCACTTCTATCGTCGTCTGACGTATTCAATTTGTCCTCCTTATCAGCGTCCGCTAACGCTGTATCCTCCAGACCAGATGAAGGATGTTCCACCTCAGTCACCCCTCTCGGGTTCTCATGTCCTATGTCTTCTTTATCCACTTGTAATTCCACTTCTGACTTATCCACTTCCACCGCTCTCTCATCTTTGGCTTCTCCTTCGCCATTTTCACCCTCCCCTTTGTATGCTCTCTTCAGTTTATTCACATTTACTAAGTGAGGTATCTCTTTGCCCGTCTTCACTGCTCTCAACCTCACCCTGTTATCCCCCACCACCTCTATTATCCTGTGTGGCCCTGTGTATCTACCAGCAAACTTCGATGTATTATTCACCGCGCATTTCGGATCATAGTAATATACCCACTCCCCCTCTATAAAAGATACAGGTCGAGCCCGTCCATCCAATCTACGTCTGAGCTGCTCCTCATACCTAGCAGTATGAGCGTTGGCCGCCTCTTGTAATAACTGTATGCTATGATTTGTTCTAAGAAACCAATCCCTCTCAGATGGCACTTTAGGCAGTGGCCTTTCCTCAGCAAAGGACATAGCCACTGGATCCCTCCCGAATTGTAGTGCATATGGTGAAAACCCCGTCCTCATACTAATATTGGAGCGCACTGTCCACAATGCAATGGGTAACAGCTCTGGCCAGTGTTCATGGTCCTCGGTCACATAGCATCCTATCGTGTCTTCCAATGATTTATGCAATCTTTCAACCCTGGCATTTCCGGTCGGATTCCTAGAAGACGTAAACCTCTGTTTGGTTGATAATCTAGCTGTAACCTCACGAAAAACCTGACCCATATATGTAGACCCTCTGTCACTGCACAGCACTTCCACCTTGCCGTACCTACACACGATCTCCCGTAGAAACACCCCAGCTGCCGTGTGCGCAGTTGTGTCTTTAGTACAGAATGCCTCTGGCCATCCCGTCAGAAGGTCTATGAAGGTCATGATATATTTATAACCTTCTTTGGACCTACGTAGTGGCCCAACAAAATCTGTCTGTATCACTTGCCATGGATAATCCGGCGTATCCCATGATCTTGCCTTGGCCCTAAAGTGAGGTGCTCTTTTTCTCAACGCGCACCTTTCACATAGCCGCACGTATCTAGCTATGTCCACCATCATATTTTTCCAATAAAACCTAGCCTGTACTTTTGTATTTAGCGCCACTGTTCCCACATGTCCTCCGCACATGATATCATCATGCATGAGATAGAGCACTCTATTCACCATAGCCTTAGGCACCACTATCCTTGGGTTTAGGTCAGCTATATGCCCACCCCTCTTTCTAGCTGGTTTTATATACTTGCATAACAATCCATCCTTCATACCCATAAAATCAGCATTATGTAAAATCCCTCGCGCCTTTTCCTCATCCACTGGCAATTCATCTCCCGCCAAATATCTCATCATTCCCTTGCAAAATCCATCCTTCCACTGCTCCTGAATGAAGGTTTCCCTATCCAATTCCTCCCCTATCAGTTCCATCACGAGTAACTCACATCCCACCTCAGGCTCAAACTCCCCCGACTCCTCGCCAGGTGTATCCTGTCCCACTGCCAACGGCACTCTGGATATAAAATCCGGCAGGTAGTGAGTGGCTCCCGGCTCATACCTAATCTCATAGTCAAAGTCAGTCATTGCTAAACCCCATCTAGTCAACCTTTTGGATGGAGCCTTACTGGCTTGCTGAAGCAAAGGTATTAATGGTTGATGGTCTGTAATTATCGTGATCTTAGCTCCCGTCAGCATATCCTCAAATTTCTTCAATACTCTTATAACAGCTAGGCCTTCTTTCTCTGTTATAGTGTAGTTTCTTTCAGCCTTTGTAAATGTATACCCATAATATGTTACCGGTCTCAGCAATCCATCCCTTTTTATACAGATGGCCGCTCCACACGCGCCATCCGAAGCATCTGTTAAAACATAAAAGTGACCCCCGATCTCTGGATGTACCAATAACGGTGTGCTCGCTAATGCTGCTTGTATTTTCTTGAATGACACCTCACACTCATCTGTCCACTTAAATGGCACCTTGATTTTCAACAAATTATTCAGAGGCATCGACAAAACAGCATAGTTAGGAATAAAACTCCTGTAATAATTACAAAGCCCCAGAAAGGATCGAGTTGTATGTTCATTATACGGTCTACCAAATTCCTGCACCTTTCTGATCACTTTAGATTGCGTCTGCACTCCTTCAGCATTAATAATGTGCCCCAAAAACTTAATTTCCGCTTTGCCCCACTCACACTTTTCTGGCTTGACTGTTAAACCTGCTTTACCTAAAGCTGCCAATACTCTGCCGACATTAGTAATATGGCTGTCCACATCCGGATCAAAGATAATGATATCGTCTAGGTAGGCTAGACAAGTACGTGGTATCAAGCCTCCTAATGCTAATGACATAATCTTAGTAAATTGCCATGGGCTCTGCTTCATACCAAACGGCATCCTTGTCCATTGCCAAACTCCCGAGGGTGATTCAAATGCTGAATATTGCCTGCTGTCATGATGTAAATCGCACTGATGATACCCACTGAGCAAATCCATGGCTGTAAAGATTATAGGTTTTCTGTATGCCATATACAAAAACATGCTTCTGGCTGTGGGCATAGGGTATGTATCATCCGCCGTAATAAGATTCAACATGCGATAGTCTGTACATAGTCTAGCCTTTCCATCCTTCTTCTGCACTACCACCAACGGACTTCTCCAGACGCTGTCACTGGGCTCAATAATTCCCAACTTTAACAATTCCCTCACCTGTTCATCAATAATATCCATTTTCTGAGGAGAATACCTGTATGGTCGCGCCATACACGGACCCTTGGACTCATCGACCCTTATTTTCATTGGAGCCAATGAACAATGACCCAACTCCTTCATAGAAAATGCTATAGTGTCCATGTTGACCACCAGCATTTCTCTAAATACCCTCTGCTCTTCCGGCGTCATCATAGTATCACCCAAATCAAGGCCCCTGATCTTCCCAATTTTATCCAGCCTCTCCTGCTCACTTAAGGTAGAAACACCACATCCACCACCACTGTCCTGAGGATCCTGCCGGTGCTCTGACCCTCCCCTAGCATCTTGACCATTCTCCCGCCGGTCTTCATTACATCGTGCCAAAATCTCACGAGCCTCATCCTTTCTATCCCTGTCAACATTAGCTGTATCAATTACCTCCAGCAAATTAAGTTCTGGTTCATCTATGTCTTCTGTATATGCTATAACCTCAGTTGTATCCACATACACTTGCCTGTCAGAGAGATTAGCAATTCTCATATACCATTTCTTCCCCACATAGTTCACCGCACCATCCGCAGCTACCACCGCCAAATTAGATGGTCTCAACAAGACCGTTGTTCCAACCCTTTCAGCCGCAACATCCCATCCTTTCACCGTCACCAATCTTTCCTCCCATGGGTCCAAAATCGCCGCTACTTCAATTGAGACCGGATCCTCAGTAAAGAGACGCACCTTTCCATCTATAGCTATAATCTGTGCCCTTGCGTCAATCAGAAAATTACGTCCCAGCACAATATCATAAGCCAGTGAATCCACCACATTAAAATCATAGTATATGCAAGCACCATCCATAAAACACTGCAGTCGCACCGTCTCATAAACTTGTAATGATGTTTTGTCCCCCAGACGCACCTTCCCCAATTGAGATGGCTGCCTGTCCCAAATTGCTCTCTCACTTATACTACTCACAATTGTCCGTGCTATAAAACAATCAGACGCGCCCGTGTCCACTAAACATCTGTATGTATTCTCGTCAATAGTACACTGAACCAATCATGGCGCTTTGTCTTTTGATCCCCTGTTTCCCGACCCATCCCCTGATATCAAATTTAATTCTGGGGTAGGAATGAGCCGTTGTGCCCGTTTCCCGGCCTGCGAACATCATTTCCCTGATCTCGTTGGTCTCTGTTCTGCTGAGAGGATGACAACTGATCCCTGTATTTCTTCAAAAACGTGCACTCCTCTGTAGAATGTGTAGTAGAGTCATGAATCAAACAATATATCGCCCCTCCTCCTTTCTGACTCTCTCCTGCATCTCCCATCATCCTAGCATATTCCTGTGCTCTTCTCTGACCTTTATCATCCCCCTGTTGACCCTGCCTGCTTCCTCCTGTGTATCTCTGTCCCTGAAACCTGTTATTGAAATACTGAGATGCGTTATACTGATTTCCACCGCGTCCCCCTTGATAATTCCATCCTCGGCCTCCACCGCCTGTAGCAAACTGCCTATTCTGACCATATGTTCCCGCGCCAGTCCCTCTGCCCGCCTGCGCCTGATACTGCCCTTGTGAGTTACCACCCCTTCCAGCATATTGTCCCTGCTGATTCTCCCGTCCATGTTCCATCTCCCTGAGCCCCCGTCTATATTCCATAGTGCACATCTCCACCACTGCTTTAGTTTGTTCTCTAGCATACTCTTTAGGATCGAATTGATCGTCCCCACATGCTCCATCCCGAGTCCCCTCAGACTCTAGCATGTGTAGCTGCGCCACACCTTTGGAGTTCCTGCCCTTCTCCACATTTTCCCAATAAGACGCCAGTCTGAGAGCCTCTTCAAAAGAATCAGCATTGTGTTTCATCAGGTCCTTATCAATGGGCGGAAGCAAACCCCCCACAAAGACTGACAGTTTGATGACATCAGGAACATCCAACTCATCATATTCCTTTATTTTCAATGCGAAGTCCCAGACCGACTGTCCCTTTTCCTGCTTCAGACAGTGCAAATCCCTATGTTTCTGCCACAGTGGCCTTTTGTCTTCAAAAACCCTCTTCACTATAGCCACTACTTTGTCCAAAGTATCCTTTTCCCCCTCTGGAATACCATCCATCCATTTCGATGCCCCCTTCTTCAAGCCCAATTTTGCATACTCAAGATGTTGATCCGGAGACCATCCAAATAGCTTTTGCATTCCATTCAATTCCTTGAAATATCTCCGATAATCCTCCCCAGGCTCCCCATTGAAGGATGGTAGTTTAACATTCGGACTAGGCGCCATGTCGTCGTCTTCAGAACCAATAATAGGTGCAATATCCTCCTCCACCTGTTTCTCCGCATCCAAATCACCCACTGAGCTCTCTTCACTATCGTTCCCCTGTACACCAGTTCCAACACCTGCAGCTACGGAGCCCTCAGCGGCTTCCTCCCGGGCCTCCCTTTCTATCTGCCGTCTTCTCTTTTCGTCCGCTCTCCGAGCCCACCAATCCTCCCAGTCACCCGAAACATCAGTCTGAAGATGGCTATTTAGAACATCATCTAAATGCCCCTCATCTGTAGTACGACCTGTACTATTGCCTGAGCGGATATTCGCAGTTACCTTCCTCCAATTTACAGTGTCGTTCAAAAATCTCTCCCTTCGTGCTACACGCTCCCGGTCTATCTCCGGCCTCGCGGGCGGCTCCTCCCCATCAATGGCCTGCCGATATCTCAGCTCTTGTTCCAATATGGCCCTCCCCCTCTCTATGCTTTGTCGTACCCTAATATTAGTGTTCTGCAGACCTGTAATAACTTCATCCACCCTTGTTTTACTCACAGACTCTCCCAGACGACTGTCACTTCGATCACCTGTAACAACCGGTGTAGTACAGCTTGTCCAATCCTGTCCAACTCCACCAGTCTCATCCTGACCCACCAAGTCTCTATCACTTAACTTTCTCCCATTCTCAACAACCACCAAGAAACCAGACGGTAGCAATCCTGCACTCCCCCCTTGTGAATCACCACAGGCCTCCGACCCCTGTTCCTGTATCTTCCCACCGACGTCCTCGCTTTGCCCTGGCACTGCCACCACCATAGACGCCCCTTCTACTGAATCATTCTCCCCATGTGCGTCCCCCTCATTCTCATGACCATCCTTTGTTCCACTCTCATCCACCTGTCCGTCTTCATGTACTGGCTCAATTAACCCCAATGACGTTGCAATCGCTTCAAAATTCAAATCCTCATCACCAATATCCGCCACATCCCCCTCAGATGCGCGTCTGACTTGTCCCTGGTCCGCTGTACCCTCAAACTCAAGGCACCTAGGAGTAGCCTTACAGAAATTAATACTGGAGCTCCTAGCAATGGGCGTCGAAAAATACTTATAATTCACTAATCTGTCTCCTGTCGTCCATCCTTTGCAGAGATTATCAGGCCGTTCCCCTGCATCAGCACTCACTGTGTGCTCCTGAACCGCCGCCTGTTGCCCATCACTAGAAATATCAGCCCTGGTCTCCGACTCTGCCGCAGATGACTGATGCTCGTTCTCCACTCCCAATGCTGAGAATGGTCCAGAGGTATCGTCCACCACCACCGACCCTGCTGGTTCAGAATCAGCCGCAGTAGACAATTGTAGGCCAGACGTCCCCCCAGACTTGGGATCCCTTTGAGACGACGCCCGCTCCTCCTCTGACCGAGCCACGGGGAATCCAATCTCTCTAGACACCTCCTCTCCAGGCAAAAGCACCACTTGCGACCTGGGTCCTAATTGCACATGCACATGTGTGTGATCCGATCTAAGAGTGACACGTGATTGATCAGGTCCCGCTTCACTCACTCCGGATCTTCCACCCTGTCCCTCTGCTACACCACTATGTGCTACTGCTGCATTCCCAGGCAATGTGCGCGCTGCAGGTATGATAGTATAGACTTCCACACCGTCACTACTGTCAGTGTGTGGCGATGCCGCTGAGTCACATCCAGCGTCTGAGCTGTTAGGTATCGGGTACGGCGAGCCGCTCATCAGTACAATGATAAGCCCAACCACTAATTCTCCACCATCTGGGCTGTGTGGGTTGTGTTTATATGTATATTAATGTGGTATAAGTTGTGTAGTTATTATCAGCTCACTCCGCTATTCTCACGTATTTGGGAAGACTAACTCTAGTGGTATGATGTTGGCTCAGCCCATCCTTTTAACCAACACCAAGACGCCGATACAAGTCACCATTTATTGTTCATTGGTTATTCACAGTTACAGCTGATGATGAGTCCACTCATGGTTGTACAGCTTCAACGACATCAGTCTATTCATACAAGCAGTTCATGTTTAACAATCCGATGCTACTGGAGAGGTATAAGTGCCATAGAGATCCTGCTCAATCCGTTCTTACATTGGCTAAGTGTAATACTAAATATTAAACGGCTTCATCCTCGTCTACTCCAGGAGTATGTGTTGCCTCCTCGGCTGCTCCCACCATACTAACTCCTCCCTATCTCTTACCAACCCCTCACACCTCTCAGACGCCGGTGTTTGGCTCACCCGTATTCCCCCCTCCCCCTCTACAGAATCTACCTGACCAGATCTCGTCGACTCCCCTCCGTCTACACATTCCACAGTCTACCATAAACTCTATACTACCATAAACCCTATACAGGACTCCCATAGCACTCTCCCATATAGCATATAATAAATACACACATAATACAGCACACAATAAATACCCACACAAATGTACCCTGTTATACCCGTTCATTATAATTATTGGCTATTGATGACAAAACAATAAGATGGCCTATTTGGTGATGCAGAGACATTTTTCATGATAATTATTCTTATATTTCTTTCAAAATATCTTAATTTATAAGACTAAACTAGCCTATTGAGTAAGGTCTAGATTTCAAAATTTTCTTGGGGGGGGCATGCCTCCAAACCCCCCTAGGTGTATCGCTGCACTGCGCTTGTGACAATCTGCCCTGTGCCCCCCCCCCTTTACAAACTCCTCGATCCACCCCTGCAGATTACATGGCCAAGATGTGCGCCCCTCCTTTCTCCAAATCCTGGATCCGCCACTGATTATCCCACATATAGGCCGCGCCTTGTAGACCATTTCAAAGGTGTACTGCAGCTCATAGAGTCTTCTTCAGTTAAAGGTGAGGCATATATGAGGGGTTTTATATATGGCCAATTGCACTGAAATGGGGTCTCAGACAGTATTAAATCGTGAAAATTTTAAATGCTTGGATCACTTTTATATTTTCTGTCCATAATTCCAACATATCAAGGTATAAAACCTAGAAATTGGGAACACTAATACTGATAACATAATTTTTTTTTAGCTCAAAATTAATATTTTTACACTAAATGCTATGGGAATCCATGTAAAATTGGCACTTTATCAAGGGGGTGGGGAGTTGTTAGTGTTTAAGTGGCTAGTTTCCCTCCAAAATCAGTTTCCATAATCCAATATATTGTACTGTTTTACTAATGAATTAAGGTGTCTAGATAATTATTTTAATTATATTTTAAGAGCATAAATCTATTTGTGGCACATACGGTTCCTGGCATGATAAAAGGGTCAAAGAATTGTGTTAATCTGTACAGTGATGATTAGAGGTGAAACGAGGGAGCTACCAAGTCTACGTCTGACTCCATCATGGTGTTGGTGCTGAGTACTTTACTTTTCACAATCAAGACACAGCCATAGTAATTAATCCTCGCATATAGGCCGATCGTTAACTGAAATAACAGTAGTAATAAGTAGACCCAACGAAGAACAACAGTCAGTTTAAGTAACAATTTTCTTTATTAGTTCTTTATTTATTTCATACCTACAATTTCAAAATCTGGTTAATGGATATCTTCTCATAATCCTGGTACAGGACAGCACCAAAACCTTTCCATAAGATCCACGAAGTCACTCATAGACTCTTTGTTGCTCCCTCAAACTATTTACATTAACAGACACATTATGAGCAATTATAGATAAATAAAAAGTCTCAGTTAACAAATCTGGATTTTTGTACATAACTAGAGAGGAGTGGGAATTGTCAGATACTAGAATGTAGGGTCTATTTCTTTTTCTGTATACATAAAGCCTAACAATGTCAGTAACATCACACTCTAGTACCTATAATTATGAGGAGACCATCTGAAAGGATACTGTAATGTCCCTGTCGCTTATACATGTCAAAGCATCGAATCTGTTTGTTAACCCTGCCCTTAATATTAGAACAGAGCTTATTTTAGACATTTTAATTTGTAGTGCTTAAGATAAATGTGATCACCCTCCTACCCCTAGCGCTTATTTGAGACCCTGGCAGTTATCAGGGATGTGATTTCATTTTGGCAATTGTGTAGGAAACTAGATAGTGTGGTAGCAAACCTGGTACATGTACTTACCCAGCATCAAACTATCACTGTTATACAATTCTCACATTAGATCTGGGGAAATCACGATGGTCAACTTGTTCGCCCAAAGGTGTAGAAACTCCTATATATAGTCCACTTGGACTATCCTTTCGTTTTTCTGCATACTCACGATTGGGCTTCGCCTATAACCTATTGCACCTAACATGTTCATATTGTGAAGTCCTACATAGATCCATAATTATCGTATCAAATTACATCATTGTATGTCTTCTTCGTTGCACATAACAAAAGCTTCACATTTGGCTATTCTTTGATTAATACCAGGCCTTTCCATTAAACTCATCTTTGGCCAACACAATACCTTTCCATTTGGCTATTCTTGGATCAATATACATCAAACCATATCGACATGACTGCATAATACTGTCTACCTTTACTGTACACAAAATGAATTCAATACTCTTCAAACAGGGCAGCAGGGAAATCCCCATTTAAATTGTCAACATTCTCATATTTCTATTATGCATGTTTTCCCACCAGATTGATCTTGCATACAGGTACGCGGCACACTATTAAAAGCACCGACATTTAATGTTCTGGAAATTGGTAGCATTGTAAACGGTCGGTGCATAATTTATATTCGAGCACACCTGTAGGTTTGAAATCCAGATGATATCATCTCTAGGTTTAACAGTTAAAAAATAAGGTCATATGCCAATCTCAATTGAATTCAATAACTGTACTCTCAGGGCTTACCTTACGAGGGTTCAGCAGCAACATTATACGGGATTGAACCAGTAGAGGCGTGTTGGAACAGAAGGCGGGGGGAAGGGGGTATGGCCCCATTCCCAGATATTGGATAGGGTGGGTGTTCATCGTTTTTATTACCATACATATTTGGCCCTAAAGGTGGAAACTAGTGCACAATCATGTAATCTACTCAACCATTTATCCACAAATTCAGCATAAAGAGAAGCAAATTATTATATCTACTCTAGACTTTTAGAATTTTCCGCAAACCTGCTAAAATATCAACAATGTGACGTCCACAGTGTTCTCCCTAAAAACTAATGCAATTCAGTGTGTTTTGCCCCCCCCCCCCCACACACACACACACACACTCCATCCCCTATTCAAGTTAGGCCTACTTCCAACACCCATGCCAATACGACGATAAGCAGATTTTCTATTTACTCAGTTAAATACTTCCATAATTGGGAAACAGAACTGTATTGTCACGGGCCTTGCTATCAACACGTCGATATCTCTACAAATATTAATAATCTAGGAAAAGAAGAATATTGTGCTAGTGTTGCTATCGCTGCTCTCCCAAATGGCACTGCAGCTTCCAAGCGCGGCGACATTTTCTTGTCGACCCATTTGATATTCAATAATGAAATGCGCTGCTATAATTTACCTCGCAGTCCAACGTTATTGATTCTGTGAAGCAGCTCAATATTAGGACAAATAATTCTCAGATTAGCCCCACTCGCGGTTCTTGCTATGAGGCCATCCCCAAATGACGTCATGCTGCAGGTTGGAGGGGGCGGAGTCTAGTCTGGCATGACCCGATTAATTCTCCATACATAGCATTGTAAAATTGGCAAAAACATGCCGGGGGGGGGGGGGAATGGTCAAATTCGGCATGACGTCATTTATGGATGGCCCCTATGTGACATTTCCTATTAGACTCCTATCATCATTATGCAGGGGCGCGAAATCGCAGTTGATTACACCGTTGTAATAAGCCATCACAGCCATGAAAATTAATTATTTAACACCAAGTTTAATCAACTCTGGTAATACCAATGAGGAAAAGGGTATTCTTTCATTTTGGCACTGGAAACTGTTACTATCAAACACCTTCTATCCCTCTCTACTACCTGAAGTTAAATGCACTATGGATATGTACATATAAATGCACTATACGTATGTACATATGCAGACCTATTTATGAATATTAAATGTTCCCTTTGGGTATTTACAACCAGTAAAATAGTTTCAGCTTTTACATATACTAGGCATATGCAATATTAATCTATTGTGGTAATAACAATCTTAGTAATCTCTCGAGTGAATATATAACCTGGTATGCTTTCATTTCAATGTTACCCTTTGTATGTGCACTTTGGACATAATCATGATGCATGGATAGGGCCCCAGACAGGTAAAATCGACAAAGGGACAAAGCCACTTCTTAAAATCGACAAGGGACATGGGGTTGGGTGACAAGGGACAACACCACTTCTTAAAATCGACAAGGGGACAAGGCCACTTCTTAATATCGACAAGGGACATGGGGTTGGGTGACAAGAGACAAGACCCATTTCTTAAAATCGACAAGGGACCCATGACCCCCCTGTCTAGGGCGTTATGGATACAACCATAGCGAGTTACCCACCATGCTATATTCAAACCGACTCTACAGATTAGATTCTCATGGTCGGCATGATGTACTGATACCAATGTGGTTGGTAGAGTCCCATAGGGTCAGCATGATGCTCCAATGTAGAGTGTCTAGGCTCACTGGCCCTGCATTGGTGCATCATGGAGACCATGGGCGTGGAATGGTTACCAGATTTAGTCTGTGTAGGTATTATCCATATGCTATAGTAAGGGTGAGAAAGTAAAGGGAACAGTGCTGCCCTCTGGTGCCTTTATTTGCTATGCACAGACCTTGATTACAGAGGTGAGTGGTGACTTTGCCAAAGTAACCCCTCACCTCCGTAATCAAGGTCTGTGCATAGCAAATAAAGGCACCAGAGGGCAGCACTGTTCCCTTTACTTTCTCACCCTTACTATAGCATATGGATAATACCTACACAGACTAAATCTGGTAACCAGTCCACGCCCATGATGGAGACAATGGTATTTGGGACCTGAAAGCATCACTCTGCACCCTCAAGGGTTATTTACCTTCTCCCCTGTGAGATTCTTATAGGGCCCTATATCGATGTGGTACCGACGTGCCAGCGTCTTAAATTGCATTGATGTGGTTCTCAGCATATATGATTCTAAGGTTTATTGTAAGTACTAGAACATGTCAATTATCGAAGGACATCTATAGCGTATGCATGATCTGGTCAATAGCTGAGAAAGCAGGTATATATCGATGCACTGTCTCAGGCCAGTCAGATTAGAAAGACAGTCAAGTTCCTATGGAATTCCATGCGTTCACTTATCTAAGCCTTTATCCAATTGATATATAACTTACCACAGGCCTATACACATAGAACATGAGAGTCCTTGGTTTCTGAGCTTTTCTAAAGTAGAATTCCCTATTTATGTCATGGCTGATACGAACGTCACTATAGATTAGTACTAGAACCGCCGTATTCAATGGGGGGCATTGAATACAATGTGGCTGTATTCAATGGGTGTCCGCCATCTTGGATTTTCAACAGATCTGAGCAGTTTTTCTTTATTTAAAAGCAAAATAACCCCCTAGGCCATGACATAAATGCAAATGTCCACTCCAGTGAATAATTTTGCATCGCATTCACCTTGGTGAGGCCTGTCCGCATTCAACTCTGCCTATAAGGCATCGTTGAATACGGACAGCCTCACCTCGGTGAATACGATGCAAAATTATTCACTTGTCGTGGACATTTGCTTATTTCTCGGTAATAGATCCAGTTGATTAAGTACACATGCAGATTGTATCATTTTTTAGAGTTGTAGCAAAGGACTGTTTCTTTACATATAACTCATTATGGATCATCCATGGATAGTTGTATTAGATGAACGAATCACCCATTAGAAAGCGTGACGTCAGAAGCCACGTGGTGGTTTGCCTATATCCACGAGAATGTGCGAGAAGAGAGGCAGCTTCTTGATGTGAACAACACGATATTGAAGACTATTCAAGCCGTCAAACTGAAATCGTCGAGTTCCAGTGTACAGCAATTTGGCTCTGGAAAAAAGAATAGAAAAAAATGCAATATCATCTAATCCGATTTTTCTCTACTCCACTCAGAATTTGTGTAGGCCCATTGTATTTTCTTGTATTGTCATGGCGTTACTAGTATCTATTGATTAATTATTTTTTCTTTCTTTCTTTCTTCCTTTTTTTTTTAGGTTGAGCAGTATCACTGTATGGCATGCATTTTCTACACCACAGTCTTTGACCAAATCTATCCGTTATCTCTAGTCAGAATTTTACTTTCAAGACGAGACTGAATCATTGATTGAAATTGAGGAAATAATGGACTAGGTTGTTCAGACAAATGTAATGGTGTTAAGTTAAAAGAAAGTGATGTACTCACCTTTTTCTCCAGTCTGCAGGTTTCCTTTTCGTGTGCTTTACCATTTTGTACCTTGCCACTCCCTCAGGTGGCCGGGTAATTTTGAGACCCACGTGCATAATCCTAGGGAAGAGAAATACCTTATATTCCAAGTAAACGATTTATGTATATCTGACATGTTTGAAGTAAAATTATATTCATGATAATCACCTAAATGTCATATACACCGACATAGTTATAGCACACAAAACAGGACTGAAATATGTATTTATACCAATTGGACAAGACCATGTCCAAGACGCTTGGCTTCACCTGTTATTCCTTACAAAAATACCATACCACGGTTAGCCAGTCTGGACACTCAGAATGAGTGCTTAGAACTGGATGACTGCACTGCCATGATGGATACAAAGACTTCTTCCCGGAAAATGAAATATGACTTCATATATCAAACATGCAGTACAAACAGAATGATATATGGATAAGTCAGAATGTTGGTTGGTTATCCACAGCCAAGGTATACTCAGCTTCTTCTTGTCCCTCAGCCACTGGCATATCCATAAGCAAAGCTCGTGCTGGCCTATCTATGTATCTTTCCCTTAGGCTATTTATTTTTGATAACTTGGATTACGGAATTTTTAGTCAAGAAAATGGCTGGCCAGAGGGGAAAAAAAGCTCTCAAATTGAGCCCGAAAATCCCATCGGCCAGAGGAGAAAAAAGCCATGTAAAAGTCACGTTTTTGGGCAATAAATTTACCTTTTAGCCAACAAAAGGTAAACTTTTGACATTTATTTGCCAGATAAAATGGTGCATACTTGATACTTGTTGATTTCCATGAACATTTTTTTTTATTCTTTTACCCCTAAATGATGAAAAATCCCGTCGGCCATAGGTAAAAAAAAAAAATTATTTGCTTTTGCCAAAAATTCACCGGCGGATCCGTAATTCAAGTTATTAAAAAAAAAAACGGCCTTAAAATTGAAAAATGTAGGCACTACTAACCTGTATGCCATGTCGTCGTCCTCAGCTCCCCATCCCCAGTAGAGATTGGAGTAGCCGTTTACACGCTGGAAGTGCTCTGTGCGCATGTTCAGCACACCTCCCACTAACTCCTGATAGGCCAATCTACAATTGAAACAGAATCAAGGTTGTAGTTAGTGGAAGATTGACGATGCCATCCACCATCCATTAGGGTTTTAATCAAACTTTTAAGGGCTGCTGATGTAGGAGTGTATCATGTCCATTGGTCGTCATGATGCACCAATGAAGTGCTGGCGAATCTGCTTAATTGCCAGCACTTTATTGGAGCGTCATGATTCATGCCCTCCGGGTGTGTATCGGCTCCATAGTGTCGACATGATATTTGAATGTAGCCCTGGTGAGTTACTCTTCAGGGCTACATTCATGAATCATGACGGCGAAAGGGCATGATGCATTAATGTACTATAAAGGGTTTTAATGGAGCATGCAGCCACTCTGATAAATGACCCTAGTAGTGGCACCTTTTTCATTGTTCCATACTTCACCAATGAACGTTAATTACAACGTACCATCCTTCTCCACTCCAGCATGTATGGACTGAGGAAATAGTTACTCAATAAAGGCGACTAGTCAGGAGGTTCATTATGGAACATATAGGATTTCATTGGTTTTAACCGAGGCTGGTAAAAATACTAGCCCAGACATAATTATTGGATAATAATGAAGAGATAATGAAGTCATCACATTGTTATCTTCACAAACGTGTGTAACACCAACAAGTATAGACCTTAACCAACTTTAGCTGCTAGGTATTTAAATAATAAGCATAGCAATAGTAGTAAAATACTGTGAATTATAAGAGGACAGGGTGTCTCAGTCCCATTTTATAAATCTAGTGGAATACATTGAATATATTGCCCCTAAAAAGTGACACAGGGGGTTTTAAAATGTGAAGCTGGTAACAGAGGGCTTTAAGATGTTTATGAAAAGAGAGTTGAAAAATGCCCAGTACATTCTTATACAGTGATATTCCATCCTTCCTAAAACAAGAGTGACGGTGTGACAGTCTGGAAGTTTTGACCTCCCCATGTAGAGGCACCTTGCTCCTCCCGCCCATGGGTCATTCAGGGGGAATTCGCGTGGGAGATACTATAGAGATGTAGGTTATATTAACCTCTGGCCGCGGCAACATCGTAACTTAGTGTCTCAAATTTGGTAAAACCTATACTAGTATATAGTGAGTATACATCCAACACCCCCTAAAAAGCCCACCCCCATGATATAGCCTTCTCATAACCGCTAAACCTGCCTTCACAAGGCGAGACCATATATATATTATGAATGGCTTTACGATAAAAGGCCCACGGCTATGTCCCCTCTGACATAGCAGGAGCCTGAAGAATGTACATGAATGTGCATGAAAAAGAGAAGGGTTGTGCATTAAACGTCATGGAAATTGGATCCCAAATTAGTACAGGTATACATACTGCCTCCACCAAATTCTTGCACGCCTGTAACGTTACCGTTAGGCCATATAGCGTCTAAAATATCCTACTTTCCATATGCTACTTTATCTTAGACGTCAATGGTTAAATATAGTAGTATATAGAAAGTAGGACATGGAGATGGCACTCCGGAACTGGACGTCAGGACGGAAACCGGGCGGATGTGGAGAAATATCACATTGGTGTGTATATTTACCGCCTACCCCGACCCTTTCCAACTTCTCATCATGATCACCCTACCATTAACCATATTATCGTTATACAGTAATGGATGTTGGATCTTGCGTCGTAACACCAATTCCTGATCGATGATAGCATACGCTGGCTATATCGGCCCTATATATATATATATATATATATATATATATATATATATATATATATATATATATATATATATATATTTATATATATACATATAGGCATAACATATAATTAACCTTGATCCGCCACTGGGAGATGTACATTCAAGAATGTTGTTTGGAGAGAATACAGTAAGTTTAAGCTACGAGGGCTCTATTATCGCGAGGTTTAGGCTGGTACCACTCTCCTATAATACAGTGCCTAATTCACCTGTGGTAGCTTCCAGAGACCACATAGTCACATCGATTCAAACCCGGAGGACATTATTCTCGGTTTTTGCAAGTCTGCAGTTCTTAAAAGTGCTTTATAATAACCTGAAATAGTTCTGATATATCAATATTTTCTGATATGGTAAGAGACAATGGGCCCATGGGGCAAGAAAGTGGAATGCTCAAGACTTTGCTTGCAATGTCCTCATAGGCACCCACTATACATTTGGTGAATCATGACACAATTGTCTTTCAAATGATCTGTATTACATGGTAGGGTTGCCAGTGGATATTTCCATTCTCATTAGGGTCATTTTAGAAAAGTCAACCAACTTCTATGAAAAGTCCCCCTTTCTTGCCACGGTGGTTTGGCAGGGTATAACGCGGTACCTAATCCGCCGCAATGGGGATGGCAGCTAGCATTGAGACCATGTCAATCAGACCTGTTAAATAAGCCCATAATTACACAAACGAGTCAGGAGAGTGGCCCAGACCCCACCCACCATCCATATGCACTCCGTACCCAGGCTTACGCCAATCTAGCCTGATGAGGGTATTTACTGCCAGAATAGCATCCAGGACCATGCAATCCAAGCAAATTAGTCTTAGCCTATTCCATTGGGGAATATCCTGTCAGAAATATTGCACATGCAGCAATGTTGGAGTCTTATCCTATGTAACACCTGCAGGAATGGGAGGAAAATTATACTCTTGGTTGTGTCAAGTCACTGGTTCCCAGAAATTCAGGAATTGCTTAATTTTCCTCTTTTTTTTTCTTTTCTCTCTTTTTTTTTGTACTGTAGGAAATATGCAAATTCCTATAGCAGAATGCCATTCAGAAATTTAGAAAAATGCTTGGATAGGTGATGTCTTTGGTGAGGAAACGTTGCACGGACTCACCGAACATTATTGTGGAGTGTACAAACATGCATATATAGATCTATGGCTCTTTATACGATTTTGAACTTTGTAAACCAATCTATTGGGACAGAATGTATCATTTTAAATCTGGGTACAGAAATTCTAAAGATCTTGAACTAGAACACCTTATAATACTATAACACACCACTGTGCAATCTCCCACTCATCTCTGAAAATACCTGTGTGCTCTTTCATCCACTGGAGGACACTATGCTTTAAAGCTCTGAGTTTCAGAATTAAGGCATATTATCCACATATTTGATAAAAATCCCGGTTATGCCTATGCATGTCTTTATACTGAGTAGCACAGTTTGAGGCCATGGTGAATAGCTCATATCTGCTCATGAGGCAGAGCAGGTGCTGCAGGGCTCTATAAGGTATTACTCATTGTGGGCTCCCTTTAGTAGCAGCCCACACGAGAAGCTGCTACTGTCACCCCTCCTGCTGCTAGCCGCATATCCCCTGCTACCAACAACGTCACCCATTTCAACCATGCAGGAGGAAGTTAATTCACCATAAACTCCCCACTGAACTGCCTTCCTGTGTAGTCCTACCCCAGACCCCCCCTGCCCCAACACACACTCACACACAATTTGTTTTAGATCTTTAAGTGCTGAGTGATGCCTCCACAGTTATGTTCATTGGTGGTCATGCTGCAGCAATGCAGTGCTCACTCACCAGCACTGCATTGGAGCATCGTCCCAACCCTTCAGGAGTGTATCAGTCCCATGGGGTCAGCATGATGGCTGCTCCGGTGAACAACTCACCAAGCCACATTCATGCATACTGGTGATTAAGGGGCACGATGTGTCAATTAATGCATAATGCGACCGTTAATGGTGTAAGGACACAACTCTGACCCTACATGACGTTGCATTAATATTTCAGTCCACTGCCAATGGATTGTTCTTTATGGGTAGAATAAAACATGTGATGAAGGGGGAGGAGATGACTGAGGGCCCAAGGAGGGTGTGTGTGAAGGGGGTGGGGTGGGAGACTGTTAAGCTATACATACCTAAGCACCACCGATCAATGCTAGCCAAAGGGGACCATCGACTACATATAACCATGGCTTTGTTGCAGCGCCAGGATGGGTCCCATAATGATACTTGTGTATGGGGACAATGTGGGACTGCCATCAGAGTCCTCTTGTCAATAAGCACTGTCATCATCATCATTATCATCATCATACTCTTTCTCCAGAGACTAGAGAAGTCGGCCAACCAAGCCTATATCCCTCTCACAATTACTCATACCCCTTGTCCCTTTCACCCGCAACCACTCATACAAACTAGAAACTGCTTTTATGTAGGTGATATTGACAACCGCTGCTTCCACTGGTGAAAAGTTGGATGGTGTGTTTTTTTCAAACATGGTCCAAGATGGATGAAGATGAGGACGGAAATGCACGTTCAGGGCTACATCATCTACAGCAGTCCCTCATACTACCAGAGTGAATGGTGAAAGGTGGCATGGGGGCTGGTGCCTATAGAGTGGGATTCTAACTCTTCAAAGCCGGCATAGTGATAAATTGCATCATACTCATTAGTTTGCCTGCATGGTGCATGAATGCAGCCCTGGTGAGTAACTCACTAGGACTACATGCATGCATCATGCCAACCCCATGGGGTTGATACAGCCCCAGAGGTGTAGCATGATGCTTCAAAGCAGTGCTGGTGATTGACTCTCCAGCAATGCAAATGGATGGGGGCATTATGACCACCAGGGAACATGAACCTGGATGTGGTATGGGGCTGAGAGACTATAGTGGGGCTCTAATAACACTGTATCACCACAGAGGGAGGAGCTGTACTTGAGCTACTCACTATTCCAGTTCACCTTAATGCTGCTACAGGCCCATGTTGAACCATTGCCATGATTTGAATGTGGAAGTGATTCAATCTAGAACGGGGGACTATTTCATTTTATTTGCAGTATCATATTTACATATAAATAGACCATCATTGGAAATACACCATGCGAATCGATGTAGCATACTTTCTTTTGTTCTTATACTAAAGGTTCAATCGAGCATGGTTTATTATGCTGTATACACCACAGCAGTCCCATGTATGTGTGATATTGTATCTGATATGTCCTGTGTAGACGGAAAAGGAAAACCGCTCCTTTGGGTCTGTACGTATAAGAGTTTATTTTCTTTCCTTATATTAGACCCCAAAAGAGTGGGCACACCCCTCCTTTTGAGCCACCCCCTCCTTTCCAAGTCCAGGATCTGCCACTGAATGCTGGCCCTTCAATTACAGAGATGTCAGTTGGGTATATGGGCTCAACCTCTGAAATATTTGGGTGTTAGCAAAGCACACATTTCCCTCAATTTATCATACTAAAAGCACCCATCTCATCTTCATGTCAACCTGTTCCCCTAATTCAAAACCTTTAAAACCATCTCCAGATTGGATGGTCATAGAAAAACAATTAAAAGACTGAATCAGAATTTCAGCCAATCAGAAGGCAGATTAGATTCATGCCCTCTGAAATATTTCAGATATCCTCTGATCTCTGAAGGGTGGTTTGTCTAGAAAAGGCTAGAGGGCAGCACAAGGCATACTTAATTTCCCCCGCTGAAGGCTGAACTATGCTCAGCCTTCTGCTCCCTAGAAATAGAAGCCTCATGTTGTAAGGGTATCTATGATTAATGTAATTCCCTCTATCTATATTATGACCACAAGATGGAAGAAGCCTCTGAGATGTCTGACTTTTGGGAAAGTTTGAACATCTGAAAATAGACGGACCTCTGAAGGTCTGACATCTCTACAATAACCAATGCTGAATTAAAAATGCTGTAAAACTGTACAGTCAGCCACCGCAATTGTAATGCAGTGAAGCAGTGTAGTTTCAATGATGAAGCACCAGATGGTATGGGAGTATAGAACTGTACACGCGGTCTTGTAATGATCTCTGTGATGATAATGGTGGAATTCTTGTCCTAAAGCACCAGAGATCAGTAGTTATTTTGAGGACTTTTTCTTTTTACAGTGTGGGGACGGCAGTATCTGGCTGAGAAGGATGTCACTGGGCAGGGCTGGCTGAGGGGTAGGGGTAGTGGAAGGGTGGAGGGAAGTATAGGCCAGGGGGCAGGTATAGGGATCAGCCTTTAAGCCATTCTACAGGAGGAACTCCTGATCACCAGGTCTATAGAACGGTCTTCATTGGATTCATTTGCAGGATTTACACACCCCTCCATCCATCTCCTCCACAGGAGCAGCTAACCAAGTCAATTGCAATGCCCTTAGATTTAATGTTGTGTTTGTACACATAATTCCATAATTATCATGGGGAAGAAAAAATACAAATCCTGTACCCTACCTTCCATTTCCGTCTGTCAGGGTCATACAGGACCCAGTATATATAATATCTGCATGCACTGACCTGTCATTCTTGTTAATAACGGCTTTTATCATTACCTAATCATAGATTCCAAGGAACTGTATATCCATTGCTACACTGGTGTACATTTTAATATAAATGTACTGCTTGGCCTCGAACTCCCAGCAATAAATACATGTGTATGCCACAGCAGTCAATGGTCTCTGCATCTATATATAGCCTATACATTTGTATACCCGGGAGAAATAAAATGACCTGTCCTATATTGCAGACATCCAGATGTCCAGTCATGATATATTCAGTCTGTGAATGACCTATGTCGTGGGCTGGGTGGGTCTCATATCTTGTATCCTGCATGTACCATAAACTTGATAGGAGAAACCATCTCTCAAGAACATAAGGCCAAAAATGGGGTGTGTTTATTGTTCAGGAAAAAGAAATTGCAGCAACCCAAATTAAACACCCTAGCATTTAGGCCATATAACCAAAAGTAGGGATTTCCTCTTTCTTTTTTTGGCCTAAGAGATATCAAAGCAAGGAAGTACTTCAAAGATCCACCCACCCCTCCTTGCTCCTGCAGCTGACTGACCATCTTCCTCCTATGAGGGCTGTTGGGGTTGGGGGTTTTGGAATGAGGGCTGAGAGGATAGACGGCTAGAGGTGGCAGGCAAGATGGAAAGGTCACAAAAAGACACTCAGCCCTCTCCCAAAAGGTTGTGTTCAATTATTCAGAACCCTTGGAAAATCAAGGCTGTGCCTTGCTAGCATGGCCTGCGGCAGCAGAGGGTGGGAGGCAGAGGAGGACAACAATTAATACAAGATGCCTGCTTACCATGTACAAAACACTGCCCATGGGGGCAGTAAATGCAGCTATACATGGGTTTTTATTTCTGTCTGTTATTTCCCCCCAGTGATATTATACCACCCCATAGACACATTGACTTATTAGGCAAATGATTCTATAGGGGTGGTAACATGTCAAAGGTTATGCTGAATACATTACCATTATCGGAATGGTACTTTTAAGCACAGGGAATCAAATATAATGGGCCCTATGTGATCATGCTGGCTTTGCATAAATGCCTAAATACAAGAGTTGTATTTTTACAAGGCAAAATTTCTTATTACTAGAGGGGGTAAGTCGGTGTGTCTCATGAGATCAGTGCAATGTCACCTTTCTGACCGGCTGCACTCATTTTGATGTCTAGTTTACACAATATTTTAATTCTGTTGTCATTTTTTTCACATTTATGTACCACTCACAGAGGTCTTCCCTGTGCGCTAATTTCTTTACACCTTATTACATTCCTTCATCCCCTATAGCCCATAAAGTCTAGCATTTCCTGTCTTTTCCTCTAAAGTTTCTGACTGCCTCGCACTTTAAACTCTTTTTTTTTCTACCTACCTAGTATTTAACTATTGCTCTCAAGCAGGTCTGCATTCTCTCCTTGGCCCCCACCCATTCCTTCTTTTTCAATCGTTTGCCTCTTTTTTGTCTCCTCTAGGGTCTTAAAATACCCCTAGCCGGTCAGGAACTCTGCATTTCTGACCGTTGGTGGTCAGAAACTGCATTTCTGACTGTTGGTGGTCAGAAACTGCATTTCTGACTGTTTGTGGTCAGAAAGGTGACATCTCATTCTCTATGTGGAGAAAATAAAGGCTTTGGTCCTATTGCTATTAATTGAAGCCTTACAGCCTCTTACCTACTTGACTCTGCCAGCTTTTCTATCACTCATGTATATATTTGATCCTTTTAACACCCTAAAAAACCTTTCTCAAAATGTGAAATATCACCTTTCTGACCGATCAGAAAGGTGACAAATGCCCGGTCAGAAAGGTGACATCTCACACTGTGAATGCAAAAATATAGACTTTGCACCTAGAGTTTCTACTTCAAACCTCACCATTTCTGTCATCCCTTAAAATAACATCCTTCCTGTAACTCATGATCTTTAATTTCCTATTATATTTACAAAAAAAGTCTTTCTCCAGATTAAAAAGGTCGCCTTTCTGACTGATCAGAACGGTGACATCTCACCCTCTATATGGAAAAAAAAAAGATTTTTAGTCTACTGTCATTAATTTGATCCTTACCTTCTTTTCCCTTCTTTACAATACCAGCATTTCTCTTATTCATGTTCTGCAATTTCCTCTTGATAATACCCCCAAAAAAATTCCCCAGATGAGAAATGTCACCTTTGTGACCGGTCAGAAAGGTGACACAAAACAGCCTTCAGGGAGAAAGGCAGAAAGAAGCTGAAAGAAAACTTTATGAGAGAAGGAGGAATGGAACTTGTTCTCGTAGAAAAGAGAGGGAAAAAAATATTAGAATCTAAAGAAAACTAAGTCTTTTTCATGTTTTTGTGTCACCTTTCTGACTGGCATGTCACCTTTCTGACCGGCACTGGTCAGAAAGGTAAAAAGAAGATAAAAATTCAGGAGAAGGGACTCTGGCTAAAAGTTGAAAGAGAAAAGGCAGGGGAGACATGTTCCTCGAGGGGGTGGGGGGAAAGAAGGGTTAAATGATATATACCTTAGCACAGGAAGAAAGTGGAAAGTCATTGGTGAAAAACAAGGGGAGATGGGAAAGAGAACTGATTTTGGAACACTGACTGTATCAAGAAAAAAAGAGAGATAAGAAAAGAAAAGAAGATGAAAGGGATCACTAAGATTAAAGTTTTCATCTCTGTCACTTAGCATGACAATTGGGAATTTTATTTTTCTTTTAAGTAAAAAAACCTGTTGAGAGAGTCAGAAATGGGCAGAAACAGTCAGAAACTGTAATGAGGGAAGAAAGTCAACAATAAGACTTTTTTCACTTAAAATTGCATATTTAGAAAAAAAAAAAAAGAAAAAGACTACACCATACAACAGACATGGGGGTAAATGACTGCAATGTTCTTTTGTAAGATACACAAAAATACATTAAAATCAGTGCAATGTCACCTTTCTGACCGGTCAGAAAGGTGACATTGCACTGATTTCATGAGACACACCCAAGTAATAAAGGCCTTCAAATATATGAAACTTCAAAAGTATGGTTTCTGACTTATAAAATTATCATTGTCTCATAGTATGAAAGCTGTAGGCCTAAAATATCTGATGGATTACCAGCTACTAGACAAAAGATAGAAAGATAATGTGCACCACATTTGGGCTACAATTTCTGATCCTTGTGTCTAGCCACCATTAATATAAGATCGATAACATGATACAGTACGATAAGTGAGTGGTTGTCCATGCCCCATGGCCTACATGTATTATGGCCTATCAGGTACCATTCCCCAACATCAGACGTGAACTTGTAACAACAAGGGTTGCAGTGCCCCTGGCTAGGTGAGTCTTGTGAGGCTGTATAAAAGGGTGTGCGGCAAGGAACTGCTCTAGGCCTCTAGGTGTGTCAGATAGATGAACTGCGGTTTCCAAAACAGGAAAATATATCATCGATTCTCACGGGCTTGGCCAAAAATTAGGCCTATACATCACCCTAATGAATCCCATACCATGGAGACAGGCAGGTCCAGATTTCCTTGCCCTTAGGGAATTGGAAGGCTGGACTGGTGAATGGGATTTAAAGGTAGAAGCCACACCAACAGCACAGGGTTATATAATGCTAATCAATACACCATCTAAATATACATTGAGGAAATCGACTTCAACATCCTTCTGCCAACCTACATCTTCTACCTATATAAACCAGTAGCTTCCAAGTAATGGAGATAATTAAAAATAATGTTCCTACACCAAAGCATAAAACCATCAATAGGGCTCTTGACGTTAGTGTAATTTTAGTAGCTTTAGTATATATTCCCCCCCCCCCCAAATGTCTTTTTCCCCCCATCTTCCTTTGATGTCAAGCTGGAATTGCCCTGTTGTAGGAGCAGCTGAAATTTTGCAATCATATGAATGAGGCTATTGCCTCAAAGCATGGAGCACCTTGTATTTCAAAGGAACCCCTTAACACTTTAAGTAACATATGATACCTCCAGGTTCCCATCCTTCCTTGGTTGTCATGAAGCACCAATGCTGTGCTAGCAACTGTATTGGTGCATAGTGACGACCGATCATATCAAGCCCGGCTGTACAGTAGGGTCAGCTGATGCACTGTACAGAGCTGGCCAAGGCCGCACTCATACTCCATGAAAGATATGCCCAATACATTAATGCAATTTGCTTCCCTCAAATGGTTTTCCACATATGGCTGGATAGCTGTAATAGGGTGTCATCTTGACTGGATAGTGGGGGGGGGGTGACTTTCATCTTTTATATCGGGCTGACAAGGCATGGAAAATGTACAAGGCATGTTATCAGCCCTTGTGGCCACCAGCCATGCTTTTATCAATGTGCATTTAAATATCATTCCCATGCTCCACAGAGTCTCACATAATGCTGAGGCATGTAGATTATTGCCCCAGTCCAGATTATCCCTGCCACTCTAACTGACTTAGTCGAGTGTAATGATTTTATGTATTGTCAGGCATTCATCCAAAGGATTCTGCTATATCGCACAGTCAATAGTTAGGCATTCTCATGAAGTGAATATTTCATTGGGATGAAATGCCATTGATGACATTGTCATTTTCTCTGAGTAGAAGTTCGGTCCCGCTCTTGCGGGTGACACTATGCTACAGCTCTATCTGTATTTCAATCTCCCTGTGTGTGTGTGTGTGTGTGTCTCTCTCTCTCTCTGTCTCTCTTTCAATCCCCCTCTCCTTCTCTCTATCTCTGTCTCCTCTCTACTATCTCAACAGTTTTTTGGGTACAAAATCTTTTATTGCAGAAAATATATACAGTCTGATCACATGGAAAAGACATGGATAATCCACTATATACATCACAAAAAATATTTACAACTGCAATAAAAGCTGAAGGAGGTCAGTTTGTGTGTAAATTGGTAATAGATCTCCTCCAGTGCAATTTCCCTTTTTTGTTTTATTTAAGGTACTGAACCTTTGAGAGTGTATAGGCTCTATAGCAACATTTTTAATAACCTGCTTTATATGTTGTGTATAATTCAATGTGTTGCCAAGAGTAATGCCCATTAGTTCAGTATTTCCATTAGACAAACAAGACAAGCATTTAGCTCCATTAGCATTCCACTGCCGCCATTAGGTCATCAATTTCCTAATCAATGCTCTAGTCGCAATAATTAGACAGCGAGCTTGCACTTTTCCGATTTAAAGCAGGGGCTTTCTTTTAATGATGAACCACATTAAGCAGCTAGTAGAGTAGAACCACAGAGTAGTAGTGGTACTCTGTGGTTTGCATGCTCTTCTTGAGCTGCTATCATCATTTAGTGATCCGTCACTAAGGGTCCGTCAATTCCTAACCTTACTAGCACGATCATTGTTATACTAGCACGATCATTGTTATAGACTGATGTTTCAGAGTATCCCATTTCATCTGTATAATGAGTTCATTAGATCGTGATTGAGCATTATGCCCATGATCAATATCTTTTGCTGATTTATCAATTTTTTTACACTGCAGCAGTCCCATGAGTACATGAAATTGTATCCGATATGTCCTGTGTGGTTGGAAAAGGAAATCCTCTCCTTGTTGTCCATTACTAAAGGTCCTTGGATTCCTTACCCTGAATTAAAGGTGGGAGAACAGGATTTAAAAAGGAAGAGAAGAGGAAACTGGCCACTTTCTTTCCTCATCCCCACACACTATCCAGTTTCCCTGAGATACAGTCATCTGGCTCTAGTGTAACATTTGAAGAAAATAGTTGGATCTACCAGGCATCCCCATAAAACTGAACAGTGAACCACTGTAATTGTGGAGTAGGTAGATTTATGTTGAAGCCCCAGAGGGAATTGCAGTGAAGCACTATGGTACAATGAACCTCTGTGATGCTAACTGTTGAATCCTCATCCAAAAATTGCCAGATATCTGTAGTTATTTTGATGAGATTACTGTTTCCAGTGTGGGGATGGCAGCATCTGGGTGAGACGGATGTCAATGGGTAGGGAAAGCTGAGGGTAGGGGTAGTGGTGGGGTGAAGGGCAGTGGAGGCCAGGGGTCAGGTATAGTGATCAGCCTTTAAGCCATTCTTCAAGAGGAATTCCTGGTCACCAGGTATAAGGGACGGTCTTCAGTGGATACAGCATTGACAGGATGTCCTCACCCCTCTCTACATCTCATGTATGCATGCAATAACCTCTCATTCTTGTCAATGACGGGTTTAATCATCACTGGTGTCTAATCATATATGCCAAGGAATCGTATATCCATTCCTCTGCTCACTGGTATGTGTATATTTGAATAAAGTACATATAGTCCTTGAATACTCAGGAACCTAAGGATAAATAGGCAGTCAATGGTGCATGCGTCTATACATAACTTATACATTTGTATACCCTGGAGATATAGAATGACCAGTCAAATATTGCAGACATCCAGCTGTCCAGTCATCATTTACTCAGTCTGTGAATGACCTATGTAGTGAGCTGGTTGGATATTATATCTTGTATCCTGCATGTACCATAACCTTGATAGGAAAAACCATCTCTCAAGGGCCCTCTCAGACCTTTGTCTAGGGTTAGATGCCATCATGGAGAACATAAGGCCAAAAAGGAGGTGTGTTTATTGTTTAGGTTTCCCATCCATATCTAGAAAAAAATGTGCTGATCCTAGATATTTTAGTATTTTTGAAAAATAGAAGGGAAACCTTATATTACGTCTTTGAGTTGATGTCATTGTCTGCATATTACTATTCTGTCTAATAAAAGGCATATGATACAAAGCTCATAATCGAGGTCTGTGTACATTTGAGCCATATTTTCATTGAAAAAAGGGAAAGGAAATTGCAGCAACCCAACCTAGACACCCTAGCTTTTACGTCATATAACCCAAAGCAGGAATTTCTTCTTTATTTTGGCCTAAGAAATATCACAGCAAGGAAGTACTTCAAAGATCCACCCATCTCTCCATCCTCCTGCAGCTGACTGACCTATGAGATCTGTTCAGGGTTGGGGGGGGATGAGGGCTTAGAGAATAGATGGCTAGAGGTGGCAGGCAAGATGGAAAGGTCACAAAAAGACACTCAGCTCTCCCCCAAAAGGGCGTGTTCAATTATTCAGAACCCTTGGGAAATCAAGGCTGTGCCTTGCTAGTATGGCCTGCGGCAGCACAGCGTGGGAGGCAGAGGACAACAATTAACACAAGATGCCTACTTACCCTATAAAAAGCACTGCCCATGGGGGCAGTATATGCAGCTATATACATGGAGTTTTATTTCTGTCTGTTATTTCCCCCTAGTGACATTATACCACCCCATAGACACATTGACTTATTAGGTAAATAACTCTACAGGGGGTGGTAACATATGTCAAAGGCTATGCTGAATACATTACCATTATCCGACTGTCTAATTTTAGAACTGGGAATCACATATAGGCCCTTTATGTTGCTGGTTTTGAATAAATGTCTCAATACAGATGTTTTAAGGTGCAAACTTGGTCTTTCACAAGGTGCAATTTCCTTATTACTGTAGGGTAAGAGTGAATAAAATTGATAATAGCATAAAGGACTTCAAATGTATAAAGCTGCAAAGTATGGTCACTGGCGTATTATCATTGTCTCAAAGTATGAAAGCTGCAGGGCTAGAATATCTAGATTGATAACCAGCCTCTAAAAAATTATACAAACAGGGGTCTTGAGATAATGTGCATTAAACTTAATACTTCGAGGCACATTATCTGTCAGTATGATCTTTTTCTTCATGCACCATGATAACGTCAATTATATACAGTGGTACATTGGGAGTGGTTGTCCATGTCCCATGGCATACATGTATTATGGCCTATCAGGTACAATTTACAAGACAGGAAGATATATTATCGATTCTTATGGGGTTGACCAAAATTTAGGCGTATGCATCACCCTAATGAGGGGGTCTAGATGAGGGGTCCTCATGTCACTTGTCGATTTTAAGAAAAGCCCATGTCACATGTCACTAAATTTGAAATTTCCTATGTCCTTGTCACTTAGCTCCATGTCACATGTCGATTTTAAGAAAGGACCATGTCCCATGTCATTATCTTTTTTTCTCCCCTGTCCTTGTCACTAGAGCTCTATGTCCCTTGTCGATTTTAAGAAAAGGCCATGTCACACTGTCGAATTTAGGGGTCTAGACCCCCTAATGAATGCCATACCATATAGACATCTCAACAGCAAAAAGAACAACAACGAAAAATCAAAGAAAATTAATGGAAAAGGGTAGCAAATGCCAAACTTTGTGCATTGAGGCATGGTCCAAACACTTCTATTGTCCGTTTTGCACAGGGGTAGGTCCAGGTTTCTTTCCGGGTACAACATGCCCCAACATGATGGCTGTTATCATGGCTTATCTCTCCACTTCCCAGATCAGGCTATGGTGTCCATAATAAGGCTTATGGTACATTGGTAAGACAACAACTACTCATCCTCGAATACTTTATTCAGGTGAAATGGTCAACAGAATTTCAGCTCAAAATTGATGGAGAATAATATCGATATGGCTAATTTAATCCCTCTGAGACATACTCATTTCAAACACACAGTGTGAACATCAGGTGGACAGAAAGGAAGTTTTGAACAGAAATTTGATCCTACTTAATCTTACAAGGATGGACATTTAATACATTGAATACTCTGTGACCGGAGTGGGTCCCTTGATTTAAGAGTTCATCACTACCCTTTAAAAAGTAATTTGTTGGAATGACATGAAATCCTTATCCCAAAGTTGCCAGAGATCCATCGTTCTCCATCTGTAGATGGGGGGGATCATAATGAAGGTATATGGAGTAAGTTACACTTTATCTCTATGCTCCATTACACATTATAATTGTGGATTGCCTGAGTGAATCGATCTAGATATATTGTCCCGAGTGTATACCTATATTTATTCCATGATATGTATTTTTAAGGTGCTTAAAAAAGTGTTATTGTACAGAGGTTCTGTGGAACAGCTTCCCTTTTATAGGCTTGGTTGATTCAAACGCCCACTGCTGTACTGACTGGTCCATCTGCCCTTAGGGAATTGGAAGGCTGGACTAGGGAATGGGTTTGAAACGTAGAAGCCACACCAATAGCACAGCGTTACATAATGCTAATAAATACACCATCTAAATATACAGTAAGGAAATCGACTTTACTATCCTTCTGCCAACCTATATCTTCTATCTATAGAAACCAGTAGCTTTACGTAGAGATACTAAATACTCCTACACCAAAGCATAAAATAATCGATAGGGCTGTTGCTATTTAAATTTTCTACCTTAAAGAGTAGTAGCGGTAGCATGTCATATCCCCCTGGATGTATTTTTCCATCCTTAATCTTCCTTTGATGTTAATCTATAAGTGCTTCTCTGTATTTTATACAATGCCATTTATTTATTTCCATTGTTAAAAAGGAGCAGCCAAAACAAAACATTTTCCAGTCATATAGAAGGACCTATTGCCTCAGAGAATGGGGCACCTGCATTTCAAAGGGAACCCTTAACACTTTGCATCCAGTTTCCCATTCCTTGGTCGTGTTGGCGAGTCTACTCACCAACACTGCATTCGTGCATCATAACAACCCTTCGGGAGTAAATCAAGCTTGGCTGTATAGCAGGGTTGCTGATGCACCATGCAGAATTGGCAAGTAACTTGCCATGACCGCATTCATGCACCATCCTGACCAAATATGCAATATTACTACACTATGCCACCTTCAAATGGTTCTCCATACGGCTAGATGGCTGTAACAGAGTGTCATCTTGACTGGATAGTGGGCGTCTTTCATCTTTTATACCGGGCTGACAAGGTAAGGGAAACACACAAGGCAAGTTATCGGCCCTTGTGGCCGCCAGCCATGCTTTTATCAATGTGCATTTGAGTATCATTCCCATGCTCCACAGAGCCTCACATAATGGTGAGTCATGCAGATTATTGCCCCAGTCCATATTACCCCTGGCCCTTTCTGACTGACTTAGTCAAGTGTAATGATTTTATGTATTATCAGATATTCACTGAAAGGATTCAGCTATATCACAAAGAGCTAAAGGCAGTGCACAGCTGTATTGTGTCAATAGTTAGGGATGCTCATGAAGTGAATATTTCCCCCCCCCCCTCTCTCTCTCTCTCTCTCTCTCTCTCTCTCTCTCTCTCCCCCCTTCTCTCCCCCTCATTCCTCATAGCAGCCAATAAAGCAGCTATTTGCCATTATCTAGTATTTCCAATAGACAAGCAAGACAAACATTTAGCCTCCATTAGCTCCTACTGCCACCATTAGGTCATCAATTTCCTTGTCCACCCTGTGAGTTCCTCCTCCTGACATGTGACTAGTGAGAGGCGTTGCCATGGAAATGCAGTCAATGGTAACTAAACAATGTGCCAGTTGCAATGATTATCCAACTAGCTTGCACTTTTCCGATTTGAAGCAGGGCTTTCTTTCTATGAAGAAGCATAATATGAAGCAGCTAGTAGAATAGCATTGGCATGATAGCCCCTTCTACAATAAATATAAGTATGAACATTGAAGGAAAACTGGAATGAAATACCAAGATGCTTCGATATATACTTCGATAAATACCTCTAGGAAACATGGGTGTTTATATGACAGTAAGCGTTTTGAAGTTGGGCCTGGACATCTCTGCTGTATACAGAAATGGATCCTATCCTAATTAGCTAGATCATCCTGGTATTTAGTCCTGGTGGGCTTCCCTTATAGCCTTTATCCAGAGAGGCCTTACATCTTCCTTTTGTAAAGAAGGTGTCATCATTGTTTTACTGCTATATCATTTCATCACACTTACAATCATAAAAACATTAAAACCCCCACACATGAGAAGTAGACTGCCTTTTACTAGTGGTAACTCCTCATGGCTCTCCGACATGATAAGTTGCTATAGAACACGCCCTGATGACCCTCTAGAGGTTCCTCCTCTGGTCCAAATACCCTGGCCGTCACGCCTTTAAATCGAGCAAGTCACATCTTAAATGTCATTTTCCAACTACCTTCATCAGGAAATTCTTTGAAACCTGTTGGGGGAATTTTAATTAATTCATAGTGGTAGTGGTAGGTAAATTAATATATTAATTTCTTTGTACTCTGATATGGAACAAGGCTGTGTTCGTCGAAAATAGTGTGGGGTGTTCAGAGATAGATAACTTAATGCAGACGAGGGTAAGAATTGATGACAAACGATGACAGAGAGGGAGGCAGGGATATTTAAAGATGCCTGAACATTGATGATACTTGTTATATAGCCCCTACTCTAATACAAAAAAAAATAATCTCAGCCTTTTATGAATCAAAGGCGCTGCTCTTAGAGGAGAAATTTGCCTGAAAATTGACGATATTTATTATATACATAATTTATGTCATGGCCACACTGGTTTGATAGCTTTTAAATAAAGATAACAACGATATTTACTCAGTTTCAACTTGCTGTGTCATGTTTACATCTGCCATTTTGAAATTTACACAGAGTTAGCCGTTGGTGCCAAAGTCATTGAGTTTCGGATAAAATGTTATGCTTCTTTCTTAAACATGGCTTTTCTTCTTCACATCAAATAATTGACATGATATTTTTTTACTATTTCAATTGTTTTTTATCATAAGATTTCTAATCCGAAACTAACAGCCTATGGCTAGCTTTATTCAAATTTCAAAATGGCGCCATTGATTACGCAGGCATCGTATTCCATCCCCCCATTGAATACAACCTGACTTGTTCTAATCTATAGTAACGATCGTATCAGCCATGACATAAAGTTGTAGTCCCTTCTCAAATGCAAAATAAAATATCGAGATATAGAAAGGACTTCCTCAGCCTTTTTTTTATGAATCAAAGGATCTGCTTAGAGAAAGAAATCACCCAGTGGTCGTTCTCCTGCTGAGTCAGAGCCTGTGCTTGGGGCAGGAAATGCTCAGTGAGCAGCTCACGTCAATATGGAGCAGCTCGGGCGGCCGTAAATCGTCGTCACCGGGCGTCGTGGGGCGTCACGCAACGTGATGCCCAAATACGCGGCAAGACGTTTTAATTAACGCTGGAAATATGGCCTAAGGGCAGGAGGAGTCGGGTTTTATCTGCGTGTGCTTCTTCCGCGCTGATATCGCTTCTCTTGTACCTTTTCATGACGTGTGTGTTAATCATTTTGTCATAACATTTGGACGTTTGTAAGAAAAGGCCCCATTGGATTATTGGTACACCTTTCTTTTCGCGGAATTTGAGCGCCAATTTAAGGATAATGAAGAAATGGTCGTTCAGTAAAAGATCCTGGCCACATTGGAACAATCTGTCAAACAAGAAGAGCACAGAAGCAGCGTCATAAATAGAATCATTCGAGCTATGGTTGAAATGGCTTAATAAAATATTATTTGTTTAAGGGAAAGAAGGAAGTCTATGATTGCAGTTTCCAGCATATCAATTGAGTGTCATTCCAACCACATAAAAAAAAGGATATATGCCTGTTCTAGCAGACGCCTGCTCTCTGCTCAGTGAGGTGGAGGGGGGGGGTGTTGTCCTTACAAACCTCTATATTATATGCATTCCCTCTCCAGTCCAGACGACCAAACCATTCCCCATTTCCATACATAACCCCATTAGCCGTAATAGGCTTGGATTAGGCGGCAATAGGGCCTTTAGATGGAGCTATCAGGAACACGCCGTGACAAGAAGATTGGGAAACCAGTTCTCACTGTAACTATTTGATCCTGCAGTTCTCCTACATTTCTCACCCTAAGAACAGACTTCCCTGCTTGACTTCTGCTACAAGTGAACTGCATGGAAATAGGTCGAGTTGCAAAATAAGAGACTGGACCCCTCCTATACCACTCTTATAACTGACTCCCTCTTTACAATACAAGAGGGAATCCACTCCAGAAGGTCAGTGAGTTCAATTTTGGAATTATCACCTCCGACAGGATCAATTCCAAATCTTTTTGAGATACCCTCCTGGTTGGGTCTAGAAATAGGTTTCATTCACAAAGCCCGATCTACCCTATTTCTTTAGCGCTTTCCTGAATTGATAATTTTTGGCTCTTTGGAACGAAGAAAAATACAAACAAACAGGATGAAAATGGCATTATTGATTTTTCCTGTACCATTTTTTATAGCTTTGGGGGTCAGCCCAGGGTAGGGGTACCGAAATTCAGGATGCAGATGGCAAGTTACCCTACCTAAAACTGACCATATCAAAGGGCAGGTATTGTACTTAAACTCCCTATTTTCTTTAGACATGTTACCAATAACAAAACCCCTTCTCTTGGCCTACCATGTCTCTATAGAGCGGCAGGAGGTGGCAGGTAGGGAGGTCTAAGGAGGTAGAAGAGTGGCACGTGGGTAGGTAGTTCTGACCCTTGTTATGAAGCTATAGATGAGAGGCCAAGACCTTCTGCATTAACCCTTTAATGCCAGCATAATGCTAAAATGCATCATAGCCTTCAGTAGTATGATGATGCATAAATGCTACCCTGGCAGCCAGCACTGCATTCATGCATCATGCTGACAACCTCTGATACTCTCTCAAAGGGTTAGCATAATGAACCAATGCAGTGCTGGTGAGGTAACTGGTCAACACTTCATTGGTGCATCATGATGATTAAGGAGCATGTTCCCTGAAGTGTCATGCTGCCTGTACAGGTTTAAAATGGCGTCTATTCTCAGCCTTCTACCTGCTGCCTGTCTGTCATCTCCGACATCCATACTGTAAAAACATGGTGACAAAATAAATGTGAACTCCTTGTCCCCAAATTGCAAGAGATTAGTCTATATTTTCAGAGAAATTCCTCATACCACAGTGCTTAACTGTACTGCCATTTGGGGCTTCATTGTATAAACTAAACTGTTTTACTGCAATATGATTACGATGGTTAACTCTTCAGTTTTATGAGGATGCCTGGTAGATTCAACAGTTATTTCTTAGAGTGCCCAATGGACTCACACAGTCACACCTGCTGTCACTGACAGCTCATGTCACCCAACACCTCTCCCACATCCCCCTGTGGAATGGGAACCTCCATGACGAAGGAGCAGAACGACTTCATCAGAGTCCATGATGGAGAGCAGGCTCCCATAGTAACAATGGGGATATAGTAGAATCATAGTGAGGTGACAAACATGAGGTTTCTTGTGGATTGTGGAAAGCATTGGGGGAAGCATGTGTCCATTTGTGCAGGCCCACGCTTACATACTTACATTTTCTACCATTGGGTTCTTGCTCAGTGAACCAGCCCTGAGTGATCAACGCTGTTTGTCTTGCCCTGTCTATGGGACCAGGCAAGAAAAGAACACTCCCTAGAGTGACCCGGTAGCTATTCTCTTCTTAATCCATAGATTTAGTCACTCATCTAAGTCATCCATAGATGCAATTACTATTGTTTTGGATAAGTAGCATTTAGATACCTGTGTAGAACTGAATGTCCAATAAAAGATGGTTGTGGGCACCAATCTGCACATAATAACATCTTCTTACACTACAATCAACTAATATTAAATGATAATCATTTAGTACTTGGATGATCAGTTTGTTCCAGAATATTTACACCTTCTTCTTAATGGTGCATTTTGCGTGGTCAGCAGTTAAGATGACCACAAAAACAGACTCACTTTGCCATTATTTACGAAAGAAACTTGGGTCTGGTGAGAAAGTACGGAACACAGCAACATGCCATTAGGGTAGATTAACCTAAAGACGACCACATACCTAGAGTTGACCACCTGTCAGCTTGTTTTTCTCACTTTCAAATGTAATGCATTGGTCTTAAACCCTCATATTATTGAAATAGAGGTGTTATAGTACCCCATAGAATGATGTCCTGGAATATATGATGTAATTGGCATTGCATGATAATACACTAAAGTTCCCATGTTTGAACGGTTTTTACCATGACCAGCTGGTCATTTCATCAGAATTCTCCAACTTTGGTTCGATAATTTGAAGATGACAAGTACTCACATATATACAAGATTTTGACTCAAGGCATAGATAAGTATCTTTGCTAAATGATAGCATAAGGAAAAGTGCAGAACTGTTAAATACTTTCTGTATAGGACTTATTTCCTAGAACATACCAATTTCACCTTGAGATGACCACCATTTCACCTTGAGATGACCACTTCTTATACACCTATTTGGGCATTTAATCGAATAGAAAACATTGATTATGTAGGATTACATCGCAAGATTCATGGCTAGAATAGTTTGGGATAGAAATCTTCACTGGATTATGCTCTGATGCATACATTTCAATCTCTACTGTAATGCTACAGTTACTACTATATAGAGGAACTATTTGATACTGTGAGTGTGATGATAAAGTTAAGTAATGGATTGTTATAGTACATATTCAAAGTACATTAAAAGAAGCCTCTATAATGCAGGGTTGGAAATATCACTTCTATTTTGATGAGATTTACAATATCCATGGCCATAAAATTGCCTCTAATTTCCATTCTAATTGAATCACTATAAAAACATACATTTTCTTATGATGCAATAGTTTTAATTATGCCATTTTACTGCATATCTATAGAAGACACTAATTCTTTTTTTCAAATGATAGTTTAATGAACATAGCCCCATTAAAAGGGTAGTTATCAAGTAGTCAGCTCAAGGTCGAGGTGGTCGTCTCAAGGTAAAAATAGACTAACTGAGATGGTCTTAGAAATGATGAAAAACAATAGATAAACTTAACACATGGATTTGAGAAAGGTAATAGGCCCAAAAGCCCAAATAATTGTCTTTCACTTAGTACCATGGAGAACCCTAAGGACCTATTAGACTCAAAGATATTAGCTACTACATTTACCTTATTGAAAACCTGCACAGGAACGGCCGTCTTTAGGTTAATATACCCTACCCATCTATTGCAGTTACGTCCCACCTGACAAACCAAGACGTTACAGGATAAACTGTGACGTAGACATTGGCCAGCTCTGCCCGGCACTTCCGCGCTGCCGGAAGCGGTGTTGTCGGACGTCCATGACCGGAAGTTAGTGTGGGGTAGCGACAAGTAGTCTACTCCAGACAGGTGAGGGGAGGGAGCAGCTCATGAGGCAACCGAGCAGGAAGGGTATTAAATCCTTTAAGTGTCGTATAATGCTTGACCCCTTGATGCCTCCAGGTTCATGTACCTTTGCCATTTTAATTCACCAATGCAATGCTGTCGGTGAATCTGTTCACCAGAAAGCTGCAAAGGTCGTCTTGCTGAGTTTATGAAGTGTATCAACTTGGTAAGTTCAGGATCTTTACATAGATTATTGAGTACAGCCATGGACTGCTGCTGCATTCAAATACCTATAGAGCAAGTAGGCCCAATGCCTTAATGCATTAGCCTACATGGTTTAAGGAAAAGGGGATACCTGCAGAGGAAGTTAGGTAGGCAAGCAGCTGACAAGGACGACACGCTTATTGGTTGTGCCTGGAGTTGACCGATCCTAATACATGCAGGAACACGCATCCATGTAGCTTCATTTGGAGCTAATAATTGTAAAACCTTTGGAGTGGAAACGTCCACATGGATACACTAATTCACTTCAAACCTGGGTCGAGACACACATACAAGGGCAGTGGTGGACGCATCCCTTCCACATCCTTAGTCACAGTTTACCCCCTAGAAGACAGAAGACTAAAAGGGCAGAGGTTTCAGAACCTTCGGCCATTTTCGGAACCTTTGCATATGTTCATTGAGATTCAAACCCGGGAGTATATGCATGGGTGCAGCCCAGGTAGCTGTCGAGTTACTTAATGGTACATTCATGCACCATGGACATTGGTCTTCATTATGCATGAACGCGGCCCTGGTGAGTTACTCGCCAAGACACTTCATGCCGACCCTAGGGGCTTTGTACATTTCCAAAAGATCGGCATGATGCGCAAATGGGCATGCTGCACCCTTTAATTAGCGGTCCTTAAATAGTTAATGTTCTATGTGGTATTTAAAGGGTAACAAAGTACACAGAAATTGACTGTATAAAAGTCTCATACTTACTTGTATCCCATTTCATCTATGGCTACAGACATGTGCCTAGGCTGGGTGGGACATGAGTACATGTTACGGTCGTCCTCCGGTACCAGGTCCACGTCATGGAACACAAAGCACTGGAAGTTGTTCTGTTTGAGCGCCTCCACGAAGGCAATGTTCATGATTCGTGCCTTATTGAAGGTGTCCTTCCCCCACTGAAAATGAGAGCAGAGAGAGAGAGAGAGAGAGGAGAAATTAGATATGAACTAGATATATTCTTCGTTGTTTTAATAGAGATGTGAATGTACATAGGGCCGTTCCATAAATTATGTCACACCAGAGGGATGGGGTGTGTGTGGGGGTGTCCATGGCTCCTATGCGTTTCTATAGTAAAAACGTGACGAAGGGGTGGGTGAGGGGTGTGTGGCAAAAGGCCAACATAAGCGTTACACAATTCATGGATTAGCCCAAAATGTATAACCTCTTCAGAATCAATAAAAGCCAATATCAGTGATACCAAGATCTAGTTTGGTTATAAATTTAAAATGTCATCAAAATCAGATCACCCAGCTTGCCATCAGTTGCATGTTATTACAGCATCACTGTCCCTAAATCTCTTTTACCTTTTACTTATTATTTGGATTATTGTGGGGGGGGGGGCTTTGACGAATTGTCAAAGAGAGTCACGATTCTGTTGAGGTCACTAGGAGAAGGAATATTGTGGAAGACCTATTGGTTCAAAAACTAATTCCACTGTGGGAGTTGAGCTCGTGTGCTTAGTGAGAGAACTATTATGTACATTGTGTACATTGTGCATTGCCTATATATGATTGGCTTTAGGTATGAGGTGGTTGGCTCAGGTGAAATCGTCGTTAACTCAAGGTGACATCACTATGTCGCAACAATTGGCTGAAACACATCAATGTTGTGCCATTTTTGTTGATTCTTTATGCTATCATGTATATATACAGATAATATTGTAGTGATTATATCACTTGTATAATAATTATAATGCTGGGGCGATCAGTTCGGTGGTAGCCACCAGCGCGGGAGCGCTAGTTAGGGTCCGTCCCACCTGGGGGTGACACGGTAGCGACCGGTGACGTCACGCTCGTGACGTCACATCTCGTGACGCCATAAAAAGGCGGTCCGGTGGTCGCGGGGGGAGATGCGATGAGAGACTTGCAGGTGGCAGAAGTGTGGTCGGTGACTCCGGGTTCGGTGGTTGTGATCGGTGGATACCTGTAAGGGTGGTGCATCTCAATACAAGCAAGGATAATTGATGTCGATACCAGAATTAATGAGAACTGTTAGCGCTAAGGCCTAAAAGAAATAAACCAAACACCTTCTACTGTTATAGAACTTTATTGGCTGCGTCTGGTCCTTTTGTGTTTACTACAATATACAAATGGTCTATACCTATAGTCAGAAGCAAAGTTTGCTGTATGAGGGCATTTAAAAGCATTTACAACATGCAACCAAAGATTTCTCGCAACATGGCTAGCTGGTCGTGCTGAAAACAATTCAAATATTGGTATTTGCAGACATTATTATGCAATGACCACTGCTTCAAATATCAACATACCTCCATTTAGTACTAAAACACCTCTACTTTTGATCTAGTAGGGATTTAGGCCCATAAATATTATATGGGGAAGATAGGACAGGTGGACGACTCAAGGTATGTGGACGTTTTCAGGTTAACCTACCCTACTGAGATTCGACCCATATGATTATAAATGTCATTCTAGATCTATACTATGTTTAGGAACACGGACGATTTTTAACTGCTTTATCATCACAATAATAAGAACACTTCTCTCTAATTGTCACTCTACAGGATTCACGTTCACAATTATGTGTCACGCTACATCTCTACTACATTGATGTCTGACAGGAAGACTAACGAGGAGAACTACCCTCACTGTTCTTCAGACCCTTAATCACCAACGGAGGTGGTGATTAAAAGTCTTCAAATCCATCATCATTATAGCCAAGGCACACGAGGAAGCAGTACAACAACGATTTAAAAACAAGTTGCTCGGAAGCAGAGCACATGGCGGGGAATTCTTCAGTTAATAATTGATGTAAAATATACTTTATTTGGCATTTGAAGGGTCGCATGATTCCTACAAAATCAAGTACTTTAGTCGTTGTGATGCACAAAATGCAATTCAATGAATCGTAGTTCCCATATCCTTGATAACATAGGCATCAAATCCATGATAAAGAAAGTTATTATGTGCTGTATCATAGGGATCTTCATTAGTGACTGCTACGACTACTCTACCAAATGCAATCTTAAGGAGGTATCTCTGATAACAGCATGCGTCTTCAGTATTAAAGGTAGCCACATTGTCAGTAAATATTCAGATCGTCAGTTATCCTGAACTGAGGCCCTCCAGTCACCAGTTTCATATATCATACTGCCCCTTAAGGGCTCTATGTAGGGTTAGACTGATCCATGCATATATATACCTAATGAGTTACTCGCCAAGGAAGCATTCATTTCAGATTGCTAAAATTGGCATGATACATTAATGAGCTATATAACCCGTAAAGGGTTAGACCTTTTTAAAAGCAGACAAAAGGGACACAGGAGCTATATTATATGGAGTTATACTATTTCTAGATGAAGCAGTGTAGGGAGGATTATCTTTTTATCAATAGAGAAACAACGGTGGTAAAGGAACTTTTCTTACAAAGATGCAGGGGAAACACAATTTCTACTGCATCTCTATTAGAGTGAGATCTCCAAAATGCAACATCAAATAGTCCGCCATCCCCATATCCGGCAGGCTGACAAAGGAGACCATTTCTCAAACTTGTATCAACTTTATTTTCACTCGATAATCCGCCAGTCACACATCCAACCAATATGTTTAGAAGGATTTCAGCATGACAGTGTACTATGCTAAATCATATATGTCAAATACATTCCTCGGATTAACAATCCATATAGCTAAATGACAATCATGTGAGAGAGGGTTAGATCCAGGGATTCTTTCTGAATTTCTCTTTTCAGATTGGGCTCCAGATGGCAGATACGTTTAATCCAGATCTTGAAACATGAAATCTTCTTTGTAGAAAAACATAACATATATTTCTAGATAGCCCAGAGCCTATCTTAAGACCTCGTCATGCGTGCAATGATATCCACTCCCATTCTGATGAAAAGAAAAATCCACAGACATATCTGAACTGCCTGGATGGCAGTAGATAAACGACTGAGGTAAATGAAAGGGAAGATGATGCTTCCACCTCACTGCCTCTCACAGTGAGGGAGCTGCTGCCTGGGCTAATTACCTGTTAATGATGAAGTGCCAAATATGACACAGCCAGCCAGCAAAATGAGCAGGCATCAGTTTTCCCCTCCTACCCCCCTCTACCACCTTATCGATTCATCATACCTTCTCTGTCCTATACTTAACCCTGATAGGCCTATACATTTTATAGATACAGAAGTAAAAGGGTGTAGCGTATAGTTTAGGTAACTGGCATCGAAATATGCTCCAAAGAAGTTTTCTTAGCTGCTTCTATGACATCACACACATCTTCCTAAAAAACCTTTCACTTAGAACATTTCCATAGGTGGAGATTTTGACCTTCACGGAAAAGGGGACAGACAGGGTATTGGCCTACTGTCCTATATGTATAGTAGGACGGTGCTTATCACTGGATCTATGATGGTTAAAGCCCTGAAATTTCTTGTAGGACAGCAATGGTCATATATATGCCTATTTCCCCAGTTCCAGCATGCTCCAACAGGAATTGCCGTTTCCGGGGCAACCTGAATAACAATACTTTCATAGGAAAGTAGGGCTTTGGCATACTGTCCGGTAGGCAAACCAGCATGTCCCTGAAAGTAGAAGTTATCCTGGGACAAGGTACCCATCCTGAAAATGCCTTATCAGTGTGCTTTGCCACCTTTGGCATAACCAGCGAAATTCAAAATGGCGGATCCACTGGATATGGGTCTTAACTCCTAAAGGTCTTAGCCTACTTATTACTTTTCAGCACTCTGCAACCAAAATTGCCACTTTAGCTTTATCTGGGTTAAGATATCAACAGTTAGAGCCTATAGCATTACCCATTTTACTGGTCAGGAGTGTCTTGTTAGTATTGCCATTTTGAAAACACTGAATTGGGATAATCAAAATACTGAGAATATAGATAACAATTGCTGAGTGAAAGGTACGGCATGAAGGAGCAGTCTAGACTTTAAAGGCAATTCTCAAGTGCTATTTGATCAGTGTTGTTGTGGGGAGGCAATATCTAAATACCTGGCCAAGGCTGAATATCCAATTTTATCTTACCTTTCTTTTTTTTCGATTTGCCAAAACCCTGACTGAGGATGAATATAGAAAAAGGGTGCAAAATGTGAGCAGTCATGAATGTCAGCCTGGGCTATTATTGGGGATGTGGGCGGGGCGGAATGCTGAGCAACGGGCAATATATCATAGTGCAGTGGCAGCAGCCTCAATCCACAAATCAATATATTCAATATTTCCAAAACCCATGGCGTGTTGCTGAAGGGCTGGAGGTATTCAATGTGTGCACTGGTTGACAGGTTAGCCGTTGTTTGGGTCGATCTGGGTGTAGTAGGATGGTGTAAGAGGGGATGGAGTGCTTTGAATTATGATAAGGGTCAAAGCTGAATCAGTCCTTAGACCCAACAGACTTCATATGAGTGATTTTGTTTGAAATAGAAAAAAAAAAGCTTGTAATAGCTACAGGGCAATAACTATGCAATTACGTTATGCAATTTACATATCACTATAATAAAATAGACACATAAGGCCTAGACCCTTGCAGATATATTTTCATTTTCAATCATATTTTATTTTTAAAAGAACCCCCCCCCCCATCCCGAAAGGTTTCTGGAAAACGGAGTTCCCCGATTCCCACCAGACCGCCTCCCACTTTAAGGACCAATATATTTTCCAGCCGTGGCCTAAATCTCTGCCAATATCTCGCACAGCAATTTGACAGATTGCTTATCTTTTCGATCCTTGTGACATTTACTTTCACAGCCTATCACACATTTCCCACCCATACCTTGCAAATATATTTTAAAGGGAATGCTAGATCTCCATGTGTGCACGGAACTAAAGAAATTAAAAGCAATCATTAGAAAGGGAAGATGTCAGAACCCTCACAGAGTGCGGCATGAATCTACGAGATAGGACTTAAGATTCGCAACACGCAGAAGGCCTATTATTTCACTCATGCCCAATAAATGGGATGGTCCTGTCATATGCCTACTTTAATAGATTGTATATCTCGAGATAACGAAGTCTTGGTCCCCCAATTTACACCCTAAGGCGATGTATGGAAAGGTAGCGGTGAATGTTACAGGGATGTCAGCATCTTCATCCATGATGAGCGATCACAAATAAAGGACGTAGACATGTATATTCTACTACTTTCAAAAAGTGCGTTGGATATACCAGGAAAAGGTGTGTTCCAGGCTTCCTACTCAATTTCGACCATGTTCGGCAGGGGTGTCAGACCATGAGGGGTAGGGCATTGAAATAGATGTTAGAAAGATAATTTGATCTCCCTACACCAGCTTTTTAGAACATGTAATCGTAGAAACATATGTATTTCTGATCCTAGCAAAACATGGGGATGGCTGGGTGTAGGACTGTGGGCAATATTACTGTTAAATGGCAAAGGAAAGTCAAACTTATATTGTTAAAAGGAGTCTGTGGTCATGGGGAATAATACCACGTCCATTGGTCTCAGCTGCTGTTTTATACATTAGGGACAATAGTCAATAGTGCAGAGTCCCGAGTACACAGAGTCAGATCGTGTCCATACTAACACTGTGAGGGCTCCATAGGAGTTTAAAGCATCATGCCCTTTGCTTATCATGATGCATGAATGCAACTATGGACACGCCTACTCTCATGGAATATCAAGATGCTACTAGTTTGATATACACCTGAAGGGTTGGCATGGTGCGCCAAATGCAGTGCTGGCGAGAAGACTGCCCACAGATGCAGTGCTTGATCGCCAACTGCAGGGGCGGCGGAACTGGGGGGGGCAGGGGGGGCACATGCCCCCCCCAACTTTCCTGTTGGGGGGGCAAGACTATGTTTTTGCCCCCCCCCAACTTTTCTAAGAAAATTGTGACATTTCAGGCCAATACCAATGTCAATTCATAAGGCCTACAATTTCAATCAAATACAGCATCCAACTATGCTTGTTGAAATCCCCATAATGCACCATTTTAACCCTAAAATTTCAAATTTTTTCAAGGTGGGAGGGATATAACAAATATGGGATATATGAGGCCAAGATCAATATAATCCTGACAGAAAGATAATTAAGAAAAGTCTGTATAATATATAGGTCTGTGGTAAGACAGAGGGAAATTGTGTTACAGGTTGCTTGAGAATGCATCATATGGTATCTAAATTTTCAAAGTCTTTTTGTGGGGAGGGGGCTTCCTTTTTATATATTGTAGATAACCTATAAAATATTATGGGAATCTTCTGATTTTTATCTCTTAGGTCTATAGATTTGGGGGATTCATCAGGGCCCAGAGAATACATATTCTCTCGTCAAAATGCACCAAAACACACCTTTGTGGCACCTCAATTTTCAAAATTTTCTGGGGGGTCCCAAACCCCCCTGCTCTCCCATGTCTTCTCTCCTCAAAATGCACCAAAATGTACCTTTGTGCCACCTCACTTTTCAAGATTTTCGGGGGATACCCCCCAGACCCCCCCTGCTTTCCATCATCACAACTATGGTTCCAATACATCCTCCCACCCCCGGCAATCTTGGGGGGGGGGGTCATGGGCCAATACCTGACCTTTGCCCCCCCCCCAACTTTCAAATGGTTCCGCCGCCCCTGCCAACTGGTAAGACAAAGGAAACTGAACATTGAGGCATAATGACGTCCCAAAAGGGCTAACAACAGTGCCCCAGTCTATATACAGCTTCCCCACCCCATGGCCCTCGACCAGTCTCCTCTCATGTACTTCTGAGCAGCTAAAGGGACCGGACCAAGTGCTCGCCAGAAAGCCACACAGTTCAACTGACACAGTTTGGCCATTAGACCCTTTAAGGACCGCTAATGCATCAGTGCATCATGCCCATTGGTCGGCATGATGCACCAATGAAGTGTTAGCAAACGCTGTACTAACCATGAATGGTCAGCATGATGCATGAATGTAGCTCTTTAGTTCTGCATACATGCATCATGAAGACCAATTGGCATGATGCAGTATTAACCTTTCAATGGTTAAGGTCCGCCCACTCTGCCCATGCATGATAAGTGCCATTCTACACCGCCGCCCCGCCTCACGTACCTGTGTTTGATTGGTGCAGTCAGTGCAGTGCACTGTGTTCCAGCTCTGTCCGTCCCCAGGAGGCCATTGCGATAAGATTTGGAACTGGTTCTGTCGGAGGTGCTATTCCCAAAACGGAACTCACTCACCTCAGGGAATTGATTACCTCGTGTGTTGCAAAAAGGAAATCGGTCAGAGGAGTGGTATAGGAGTGGTCCAGAGTCGGGGTGTAATTCTGAAGTAGGAACCAATTCTCTGGGGAAGCCGATTCTCAGAATGGGTAAGAGCAGAGAATTGGAAGATCAAATAGCTACAGTGAGAATTTGCTTCCAATTCTTTTCGCAACAGCCCTTCAATGACGGCAGAATTATGACACTGGCTTCATGTTTCTTCGTCGTTGAGATGCTCCAATGGTGAGTAACTCGCCTGAGTAACTCGCTAGTGCTACTTTGCTTTATCATGATACTGAGCATTCATGATCATATCAAGGGTATCTATCCTTCATGGTTAGCACCGGTACCACATGTTTGACATGAGGTCTATAGGATGGTGTTGAAGTAAGACTTTCAGCCCTACTCCAACCTAGATCTATGGCCATTCAATATGTTGTTAGGTCTTTCCCAAGAAAACCATGTTTCATGATCACTAAAGCAAAATTGCATTCATGCACTATAGATGATGACAATATGCCCATGATGGGGCATACCATAAAGCCCTGGATCTAATAGAGGTGGTTAGCTACATGCTTAAGTTTTTGCGGCTTGTAAATTGGACAATCATCAAGTTTTCATACTACAGAGTAGCTGATGGAATGATGGTATTTTGTCTCAAAAAACACTGCATGTATAGTATTACTCTTTTATAAATGCCAATATCTCTGAAGATTATAAAAAGTCAAAATTCATATCTCTTTACATAAAAGTGAATTGAGTCACCCCTTAAAAGTGTAAGGTCTATCATCTAAAAAATTGCCCGTGATGAGGGAATAATGTAATAAAACATTATGCTGTACGGAAATGGTTAGACCACTGTCTGCTTCTCCAATTCCATAACCTAGATTTGTAACTGTAGGAAAGGTGTCTGTGCATGCCACTCGTCTCACTGCTTGTCCCTGACCTCGAACTTCAGAATCATGTTCCTAGACTAGAGATATCACTCCCTTACCGAGAGAGAAGAACAGGAAAATAGGAATTTTGTCACATTTTCCCAAAAATTTACCATAAATGATAATATAATATAGAATTCTTGGAATGAAAACTGGGAATTCCTGGTAAAAACAGTATAAAGGTGGTATGTATAGTAGAGAGCTCCTTTTAGGATTGCATTCTTTCACTGCTGCAGCAATCTCGAAAATATAAATACTGGATTCAATTTCCTCCCAAAAGCCAGGCCTCGGTGTACCGAGCACATTGCAGTAACGGTTTGTGACATACCCAACATATTGTAGGCTATAAATATTGACTATTACTAATTCAGTGAACCCCACTCCCAGGCTGCGATGCAGCCATTTTGTCATAAAAAACCCCCAAAAAACACTGCCTTCTAGGAACCTTAATACACAAAAAGAACTACTGACTCCTTGGAAAAGCCCTTTCTAATCACGTCCCAAAGGATATTATGTTTCTGACAGAGCGCAACAACTCAAGAGTGCGGCTTGAAAAGGGGAAGCTAGCATTACACAATAAGGACATGACCGAGAGGTGTAGTTTTTACAATAACGCAGCACAGTGGTACAAGGAATCTCCCTGAAAATAACTGTGTATCCCTGGCAACTTTGGGACAGTGATTTCACCGTTATTCTGACAAGATCCTTTTACAGTGCCGCTAACATTGCTACAATTCCAGGCCACACCCTCTTACATATCCCCTGTCTGAAGACTAGCATTGGTCCCATCTGTCACAGACCCCCTTGGTAGTAGTCCCCTTACAGCCGCTCTGTGAGTGCCTCCTACACGCTATGCTTCCTGAATGAATAACCCCAGTCAACTCTAGTTCCAGCCTCCTCCCTGTCATCCTCAAAGCAACACAAGAAGTCACGGGGAGCCTGAGGAGGACCCTAAATCTCTACAGTGCCATTTGGTCCACTTGCCTTCCTGAATTCATTAGGTCGATAAGGGGCCCCTAGCTGCTCCCTCTAAAGGTTGCATGGTGGCTTCAGGTTTGTGTTTCTAGGTTGCTATTTAGTGAGGCTTTCTTCACATCAAGACTGTCTGTTGTCCTATAATGCACGAATGCATCATGACAACCAGTGAACATTAAACATAGTGCATATATACTGTATTCAGTCGATTCTCTATTAATTGGAGTCTATTCGCCAGTATAACATTTGTGCATCATAATGACCCTTCGGGTGTGTTCTTAACAATATATTGAAAAACAATGTCATTATAATAAATAATAAAAAAAAAAACACAACAAAAAACAAACAAAGAAACAATTGAATAGGATTTGGTGTGATACATAAATCGACTTCCTTCATGCATCATGACAACCAATGGATATTGTGCATCAAAGAACCATGAGAGCATCATGCCGACCCTACAGGTTCGACACATTCTCCCGGAAGGTCGGCATGATGCTCAAATGAAGTGCTGGCGAGCTCGGCATGATGCATTAACGCACCCTTAAAGGGTTAAAGGTTACTTCCACCCAGCTGCTCCCCCTGACTGTATAGCAGTAGGACCAGCTGCTCCCTCCGCTCCACATATTTACTGAACGTCTTCCTTTTTATCTGAGAGGGGGCAGAAAAGGGCATGCCCATCAGGATGCGTGCACATTCAGCTTCCTTCCTGGCCGGAAGTGGTAGGAACCATTGGTGCACTGGAAGGTCAGTAGTTGGAAGTGGCCGCTGGTGCTTCCTTCTTCTGTGAGGGGTGTGTGTGTGTGGCTGTATTGGTTTGACATACCAGGCATACAGCAGTTGACGTAATATATGACGTAATGTACACATGTTGTCTGTCATTGGCTATAACGTAATACAGGATATGGTAGATTACCCTTGAGCCATCAAACATGAACAATGTATACATATGTTGAGATGTCAAACAAAAATGGGCTAATTCCTTAATTAACATTGCCAAATCGTTGATGAGCATTGAACCAACCAGTTGGTATTGTACATTTTGCAGCACTCAATTATTCACCATAGCGACCTACCTGACTAGGGCATAAGTAATAAATCTAGGTTGTGTTCCCTGAGTCGTCTATGCTTATAGCACTAACATTGTAAATTCCATCCTTCCGCTCCCCAGGCCTTCCCCATATCTAGTTAGCATGCAAATAAGTCATTTAGAATCGAAATCAATCCAAGTTTTTGCAGTCAAAGAACAGTAATAGAATTAGCTATTCTACCCACACAACCAGACTACTTCGCTATCAACGAGTCTCAGATTGTCATTTAATCAGTTTTTAGTGCATTGGACATGCCGTTTTTGTATTCTAATAGGTTGATCTATTGGTCTGTGAAGTGATTACACCCCATCCTATTCAATATCTAAGGCACGCACACCCACTCCATCATCATATATCATAGTCAGCCCTACATCCATAAATGTATAAGAAGGGAACGTAAAAGTAATTTCTAAAGAAACTATTCCATGCAGTACCACAGCTGTAAAGGAACATCTTGTGATCTGAATATCAGGCGAAGGATATCTAGAATATATGTAAATATGTAGTATGCATTTTCTCAATGTCTTGAAATGCATATACGTCCAAAATATATTACATGATTCACCAATGTAAAGCAAACCAGAGTTCTACAATCCCAGACTTGCGATCCCAGGGTGTGTGTCACGTACATAACAGAGTTAATTGATACAGGAACGGAGGGAGGGATATTTCTGTGAAAAAAAAAATGTTTCCCCCTCTCCTACTTGACCCATTCCCTCCCCAGAAAAAAACGTGTCCTTTACAGTGAAATGCTTTGCCTCCTCCCCACAGAGAGTCAATTTCCTTTTGGTTTCCAAACTACACACCTTAGCTGTTGATAAATAATGACCACTCCATTAACCCTTTAAGGGCTGCTGATGTAGGGATGCATAATGTCCATTGGTCGTCGTGATGCACCAAGGAAGTGCTGGTGAGACTGTTCGCCAGCACTTCAGTGGAGCATCATGACGACCCTCCAGGAGTATATATCAACCCCGTAGGGTCGACATGATGCATAAATGCAGCCCTGGCGAGCAATCACCAGAGCTGCATTTATGCACTATGACGACCGTCGTGGATGATGCATTGATGCATCTGCAGCCTTCAAAGGGTTAACCGTTCACAATAATAACCACTCCATTAAGACACAAACGACCCATGCCTCACCTGTTCGACCACAAAGATGCGGTAGTCGAGCTGTTGCCGCTCCAGTATGGGGTGAAGGTGTGACAGCAGTATCATCAGGTGCTCCCACCTGTCCCTGTACGGTACTATGATGGCCACACGGTGCCGTGCCACACACGCTGTAGGTCTCCACATACCTCCAGGCTTGATGTAGGAGTTATGTCTCACTATCTCACCCTCTGTGAAGTTGTGCCTATGCTCGAAGTTAACGAACACTCGCCCCTCTGGAAGTAAGAGAAGGGAAAAGTGAACGAGGTGTCAATGTATTTTATTCATGTAGATAGAATTTATACTTATAAGTTTAGTACAGTAAGAAAATCAGCATATGTTTCACGTAATTTCAGCCTATCCTACCCCTGTAATGGGAGTGGGGGGGGGGGCATTTGTGCTGGTGGTGGTGGTGTTACTTGTAAAAACATCGCCTGAATAAAATGCCGAACTGTGTATACTATACTACTACCACGCTTTGGCGTGTCAACAGAACTATCCCCGATCTCGGGAGTGACAGTGCGCCGTAACTAGGGATATATCAATATTTATCATCTATCCATACTTATCAAGTCTATTCGTATTTAGTTTCTTATTTGGCCTATAACACCTGGCCTTGAATTGACAACATAAAGGAGGAGTCTACAGCCTCACACACTATTCCTGTACTTGTACCATGGTAACAGTAACTAAGGTCACCTTAACCTGCTTATTCAGTACAACATAACCACGGACTGAACATGACATAACTCACAGGGTAAGATGGCATAACTATGTAAACGTGGAACTAAAAGGGAGCGGTCATGTATCATCAATAGTGCTGGGGGGGGGGTGAAAAAAAATTGATCCATCCCAAGGTAGGGGGGCGAGGTCATAATATTTTGACTCCTATGGGGTGTGGGGTAAATATCTTAGCCTTTTCTTAGCAGCGTGGTCTAAGACTAGTTGAGGGGATATGGGGAGGGAATGGGCGAAATTAGTTTGAACTGAAGGAGGTAGTTTCGCGTGAAGCCTCTACTGCACCCCCTCCCCTTGATAACAAATGGCCATTCAAAACAGCCAGATGTGTGCTCTGTTTACCACCTTCGGTTACTCATTCTAATGAACATTCATAGCATGCGATATGCACCTGAGCACACATCTATATCGTTCAGGTTATGTAGATTATTTAGACATAAATCCATTTCGAATAAGTTACAAGTGTGATGTATATTTGAAGTTTGATTATGATCAGTAGAGACATAACTTGACATGGATATGGTGGAGGCTAAAGTTAATGATCTATGCATAGAATGAACAACTTGAAAGCTGATTAATATAAGGACATAAAGACTATGTATATGCCAGTATGACCGGCAAACTAGATTTGAAGTTGAACCTGTTCATGCTGTTTCTATACTCCCCGATGGTGGATCCTGGATTTTGGAAGGGAGGGGGCGCGCCCTTCATTTCGCCTGTATTTTTGGCTAAAGTTTGGGCTCTTAAGAAGCAAACAAACCCTTTACTGCTCACTTACTACCTTACTTGTCCTATATATTTGAGTGCACATTCTTCAAATTATGCACAGGCAAAGCTGAGTAGAAGTTTTACATGTAGGCCACTTATGGTAGACCTTCTGACACCTGCCTATCTCACTCAAAAGCCGCACTGCAGGACTTGGCGACCATCCTATGTAGAGTCTGCACGTGTGAGGTCTTGGCAACTAAGTCTGTAGAGTGTAATGCATGGTATGTGTTCTGTTTTAGGGTTGGAGACTGGCAGTGCCCATTTCCTCTCTACTTACTGTATGTTCATTCCTCACCCATCTAATGTTAAATCAACATTGACAACCACTTGATCAATGGACCTCAACTTAATGACCGATGTTGGAAAATTGACTGTCAACATTTATTCAATACTGATTCTTTAACTATATCTTGTTACCTCATCCACCATTAAAGGATTTATTGTGGATATTCCCAACCCACTATCATGGGTTCAGTGGTATACTCTGACATTGGTAGTACACCATCTATATGTATTATACCATAGCCAGACTCAAATAAGGGGTCATACTCTAGCAATATTCATTCAGAGGTGTCACTACCAGAATGAACCGTACTTCCTCTACCTTTTCTACTTACAATTCCTAACATTCTCAGGTACATTTGTGTGAAATATTGCCCATATTTTCCATGTCATAGTAGACTATACAACAAGAACAATGTAAAGATAATGCTCTATATACACTCCAGGTCACACCATTTGCATCATAGGAATGAATAGTGGGGACGTCTCATGGCACAAACCCAGACTAGCAGTAAAGCCAAGGTGGTCAGTATGACGACCTAGGGTAGTCATAGTGACCTGACGACCCTCTGACGACCTTAAACTCGTCATATATACATGACGACTTACCAATGGCGGCATGTTTTCAGTGCATAGACTATAGAGACTCCCGTGCAAAGGTCCAGCTGGATGCTAATGTGACTGGTGGCCTAGTGCATATAGAATCAGCAGCCTTAGGACAGTGTGTCTTATCATTATCACATTATCGACATCTAACCCTTTAAGGGCCTTTAGTCTCAGCTCCATCTGTAGCCATGATGCACCAATGCAGTGCTAACGAGTCTGCTCGCCAGCACTGCATTGGTGCATCCTGCCAACCCTTCCGGCGTTATAGCCCAATTCCATAGGATGATGCTGTCTGTAGAGTGTAATGCATGGTATGTGTTCTGTTTTAGGGTTGGAGACTGGCAGTAATTTCCTCTCTACTTACTGAATGTTCATTCCTCACCCATCTAATGTTAAATCAACATTGACAACCACTTGATCAATGGACCTCAACTTATTGACCGATGTTGGAAAATTGACTGTCAACATTTATTCAATACTGATTCTTTAACTATATCTTGTTACCTCATCCACCATTAAAGGATTTATTGTGGGTATTCCCAACCCACTATCATGGGTTCAGTGTATACTCTGACATTGGTAGTACACCATCTATATATGTATTATACCATAGCCAGACTCAAATAAGGGGTCATACTCTAGCAATATTCATTCAGAGGTGTCACTACCAGAATGAACCGTACTTCCTCTACCTTTTCTACTTACAATTCCTAACATTCTCAGGTACATTTGTGTGAAATATTGCCTATTTTCCATGTCATAGTAGACTATACAACAAGAACAATGTAAAGATAATGCTCTATATACACTCCAGGTCACACCATTAGCATCATAGGAATGAATAGTGGGGACGCCTCATGGCACAAACCCAGACTAGCAGTAAAGCCAAGGTGGTCAGTATGACCACCTAGGGTAGTCATAGTGACCTGACGACCCTCTGACGACCTTAAACTCGTCATACATGACGACTTACCAATGGCGGCATGTTTTCAGTGCATAGACTATAGAGACTCCCGTGCAAAGGTCCAGCTGGATGCTAATGTGACTGGTAGCCTAGTGCATATAGAATCAGCAGCCTTAGGACTGTGTGTCTTATCATTATCACGTTATCGACATCTAACCCTTTAAGGGCCTTTAGTCTCAGCTCCATCTGTCGCCATGATGCTCCAATGCAGTGTTAACGAGTCTGCTCGCCAGCACTGCATTGGTGCATCCTGCCGACCCTTCCGGCGTTATAGCCCAATTCCATAGGATGATGCTGAATGCACTCATTGGGGAATGACTCTTTCAGGGCTGCATTCATGCATCAAGACGATAACTCGTCACGATACATTAATGCGCTACGTGTGGCATATTAAGTGCTAAATCATGAGGAAATTACAGACAATGTAAAGCCCATGATGTTCCACCACAAAAAGGCTTTTCGTGTTTTGTTCTGCCCAGCTCTATTATAGGTGGAGGTGTAATTTGAAGGAGCCTCTTTGAGTGGCTCTTCTTCCAGACTTATTAATTATAGTTATTGCTCTCTTGGAGTTCAGGAAAGTAGGAAAACATTGGGTGAATCCAAGGGCAAGGCTTACACATTTAAGGGGTGATAGTGCAATAATGCATCATACCCATTGAGCCACTCAGAGATGCATGCATGAATGCAGATCTATGCATCATGCCGAGCCTTTGTGAATATACGTCATATACGTTTGATACCTAACATACTGTTGCCATGTTATAATGCATGACACACCAATGATGCATTCATACATCAGGACGACCAATGCGCATGGTGCATTAATGCATCATCTTACCCCTAAGGGGTTAAGCATGATAAGGTTACTTCAGACTAAAGGGAAACTCGTCTGAGTCACATGAGAGATATGGATTGTGAATGATGGACATCAAACCGACCTGGGCAAAATGGATGACCAAGGGATCATCTTTTCCCAAATGAAGAGTGGCAAGGAGTCAACAGAATCTTTGTGGATATAAAATACTATGCACTATGTGGATATATAACATTAGGTGATTGTATATATTTATTGATTCTATATTCTGCGGTGTTTTGTATATTGTGGTATGAGTTTTATTGGTAATATTCTAGCCACAATTGACGATGAACTTATTTGCCTTGCAAAGAAGGGACAATGCCAGATATATCACTGCATGTGTACTTACTGGACAGTCAAGGATGTTGTCCATGTAATATTCATATTATGAATCACATGATTATATCATGTTATTATATCATCTAAGTGAACAAACTAAGTAAACAAAATCCCATTAGCTATAGGTGTCATTTGCCTAACCCCTAGGTCGCTGTTGATAATTAAGGGCTTCACGGTGTAGGTTGAGGCTGTCCTCTTGTACAGGTGGGGGGTGCATAATAAACCATAACTTTCTACGTGTATTGAAGCGAGGCATGAACTGTAGGGCAACCTTTCTACTACATATCATTTGGATGAATAACATCTGAAATAACCATGGAGAGGGCGCACAACTTCCACATGTTAGAGAAACCACCCACCCACATGCATTCTTTTGACGTGATGGAAACTCAAAAGGTAGAGCATGGAGGGTGTCGATAAAGGTGTAAAAAGCACAATTAAAAGTGAAAGGAATACAGAGTCGTATTGCTTAAGATATTTCATAACACAAATATGGAGGTTTTAGAAATGGGCATTGTGTGTCTCTCATTCAATATGCCTTTACAATGAGGGTATGTTTATGGTAATACTGCCTAACATCATATGTCCCCTGAACCAGCAAGAGACCTATTTATGACTTGAAGTCTTGTGGCTCGGATAAACCATTTCACTAGTTATTTATCGATAACGATTGTAAATGGTCTTAATAGCGTATGACATTTACTTGAAGTTTAGACGTAGCAGTTAAATGATGTGAAGGTATTTTAGTCTCATCGACCAATTTTAACATGTCTTTTATTTTATTTCATTTTTATTTTGAAAGTCTCCAACCCCCAAGGAGGTGCATTTCAGTGGTGTGGGCTGCATGTTAGAAAGGGACATCACAATATTCCTATAGGGCTCATCTGTCTGTGGATGGACGGGCGTTTACTGTAAACAGGAGGGTGCTTCTAAAAGAAAGAAAGTCACTTTTGTCGGAATAGCACCTACTCATAAGGAAGTGGCTACCTTTGACAGTTTGGAATGGTCACTTCAATGGTGTGGCTCCTATAGAGTTGATGCATATGACCATTGGGCATGATGCATTTGTGCATTAAGGATTTGTCCAAAATGACGGCATCCTTTTCTTTTATAAATGTTTGACTCCCTCCCCTCCCCCTTTTGTCAGACTTTTACATTTGAAAATGTGTATAGGACCCCCTAATGCCACATTTGTGAATGGGAACGTTAAGTTAACCTAAAGACGTCCAATACCCTGAGACGTCCACCTCCCCCTCTGAAATAGCCACAATATTGGGGGGTTCTGCTGGGTCAACATTACCAACTAGTTAATGGAATGCTCAATAACGATTGGCAATGTTATTTAACAAGTAAATCAGTTTTATGTCCTATTTCTCGGATGGTCGTCTCTAGGTAAGTGGACATCTTTAGGTGAACCTACCCTAAAGGGTTAGTGGAGCAAATAGGAACCCACACTTTTACCGCAGCTATTCAGTCTAGATAAACATTATCTGTAGAGGTGACTGGGTTGTTTGGACAACACGCCCCCTCAGTGTTATCAGTGTGGTTTATTGTTAGCATTACAGGAGTTCTATATGGGGGAGAGTGGCTCACCAGCTGCTCATTGTTCAATACTAAACAATGCCAGGCTCTATCTGAGCAGCTCCCACCCTAGATGTGGGAAATACAATGTGATTTACGAGCTTATATCTACAATATTAAAGCCATTGTCATTTCTGTTTATCTGAAATCGCCCATGTGACACTCAATACACAAAGTTGTGTCAGGTATGGCATAGTCTTAAAAGTGGCTTAAATGCTGACGACGATGGTCATACATCTGCTTAGCTGTGGACGAATCGACACGAGGCCATGAAAAAAGAAAGAAAAAGAAAGACAAATCAACAACAACTAAAAACAACACTACAAATTAAACAAAAACACAGGGGTTTCAGGTTACATGGTCTAAAAATCTAGGACGTATGTAGACCGAAAATGTTTGTCACTAAGCCTTAACACCATTGCAGTGACTCAATCACTGAGGTAAATGGCTCCTGAGTTACAACTGTGTAAATTGACTAAAAAGTTTGCCCGCCCCTAAATAGCCTGAAACATGTTTTCTTTTCTTCTTCAAAATTGAATTATCTAAAAACGAAATTGAATCAAACCCCTTTTTGACATTGTGTTTGGAATGGATATCTGCAGAATTGTACAGCCCTGTAAAAACTAGCATGGCTAGATTCTACTAGATCTACACGCGTGAGAGCTAGGATATCGGATGGGACGGCCAGGAATGGGAGTGGAATTGTACAATATTTAGTATGATTGCCATATAATCCCTAACACTATATTCTGCCATATGAGGTATCACACTTCAAACTCTAAAGTCATGAAAATGTCAATTGTAGCCTCAGTCTAAAACACATGGTTGAGGCACCTTACCATATTAGAGAAGGGGCGGCCTTAGTCTTGATTAGTGTCTAGGCGAAGCATAAGGGACCATCCATTTATTATGTCATGCATATCTTAGGCCATGGGCTGAGGAGGCCCACCATGCATCCCCCCACATCCCAGCGTAACGGGTGTTTTTTTGTTCCTTAGGGTCCTCTGAATAAGAATCAAGCAGGTAACATTGATTATCTTGGGATGCACTAATGGTTTTTGCTCATTATCCATGTGTGGGTTCAGACCACTTTTAGGTCAATTTTGGGAGCATGTTATTCAAGGGGTAAAGTCAATCCCTAAGCTCTAATACTATCATATAGTATGTGGATCCTAAAGCTCTTGGTCTTGGTAGAGAGCAATAACGTGGGTTATATTCATTACTATTACTCAGTAAGGTTTGGCCTACACAAATCATATTAGATATTGTGGTTAGATAGGGGATAAGGGTAAGCTTTATGCAATATCTGGAGCGCATTGACATTTTTTATTAAAAAAATGAACTTTGTGATTTCAATCTTCTGTCTTTCCGACCCTCTGGTGCACTCAAATCTGAACCTAACGACACATATAACGGTTCAATGCGAAGGTTATTATGTCCTCTTCCCAACAAGACCAAGAGTTTTACTATCAATGTTACCCACTTGATTCTAATCCAGAGGACCCTAAGGAACAAGGAAAATACCCGTTACGCTGGGATGTGGGGGGGGGGTGCATGGTGGGCCCCCTCAGCCCATGGCCTATCTGAGCCATTTTCACCCCCTCCCCCCTCGGTCTAGAGGACATTACCCTAAAATTGTCACACTCTCACGTGATGTGATTTATGGATGGTCCCTTCGAAGTGGCTTCTGACGCTGGGGGTCTTACACACAGGTCCCAATGCCATGTAAGGGGTTGACCTTTGGGTTGCAGAGATCAGCATCAGTCATGAGGCTATATGGGGATACATCCTGCACACCCCCATTAACCCTTTAAGGGAAACACATTACCTTCAAGGTCATGTTCATTGGTCGCTATAATATAGCAATGCAGTGCTGGCTAGTCTACTCGCCAGCACTGCATTGGTGCATCAAGTCGAGCTCTCGGAGGTGTATCAGGACCATAGGTTCTGCATGATGCATGTAGTTCTGGTGAGTTAGCCTGGTATGATGGATTAATACACTCCACAGTACTAGAGGGGTTATATAGGAGGAAAGGCACGTGACAGAAGAAAGCAGCAGGTTACAGACAAAAGGGAAAAGAGCTTGGAGATTGATAAATAAGGAAACATGGGAAGGGTGAGGAAATATAGAGCATTCCTTGAAAACAGTATCGGTATGAGGTGGGTAATATGTTTTATCTAATGTTGCCCTCCGCAGAAAAAGAAAAGACCTTTCATAAGAGAGATCCTTCTGTAGGGGAACATGACTATGTGAGTCCTCGTGCCCGGGTGGCCGACCCGCAGGGGCGGGTCACCGGGTAGTCACATGTTCCCTATCGGTATCACACCGATCCAGGCGTGGGTGGAAGGCAGAAAACGTTGTATGGGGAAGTAGGTCAGTGGTAGAGCAATCGTCTGAAGGCTGAGAGGTCCCGGGTTCGAATCCCGGTTTCCCTAAACGTTTTCGCCGACCCCTACACTTCCATACTTCTGTAATTAACGCTGACTCTTCATTTCTCTTTTTGCTCATACGAACTGCAGACAATACAATGAATAGGTCCGAGTTCTTTGTGAGTTGCTAGAGCAACCAGGAGGACATCTTCCCCATATTGCACCCCCGAAAAAAACAAACAAAAATCAAACAAAAAAAAACCTGCTATTTTGTCTCCTTGCTGGGGTCCTAGCTAGGGCTAAAGGGTTAACATAATACACCCACAGACTCTAACAGTGAGCCGAGGCTCATATTCAATAACCCTTGAAAAGCCCCCAGAAAAGCCCCATGCATCACAAAGGGCAGGATACCACGGTTTTGGGCCCACACATCACACTGAGTTTCGACCTTTACTGCTTTGATGCGTTGAGCACAATTCATCAAGATTTACCCGAGTCCAGGATCAATGTTGCTCTCTCCATAGTACATGCTAGGTCAGAGGAGTGCGACCAGATTATAAACATAAGATATGCGAGGTCACACATATATAGTTATTTACCTTCGGCGTGGCATCATCACTTTTGGGACCACAAGGCTGATGGCACCAGGTTCATGTTCTTGGTGGTCATGTTGCACCAAATTCCAATGCAGTGCTGGCACGTCTGCTGACCAGTACTGCATTGGTGTATCAGGTCTAACCTTTAGGACTGTATCCACCCCACAGAGTCATCATGACACCAAGCATGTAGTTTTGATGAGTTATACCAGCCAGGGTTGCATTCATGCATCAAGTGTACAAAGGGTTAGAGGGGAAGAAAATAATCATGTGTATTTACATTGAGGTGGATCAGACATACAGCTGATCGGCTCAGGAGCCTCCATCCATTACTTTTTTTATATCTTGACACATTGCCACGACCAATAGACCCAGCTATAAATACAGTCCCTACACAGCAGTCAGACTCTTGGCGCCGTCCAACATTTCCATTTAGATTGGTGGCCTCTGGCATGGCAAGTACAAACTCTATGGAAAAAGAAGTCTTACTGCCTGCTTCATTCATGTTATGGTCCACTACAAATCACAGAGGGACAATTCGGCACAGGATGTCCTGCAGTTTGAGGTCATCATTGCTATGATGGGTAATTCATCATTTATATGGGACAGTTATGCCCCCAGGAATCACCCTACCATCAAAGCCTTACATAGCCTTCACACCCGTCCTACAGGGTTGGTACACATTAAATTCTGGGTCATTGGCATGATGCAGTCATTCGGGTCATTGGCATGATACAGCAATGAAGTGCTAGCGTTCAGACAGACTCCCCTGAACTCCTGCTTCAAGCTAACCAGTGGCCATTATGCACTAATGTATCAGCTGTCCTTAACGGGTTTAAGGGTAAAGGCTGATGTAAGGTCCCCCACTTGTTTGCATTTGGCCTGCCATGTCTCCGAGGCCCATCAAAATGTTTGCTTGGTGTAGAAGCCGGGTCCTTCCTGTAAAGCTGGATGGTTTGATGTATGAGTAGTCTGATACAGGCAATGGATATATTATGTGTAGATGGCAGTGTATGTTATATTGCACTGAGTATGGAATCAGTTTGGTTTGCTTTGGTGGACCTTGCCTCTACTAGTTTACTTTGGTTTGGTTAGGTTGATTTTAGCTCCACTAATAGTACTTAAAAGAGTTCCTGTGGTTCTCAGACATTAAGTCCTTTCTTTTCTGTTTGAACAGGTTTTTATAGGCTGATAGACAGGTTATGCTGCTTGCCCGACACAGCAGTTATTGCATCTATGTATGTCTAAATCTATTGTATGAATGATCAAATCTATGAGGATGGGTGAGGGAGAAAACTGCTACTGAGGCTTCGTTCCCCTACTCTTCTCGAAGGATATCTAGTGTCTTTTTGATTTGCCTGGTCCATAGACAGGGCCAGACAGACCACAGCCTTTGATCACTCAGACATGGTTCAATGAAGGGGAATCACAGCACTATTTAGTGTTAATCAACCAGTTGTAGCGTTGGTTAAGGAGAAAGCAAGTGTGCCATGAACGTCAAAGTTGCACTGGCACAAGAAATAAGACACGATAAAATATCCTTGTGTTTACCAGTGGGCAGCTGAATGGCAGTATAGGACCAGCCTCAGTGCTATAGTTACCATTGGAGCAGCTCATTGTGGCAGCCTATGGTGTTGCAGCTCCTATCGGTCTATGAGTGCATGTTAGGGGGTGGTCATTCATTCTATAGGGATGTGCTTTTATTTTGGCGATTATGTAGGACACTCGATCAGACTATGTCAAATTGGCATCCTTGGAACTTTAATCAGTTAATAGTCAGCCTCCGAAATTTAAAGACACCCCCTCCACCCATAAATGTTAAAATATTTTCTCAGTGGATCTGGGGAAATCGCAAGGGTCAATGTTTGGACCAAAGGTGTAGCAAATCCTACAGATGTAGGAGAAATCACATCCCTGATTCTGACAGGTGGGTCGTTAGATTTTCAAGTGGGGGTGAAAGTCTGAATTATCTTGGTCTCAGGATAATTATCCCTGTTACTCCAATTTTCTAAAGTACAGATATCTATGATGATCCATTTGCCACAAACAGAGGCGTAGGAAGCAAATCTTCATTGGGGAGCCCAGCGGGGAGCCAATTTGAACACCTTGAATTATCGGCTCGAGCGTGATGATGCCTATACATACCCATAATCGAATTTAATAGAAAAGTATTTTTGGTGAATTTTAGATCTGATTTGAGGCTCAGGGCTCCATTTTCCCCATCCCTTTAACATATTAATCTACTTTGGGATGGAAGGTTTTAGCTGCTTTTACATTTCATTATGACTTCTTGGTGAATTCTTTGGGGGCCCAGACATAATCAGGCCCCCCTTCATTTATGATTGGGGGGCCCAGGCCCCTCTGCCCCCCCTTTTCCTACGCCCCTGACAAATAACGCAAAGACAGGACAGAACCCATCTGATTTCTATAGTACATGTAAACTTAATTTACAATATTACAGACATGCATTCTGTGACATTCTCAGTAGTTTATGTACATGTGTTCACTGCTATTCTGAATAGCCACATCTATATATTCTGTATATATGGGCATATTTGGCTAGGTCTCATACATGTACACGTATTTTGTGCCAATCTGAGCAATATGTCATGTACAACGTTTTCTGTGCCAATCTGAGCAGTTCAGAATACCCTCCATATTCTCTTGAGCCACACACCTCCATGTCCCTCCTCTAAGGGTCATCTATCATTCCTTCCTGTAGTCTCCTTCCTCCATATGGATCTGAATTCACAATGGGAGGGGGGGGGGTGGTCAGTGAGCAGCCCTGGAGCTGCTCCTGCCACCATCACAATACACAATACCAAGCTCCTTGACTCCAGACTAGCTACAGTCCCCACCAGTCTTTTTTTTTGTGGGGAGGGGGGTTAAAACGGCAATTCGTTTGGCACTACCACTCTTGACTCACTTGTCGCTACCATTTGCTGGCAGTATGTAAAATATAATGTATCATAAGGCCAAAAAAAAAAAACGGTTTCCGGTCACCCGACCGTCCTCAGCCAAAAGGGACCGACCTCAGATTTCTTTTAGATCTTTTTTCAATATTTTGAAGATTTTTTCAAAGTTTTTCATTTTCTTTTTCATTTTTTTTTTAAAGTTTTCATGTGAAAACTTTTATTCGCAAGATATACACTCTTTCCCCATCATTTTCTCATATTCATACAGGAAACGATCCTTTGTTATAATAACCATCTAAAACCTGGTAAAGTATGACTATATGAGGCCTTAGATGCAAAAAAAAAAAAAAAAAAAAAAAAAAGAAATATATATCCGACCTACCTGCCTCAACCGTTTGGACCATGTTACCGGAGAGGTTTTTTGGCCTAATCAGTAAAGTTAAGCAAGTATACAATCAGTCTCATAAAGCTCCCATAACAGGCTCAATTAATGTGGTATTGTGAGAACGGGGGAAGGGGGTTTACATAATGGGAGAGGGTAATAAGGGATGTTGTTACTGTCATTGACTCATTTGTCACCAAAGTTTCCTGGCATTATATCATATGAATGTCACAACAGGAGACTTCAGAAAGTCTACATGTACCCTTATAGCTACCCCAGCCCATTGTACTGGGTGGAAATCAGCCGCCATGGCAGCATCAGGACCTGCTTTCATAGTCAAATATAGCGCCGGGAAAAATCGATGTCCCTGCTTTTTAGGACTTAGTTTCAGCCTCCCGGCCCTTTGACTGCTCCTGGAAAATGGCTGATGGACATGGACAATGTGGATATTGTGGAGATGGGGCGTGGAGGGGGGGGGGGGTAGCAATGGCCGTGTCTATACCAGATTCTAGTGAGTGATGGGACCTTCGCCCTTTTTGGCGCTGCTGATATCATTTCAACACAGATCGATCAGCATTGAAAGTATGATACAATATAAAACATTTGGGTGAAGCTCTATTTCAACACCATCATTAGTTTCCTATTTTAGAATCAACTGGTGAGCTGGTTGACCGAGCTGCTCATATTACTATAGTGGCCTGTTTAAGAGCCCCGGCTGTTATACATTTCAGTAACTTTCTATCCATGTGTTACACATACAAGACTGGCGCTTATTCAAGCAATAGTTCATAGAGCATTGTTCAACTTTTTTTTTTCAATTTCAACTTTAACGCTGGTGCTTATTCTAGACGGGTGCTTAATCATCGACCAGCAGGTAAAACAGCCCACTACGGTATAAATGGTATACTGTGTCATCTCCGACATTATCTGTCATACATAGCCTGCTGTGAAAGTGTCACATGCCCGGATACATTAACTACATAATAGCCAGGGAAGTCCATTAAACTTCATATCCCATTACTGTAGGCATATAATACGTCATAATGTAGGTATAGTATTCTGGTTAATGCATTCTGTATAAAACCACATTATACACCATATCATATTTCACCTTATAGTGGGAATAAAAGTTCATGGTAAGGCCAAGGGAATGATTTAAGAATTTGAGTGGGAGGAGTAGGGTCTTTCTTTCTTTCTTTCTTTCTTTCTTTCTTTCTTTCTTTCTTTCTTTCTTTCTTTCTTTCTTTTCGTTTCTTTCTTTATTTCCCTGCTTCCTTCCTTCTTGCTTCCTTCCATCCCTTCCATTTCCTTTCTCAGCACATCCATTACACCACGAGAGCCATCACCCACAGGAGGAGGTGGTGTGGTGGTAGAAAAAGAGCATAAAACCCTATAGCAGGTGTTGATACATGTAATAACGGCCGTGTGAAAGGTGAGGTCAACCAGACCTGAGACACAACCAGTCTCCCACCACACCTCTTCATACTTAACCCTGTAATGGTGGCATGGCGCAGCATCATGCCCCAAAGGCAGCCTATATATAATTTCTTTGGTCGTCATGCTGCACCAATGCGGTACTGGCCACTCTATACTCACCAGTGCTGCATTCATTTATACCAGCGCCTGTGGCGCTGCAATAATGATGGGCCGCGGGAAAGTGCCGCCAGCGTTCACAGCGTATATCTGACTTCGGGTGAACTTTCAGTTGCATCAGACTCATGATAATGATGCATGCTGGGACTGCCTCAATGAGCATAAAGTGAGACTGACACTTGGGCCCAAAATCAACTATCAGGCTGTCAAATACCTGTTATTATTTCTTTCCTTTTAAATGGATGACAAATTCAGATAGAAATACATGCAGGGTTGAGAGAAAAGAAGAATGGGTGGATTGAAAGTAAATAATTATAGAGATGTCTTGATAAAAGCAGTCACGTCAGTGCGTGAAAATAGCAGACAAACAGACAGACTCAAGTCCACGTCAATCTGAAGTGGGGGAAGTTTCATAGATGAGGGGGGTAAATATCGACCAGTAGAATTGGTCTTCATAATGTGTAATGCATATCTACTGAGTCTATTCATCAGAGATGCATTCACAAAATGCCTAATAATGATACTTAACCTGAGGATCAGCATGATGCTCTGGTCAATGCACTTCTTGCAGGTACACCCCCCCCATCCGGCCCCTTCCTTCATGACCATAGCGAAACATGAACCTGGAGGCACCATCCATCAGTCAAAGGGTTACCACTGTGTCCACCATCATAGATTTATCTGTGGTGAAGGAATGAAAGGAACCAAGCTCTTGGGTGCATTTCCTAACATTGCACGACTTGAATCTTTTTCATACCAGAAGGACAATATACAGCCAAACTACTGCCCAGCCATGCAGAGCAGTCCCAGGGTGTCCAGTCACAGTCGTACGACTGGAAATTCTCGGGATGTCACTTATATAGTCACTTTTTAGGAAGGATGTAGCATCAGTAAATCACTTTTTATGCATATATGCCAATATACAGGGAACCTTTGAAAGTTACTCTCCTTCATTTTATTTTTATCTTTAAAGTCTGGTTGTATCCAATCGTGTATGTTAAGAAACGCCCTCCTGATATTGGCAGCAGAGGGGGGCAGACGGAAGTCTGGCATTCCACAGAGACTGGCAGCAGAGTACGCCCACAGATGGCTGTGTTGATACCACTCATGTCCTTTCTGTGTTCTTATATCCCTGTGAAGTGCTGATATGTCTTCACACAGTCCCTCCAGGGGGCCACACTGGCCTCATGACATTTGTTACCTCAATGGACTGACACTTTACTGATAGCCAAATTCCCATGTCATCAACTACTGAAATGCCCAGGATTTGTCACAGTTTTTTGTGTCAGAATTGATTTTATTTTGACAGTGGGCATGAGGCATTGCTTGGGTGGGTCTGACAGATGCAATGTGTGAGTGGAGTGTATTTTGACTGAGTGGTAGTGTAGATCTCCATGGTGCAGCCAGCAGGAGTGTGCATGTTAGAAGAAAATATTGTTATTGGGAATGCCTTCATGACAATCGTGGCTTCAATTCTATGCACGCCTACTGCACGTGAGCGAAAATAGGTGAAAAATTTGCCTACAGAGGGGTTGAAAAAAATTCTATTCCCCGGGTCAAGGGGTCGGAAGATTTTGTCCCCCCCCCCTGTTGCTAAACTAATAACTACTCCCTTACGTGCTCGTAGTCGGTGGCATGAGAGCTATATAGCTACTAAAATTGTGAATACATTGCTGCATGGGTTCAATACGCCCAGCCTGTGTAAGCTTACTCTATACTTTTTGTCTAAAACTATTGTTTCTTTTTAGTCAACGGACTAACTACAAAGAAAGGAAGCTTTGGAATTTCAGTTCATAGAAGAGAGAACGGCTCTCCTTTAGCTGTCCAGACACCCCACCCCCACCCCCATCACTCCATCCAACCCCTCCCTCACTGTAGTCATTCTCCGCATCCCGATGTAGTTCACTCTACGACTCTCTACACATAATCTCTGCCTCAACAATAGGCATCTTGGACCATCTTCTTTTGAAGAAGGCAGGGAAACAGTAAAAATTGTTCTACTCTTCTATTTACATTACGAACCAACATATCAAATCATACAAAATTACAAGAGACATCACATCTGTAACTAACTGTGTTTCAGAACCTTATTTCAACAAATGACTAGTTTCATCTATAACGCTGTATTTCTTCATTATGAGTGTATAGTATAGCAATTATTATAGTCACGTTTTGGTGGTGCATTGGCTGAGCCCTGGGCAGATCTCTAAGCCCGGGGGGGCACTGAGCCTTGGTTTGGGTACCAACTGTGGTACCGACCCCGCCGATCGGGGGCTGTCGATGCGCGATAAGGGGGAAAAAGGGGCGCTGTCAATTGAATTAGACCATAATTATGATTAAGGTCTTTTGATAGCTGCTATAACTTGTATGGAATCTAGATAGCCTAAATATTACATGAAATCACCCCAGAGCTGTGAAACAACCCTATTTCAAATGGAGGAGGGCCCCAAAAAGTGGTGCTGTTATCTGACTTACCTGAAAAAGGGGGGCTGTAAATTTTCAGCTGATTTTAAGGGGCTGTCAAATGGCCAAAAGGGGGGGGGGGCTGTAGTTTCGCAGTTGGCACCACCTATCAAAGAGTGACTGCCCCCCCCCCCCCGGGGCTCTAAGATCTGCTGGGAGAGAGTGAGTCGCCAGTCCACATAGCACGAGGTGCTCTCAGATAAACCACACCACCACATACATGGGTGTGGTGGGGCATGTTTATTTATGATGAGTTATTGTGAGCTCTCTACATAGAGAGGACACTGCAAGTCTTACCATTCCTCTGCTACAATTTTTACCCATTTATTATACTGTTGGGGAACGTGGGGCTTTGCTACAGCTTTTTTTTTCTATCTGTTGGCTTCAGTTTTTTTCCCATCAGAATCAAACCGTTCTCCCATTTACATTCGTCCCATTATATCAACCAATCTTTGTTATCTATTTCGATTTTGTCCATACAGTTTTGTTTCAAAAATATGTTAACCAATAATTGGTTTACAAGTAGGAACAGGTGGAACTGAGGCATAAGTAGACACTTTAGAAGGGCACTTTAGAACTTGTGAACAAAAGGGAACATTGGCACCAAAATGCATGTGGTAAACGGATTAATGATATCCCTACGTCTCTGCTAATTGATACAGATCATGTTTTATGATAATAGTCGACTCTGGCTCTGATGTGGCTGATCTATATCTGGGTGCCAGAATACCTCACAAAGACCTGTAAATCTATCATCCGTTCCCTGGATCTAAAGTGGTCTTTGGACTGCCGTTCTTCATAGGAGAAAGTGATACCTCCTTATATACAAAAAGCTGCCATGTCACTATAAATCAGCAGTCTGAAACCTGTAGGAAACTCGAGACGAGAGCCACTGCTCTGAGGAATAGCACTATGGCAATTTAGACAACCACTATTGTTGCTTAGCAACACACTTACTTTGTTTTATGATGCTTATCCTTTGCTCAAAACAGGTTCCTTTGCCCCCATCCGTCAGTGGGGTTAATCTTTTACTGGCCTATGTTCAAGGATTTGAACAAATTTTATCCCCTCAAACCTACCACCCCACCCCTACAGAGATGCCACTCGTCGGCCAAACTCCCACTTGTAGAGGCTCCACTCCTTCTCGCGAAACCATGCCCAGTGTGATAAAAATATGGAAAATTGGGTGTTGGAGTCCTTTTCCAAGGAAAAACAGAGACAAAAACATGGATTCCTGGTAAACCAGGAAAAGTTACATCTCTGCCCGCCTTATTCACTCCTTTTTGTTTTTAATGCATTATGTGATACTAAACGGGTTAAATGTAGAATGCTTGTCAGGAAAAAGAAACTTCCTGGTGCTGCGGCAGTTGACATCAATTTTCTGCAGTAATAACGTGGAAGAGGAGACTGATCAAACACCAGAAGGTGCAAGGAGACACTCGAAGCTAATTGGCTTCCAAGTAGATTCCTGGGTTGAGTTATTCCCATTGCTGATAACACGTGTGGAGTAACTCACAGCAGCTCTGAGCAGAACAGAAGGTAAGGCCAAAAGAAATATTTTCTTGTCTTAGGTTAGAAAGGCAGCTTAGATTTTTCTTTTTCATTTAATTGTATTCATTCAAAGTAATTCTATGCGTCATACATGTCAACATCTTTATGAATTAGAATTTTTATTCACCGAGGTATCAAAACCATCCTATATACTCCATGTCCAGATTTACAGAAATACAGTAATCTGCTTGAAAATAATCTAAAATTGCTATAAATTTGATTTTCTGTTAAAGCAGTCTGAAAGCAAGTCCTGAACGGATACTCAAATGTTTTTTGGTGATTACTGATGATAATATGGTGACCAACATCGACACTAAAGTACCGAAATGTCCACATCCCTTAACCATTTTAATTTTTCATTTAGGATTGGCTAAGATTTCCAAAGGTTGGCCATTTTTTATAAAGGTAGGGTCCAGCATCCTGAAACACCCCTTCTCCATTTCGCCTGACTTGTATCTAAAGGTCGTACAGATCAGTAAGAATGCGGTCTGCTCCTGCATATCTGTGTCATGTTTGGGTTAGTGTTCACATATATAACCACATGTGTTCTGTCTACTGCTGCTACATGTAATGCTACTGGGCGACTGCTCATGTACCTGTAGTATAGTAGCCAAGGGACGTGCTCTGTTATAATATTGGACATGACTGACTGTCACATGTTATAAACTTTATAAAGCATGTACATACCTTGTGTACCTCACCCTCTGTGTGACTTCAGATCACGTCTTAAAGATGCATAACAAATGCCAAGAGATGTTTTAGACAGGATATTAGGCTTGTGCATTTATGTTAAGCATACTGTATCTCTCTGGAGTAACTTGTGGTACAGGTTGGCCCACAATATGAGTGACACATCATGTAAAATAAATACATCTGTAGGCCTATAGCTAACCTCCCTGCCTTTGCAGTGCTAAGGGAGCGGTCATTATCTATCAACAGAGGGGAGTGTTGGGTTTGAGGAGGGGGCGCAAAATGTCCAGACCCCTCCTCAGGGAGGGGGGGGGCGTAAAAAGTCCGTGCTAGCCCCCCTTAAAAAGCAATGGCAGTGCCAATGTAAACGCAACATTAGGGTGATAATCGTATTGTTCACACAATGACATAAACATTGGTCCTTTGTAGACATTATGCAGTCCTGCTACGTGATATAAATGCCTTATAAAAAGATTGTTGACTTGCTGTAAAATCAGCTTTAAGATTGGTTAAGTTTGCTCACGATCATATAAAACAGCTAGAATGCGTAGTGAGTATTAGAGAGTGTAATAATTGGTTTTACTGAGTTTATCCTCTGAACCAGTATTTATCTGAGGGACCATGATTTAAAGGTTGTGAAAAGAATGACAATTGTGACACGATCTGCGAAAAGGGGGCTTGGTGCAGGGAGTCCTAAGACCCCTTCTCCCAGTACATGCCACAATTTCTGTTATATTTAGATATAAGGCCCTTCCTGACAAACTACAAAGCAGCATTTTAAGATTACATCCCACACATGTGCAATTAATGATTGCTTATCTACTCTCTTCCAAGTCCCAATATAAAGTAATTCTTTAACAAGCACACTGAAAATTAAAACAACTTTCAGTAGACCAAACTCTTTTTAAAGTCACAGTTTCAAAGTCGTCAGCACGACTTTTCCATTGCATTGACGTTGCCTTACATAAGGAAGATGATCAAACAAATACTGACCCAAATCACGATAGGGAAAGCAATGTGTGTTCGTGCAGATAAAGCCCACATCCCTTATTAAACCTTTTAGGACTGACAGTGCACAAATAGAACATGCCCATTGGTTGTCATGATGCATGAAATCTCAATCCCTTATCCCAAGTGCATCAGGCTCATTGGTCGTTATCGATGCATACGGTCTCCATTCCCTTATCCCAAATGCACCATACCCATTTGTCGTCATGATGCATGAAGTCTCCATCTCATAGCCTTTAAGGGCTTACAGTTAACAAATGCATCATACCCATTGGTCGTCATGATGCATAAAGTCTCCATCTCATAGCCCTTTAAGTGCTTACAGTTAACAAATGCACCATACCCATTGGTCGTCATGATGCATAAAGTCTCCATCTCGTAGCCTTTAAGCGCTTACAGTTAACAAATGCATCATACCCATTGGTCGTCATGATGCATAAAGTCTCCATCTCATAGCCTTTAAGTGCTTACAGTTAACAAATGCACCATACCCATTGGTCGTCATGATGCATAAAGTCTCCATCTCGTAGCCTTTAAGCGCTTACAGTTAACAAATGCACCAATACCCATTGGTCGTCATGATGCGTAAAGTCTCCATCTTATAGCCCTTTAAGGCCTTACAGTTAACAAATGCATCATACCTATTGGTCGACATGATGCGTAAAGTCTCCATCTTATAGCCCTTTAAGGCCTTACAGTTAACAAATGCATCATACCCATTGGTCGACATGATGCATGGATGGAGTAACCCTGGCGGTCTATATATTCACCTGGGCTACAGTCATGTATCATGACGACTCCACAGAGAATAAGTATACAGTTCCGTACGGTTGGTATGAGGCACTAATGGAGACTCCCCAGCACTTAATTAGTGCATCATGACGACTGATGGGGATAATATAGTAATGCACTAGTGGCCCTCAAAGGGCTGGTTAGATCTCTGGACGCAGGCGGTTGGGACTGCAGTTAACTAAAAATCTCTATTTGCCTTTTTTGAAAGGCAGGGCTTCGTCGCTATTTCCAAGAACTAATTGAATTTCCGTTATCAGATCGGCTTTGGGGACTACTGATGTTGATTTGAGGTTAGTTAAATCATCCCACGGGAAGTCGGTGGCGCAGAATGGATTTGGGGAAGCACTGAAAAAATATCGTTTTCAAAGTGAGCACTGAAAAGATGGATCTCTATGAAGGTGATCAGTACAGATGACTTAAGGTCCTCTTTCCATGTTGATGACCCAAGGTAATCATGTTGATCACCTTGGGTCATCAAAGTGATGACCGAAGGAGACCTTGGGTCATCAATGTGATGCCCAAGGTGATCATGTTTATCACCTTGGGTCATCACTTTCTGCCACCAGGGGGCCCTAGTATACAATAATGGAAAATACAATACCCACTTTGTTGAATATATTGATTCTTATCCCTAATCCACTTGATAATGGGTGTTTATAAGGTAGAAGATGTTAAGAATATCACCACACTTGAATATCAGATGATATAAAAAGAAATTTAGGCAAAATTATCAAAGGTACAATCATGTTTAAAGATGGACACCTCTTTTGTACCTGAAACTGTAGTTACAACCATGGGTACAAGCTGACATTTGTTATACACATCTAATATGCCTCATTAGGTCATTTATAAGTTAGCAGTAAATTCCCACAATAAATGCTTGGTTGTGGGGAGGGAAGGGGGTAATTATGCAATTGTTGGAAATGATACTCATTAATGACAAACAATCATTTACATGCTCCCCTCTGATCTGTTCAGACAGGTCATCACATATGATCACCCATGGTGATCACATATGATTAGTTCAAAGATCACCGGGTACTCCCCCTTGGGCTCATCAATAAGATGACAAAAAGTCATCACTACAGAGTACCTTTTTAAGCCTTATCTTTTCAGTGAGCGGCACAAAATAAAGAAAGCAAAGCCAGTCAAATCTAAATTGTCATCCCTGGCACAGACCCTTCATATTGACAACTTCATGCCAGCCAATAAAAGGGAAACAGGCCGAAGAACTAATGCGACCATCTTAAAGTTATGAAGAGCCGCTAGCGATCAGTTTTCACGTAAGAATGACGTAAATTACACGAGTAGTGCTAGCTTGGTAGGCTGAAAACTGAAAGTTGACAGGGAGTTTATAGATTGTTCATTTTTTTTTTGCTGCTCATTTTAATACCCTAAAGAGACTACCTAATTTGGATGGGAAATGGATTGGCTTTGGATGAAGAGGTACATTGGTGGGGCGACTAAAGATGTGTTTTCTTTATGATAGGACACTGGAGAGGGGAGATGGAAGCTTTGATTGAATGCTGCCTAATTGGCTTCTTGTAGTAGGCCTTCCTCAGCCCTCTGTGCTTCTTTTAATGGGGCGGGGTTCAACATGTCCACGACCCCCGCCCACCTACCCCGTCCATTTCCTTCCCCATTGCAGTGGCCATGAAGACTGTTTCCAGCCCTAAAATGCCAGTGTAGGTGGTGACCAACAGGATGGAGAAAACAAATAACTATTACTAAAAATTTAAAAACACTTAATTCTCTTTTGCAATTTACTGGAACAGGGTCTTAAGATTGACAACTTGATATGGCATAGGATGCACTTCTAAAACACCACCCTTGACTGGCACTCCTGCCTTTTTTACAGTATAGTACCCTTACCTTCAGCTATTTCAACATACATCGAGGAAGAAAACGCTCTGGGAAGGAGCAGTACCTGTTTCCGTTTTCGTCACAAAGTAGCTTGTTGACTTTTTCCATCTACAATCGACATCATATCTGAGGTCAACTCATCACTTCCTCAAGGCACAAAGAATACCTCACGTTCTTTTAGAGAGATTGATATTTCAGCGGCTGGCCATTGTATGAACTTAAGGATGTCTTTATAAATATAAATAACTTAATCACACAATGGTATTTTTTCATCTTAGTACAGGCTACACTGATGGAGACCATGTATACTAGTTTATGTTGACTACATTGCGAGTTTAATTCATTTCCTAAAGAAGTTAACCAGTCTAGGCTGAACTATACACACCTAGAAATAATGGATTTGTCTTAATATAAGATAGCGTGACTTATTATAAGGGCCAGAGACTAAGGGACATTGAAATCTATTTAACATGCACCAAATTGTGTAACCACGGTATTTTCTAAGATAGAGCAGTGAATAGTGTCAAGGATGTGATGACAATACAACAGTAAATATTTTCTAAGAATGTGATGACAATTCGGCGATGAACAGTGTCTAAGATTGTGATGACAATACATCAATGAATAGTGTCTAATATTGTGATGACAACAGTAAATAGTATCTAAGAATGTGAGGACAATCAATACAGCAGTGGATAGTGTCTAAGAATGTAATGGTGATACAGCATTGAATAGATGTCTATGAATATGTTGACGATGCAGCAGTGAATACATTGTAGTGTCGACGAATGTGATGTCAAAACAATAACTTATGTCTCAGAATCTAATGTCAAAACAGTAGTGAATAGTGTCTTAGAATGTGATGGCAATAGAGCACTAATAGTGTCTAAGAATATGATGGCAATACCGAAGTGAATAGTGTCAAAGAATGTGATGACAATACAGCAGTGAATAGTGTCAAAGAATGTGATGACAATACAGCAGTGAATAGTGTCAAAGAATGTGATGACAATGCAGCAGTGAATAGTGTCAAAGAATGTGATGACAATGCAGCAGTGAATTCTAAGCATATATGATAATGATAACAATACAGTGGTGAAGACCTTCTAGGAATGTGATGACAATACAGCGGTAAATACTTTCTAAGAATGTGATGACAATATTACTTGTATCTAAGAATGCTGAGAGTGGCGGGCTGAGCCCGATAAGGCTCTGAGGAAAGAGGGCAGGCTTCATTAGTTCTCATTACCTTCCCATCAGGCCATGGTGACTGCGTCTGTAGTATTCTCCTTCCTGTCAGCAGCGCCCCCTCACGGCCCTCACCTTTAAGACCGCCAGCCCATTACCCCCTGTTTGCTATCAAAGCTCACCGGAAACGGAAGCTACCCTACCTAAGCCCTCTAGCGGCGCCTGTAGGAATCGATCTTGGACACGTGACAGTGCTCCAAAGTAGGTGTGTGAAAAGGGTAAAAGGTGAAGGAGAAAGAGGGTGGTGTACGGAAATGGAAAATGGAGAAGGATGTACATATAGATTGTGATTGGACTGACAGGCCAGTAACTAGGGTCATCAGTTCGAACGAACCCCCCCGCCAGGCCCCTGATGGGTCAAAATAGTTCCACCCTAGCTAGCCCAAAAGTGCACATGATAGGCTACATGTCAGTTTTTGCGGCTTGTAAATCAGACAGTTATTAAGGTTTTTAGAGAGTAAACCTTAATTAAAATTAGGACATTTTGCCTCAAATGACCCATTACCATACAGATTTGTATACAAATTAAGTTAATATTTGCTGTTTATTATATGAAACTTTTGGTGGGTTTCACCTTTTAACTGATTGAGTTCCACCTTATCGAGAATCGAACCACCCTGCGACAAGGGCTAGTTACGGGCCTGGTCGGACTCACCGGACCATAGGGCAGTGGAGGCTGCTGGTTACAGTGGAGACTGCCACCATAGCTGCATTGCCCCTGCATATGGAGTTACCACTGGGGTATCACTGTCTTTTACCTCTATCCCTGCAGTTATTTCTCAGCATCTCACTGCAATCTCACTGAATATTTCCTGAACCACTGCTACATCACTCCATCTGTCACTACAGATTCAGTGATCCACTGTGCACTTACTGCAATATGTCTTAGGCTCTCTGCCACCACTGCCATGTATGTAACATACAGTAGGCAGACAGTGACACAGATCCCCTCCCCCCTCCATTTTAGTCTTTTCCTTACTAAACTGTATTTACCATTTTCCCATTGTAGGATCATTCAGATAAATAGATGAAGATGATTCTTTTTTATTATTCACATTTTGCTGTCATCTGTTTACAGTCAGAGGTTTGGTGTCAGCAAAATGATTAGTGCACTGCTATAGTGTGTCTGATAACTGTAAAGTGTTGGTGTATTTGACCATGCCTTAACATCAAGATAGCCTATTTCCACATTTGTAGGATGTAAAGACACCTCCCTAATAGGTAGGGGATGTAGCTGAGCGGTCTAAGGCGCCAGGGCAGTAATCAGGAGGTACCAAGTTCAAGTCCCCACAGGGGCAGGGAAGATGCTACATCCAGTAGTAGTGGTTACACTAGTAACACAGTCAACTATTTTGTCATTCCCTCTGCAATTATCAGTCACCCTGCAGTGGGCCCCCTGCCTACACACTGCAGCAGTAGGCTGCTTTATCAATGCTACCTCATTTGCATATTTCGGACAGGCTGTTTCATGACTGCTCTTTCACTGCCCATACAGTGCTGAGGCACTGCAATGTGGCTTCTTTAAACTATGGCCTGAATGCAGTAAGGGGTGAGTTACCAACTGGGGAATGACTTCGTGATCACTGTAGTATCACTGTACATTACACTGTTTCACCACTCAGGGACCACTTCTGGGGCACACTCTTTCTTCACTGGTAACACACTGTCTTCCCACTGGATCTTGTCCCGGGTACCAGTTGACTATAGTATAGGGAATGAGAAGGTTATCAACTATGTTAAGTTGACATGTATATAATCTGTTTAATATTTCATAACAAATAACCCATTGTGATAACGTTGGAAAACTACCTTCAATTTTGATCTAACCTGTTTGTGCGACATGTTTTATTTGTAGACTTCTCAAAAGGATAGTACCAGTGAGACAACACCAAAAAGATAGTAAGACCAACATTTTGTATGTACCCCCATAATATTATGTGACCTATTGGAACTCAGCTTTAGCATGATATTAGAGATCTATTATACAAAAGCACTCCTGGATTAAATACAGCATTGTCCCACAATGCATGACAACCTAATATAAACTCATATACATGACATGTAACATCTCCCCTCATTGAGCTGGCAACTTCATGGGAGCTTCAATCATGAGTTGTCTTACTGCATGCACTGTAAAAAATGTAGTCAAAATATCAATGAAATCCTTGTCCCAAATGTCCATTGTTATTTTCATGGAGACTCCTTGTACCGCAGTGTAAACATATGTCATTCGCCAAGTAGGAAATGGCACAATTCCGGAATTGCCCCTCACTGATTTTGCGCAATTCCGGAATTGCTCCCTCTCAGGTTGCGCAGTTTAGGAATATCTAAATGAAACACACATTCTGACATGGAATAGAGCCCTACAAAAAGGCCAGATTTATGGATTAATGGGCAACCAAATTTTTGAGAGTGGCAGGTAAACCCTATAAGCTGTACCAGGAGGGTGTTGCTCCTATAGTAAAAGAAAGAGCTGGCTAAAAATGCCCTCATTTCCAGTCCTTTCTTTTCATGTAGCTATAGCTCGTCCCTTTTGTTGCTCACAAGTGGTCAATCAAGTACGGTGCTGAAAAAGGGGGATTTGAGTAGGTACCTAGTTGGGAGAAGTCAGTCAGTATAATAAACTATAGAGTGTGTGACATGAGAAGGTACCTGGTAGTGCAGCTCTCTCTATTTTAAACAAGGCAGGTGACTTTTCAGACTAATGTGGTGAGTGCAAGTACTTAGGTGAAGCAGTGCACAACTTGTTTAGAAAAGAGGGCACATACTCACAGCTCTTTTTACAATAGGAGCAACACCCTCCTGGAGTTGTTATTCTCACAGCTTTATTCACACCTTCAGTTAGGTATATGGTGCATTGGACTTACCCTGTAACAGCCATTACACCTTGAAGGGGGGGGGAACAATAAAATATAACATGGTTTTTAAATATCTGGCTTTAAATTTACTTGTCCCATGATGATAATTATCCCTCCTATAGCATTCCTAAACTGCGCAAATTCCCACATTGCGCTTTACATATACTGTACTGAGCATCATTGTAGAAACTACGCTGCTTCAGTGCAAAGCAATTACGGTGGTTCATTGTTTAGTTTATAAGGATCTCTGGTAGATTCAATAGTTATATCTTAGAGTGTGTAGCTTGGACATGAACCTTGTGGTCATGAAATTTGCCGCCAGGGATCTCATCCAAAGGCAAATCACCAATTGGCATGATATGCTGGAATCTCCCCTGGCTGAGGTATTAGCCGTGGGAAAGTAGCATGGGGAAGACACTATCGACCCATAGATAAACATCAATATCCGTCCAGTCTGATGATGAAGGTATGGTTGGAATTCGATGTGTCTACATGCAGTACTGTGATATAATGCCAACGATGATATACATGTACATTCACATGAGTATATTCCATACGTCTATACAGATTTGTTCTAATATGTCAAATGTTCCCCAAAAGGTAGTTTCAGATGTAAACACAAACCATATATTCTTCATAATATCGTGTATGGGGTGAATGCCCGGATGGCAAATTGTTTCTTAAATATCATGTGGGAAAGCATGCCCAAGGGGTATATTATTTCTACTATATATTGTGCAAAAGCATCGTTTCTTCCATAGCTTACATCAATAGAACCATTGGATGTTCAACATACATTAAACTTACACATAACGGGATACACATAGACTAGTGGATTCATGTGATTTGTGAGATAATAAGGATTATGCTCATTGCCATTCAGGCAGAATAGACTGGAATAATGAAGTCGTATTAATTGCAATGTTTTACACCATTTGATAAGCTTCAAGAAGAACAAAAAAAAACAATTTTACCTCATATTTTTCATTCTCAAAATAGGCTCCTTTCTTATTCATGAAGAACCCCAATTATTAAACAACTGGATTCATAGGATGTAGCAAATTAGAATTGGGTCAGCGAACTGGGCCGTCGACAATAGATCGTTAGTGGTATTTTCTTAGAGCAATGGCGTCAGCACCTAATCAGTGGTCCCTCTCCCATACCGTCACTGGCACTCCATTGTTGCCTCCAATAGTGGAGAATTCACCCCCTTTCTGAGTTATTCTATGAAGAAATGTACTGATAGGTGGAAATAAGAGCCAAAACACACAAAAAGTCAACTCATCACAGAGCCTTTCACTAAGTATGCTCATCTTCAATCAATGGCCCTATCATGGGCTGTTTTTAGTACCTTATTTTACACGTTAAGTGGGAAAAGCTGAGTCCTGAGTAATCAAACTCTAATCTTTTTTTTTCAAAAGAAATGAGCGATTCACCACGGCTAGTTATATTTAGATGTAGATTTTTATGGTCTGTGCAAATATCTAAGCTAAGCTCTATCCCACCGCATAGAACGCAGATCTGTAGGTCTCTGCTTTAATATTCAAGACAATATGTCATCCTGTACATTTCAATTTGAGTCCTACTCTAAAATGCCGCCCCTTTAACGGCGCTTATTTGAAAACCCAACTCTTATAGAGGCCACTCTAGAGAATTTCCCCTAGGCTAATATATAAAAACTGTACATTTTGATATAGAATGAATCTCCTCCACACCCCCAGCCCGGCTGCATGCATGGCCACACTTCATGCGTCTCTGCTGAATTTCCTCCCACTCCTTCCAGCCCCGAGATCGGCACTGGAGGGAGGAGGGATCAATTTAACCCATTAAGCATTGTTGGCCTGGAGGCTGTTGCGAAAAGATTGAGTTGTTTCTTTCCAGGGTAGGTACCTCACTTCCCACTTCCCTCCTCTACGTAACCACTCAGTATCACTTCCAACACTGTAGTCCAGAAGTAGTCACTTTCCCGCATATCAAACTGTGTTGCGAAAAGTGGTCACACCTGAGTGCTTCCCAGACTGCCCACAACTATATACTTATGCGACAGAGTGTAGGGAGCAACTTCCAGTTGAGGGGTTGTTAGTAACCACTTCTGGACCACTTCTGTTGGGAAGTGTCATTTTGCAATGCAATAGAGAAGAGACTACCAAAGATGAGTGCCTTCCGTTTTTGGAAGTACACCTCCAACAGAAGTGAGTTCCAAGGGTTTAGCAACAGCCACCTGTAACAGTAGCCACACTGCAACCACGCCTACCACTGCCGCCTGGGATGGCTTGGTTTTGGTCAAACTGCTGGTGTTGATGCTGCTGTTGCCGCTTTTGGCGCCTGTTGGGGAAAATTGCTGATTTTAGTTACACATCCTTGGTGGGAACGCTCTGTGCCTAACCCTCCACAGGCTGCATGAATGTACACCAACGCATATATGTGAATTAATGGCCACAATATACAAATGAAGCCCCCTCCAGGGCTGCATCCATGCATCTGTCCTACTTCAAGGGTTGGCGTGATGCCCCAAAAGAGTGTTGACCAGGCGACCACCACAACACATGTCCTGGAGTCAACATGCGACTATTGAAGGTTCAAATGTTTAAGACCAGGATTATATATACTTATTTGAGGTAGTAACAGTGGCGGATTTAGAGCCCCCCCTTTTCCCCAGTACTTAAGAGTTTAACTACATATTTTGGACCCCAAAATTTGCCCAAAAATAGGGGGTGCGCCCCCTCCTTTTGGGCTGTGCCCCCTCCTTTTCCAAATCCTGGATCCGCCACTGAGTAATGCCATAATGAGAGCCGGATTAAGAGCCAAGAGACCTATTGATAACCTTTGTAGTAAAAGCCTTTTCCAGGGTAAGATTCTCAGTAATACCACTCTTATATTGGGATGGGGGGAGCAGGGGCCCCAATCGTATAGTCACTTTGTCAATTCTCTTCCGTTTGGGGCTTAGTTACCCAAAGTTAATTAGTATCACTTATTGAACACAGATTTTGAATTCAGCCCTTCTGACCTTAGAGAGTAGAGAGGCGAGTTCTTGTTAATATTCCTCCTTTTTTCATGTTTTGTAAAACTAGTGGCTCGGTGCATATACAAATAATTGTTTTGATATAGCCACGATCGTTTAAATATATTCTAGAAAAAAACCGTAGACAAATGTCTTTCCTTCCCCTGCCTACCTGACCACCCTATATCAAATTGGAAAGAGGTATGTCAGTTTGGTTCATACAGGTCTTACATTTCAGACAAGCGTGAAAGTGTATCGTCTGGTAGTAGCTTACATCAAAGGTAAACTGTTCAGGTCTGCCAGTAAAAAATGGAACCAATAAAGTACATTGTTCCAAGGTTACACAATGTATCAGATAACGTTTGTACATGTACATGCATAGAAGGCCAGTTATATCATGTAGATGATGATGGAGCTACAGTTTGTGTCATTCAGATATAGAATGTTTCAAAGAAATGTTATCTCGCCTCCCCTCAATTCAATTCAATTCAAATTTCGTTTTTTATCCTGCAGCTGGGAAGCGCCTTGGCCCGAGTTGCCCAACTACAGCGTTCATCCTTTACATAAGCACACTATACATATCGCATTGTGTAAAAAAGGTATAAATGTCAGAAGGTATAGAATCCGACAAGGAAGGAGATACTAGAATAGTTTACAGTTTTGTCAGCGAGTCAAATCATAGATAAGTATAAATTGAGAAATTTATAGAATGTTAGTCATGACTTAAATATTTTGTTTAATGTTAGTACAATTAGTGCACCAATGTACACCAGCATTGGTACAATAATGCAACACCGACATCATGATGAAAATGGACATGAGCATTGGGGAATTATGCCGCCCTTAAAGGGTTTGCTCTCTAGTACACTGCGAGCAGCTCAGAACTGGAGGGAGCAACTCATGAGTAGACTCACCAGACTGCATCCATGCATCATGAGATATAAAGGGCATGATGCATGGAAGCACTATATGACCCTTAAATATCTAATCTTCTGGTAGACTGTGAGCAAATAGATCAGTTCGTGAGTTGCTCACCAAGGCTGCATGTATGCATCATGTCGACTACATGTACAAGGGGCATAATGCATAAAGCATCATGCTGTCCTTACAGGACTAGTCCTCTAGCATGCAGACTGTGAGCAGATTTGAACCGAAGGGAGCAGCTCACGAGCAGCTGAAGGACTGGCTGGGCCACCTAAACCACCTAGATATAGCCACTCCACCGTGATGGATATGGACGCCAGGGGGGATTTGTGGCCTTGAGGCTGGGCGTACTCCAGGAATTGCCCTAGTTCTGGGTGCAGGCATGCAGCGTGTGGTTCTAGCCCTTTACAGAGCATATATGATGTCTATATGTTTGGGGAGTGACCATTTTGTAACACTCACTGTATATATTACTTGGTCAGCATCAATGTGTTGCTTGCGAAACTGCCCTCCCCCCAGCAATGGGGCATCATGTGGAAAAAGTATCAATCTGGGACCTAGTAGAGTCAGTATTGAATGGAACTGTCAGTTACTTGTCAGCCAGAGGCGTAGGAAAAAAGGGGGCGGGGCAGAGGGCCTGCAGGGACTCTCTAATAATTAGCGCGCCCTCCCCCCTAACTGAGACGATGCACTGAGACCCCTGGGTAACAATAATAAAAAATGCTTCGTACACCTCTGACCTAGGTTGTAGCACAACTGTGACAGAATATGAATCTGATGCACCGATGAGAGGGTTAATACAGCTGTTCTGCTATTTCTGGTCAGAATGTGGCCAGTTTATTGTGATTTGAGTCTGACAGGTCAGTGTTTGAAAAGGCAACTCATACAGAACAACCTTCACCTTATACCATCCTATATTAACATTAGCTACACATTGTATTTGTACAAGTCCATGACCAGCCAAATACTAAAAGATTGACTTTAATGAGCAATTTTCGAAATTCCATTAGTGAGATACGATGTATGGTTGTCGCATGGCGTTTTTTCATGAGTGATGCAGTTAGATTAGCCTATGGGGTGGGCGTATTCAACTTGAGGTTATGCATATGCAAATAGATAATAGTGTAATATCATTGCATTTGGTACAAATAATGTTGATTAACATAAAATCTATGGATTAGAGTCACTTCATGATATATAATGTACTCTAATCCAGCCAAAGATATATAAGCAAATGTGAATGACCATGGAATATTTTTGCATTGTATTCACCGAGGTGAGGCTGTCTGTATTCAACGACGCCTTATAATGACCATGGAATATTTTTGCATCGTATTCACCGAGGTGAGGCTGTCTGTATTTAACGATGCCTTATAGGTGAAGTTGAATGCGGACAGGCCTTACCGAGGTGAAAACGATGCGAACATATTCCAGGCGTTTGATATTTGCATTTATGTCATGGCTACACAGGTTTGAAATGAAGAAATCCAACTATATTTAGCTGTTTTCATTGCAGCAGGTCACATGATCATCAGCCATTGAATATGGACACATTGTATTCCATCCCAGCCATTGAATACAACATGTCTGGTACTGTTCTATAGTAAATATCATATCTGCCATGACATAAATACCCCTTCCTCTTTCATAACACATATCACTTATAATGTCTGGCTATCATTTGTATGTCTACCTTATTATGATAATACAGTCTCGGGTATCCCATAATTATTTCATACACCTCTGCGTAATATAATATAGGTCTTCTATTCCATGACTCAGCAAAATATGTATAGTCCATAGACAGTAAATCAGGGCTGCAATCCACAACATCCATTATGAGATAAGCCCTGCTAGCAGATTAAATACATCACCCTCCTCCCATGGGGACTACTCTGGTCTTGATGGTGGGCACCAACTGCGAAACTCCAACCCCCCTCCCTAGGCCCCTTTTTAGGGGCTCCTTTGAATTGAAATGTGGGGTATTTTGTCATAAAATGATCATGTAAGGCAATTCATTGAAAGCTATTTCTTTTCTTCTTAGACATGTCGATGGTTACAGCCCTATGGGGTCGGTACCATAGTTGGTACCCTTGCCTAGATGGAGTACCCCCCCCCCTTCCCCCAATTCCCTTGCAGTTCTCCCAGTGCTATGGAGGCATGTAGTGAACTGAGAGCTGGGTTTGCAGCAGTCAATGCCATGATAAACAAACAGGTTTAACGCCAAATTGGATTGGAGGACAGAACAGGGCTGCTGGCAGCAAGCCCATTACAACTAGCCCATTACACACAGACAGACAGCCTGAGCTTGTCAACCCTAGACGTTTAGGGGCTGCATATGGCATTAATGCTCTTTACTAATTTGCCACCATGATGCATGAATGCAGCCCTGACGAGTAACTCATCAGTGTTATAACCGTGCATATATATATATATAGTGTCCTTGATAGGGGGTTTCATGTCCTTTGGCGATTTTGAGAAATGGCTCTTGTCCCCTTGTCGGTAGTAATGAGCGGTCTTGTACCCCTGTTGATTTTAATGAGTCTCCTTGTCCCTTGTCACCCAACCCCATGTCCTTTCAATGTCGGTTTTAAGAAGTGGCCTTATCCCCTTATCGATTCACTCACCTCGGACCCCACATATTGAGCCTCCAGAATTGATACACTTCAAAGGGTCAATTATGATACACCAATGCAGATAAGTAGAATCACCACCATTGCATTGGTGCATCATGGTGACCAAGAAACATAAACCTTGAGGCACCATGCGATCATTGAAAGAGTTTGTAACCTGGGAAAGGGTATAATGGGGATGGTAGCACATGGCGGCCACATAGAGAAAGTCTATAACAGAGTTTCTTTGTGGAAAAAGTGAGAGGGAACTTGCCAATTTGGCTGGTTAGAACTCCTTCCCGTAGAGTCTATTCACAATGAGCCTCTATTACATGCCTGAATTACTGACAATTGCTCCAGAGTTTCTCTCATTCGGTTTGATGTATATTGTACATACCCATTTGGTTTACTTTGGCTGATAGTGTAGTGACTAAATGTCAAAAATAGGCCGTTTTGTAAAAAAACATGTTAGAGCTTGCTTTCTTCATTTTTTATAACTTTGGAATATGGAGATTCAGAAATGAGTTGCTAGATAGGTATATCTTATGCATTTACCATGCATTGGCTGCCAAAGCTAAAATCTATTCAGATTTCTTTTTTGATAGCTGTATAATATGTGAATAGCTAACTAGAGACAAGTTATGCCAGCCAAACGAGCAAACTGTCTCAGTCAAGACTATCCTAGCATACTCGCAAGACTAGGGCCAGGTGTTACAGAAGCTGACCTTGAAAATAATCATATAATGTGGCATCGGTCTTGTTACCAGAGTCTAGTTCATGAAGAAAAAAACACAAGCTGTTGAAGAGGCTTATAACCGGAGCATGGGAAGAGGTAGAAAAAGGTCAGTTGGTCGCTCATCTCTTAAGGAGGCAGAGACTACATCATCGAAAAAAGTAAACCTTTTTTATGCTCTTCAGCTGAGAAACTAGAAGACAATAGTTGTTTGTTTTGCTCTCTAGATGATCAAAATGAAAAACTTCATGCTGTTTCTGATCATAAGCAAACAGAGACATTGGAACAGATAACTGATGCAGTAATGTCAGGAAATACTTTGAAAATCAAAATGCAATCTTATACCACGATGAATTGCCAGTCTAGCAACATAAATTAGTTAAATGACCTCAGTTACTCCTTTACTGAAATAAAGTGAAACTATGGGATTGAGAAAAGTGCCATCCGCAGCTATCCCCTGAAGCAGATGCTTGAAAAGCACATAAATGATGTGTTTTCTTATAAATGATGCTCAAGGAAGTGAATTTGTTATGTTGAAGGGGAACAAAGCTTCAGGTATAACAATTGTTTCCACTGCCAACAGTGAACAGGATAAAATGAAGACAATCCACAAATGTGCATTGATTATAAGGGAGGATACACTTGAAAATCTGCAGAATAGATGGGACTTCAAAGGAGATCTTGATGTGAAGAACCAAAAGAATCATGTAGTACCTTCTCTCTATGAACTGATGTCTCTATTGATTCAAGGCAAACAGTGTGATACAGATTCACAGGATAGAACACTGGAACATCAGAAATCCCTTGAGGAGTTTGTCTGTTGCTTGTACAGATCAAAGAAATCAAAAACAACTGAGTTAAGGCCCTTACGTTGGGAAAAGATGGAGCCTATCCAAGTCCCCCAAACACAGTAAGCCTTATCACACAACAGCAACCATGCAAATCTGCAGGATCTCATTTGGCAGCAAGCAGCAGTGGCCACACATGTAATTCAACTTCAAATACATTATGAATGGAGGGAAGAGGGTTCACCAGCTTTGACCACCATCAACAACTCCTAATGTGCAATTGTTCTAAGGGCAATTGGACAACAAGGAGGGTTACCTGCAAAAGGAGTGGCTTGTCCTGTACAGATCTGTGCAGCTGTGGCTTGGGTATAGCCAATTGTGAGAACTCACAGCAGAGGGGAAGTATATTAGATGATTCAGACAATGAAAGCTGAATATCCAGATTTCAATTGGCAAATTATAAAGCACACATGGTTCTTGCTGGGAAAAGCAAGCTATCTGATAAATTGGATACATATAGACATGTAGGATCTTGTCTATATAGGTGCATTCTAAAACTAAAGACTGAGGTTTCATGACAAGTTTCGTGATTTGAATATTTAAGCCCAATGCATTTATTGCTATGGCTATTGCTAGGCAACACTGAAATTGTCAATAAACATACTATCATTGAGATGTCATATCTTTGTGTTCATATTGGTTTTTATTAGTATTTAGAGGCCTAGGAAAATGACATTTCATTTTTTTTTTAAATTTCATATGAATTTATGAAAAATTAATAAAGAAAATACCTGGTACAATCCTATTCTCTATCAGCTTAGCAACCATTCAATGTCACTCCATATTATTCTGTAGTTATTTACAAGGAGGCTGGAGCCCAGATTATTATTACACATGTTTTTTTTTAATTAAAGTCATTTTTCTTACTTTTCTTTTCCTTTGGCCTCTACATGACCTTTGACCTTTGCAAAAAAATCGCACCAAAACTTTTCTGATTCCTGATATTCCAAGGATGAATAAAAATTCCAAGGATGAATAAAAACCTCGGTGCAAAGCTCTAACATAGTTTTTCAGAAAAAACACATTTAGTGACTACACTATGAACAGGGATCGATAATGCAATAAACTCAATTACAATAACCATTGCAAAAGTACATGAGATTACAGAGACATTTATATCGATTATTCACTGAAGCATTGTATCAGATATCCCTTGTAATTCGATGGTCGATGCAGGACTAATTTGCCTGGTTACAATCATTATAGATCAATTAATGTGCGGAATAATCAATTAAATCTTCTTTTATCATAATCATTCGTTCCAGTTCCTGTATTGAATGTTTTCTTCTAAATATGGTATTTTAGTAGTTTTTATCCAGGTTATAATTTCACCCTTAATAGGGACACATCCATAATTAAATAATGTCACATTTTTTACACCCCCCCCCATCGTCACGCTTTTACAAAATGAAGAAATGAACTTACTGAGATTAGGAGGTATTGAGGGGCAGTAGTTGATCCTCTCCTTCTTCTTGCCCTTTGCCCTTGGTACATGAATGACGCCGTATCTGCCCGTGTACGTGCTATCATTACTACTAGATAGTGAGGTCCGTGATATCATTCCCACCCCATAGTCACCCCCACCCCCACCTTGGTGCACCATAGGGGGTGGGCGGCTCGGGGAAGCACCAGCAACTCCTTGCAAATGACCACCGGAAGTCGAAAGGTCCTTTGACCGGAAGTGGCTTCCTTTACTGGCTTCCACATTGGAAGTATCACTTTTGGGGACGACGCCATTGTGGGGCGAAGACGGTGACGTAGACGTAGACGTGTTTGTAGATATTGACGTATTTATAGACGTAGATAATGAGGGTTGATGACGTGCGGTGACGGTATGAGAGTGTGTATGGGAGTGTACAGGAGATGATGGTAATGACGATCGGGACGATGATAATGATGAATTAGTCAATGATTCCGAGTTCACTATCGTGGTTTGACTAAGAGGGCCACGTCGTTGGCTAGTGTCAGTCTTGGAACTTTGACTAGTATTTCTATTACCAGTACTGAGAATCTGATTAAACGTGATATTACTGTTAGTTCTGGTGGCAGTTACATTGGTTACGTTAGAACTGCCTTTAGTTCTTATTGCCCTTGCTGCTGCTACCTCTTTGTATTGTTTTGTCTCATATTCCTGTTGCTGTTGTTGTTGTTGATCAACATCTCTGTGGTCTTGTACACTACTTCTGACAGCCCCACCCCACCTTGCCTCAGCCTCAGCGGCCCCAATCCCACGTCCCTGCCCCCTCCCTGCAGCCCCCCGTCCCCTGACCCGTGCCCTTCCCGGAAGGGCGTGCTGCTGTGTCCGGGAAGCCTGGGCGATAATAGCAGCAATCCTCCCTGCATTGATCTCATTCTGAAGGAGCCGCCTGTTCAGCTCTATAGAGGGTACATTCTGCATCATCAATGAATGCAGGTTAATATCCATCTCCCTCAGCTCCAGCTGCAGTTTTCTCATATTATGTACATTCCTGCCGTAGCGGCCGTTATGAACCACCAGGATCTGAGACAAGGTGAGCATGACCAGGATGATGAGTAGTAGCAACAGCAGGACGGGCGGGATGTCCCGACGTTTGAACATCCTACGGCAACCCTAACCTACAACCTCCCTCCTCCAGCACCGATGCCGCCCCTCCTCCAGGGCCGCCCGGCGTCACCTGCCGTCCCTCTCCGTCACCATCATCCCTCCTCCTCCAAGTCCTCCCCAACACAGTTATAACAGGGTATACCCCTCCTCACAAGCCCTGCTGACCACCCAGCAGTGTCCTCCCGACACTGTGGCTGGAGGGAGATAATACTAATAGTAATAATAGCACAATAGAATCCATTCCTTGAGGGCGTGTGGCAGACAGAAGGTAGGTAGCACTAGCCGTGATGGTGATGCTGGTGGTGCTAGTGTCCCACTAACGCCCCATAGACACCATAATCCTCCTACTCCTCCACATCCTCCCACGCTGCCACCACAGTGGACCTGCTCCTCTCTATGACTGAGTGTCTATGCCCGAGTGTTGCTCCTCTTCCCCCTGATGCTCCAGCACCAGCTCCCGGCCCCTCCAGTACCTCACGGCTTCCCTGCTAAGTGCAGCCGTCAAGGAGGGATGCTGCTGTTGAGATGGGGCGGCCCAGCAGCCCTACTAATGGTGTGACCTCAGCGTAGATTCTACTCCAGGGAGTGTGTATCTACTACTGCTAGCCCATGGAGTGCTCACTCACTGACTGACAACCCATATGCTCACCCACTGGAGGCACTGAGGGTAGGGGTTGCAGACCCAGTGGCCCCTGGCAGACCCTGGAGTGTCTCAGGAGACCCTGCAGACCCTTGGTGTTACATCTGGTTCTTCTCTAGGGCGGGGTCATGCCAAACCCTAGTGTATGTTTGTTGTTGGGTACAACATGCCCCACTTAAAATAACCCACCGTCTCCTCTCACACGATTGGTCTTTTCACTATTGAGGTATTCCACAGAAGTCTAGAGAGAAATGGGCCACAAAAATCTCTCCTGACTGAAGGGTGGTTGAAGATGTTTGTCAAGTTCTACACTATTCTTCTCCTCTCAGGCTCAATCCACTGACTATTATTTCATAGAGTCAGAAAAGCTCGCGAGACTGCAGGAGCTGTCTGTCAGTGACTCACTTAATGTATATCCACCTATGAGCAGCCCAGGAGCAGCTCCACAGCTCTACAGAAGTGGTCCGTGGTGTCATAAAGCATACAGCCATCAGGCGAGCAGCTCACAAGCCGGCCGGCTGGTGGCGGAGGCGGCAGGGGGTCCCGGGGCCCGGCTGTATGTATGTCGGGGGCCGAAGACTGCCTCGAGATATATACTAATAGTGTTATAGCAGCAGGCCAAGGATCAGTTCCATGAGCTGCTCCTCCCAGGGCCAACGACTCATATCTTAGCGTCCATATCGACTGTGTTTGTGTCGGGCAACTCCCTTCTGCCATGCGGTCCTCACAGCCCTCTCCTCATGCCCTCAGCCCCAGGACTGAATGTGACTGTGGCTACTGCCTGCAACTAAGCCCCACGTTCCTCTACTCTAGTTCAGATCCTGTGCTTGTTGAGGCCAGTTTTGTGTTCTGCTCCTGTGAGCACCTCCTTGTGTTTAAAGCCCCTACATGCTTACAGAATATCAGGTCCCATTCTCTGGCACCATAGAGGTGTTGGGGCACAGCAGACCTTTCCTCCTGATGTAGATAAGGCCGGGAGATAAGGGTAAAACCCGGGGCTAAACGTGCTGATTTAGATGTTACTGTTATGCCCCACACCACCTTGCTGTTACAACCCCCACCTCGTACACACCCTGTACACAACCAGTGGTGACTGAGGGAGTACCGTGAAGGAATGATGTCAGGAGTGGAGAGTTGGGGAGTAGTGGTGGGGTTGTTGAGTCAAGGTATCTGGGCCAAGGGAGAGTAGGAGGCGGACTGTGGCCGCCATGCACTGAGCAACTGGCGCATAGCCATGCGGCCAGCCAGCAGAAACATCAACAGCAGCAGCAGCAGCAGAAGTATACTCTATCTACTATAACCTGGCAATGCTCTGACTGTGGAGTTGTAATAAGGGCTGTGTCATTTACTGCCAGCCGTGATGGCTTGGTGAATTTTTGCAGGCCAGCATATCTTTTTTCAAATCCGCACTAATAATTATGATTATCAAAAATTTTCAAACGTTTTCAAAATGCCCCCCCTGCCGCCAAATCCACCAAGGCGCCCCCACTCCCGCATAGCACAATATGGTGACTGGGCCCTATAATATTAAGTTAATAGATGATGGATATCGGGGCCCTAGGGCTGTATATACAGCATATACAGCCCGTGGGGCCCCGATATTTATCACCTAATAGGTTTATACCACCATTTCCTCCATTTTGTATCAATTTCTTACCTGAAATCCAAAGAATATAGCCAGGAGAAGATATTTTGTAAGTGCAAGCGATCTGGCCCGGGTCACCGCTCTGCGCGAAGCCATTGTTTTTGTTCCTTGTCGGGAGAGGTACCGCTGTGTATACAGTCACTTTTCGTATCGAATCCAACCATGGCATGTTATAATATTGAAATCCCAAGAAGTTTTCAATCCATAGACGAGGAATGCGTGCTAATTTTCTCCATTTTCTTCGATATAAATAAGAATCCATTGATTTTCCAAACCGGTCCGAAATTTTCGCCGTCTTCCTCGTACGGCGAGCGGATGACCTATATTTACATCCGGGCCACTGACACACTTTCGTCGGACAAGGAGGCGGGTGGGAATGGCCGGACCGTGACTCGCTTACGATGGAAAAATCAATGGATTCTCCTTTATTTTGAATATATTGGACATAATATGTATGGAGGGATCATCTAGACTATCTAAGGATATGTATGTTTTATTTTGAAGACTTGTCATGGTTGGATTACATAAGAAAAGTGAGTGTGAACACAGCGGTACCTCTCCTGGCAAGGAACAAAAACAATGGCTTTGCGCAGAGCGGCCACGGGCTGCGACTCGCGTACGATGCCAAAATCAATGGATTCTTATCTATATCGAAGAAAATGGAGAAAATTAGCACGCATTCCTCGTCTATGGATTGAATACTTCTTGGGATTTTAATATTATAACATGACAAGCTTGGAATCAAGACGAAAACTGAATGGAAACGTACCACTAGGACCTCAGGTTAGAATTTATTTATTTTCGCATTGGATTTCATCACCATTCAGTGTGGCGCTATGGCTAAGGCCTTCGCCTACCACCACTGCGGCTGGGGTTCAATTCTCATACGAGTTGGCACGATTTTTCAGAATGGAAGATGGCTAGACTGACTTTGTATGTCTGCCAAACATTTTCAAAAAAGTCCAACTTGACCCCGAAAAAGTATATACCAAAAATTTCAAAAATGCACATGTGTGGTATATGCAGAATAATGCACGGCTAAACTGCATATAAACCCACCGGAAGTGCCGAAATCGTGGTATAACCGCATGTATACACTAAACTGTCACTTCAATTGCCATCCCATGACTCCCATCACCCCATCTTGAATGTGGTTTATAATGGCCATTGGAACAGCTTACCTCCTCAACCTTTTCAAAATGGCCTGCATGTTGTTAAATTTATCTCCTTAATGAGGCCCTTCCTGGTGGTGTCAATTAGTCCCCTATAAGATTATGAACTTCCATATTGATAATGATTAAAAAGAAAAATAGCTGAGGACCTCTTGAGGGGGGGGGCTAAAAACATTTACCCTCTTTTTAGCATAAAAGCCTGCGCGCTACTATAGCTCAAAGAGGGGCGCGGAAATTCTTCACACCTCCGGCGTGGGGGGGGCACAAAAAATTTTGACTGCCGTCGAGGGGGATGGCATAATAAATTTTGCTCCTTGATCACTGAGTTGCTCATGCATGCCTCAATGGTCTCAATCTCAGGAGGGGGTTATGGCCTTATCGGCTCTTACCGGAGAGAATGTAGATGGAGGTGCACAAAACATTTTGAATGCTGCACAGCCACATAAAACCTATTTTGTGACATTGATGAAAATACATTTACTTGGTGGGAAAATGGCTACCGGTAGTTTTAAAATGAATGTGTTCCTTAGAAGTACATGTAGCCGTTTTGGTATTTTGTTCGCCACATATATACAGTCTGCAAGAATTGCATTTTGCCAATCAGTCCTGCAGATTTTCTCCCTACAGGACCTGATTAATTCCTGCTTGAACAGACATGTCAAGATAACCTTGAAGAACAATCTTACCAGCTTGATAATGTAACTCATTTAGAAAACCAAGGTTCTGAGGAAACCGTAGAAAAAAAACCAGTGATTTTCTACAATACAAAACCCCTTACTATTGTTAGGGGGAGGTTGAAACCACCCACTCCAGATAAAGTTGGATTAGGGGGCAGAATCAAGTCCTTTCCCCATAACATTTATATTACTCTTTATACTATATTCCAGTTACTAATAACTATCAAAATTCAGGATCTAAATGTATTATTGCATATCAAAAGGGAGCTAGAATGCGGCTTCATAATACATTTATTGGTGTTATTCACTATCTCGAGAGATATCTTTATCAATATGTCACAAATTATTCACAATAGTTTCAATTATGTACAAATCTCTATTTACATCTCAAATCGCAAACAATAGCTCCATAGCACATAGCTATATCACTCAGATTATAGCAATCTGCACCTACAAAACCATTAGCACAGTGGATGTACAAGTACAACTGTTCCAACACTATAGAGCAAGGATACAATACAAAGCAGAATCAAAGTAGAGATCACAATACCTTATTGGGCAAAATGCCTTCCTAGCACCTCACCCACCCGAGACAGTCCAGGCTGGCCTCCACAGTTCCAAGGTGTAACTCAACCTCATACCTGCCTAAGGTCCTTTTGTTGGGAGTACTGCACCTATGTAACTGTTCCTGGCCCAGGACAGAGCTACACCCAAACCTCAACCATGCCTCCTCCATGGTGCTCTTGGCTGCTGTGTGCTGTCCTGATATCCTGTCCTGACTCTGGTAAGGGGTGTGTCTCTCCACTGAGACCCAGCCCCATATATATATACCCCTTCCCTGTTTGTGTTTTCACTAGTTGCCAAGGATAGAAAGCTGACCCCTCAATACCTGTCACAGCACATTCCTACTGGAGATTCTGCCCCTCTGTAATCTGCTTTCACACCTTGTCCCAACTCCAGGTAGACTGTAGTAACCATAGGCCACCACAAAAAAAATCAAAATTAACAACCAAATATGAATCAAAATACAGTATTCTTATAATATCCTACAATATTCCACATATATAAGTTACAATTTATATAATGTTACATCATTATAACAAATCCACGCACATATATCCCAATACTATGGTCTGTTGATTCTCCCCCAGAAAGAGCTTATTTGAATTCCCTGGAGAGAGAAAACAATACTCCAGTCACAAAACCTTCATCTACAAGTTTTGTAATTCCTTTATGACTAGATGGCATGCAAACTCATACACTGCAAAAATGGTGTTTAGATCCTAAACACAATTCTAAACATATTCTTGCAACGTTTTTGTAATCACATTAATCTCCTAAACATGTTTAGCCAAATAATGTGCTTAGCTCAAGTGTTTAGAAATGTAGGTGTTTAGTTTAAACTTTGTGTTTAGATATATGAATTTTTGTGTTTAGGTGTTTATGATTTTTTTTTGTTTAGATGTTTAAATGATTTGATGGAGAGTTAAGGTTTGCAGACATGCATGCATTAAAAAACAGAGATATATTTTATTTGTTTTCTCATTTACTGGGGGGGGGGGGTATCAGCAGGTATTTACTTGTCAAAGTCTCCAAAGATGTCAGCCACAGCTATATACATGTACATGTATTACACACTGCATCAGAATGAGAGACTTGAATGACAGACTTGAGCTTGGCAGGAAGGACATTGCCTTATCTATTCCAGAATAACATCAAATAGGTGTCAGTCATGGAGCTTATTGATTATGTTATGCTAATGGTGGTGGCATAAGGTGAATCTAGTCAATTTTCTATTGCCCTTTCTATTCACATGCCATTCTATGAAATGAAACCATGATACACATGGGATTTGGGGACATTTGTCACAAGAATTGATTATAACTGTGTGCAGATAGTCCATTCAAAGGTAGTGCTGCTATCTGGTGTGGATTCAACATCCAAGTATCTAAACATATTGAAGTTTAAATCTAAACACCTATTATTCAGCTGTCTCAACTCTAAACATCTAAACATGTTTAGCGTAAATGTTTATGTAGTTAGAATAAAAGTGTTCATTTCCTAAATGTGTAGTCGATGAGACACCTAACTGACCTATATGTTTAGGTTTGAAACGTGTTTAGACCTAAACATGTTTAAAATCTAAACACCATTTTTGCAGTGTAGTGATTCCCTCCACCTGGACCTACTTTAAACCCTCAGGTTACCGCTAAAGTACGAATATTTCATACATGAATCAGTATTTGGAGAATGAAAATCATGTGCCTATGTCAACAAGCATTCTAAATCTGCCAAATGATATATCCGCCCCTATTACATAGGAGCTTTGTCATAGCAACTTTCCCATTTCCAGTCTGTATGAAAAAAATAATCGCCGTGCAGGTGATTCGGTCCTGCACAATTTCTTCCCTGCCTGATTGATTTTTGCCGGTCCAAATACCTCAAGATAGCTACTGCTGGGAGAGAATTGGTGAAAAACAAAAGACAGAATTTTTATGTTTATCTAAGGATCTAATGCAGTATTTAGGATTTCCTTTATAAATGTGATCGAGTTCTTTGCATGGATTTGAGGTGAAACAAATTATTTATGATATTCTGAAATTCGTTTGACCTAATTTGGTTGGTAAGCCAAAACACATTTTCCATGTTTGGTCAGGGAAAGTCAGGAGAATTTTAACTGAGTTCCTTTGTGCTCTTTGTTTCATGTTCATACCGACATGGTTAATTCATGCAGTAGGAAGGAGAGTAAAGGAAACAATGTCATATCCAAAACAAAATTTCAGTTTACCAGCTCCACTACACCGGATGTATAATGATAGTCCTTTAGTGCTTAAGGTGATTGCTTGACAATGGAGCTGCACATAATGACACCTTAGTGAGAAAGGCAATATAGTGAATGTTTCAGGAATGAAAGTTTTAGTTTGATCTGAAGTCCCTCCCTCCCCTCATTTAGATTGGGCTAGTAGTCCCTTTGGTTCATAGACTCCCCACAAGGTGAGTGGTGTTGAGTAAGTGACACTAGATTTCACTACTGTCTTGTGAATAGGCAAGAGGTTACATGGACGTAAATGCTGCCCTCTCGTGAGTCATATGGTATTCAGGCCTGCACTGAAGGTGATCTGGGTGCTGATTAGGCTTAGAAATCATATGCAAGAAATATTGGTAAAATTATTGAAAAAAGCACATGTGAACCCAAAATAGTTCCTAAAAGGAATAGTAAATGAGTTTTTATATTATGCCAGGGTTTAGGGATTTTATCAGGTCTGCAAATGTTAATCTGGCCAATGGAGGTTTTGAGGCCCAAAATAGGGTAGAATGGTACTTGCTGTGCATATCGTTTCCTTAGTCAAGATTTTCAGGGTTAAGCCTGTGTGTGAGAGATGGTTTAATCTTGCTACGGTCGAAAATATTGCCAACAAACATTACAGGAGGCTGTGTTTTGTTTTATGCTATATAGGAACATAGAGGAAATGGAATTAGTTCCACTTGACCTATAGGATGATTGGACATGTGACCTCCCTATTTCAAATGCCCTTTTAATGTAATTTTTCTGCTACAGCAAGGATGGTTTTACAGGAATCTGGCCAATGTTGTCACAGAAATGGTGTGTAAATAAAAATAAAATGGAAAACAAAATATTGCAGTTTCTATAAATTGCCCAAACATATGACATTTTAGCCTCATTAGAATCTTCCTGGGATTATTGATGCACAAATATCCATGTAGGGTCTACCATAGGGTCCATTGGAAGTTTGGTCGGGTTCCGTCGAGATTTCACCAAGTGCGCAACTATCCAATTAACCAGTAGTAATTTATCCCCAAGTGCAAATATCAGTATAATATTGATAACAGATATTCTTGATACAAGTAACAGAAAAGGCATGCATTAAGATATGATCTGTAAAAAGTGGGATTAATTATAGGACTAATATTCATTTTTCACCAGTTTTATCATGTTTTTCATGATTTTGTGAGTTTTTTTTTGCAAAATTCGAACACTATTTTGTGAAATCAATGCCCGCTTCTTGATCATGTGTCTGAATCCAATGCAAATATGCAATTTGACAGATCTAGAACTGCTGCTTGTGCAGTGCATAGATCTTTGATGATAAAAGTCGTACCTGGGAAATCATCTTGGAAACTTGTAGGAATTTCAGTGTGAGCTGCACACATTGATCCCCTCATATCATAACATTGAGAAAGGCTGTTGCCACCACACTTTAGGATTTTATAGGACAGACCCTAAGGTTTGATAGTTTTATCTGGATACCGTACCCCTAATTAAGGTTACATGGACATTGTGTGTGAGAAAATATTATTAACGAACATTACGGGGGCTGTTTTTTTTGTGTTATGCTATATAAAAACATAGAGGAAATGTAATTAGTTCCATGTGACCAAGAGGCAGTTAGCGTTCTCTTCCAGGGTGTAGACAGTGCTTGCACACCAGATTTGTTGTGAGTATTTTCGAATTTCGGGTTGCTCTTTCTTTAAGCCTACCACAAATCCCTGCTCCTAAGCCAACCTCAGTCATAAGCCGGGGAAATGCCATGAGCCCGTTTTGGAGCCTAATTTGAACTATTTTCCCCCTTTATCTATTGTAAGGCCATTGTGGACTTAAGCAAAAATAAAGAAGCCACTTTTGTCCAAAAAATAGCAAAAACTAAAGGAGAAAGAATTGGCTTATGATCAGGGTTTTACGGTATCACGTTACCGATGTAGACCTATTTCAACCATTTCAATATTCGTATTCTATCTAGCGGGATTCTATGATGCGATTGAATTAAAGATGCTATCCCAGCTAGAACTCTCATAATTATCAGTGATGCCATATACCTAAGCGATATCCCTCCCTAATGATATCCCCAAAGTTCTAAATCAATAGTGACAGTTTATCAGCATTAATTAGGCCCAATAAGAGCTCTAACTTTTACTGTAGGTCGACACTAAACTGGCCGGATAACATAACCCCATAACACTAGACCAGTGTTTTGGTATTTCATGCATGAGTAGTCACTTGTGTAGTACATGGCTCATAAGTGGCACCTTGTGGCATACACTGGGCAAATACATATGTGACTAAGCACTCAGTAAGGGGCATCCATACAGGGTCATACAGATAACCCTTTATAAATTCTTGTCTATTCACATATACCTATGGGATAGAGGACTGCTGGTGGAGCCCCCTTCAGTATTATCCCTTAGGTACCCTGAACTACTTGGAAACCTAACTCATATTTCCCTCCATAGGAGAGAAGTACTCCAAACCTGGTTGTCTTCTGTTTACACATACAGGAGGCACTGATATCTAAATGGCATGTGTCATTGAATAGGGAAACAAATAACATTGACAACAGCATGTTTCATTAATCACTTCCAAGCAGGTCGTTTTAGTTGAAATTGCATCTTTAAATCCACCTGTACTATGTACTACTTTGTATTATAATTCAGATGTAGATCTTGAATGAGGTGATGTTCAGATTGTACTGTATGCAACCACTGTTTATGTCTACTGGACTTTGTATTAAGATTTCATGCATAATCAAACGGAAATTTTGCTATCAGTTTTCTATTGTTTTGTGACTACTTCAACTCATCCATACTTTTCCTTTTTTCCTTTTTTTGTTGTTTGTGCCACTTGTTTGTTTTTGGCCATCGAGACCAACTGCAACTGTTGTATGATGTTTACTCAAATACACATCTCAATCAAGCAATTCTCCCTAATGAGAAAGAACCTGCTCCATATAATTCAGCATTCATCATTTAAGGTAAATGTATTTATTCAAAAATGGAATTTAAGTACTATTAGAAGTTTCAAGGATATATCCTTGAATACATACAGAGGCTAAGGAATGGAACTGATGTGATTATAGAGGATTAAGATTAATGAAAAGGAGGAATCCTTCAAACAATTCAATTTTTGATATGATTGCTTCCTCATGAATGAGGTCCATGTTGACATTGAAAGTGTACATTAAGACCTAATAGCAAGGACACAGATGAAAAAAATAGTAAAAAAGAATTCAGAAATCCACAAAGAAGATCACTGGCCCCTGAAATATACATTACTTTGGCTTGATTGTTCTGATCAGTAGTCAACATCATCAAGCATAATTGTTCCATCCAGGTGCACTCTGAACTAGTCGTGGTTTAACTCTTGAGCCCCTGGTGCAAACTTTATGTGCCACCTTAACAATGATATAGTCCAAGAGCTCACAGATGGTCAGAACACTGGCCCCAAGCAGTAGTCCCATGAAACCACCAACCTCCCCAAACAAGCTGGGCAGGGTGAACACTTCTTGCTGCGAGATTTGCTCATAGGACATGTCCTTGTAGAACACATCTAGTTTAAGGAAATTTGCCCTGAAATGTATAAGGAAAATGCATTATGGTTCAATCAACATGTGCCTGGTTTTAGGGATATTGTGACCTTTTCCAGGAGAGGTTGAAACTTCTGTTATCAAAGTTAGGGAAGCCATTTTTGGTCTTTCAACAAAACTGTAGGTACATACAAATTCAGGGTGACAGGGTGATTTGTCATTTCCACAGAGAGCTTCAGGTAGTGTCAACCAATTTTTCTCAAGCAGGCATTTCTCAAGATGTTGCGACTAGACCCCATCAATCCGTACTGGGATCCCTCACTCTAATACCATTAGAGTGGTCACTCAGAGGCGTAGGAAGCAAATCTTCATTGGGGGGGGGGCATGAGGTCCCACCCCAGCCACCATGAATTATCGGCTTGAGCGCTTTGGTGTTGATGTATGGCTGTATGGGATTTATATAAAAAGTATTCCTTAATGGCTTATCTTTATCCAATGCTGCCATTTTCCCTATCTTAATAATGACATATTTGTCCAATTTGAGTGGTGAGCTGTGGGAATCTTGTACATTTCATAATGAGGCTTGACACATTTTTTTTGGGGGGCCCAGACATATCAAGGTCCCATCTCCTCTGTGATTGGGGGCCCAGGCCCCCCTGCCCCCCCCCTTTTCCTACGCCCCTGGTCACTATTTAATTATTGCACTGGTATGACTGTCCTACCAAACAGGCTATAATTGCTCAATTAGGTGCTAATCACACAGAGTAGACTCTCAGACCGAATTGTAGATAGGCAGTGGTCTGTTGATTCCAAGTATTTATAGGTCTCTCCTCACAAACAACCCTGTGTACTATATTGACCTTCTTCTATGTTGGGTAGGTTGACTGTGTCTCACACATCACAGACACTGGAATCAGACCAAAAAATACTAACTTTACTCTTTATATGACAGGGAATGATGTGAGAGAGGATGTGAGAGAGGAGTAACAAAATGATACAGAGATACTACCACCTCTCCCCCCTCCCGTGTAATAACTCACACAAGCTAGTTTGTGGGAGGATGTGTAGCGCACATCTATCTGGGAAACCAATTAGATATATTAATCTTAAAACATGCATTCGGGGACTTCTGGGCATCCCTTCATAACTTTGTCCTAGTAGAAACATCTGAAACATTCTTTTACGATTGGCAAGCCCAAAACTTGTATAGCTAAATCCCCAAGTGTAATTGTCCCCAAATTCAAGTTTTTGGTGACATGGTTTCACCTACCCACGCCTGACTGCATGCAGATGAGACATAGTTACTTTTCCCTCTATTCCCTCTAGGTTTTATTTAATCAAGCAATGTAAATAATCATCTGAAAAAGGATGAATTATCATTATTGAGAATGGATTTTTGATAAAAGGTGGATAACTCCATATGGGATATGCTTCATACCACATTTCCTTGAAGTCATTGTAGAAGGCTTTCTAATAAAGTAACTAACAACATTCCATTCTGAACTATTGCGGTTGCCATGGCCACAGAATCAACAACACCAACAAAAAAACAGACATTTGTTCTGATCACATGAGAGAATAGTGAAAAATGTCTGTTTTATGGTGATATTGTTGATTCATTGGCCATGGTCAGAATAGAATGTTACTACCTACCTTATTGGGAAACCAACAACAATAGCTCCAAGGAAATGTGATATAAAGCATCTCCCATGTAAAATGTAAATGGCTCCATCATACCAGTTCTGGGCACGTAAGGGTTAATATCTTACATTCCCCTTAGCCCTAACAGGTGTATTATGGCATGCACATTATGCACCTTATATCTGTGTTTGGGTTAGGTGTCCACTACTATAGTGGTCAGTAATCACAACTTTCACCACCACCCTTTTTAATGATGTGTCCCTCACTCTGATTGCTTTCAAAGATGCTATGCACATGAGGTGACTCTGAGTGTCATCCCATTTGGATGAAGTCATTTTCAATAAAGAGGAGGTCTATATGTATCAAAATAGAGGTAGGGGTACTCTCTAACACTTTCCCTCTTAACAGACATTCCCCAATCATACTGATATGATTAGTAGGAAATGAGGTTTGCTACCCAAGGTTTTGGAAGCACATGTAACTGGTGCAGCAGTAGGTTGGGACCATGAAGGCTAAGGTGCATTTTGGTAATGTATTTTATCCCCCCCCCCCCTTTACACTGGCTGACCACTCCAAATGCTCCACAGACATACCACTGAAGTCTGTGATTGACACATAATTATAGAGGCTAACTTTAGCAACACCTTTTCATTCCCTATGTGCAAGATACTATAGGTAAACAGTAAATGCAGATGTAGCCCATAGGGTAGATTAACCTAAAGACGACCATTCCTGTGCAGGTTTTCAATAAGGGAAATGTAGTAGCTAATATCTCTGAGTCTAATAGGTCCTTAGGGTTCCCCAAGGTACTATGTGAAAGGCAATAATTTGGCCAAAATCTCAATCTATTCAGTGCATTCTAACCATGTCAAGTTCAAGCACATATGTGTTTCAGCATTTTATTCATGTCAACAAGCAGTCTTGATTGTACCAGCACAGTGGCTCCATCTGAAGCCATAAAGCAGAGTTTTCTATAATGGTGGGGAATTCACTCTAATTAACCAAGTGGTTTCCCCATCAAAGAGCATAGACCAGCTGAAACTAAAGTCCAATGATGTGCACATAATGAGCCATATCATTCCATAATAAGTGGCACCCTATTACTTGGGAAGGGGTATATAATCCTCTAAAAAATATATCATACAACACTATATTAGCTTTTATACCAGCTTTAAACCTTAACGTTTGAACGTCCATATATCAAGCAAAAATACGTAATTCAAACCAATTTGGTAGGAACCAAACCTAGTTATACCAAAGATCTACGTAGCAGTTTGGTATGGTGTTTACTGGGATAACACCTCTATTTCAATAATATTAGGGACCAATGCACTACATGTGAAAGTGAGAAAAACAAGCTGACAGGTGGTCGACTCTAGGTATGTGGTCGGCTTTACGTTAGTCTACCCTACACTGCAATGTACTGCTAGTGCCTTAGTAGCTGGGCCCTGTGAATATACAGTAACTGCTACTTTCATTCAGACTAAAAAGACTGCACTGTAAATCTACCTGATCCGGGAGGACAGTGTACCTATATACGATCACCCGCTCTAATTTTCAGGGTTTCAAATCGTAGTCATATCATGTTGAGCAATACCTTCCTCGTGTATTCCACAGTCCACATTTAATGAAATTACAAATACATCTCTATGTAGACATTGTTGTCAATAGTGTATGAATACTCACATAAAGAAGTTGGCATTTAGCTGGTTTGTTGCAGCATATACTGTCATGCTCTCAGAGATGGATTCTAGAAATGTGACTTGACGTAAATAAAGCTCCCTAATATTATCCAGGACTGCATCGTACCCCTCACCGTACTGATGAAAAATCTGCTCAACAGAGATGCAACAACATGATTAACCCTGTAAGGGCTGCATGATAATTCAAGACTCGTGAAGAGGGTATACAGGGAGAGGGCATGACCACCACCTCCAATCCTATTCATCATGAAAGAGTATATGTTTTGCCTCTCCTCTGCCTACACATTGGGAAAACATTACACCTGGACGGAGTTTTGTACTTTTGAATATATATGAGGAAGACGGCATATATATATTAGGAAGATCAAATTCTCTGGAATCTATATAGAGGAATTTATAATTGTACACGTTTACATTTAAGTCAATGGTCATTCCGTAAAATACCACCAAAATGTGCTAGGTTTGGGTGAGATAAATTGCTCTGTCATTGGTAAAATAAAAACGTGTGAAGCAGTGATTGGTGGAGGAAGGGGGAGCCTGGTCACGTGATTTTTATGCATACTAATGAGAATGGTCCGCGGTAAAATACTCCTAGGTCACACGTGTGGAGGGTGGTGAGGGCTGATGTAGTGGGGCTCTAAACGTCTGGGATAATAATGAATATCAGAAAAATATTTGAAATTATAAATTTTCGAAAAATCCGGAAAGGTTTTATTGAAAAACTTAAGATAAATCAGGAATGTTTAAACCTCCAAACACTTTCGTAACAGTCAATTAAGGCCAAATCCCACAGCCTGAAAACGACCAGGAAATCCTTGTGATTTAAGAAGATAGGGTTCCTTAGCCAATATTGGGGTGGTATTATCGTCTAAGGAAGGGCCATAACGGCCAAGGAGCCTTGCCAAAGTGTTGTTATTTGAAGAGTGGACCACATCAAAAGATTTTGATATTTTCCTCACAAGAGGCCGGAAATCTCTGTGATATACTGAAATTCCCTGTGATTTAGAGTAAGACAAGATCGAGTTTCTTGTAATTCACAAGAGGTATGTATTTGATAAATCAGGATCCAAGTTCCACAAACTGTAGTTATATGAAGGTTCTACTTGTGATTTATGCATGCAAAGCTACTACATCAGTATTGTAAACTAAAGAATTAAGTCAGACACAACTGTGCTTTTGATATCAAACACTCTATTTTTTTTTTATTTAAGCTAACAGCTAGTCTGTGCAGTAATGGAAATCACAAAGAATTCCTTCTTGATACAGGCTTATAGTAGGATTTGGGTAAGGCAGACCTTGGGGGAGAACCCTTGTGATTTTGATTATTGGCAAGAGGCCAAGTCTGCCGATATCCAGATTCACAGACATTTCACATACATTTTTCATGTAGTGGAATTTGACCTTTAGTAAAGGGATAGCCTCTACATAAATTAATTAGATCAATCAGTGACTCAGCGGTCAGTAGTAGGGAGCCCCAATTATAATCTTCTCAAAACCTTTGACATGTGACCATTTGCTGAAAATTAATTACAATTTCCAATTATCACCAATCTATAAGATAGAGAACTCTAATTGCTGAATAAAATGTTTTTCCACTCACCGTGCTTACCAACGGGTCAATGTTCCTTATCATGTTTCTAGAAGTATCGAAGGCCAGCTCCAATAGATCAGACCTGTTTGACTCTGCGACAATTTTAAACAGGCTCATTTGGTGCAGCTTGTCAAATGTAACTAGTGGGACAGTTAAACCAAGTAGTGTAGAGTACAGGTTGTTCACATTGTTCTGCATATCTGTAAAAGCACCCTGAAAATAACATAGGTAACATAGGAGTAATGATCAGTTAATCAGCTTGTTTTAATCCAAAAGCATGGTACACATACCCAGCCCTTTTTGACGAAAATATAACATGTACTGTAAATGAAATGCCAAAGTTGCCAGAGATCCATTGTTAGAGAGATGTTGCTATTGTCACAGAGATGTTGTTATTTTCACAGAGATTCCTCACACCACCATACTACCCCTGGGGCTTTCTTGTAAAAACACCGGCTTAACAATGGTTCGCTATTAAGTTTACAAGGGTCCCTGGTAGATTCAGCAGTTGTTTTTATAGTGTGTTATATGGATTTATAACATGAGGTATGCTATACTTGTCAGGGGATATTCTACTATCTGTCATATGTAAAAAGGGGTGTAAAAGTACCAATGTTCCCCGCAAAACTGAACAGTGAACCACTGTAATCATATTGATCCCATGTAAACAGTAGTTTGACAAGAACTCCCAGGTGGTAATTCGGTCATACAAGGAATCAATGTGAAAATAATGACGAATCCCTGTCGACTTTGGGACGAGGATTCTGTTTTTATTTTGACGACCTGTTATTTTACAGTCTAGAAAATGATAGCTAATGCTGGCCTGGAAGCCAATGACTCAACATTTTACATACAGGCCTGTCATGATCTTGAAATATGGTTAAGTCTTATTAGCAGATCCGAAAAGAGAACTTAGTATCTACCACCGAGAGTACATACCAGCAATGGTTTGATAGTATTGTGGAAATCAGTGAAGTCTGTTGGCATAATAGATATTACAGACTTTACACTTTTTGAATGAAAGACCCTTGCCAGTTCAGATTTGACAGAACTTCCATTTAGATATTTTTGAATCTCATCCATCATGGGCACAATGTTCAGATCGTGGTTTTCCTTCATGCCTTTTAATTGCATGGAGAGGATGGACAAATATCCCAAAATCTGATTCTGGCTTTGCTTCACCATTTGAGCTAAAGAAACAAAAGAATTGTCTGAGGTGAATTCCTTAATCAATTCGCCCTGCATCCAGTTGCAAGAGGTTAGGTTTGAGATCTTTTGCATACAGGGTGAGTAGATGATTGCTTCCATATCATCAGTGAGACTTACAAATTCATCAATATCTACTTCAGCATTAAATGCGACAATTAAGGATTTTAGTTCTGTGAATTCGCTCAGAATCGTTTCCAAACAGTCCATACCCAGGAGGGTATCTCAAAAAGATTGGGAAACCAGTTCTCACCGTAACTATTTGATCCTGCAGTTCTCCTACATTTCTCACCCTAAGAAAAGACTTCCCTGCTTGACTTCTGCTACAAGTGAACTGCACGGAAATAGGTCGAGTTGCAAAATAAGAGACTGGACCCCTCCTATACCACTCCTATAACTGACTCCCTCTTTACAATACAAGAGTGAATCCACTCCAGAAGGTCAGTGAGTTCAATTTTGGAATTATCACCTCCGACAGGATCAATTCCAAATCTTTTTGAGATACCCTCCAGCACGCATATCTTATGGTGTGATATCTCATCTGGCGATGCTGGAGAATTGCCAAAGACGGCCTGGATCATATCATTATATGAATTTGCGTTTACATTACTGAAATCGCTTAGGACCTGGTCAATTTGGTCCGTGTATGTTGTATATGACGCTACCTCCACTCCAAACCATCTGGTAAATGATGAAGTCTGTCTGGCAGTGGTGAATTCTTTGCAAGCGGTGAGTCCCCATTCATCCCAGGTAATATTTGCACCATTTTGCCTATCCAATTCACTGATATCATTTGCATATGAAATCTTTGCTTTGGCTACACATTCCCTTAGTTTCACAGGTAGCATCATACTAGCACCGCCCTCACCAAGAACATCCAGCTGAATAATGTTGTACACACCCATCGTGGTCGTTGCCTTATCACTGATGTCAAAGTTAATTATTTCAAGAACCTTATGGTACTGTGAGGTGATGATTTCCTCATCATTCTTGGCAAAACTCTGATCGAAGATGTTTGGATGTTGGAAGCTTAATGCATAGGCTGATGGTTTTAGGAGTGGGTCTTCGTTGGCGATGAAGGCTTCATTTGTAGTGGCTGAGATGTTTACAAGACGTGACATTGTTGCAAAATCTCGGGTCCAGATTTCACCAACCAGCTGGGACGTATCTCGTGCCTACAGTGATGAAATTATGTCATTTATAGGATAGTGAATTATGATAGTGAGAAAGGATTATTTACTAGCTTGGCCAACAAGTATACCTCCTATAATATCGTGTTGAGAAACGCCCTCCTGGTATGATTTTGAGTTTTGGATATAGCTCTTTGACACTTAGAGAAAAGAAGAGAGGTTCACGAAAACTGCTCCGAAGAGGTGAAAGTACATTCCTTGAGGCGAAGCCAAGTGGAATACTTCTTAGGGGCTAACAATTACAGAAATATTAAGTTGGGAGCAATACAAGTACATTTTAATTTATTCTGTGTTTCACTGAACACATTTACCATAATATGATCGTTTGAAGAGGGCTTGGAGGCTATTTGGTGACGTCTTAATAAATAATGGGGCCATGGAGAACGTATTATGGTTCCTTCACAGCCCAGTTGGGAGGCCTTCCCTTTGTAGTACTATAACACCTATAATACAGATTACTAAAGGTTGTCAATAGAATCACCTTACGATAAGACTCCTGTAGAATCTGTCTTGTTTCAGGATTACTCAGGATAATACGCTCAATGTTGAACTCTGATAGCTGTGCATTAGACAATTGGTGCTCATACCTAACTTGGAGACAAGGGGGATCGCACTCACAGTCTAGTCGGACCTTTCTGATTTGAACTGAAACAGAACCATCATATATTGTTGTCGAATAGAAGGATTAGGTTCATAAACGCTACAAACACCATTTTGAAACAGGAAATAAGGTATAGGCGGCATAAACTATGCTTACAAGCTATTCCGAGTCTATCCCGTAAGGATTGTATATTAAAAACACAAAAGAATAACATCAGGGCATGGTGGCTATATGCTCAAATTTGGGATGAATTGATTGCATCCATGAATAATTTATCTTTTTTCCTTACCTAATGCACTTCGAACACATGACACCGAATTATAGAAGTCGCAAACATTTGCTTAGGAAAGAGAAAATAAAAGCAGAATTAACAATATGAGGAATATGAGTGACGAAAAGAACTGACACTAAGATCTCTTCAAGCTCCACCTGGGTTAGCTATTCCAGTGACATGTTTAAATCAAAATGTATTTTAATGCCATGACTTGGATTGAAAAAAAAAACAATGGGACCTTTATAAATATGGATCTTTGCTCTCTGCTCCACGATCTGTGCCTTTTCTTAACTGTTACAAAAGACATCAATAAGCTGAGTCGCTGCCATCTCTGGAAGAGTAGAGCATTATTCTGAGCCAGATGCCTTTCAAAATTGCCTAAACCCTGGCAGAGAAGTAATGTCTTTCAACAAAATGTTAACCAACATCGAAAATGATGATAAATGTTGAAAACATTATTCTGAAACTCCTGCACTCCTGCATCTCTCATAATTATACAATTTGAACAATTTTAATGGCAGAAGTTGAAGTTTCAATCTCTCAGAAATCTACACTGCAAGGCTACTGTTGCATTTATTTCATTCCAATTACACACTACCGTATAGTGGCCCGATATAGCGCACCTGTGCTAATAAAGTTGAGCCTCTGAATTGCCCTGTGTTCATATGAAACCTGCGCTTATAAATACAAAGTATGAAAATGTATGGAATTTTAGATTTTGAAACCCTCTTGAATCACGAAGGCCCTCTTACTTGAGTTTTCACCGGTTTGTCTCATATACCCAGCATGACAGCCGCACATGTTGATGATGGCCTCAGCCCGGCACTGATCTAGGCATGCCCCCACAGGGGAATTATCAGGGTGACAAGTACCGAAAGGAGGCGGCAGTGAGTTGACCTTGGTAAAGGGAAGAGAGCAGTCAAAATTATCACTCTTAATTTTCTAGAAGAACAAAAACAAACTAGGAGTCCACCCCATTTCTCGTTATTTGCAATCCAGGGTAATGATGCATTTCACGAGGGGAGTGTGACCGACTATATTGCAATATGTATGACACGAATCATACATTTCCAACAAGAAAACAATCGATCTCTGCACATTTATGAGTGGTGCGTGATGCTGAGGGTCATGCTCTCATGCTACCCTACCTTATTATTTAAACACCAGACCAAGGGAGCCTTTCCAAAATTGGTTCTCTCATTTCAATTTGCTTTAGGATGGGGGTCTTTGTCCACCTTCCAGGCTTTGATAGCTCGCATATGATATATCATACTGTGGTTCATCGTATGGTAGTATGGCTAAAAAAAGGGTTGATTCAAATCAATATCATTTACTCAGGCATTCGCCTTCTTGTCTGTTCGTAATATGATGGCGATCATAGTATATTTCATTTCTAGGGTTGAGATGATAAAATACACGAAAACAAAATGACCGTATGATAGGAATCCCTGTGTAAAGGTTCCCTTTGTTTTGAAGGCAGTGATAGGAAAAGATAAGAATTAAAAGATAGAAGCTTGACCTCAGAGCGCTTCATGGACACCAGTGTATGCGCACCCGGTGCTGCTGCAAAACCATTCTCACTTATCATGGCTGCTTCCTCCCGGGGGTGCAGCAAGACCTAGTTAGAAACATAATGAAAGACCACGTTACCTCTCTTTAAAAGGGAATCAGGGAAAATATGTTTTAATCTGGTGGTTTCTGCAACTACCAGGAATAGAAGCCTTCAAAACCACTTGGAAGTCCCCAGTGATATCAGGAGTTTTCAAAGACATAAACATTCATATCAAACATAAAGAATTGTGGCTCTATATCAGCATTTCAGGTTTGCTCTGGTGCTCAGTCACTTTCATCCCTAAACTCTATAACTATCTCTGTGAATTAGTCAAACTGTCCCATCTTTTCACCTTTATGCCTGCATCGTCCTGTGGACCTCTCATATATTCATATTGTTCCACATTGATCAGCAACTTCAGCCCACTGGCTTGTCCTGCATAGAAATGAAGTCTGTTGTAAGTATGCATTTGACTCTTTGTAGGTAGAGTTACGTGTGGGACAGAATAATCTAATTGCCCATAAGGGTAAAAAGGATCCAGGTCACCTGATCTAACTAGCAAGGTGTTTAGAGGACTGGCAAAACCAGACCTACTTACCCTTGAATTATGAATCATGCACCAAGATACCCCCCGCCATTTTTTTTTTTGTTAAACTTGGTCACAATTTGAAGTTGAGAAAGATTCTCCTTCATTTCTACAGTTGTATAAAAGTCTCCAGAAAGTGCATAGCTTCTTTTATATCCAAGTCATATTTAGAAGCTAGGCGAAGTTCTTGTGGAGAATACTAGATTTTCACAAAATTCCCCAGTCAATGTTTTTACACACATACCTGCCTCTGTTGTATGTAGAGACTGGTTTCTGTTGGCGTGATTAAAGGTGTAACATACACCAAGGTCAGTCAGGACTGTGCTAAAGTCAGCCTCAATATCACAGTCCACTCCATTCCACTGACAGCTGAAACATAGACATTTTAACAGTAAAAACAAAATCCTTCACAGTTTCTGTCTTAGATACTAAGTTTTCTCAACAAGTTAAGTTAACAGAGTAAACAACAATGTGCCTATATAGATACACACAGTCCAGGAAATAATGGTTGAATGTAGCCTAATGTAATTGTAATGCAGTGAAGCAGTGTAGTTTCTACAATTAAGCCCCAGATGGCAGTATGGTGTAGCATTGCGATACAAGGAATCACTGTGAAAATAACATCGAAATCATTGTCCTAAATTTGCCAGAGATCCATTGTTCCCAGCAAATTGTCGTTATCTGTCGCCATGATTGGTCATCAATGGTGACTCCTTTTTGAGTGATAACTCACTGCATCATCTTTCGTCACTGTGTGTCAGTCTCACATGGCATGATGATTTATCACAACAGTCGCCAACATGATCTCACTCACTGCGTGAGTATGTGCCACCCCTTGTCATCCCTCACAAAGCATGGTGACTTATCACCACCATCGCCAACATGGATCTAACTCACTGCGTGAGTATGTGCCACTGCCTGTCATGGATCTGACTCACTGTGTGATTATGTGCCACTCCCAGTCAACCCTCACTCAGAATGGCAGCTTATCACCACCATCGCCAACATGGATCTCACTCACTCCGTGCCACTGTCTGTCAACTCTCACTTGGAATGACGACTTTTCACCTGCATTACCACATGGCTCTCACTAACTGGCTGAGTTTGTGTCACTCCTAGTTAATATTCTCTCGAAATGGCGACTTATCACCACTATCGCTGACATGGATGTCACTCGCTGTGTGAGTGTGTGCCACTGTCATCAACTCTCACACAAAATGGTGACTTATCACCACCATTGCCAACATTGGTCTCACTCAATGCGTGAATTTGTGTCACTCTAAGTCAATGCTCTTTGAGGATTGCATCATCTGTCACTCACTCTCACTCAGAATGGCAACTTATAACCACCATTGCCAAAGTTATTAAGACAGCACCACTGTTCAACATGTAGCCAATCTAGGAAGTGTGGGCATGAAGTATAAGTCCCATACATATCAAATGTGCTTTGTTTCACGATGATTATCATGTAATACTTCAGAGTTGAATGAAACAAGATTATATAGAGAAAATATCAATTGAATTTAGATAGAGGTATCTCTAAAATGAAAGCAACTATCCTTAAACACCTTTTCTCTGGTTACAGTAAAAATACATAGGGAAATATCTACATGAACACCTTGTCTGTGGTTAGAGGGAAGATACATATGGCAATACCTACTCTGGCAAAACATACTTTGATCTGGCAGATGTGAGGCTGCATGATTACCAATGTTGATGATCATGAGCTTTTCATCTAACAGGGTGAGTGATCACCAGCGTCACCATCACTGGTGAGTCTGAGTGATCACCACTCTTGCCATCCATGGTGAACTTGCGCTATGACATGGTGCGTGTTTCATCTAGCGAGGTGTGTGATCAACCGCCTTGCCATCACTGGTGAGTGTGAGTGATCACGATCCTCGCCAATCGTGGTGAACGTGCGTTATGGCATGGTGTGCGTTTCATCTAGCGAGGTGAGTGATCACTCGTGTTGCCATCCCTGGTGAGTGTGGTTGATCAAGATCCTCACCATCTGTGGTGAACCTGTGCTATCACGAGGTACGCGTTTCATCTAGTGAGGTGAGTGATCACCCGAATGACCATCCCTGTGAGTGTAAGTGATCACGATCCTTGCCATCCATGGTGAACGTGTGTTATGACGTGGTGTGCATCTCATCGAGCGAAGTGAGTGATCACTCATGTCGCCATCCCTGGTGAGAATGAGTGATCACTCATGTCGCCATCCCTGGTGAGAATGAGTGATCACGATCCTCGCCATCCCTGGTGAACATGCACTATGACGAAGTGCGTGTTTCATCTAGCGAGGTGAGTGATCACCCGCGTCGCCATCCCTGGTGAGTCTGAGTGATCACCATCCTCACCATCTGAGGTGAGGCCATGTGATCACCACCATTGCCATTCCTGGTGATCTTGTGCTATAGCGACATTGTGTTCCATCTAGCGACATGTGTGAGCCACTTCACACAGGTTGACGAGGAGTCACAACATTTTGCTGGGTTAATTTTTAAAAATCGACACAGGCAGTTCCATAAGATTTTAGGCCATCCCTATGCACAGGAATACCAAAATGTGACACAGCCATTCATTAGAAGGGTGACTCTATAGTAGTTTTCAGTAATGGAATAGTGTACATGTGTAAGGGCCAGGGTGGCGTTTCTTAATAGCCAACTAGAGGTTCAAGTCTCTACTAGAGGTGATTTGCATTTCTAGTAGACAAATGTGGGTGAATAGTAGGACCCCACCCTTAGTACAAAGATGATAGTTGGAGCCTCTAGTAAAGTTAAAACTTACCCATTTCATAATGTAATAGTAGGGGTAAATAGTACAACATTGTACTATATACTTTTCCATCTAACCTCTAGTAAGTCGCCTACAACTGCACTTAGCTGAGACACCCTCAGAGGTCATCTCAATCTCCTGTAATGTGTCTTTATACCTCCCAAGTGCATGTCTATGTATTTCATCAATATTGTTTGTAAGAATTGTTCTTTGAAATATGAAATTCGATGTGATGCATCCTATTTTCAGAAGGTAATTCCATCGTTGAAAATAACTACAACTAGCATAAATATAATGCAGTTATAGGTAACTGTGTGTGATAGTAGAGTTCCTTGATTATTAGCAAGTTATCAATATATTATCTATCAAATATAGATCATACTTCTTAAAATATAATCTCTATTTGTTGGAAACCAAGGAAAACTGGATAAATCAAATTTGACTGCATTATTATCACCTACTCGTGTAGTGGCGCAGTCAATAAACACTTTTTGTGAAAAAAAAAATCAACTAAAGGCTTTGTTGCATAAGTCCTTAAACCTTTGGTGCCATCCAGCATTTTATATGGACTCATTATTATTCTAGGATTGGGTACAATCATGGGCGTGGACTGGTTACCAGGTTGAATCTGTGTAGGTGTTATCCATATAGTAAGGGTGAGAAAGTAAAGGAATGGTGCTGCCCTCTGCCAGCTCTATTTGCTATGTATAGACCTTGATTATGGAGGTGAGGGGTACACACCTCTCTTTCAAATTGTCTTACTATGGCTGGATCACCTGTACTATTCACTTCTGTACGATCTACTTAGTAGCCTACTACAGGTAAAAGATTACCAGTAAATAGTAGTGTCTCTTACTAGAGGTATAAAAAGTGATCTGTACTATTGCTCATTGTGAAATGGTCATGCCTACTATAAGTGGGACCTCTAGTACAGTAACCTATAGTAGGGACATCACCATGGACTGAATAGTATGTTATTAAGAAATGACTCCCAGTGTTCAAGTAGACAGCAAATCTATCTTGAACCTTCCCTCAATGTAATATCCCTTCCCATGACTCTGATATGCCTGTGCATGTGTGCTCAAGGTTTTCAGAAAGGATGGAGCGTCGCCCCATCACTTTTTATGCACATTTATAAGGATGTACTGGGAGAATTTGCAACGGGTGTGTCTGGATTGATTGGAGGAATTGGAAGCCACTGATTTGGAAACAAAATATCCCAACCTACCCGGTAATAAAGGATGGTTTCTGATGAGCAACAGCATTGATGAATTCAGTGTAGTTCACATCAGCAATTTTTGGTTGTATTTGGGACCAGTTAACAGCTAGATCCAAACATAAAGAGGATGCAGTAATGGAACACATTATTGCTTTTTCCAATGTAAGTAGCACAACCCAAATTAATTCCCAAACTGGATAGCAAAAGGTTAGATTATCATGCTGTGAAGGATTAAGTACATTACTGGAATATATCTACAATATACTATAAGTTATTCTCAACTCATGTTGATTTTGATTTTGATAGGGGTATGGATGTTAGAAGTTGTCTGTAGACCTGGAAATTATGACATACAGGAAATGTTACTTGTCTTGTAGATTTCATCGATTACATCATACAGGGCCCAGTCCACAACAGCAGTCACCCTGAAATATTGAATAATGATCTAATATGATCTGCATGAATACTGAATTGACAACTATTGGAATAAGACTACAATTCCACCTATACCGATTTGATTCGGATCAAACCTAATTAATATTCAATAGCTGACGAGTATATGTCAAATGAATTGAAATTGGATCCAAACTCAACATCAAAGGTGTGACCAGAGTGGTACAAAAAAAGCAAACTGAATTAAATCATGATAGAAGTGATATGATTTTGTATAAACTTAATGGCCAGAACATCGTTAAGATTTGTCGATTTTCTTACCTGAAGCTGTTTTGGTTGCATATAGTGACAGCAGGGAACTCCATAGCGGACACATATTTTATTTCTACATCAGTGGTGGTTTTATACAGAAAGTAGTCCCCGGTACGAATACCAACTTGCCATATGAAGACAAGGATGCTGGAGATGACCACAAATACCCAGAGGGGCCTGACAAAGAACACAAATAAAACAAAGGAAAGCATGTACTCCTTCTATTTGTTAAAAAGAAAATATGAACAAACAAACTAAAAATTGTGATAATGTCACCATGGGCAGTAAAGATATAAACTGTAAATGACCTGTATTGTCCATTATCATTGGTGCAACCTAATACATGACTGCCAAAATGTGTACCTTGGCTCTTATTCTACAAATCACATACATTCAGAAGAGAAATATGAGGCACCTAGAGATAAGAAAGTGTCTAGCAGAGAAGGCTTGTCCTCTGTGAATATCAAGGCACAGCATAAAGAGGTGTTTAACCCCCTCCCCACCCATTGGATAACTTTAAATTGATATGGCACTCCTAATATCATTGCAATTATCACTGGAATCGTAGCTTTTTTACTGCTAAGAATGATAAAATTAATGAAAAAAAGGTGCAAGGTGTGCAACCCAATGTACCTTTTAGAGAGTAGTCATTTTTAACAAAGTAACATACAGGACCTTCTTTGTGCACAGGTGATTTCTTTTTCTGCTCATTAAAGATATCTTTCATCATCCTGGGTAAGGGGACGAAATGCTATTGACAACCAGAAATAAAAGGCAAAAACATTTGGCTGTTGCCTTGATATAAACTTGCCGTCTAAATGTAAGAGGTGAATCCTGGAATATGTACTTGACTCCGTGAAAGGTTGTATTTTCAGTAAACTCTCCCCAGGACACGGTATCATCTTTGTTACCATTACTTGGAGGGTCCTGTTGGAGGCCCGTCTTCTCCACTGCTGGTACCCCCATGCCTAGCTCATAGTGTGAAGGGGCCAGGCTTTCTGCATGACCATGTAAGCTAGACTTGTGACTGGTGTCAAGGAACGCAGTCTTTAACCCCTTAATAGCTGCAGATGCATTATATAAGCATCAAACCTGGTTGAATTAGCATGAATGCTGCTTTACAGCAAAGTCTAGTCGCCAGCACTGCATTGGTGCATCATGCCGGGTTGATAAACTAGGTCGAGAAAGGTCATGATGCGCCAGTGCACTGCTGTGCTGCATTCGTACATCGAGGTCACCAAGGAGCGCAAACCTGGAGACACCATGCAGCCTATGTATATCTAGGATCCATTATTCATATGGGTGTTATGGTATGTAATACTTTTGTCAGCAATGTGTATTGGACTCTTCATTCTAAGGGTTCAGATCCCCTCCAGCCTTGATAATTGCATGCCTTCATATTGATTTCTTAGCACTAGGGTTAGGTGGTTGAGCCCAATGGATTGATTTATAATTGTCCGTTGTATATTGTCAATTCTGTCAAATGCAAACCTGTCAATACCTTACCTGTCTTTTTCTTTACCACATAGAACTATAATACAACATCCTAGACCTGGATCTACGGAATAACACTGCTATTCGGCCTCATTGAAAGGATGTTAATATTTCGCATAAATAATTAGGAGCTGGAGAGCAGCCAAAGTATTGGCAACACAAGGTCTGTCCTGGTAATCACTGCGATTTACCGACATGCGCATAGAAAAATATATCCTCTAGTGAGCTAGACAATAGAAGCAGTCTTACCTTTGTAGATCTAGTATAGTGTGGTATACAAGATCTACTTATGGACAACAAAAGTATCTTTTGCTTGTTATTGTTCAATCCTTTAGAGTTAATCATAGGCCTTTGTTTCTGAAATAAAGTTCTGTTCAGTTCTGGTATTTTCTCTTTCAAGGTACTAAATTATGCTTGGACTTCCGCTACTTCTTAGAAAGTCTGAAGAAACTATCTATGAGGTTATCCTGGCAACATCAGAGAGACCCTTTTGAGGTCGTCTTCTATAAGATTTATTATCTTAATCCTCCCCGTTCACCATCGGCACAGTCGACAAGATCATTGGCATAAAGCAGGCATTTAGCTCCTTTTGTTGGCACTAACTACATAGAAAAGACCAAAAACAGCATTTGATGGTCCCAGTACTGATCCCTGTGTTACACCACACTGTATTGTCTCTGGGTTATGCTGAACATGTTTCCAATCTGTTATCTAGGTATAAACGGAACACGTGGTGCTTTCAGACATGCATATTTTAGCTGGTTCATCAAGCAATAAGGAGTGGTCCATCATGTCGAAGGCCTTTCTCAGATCTAAGAAAACGATACAGGTGATCCATACCCAATTCATTGCCTCGCCAGGATCATGCTTTAGTTGGTATGCAGCATTTATCTCTCAGACAGGAAGCTGCATTTGTTGTCTGACAGCAGGTTTTATTTTAACCAGTAGTTTATTACTTGGCTGTGGACCTCTTTCTCCAATCATTTGGAAGTTCCATGGAGTTCATTTATGGGCTGCCAGTGGCTGACATTTGACACATGGAATGATATCCTTGTATCCATGAGATGATGCTTGGCAGTTTTATATGTTATGACACTAATACTGAAAAAGTGTGTTGTAATAGGGTACGATGTTCTAGAGAATCTTTATCATCGTTTTTTTCTGGCTTCTTTTACTATCTCAAAATGATTATCACAATTCAAAAGGTTCAGGAGACCTAAAGCTGCACTAGTCAATATCCCAGTGCCATCTGGTGTGTCACTGTGTATACTATGAACCTTGTGATCTAAGAGTAGTTCTTAGAAGTGCCACTTGGTGACTCACCTGTGTGGATTAAACCTTGAAATCGTCTGCTGGCCTCACATCTTTGCACATCGGCTGAAATATATTCCTCTGAATGATTACTCTTTTTCGTCTAAGGCGATGTCCTACCTTTAGTGCTCTCCTATAGCCGAAGCTTTAAAGGCCATTGATTGTTTTATCTTCAATACCCCTTTGTGATCATGATGCACAAATGTAATTCTGGTGATCTTAGTTTTTCCCAATTTTCCTCTTCCATCTCCCTTAAAACACATAGCAGAACAACGTTATATATTTACTGCTGTTTTATTTTGAATCTCTGAAATCACACAATGCAGCAGATAAAAATCTGATAAGATACAACAATAAATTAGACACTGGATGCAAATCTATATTGCATTATTTAGTAAAGATACGGCCATTCTTACTAATTGACAATTTACCAGTCACGCCAACTGCAGGGGTTTTGCGCACTAGCAACACAAGGGTGGATGTGCAAAGAATACATCTTTGCAAATGAGAACAGAAAATGTATTACCTATAACAAAGTCCTAATTCTTACAATATATCATCTGTACAAACAATATTTTTGGTCTCGAACCTCTATTCAAAATATAAATCAATTTGACATAAAACAATGTGAATTTGTTGAAAACAAGTGACTTAATTGTCTTATTATCTTTTCATACAAAAGGTTTGAAAACAAAATTTGAGGAGGTCATGTGTTGTTATGTACTAAGAGCAAGTACTTGCGATTTAGTAAAATCAGCAGTTTTCAATCATTCTTACCACAACAAAATCAATTGCTCATATTTCCTGTATGAATACTATGAAAGGAACTGTACAGAATATTCTAAAAGTGTCTTCAAATGCCTATTTGGAGATAATGGAAGTTTCTATATAACAATAAGGGTAAAATCTGAATCCACCCTTGCACATAAAACTAAACATGTTGCCAATAAATTTACTCACTAGCGCTATCTTAGCATTTATTATATACTTATATATGTACAAATGTTACAATCCCCTACAAAATACTGACAAATTCTACAGTTTGGAAATTGTAGAAAAGCTTAACCAACGTTGACAGAGCTTTTTGTTTGAGAAAATACAGTATAGAAAAACCTATTGTGTCAGCATTTTTTGAGTGAGTGTAAAATTGGCAAGGACAGCATTCAGCTTTTTCCTAGCAACCATAGGAGGAGATACTTGACCAAGTGCAGTGCAGGTATGATTATGACATTGTATACAGACCTTTATAGAAGTTACAAAGAGATTTAAAAACAGGCCATTGGGTGATCATTAATAAGTGGGATACTTATGATGATGATTGATCTTCAACCTATCACAACAAAATGGGGGACGAAGTAGAGTATGCACTGAATGGGGTGTGGAGTTAATCCTTTAAGGGCCGTGCCATGCTTTAATGCATCATGCCTGCTGGTGGTCATGATGTATGAATACAGCCCTGATGGGCAAATCTCCAGGGCTGCATTCATGTATCAGGTTAGCCTTATGGGGATGATACACTCCCAAAGGGTCAGCCATGGTGCACCAATAGGCTGCTGGCAAGAAGACTCGTCGGAGTGCCCGTGATTCATCGGTGCATCATGATAACGAAGGAACATGAAACTGGATGCATCCAGAGGCCCTTTAAGGGTTTAAATAAATTGATGAGATATGAGACACCCATTTCTGCAATTCGATTTGTGCAGTCTTTGACAGTTTAGAAAAATATTTGGTAATTTGGGTCTTTACTTTCTTTTCCGTCACGCTTAAAGGCAATACAAATGAATAACCCATTGAACGCAGCACCCACATCAACCATGATATATTGTTAGTTTTGAAAACCACATTTTTTACTCCTGTTTAAGATAGAATAAGCATTAATAATGGTTAATACGATTTACCCCCTTTTTCATTATGTTATCAGCATGCTATATTTCATACATCCATATAAAAGTGGACCAGGGTCACATCGTCAGTTGTTGGTAAGTCAATTTAGGTATCTTGATGGGAGAAATCTATGTGTTGAAGTTGTTATAAAAACACAAGCAATACCTTTAGGATCTACACCATAGGAATTCTCAGAAGTTGGAGCATTATAACCATTAAATAAAATTGCCTGATGATATACATGAATTTACATATACATTTCCGGAATGGTTAAAGTTACTTAAATCCTGAGATACAAGATTTACTAAGTAAAACCATATCATTGTCTGTGTCTGATTAAAAATTCATCACTAAAATAAGACTTCTATTGTTTCCCCTGACTATTCTCAATATCAAAGCAGTTCAATATTGTTTATAATTTAAGGACCCAGAAATAGTAATCTCTTCAATTGTTGCCGAGGTGAACACCTAGATTGCAGTTAACCAAGAGCTATACACCTATGTACAATATCTACTGAAGTCTACCAAAGAGATTTGAAGTAAATAACTAGAACAGAAGTAAATATCAATTTTGACTCTACCCATGGATACCCCTACCCATCGACAATATTGATTATTCAAGGCTAAAAGAGCAGTACCAGACTACCTTTCTGGTTCTTAATACATGAGTATTTCATTTTTTGTTGTTGACTGGAATCCCAATCCCAAGTGTTGTCTTTGGTTTAACCCCATCGAGCTCCCGGTTAATTCTCATTGTCATATCCTCTGAGGCCTGAGTTCTTCAGCGAGTCAATACCACCTTCAATAAAGATACACCGATAGCGACAAAATGTACACAAGCGACATTCGACAAAACCTCTCATATAGTTTGAATACTATCGCCTATGATATGCCATTTGAATGTAACAAGTCCCAGCTTATGAATATTTGACATACCTAATTTCTGATTTAACTTTAAAATTATAGGCTAGAACGGTATTTTGAAATGTAGACCCAATAATTCAAATAAACTGTTTTCCAAATGACACCAGTTTGGACCAATACACTTGTTAATATTGAAGATCTATATTATGCTCAATCGACATGACAGGTACATCCATCTTAGTTGGATGCAACTTTCGTCAAATGTTCCTCCAGCGCCTTTTCATATTTCATAAAATTCCTTTCCACAGAGAAAGGAAATTTGCTTAAACCCTCTCCTATTTTTTTTCAATCCTCAGATGAAACCAGATAGCTAGAACAAACCACAAGACAAATAGTAATCTGTACATAAACAGATGGAATGTAGGCAGCTACCACATACAATGGTTCCATACGTACCAATGACTGGTACAACGATTCTTGAATAAATGGATAAAGCTAGTTCGGTCACGGGGGAATGTCAGCATTTGAGCTAGTAATGTCCCAGTGATCATCCCACAGAGCTCTATGTAGACATTCACATAACTACACATCACCCAATTTGCCTAACACTTTAATTGACCTCTTACCATGGATAGACACTGCATCAGCTCTGGGATAAATTAATCAACAACATATGCATGCACCTTTAATGAGTCTTTCAATTTTAGATCTTTGGATTCTTGAAATTAGCACACAATGAAGTGAGGTGTCGAAAATAACAAACATAGTCTCTACATAATGGCCTTTAAATTCTATATATACTGTAAAATTTACCCCTTTTCATTCTCTCACTAAAACTGTTGGTAGGTTTTACCATTTAAATAAATGAGTAGAATAAATATGTAAACTGATTCACAGAAATGCGGGTTCATCTAGTAAATATCCATGTACAAAACATAGCCAACATCAATACACACTTGGTATAAGAACTAAAATGGCAAATATAATGTTTACTTTCTCTCACACGATAGAACTCCCTTCTCCATCAGCTAGCATTGGCGTTTGGCACACACTCAGATCTGTAATTATACTTATCCATAAATTGTATACAACATCACATTTATTACAACTCTCATTTACAAAATGTACACAGCTTTGCCTAAAAAGGGGGACACTGCCACATGGCTCCACCCCTTCATTAAACTTCTTGTCATTTGTTAACTGAAGCAGTTCATTCAATTCTTATTTGGATTAGCTTTCGATCAATTGCTCACTCACTCCTCACAAGCAACAAAGATGAACAACTTTCAACACAATGATTCTATACATGGACCTAAATATCTTGTCACTAACATACCCAATGGGAAAATGATACAGGCCATAATTAAACAACTCTTTTATGAGGACTTGTCAACAATTAAACAGTATCTGGCACAACTAAGGTGCCATAATTACAGACAACAAGGACAGCAGTGTGTCCTATACCTTCTCTGATGTTGGGATCTGAAGGTGTCGAAGGCCAAGCCTCCGGGTTCCTTTGACCTTATAGTTATAACCTAAATGATAACTTGATCCTGTATCTTGCCATCCAGGCGGTGTATAGTGTTGAGAATGTTGGCTGGCATACGTAGCCACAGGGTTAGGTAGTCTTCGCCGACCAATTTCAAGATGTGTGCACCCTATAAGTCAGACATGATGACCGATGATCTGCTATAGGATCCACATCTGCTAGCACCAATTACTTTTCCAATAGAAAATACCTCATGACAGTCGCTCGGATGGTTCTTGAGGGTGATTGACAATCATATAGCAAGAACAAAACCGAGCGACCTTCGTGTGCGGTGATGAGTGTATGAACACAACTTTTGGTTACCCGATGTTAACCTACTTGCAGCTGCCAGCAAGTGCCCGGTTCAACCGACAACTTAGAACAAGAGCGACCTATGCATGGCGAAGCCGGCCTCTGAGGTTATAACACATATCTATGTTATATCATAATGTGTATCATATTGGGTTGAGTCAGACTCAGAGATTAGTGTTTTTCTTTTGGTTCACATCTAGTCTATCTGTTAATTCTACCTCATCATGAGGCTGTTTTTGCTAGCACTCGGTATCCTCGTGCTCAACATATGTGTTTGGCAGCAGAACTGGCTGACCCTGTGATTGATCGTAAACAACCTGGGAATAGTCCCCGTAAACAGAACCGGTGAATACTGATGATTCCAAAGTCCGTTCACCTTGTGTACTCAACGGTGATTTCACCTGGCCACCGGGCTTCCGAGTGGCCTGGCTGCGAGGCTTCCAGATGGGTGAGCCCAATGCATCTTTATGAATAGTTGTGCTGGAGGAATAGTTGACAGGATTATTACTCGAATGCAAGAGTTTGGCAGAACTGCTACCACTGCCACTGGCTATGGTGGACTGTGACCCAGAAGGGTATGAGTGATGCTCACCCGTATCATTGGGGTCAATGTTATTTAGGTCACTAAACGTCCGACTGCGAGTGCGGAAGTCACCCCCAGTTTGATCGAGCACATTGAATTTATCCTCCAGTTCCATACTGTGTCTAACAAGATCCCCTTTCAATTGCTTCCCTTTCTTCTTGCCAACACTCCAGGCAGTTTGGCTAAGAGGGGTAGAGTCCTTGTCCGTTGATCTCCCCTTTTGGCTTCCGTAGTGATACATCTGGCCAAGCATGGGCGGACGGGGCTTCACAGTGGCCTTTGGGTTCGGCAAAGTCATCCGTCGCACACTCTCCCGGATGATGTTCCGTATGGTCTTGATGAAATCGTTTTTGGCATTTACCGAACTGCAAAGAGAGGGAGTTAGAGAATTCTTTTCTGAAAGGTCATCTCCCAAAATATTCACTCCAGGTTATTTTCATATTATGTAACATTATACTTGTATATTGTGCCTAAAAGTCTAAATCAAGTGTCATACATAGATGATAAATGCAGTATGATAAGAACTCCTGTGGGGGCCAGTACACTAGTGGTGTTGAGAAGTAACTTGAATTCTTTATATATATCAGCAGATAGGTAAAATCACTTTGTAAATGGGTGAATATATATATAGTAGATGTGGTTTATTGGTAGAAGTAGTAGTAGGGAACATGAATAATGTTTATCCCATGCCTATAGACAACATCAATAGACAATATAGATCTCCTAGATTCTCCTTGGACACAGATTTAAACACACAGCAACATCACATTGTGGCGCCCTCTAGGAGCAACCACCGGTTCAGCAGTGATCCATTGCTGTTAAAAATGAGATCAAACTCGATTCGCACCTGGCTAGCTGGAAGACCTTTTCTGGTCGACCCTCTGTCTCCGACTTGCAGTGCACCAGTTCCCAGAGACCGTGCAGCTGGGTGTCACTTGTGTTACTGGCTCGGACCTGCAGCTGGTCCACTGGGATCACCGTCTGGTATTTGGGCACATCCCCAGGTTCCAGCGAGGGCGGCTGAGGTCGAAGTAATGGTTGCTGTCAAATGGAGAGGATAGATGGGTAAGTATACGTCATGGGTTAAGTAGAAAGGATTGTTTGGTGAATAAATGATGAGGCTAGGGTGGAGATAAACACAAAGAGGTTGGAAAGCATACACGAGAAAAGGAAAGGGACCCTCTCCTCGTCTGTGTTCATTTCATATCTATTACCAAAGTAATGATATACTTTTACTTCACATAAAGCTAACATATAAGACTACTGCTTTATATAACTACCCATACATCTCGTACCTATCTTGACATATTTAAAGCCGTCTTAGAAATAAGATAGTGGATGCATGTTTGTAGACTTTCACGATGCCCTTTTTTCACTAAAACCCTTCATTACAGTAAATTGTTAGAACAACCTCCTTGTTCACTTTATCCATAATCATATCTATTAAGGCTAGCTCTATAGAAATCGGAAATGGGAAAGGGGAATTTATTTGCTGTCAAAAACCACCTACACTATTTTAAGACTTGTGTATAAGCCACATTCGAGTATATTCACACCCCCAGCCCCAACACAGGGCCTCGTTTTGGGTGTGCTAGTTTACATAGGGCCTATAAAACGCCAGTTGATGAAATTCTGCCTAAGACAACAGTTACAGTACAGTACCTTAGGTTTCTTCTTGCCCTTGGCCTTCTCCTGGGCCAGGATGACAACCCCGGCTTTGAAGACAAACAGCGTACACACGAGCTCAGTACCCTTCTTGAGTTTGCCGAGCTCGTCCTGCGCATTCAGCCACGTTACTGTCCCATACATCTGCAACTCGCCAACGTTAAGATCCAGCGTCTGAAATGAAACTCAACATTAAATCATGTATCTCGGTCTGTGTCACTAGGGGGTGATCTGATTATTATACAATAGTGGGTATAAACTATATATATATATATATATATATATATATATATATATATATGGGTGGGGCTCCAGAAAATGTCCATTATGCAAATTTGTCATGTTTTCTTTAATAACTCTGTAATAAGATCATTTCAGGTGATATGAACAGCATGGTTACAAAGATCTCAATGAGTACTTATGTAATAACTAAGGAATAAATTATATTTTTCCTGTTATTTTCTGAATTTACCCATATTTTGCTTGAAAAATACCAAAAAATCCATGTCCCCTGAGAAAAAATGATTTTCATTCAATTTTTTTCTCTATTCACATTGTATTAACCCATTTTGCAATTAATACAACATATTTTAGAGACCCTTCTGTACATCATCGTGAATTTTCAAGAAAATTTTCAAATTTTTTCATTATCTGATGAAAATCTTTAAAAATAGAGTTTTTCTCATAAAATCATGTTTTTATTTAAAAAATGTGTTATCTATATGAATAGAATGCGTTTGAGGTAGTTTTTTGACAGTATGTAGAAATCTGACACCCACATATTGGAGCAGATATGCAAAAATCTGAATATTTTACTGTTTTCTCTCCATAAATGAGGCCCAAAGAGGGGTAGAAAAATGACCCTTTTAAGGCTATTTTCTTTGGGGAATAATTTATTATATAAATATAAGGCATATAAAGATGAAATTCAGTTGACACTATGTGTGGTGGGGGCCTGGAAAGGATCTTGCCATTTGATTCCGGAAATTCCACTTCAAAGTATGATAAAAGACAGAAAATTGAAAATGTTACGTTCATCAGATTTATGTTACGTTCATCGGATTCACATGGATGATTTTCCTCTAATTTGCCTAATTCTTCAATAATAGTTAAAACAAATATCAATAGGGTACCCAAGTAGTGAACTGCACCAGCTAGTGTAAGAATTTTTTCAATGTAGATTATTGTTTTGCTGTAATAGGAATGCAGTCATAAATGTTACGTTCATCAGATTTATGTTACGTTCATCGGATTTATGTTACGTTCATCAGATTTTTGGTGTTACGTTCATCAGACTGTTACGTTCATCGGATAAACTGATGATAGCATATGTATGGCATAAATCATCCATGAAGAAAATTTTAAACAACCAGTAAACCTGAGAAAATCAAACTAATCAGCATAGGATATGAATTTTCCAGATAGATATATTCTTTAAGGAGATATTTCATGATTTTCCCCAAAAATGTTACGTTCATCGGATTCAGGCTAATGACTTATCAAAGATAAAATCCTTTATAATGCATAAGTAGATCAAAGAAATATCTTTAGGTATAGCTAATAAAAGTGAATACAATCATTTCCAATTGTCAGTTAGTGGAACATTGTTCAATTTTATATTTTTTTTTGTTGTTTACAAGAATTTTTAAATGAACTTAGAGCAAATCCATCATTTTCTCAATTTACCTGATATTTTAAGCATGACACAAGATATGTGGAAACGAAGGAAAAATTTATATATGATATTTTGTGCATAGAAGAGATACATCTCTACCAGGTTCCAGTGAATATATATCATGGTATATTGTTTGAAAATCATTTTTCCACAATTTTATCTCATTTAATCAAATCTGATGAACGTAACACCCCTCTTAATGCTTAAAATATATGCATTTTGAGCTAAAAAATAGAAAATGATGGAAAAATCCCAACTTCACAATATTTAGCATTCTCATGGCTTATCACCTCCTCCACAGACATGTAAAACTATAGAAGTCTAAGGGTAATTAAAAAATTTGATCATTTTTTCTCAAAATTGGACATTTTCTGGAGCCCCACCCATATATATATATATATATATATATATATATATATATATATTCGATTATGATAAGCTAAAGTTTTTTTTTCAAAAATGTAATTTGGGCAATGTTTGTTTGCTCCTTATAAGCAAACAATAGGGCTTCACTCTACCATTATATGGGTCATATTTATGTGTAGTAAGAGAATTGCTGTTACTGGCAGATCGAGGACATCATTAGTAAAGCATAGGGTCTTATATGACAACATTGTCAACCCTCCTATTCACACCTTATTGTTAAACAGAGCTACTAGTCAGAGATGTAGTTACCTTCCCATGTGGGTGGCTGTCTCTGTGGGCCTTGATAAGTTCCTCAAAGATGGCACCATACTCCTCGTAGATCTTCTGCATCTCGTTGATGTGTTCGGCAACTGCCTCCATACCACGCAGCGCCTCTGCAAAAAGGAGTGGATGTTTTCAATTCAAAGTCCTCCATTCAGAATTTGATAAAGATCATACTTTTTATGTACTACTTACGGTAGAAAGCTGCTTGTTATTACGGAAAGTATAAATGATGTTATGTCTGCAAAATTCTGTTCTAATATCCACACCCTTAGTTTCTCTTTGCTTTTTAAATGTCGGTGCCAAAACTTGTCTGGGGGACATTTTTGAAAAGATCCTAATGGGGCAAAACTCCAAGGCTCTGCATGCTCATTGCTACGCACCCCCCCCCCCTCACCACCACAAATAAGTCCTGATATCCACTAGTTCCAAATCGTCCATTAAATTTCTTTTCACAATGTACACAAATTGATAGACAACTTGGTCAAAATGGATACAAAGGCATCGGTGGGCACTTTGGAAGCTGTGGGCAAAATAGAAGCCACAATCGAAGAAGAGAAGAAACCTCCATCTAGAGCCACACTGTAAAAAATAACGTCATCAAGATCTTGTCCCAAAGTTGCCAGAAATCCATCAATATTTTCACATACATTTCTGGTCCCACTGTACTCGCACCTGGGACGTCTTGTAACAACTATGTTGGTTCACCGCGATACAATAACGGTGGTTCACTGTTCAGTTTTACAAGGATCCTAGGTAGATTCAACAGACATTTTTTTTTACAGTGCACTGACCTGCGAGGTGGTGGTGCTCGTCAGTGTGCGGGTGGGTGAGGGACTTGAGTTGTTGCAGTAGGAGTGGGTACTTCAGGATTCGCTGGATGGGCTTGATGAGGTAGGACTCCAGCGTAGCTGAATGCTGCTGTTTGGGGTTTCGGGCGCGGAGAAACTCACGTAACGCCTGGCTCTTCTCTGTAACGGCGGAAGCTGGAGTGGTACAGAGAGTAGTGCATGACACCAAAAGGCACAGACAGACAATATCCAGCAGTCCAATCAGTCAGAGACATGCATATATAGAGTGTAGTACATGTACCAGAGTGTTTGCTATTGTTAGCATTGTCAAGCTCAAAGTAGCAACCCAACGTAATGATGCGGTCCGATTTTAATTGGATTTGAGAGCAATAATGGATCAAAATTCACATTTCTATTCATAGATTCCAATGTATTTCCCCAGAGCTCCAACAATTCTCTTTTCAAATATGACTAGAAGTAGGTGCAAATGCATCGGGAAGATGGCTGATTTGCTTCCAATTTAAAACCAGGAATAAATCGGCTCCGGTGGAACACCCGCTTTGTGATAATGTTAGGGGAGGGAGGAATTCTTGTTTAAGAGATTGTACAGTAGACAATGCAGCCATGAAGCTTGGTTGATTTGCTTCATGTCCGACTATGACTTCGAGATTGACAATTTAATGCAAACAATAGAGTTATATCATATAAATTGTATATTAGGCAAATAGTAGAGTGCATATCGTTCAGTTCATCCCCAATGCCCATGATGGGCATTATGTGAACTTGTCTGACAACATGTGAGTGTAATCTCCTTACAACTTACTATACATTTATATCTTGAAAATTTAGTACATTAATAAAAAGTGTTTGAATATCGAAGAACAATGGTAAAATACATATTGATCAACACAAGAAAAAGAGAACATGGTTTTCAAACATCTTTTTTGTGTGTGAATAGTTTGAACACAAAAAGATGGAAATAGAGATCATGCCTTATGTAATATCATGCAGATGACCAAACAATACTGAAGTATCAGAGTTATACATGTTAAGATACTGCATCAAAACAGGTCTATCATTGTAAAATCGTTGTCCTTTCAAATCATTAAAATATTATTTTGAATCAAAACCATTCTCCGACTGATGGAGACACAGCCCAGTAATCAATTTCAAAAGTAACACTCTCATGGGGAAATCTGATATATGGAACTCTGTAAAATAATTTCAAAATCCCTTGGAATACTAATTTTGTTGTTGTTGTTGTTGTTCCTAACATAAGGATTTGATAGTTAAGTTGAAGCTTACCCTCAGACCCCGGGTTAAGAACCTTCTGTGCCTTGGAGTGGCTGGCACAGAATGAACTGTACAGCTTGAAGTGGTTGGCATAATACAGGAAGGACCCTCCAAGACTAAAGAGGATTCTCTGCAAAACACACAAAAAACAAAGACATTAAACAGTATTTAACAGTGATTTGTGTACATTTCATGTACAGGGTAGTCATTCTGTCAAGCCACAATGCCATTAGGCGGGACTGGCACGTAAAACAAGGTTTTATACAATGAAATACTGAGCAAGATCTTGTGCCTTCGTCAGTAGACCCCCCCCCCCTCCAAGGGCCACATGGTTCTCTATTGCAGTAAGCCAAATTTTCGCTGGGGAATCTGATCGTCAGCTTAGCATTCATGCCAAAGGATCTGCATAATATCACAATGCAGTGCTGGCAAGTACACTCACCAGCATTGCATTGCTTCTTGACGCCCAATGATCACCTATGGCATGGGTCCCTAAAAACCTTATCAAAACATTAGATAATATCTAATACTGATCATGACTGCAGTTTTCAGGGACCTCTGTCATGAGGCAGTTAGTCAATTAGGCAATATATTTGGAAACAAAACTAGTCATGTAATACAATCAAGCTTGGAGTAACCAATATCTCTTTTTTTCTGTGCTTTTGAAAGGGATGGGATAGAATGTATCAGGTATTATGGGTTTCAGAAAAGGAAGGAAAGCAAAAATTTGCTGACATCGGCAGTTTCTATCTTTGTTGGTTTTCCAATTAATACCTGCAGGAACTGAGTGTGATGGAGTGATTTCGATGTAGTGCCTCAGGTCTCCATATTGGTTTTACCTTTTTTCTCCCCTCTGCTATTGGTATTCTGGCCTGAGCACCTTTGTATTAGGGACATGTATGCCGCTTTAGCAATGTCCCCTCAGGCAGGTAGGGTAGACTGCCCAAGAGTCGTCACATAGGCGTAGGAAGCAAATCTTAATTGGGGGGGGGGGCAGGGGGCTCCCACCCCAGTCACCATGAATTATCAGCTTGAGCATGCTGGCATTGATGCATCGCTGTATGCAATTTATATAAAAGACTATTCCTTGATAGCTAATCTTAAAACAATGCTGCCATTTTCCCTATCTTATTGACATATTTGTCCCATTTAAGTGGTGAGCTGTTGGAATCTTGTACATTTTTTAATAGGGCTTGACAAATTTTTGGGGGGCCCAGACATATTCAGGCCTCCACCTCCTCTGTGATTGGGGGGTGGGGTGGGTCCCCTGCCCCCCCCCCCCCTCCTTTCCTACGCCCCTGGTCGACCACCATGGTCGAAACCTCAAGTTGACCTCCTGAGACTAACCTCTTTAGACTAGCATATAGCAGTTCACCATTTAAAAGCCGACAGTGCTTTGATGCATCCCGCCCTTTGGTCATCATAATGCATGCATCATGCCTACCCTATAAGATTTGAATACTCCAAGAGAGTGGGCATGATGCTCCAATGGCAGAATGCACTAATGAATTATGTACTTGTATCAACCCCAACCCATCCCTATAGAAAACAACCTCTCTGATGGTGGGCTGGTTGACTTGAGGTACCAAACAGCCTTAGTGGCCGACTTTTGGGCAAACTACCTTATACACTCAAACCAGCTGATTGGGCACTTCCCTTTGCTGTCGCTGCTCTGCTGCCTCTAAGGACCAGGTCCACATTAGAGGCATTTAATCAAACCCTCCAAGGGGCACATTTTGCCCATTGGTTGTCATGACGCATAATGCAGACCTGATGGGCGATTCGCCAGTGCTACATTATGCACTCTGCCAGGGAGGATACTATATATTCATGACTCTGCATTTCCTACATTCTCTGCCTATCCTCCGACAGAGCCACTTGGAAAGTGCAAAGGATGATCTATGAAAATTCTAGGTTCCTTCTGAGAGAGTGCTCCGGCACCACTGATACAGGGTTGAAACTCCTGACAAGGTTGGCATGACGCACTCATGCAGTGCTGGCATTGGTGCGACATGGTAGCAAAGACACAGGGACATGGGGGCATTATTCTGCGGATCTCCAAGGTTCAGATATTCACATATATTGCGAGATGCCCTATGAGACCCATCACCTGTGATGGTCTAAATCATGGTGGGCCCTTCGGCCTTGATCTTTGCATAATATTCACATAACTGAGGATTAGATGGGTTACTCAGTGGGACGCATGGTGACCGAGGAATAAATTTGTTTAAACGCGAGCCCTCCAAAAGAGAATCGCATCTCTGATAGCTTGAATATTTCTACAACCTTATTCAAATATGTGTATATTACTGCAAATATATATTGAAGATGGATGATCATTGTTCAAACCAGAAAAATCTGTAAATTGACTGTGTAATATTTTGCAATAATCCACTTTTGAAAGAAATTCAAAGTTGATAATTGTATGAATCAAATTTTCAGATGAAATCAAAGGACTTCTCACAATAATATACAACAAAAAGAGAAGCAAATCTTTACTACACAAAAACAAACATTCTTGAAATTTCCAAGTAGAAATAGTTTTAAAAACCACAGTTAGTGCAGTTGTAAACACTTACAGCAACAAGCTCTTAAAGTGCATCAATTTGGATGAGTGTCAATACATATGAGTAGTGCTAGATCTGATAACTTCAAAGACTGCCTATTGCTACTTAAATGTTCATTTTCTTTGGTCATCATGAAACACTGATGCAGTGATGCTGAGTCTATTAGTCAGTGCTGCATTGGTGCATCACGCCAAACCTCTGGGGGTGTATCAACCCTTTGGCATGATGTATGAATGCAGCACTAACGTGGTACTCACCAGGACTGCATTCATGCATCATGGCGACCAACATTCGTGATGGATTAAAAGCACTATGCAGTCCTTCAAGTATTAGGGGGTGATCATTTTTAACAACACCAGGGAGAGTTGGATTTTGAGCACAAAAAAATTGTTGCCCCCTTGAGTGTCAGAATTTTTTACCCTTCCCCCCTCCTGTTATTAAAAAATGATCAATTCCTTAGACAGATATTCCCACCACAGACGTAGCTGAACCTAAACCAATAACAGTACCAGTGGTCAGCTTATAAAGTATGCAGTGAGATGGACGTGCATGGGGTTTACACCAGACATTTGGTATGCATGGTCGAGCCTTGTTTCCGCTCAGTCCAGCACAAGCGACTGGGGATCAAGAGGAAAGCTAGCGGCAGGCGTTTTCACAGCTAAACTGGCCTAGCCTTCTTAACCCTAGAGAAACAATTGCTGGAACCATAGCCCTCAGACATTAGATTGTTATTGCAATGGAACTATGGATGGCCATTGCTGATATTTTAAATGAATCCTTCCTCCAAATAAAGAGTCTAATAGTGCCTTGTTACTCGAATATTCTCTGAGTTTTATTTCAAATACTTTTTGTTTCAAATAATAATTGTTTCCAAATCGATAGTCTCAACAGTAAACACTGTCCTCCAATAACATCAAAACAATCTAATGTCTTCTAGGCATACCTCATACCACCTTATGTGGGACATTCCTCTATTCAATACAAGTAGGCCTACCTAAGTGCCAACTGATACAGTTCCAGTAGAATTATGTACGCTCTATACTATAACCATTGGGAATCCGTTTTGTATTTCAACATTGCCCCTAGGGTTTTGTTGTTTGCATACGCCTATGTACATAAGGGCAATGATGGGAAGGGGAAACATTTATATATGTGCTAAATCTGCATAAATCCACATTGTCTTCTGTTAGAAGCGCAAGAGAAGGCAAATGCCACAGATCAAATAATCACATCAATATATAATAATGAATAATTCACAAATGGCCGAGTCACTCTCCATAGCGGTACAACTCTTTAAGTGTATGTATATCAAGGTTGCACTCCACAATGTTCAAACAATAGTTGCACTTGGACAGAAAAGGGATTCAATAATTATTGAATTTTGTAAATTGGTGACATTGGATGCTTACAGCTTGAATAACTCAAATTTGGCTTTGTTAAAAAAAGAGCTCAGGATTTTTCAGCATGGTGGAAGTGAGGACGTCAATTTTATGAGGAGAGGCTGTAATTAGTAGTCATAATTTGCCTGATTAGAAAAATCTGATCATAATCTTTTGTTTACTTTATCAGCTACTTTTAATGAGAGTTTAACTTTCTTTTCCAATGAGCTTCTACATTTTTTCTCAACACAATTTAATTGATGCTGGTGGCCCACAATTCTCAGGGCCTACTGACATATTTAATTCCAGTGGAGAACTACCTTTGACTGGGGGGGGGGGGGGTAAAACACAACAAATAGTGACAACGGCAGGATTACTAGCACCTGACTAACTACATACCCGCAGGTCATCGTCCTGAAACACACACCAGTAGCAGAGAACATGAGTGAACAACAAGCACTAGGAAGCACTGCCTTCACATTACTATTGAACCCTTTATAGGCCGCCGATGCATTCATGCATCATGCCCATTGGTCCTCATGGTGCATGAATGCAGCCCTGGTGAGCAACTTGCCAGGGCTACATTCATCCATGCAGCATGACAACGCTACATGTTTGATACATTCCCGGAGGGTCGGCATGATGCTCCGATGAAGTGCTGGCGACCTCGTCAGCACTTCATTAGTGTATCATGATGACCTATGGACATGACGGCCCTTATAGGGTTAAACCCTTTGATAGCCACTGATGCATTCATGCATCATGTTCACTGGTTGTCATGATGCATGAATGCAGCCCTTGGGAGTAGACTCGCCACGGCTGCATTCATGGATCAAGATGACCCCTCTTGGGTATCTTCAGTATCGACCACATGATGGCGCCATGATGCTTGGCAACCCTGGCAATTTGACCAGGCATGCATTGATGCATCATGATGACCAATTGGTATGATGCATTAATGCACCAGCGGCTCTGCAAGGGCTAAATGTGGGTAGAAGAGACAGACAAGCCAACAGAGTGAGAGACACAAGTCATGATATGACGGGGCGATTGGGTTAGGTATAGAGGATATAATGAAACACTGAGAAAGTTGGCTATTGAATTATAGATCGTGGTAAATTATAATAAGAAATAGATGAGGGTGTACTGGACAGGTACATAGTCTATACTGTAATACTTGTCAATACAGAGGAGGTATATTAGTCGTAAATAAGATGATAATAAGGTGGGTAAAGGAGACTCATTTTTTGAAAAACTTAATTCTAAAATGAGGTTTTTGGTCCATCAGATATCTTCAATGATAGTCATAGGCATTGTTAATACAGGGGATCTCTTGGAGAAGGGAGGATAAAATTCGTAATTGAAATTAAGAAACGAAAAGAAAAAGATTTCACTTACCCTGAAGTCTTTGGGCTCTGCCAGAGTGTTGAAATTAGGCTCTAGCTCTACCGCTTCTTCCAGACTCTGGAGGAACATCTTTTGGAAGCTGACAATCTCTTGGATGTTGCCAAACAACTGTTCGATGTCCTCTCCAGATAGGAAGGTCTCCTCTTTCAGGGGCTCAAGGTAGCGTTCTATCAAGCATGTCAAGTCCTGTTGGTGAAGAAAAGTTAATATAGATCAGTAAACGAATGAGTCATTATCACAGGGTAATTGATATCTTGCTTTGACTGTGGCAGAATGAGTAATAGATGTTTCATGTCGTTTCAACAGCTAAGGTCATATTCATGGCGAGAACTACATTACATCATTTCACATGGGAATGTGTCAGTGTCCGTGCATATGTGCACCACACACAGCTGAGGGGATACAATAGAGGAGATATAGACCCTTTTAAGTGGGCTAGGGAAGCCCTGGCCGTGGCAGCTCTAAGAGTTTTAAAATGGACTGGGGTACTATCAGAGAAAATCTTCTCTGCACAAATCGTTCATATGAAAAGACTAATTTACCACTGATGCCTGGGTGCATACTGTTTCATTTCTTAGCATAAAATATGTAGATACAAAATTACGAATCCCAGGGTAAGTAACAATGTTGCGAACAAGCGGGCTACTTTCACATTCCATTGCAATCGACCCGCTGTATGCTATACATAAGGGCTCTCAGATCTTCGACATAGGGATTGTTTACCACAGAATTTATCGACATCTCTAGATGGGGAAGACTACAAGTAGCTGTCTGTGATATTGACTCAGATCACAGTGGGCAAATCTCCTGATCACACAGCAAACAGATTCTTGTATCCAGCCCTGAGCCTCTATCTCTTACATCTAACTCCTACACTGTTAAGAAAAATTGGCAACTCTGGGAGAAAGTTTCTACCTTTTTCTTTTCACAAGGATTCCTTGTAACACAGTGTAACAATGCACTGTTTCTAATTTGGCGTCCAGATCATGTTAATGTCAACCCCCAAGATAGTGTTTCAATACATCATGCCCATTAATGCTTATGATGCATGAATGCAGGATTTAGAGAGGTGAGGGGCACAGTCTAAAAGGGAGGAGACGCTCCAGATCTTAGAGATGACTTGGTGTTAGAAAAGCACCCTTAACTGCAAGGAAAGTAGAAAAGGCACGTACATGTATGGCACTCCCTAGTATAGAAACAGAACCTTGAATCAACTTTGAAATAACGTTCATCAACCATAATCAACGTCATTGCAATGGAGAGTAATTTGCCACTGCTATTTACTCCCCCCCTCCAATACAAACATGGCTGCCATCACAGAGGAACTCGCTAGGGGATTATAGATTACATGTACAAGGACACTATGCAGTACACAAGCAGTGACTGATCCCCAGTGGTATTAGAATTTCTGTCTCCCCCCCCCCCACAGAGCACCCCCAAGTCTGTATACCACTAGCCAGGACAAATCAAATTGTGGTTACTAGGCAACCATTGTCCAGCTGAGTGACTCAAAGCACTGCCTGGTAGGCAAGGTGATCATGAGCCGCTCATTGGTAGCAGACTCACACTCTGAGCTCATCTGTAGTACAGCGCACTCACATCTAAGGGGGCTATTTCAAAAGCTACAACGATTGCAAATGGCAGTACGATTTTAAAAAATAATGTTGTCACAAAATAAAATCAGGCTAAAAATTCTTTTTAGCAAAGACGACACTTAGCTGTAGATTAATTATCATGTATTTACTTGAGCATGGACAGACCCGTGTACAACTATGACATGACATCTACCAGAACTCCCATATCAGTAGAGAGAGAGATAACGGTTTGGAGCGTTTTTAAAAAAATGCTATTAAAGATGAAAAATGGCACCACACCTCTTACCATGGCCACCTCCTGTATGAGAGGTCCTAATGTAATCATTACATAGGGTTTGGCAAAGCAGTCGTAGTAAAGTGAAACCACTTATGTAGTTCACTGATGGCATCATAGTGAGAGATCACATTGCGATCTACAAGGGGACGGTCGTAATATGTTTTGAAATAACCTTCTCGTGGAATCTGGCAAATGGAACTGCACTATGATTTGTAATGTCGTTCAGGTGCTATATTCAGGTGCGGACCTATTAGGCTAGCGTATCAAATCTCAAAAGTCATTTCATGCTTGGTTACTCTGTCTCTCAGCTGTCCCCCGACGTACCCGTACAGTGTACCATAACATAGGAAAAGAGAGGGAGAAGGAAGAGAGGAAGGAATGAAGGAAGGAGGCCCCAGTCAGGGTCGAAGGGAGGAAGAAGGGAGGGCAATGACGTGAGAGGGAAATAGGAGAGGAAAGCACAGGCAAGGAGGGAAGGAATGGGAAGGGGGATCAGTAGCTCATCAGAATATTAATGATACATAGACCGATCCCAAGAAGTGCTCTAGTAAAGAGGTTAATTGGTGGTATAGGAGCCTCTAAAGCAGGGGCCTAAATGAATATACACACAATAGACCATAACAAATACCAATAACGAATGTGTCAATGTATTACACTCCTCCAGTTTATCATAATCCATAACTGCCAACATGAGTGAACCCTTATGGTCTTGGACCTTAATGAACATCCAAACACAAGGCCAAATGGAGACAATGCTGTATTGAATATCCCTGGTGTGATGGGAAACAGCGTATAATTGGCTAAGGGAAGGTCTGGAGGCAGTAGATTGCCTGCACTGCCTATGTCCTTGATATCCATCAGTGTAGCAATATCATACACTGTATCATAGTAGCACTACGAAGGGAAGTGTCCAGAATAAGATGAACTTAGGTCGATTATAATCCCCCCAAAAAAGACTGCAGTTAGTTCACAAGCCTAACTACATAGAACGATGTACATAATCAATTTGATCTATGATTGATTCCACCAACACTTGCCATTATATTTTACCTTTAAGTGTTTTGATTCAATAGAAGGAAGCTTCACAAGAGTCCAAAGAATTAAATAACTCATTTTTTCTCAAAATGATAATTAGGTTGAGCTTGCCTTTCCGAATTTTCTATAAGATGTACACTCTAAATGCTGAATATGGACCAGGCACCTTCTAATCCCTCCAACAATTGACAGTTTCCTATTCAATGGGAGATAGACCACTGTATTCTGAAACAAAATGCTTGTGGTACGTATGGGTAATACTGGCGGCTGGTGCTCATGTGACACTATTCCTAGCTCCTTTTCATGTTCACTTCTTTATCCCTGGCCTGGTAGGGGCTCCCAATGCACAAAACAGAAGGGTCCACTAACTAGTAATCTTTTATCAAGCAAAGTCTATTTTCACTTTAATCATTTTTTTTACAAGTAAGATGAACTGACCTTGACATAATGCTTTTCCGTATCGATGAGCTCCATGATGACCTTGCGGAGTTTCTGGGAGTCACTCAGGGGTTTGACAGGGACAGGCTCCTCGGTGGCCGAGTTGTCCGGCGCCGGCTGATGTAACAACCGGCAGAAGTGAGTCACCTGCTCGGCACCCTGTAGAACACAGAGATAAAGAAACATTTAAATTTTGTCCTTCAGATGATCATTATATATATATATATATATATATATATATATATATATATATATATATATATATATATATATATATATATATATATTAGGCCACCCCCAAAACAAATCTCGTTTCTTGTCACCGCCCTCGTCAGAAAAATCAGCATTTGATTTCTTTTTGAGAATTTTCTGGGAAAAATATACTAAAAATGAAGAGAAATAGTCAAGTTTGGTATCAAATGAAAGCTAATGGTCCAGGGAATGCGGCTGACTATCAATAATAGACATTCTAACAGTTTTGAAATATCAATAGTAACTTCAGGATTATAATGCAGTTTTTCATATACAGGTGGCGTCTGCGATGAGCCCGTGATATGTAGATATTAGGCGCTAATGAGCTGCTTCAGCAAAAAAATAAAAATAAAAATAAATTAAATTAAAGTCTTCCCTTGTCACTTTTTCATACCTAGGTGATGAGAAACAAGTTTCTTTGGAGTGGCCTTATGCTAAGGTTTGTAACATGAGAAAGGTCGACTCTGTATGAACTGTCAAAATGTCTACATTATGAAAACCGGGATGAGCCTCGAGAGTGTATCAATGTATCACGTCTATTGGAGATTATAGAAATTTATATTATGAAAGATATGTTAGAAGACAATATAGGTACAACAAGGTGAACAGCTATCGACTGTATATGGCTGAGCGCCTCAGCCTCAGAGCTGGCACACCATGAGCTGCTCCAACCCTCCTCCAGACCTATCTGCTGATATCTGAGCCTGCCACTTCTCATCATTTCCTATACTACTGACACCACAGTGGGGGCATCTCGCCTGACACCAGCTAATACATTGTCACTGCCTCTCTCAGGTACAATTATGGCATTATTTTACATTGACGTGATTGAGGCGGCGTGTATAACTGAAATGATGTCTTATGCATCACTTGTTGCCTACATGACCATATTCGCATGTCCCAACATGACCTGCCTACCGGAATTATCTGTTATCTCAAAATGTGCCCTGGAAGCCAAGATGGCCACCTCCAGGGCATATGAGACCTCACCAAATACCCATGTCTTTAACCCTTTGAAGACTGCTAATTCATCGGCGCATCATGCCCTTTGGTTGGTGTGATGCATCAAGTAAGACTGATTCACCAGCACTTCATTGAAGCATCATGCCGACCTTCCGGGAGTGTATCAGTCCCATAGAGACATAAGGCATCAGCTGCACGGTCAAACCAGACGCATTCCAAAGGGACACTGGGGAAAGAAGGACATATATCTCAGCCCACTCCTGAATCTCAGCCTATCACCATCCCCCCTCTTCCACACTCCTATCCTCTACCCCCTATCCGTAATGCCATCATTTGGGGTTTGCTCACAAGGGGTTTCCTTTATCAGGCTGTCCGTCCTGGTATCCAATCAATAGAGCCTCTGGAGGGACTGGCAGGGAGGGAAGCTGGAGAGGGGTGATGGTGATGGGGGCTGGGGGTGCCTTCTCCCCACTCTGGAGATACAACCCAAACCCATCAGACTTTCTCCCACTACATCCCTAAGCCATCTGCTGGGGGATACTATCATCTAGTGTGTATGTGGATGGGGGTGTTGTGGGGAGGGGGGGGGGGGTGTTGCCGGGGTGTATAGAGCAAACAGAAATACTGATCTGTAGTTTTCAGAGGGATCTCAAAGCCTTTGGCACAGAGGGGTTTTCTAGACTAGGCAAAGTGCCATACTTTCATCATTTCACCCCAGGCTTTGAACCCCGTATACATTTCTGAGAGGATATGTCACAGAGCTATATTTTACGCCTATGTGTAGGACTACAGTCCAATTAATGTAGGACTGGTTTGCCGACCTATTGAATCCTACTCAACTTTCGGGATTCAAGCAACATTACAATCGCTGAGAGTCACTCCTTAAACAGCTTAAAGTTACCTAAATTTAACCAAAATTGCATCCATTTCATAATGGCATTTAAGCACCTATAATGGCATTTATTGAACCTAATGTAGCTTGTTTAATCAATTGGAATCTTGTGTTAATCCTAATACTCAAGCAGTGATCCACAATATTTCCCTCCTTCAGGATCATTTTATGAAATGGCAGAACCATCTTTATAGGTGATGCCTCAATTTTATGAGGCCTAAACAAATGCCATTGATTAAGTACAAGAGAGCTCTCTTCAGGAACCGGTAACTGCTGCAGTATAGGATAGTTCCCCATGCTTACATTTTTGCATGTAACTCTGCACAATAGCAAGACACCTCCCACCTAAACTGTGAGTGTCACAAGGATGTTTCATTCTCCAAACCAGTCTGTCACTAAAACATCTGCAACATGAAACCATGGAACCATTAATATAACCCTCTGTGGGCCACATGATGCCCCTGTGTTAATGTTCCTTGGTCGTCATGATGCACCAATGTAGTGCTGGCAAGTCTACTCACCAGCACTGCATTGGTGCATCATGCCGCCGACCCTTTGGGGGTGTATCAATGTTGCAGGGTCGGCCAGATGCTTAAATGCAGCACTGGCAGGTCACTCACCAAGGCTGCATGTAAGCATCATGCCCAGTAATTAGGCATTATGCATTGATACAATATGAGGCACTTAACTCTTCCTTTACCAGAGTATTTCAGAGCAAATTTTTGGGTTTTAGTTTATAGCATTAACTCTCAAAAACCCTTGGAATTATGTGAATATTCAAATTAGAAGGGAAATGGTGACCGGTTAAGCTAGGCTAATCAGTTAGATAGAACAAAACCCGAATTTCCTCTATCTAGTGTGATTAATGAGATATATCATCATAAATGTGGTGATATGATGAGAAAAGTTTATCTCATGAGTTAACTTCAAACTGCAATATCTCAGCACTCCCTGTATCAATTGCAATGATGTAAAGTGCATATTGTAGTAAATATTTTGTTTTGTTAAAATTTTGGCAGATAATGGATTTTGGAAGACATACTTTTTGGTTACCATGGCAACCAAAACCATGCAAAATCAGCATTTTTTCATACCTGTTGCCATGGTAACCAGCCAAAATGGCCAATAATGCATTAAACTACACAAATATTTTCCATGCCATTTTGTTGAGAATGAAAAAATGTACAATTTTCATCAAAAAATTAATACTATTTGACATTTTTCATGAGTTCTAGCCTAAATATTGATTAAATCTATAGAAAACTTTTAGGGTAATTTAAGATTTTGTCTCAAGTTTGTAAAACTGCCATGCTAGAAGTATAAGAGATAAAGACTAACTCTTTGGACTCTGTGGAGAACCCAACTCAAGCTAGGTCTAACAAAAAAATCAAAGAGTTTCAATGGATTTTGTGGAAGTTACAGTGTGCTCAATATGGGCCAAAAATCGGCCAAAACTAGGCATTAACGCATTAATGCGTAGTTGGTAAAGGAAGAGTTAAAGACTTAAAGCTGTATACAAAAAGGTTGCTGTGCAAAAATATAATGAAGGTTAAGTTTAGGCCATTGGCCTATGTTGCCATTGACATTTATGTTCTATGTCATTGTCTATGTGCTATGTCATTGCTGAATGAGTTAAACAACAAGTGGACATGTATGTACTATTGGCCCTTAAAGGGTTAAGGTGTTCCTTAAAGGGTTAATGGTCAGCGGTCATTTAACATGCCCCAGGACGATGGCTATTAACCTTAATAGCCGCAGAGTTAATCCTCCTTGCACCTTTCTTTGTTTGTACTATACTATAATGATAAATGTTAGCTACCTGGTCTATCAGCATGACTTATGGGTGTCTTTGAATGAATTACATGTAGATTCTCTCTTTGTGAAGTTTGTGGTGCACAAAAAATATTCATGCAAATGCAAGTGTGTAATTTTTCTCTATGTTCAATTGTAGCAGAATCGGGGTCCAGTTACCATATATTTAGATATGCCATTGACTCGAGTCAATGGCATAAAAATACCATGTCAGGCAAATGGCTTGTTGACAGAAGCTGGAGGACCCCGGGTGGTATTGCTTAGAATGACAACTGTCAACATAGCTGAGCTGCTCCTTAGACCCCCTCCCCTACTCTAGGGACTCACTGATAAGGTTATTATCAGTTGACTCTGTAAAGCCAGGGATTGCAATGGGAGTACGAAAGAATATAGGCACAATTGGCATAATATGAGATCTAGCCATCAATATCTTGTTTGTACGCCTCCCTTCTGTATCTATGGCTATTTGGGTTTTTATGGCGATTTAGGTTTGTCATTATCAAACCAACTCGTGAAGGCTTAGCGCCCTGGTGCGTTTAAAACTGTTTGGTAGGGTGATTAGCTCTACGAACCTTATACAAAACAGCTGCTTGTCAAGATCAACTTTAGTACTCTAGTAGTGAATAATTCTGGTCAGAGTTTACAGTGAGCAGGGCATGGTGTGGCAATTCTTAATAAGTATTAAGAGCGAGTAGGTTTTACTGTGAGGAATCCTAGTCAGGGATTGAGGTTGATCAACTCATGGTGTGAGCAATTCTGGTCAGGAGTTTCAGCGGAAGCCTGTGATGTGAGTAATTCTAGTCAGGTCTGTAAATGAGCAGGTCTTTCAGTGAGCAATTCTGGTCAGGATTGACAGTGAGCAGCTCACGCACTTTGATGCTGAGTGGCAGCGTGTGAAGCTGACTCGTGTGAAGTGACGGCTCGTGCCAGGGCAAGTCTCCTTGGATAACTGTAGGCCTCACCCTGCACATCCCTGACCTGATCACCTGCTAAGAAGTGCTCACAGCTGCCATGACCTGCTCAGTGCACTGGGAGCTGCTCTGTGTGAAGGGCCACCTTGTGTAAGCCACCAAAGCAGGACTAGCATCATGGTATCGGCTACCAATATTTAAAGGTGTCTGTTCTATTTGCGTATCATCTTCTATATAATCACTTATCCTTAATTCTCCAACCTAGGCTTCTATAGTCTATTTGTAAAATAGGGCTTTCTCTCCTCTTTCTGTCCCCCTCCTTGGTGCATGGGGTAAAATGTGTCTGGTGTCTGTATGTGTGAAACATGCATTCAGCTGGTATTCATCCATCCTAATACTGTCCAATAAAGTATCTTAAACCATAAATATTCGATCTTGGCTGTCTATATTAGTGTTATCACCTGGTATATTTTGCTGTGGCCCTGATAAGTAGATGTGTTTGGATTTTGTTTTTGTATTTAGAAGAGGGAAAGAAATGGGGTTAATGTGTTAGTTCCACATTTATCACAGTTAATCCCGATTGACATGAGGCCTGGTGGACAGTGACCATATATATTTCTATAACATTATTATGGTCATAAACTAAAGAGCAATATATATGATGATGAGGAGCCTTTATAACAGCTTGTAGACGTAAGGTACATCCCGACAATGGTGACAAATCTATTTGGAACTCATTCAAGGCTAAAATGGGAGAATCCAAACAACTATGTTTTGCACAGGATAATGGTGATAGGTGATGAACCGGGCTGGCCAAGCCACTACATCTATGTTCTGTGCCCAGACCTGAATAGCCTAATATCGCATTAAATTTAGTATTATTCTACATCACCCAATCATTCAGTTCTATCATTTCCAGCGGGGGCGGCTTGGAATGGCCACTATATTCCCTGATAGTCACCTCTTATAGGGAGCAAATATAACCAGAATAGGAGGATTTATTCAGATAAAATTACCCAAGCTCCACTAAACTCAGCATGGGCTCTCCATAAGTATGTCATAAAAGCATACTATTGGTCGCCATTGGGGAGCTTTTACTTGGAGGTAGCTTTCCGTTCAATCACCACCATTGTGGAACAGGCAATTGGGAGTCGCAATATAAGCCTCTGGTGGGCCACTGTAGTGGTGGCAGCCATTTTATATGAGATAAAGCCCTATATGGGCACCAGGGGGGGCACACAGGGGGCCTAGCATGAAATACACCCACGAGGACACAATCTCACAGTTATAAAGGCACATAGTGGTGACCTATGGCTTGAAACATGTAGTAAACCAAGAAGATATAAGATTGCACTTGGTATAATAGTGGAGCTATATTTATAATTTAGTGTTAGATGAGCACTTGTAGTGCACCCAGGGCATTGTTTAAGTACATCATGGGCAGATCCGAGCAGCTCACCCTTGTACATGAGTGCAGAACACCCTCTTCAAATCATGCTCTCAATAGAAACCCAATCGCTCCCTATTGTATAGGGGCTGCAGTTTGGTTAGCTTATACACCCAGTGACATTGGTTTAATCTGCCAAACTGGGAAGTAGTAATGAATCCATTAATCCTTTCTACTCACATCTGCTCTTTCCTCCTATCAGCTTAGGTAAATTCCACTGCTGAGCAATACAGAGCAGAATTGGTGGACCTGGGATATTCTACTTCCTATATAAGGACTCTTCATATGAAAGGACTGGGTGACATAATATGGGTTGATATCTGCTCAAAAGCCTGAAAACCCATAGGTTTCTTGATACAATGTCATACATTAATTAGTTCTATCAATAGACAATAGCATATTAATTATGGATAATACCAGGCTAACCTGAAATATTCTGCTTCCTGTGGCAAGGAGTGATGCATATTAGTATTATATGGGTGCATGTCCCTTTAGTAGCCTGCAGGTTCCTTGGTACATAATAATACATAGGTTCAATTTACATAAGTGCATACTGAACATGTACTGAAATCATACTAATTATGTACTGATTATGCTGGACTTAGCACACCCTGGAAGCTATGCAAGCTGGGGAAATGGAGAATACTGGGTAGTTTCCTGTGGTGGCCACCATGTCTGAGACGCTGCCACCATCTGCAGAAGGAGTCATTGATTTCCTCCCCTTGTCCTGGTGTCAACAACCCTCTTGTGCTAGTTGTTATAGGCCCTCCTGACACATACTCCTGAAAATCAGTTGTCAGTTAGAAATATTTAACTTTGTGACTTGGACATGTATGGGCACCTGGATACTTATCAGTTTCAATGTCACTATGCACTTGGCTCTTATAGTTGACATCAGCTTATTTGAAACATTATGTATTAGTGCATAGTCTCAACACCACTATTATTTCCTTGATGCTTACTCAGGACCGGAACGTGTACTTACTGGGCAGAACAGTTAACATCGCTCAATATCTACCACACTGGCTTATATATCAACTACTCAAGTCCATCCTATGGTTGCTGTGTATTTGCATGCAGTGCCCTAATCGTATTCCCTGTATACAGTAGACACCATCAGTAGGCTAGGTATGGAGTAATTAGTGAGCTGTATGAGCTGCTCAGGGGCTGCTGGTCAGTGCCTAAACCCCTTTAAAGCCACTGATGCATTAATGCATCATGCCCATTTGTCATCATGATGCACCAATGAAGTGCTGGTGAGCATTCTCGCCAGCACTTCATTGGAGCATCGTGCCAACCCTACCGGGTTGATACATATACTCCTGGAGGGTCTGCATGATGCTCAAATGAAGTGCTGGCGAGCAGTCTCACAAGCACTTCATTGGTGCATCATGACGACCAATGGGCATGGTGCATTAATGCATCAGCGGCCCTTAAACGGTTAGGACAGTGTATATTTAAGCTGTTCACAGCCCATCAGGTCTAATGTAGTCACTCAGGGAGTTGGATGCTGAGGTTACTTCCCAGCTTCTATACTTACTTACACAACCCATGACAGTGTTGCACAGTGTATTAATGCAATTTAATCTCCATGAAAGCTACATTCATGCATCATGCTGTTCCTATGTGGTTGATACACTGCTAGAACATTGGCATGATGCTCTCAATGCAGTATGGTTATGATCAGACCAAATGAATAAACCACCCAGCGCAAAGGAAAAGGACCCTTCAAGCAGTGGAAAAAGTTTGCTTTGCAATAGCCCAATATGTTTTATAACAGATATAGGGGCACGTTTGTTATTGATCGTTAAAGTGACATGATGAAAACACACTGAAACAAACAAAAAAAATCCCCACAAAATTAACATGTTTTTGACACGTGTATTGTTGGAGCACTGGAGGTTTGTGATTTTCATCGGCAATTCATTTCTTAATTCCATACTCATGGAAAATGGGTGGAGGTAAGGGTTGGACTTAACGGTAACCATAACCAACTTTGATAATGTCCTTTCTTAGCAATGTTCGCTACAGAAAGAATCAATTCCCAAGAGCATGGTCAACAGACCAAAGTGTCGCAGAGTTCATGATTTCATTCCAATTCCAATGTCTATGAGGTCGGAATGTGCTCCAACCTTCCTACCCTTGATTCTATAGTCAATCCCTTCTTAGCAGCAGTTTCCTTCCCTTTACTGAATAGCAACCTGACAGCCTCTCTATTCCCCGACAAAGTAGTCTACAGTAACTAGAGGTAAGCATTGAAATGCTGATAACTCGGAAAGGATTTTTCCTGTATGGAGCCATGTTTCCCCCCATACACCTACACCCAAAATGACAGGTCTTAGCTTTAAAAGCTGGGATCAGCCTCATGGTGTGACCAAGAAGGATGGTCTACTATTCAATCTCAATATATATGTGTAAATGGAAGACATGGTGCCAGCTTTGGTATACATTCCAGAAGCATGACATCAGCATTGTGTTCTAGTTCACACCGAGCCAAAAAGAGCGGGAAAAAAGGTTTTCCAATGGAATTTGTATTCTTCACCATTGGAGGCCCAAAGTGTCCCCTCTGTGCAATTCCAGTACAACAATTTTTTATCCATCTATTTTACTAACATCAATATTTTATTGTACCAACAAAGTACATATTTATGATCTATACATGTTCTTATAACAGTATATGAACGTATTTTTCGTACAATTGCACTCCTTTGATGCTTTATTTCCACAAGGTTTACCCATCTCTGCCTCTTTTTGGGGACCCTCAAAAGCGTCTTAATCCATGGTGGTGCCTATAACTCTTTCTGAGTTAATAATTCATGACTGCTTTCTCTGTTGTGTTTTCCCTGCCAGAAGCCACATCAACCCTTAGAGGTTCCCCTCTAGTAGAACCACCCACAAAGAGAGGCTTTTCATTATGCATGCTGCTAGGGTTTAACCATTTTAAGGCGCTATGGTGCCTTCAGGCTCATGTTCCTTTCTCATCATGATGCACCAGTGCAGTGCTGCATTGGTACATCATGCCAAGCCTTTGGGAGTGCATCAATCCCATTTGGTCAGCATGATGCATGATTGCCATTTTTAGCACTTGTGGGGTACTTGCAAGAGCTGCATTCATGAATCATGATGACCAATGTGTATAGCGGTTTAAAACAGAATGTGCACTTTAATGGTTAAGCTATTCAGAAGCAACGATCCCTCTTGCTACCTGAATACTCAGCTCTATCTTCTCCCCACCAGTTGTGTGGACTGTCATTTTTTTCTGACATTCATTTTTCTTTTTGAATTTCTCTTTACAATATCATTGTCAATTCCTTCTGGTGCAGTCCAATCCAGACTAAGAGCACCGTTAGGCTGTCAGGGCTGTATCAGTTTCTTTCTGTGATTTTATCACATTTATTATTATCTGTAGTGCACCTATCAATTACTAACCTTCAGAGGGCCATGTAGTACGGCTATACACTAGATTATATTGTTGTCATGATTCATAGCTGTAAAGCATAGGGGCTCATACAGTCTCCCTCGTCGTAATGATGCACCAATGATGTGCTGGCAAGAAGACGGCTTACTGGCACTGCATAGGTGAATCATGGCGAACAGAAACATGAACTTCGAGTCATCATGCACTTGATTGAGTTAGTGCAATTGAGTTTTAGTGAACACTTTCTGCTTATCCATCAGCCACCAGGACATTATTGATATTGCTCTGTATTTAGAACCTGTTTTTTTTTCTCGTCTTTTTAGATTGTTGAGCATTTATAGACTATAGATCACATTCTACTCCCAATAATAATATCGTGTCAGAATACTACACATTTATAGATCTCATTATTCAGGATTTAGCAACATGGGTCTGAGTTGGGCATAGTCTATTATTACGATTCTCCATTTTCCTATGTGAACCCTTGTTCCAATATATATCTCCATTCTGTGTCTATATTTACCAATCTACCTCTCTTTGTATGTCTATCTTTGTCCCATTCTCTCAATCCCTTGTTATTACCTTGTCTCCCCGTCTTTCTCACCCTATGTGTCTGTCTCCATCGGACTGTCTGTCTGTCCCTCCCTCTTTATTTAAATATCTCTACCTCCTGCTTCTCATTCCCTTCCCATTTTCTGGCAGGCTGTCCACTGCGTTTACAATAATCTCGACTATTCCAACCCAAACACCAGTCACATTACAGATTCCTGTTACACCAAGACAACCTGCAAGGAGTCAGTTCTCTGTCTGGGCTGAATCTGTGCCTGCCCAACATAGCATACATCTGGAACTAACATGTATACATGCAGTTATAAACATGGGAACCACCCCACACCCATAGCAAACCAGCACGCCCATAGCCATATGGAACCAGGTGATAGCATTGGTATGTGCCAAAGGGAGCTAGGGATTGTAGAATAGTACTCTGGAACTATTCACCTGTAGAACTATTGTGAACTGATATTGGGCACAATAATTTCATCCTATTATTTTCTTTCAAGTCATTGTACATGGATTACATTAGATCTCCCAACGTTGATTAACAAATTTAAGTGTCTCCAGCCTATGGCAATTCATATAAACTGTTTATATTGTAGGAGAACTGTAAGTATGATATCATAAATAGCATATAGGCCCCCAAAGTAGAATTCCCACATTAACATCACTGAATTATTTTGTGCTTAATCATAACCAAAGTGACCAATGTTGGCCTATACTAGTGTAAGTATGTCATTGAAATTTGTCATTTAATGTTAATTCATCCTACTAGAAAAAATGACAAAGTTTGTAAAGAGAAACCAGTGTTTAACAGAGATACAAAGATGTCTTCCACCACTTCCCTGAGAGAGTGACAAGGCATGCTTTGTACAAATTATTACTGGGTGCGCAATCCATCATAGCAATTGGCAAAGTAAAATTCCTTTAGGGGTGTAGAGGGTTGGTCGTAGAATAAGAAGAAAAGTGAGACATTCACAGCCATTGCTGATTTCATATTGTTTCATGTAGATTGATCTCATTTGTATTATGGGAGAAGTGGATTGGTACAGCAAAACACCTTGTTACGAGGAATCTCTCTGAAAATAATAGCGAAAGCTTTGTCTCAAATTTGGCTTTCTACAGTTCACAGGCTAAGGATGGGCCTGAGGCCAATTATCAGAGTCTTGGCTCCAGGAACCGGGCAGTAGTATCAGCAGGGGGACAAGATGGCAGCTCACATGAGGTGACCAGCTAGTGCTTTATAGGCTAATTGTCCTCCATACACGTCACTTCCTACCCACAGAGAGGGCCTCAGACCGACCCTGAGCCACCACTTAATTGAAGTGATATTTCATGGGACAGGAGAGGTTCGGGTGGGAGGGAATGGGGTCCCAAGTTGGCAACCTCATTAAAGTCACGGTCTCTGGTGAGGCAGGGAAGTAGGCCAAGTAATGATAGGAAATACCACAAATATTCCCTTTAAACGACTTGTACCATGGCATTTTGGGTTGATCTATTGTATTTCTTTATTTCTGGGAGCTATAAAGTTCTCCTTCTTAGGCAGAGATTGCCCCAGATGGGCCCGTTGAATGTTCTTTCAGAAAAGCCTAATGGATTGTTCCTACAAACTGGTCTCCATAAAGGTTTCCCCATTTCTCTCAACATGAATGGAGCCTCCCTTGGCACCCCTCAAATAGTACTCAGGGAAATGTTTCCCTATCAACTCTTGTATAAAACAAAGCCTTTAATGAAATCTAGGTTTGGATCAATGAACTATCTCATCTATTTTGCAGGGTAATGGGTAGTGGGGGAATCAAAGTTTTAATCAGGTCGTCGTTTTTCCCTGACTAATATCCCGATTGCAGATTTCCTCACAAAGGCCTCTCTTTCTATCCCACAATAGCCACCGACAGTGCGCTCCTGTCAAACAGAAATGATGCTCCATTTAAGGGCATGGTGATCGTTCTTTATGCGTAGCTCTTCGCATTTTATTGAAACACCCCCCCCCCCCACACCCACTTTATATTCCTGGCACCAACAATCAGGTTCCCCAACTTTCCTGATATAAGAATTCACCGTTCTTTAAGACCGTGTCATTAATACAGCATACCCATTTACCCATATAACATCATGGTGTATTACACTGAAAAAGATATTGTTACTCACATGAGTCTAGATCCAGACTCAGGCAATGTCGTCAAAATAAGTATGATTTGAGACTCAGCCTGATCCTTGGATGATACTCAGGCAGATGCTGAGACTGATCCTTGGATGATACTCTGGCTTTGCCTGAGTATCATCCAAGGATCAGGCTGAGTCTCAAATCATACTTATTTTGACGACATTGCCTGAGTCTGGATCTAGACACATGTGAGTAACAATATTTTCTCAGTGTGTAGTATAGATACAGCCCTGGTAGATTTACTCGCCGCTACTGCATTCAAGCATCATACTGACAAGGCGTTGTCGATATAGGTGGTCGTGTAGGTTTGTATGATGCACAAATGAAGCACTCGCAAGTAAACACCATAACGCTGCATTCATGCAGCATGTCAATTTATGGGCACAATGTATTGATACACTAACATGCTAGCTTTAAGGGCCACATTTCTGTCCTTGTTTCTATAGACAGCTCCTACCCCTCCCTGCTGGGTGATTGCAGACTCCCAGGGCATTGACATCCATTAGGGGAGGTGCTAGTGATTACTAGATGGCCTCTCATGCCCACTGGCACATATGTGCTACTGCTGTCACTATTCTTTTGGCAGATTTCCAGTTATGTGTACCATATTGGAAATGAAGAAATTATTTCTTCACTTTCTAATAGGATTGTGATCAATTGCTATTGCTCCTCCTTTCACAGTGATAGTTTTTATACAAAACAACATGTTTTCCATTCAATTCCAAGATGTTTCCATATTTTATTTTTCATTTTATATACGAACATGATCTGTGGAGGCAACCGAGCACTCACAGATTTCAATACCACTGTACCCTGGTTCTTATATACTAAATGAGCGTGTCTTTCGGATGCAGTTTGAGTCTTTAATACTCATTTTAAAAGTCCTGTACTCCTAGCAATTATTCGTTACTGGTGCTTTCTTTGGAAGGTGAGACAATTCGGCTCAATACATGCATATACATCAGTGTGCATGCAGACAAACATATATATGCTCATAGCTTGTATTAGAACCAATCCAGTCTGTTCAATATGTAGTCTGTTGTGTGTTGTGTGTATACACTAGGCAGTCCCAGTGTATACAAACATAATCAGTCTGTGGCCATGTTGGGAGAGGCAATGCCATTCAATCTCTTGGCACAACCTTAGTCCCCCCCCAACCCCTCACCATTGCCGCTGCAGGAAGCTGCAATCTTTACCTGCTCCAAAAATAATACCTACAAAATAATCTTCAATGGCTGCAAGACCTGTAGCATGTGGGTAGATTGAATCTGAAAAAAAAAAGTAATTTATTTAAGGCAGCCCGATCCAATCTATAGCTGAACAGATCTGATTCCAATTATTTCATGGATATTTTCACCCAATTCAAACAAACTCGTTAGCTAACAACACAAAAACAAAGCAATATTTCAGCTGAAAAGGGGATATATGGAAATTAAATCTAAATGGAAAAGGCTTTACACGCCTTACATTAATTCCTACACTCCTGCATTGCATGTTCATTCTTCACATTGATTTTGTGTCTACAATGTACCTCATTTTCTTTTGGCCACAGAGCATCCAATATGTGTAATAACAGCCCATTCCCTCCTTTCATGCCCCAATAGGTATTACCTGTCCCCCTCTGTAGGCTGTGTCTATTTGGTGGCCATTACTGGTGACAATGTGATACAGGACTGAAGGACGTCTTGGGAGTATTGCACGTCCTTCTTTGTATTATCAGCTGATAACAAAACCAAACACTCTCTGATGGATGTAGGAGGACATGGGAAAGGGTAGACACTGCTGTGTGTGTCCTGGTTCTGGGTCTTGGCCCTTGCTGCTTAGGAGGGTCTTGTGAAAAGCCAAAGAGAAAACAAACAAAAAACGTGAAGAAGAAAACACAATCCCTTTCTTGCTCTCCCTGCTCATTAAATTATGCACACCATTATAGAACAGAAAAAGTTCAAGTTTTCTCTGAAATGACTATTTTCTATTCGTTCGTGGTACCAGGATAAGGTACATAAAACCTGCGGATAGGGTAGCTAGAAGGCTCTGAAGAAGACCTGCACCTCTGACAAGACCTCCTAGGTCCACACTTACCATGAGTCTGTACAGGCTTACTTAACACGTATCAATAGAAATCAGTACTACACATCCGGTGCCACAATGAATTGCAATATTGTCAGCCCTATTTTCATTATGACAGTGTGACATTTCAGTAGTCTTTTGTCCATCTGTTCTTTCCTCAAGGTCATATATTGCTCAAGTGTATCTCTTTCCTGTATGTGGCCTTGGTGTAGCACTGGAGAGCAACGTTGTTTTTTTTTTTATGCTGCACGCATGCATTCTTTGAGATATTGCCCATGATGGAGTGCACTCTAAGAAATAACTGTTGAATCTAACAGGCATACTACAGCGAACCACCATAATTGTAATTCAGTGAAGGAGTGTATTTTCTTTCTATGAAGCCTCAGAGGGCAGCACAGCAAAGCTCTGTGAAAGTCAAAATAATGGTGAAAGCGTTGTCCCAAAGTTGCTAGAGAACGCTATTAATTTGATGGCATTTTTTTTACAGCATAGGGCATGCCACAAACCCTGCACACACATATATAGATTCTACAAAGGATACCAGCAGGTGCCTGGAGCAAAATGACTCAGCCTTAGTACATAATATACTCTGTGGGTGGTGTCTGAGTTTACACTGTTAAAATAAACCTGTCAGAATAATGTCAGTTTTCCGCCCCAGGGTCTTCCGCCAATTTCGGGTCATATAAACCCCTTGAATCATGAAAAAAAAATCACTCAAATATGTTTCCATAGCAACCGTATCCAAGGAGCGAAATTTCCAGAATGGGTGTACCACTAAAAATGATCAGCATATCTAAAGTACCCAAATTTCATGCTTTCATACCAAAATGCGCAATTTTTGGACGAATCTACTGGACTATCAAAGCTTTCACCCTTATTGTCAAAGAGAATCCGTGTAACACAGTACGTTACCATAGTTTTTCTTGGGCTTCATTCTTTATAGGGATTACACTGCTTCACTGTATTAGTGTATAACACATTTTGTGGTTCACCTTTCTCCCGTCACCCCTCCTCATAGATTCGATCATTAATCTCATAGATACGGTGATCCATAAATGTGATCACTGCTATGTTGGTCAAGCAGTATGTGGATACCTGTATAGCTGTTTGGACAAGTAGCTTGTAAATGCCTGCCCCGACTGGGAAAGGAAAGGACTTATTGTAAACCACAGTCTCTCTGCTGAATTTTTAATTACAATAAATGGAGGTAAAATCAACCAAACCAAACCAACCTGTGCAGTTTCACTGGATGCTTGGTAGATTCGCCAGTCATTTCTTAGAGTTTATGGGGGGGGGGTGTAAGAAGTAGTACCACACACCTAGTAACCCCATCTACACTCACTCAGTTAGTATGACCCCAGACAGAACGTGCCCTACACCCCACAATAACCTCCCCAGGTACACGCTGCCCTTTAGGTAAGGCCTTAAGGTGGATAAACCCACACCTGCAGCTCTATAGCAGCATTACCTGCCAAATAGATAGCAAGATAACATGGTAGACAAATAGAACTGACGACTCATCTCTACATTTCCCCTCTTCCCTTTGTAATACCCTGAAGCTGCTCTGCTACTCCTTCAGCAATTCTGGGGAGATCATGTATGAGAACCAATAAAAATTGAAAAATAACAATTATTTCAAGGTAGATTCACCTTGAGTCGGACATATCTCTTTAGTCCCGTTTATGGATATGAAAATAGCTATTTGTTCTTTCCTGGTAAGAGCAATACTTAAATGGTGTCTTACTGCAAGCTTTCCACACCGGTGCCTTAGATTTATTACTGCATTATTTTATATCGTACATGTATACCTGTCAGAGCTCATGTTTTGCCATTCGAGATGTTCCCTCCCTCTTTTCTATGCTCTAGAACGCACTCTTCTTCCATAGGGCTGCAATTACCCTTGCATTAATGCATCATGCCCATTGGTCGTCATGATGAACTCCTATATAGAGGGTCCGCATCATGAACCGATGAAGTGCTGGCAAGACTTAGCGGCCCTCAGCGTGTTGATCTCCTTTGCCCTAACATTAGTCTGCTTCCCCCTGCTACACCATCCCACTCACACCTTTTTGGCACAGTAATCAGCAAATCCCCCATCTAACAGGGCACCATAAGGAGGTGATTGGCAGAAACACAAGACACAAAAAATACACAGGGAAGTCACTTCAACCTCTTTCTAGTGATGCGTTTGGCATGTTAGCAGGTGAGGATGAAAGGTATAAGATAAAAAGAGATAAGAGATTGGTATGGGAAGTGCAAACTGTGCAAAAAAAAAACACCATCTTATGTTATGCATGTTGAGTAGACTGAGCACCTGAGTAGATCGTGGTATGAATGTGCACAGTCCAGTTTCTGTCCCTATTGTAAACGTAGAAGGTCTAGACGATATTAAAGACATCCTGAACAAGGTATCAAGGCCAGAGATCGGGATTCTTGGGACGATATTAAATAGCATGTATAAATCAATACAGCAAGAAAGCGTGACTTTTCAGAGAGATTATCAATAAAGTAGTTTAACTTGTTTGAGATACCTTGACCCTAATAAGAATGCAATTTCACATGTATTCATATTCCTGCCAGGTAATCGGGTAACACACATTATTCAAATTATTATTTGTCTTATCAATCTCTTGATTTAATCTATTTGTATATGTGGATACAACAGGCGGAGTTATGTGCATTGCACTAGGATTAACCTAGACACACATATTTTCATGAAAAAGTCACCCTTTCCTCCTGCATGGATTACAGGAGACAGTAGGGAAGGATTCAGTCAGTACCAGTGCGGGCGAGCAGACTCTACAGCATTGCACATCAGAACCTCAGTCAGTGCCAGTGCTGGTGAGCAGACTCCTTAGCACTGGCGCATTATGAAAGCCAAGAAACATGAACCTTTTCTAGGGTATGAGGGGATCACCTATCCCTCTCTGAACGAGCAGCTCCTGCAGTAAGATGAGCTGCTCACAACACCTGCTGAGCTGCTCCCAGTCTGACAGAACGACTAACTGCATGCCAGAGCTGCTCATCCGATCCTATTGGAACATGTATTCATGTCCTTAGTAAGATCTCTTGGAGAGGTTGACTATATTTAACAATATTGATATCAATCAAATATATTATCATGTGGACTGAAGTGCAACAACTGTTTGGCTATAGATACATTTCTTGCTCAATAGTGCATAGTTCTACTTATAAGATAGATGGCTCAAGTAGGTACTAATTGTCTAATGGTGTTTACACTAATACCTGCTTCAGACACTTTCATAGACAAGGCCAGCTTTCCTTCTCTTCACTAAGAGAGCTAAGGGTGAGAGCAATATTGATATATTGATAAAGAAATGGGAGGCAAAGATTGCTGCTAAACAGACACGGGCAGGTGCATTGATGATAAAGTAGGGGTTGTAATAGCAGCAAACAGTAGGCACTGTATCTCCTCTCCTGAGCCATTGGGTACATATGGCAAAGGGCAGGCGTGGAGTATTAACTAGATCACCATCGGAAAACTGGGTAGGGGGAGCTAAAATACCTAATAAAACTACTATTTGTCTAGGAGAAAATAGCAGCATGTTATCATGATTATCTACTGTGTAAATGTCATGGGTGGCTCCCCCAGGGGTTATCTTAGCACACTATTGGAACCACCCTCATTGGGAGGATCATATTCACTTCCACTCCCACCACTTTCATATCTGTATTATTGTAACCTAAATACAGTAAACATTCTGGGAATGCTGTTTCTGCAACTGTTAATATTAATGGATTTTCAATTGATTTTGCTTCTTTGTATTTTGGAGCTAGATGGACAATGCAGAAAGAAAATACATCGAAAAGGGCAGGTTTATTTGAAATACCTTTTACATTATTTCTTCCTTGGGCGCTTATTCAAGACCAGCGCTCGTTCGAAGACCTGGTTTTTAAACAGGTTACTACGGTATTCCAATCCCCCTGTACCTATGCACCTATTTCAAACTGGAGGTTTATTTGAGACCCTGGTGTTCATTCAGGCCCATACGGTATATAGGTAAAGAGCAATAGGCCAGGTGTTTAGAACCCCAGCTCACCTGTGAGTGGGCCGTCCTTCAGACCTGTCAGGTAAAACTGTGCTGTGCCATTTGTACAGATAAGAATAGAGCTCTACCTGTAGAGGTGAAAGATAAGAAGGCTACATAAACCTGCCTGTAACGTAAACTATGTGTCACAGCTAGAGCTAGGTGTAGTGTTTTATGGTCTTTAGTTGTGACAAGGTGTGTTTTTGTGTCTCACTATGACATCTATATTCTCCTTAAATGATGGACATATGGTTGTGGCAATCCTCACGTACTCTCTAGTTCAATGGATATCATTCTAGATATTCTTGCTTTGTCCAATGCATGGTATGCTAAATTCTTTTGTTTTGAACACGTGCCGCCTCTTAATTTGCATTCAGAAGAGTTCCTTTATGAATAGAGCTAACTGACTAAGGGACTTTGTGGCAATACCTACATACATCCCCACTCTTATGTGAAATGGATGGCAATCTGAAGGTCGTTACTTTGTTTACATCGGTATCTGCATACGATATTCAGTGCTCACAATCTAATTCTTCATGATGAGGCTTTTCTGCACACAAATTGGTTTAAATATTGATCCGTTTTTCCTTCCAGTAATGAAGACCACCAAATTAAAAATCAACAATCTTTGTAGTGTTCCATACAATACATCCTTCACCAGGAGGCCATTTCTTCATATGCTATGACTCCCCCGTTCAGATTGCAGCTAGAACCCTTATATAGGTATGTTGCCATTACAGTCATTTAATGCTTGCACTGGTGCGACTGCTCTACCAAACCCTACAATAGGATACGGGTTGCTCTCTAAAGAAAACCTCTAATATTGAGGGTAACAGATAGTAGTGGCAGTCATAGTATCTTATGAAATGACTCCCGGAGATCCATCTACTAATTGCATGACGAAGACCTGCAGAGTCAGAAGCAAACCTTTCACTACTTTGTCTGAAAATACCATTCATTATAGACATGAATATCCTGAGTCACAATACCAAGCTATTTACTCGATCTGAACATGTACAGGAACTTGTAGTCTTTGGCATTCTACCAATGCACACAATTAATTACAACTGTGTAAAATGTGGCATGCATACATTGCCTAAAATGAGAAGCATTTATTTTCTGGAAATACCTTGTTATTCCTTATTGTGATAACCTTAATGTATGGTTGAAATCCTAAGCATTGATTAAGTGCCTGTATCATATTAAGCAGGAGGGGTACATACGGCTCTATAAGTATATTCGACAGAGCATTCAGTGACCACAAGGTTATAGGTAGCAAATTATTTTTGTGATGATAACATGAAGGTAACTGACATTTGGGCAAAGTTGAGTTTTCTTCTGTTTTTGAACCTCAATTGTAGATGCGAGAAGGTTGTAGATGACATTTGGGTAAAATTGGATTTTCATCTGTTTTACCTACTATGGAAGTACTGATGTTCTGTCTATAAATGTAGTATACATGTGTGCAATGTGCACTGAAGAGAATTCTTACTCACTTGAGTCTGGATCCAGGATCAGGCAATGCCAAAATAAGTATGATTTCAGACTCAGTCTCAACCTGGGATGATAATCAGGCAGAGCCAGGGTATCACCACCGGATCAGCCTATCAACCCAGACTCAGGCTGAGTCTCAAATCATACTCATTTTGGTGACATTACCTGAGTCTGAATCCAGACTCAAGTGAGTAAGATTTTTTTTCAGTGTGCCTACAGTTCCAGTGGTGCATACTGTACTCCCCCATCCGGGGCCCTAAAAGGGTTAAATGGGCTATTGTAGCAGTCCTCATGGTACATTGCACACACAGCCCTGAGTGGTTTACCTGTAGCCTGTGCAATCAGTAGTTTAATAGTTAGGTTCCAGGAAAGACTTGTTTCATCACCATCCACTACAAGCTACTTTGTAAGCCACCAGGAGGGTGTTGCGAAAGGACAGGAATTCAATTCTGTTGCAGGTGCTATTCCCAAATGGGAACTGACTACCATCAGGCAATGACTTCTCCCCTGTTTTACAGCAAGGTAATTGGTTATAGAAGTGGTTCTGAAGTGATCATGAATTGGGGACTGCTTCCCAGTATGGCTCACACTAAGGGGATTGTTTCTTAGTGTAAGGTGAGAAGTTGGTTCTGAGCAGCAGAACAGCCAGGAACTGGAAGGTGAGTTATGACAGTGAGAATCTGGTTCCGAATCTTTTCGCAATAGCCTTCTGGCCACTATCAGTTCTGTGTGTCATTTTCCCTACCAATAGAAAATAAGGCTCTTGCCACTGGATGTAGCGCATTGTATGACGGTAAAATAGCTGCCGCATCAATGGCGAATGAAAATCGATATTGTGAATTCTTTCACAGTTGCCTGTAGGAATACAGTAACAGTTGATGCCATTAGGATGTAGGTAGAAGTATGACTGATGAACCAAGATGGAGGACTTGAATCCAAGGTATCCGGGAAACTAAAATCATTCAGAAGAAATCTCATTTAATTGTATCCAATTTGGCTTGGACAATTGCTTTTCCTCCACCTGCCTAGGCTCTCCCGTGGGTTTGCCCTAATAGGATATTGAAAGGATAAAGTCATTCCAAACTCAACATTATATTCTAAGATGAAACAGGTAAATGAAATAGGATCTCACCTTATTACCTGGCGCATAAGCTGCATATATATATATATATATATATATATATATATATATATATATATATATATATACGCATATATAGCTAAGCCTTACTGCGCCTACAGTGCCTTATAGGACAGAAGAGGGGATGCACCTTATAGGCAGGATCAAACTACATTAGATTAGTACTAAACTGCCCAAAAGTAATGCCCAGGGCCAGGTGCTCATTATACCCTTACTATCAATAGAGGGTGTGTCTTTTATGACTTGTGAGAGGCGCCTTATACACGAGGTAATACTGTAACTCATATTCATTCACCATTCTACAGTAAGATATTATGTTAACTGTTCTCAACATATAAGCCTGGTAGAACCAGTAAATGTGCTGGCCCCAAATGATGGTAGTAGAACACATTCAAGGACCATTTCCCTTGGGGATCAATACAATTTGTTACACAGTCAAAGTGATTTTAGCCAAGTCTTTTTAAGGTCGGCACAAATCAATGGTAAATGGTCCATTATCAAGTCGTTTAGCGAACGGGAAAACCAGACCAAGCCCAATAATCTTTTCTTCAGTAAAATGTTTTAACACAGATCTCATTCCAGGTTCTGATTTCGTTTTCCCCACCGGTCATAAACATTTTCTGATAAGCACAGGACGCCTAATGAACTTTATCATGCAGATCAAATTCCTTATTTTATTCCTGGTGCAGTGATTTGAAAACATCATGTGAAGCCTTGATGAATGGGTGAATATATTTGGGACAAGTCTCGAATAAACCATTAGCTTGGTGTCACTAAGCTAATTTGGTTAAAGTCAGTAAGTTCTGTGGAAAACCTTACTGATACCATGGAAGAACTTTGGTTTATTTTAGTGAAAAACATAATGCACAGAATACTGCGCAGATCCATGTTTAGGCGCCCCAACATATATAATTTCCAATATTACTTTATCCCCAGGGCCTAGATACCAGACCAGCGCTTATTCAAGCCGTAGTGTGCTTTTCAATTTTTATACCATCTATTTTACCACAAAGCTTATTATTGGACCCGTGCTTATTCAAGGAATCGGCACTTAAACATACCACCATGGTAACAGTATTTCAATAGTTCGATGACCGTCTGTCTACCATTATAAAGGTGGCCTACTGCCAAGATGCAAGATCCTGTGTCAGAGAAAAGCTGAGACTATCTACACCTAAAGGTATACCCATGTTCCAGGTACTCCAGTGGAGACACCATCGCTTGATCTGGGACCCTGCGAGATCAGCACTGATAACAACCAACACGATGGGTACCAGATGTTATGAAATGCACCCTAAAAGGTCTGCGGTGAATGAAGGGATTATTCTTCCCATTGGTTGATAATACATCCCGCTACCTCCATACATAAACCCCTCCCTTTCCTTACATGCTAGTTCCGCCCTGCAGGAACAGCTCAAATCTCATCTGAGCCAGGATGTCCATGACGAGCAGGTCATTCCCCTGGTCGTAACCATAGTAACCACTTACTCAGGTTGGACAGCAGCTCACCTTGTAACTAGAGAAGGGTTTGTTGACATGATTTATTATACTTGTGATGTCTGTCAGGGGAGGGGATTAACCCTTTAAAAACATCATGATGCTTCAAGGGTAAAGTTCCTTTGTAATAATGGTGTGCCAATGCAGTTTTAGAGAGTCCACCACTGCATTTGTTCATCATGCTGACCCTTTGGTTGTCGATTAATCCTGTAGGGTTGGCGTGATGCTTGACTGTAGCCTTGGTGAGTCCACCTGTCAGGGATACATCCATGCCTCATCATGATAAATGGGCATAAATGCAGACCTCTCAGGGTTAAGGGATTTGTGAGGAGAGATGGGCAGTTGAGTAAATGATGAGGTTGTAGAGTGAATACTGAAAATAGGAGGAGGTTTGGCTGTGTGGAGTAGAGTGACAAGGGATGGGATAGATGGAGGACTGCTAAGTCAGCAGGAATTATTGAAACAGGGATGAATAGAAGATGAGGTCAGCAAAGGGGTATTCACAGTTGGATTAGGAGAGAATATGCGAGGGAGGAGTGGCGAACACCAATTCGAAGGGTTAAGGTCATATTCATGTCGAGAAAACTATATTAGACAGACATTTGATAGATGAATATCTGATTTTGTCTGTAGAAATGCACGCAGGCATACACATGACTGGGCAGAAGGCTTTTGGCTATTCTAAGATTGGCTAGGGAAGCCAGATGGGGCTGGGCCAGAGCTATAGAGATGGGTGGATGGTGTGTGTGGGGAAGGACAGTAAAATAGAAAAGGAAATGGAAGGGGGGAGGAGGGTTAAGAAGAGTAAGGTGGGAGGAAAAAGGATGTAACGTATAGGTGTATGGGTTCTCGCCCAGTATATAGAAGTTGTTAAATCTGAATATCCTCAATACTGGTTTCTGCCTGAAGAAAAGCTTCAGCTATCGGACCATTTGAAATCAGGTATTTGGGAGTTGTTTTACCAACTATCAATGATGACTCCTACTAAATGTACTCCATGAGAAACCCTGGAGAACCCATAGTTAGGGAGTGATCATTTTTTAACAACAGGGGGGGGGCCGGTGGGTTTGAGGGGGGGGTCAGAATTTTTTCAACCCCTTGACCGGGGGGGGTCAGAATTTTTTCAATACCTCTGATGGGGGGGGTCAAAATAATTTCACCTGTTTTCAGTGGAAAACCCCGCGCGTTACTATAGGCTAAAAGGGGACGTTCGCGCGCGATTTTTGTCCCTTATGGGGGGGGTTGAAAAAATTTTACCCCCTCGAGAGGGGGGGGTCGAAATTTTTTCCGCGCGTCCGCGCGCAAACCCACCAGCCCCCCCCTGTTGTTAAAAAATGATCACTCCCTTAGACAGTTACAAAGGTCAGCAGGCTGCTTCTCACACAACACTAAAATAACCATAGCTCATGGAGTTCCGCAATGGGAGCCCAGGTGGGGGTGGGGGGGGGGTACTGGCTATTTAACTCAGGGTAAGGCACAACTGTTCACCTTTCAGTGCATCTTCTCTAAGTGAATGTGTCATCCTCATTGTCCCTGTCATCCAAGGATCCATCACTGTAACACTGCGCATTTTGAACATTAGTTAGAGATATTGGTAGATCTATACATTGGTACCTACTCCTACCAATGAGCAAAGCTTTTTATAGATCAACTTTCTTATATAGGCTCAAGGAAGCATCCATCTAGCAAATTATTAGCCCTTGATCGTAGATTTTATTAAGTCGGTGAAAGCCCTTCCTTTTAGCCTGACTCTCCTCCCACTGGCACCGATTTCAAGGTAGTACTGCAGTTGTTACCTAAACCATATCTCACAAGCCCCCCCCCCCCCAACCTACCCCCAGAATGGGAGTATTCGCCCAGCCCTGCCACCACTTAACATAGACAACAATGTAAGGGTTTCCAACCTAAAAGCACTTAGAGGGAACCACACACATGTCCCTTACCAGCACTTAGGCAATGGTATAGAGGTAGTCTTCCACCCATTAGGCAGCAGCTGTACACATAGGGCCTATGTGTACATGCCTTATTGGCTATTAAGCAATTATGTGTGATATCATGGGGATAGAAATACCCAGCCTAGAGTGAGAACACATCATTTGGATGAAGCATGAATAGTCCAGACTTACACAATGTAATGCTGTAGTTACAAAACCTAGATGCTGACCTTTTTACATCAAATCAACCAGCATTTGGAGCCTATAGAATGGACGCAAAGTTATGAAATTACCATTGAATCAATGGTGGTGTAGTTGGAATTAGGTTAAATGAATTGTCTGGAAGATAGGTTCAAATCAATTTAGCTAACCGATCAGGTATCAGCATGCTCTTGCTAACTAACAGCAGTTGCGAAGGAGGATGGCATACGGTTCCACCAAAATATAACCCATGGTGGATAAAGACATTGCCAGCTGAAACTCTAACCAATCTGTCAGCCAAGCTGGCACATAGGAGTCATACCTATGTCCCCTGAGAGGCAGCACTGTGGGTGATAATAGCTCATGTGGTTAAAAACCCCTTTAGGGGTGCGTGGTGTAATAAATCATCATGTCCATTTGCCATGACACATAACACTTAACCACTGGTTCCACTGTCATAGGTCAGGCAAACTTTTGCTTATCCGACCGTTATTTTCCTATACTTTTGCAACATTATTAATCATCGGATAAGTGCAAATTCGCCCAACTAACAGCAGTTGAACCTGGGTAGCTGGGTATTCCACTGCGTCAGTTGCGTGTAGTTCAATGACCTGCGCCATACTTTTACTATATGAAAAATGGTTGGATAGGCGTCATTTGGTCGGTCGGATGTCAGGCCTATGGAAAACCCGCATTACAAAAGTATGGAAAAATTCAGTCAGATTAGCGAAGCTTCGGCAATCCCACAGCAGTGGCATACCCGCTTCTGGGCTCTGTGTACATGAATAAAAAAAATTTTTATTATTCAATCTAAGGACCTTAGAGTGAGTCATACCACTCGCTTTCATCTCCACTCCTACCTGATGGTTTGTACAGTATCTGACACTCACCTGGAAAAGTGAAAAAAGGGACATATTAGCAAAAATGTATTCAATCATAAGATAATACAGCAATGTAGGAACGTAATGGTAAAACTGTATAGAAGCAATTGGCAACATAAATGTCAGGGACAGGTCTAGTTAATCATGCTGACCAGTACTGTATTGGTACATCAAACTTTGGGAAGGTATCGACCTAACCTGAGCTGCATTCATGCATCGTACCGACCCTGCCGGATCAATTCGACACACTCGCAAAAGGACGGTATAATGCTCCAATGCAATGTTAATGAGTCTATTTGCCAGTACTGCATTGGTGCATCATGACAACCAAGGATCGCTATCCTGTGGCCCATAAGGTGTAAATACGGGCTGTGTGCCTCCTGCCCCTCAGGGTGCAACATGAGGCTGACACGTGCCCTCTCCCCTCACTCCTCCAGGGTTGGCTTACAGAGGCTGACAGGGCTGGGGGTGTCAGGTGCCTGTCTGACCTCTGACCCCCCTCACACCTCCAGACCATCCCACTATGACCGTTGGAGCTGCGGTTAATAGTGTGACATTGGCAGTCTATAACATCACAGCTTTCTGCAACATAAATAGGTCTATGGAAGGGAGAGAGAGAGAGAGAGAGAGAGAGAGAGAGAGAGAGAGAGAGAGAGAGAGAGGGCCAAGACTCTATATGGACTAAATACTTGAAGATAGGCATCCAGAAAGATCATATTTCTTAGCTATTAAGGGTCATCTGGTTAGGTTAATTTACAAAGAATCTGCATGGCGTGAAGCAAGGGGCATTTGAATGTGACATTGCTTTAAGCAAATACTGCATAGCGCATTATTGAACATTTTGCATCATGGTGTATGAATGCAGATACCTGTCGTCCCTTCAACATCCGAGAGAGATGAGAAAGATGAGACAGGGAGTGTCCACAGAAATGTTCCTATAATGAAGTCCACAGATGAGTTACTAAGCAAAGGAAATGGTCATGATAAGGAAGCCATTTCAGGGGGAGTACCAGACATGGCCACTTAGAGAGTCAGGGGAGAGAAATATGGTCTCAGGGCTGTGAAAGCATTTTCTCTGTACCCAAGAGGCATGTTAAAACACCCTCAGACACTGTGGGAGGTGAGACCAGGGTTATGAGATATGTGAATGTAGGGTGGGATATGGGGGGTGAGTCTGAGGCCTAGCTCATTTAGAGCTGCATAGTGTATTTATACATCATGTACCGTATCGTCGTGTTCAAGTGCCCCGGCGGTCTTTAATTTGGCGGCATCAATTCCCCGGCGCTTATACAAAACAGGTGCTTATTCAAGATACAGTTTTCAGTGCTTAAGAGATATTTCAATACACCCTTACCCCCAGCGCTTATACAAGACAGGCGGTTCTTCAAATACCGTCGCTTGAACAAGACGGTACGGTATATTAGTCATCATGAAGCATGAATGTAGACTGGCGGCAGTCCCTGAACTCTCCTCCTAACACTACTATACCCCCATCACTCTCCTCCTGTCTCTGCTGTGCTCAGATTCACTAGAAATGGATTCACTAGAAGTATTTTTAATATTTGCTTTCTGTCATATAAAAATATACAGGTCTAGCATGAATGCAGTTCTGCCAAGCACTCACGAGGCCCTACACGATTGGCAAACTCAGACTCCGGCCATTAATGTGGGATCTCCAGGAAACTGACATGACTGTCTGTTAATTCCTTTTGTTCTTTTCAGAATGAAATTCTAGTTTTTCTTTATAATATTTATGCTGCATGAGAGTACCCTTGATGAGTAACTCACCATAGCTACACTCATGCATCATTCCAACCCTGCGGGGTTGATGAACCCCTGAAGGGTCGTCATGATGCACCAATGTAGTGCTGGTGAGTCTCCTCACCATTAACCCACTTGTGCATCATGACGACCAAGGACCACATACCTGGAGGCGCCCTGCAGTCCTTAAATGGCTAGACAGACCCTGCAGGGCTCCCCCTGGAGTAAGAGGTATTCATACCTTCTAGGCTAACGAGCACATGATGCCCAGTGTATGGTGACTGACTTACCTGAAACTCTATATACAGACGTAAAGAATACCCCTGGAGATATATGGAAGGTCGGGACCTATTCAGATAATGACTTATATCTGCCTCATATATGTGCACAGCCCCCAAGATAGATTATAATTGCAAATATAAAGCTATACAAGTAATTACAATTTTGCCATGTATTCAAACATATAAAATACACCAGGACCAATTTGCATGAAGGAAGTAGAGCCTTTATGATGCCAATGCTTACCATCTCATATCATTTCTTAAATTCCAAGTTCCTTGTTTCCTCTCTAGATAGGGGAGACATTCTGGTGAACAGTAAAATGTAGGACCTGTGTTATTTAACTCTGTACAACACTCATGCTCCATACATTATGCAATAGAATAAGGAATGATAATGAGAAATATCATGATGACTGACTATATTTTTCTGAGTTCAGTTTGCCCATACTATTTTCTGTTCTTTGATATGAAATAAGAATGCTTTTATAACTCACCTGTACCCAGCCACAGCAGGTACCAATAAGAGCACCCTTAGACTTAGACTTCAGCTTAGTATCCTCCATAGTCATAATCCATTGGAGGATTCATCACTGGTACTCAATCCTCACCACCAACCACTCAGCACAAGGGGTATCAGCATCCATGCACTAATCCAGCACAGTCTTCTCTTACCAATATGTGTGTATTTGAAAAAGGTAGCAAAATCAAATGGCTTTATTTTGTGTATGGAGTCATTTTAGTAGTTGTCCTCTCCTCATTTTATCTATAATTTCTCTCTTTCCTCATAACATATAAATGATTGCCAAATGGGTCTTGCTTAATGATTTATAGCACTTATTTCTCACTGATCCAATTAGCTGACAGTATGTGAGACAGGTAGACAGGCGTAGTAGATAATTCCCATTCCCTGCATGTCACTCCCCATTGGGTATCAACCCCATGGTATACTGATATGGTGTGCCTTCCTGAGCCAACACTATTACTTCCTCTATCACGACAGCAGCATTGGTATGCAACAAAGAATGTAGCATTTAGCTGAGATCATGTATATAGGAGCAAACCCATGGGCGTTCATGGGCAATGCATACATACTCTTAGTGATAACAAGGTGCATTTCATGAGACTAAGGAAATGGAATATAAAGACATTTGCCCTAATCTCCTTAGATGTAAGCCCATATCAGCAAACCCAATTCGCACTTTCGTGTGCGAAAGGCTGCAGTATTCTAGGAATGGCTGTATAGAGAATGCATGGAAGATTTATGGTAGTTTGTGAGTAGCTCAGGAGCAGCTGACCTATGTTGAGCTCCAAGCATTATGCTTAGTAAAGGCATCTGAAGGCCTCAGTGCTATGGTTTGTTTCACGATCAATAGGACAGTTTACATTTTTAATTATCTATATCCTTTTCTGTGAGATTGTTTACTCAATCGCCTGAGGCTGGCTGCTATCAGAGTGGGAGCTGTGGAAATAAGGATGCATCAGTGTCTGTATTGGGCGATGCTTTAAGGTTCTGTGTCCAGATTGAACCATGTAATTCTATACTGAGGCACAGGGAAACTCAGGTCAAAGTAGGATTTGAAATTCTACACTGAGCTGTATATGGTTCCTAGTTAGGGGATAGTCTAGTTATGCATTGTAAAAATTATATTGATATGGGTAACATGGTCTATTGGATTCCCAGGGGTGTTGGCTAGTACAATATAGTGCTCAAGTCATGCCTGTGATGAGACCTACAGTGTAGTTGCTGCCTTTTGCACTGGTATATAGTGGCTTTACACTGGACCAGTCGCCTGAGCCCACTGGCCTCCTACCGGACAGCCCCCACCCCTCCACACACACACCCCTGTTACTTCATCACAACCACCACGTTACCAAGACAACGCCCGCAAGGCATCCCAGCCTGAATTCTATATATCAATATATATGCCAGTGTCCATGCATACCATCCACTCCCATCCCTTGTGCTAGCTCTCCTTTATTCACCCAAGGCAGGAGTAGTGGAGTAGTAGCCAGCCTGCAAGTCACTTATGCATTATCTAACCAGTGAGCTGTTATTTAGTCACTGCTAATCACAGAGCAAGGACATAGCTGGGGTCATGAAAGGCCCTTTGGGTCCTTTATCGCATCCACTGGCTGCCTTTGCTGCCAACTAGCTTTGATTTTGCAATCGCTTACTAGAGCCTAGAGGGGCAGGTTTGAAGCCCCTGGTAGGCTGCTCTGTAAAAAAGTGCCACCAAATAATGACAGCTCTATGGAACATTTGGGGCAAAGCTTTCACTGAATAACAGTGCTTCACTGAACTGTTTTTTGGGCTTTCATTGCAGAAATTACACTTCTTCACTGCATCACAAATCATACAATGGTTTACAATACAGTTTACTGTTAGGCCTGGTTGATTTAATAGTCATTTCTTACAGTGCATGGTAGGACATGTCTGCCAGCAAGTAGAAAGAGAAAGTATAGGGATCATTTCAGCTAGCCTGGAGCCATAACATTCTTTCTCCCTATTCAACCGTCACAGCCCCAAATGTCCAACTGGGAGGCCTGCCCAGCCCCCAACCAGCCTCTTTAGAGGGGGTCACAGTCGTCTGGATAAGAGTAACGGCTTGGGATCAGTCACAATTTACCTACGCTGTCACGTTCGCTCCAGGAAAACACAAGTCTTGATGCCACAATTTATGGATTGATGCTCGCTGTTTAGTACAAGAACCACCAATGAAACCAACATTCCACATTGCCCATTCCTCATTATAGGGTTATCTGCATATGGTTGTGGTAGGGCCCTTCTACTTGCTTCAGATCCCATTCAGATCCCATTTAATATGTTGTAAATCCAGGGGGGCAAATCATCATTATCATGCTATTCTGCACATGTCAGGTGCAAAGACATCAATCAGTCACAAATGCCTATTGGAATAGACCAGTCTGCATAAAATGCTGCATCTTTAAGCTGACGACTAGCTGTCATTGGCTTCTGCTTCAAGGATAAAGAGTAACTCCCAGTGGGTCCTGTCAATTCATTTCAAATTACTGTCATACTGCACACAGCTCACAACAAGTATTCCTAACAATATGTTAAATAGCTGCCAACGCCAGCTGTCACCATAAAGAAACACTACCAAGAGTAACTGTGTATCAAAATCCCAGTATGGATGGCTATAGGGTTCACTAACAACTATTAGAGAACAAGGCAGTTATTTTATATACTTTCTCGTCCTAACATATAGCAGCTCACTGCCCACTCTTAGGTCTCATGTTTCCATGGTGACAGTGCCCCATGAGCTGCTCCTGCTGCTACCCTTATAAAAGGGACCACCTCCTAGTGTACCTAGCTGTTCCCCTAATGGCATTACTCCAGGGGCCTGACAGCCTGTGGATGCTTTTATCCCCCATGTGTTTACATGCAGCTTTTATTCCCGATCACAGTTGCTTTTAATCTAAGAGATGACACAAATATGGTGCTTTCAGTGATAAGCAGTTCAATGACAGCTGAGCTCCAATGTTAAACTTGCCATGTTCACAGGTGAATTCTTGAGGTGTTTCGGGTGCATGTTCATACATAGACAACAGCTGTAGATTTACACATTAAATGCATCTTTCCAAAAGATCCAAAAACCAAAACGTAGTGCCATTGATGAATAGCATGGCTTCCTATACTTATATACAGCGGTTACATGACTTCAAACAGTTGCTTCAAGAGTTCCTCCATCCAGGGCGGCCTTCCATATGAGACGGACAGAGCATACCATGCATACTACATGTACCCCACACCTTAGAGTAACAGCATCAGAGGACCACAGTGTCAACCCACCACCACCACCACCACCACTAGTGACATCAACCATGGAGGGCTCCTTCTCCTGTGTCTCCTGGTTTCTGCAGCTCACAGAGAAGGGATGGAGCAACTCAATGTGGGCGCCTGTCGGTCATGACGTCCGTTCTCGGCAGCTCCTACTGCATATCACACATAGTACCTTGACATGTAGGTATAGGGTGGGCAGGGAGTCACAAGGGTTAGGACCTGCTCTGCTGCTCAGGAGATGCCAATGGAGAGAGCAAGCCCTTGCTGTATGTATCCTTTTGTCCAGGCCCCCTTAATCCATCCAGAGGCTGCTGCTGCTGTTGACGAGTCCTCAGTATTACTACTATCACAGCCTTCCTTCTTGATCTGCTCAGCACTGCTCACTCGGCACTGCTGAGCAGCTCATATGGATGAGCAACTCCTTTCTGTATCATCAACCACTCCCTCCTCCCTGTCCTCCCTCTTTCTGGCCTGATGCTGCTGGGGTAGGCTTGTAGTAGTGAGGCTGCTGCTGGTGGACCTACAGGAGGAGGGTGAGGTGCATGGAGGGAGCTGCTCCAGGAGGGTAGTGGTGGGTGGAGAAGGTACACGAGGAACAGCAGTAGCAGGAGGAGCAGTAGGGTATTGAGGCAGCAGCAGCAGCCGGGCCGTGGGAGGCAGCAGCAGTCCTTAGCCATACAAGGTCTCCAGGTGGTTGGCAATGGTGACCTATAGTTTAACCCATCCACCAGGGTTAGGCCAAAAAAAAAAAAGTTTTGTTTCCGGTCACCCGACCGTCCTCAGCTTAAGGGGGCCGACCTCAGAAATTTTTGTTTTTTTTTTTCAAAATTTTCCTGATTTTTTAAAGATTTTTTAATATTTTTTGAGATTTTTTCAAAATTTTCGAAGATTCCTTTAAAAAATCGTTATTTGACACGTATGCTTATATTTTCCAATCATTTTCCCATATCCCATGCAGGAAATAAACATTTCTGATGCCCACCAGTGAAAACCAAGCAAAAAAATTACCATATGGGACCTTGGACCAAAAAAAATTAAAATTTAAAAAAAAAAAAATCCGACCTACCTGCCTCAACTTTTTGGACCATGTTACCGGAAACATAGCTTTTATTTTTTTTGGCCTTAGGGGCCCAATATATAAGAATATACAAGACTGCCAAACCACATCATATCAATTTTTAACTCTTCTAACAGTTTTAAGCCACCTTGCCATAGCATCTTTTGAAATATCCTGTAGTGCCCTTAGGCAACCATTGGTCATTCACAGAGAGCCCTAATATTGCAGACTGCAGCTGCCTTTGGTAAATAATGAACGTAATGTCTGAGAAAACTTTCACAAATCTCCACACCCCCTCAGCCCCTTGACACACAATTTTATTTCACGCCCCATAGTAAGCTCCATACATGCTGGTGTTTGGTGGGAATGCCAGGGGTAGGCTCCTATGACACCATGGACAAGAACTCTGCATACTAAAACTGATATACTGGTGGAAGGTCCAATTAAGTCAAGCTTTGCATCCCTGGATTATCCACTGCATTCCTCTTGTCATGTACTCAGGTACAGAGTGTAGGAGCAGCTCAGCAGTGGACGAACTGGGCTGCTCGCAATCTATAGCAGGCCCAGAGAGCTGCTCAACCAACCAGGGTCCACCCTGAGCGGTCCACCCTGAGCTACTCCTCCCACTACTACTCACAGGGTGGTAGCTGCAGAAAGGCCCTGTGTGGTGAGCTAGTAGCAACAGTCTAGGTAGTTCCCAACAGGCTTATGTATAGTATAGCATTCCGGGATAGCAAGCTCAGTAATATTTAACAAAGTTAGAGAAATCTCTAGTCACCTAGACACCTAGGGTGGGCATACTAATCAATCAGTAAAGCAAGAAAGGGATGAAAGAAATTCATTGTACTTGCAATTTTCTTTTTGAAACTTCAGGTAAATGTGCCAGGTTAATAAATTAATATCTTTATTTTTGCTGCCTACTCCTATGGTAAGTATAGAAGGCAGTCAGAGTGATACAGAGAGGCATTGTAATTATTTCCCCCAAGGCTGAAAAGCCAGACACGAATTCTGCTCCATCCTGGAAATCCACACTACCCTTCAGGCATCTGCCATTCTAGAATTGCTTCGGCCAAGGCCACTTGTAAACCTTTAAAGGCTACATTAATGCATTAATGCACCATGGCAATTGGTTGTAATGATGCACACATGAATGCAACCATAACAAGGATGCGTACATGCATAATACCAACCATGCAGGATTGATATACCCCAGAGGTTCGGCATGATGCCCCAATGCACCGCAGGCCAGTAGTCTCACCAGTGCTGCATTGGTACATCATTGACAACCAATCTACACAAATTTTCAGGTATCATCCTTCCTCTAAACGTTTATCAACCTGACCCTTGTTGGCCACTCAGGGAAACATTCAGACTCCCTGGTCAGATAAACAGGGGACTGTTTGTCTACTTAGTAACACAAACAGGGGGTCAGTACCTTGGTCAGGGCAGACATGGAGAGGGTGTAAGTGAGTGAGAAGTAATTAGATCCCTGACAGAGTAGGGTTATATTGAAAGTGTGGGATGACCAGCCATGATTGAGTGACCTGATATGTAGGTTCAATCTGTGACATTTTATTAACCCTTTAAGGGATGCATAATAACACCAGGTTCATATCCATTGTTGCCATGATGCACCAATGCAACACTGGTGATTTAAATCATCAGCACTGCATTGGTGCATCATGCCATCCGTACATTGTCAGCTGAAGTATAAATACAATCATGGTGAGTTACTCGCCGGAGTCTCGTGATTACTCACGGGGGCTTCATACAGCCATCATTTTCATTCCAATTGGCCATTATTCAAGACATTCTCTGTATGATACGGTCATTTGTGCTAGAATAAAATCAGCATACAATGGTCTACGTTTGTACATAATCATTTTATGACATTGAACACATCTAATATATACCTGTGGGTCTTTGGTCGCTTTCCCTCTATCCCACACTAGGCTTCCTCCCAATTTCCCCCTATACCTCCCTCCACGCCCCTAAGTCCCATGTTGAAATATCACTTTGCCATCCTTAAAAGCATTGCAGATGAGGAGCAGAATGGGTATGGATTGCTGCTATAGCCTAAAGGTGAGGAGTCCACCAGTCGATGGATGGTCTAGCAGGAGGCTGCCCCCAGCTAAAACCCAATCCCATTTGGTTTCTGCACTCTATATATGCCATATGCTCTAGGGACTCCTGCTGCCTGGTTCCATTGCAAGCTCCATCCTTTGCAGGTTTTAGAGGGTCATTAGGGCTCTAGGTATGTGACAGGAACACCAGAGAAAATAGAAAAGTCTTAACTTGTTATGGTTTGAATGCAATACAAAAAAGTTGTTTTATTTTGTATGCAAACTGGATTTCTGTTTAGAAATATATTGTGATTGAAAGGGAAAAGAACTTACTGATGGATCCACAATACTCAAAGAAGACAGACCTTTATGTCATGGCAGATACGAGCATTACTATAGAACAGTACTGGACATTCCGTATTCAATGGGGGGGATTGAATACAATGTAGCCGTATTCAATGGGTGTCCACCATCTTGGATTTTGAACAGATCTGAGCAGTTTTTCTTTATCTAATTGCAAAATAACCACCTAGGCCATGACATAAATGCAAATGTCCACTTCCATGGGATTTTTTACATCGCATTCCCCTCTGTCGCACTGGTCGTATCCCATTCAGCCATATAATGGCTTCGTGGGATACACCAGTCCCACCTCGGGGAATACGATATAAAAATATCTAATGGTCGTGGACATTTGCTTATGTATCAATTTCTAGCAATTGTGATATCTGTCCACTCTTTCTAGCTAAATGTGGATCTAGGATTTCCGAAGTGGCTTAAATCATTTGTTCTGAGGATAATACAACAATGTGTACCCCAAGGTGTATCAATTCATTCTCCGATCTAATAGGGGTGGCTTAGAGTGGAACAGCACAGGGGGGGAGGTGTAAGTGGATCTTATACATCACTTTAAAAATCAGCCAAATAGAACATCGCCATTTATAAGTTGATTTTGGTATCATTTTAGGAGAGGAACCAAGGAAGCCATCGGTATAAGCACTAGGATTGATATGAGACTTTGGGGTGCAGGGTCAGGGGTTGTAGGGGATACAGGGATGCAGGGGGTATAAGGGGTGTAGGGGTGCAAGGGGTGTGGCTCAAGGTACTAAGCAGGACCCCCAGGTGTGAAGGTAGTTGGAGTCATCACCTCTCCTACCCCCTGTTACACACCTGGCGGATGACTACCCAGGGGGTAGGGTACAAGGCAGGTAAGGGTAGGGTAGCTGGAGGGTGTTGCTCCTATTGTAAAAAGAGCTGTGAGTATGTGCCCTCTTTTACAAACAAGTCTTGCACTGCTTCACCTAAGTACTTGCACTCACCACATTAGTCTGAAAAGTCACCTGCCTTGTTTAAAATAGAGGGAGCTGCACTACCAGGTACCTACTCATGTCACACGCTCTATAGTGTATTATATTGACTGACCTCTCCCAACTAGGTACCTACTCAAATCCCCCTTTTTTAGCACCGTACTTGAATGACCACTTGTGAGCAACAAAAGGGACAAGTTATAGCTACATGAAAAGAAAGGACTGGAAACAAGGGCATTTTTAGCCAGCTCTTCCTTTTACTATAGGAGCAACACCCTACTGGGCGCAATCTAACACAGGCTACAGCAGAGTCAATAACATAGTTCAATGAGAGGGCATGTTAATACAGGCCAACCATATGATGTGAGACATACCATGAGTAAGCTATCCAGCCATATGGAAGGTAAAATTTAAGCCTGAAGGTCGGGTTCCACCAAATTCACTGAGCTTGGGTAATTATATTATACATTACAATAGCCTTAACTAGAAAAGTAGAGATGCTCATCACTTAGAATAAATTATTCTGATCAATTGAAATGGAAACTATCATGGAGTCTATGGTTGGAGGCTGGAGATATGAGAAAAGGTAGATTCAGAAGATGTTTTACAGAATTGACTTCAGTGGTTGACTAGCTTAAGCCAAATGCAAACGAGTCAAGTAAGCCCATTACTCGTCAGGAGGTCATGAAACTAAAATAGCATTACTGTTATGTATACATCCACTGGTAACAGACTGTGTCGTGAGCTGGCACTCTCCTAGGATGGAGTGTTTCCTCGGCCCGACGGTTTTCATAATACATGACCAATATAGCATTTTATGGACATGCATACTCCAGCGAGGTTTTGCATTTTCATAAATGCATGCAATTATGAGTAGATTTCTATGCTAATTGTAATAATATACCACATGTGCACGTACAATGAGGCAAGCATAGATTCATTTAAGGAGTTGTAGTGTTAATACATACTTGTCTCAAATCTACTGTTGACCAGCGCTCATTTGAGACTGGTATTATTTGAAGCCCTGACACGTAAATGGTCCAATACATTATGATGGGATTACGGCTGGTAAATGTATACTGCAAAATCACACTTCTTCAAGATGGATTATGATTATAATTATTCATAACAATTAGACCAAATAAATTTGATTGTTCTTATATAATGTCCAAATGACAGTGTTCAGGCAGTACAGCAGTACAGTCAACCCTCACCCCTTTGGCCCTTTAATTCATCCGATCCCTCATTACCTCAGACAGAAGATCTGCAGCTACCTTTATGTTTTCTAGAATGTTTTGACTTAAATCCTCAGATAATTTGCTAGTACTGACACTTTTTCCGTGCATTTTCCCAATCAAAGGAAGCAAGGGCTGACTGTATATGGAAATGAGCAGCTTATATAAATAAAGCAGTAGAACTGGATCAGATGAAGGTGAGTAACTCAGCCTATACCACGCAATGCTCGACATACCTAACCCCTGAGGGTGGATGAGGGTAGAGGCTATAGCCATTGTCAAAATACATCTATGTCTGCTTGGTAAAACAAGCAGAAGTCTGTGTACAGACTTAGTACAGTTATAAGGGCCAAACACAACACTGCTAAAGGGTCAGCACTGTGGAATGGTGTATAGAGTACACGTCAATGCGGCCTCCAATACAACTACCGTAATACCTCGCATACAAGGCAAACCTGTGTTTAAGGAACACTTGCACCTATAAGGCCCTTTGATTTGTTACAGAAATTCAGATGGGACAGAGGAAATGCACACACTACCAGAAAAAAAAAAACGAGTTGATGTAGCGGGTCTTGGCTTGAAGCATTACTTTGCATTCCTTGGGGGTATATCAAACTTATTTGTAGGCACCTTAACCTATTGGCTCAGCATGATACAAAGATTTCCTGTATGGTGAACCAATGAACCTCAAGACCACTTCTGACCACTACGATGGTGCAGAGTATAAATCTTATGGGGTCAGTACTATGCATGGATTTAACCATTTTCAGTACACTCACCAGGGCTGAATTAATGCATTATGATGACCAACCTGCTTGCTTTATTGGTACACTGCATTGTCTTTAAAGTAAAAGTGCAATGTAAAGTCTTCAACACATCCCTGAGACCACATCTTACTTTATAGTAGAGGGTCAGAGTCTATGCAGACCATCAGGACGGTATTTATCTGTGTGTGGGGGGGGATGGGGCCTAGATAAACTTGTATCAGGGATCTGATGGCCTTTCCACACCTCTTCTGGCACAGCAACATGGGATGGGCATGGGAGAATAAACAACACCTTGGTCCCACGCTCAGGATATAGATTAGAGCTTTTATTTGAAGCACATCAACAAATCTTGAATAATAAAAGTCTTTGCTTATAAAAGCCTCCGGCGTACTGGATTTCCATCAATTCTCTTATATATGCTAACAATCATATCCAACAATTTCTTCAATAAAAATAATTCTTAATTTTGATTAAAATCAGAGGTCTCAAGTAAATCGAGTGCACTGGATAATATAGTCCGTCTAAATATGTCCAAATGGGGCTATATTGAAGGGGATGGTGCTAACGTAGCTAGCCATGCCCTGTCCAGACAGACCCCCTGCGGCCAGGCTCTCCACCAGTCACATTCTATTTCCTCTGTAGACCCATGTCAGGCCCTATACTCTGAGCTATAAGATCCTGCTCTGTTGGATCTTCTGAAGTATCTCCTGGAGCCCCCTACATTGCTGATCCTTAGCCCTTTAATGGTCACATGGTGTATTAGTGCATCATGGTGCATCAATGCATCATGATGCATCAGTGCATCATGGTGCATCAATGTATCATGGTGCATTAATGCATCATGATGCATGGTACACTCATGAGGGCTTAGGTAAGTGACTGTAGATGTATTTTAAGGAATTCTGAGATCCGTTCCACACACAGAGTTTGTCTGCATCTGTTATCAACGAAGGGGTCAATCTAAATCAAAGGTCAGTACTAACTCAGATGTTTTCTTATACTGAACATATGTATCTGTGTGAACGTTTCCCCTTCACTCTACATTTAGCAACCTTTGTAGCTTAGCTCAAGGCCAGAAAGAGAAATCTATGCGATACTCTGGTATAAGACGACCTTCGAATGTAGGTTTAGCTCCTCATGGGAGGCTAATATCCTGAATTAGAATTGATAAGCATTGACAGCGAGACATCCATCATTTCCTACTCCTGATACCAAGGGAAACACATTTATTTTAAAATCTCTTGTCCGCAACCTTTATGCAAAGCTCCCCCACCCCCTCACCTATCCCACCATCCCCATGCTAAAACATCCTTTAGAGGAAGGGTCTGGCCCTGGATGGCTGGGCAGAGGACAGGGTAGCATAAAATATAATAAATGGGGAAAATGGCATCAATGCTTTCATACGTAGGGAGGAGGAGGGGTGGGCCTTTAGGATGGAAATGTCCTCGGCCGATAAGAGCCTTAGGGCTTATCAATCACAACACGAGCTCGCCAATAGTAAAATGACTCCATGATTATAGGGCCATTTTTCCCTCTTTAAACTCATAACAGTTTTCCTGTTATAAGACTGTCTCTTTGACCAAAGTAGCTTTCATGTGAGCTCAGTGCAGTGTGGTGGATGATGAGGGTAGTAATGAATAGATAATGCAGACAACTACCATAGAGATATGGCCCATATCATGGGCCTACTGCAGTGGCGTCTCGAATAAGCACCTATCTTGAATAAGCGCTGGGGGCAAGGGGATATGGAAAGCCATCCAAAGTGCTAAAAATTTGTAAGCCCCAGTCTCAAATAAGGAGTGGGGTATGGAAATTGATAAGCGTACTGCACTTAATTGGATCGCGAAAGTACACCTTGATGGTTCGTCATGATGCATCAATGCAGTGCTGGTGAGGCTGTTAGCCAGCACTGCATTGGTGCATCGCGGAGACCCTTGGGGGAATGGATCAACCCCATAGCATAATGTGTTATGTGGACCTTAAAGGGTTAAGGACTTGAGAAACCATGCAGCTGACTCACATGTGTGATCCCAATATACTTCAGATACATCAGTCACAATTGGCATTATAGATCTTCATTATATGGGAATTCAGTTTGTGTAGTGGCAATGTGTCAGTATTTATTTTACTTGGTACTGTGGCACTATGGGGGGAATTGTCAATGGTTGATGCATACTGTCTGGCCCTGCAAGCCCCCATGTGTATAACGATAGACTGCTTTGATTAGGAGGAAGCTTGTAGAGGAGCTGTTGGTATTAGTGGTGGTATGCTATTTGGCACATGGTAATGTATAATTTGCCACTGACCTATTCACTATAAACTAGACAGTTAGGTTCACTGCATAATAGATCTACATACATATTAGTGCAACTGCTCACTCAGGTATAGAATAAAAGGCTGGTGTGATTTCAAATGTTAAGCAGTGACAGACATGTAGTTAGTGAGAGATTGGCAAAAGTTTAATAAATGTTGATTATATGCAGGGTTTGAATCATTTTTGATTTTTTGTATGATTTAATACCATTTTGCACCTTACAGACCAAAGTACAATTTAATCTTTTGATTCAGTCCAGTGTAGTATCTATTTACCAATGGTGCAGTGGAGATTCATGCCAACCATCTGGCAGTGAATCACCCCTATAGGGTCGGCATGAAGGACAAAAGCAGTTATATGCAGCAAGGCTTGCATTCATGCATCATGCCGCCCATTGATGTAGCTTTTAAATCATAAAGTAATACCACTACTTTTTCTTCTTTTTTTTTTTTTATCTCCACTCTTACCTGAAGGTTTGTAACTTCTGTGACACTCACCTAAAATGGAAAATCAGAACACATTTAGTTAAGATTTCGGATTCACTGGCAAATCTTTTTTTTTTAAGTTGGAAGGCTGGCATAATGGTAGAGGTATCGCTACAAGTAAATGAAAAGATTCTATAAACTGGCACCACATTGACTATAGCATCTATAGCTAAAATAACTGCAGTGTTCATTTCAAAAGGGGACTCTCTCTGAGGATTTTATCATGAATACATCGATCTTGCTATGCGCCTCTATTCCTCAACAAGGGATGTGGCCAAGCTGAGGAAAAAGCAGTCTCTACATTTCTTAAGTATTTTCAAGATGAATGATCTAGATATGGTAGATACATCTCTGATTAATATACCTCAGCTAAAAGGCTAGATTATTTTGCTCTAAAATCAAGGACCATTCCCTTATATTATGAGTGCCAGCTATTGAGGCCTTTCCTGCTGACCTATTTTTTTAGAGTGCTGTTCCAATACCCCCTGTTTAAAACAGAGTGGTTTGCCTCCACATCTGGAATGTCTAAAAGGATTTGGATGCAATATGCCCTAAAACAACTCTGCACCTAAAATAAATGGCTTTCATAACATTCCACCAAGTGATTAAGGTTGATTTATGCGCCTAACGCATTATAATCAGCTGAGTCAATTGGACGACCAGGTCATCTTATTCACTATCAAATACTGGGCAGTTTGCTGTGTTCACTATCACTTGCATGAAAGGAAATTGTTCATGAGGTACTCCTATTTTAATGGTTGTGTTCCAGAAAGCTATTTCATTCAAATCTATTCAATTTGATTATGGTATCTTGGTTCAGGATATGCACCACGTTGGATATATACAAAATGTCTAAGGATAGGGCATTGCCCTAAAATGATCTATGGGCAACTGTGTTCTATGTGCTATGCTAAACTATTGAATTTCTTTTATTTACACCGAAAATAAGTAGGCATGGTAGTTTGCCTCTTTCGTATCATGTTCAGTAGCTATAAACTACTAATATACTATTTGATAAACTATAGAATAGTAGATATAAACAAAGTTCAAGAGTTCTAGTCAAAGGTTGACAGTCCATGACATTGTGTCAACATTATTGTTGTATACTAGCATATATAGCAAAAGGGCACTTTCTGTTTGTTCATATTATAAATAGGGTAAATCGCCCCTGACTCGACCACTAGGCATGTTGAGAGACCTTATGTCGGTCACCCCACAATTATAGATTATTTTCAGAATTTATGAGTAATACTTGGGGCATATGCAAGGTTTACTCATTTTAGCTACTGAGGTATAGCCATTCAATAATTCTCCGTTTTTAGAAAGAGGTTAGTCTTGGGTGCTCGACATAAGGTACTAACATGCCATGTGGTCGAGTTAGGGGCGACTTACCCTATATACACAGAGAGAGAAAGAGTCAACATTAATCTTTGTGCTGAACTTCGAAAGTCCTTTAGAATCTACACCACTAGATGCAATTTATGGTACAATCCATGACCTTTTTGCTCACTTCAGAGAAACATATCTCTGCTATTCATAGTCATTACAATGTTTTAAATAATAATGCTCTCTTTGATCACTGTATCTTTACAATGCCATATTTGCCTCCTAAAAGCACAGCCAGAGTCGTTTAAACCCCATCTGTTTGTCCCAGCCATTTTGCTTTTAAGCTTCCTGTCCTTTAGCTTTGGTAAAACCCTGTAGGGACGCCATGCTGGTCGTCATGATGCGCTGATGTAGGACTGGTAAAGTCTATTCTCAAGCACTGCATTTATGCATCATGATTTAGTGCACCATGTCCTTTGGAAGTGTCAAAATCACTTAGAGCTATAAGGCCGGCATGATGCCATGGTGAGTTACCAGGGCAGTATTCGTGCATCATGACGACCTGCTTGATGCACTAATGCAGTATTAGCCCCTAAAGGGTAACCATATGTATCATTACAGATGGATTGCAAGGTTGGCAAAGCCTATCTGTGTATACATACTGCTGTATCAATAGGCCCCTTTACCATATAGCATACACCCCTGGGACACATTTAGTCTACAGTTAATGGCTACAGGAATCAATACAAAGACATTTCACACCCAGGCAATGGGCCCTCTGTGCTACAGACCAGATATACAGAGATATAGACCCTATTATCAAGTCTCCCTTTGAAGTAATAAAACAGAGGAGTGTACACTAAGTTGTTCCTTTGTAAGTGTAATGTTGTGGTGCTTTTAGAATATTAAGCAAACACACACAAAATACAGCTCATTCCTTTACCTTTTTTTTTGCAAATTTTCACACCATCATATTGCGATGCATCAAAGGTTAAGATACTGGCAAAGTAAAGACACTTCTTGTGATCATGGTTTTTCATCAAGGTACATACATGGCTCCAAAGTCTCTCACTGAAGACTTTCTAGCTGTAACCTCCCTTTCTCATCAAAGGTGAGGCCCGCTAATGGCAACCACCTTCATAAAACAGATCATGCACACCCCCATTAGTTTAATATCTGCATGCCCCTCTGCTTAGATATCCAAATGGTCAAGTTCAAGATATCTTATTGAGATCAGATCATGTACATGTTATTCAGTCTCAATATTGGGCCGACCAACCCTCATGGATAGATTTATATGAAAATTATTATACAGATAATCTGTCTTTATGATTATGGCAGTGCAGCACATGAAATAGTCAAAAGTCAAGGCAGTATTATGACTTTGGATTTCGGTAATGGACTTTGGTATTGTCAGGTATACTGACATCAGCCCCTGGGGCTATAGGCAATCATCAATCCATAATAACTGTGAGAAATCGTTGGCTGTGAAGGGATTCAAAGACTGCCCCCTTAATATGCCCAAATATGGCTCAGTGTGTTATAGCCTCTGTGCCATTTAGGTGGTTACCTGCGACATAGTTCCCTGAGCTGCCACCTAAACTACCACCCTGCTAGACCTCTATATAATAGCAGCTGAAGCCTTATACTACATGGTATGTGACAATGAATTGGCAGATATGACCATGATGCTTCCGGAATTCGTACCGAAGCCTCTCTAGTACACTAGCTTGCCCGGAGGCGGCGCCACCAGAACCGGAAGTTCAATAGAAAGTGACGCATGCCCAACTGTAAGCTCTGGTTGCAAGTATAACATAAATAAACACACATCTCTCATAGGGTTTCGTTCGCTGCAGTTGTTTGTTTAGGAATGATTTAGATTGCAAGTGAAATATGGTCAACTTAGCATTGTCATTGAAGCCTTACAACCAGCCTCCAAGGCTAAACTGAGTCTACTGGCTTATGCTGAAAAGCAAAAATAGGCTTATTTTCAGCTAAGGGTTTCTTTCAATCCTTCTCAGCTAAACACCAGTACCAGTTTCCTCTACCCCATCTCCAATCCTTGTTATTCTATAATATATAGGAGGCTCCATTCCAGCGTCTGTAATATTCCTCTTTCCCATGAAAACAGCCCAGACAGAGGGCCATTCTATTCTGTGATTAACACTTTAAGGGCCACATAATGTATCTAGGCATGATACCGTTTGGTCATCATGATGCATGAATGTAGCCCTGGCGAGTTACTCGCCAGGGCTACATTTATGCATCGTAACAACCCTACGGGATTGATAAACTCTCTTAGACACCCCCAAAGGATCGGCATGATGCACCGGCGCAGTAGTGGTATAGTTTGGACAGAATTTCATTCATGCATCCTGACTACAAAGGAATACATGACTAGAGGCATCATGCTGCCTTTAAAGGTCTAATGCGATGCTGAATATTGATCTGCACTTTAATGGTCTTTAATTCTAGAGAAAGGGGAAGTTTAGTCTGGGCAGTATGTTGTTTTTATCAGAAGCCCATTCAAACTAAAGCCATTTCTAGCCGCCTTTACCGGATCCTATATGGCAGGCTTAGACTTACCGGCACGACCAGACTATCTGACATTTGCATTTCATTCAATAGTATTAACCTCTGGAATTCTTACCCTGGATTCCTAACTTTAGGATTGAATAATGGTAAAACACTGCATCTTAAGTGAGTGATTTCATCTCCCTTCCTCTGTCATAATACTCACTATGCTGATGGCTAGACAAGGTATGAATCCCCTCCCTTCCATCACCCTCCACCCTTATTCCATCTCCAAAACTGCCAGGGTTGTCTCATGAAAGTTGACCTTAAGGTGGAGAGCAAAGTGCCCAAACGTGTGGGATTTTAGGGAATCGCCTATTCAGATCATGCACACCCCCATTCTGTGATTCTCTTTTTTGGTGGTATGCAACCAAGGGAGTTTGAAATTTGATCATCTTTTTTTTGGATACATTTGAAGGGCAATTGCAATTTCTCAGAGATTGATCAGGCACAGTTTACTAATCTTTTAGTGTAGACCTACTGGTTTCCAAAGAAGTGGGTAGACCCTTAGCATCTGGAATTTTCACCCTGACTCAAGTCCCCTGATAATTGCACTAGGACCTCGCACAATCAGCCCTCTGCCCTGCCCATACCCATGAAATAAGTCCCTAGCTATATGAGGACCCATCACTAAGCCCTCCCACCAACATTTAGCAGGTACATACCCTTGACCTATGAAACTACACAATCTCCTGGTGCTTATATATCTTATCTCTTCTTATCCTGGACCCTCAGCACTGCTGCCCCCTGTGGGCCATCTAGGTAACCACAGGCCCGGATATGTAGGGTTTGGTACTATGGCCAAGGGTTATGGTCGATCTTGGTGGAAGGGTCCAGGATATCATTTTAACAGTCAAGGGTCACTTAAACTCTTAAGATTAAGAGGTTAAGTGCCGACCATGAAATATACACACTTCACACAGAAAATATTCCATATATAAAAGGTGATATTACAAGTAAGCATTATAATATACGTAGAAATTCTGACTACTGTTCAATGAATTCCCCAATATGAGCTTCTCCCCTCCCATCAGCTGCTCCCTCCCGCTATGAGCAGCTCCTCTCCCCTGAGCTTTCACCATCCCCCGTCAGCTGTTCCGCTACCCTACACGAGCTACTCCCCTACCCATGAGCTGCCCCCTTCCCCTGGACATGCTCCCTCTTTGCTGTGAACTGCTGCCCTCCTCAGGAGCTGCTCCCCTCCCTATGAGCTGCTCCCCTCTCCCCGATATAATTTGCTCGTCCCCTCCCCACTATGAGCTGCCCTTTTCTCCATGAGCTGCTCTCCTCGTCATGAGCTACTCCTCTCCTCATGAGCTACTTCCCTCTCCATGAGCTGCTCCCCTCTCCATGAGCTACTCCCATCCCTATTAGCTGCTCCCCTCTCCATGAACTGCTCCCCTCTCCATGAGCTACTCCCCTGCCCATGAGCTTCTACCTTATGAGCTACTTCCCTTCCATGAGCTACTCCCCTCCCCATGAGCTGCTCCCCTCTCCATGAGCTGATCCCCTCCTCCATGAATTGCTCCCCACTTCCATGAGCTGCTCCCCTCGTCATGAGCTGCCCCCCTTTCTCCATGAGCTGGTCTCCTCCCCTTGAGCTGCTCCCTCCCCCATGAGCTACACCCCTCTACATGATCTGCTCGCCCAGTGGTTCTGACACCTGCCCATTAATGGTTCAGGAGGTGTCAGCAGCTGACGTCATGATGGACTGCAGCAGGAATAGTAATAATTGTCTCAGTATGAGGTCTGTAATACCGTGTCTCATATGGACTCACAACCAGGTGGATAAAATACATGCTCTCCAGATTGGAATAGGGGCGACATTTATAGTTTTATAGATTACCAATGGAACTGAGCCCAAGTATTTTGGTCGCATTATTATCACCTCCTCCGAATATTGTAGCGATCAATGACTTTTCTTTTTCGAAAAGCAATTAGACAAAAAGAAAAACGCCCCAAAATGATCCAATTATATCATCTATAGAATGTCCTTCCTCCGCCATTTATGTCTTATCCATTTGTCAGCAAAATTTTATAGAAGTAGAAAAAAAGTTTTGAAATTATGTCTAGATTTACTAGAAAATTTCATTGCTATAATGGGTTTTGATTAGAAGCAGACTTAACCAGATACCTCCTTTAAATTTAGTATTTTAGGCCTTAAGTCTTAAGTTCCCTTACCTGGTACGTGCCCCTGAATGTAATCTTGAAGTAGATGAGATGCGACATGAGGAAAGAAAGCTCTATACATCAACATGAGCCTCCACCACACTATCCAAGTCTGGCCCCTGTCTCCACCATAGGCGAATGCACTTAGCCCGAGTTAATCCATTAGAATGGGCATCTCCAGGGGGTGGGGAGTCCTGATAGATTGTATGGAGGTTATGGATAGGGTCTGGGTGCCCTGGTGAGTAAGAGTCTCCTATAATGAATTATCACAATGGTGTGTCTGCTGGGTCCTGTGCTCAGTGGCCAAAGGCCTCCACTAAAGGAAGGCCAGCAGTAAAAAAAGAGAATGTGTGAAAAATAGGACCCACTGACATTGTTGCACAAATAGTGGAGTTGACTGCACCATCTTTTTTTTGTGTCGTTAAATATAATTTCACCATTAGACATTCTACCAATGAATGTCCAAAGCCCTTGTCGTTTCAGAATATTCTACTGCAATACCCCGCATATAAGGCACACCCCACTTATAAGACGTTCCCATAATAGAAACCTATAAGGTGCGCCTGCAGGTTGATTTTGACCTGTTAGGTTCTTTACTGTAGTAAAATAACCTTGCGTTTAAGGTTCCCCCACAACTTTGGGCAAGCCGCGCCTTCTTTGTGTGGTATGGCGAAAGGGTACCAAAAGTGTAGACAAATCTGTACTTTTTTCAAATAACAACCGGTAGTTCATATCTCTAGTTTATATCAAAGGGGACTTCATAAATTTGATGCCTGGTACTCATGGCTGCATGGCTCAAAAATGCAATGGACACAGATTCCTAAATTGACCATTTACATCTGATCCCCCTACTTGTGCAACACCCCCCTGTTTGCCCCTAGAATTGCTGTGATACCTGATTGAGCAGCTCCAGGTGGGAAATCTCCCACTGAGCTGCTCCCCACAGCCACTCCCCAGACACCTCATGGCGTCACATTCCAATAGCCCTGTTCACTATGGTCGCTACTGGCACCAGCAGCGTTTTCAATATTCAGTTAGCTCTGTAAGGACAGCATATGCCTCAAGGTCCATGTTCCCTGATAGATGTCCACTATATGGTGGCAGCCCGTTCACTAGTATGTTAGCCCTTTAAAGGCAGCATGATGCCTCCAGGTTTATGTTCTTTAGTTGGCATAATGCACCAATGCAAAGCTGATGTCTCCCTTCGGGAGTGCATCAACCTGTATCATTGGCAGGATGCATGAATGTAGGTAGCCAATGCTACATTAATGTATCATGCCGAGCAACGGGCTTGCTCCAGTATGCAATGTGTGTCCCTTCAAGGGTTAAAGATTGTAGGAAATTATGGAAAACAGGGCTGACAGCTTGTCAACATTTAACATTCAACCCATCTCTTAGTAAAGTCAGTTGAATCGTATGTCATGCAGTTATTGTATTATCATTCCCTTTCACTGTAAGCCTACATTTAGGCGACACACGTTATGGTCCCGATATAATCATCATTCATCATTTATTTGTCGCTATAGTGTAGATAATCTATTTTCTTCCTTCCAAGAAGTGCATAAAACCACCATTTCTCACCCATGGCGTCACTTGTATATCTGATTGAGCAGATGCTCATAAGATCCTGGTTACGTGTAGGGAATAGCAAATATGAAATCAAGTTTTTCACCTTTTGAAGTGTCAACTTCAAATATTAACTGTGTAAACACATTGAGTAAGCCCAGAAGGAACTCTCTGTGAGTGGCCAAAAGGCCATGTCCGTGCAAAAAGCAGCATTTTGTTAACCTCCTCAAATGTCAGCGGCTAAAGTGCTTTGTTATTCACATTCCAATACAAGACAACATGGTGGCATTTGGCAGGACTAGGGCCAGTACCAAGTCAGACTAATTCTATGTTGTATTGATTTAAAGCTGTATTGATTTTAAGCTAGATCCTTGAACTCAGTGTTTTCATCATATTGAATACAGTTGACCTTAGATACTTGGAACCCCGAATCCCTCACTTCACCAGACATAAAAAATGCAACTACTTCTTCATGTTCTATTATGTTTGGACTCCGTAGATAACTTGCTTCTAAATCTAATTTGCTCAAACACTTTTCCTTGCATTCTTTAAATTCGAGCAAGCAAGGACTGACTTTATTCCAGGCATGCTATACTTCTGAAAGTGAAGTGTATCAAAACTATCTAACTTGTCTTACTGTAAAGCTATCTGTTTCATGCGGAAGTGTCATTGGTTGCAAAACTGAATATCGCAGTCGATGACTGTCTAAGGTCTATTTTCATAAAATGAAAGTATAAAGCGATGCAGCAAGAATAACTAATAGGTTTTCTTTTATAATTATGCGCTGGTATACATTGATTCATCATTTACTGGATAGTTACCATGCGTACCTATTCTTTTTATACCATAAAAAAAACAGGCGACAAAACACAGTTATGGTATCCAAATTGATAACCCAATCATGCTCCTCCAACCATTACACTTTATCATAAAACACCAAGCATACGCAATAAGCTTTAGACAGTATAATTGATGTATCTACCCTTCCTCTGTTCTGATATTCCCCATGTCTGAGGATTAAAGTAAATGGGAAATAAAAAAGAAGACAAATAATTAGCCCATACTAGATACAGAGCCCCCGAGAGTGGTGCAGGGTGTTGCATACATGGCACTGGTAGGACGACAAACTGAGAATAGATGGATCCCTAAAAAAGAACTACTTTGGAAGGGGTATTACTATGACCACCAAAGAAGATTATTTAAGGCATGTGTACATACATACCACTAGCTCAGTCTTTAGATAGCTGACCAATATAATGCTCTACTCAATCTCCAGCACCAGTCTGACTGGCCCCGTCATGACACCAATATTATACCTATTCCAGTATTACCTGGCAGTACATCCATATTGGTGGTATCTGTGATATAGCGTTTTAAACTAAGCTTCTTGTCTAAATATTTCTTTTTAAAAAATAGGTATGCAATCTATTGCCCCAAAATATCACATACATCAGTGGCCATCAATGCTAAATTCCATTTTCAGAACAGTATTATTTTATTTATTTTTTATCTCGTAGGGCTTTTAATGTTTCAGGGTTTCTGCTGTTTTGAAGTATTAATTTGTAATCAAACTAACCCTTGCACGCGCTGCGGCTTTAGCTTTAAACCTAGACATTCATTATCCAGTGTCTTAAGGTGCACCAATACATCATGTTCATTAGACGTTATAATGCACAAACGCAGTCATGGGCAGAAACTCCCTGCAGCACTGCATTCATGCATCATGCTGACTCTGTGGAGTTGATACATCCCTGTAGGATCAGAATTGGTGCATCATGATTTGCTACAAAGATGCTAAAAAGAATCACATTGGAGGCAAATTAAGGGCTGGTGGCATATTTGTGGGTTGGTGCCCTGTCCAGGTGGCCCTTGACACAGAATACCACCAGTACCCCCTGGAGGAAGCCCATGGCTGACACCCTGATCCAGTCTAAAGCCATATGAGGTCTGTGGATGAGGTGGCAGCAGGAGGGGTGGGGGTGGGGGTTGGCAGCTAAGGTCAATGAGGAGATGGGGGGGGGGTGAGAGTGAGTGAGTGAGTAATAGATGTTTAACGCCATTTCGACAGCTAAGGTCACATTCATGGCGAGAACACAATTTCACAGAGGAATGTGTCAGTGCACCACACACATCCGAGGGGATAGGAAAGAGGAGATATAGACCCTTTTAAGTGGGCTAGGGAAGCCCGGGGGGGGTGAGAGGAAGAGGCAGATAGGATGGGAACAGGAATGCGGGGAGAGAGTAAGGAGGAATCAAGGCGAGAAAATAAGGGATGAGACACCCCCCACCCCCAATTCAGAAAACGGGTAGGGAGGGGAGTGCCTCCCTTAACCAAAATGGCGCGAGCAAGTAGAATCAGTTGGACCTTTGCGGGCATAGAAGGGATTCTTATTTCTAAAGAGCAAAACTCACATAGCCCCAATTACTTACAGCCATTGCCACAGTGAATAACCCTTAAACCTACAGATAACTCATCTGTCCCTATGGGTAGCTTCCCTGACCTGCTCTAATATACCTAAACAACTCCCTGCTTACATTAGTGTCATGTTGCCATGGTCCAATTAGTGGCCACTGTGGACGGTTTTACCATGACATCCTCTATATAGGGCTAGAGGTATAAGCTATGGACGGACTCTGAGTATGTTGCAGTCTCTGTCCCTGCCTTCTCTTTAGTCACATTGTATATCTACCCTCCCCCCTTTCTCTTCCTCCTGCCCCCCCCTCTCATTTCCATATATATGGCTATCTCTGCACATACATCTCTGCCTCGATGCCTTTTACATCTGCATAATGTTCAAGTACAGAGCAAGCAGTTTCCTAGTGAGTTGACATTTCTTGACATTTCTGCCGGGCATTTCTGACATATTTGGCTTGACCTTTTGAATTCGATCTCCTTGAGGAGATCGAAGTGCCTCTAATGTCCTCATAAGTCTGTCTCTATCTTTCACTTCAGATCCACTCGGCCATCTCTAGGTGCTACTGCATGGTGTATGTGTCATTGTCGCCTTGATGCATCAATGCAGTGCTGGCGAGTCTGCATATCAGCACTGCATCGAGGCATCATGCAGACCCTTCAGAGGCTTATCAACCTTGTAAGGGCAGAACGATGCACAAATGCAGTCCTTACTAGTAGCTATGGCTAAATTGCTCTGCTGAGTATCATGACAACTAGTGGGCAGCATGCGTTCGAAGGGAGTGGTCATTATTTATCAACAGGGGGGGGGGGGTAGTGGGTTTTTGTGAGGATGCCTGAAAATTCTTTACGCACCCCCTCGACGGCAGTCAAAATATTTTTTGCCCCCCCATGCCAGAGGCGCGGAGAATTTTCCTGCCCCTATTTGATCTATAGTAGCACATGGGCTTTTTTTTTTCTAAAAAGAGGGTAATTTTAGCCCCCCCCCCTCAAGAGAGGTCAAAATATTTTTAGCCCCCCCTCAAACCCACCATCCCCCCTGTTGATAAATAATGGCCACTCCCTAAGAACGACCTTGTAAGGTTTAAGCACCTGAAGGACCCAACGCTGAGGGGAGGCTTTCCGACTAAGTTGTAGGCTAATTCCCACATATTCTCGGGTATTGGTGGGTTCTTTTAATTAGGGACAGTCTTCCATTGACAACTCCAAATGTTTCTTTCTGGTAATCTCTGTCCATTTACATGGCCTCTTGCATAGCAGTCTTTACCTTGTTACGAATACAAATCTAGAGACTAGACTGAGGGGATGTACATGTATATAATTATAGAGGGGTAGCGGGCAAATGTCGGTAAGGTAGTGGCTTAGGTTGTGTAGAGAGAGGAGAAGGGGAAAAGAAGAAACTCTGCTGTACAATTTGGGAACTGAGGAGGGAAGAGATAAAAATCAAAGGGAACCTGTATGGGGGGAGTGGGGCTGGTCTAAGGCATCACTCAAACTTGCGATAGCAGGGGGATATAGACAAGACATATCTATCAGCTTTATGATTGATTGATGTATGATAAAATGGCACAGTGGGGGAGGACATTGTTGAGGGTCAAACCTAGGGAATATCTTAGAAGGTCAACTAGAAGTGTCAATATATATATAGAGGCGGTGGGGATATAGAGGAGGGTGGGTACATTTATGGGAGGTGGGTAGGGGATATAGAGAGTGGCATGGAAAAGATGACATATAATGATGAACGGTGTATGTTAGGTGAAGTTGAGATTCAGACTTTTAAACCAGAGACCGTTACAGAGGGGCCAGAGCCAAGTCGAACAGGCAGCAGGTTTATATGTTGTTGGCACATGATTTATGGATGGATGGGTTTACAATCAAAGTTTTAAGTCTTTTTGTTGTCTTATTTCTCAAATTATACTTACTAATTGAATCAATTGAGTTTTGGACGATCCTAAAAGCAGCACCTATAATCTGGTGCCGCGGCTTATTCGAGAGAAAATATGGTAGCACTATTTGGATGGAGAGGTTGAAAGACTGTCATCTTAATCATTGTTGGAGCATAAGGATTCATTTGCTTGATTTTTGTTCTTAGGCTATTTTATGTATATCTTTTGACAATCCATGGATTCCTTGTAAAGTAATGATCATTCTGTTATAAATGCAAGGGCAGCCTGGTGAATACAATATCAAACCCTTTCAAGAAGAGTTATAGGCAGAAACTCTGATGATATTTTGTAGCATCTGCCCATAAATTACATACACAGCTCCCTATCATGCCTCTCCTTTGAAGAAAACCTGCATTCTGTCACGAGTTGGACGCTAGGAGTGCGCACTTACAATAAACCCTCAGAGACAAGATTTTTGATACCCATCTCCCTCAGATTGGAGGCGTGAGGAGTACCAGTAATTACTATATTACTTACGTGATTACAGCACTGTATGTCATATTATAATCGTACTCACCTGTAAAAGATCAAGTTAATAGTTTGTTAATAACATATTCAGATGGCAATGTCATATATATTCAAATAGTAATCTTCAAGAGAGTTTGGGGATTTTGTTCCAAAATTTAAGAGGAAAACTAAAATAGCAACATGTAAAATCTGACAAATATCCTCAGAAAACACAACAAAATAGCACCATTTTATCTAGATTTATGATCAGAGGCAACTTTGATCCCATCATTAGAGAAAAAGGGGGAATAGTAAGAACAAAGGAAACATGAGCGCCTAGGGACTTCAATCAGTTGGCTGGTAGCCAGTTTGTATTGGTAGACTGCCAGAGGAAGACTAAAACCCAGTGACACTGGAGCAGGATAGAACTTGCCCAGAATAGTCTGACCCAAACCTCCATGTTGAAAGTGCTAGTATATCATGATGTAATACAATTGTCTACAAGGTATGTTTATATGCAGATGGCCTTCTGTTAATATCCCATATGTTGTTCAATATGTAATACCCCTATAGATATACCCCCATCACTTTGATAGCACAATCATCTACCGGGCCCTTGATGATAATAGAAAAATATGAAAAATGGTATTTTGAACGGTCAAATCTAGACTTGTGCTTCATCATAAGGTAACCCGAAGTAGACATCAACATAAAGCTATTTGCTGGTACATTGATACATTAAAATCATAAATTCTCTGGCATTCATACAGAGGCTTTCGGACATAGTGTAGAAGTGCAAAACCACACCTTCACCAATATTGAACTTGGCCAGGGTCCATTTGTCTTTTGAAGTGTAGAGAGTAAACTACACATTCCCAGCCTCCCTGAATGTACACAGCAGATTAACACAATAAAGGCTGCTATTGCAGGAGTGCATCATGCCCCATGGTCGGCATGATACCCAAATGAAGTGCTGACGAGCCTCCAGGAGTGTATCAAGCCCATAGGATCGGCATGATGCATCATAACGGCCGTTGGACATGATGATATCGGGCCTCCATGCATCATGTAAATCCTATAGAATTGATCCACACCTCAAGGTTCGGCATGATGCTCCAATGCAAGCACACTCCCCAGCACTGCCTTGGCGCATCATGAAGACCAAGGAACATGTGCTTTGAGACACCATGCGGCCTTTAAAAGGCTAACACTGGTAGCTCCAACGTTATAAACACTTTATCTAATGACCCCGGAGCCAGGTCTTTACTCCAGACCAGGCTCTGGTATGTTACTCTCCCGCTGCCAAGTGGGATTGGGTAAACTCGAGCCATTCTAGTTATCCGGGGTAGTAGTGGACATTCTAGTCAGCTATTTCACTTAACTTAAAGGGTGTGGTTAGAACTATGGTTTGAGATCTAGAGCAATATTCATGTCAGTTAATAGGTATCTAGTTTCAATTACCACTGGGCATTTCTAATGGTTCCTTCTAGTTCTTGGAGACTATGTAATCGTCCCTCTTCTTTGGCTAGGGTCTTTTAACCCTGGTGATATTCTGATCCTTGCCTATTGTATGAAATGAATTCTTTAATCTGCACAATGTAGCTCTATGTAAAGACTTGTCTTTATTGCGAACTTCCAAGCCAGTGACATCAATAAATTTCAAAGAATCAAGATCTGATCTTGAATCTCTTCAACTGCTTTGTTTCTTTGGAATAGATCTTGGATATATTTTAACCAAAATATTTTAGTTCAACCCTCCCATTTCAACTCAAAGTATGGAAGCACTTAACCAGGGGGGGGGCTCTAAATTCTTGAGCATTTTTCTTTGACAAGACTCCCTACATCTCCAGGCAGACAGGCATTTTATTGAGGTCTACTGTGAGGCCGCTGTCAAAGGAATATACGCGTACACGATTTGTGGATACTCCCAGGGGGTCCCATTGTTTTGAACGCCACAGTAATGCATAAGGAAACACAGAAGTGATAAACAGCCGGACGAGGGACGCGCAGGTGGCCAGTGTGGGCATGCGTAGAGACCTCCTTGGTCGGCCATTAATGATTCAGCAAGACAAGTGGCGCCCTCTAGTCGGTCACGTGATCACTTAGCAGCGTCCCCCAGCTGTCACGTGGTTAGGAATGGGACGCAGGTAACAGGGACGTTAGAAGGCATTATGTACATACACAATGGGAAGGTGGGGTCGCACCATCTTTGTTAGGTCATAGGTTGCTTGCTTTCAAACATGCTTCTTTCTATGGGGAAAATATATAATGTTCTCAAATTCAGTCAAAAGTGTATTGAGACATACAGTGTATCATCATAGACACTGATAAGACTATTCTGACCATATAATGAAGGTATACCGTATACCATCACCATATCATATAGCATTATTAGATCATGGTCTTACTGAATAATAATCGGCAAGTTTGATATCACTTCTACAATGCAATTGGCAATCGCCAAAAGTTTCAGTTTTTCTTGATATCTTTTCCCTGTCTTTTTCTTTTTATTATCAATTTTTAATGTGTTTTATACCTGTCAGTTTGAGTATGAGGAAGACAAATTTTATTCTAAATACCTGGGTGTGAGACAGTGCCTTTTACTTTGCTAACTGTATACCACTACAAACCTACCCTCCTGGTACCTTCAGGTACCTATTACCTGACTATTGATTATTCCTGGGGCAGGAGGTGGAACACCTTGAAGAGGGCACCTGGCCCTAAACAGGGGCCGTACATGAGGTCAGGTGCCTTGTCCAGTATACATCTTACTAAGAGGAAATAAGAGGGAAATGTCTTCAGATCTCAAATTCATTGTGTTTCAGGTATAGCTAGCTGAGTGTATTATCTGGCTTGTGTGTAATGTTGGGGGGGGGGGGTCCTTCGCACGTGAGAGTGGTGCAGGTGCATTGGCAATCAATAAGCTATATATATATATATATATATATATATATATATATATATATATATATATATATATATATATATATATATATACCAGTGCTCAGAAGTACGTCCTGATGCAGTTTTTGTATGCTGTCTACTTCCAACGACAGCTGGTATACTAAATTGATGTTAGATGAAAGTTGTACCATATCTTGTAGCTATTGTTGATGATTATAATGTCTCCAGCCATATCTGAGATAAAGGACTTTCAAGGAAATAGAAGAGTGTACATTGGTGTGTTTGTATCTCGATACAGGAAGGATCAGTACACAGACTCAAAACTGCAGCATCTTTATCCTTACCCGAATATTCCTAGCTAAAAGATGGCAGAAGATGCAATGATAGCATTACAAGAATTGTCAGAAGGCACAAATTTTGAGAGCAACAATAAAAAATTACATATTCATATTCCAACCACTAGAATCAAGCACTTATACCAATGGCAGCTCATGAAAAGCCCATGGATGAGGAAATTTAGTTGCTACATTCCACACTAGGCGGCAGCACCAGGAGCGGCTCAGTGTTCGGACGCCAAGCTCGAGCTGCTCAATCTGACTACAATGCTCTAATCCCTCACTCAAACTGTGTGGTAAAACTGCCTCACCATTTGGTTCTCAATGGTTATCTTATCAGGTGCAAAGTCTACATAGACTTTCCGTCATAATCATCACCTTTTACTGTGTCCATTAAGCGACGATGGCCTTACTTGGTAACCAGGGAGGCTGGGAATGTGTAGTTTACTTCTTGTAGTGAAATACCAAGCTGGAATCGGCTCTCCCTACCTTCAGATATGTAATGTATCAGGCAAGCCGCATGTCTTCAACAGTAAAGGTGTGTATAAATAAATTTATCCAAAGGTTCATAGATGATGGCAAGCCCAAATTAACAAAACAGACAAGTAGTCCATAGGAAACTGTATGCGGTAAATGTGCATGTAAGGTAGAATCGATGGTACCCCAGAACAAATGACTTCTTCTCGTGAATTTCTGCATAAAACCCATAGGATTATGCACCATGTTCCCTACACCTACATGTCTGACTGACCCCTTTCATTAGCCACTGTCATTGTCCTGTATAAGCCTCAGTATGGACAACCACTGGGTCCACCGTTTTGAATTTCGCTGGTTGGGGTACACAAGAATACTCTACTATCCCCGGGGTAAAGCCCACTGACAAGACATCATGATGGGTACCTCGTCCCTGTGTTACCCCCACTTCCAGAACAAGCTGGTCCCGTGCTATCAGTCCTTATCAGTGTGTGTCACCAATAGTGTCCTGGGAGTGTTCATCAGTAGTTAACGCACAGTAGTCGAGGGGTCGCTGGCTGTGCTTAACCTATGGCGTGAACCCTTTAGAGGAGAAACGGTATGATCGGAAGTGTGTTCCTGGTACCGGCGAAAGTTGAAAGTTTACCTGCTCATATTTAACAAGCGAAAATGGCGCCACGTTAGCGCTTCTCCCCGAAAGACGTAACCAACCTATGGGGGACAGGATAGTAGTATACGGAATTGGCACCCTGCTACTGGCACCGTCCACTGTAACACTATAGTACAGTACATCATACATTATCCACGACATAGCCCTGGTGGAAGACCATTAATTTAAATGCACACACGATTATATAAATAACTGCTAAGTACTATCCCTATTCTACTATTTACGGGGCATGTGATATAGGTTACTGCATTGACCAAGTATAGGTGCCAGAATCTCAATTGGGTGTCGGATTGCATGTATAAGTGCAATGAGTAGACTACAATGGTGCTGGTATGCATATCAAATACTACAAAAATACATCTGCTTGTCACGTATTTATAATAATAACTTGATTAGGCTGTACAGGTGTCCGGGTGCTTGATAAAGCCTCTAGAGTATTAGGACATCGCCCTCACTGACGTCAATGTGTTTTTGTACCATAATCACATATTGGCATGTCTGTATTCAAATCATGGTACAACGTTCAAGGCCCTGCCTAAACTCGCATCTCTGTGATATTTCCTCACTGCTAACAGCTGTGTGTAGTATCAAATAGCACATCAACTATTGATTGTCTATACTTCACGCTTCAAGACCTCACTAGTCAGCCTAGACACCACTGACGTCATGACGTCTGTTTTGCTGAGTTATTTAAAAAGTCTTGTATTGAACTCAGGTGCCACGACCCATTATGTTCACATGGAACATTTAATTTTTGAATCGAACCGAGGTGATCAGGTTCTACAAGCTTTCATCAAAGGTCAATGTAATTCCAGCAATATTTAAATAACTACATCATACCATTGTCACAACAGAAATAACAGTTTGTGGCTTGATGAATCGGTGATGTCTGAACAGGGTTATTACTCAACGATACCAACTGAGGTTGATACTTTAGAAATGCTCTTCAAATGTTACTATGCCTTACTACTGACACAAAATATTGCCATCAAAAGGCTGAAGTGAAACCAAAACTGAAACATTAGTTCTAGAAAACCAGTATCAACCAGGGTTGCATTGAAATAGTTAGAGTAAGGTTAGACGACCAGATTAGCAACACAGGACCTAACTTAACAAGGCAATTACAGGGTGATTTTGTAGTGTTGTCATGAAAAGGGAAAAAAGCAAAATATCCTTTGTTTTCTAGACCATGTACCATGAAACACACCTTCCTTTTTGGCCTTTAACAAATCTAATTCAAATAATGAGGGATTGCGAGTGGAAATCTCAATTTCCGGCCGGTGATTCCTCAACCCTGTTTAGTAGATTGTGGGGTGCAGGGTGGGGGTGCGGGGATGTTAGTTGGACTGGGGGTGATAGTGACCTCTTAGTCCGATTTGATCCCATCCCCCAAAGGGCGCCCTGGTGACCCCATGACCCCTCACCCCTCTGCCCTTTTCACTCAAAAACGGAGCAAGGCTTAAAACGTGGGATAAAAGCAGGTGTGGGGGAATTGGTTGGTTTGCCCCGAATTCCATCACTGGGGTGGGTTGGAGGCGGTCTGGATGAGGAGTGGGTAGAGTGACCCAGAGACCAGGGTGGATCTATAAATATCTAATCATGAATGATTTCGTAGTTAGATAACAAACGATTGCAGTGCCCTAGTCCTGTGTGTGTGACTAAGCCTCTACTGCTAACTTGTACAGCTACTTTGCTCAGCTCCTATTCATTTTGGATCCTTTCATTCTCAGCACTTTTCATTAATGAGCAGATAATGATGGGCCATGTGTTAAGTGTGATAACCAGCCCAAATCTAATGTACAGATCAATTTGGATGGCCACAACCACGTGGAATAAAACATTAGCTATTTAATGCTTCCCATTTCATTGTCCCCTGACATGGGCCTAATGCAAGTTGGCCATAATTAGAGGGTGGGGAGGAAGTGAGGGCCGTGAGTGGGGTAAGGTGAGGGGGCTGAGGCAGAAACAGATGGAGTAGGGGACACTATTGGAGGGATTGCAGTACGGATTTAGGGTATAGCCAGTGAGTGAGTTGTGGTTGTCGTTTGATATCAAGTTTGTGGCCATGCTCATGGTGTGAAAATACCAGCTTGATAGATAAATACATATATGTGTCTGTGCCTATGCATACGGACTTAGCAGGATTAATTATTAGCCAATGAGATAACCCCAATGATTCACTGCGGTCCTCTCTGGGGCCAACTGGTACCCATCTGATAGGTCTTATCAGAAGAACTTGCTGGTAACAAGCTCCAACAATGGCGACGCCCATGGGACAACCTGCTACCTCGGAATAGGCCTATGAGAAACAGACTCACATACATGAGGAGATGAAAATTGGAAGGGAGGGACGGGACAGGGCTGGGTAGGAGTAGGGATCTAGGCACAGGAAAGGTGTGAATGAGTTAGTGAATATAAGCGTGGGATGGATTGAATAAGGGAGGGGGCAGGGGATGGAGAGTGTTGGGAATGGATAAGAATTGTATCCACACAGTGCTGCCCTGTATTGTTCATACCCCGTCATCGAATCTCTCAGTCTCACAAAGCGTCCACCCTGCTAATAATCAGAGGCCGTAGATGATCCGCCAAGTTTCCGTCACATTAAACTGCCAGAATCCCACTCATTTCCCGCGCTCTGCACGCCTATCGATCAACCCACCCACCCACCTCACCGGAAACGATCTGCTCGCCACTCCGCATGCGCCAGTAGCGCCGTCTGGTGAGTGTTTCGTGAACTACTATCAACTTGAATTACATACCTGGAGGGTCAGGTTCGATAGGAGAGGAGGGGGTTGGGGTAGAGGTGATCGAATCTGGACCTTTATGATTCCCCTCAGAGGGTGGTCATGAATTCAGATAATGAGATCTGTGAGATTTAGAGGGTAAGTTTCATGTGAACAGAGTTAGAATGCCTTTTGGGTAAGATATTTTCTGCTTTTTCAAAGTTTACTTTACATGAAATATTATTGAAGACATGAATGTTGACAAGAGAAATGTTGAACAGCTGCTATGGCGGATAGCTTCATAGCGGTAAGTCCATCTCCACTTGGGAATTTCATTGGTGAAAATAATATTTTCAGATTTAATGTTATTGTGTAGCAGGAAACCTATCACCTCCTATAAAATCATAGCAGTAGAGTTTGGATATGTCCCATATATATGCGAGTATATTGTATTTTAAATACAAAAAAAAACAAAAAAACAATCAAACACACTTTTAGCATTTACATTGCTGCAAATTTTACGGTATATTCGATAAGCTTAAATCTCGTCACCAAAGTTAAATAATCACAGATAACAAGGACACATCTGATTCTAATATGAAATCGATACTATCAATATGTAGGCGATTGAAGCTTGCATTTACCTGCTTTTGAATCTGCTATGACTGAATGTGGGTACTGCTAAATGATCATTAGCAGATATTGGGAAGCCTTTCATCTACTGTGAGCACCATTTGATCATTAGGTACCGTGTACACGAATATCCCTACACAGGGAAAGCTTTCTCAAATAGACCTGGCTTTACTTTGGATAAACAGACTGATCTATAACGATAAATCAATGTTTGAGTCGAAAAGCTTGCTGTTCTTTCTAATTCCGCGTGTTAATCGAACACGGTTTCACTTAATTGGAATTTCTACTCGTGAGAGCTTTCATTCAAATAAAAGAAAACTCCTCCTCGGAGGAGACTAATTATTAACTAAACCACCAGGAGTCCGATCCCTTCTAATTGGACTCACTTAGTCACATAGAATAAATTGATATCTATTACTGGGTTTAGATTACTGAACAGATCTGCTGGTAAATTTGGCAATTGGCCTGGACACACTTGGGGATAGAATAACATGTATGGATATATCTAAAAATATATATGCTACAGGTAGTAAGATGTTAAACTAATTTTTCAAGTGGGAAATACAGCCCCTATTTTTTGTTTATCTATTTTTGTTTTGACTACATACAGTACGCATAGATATCTACGATTTGTTATTTCCCGGGCACCTCTTTTTTTGTACTCTACCTCTGTTGTTTATGTAACTTCAACTATAATTGATTTGGTATACATGTATTTGCAAAAGACATGTTAGCCATACAATACATTGGTTCTATATAGATCCTTAAAGAAAATAAGGCAATAGATCTCGAGAGGCAGCTCATAAATCACATACACAATATTTACTGTAGATTTTCTCTCCCCCCCCCCTTTTTTTTCTAAGTTAAGGATATCAACTTACATGTTTAATTTCCTGTCTGTCGGCACACTTATTAAAGCTGGCTTTGATGGATGCCTTGACAGTGCTGCAGAGTCTCTTCAGTCGGTAAGCCATGTTGGCATGGCAACCAGGTACTCCAGCACAGGTGAACTCTTGGTAATAAAAGTCTCCGTCAGGTGGTAGTCTAATCTATGGCATTGATGTATTGAAGTTCCGTTCCGTTATAAGACTTCTCCAATAGCTTTATCAGCTTTGGTCTCAGCCTCAGGCTTTGTGCTACCATATCACTGCCACATTGATAACAGTTTGATAGCAGTTAGTTACATGTAAATGTAGAAAACTGTCTGGATTGGATCACACTCCTTTATCGATGTAAGGCAGGTAGCGGAGTCCCATGTGAGTCAATTATTACTAATAGTATTAGATCTGGGTATGAGTCAGCCTGGATGACATATCCCCCACCCTATTGGCACTATTTAATACCAGAGGCAGCCTTTGTCAGCCCCACATGGAGGTTGGAGGCTGTTAGGTGCCTATTGTGTAAGGCTCCCAGGTGATTGAGGCATGAATTCTTTGTGGTGATCTCTGTTTGACCGGTTTATTCACATACCATTATGCTATAGCTAACAATCCAACCAACAGCATATCACCAGCAGGTGATGTACATAGTCTCAGCAGTTGTCGGGAAGCGCCTGCAAAGTATTGATAAATAAATGAGACCTCTGGGGTCAAAGTAGAGCCATAGGTCGCCATAGGTCGATCAGTCTTAATGATGTCCCTGCGGTTTCTTCTCCTCTCTGTTTGACCTCCACTCTACCCCTACCTAACTGTTGCTGCAATAACATTTGTTTTCACCTGTGGGAACAGGCTAAGAGAAATTCGTGGGTATCTGGGATCTTTGGTCAGTGCAAATGCTGGTTCTGAGTCTCCTTTACCTCTCCTTTTTACTACCTCCCTTTCTCTCAAATTAATTCTGCACTAATTCCCTTGGCACAAGCTGCCATCTCACGTGCCATGTGCTGTGGACTAATTGCTTGTGATATATACAGGTTCCAGTTCCTTGGCCTCCTGTACCTTTTTTCCCCTGTCTTAGAAACCAGGTGTGATAGAGTTGTGTAATTGTGGCAGGTGAGACAGTGCCTACCTCGCCAGGGTTTGCAGGAGGGTTTTGCCAAAAACAAAATGACAAACAAACAAAATTGAATGTTCACGTTTTTGATTTGCCAAATGTATTCCGCCAACTGATACTGCTGAAATATGTATGGCAGTCGCAACTCAAAACATGCACGTTTCATTTCTACTAGAATTCTACCTGTAGACAGATTCATTGGCAACAGAGTGAAGACGAGTTAGGCCATGCATATTCCCCTCAGTTCTCTTTGAAAGATTACAGAGGTTCTTTTTTTACACAAGACCCTCCTGATAGGTCCATGCATGTGTGGTTCCCCCTTCCCCTCCTCCACCACGTAGAACCCTACACCATATTCCTGTCTTAAGCCACTTGCCACCAACAGCCTTTAACCCTTTAAAACCCAGTTCCCTTGGTCATCAAGATGCACCAATGTGCAGTGCTGGCTTGTCTGCTAGCACCGTTTTTATACCTAATACCGACCCTTCGGAAATATATTAATACACTCTATAGGGACGGAATGATGCAAAAATGCAGCCCAAGTTGACTCCCATCGGTGAATCATGGCATAAATGCACATTATGTATAAATATGGTATGCAGTTCTTAATGGGTTAAGTTAACCCTTTTGTACACATCACTAAACCACGATATATACACTTCATGTAGCAGTCCTGCTGACCAGGAAAATGGGTTAATACCCTTCTCCTTCTCTAAGCTCCTCTTGAATATGGTGAGGTACTGGTACATATGTGATTTGAAGGTATTTAAATCGGCATCTCCTTCAAGAAATTTATTTCCACCCTAAATTATAATGATTTGATCTGACTTGCATGATATGAAAGTATAGTTGGTTGATTGACATAGTTAAAGACCTGCAGGTGCCCCCATAAATTATATATGTGTATCATTTCCGTTCCCTCTGAACAAGACATCGCGTGCCTCTAGCTCGCACCACTGATCCTATCTGACAATAACGCTATGGGGAATAAAATCACTGGTAGTGCAATAGGCAGGTGATCCCATCTTGCTGCACACCAGCGACCTACTCTGGCTGCCAGTTGGCCGCCATCACTGCTTGTGACGTCATGACCTCTTGACCTAGTTGGGGCCCAAAACGAGGCTCGCAGAGATCACATGCCTCTAGCAGCAGCCTGATTTGGATCACCTGCCTATAGCACTACCAGTCATTTCATTTCCCATAGCGTTATGGCCAAGATAGAATCAGTGGTGCGTGCTAGAGGCACGTGATTTCTGTTGAGAGGGGTGAATTTCCACTTCTGTTGGTGACACAAAGGAATTGTCAAAGGATATGGGAAATATCACCTTTGATGCCCAGTACACCATATCCATTGTTATAATCCTAATAATTTTGATTTTATAGCTTTTATTCCAATTGTATAGATCCTAGTGCCCGGCGATAGATTTTAACACAACCCTCTTGTTTCTAAGCATAGGCCTAAAAACAAAGGTTTGTTTCCAGTTACCCGACCGACCCTAGCAAAACAGGGCTGACCCTAGAAATTTATTTTTTTATTTTGGTAATTTTTGGTAATGTTTAGGGATTTTTCCCATAATTTTCATAATTTTTCATCAATTTTTCGTGAAGCTTATCAAGGTCCTCATCTATTGGCATAGTGTTCATAACAGTCATTCATATAATTTACATGTGCTTCACATTTCTTATGTTTTCATATTTCTACTGATGAATCATAGAATTGAAGGTGTCTGCCCATACATTACAATATACAAAATAATAATAATAAAGAAATCCGACCTACCGACCCTAGAGATTTTAGCTATGTAACTGGAAACACACAATATTTTTTTTTGGCCCTACCCATACATCTACTCATATAAGTCATTTTATCCCCATTGATATTATTCACATGCGGGCCTTACATGCATTCATATTTTTATCCATAAAAAAAGCCCAATGATGATTATGATATTCCTAATTCTAATAATTCTAAATTGTCGTTCATTCTACATTATTGGTTATTCTTTATCCCTCCAACTAATATTCTGAATTCATAATATATCACAGACCAATGCCTACACCAACCAGGTCATTTGACCTCATGACCAATAAATCGATCACAGCTGCATGCAATAAGAGTTGGCAGCCATCTTGGCAGGATTTATACCAGTCTGTATACTTCTTACACTAGTACCTTGGCTTATTGACTACCACTACTACTATTAACTAGCCCTTCAATGAGGCATGATGCCTTCTAGTGCAATTTTCTTGGTCGGCATGATGCACCAATGCAGTGCTTGCGAGTCTACTCGCCAGCACTGCATTGGAGCATCATGACGATCCTTCGAGGACACATCGACCACGTACGGTCGGCATGGTGCATCAATCGTTAGTCACTCGCCAGTGTTGCATTGATGCATCATGTTGACAAATGCACTATGGTGCCTCCAAATGGAAACTTATAGTGGTCAAAGACCACCACCTTAGCATGACGTCTGAGGTGGGCCCAGTGCCCCCAGTAGGTGTTGTTATTCACCTAATTCTCCTCCAGTGTTAATTGGTGTGACATTTACAGCTCCACGACTTTGTTTCACGGCTTAGGCCTGCTGGAGGCCACCTCGGACCCACTGCCCAGCAGCTACTCCTCCACGGTCTTCATCTCCAAGCAGATGTTTTGTTGTAATTAAAACCTCTCCCTCCAGTTGTTATTATTGCTACTCTTCAAGCTCTAATTCCATAGTCTACAGCACTATTATGGTTACTTCAGAGGTCATATTGTTTTAAAAAGCTTCCACATCCCAGTGCAAACAGACAATCTTCTCCACAATACTTCTAATTCTTGACGATCCGAGAAATCTCCAGATAATCTAGTATCCTTCAGATGTCAATTTGTGGCGGTGGGACGCACTGATTTGAAAGGTCAGTAATAATGATGATGAATAATTATGGTGGTTGACTCCTCTGGTGATATTTTCCTTATTCAACCTTAATTTGCAAAGTCCTGCTCCATGCACGTTCTGGTATCCTTCCTAAAGTCCATAAACACATTTGTGTATGTCATATGATGCTATACAAAAAGGATATTTGCGTGGAATAAGGGAGTTGGTCAGGAGAGCACCTCCCATTTCTTATCCAGTCCAAGCAGGCCGGTCCACGTGACTGTGACGCTTTCTACAACTTGGGCGACGCTGCTTCTCCAGAGTAGCCCGGATGTTGGCGTCTTGCCTTCATTAAATGTCGTCTGCTTTTGACAGGAAAGCAAAGGTTTCTGCTACAGTAGTTGCGTCTCATACCTGCGTCTGTGTCGTCTGCTGCAATAGCTTCTAGCCAGGTCTCCTTCTGTGTATTTCTACCTAAAAACCTGACTGTCTCTCTCACTTCTCTCCCTCCTCCCCTCTATCTGGACTCCCCCCCCCCTCTCAGTTGTCTCCCCTTCCCTCATCCTCGTCTGCTTCTATCCACATTTTTCCTCGGTGTCTCCCTATATCCTTGTGTAGCACAACAATTCCCTGTTAAGCATATCTCTGTGTTGTATCGTCCATGTCTTCTGTGCCTATGTTTCTATCTGACTCGGCCACCACCACCGCCACCAATACCACCCCTTGGCGTTTGTTAGCATGGGCAGTGCGCGTGCAAACATGCCACGAAAAGTAGGGAAATATTGACATAAATTGTGGACTGATGTTGACACATTTCCTCCAAGGACCACCACCCAGGGATCCTGGGCAGGTGTGTGTGTGTGGGGGGGGGGGGGTGAGAATGGCATGGAAGCTGTGGAGGAGGAGGGGAGGGGGTGTAGAGGGAACAAGGGTCAGCCCACTTTGGCTTGGTGCCGATCCAATAGGGTCTGGGGCTAGTGCAGTGCGTTCAATCCAGTTTAGGCAATGCTGTGACTAAGACCAGACCAATACTGTAAATATTAGATCCTGAACATTTAGTGCAGTCCTTCTTGGCCTCTTGCTGTAGCCCCCACCCCCTCCCACCAATATACTCCCAAGACCCCCACAAAGCATTGTGGTTATGTTGGTGTTATTGGTTTAACAGATATTCTGTGTTATTTGTGAGGGGGGTTGCAGGAGTACGTGCCTGCTTCCTTAATCAGTAGGCATAATCCAGTATTTATTCGTACATATTGGTCATAAACATAACGGTTTATCTTGCTGACATACCTTTATGTTGACCAACTAAAGGCTTATTCATATTCACTGTGTCACTACTATTTTTTCCTTTTGTCATTTATTTTCTCCTTTTTTATTTTTTTTTATTTAATTTCTTGTTGTTGTTTTTTCTCTTGTAACCTAATACTCTAAGCTGCAACTAAGATTGACCCATACCAAGGTTATAGCTTGTGTTTCACCTTGTGAAATATAACTCAAACAGTCCATCGATCATAAGCTAATAGATCATGGATGTTGGAGCCCTAGGGGAGTCTATGCTGGATATACCCGAGCCGCGGAGCGGCGAGGGTATATCCAGCATAGACTCCCCGTGGGCTCCAACATCCATGAACTAATAGGTTTATACCACCATTTCCTCCATTTTGTATCAATTTCTTACCTCAAATCCAAAGAATATAGCCAGGAGAAGACATTTTGTAAAAGCAAGCGATACGGCCCGGGTCCGCTCTGCGCGAAGCCATTGTTTTTGTTCCTTGCCGCTGTGTATACAGTCACTTTTCGTATCGAATCCAACCATGACACGTTTTCAAATTAAAACATACATATCCTTAGACAGTCTAGATGATCCCTCCATACGTATTATGTCCAATATATTCAAAATAAAGGAGAATCCATTGATTTTTCCATCATAAGCGAGTCGCGGTCCGGCCATTCCCACCCGCCTCCTTGTCCAGGGAAAGTGTGTCAGTGGCCCGGATGTAGATATAGGTCAACTGCTCGTCGTACAAGAAAGACGCCGAAACAATGGCTTCGCGCAGAGCGGCCACGGGAAAATCAATTGATTCTTATTTATATCGAACAAAATGGAGAAAATTAGCACGCATTCCTCGTCTATGGATCGAATACTTCTTGGGATTTTAATATTATAACATGACAAGCTTGGAATTAATACGAAAACTGAATGGAAATGTACCAGTAGGACCTCAGGTTAGAATTTAATTATTTTCGCATTGAGTTTCATCACCGTTCAGTGTGGCGCTATGGCTAAGGCCTTCGCCTACCACCACTGCGGCCGGGGTTCAATCCTCATACGAGTTGGCACGATTTTTCAGAATGGAAGATGGCTAGACTGGCTTTGTATACCAGGCAAACATTTCCAAAAAGTCCAACTTGACCCCGAAAAAGTATATACCAAAAATTTCAAAAATGCACAAGTGTGGTATATGCAGAATATACCACGTATATATCGCATGTAAAACCACCGGAAGTTCCGAAATCATGGTATAATTGTAAATATCATTTTCCATTATTCGTCATCTTTAACACTAACTCACTAGAAGGTACCACTCAATTTAATTCTTGCACTCAATAACCCCACAAATAAAAGCATGAAATATAACAACGTTACTATTGAGAAAAAAAAAACAAGATAAAAGGGATAAAAGGAGGAAAGAACAAAAACAAAATTAAACATGACAACAATAGCACTCATGACTACCCCAAAACTAACATCGCATTTCAGTGAGAGAGGAACTAATCTAATTTGATTGTAACCAGATTGAAAGTTATCTCACAGTGCACCCTGTTTAGAAGCCTTTAAGGGTTGGAGTGAGTGAGTGAGTAATAGATGTTTAACGGCATTTTGACAGCTAAGGTCATATTCATGGCAAGAACTACATTACACAATTTCATAGAGGAGTGTGTCGGTGCCCGTGCATATGTGCACCACACACACCCAAGGGGATAGGAAAGAGGAGAAGTAGACCCTTTTAAGTGGGCTACGGAAGCCCGCCTTTAAGGGTTGAAAGGGTTCAATGTTTCTTAGTTGCCATGATGCACCAGTGCAGAGCTAGCGAGTAACTCGCTAGCTCTGCACTGGTGCATCATGCCAACCCTTTGGGATGTAAACCCTGGTTTAGCATTTAAGACCCATGGATGTAGTTCTGGCAAGTTATTCAAGAGTGCCCCATTCAAGTAGCATGTACACTGAAGGACTTGATACATGCACTAAGTGGCTTTTAAAGGGTTCAGTCCCCAGACCCAAAACACAGACCACGACACGCCCCATTTCACCCCAACTGTGTTAAAACAATCTGAATTGCGTGACCTCCGAAAAGCCTTTGATGAATCTTTAACCACAGGGATCGATTCTGGGACCCTACTCTTCTAGCATCCTCGTTTGTGGATGCTGGGTTTCAAATCACTAATTATCGCCCACAATGGCCAACACACAGAACCTGCAGTAGGAGTAATGGCTTCAATTAGTGGTTGTCCTCGAGCTTTGGCGAGGACAAAAACTATCCATCTTTGACATTTGGTGACCGAATTTAATTTTGAGTCGGACCTATTTCATCCTAGCCACTTTGGATCCTTATTTTAAAATTATTCAAATTATGAATTTATCTCTCATGTGGCTGCAATTATGGTTTTAGTCAAATTTCAGCAAGTGCTGCTGAAATCATATGTGTGGTTTTGTAACTCAGAAGGAAACGAGCAATCGGAAATGCCAGAAATGTATTGATAAATTAAGTGTGTAATTATGGATGCCTATTGAATAACAGTCAACCACAAGTCATGTTTGTCTCTCCTGTAAGATTACAGAGGTCACTGGCTTCATAACTATTCAGTTTTTGATACTATAAGCCTTTCACATGTTATCCATTGGTGGCTACCACCTTGGTCCTTGCTGGTTCCTGAAGGTGTCATCAAATGCCAACTTGCCCAGTAGCACTGTGTTAGTTCCCCTCACTGCCACACTGGCGCCACTGTAGAGACCCGTTGGCATTACAGTCGTGGCATTGCTGACTCAGAGGCGTAGGAAGCAAATCGTCATTGGGGGGGCCCACCTGGGGCCTCACATCGACCACCTTGAATTGCGGGCTGAAGCGCAATAGCGCCAATATATACCTATATAAGACTTGTATAGAAAAGTAATTTTTGAGGAATTTTAGATTCCATTACTATATCAATCTACTTTGAGTTTTAACTTCTTGTTCAATTTAATATGTGACCTGTACTGGGAAAGGGGACCTTATTCACCCTGAAATAAGGTCCCTATTCACAGATCGCTTCGCTTATTAGGAATTCTTGGCAAATTTTGGGGGGGCCCAGACATACTCAGGCCCCACCTCCTTTATGATTGGGGGGCCCAGGCCCCCCTGCCCCCCCCCTTTTCCTACGCCCCTGCTGACTGCTTTTTCATGAAGTCTTAGTTTTGCCACTCTTTACATAATATTATCTTAATTGTTTTAGGCCCTGGCCAAATTAAGTCGTATAAACGTTCAACAGGAAGTCTATGCGTGGTAAAGAGTGACAGGAGGGTGGCATACAGGGCAGGAGTGGGGAAGGGAAGGAGGGAGAGTACCAGAGGGAGGGAGGTATGCCTTGGAGTGTGCAGCTGGCAAGCACATAGATATTATGATATATTGGTGTCAGTTGAAAATTTGGCAATGCAAACATTCATGTTAAGCACATTTTAGGTCAGATCTAGCCACACTTCCAAGAATATATCCATAAAGACCATGTATCTACATGGGCAGGAGTACTAAAATTAGGAAGGGTGGGGTTTACAGGGAGCCAATTTAATGAATAGTGACACACAAAATGCCCATATCCCTTAACAGTAAGCAGGTGACACTTAGTAACATATATCTGTACAGGTAGAACAGCTCTCACAGGTGGCCTATATTGTGGCACAGGGAGGCAGGAGACTCTTGCCTCCATTATCCCATATTGTCTAGGGTTCACTCAAAGGACACCGCCACACAAGCGGCCTAATGGAGCATGCAGAAGCAGGGAACGAGAGGGTGGGATCCGCTATACTACCTTCACTTATCACACTTATCACTCATTTTTTACAGGTATATATATATATATATATATATATATATATATATATATATATATATATATATATATATATATATATATATATGGAAAATGCAGAATAATTCTGTATCTAACATACTTAGGGGGGTTTAGGTACATAGCTGAAGCATATGTCACATGGTGTCCACTGTTTACATAACAGGTGCCATTGCCTGTCATGACGCATGGATGCAGCTCTGGTGAGGAACTTACCAGGGCTGCACTCACACATGCTGACCCTACATGGTGCACCATTGACGACGAGTGGATTCTCCAGCAGTGCACTGCATGGTGCTATCTGATAACTAAGGAACATGCACCTGGAGGAGGCATCATGCGACCCTTAACCCTTTGAGGGTCACTAATGTAGGAAGGTGTCATGCCAATTGGTCATCATGATGCATCCAATGGGGTGCTGGTGAATCTACTCGCTAGTACTTCATTGGAGCATCATGCCGACCCTCTGGGGGAATACCAACCCAGTAGGGTCGGCGTGATGGATGAATGCATCACTCGCCAGGGCTACATTCATGTATCATGACGACCAATGGGCATGATGCATTAATGCATAAGAGGCTCCTAACGGGTTAATGTGATGGAACACATTAGATACGGGAATGTGTCACTAGGTGCCAAACACACTCTACCACCACTCAGGGAAGTGGTACTAGAAAACCTGAAGCACCCACGGCCTATTGTGATTGACAGGTGGTGCCCCATAATGGGCGTGGTCAATAGGGGAGGGGTGTGGTCTCTGAATCATCTCCGGGGGAACGCGTGCGTTACCATGGGAACTGCACTAACCACCCCCGATTTGATGTGCCTGTATCCATGGAATGGTCTGTATGTGTGAGGGGGGGGGGTGATCCCAAGGCACGTGTCATGACTGGTTGCTGGAATAAGCATGGATATTGGGTACATGTAGAGGAATTCATGTAATGGTTTATTATGTCATATGTACTAGTAATAGGGGATTGTGTGATTACATCCCCCAGATTCCGAATAGGGTGCACCGATAGAAACACTGTGAGAGACATAATATTATGCTGACACCTGGTGGTATCCATAATTATCCCTAAGGCACGATGATAGTTCCAACTATTACTTTATATTCCTGGTACATGCGCCAGAACAGTCCACTTTGTCAGAAATCACTAGGTGCTGCTCTATTTCCATTCCTGGTCATTTTCTCCCTGAGTTCTTTTTCTTGTGATTAGTGTCTTAGTAGCTACATGTACCTACTATAATAAGTAGTATCCATCATGGACTTTACTGAATTGAAAATGGAGATGCAGTTCAGGCTCCCATTGAATAATAGCTCTTGCCCTATACTACTACCCTTCGCGTCCAACATGCCACCCGTCCTATCCGAAAAGGCCTAAAAATGATTGGGTTCAGGTAACATAACCCACTCTATTTCCTTGGCCCTACCCCTATCATCTTATGGGTATTTTTGGGTTAATCTTAAGGGATTTTCTTGTTGGTGCTTATGGAGAAAAAATAGATTCTATAAAGATCCCGTGCATCTAAAGGTATGGAAATTCTCAGTTTGCCTTTAAGAACTTCTTGACGAAAAAGAAAAGAAAAGAAAAATTCCTACCCACCTACCCTACCTTTATCTGGCCTAGTTACCTGATCACAACAGCTTATATGCCTAAACAATGCTGTAGGTTGAGTGACGTGAATGCGTCCAACCATGCAATGGGTGACATCAAATCATGAGAGTATCTAGATCCATGATGTCATCCTCGCCAACATGACGTCATAATAAGGATTAGCCCTTGTTCTGAATAGTGGAAACAATGTGCGGCGAGCTGTAGATAAGCTGTATCTGATGTTGCCTTGTGATATAGGCCCTGTTTCCTCTAGACATACATATTACTAGGTATGTGACACTGGGGTGACACTGATCTGAGTATTAAGGCAAGTTGCCCTTTCATTGTACATATCCCTTCCATTAACTCAGTAAGCACTTGGTGGAGAAATGGTTGTTGAATGAAGCCAAGAACATAATAACATAGAATTGTTCTTTATTTAGAAAAGAAAGAAACATATGTCATTTTGAGGGATATTGTGTCTACGAGTCGCTGCCAGGAGTGAACTGTATAAAAGTCAATATTTGTGTGTAACATGAAACACACCCTAGTCTAACATAGGACGGGCCCCACTACATTTCTAGGAATAATGCATCACAAGCCCACAGTACAACAATCTTACTAGCCCCACTTCCTGGAACCATTCCTCACTAGGGTAGGTCGTCCTTGACTTGACCACTTGGTACACTGGTATCCCTAGGTGACCACCAGAGAATAACTTCTTTCAGCTATGGGCTACAGTACTTTACATGTATACTGGATATACCTGGCATGGATTAGGAAAATTACCTCGAATAATACGGGAGTGGAACCCATATGCCTCACATGTATGCCTAGTGGCCGAGTCAGAGGCAACTTACCCCAGACCACATTATTCTGGACACCTTACCCCCATCAGTCATGGGCAGGATCCTGATACCAGGTGTGTGAGTGTGCCCTAGGTGAGGTATGAACATACACACCTGTGCAGGTGAGCTCATTTTCCCACGGCTCCATTAAACACCCTAACCACCCCCACACCAGGACTTATCCCTGAGACAATACAGCTGTTTGCAGCTTAGGGAGCAAGGTGGTGCATGGGTAGGTGGGGTCAGGTGGGGGAGGGGGTGGTACCAATGTATTGGTATAAGGAGTTAACCCTTTAAGATCAGCTAATGGAGGAGTGCATTATGCCAATTGGTCACCGATCGAGTACTGGCGATTCTGCACTTCTTTGGAGGATGATGTCGACCCTCTGGGGGTACACAAAATATATCAAGGCAGCCCTGGCGAGTAACTCGCAAGGGCTGCCTTCATGCATCATGATGACCAATGGGAATTATCCATTAACATATTAGCGGCCCTCAAGGGGTTAAGGCTTGGTAGAGCATGTTAGGGGGTAGGGAAGGGTAGGGTTAGGGTAGGGATTGTGCAGGGTGTGTGGGGGTCGTGCATGGTGTAAACAGAACAGGTGTGCTGGTGGTAGGTCAGAGAACGCTCTCTACACGACTAGGGCGGATCCAGACAGGGGTGATTCAGGAGGTCGGGGTCAGAATAAATTTGTATAATTATCTGGTTGATGCGGGTTGAGTGGGGGGGGGGCGGGGGTAGGTAGCTTCAGAGAGAAAAAAAGAGCAATTCACCATGTAGCATTCCTAACAGATTAAAACCATGTTATTTTATGTTATTTTGGTAAGTACCCCTGGGTTCAAAGAGATAAAAATGAGAACTCTGCACTTAAATTATGGCTTCAGTCAATCCAGTCAAAACCGATACCCTGTCTGCCAATGACAATCCCCCTCTAAATCATATGGGTATGGCAACAGAATATTGTAGACCTAATGCTGTATTAGATAATATTCTTACTACATTTCAATATTTAACGAGTTCGAGGATGTAAAGCAAGCTCTAGCCTTTGTCTTCGCATCCACATGCTTGGAGCATTTTCCATATTAGATAATATTCTTACTACATTTCAATATTTAACGAGTTCGAGGATGTAGAGCAAGCTCTAGCCTTTGTCTTCGCATCCACATGCTTGGAGCATTTTCCATTGGTTGCCTGGCGCAAAACGTGTCCGCTGACGATGGGTTTCGATCCTGCAGGACTGGAACATTTTGTGGACCGGGATAGAGCCGCAAAACCTCACTCTCTATCACTCGTTGAGATTTAACTTCCTTTGTCAAAGACAAAGGAAACAAAAAAAAACACCAAAAAATCCCCCAAGAAAAGGCAGAAATCTAAAAGTAAGTCCATATTTAGGGTTAGGAGGGCTTCATGCCTGTCAGGGAGAACTTCATGTCAATGTGGACCCCTGCACATGGGCGTCCACTGACAGGGGAGACAGGGATGGGAGTGTGCATGGGGGCTAACACATGGGCGTCCACAGACAGGGGAGACAGGGATGGGAGTGTGCATGGGGGCTAACACATGGGCGTCCACAGACAGGGGAGACAGGGATGGGAGTGTACATGGGGGCTAACACATGGGCGTCCACAGACAGGGGAGACAGGGATGGGAGTGTGCATGGGGGCTAACACATGGGCGTCCACAGACAGGGGAGACAGGGATGGGAGTGTGCATGGGGGCTAACACATGGGCATCCACAGACAGGGGAGACAGGGATGGGAGTGTGCATGGGGGCTAACACATGGACGTCCACAGACAGGGGAGACAGGGATGGGAGTGTGCATGGGGGCTAACACATGGGCGTCCACAGACAGGGGAGACAGGGATGGGAGTGTGCATGGGGGCTAACACATGGGCGTCCACAGACAGGGGAGAAAGGGATGGGAGTGTGCATGGGGGCTAACACATGGGCGTCCACAGACAGGGGAGACATGGATGGGAGTGTGCATGGGGGCTAACACATGGGCGTCCACAGACAGGGGAGACAGGGATGGGAGTGTGCATGGGGGCTAACCCTTTCAGAGCCCCTAATGCATTGGTGCATCATGCCATCATATTACAAGTATTCAGCCCTTGAGAGTGAATTCAACAGGACATCACTTATTCATTAGAACAACCCTTCATGAGTACAGTAGAGAGTCTACATCGAATACATAGCCTCGAAATAATGCACCAATGCGGTCAACTGCAACTGTGGATCATGGCAGGCAACCAATGGCCACGATACAGCGATGCACAATGTGACCATAAAATGGTTAAAGCAGACATGTCAGGGGAAGGAAGGGCTGTCATTGTGGAGATCAATAGCCCAGGGAATCTTCCCCACTGGGTCCTTGTGGCAGATAAATGGGTTTTACTGCCAAATAAATGGTTTTAACGCGTGCACCACGTGGAATGCTAATTCTGACTCTGACGGTGCCTTCAGAGGTGGATCATGTTTGAATGGCAGCTGGCACAGGAATAAGGAAAATCTTAGTCAATTTCTTCGGACTTTGGAAATAGGAGTGAGTGGGTGAGGGAGAGAGAGAGAGAGAGAGAGAGAGAGAGAGAGAGAGAGAGAGAGAGAGAGACAGACAGACAGACAGACAGACAGACAGACACAGACACAGACAGACAAAGACAAAGACATAGACATACATAGAGACAAAGACAAGAGAAAGATGAAAAGGAGAGAGGGAAGAAATCATGACATTGAGGTAGAGATAGAGAAGGAGGATGGGAAGAGAGAGGAAGAGAGGGGAAGAGAGAGAGAGAGAGAGAGAAGTACAGTCATGAGTTATAGCTGGTTAGGATGGAGGAGACTACATGAGTACAGGTGCTGAGATGGCCTTCTTTGTGAATGGCTTGGAACATCCCAGCCATTCATTACCCTGATTGCACGGGTGTGTTTCATCAGTGTGTCTTCTATCAATGACAAACATGCTCCCTTTTCATCAAGTCCTTTTTAACCCTTGAAGGGGACCATGCCAATATGACATCAGGTTCAGGTGCCTTAGCTATCATGGTGCCAATGCAGTACAAGTGCGTCTACCTGCCAGCGGTGCATCAGTAGTGTAGAGTGCCTGTATTCACTCATGTGGGAAGAAGGTGCGAGTTACTCGTCAGCGTTTCATTTATGTATCATGACGATTGGGTCTTGGTATAATGCAGCAATGTACAAATGCGCTATGCGGGCCTTGAAGGGCTAACTTACCATCACATCCCCACCCATTCCAACTCTCTTTGAGCTGCTCCCTCTTCATGAGCTGCTCCCACACACAGTTACAAGCACCTTTTGTCCCCCTGTCAGCAGGAGAGCAGAGAGTAGGCCTCACCCTTTAGGGGTCTTGATGCATTAGTGCATCATGCCCATTGGTCAGCATGATGCACTCATGAAGTACTGGTGCTGGGGAGACTGCTCGCCAGCACTTCAGTGAAGAATCATACCAAAACTCTGGAAAGGTGGGTGGCTTTACACAGGCCTGAATGCAGCACTGGTAAGTTACTCCCCAGTGCATCCAATAGGCATGAACCAATAATACATTGGCAGCCCTTAAAGAGCTAGAGTCGGCTTAGGAGCAGCTCACTACAGACTCACAGAGACAGAACCCACAGGGCGAGCTGCTCACAGAATGGGAAAAGCTGTGTAAGGTTAAAATGTAGGTCGGGGATGGGGGAGCTCGCTGTTGACGCCCCTATTGATTGGCCATCGAGTAGGTCTTTGTGGGTTTGGATGGATGTGGAAGGGAGCTGGTGGCTAATGTGTCTTAATGCACCCATTCCTGGGTACTGAGCACATGTAGGGACACCAATGAGCAGCTCAAGGTGAAGGGGGCATGGGCGGGAGCAAGGAATAGAGACGGAGGAATGGCAGGTGGGTGGGGGTGGGGGTGGGGTTGAAGCTCTGGGAAAATGAAGAAGGAAGACATGCAATGCGTGGTAGTACCACATGCAAGGAGTACGGAAAGCCATTTCAAGCTACAGTGATATTAATGGTGGCAAACTTACTGACTGTAGACACCAGTTTGCTAGGTTAATACATATGTGTCCACCCCCATATGGACAACTGAAAGGGAGATATAAATAGTCTGAGAAAGCCCTTTATATATAATGGTCAAGGGAGGCAATGTGGTGGTATGCAAAGGTTGAGTGAGTAATAGTTTAACAGCTAAGATCATAATCATTGTGAGAATATCTTAGTAGGCTTCAATCGATGGATAAATGTGGTGGTGCCTGCGCACATGTATGCACCAGATATAGAGGGGACAGGAAAAATGAGATTAAGACCCTTTTCAGATGGATTTAGGACGCCCAGTATGCAAGGATGGATTATAATAAGGCTAGAAAGGGAAATACGCATGAGCACTACATGGAATAGCTAGCAAGGAAAAGGGATTAGGATAGGCAGGTACCTTTTACTGCAGATTAGTATATGTGCCAGTATGTGTAGAGCAGATCGCCCTGTATGGCTCATTATGCTGTGAGTGACTCGCCGTGACCTAGTTAATCAGAACATGCCAGCCCTATCAAATACATGCCCCAAGCTCAGAAGGGGATGCTCATTGGTGACAAACACCTATTACAGTGTCTCCCCTACAGGGGGGTTTTGTCCTACTTTTATGGGTTTAATTAATGGAAATTAGCCCCAAGATACATCCAGGCTCATCAGGGAAATCGCCATCTTTCCCTTAAGTAAATGTGTCATTTCTTTTACTTTTATTTCTCTTCTTCTCCAGTGAAGGCAAAGTTAGAAGATACCTTTTCTCAGGTCACTTCACACCTACCCCTTCCTCAAAATGATACATACGAGGGATATATAAGATCTAGCCTTAGAATTCTGTAATACAAACCTTTTGAGTATTGGTGTCTACCTGATAATACCACCCAAGTCCACCTTATATCCCCTTTGATACTCTTCCCCTGGATGCCCACACATGTCTATAACAACAAGTCAAGTATAGATTAACTATTCCCTCTGTACTTCTCCAGGGTCTTGAGGCTCAGTGAGTCTGAAAGATAAGAAGGGTGGGATCAAACAGATAACACCCCCACAGGGACCCCCTACTATAACCTATTATGTAGGTGCACACCTAGGTGGGTGGCTTCAAAGAGGCCCTTGCACCTGAGTCCTCAAAGGTGCTGTCTCATGCCGATTTTTGCACCTGGGTAGGCAGAGGAAGATGATTTAGGTAGAAGGCTGTTAGCCTATGTATGTAGGGTTTAGTCATGGTAAAGTCCCGTCTATATGGCACTCTTAAGTCCAGATACTACCATTTGTATGCCAGCATAGTAGTTATAATTTTGAAGATTTATTTGAGAGTTCAAATCCCTGGACATATGTCTAGATCTATATAATTATAAATATCGAGAAATAGTTGGCTCAAAATAGGCACAACTTCTGTTTCTATAAAATTGGCTGCTAATAGGGCCTACGCGGTACTTTTAAATCTCAGGCAGTCACTGAGGCAATTACTGAAAGCAAGACTGAATTGCTCAAGGCCATCAAAGGTGCTGTTTAATTGTCCAAACACACTGCCTTCCTGTATCGTAGTCTCCATCCTGACCCATCCTCAGGGCCAATACGTGTTAGGAGGCGTAGGTGGAGGAGGAGGGTATATAGGCATGTGTGTGGGTGGGGGGAGGACGTCTAGGGTGTAAATACTGAATGCTGTACCTAGCTTAGATTACCACCTACAACCAAACTCTTACTTCCTCAATGTACCTACCCCTACACCTTGGGTGCTTCTCACCAGTTTAGCATTTCCAGAATTTTCATTATTTATTCACTTTAAGACATTACCCCTTTCTAAGTACACACCTGTATTACCTGTACACGTATATATTTGTCAATTCTATCTACGAGAAAACCCTATGAAATGGGCATTTACTGTCAGTACAATATTGTGATGCAAACCTTATATAGAGAGAATTACCCTAAATATGCAGACAGTGTGAGCACATTAATTTTACACGTGCATTGTTTAATGGATTAAGAGGGAGTTAAGAGCGTTAATCAGCTGAGCACAGGAAATTAAGGAGGATCTAGAAAGGAACCTTTTTTTTTTACAGATCTGACATTAAGTTCCATTATGTGTGGAGAAGTTCCCCATACATGTAGTTTATTAGGCTGTCAGTGACTTCCAAGTACAAAAACCGCATAGGGGACCTACCGGTATAAATGTGGGTCTAAAATGAGTGCCATTCCTTAACATTATCTAAATATTTTGTAAAACCCCTAGCATAAGCCTATATGCCCTTAAATGCGTGGCATAAATGCAGGGTTTTACGGCCATCTGAGGTGGTATCACTGAAGAACTCTAGTGGTTGTTGAATCCTTACACCAACATAATGTTTTCTCCTCATCATAAGAAACAACCAACAAGAGGGAAAAGGGGGAGGCATCGAGAAACTGATACCCGTATCGTGTTGAGTGGCCTTGTGAAGAAAAGTGATAACGGTATCCGATAACTAATGAGATAAGGAAGGAAGTCGAGGCTGTCAGCTTAGACCATTTTTTTTTGTATTACAGTTTCCCTTTCGGTGTTGGATTCAGTGTGTATATATCTAACGCCAAGGTAAAACGGAGCGGGAGGTGGACCTCAAGAATAATGCGTTTAAGCAAGTTTGTTGAAAACCTGATTATGATGTTTGTTAGTGAAGTCTTGTCCCAATATTGCCAGAGATTTGTCATTATTTTCACAGAAATTCCTTTTTCCTCTGTACTGCCATCTGGGGCTTCATTGTAGAAACTACTGCGATGTGATTAAGGGGCATCACTGTTCAGTTTTATGAGGACGCCTAGAAGATTCAACAGACATTTCTTAGAGTGTGTCAAAACAACGATTTTCCTTTTCACCTTAGATTATCAGATCATTCTGTGTTCCCTGTCTCCCTCCAACATCCATCTTCTTATTTTATATATTTCGCCTCGTCATGATGGTATACTATTCTACTAATCTATATGGCTTGTTTTATCCAAAGAATATAGTTTTATCCAATGTAAAATACCACCAAGTCCTCAGGCACAGAGTAGTTACAGATCAAGGCAATATTGCCTAAACACATCATTCCTTATTTGCTCCTACATCTCTCTCCCTCACCACCTATTCCCTGTGGCTGTTTCCTCCTCCTCATCAATTCCCATGCAACCATTGACCATTAACCCCTTAAGGACCACATAGTGATTTAATGCATCATGCCCATATATGCATTAGTCTTCATGATGCAAGGATGCAGCCGCGGTGCTTGCTACATACCACTGGCTATAATTTGATGAGAGCCCGATAGGGTCGGCATGATGCATCAATGCAGTGCTGGCGAGCAGGCTCACCAGCACTGCATTGATGCATCATGACGACAAAGATAAATGAACATGAACGCATCACCCATCCATCCCTTAAAAGGTTAATATCCCAGGCCAGACAGACCCCATCCCCTCCACTATCTGGAGGTCATGCATGCCAACATACAATACATTAATAACAAGTCAATACGGGGAATGCAAGCAAAATACACTACTCACGGCATGTCACATTCACATGGCCAATAACTGATCGGTATTGTGAGTGCAGGGGTGTAGGACATTATGACCATAACGAGAATGGTAGGCTTACATTTGATACTCTTTACTATGGAGAGATTGTGAATTGTTACCTAGTATGGTTCAGTTTCTTTCAGCCCTGATCTGAAATACCCATTCTTATATAATAACATCATGTACCGCATTATAGGTCATGCTATTAAAATTGCCAAGTGGTTCAAACACTAAATTCACACCAATGTAATAATACCAACAGGCAAAGCAAAGCTTAGCTACCAGATAGCGCCATCAGTAGAATGTCTACTCATTTTATGCTAAATGGGTTAATCCATCAACTTGATGGTTCATGGGAAGTTCAGTTACCTCACCTGATGCGATGGATAATAATTTCTCTTCACCAGTGTTGTTTCACCTACAATGTATGCAGCCTTTTTGTTCCTGGGAGTGCCAAATCCACTTTATCATCCGATACTCCCATCACATTGGCTTCCCGTCTACACAAAAGCACAGAGGGATATTCACTGGGATGATGGCGGGAGTCCATTTTGTGATGGAATTATGGTCGCATGTCAAACGGATGGGCAGCTATTAGCCCTACGTTTGCCGGCTATAAAGGCCTGTTGCCACTATAAACAGGGGGATATTCAACCATGGTGGCGAGCGGAGAGTACACAGGCTGAAAACACTGTGCAGGGGGTATTCACTGTGCTGTGTACGGGGAAAGGTATAGTGGGTGGTGATGGGGGTATCAGAGATATGTTTGTTTGCAGGGAGACTATTATTATCTACTTACAGTATGTTATCAAATATTCCGACTGTTTTCTATGTCATAATCGATTCAGCTTTTGAAACCCTGCACGTTGTAATCTGCCATTGGTATTACATGTATATTCAGAATCGACTATCTGACTCGGTGTGTTTTATTTCTTTTTATTTAGAAACAAAAGTCTTCAGAGAGATAGAAAATGACCATCCTTAACCCTTACGTGCCCAGATTAGCAAAGGTGCGCTCTTAAGCATGTATATATTTTCAACAGACCACCATGGGTTTGATATTTATCAGATTAGGATGATTTCAAGACCAGATGACTCGTAATATCAAGGGCTTTCTAACCATACCAAATTTGTTATGGTGCCTTAGGTAAATAATTATTAATAGATCCCATTGAAGAAAATAATTAATTGAAAAAAGGCTTAAAATACATGAAAAGTGCGCGCTCTAGCCATGAGAATAATGGGAAAATACAGAAAATTCACTAAATTCGCAAAAATATTGATAAAAATACCAATAATATTGATGAAATACTTTCTCTGTGATTTTGTCCAAGGAAGCCAACTATAATACATATCTTTTTCAATTTCCATCAATATAGCTGTCTGTGAAATGTCAAAATAAGGCTTTATGAATTGAAAATAGCCTATTCCTATCAAAATCTAAAAAAAGGAGATTTTCTGGGCACCTTCGTCCAGATCACCCCATTTCAACATCTTTTGCCATCATTATTCCCTACTGAATCATATAATACCTTAATTCCTACTTCATATTACATTTTCTGAAAGATATTTTACTACCCTTTTTTCCATTTGAATCAGTACTTAAATCTGAACATGATAATAGGTAGTAGTCTCTGCTACGTCAATATTGTTAAATAAATCAGGTTTCTCAAAATAATTCTGGGCACGAAAGGGTTAACATGAAGTCATTTCTTTCAGGAAGCCCTTTGCACTAGCTCCATAACCGCTCCTGCCAGGGATCTTGACCAGATATCGTTGAGTAGCATTTGTTGAGTGAATATTAATATTGGCCTTAACTCATGGAGAGAGAGAGAGAGAGAGAGAGAGAGAGAGAGAGGAGAGAGAGAGAGAGGGAGAGAGCGGCGTTGGAGGGTCACACAGAGGAAAGAGAGAAAAGATATACATGGAGAGGTCATGGCCATTAATTACAAGTGCATAGTTGCAACCAAATCACATCCTCACACGAGTTCAATGTCCATCAACCTACTCTGGAATTCCGTTCAGGCCTGACAGAGGTGTGCGTCCCTAATGCTTTAGTAATTACATATTCAAACAATCGGGTCCCAAGGTTAATTAGACACATAAAGGTATAAGAAACTAGTCCCTAGGGCTACTACTTCCGGAAGTACGGCATGATGGGGCTTGATGGCTGCTCTGGCGAGAGATAGGAAGGAGGGATAGAGGCGAGAGATGGGAAGGAGGGATAGAGTTGGGTTCGAGAGTGAGAGAGTGAAGGGGCACGAAAGAGAGAGAGAGAGAGAGAGAGAGAGAGAGGGGAGAGAAAGAGGTAGATCGAGAGAGCGAGAGAGAGAGAGAGAGTAGGACACCACGTAGGGATGTGGCACAAAATGCAAATGGAGGATCAAGGGAGGAATAAAGCGATAGAAGGGTGGAGAATACTCCCGTAGATTGGTGAGGGGCATGGGGGGGGGGGCAGAAGACGAGGGGATGGGGGCACTGTAATCATCTTTGTGGCCTTGCCTGGTTTCCATGGCAACGTGACCTTATAGCCTCGTCTGGGTCACGTGGGTATAATGATCCTCCCCCAGGATGCATCGCCCTGTGACGTCTGGGGCGCCTTGCCATAACGTCATGCTAGAGGGAGATATGAGACGCTGGCGTCTACCCACAATGCCTTTCTCACCTGTCATCCTGTCAAATTCAAGTAAAGGTGTGCCACTAGCGTCTGTCTCATAATTGAATATTGTAGGTTACAGGCGTTTCTTATCAATTCAAAGCCAGGAAATAACAGGTGTACATGTTATTATTCGAGACATGGAGGAAGAGTCAGCAGGTAGGTTATACATAAGCATATAATGGCTTCGTGGGATACGCCAGTCCCACCTCTGGGAATATGATGTAAAAGAATTCCATGGAAGTGGACATTCACATTTATGTCATGGCCTAAGGGGTTATTTTGCTTTCAAATAAGGAAAAACAGCTCAGATCTGTTCAAAATCCAAGATGGCGGACACCCATTGAATACGGACACATTATATTCAATGCCCCTCATTGGATACAGCGGTTCTAGTACTAATCTATAGTGACGGTCGTATCAGCCATGGCATAAAGAAACATACCACACTGGTGATCTAAACAAAAGCCCCCATTTCGATGGTTATTATCTGCTACAATGTATTCATTGGCTGATATTGCCTTGGGCCAAAAAAATTCATGTGTTTCCAGTTACATTTTTACATGACTCAAAAACCTTTTTTAATTTGTTTTTGATTTTGTATCAAAATGTAGGCAGATCTCCCATTTTCTTTAATTTTACGGTAAACGTATGGAACACTGATGAGAAATTTGAAAAATATGCAAAAGATATGCCCAATGAAGCTATTAACTGAACACCCAAAGATTACATTCATGAAAAATCATGAAACAATATGGGGAAACCGGAAAATAATCTAAAAATTCTTTGAAATTCCCCAAATTCTTTGAAATTTTATAAAATTCTTTAAAATTCTCATAATCAAAAGGTGTAGGGCCGACCCTGTTCTGCTAGGGTCGGTCGGGTAACTGGAAACAAACCATTTTTTTTTATTTGGCCTTGCCCATATTTGAGGAACATACTTTGACTTATTAGCAAATATCGCTGTTGGAATAATTGTACACAGCATACCATCAAGCCCTATGCTCTCATATATATGTATTTATCGAAGTATTAACAAAATTAAACCATAACGGAATGATCTCAATTCTCCAGATGTCTGTCCTAAAACTAGGCACAATGCACCCTGATTCTGTATCATTTCATTTCAGCATTAGGCTAGAGACCCATGCCCTGGCCTTCCGGGGCCTGGCCTTTCACCCTCTGGAGCTCCCACCCCTAACATGACATGCAAAACAGCCATTCCCCACATCCTAGACTATCTAGGATCCACTCTAACTTTGTCCTGAGGGTGCTCACTTGTCGTCACGCCGAGCTAAGGCCTATTGTCATTGCGACACCGCCCCAGATGTGACGTCACAAGGGGTCGTTGAGTGCAGCGTCCCCTTTTAACTGACCTTTAACCAGATGAACCCTGTCTGGTCACTCTCCTCCACAGTCGTACAGTGCTACCTCTATCTGTCAGCACCCAAGTATCTGCCCGGAGATTGAAGACATGCTAGAGTGAGTACTAAATGAATGGTCACATGCGGCACGCTGTGCTCCCTGATTGGCCAGCTTATAGTTGGTGACCTCTTGTTTTGCATAATAAAGAGGGATCAGGCCTTGAGGTCTGGGGCTGGGAGGTGGAGGTTGGGAAGGTCATAGAGAGGAGTATAGAGGTCAAACAGGTTAAGAAGGTCAAGTGGGTTTGGCTGTAGATGTGACCTTGATCAAGTCCTTCAACCGACCTCAGCATGGCATGAAATATGTGCTTAATGATAGAGTTTGTCGTTTGCAGGGCTGAACAGACTCCAGCCATGTCTTATTTAAGTGCCTACTGGCGCTAACGAATAACAGTCCGGAAACAATGGGTACATATATTCACCTCTCTGAAAATGTCCCTTATGAGTGATCTCCCCTCATTGGAATGACAGAGCAGCCATTGAAACGACACAACTAGTGATATATAATTTAACATTGTTAGTGCTAACTAATATACATATATATGTATAGTTTTTTTAGTGGTAGTGCCATTTTATTTAGGGGCTTTTAAAATTAATAACATGCTATTGCATGTTTAGGACTCAATTTTGATAAAATTCTCTTTGGTAAAAAAGTAATGGCCTTATGTGACTGGTGGCCCTAAGGTGACTATACGTATATGATGATGAATACTTGGCCCAATCTCCATGTAAGTGTCCTGTCCTGCACCTGACCTCTGCCCCTCTCACATGATGAACAACTTGTTGTTACCTGGAGACAAGTTTATACACACTATACTGAGTCCACTTCGTCCTGCCATTCTCCTATTTCACATTGATATGTGGGCTTCTTCTAGCATGATATTTCTGATCACCCATAAGTGGTAATAATAGAGATGGTGTTCAAAGGCAGAGTTTCCAACTTCAGAACTTGTGTTATAATTATTCTTATGGAGATCAATGGCTCAGAATCTATGATGAGCACTACTTGACATTTAAACGTATTGTGTAAATTGACAAATAATCTATACTCATCTTTGCAAAATGTATATCCTATAAGTCTGAATAATGGTGTCATATTTTCAGCTGAAGAACATGGAATGAGTATAATGCTAGGTATAAAATGACAAGGGTTCCATGCTCCTCCTTGTAACCATCTCCTGCCCTGACATGCCCTTCATGTTCCTCCCACCCTCAGTGTTTAACCCCCCAGGGAGTACATTATAGATTCATGTATCAAGCCAATAAGTCGATATGGTGCATCAATGACGACCTGTGGAGTTTACTCGCCAGGGCTTCATCAATTATGTAACAAGCCAGCCCTATGCTGGGGTTGATACACACCAAAGGGATCCCCTGATGCTCAAATGCCTAAGTGGGCACATAGTGCTTCAGTGCATCGTGCATCATGCGCAAATGAATCCTTGGTGAGTATCATCAGCACAACAGGGGCGCATCCCTACATCACACTTTAAGCTGGTGTGGTCAGATGGGGTTGGCATGATGCACCAATTATAATGCTGGTGAGTAGACTCCCCAGCATTGCATTGGTGCATCAGGACGACCAAGGGACATGAACCTGGCGGCCCTTAGGGAGTTAAGGATCACCCAGTCAGGGGTCACAGGTAGGACAAGGGGCAGACTGGGGACAAGATAACTCTCGGTCTGCTCTACCTCAAAATACTGTGATTAACTTGTTGTGGCTACCCTGGAACACTCGAGGCTATTGTTAATTCAAGGCATGTTTGTAGGGCTAAATACATGGGTAGCGTATTGTAAGCATTGCTTAGAATGTGTACTTGCATGCCCTCTCACGTGTCCTTTATCTTCCTTTTGAAGGAGACTGTGTAGGCTTTGATCCCTTTTGATAACTTAAACTGGTTACCCTGTATTATATGTGTAGAGTGTGTACCCTTTTTTCTTTAAGTCTCGTAAGCAGAGTTCACAATGGGTTTCACGGTATTCACGGTTGTTCCCATAAGCTGAGGCAAATGGTTCATAGTATATCCGTGTCATCTATGTGTTTTAAAAAACAAAATCTTGGCCATGTAGTACATAGCCATAGATCCAGGGATACCCAAACAGTTTAAAATTTCAATCATCAACTGCTATCACGAGCACAAAAGGTCCATGCTGCTAAAATAGCCTATAGAAGGTTCACCAATATCCACTGATGTCCAAATAAAATCAAGGCTGTGGACATAAATCAGCAAAGACCTTTATATCCCTCTATATACAGCAAATTGGTCCTGGTTCAATACAATAGGAGACGGCCATAGGACGCCTATTGAACCATTGTGTGCTGGGCTGTGGTAAAGTATGGCTGTAACCCCTACACCGTGACCACTCCATCACACTCCATACCTACTCCTTAGCGAGGGGTCATTTTTAAGTAAATGGAGGTAGGGAGGGTGAGAGAGAGAGAGAGCTGAATTCCTTCCCAGTGCATGTCTTCATAACCGACCGATGAAATGACACCTTTTGGGTCCAAATCTCTGAATGGCTGCAGGCTTATCAGGACCATCCTCAAAGCTTTTGACCCCTCCCTCCAAAGGAAAAAAAATGAATAAAAAATAAATACAGTATATAAATAAATTGAAAATAAGATAAAATATAAATAAAAATAAAGATAAACAATAATAGAAAAGAGAAAGACCACCACCTGTGTTGAAAATAACCAATCCCCTACACACCTGACTGAACCTGTGACCCCGCCCACTGCATGCTGGGACAGCTCAGTGTGAATGGTCACATATAGCCAGTGTCAGGTGACCATTCAAACTAACACCAAAGGTGTCCTGTATACCCCAGTACAGGTCTTCCATGGTAAGGGTGTTACCTTTATCCAGCCATATGGAGCATTAATAGCACCCAATGTTAAGATGCAGATCATTGGGGTTATTCAGTGCTAAACACTTGTGCCTATCACGTTTACGCCCTTGGGAAAGAATGAACTATCAGATTAGGATTTCTCTTCTTCACAAATACTCTCATAAAGGAATATAATAGTACCAGGTACAATTGTATACAGAACAGGAATTGAAGTAGAGTGGGCTCCCTGGATATGCCTATTCTACTTTGGGATTCAACGTGCGTTATTAGTGAATTCAATGTCATTTTATTTTTAAGACTGATTCTGTATAAAAGATCTAGCATATATGTTTTGTAGTTAAACTTACTACATATCGCACATGGTCTGTAATTTATGGTCCTGGCATATCAAGCATTATATTCCAATGGGTTCATATTATGTTACATTTAATTGAATAGTGTTTGGCATGAATGCTTTGTTTTAACAGCATTGGACATGAATAAAGGTTCCATTGATGGCCCAATACCTGTGAAGTGCTCCACTGAGAAATGCTTCCAGGGGCCTGGGTTCATGCCCAGGCCACCTTTCCTAATTACACACACTTCCACTTGTAATGTAAATATTTACAAAGGGAGATCTGCTTGGCGAGTAAACAGGTCCTAGGGACTCTGCACCCAGCTGTTACAGAAACACTGTCTGATTGGAGAGTGTGTCCATCAGAGAGCAGTTCTTGAGCGGCTCAGACCCTGGGGGAGTAACTCAAGGTTAAGGGGCAGCAGATGCACTGGATACTCATACAGGGGTTTCTGAGTTTGCCCATGGTAAATAAGCTGGGCTGGTGACCATATTGGCTTGCATAAGTGCCTTGGGTTACTTATAGATTCCAAAACATCTGTACCGTTGCAGCTTATAAATATGAGTCAAGAAAATAGTTGACAATCAGGTTTTAGTGCTTGGTACTTCTTTTTTACTTATTTCATGGTTGTTTATCTCTACGTATGCTTTCACAATAAACTAAGACTGACAGTTCTATGATACTATTCCCATTTTTCATATTTAGAGGATATCAAGTGACTAAAATCAACGAGTGCATCAATAAAGCTTAAATATGCTCTTTATACCATGGTGTCCCCCATAGTCTTCTATATTAAGTATTAGTATTTTCTCTATACACCAGATGGCGGTCTCAAACATCGTTCATTCTAGCTGTGGTTAATTGAACGTCATTTATCATTAAACTTGAGCGCAAACATATTATGCAAATCAGCCATAACCATAACCATCACTATTTTGTTTACTGTTATTCCCTCCTCTTGGTGTACCTCTTAATATTTGTCTGCCTATCTGTTTCCTCTCATCACTGACCTTTACATGTCCCCCTCTCCCACAAATGTTAGCAGTTAATATATAAGGCACTAGAAGGACTGATGGATGTTTATTTTATGGCAGTCTATACTGAAGAGGACGATGATATAGGGTGTGGAGGGACAAAGATATAAGGTGGTGAGTTATCACCCTTCTCACTTCTCTTTATGGCATGGCCAGAAAGGTCTTTAGTATTTACATTGATTGAGGATGGATGCTAGCACTCCAAGGACAGCTAATGCATTAGAACATCCTGGCCATTGGCCATCATGGTGAATGGCTGCATTTTCTACCATGGGCTTCATTTAAATGCAGCATGGTGATAGTGATAGACCGATAGCCAATTAGACTTATCCATGTATCGCATTGTAAGAAGATGCCTCAGACAGTTTCGAGACAGAGCTTTCACCTATATTTCCACCCTGCATTACTCTTGGGATTACTCCTCTGACCACTGGGGCCTGATTGTAGAACGTTATACTGCTGCTTCACTGCACAATTCATGGGGATATCTGGTAGATCTAAGAGTCATTTCCTGGAGTGTATGACAACCAATTATTAGCATGATGCATTAAGTCCTATGTGGCCTTTAAATGTCTACTAGCCTAGACATCCTTCTTCCCCCCCCCCCTGAGTGTGTAAGATCCATGGGGCCATTGATCTCCATTTACTTCTGTGATCACCACAACCCCTCCCCACCCTACCCTTTCCCTTTTACCCCTCCTAACTCCACACCATCATACTAAACCCATTCCATCATAACAAGCTAAAACCCACATCACTTCCCACCCCCGTGTCTTCATTCTAACCCTTAATGGATCATAACGTATATACAGCATCATGTTCATGTGTTGCTATAATGCATGCTGGTGATTCTGCTGAGCAGGACTGTATTGGAGGAACAGGACTTTAGGGAGTAGAGATAACATCATGCAGCAGTGCAGCACGTGCGAGTTACAGATATACTTAGCATATAACTTAAATGTATGTGTAGGCCCTTGATGTGTCTTATAGAATGAGACTCTGCCTGGAGTCAGGGTGCGCCATAAAATATGCGACCCCTAAAGGGCTAAGCTCGTCTCTTCTCTCAGACATCTACAGAAGGGCTTCTTAGGGCTGGGAGTGTGAGTAATGAGGGAGGATGGCCTGGTAGGTGAATCAACCCCCTCACCCTACCCCAGACCAGGGTGACTACAGGTCATATCAAACCTACTAGATCATCAATATGTGTGGTAGTAGGAGGCTGCTGGAATAGCTGGGTGGGTGATAGATATGGTGCACATTTACCTCATACTGTTGGGAAGCAGGTTATGGGTCTATTACCAGCAGATATCTCAATGTTAGGCTCCTATGTTGTCATTACTATACAGAGCAAACTGTATTTCTATTTATTGCTATTTATTTATTGGGGATAAGTGTAATAAACATGTAATGTGGTAGCTTTCATGTCTAAACATAATATAAATAGTTGGCATGGAATAGACCCAGGCTTCCTTTAGATGATGCACAACATCTAGATCTGAAGACACTGGGTTTCATTTTTTCATGATACAGACAGCAAATAGTATGATTTGGCTTGACACTGAATCATGCTAAATTCTCTCACCTTGCGACTGAATACATAGAAAAACCTACTGGCGAACCACACAGGGTGACTTAGTGCAAGTCTGCCTTTAATCTAGAGGACTGAGTCACTCCAGGACCTCCCCTTACCCACACACCTGTCCCGCCCTGAGCCACTCCCCCCACCACACACCTGAAATCAGACTCTGACAGCCCAGGTGAGACCCCACCATGGTGGTCCTGGCCAGATGCATGTAGTGTGACTAATCAAAGCTCCCTATGATGAAGGCCCCAGATGAACCTTATTATTTCTAACCACACCTAAGGGGGAGCAGCTCAGGGAACGAGGGCATTAAGGAAGTAGGCATTTCCAATCAGCAAGGGGAGGATGGGAAGGTTTTGACCCTTCCTAAGGGGTTGGGGAGTAAATTTTTGTTGATTCCTCTTGAAGGGGAAGGGTCATTTTATTAACGAGAGATCCATTTTCAGAGAGGGATGCACACTTATTTTTTGTCGCTGTGCTGTTGGGGGAGGAGATGCCCTCTTGGGGGTGAATACCGCGGTGAATACAAAAAGAATTCACTACACCCTGGTGATAGATAATGACCATTGCCTGGGTTTGAGTTTAAGGTGGGTAGGATATGGGTGAGGGAACAGCTCAAGGCAGGGTGGCACCTTGAGGCAGAGACTCAGCAAAAGGAAGCTTACAATGGGTTGTAATAAGTCAATGGGGACTGGTGTAGCAGGTCATGCCAGGACAAGAGAGCAGCTCAACCTGGAGTGGATACTACTGCTAAGCCTAAGTCCACTACATCCCTTCTTCCGTTCAAATCATAGCCAGAATCACCATGATACTGTATGGTGTCCAACATATAACATATAATCTGTAGGCAGACAAACTGAAAGGATCATCCGAAAAACACAGACATAGATGTCCTTTTCTGCCAACTGACATATCATGTGCATGGTTTGCTAAATCTATTCTAGCAAACCATTTATGATGAACACATCAGGGCCTGTTAGAGAGATTTGAATTTGTCATTGATTCTAATAGTGAGAGTCCCTATCACGATGTTGCCCTTGGTGACCTAAATTAGTGCTACGAGTGCTCTACCAGACCCTACTGTGCCTAAGCGGGACCGGAGCTGGTTTCTGGTGACATCCACTGATAAGAGCTGATACGATGGAACCAAGGAACCAGGGACAAGATACCCATCACAGCATGTCTTATCAGTGAGCTCTCCAGCCGGTCTCTACTCAATACCCTCCCTGTGACCATAAACTGCGGCCCAAGCGACCGTTTACGGTGGGGGCATGGTAACTCGGGACTTGGGTATTTCAGAGGAATCAACAAAATTCAAAATGGTGGACCCACTGGGTATGGGTGTAGAATCCTATGGGATGGTGACATCCAAATTTCCCGTATAGAGAACTCAAATGGCTAGCCTACAGTTTTGCTTTCCTATTTTTTATGTAGACGCAGTTCCACATACATGTAACTCCTCACACTTAAACAGCTGACACTAGCTTGCGGATGGCCACCATGTGTTATTGTCATACCAAGTATGAACTGTCAATATGTCACATTGATGCTTTTTGGGTGTATAACAAAGGGTATGCAGGTGTATCTGGGGGTAGAATACCTAGGCATTTTTTCAGTATTTCACTTTTCATCTCACCAGCTGTGCAATGGAGCATCCCTTTGGGAGTGTATCAATCCCACGGTGTTGGCATTATACATGAATGTAGCCCTGGTGACTAGATATGCCATGGCTGCATTTCTGCATCATGACGACCAATGGGCATGATGCATTAATGCACTATGCGGCCTACAAAGCTTTAATGATATTGGGACCTGTGTGGGCGTGGACGTGTGACCTTACAGGGTGGTAATGAATATACATAGCTTCCAGCCACTAACTAACTCTTCACTCTGCTTAGGTCTATTGCATTAATGGAGGGGCTGATTTTCTGGTCAGTGAATTGTGTCACCGGATGCTGCTGTCTATAAATATATCTTGGCATAATTTGGTGAACATGAATCCTAGAAACATTGCCTCTGAGAGATTTGTTAATGTCCGGTACCAATTTCTGGTGGCCCAATTTGCTGGTATAATGGTTTTCGTTTAGAGCTACATATATTATGAAGAGAAGTTAAAGGCAAACCTAAAATCTCACGCATAAATAATGATCAAAAAGTGTTCCATGAATTGCACCAAAACTGCCCAATTTGGTATTCAGCGGCGGAATTGACAAAGCCCTGGCCAAGGCCCCTCATTTTCCACTCCAAGTGAATTAGCCCATAACTAATTTTGCTGTATCATGTGAAAGTTTAGATCTAAAAAAAAATTAAATCAATTAACAGAGACTCACCTGCAGTAGATTATCTATCTGCTCAGAGGATAGGTCAGACACATCCTTCTGCGGTTTCTGCTCTTCGTCATCGCTTTTGGATTCCAATTGAACTGAAAATAGAAGAAAAAGTGCTGCTTGAATATTTCATTGATTTAATGTGTTGCCTTCATACCTAGTTTAACCACTTAAGTGCTGTTGATGCATTAACACATCATGCTGTCAGCAATCCTGGTGAGCAACTCACCGTGGCTGCATCCATACATCATGCTCACACTACTGAAAGGTCGACATGATGCATGAATGCAGTCTAGGACAGTAGACTCCCCAGGGCTGCATTCCTGCATCATGCCGACCAATGGGTATGATGCACGAATGCATCAGCGCTCCTCAGTGGGTTAAATGCCATTGAGACCAAGAACAAAGACATCTTTATCATCTCTATTTATACCACATACAAATACCAACTCCATGTCCGCCGTCACATCCAACCCACAAATACGTGATGAATTAGAGGCTTGCTACCTATGGAGCTTATTGAAGTGGGTTTGATCTAAATATCAAGTCAATTATACCTAGTCCCGACAATCAGAGAGACCGCAATGATGGAGCTAATTGGGGAAAGAGGCCCACAAATTGGTAGGCCCACAGACCAAGGATAGAGGCAGCTTCAAGTTTTTCTTGGGTTGTGGTACAACGAAAATGGTATTTGGGAAGTTAGGTATTTATACTTTATGAAGGGTGTCCTACCCGATACTAGGTTAACTCTCTACATTTTGACATTTGGGGAACCAGTAAACCTAATTCAACCAAGTATTTTCAATTTTGCCACCAGTGCCCACTAGGCCAACCAAATGTATGTCAATTGCCTATACATAAAGGCACTGGAATTCTTAGACCTTTCATGTAAATGTATTCCTGAATTCTGACAATGGTATTTTTTTTACTGTGTAAAGGCAAATACTTGATGGTTTTGCCAACAACCTATACGGCGTACGACTGCAGTGATTTTGATCAAAGGTTATCACAAATTAATCAGTTTACCTCTCAGTAAGTGTACAACGTTGTTAGCCTAGAGCAATATCACACAGTTTTCAACACATACCCTCTAAAAACCTACGCAAATACTACCCAATACTCTACAATGTCACCTAATTTGGTCCAATGTCAGCCTGTCATGTTCTGACTTTAGAGGAGGCCCCCTAAACAGTCCTCGAGCCTTGATAGGGCCCAACAGGCTGGCATCGTCCACTGCTGTAGACCAGGGATGGGCGGGGTATATCGGTCTCAGGAGTCAGGCCCAGGACAGTCAGGGTCTAATTCATCACGGCCCTTTTTGTTGGTGAACAAGGAACCTCCACAGCGACATTCTGCAGCTCCAATTGGTGCCTGATCGATGCCACCACGCCCTGGGCTGGTATGACCACAAATAGAACACTTAGGGCTAGGGAAATAGGCCCGAGCTGGTACGGCCACATGGGAGGTACTCAGATCTAGGGAGTAGGCCCGAGCTGGTATGGCCACATAGGACGTACTCAGACCTAGGGAGTAGGCCCGAGCTGGTACGGCCCACATAGAGTAGTCAGGCATTGGGAACTAGGCCTGAGCTGGAGTGAAAATACATAAAGTACTTAAGACTAGGGAAATAGGTATGGCGGTTAATCCAAAACAGTGGTAAATTAACACTTTTTTGAATTGAGCTGGTATGGCCAAACATAGAGTACTCAGGCCTAGGGGAATTAGACAGGAGATTCATCAGAACAGCTCCAAATGGATTGTTCCATCACTTGGGCTGTAGATTTCTCAAGGTGGGGCCAAGTGAAATATAGAGCCTGAGGGCCATTCTGTGAAGAAACCTTCATTTGGGAGCAATAAGATTGTTTCTTTTTCAGTTCATGTTGTTATGAAATTGATCAAAAATCGCTTATTGATAAGATGTTAGCAAGAGGCTGAGGCCATATAAAAATCCACAACAACATTCTGGGAGGCATTCAAACATATGTATTTTTCACACTTTTTCAACCAACAGCAGGTAGACAGAGGGACGCCAAATGGCTATCTCAGATTGGACCCGGTAGAAACCAAAGTCATTACCAATGACCTCCTTAATGATAGGACCTCCATTAAGCAAACCCTGGAGGTACAGGTAATGCATATTCAGGTTCCTCCAGCACTGCCTCTAGCTATGACTTCCTACAGGTATAAGATCAATAGCCTACATGACTTAGAGACTGTTAGACCTTACAGCCCCAAAGTGCCTTACTCCAGCAGCTATCAGCTCACGCCTTGATATGATTTATTAAAGGCAGACGCCAATTTGGAGGCTGGCCAGGGTACTAAGCCTGCTTTCTTATGGGAAAGGAGTGCAGAGAGGAGAGGGAGGAGGGGGTGATATTGGCTTGCTATGGTATTAATCCAGTTAGTCTTCTGGTAGGCCTTTCCCTTAGTACTTGAGTCAGCAGTATTTGGGGGAGGCATTGATTAAATAGGGATAGAGTAGCATGGTGTTATAGGATATATATGTAAGGAGTAGGTATGAATATGGACAGAAAGGAGGCATAAGAGATAATTGAATCGAGAATCTGTGATTGAAGAATGGAGGGAGGTAGTTAAAGAGAGGGGGAGAAAGAGGGAGAAATAGAGAGAAAGAGAGAGAAAGAGAGACAGAGACAGAGCTCTACAGACAGACAGAAAGATGAACGGAGGGAGGGAGGTAACAGAATGAGACAGGTAGGTAGGTAGCCAGAGAGTAAGGGGGTGATTGAGACAGAAATGTAGGTAGGTAGCGAGTGGATGGAAGGAAGGTAGGGAGCAGAAACATGAGGGTCCAATGCCAAAGGGGCTGTAGGGTTGAAGGGAGAGGGGGAGTTGAGAGGAAGTAGAGGTGCGTGCATGTGGGGTAGAAGTATCAATCTAGACTTGGAAGTCTTCAGCTTGTTTGGCTGTGGTTGTGGTTTCTGGCTTGGTAAAGGAAAACAGCTTCTGGCAGGGAGTACATCAAGGTTGCCAGCAGATTGTAGTTATGGAGGGGCCATTTTCTAATAATTGGGGGGGGGGGGTGTGTGTGGCTGGTGTACCAAAAGTCTTAAGACTACTTGGAGGGGGGGGGGCAAGAAAATATTTTGGCCCTTCTGGGGGAACCAAAAAGGAAATCACCAACTTGTAACAAAATCATGTGAATGATCTTGCAGGCAAATTCTAGGTCTTCTCCATCCGGGAGGATGGGGAATTCAGACAACTCCTTCGGGGAACAGCGGTAAATATTTTAGTGCAGTCACACTCGGTTCCCTGTTGGTAATGAATGACTGCTCCCTTGGAGCTAAACGGTTTGGCTGACTCTGGGGCTGATATCAGAGCATATTGCCTGTGAAATACTCTTATGTTAAGCTTGGATAAGTATGGCACTTATTGACGGCTATCATAGCTAGCCATCAACTATGTGTGGTAATACTACAAAGAACATAAGGGATCATCCACAAATGACGTCATGCTGGAGGGGGGAGGGGGGGGGTTAGGCCCGGCATGACGAAATTAATTTTCCACATACCTTCAGCATTGCAAAATTGGCAAAAAGCATGACAAGGGGAAGGGGGGGGGGTCATAAATGGTCAAATTTTACATGACGTCATTTACGGATGGCCGCTAAGTCTATGTTGTAAGCTGGGATGTGTATGGCTCTGTACTAATAATATCTCTAAATCTAAATTCTTCTGGCTTTTATGTCTCCTTTATAGGTAAGCCTATATACTTGCTTCTGGCAAGAGATCAGACCTCTCTTCCCTGGATGTGTATTTTTTTCCCCTCTTTCGTGTGGGTAGTGCTAATACATGTTGACATGGTCACATGTTATCATCTATCAAACAAATGTTTATCACCTGGACTATGACATTGACTGAAGAAATTACATTAAACATTCTTTGTGTACTCAAAAATGAACCACATAAAGCTTTGCTGAACCCAAGTAGGAGAATGTTGTACATATCAAAACATCACATTATGTACTTGAAATATTACCAAACTTAGTTCTTTGATAGCCCTAATAACATTATGAAGAATGTAACCTGTATCATAATTACCTCAACACCCCAGACCCAGCATGTATTCATTGATTTATGCATACTTTGATATAGAACACATTATCCCCCATTTGCTAACCCTGTATTTGAAATATCCCTAGATTTAGTACCGTGATAGCCCCAATAACATTACGCATAATATAACTTGCATCATAACTACCCTTACATCCCAGACACAGCATGCATGCATTGATTTATGCATACTTTGGCACAGAGAACATTACCCCCCATCTGTTTGGGATTGGGAGGAGATGGAGGGCCAGCTCTAGTACCTGTGTCACAAATTGCCGGATGCTGCGATCGATGCAGCTTGCATATAAATAGGATACTGGAGGAGATCTATATCTAGCCTCCTCCTGCTGCTGTTAGCCTTTAGGGAGGAAACACCCCATAGCGGTGAGAATAGTATTAGATGGAGGCTATTCTGATCTATAGTGTCATGATTGCCCACAGGTCAGTGCATGGTTAAGATTGGATATAAAATGTAAAAAATTATATACATGTTTCTGTTGCATGTAGCATACAAAATGCCTTGTTGGTTCCCTCTCCCTCTCTTTTCAATTTTGGCCCTTCTCTGTCTATCAGTCTGTCTAGCTGTCTCTGTCTGGTCTATCTGTCTTTGATCTGTCTGTCTCGGTCTCTCTCCCCCTCTTTCTCTCTGCCTCTATCTGCCTGCCTCTCTAATTCTGCACATTTCTGTTTTATCTGTCTCTTCTACCCTCTATCTCTAATTCTACATCTCTAATTTCATGTTGAATAGGACTTTCCATTAGAGGTGTCTCCAATACTCATTTCATTACTATTAAATGGAACCATTTGTCTTAATATCCCTTACGATCGATATAGACCTAGAGGGGACCAAGGCTGACGATCGTCATTGATTTAAACGAACAAGTCAACAACTTGGGTTTCCATTCCCCTCAGCCCCACCCTCTCCATCACCTCCACTCATTCTCCTCTCACTCTCTTAGAAACTGCTTCCCTTTCAAGCCATGTCAAGGGATGGTTATTGAGATTGCCTGCAGGTTGGCTTTGTTTGTAAAAGCTGTATGGGAAGTGCATTCAGTGGAGCTGGTTTTCTAGGACAAGGTTACCTGCAGGCTACCCATGAGAACACTACTCTCTGTCCACACTTTAAGAGTATATTATTACCCTTTATCGGCAGTATAATGCATTAATACATCATGCACATTGGTCGTCTTGATGTAAGGATGCTACCCTGGGGAGAGACTCAACAGTACAGCATTCAGGCATTACATCTACCCTTTGGGGTTGGAGTATCAGCATAAATCCCCAATGCAGTGCTGGCGAGCATTGGTGCATCATAGTGACCAGGAGACATGGACATGGAGCCACTCTGCCATTAAAGGGGTACAAGAGGGCTCTCATGGTGGGTAAGGGGGTAGGTCTACATCCTTATGATATGGGGGTGGGGTGGGGGAGCTGCTCCTAGCCTTGTTGGTACAGATAGCTCAAGTAGCTCCAGGTGGTGTGAACATATATAGCACATCTATATGAGTGCATTATGGGAAGGGAAACTCTGTTCGGTAGGAGGGATGTCCACAGGAGGCTGTGAAGTAAAAGGAAGGGAAGCCAAAAGACTAAATGAAAAGACTTCATAGAAAAAATAGGGGTTCAAGGTGAGCAGCATAAACTAAGCAAGGAAAAAAACACGTAAAATTTATCTTGTCAATCCTGCTACAGATTTTGCATGTGGACAAGTTAAGGGCCTCCCACTCAAGGGTTATCTGGTAAAAGAAAAACCTTGGTCATCTGAAGTGCATAGTATGAAGATCCTTTGGCAGTGTTGATGAGGTAAAAATTGACAGGTTTTCACTTTATTTTTTTTTTCAAATGCTGCTCACTGTGAAGACCCTAGCAACCCTACATTTTCTTAAGTGTGGGAGGAGGGAGGAAATCCTGGAGACATGTAGGGACGGGACTCATATAGCTGGCGATAGGGGCGTGGAACAAAAGAAAATTAACAAATGTGCATGGTAGGCAGAAAACTGGGTACGGACACCATACACCACCCCTGAGTAATAAAAGCCCCATAAACCGTTTTCAGGTATGCTCTCATGAAAGCATGTCCCCTTCAACACGATACCCATGTTAAGAAACACTCACTTCACTCCATGTAAAAAAGGTATAAAGACATAATAGATAAAACATGTAGGCATAGTTCCCCCTGTGATGACGTCTTAAGGGAACCCAGAGGTCGAAGTACTTAGCTAAAGACATCAATAACCAACTGTATAGGCCAGGGCATACTCATAAAGTAACCTCCCCAAAGAAACTAAGTATGTTCAATTAAGAATGGAACTTACACTCTTAGAGAAAGCTATTGAATCTACCGGCCAGTAAGATTGAAAAGTGAACAACTAATTGTAATACAGTGAAGCAGTGCAGTTTCCACACTGATGCCCCAAATGGTATTACAGTTAAACACAGTGGTACAAGGAATTTCTATGAAAATGACAACAAATCTCTGGCAAATGTGGAACAAGGAGTTCATGATCACCATTATTTTGACAACCTTTTTAACAGTGTAGGAGGCATTCCTCCTTGTGAAGGAGAACAAGCACAAAGTTCAGTCTGTGTTGACATCCCTAAGGCAGTAAATCCTGGATCTTTGATCCTATGTTAGATGTGTCTGCTCGGTTGCTCAAGCATCTTACATCCAATTACCCACAAGGATTGGGGAGTAGCTCATGTGTGAATGACCCTTGTGCTCGAGGTCACTCATAGAGTGGTTACAAAATTGACTTTCCCTAGGCTTATACTTGGAATTACTCAAATAAGATATTTAAGGCAACTCCAAGTAAGTCGTGCATGGTCCACTTTGTATAGACATCTAGCGGGCTGGATTATTAACCGATAGTCCTGATAATGCCTTGTTTTCGGTGCAGAATTGCTATTATAGGATGCAACTGGTACCCATCTTTCTAGCACCTGATCAGGTAATGGCGCTACTCACTAGACAATGTGTTAGAAGTGAATATATTTGGATCTTCAAGTTTACTGCTATATCACCAGCTGTAGACCAATGACATTGTACAAAGTGAGTTTCAATGTACTTATTTTTCTTGGTTATAATAGGACATGAGGCGTGTCACATCCTGACTAATTATAAGATTTTAATTAGTTATCTCATTCCAATCAAAACAGCACATATTTAGAATTAGAGAAAGGTGAATGAATACTAAAGGTTACCATCAAATTAGACTTTACCTAAAGATAGGTACTTGAACTTTATTTGTCATTCTCAATGTTGCCATGCCTGAATTGTAATAGCCACCTACATAGCTGTGACTGTGGAAGGTCTAGGCTTGGTTCCCAATGATCTGAATTTCTGGTCAATAATTCACAGTCTGTTGCTTACATTACCCTCTATTCATGAATATATCCATGAAGACTAGTATTGCCTAAGACATGAGAGCTGTCAGTAGATTCTACACGGACCAAAGTTATTAACAGAAGTCCACGCCAATTGCTTTAGCTGTAAAGAAATGGTGGTGGCTCTGGAGGAGAACTTATTTAAGAAATTCTGAAATCTAGCTATCAAACAGAGATAACCCGAAACAATGGTAACCCAAGAGATAATCCAGTGCATGTAAAACAATCTACCCTACATTAGCCTCTACCCAGGGGGTGAGGATCTTTTAATACCTTGTCCTCCTCCTCCAACTAAGACAAATTCCCATCCATTGTGCATATGCCTACTGGCCTTTCAACACACAATGAATTTGGAATTTCCCATCTCAACATCCAATTTCCTTCCATGCCACTCTGGGCCTGACATTGGCCAATATATTCAGAAGAGGAATGCATATTTGGTTGGGGAGTGGTGGCGATAGGTGGAAGGCAGTGGCACTCCTTGTCAGGGCCTGGAGAGAGGGTCCTTAACCCTAGCATGATTTATATTTTACAGGGCAGGACCTACAGGAGGGGTGGTTTATGTACAAGGGGAAGGAGAGTAGAGAGAAGGAGGAGACATATCTCATGTCTGCAGAGTAGTACCTTGCATATAAGGTGCCACTTTTGCATGAAGTCAAACCCAGGTGCGCCTTATAACATTGTCTTAATGTCAAGGTGTGCCTTGAGGTACCTGAGTGGCCTGTTTATGCACCCATGCACTTCTTGATTTCAATACCTCTGTACTTCCTGGCCTTATTCAAGACAGGTGCTTAACTGAATATTGTTTGTAGTCCTCAAGGTTGTTTCCAACATCCCTGTGCCCCAACCAGTGATTATTTGCGACCGGCACTTATTTGAGACCCTGGTGCTTAAACAGGTCATTATGGTATATGGACCATGGTTCTAAAGCTTCGAAGAACTAATCCAAGTTTTGCCTTGAAGTATTCTGTCAAACTCCAAGTGCACTTTATATGCGTTTCCTACTAACCGCTGTTCAATTGGAAATTTTATAGATATGCTGTGGCTTATACATGATATCTAGTAGGGTTTTCTTTATAGTATGCATTATCTATCCTATGTATTTGGATACATAGGACAGGGGTGTCCATGTGGTATGTATACATTGTTATGTTATCTAGATGAATATCGAGTGAAGTAACATGTAGAGTGTTACACAACCTATCACAATATTCTAATAGGGTATCACCTTCTGGTACAGAGAGCTATACATATGTGTCTGTACAGGAGGGTGTTGCTCCTATAGTATAAGGAAGAGCTGACTAAAATGCCCTCATTTCCAGTCCTTTCTTTTCATGTAGCTATAACTTGTCCCTTTTGTTGCTCACAAGTGGGCATTCAAGTATGGTGCTAAAAAAGGGGGATTTGAGTAGGTACCTAGTAGGGAGAAGGCAGTCAGTATAATGTACTATAGAGTGTGGGACATGTGTAGGTACCTGATAGTGTAGCCTTCTTTGTTTTATACAAGGCAGGTGACTTTTCAGACTAATATGGTGAGTGCAAGTTGAATGGTGAAGCAAAGCGTGACTTCTTTTGAAAAGAGGGTACCTACTGACAGCTCTTTTTACCATAGGAACAACACGCTCCAGGAGGCTGTTTCCTAACCATTGGACGTCACCTCCCTGAGAGGTGCACTTCCAAAGCGGAAGTGAATCACCTTTAGTAGCCATCTCTCTCTTGTGTTCCCAAAAGCTACTTCCTAACAGAAGTGGTCCAGACGTGGTGAGCACTTCCCAGGTGACAACCACTCCTGGGAAGTTGCTGTCTACAAAAAGGCATTCTGGTGTGACCACCAATTTTCACTAGACAGTCTGATTCATTGCGAAGTGATAGTAGAGTGTGGAAGTGAATGGTGGATTAGCACAAGAAAGGTGGAAGTGAGAAGTGAGGTACCTACCATTGGAAGCCGCGTCTCGGTCTTTTGGAAACAGCCTCTGTGTATAATTGTCATTGAGTCATGCATAGAAAGATAGAGGAACCCTCTGTGACTGAGATGAGTATAGGGAACGGCATGATACAGACAGATGATATGTAACGCTAAAATGTTTAGTATGCTTGAAGATGGGGAGAGTAAGAAGGGCATACTTATGAGAGAAGACTGCACAGAGCAACCGTTTCTGTAAAGGGCTCAAAGTAGAGCCCATGATAAAAGGCATGTTAAGATGTAGGTTGCAGCAGGCGTTGTACATTATACAGGTTACATGTGTTGCTGATGGAGTAAAAGACCTCCAGGCGTGTATTCATGTTACTCACATGGATTCCGAACCCCTTAAAATAGGCTTACTCTAAATAACCCTTTAAAGCTTCATAGCGCTGTAAAACATAATGTTTATTGGTCGTCATGCTGTACGATTCTGAGGGGTTTGTATAGCAGTCTTGGCGAATAGACTCTCCAACACTACATACTAGTATCATGATGACAATAAAACTTGAATCCGGGTGCATAATGCAAACTTAAAGGGCTCTTAAAGGGGCCTTAGGGCAGCATCAATATAACTATGTATCGTACATGTTCCTGGGTGGAAAGGAGCAAAGTAGGAGCTAGCCTCAAGGAAGGGACATTATTCCTAATGTTTGCTTCCTAACTAAGTAATCTCGACTTACATATTGGAACCTCTGAAGTTCAGAGAGAGAGAGAGAGAGAGAGAGAGAGAGAGAGAGAGAGAGAGAGAGAGAGAGAGAGAGAGAGAGAGCAAATCTAGCAGTGGGTGAATATGAGGGGAGGCAGAAAGTCAGTATGATCCAGTGATTAGGAGTGGGCGTGAGGGAATGTTCGGCGTGAGAGCAATGCAATACATAAAACACTAGTTGCTTGCTGTGAGCCTACTAAATCAAACGCTTAACACATCCCCTATGTCATAAGCAGATAAATGGGGTTTTATATGAGCTGTACAGAGCATTAATGGATAGGCGGATGGAGTATTATTGGGGGCATTAGTAAGCAGACAGTATGGTTCCCTATGGGTATTAGAACATTGTCCCTGGCCTACATTTGATGCGATTGGTAGTTATTGGGCTTTATTAAATGTAAAAACAGCACATCCATTGCAATCATGCCCAATAACCTAAGATTCAATATGTACGGTTGAAATCCCTTTTCTAAATTCATCATCCATAGTATGAATGATATACTTAAATCCTTTTCTCTATTCAGACTATATGGCCTCCTCTCTATTGACAATCTGGCAGGACCTCTTTGGAAAGTATCTGGGATCAGGATGATATTGCAACCCTAGTTTTTTCTTATAATAAGCAAGGAAGGGATGGAATGGGAGAAATGTATCTAGTGGAAAGAAATCTATGTGAGCAATAATGGCATGTTTTATGAAGATTGTGAGTGCTATGTATATTAAAACAACACTAAGCAAATTCCTCTTATTCAAATAGAGAAAAAAATCTTCTTTAAACCAGTACCTGATATTTGTTATATGTATTGGACTGCTGATACCCATAAGTATGAATTTCATTCGAATTAATTGATCACTACATTCCTGTCATTATGTTTGGTTAAGCCCCGTTTTCTAATGATATAATTATAAGATTTCTCTGTTTATAGCCATATTTCAATGAATACAACTTCTCACTATTGCAATGAAATGTAGAAATAAGTACTTTGTTCAGACTTACAGCAGTCACAGGATATGTCCATGTGGAGCTGGGGGAGAGACTCTGTCGACTCTCCATGGAGGGACTTTATGCAGGAGATCCAGCTCTTGGACAAGGAGAATTTAGTCATCTTGTTTGAAAGAGTCATCTTGGTAGCTTATAGTATGAAGATATAAATCTACCTTCTCAAACTCCAAAGTGTTGTTATTGATCAATTGTTTGTGAGCAAATCTAGAACTATATCCACTTCAAGGTCATAACTCCAATGAGGTCTATCCTATCCCTTGTAGGAGGACAAAATGATGTCCTGCCCAAGGACACACTCTGGCTCGGAAGATCAATCTCCCTTTCGTTTAATTGTTGTATTTTTATAAATGTAATAGTTATTTGTGTTGGATGGCCCTTTGTGAAGGCTATATGTATGGTTCTTTTATTTGGATCCAGATTCTCACATAACTGTGCCTTTTCCTATACTGCTGTCCAATTACCAGCTACTGGACAATGGAGGAGTCTGACAGGAAGAGGCAGTCTATTGATTGGACTGCCAGACCAGGCCTATCTGACCTCCAGTCTAGTTTCCTGCAACACTCCCACGGATAATTGGGATATCTGCACTGTTATTATGGCTAGATTGCTATTAGCTTGTGTATTTGCTGGACTGGGTCTAGCTTCTATTGGCAGTCCCAAGGATAATCAGAATTTCTTCACTAAATATATTATGGCTATAATACCATATATTTGTGCGCTGCTGGGTGGGATCTATCTGGCCTCTGATGTACTTCTTCGCAACGCTCTCAGGAATTCTTGTACTCTTAGCGTGGCTTTATCTCTATTGTCCTCGAGGTATGGATGCTGGCCTATCTGGCCTTCTGACAAGTGTGTGAATCTTCCCAATTACTGGAATATTCTCTCCGTGTTCTGACTGTATTCCTGCACTACTATTTTGTCTATATACTATAACCCAATAATGTGCATGAGATATTGGGTCTATCTAACCTCCTGTCAGAGGTGTGAATCCTTCAAGATCGTATTGTTCAGGATGATTAGAATTCATGTGCTACTGTCACTATACTAATGCCACTACTAAGGCTTCAGCACCTATTGCTACTGCCAGCAGTACTGCCAGTGCTGCCTTGCAGGGTGACAGATAAGGGCTTGTTAAGTAATCCCGTCATGTAGTAGGCAGGGCAGTGCTGCTGATAAGCCTGCTGCCTGATAATGAGGATAATGGTGATGAGGAGATAGGAAGAAGAAACACTGCCGCCATTGTCATCTTGCTCTTTTAGTGCTACTGTAATGGGGGTTGGGGATTTTCAGCAGGGGAATGTAAGGGGGTGATGTGAGGTAAGGTCACACGTAAAGGCAGTACATGTATCCTCTACATGCTAAGTATTGCTCTATTAATGGGCAATTGATCTGGTTAATATAGGAGCTTTGATGTTCCTGATAAATCCTTGATTTTAGTCCTAATAGAATTTGATTACAATGTAATTCCTATTAGGATTTCAAGGATAGGTATATTAGAGTTTTTCACCCGCAGGTAAAGTTTTCAGAGCTTGTCCCCAATGTAGAAGATATCAGACATGAATAGGAATCCATGCAATAGCACTATATCAGTATTGGGGCATCATTTGTCGTACTGAGGAACACAATGTACTGCCATATGATTGCTATTTACCTCACTAGAGGCAATACTTAATGGACTAATTTCAAAGAGCTTGTCCCCTATGAAATAGAAAGATGTCAGACTCCAGGAGAGAATCCTGCTGTAGGGCTATATAGGTATAGGGTAATGTAGAGAATGAGATGAAGGAGGAGCCTGGAGGTGGCTGAGGCAGACTGACACGTACTCCACTTTATAAAACAGCACAGCCCACCCCTCAGCACTCTCTCACTCGATCCCTCACTCTCACTGCCAACATTTTACATATACACATACATATATACATAGCCAAAAAGCTGCTGGAGCCTGCAACCCTCTTCTTACGTCTGTCTACCTTTCTTATAATGAAGCAGCAGTAACTGTCTCAGTCAAATACTGTGGGCTTACTGGCAATAATTGTCATCTCCACATTCTTTCCAGTACTGGGTATTCTTAACTTTTCAGGATAGTAGCACAGTGGTAAATCCCTATTATATCCAAGTCAACACTACTGTTAACATTCTGATCCTAGTAAAAAAACATACAATATCCATAAACATGCAGAGGATTCACTCCAGGGCTGGATGTAGTCTCCAACATCAACACCCAGTCCTCTCTGCTTGAAGGTGTGGCAGCTGGTATAAACCTTCCTGCATTGATGGCATGTATGTATCCTCACTGCCTGTATGGCAGCAGCAGTACAACAAATACAACTTCAAGCATGCCCCCTATACCAAAGTATACAGGCTGACCATTTCCCTGATATCGATGCCACCAACACTGAGGCACTGTTATGCCATGTAAATATACTAATCCCTGTCCTTGGCTGTGTGACTGAGGTAGTATGGCTGAGTGGAGGCTTGCAGGGTTTGCTACAGCTCAGTGCTGAGGGTTAGGGGTTTGGGTCCAGGAGGAGGAGCAGCAGCAGCATCAGCAGCAGTCCATGGGATCGTCATACGTGTGTGCCACGGCCCTGCGGAGCGCCGACTGAGGAGGGAGGCAGGCGGGGAGTGAGCTGCCAGCGGTAGTGTGGCATTGGTGACAACAGCGGCAGGGGCAGGAGGAGTAGTAGGGGTAAGGCTAGCTCAGCATTACCAGCAGTACTCAGTCAGATAGAGTATGTGTGTGTGGGGGGGGAGGTGTATCAAGCTCAGTGGAGTAGGGGGGAGTGGAGGTGAGGGAGGGGAGGAAGAACAGTTGTAGGCCTACTAAGTGTGACAGTGTTTAGGGGAAGGGAGAGGGGAGAAGAGTGGGTTTATGCTACAGAGATGATGTATTAGAAGATGATAATAAGCAGGTGCTCAGGTAATGTTTATATAGATTTAAGATAAGGCAAGAGAGAACATAGCCAATGATAAATTGGAATCAAACAAGGGAGAGAAGAGAAGGAAAGGGATGTTGATTAGAATGTGGAATGGAGAGAAACATTGCAAAAAGAATGGGAGAAAGGGGGGGGGGTCAAATGAAGACAAGCATTGATGGTTATTTGGTGGGCAATATGAGTGATGTATTAAAACCACAATTCTTTGAGGGAAGGAGGTGCATTAATTGCTTGGAATCTGAGCAGGTGGTACTGTATGGGTTTTGGGTTAGGGAATCGTCAGACCATACCCCATTCCTGTACACTCAAAACCAAAGCACAAACCAGGACATTACAGATGCCATAAGGACTGGGTTTTGGCACAGTTAGGGCAGGTCAGGAGTTGAACAAGGGTGTGTCATCAGCTTCCTCTAACTCCCAGGGGTTTCCCCTCCCTGGGGATTCCCTTCCTTGACTCCTCACCCCTAGCCTATGCGGACCCAGCTGTGCTGGGTGAGAGAGGGTACAGCTGTATGCTTACTAGATCCTTGATCCCAATTTTGCTACATGCATCATCTCGTACTAACAGTTTGGGGTGGGAGACAGGAGGACAGAGAAGGGGTCAGTGGAAGAGTGGCAGGGGAACAATTTGACGGACAGGTTGCATGGAGGAGAGAGAGAGAGAGAGAGAGAGAGAGAGAGAGAGAGAGAGAGAGAGAGAGATAGGGAGAAAGGGAGAGAAAGGGAGAGAGAGGCACGGCATTCCCAGCAGATTCACCACTGCCATTGAGCTATTTGTGATACTGATGATATTTAGTAAGAGCTAATCATGTGACTAGTATGGCATTTCTGCTAATTTAAAATCTCCTCTTTAACTTTGCTCTTCAACTAGAACATGTGTGGGATCGTCAAACCACTGACTGGAGACTACATGGGTGTATTCTTGCACAGACTCCCTACTTTTTAGATAGGTTTAGTAACAGTAATACCTACCCCAGGGTCCTATGTTCTGCTGAAAATAAGCTTATTGATAATGTTATACATTAAGGCAATTTTACTTTTCAATATTTTACTAAAAGCTTGTACAAAGTAGTTTTTCCTTTTAGATCTAACGAATACTTCTAAGTTGAAAATATTTTATGGCAGGTCAATTCAAAATAGATTTTACATTAGCAGAGTGACATACTCGGTGCCTTGATCCTGTTTTGTTAGGATCTGCTTGGGAGCTCAGTGCTAGCTTGTACCAACACTTGTGTACAAGCAAATAGGTCCCTGCTAGTGTTAATATCACAATGGTAGCACTTAATGCTAAGTAGACTAAATCACCCAGATTGAGATTGCGCAGATACCATTCACACTATATAATCCAGGCAAGTGTGGCTTATAAAACATGCACCTTTTATAAAGTACAAAATATGCCTCTGTCAAAGAATAAACTAGAACAGGTAATTGTACCAATAAAGGCCTAAGTAAGCATACCTAAATGCCAGGATCCAGGGGTTGGTTTAATTGTATTGTACACATTGCCAATGGCCAAATCGTAGACTGACAACAGTCACAACCATTTTTAGAGGAGGGGGAACATTATAACCATATATATGCAACTATACCATTTCCTGGCATTATATCACAGTCATAATGTATCATAGCATAATGATACATGATGAGGCTTAGGCAAGTCTACCCAAACCTTTGTAACAATAGTCCAAGCTGTATATATGTGGTAACAATGTAACACCAGCAGGAGCTGCCAGCTTGTGTATGGTCACACTAAACTTCTGCTCCAGTAGGGCTGTAACACTACTCACTCAACCAGAAAACTAGCTCAGCTGGGGGAGTAGGAGTGGGGAGGGGTGACGGAGGGTGGGGCGACTTGAGAGCCCTCTACCATCCAACTGTGAAAATACGACTCAATATCTCAACAGCTCGTTTTGACCAGTGACCAACCAGTATGCTTATGTAATGCTAGATGCATTGCTTTTCTTGTCCTTTCCCAATTTCTTGTGGGAAAAGGTTTTTTGGCACACAAACAGATAAAAACTATGTCAAATTTAATTGGTCAGCTCTGACAAACTTTAGATGACACGAGTATGGAGAAAATGTGCGTACAATATTAGTGCTGAACTCCTGTTTAGAATTGAATTCTGGTATTTTCCCTCTAATGCAGGGGGTTCTAAGACCCCTTCTCCCAGTACATGTCACATATGATGACTCTGTACTGTCAGTATTGTCATCCTGATGACTCAAGTCATCAGCATGATGACCTAAAGTCGTCATTTTGACTACCAAAAGCTGTAGTTTTAGGTATCGTCAACTTGAGGACCTAAAGTGGTCACCGCTGACTAGTTTCAGATCTTCCATGTTTTCAGTGTACTATAAATGTCTAAAAGGGCTAGACAAGATGCATTGTCACACTTGTATTTCAAATAAAAAGAGCCAATGGAGATCCCAAAGCCAATGCTCTGCCAACTAACTGTCCATTTCCAAATTTAGTTAGGACCTAGCGGAATGTGCGCTTTACAAACTTGAGTCTTCTTGGATTTCCTGCCCAGATTTGTTACAGTATATAATTCCTCTCCTAACCAGTGAAATAATATGAACTGTTATACATCCACATGTTTGAGATGTAGTAATTCAACTAGATACTGTGAGATGCATTTATTCCCTTATGATACTTATCATAATTATGGCTCAGCCATATAAACCTGTGTCCTGTGATATTATGACACAAGCACTCTTGTTTTGGGTACTAAAAGCCCCTTTTATTTTATTCAGGAAGAAATTAAATTAAATTAGGCTGCCACGGGTGACATTACTGAAGCCCAATACACGGTGCTTTTTCCACAGGCCAGAGGAGCGAGCCGCTACAAAAAACTCTTATCAAAAAGGGCAATTCTTTTTTCCCCCTCATTTCTTCTTGATTTCCATTTCAGGGAGGTTGGGAACTCACAGGTAGTCAGAGTTGGGTTGATGTCAGTGTGCTTTGATTTATGTTGATAAAATAAGACAGTGTGAGAAGCACCTGATTACATGCAGGTATAAAATGATGTAGTTTCTTTAGAAGGTGGATTTAGTTGTTTTGATAATATTATGTTCTCATCTTAAATGTCAGTTGGTCTGTATTTGCACATCAAAATGAGGCCTTAATACAAGTACAGGGCTATTTTAATGTTTGGTGTAATGATTGGTTTTGTAATTTGATCATATCAGTATTTCTATTCCTGTGTTTATGCTCATAATTGTCGGTTGCTATATTTCTCTTGATTACATTAGGTGTAGAAGTGTCTCTAAGTCATCCTATTCTGGTAAGATTAACTGCTCCTATAGCTGATCATATAATTAAGATTTCCAATAGTTTGCAATTCATAAAACACACGGACTGAATTTGTTTTGATTCTTTCTTTGTATACTAACAAATAATTGCGTGGGCGGGTCGATAACCTGGAGACATAAAAGCATGCTGGCTCTTTAGAGTATGGATATTGATATTGATATAGTTATAAAACACAAGATCAGTGTTGTAAACTGCGATGTAGTCCTTTTTGTTTAGTAAAACACAGCCCTATGCAGTTCCATGTATGGATCCTTACTCTGAAGGTGTCTGCATTTGAGCTTGTTGCAAAAGTGGCAGGTACTTATTTTTGTAAATGAAAGCTATCCAAGCAATATGAAGCATTCCAGTCACACCTCACAAAGAGGGGCTTGATCAATACAATGGCATCTAATGAGAAGCAAATCAGGAGAAATAAATGTAAAAGAGTTAAAAAACGAGAGATTGAGGGAGTCACAATGAGTCAAGTATAGATAAACAGTAAAACAGCCATGTGTAGTCTGAAGCGGAGTCTACTACTCCGTTTGTTAGTGCAAATGTTGATGTCCAACAAAGTGTATGGCAGCCAACGCAGATATCAAAGATCTTTTGTTTATTTCTGTTAATACTGCTGCACATCACACGCTGATCACTTTGGCTTTGATACAGCAGTGGATCTGCTGCTTTGACCTGTGCGATTCCAACATCCGACAAGAAATACGGCCTTTTACGGAGCGGTGGATCCAAGGCTTAAGAGTAAGAATATCCCCAGCTGGTGGGGGTACTGATACAACCCCCCCTCCCCTAGCTTTTCCATTCACAACCTGTCAGATAGGGGATAAGAGAAGGCCATAATGAAGCATACAACAAGACTGATGAGACTGTTTAACATGTTTTAACAGCCCCAACTAATACTGCCAGCCCGTCCCCATGAAACATTACCAGTCTGAACAGGATCCTTTAGTTCATTTATGGGACCTGGCTCAGGCATACTCAAAATGTCCCTACCTCCCAAAAAAAGTAAAACACAAATGATTAAACTAAATAAAAAAGGGTATTGAATATAAAAGGTGGAAATGGCTTACACATTTGCATGCAGGGGGTGGTGTTCAGTTTCACCATATTAATGAGTCTGTGCAGTTTTTATCCACATAGCCCATGTATTTTAGTATTTCATAGTACCTGCTGCACCACTACCAAATACATCAATTCATGAAGCCTCATACGTCCATATTTCCTGTAGTGTTCTATATCATATCATTGCCACTCTTATGTGTCTTTTATTTCCTGCACATATTAGATGTTATTGTTGTGGGGTTGAGTATGGCTAAGTGGTAAAGAATGGCGTGCTCAACTGATCATATATATCATAGATATGTTTTCAAAAACAATAATAATAACTCTATCCTTCTTGCTGCTATGGGTTATATATCTATAAGCCATATTTGGTGAGAAAACACACCTCTTTCTGATGCATCAATAACCTGAAAAACAACTATCCTGCAAGGGAGGTATGAGCAAGGCTAACCTAATTAAGATACCCACTTTGCTTTTCAAAACATTATTTTTCTCGGCAGCTGTTTGGAATATTTCATTGTATGTTGTGTTGTTCTCTAGGGAGTCATTTCAGAAATCGCACTGCTTTGCTGCAGTTTACAGGGATGCCTGGTAGATTCAACGGTCATTTCATTTTACAGCACATAATTGGCGGAGAACCCAAAGGTCCTGTGAATATAGAAAAATTGTATTTAAAAAGGTGAAAAGGATTAAAAAGAAATATGAAAAGGAAATAATAAAAAAAAAAAGAAAAACAAGGGGAAAAATCAATCAATAGATGTACTCACCCCAGTTTGGAGCTGGAACAATAAGTTCACCGATGGTCTTGTCACTGATCCTGGATTGGGAGGGTGGTGGCGGACACATCATGTTCTCTATGTACACGTCGGCATGTTCCATGAGTGCTGTCGTGTTCTGGGGCCGCTCCACCCGGCACGACCTCACTGTCATACAGACAAAGTCTGACTCTGTTAACATCGTCTCCACAAAGACCATGTCCAACTCCGACACCACCTTACCGTTAATAACGAGGATCTCATCTCCCACGATGAGGCCTGTGGAAGGAAGGAACATTTAGAGATTGTGATTAGAGAAGGAGATAGATGATGCCACACATTGGTATAGTATAGTAGACAAAGTAAACTAAATTTAATCTGCCTGGAATTGTAAAGAACGAGGCAATAGAGCACTACTTAACATGTCGTATTCAATGAGGGATGGAATACAATGTGCCCGTAGTCAATGGCTGATGACCATCTGACCTGCTGCAATGAACACAGCTATGTATTGTTGAATTTCTTTATTTAAAAGCTTTCAAACCTGTGAAGCCATGGCATAAAAGCAAATGTCCACTTCCATGGACTATTTTTGCACTGTATTCCCAGAGGTGGGAATACGATGCATATTTTTGCACTGTATTCCCAGAGGTGGGAATACGGTGCAAAAATAGTCCATTGGAATACATTATCGTACTTCGGAAGTTGAAGTAACGTCACGAATGCATCACAAAATTATCATCTAACGGTTAACAAACACTGAAACAATTAAGCAAGGTTCAACAAGTCTCTCACTGCATTTTGGTCACTTTTCAGAGTTTTCCCCAACCTCAAATCACATCTACATGGTACAGATACATGCCACCAGTAACTACCACCCCCCACCCCAAGCAGATACATCATTTTTAACATTTCCTTTGATATAAAGGCGCCAATCTCAGCAACATACATATAGCGGCCATCGGTCTGCCCATCTTCTGTCAACACTTGCTGTTGATTACCTTTCACCTACATTGTGTTATCAACCTTCTAGTTATTACAATATTGCTTCACTGTTTCTATTTCTGAGAAAAATGCTCCCTATGCTGTATTAATTTTGGTATGCTTCGGTATTTTACAGCGGGACATCCTGGGAAAGATAATTGATTCTTCCTGATGAAGAATTGCTCCTTTATGAAGAAAAACGAGAGGAAGGGCACGTTTGTAATGATTGATAATGGTCTGAATTGATGAAGTGGTCCTTAAATAAATTGTCACGGGTCAATAATACCCATTGACGTATTCACTGTAGGATGAAAGACATTGACACATCCTTCCTTTGATGGAATGCCCCTAGCCCTTTAAGGGCAGTTTATGCATTGATGCATCATGCGAATTGGTCGGCATGATACATAAATGCAACCCATGGCAAATAGACTCGCAAGCATCGATGCATCACACCGACAGGTTTGACATCCCAAAGTGTCGTCATAATGCATTAGTGGAGTCTTAAGAATTGTCTCGGCTGCGTTTATATATAATGATAACTAAATAGTATGATGTTAATTCATAAGCATGCCTTATACGGACAACCAATTGACACTTTCCATAACAGTAAGAAAGGCATTGGCAGATCACTCCTGTAATGGACTGTACAGTACTTGAGATGGGACATGGACTAATTTAAGCTATCACATCAGACTAGTGCCGCCATCTGGTGTGTTTTCATGTACTATATAAGCTCTAGGCAAGGCGGTCTCCATAGGCATAGTCGTATGGGAGATAATCCTGTTCCATTTAGAATTAGAGAGGTATGTCTACATCATATTTGATAAATTAGCTACTTGCTGTATATCGGAGTCTATAGAGTGGTAGAGATTATTACACCACAATAGAAACAATAGAAACAAAATCAGTGCATATGCTGCCATGGTGTAACTGCCATACGGTAATTCAGCATGTGGAATCTCAACTTCCTACCATAAACCTTTAACGACCTTCGATTCAAGATATCCAGAAGGAAAATGGTAAGAAAAGTGTGAAAATCCCCTTGGCTGTTTCTAATGCAGTTCGCTCCATTGCCTAAGATTCTGAATCCACCCAGGGATCAGTGAGATGTCCAAATGCAGAACCTTATGGGCAGTGTCTGAGGAGACAAGTGGGGATAGGTCCATAAAAAAAAGAAATACTGCCCAATGCAAAGGAAATGTAGGAGCATCCCAAATTTAAGAGAGGGAAATGTTTATCTACAACTGACATAATGATCCACCAGGGAGTGTTCACTGCTGGACTCAGGTGTTTTCTAGATCTTTTTCACCCCACTCTCTTTATGCCCCATTTATGGCCCCACAGTGGATCAGCCAGCAGACCGTCACAAAAAGAATGAAAAAGGGGGAAGACCCTGGCTTATTTAGGAGCAGTGACAAGTGAAAGACAGATATTTATATGCAATATGAAGATCCATATTCTGGAAAGTGATCCATTTTTGTAACAGGGGTATAACTGGGGGAGGGGGTGAGAAACTTCCATTTTTTTTTTTTTATTTTTTTTTTGTTTTGGGGGAGTAGGGGTTATTCCTTTTCAGGCCATAAATTCGATGCAGTACTAGAATTAAAGGGTATTTGAAAGGTAAAACTTTTCAAAACGTCCCCTCTATTTTTTCCCTATGTGAAAGAGTCTTTTCTTTTACCCTCTTCAGGGGGGTCAGTCTAAGAAGTATTCTACCGCTGAGTATTTGCATATGTAACTATGTAGGGTGTCCAATATGCAACGTAGACTTTCTTTTCTAATGACCTAAAACAGTGGCCTAAAGCTTCAGAAGAATGGGTTGTTAGGTTTGACTTCCTGTGGCGCCACCTCCTGTGATGATCTTAAACCATTCATCTACTGCACATTTGGGCCACTAGGGGGCGTATTACGCTGAAGACCAAGATCAGCAAGAGCAGAGTTCCTATTATTTGATAGCAAGACTCCCAACCTTGGTATCAGAGTTTCTGATTAGGGGTTAGTAATCTTGATATCAAAGTCCTTAAATCTGATATAATAGTTTCTTTGCATCTAGTAGTGCTCAGTTTCTAACTCTGATATCAACGTTAGAATCTGCAGCTGTTCAAATCAGATTCTACCTTAATCATGATCAGCAATAGGTCATCACCTATGATCGCCCCTTGGAAATTGGAGGGAATTGAATACGCATGCATTTGTATCTGTAAATACTAACCTCTACGTCCCTTTAACTTAGATATATACATTATAGATAAGTATATCTTTATAAATTTCAGCAGTGTGCTAGGCTACCTTTGACTACTTGAAACTTAGCCTATTGTTCATACCTACCTCTGCGGTGACCTAGGCCGCCTTTGACTACTTCAGATATAGATTACTAAGATATAGATTATTTTGTTTACTAACCTCTGCGGTGGCCTAGGCCGCCTTTGACTACTTCAGATATGAAGACACAGAGCTCGTCCTCTTGTTCTGCGTCTTCGGCCAGTTCTGCTTCTACAGCGATACCAAAGTCGTGGTCCCGGTCTGACTTAACCATCTCCATCTGGAACATGATCTTGGGGCACACCTCCATCGTCTCGTACTCAGCCTGAAATAGGACAACGTTATCAATATTAGGCCACTCCAAAACTTTGTGAAACTGAACTGTATTTCTAGGTAAATTTCAATTATACCAAATTAACTTTTGATGCCTACATATTTATCTTTCTGCATGCCTGGTCTCTCTCTTTTTATGAATTCCTGTCCCCTATGTCTCAGAAAATAGGATGAAATGAGAACTCTAATTTTTGAGATAATTGTTTCCAAAGATATATGCATTATATTGATAAGTAAAATAAAACCGTAGTGTTGTGGATTTTAATAGAATAGTAGAGAATAGACCTGTGAGACATAGCGCGGCAACTTATAATCTTGTGTCTAGTGATAGAATAATAGGAAAGCTAACTTCAAAGGCAATTAAAGGTTGTACCATCTGGCTCACCCTGTAACTCTTGTGCTGCCTTGTACTACTAGGTCTATTACCGAGAAGTTCTGCCTGCCCATAGATGACCACTACAAATGGTAGAGGTGGGCATGTTCAATGACCCAGAACCATATGCAGCAAGGACCCCAGAATGACTAGGGTTGTGTGTGGCAGTCTTACCAACCCCAACAGCATACAGCTGGTCACAACCCCCTCCCCACCAAACTGGTAACCCCCTCCCCTCTGTAGACAGGGTACACCAAGTTTAGCATTTGTCTCTCCATAGAGATTTATAGAGATTCTAAACAGTAAATATCTTCTTCAAATACAGAATATATGATCCAAATGTACCATAACCCTGTGAGATGAAACCTTTAGTACATATATACAGCAATTTCAGACCACAGAATTATCAGATAAAGCCTACAGAGATGTATTGGTGAATCTTAATTTTGTCTTATGCTAATCTTCCATAGAGCTCCAAGAGCTGAAATGTCTTATCTAATCATAAAACCCAAACTAAACATATATCACAAAAACAAGTTATCTACCATTAGTACATGCATATGCTGATAACAATGCCTCGATATTGTGCCAAAATAGTCCATAGGAGAAGAACAGTGAACGAAAATAGAAATCAGGGCTCCCCTATCCCTTACACCGTGGCGACTCTGAACCATTGACTAGTCTACAAGTCTCACTAGTAGGACTTAGAGTCGCCGTGCTAATGAAGGCAAGAGTCAGGGGTAGACACTAACCTTTTGGGCCGTTGGCCAACCGGGCCAGCGGTCCAGTACATAGTATTGTATTTTCAAATATTCTACTAGCCAAATGGCCAATTTAAAGGGAAATCTAGGAAAAATCACTGGCCCGCAGTCAAAGTTACTGGCCATTGGCCACCGTGCCAGTGTTAGTGTCTAGCCCTGCGAGAGTAATAGATTATACCCAAGGGTGATAGAAAAATACATCAAGGGGCAATAGTTCCTTCCCCCCCCCCCAACAGAATGGACTAAGATGAATATTCCCTGTTATGTTTTAATACTTACGATGTGGATGGTGGTTAAACAGAAAAAAATTACATGCAGACCCAAATTTGAGGCTGGTGATCCTAAGGAAGAAGAGGATGCCACTTCTAGCAAGATGTCCACTTCAGCAACCACACACTTACCTCATTCTCCATGAAAGCTGTTTTCTCGGGAATCTTGAAGTTGTCCACGCCTGGCATCTTGAAGCGTATGAAGTGGTCATTAGGGTTAAGTTGTCGCTTGTTACAGGCGCCCTCCAGTACCTCTTGTACCGACATCTTCTCTGAGATACCCACCATTGAACTCTGTAAGGGAATACAAGGGCATAAGGTCATAACAGGTTATTTAGAGAATAGACGACCACATTCTTCATGTCAAGACTATCTGTTGTCCTGGAATGCACGGATGCATCTGAATGTGAAGAAGGAGAAGTTGCTGATTTTTGTTATAAAACAAGGGAACGACTTGCTTCACACTGACTAAATGCAAAAGTGTAATGATAAGCCTCCAATATCCCAGAGAAATGATGGACACGCCTTAAGTTGTGCACTACACTCGTATAATGCACTCAATTTTGCTTCTATCGTGCAGTAGAGCATTGCTTGCTGTTTTATAAAATACCATTGTCATACAAGGTTGGACAATGTAGCCGTTTTTCTTTAACTATTTGAGGCATTAAATACCACTTCGAAATTCACTGACCATTGACTGACACTTCTGCATTGATGCATGAATGTAGAACTAGCAAGTTACCCAAGAAAACTGATGTGATGCATTATGACGACAAAAAAGCACGCATACGCACTATACAGGAGCATCAGAACTTTACATTTCTCCTCTAGAAACGACCATTGCTATACGAACCTGTCATTCAGCTGAGACTCGCAACTGCTATAAAAGACAGCATCCAACGGCACACCATTTATTTGGAGTTGCAAGGAGCGTAGTGACCGTAGCAACTCCATAATGTTTTCGGTTTCCTTCCTGTCACCTATGACGTCATTGGTGACGTCATGCTGCCTCAGTGACGTCACCCGCAGTGGCTAGCGATGTTGCCATGATCTATGAACGACTGGGCGTTTTTTTTTTTCACAACGATATGGTATGCCCCCCCCCCCCCAGAGAGCTCAAGAAAAATGTGGCTAGGACCACGGAGAGGAGTGGCAACTCCTATCCATGGTTCTTGGCACATTTTTTTCTTGTTTTTAAGAAAGACATAGAAATAACTCAAACTAACCTGTCCATTAGGTATGGTGACCCTGACTAGGTTTTCACCAAAACTGGTGTCACGTGGTGGTCCCTGCGGCGTCTCCTCCCCGTCATCACGTGACGCAAGGTCCATGACGTACTGATCCCCTACGTCAAACGTCTTGTACACTTGGTTACTGAAACATAGCAACGGCAAAATGTTCAGCAGGCCATAACAATTTTATCCGCGCATATAAAGTTTATTTTGTTCTCAGTGCTACCTTTTTGCTTGGAAACCTTTGCCTGATTTGAAGTTGTTTAAATTTGACCTGCGTAGTATTCAGGCTTTCCCTGTTAGGCATAGGACACTTTGATCAAGCTTTCTAATTGAAGGACTAACAGATTTAGGGGATACGTCTTGCATTTGGTCCATTTGTTTGAATCATATATATATATATAATTTGTCTACAGTGTGTGATTGATACAGATCTGTGGTGAATGCTATCAAAGTAGATTGTTGGCTGAAAGAACTTTGACGGTCATTTCATATAGTAGCACCTTAAGAAATGGCCTAAAAAAACAAAGGTTTGGGCAACATAATTCGGTTTATCTTGATTTGGAGCTAGATGGTCTTACTGCTTTTTAAAGTTGAGCTTGTGTTTCTACTCACCCTGATTGTGGATTGAATGGTTTTGGAGACCGGGGCCGTATTCGTGTAACGCTGTCAGCCTTAAAAGTGGACAACAAGCCACCCTTCTTTTTGTTCTTGTTGTAGATGTTGGAAGTAATAAGTGGTGTGCGTGCGCAGACCAAAGCATGGAATGACGTCACAGTGAAGACGCCGATCCTGCTGAGGGACGCCTTGGTGCCTTTAGAGACGTACGTCAGTAAGTTCTGCAATTGTACCCACATACATTGCTTTTATCTTTGCAGGTCTGCTGTAAATCATGACAAATCCAGGACCCCAAGAGTCAGGCTCTGGGGACGTATGGGCAATAATATTCACTTGCAGTCAAGAGAAAGCTGCAGAAACAATATATTCTTTAGCCTAGATGTCGTTGAAACACTGTCACTATCTCAAATGCACCATATCCACACTAGTACTTAATCACCTTTGATGATAATGATAAAAGGTAAAGAATTATTCCAAATTTTGAAGTTGAAAAAGGTTCACTAGATGTTATCGATATTGTTGGGCAATGTTTTTGTGAGGGAAACCTATTCAGGAATGTGGTTTAACTAACATTCTTAAAATCAATAGTCCCCTATTAAATAGAGTTCTGATATCGACCCACCTTAGGGTTTGGCAGTTCACAGCCCTGTAGGGAGGCCATATAACAGCGGAGTCTGTACTGCTCCATGTAGAGTTTCTCCAGGTTCTCGTCCCACTGAGCTATCTGTTTCTCTATAGCTGCCTTACTGCGGGGGTCAGACACCACCGTCAGCTGTAGGTCTGCCATCTTCTTCATTTTTATATCCTGGAATAAAAAGGCATTGGTCGTTTAATGGCAATTTTATATATAATCTCATAATTCAATGTGAGAATTTTTTTTTTCAAGCAGCTAGGTCGTTCGAACGATTCAGCTGTTATGTTAGAGGAGCATGTACATGGTTTTTGAACAGAAGGACTGGTAGTATTTAGTAACCACTCATATAATACTTTAGTCGTTTCTAAAATAAATAGTGGCTGACTCTGCATATATAAATGGTTCAATGATAAAGATTACTTCGCAGATACGTTCAACAGACATAACAATAGCTTTATTAGAACGCATAAATGTTGGCAGATATATATTAGTAGTCCTGTCTGTTTCTCTAAGAAAACTGCTAGGATTTATCAATCACCTTTTTATGGTGTTAATAAATTTACATTTTTGAATTTAGCCTCTTGGTGCTTGAGCTTAATACTACGAGTAGGATTACTTTGAGGTTTATGTCACTTATTTCAACAAAATGAGTTACAAAGCCAATTCTAGCTACCACATATGTATATGGAAGGTCACTTACAATATCAATACTGTTTTCTAGTTTGTGGATTTCACTCCGCAGCAGTCTGATGGTGTTTTCCTTGCCGTGCTGACGGGCAAAGGACGAGGCACAGGCCGAGTGTAGAGCGTTAATCCAGTTCTCCTGTTCTATCTGAGACGTGGCCTGAGTGAAAGGAAAGAGGGGGGGGGGGAGATTAAATATGATAAATTTACAGAAATTGCTATCGTAAAGAAAAAAAGAAATAAAACTGTAATAAACTATATTCTATGATATAGATATCCTAGAAATTGTAATGTTTGACTAATTTGGAATAATCAATTTGGAATACCTGACATGAGAAGAATCTGTTTGAAGTTTGTGAATGAATCATCGCCCTATATCAAGAAGGTTGGAACTGTAGTACTCGATACATGAAGATACATAACATCCATGGTTCCTAGTACGTATCAGTCTCAGTTAAAACCTTCTTGAACTTCTTGCACTAGGGCGAGTAAAGAATGTGTACAGATTATAGAATGGATAATAATTTTGTGATAAAGCTGCAAGAAAAATGAAGCAATTGGCATTTAGTTGCTACCTTTTCTTCATTAATCTCCCATAAGACTTGATTATATTCCGTGACAAATCCCAGCGCTGGGTTGTCATTGGAAATCCTGGGCATTTAGATCATTGGCAATTTGGGACTGGAAGTTGTCATAGACTTTAATGGACTTCTGCTCTGGCATATCTTATTGTCAAATCCTTGTATTTCCCAAGTTTGTTAAACTCTATCAGTATTTTACATAATGAGATAATAGGCTAAATACCCTAGTCTCGGGTTTGTCTTCTTTGTTTTTGTTTTCTTTTGAGATGTTATCACCTTTTTCAAAGCCTAAGCGGATCATTCTTCTCAACTTCAAGGATTTGAAGATTTAGTTGGTAACACTACCAGTTAATTGTATAGAGCAAGGTCTGTCTGGATGATATTATCAAGAATGAAATGTAGTATTACTGGGGTAGATTTAGATGTATCAAAGACATATACTTCAGACCTGGCTGGCTAAGATAAGATTTCAAATTACCTGGAATAGATATGCATCTCCAAAAGCAGTGCTGAGAGAAAAGATGTGTTCTCTTTTGGGGTGTTCCGGTACCGACTGCGCAATGCCACCTTCGATCACTGTCATGATATAAAACGGATATTTGAAGTGAAATTTGATTAATTTACTAGGAGAATAAAATGCAATAGATGATAGCCATAAGATAATTGTAATTTCCATACTTGCTGGGAAAAAGTGAGGGACATTCAGAGTTTAATCTAGATATATCTGGTAAATCTCCCTGGGAGGAACTTTTAAACTCTTAGTCCTACAATCAGTGCCCATTGGACAATACAAGGTCTGAAATACCTTGTATTGACCACATGAGACCAAGGTTATAGGTCATGATTTGGCCCATATTCACTAAAATTACCACAGCTTGTCCTAGATAACTACAACTTTCCCTTTTGTTCATAGGTGGCAACATGGGTTGATATTCAGATAACATACCAAGCATGTGTCGTGGGATGCTGTCTTCACGGATACTCTCTCCCTCGTCACAGTTGTAGAACAGCAGCATGGTTCCCTTCAGACACACCCAGTACTTCTTCCACGTCCTCTTTGGTGCCTGCTCCAGTTTCCGCTTCTTGTGCATCAGCCAGTTCTTCACAGTCAACCACCTGGGAGGAATAGAGGTTAATATCATGATTGGAGTTATAGGGGAACAATATGGGATTGGAGTTTTTGAATTATCTAAGACCATGTTATTCTAGTAACTTGGGTTACAGGATTTTGGACTCAAGATTTTGAGCGGCCAGAGGCAAAAACAACATTAGATTTTGGGACCAAAACTTCACAGCTGCCAGAGGCAGAAAAAAACCACCTAGTACATCCCGGAATTATTTTTGTTGGCCATTCACAGGGCCTTTTGACAGTCAAATATACTTTTTGGGAAGTAAATATAGGAAAGATCGAGAACTGTTGGGTGTCTGCCTATCACCATGGACTTTTTTCTTTCTTTTTTAAAACTATTTTTAACTTCACGACCAGATTTATTTTCTTTTTGAATTTGCCAAAAATCTTCACAGTGTATCCGTAATCCAAGTTATTCTAAAATGTGGCCTAATGTTCCAAAAGGGATACTGGGAAAACTACTTCAACCAAAGAACATACTTATTTTTATTAACATACAATCTAATTCACAACACTTTTGAACACATTTGAATACAACATAATATATCATTTGTAGATATAATTAAACCCACATTGGTGTGGCTTATACATGAGGTTTACTTACCCTGCTTTTCTGATGGCTGCGCTCTTACTGGCGAAGGAGGCCTGGGATTCTGACGGCATGGTGTGAATGCTGCTGTCACTGGTGTGACCCTCACTGCTCGTCTCACTCTCACTGTCTGAGATCTGTAAAACATTATCACATACTTAGATGACATGACTGTAAATGTATAGTGTCATAGAGGTAAATCTACATTGATGTCTTATCTTATGTTGGAAACAGTGGAATATGGATGCCCCATAGGCTTACTTTAGGAGCTACGTATCTCACCCCATCCCCCTCCGTATCTCACTGCCAGTAACAGCAACCCAAATGGTCATAAATCTCTTCATGTTACTTTAAGTTTTTTAACATACCTATGAAAGATAACATGAAATAAATACTAATTCACTTGAATTGAGTCTAACTGATGGTTTCCTCGCTCGGCTCCACCTTGTGAAATAGCACGGGGTCAAAATCAATTCTTACTCAGGATATTTAAATCAGGTTAACATTGAACACCTCTTCCATGTGATTTCTATATTCCAAATTTGCTTAACACATTTAAAGTATGCTTGGTATATGTCTAAAGTGTAGTTGGTCAAAATAGTTGTCTTTTAACCATAGCTCTTATAATCACGAGTGCAATGATCCAATGGCATGCAAGGGTATATGTTCCCCTGCCGTCCTGGTCATAGAATGTGATTTCCACTTATTATGCCAGGAATTTTGGACTGGACAAATAGCCCTTTAGAGGCCAAGTGCTACTTCTAATTGATGGGCCTTTAATAGTCGTCATGATGCTCCAATGCAATGCTGGAGAGTGTGTTCTCCAACATTGCATTGGACCATCATGCCAATCGTTAAGTGAGAGTCTCAGCTGCATTGGGTCGGCATGGTACATGAATACTTGGATGTGTTCATGGCGACCAAATGCATTAATGCAATATCAGGCCTTAAAGGGTTAACAAGATTCATACAGTAACACAAGCCATGTCCTACACTTCCCCAGGAGTAGCTCATGAGCCCAGAGCTACTCTAACACATCCTACCCTACCTCCTGCCAATTGACCCTCCCCTCCCCTGGAGCTATCACCCTCCACATGGCATGAGGACACGAGCTCAGGGAATAGGGAGCAGCTCCCAGCCCCTTGGGTGTTTCCGTCAGGTGCTCGGGTGTTATCGTGAACACTTCGGACATTTCCGTGAGCTGCTCTGGACCTGGTCGGAGTTGCTAGTGGTCATGTCCAGTTTAACCTAGTTTGTGCAGTGATAAACCAGCTTTGGCAGGAGAGTTGGTGCTGCCTTTGCAGGCAAACTCTGCAGGGGGCTTGTATGTACTATGGCTGCCAATATACATAGCTTATGGGTCAAAAAATCAAAATGGGGATTTCAATCTGTGCTGAAAGTAGACTGTGTTGGCTTTCCAAAGCTGTTTTAATTTTGGTCATGCAGCCATTATTTGCTGCTGTATGGGGTGACAAAATAGCAACGACGCATTATCATCTCCTACTAAAAGGTTGAAAAAGGTGCTGCAGCTGGTAATTTGAACTCCCAGCTCCACTGCCCTAGCACATGCCCCAACCCCCCCCCCCCTCCCACAGCTGGCTGCTTAGCTGCACACTTATACTGTACATGTCTGAAAGTAGATTGTCCTGGGATTCTTGGGCTGTTTTAATTGTGTTGATCAGACTATAACTTTTTGATTTATGGCGGAAAATGTAAACGTAGGTACCCTTTTCTCCCCAACAACTTCAATGCCATTTTCTGAGGTTCTTGGCTCATGCACATACGCAAGGATTTGGCTGGCTGAGTCATATTTCTTTTTCATTATTTTTTATAACTATTCATGCTCAATCATTGAAACTACATACCAGGTTTGAAAAATAAAATCACATCCTGTCTTTTTGGGCTTCAATGCAGATCCATCATAAACCTCTACTGCCACGAGGGGCATGCTTATTTAGCATGGTGTTAAGGCATATTTTGCACTTATATATCATACTGACTACTATAGCCTCTGGGCTGTTGCTATTGAGCATGGTGTGACCTTTCCGCCATTAGTTAACAAATAGCCCGTAGACACCAGTAAACCTATATATGAGTTGTCACTACAACCTTTTTGAAGTCGACAAACACATTTTCTACCTGAGCCCATCAATCATAGCTACCTAGCACTATGGGCAACTTTTGTTAATACTTCTGGGTGTGTTCACTCAGCAGTACGTTAATACATGTAAGTACCTGAGCATGTTTACATCTATCCATTTTGCAAGCTACATCAACTAACAGGTCAACCTTAAAAGTGGCAAACTTTCTGTGTCTTTCCCCAATACTACATGCAATTCTTATTTGTACATTGCTATGTAGTTATCCCCCAATCCATATGAAAGCAATACAATACAAGTAACAATAGTTTCATGCCATAAAAATTTGTTGTGGAGATTAAGTGATATTCCATATAAAAGATGCCTAACCTTGACCTCACAGGTTAGATAGATTCAATGAAAGTGAAGACATAGAGCCATACTTAGGCATATTCTTTAGAGGAAGAAACACATAACATATATAGAGGTTATTACTTAACCATTGTATAAATCAATGGCAGTGTAACAGACCCTTAGATGTCTGGGAAAGCAGACAACAAAGATTAAAATGTATAGAAGTCAGTCTCCAGAGTATGGCTGAAAACATGTTCGTGGTCACCCAATCTTATATGGTTTGAATGATCGACCCTCTGAATCCGATATTTAGATTTTCAAACTTTTGAGCATAGCTCAACTCTTAAGTTTCACGACTGTGGATCAGGATTACACCACCTTTGGTATATACTTCATGGGTGATTTTAAGGTCTTTATTATCTGGGGAGGTATAAGGTTTAATGTTGAGGTCTTTTATACAAAACAAGCGTATCATACTAAGTTAGAAGACGAGGTGACCCAAACACGTTTTAGCCGAATATGTATACGCACCATTTCCATGGACAGTGAGACAGTCATATTGAAAGAAGGAATCCTCTTTCAAAATGATGTGAGGCGCAGTGATAGGAGTGACATAACCCTTTAAGGTCCGCATAGTGCATTCAATGCATCATGTCCATTGGTCGTCACGATGCATGAATGCAGCCCTGGCGAGTCTATTCTCCAAGGCTGCATTCATGCATCATGCCGACCCTGCGGTTTTGATACACTCCCTTAGGATCGCATTGATGCATAAATGCAACAGCAGCCCTTAAAGGGGTCCACAACGTCAAGCAGCAATAGCCGTGTTGAGACACCAGGTGGCACCATGCGTGCTGATTGTGGCGCCCTCTACATCTACTTACGTCAGAAGACGTCACCTGCCGTACCTCTGTAGTTTCTGAATCCGTGCCCACGTGACGTAGGATGTCACTGCGGCGCCCACTGGAACTTCCGCCGCTGCTGCCGGACTTGCTGCCATGGCCGAGGCCCACACCTAGAAAAGAGAAAAGAATGACAACTTAAATAAAAGTTCTAAAAGAGTATAGTTCATTTGACTTGATAAAAGGAATTGATGAGATAAGGCTTATGATAACATGATGAAACCTGATGAAACCTAGCATACCGTGATACCTCACGTATAAGGTGCGTCTTATACACGAGGATGCACCCCTGCCAGGGGTGCATCCTCGTGTATAAGATGAGCCCTGGTGCGCCTTACAGAAGCAGAATTATCTAGGAGATATTTTTCTCTAAAATTTCCTCAATAATCCCTTGACCCTGTATTGTGGTAAAATAGGATAGGGGATGCCCTAAGACTACCGGAGGTCTTTGAATTTTGAAAAGCCGTTGGTTAGCACAAAAGCTATGACATTACTTATTTTTACATTCACATCTGAAAAGTCTGGGTGTGCCTTATACGTGAGGTATCAAGGTAGTTCAATCGCTGACTCTCTTTTAGAGCGGAAATGACAAGTTTTATCGGAAATGGCTTCTTTGATAAATGTAATGAATACCAACAACGTATATAAAATCTATCAAATGCAGCCCATTTTTTTTCCTTGCCTGGCTTTCCTGTCATAAGGCAGGGATCAATGCCAATAGGTTTAGGCATACTGTTGTGATTTCTTGTGCATGGACCCAGCTAGCCTTCTTATGCAACATGACGCCATATCTTGTAAGGTGAATGCAACTAACTGTGGCCCTTTTCTGCTAAACTAAATTCCCAAGGATTAGCAATGCCATTGTAGCTTTTGGTTCCATTGGGATGTTTGGCGGACCATTATACAGGCCCTTCTGCATTGGAAGGCGTTTCATAAAAATAAACTAACACAGAAGGATCTTCAGGTTGTAATGCAGGATTCTATAAATTACAATTTTAGATATCTAAGCATGGTGAATGCATCAAAACATATAAAACATAATATCATTATGCACATACAAAACTTTTTAGCTTCTCTAGATCAGAACGGCATACAAAATGACATTGGGTTTGAACGGGCCTTCCATTTCAGAAGCGCTGGCCTCTGAACAATTATAAACAAGTCAGTGCCAATCCTAACAAGGCATGAGTAGACGGAGAAATATTGATGTATATGATGATGAATGCATTAGTCTGTGTGTAATTATAACTGCCCCACACTTTAAGTCATTCCTGTTCTCTGAAACATTGTTTTTGCAATGCACTGAATACAATAAAGGCCCAGAGAGCAAAAGAGCAAAGTCTATTGCAGGGAATGACTTTCAGAGTAACGGCAAAAGCTTTGTCCCACAGTTGTTGGAGAAATGTCGTTATTTTGTCTGTATCTGTTTTCCAGTGTATATCATCTTAGTTAACAGGCAAAACAGATAGATCCCCTGATAGAGCCAGAAATTCAAGGTTAAGTGTTGATTATGCTCTGCATAACAACTCCTCTTTTTATCTATTTCTTTTTCATAACCTAATGCTACAACTAGCTTCTTTTTTTTTCAATTCTAAAGGAATGAAAAAAGAAAGTCCGTGCAGAATTGTTTTAGTCACAATAGTTGCCAAGAAGCACATGTTTTGCATCTTTAATTGACTAAATTTGTTCCCATATAAGTAGCTACATATTTGCCAGATTATTACTTTTCAAAGGGCTCTCCTCTATATTGGACTGCAGGTACTTGTAATCTGTATTACTGTGCCCTTTGCGGTCGGCATTAATGCCACGGAGGTATTAGAGGTGGTGGTCTACATACCTGACAGTAGACTGGGTTCCTGTGAAATGTATTACCACTGGCAAATAACAGACCATTGAACTGTTGGAACAATAGTTTTTCTTTTAATTAACACATTGCTGGGCTGATATGTCAATCGAGACTTTGCTTCTGTTTAATGGACTACCACTAATGACCAATTTGCATGCACAACTGTAGTGAATACAGGCCAACTCGTTCAGTTCTGATTTTATGTTTCCACATTTATGGTTACCTGGGATTTTCCTCTGCTGGTACGACCCAGGTACCAGAGTATCCCTTTGTTGGGTACTCCATAACACAGGAGTGTTAAGCTGCTCTGTAAGGTACACTTAAACCTTGCTCCAACCTGGGTTACCTTATGCCAACTACTACAGTCAACATAAAGCTCCCATGCTGTTCTAGTGGTCATAACTTTTTGCCCCATAGAGGGAATATGTTGCCTATTGTAAAACTGAAAAGGCTTAGTTGGGTTATTGAATATAAAGCATGTGTAGGCATGGGGTTCGTTAGGATATCATAGTACATCTTTTTTTGGTTCATTTTCTCAGTTTTGTGTTGGATTAGGGCCTTGTATATGCTACAAAATCGAGTATAAGCATTCATTTAAATAAAATTGAAAAAGTTTCATACATGAGTGGGTTTTTTTAAATTAACCTTGTAACTGAAAGGCTATTTATGCTGGTAGCCTTGTATGACCATTATCACCCAAGTGAAATGGTATGTTACAAGCAAAGGGGATAGAAAAGTCCATACCTACAGGGGGTAATCCCTTATGTCAATATAGGATCATGGACTTGTTAAGTGTTTCCTTTCAAGGGAATAAACCCCAATGAAAATTATTACCAACCGAACCCCTCTTAAGTACAGTTAGGGTGTGTTTAATACATGCTATTAAGTGGGGGGAAGCCCTCAAAGTGCTGTATTGGGGTAAGGATTAGAGGGACAAAATTCAGCCCTGTTCAGCAGAGACAGGAATAACGTGAGGCATATATTATATAGTGAAGTGTTTATTTGGACTATGTATCAAAATTAAATGTCATATGAAGAAAGGTATGAAGGCTTCTTTGATGCTCAGGGTTGTTATACATGAAAATATCGACCCCCAATGTATGAGCAACGACCATGGTGGCCTAACTCAGTAACTTTTTTTTTATTGCAGAGCTTCACTTGTCACCGAATCCTTAAGATTGAATAACATGTCAATATTAAGAAACCCATCGAAGCCTAAACATTAGAAACATTGATCAGACTGTCTAAAACACTTCCGACTTTAGGTCCACAACATTATGATTTTCCCTGATCCTAATTTCACATACCGGTGTCACATAGCAGTTATTATGCCCCCCCACCCAACTCCCTTCCCCCACTATCGATACTTGCACATTTAGGAAGGGATCAAATTCATTATTTTTTCTAGATCCTATCTAGATTCCATATTTGATCATAACCATCCTGACATCTGATTATTGGATGAGATCTCCAGAGCCCCCCTCCCCTGATATTGGCATTTAATCAAGCTAGAAGCAGCTGGGGGATTGCTGAGAAAGAGGACTGAGAGAACTGAAGAGTGTGTGTGGCTGAGTAATTTCAAAATGTTACTGGGTCAAGCTAGGAACTGGCAATAATAGCTCCATGATTCAATCTGCAAATTAGCCCATCACAAATTTACTGTGCAGAAAATTTATCGATCAAGAATTTTGAAAAGGGGAATGACAATATTCATCAGTAAATCTATTACACATCAGGAAATGCAATTGATCAGTTTAGATGGAGGATCGGTCGGAGACCCACGAAGCTCTGAATAATTAAAGCAAAAAAACTAATTATACACGTTTTCGTTGCTATCTATTCCTTTCATTGACTGTCCTATTTATGATTCACCTCTAGTAGCCCGTGAGCCATAGGTGACATTTGCCTATTAATAAATAATCAGCAGTTTGAGTATATCAGCTGGAATACGTTTATTGCTCCAGTGGGTCTAGCAAAAATAACTCAGGACATAAGTTGAATGTAGACATCGCTGGCACCCCAAACAACCACGGTCATCCAGTTTCTTCTGGTGACCAGGAACACATGGTCAGCAGTATTCTTCTTATGACATTCCTGTCACTCGTCACTGGTAACGGGCAGTCATCAGAATACCTTATGACCTTCTCCTGTATACAACCAATAGGGACAGTATCATTAGGGTTTAGGGCTGTTCCTCTAGTTCTATAAGAAGAGAGGGATGTTATCATGGTTTGAAAAAGCCATGATTTCTTTGGAAGAAACCATGATGACATCCCTCTCTTCTTATAGAACTAGAGGAACAGCTCTAAACCCTAATGATACTGTCCCTACTGGTTGTATACAGGGTTTTTTAATCAATTCAGAAAATAATATAATCTTGCCCCACAGGGCTATTATATATAGGATAGATAAGAATCTTGCCCCGCAGGGCTATACATTAAGGATAGAATAGAATCTTACCCCGCAGGGCTATACATTTAGGATAGAAAAGAATCTTGCCCCGCAGGGTTATACATTACGGAAAGAAAAGAATCTTGCACCGCAGGGCTATTAAGAAGGAATAGAAAAGAATTTTGCCCTGCAGGAATATAAAATTTAAGCTTCTATTGGATTCCTTCTTAATAGCCCTGTGGGGCAAGATTCTTTTCTATTCCTTCTTAATAGCCCTGCGGGGCAAGCTTCTTTTCTATTCCTTATTAATAACCCTGCGGGACAAGCTTCTTTTCTATTCCATAAATTTAGATTAGAATTCTATTCTTATATAGAATAGAAGGTTATATGTAACACAAATACTAGTGACTTTCCTGCCTTTATGTACTACCCTCAGACTAGAAAACCACAGAATAGGTGTCTAAGGGTATGTGGTGCAGTGATTGCACCATAGAAAAAGTCATAAGGTGTCCTGATGACTGCCTGTCACCAGTGACGAGTGACGGGAATGTCATGAGAAGAATGCCACTGACCATGTGTCCCCTGTCACCAGAAAGAGCTGTATGACCACGGATGTATGGGCTGATCTATCATGGTTCAAGATTTCACCCAGGTCTTTCATCATGAAGCTGATATGTGGATCAACACGTTAAAAGGTACGCCCGCGAGGCAGTGCTTGGGCATACCTTTTACCGTGTTGATCCACATATGTTGGCAGTTTGTGTTGTCTTTTGGGAAGCGTTGGCAACCTCTGGGATTCCCTCTAGGGGGCACTTTTATAGTGCAAAAGAGAAATTCAAAGATTTTTCATTTTTCAAATCATCCAAAATGCAAAAACTCAGCATTTGTGGAAGATATTGGCATAAAAAAGTAGTATTTAATGATGTAACATGGAGGAATATATATGTGTGCTTTAAGTAAAGTCTCTGAAGTATACATGACGTATTTAATACATGGATCTCTATTATCTCTTTTGAGGAGGAGTAATGAAAATAAAACATCAGGAACTCTAGATCAGTCAATTTGGAGTGCAGCCCAGTTTCTCGTCGAACTTTTTAACTAGATCTATTTAGAAACTTCAATTGGATAAATGTGAAACTCTAGTGGCTGAATATTTGCCCTTCCTAGCCCTTCCTAGCGTGCACATATTGATATTGAGGCAGCTGTGTCAATGTTTAAAATGTGGTCAATGTCAAAGTGGTCCAGATAATCACATAATAGAGCCTATTATTAGGATTCTCCCTCTTCTAAATATCAAACGAATCGATATCATACTTAGAGGAAGCTGAACGGAGAATCAGTTGGCAAATACATAGAGGTATCGAATTCAAGCGAAAACACAATTTAAATGAATATCAACAGATTTTTTGATTGAAGAATCAATGGGATTTTGTCTGAAAACATATGGATTCTGTTCCCATTTGGAGACTGTCTGGGTTCCCTAGATTACAGGCTGTGTATCATCAGTTTGATACAACTTTTGACTTTGTCCCGTTCCCAACCACTTTCACATTTGGTCTACACCAGTATATTTACTATTGCTATACATTAAGTTTTCATTTACCCAAGGGACCAGGCTAGGTGTGCCCTTTCATAAAATGTATAGTTTTCCTTACTTTTGACATAGGTTTTAGTCACTATGTGCTGATGCATGTCCCAAATTATCCGTTTTTCATCATGTAGTCATTTTCTGTGACATGAACAACAAAGAAGGATTCACTATATGTAGCCTTTTTGTGTCTAATCTTTCATCTATGCCCTTGGCTATCATTTTTCACCTATAGCCATGTTGATTTAAGCCCTCTGGTTAACAGGGCACAGCTCAATATGAGAAAATTACAATGTCCCAACCACTTTTGAAAAAAAAAATCATTTAAAATGTAATGTTCTCCTCATATCTATTATTACAAGACCCCTAGTGCTACAGCAGTTGTACTATATGGGAATTCATGAACAGTCTCATACTCAGAGAAACATTTAACCCCTTTAGTGTTTTACTTTTAGCTGTCCCCAGACCTCTGTCGGCATGGTACATGGTTCATCATACCGACCCTTCAGGATTATATCAACTGCTGTACTGAGTGAGTGAGTAATAGATGTTTAACGCCATTTCGACAGCTAAGGTCATATTCATGGCGAGAACTACATTACACAATTTCACAGAGGAATGTGTCAGTGCCCGTGCATATGTGCACCACACACATCCTGAGGGGATAGTAAAGAGGAGATATAGACCCTTTTAAGTGGGCTAGGGAAGCCCAACTGCTGTACTGTAGAATCGGTTAGATGTAGGAATTCAGTCATTGTGAGGTACTCATCAGTTCTTGAATATGACTGCTTTATCCTGAATTAACTTATGCCATTTGCTCTTCTGCTCTATTAATGATGCTTAGCTCTTTAGATATGGAGCCTGTTAGGGTTACTTGGACATTAGTTCTTTATATATTCCTGATGACAACAAATGGGCATAATGCATTAATGCACTATTTGGCCATGAAATGGTTAAAGCCACAGAGACACAGCATCATTAAAACACTTAATGTGCAGATTCTGGCAGACAGTTACCAGTTTAACTTCCGTGACACACACAGTTCTAGTTGTAAATGCTATAAACGTGCTGCTGCATCAGAGAGGGAGTATTTCATATTAAGAAATTAAGCTAATCGCAGTTAAGATCCTGGCCACTGATTCTCAAAGTGTCTTCTGAACAGACTATTATGGCAAGCTGATTGGGTAAACTTGACAAAAACCAGGTTTTTGACTCAAAGTCCCAGTCTTTGCTAGCAAAAACTGAGTTTTTTCACCAAAACTTGGAATTAGCAACAAAAACCCAGTTTTTGCCGGCAAAAACCAGTTTTTTTTTGACAAAATCTAGGTTTCTGGGACAAAAACTGGGATTTTGCACTCAAAAACTCTGTTTTTGACCTCAGAATACATGTCATGTGCATAAACTTGGTTTTTGCATGTGAAGACCTGGTATTTAAGGCAAAAACCAGGGTTTTGATTCATTACCCAAGCATTGAGGATACAACCTCGGTTTCAAGGCCAATAACCCAGTTTTTGATCCTAAAACCAGGTTTTTGTCTGTGTCTTAATTTTTGCAGGCAAAAACTGGGTTCTTGTGTCCATGTCTGGTTCTTCACCAAAAAACCCTGTTATTGTACTATGTTATTATGCTATGTATGGAAAGGGAGATCAGAAGCCAAAGGCAACATGACATTTGATACCCAGACGTTGGTGCAAATACCAGGTTTTCACGACAAAAACCTGGATTTGGTACGCTGCATTTGGTACACTGTTACCTATTACCCATGTTTTGGTACCAAAGTAGGTGTTCTGGTATGTAACCTATACTTTGGAAGAAAAACTTAGTATACTAGTGGCAAAGAAACCCAGTCTTTGTACAACCCTTCTTTGAAAATAAAAACTAAAACCCAGTTTTAGCCACTATGACTCAGTCATTAGGTGCAAAAACATGGTTTCAGAGTTAGTTTTAGGTCAAATAACCTGGTCAAAGGGTGCAAAGACCAAGTTTTTGGTGCAAAGACTGGGGTTTTATGGCAAAAACCGTGTTTTTGAATGCAAAAACAAGGTTTTTGGGCAAGGGCCAGGCTTTTGGCATAATAACCCAGTTTTAGACAACAAAAACCCGGTTTTTGGACCCAAAACCTGGTTTTTGTTAAGTTTAGCCCTTTGGCTTGCCATAGTATGGTCTCTTGTCTGGAGCACACACTATGGCCACTCTGTGTCTTGACAAATAGATATAATTAATGAATTGGTTAGAGTGTGGATACAGGAGGGTATAATAATGCTGATTTACCACTATTTTAAAATAACCAACAGTTCTGGATTTGAACAGAAAAGAAAAAAAAACACGATCGTATTGTGTTGGTCTGCCCTTTAGTTCTGTCGAGCTTGTTGTTGAGTAGGACTGGGGAATTAATTTTTCAGGTTTTTATGAAAACCGGATTTTATTATAAGGGGGAAGAGGCCACAGATAGCAGCTATCTGATCGTGACCCATATTGGCCATAGCGTTAGTTGTGTGAGTAGGCCATCAAAAGGAATACCCCATGAGAGGGCCCCGGGATAGGGCCCATGAAATACCCTTTCTGCTTGCTCCTCATAGCTACCAACAGGGCATAACAACAACAGGGCCTAAATATGAATCCCCTCTTACAATACATAGTGAAGGATATTCAACATTGTTTGGGCTACTTCTTCCTTTTAGAATTTTAACATGCCTAATAGTAATTCTAGGCAATAACATGCATAGTATTTAGCTTAAAAGGTCTTTCTTTTCATCTCAAGCCCTTTGTCAGTCTAAAAATATATCATAATATTATCATGTCTGTTGTTACGCTATTTCTGAATCCACATTTGTAGTCAATGAGATATAGCCTATTGTTATACTCAGGTCCAACAACAGATAAATGGGTATATACATATGAGGGATGTCTATGATAAAGTGACTGGACTGTGCATGCTCTCACATGCAGGCTCATCAAAGGATACTCAAAGTCCTTGTCCACAAGCACACATCAAACAAATTTACACAATACTACAATACCTTTGCCCCACCGACAAATACATATACACTGCCCACCCCCAGTGCTGAGACATGTTCTATTTGTATTGAGCCTTTAAAGACTGCTAATGTGTTAATACATCATGCCTATTGGTTGTCCTGATGCATGAATGCAGCCCTAGTGAGTAACTCACCAGGGCTACATTCATGCATCATACCAACCCTACAGGGCTGATACACTTCCGGAGGGTCGGTAAGAACTGCCAGCGAACAGACTTGCCAGAACTTTATTGGTGCAACATGCCCTCAAATGGGCATTATGCACTCCTGCACCAACGATCCTTCAAGGGTTATCGACACATGTAGGAGTTGTTATTGACAGTGGCAGGTTACCATGGTAACAGGTGTAAATATGGCGGTCTGTGTGCAGTCAGGTGTGACGGGGACCATGTGGGACACAATGGCTGATCACTGAGGTGTGCAAGGGGAACATTGTATTAGTCTATTTTAACCCCTTAATGGCTGTATAGCATATAATGCCTCAATACATTATATCTATTATTTTTCCATGATGCATGAATGCATCCTTGGAGAGATGCCTGAAAAGAGACGCATTCATGTATCACCCTGACTGTACAGAGTGAGGGTCAGCATGATGCCTCAATGCACTCAGACCCGCCAGCACTGCATTGGTGCATCATAACCTGATAATGAGAAAGGGCCATGGGTCTGGAGGCCCTTCAAGGGTTATTCCCCACCCCTATGAATGTACACATACACATTCACACATACACACAACATAGAGCTCTAGCTGGTCACCTTATGCATAGTAACATCACGATATTGTCCCCCTCTATCCAACACAGGTCTGATTGTCAGTACCGCCTAGGGGTGAGGTGCTATTCTATCAGCTTTAGCTTCATTATTTCTCTATTATATCCTACTCTATCTCACAGGAACCTATATCGAGTATAATGCATGTAGTTATAGCGTATGATATTCATAGTGTGGCTCTTCTCACTGTCACTGATACTTCAACTATGGTTAGCACTGCGGTAAACCTGATACACCCCTGTAGAGACCCCTATCACCCCCAACCCCTCACCCCACCCTAGTAGTATATGGAAGTATACAGTCATGTGTTCGGTATGTGTATATGCTGTGACTTGTTGTTGATTGTACCATTGTGTTTCTATGGTGTGCTAAAGTGCCATAGGCTAGGTGATTTATTGCCGTTATCATAGGATATTCAAACCACCTGTATGGACTTATCAAAACATGCAGCTGGCTCCTACATCAGCTGCCATTATTTCAGTAGTCCCATTCCACAATCGATCCATCATCAACTGTAGAGGGGTGTTTGGTACATACTGCTGTGCAGCAATTTTTGAATTCACAAGGGTATATCTAGCCATAGAAATAAGAAATATTGACCACACATTTTAGCTGCCTGTTCTTGAAAAGGTCATTTGAAAACCTAAAGGCTGTATATCTATAATATTAGTACATGTATATTTCTACCTATGGTCCTCTATAGGCCGCTGTTGGCCGGACGAGCCATACACACCCTATATAAAATCTGGGGACAGAGGCCTATAATGGACTATTGCCTCAATACAGACTAAAACCCCTCTGACATGTGGTCAGAGATGGACGGGTTTGGCAGTCGAGTATTTATCATATATTTAGACCGAAGTGTATAAGGGTCTACCTCAATCAGAGTCATTCAATATGTGAGATGAAGGGATTATGGAAGTCCATAGGTAGAATTGGGTAGAAATATAAACAGTGGAAACTAATCCCTTAATCCTAATAATAGGTTGTGTGGGTTGTGAATAATCAAAGCCTATGGAAGTGACTGAATAGTCGTTCATAATGATACGAAAATGACATTTCTGTCCTTCACGAGAGTATAAACATAAGGGTTCTGTGGAGATCTATATAGTAAATTACCTGAGCCAGAGGTGAACAACAATCCATCTAGTCAGACCCCCCCCCCCTCACGAAAATGATCCCTAGTATTATTGGGGGAGAACTTGAGATTTACGTGACAGGTCTATGGGTGTTCATTTATCCCCCGACCCCTTTTGAAATAAAGTGTAATTTATCCCCTAAATAAGATCGAAAATATTTTGCGATCCACAACCCAACATGTGTTATTAAAAGCAGGGTAGTAGGGGGTTGAGCTCAGACAATAACATTATTGACCTATAGCTATTGATTAGTGTTTGTTGATAGCTGTTATAGTTAGTCATGAGTTTATCACTGTTTGTAAACTATACCATACCTGATGGAAATATGTCTTCCCACCCCATCCTGCCGAAGTGAACCGTCATCTATTAAATCCACGGTAATAATCCAAAAATGATAACTATATCCTCTGGCAAAATACAAAGCCTGCTGTTATATATCAGATGTCAGTACAAATGTACTCTGAGAATACATGTAAAATTTGGTAAATCCATTGGCTGTAATCCTCTTCAGTTGAACCATGGTGTATTCTCATGTAGTAGAAGTATTTAAATGGGTGAAATCCAGGGTATTGTATTAGTGTATTTTATATCACTATAATCAGACATTGAGCAAATGCCAGGTATTATATCATCCAGGTATTATACTTATATATGGCAGCTGTATTATGAGGTAATCCATGGGGACCCAACCCTTTACAAGACTCCATAGGCTACAACAATGTAGGTTCCCCTGGGTTTGAAGAGTGCAGGTAAATTCCACGTGTGGTTGAGGTGAGTGGAAACAATTCAACAGCTATCACCTTTATGACAGCACCAACACATTCTCCTTCAGATCAGTGGCTGTCAAGCATAGAATTGCCTGAATTGCACCCGATCAATGTACAATCTTAGTGGTGTGTTACAGCATATATCTCCTCTATGAGAACAATAACACTTGGGTTATTCCTGCTTCAAAATGCACGTGTAGTCCTAGTATGCTTTGTACTTCTCCCTGCTGATAGCAGTCCACATGTAGCTGTGGTCCCACACACACAGGGCAGGCTCTGCGCCTTAATATCCTGAATATGTAATGTACGACTATTGATTTACCAATCCAGCCATGAACACGTGGGTCAGGGTGGTAGTGGCGAGGGTGTGCTATGGCCAGGTGCTGACTGGTAGAGGGTGTGTGAGGGGTGGGGAGGGGGGGTTGAGGTTTATGGTATTAAGACTCACTCAAATCCCCTGGAGGCAGGTTGTATACAACTTATAACAGTTATACATATATGTGGACTGTACATATAGGCACTTATATACGAGGCTCCATTAGCCTATACAGTTACAGTCATATCGCATATATACTACTTAACATAGGTACAGACTCTGGGCCAGTACAAAAATACCCATTCCTGTCCAGTAAACATATTAAAAGGAAGACTTTTCCCATGAGACTTAATGGTGACATCCAGTTACAGGCAAGTCAAAGTTCACAGGGTTAAAATTTAAAGTAAGTAATTCCCGAGTGTAGTGCCAGCTCCAGTGTTTAATATAGTGAGACTATTTCAACATCAGCTACAATGTAAAACTCCTGCTTTTATAGCACGGACCCATGCATTCTCAGCAATGGGTTCATGCTTTCCGGATAGCAGCACACTACCGAGGCATAAAACCATGGACATGAGTAGGGCCTAGAAGCTTTATAGTAATAGAATGGAGTCATATAAACACGTAGAACATTCCACCTCAGGCTATGTGCTCAACTTGTGGCATGTTTCACATATATCATGTGAGTTAGGTTGTACCATGTACAACCATAACATATTCTGATCACTGAGAATGGACCAAGTTTATCTTCACTTAAACACAGTTTTATGGGACATGGTGTTCGCTTCAAGTTGTAAATATGTTTTGATAGCAGGCTTCCATGTTACAAAAAGACAGTTAAAGATCCAAAGGTGGCGATAAAAGGCACCCAGGGTAGAGTTACAAACATGTGAAGTGTTTCCAACAGTGGTCCATAGTACTATAGCTACATGCACACCAAATCCAAAAGTAAGTTGAGAGAACTTCTGAACTACTCAGAAATCATTCCCATTCCATGTATAGTAATATATAAGGACTGTACTATTACTGCAATTTATTAGCTCTCAGTGCACTTTGTTACAAGCAGACAGCTCGATAAAAAGATCTGTTTCTGCAAACACATGTACAGCCGGTCAGGTTTAGGTTTGTGCATCTGGGTGAATAGTTATTTCCTTGCAGATACAGTTTGCACACGTTATTCTCCCCTCTATCACTCTTTGCTATTGAAACCACCTTTCCAGTTTGTTTCCTGGTAGGAGTTGTCCTGTCAACAAGGCGGAATAGGAGAAGATTCTCACACCTTCATGTCAGTCAGTGATTAACATAAAATCCTTGAGGTGGTAGCAATCTCCCAACACGGGTACAAAATCCCAGGTACACTGTCCCTAGCACTTCTCTAGTACTCTCAGCAATCTCCTTCACTGGCTTCTGCCTTCTCCAGGCGTATCCAGGAGTAAAGATGACTCATATAATTACATCCTTAACCCCTTCACACCATGGGAAATGCCTCCAGAACCTGGAGAACTCTCAGGTAGGTTCCCAACACGTTAGAAAACCTCTGATACTGCATATACTCCTATATGGTTGGTAACTCCAGGGCTTTTATACCAAGGCCAGGCCAAGGTATCCTGTGTGTGGTCCTCCAGGCCTGTGGGAACAGACTGGGCACTAAATAAGTTGCTAAACCAGGGTCTTAGATCTCCTATAGCCACGACCAACACCACCACTATTGGGGTCCAGATCTCCAGTGCTGGCAGGCCTGCCACTATTATGGGTATTGGCAATAGGTATTGCAAGTCAAGTGCCAATGCCTACACAGCAACAGCCTTAATCACCTTACCAATACCTGAACAATCAAGCCTACACTGGAGCAAGGGAACCCATCTCAATGGACCCTTAACAGTAGTGACTTAGTCTTTAGTGTTGTCTACGCCTTTAGGGTGGCGTTCTAGGAGGCAGAAATTATTTTAGCATAGTGGTGTAAGACGTCGGTTTACAGTGGGAAGTTCCTAGAGTCTTTCCTGTCTCATTTCTTCTTACCATCCTAAGTACCACAGTTATTATTCTAACCGCCCGATGTACTTGCTAATTTCCTGATGTACCGTAGCCTACAGCATGTAGTAGAAGTCAACTTTGGGCATAATCACTACACAATATGTGTTGGCCTGTTGGCACTACACTGTAGTACCCATACACTAAATCCAAGATAGCTTTATTTGTGAGCCCTTATGAAAGAGAGTCTACTGGTGATAAGTAATTAACTATTCCAGTTGAAATCCAGTTCAGTGGCTTCCATCATACCCATATCGTTATGCATATATGTTATCCTGAATAATCTGGTAGCTCAATTACAATTGTCATAGCTAAAGTTAAACTGTGCTTGTATCATATGCACGCACAGTCCATGAGCTATCTGTCCTTTCAGTCAACCAACCAAAGCCATTAACAAGTTGATGTGTAGGTGCTCGTATACTTATAATGGAAATCCTCCTGCATATGGCATACACACTCAGTAGGTCACACACCTAGGTGACGGTGTCTCAGGCCCTGGAGTAGACGCCCTGAGGGACTGGGAAGGAGGAGAGGAATGGGGAGGTAGGAGACTGAGGCAGGGGGTACCACTCTAATGACTTTATTATTGACGTGCTGATTGTTCGCATGATTGGTTGGCTCTTTGATGCCTGCATAGTGCATTATTGCATTCATGCATTATGCTAAACCTTCGGGAGTACCTATAAACGGCATATGGGGTCAGTATGATGCATGAATGCTCTGGCATCATCGGGCATCATGCCGACCAATTGGTATCAATCCCTTGAAGAGTTAGTAGCTGGTCTGCAGCGCTCGGTTGTACCCCATGACTTCAGTCTCAGCCCTTCTAATTAGGGGAAATGTGAGAGATGGTGGGACTGGATTAGTGAGGTGATGAGGGCCTTTTTGGATGTTAACGGAATTATCGAGGTACATTTCCAAGCACTGCCATACTACGGCCTGCAGTTAACTTTGAAATTACCCAAATCACCATAACTAGTAAGACTTGGTATTGAGTCACAGAACTATTAAATTCTGTGATTGAGCTAAAGGAATATTCCTATAACTGGAGATGCCAGTATGAGGGTGGTCATTATGACATTCCTGGCCCTCCGTGGATTACTGGGGGACTTATTTATGTAACCTCAACTCCCTGAAAACTACCGCACTATGCTGCCAAATGTATGTCCCTTGGGCTTCCTGATGCACCAATGCACCAGCACTTCACTGGAACATCCTGCTGTCCCTTGTGGGGTGCATCAGCCCATATATGGTATATATGATGCATGCATGGAACCCTGGTAAGCTACTCATCAGGGTCGTATACATTTATTAAAACTACAAGTGGCCATGATTCTATACATTGTGCAGCCGTTGAATGGTTAAGCATCTACCTGTATATATCTCCAGGGTGGCCTTCTGATACAGGTATCATTAACCTAGACCCACATCATTATTAAGGCTATACCCTCAGTGTACCCTCATACATAGCCAGCGAACCTGGGGGGGGGGGCTATATGAGTTTCACACATCTCTAGTGAGATATATGAATGCTTTTTGGCCACTTACTAGTCTGGCTCAGTTGAACAAGTAATCGGGTTGGGCTTTCAAGGCTTGGTGGCAGTGTAAATTATATAGATATAATTAGGTAAATTGTGATGTAAACGACCTGTACATGGACCTTTCATAAACACTGCTTACTTTAGGTCTAAGTTGTCACAAAGAAAAGCTTTCATGAATTTGTCTCAGGTGTTTCATAAACCATTATATAGGTATATATGGCATAAACCATTATAGAGGTTACAGGTGTAGGCTGATCCTTCTTATGCAGGTTGTTAATATATGTTATAGAATGGTGTCTCAAAAGGTACTTATGACATAGATCTGACTTCCCACTTGAGGAAACCCTTACACGAATTGTGTCAATTATTGTTCATTGGCATTTCATGGATGATACTGTTTTTCATGTAACTCAATTTTGAAGTTAACTTGCACAGTAACTATTAAGGTTCCCTCACCTTGAACAACACATGATGACATCCCTTTAGCATATCACTGAAAGTAGTTTTGTACGGCAAATAAAGAAGACCACTAGAAGTGTTCATGGGTACTCTAATGTTGATTTTCCCACACATAGCGATCAAATAGAAGATATATTATACACTATATACCTATGGGAGGAAACCCTGTCCACAGGTATCCCATATGGAGCCCTGAGGTACCTGTATAGAGCCTCCAGGGCCGTGGGAATGTAATACTCAGTTTGAGGTGACCAGGTGTAGGCTGTGCACCACAAGTGGGCCTCTCCACTATACCTATTGTAACTATATATAATAGTATAGCCTATAGGAGAGGTTTGTAACACCTATATATATATGGTCCCATAACCAGTATATTTCATAACATACCCATATAATTTACACCTTACTTTATTTTCTGGTGAGATGTCACTCACACTAAACCCATCCTGTTTATGAATTGGTAACCTATAGATGCACACACAGGTACTTGTATGTATACATGGCACTAGTGTATGAGTATTGTTTTCCCTGTATTCCAACATAGCCAAATTTGAGCAGCTAATGGACAGATGCATGAACTAAATACCAGCATGCCATTCTATCTCTTATGGTTTGCAACAAATCGTCAATTGTAGGAGCTAGCCATTGGATAGACTCTAGAAGGCAAAACGTCAAAACACCAAAATTTCTGGTTTATTGTACTAGTACCACTCTTCAGGTTTCTTCCCAAATGTATACGATACCTCACATCTCATGTTAGGTCCTATGTGTGACTGTGTTAGTTGTAGAACCGTAAACAATTAGCAAGTACAATAGAATGTTGTTGTATAGGCATAGGGTATAGGTATACATGTAGGATCAGACAAGACTGGACGGGTCTGGAGGATCCTACCTTGCTTTCCTCACACCTAGAGTTGTTATATACCCTTCATGGCTGAATAACCATTACAAACAATGCTAATTTATCCAAACAATGCTAATTTATCCCTCTGCTTAAGTCAGGCTCTCTGGTTGCCCTATCGCCCCACCCACTTGCAGATATCCATAGGAATCTAGGTCTTGAAATTAGAGAAAATATATATAAAGCCTAAAAAAGATTGTTGTGTTCAGGTAACGGGGTCGAAAAACATTAGGGTAGGGATTCTTTTGTTTGAAGATTTTTTTAGGCCGCCTACATGACGCAAATTTGATGTGTGCGATTGTGGAAACAAACTTCCATGTCTCCATAAGTGCCAAACTATCAGATTTTCCCCCGAAATGCCCATAAAAAAGTTAGGGTAGGGCCAAAAAATTAAGGTAGGTAGCGTTACCTGAACACAACAATCTTTTTAGTCCTAAGGAAGAGGAGAGAGGATATTACAGATTTTGAAGAGGATATCCAAGTAGAATTATAGTAAAGTCTTACTTTTAAATCCAAATTAAATATTGTGTTTTCTGGACTACCTGAACTTCCAGTATAAGTAAACATCAGACAAGATCAAAGTGTCCAAATTGTATAGTATTATGTGTACTATGTAGGAGTTGACATTCCCGATTTAGATACAGCTCTGATTGGATGGGACGTACAGATTAGTTTCTTTTTATTCATTTATTCAGTCACTGGTATGGGAAACCATTTGACGTTTATCAATTCCTTGTTATAGGTAGAAATATATTAAAGGTCCCTGAACAAAGAGAGGGGTCAAAAATAGATTCTCTATCGTCATGAAGGAATAACTTGAACACGTATACTTTGTATAAATGACATCCTGGCGGCCTAATTAAGTTACCTTTGTCCATCAGGTGCTGTACGCTTAACAGCACCACCTGATTTCACCAACCTAGATTTACATTTATCTCTCTCCATGTGACTTAAACATTTCAGGGTTGTAGCTGATTCAAGGGCGCAGCTGGGACCTTCCTTAGACCATGCACTCCAGTTTCATCTTTAACAAGTAGTAGATAAACTATGGGTTTAACCAGGTTACGTAATATATGGGAGGCATTTCTATACACCAAGTTATGTGATATATTCACAGTGAGATTCTTTTGTTCTAAGGTGTGACCATAGTTTAATCGCATCGATAGGCGCCTCTTCACTTCAAAATCATCTAGACTGTACCCCGTTTAGTTCCGTGACCCATTGTAAACCATGCAGAGTTGAGTGGTTTGACACCAGGGGTATAATACCATAATGAAAGTATAGCAGTAAACTTGTAAATCGTCAATTGTAATGCTTATGTAGGGGCCGGCATCGTTGTATATATATTAGTGCGCTTCATCCGAGAGATGTGCTCGTGTGGTGCTCGTTCCTTCTATGCCAACCAGGTGTTGCTTCGCGATACCCGTTTGGTACAAGAGGGGGCAGCACCATGCCTCGCGTCCAGCTTCTACTAAGAAGCCAGATGATCCGCAGAAGGGGACTGGACATGGTCCAGCCCAGACATATGTTCTGAGACGTGAATAAAGGCCTACCCGCGCGGTAGGGAGTCTGGGGCTTTGCCCAACCCGACCTACTCGTGTTGTGTTGGTATCTCTAGTGATAAGCGAGCCAAAGAGCCACCCAACATATAAGTCGATACGAACCATTACACTTACTTATAGAAATGTGTGAATGATGTCACTCTGTTGTCAGCATAACAATTATATCTCTAGTTACCCCTGTCTACCAATGTATATGGTTACTATTATGGACTACAATACAGATCACTGGAATTGTTAGACTCAAGTGGGGATGTCTCACTTTTATTTGTATGGACCACTACATTTGACGTGATCATTTTTTTTAAATCGATGTGACATAGACATGAGGAAATGAATACGTGACATAGCATAGGTGATGATTTCTTAAATCTGAGACAAGACATAGTATGTTCTTAGAGGTAACACAAAACATTGGGATTTAAGTGACATGATATGGCAATTTCTTTAGATTAATATGTGACAAAGCACCCCTCCCCTTCATTCAGGGCCCTACTTTCAGTTTAGTCGCATTGGCACCTAATGGTGATGGCATCAGCATCCCCAATTCTTGCCAACACCCTCAGCACCTCCTCTTGGCAAATACTATAGTGCAAGCATCTAGGCAGCAGACATGTACTTGAAATAGATGTTGTCCACTGACTCTGACGTAAACACCTACTTACTTTCAACCTGTTAGGTCCAACAGGTTTTGCTTAAATAATGCGTATCGATTAAATGTTGTGTTTCCATCAAAATCTGTTCTGATTTATCCAGAAATGGATCAAAGAGTTTGCAATGTCAGCCACCCATTGCTCGACATGAACGGGTGTTAAGCACGAGCCAAGCATGGCCTCTGGGTGTGATACAATTTTGCAATGTGATTAAAGAATATTAGTAATGCTGATTTTACCACAATAACGATTCCAGGTGGGCTTCTGCTACAGTAGTCTATTGGCGTGACACATAGTCTTTTGATTCCCAACCTGACTGCCACTGAATTAGGTCAGGATATTGGACCCCACCCACCTCATTTCTTTCCATTTATAAAGACTACCGCTACCCTACCCTTTTGTTTCATTCTATGAAACGTGCTCTTTAAAACAGGTACTTCTAATACCAGTCCTCCTTACAGCAAAATCTCATTGTCACCCCTACTAGGCCTGTAAAGATGTGATGGGTCAATAATTGCCATTTAAATATAACCCATAATGATACGGTATGAATAGCTTTCACCCTGCCAACCTGTTAATTATTTTGAGGTCACCTAGCTGCCTTCACCACAGACAGTGAACCTTGCCCCTTTTCTAATCTCACCTCAAACAAATTACCAGTACAGGCATCAACCCGTCCCCTCATGCCTCCATCCCTCTCCCCATCCAATTCCTCACCTGTGCAGCTCCACCCATGTTATGGATACAACAGCTGCTGGAGGCTGACTCACCCTACACTACTGACACTCACCTGTGTGTGTGTGTGGGGGGGGGGGATGTATGACTAGCACCACCCAGTCCACACTGATCTGCATTTAGTGCTTCATGATGACCCCTTCCCCCTCACACACACACCATCAGTGTCGGATCCAGGATTTTGAAAAGGGGGGGGGGGGGGCGCCCCTCATTTAGCCCCTAATTTTGGCTAAATTCTAGGGTAGAAAAAGTTAGGTAAACTCTTAAGTACTGGGAAAGGGGGGGGGGGGGCGCCACTGACCACTGACCATTGCCTAAAGAAACAAAAAATACCCCAAAAAACAGTGGCTGGTCGAGAAGTACACAATGTATATAGAGGTGCACAGGTGTTTCGTTTACAGCTATTATTGACCCTCCAGGGTCCACCTGGCTCCATGTATAAAGTAGTCATGGTTCACTGAGTTCACACGTCGGGGAAAGTCCCCACGTGTGTGTACCGCGGTTACACGTAGTATAGCACGTGGGTGGGTGTTGTTGTTATCTACAATGCTGATTTCATCACAAAATATTTAGGTACCGTTTAGGAACCAGGAAATAATGTCATTGTGATATATTCATAAGGAAACAATCCTATGCTTCTAAGTCTGTCGTATTCATCGAGAAACACTTCTGCTCATTTTTTTTTTTTTAAATCAGCCTTCAATTCTATCATACACAATTTGTAAATTAGCTCTCTTCTATTTCACATATTCATTGTGGTTGATGAAAACAGCTATGGTTCAGTTGGGACCATTGCTATTGGCATCAGCCCTACTAACTGCACACACAATTGCTGTCTAGCGTGCACAGCCACAACACACCTTATACCAGCTCCTCCTTTACGACTTTTCTCCAGTAAGGGAGTGATCATTCATTGGAAACAGGGGGGCGGGGCAAAATATTTCTGACCCCTTGACTGGTGGGGGGGGGGCAAAATAGTTTCACCTGTTTTCAGCAAAAGAGCATGTTACTAGAGGTCATAAGTTCGTGTTCACGCACGATCTTTGGCTCCTCAGGAGCGTGGTGGGGACATAACTTTGATCCTTTCCAGGGGGTATTTTTTTCCACGTATCCACGCATAGCCCCACCACCCTCTTAAAAATGGTCACTCCCTAAGCTACTTCCTCCAGGAGGTAATAGAGACAAATAGAGGACAGGGTTAGTGTCGGCTAGCAGCCCTGGAGGAGAGGCCGGGAGGAGAGGCTTCACAGGCACAAAACCAATCCCCCACTGTAATAACCTAGGGTGGTTCTTTTTCTGAAAGGTATCCATAATCTGTGTGCCTTACCTCCTCTGTAGCCACTATATTAGTTTTGCTTTTGAACTGGGATATAGCAGGGACATTTAATATGATTGTAAAGTATATAGATCGAAGCAAGGCTAATACATGTAAAAGCTCCCACATTTCATGTCCTCCACAGGAAGGACCAAAAATGAAAGATCACAGAAAAAAATAGATAAAGTTACTAATTGAAGAGATTGTATAATGTAGGTAGAGCATACTGCTGATGGAGTGAAGGCTATTCAAGCATAGATTCCAATTTGCCACATCAAAGGCAAGAGCAGATATTTGCTCACAAGAGGGGTTTATAATCAATATATCCACAATGGAAGCAATCAAAGACATGGAATGGAGGAGGAAGAAGAAGCTTGACACTAAATAAGAATAGACTGCTCGGCATTCTGCCCTCTTATCTGCCTCTGGTCTCCTCTCCCCCCTTCCCACTGTCTTACTGTATACCAATGTAACTGTTTTTATCTTGTCCCGTTATTCAAGGTCACACTTTAGGAACCTGTCTCTCTGTTACACATATTTCCCATCTTTCAGCGGTAGTAGAATATTCCTTTTCCATGACTTAACAGGACACTCTGATTTTCCCTTGTACATACATGTACATGTATGTACAAGCATGCAGTTCACTCTTCCCTAGCTCTCTCCCTTCCTCCTGTAGATCCCTACTTTTTCACCCTCCATTTCATTATCTCTAGCTGCCTGGACCAGTTGTCTGCCTGTCCTCTCCTGTCCTCCCCCCTCCCTAATCCCTTCTCCTATATTAAACTGTGATCAGATGGTATCTCCTCCTGGCATCCCTTGATTGTTCCCAGTATCTGTGGTTCATTGACTCCACTGGCTAGTAGAGGGAGGGGAGTAGTGGCGCCATCTACTGATGAAGCAGGGTAATGTGGAGAGGGAGATACAAGCCCCTATCTCACAAAGGGCTGCAAAGTGCATAAATGCATCATTTACATCTCTCATCCTGATGCATGAATGCAGCACTGGTGAGTCATGATACATTCCCAAAGGGTCTGTATGATGCACCAATGCAGTGCTGGCAAGTGGCCTCGCTGGCACTGCATTGGTGCATCATGACGGCAAAGGACCACGATGATAGAGGCATCACGCTGCTCTTAAAGGGTTAATGGCTGATTCGATTCTGATGCTGCTACTTCCAACGGAGAGACCTGTTTTTGTATTCCCTTTGTTTTAAGTAGAACCCAGACATTCCTGAACTAAGTGATGCTATTGATTTGTCACAGAGGGAGACCCTTTATATGCACTCACTGGTTGGTGAATGTACAAAGGGTGATAAATTAATTCAAAACCGCTAGTAGTAGCAAAAGAAGGAGGGATGGTTTAAACAGTAAACCAAAGGGAACCAGATCACATTTTACTGTTGGATGTCATATCAATACTCGGGTTTCCGATATCAGTTTAGATCACTCACCGCAACAAAAAAACAAAAAACAAACAAAAAAACCTCTAGAGCATAGTTGTGCCGAATGGAAGAACACGGGTTTGAACAGGAACATCTTTACAGGGATATTATACTAGTTTTGATATGATGTGTGTAATTGATAGGGATTTCCATTCATTAATTCAAATCATTCACCCTAAATTAAAATTAGTCTGATCTCTGGATCACATTCCTCAATCATGCTACTTAGCAATATTCAGAAATGGCCTCAGGCTGTGTACATAATCCTAGCCAAATGTGAAATTTTGATTTTATTGAGAAGACAAATCATGCCAATTTGTACAACTATGTATATTATAATATGATTTCTGTCCATCGATTCTGTCCATCGCATTAAATGGTGTCAATCTGACCTGTGGGGGCTATTTCGGTAAATACGATTTAACAATATTGAGAAATGTCCCACTGGACCATTTGTGTAACTCTGTACGATCCCACACAAACGATGTAGATCCGCAGCCCCAGGGGATGTTATCTGTATCACAGACATTGCCTTTTATACAGGACATACGTGGATCCCCTTCCACCCAATGCTTCCATATTCCTCTCACCCCTGCCCCTGGAGAAGGTGGGCGGGCGGGGGGGGGGGGTCATCCCCCAGCTGTACAGGGAGTTGTACTGGTCATTTAGTGCTTTAAGGGCTGCATGATGCCTCCAGGTTCATGGTCCTAGATCGTCATGATGCACCAATGCAGTGCTGGCGAGTCAACTCAAACCTGCAACTGGTGCATCATGCCAGCTTGTTATTTGGGGGTGCATCAGCCGCATAGGGTCAACATGATGCGTGAATGCAGCATTGGGCAGTTATAGTTGCCAGGACTGCGTTCATGTATCGGGTCGACCAATAGGAATGGTACATTAATGCACTATGCCGTCCTTAAGGGCTTGAAAATCAGAGTCGATACTAGACACAGGCCAGCAGCTGATCCCCTGTCTACTCCCTTTACTGGGAACACAGATACCAAAAGTGCTTATTCCTCAAGTTTGTGTGGGACCTTCCATAGTTTACTCTCTTTGTATCATGATCTGTCCTCCCATGTCCTTCCTCTATTCGGTTTTTGAGAAGGCAAACATAAAATAATTAGTCATGTGCATTGGCTGTCTATTCTCATGTCTGCTCATATATTCTCTTCAGGAATCTGTTGAGTTGTCTTCACCTCCCTTTATAAATTCTATAACTTTCTCTGTCTCTCTGCGATAATCCTTATTTTTCCAGTTTCTCAATGTACACACTCTGTTTCTTTACTATTTTCTCTGTACCTCCCCCCAAGCGCCTTGACATACCAGTACATCTCCAATTCTGTCTTCTCTCATCCTTCTTAACCTCACCCCCTGGGACCAGTTGCACTCTAAGAATTAGCCGTTGAATCTACCAGGCATACCCATATAATATTTTATGCCATACCGTACGGTGAATCACTGTATTTATGAAGCAGTGAAGCAATGGTACTTCTTCAGTGAAGCCCTGCTGAACAATACGGTTAATCGCAGTGAATCTCTATGTAAATAACAGTGAAAGTTTTGTACCAAAGTTCTTGGAGAATTGTCCTTATTTTGCCGGCATTTTCTTTGTACAGTGTGGTCAGAAGGCGCTGGCCGGCATCAGACATTTACACCCCCTTCCTCTTTTATTTCCCAGTCCCTTTTTATCTGTGCCAGCCGTCCCTAACAGTGGTTGTGAATGATTGATCCCGGAAGTCTGCCTGTGCGCAGGTGCAGTGAGAGGAACGCTGGGTAATTGAGTTTGTCTGTTAGTCCTCCCACTTATCCCAACACCAATACTGAGATTTTCTCCACATATGGCAACACCTATACGAGATTTTTCCTCCACAGAGGACAGAACCATTACCATGACTTACTCTACATATGTGCCAATATCCATACCTAAAGATACCTCCACATACCTATGCAGCTGTGTCTACACTGAAAACATGGAAGATCTGAAACTAGTCAACGATAACCACTTGAGGTCCTCAAGTTGACGATACCTAAAACTACAGCTTTGGGTAGTCAAAATGGTGACTTTAGGTCATCATCCTGACGACCTGAGTCGTCAGGATGACAATACTGACAGTACAGAGTCGTCATATTGACAACTCAGGTCGTCAGGATGATGACCTAAAGTGGTCATTTTGACTACCTAAAGCTGTAGTTTTAGGTATCGTCAACTTGAGGACCTAAAGTGGTCATCGCTGACTAGTTTCGGATCTTCCATGTTTATATTTACATTTAATATGATGGGCTTTATTTTCACAGGCACAAGATGCTACAGGAAGTGAGCAGAGTCGCCAGCCCATCTTTGGTGCATCATGCCAACAAATGAGAATGATACGCTCCTGACTCAGCGGCCAATAAAGGGTCAAAGTCATGAGAAATGGAGAGCGAAAGAAAGATAGAGACAGATAGTGTGAGGGGCGATACCATTCAGTTTACTCTCATAAACTTAGTATGCATCTATAACAACCATCTATTGCCATCCAATAGTATAGACCCCTTCATAATATAGGTAATGCATCCATTGTGGAAGCGTACCATAAGAAACTACCATGCCCTTTATCGACCAGGCCAGGCTTCTATTAAGGGGGGTCATTCCCATCTGGACATAGAATGCGTGTCATTGTCCACTGCATCTTCTTCCCAGTGATTGTCCGTTTCAGACCACTCCCCACTGGACCACATTACCGTAAAACACTGCTTATTAGCCGCAGTTTATAGACACAATCAAAGGCCTATAATACATCATTATCCTAAACGCAGTGTGGGGCTTACAAGCACGGTTCTCAAACTATAGAACTATTCTGAACTGGGAAATTCTCAGGTCTCATATGTGGCTGATAGCCTACTGCTTAACTCAGGGTGTGGTGTACACGTGAGTGTGGCCTATAGACCTGTGTACGGTTTTGCGGTACAATGGGCCTCTCAGCGTGGGGGTGGGGGTGGGGGGGGGCAGGTTATAGACCATAATGGGAATATACGGATATCATGGTTCCTTATCTGGTATCTCCAGCCGCTAGCTCGAGATTTTCCTTGAACATATTGATTATTCTGTGCCTGAACGAGCTATATAATTTCTCTTTTTTTTCAGTACCTGATTTATCGATCGGGTAATTAATATTCTGATACAAAAACACAGTAGCGCATATGGTGCTGCTTATGAATATGCAAGGATTGCCCCTCGTTGTGCCTTATAGAATCTACCTAAAGTCAGGGTGGGTCCTATAGGTGAGGTTTTTATACTAACTTAGAACATCTGGGTGCCTATTTTATGCAAAGTGCGCCCTATACTTGAGGTACTCTGGTATTATTCCCTTTTCCATATCCCCACCCCCCACCTCTTCACCAGCTCTAAAGAAATCCCTACACACAATCTGTATTTCCCTTCTCCTCGGCCCCCAAACCACAGTCTACCTCCTCCACCTGTCAGATAAAATCCATCACAATGCACGGAGGGTTAAATCAATGTGGAATATGACGTACAAGGTCTGGAAAACCCAGGAGTATTCATCTCATAGCAATAACTTACAATGCGTATGGCCCATAGGCAGCAGACTGTATGTCAATATAGAAATAGGCTTTTGATTTGAGACAATACAGTGTCCAAGAATGAAATAAAGGCATATAGTGAATAATGTCTATCAGATATCATTTCCTACGGTCACACAATAGTGCCTTAATGACAACACTGGTATGTCTTACTAGGGAGTTTGGACAAGGAGAGCCTGACCGATGCTACCGCGATAGCATGTAAGTAGTATATATATATAGAGAGAGAAGGAGAAACTCTGGCAATTTTAAGGTAGTGGGTAAAAAGCAGAAGGGGTTAAAATGGGTGAAGGTATGGAATGAAATATGTATGAGAAATACAGGAACACGTGGTAACTACATGTAAAAGGTGATAGAACCGTCTACAATAAAGGAAAACAGGCCATAATTTGAGGGAATAGCATTAAAATGAGTAAAGGGAATCTAGGTAGACCAGTTGCTAGCATTTTGCCGCAGTGACTGTAGATGGTAAGGGACTACTTTCAAGACATAGTTATCAGCATATTTATCAATGATAATTCAGCTCTGCCTATTTTAGGCCGGCGCTTATTAAAAAATAAAACACACCAAAAAAAAACAAACCAACAAAACAAAACAAAATATATATATCTAAATATCAATGGAATAATGTGATATACTAAGGTAGAGAGAACTTTGCAGCAGAGAATAATTATACAGAGTGAAATGATATCAAATAAATATGGGTGGAAAAACACACAGCAAAACCAAGAGTGAGTAGAGTAGCAGACAACAAGATCAATACAAACATACATAGGTTCTACTACCTCCATACACTCTACGTTATATCTGTTGAATTTACCACGGATCCTTGTAAAACTGAACAATGAACCACCGTGATTGCTTTGCAGTGAAGCAGTGTATATATATATATATATATATATATATATATATATATATATATATATATATATATATATATATATATGTGTGTGTGTGTGTGTGTGTGTGTGTGTGTAGTTACTACAATGAACCAGTACAGCACACACTGTGATACAAGGAATCTCCATAGAAATAACGCTGGAACTCTGGCAACCTTTTGGACAAGGATCTCACTGTTATTCCGACAACAGTTTTTATGGTGTACCCCTCATGGCCCATATACCACTACTTAGGATTATATGCATGTCAAGGTGTGCTTCATCATGTACATGTATACATACATACATACAGGTATCATGATCTTACCTGTCTGCCATCCTCCAGGGTCTCCTATCTGAGTCACCAGATGTACATCCCTCTGAAGGAGTCGTAGGAAATCCCACTGTTCTTATATAGTGTCTACATGTGTATATTGCAATTATTCATCTATCTATAAAGGAGAAATCACAATTCCAGCAGGCAGCAAATGCTATCCTCTTATAGGAGTTTGATATTGGCAGTAGTCATACACATGCCTAAGTCTTGATACATTCACTTTGGAGTACGGTTGTAAATGTTCATTGCGGTATATATTTGCTCTAACCCACATCTGTTTAGGTTCTAATAGATTTGTTATTGGTAAATAACAAGTACTAGCTTGATTGCAGAGCCTTAGAACAATGCTAAGGGTACAGCTGGATAAATGTGTCCTGTAACCATAGCAACAGACTCGAAAAACCACTGGTCACACCCTTAAATGGGTTCCACCAATGACTTGTTGTTATCATATAATCATGTGCCTATGGCTATTTTCACTCCCATTAAGCTATGTCTACTTTGCCACTTGGATGGTAAGTACATGTCCTATCCATGTAGATATGTGCCCTTTTCTACTGGCGAGTACAATGTCCGACTATTGCTCTCATTACCTTTTCCAGGAAATGCCCTTACTCTCCCTAAATTGTAGACAGTATTCCGGGACAGCATTCCTCTCACTTCTTTTCTCTTTCTCCGATTTCAGTGATATTAACTAGATCCCCTCTCCAATAATCGGGGGATGTCCCCGACAGGCTCTTCTCCTTCAATGTTATATCTTTCCAATTATCGCCTAAGGTCCTCCAATATCATCAGACAGTGTCAGAGGACTCCAGGACGGATGGCATTTCCAACTGCGGAGATCCACTTCTAGCTCCTGCTCCTGATAGCTCCGTCCACTAAGCCCACCACCACCTCCAGGAGGTGCAGTGAGACAGGGTTGATGCTGGTAGGTATGTATGTGTGATAGGGTACATAGGGGCTCCTATCTCCTCCAGCACCGCTAGCCTTAATACCTCTTGTGCCTAGCCCCCACTGGTAAGGAGTAGGGATTGACGATGTTAACGGTTGTCTCCCCAATGCTTACTGCTCTACCTCTCCTCTCCCTCTCTCCCCAGGAGTGCTTCCTCTTGGGTGTCTGCTTACTGCTGCTGCCACTGCTGCCTCCTCCTGCTCCTGCTGGCTGACTGCTGCAGTGGTTAGAGCTGCTCTGAGTTGCTGAGATTTGCTCCTTATTATAACAGGAGGGTATTGCACAATGTATGGCTATAGTACTATAGCTCACTGTCCCAACACCATTTGAGAGGTCCACTATGAAAGCATGGTGACAATTCATGCGATATGCTATCATCATGTAGGATTTGGTAGTACAGTCGCAGCAGTGCAACCCCCCATATAGGCACTTTAGGGGAGCATCATAGTTATGATTATCAGTACGACTTGACTTGTCCAGTCATAGAATGTTGTGTAGGGCCCTTCAGTGTTATAGGACTCCCTCCTACAACATCAGGTGCCGCATCTAATCCGCCTAGGACCGTATGATGCCTTCAAGTCCCGCACTCGAGGTTCATATACTTTGACCGCCATGATGCTCCAATGCAGTGCTGCTCATTCTACTCACCAGCACCACAATAGAGCATCATGCCGACCGCAGGAGATTGTACCAACAATATACACAAAGTCTGTGTTACTGCATCATTAAATGGTTAACTGTTCTAGTCTGTTTGCATGTGGCATTTCGTCAATTATCATGCGTATGGCCAAAGCTTATCCTTTTCTTTACGATAAATAGTATGTCACCCATGGACATTATTCTATGGGAAAAATCAACTCAGGTATTCCAGATTGTACCCACAAACCTCTTGAGGTCTTTTACAGACTGTTGGAATAGGCCAGGAGGCTATTTCATAAAAGACTACTATCTCAGACCTTTCATATAGTACTGGGTACCATTCACATACCGGCCTGATTTGGTGGTCACTATTCCCTGCACTGCTGCTAGAATCCTACCAAATCCTATACACTGGTATGTATTAAGCCGCGCCATACATTGTAGTCTTAGGTGAGTAACCATGAACAACCAGTATGCTCTAACAAGTTTCAAATCGTAGTGGCTGTTGTTGATTTTGTTCCATTCTGAAATAGCCCCCGGCACTAGGTGTAGAGTTCCAGAATACAACCACTCCACCATCATCCCACCTTAATTATCTTGCAGCTCAGCAGGTTAGCCTTATGGGACCTAATTAATTTTGCCATAGAAACATTATATATCCTGACTTATATAAATATTATTGAGGTACTTATACACATACACCTAAAGCTCCCACCAGGTACTGCCCACAAGTAGGGTAGGCTAACCTAAAGACGTCTACATACCTTAAGACGCCTATAAATCAGTCAGAAAAGCAGATGAATTAATTAATTTCCACATCGTTGATGATCATTGATTCAGTAGTAAACCTATTTTTATGGCTATTCTGGTGTGAACTTCCCAGGGCATGTGGGCGTTTGTACCCTATGTGGTATTTTATAGGGGTACCATACTATCCTACACTGGTGCTGCTACTAAAGAAAACTCCACATATAAACAGCAGCTTATAAACCATTTCAGCCCGTTAATGTATAGACTGCCCAATCATAACAGCAAAGCCATCACCTCAGAGTGTGTCTTATATGAGTGAGTGAGTAATAGATGTTTAACGCCATTTCGACAGCTAAGGTCATATTCATGGCGAGAACGACATTACACAATTTCACAGAGGAATGTTTCAGTGCCCGTGCATATGTGCACCACACACATCCTGAGGGGATAGGAAAGAGGAGAAATAGACCCTTTTAAGTGGGCTAGGGAGGCCCAGTGTCTTATATGAAGGTGTGGCTTTTACATAGGGTTTTACGGCTTTGCTGTCAAACACCTTCCAGTCTTGTCAACTACTTTCACACAGAAGGAGACATGACAGCAAGGTATCTGTGATGTCTGGGGGCAGATGCCATGACCTTTAATGGAGCGATAGTAAAAGGAGTGGAGGGGGTAGAAGTGGAGGGAAATGGCATATGGGTCAGGTCGTCAGAAAGTGTAAGATTTTGCCCTTGAAGGCCCTTAAAAATTAATTTTCCTACTACTTTACATAACCCTAACACATTTGTGAAGGGACATCCCCTATTCTCTATCGTTCCCTAATATATATATATATATATATATATATATATATATATATATATATATATATTAATATATTAGGGAACGATAGAGAATAGGGAAGAAATGTAGGTGGAAATTGGGAGGGAAAGGGAAAGTGCCTGTGTATGAAAGGTGAGGTTGAGATTAGGCTGCCCCCCCCCAAAAAAAAAAAAATAAAATAAAAGCCACAGAAAAACAACAAAAAAAACAACAAGGTTATATTGCCCTCCCCCAGAAAAAAGGAGAAAATCAACCCCTTCCTAAAAAAAAAAATTCTCCTACTCTTAAAAGAGAAGGGGTAGGGGGCAAGGAGAATGTAGAGTGAGGCGTTAATATTTAGTGGTGTTCCCCAGCCTAACCAGAAGTGGCATCCCATTTCACTAGGCGTGTAAGTCCTGTCTAAAGTGGCATGTTCGCATCTCTGAGAGGAGCAGCCGCATTACCAACCAAAATAGGGGATTTTGGAGATTAACCCCTCCCATAGCACGTTAATGCCCCATCCTCCTTGGTCGTCAAAACATATGAATGCAATCCCGGATTCTTGCATTGTGCCTATTGGGTCAATGCACTTATCAAGAGTATATCTATGATACATCAATGTGCTGCTGGCACACAAATTTACCAGCACTGCATAAGTGCATCATAGGGACAAAGAAACATGGCCCTGGAGCCTTCAGACTAGCACACATGGTAATTCAGTAAATGAACTATATATAGATTGACTGCTTATTTCTAAATCCTTACTTGGTTAGGTTGGTCATCTCCTGGACAAATTAGTTTCCCCTCGATTCCCTTCTCCTGTAACAGTTCCCCCTGCACAGCTTCATTATCCCTATCGACCAAGGTCAGAGTCGGGAGGGAAAGGAATGGGCTGGCACAGTCTCCACTGCTTGCTGTTGGACCATCGCTGCTGGACATAAGGGGGCATTGGCCAGGATTTATTTGGTGCTGCGTGCACCCTTCTACCTCGTCCTACCCAATTTGGCGACCTTAAGCTCTGTTTCCAAGAGATAAAAAATATCAAGATGTCCAGTAGGATAGTTTGTTTCGTTCTCTTTAAGGATCCAGGTAATGGTCTAAGTGAGATAAATTAATACGTGAATGCCCTGGACTCACCAATCTCAATAAAGTGCGAATTATAGGCAAGAAGCAACTCAATTGGTTAATTTACCACAAATTGTGTAACGTTATACCATACCCTGTACCCCAACCAAACGGCCTTGTCTGCCCTCTCTGGTTAATATCTCTCTGTTTTATTTCTGGCCCCTTGCCACAGGCAGCCGCTCTCTGTAGTCAGATGTCGGTCCAAGGATGCTTCTCTCATCATAGAAACATGGTCTTTATAAACACCTCTGAATTGGCACGGAGACAAACGTTAGCTGTTAGAGCATTACGTTTGTTGTACAGGACATCTGTCAGACTCTAAAGCCCCTTCCACACAGAACACATGTGGGCTAGCTGTTAGCTATCTAAGCGATAAAGTGGTTGAGCGATTTTATTCCAGTTGAACCGAAGAGTGCCCAGAACATTGGAGTGCTAGCATTTATCGATTCCACTAATAAAATACAATTTCGATATAAACTAATTTTGCTTCATATGCATGCAGTGTGGTTCCTAGATAATTCTAAAGGATTAGCCTGATATCAAACTCCTTGATGATATTTATTGAATTTTATTAAAATATTACCAAATCAAATGTGGTGTTTCCTGATGAAGAAATTGATTTCTGTGCAATGGAATGCGCCCTTCACTTAGACTCTCATATATTGGTCACGTTAAGCAGTAGTTGTGGCCTTGCAGTTAGATCTTGGACGCCTCGGTGCACAGTTATAGACACAATCAAATATAGAGGGTCACATATTGACAGTGTAAAAGACCCAGTAATGACTGCTGAAACACAAGGTCAATATATAGCTCAATACAAAGGTCCCTAAGATAAAGGGTTAGCTAGAGGAAGGACCATTCAACCAGAAAGAGATATCTAGCAGAAAACAATTGCCAACCTGAGATTATTATCACATCTCTTTTATTTCTCTTTGAGACAAATAAATGGGCAATGTGAAATCTACCTGATTCCAAAACAGGGAAATATTGGTCTTATGCCAATCCTTTCTGGCAGTGCCTACATTTAGGGTAGTTGGACATGCATGCATTGAGCATTACGAGTGGACCACAGCTGAACCTGGTTCTTAATCCTTATAAATGCCCCTATCTCCATGTATAACATCTGCCATGGTATTATGTTGGTATACATTTGAACCATGGGCATTAAAGGTTTAATGTATCATTAGAGAACATATTCATTTTATAGCACACATGGCTGCACTAAAGTCCCATGGCTTAGATAGCATACACTGAATCCCAAATCAAATGAAGCCATGGATGTTAGCTCTGTGTCAGCCTTCTGGTCCCCACAGCTAGTTGGAAGCACTAGGGGAGGAAGATGGTTAGTTAGTCAATCAGGGGTAGGATGACATAGGGCAATTGAGTGGGCAGTCCTTCTGGTTTTGTAGGTCCATGATACATTTAGGTTTTAGATATACATTATTAGTGCTCTATCTCATAATACCTATACACTGTGAAAAATATGCCGATTACTCCCAACCCAGTATTTTGTTGGAGTTTCACTGCGGAAATTACACTGTTTCACTGCATCAGAAATACAGTGATTCAATTTTTAGCTTGCTGGGAATTCCTGGTAAATTCAGCAGTCAATTCGTAAAGTCTATCATATATAGACCATATCTACCTAAAGGGGCTCCTCGATCTGAGGAAGGCTTTCAACACGGTAAGCCACTCGCTATTGCTGGATGAACTGCATAAAATTGGATGCTCTGAGGGTATACAGAAATTGTTTGAGAGTTATCTTGAAGGCAGAACTCAGAGAATGAAAGCAAATAGAGTACAATCAGGCCCTCTGCAGGTATCATGTGGTGTACCACAAGGGTCCGTGCTCGGGCCGCTCTTGTTTATTCTCTATATCAACGGTATAAAGGATGTAGTCCAAAATTGTGATTTTATCTTGTATGTGGACGATCTTGTGGTATACTCGTCAGGTAAAGATGTATATGTGCTGGCTGCACTGCTTAATCAGGACCTTGATCGTACATGCAATTGGTGCACAAAACAGCGTCTAAATTATGGTCACATTCAGATAGAATTGATATTGTTATACCGAATATCTCAATGAAAGAGAGTACCCTTGAGGTGGTTGATGTATTCTGTTACCTCGGAGTAGATATTGATAAATATCTATCATTCGGGGTGTTCGGCAAGAAAAACAAGATGCAGCCTTGGTCCGGCTATATAGACTAAGAAAACTAAAGCGTTGGATGACAAGGGCGTTAGCTCTACGCACCTACAAAACAATGGTGCTACCTACATTTGATCATGGTAGTTGTGTGATAGATGGTGCCAATGCAATAAAGTGGGAAAAACTAGAACCATTGCTTGCATTGCTGCCTGTCAATTCGATCGGCAACAGACATAAGCAGGGTCGAATTGCTAGCAATGTGAACGACGCAAGAGAGTGTTGTTAAGGCTTATGTATGATCTAAGCAGAGACCCAAACAGTATTATAGAACCCGTGCGTGTATTGCGGGCTAATGCAAAAATCAAAATCAAAGTCAGTAGGGCTCGTAGTGCCTTATATGAAAAAAGCCCATTATATAGAGGTGAAAATCACTGGGCAGCACTTGAAGCTGAAACCCAGCATCTAGGCAATAGACAGACTTTCAATGCCACCGTATAATATACAGGACAAAATGACACTGACTTTAACTGGGTGGCCACTTGTGAGAGTCCAGATGAATCACTCGATGCTGACATGGTACTAATGTATATGTACCTTGATTTATTTTTGACATATTTGTATTGATGCTATGTTCATTGCTATTTGTTGACCGTTTTTGGCACAGACGAACAGTTATTTGTAACTGAATTGATCTATTGTCAAATAAAACTATTCAAACTCAAACTCAAACTTTTCATACTGGAGATAATAGTCTGACTGCATGGCTACTTTATGGATACTGATAATGTAGTTGTTGATCTCATAATAGACTAGAGGGTTGTGTGGTGGAGATAAGCAGTGTCATGTATGTTATACCAGATCCCTACAGTATAGATCTGTACGTGGTAGATATGGTATGGCATTAAGGTTATGTTTAGGACAATACTTTCATTAGCATTATCTTGACATATATTTTGGATCGAGGTCTGTGAACAGGAAGGACAGGAAGAAAACTTATACATGTATAAGTGTATACATGTTTGAGTGGGAACCAGCAATCCAGATCGGCAGTTTGTATTAACCTTAACCCTGCAAGTGTTGTTGATGCAGCAGTGCATCAGCTGCCAAAGAATCAGCTACACCTGTGTATACATAGTTTTCTTTACTGGTAAAATTGAGCTTAAGGTGGCTAGCGGGGATAGAGTCAAAATAATTAGATTTTTGCCAGATTATCACCAGAATCCCAAAATGATATGTACTATTCATATATGCAATAAAAATGTGGGGGTCCCAGGAATATTTCTGAGATACAGAACTTTTACTATTATATAGGATTATACAGAAATATGCAACATAAATCCACAGAGTCATATTCAAAAGTAAATAGATTTTCTTATAACTTCCTCAGCACTTAGATTATACACATATCTTTGGAGTGAGTGTAGTTCTGACATATGGTCCCAGCCATATTTCTAATGTTTTGGATGATTGAAAATTTTCCTAAAGGGAAATGGCTAGAATAAGTACATCTAGATTATATGGTACATTCCAAATTCCTTCCCCCAACTGACTCTGTCAGTTGGGGGAGGGAATTTGTTACATCTCTGCCTTGTACACAAGAGGTCCTGAGTTCAAATCCCTATTCAACCCATTCAGAATTTTGCATATTTCTTTCTCATAATTTCAATAGATCACAGGAGACCTCTGGTGTTCAAATGGTGGACTGACAATCCCCGCCAGCCACCTTAAAGGTATTTTGTTTCATATGTCTCCCGGTCCGAGGAGGGTTCAATTTTGTTATACCCTCTCCTTCTATTACTGAGAATCAAACACTCCCTAATACTGAACTTAACAATGCTCCAGCACTGGTCTCTCCAAACCTCATTCTGTTATTGTGGGTAATGGATGGTGACCTGAGGCAAACTCTGGGTATAAGAAAAGCACCCACATATATAGATTATCAATACATCAATACTGCCATAGCCTAAGACAACCAGGACAGACAGCTAACTCAATACTCCCTGGTATTAATGGGTCTAGTACTATTGAATAATCATGGCCTACAGAGGTAATGGTATTGACGCCTTAGCAAAGACAAAGATAGAATGTATCTTATGCATAAACCAGAATCCAGGCTTCAGATTTAGGGACATGTCGGTTTAAATATATTTCCCTAATCAATACAATACAATTATAAATCTTTAGATTCTATTTTGCCTTGGAATGCTGAGATGGATGATAATCCTTATAAACCGAATCTGGCCAACCCAGGCACTCAAATTAAGCGTTAAATCCACTGCCATCGCCTGTTCCATTAATCACAATTCTGTCACCAGAGAATGGTGATAGAATACCCATTCCGTCAACAAAAGTCTAGGGAATGGTCTCTACTAGTGGGACTGACATCCGTGGATTTAACGTTTTAGGCCTGTGCTGGTGGGGCAGAGTGAAGGCAGATGAGGACTGTGCAATACAATAGATCATCCACGGGGAAGCCTCCTAGCATCAGAATCCTTGTACTGGTGGCTCCATCTAGTAGCAAAAGATCAAACTACTTCCACAAGTCTCTTGGCATTCTGACACACAAAAATGTCTGCAGAAGTGGTCTCTGGTTATTCAAAGCATATAGCAGAGGTACCCCAATTAGAACACTTAAGTTGATGACTTTCTAGAATAGTAGATCTTACTCTTAACAGAGGTTAGACTAAATCTTAGGATTGCACATTATTAGCTTATGAGTACCAGTGTCATTCAAGTAAGTAAACCATGTATCCAAGGAATATGTCTCCGTATATTGCTAAGTGACTAAGAAAGGCCATATGTTGGTATAATGGACGTTTGAATTAGCAAGCATGCAATCATTAATGAGAAACAATCATGAAGTAAAATATCGGCATTTGCCACACAGAATTAGACAAATAGAACAATTTCAGTTGCTAAATTCAGTTCAACTGATATTTTTTGCAGTTTGATCATACAGCATTGCAGAAACCTACAGAAGAGCAGCTTCCAAGGATTTCCCTCAGACAATCTGTGTAATACAAGAAAATGATAGTTGCATTCTGTACTCACCAGATGGCAGTGTGGATGACTTGGACGACCTCGCCGACTTGCCACTGTCACCCGACTTGACTGAGCCAGCCCTGTCGTCAGTCATGCCGCTAACCCCACTATCTGGGTAACTGTCCCGCCCTTTCTGGCGAGAAGCTGGTAGGTCCCCGGGGTACTCCAAAGAATAGTGTTTGGTGTGGTTGGCGGGATGGTTTGCGGCCTGGCGGAACTCGGCGGCGGTCTGCGGGGGCAGGTGGGACAGGTCGACCTGGCTGCTTGGGCCACTGTGGATCTTCTTTGGGCTCATTGGAGTATGGTTGATATGCGTCTCCTGGTAATGCGCCCCACGAATTGGGGACGAGGCCGTTGAACGGGGCTGTTGGTAACCGCCTCCCTCCTGGTACCCCTGGTCAGTGTCATTACCGTCATCATTCTCTGGGGAGGATTCGGGCAGTGACCGCAACATCCTTTTCAGGGTGGTGCTGTCAAAGCCACTGTTGATGACTGGTGTCTCAGGTGATGTCGGTCCCAGAGGATCAGGTGGGGGTGGCCATTCAGGTGAGCTAGATGATCTTGACCTACGTGGTGGTGAAAGCGGTGTCTTTGGAGTCTTGCATTGTGGGGTTGGCGTAGCCTCTTTGACCTGAATCTGCACTTGGTCTGGCTCGTCCCAACTGTCTTTACGCTCCATGTCCCTTGTATCATTGATGTGGTATTTTTGGTATGCAATGTCATCGTGTTCAAGTTGTGATAGGCGGATACATGTTGGCTCGCGACTGAACTGCCGAAGCTCTGGCTTACTGAGGCGTCTCTCCTCATTGGCATTATCGTCCACATACTGTTCATGGTCATCAAGCATCTTCTCCCTACTACCATAGAGAATAGATTTTATATTCTGTTTATCAAGCTGTACTTGACTGCGTGTTTGATACAACCTTTCCTTTTCGCTTCTAGTAGAGTACAATGAATCTTGTCTGTCAAGTTGGACTGTGCTTTTTGACTGGTACAATGTCTCTTGTTTGTCCAAATGATCTCGGGACCGTGATTGATATACTGGTAATGAGTCCTGCTTGTCAAGCTGCACTTGGGATTTGGATTGGTAGAGTTTTTCTCGCTGAACTTGGTTGCGAGTCTGATAGAGTGCCTCTTTGTCATGCTGGACCTGATTGCGTGTTTGATATGATGCTTCTTTATCGCGCTGCATTTGATTTCGGGTTTGGTAAAGTGCCTCCTTATCTCTTTGCATTTGGTTTCTTGTTTGGTAAATCGCATCTCTGTCATGCTGTACCTGGTTTCTGGTCTGATAGAGTGCTTCTTTGTCCCGCTGCATTTGGTTGCGGGTCTGGTAAAGTGCTTCCCTTTCGGCCTGCGCCTGATTGCGGGTCTGATACAATGCTTCCCTGTCACTATGTACCTGGTTCCGAGTCTGGTACAGTGCCTCCCTGTCACTTTGGACTTGGTTACGAGTTTGATACAGGGCTTCCCTTTCTGATTGAACCTGGGACCTAGATTGGTAAGGGTTTTCACCATGGTAGCGCTGGTTATTGGGCACTTGGGGCAGTGGCATGGCATTGCCCATGCCGTCATACCTAACATTACGCCGTGCCGGCAGATGGTCATAGACTGGGTTGCTGGCAGCTGATACTGGCCTGCGATGTGGCAAGGTGCCACCATGACCGTAGATCTGCCGGACATCGGCAACAGCCTGCCGCTGCCGCTGAGATCGGGGCATTGTGGCAATGCCTTCGATACCACTATAGCCACTTTGGGCTGATTGGCTGTCCATGCTAGTAGGAGTATGGGCCTCCTGCAGGTAGATAAAGCCTTGGTCGATGGCATCATGGTTTAGCGCTAGTTCCTCGGGGGTAGAAATGGCTCGCCGTGGCTTTGTTACTGGGGATGTTGGATTCGAAGGTGTTTTCTTGTTTCCCCGGACCCTCTGAATGGCAAGTGAAATGGTATTAGGAAAAAGGAATGTTACGACAAAGTCCTGTATACCCTTCCGTGAAATTTCTCTTAATTACCACGTAAATCAAGGTCCCTGATCCCAAGCTAGGTGTTTTTAAAATAAAAGCATTACTGCCATATTTATTGCTGATATGCAGTTTGTTTCATCGTCCAAACAATAAGAATGAAACTCCAGCGTCTTGTTGATTGATCGACTAAATGAATATACCAGGAATTTAGATGTTAAAAACTCAGCATTAACACTTAAATGTATGCCTGAAAATAAGTCTCTTTTTTATGAAAGGCTTTGTGCACTTACATAAATTGGTTAGGTATTAGTAAAGTGATACAGGCATATTCTATGAGCGAATAACTGTTTTTGTTATTTTCTACACGCTTATGAGTAATCTGAAGAGACAGAGTAGCATGCACACCCCCTCAATGATCACCACACCTCTTGTACATAAATAAACATGTTTATATAACAGTCTAACATACAATGGTATAAGTACACATTATGTTACAAATATTATATGAACAGAATAGGTAGGGTTCTTTTTCTGAAAAATAAGCATGATGGAGGAAGGATGACACAGAAGCAGGGCAACATTTTGGAAAGTCTATGACATGCAGCAGAGTATACATGCAACCCATATAATCATGCATACACCCAAACATTAAATATATTTATTTTGACATATTAGAAAGACAGAAAGCTAGTCACACTAGGGAAGACTACCCAGAGACCGAGTTATTTGGGGGTAATGTGCACCGTCCGCAACATGGGGTATAGGCGTAATGCCTTCTGGCTAAATAGGATATCTTGAACTATTATATATGAGTGTGTTAGATGTACTGTGTGAGCTTTTGCATATCTTAGACACTATGCATAAATCATAATTAATTAAAGGCATACAGAGCACACAGAAAAGGCAATAAGGACTCTCATTATGGAATTGGATAAAGGAGCATTAGGGGCATTTGTTAGAAGTTGAAAATAAAAAAGTCAGAAAAATTATGTAATTCGCTATGGGCTATGCTTATATTGGGCTGGCGCAGTACATTAACAGTTCTAATTACTCGGCAGGTATAAATATAGTCACATGAAGGAAAGGATTTCCTTTTAAATGTTAGTAAAATATTACTTGGGTATCCTATGTAAAAGCAACAAATGGAAGATTCAACTATACATGAGTGACATAATAACCAGAGGGAGGGCAGTTGTAGGAAGCTGAACTTTGGTTTTAGTTTCTAAATAACATCTAACCCTATATCTAAAGATATCAATACAAAATCAGATAAATTTCCAAATTATTTGATTTAGATACTCATGAAAATATATAACTTGAATAATATTTCATACTTTAAACAACATGAGTAGTCAGTATACAACAGTAGGGGGTCTTTCCCTGTACTCTGGATAATAAAATAGTCCTTAAAGCGAGACTAGGGAGGAGCAGGGACTTGAATATACATATACCTTTGGCGGACTCAACCGAAGTGAGCCAGAGGATGTCGCTTTCCGGGCAAGTTTGTGAGCTGCAGGGCTCTGTAGGTGAAAATAAGGAAGGATAGGAGGAGAAGTGTCAGTTAGTGAGAGAGGTGAAAAAGTCTCAAATAGATGTCAGGGGTAGTCAGAATATATGATACATGACAATGGGTGGGTAGCTTGAAAGGACGAGTAGACGGTTCTTCAATCAGCGCATTTGTTGAAGAATCTTTTGGAAAGTCTTTTTCATATTCAATTAATGACTATATCCATGGTTAACATTATGTATAGGCCTACTTTACATGCAGCCCACCTAAGAGTAGATCTTCACTTTGAAGCTATATCTCTTTGTGCTAAATAAAATATTTTCCCCCTTTCAATTTCAGATGGCTATGGGATGATGCCACTGGTCATGAATATCAATTTCAACAAGTAGTTGTATGCAACTAGAAATATTCAGAAATAACAAGCCTAAAAGAATATCAAGAGGACTCAACCGTTCCAATGAATAATCGGCTGGGAGGGCCAAGACACAAAATGCTACTTTTTTCATTACATCACATATGCTCTAGGACCCCTTTACAATTCACTTTAAGTGTGATCAGACAAACTCTACACTGGGTATAGTACCACTGATGATTTCGAACTTTGTTTTCTGCATTCTCACATAATTTATGTAGGACAAAAATAAGAATTTGAGAATGGAAGAACAAAAAGCTGAAGTATCTCCTATCATTCAGTAATGCATTCAATTATGAATATGAAATGTCCTCCTTCAAATATGGAAGGGACATTTATGACATACATGCGTACAAATAGTTTTGCCATATTGAAGAGAGAAAGTACCTAAAATCCAGTGATTTTCAAAAGCACTGATGTGAACATTGCTTTTTGCAGGCAATTTCTCCACAATCATGCTCAGCAAACATAGTTTCATAACCAGGGAACATCATAAATAGAATTGTCATGCTGTCAAAAGTAGGATATGATATTTCAGAATTTCAACATTGTCAGAATTATGTCTATTCTCTCATTTATTTCACACTCTGATTTTGTGTAAGTCACAACCCCATGAATACAACATCCCAAGCATTGACGTATCAGATATAAATATTTCATGGTGATGTTTTGAATGGACAAAACAATATTTTGAGCTGATCAAAATAGTTCATCTGCTGTTGCTCTGTAGAGAAAGATTATTGGTTTTTCAAACAGCTTTAAGATACTTGATCTGAGTACACAAATCACCAAGCAATCTAAGGGGAAAAGGACCTAGGCCTGTTTCACAGCAAAGGGCGATTTACCTGTTATCAAAATTCAGAAAGATCTAATCAAATTGTATGATTTGTCAGCAATCTTTCTGCTGTTCAAGTACATCAAGTTGGTGATTGTTGGCCATTGTGAAATAGGCCTTGGGCGTCGGTCGATGCAGCAATTGTCCTGACGTAAGTAGAATTTTAAATTCCATCTTTATATAGATATGTTGAACGCTATTTGGGTTTTGCTAGGTGGAAAAGATCATATGCCTTTTGTTAGTTGAGAATGGTTAAACCTAGAAGGGAATTGTCTGTTAGTTCCAAAATAAAAGCGCAAATTAGTTAAAGGCAGTTGTTAAAAAAAATGTTGTCGATTAGAATCATGAGCGGTTGGACCTAAAAGTTCAAACAATATGTTAGTGTTTTTATAAAGTTGAGGTAATTGGCCATTGTACGATTGGAGTCACATGATCCATGGTGTGTCATGTGATCACTAACCTTCCTGATGCTTTCCCTGAGGGAAGCAAAAGATCCTTTCCTCCACAAATTCGGCATGGGGATCTGTGAACAAAAGATACGTGCATAAAAAGAACATAAATCAACTACTACTAGTGGAAATTATATGAAAAACAAAATCCTACTAGTCAAATGACCAGTGAAATGAACTGTCTTCGGCTATTCTATTTACTAGATATGCCAACATATTATTCCAAAGAATGGACATTTGAAGCAAAATGAAAATAAGAGTAGTGCAAGACTATCCTATCTGCCTCTGATAAAAAAGAGACAAGATTAGTATCTCTTGTTAATGTTATTTGTTCAGATGAGATTGTTACAAATGTTTTGGAGATGTTTTGTGAAACTGTAATATGATTCTCCTTTATTGTGATACAACCAAGCCAAAATTGTGCGCAACATAAAACCAAATTGTCGAATTAGATGTTAATTATTTGTATTTTGTCAGTACAGGGTGTTTTCTCTTGCTTATATTGTTTATCTCGTATTCTTGACACACTATATGCAGACGGTAGCCTACAAACACCTTGCACATTAGAGGGAATCACCTTGATAAACCCTACCCCCTAGTGGGCAGGGAATTCCTCATCTAATGAGGGCTTTTATTTCTCTTGTATCAATTCATTGAATTGAACCAATGCTTGCTTGAAGTGCATAGGATAGAAATTTCAGGACAAATACAAAAGCTATGTATAGAATTTAACTGTGTATAACCATTGGTCAGCGTATACCTCCACAATTATATCCACTGTTACTATCAAGAGGTATTGTGCTATCACCTCAATCCTATCCACTTTACATTGAGATAGGCACCAAGATAAAGCCATGGATCTACCAGATATAACCCTAGGTTACCTTATAAGGCTAGAGAGGAGATTAGAAATTACTCCTACATGTGTGGGCCCATGCTGGAACTGCTTCTTCTTTTTTTCCAGTTCAAAATTCTACTGATGGTATAAGTGATTCTAAAAGTCTTCACATCACGTGTGTGGAGACCATAAGTGCCTATGGGAAATCTCCATTTTTTCCAGAGGTGCATAAGAAGGTGAATCTCATTATAGACAGCCCAACTCATCACTTTAACTGAATCAAAATATACTTGAAACCTTATGCAATATAATATCTTTCTTTACTATAGAATCAGTCTTTTATCAAGTTAGAAAAGAAGCGCAGAAATTCATTTAGATCTAACGAACCAGAGCTTTCTTGGTATCTGGTCATATCACACAAGTCCAAGCTCAAGAAGAAGCTTTCCATTTCCACAGATTCTCATGGACCTATATGATTTCTGAATACAGCATAGACCATGTAAAACGTACCTTAACTTCCGTAAAAAGAAGAGGAAGGTATAACCAGCTATCCATGATGTGCATGGTGAAGGTTCTCGGAAATATCGCTCTAAAGGATAAACCTAGTATGGATCAACACAACGTTGTATATCTCTATTAAAAGGTATCCTATCCTTCAGTCAGCTTGGTGTATCAGTACCAAGATAAGCCATAGAACCAAAATGTACCCTCTCCTCTCATCATTAGCTCTATGCCACTTCAAGGCACTTGATGTAAGGCAATTGATCCAGAGAATAGCAATAAAGCCCCTCCACAATATGAATTAATTCCAAGAAAATTAATTTCCAATGGTTCCACAGCATTATAGGTGCTTACTGTACCACATTGGCCTTATACCAACAAGGTATGACCTAGTAGTCCATGCCTCTTGCAGGTGCACACTGGTCAGTGACAGTGGTAGGCACAATCTATATTGAACCAGACCTACTGGAGGCATATGTAATACTATACACCACTCTACCTTATCTGGGCGTAGATGAAAGTGATAAGGCTGATATGACTCTATGAGAGGAATGCGTCATGACTGGTGACTGTGGCATGCTCATACAGTATGAATATAATCTCCCCTGGCATCTGCTGATAATAATTCTAACCGCAATTCCAAAATCCCCAAGCCTAGATGGGGCCTAGTCTTAGCATGGAGACACTACCAACACAAGTACTTGAACCTAAGAAAGAAAAAGAGTGATCATCATGCCCATTAATTTTCATGATGCATGGACACTGATGGATGTAGCTGTGGTGAGTAACTCGCCAGTGCTACATTCATGTAGCATATAGCATGATCCTATGGGGTTGCTAGACTCCCAATGGCTATGCATGGTTTTCCAATACTATGTTAGCTACACTGTAAAAAGAAAATGCTTTCGAAATAACAGTGCATTACTCATCCCAAAGTTGCCAGAGATACATAGTTATTTTCAGAGAGATTCCTTGTTCATTTTGTGTACCACCGCACTGCCACCTGGACCTCTTGTAAAAACTACACAGGTTCAGTACTTTTCAATAACGGTGGTTCACTTTTTGGTTTTACAAGGATCCCTGGTAGATTCTTCATTCAATTTTGTACAGTGTAGCAACCTAGCCAGCACTGCATGCTTTGGTGCATGGCATATAACCACCAAGAATAAACCTAGAGGCATCATTCGCCCATTAAAGGGTTAACCTGTATACCGAACATTATTATGTGTACATTGCTTCCAACTCTTTCATTTATGACATGGCGATATTAACAGGGATAGAGCAGGATATAGTGTCTAGTATCTAACAATATTACCTTTAGCCAAACACCAATACGATCAGGGCAAAGTCAGTAGCTGGAACGTGTATACAAGTACATTAAACAAATTTACATTAATAAAATAGTTTTACTTCGATAGCTCTCTGCAAGGAATGCAGTCGGACCTGAGTGCATGCACACCTGTTTAAACTATGTGAAGTACGTTAAACATGCAGGTGTCTAATATTAAGGCTATAGGGTCATAGACTGACCACTATAGTATACTCTATATATGGGCCCTGGAGGGCTGGAGTGCAGCCAAAACACACACACATGGAGTGGACCAATCCCTCCTGTTCAGTCTGCACTATAAATCATTACCTATTCTCTTATAGAAGTCGATAAGGAAACTACTGGGTCTCTTCAAGGTTCTCTCAATTTTGGCTATATTAAGGATAATAGCCTACATTTTTAACATACATTGTAAGCACATATATACTGCCCTATTCTTGGATAAAGCATTATTCAATATTATCTAAGTATCCCATTAGACTCATGGCCGTAGTACCTCTGCATACATTGTGTCAAGAATACTCTGTTGAAACATCAAATGACGTGGAAGTTATTCTATCATAGAGTTTGGTATGTTTCTTCCTTTGTATGGCATGTCAATATTATTAGGATGAGTTATGGATATAACTGTGGTATTTCTAACCCAGTAAGGGCCGCATTTTGCATTTACTCAGTGTGGCCATTGGTCGTCGTGATGCGTGCTACTTTGGTGAATAACTCGCCAGGGCTGTAATCATACCAACCCTATAGAAGTAACACACCAGTAAAGGGTGGGCACGAGGTATAGGCGCGGTTCTAGTGAGTAGACTTGTCAGTACCAGTGGCGGATTTAGATGGGGGGTGCGGGACGCGCGCCCCCTCCTGTAGTTAAGAAGTTATTTAGCTCTTTGTAGCCTAAAATGTAGCCAAAATTAGGGGCTGAATGAGAGGCGCCCCCCCTATCTTCTTCAAAATCCTGGATCTCTCACTGAGTACTGTATTGGCGCATCATGACAACCAAGGACCATGAACCTGGAGGTATCATGCCACCTTTAAAGGGTTACTGTATTGTACAGGGGGTCAATGGTACAGGCTTCAAGTAAAACATGACTCACTGAAATAAAGAGGTATACAGTAATGTAATCATACACCACAAGGTTTCTATCATCCATAAAAAGAGTCCAACAACAGTCTATTTTTGGTGGTGGACACTACATTGGGTGGGGACCAAAATACCAGTTTAATGTATAACAATAATGGTACTAATTTCTTTTCACTCTGCTTGAATATGGTGTAATGGTAAAAGCCTATCTCCACCAACTCATAATTTGATTTAGATATTTTTTGTAGGTTTTGGGATAATCATGTTTGCAAATCTTCATAGGCTGGAAGAATATGTTATATACCAAAAGGCCTATAATTATAATGTAATTTTATAGAAGATGAATATTTCCCAGTCAGGGGGAAATACTATGGTCACAGAAGGAGGAAAATCAGTTGGTGGGGATAAACTTATATTCCAACTTCATTTGATTTTCTCAAAGTAAGATTTTTCATGTAAAACTTGACAGCACCAACCTGACTTGGCACAGCCTGTGGCTTTATAATGGAACATAGTGGTGTTGTTGTTATATTGACAGGCATCATTGACAGCAGTTGACAGCAGCAGTGACACCATGAACCACATGACATGGACATTACAGACCTGTCAGACATGGACCAGCCCTAGTACAATGTCTCAAACAGGCCTTGCAGCCTCTTTCACACATCTTCAGTGCGTGGAGTGGCCATTTTCATCAACATGGGGAGGGGGGTGATGGTGAGTTAGGGGGATAAAAACATTTGACCCATCTTCGCTGTGACAGGGAAGATGTTCTGTGTCTCTTGTGAGGGTTGAAGCTGTAATGAATCAACCCATAGCCAATCTTGAGAGGGACTTTTAAAATCCTGTTCTTATCCATAGGAGATCTAACAAGCCCCCAGTTTTATTGGATAAAAATGGCCACTCCCATAATCATATGATCTCAGAACATCCTCTAGGCAATTGTGCCAGACATATAATACATACAACGTAATGATGTCACTGCTGTTCACATACACATTATATTGACTTTTTATACCTTTATGCCCCTCAATACACAGAGTGTACATACCTACCTTTTCCCTTGTGGCATGCCTTCATACATGTATACACACAGTTTTCATACAATTGTCTGCAGCCAATGTACATGAGATCGGCAAGTCATGTTAATATATACAAGTGCTGAATGTAATGGCTATTTGCAATAGGTAATCCCAGAAAACTCCATCATTCAAGTGTAACAAAAACACAACATCAGCCTGTCCATAATTCTCAATCTCAGTCCCAATGTCAATTCTAGCAGCAAACTAGATGGTCGAGCAATGCAGTAGTGGCAATGGCAATAAGACTGACTGACACAACTTCAGAAAGATTGACTGCAGACCTGCCTTGAAATATTTTCTGCTCAGATAATATCATATCAGCCATGGCAGACATTATAATTGATAGCGAGCACACACGGCAGTTTTATGATATGGCGACAGCATTGGTTACTGTCTTCAGATTCATCAATCTTTGAAGCCGATGCAGTCGGTCCCTCTAGGAGTCAAAGTCAGCCAGATTTGATATCAAATTTAGATCAATGAAGTGATTATTAGAACTATCATCCTAGAAACACATACCATGCAACAGTCCCTGAATCGGCGAGCATCCACAGGGGTGGTAAAGTTTAGTCCCCACTCGTTCTCATGTCTTGAGTCCTTCCAATGGACGAAGCACTCGGAGGCCTGGGTGATCTTGGTACCTGCGTAGACAGAGTGGGACTGGGTCAATGAATGAGTAAGTTGAAGTGTAGGGTAGGAGGGGTGTAATGGGCTAAACAGTGTCCCTGCACTTGTAGATGTAGTAGTAAAGAAGGTTCACTCACTGCTTTGGTAGAGGACAACTCAATGGTCTAGGACACAGTGACTGTGTCCAAGAGTATAGTCATATTTTTTTTTAAATGATCGTTATGAGTGTTTAATTCAATATGATAGTTGGCGTCCCAATAAAAGTTTTTGAGGGTACCGACTGGCGAGGATAAAATGAATAAGGGGTGTGTTTCAAGTCATGTGGTCTGAAAATCGAGGCTAGGAGGTGGGATCTTTAATTTCCCCTCACTCATCCATTTTGTATTGTCTTAATTGCCACTGCATTGACTTGCATATAGGCCCCCTGTAGAGACTGGGTTAAAAATCAAATCTTACTTTACCTTTGAATCTTACTTCACCTTTGCATTTTGATGAAATGAGATAACTCCCTGAAACACGCCTTCCCCTTTTTGGTTTTGCATGTGACATACTTTAATTTCCCAGGATTGTTGATAACCAGGAGAATACTTTACATCTTTTCCACCAATCTAGTTTCCACTAATTTAAGATTAACCATTTATTTCATGACCACCATAGGCCCAACGCCAGTTGGTAGTAGACTAATTTTAGTCCAATAAAGGGGCCTGTGTCTGTTTCAGGCTGTGTAACACGCGTAAACATTAGAGCCTAACAGTGCCTGCCGACCATGACCTACTCTAAATATAAACTAGAGATCAGATCCAAGTTGAGATTGACTGCTGAATTAAGGCACCCAGATGGCTCACATGCAGATTTTCATATATCACATAGACCTATTCTCTTTAAACCTGTATGCCATTATCCCTGCTGAGAACATCAAGCCGGTCCAATTACTTGACAATGAGTAGAAAGTGAATTGTGTGCTGTTTGATTAAGTGATTATCTTCCAAATTTTCTAGCAGAAGTTTAATGTTTGGTTATTCTTAACACATTTTCATATAAAAAAAGATTATTTAGATGTTAAATAATCTGCATCAATAACCCTTATCTAAGCACTTTATACCATGGTACAAACCCTAAAATGTAAGTTTTTTACCTTAAATAAAGAAGAATTTGAGTTGAATTGAGAGAGACGAGGAGGAAGCCATACCGCCATATTGGATTTCTGTTTATCAACATACCGTCTGGTATGCCGAGAATAACATTCAATTTCCACCATTTATAGAGCACTTGTGTCCTCCACAGAACAAAGAATAGGCCTTCTTTTTAATCTTACCAAGGTACAATAGATGATTTGAAGCCTATATTCCCTCAAAATGGCCATAATCCAATCGCTACGTGTCAGCATTCCGAGAAGAAGGGTAGTACACTCTCCATACACCAGACTGCAGTGCGACAGCCTCAGCAGGGGATGTTGACACTATGGCGGAGACGAGCAGCCGAAAGTTTACGAGTGCTTTTTTATTATATTTTGCCTTAATATCATGGATTCTACCAAAGTGCTGGTTAAATTAATCTCCATAGCTTCTTCCCATCAAGTCTTCTCGTCAGATTTGGTATGTAAAAGGTAAAAAATGGTTCATATATTCTGTCATCAACTCCCTGTCAAAGTTGTGTTTTGGTTTAGTGTAAACTACTGTTCATTCTAGCCGTGGTTAATTGCACGAGTTTCAACCCTAAACTTGAACGCAAAATTATGCAAATGACCCATAACCATGGTATAACAGTCACTAGTAACTTAACGTACCGGAATGTATGTATTATGTTTATCAATGTATATGAATGATAGCCGAGAAGGGTTGTTTACCGGACATGTTAAAAAATCAAATTGGTAATGTGTCAGAACAGAATAATTTGTTTGTATCACCAACTTTTAAATCAATTTCCTGCCACTGACACTCCTGTACTCTAATTTCCTGACCAACTAATCTATCCATTTTCCTTAAAAGAATTCCCAGTACTAGGTTCTTGTGTCGGAATAGAAACGACCTTGTTGGTGCAGATTATGAGGCCTATTTTCACCACACCTACATCAAAATGCAGAAATAGGTGTGGGCGTAATTCCTGTGTAATTGTATAAGGCTGGGTGGCAGACATTGTTTCACGTTATACATGAGAAGGGTGTGGATCACATAATGTCAACACACCTGGGTCTTACCTTACCAGGAACCACTGCTGTGTACACAACTGCACATGTATACCAGCCCTGTGTCTAGTTGGGACAAGTCTAATTGAATCTTTAATTTCTTTGTTTTCACAAAAAGGGAGGTATCAAGGGCAGATCTAGCGCTGTGAAAAGGGTGGGGTTTGCAATGAATGGTCGTACGAGGAATGGGCCTTTCAGATGAATATCAGATTTGGTATAGGGCCTAACACCCTTTTGCTTGCACGGGGGGAATACTCAATGGTCTTTTGTCATCTTGCAGTTAAGCATAGAGGCATCATGCCAAGGTTTGGGTGTGTATCATGATTGCTGAGCCATTATGACACCCTTTGGTGACTGTAACTGGCATCCCATTGGGCACAGTACATTCAATTGACATCAAAAAGTGTTAGAATAGGATTGCACAACCACCTGTCGATCTTGATTCAACAGTGGATTTGTGTTTCTGTTTCCACTGAGAGGTGCGTTGGCGGTTAGCAGTGAATTCCTCGAACACACAGCCACAGGTGATGATGATATAGTGGACTTCTAAAGAATCGTTTGGTGCTTGGTTGAATCGCTTTGTGAAATGTGGAAATATGTGACACGAGATCGATGCCATTTCTGTGACAATAGCTTTAACTAACACCTGTGTGAGTGAGTGAAGGTACAACGTAGTGTGTCCTATAAAATCGTTCTGTGAGTTGTGATTACTTTTTGTGGGGGGTTATCGCCCTTAAAGGTTAAAATTTAACGTGAAAAATTAGTGTTAGTTACACTGTGTTCCTAGATCAATTATGGAACAAATCAATTCTTACATTTGGAGCCACATTCTGAAAAAGAAGTAAGTCGCAGAAGTGTGTATCAATGATTTTTTTTGTTGTGATGGTACCTCGATTAAACTTGTTTCCTGAGTTAAACAGATCACCCTCTATTGTAACTTATATGTCAATACAAATAAGAATCACCTTCATGATATTAATTCAAGTGGCACTGCTGTTAGTCATAAACCTTGGCTACAATCATGGGTGTATATTCTGATAGTGTGAATATTTCATGCCCCAATTTATAAATATTCTAAATACCAGATGGTGAGATTCAAATTTTCCACCAGTTAACATGACAGATGGACACATCTATAACAAACACATAGTTTTAAAGACAAACCCTTTAAAATCAAGCTATTCTAAATAATTTCTTCTGCATTCATTGTAGATCTATCTTTTTCAATTTCACTCACCAGGTTGGATGAGTCTGACGTCGAATATCTTCTCCACATGCCTGTTATAGGCAGTGATTTGGAAGACGGTCTCGGGTGAGTCTTGGATACAGGTGATATTCACTGGTACCACGTCGTCTGACACCCGCGCCCAGCAGATCTCATCTGCCTCCACGCGAACCTCGAATATCTCCGCCCACAACCTGGCACAGACATGGAAAACACAATTAGAGAAAACATTCAACAGAAAGTGATGAAACTTTCTCTCGGCACCCCCTTGTGCTATCTTGGTTCACATTTCTTCCTTGTGAGAGAGCAGTACTATGGGTTCCCTATTTTCTGGAAACACCCTTCCTTTATAGCAATATGTTAGGCTTATTTTCTTTTGGACAACCAAAGCTAGGGTTATTTTTAAGGGCGTTCACATCCTTTAGCCCTGCCGAAAATACAAGGCTATGATTAAGGGTCGAACGTATTTAAGGCTTTATCACCTAGAAGTTAAAGGTACATCACTACTTTAGCTTTTAAGGGCTTTAAAGGGGTAATGGGCTTTGATAAGGAGGCATGTAATAGTAGTGGATGGGGGTGTGGGGGTGGTGTTCCAGAAAATAGATGGAAAGATTCGTTTCTTTCTTTTTGTAGGTGGGGGGAGGCTAATGAAAATATCAAGGTGAAGCTGACCAAAAGTACTGCATATTCTAAAACAGTGACCTTCTATTTCATCACCATAATATCATATCATTCACCCGGTCACAGTCAACTAACACTAATACTACTCACAGGGAAAGGTGCAAATTATTGCATAATGTGGCCAAATGTATGTACAATTGTTTCCATTCTATTCATATAGATGGACTGTATATCATATGGCATGGACTGTATATGTTCTGTATTGTATACATCTGTGTATAATTACCCCTACCTCTCTGTATACTAACAATAGATATGATAAATTTGTACTTTCTACGTGCATACTATAAGATGTTACTAAGTTTAAATATGGCACCATAAAACAAGGAGAATGAAAGAAAACATTGTATGAAAAAATATGTGTGTTTTGACTGCAAGTTAATCATACAAATTATACTTTATTGTAAAATAGAGTAAAAAACGAATGATTCAGGTAAATGTTCAATTTAGAATTATGGTGTATTAAAACTGCTTAGTTACAGTAATACAGTTTGTATAGATACAACTCAAAGATCGGAATACAACTGTCCTTGACTTAGTGTTGAAGTATACCTCTAAATATCTAAATAGTTATCATGTCTTTGTGGTTAAATGAGTCATAGTTTTTTTTAAACAATTTCTCAGTCTTTTAACTTCGGAAACAGTGTTCATGGTCTCTGTGCAACGAAGATAACATCCCTTTGTTCAATAAGTATTGGTGTACCTCTAATTACATGAATCATCTTTATCGCATACACCACTCTATTAGATATGTTTCTTCCTTTTCAGACCCAATACGACTTGATCCCAATGAGCCAAGCAACTTAACAGAAAGTTGTCTACAAGAGGATGCACTGAACATGATTTTCCCAAGCCTCCCCCAGCGGCTTTCCTACCAGTGTGGTTGGTGCGTGATTAGAGTCAGGTTATACCCAGCTCAGTGGTGCCACCTAGGTTATGTCATCCGAACTACTAACCAGGTGGCAGCACTGCGCCACTGATGGGATGGCCACCACCAGCTGCCCAATGTGGGGAGAATGAAAAGAGGGAATTACTGACGATTTGTCATCAGGATTTTCTGGAAAACAAGATTGTATGCGAAAGCTACCAGACTTTCTCCATAAAAGATGCGCCTTTACAAAGGGCCTATGACTGCATAGTAGGGACATAGTGGAGGACAATTGGATAGGTAGAAGGATGACGTACAACCAGGGGTGGGAGGGAATATATAAGAGCTATGCAGAGCACATTATATCAGGAGGCTCTTTTAACAGATGCCACCGTGGCAAACGATGAATTTTGAAAAATAAGAATCGTGTGTATGAGATGCTCTTATGTAGTTATCATATATATATATATATATATATATATATATATATATATATATATATATATATATATAGTCGTGGCATATTTTGAAATAACCTTCCACGGAGAAAGACGAAGAGATTGGGATGAGGTGCTATTAAATAGTTTTTGTTCCACAAATGTCACACCTGTTTTGCGTCATTTCATATTCAAGCTTCATGACTTTAATACATAAAACACAAGAGCTTATAATGCAAGCCATGGGTAAACCGGATGAAATAAACACACAGAACTGACACTTACTTTTGCTGTCACCACATTGTAAAAGGAATCTCGTCGAAATAATGACAGATTTCTGGCAACTTTGGACCAAGGACTTCACCGTCATTTTCATGAATTACTAGTACCAAATTGCTTATCTGGACTGCCATCTGGGGCTTCATCGTAAACCCTACACTGCTTCACATTTTATTGCGGTCCACTGGTCAGTTTTACAAGGATGTCTGGTATGTTCAACAGTTATTTCTTAGAGTGCATGGTAGAATCCCAGCTTTTATGTGTAGAAGGAGTGTTGAGTTGGAGATTTAATACCAGGTTATCATTAGATTTAATAGGGGATGGAGGCCAGTCTTTACATGTAGAAGGGCAGTGGAGGTATAGAGGGTAGGGAAAAGGATAGCTCTAGGCTGATACAGAGGATATGGAGGTAAAAAGGACAGTGAATGTAGAGAGTATATGTAAAGGCAGGAGTAGACTGATGTAGAGGTTGGGAGGGGGGGTGATTGATTCCAGGCTGATTCCATTTGCCCGGCTGCAGCTGTGACAAGGCATGCCCGGAAGAATTAGCGTCCCGCCTGCCGACAATGCCCCCTGTCGGGTAAGGATGGTACCACAAGAGGTAGGAATGTAATGAATGTGCTGGAGGGGGCTGGACCTAAAAACTGCAGCTAGACACTATAGACTGTAGTGGTCTCTGCCTGATCATTTGCTGACAAAGTTTTCTACCAGGAAGTTGCCTACATATATAATTCTAAGTATCCTTCTGGGGAATGCTTACCGGTACATATAATCATAAATAGATTTCTGTGAAGGCACCTACATGTAACTCAGAATATTATTCTGTCAGGATGCCTACATAAACATTATATTTCTGAATATGTTCATAAAGGTTCCTGCTGGATATAAGTTTAATTTTTTTGCCAGAAGAAACTAGATGTATAAAACTATTAGAAACTGGATGTATAAAACTGTTACCCATATACAGTCTATAAAATCGGATGTGACTGCAGTCTATTTCATTCTTTTGAGACACACCTAGCTGATTAAGCATCAAATGTTAAATAACTTTGTGCAGAGACCTACTGCATCTGAGCCATTTTTCTTCCCTATCTTTGCTCTACCATAGGAGAAAGGTTTGCTTTTTACTTGAAAGCCTGTTAGCTTCTTAATTTGCTTCTTGATATTAACATCCAGGAATGAATTCAAAATGATAGCACTGAATTTAGGACTCTTTGTATCATAGTAACTTGGAATCCTACTCTATGATATGCCCAACTATGTACAGCCCTGTGGTACGGTGGTACAGCCATTTCACATCTCTCTGGCTTGACGTATGTCCCACTATATATACGCCTACCCTGTATACACTCAATCAGCTGAACCATGTATCTGATGGTAATATGCTCGTGCATACATATGTGGTTCCATGTATTACATCACCCACGCCTGTGTTGTCGCGTATGGATTTCTGAGTTAGCCATGCGTAATACATTATGATCAATTATTGTCCACAGCCTTGTCAACATTGACCCCGGATGAGCCTGAGAGCCCGCGACTCACTTCCCAAGAGAGGCTGGTGATGCATAACTGGGTGATAATAGGGAGCGGTAGGAATACATCACCACTGCTCTATTGCACTGGTGCTCAGGGCTGTGCATCTATTGTGTCAATGGTAGTCATTGGTCAGTTCTCCTATCATTTTCAAATCTGTTGATATGCTGGTACTGTATAGTGCTAGAGCTACCGTAAAACTTTGCGTATAAGCAGTAGCCTTTAGACAATTGCAGAGGCAAACTGTAGCTTATAGAGTCTTACAGTAGTCAGGGTGAAGCTTATAAGTGGGGAATACAAATTGACCAGAGTAAAGAATTGCAACCTTTCCAGCTCAAAAGTGCCAAGGGTGTGACTTATAGTACGTAGGCTTTTACTGAAGTAGAGGACTAGGGGAAAGAACAAATAGGTAAACATTCATGTTGTATATGCACATCCCGTCTCTTGAAATTGTTCACTCCTGGAGAATGTGGTTTATGAAACATAGCCTCATAAAGCTTAAGTGGTTTGTGCATGACACGTTTCCTTTTTCAAAGAGAAATATCTTCAAAACACTTCTGATACCCATCCTTATGGTTCATAGTATCTGGCCTCTAAAATCATTCCCAACAACTTCAAACATGCATTCTGGATATTGCTGAGAGGGAGCTCCAATTGCAGCTAACAAATGCAAATTTCCAAATTTCATACAACTTGGGGGTTGAGAAGAAATTGTTTTATGTCTTTCCTAACCATGTTAGCCTGATGGGGACTAAATATGAAAATAGGATTGGGAAGGCGAGACACTGCCTGAAATGCCATTTGGATGCTACTGTATGGTGCTATTCTAACCCAATACACTGCCTATAGAGCCCTAGACAATCAGGGGCTCATGATACCTCCATTTGTATTCATCGAGTGTGTGAGAATAACTCTACAGGTAACACAATATAAAGTGACAGAAACTAACATATTCTATGACCAAGTTTGCCTTATAGAACTTTTCATATCTAAAATTCTGAATGACCGATTCTGATCCAATGACTTTCTTCTACATAAATTTTGCCATGCTGAAATGGTCAAATAAAAAAAGTGATGCCATTATCATAAATGGAATATGCAATACAAACCCTTTTCTTGAATGTTTTTTTTTTTATTCTGAGGCAAATGTGCATGGCTGTTCGAACCAGAGGTGTATAATTACAAGGGTACATCACGTATAAGGGGCAACTCATGTATAAAGCATGAGTATATGCTAGACCTATACAGTGCACCTATATCTCTTTATTCTGAGCAGCCCCATACTAACATATTGTAATCCTACCCCAACTATAAGGCCTATCCTGACCCAAGTTACATCCTACAAGGCACAGCTAGATGTAAGCATATAAGCTTTATATGCAAGGTTTTATGGTATAGGCCATGTCCAACATTGTCCTTATCCTGACAGACTGCCTTGATTGCCCCCACACTACCGGCGCCTCGCAAACCAAATATGGTGGCCCATGTTAATCAGGTCGCTGACCAGTAGGGCCTGGATGTTATTAATGCACCATTGGAGATGTAAAGGTATGCCTGCGGGTGTTTCATGAGGAATTAACTCTTCCTTAGCCCCATCACTCACCCTGGCCTCCTCTTCTAGGCAGCTCCATCCCTCTGTAGATTGATAGCTCAATCATAGTGGTATGATATCATCAGTGGAAGTCGAGGTTTTAAGCTTGATGATCATGATCAGATGTGACATGTACTGGGAATAGAGACCTTAAAACACTCTGCACTCAGGGCCCTTTTCGCAGATCCTGTCACAGATAAAGTCCTAGGTAGCAAAGTGCCAACTGAGGTACACATTTGAACCCACATTATGCATGTCATGTGGATAGTCCAATACCAACTGCATAATCTGCTGCATAACCAATAAAAATCCCCAATAGTAGATCATCATACCTGATTGCAATAAGCAATCAGTATTCCAGTGGTCTAGTTCAGAAATTTTCATATTGTTTTATAGGGAATGCATCATCCTGCTCGGAGCTGTACATGTAAAAAGATACTAATGTTTACATAGTAGTGATATATCAAAGTTTAGTAGATAATTTCTCCAGCTTTATCAGAACTACTCCACTAAAAGTATACATGTACTTTACCCAGCAAATAGCATTCTCTAGTAGAATCTCAATGCTGTATTAGGGCCCAACTAGTTCCCTCACTGTAATACTGTAATAGCCCAATTAAGTGCCGGGGTGTCAATTAAGCCCTTGCCTCAAATAAGCGCCAGGGTATAGGAGTATTGAAATAAATCTTAAGCATTAAAAACAGAATTCAAATAAGTGCCTGTCTCGTATAAGCGAGGAGGAAAAATTTGATTGAAGTCAATAACGCTTACCAAAGCGCTTATACGGGCAACTATGGTAAAGTTCCTTTTATAGAGTGAAGGAAGCAGGGGGGTGGTCTAGGCTGTCAGAAAGCACTTAGTGAGTACCAACCAGCCACACCTCCCCATTCCACACTTCTCATGCAGCTGTCTGCTTCACTAGGGATGGCCAAACAACAGCTGGTAGACTGCTGCTATATATATATATATATATATATATATATATATATATATAAACATATTTATATATATATATATATATATATATATATATGGTGGTTTGCTACTGTAGGAAACCATTTCTTTTTTCATTTAAAACCAGCTGGTAGACTGCTTTAGTGGTATGGTGGTTACCAAATGCAGGCAGCCATTTTAACATTTTAGATCAGCTGGTATACGGCTATAGCGGTCTAGCCTTTCCTATGTTGTTCAGTGGGTGCTTTGACTGCTGAAGGTGGGATTTCTCATGCAAAATTGACCAGCCCCACTTTATGTCATTATTTACATTTAGTAAACTAGTGGCATGCATGGTTCGGGACTGAGACCCAAACTATGCATGGGCAAAGCAATGCATACTCTAGTCTTGATGTGCAGACGGGTGCCAAATTTTCTGCACAACACATCCCAAACAGCACTAAACTGACATATAACAATTCACTGGTTACCCACGGTTGGCAACAATTTTCACCATTTCACTCCAGGTGCTAGACTGTTCTGAAGCCATTTCATCACTTTTAAACCAGCTGGTATAGCAGGATTGTGGTTAGCCACTGCAGGCAGCCATTTTCACTTTTTTCATCATATGTGTCATAATATAATGTTTGGGGAATTCTGTAAATGCTAGCAATCTAACACTATAAAACGACTTTTTTTTTTCCTCCAGAGAGTGGTGTCATGGGTGTGATGTATATATGTATTCCCTTTTTTCTTGTATCACATGAATATATCCATAGGGTGACACCCACAACAGTGATAGAGGTATGCATACTATTTCATATGTCACAACAGTATTGCTCAAGATGGTATTGTTGTTATTACATGGAACTTGGAACTGGACATTTGAAGTCCAAATCAATGGACAAAATATAGTAGAAATGTGAGAGCCTGTGGTAATCGCAGTAAGTACCGTAATTCAAGTGTAAAATAGTGAAACTGTGTATTAGTGGATTAAGGGTATCAAGTGCCACTACTCTGAGTGTGACGTTTTTCTATTATGATGATAACCAATGGTCATAGACCAAAGTAACCAAATGAAGCAAGAGGATGTTCCACAACTTATGGAATACATTATCACGATTGCTGGCGGAGAATTCTTTTTTTATGACTAGTAGCTTTTAAGGGCAACTGTGAAATCATATATTACAATTAATTCGCATCTTCTTAGGCAGAGGTCTGACAAAGTTTTCCATCAAAGTGATATAGACATCTGTCGAATCTCAGTATATCTTTTATTTTGTCGCCTTTAGAAATGCTGTTCCCTATGCAGAGGCGTAGGAAGCAAATCTTCATTGGGGGGCCCACCGGTGGCCCCACCTCCACCACCTTGAATTGTCGGCTCAAGCGCAATAGCGCCTATATATACCTATATAAAATTTGAATAGAAAAGTAATTTCATTTTCCCTATCCCATTACTATATCAATCTCATTTGAGATGCAAAGTTTTAGCTTCTTGTTCAATTTATTATGAATTCTTGGCAAATCTATTTTGGGGGGGCCCAGACATACTCAGGCCCCACCTCCTTTATGATTGGGGGGGCAGGCCCCCCTGCCCCCCCCCTTTTCCTACGCCCCTGCTGGACACTTGCTAAAGGCCCTGAAGCATGCTGTCAGTGAGCGTCATTAGGTGCTTCGTGGCAGGTGATGGCACACTGACGTCCTGCTTTAGGCCAGTGAAGATGCAGGGATGTCACATGACCACTTCTACTGTTTGTATACAAAAGAAATCGAGGACCGACTGACAGCCATCAGTCACTGATGAATGGCATAGGGACAGTATTCTAAGAGTCCCTGGCTTTCTAGTTCTCTTAGAGCTTAAAGTATAAGGCAACAAAGCAGGCTGTATCCTAAGTAGGTATTAATCTCATTAAAGCCCCTGACTAGAGAGACTTTAACATTGATAAGCATGAAGTTGCTCAAATCGGCCACCTTGGTGTCTATACCCAGCGTTGTGAACATACAGTTGAAAAAGGCCTAGATCGATTTGACCAATTGGTTATTAATCTATAAGTTGTGGAACTCACCCAAGGACAAAACAGGTTAGACAACACTACTAGTAACCACTACCAACCAACAACGACCACAAATCAACCTACAAAGCCATGAGGAATCATTAGTATTAATGGATTTTGTAAAATGGACTATCATCTAATTATTGCATTTTGTGTATTAAAATATACTCCTGAGATGAGAAAGATTTTTTGTAAGTGAAATAAGCCCAACAAAGAACCAAGTGAAAACTGTTAGACAGAAAAGCGAATTTCCTGAAATATACAGCATAAATTATGCAAATGAAGATAGAACTCTCCTACCTCAGGAGGTGGGAATCCTTCCTGGGTCGCCAGCTGTTGCTGGAGTCCCTGTAATTTTTCTTCCAAAGTGGTGCACACAGTTTGTTCCCCATTGTGATACACGGAACAGAAAGTCTCTCAGAAATATACTCCACTCAGAAACTCAAAGCAGCTCCAGAAATAAAACCACTTAATATATATCTAGAGATGTAATATGGAAAGTTACCAACGGCGCCTTATGTGTTGGTTATCGTAGCAACTTATCCAAAGAGTTCACGGTAAAAGACATGCAACTTAAATAATCAGCAAACATAGAAGCATTAATGAGACAACAACTTGGATGATTTCTGCTTGTGGAATTTGTCTAAAAAATCATCAAGGTACACCGATAGATCATATCGGGGCTCTTTCCAGTTTCAAAGACCATTTAGACCTAATTATCATAAAGCACACTGGACCATCCTTCTGGCGTTTCTGTGAACCATCATCAAGTAGGCTGAATCACAATAACATACACCGACCCCCTCTGGTGGAGGATTTGGGAACTGCCCATGAGCTACTCCTTGGCTTCACTTTATCTCCTATTGCTCAATTGAGCAGCATAAAATCACTGATTCATTTAGCAATGAAGGATTCATTGAGCAGGTATGAGGGGTGGGCCTGGTAAGCCAGCATCCCCTAGAGGTATGAGCGGACCATGAGTATTGGATGAGTAGCTCCTGATCGAGTGACTCACAAGCTTCTTATCGAGGGATTCTCACTCGCGAGCAGTTCAAGCCTACCTGAGTAGGTGTGAGTCCTTCTTTGGGGCCCAGGGATGATGTTCCTCCCGGTAGTTCTTCTTCATCAGCGGGGCACATAGCTTGTTCCCCATGGTGGCACTCGGTCATCGTCCAGTCCACAACAAGAGCCGCTCGCTTCCCGCTAAGTAGCACAATTAGCCATAGTGTGGTATGTCCTCGTCAATACCTGCAAGATATAATAGATGTGATAGTTAGAATGAGCTCTAGAACTTTAAATTAAATATAAAGGTTGTCGAACAATGTATAGAACCCAATTGATAGGATTCTTTTTGAATATTGAAACAGCGCTTGAGGTTTGTTTTTCTCATTGTGCGTGTGCGGAGGGGGCAGGTGCAAGTGAAGACCACGCCACTGCAGCTCAAAGATATGATATTGAATAATCTCATTTTTATTCTCCTTTCAATTGGAGACGGCTTTTGTTTTTGAAACCGTAATCAGGTAATCTGAAACATATCATTGTTAAGATTGTTTAAAACAAAAGCACAGAAGCTTTATGATGGCTGTATGAATGGTTGTAGTGTAGGAAATGGCAATTAATCTTAGTGGGTACAAGTACAACCCATTATTTTATTTTGTATTCTAACTGACATGGGAGCAGGCTGATGGGTAAATATATCCATATAGAAAAGTACCAAAAAGCAACAAGTAATTATTGAGATATGGGTAGAAGAAGGGTCTAGGAAAAGAAGAAGAGTGTGTCCAATCCATTAGATGTGCTCCAATGCCGTCCACAATAGAACCATTATACGCTAGTAAAGAAATGCAGTGTTCTGTAGTTTGTCTTCTCCCCATATATACAAAAAAAAAATAGAGAGAAGGAGATGAATGTATCAGGTCAACACAGGATCCTTTGGTTGCCTTCAGAACACAGGTAGGCCTTGGCAAAAAGGACCTGTCGTTTATGATATATGATATGTTGTTTCTTTCAATATATCACCTCGTATAACCTGTAATCCAAAAGCTGGACCTATCAGCACAGAAAGCACCAGTCTCTCTACTCCTATCCCCTTGTTCCATAGAAATAAAAAAGAACACAGTAACAAAGAAGAAGAAAGGAACAAAAGGGGGACAACCTCGGAGCTCCTACCCATTAGGGGGACTATGGGTGTAGAACATTCATCACTATAACCGTAATAGAAGCTTCAGTATTGTCCGGAAGCTTACCTTTTTTAAGAACAGACTAATCCTGCCTATAACGTATAAAAAAATATCTTTTAGGCTGTAGTAACGTTCTCCTTTTTACTTCAATTGTGATATTAAGCATATATCGTAGTGGCCCGTTTAAACACTCGGGCGTTCATTGATTTCAATCCCTATCTACCCAAGGCACTTAAACGAGACAGGCCCTCATTTGAATAATGGTTGGAGTACCGAAGAACAATTTCAATACTCCTGCACCCCCGGCGCTTATTGGAGACCGGCGTTTTTTTTTGAGACCCCGACGCTTAGATGGGCCATTTTCTATAGAAAGGAAGCTATAGAATCATTAACAGTAACGTAAATATTAATTAAGACGAAGAAGGCCACATAGTGCACCCCCCAGTTCCATGAAGGGTAAAAGGTACCTCTCTGAGGTACCTGCTACATGTACCTTGTTGACCCAGATGCATTTACAATCTTCTTGCACTGAAGTGACGATATCAACTCTGTAGGTTTGGCATAATGCACAAATTATGCAGTCTTGGCAAGTTACATACCGGGCCTGTATCTATACATTGCGACTACAATGGGAATTGTGCTTTAGTCTTCAGTCCTTCAGGGGTTAATTATAGTACAAAGAGCCCTGAGGAGCAGCACTTGGCATCTTTGCAGTTTAGCACCTTAGAAGCTTTGCAGCCTGGGTAGGCGTGTGAAAAGTGTGATCTATCTTGTAATCTGCCTGGCTGCACGATATATGGGCAGGCTGAGATAGTCTCTACATTAATTAGTTGTCGGGAAGCCCTTCTCCCTCTTACCAGCGTTACCTGACACCCTACAGTATAGACTTACCACTGGTCTCTGGACCTTAATATATATACTTTTTTGTTCAGCTTATTACTTTCCGTCTCAGAGTTAGTAGTATATGACTATGGCAGTATGTACCAGGCCCACAATGCCCAAACGTGCATACAAGCCTATGGGTAACCCTTAGCAAGTAGTAACCATCCTCTAAGCTATATGATATTCATTAATGTTTTCCTCTTATACCCCACTTCCATAGGAATAAAAGAAGACAGTGACAAAGAAGAAGAAAGGTTTGGTGACACTTTAATGCATCATGCGGATTCATGCCTCATGCCCATTGGTCCATCATGCTGCGTTTGAGGGGATCAATGAACGCAGGGTAGATTAACCTAAAGACGTCCACATACCCTGAGACCTCCACCCCACAAATTTGCCATAAAAATGGATTTACACCTGAATCAACATTGGGGCACCAATCGTTAAGGAGCATTGAATCTGTTATTTGATAATATTGATTCAGTAGCAAACCCAATGTTATGGCTATTTTCTGGAGGTGGACGTCTCAAGGTATGGATAGAGCCTTGGACAATCGCTCAGCAAGGCTGCATTCATAGATGCTGTCACCCAGTGGACACGATGCATTTCATGACAACTATTGAGCATGATATATTAATGCACTAAAGGCTTAGAAAGTGTTAGATCAGTTGATAGTAAATTACTCTACTCATTCATAAAATTCCTATCAACAGGGTTGATTCACCCGAAGTCGGACACATTTCAAAATAGTTGCAGCTTTCTGTGCACTCCAAGGCTTTTTGATGTCCTCCTTTTGTATCAATAACGCCTTTGTTATAGTGTTAATCATAGGCAATGGGCACAGCATGTCTCATAAGCACTTATGATTCACCCATAGCCAGGAAAGTAATGACCATCCTTAATGAAACAGCTAAATAAAATAATATATGCAGAGCCCTGTGCCTGTCTATGGTAGGGGCCGCCTTCAGGGATTGGCCGTTGTTAATCAGTGGGTACCAGCGTGTTATAAGTCCCTGTAATGACGAATCTACCAGCCAGACCCTAATCCAAGATGGCTGCCCTCTGCTCTCACTGCGCATGCCCCACCTCCACATTAGTTCCGCCAGAGGCACCACCGTGCTGGCCGACTACAGTCTGTGATGTTATCAAGATTCCATCTTACACTGTAAAAAGATCATCACAAATATGGTGGTTTACTGTGCAATGGACATCGACGCCTCATGGATTCAACAGCCATTTTCTAGAGTTTAGATATAAGGGCACCCTGAGCCCAAAGGTCATTTTTAGAGACTGCACATTGCAACGAGGTAAAGGGAAGACGGGGGTCCCAGTCTGAGCCAACTGGTGGTTGTGTGAAACGAAACTAACGGCAGGCCCTCACCACGGCAATTACAACATGCTGATTGGTTAATGTTAGACACGTGACACCGGGGGACTGATTGCATTGGGCAGATACAGCTAGCTATCTGTCAATCTTATACATGTAGGAGGGTTGGGTGGACAAGTTACATGGTGAGGGCTCGCGCATTGGACATGATATGGATCATAGTGATTAGATAGTACAAGCTTTTTGCTATATAATTTATTTTAGCTCTACAACACCCTTACTCTTACACATACATTCAAAAAATAGTTATACCCACCCCTTCCTCGGATCTCTTCACACTCCTTATTCCTTTAGAGGGCGATGATGCATTGATGCAGCCATGACAAGTTGCTTACTAGGGCTACCTTCATGCATCAAGCCAACTGGCCTGGAGGATCGGCGTAATGCACCAATGAAGTCCTGGTGAGTGGGTCAGGTCACGAGGAACCATTAACTTTTGGGTCAGATGGGCAAGAATGATATAATTAAGAATTACTCTTAAAACTTCATTACATTTGTAAAGGTACATCTCCTCTACTCAGAAATCATCAAAATACTCTCGAACTCCTAGCGCTTCAGTATTTGTCGATGAGCAACAATTACCTTACTTGAAAATGCCCTGTCCGAGTCAGAAATAAATGAAACATAAAGGTTATACCTTCAAACACTACATTAACTTCAAAATTCATATATAAATTGCCAAAGCAATCATCTCTAAGATTTAGGTGAAGGAATTAAAGTAAAAGCTATTTCTAAAATGTTTTGGGCCACTTCGTCGAAGCGAGTCATAAAAATGAAAAAGATTTTTCTTTACCAGAGTCCTAACTTTAGCCTCATGCACATAATAATGCTTTCCCATCCATTAAAATAAACACACATTATCTTCAATACATCTATTTACTAGAATGGGTGCCCTTTTGTGAATATATGGTACCTGTTTTTCACAACATGCTTTGAAGCATGTCCCTATAAAACACTCAGACGGGACAAAATATTGTGTATTTTCATCATTCAGTCATGGCTTTGGTACCACTTAAGGGTTCAGCTGGTGCATCATGACGACCGATGGGCGTGATGCTCCCCTGCATTAGTGACCCTCAAAGCTTTAGGATTATTAAGGGACGATCTATTTTATTGTGATAATATCATTACATTCTCAGCAATTGAAGATGAAAGATCGATCTCTGTCATAGTCTTAAAACCTAATTTTTCCTAACATATCAGTTAATATTCAGTTTTCCTTTGTGAACACATTTGAGTTTACACCTCAGCAAATAATAACTGCCGCTATATTCCTTTTGTATGACAAGATTAGATCAAGTCAAGAATTCACTCATCTCACTAAACGTTTAAGATAATAATGTGTCTGCTACCCCAGGCCAATTAAATTCTAGTAAAAAGGGAGTGTTCAGCAGTTAAATTGGTATCTGCTTTTTCCATAGACTAGACTAAGATGTCAATTAAGGTAAGGCAATAAAAGTAGACGTGCATCAAGTACACCTGTCCACCTCCCACAAAGGGCCACTTTAAGTTACCTGCACAAAAAGAATTCCCACCCCAGGATGTTCTCTTCCTCAAGGACGGCAGCAGTTAAGGCCCTTTTAGCAGCTGTTTAGCTCACCTCCATAGTTGTGGTGTTGTATGAGGGTTTATGGTAGCCTTAGTACCTCCCCAGTCCCTGAGGTAGGTGAAGGGATATAGGTCCATCAGAAGCCAGTACCAAAGAGAATGAGTAGTTTTGTCTTAGAAGTACCTCACCTGCAGTAGTCACTTTCTTTTCAGTCCTGACTTTTTTTTTCATATTGCACAGAAGTAGTCAATGAGTGAGGTTCCAGAAAAGTGTGATGTGAGTAGATCACTAGTAGTCAAGTACCTACCCATAACTATGATAGCTACTTAACATGATAGCACGCAAGAGAGAGTCACACAGGAAGGTATCTCTTAATGCAATGCAGACTACTTTTAAACAAGGCAGGTTGCTATTCACTTTAATATGGTTATTTGGAGTTGATGGGTGAACCAGAGTATGTCTTTTTTAAAGTGACCTATGTACAACTTAGTGCTCTTTTCAGCTATTTCCAAGACCCTCAAGTGCAGCGTACAGGTACTTGCTCCCCCTGACTCCAATACCACTGTATAGGAAAATCCCCAATCTATGATATTTTCCACCCCTGGTTCTGTAAACTTTGGAACTGATTAATGATTGTCGTCAAAATATACATGTTTACTCAACACGGCAATTTTCTTCTTGGAAAGCCATGAAAATTGAGGAAGGTTAGCTTACAATGTAAATTTCAAACAACGTCGTCCACCACGCCAGAATAGTTATAAATCTTGTTTTCTTGAAAGTAAGGAAAAACAAAACAAAAAGAAGTGTCTTTAGGGAGTGGTCATTTTTTAAAAACAGGAAGGCTGTGTGTGTGTGTGTGTGTGTAAAATTCTGTGCATGTATGGCGAAAAGTGTTCTGCCCTCCTTCTCCGTCGCTCCTTTCATTCTTTAGTAGCACAGAGGCCTTTTCCCTAGGAAAGGTCTGAAGTTTTGCCCTCCCCCCTCCGCCACCTGTTGTTAAAAAAGATGACCACTTCCTTAGCTGTGACTCAACAAGCAGGGAACCCCATCTAACACAAAGGTAAAGGATGAAAGGATACACCACTGACGGTTGTCATTCTACCTGAGCCCATCATTCCTGCATGTCAAAGTCCCATACAGAGCTGTATCCTACTCGCCATCCTTACCTATCTAGGGCATTAACTACTCTCATCCCACACCATTATCATTATTTTAGCACCAGCATTTTCATTATCTTAGAAACAGCATATGTCATTAATGCACTCCATCCATTGGTCGTTACAGTGCATGAATGCAGGCTTCATTCATGCACCAACCCGACCCTATGGGGTTGATACTCACATGAAGAGTCTTCATGATGCACCAATGCAGTGTTGGTGAGTAGTCTGTCCAGCACTGCATTGGTGCATCATGCTTACTATAACATGGAAATGGAGGTATAACGTGGCCCATAAAGAGCCACTACCCGTCTCTACCAGCATCATCGTTACTTTACTACCCATTAGGGTGCAATAAATGGGCTCCCTAATGCATTCCCATCCCTCACCTGTTGCTGGTTATCTTCCAGTATGCCTGGATATCAACTCATAACATGACTCTCTGAACGCCTAGCCCATCGTAAAAGGATTCCTGCCTCATCTTTTCATTCCACTCTTCCTGGTGACTGGTGTGCTTTCCAGAGGGTCTTACCGAAAAAAAAAGAAACGTGGACCAAAACCGAAAACGTGCATGTGTTTGTGTTGCTGAATAATTGTTTAGAAAATTGTTTAGATGAGACGTGCATGTTTCTTTTAAATCTCAGAAAGAGTTATATTTTTCAATACTATATGAAAACGAGTTAGACCATACACATTTTCCTCCGTACTCTCTGAAAAGATTTACAGAGGTTCTTCCTCGTCACCTTTTGGCTAGCCCCTCTTGGTATACTTATTCGTAGACGTTCAACCCTCAGACTGACTGGTGTTAAACTGTTTTATGTACATGTAGTCTTCTCCCCAGTAACATATTGCTAGAAAAGGCGTTAAGCAAACATTACTCACTCACTCCCTACCTATCTCAACATGAACCTACAGTTAATTGCGTCCAGAACTACACAACCTTCTAAATATTTCTCTTGCGTTTTGTTCTCTCTTGCTATCATCATTATTCTGATCAACAAAACTCTGCCTACATGTAATTTCCCAATCACGTGTTTCTGACTTCCTGCTTTACTAACCCATTCGATCTCACCCCTTTCTTTCTTTCTTTCTTTCTTTCTTTCTTTCTTTCTTTTCACTGCTTCGTTCACTATTTACTCATCTGAACCTGCCTCCTTTTCCACCTACATTCCCTGCCCTGTCTCACACAATGTAGGTACACTCCTTGCATACCCTCTCTCTGCCGTCCACAGTAGAGCATACATTTTATCAAGGTGCACATAGTAGTATACAGCAAAGGGGCTTAGATCCAGGAACTCCTGCTTGCTGTCTCTTTGGCTTTTGTTGGTCAGGTTGCATGAGTCCCATAAGGCATCTTTCATTGCAGGTCATCTATCACCACAGGTACCGTATGTCCCCTAGCCTTCCCCTCACTTCCCCTCACCCTCCCTTCCCCCTCCCCTACCCTCCTCTCCCCCTCCCTCCACATCCACACACACCCTCTCCCATACACACAAACACATCTTCTGTGCCAACCCCCCCCCCCCAGCCTGTGGCTATCATATCCTTTCTATACATCGCTATCCATTCAGTCTCTCCTATTTCCATTCTATATGTATTGCTCATAGAAACCCCTGTGTCTGATTAGGTAGGAGAATTCATTAAGCAGACACATTCGGCTATACATCCTGGGAAATACACTGCTGAATATGCAAGGTATCACTGTGAACTGTAAAGTGAATCGCAGTAATGCAGTGAAAGCAGTGAAATTTCTAAAATGAATCCCTAGAAGAAGGACAGTAAAGCACTGTGGTACATGGACTTTCCACAACAATAACAGTGAAACTTTGTCCCAAAGTTATCGGAAGCCTGTTGTATTTGAACGACATTGTTATACATTGTATGTCCGTGCAATACATACCACCGATGGGCCCTTCCCATTTCTGTCCTTCTTTTTCTCTGTTTAGTGTTTGACTGTAAGCAGTATATTACCAATAGGGGCTGTGATACAGCTCCTATTGTTACTATACTACCTACAAACAAACACAAGGGGGTTATCTGTACTTATGCCACTAGTGTGCTGTAGGCAATTTATAAGAGGTGTGAAATCATTTGTTCTATGCCTCCACTGTGGTATAATGTCATTTATTCCTATTGACATGATGTCATTATTACCTAGAATGGAGCAACTCACTATGGAGGAACACGGCCATTACATACAGCCCATAACAATGAAACCTTAACCCTTGCCATGCCACATAATGCAGGTCCATGCTCTTGGTCTCTATGATACACCAATGCAGTGTTGCAATCTGTATCACCAGCACTGCATTTGTGCATCATACGGGTCGACCCTTCAGAATTGTTTCAACCGCATAGGTTAGGTACGGTGTATGAATGTAGGCCTGAAAAGTCCTGCCGCGTGTTCCACCATCATGCCGAATAATGGGAATAACGCATTGATCGACTATGTTGCCCTTAATGGATTTCAACAGAGGCTAAAATGTCTGACTTGCTATGGTAAAGTGCGACACTTCCGGGACACTTCCTGACATAGAATCCCTAAAAAGAGAGGAAGGAAACCAGAGGCGTATTTCAATAGATCCTACGACAGCCCCACTCCAAACTGTAGTGCATGCGGGGCTATGACTGCACGGACAAACTATATATATATATATATATATATATATATATATATATATATATATATATATATTAATGAACACAAGTGAAAATTAGAGGGAGTAGTCCATTTCCCTAAGACCATTTAAAGCATTCAAAATCTCAATTTGTTCTGTCCTGTTTTCTTACTTTGGTGACCCTATGTGAGCGCAAGAGGTACTGGACATCGGGCATGAATTCACAGTGGGATTCAGAAAAGGTTGAATAATTTTCGCTAATCTGACTGATTCTTTCTATACTATTGCACTAAGATAAAAGATCGGCAGTGGAAGCAAGGTTTAACAGGGGCCTAGATTACCTAGTACATGGTTTTAATCTTTAACTTGGATGACGTGAAGTGTGGGGTGTGATTTTGTAGAACAAATTGTATGGGTAGATGTAGGCTTCACATGCAGTACATGAAGCCTATTCCCTACAGAAGCCTAGTCCCTACAGACAGTCTAGGGTAAATGCACTGCATGTAAAGCTTACATCCACCCCCATAATGCTTCACATAATGGAATCAAGGTTAATTCTGATTTATTCCCATCACCATGCAATAAAGCAATCACATCATTTATCTTGGGGTTTCATCTCTATATGTGGCTCGCGTTTTTATCACTTGGTCATTAGTGATCCAAATAAATAGGTATAATCAATCATTTAAAATGTATTTACTCTAATATGATTAAACATAACATTCCCATTGCTAAGCTATACTATGCTAGTATTGAGGGGTTCAAAACCCACGAGTGCCCTTTTAGAAGGTCTGTACCACTATATTATATCGACTGTATGTTTTCCCCTTTTCACATGTATGGATCTCAGTATCTTTGCCAAATTCAAAAATACTTTCAAAATTTATAATCACCCACTTATCTGTGCACCAAAACATATCCCCCTCAGGAATATACTTCTTTTGCAAGAAAAGAAGGCTATCGAGAATCAAGTCCCTAAGTATGTCCCATCTAGCAAAGAGGCCGACAAAGGCTTCGGCTGACAAATTCTCCACAGGGAAGGATATTCAGAAGCTGGGTTTTAGAATAGTTCAGGCATTACAGCCCCTGGGAGGATTGCTAATTGATAGTGGGTACCATCCAGCAGTTTTGTCCAGGGTTGTAAAATGACCACACTTGCTGCAGGAATTGGATGAGGCATACCACAATGTATTTTGGAAGGTGTTGTAATGTGGTGCAAAGGAGAGGTTAATTGATGTCATTTATTGTAGCAGATTATGATTTAGGGGGCTCGCGAACAGATCTGACAAAGGGTATAGGCTATATGATTATATAAAAATAAAATAACAGTATATACCATAAGTGTATAGCAGTTTATGTGGCATAGAATGAAATCAATTGTAAACCCAGACAAATGTTAAGAGCAGCGATAGAGTGGGATTGATTTGTAAACGTCCTACTCAACCGCCTCGACCAAAATCGTTATTTACGTCACAATCTTACACAACCTATGGGGGGTAGTGTCGTCTAGTATCTGCTGCCATGTGTCACACGCATGTACATTTGGTGGTAGCTATTTATGGGCTGGATATTGTCTTAAAGTCCTATGTTCGTCATTGAACATGGGTGTAGCCCTGAGGCCAGAAAAAAGGTGTGTTTCCTGTTACATGAACTGAAATGCTAGGGTCGGTAAGTCAGATTTTTTTTTTTTTTTTTTTTTTTTTTTTGGGGGGGGGTTCCCGCCCCTTACCACAGAGGAGTCCAATATAGGAATGTTATATATCAACAGAAACGTAATTTCAAGGCGAATTTGAGAGGATATGTAGACACAGTAATCCCATAATATACTAAGGGCTGAGCCATTTATTTTTTCTTTTGTTTGTTTGTTTGTTTTAGTCCATAACTCAAATGAATAAAAATAAGTGTAGTATGAACATTGGCATATTGATCAGCGGATAGAGCCCTTTCCAAAAAGTGGTCTGCCATTTTTGTATGTCTATTGGTACCTGTAAAAAAGGAAATCAGCCCTGTTTAGCTAGGGTTGGTCGGGTAACTGGAAACAAACTTTTTTTTTGCCTGATGAGTAACTCTAGGGCTACATGCCAACTATGTGGGGCTTAAGCGAGTGTTCCATTGAAGCTGATTCGTTTCCGATATCTCCATGTCTAAGAAAACAATTAGTCAATTATAGATTCAATTACCACAGACAAAGTTCAAGCAATGGGTTCCCGTAGTGGCCGTTCCATCAATAGGTATAGCCATTTTCTAATTAATGGATAGCATACCTGTAAGGCTTGCTCTATAGAAAGCGGATATCTTTGATGTAGGGTACTGTATACATATACCATTTCAAAAAGAAATTTCTAAAAAAAATCCTCACACGCATCCACCTATAGATAGATACATGAACACTCCACAGACGAGTGATTCAATTCATGCCTCATTACATCCCTTTTTGGTATAAATGAATGCCACATCACAAGAGCATCTCAAAGTACTACGTACTGAATTAATAGACATGCTATCAAGTGTTTCAATTCATATATTCTCATATATACTGCTTGTTGAGCAATCAAACTCAAAGATATACCAGCAACTAAATGCATACCTTCACCACAATCCAGTCGTGCAAGTGTAGTCACTTGGAGGTTGTCTAGCCATAACGTACAACTGCTATAGGGAACCAATATGACTGGAGGCATTCTGATTTGTACTGGATGGACATATGTGTAGCACATTGAGAAATAACCCCCTGTTCTGCTCCTCAGTCATGCATTCGAATTCATGATGAAATAGATCACACCAAGATCAGAGGTGACTGAGAGATCCGATTGTGACATCATCATTTAATAGTCACTTAGAGGCTCATTATATATATATATATATATATATATATATATATATATATATATATATATATATATATATATATATGAAAGGGATATATATATATATATATATATATATATATATATATATATATATATATATATATATAATGCATAGGGGCTGGTGTATAGAGGCGGTGGTGATATAAGTTGAGCCTTTGTCATAGGTCATATTCAAAAAAGGTCGCTTTAGTTTACATATATGTCTGTGTAGATTATACATTATGACTCTGTCTTTTGGAAATTGCTGCAGAGATATAACTGTAAGAAGGTTTGATGTTAACACAGGGAATTCGTTGTTGAAAACTCAAAGGTCTGATTATCGTCCTTAAATTGTTGTGTAATAAGACACTAAAAGCAGAATATATTTATCTATATAGCAGCAGTTTATGCGCCATTACGAACTAGGGACCACTATGTCACTCCACCGACCTAGGCTATAATTTGTCAAGCAATTTCATATCATTAATGTACATTGTTATTAATATTACCATCCTTTTCGCCCTTATAACAGAAATTTATATATATAAGTCTAATGGGTATTGCAACTGACAATTATTGATGACAAGTCCTCACATAGTTTCTTTTTTTGCCATTTGTATCCCCAGCTGACCTGCATACCTACATTGATAGCTGACAACCCAATTTTAATATGTGCTCTCCCAAAGTTCACATACCAGTCCCATTATCCAGGAAACTGTTGCGAAAAGATTGGTTGCGGATTCTTACTGTAGGTAACTCACCTTCCAGTTCCCCGCAAATCTCCACCCTGTGAAGCCACTTCCCACTTTATATTGTAATGGAATTGACTTCTTCTGAATCAGACTGTGCTGTGTTGGGGGAACCGGTTCCGGGATGGCTTCCCATAGTAGGTAGGGCAGGAATGAGGAGGAAGGAACTAGCTGGAATTGGTTCGTACTTGGGAGGTTTTCACCAATTCAGCAGCACTCCTGAACCACTTCTATGACCAATTACCTTTTGGCAATACAACAGAAAATTGATTCCCTGAAATCAATCTGTCCAACTTGGGAATCGCACATCCGAAAGAACTCACTTCGTGTCTTTTTGCAACACCCTCCAGAGTCTCCCTCAATCACCCCTATCCCCCTAGAACAAAAGGGAAATCCAGACACTGATCCAAAGTAGAGGACATCCAAAAGCTTAGGGACAGCAATCCAATTTATTTGTCTATATTTGTTCGGAATAGCCTGTCAGGACCCTCTGTGTCTGCCTGTCAGTCCAAGTGTTTTGTGCGCGGATGTAGAAAGAGCAGTGGTTAGTCCCATGGGCGTAGTGATATAAGAAAGAGGGGCTCTGGGTGCTTTGGCTGTGAGAGGAGACACGCTGATCAAAGGATGGGGCAGCTCTTAGGGTCTCATATGGAGCATATTAATTATTCAGCATAGCCACAGGAACATATAATACATTGGAGAGTGTCTGATATAAAGGAGTGGTCCTTATTTATCAAGAGGAGATGAATAAAAACTTCTGACCCCCTTGAGGGGGATGTGAAAATTTCAGTCTCTTAGCAAAAAAAGCCTGCGCATTACTGTAGATCAAAGAGAGGCGTGAAAATCTTCTGTGTCTCCGGTGCAGGGGCATGGGGGTGCTAAAAATCTTTGACCGCCTTCGAGGGCCGCATAAACTCTCCACCCCCTGTTGATAAATAATGCCCACATCCCCAGGTTTTCGGGCCTGCAGCTGATGATTGACCTCTTCTACATCATCAGCTTTCAGGTTTCAATGCTTTTGGGGCATACTACGAAAAGGCTATTTTAATGCCAGTTGCAAATGGAACAATATAAGTCCCTATTAGTTACCAACACATCGCTTTCTGAGTGTCATTTCCTCTAATAGCTCCTTTTCAAATTCTAGTGAGAGTCATAATAATACCAAGGAGCGTGGATATGTACACCTGTGTACTTTATCCACTCTCTTCATAATGTCCTCAATAGTTGCTCACTTTAGTGCTTGCACTGCTACAAGTGCTCTTCTAAACCCTGGACTTTTCAAATACCAGTAGTTTTGTGAATGATCATGGCATCTAGTAAAATAATCGCCTTATAATATGAGCCTGAGCATGACAGCATTTTAAAGATCAAAAACACTTGCAGTAAACTGTGCTCAAATGGCTGTGAGTGTGTGAGTTGAAGAAGCGCGGCAGGAGTTAATGGCTGTGAAAATGGACGGTGGCAGTGTGCAACTGCATGAGAGGCCTTGGTTTGGGGCCTTTCTGCTACAAAAGTAACGTGAAATGGGTATTCCACTGAAGCCGATTGACAAAAATGAGTCCAATTTTAATCGGATGCAAGAAAAGTATTGGATGAAATTCAATCTTTTTTCAAGGTGGATTCCGGATGAATTAACCCTCAAATTCGTTAATTCTTTCTTTGATTTGACAGGGAGTGGATGGAAATAAATCGCGAAGATGGCCGATTTGCTCCAGATTCAAAATCAGGAATAAATCGGCTTCAATAGAATACCTCCTTTATGTTACAATAAAAGGGACAAGCAGTGATGCATTGCATAGGTGCATCATGGCAACACAGGGGACATGAACCTAGAGCCATCAGACTGCCCTTAAAGAGGTCTAAAGCCATAGAGGATCAATGGCACGTTATTTAACTGCAGCAGTCGGCTTGTTGTTGGGGCCGGGGATCAGCTTGACGTAACGTCTAGACGTGTACGATTATACCCATGACGTGTTATATATACTTAGGACGCAACGTCAACTATGCAACTAAGTGTCCTCAGATATAGGCCTCCAATCATCAGTAAACTGAATGCGACCCACATCAGAACCTACATTGCTTCACTTTAAGAAATAAGTGTTGAATCTATCTATCAACTAAACAATGTACCGCCGTAACTGCAGCACAGTGAAGGAGTGTATTTGTTTACAATGAAGCAGTAGAGTACACATTGTGGCACGGGGAATCTCTGTGAAAATAATTATGTATCTTTGGCTACTTTGGGACAAGTATTTCACTCTTATTTCGATGACATTTTTTGGACAGAATATATGCCTATTCTACCAAATCATATGTGCATGATTGGAATCACATAGTGACCGTGGTTTTATGGAGGTATATATCTGACGGCAACAGGCTTTTGCAGTAGAACAGCTGAGTTGTCAGTGGATATTCAAATCGTCAGTTATATTGAAATAAGCCCCTGTGTTAGCTTCTAGCTCTGGCTTAAACCCTAGCACAGGTTATCATCTCACTCACCTTTTGCTTGTTCCCTTCCCTTCTTTCACCCACTCCTGTTCTGTGCACTACTTTTTCTTTACTCCTTTCCGCCCTTTCTTACTCTCTATATCGTCACTCACTCTGTTCCCATGTCCCATACCACCGCCCCCACCCCCAACTCCCATCCCTCTCACTCAACCTTCTTTCACAACATTTCTAGCAACCTCTCTCACTGAAAGGCCTTCAAATCACCCTATCCATTGACAGCAATTATACCAATGAAACACAACCATTTCTAGCTGCCGTCCTTCCTTCCAAACAAATTACTCTACACCACGCCTCCGTATAGTGTTCCAACGTGGCCATTAATGTTCTGATACTAATGTAAGACGAATGGAGAACAAAAAGGGGCTCTTTATGGCTTGGAACTAAGCCAGCAGTGCCTCCTCATCCTGAAAGGGGCGAGTGGGGGGGGGGCACTGACTCTTTGATCAATTGATGATAGGTACAAACTGCAAACCTACAGTATGATTTTTGCCCGTTTTAAAGGCGTTGGAATGATTACATGAAATGTGTAGGCTATTCCCTTACTTTTTGTAGATAAAGTTATCAAATTCTTCTGATTTTAAACCTTCATTTAATTGAGAGCCCTCCCTTCTCACGCTAGTATCTAAGTTAGCAACCAAACCGATGCCGAGTGCCCCCCCCCCCGTCCCCTTCGGGTTGCTCGTGCTGCTTGGCATAGTTCCCCCATACACGACTTACATTACAGCTCTACATGGATGAAGATGTGTTTTACTATATCACTACCAAGGATATAGGGGGATGACTGGTTGCCCTCAGTAGGTAGCCATCTTGTCCTCTTAGAGCAGATTTCAGCCAGAAGCTTACAATAAGTTTAACAGCAAGTAAATCCACATGAGAATGCACGGCACCCATCAGGCACAATGTTGAAGTGATTTCTGTGCCAACTGGGGGGGGGGTAAGATACTGAAACATTACATCTAAATATATATATATATATATATATATATATATATATATATATATATATATATATATATATATATATGGGCATTTCTGCCAACACGAAAGCATATCCTCATATTCTCATGTCAACTGGCAAGCCCTCCTTGGCCTATAAAACAAGCCATAAAATACATACCCACATTAGCATAGACAACCTAAGTGCATCTCAGTCAAATACCAATCCATCTACAGATGCTCACGATGGCATAAATACAATTCAAATCCGGCGTAGGAACCTATTGGGGGGGGGGGTAGGGAAAAAGGGATTTACTTTACAGCTGATGTTTCATGGAGGGTTAAATACATGTCTACTTTTTTTATTCAGCTAGTAAGTTACGATCTTTCACAGTGCATCCAATCATTTTCCCATCCAGCTGTCTTCAGGATTAGATTTTCCATCCCTAACCATAGAGTATAGAGAGTAGGGCTTACCCGAAGATAGGTGTCAATTCTATATACTACTTATCCCTTGACATTGGATTACTTATAGTGGATGTACATTCCTACTATGTATGTATTAGTGCACATTTCAGAGCATGCAATTTCATACCATAGTGTCCCTTTTTAGAAGCTGGGCGCTTATCGATTATAGTACTCTCTAGCCCTAATATGAGACCAGCGCTCAATTGTATACCCTGATACTATTCGAGATTGGCACTTATTTGAAACCCTATTACTTAAATGAGTAATTCTTGTATTACCGTAGTACTTAGCGCATAAGCCGCTTCCTGTGTGTGAATCTGAGACCTCCTGTACCTTATATGATAAGCCCAAAATCAGAGCGCGGGTACTGTTACTACAGAGCACTTCTAAATCTTAAAAAATAAAAAGACAAAACCCGATATTAGAAGCTACGCCTCGTAGCATTTCTTTCAAATCAACCTGCACCTTATGGGCTTGGTGCGCCTTATACGTGAGGTATTACAGTAAATGTACCTTATCACCAGCCATTATCATTTCATGCACATAGAAGATACCTGCCCCACATATTGACTCAATCGCAGAAATCCACAGAACCATCTTATAGGTTTCTGTAAAGTCTAAATTTGAAATGGTCTCAACAAAGACTTTAGAAATTGAATCAAGGTCGCTGGAGTGCAATATTCTCCCTAATACATCAAGGATAATTACATTGTATACCCCACTTTTGATTAGTTTCCATTTCAGAAATAAACCTTTCCCTCTGTTATTAATGATTTTGCTGAATGGAATGGTTGCATTAGCGTCAGGCTAGGATGTAGTATCTCACATCCTCAAATTGGACTGGTATCTTCTTGAAGGAGCATCTGGGAATCACTCGTCCCGAGTCAATACACCTGCTCCCCAATATGGCAGACATTATTGATCAAGTCTCCATTGGGGGATGGGGACATCCTCCAGGGTGGGGATGCATATTGTAGGGTTTATGGCGGCCCTGTCTGACTATTCCGCATGGTCCATATAGAATGAAAACCTTATGTGAATTTAGGTAGTAAGAATCAGTTCAGTATAGTGCCTGTGAAGTAAAGTGTATTGAACTTAATTGTTTGCCATATTTTTAATGCAGTTCTGTATTGGTGTACCTCCTTACAAAAGTAAATTTTAAAATCATGAGAGCTGCTTCTTTTGACTTTGTCGAGAATGACGAGAATGAGTGAGGAAATTAAACAGGTCAACTTGGCATGGCAGTAAGAATGGAAGAGAAAGATGCAATATGTATTATAGCCTCAGGTAGTCAAAATGACGACTTTAGTTGGTCATCATGACCACCTAAGTTCACAATTATGACGTCTTTCTGTTGTTAGTGTGACAACCTTGCTTGTCAGTGTGACCTGTTTAGCTTCTCATGGTTTTCAAGGAGCGGCAGATTTTTCTGTGCAATATACATAGGTTTTATAGACTGTATTTTCTGGATTTATAAGAGGAGAAATAGAGTCCCTGTCAAAATTCATCCTGCCATTTTGCATAAATGGCTCTCCATAACCACTTCCACTAAGGATCCTCTGAAGATACAGGGATGGCGGCGACTGGAAGATTGGGGCAAGCCATATTGAACGAAGTCGCTTGGCCGTCTATCAGTCGATAGCGTTGGGATTATGAATGAATCGTGTCGAGGAGCGAATTAAAGTCGAGGCCAGGATAAAAAAAGATAGTTGTGGGAAATAAATAGGCTGGCGGTGGGGGCGCTAGGGGGCGAGGCAGGGAGAACTTGAGGATGCCCCTTAGAATTGAATATTGATGTGCCTCGGTCTGGTGTGTTCAATATTGAAGCTGATTTAAGTGGAGAAAGTACCCATTTGCCAACATTCTGACGCTGCACAAGCCTGACCAATCTGTCCTGGAGCCCAGGAAGCCTTGCAATATGAATGGCCGAGTAGATTTAGGTAAGACCCTGGCTAAGCCTCCCCCCCCCCTCCTCCTCTCACTCAGTATTTTTTCAACCTTTTAAGGGCCGTACATTATTATTTTCAGTCCTGGTGATGCCTGAATGCAGTGCTGGCGAGTAACCGTCCATTATGTATCATGACAGCAGCATTGGCACATCAGCATGATGCACCAATGCAGAGCTGGTGAGTAGAGTACCCAGCACTGCATCGGTGCATCATGACGACCTGGGAGCATGAACCCGAAGGCATCATGCGATCTTCAGACAGCTGCCTGATATCTATGCCATCGGAGGCCTTCATTGGAGCAAGAAGATTGAATTAGTTGTTGGTAATAATCTCGTGCAAGGTTTATCAGATAATAGATTCTACGACTGAAACTAATAAAGCATCTTCTTATCATTCAGGTGATTGGTTTTTCAAAGGGTACATTGCTGTAGTCTAGTTAATCCCAGTGAGCTCTTTGAATTGATAAATTAGATAAAGCGTGTTGCGTAGATAATACCTTCTGTCAATGCATAGAAGTAGGTCTCATTCTACCCATCTGCCGTAGACGTATTCATGAGAACACATAATATCTAAAGCAAGCTAAAGAGAAAGTTTAAAAAGTAATGAAGGTCTTATTGCTTAGACTTATAGTAAGGCATAGATATCAGTTCATAGCATTCCCCTATAGTCTACATTTTTTTTCAAACTCGACTTCCCATTGAGACATCACTCCATCTCCTGTCAACTTATCTAAATCGATTGTCTTTCTTTAAAAACGATTGGGAAATAACCAATTCTTAACTCTCCTTTTTTCGAATTATTTCTTTCTCTTCTTGGATAAAAGTAGATTTATATTGCATACCTATTGTATGGTCAAGCCAACAGCAATACAATGGTAAAGGTGAACGATGAGCAGTTTGAGCTGACCGATTCTTCACGAGCGCTATCAGCCTCGTGCGGAACGGGCTGGAAGCGCGAGTGAAGAAACAGGAAGCTCAAACTGCTCAGAGTTCATCTTTACATTTATGTCAAGGTGTTTGGGTGTATATTTGATCTATTAAATGGACAAAAATGGACAAAAACTCCCTTTTACCTATCGTCATTGCGAAATGCTGACCGCCGCCATTTTGAATGTTTACATTTCAAAAAGGATGCGTATGCGCGGTGGACCTATGACGTCATCATGCGGATTTCCCGCGGGTTATTTAACGCAGGGGTGCAATACGGGGGTTCAGTGCTTTGTCAATGGGGCATCGATATTCACCTTGACATAACAAGCAAGGATTCACCTCCCTGGATTACTATACATCGATAGCACTCAAAGCCCTACAATCCTCTTAATTCTACCTACTCATTGAAAATTCTAATGAGACATATTGAATTAACCGTTGGAGTGTACCAGGAATTTATGACTCATGCCCATTGGTCGCCATGATGAATAAATGTAACCCTGGTGAGTAACGCGCCAGTGCTGCATTAAAGCATCATGCCAGCGTTACAGGATCGATACAGCTCAGTAAGGTTGGCCTCCAGAGTTTCTAGGGTTATGCATTGGTGCATCACAACGACCAAGGTCCATGGCCATTGATACCAATGTACACTTGAGGCATGGTACTGCTGTATGTTCCGGTTGACCAGCTTACCTGAAGGAGAGTCCCGTGTAGATGCTGGGACTTAATCCAGATTTGTCTCCTTCCAGGCAGAAGTAATCCCTTAATGATGAGTAGTAAATCCACAGGGATAATCCAGGGTGGGGGAGATCCTTAGTAGTTGTAGCAGTGGTAGTGCTGCTGGTGGTGGTAGGGGTGAATAGAGCAGTAGAGGATGAGATGAGGGGTTTATATATCACACAGTCCTACTTGGCAATGGTAAAGGTTGTAATCTACGTCTATAGATCTTGTTGTTTTGTGGGTAGGTGTAGAATCTGGAAAATAGAAAGGAAAGGGGAAATGTTAGTTGTGAAGTACTGAATAAGGAATGATGAAAGCATGATGCACATAGGATGTTAGCTTCAATGATTGTCTAAACATGTCTTGATACAATGGGTTTAATGACATGGACACCAAAGAATAAAGTGGGCACAAAGTCGATATCTCCATTCAATCAAGAAAATGCTGATCAACGTTGACAAATGATTTGTCAAATTTGATTCAAAAGGCTCTGTCTCTGTCTGTCTGTTTGTCTGTCTGCCTGTCTGTCTCACTCTCTGTCTATCTCTTGGTCTCACTGTGTCGCTCTGTCACTCTATGTATTTGTCCTCTCTTTTAAATGATTCCCCCTGCATGATGGCTCTGTGACGAATAACACTCAACTACCAACTAAATATAAATTCTAACGATATCTCTGGATTCAGCATGCTACACATAGTATAGCAAGTGATAAGATGGATAAACTGTTGTAGGATATAGGACGTTGATAGGTGAGGTATCAAACCCGCGGCCAATCACGCATTGTTAATCATGTTACCATACCTCAAAGACACCCAAACATGTTATGAATTCAGGGATGTACACGTATGACCCCCCCCCCCCCCCGACCCCTCATTATAGATAGGTATGATGACGTCATTATCACCGTCACTGTTTGGGGCGCCGTCTGGTGGCAGGTGTCGGAAACAGTCACATGACAGACGCTCGTTACCCCAAGTGTTGGTGACACATGGCGGAACCAGCGAAAATTGGATTATGTAGCTATAGGGCCCTATATATGTGCATAAATTAGGGATATGCTTGGGTTGAATTGCCAGACAAGAGTTACACTCAGTACAATGCTATATGCATCGTTGTCATGTCAACTTATAGTGTTAATAAATGTGTAGGATTCCCTACACACTCCTAAATATGTTTAGAAAAATTGCTTCTGCCTATTGGGTAACTTGACCTTCAGTAAGTGTACTTGATCAGTATACACAATTAGTCATCAATACATTCGATACCCAAACTAAACCCTAATGTTTATGTGTGGGAAGGTTAGCAGGTGTTAGTCTTTTCGTAAAACATCTTCATCCCTACTTTACTGCCTGGCTTAATAGACATTTAAAGTTCCCATAATGCATTGGTGTATGAGGTCCATATTGATCGCCATGATACATGAATGCAGCCCTGGCGAGTCAACTCGCCAGGGCTGCATTAATGCATCAAACCCACCCTAGACGAGTAACTAGGCCTATACTAACATTGGCCTGATGCATGAATGCAGTCATGGAGAGTTACTTACCAGGGATGCATTCATGCATCATTTGATTGATACATTAATGCACTATACGGCACTTAAATGGTAACACCTTTTGAACCCTGAGCTCAGTTTCTTTACCACCACCACAATCCCCCATGTGTTATTCACCAAGCTCATTACCTTAATTACTCATTGGGTAATGTATTGGCAAACTTCCATTGTAATAGGGCCTACATGACGCCCACCTCCATACGTCCAGCTTTACTCGTGTATACAGAATGGAAGCCCTGTATTTATAATGTATGGAGCTCACAATACATAGAGAAGTCCTCTAATTTAGGTCTTTAGATGCCGCCCATTGGTCGGCATGATATTTGAATGCAGCCCTGGCGAGTAGCCTGACCAGGGCTACATTCATGAATCATGCCAATCCTACAAGGTTGATACAATCCCGGAGGGTCAGCATGATGCTCCAATGAAGTGCTGGTTAGCAGACTCACCAGCACTTCTTTGGCGCATCATGCCAACCAATGGGCATGATACACTCCTGCATCAGCGGCCCTTAAAGGGTTAAAAAACCACGGCTTCTGCTCCCACACGCTGCCATGTTATATATCCCTGGGAGACTGAGGGGAAATGTCTTTGCACAGAGCCATGGCTTCCCACACCCTTTCTACATGTCCGGTCCATGAAAGGGGGCTTGGGAGTGATTGGGAAAGGGGGAGGGTAGGGGAGGTCTAAATGTGTGGTGAGAATACTTTACCATTCAGATCCCCCCCCCCCACTCATATATCTGGTGTGACCGTGGCTGTGATTATTTGGATTTATTCCAAATACTTTCTGCATGCACAATTTATCCCAGCATATACAATCAGCAATCACAGGAATAATCCCCATTTATAAAAATTATGACATTATATTGTTAGAAACGGTACATTTCGGCGCCATCATACACTTAGTACATCTCCAGGCCACCTAAAGCAAACAAATTAATTTCCAAGTTACCCAACGTTACAGAAAACACGAAGCCATCACGTGAGTAGAGACTAATGGTGCTGTTGCATCCGCTGATTAAAAAAAAAACTTACTTTTTAGTTTTGTATTTCCCAGCGGTTGAGAAACATTTAAGTGCGGCAAAATGTATTTAAGCACTTTGGCCATTTATTGTCGTGACAAAAGAAATCAGGGCTGCATTCATGCATTGTGATGACCTTTCATGCATAGTTGGCAGTAATGATACACTCCCAAAATGGTTTGCATGATGCACCAATGCAGTGCTGGTGAGTAGACCCACCAGCACTAGTGCATTAGTGCATCATGACGACAAGGTCTTTGGGATTTTGCCCTTTAAGGCCTAACACATGACAAATGTGTGAAGGGACAAACCGTTGAGGGGACATGTCGATTTGGGACGCAACAGCCGCAGGGAAATTTCAAAAGCAATTACAAAAAGGTGACATGCGATACACAAGGGACCAAGCGTTTAGTATTTATTTAAAAACCTAATTGGTCTTAGCTTTTTACATCAATTACCTTGATAGTGTCTAATCTTCAACAAAAGGGAAATAGACTGATGAATAATATCAAAGATGTGACTAAGCCATCCATATCCCCATTTATATATACTTTATATGTATAAATAGTAACTAAACAAAAATGTAAAAAATAACAAAGGATTCCTGGCTCCCTGTTGTATAACTATGGTGGTTCACTGTTCAGTTTTACAAGGATCTCTGGTAGATTCAACAGTTATTTTTTTACAGTGAGGAAACTACCAGTGCACAGTATGTTTGATCATTTTTTTCACTGGGGTTTTTAGGCAAGCTTGATTTTAAGTAGTCTGTCAAATGTAGGAATAAGGCCTGTCTCCCTGTGCTACCTAGCCACAGCATCATAATATTATACCTCAATACACACCTATAGGTGGAACCACAATTCCCTTCTCTAGATAATAAACCCTCCATACATACCCCACTACGGATGATTTTCATGATGCAGACATTAAGGAACATGTACCTGTATTGATGGCTAGAAGTTAGTAAACATAGCATACCGTGCTAGCTTTTATCCTTCCACGAGCACACTCCCAGCACATTCAGCGACCCTCCCTCCATACAACCAGGCTGGCTCTGCTGTACGATCAGTTTTTATGACCCCCTGGATGGCAGTGTACTTAGAAGTGATGGGACAGTCAGAGCTGGTGGAAGGTGAAGTGGTGGGGGGGGGGAGTAGAGAGGGTAGATTGTTGCTGCCTGTGTAGATCATATAACATATGGTTATGTGGCTATAGGGACGTGTCTACAGACTACACTACATGGCTATAGGGTATAGAACTGGACGATGACAATGCCATATTGGTGGTGCAGTGTAGTAGTATAGGTAGAGAGGGGGACTTTATTCTGTCTGGCCTAGTGAACTGTAAGAGAAAATGGACAATTAACGTTTGTTTCAATCAAGCACTCGCACACAATCTGATGCCTATTCAAAAAGTATCTTTCAATTTTTGTATCACTAATGCCACCAGCACCTATTCGTGACCTGGCATTTAAAAATATTATTCTAGTGCCCAGGAGGTAGCTAGGGAAATGAATTCTTCTGGATCAAATAGCATCATTGTAGGGACAATACTATTATGATTGAAAAATACATAAAATTCTATGGCAATGCGTGCCATATCACACAGGTATATGTAGCGGTGGTAACAACAGGCGCCATGGGGACAGTAGAAGAGGCCATAAAGGGCATTACAGTCAGTAGTGGATCCAGTATTTAGAAAGGGAGGGGGTGCGCCCCTTGTTCAAGATCAAAATTTGGGGTAAACAAGGCGAATAAACTCTGAACTACTGGCAAAAAGGATGGGCTACGTGACCCGCGCCCGCAGTCTAAATCTGCCAATGTACAGTGCAATGTACCAGTTACTCAGTTATGTGCTAGGATTACAACTCGGGGGAGGGGGCAAGATGGCGACCACCATGAGTACACCAATAAATGTATATATAATGTTATACGGCATGGTGTATATCATGTAACATATAGGGATGTGGTTATTATGGGGGTATGTGGTGGGCTGCATGGCGGCAAGGTATATCGCCCATATCCCATAATGCCCATTTGCACATGGCGGCAGGAAGCTGTGGTAGGCTGCAGTGGATTGTGGGATACACTCCCGAAATAGGGTCTTCAAGATGAGCATCTTGAAATAAACAAGGCAAAAGCTATCAAATTAAAATCTCCATACCTAGCATAGACTCTTCATGTTGACAACTTCTGTGTCTATGAGAGGCCATAAAGGGTATGTTGTAAACTCCATGTCCTTTGATGAGAAGGGCCGTTATCAGGTAGGGGCGTTCTGCACAGTCCGTCTATTTAGAGTTGCCACGCTGACAATTGTAATGTCACACATCTTAACTGGGATATTCTGTCACTCAGTTAGACGGCCTAAGGAACCCTGCATGTTTAGCGTCTACAACCATATAATATACATTATACCCACTCAGTCTCATTTGCTTCATCTTTATGACCACTGCTTGGAGTATACATACTGACAGTCTGTTAACATTTGTGTAGTATGTAGTGGTGTCTACTCATTGTAAATTGGACTCCATTGAGTGCTCGTTATCTTACTTATTGTCATCATACAAGACCTAACTGCTGATGCAGTGGACCGCTTGAGTGCCTCAGTGCCTAAAGATGCAAATACCTCCCCTAGCATTCATTTGATACCTTTACTTATTCTCTATTTTTTTAAATGATCATTTCAATGCCCCTATGCACCAATCAGTTATTCAAAACCAATGGTTATGTGAGACTGGCATTTATTCAAGACTGATCTTTAGGCCGGCGCTTATTTGGCATCCTGTTTCCTATGCAGGGCAATATGGTATAACACACTGGTATGATATGATGTATTTATGTGGCCCATAGTTGGTATTGACGTTCACTCCTGCTAGCCAAGTGCTGTCAATTGTTATCATTGATTCATTTAGTTTACCATGAGAACCCCAGTCAGTTAGGCCACCACTGCGACATGCTATATATACCTCTGCCACATCTCAAATACACCAAACCTTAAGTATCGTTTACTCAACACCATATTTGCCTCTATAGGTATAGGAACAATACATGGATATAGCCATGGCAGGCTGTCATTCTGTATCTGAATGGGTTGTCAGAAGTGACCACAGCGTAAACTGAAATATGTTATATTGGTGGAGAATATAACCAAGCAGGGCTAGCTTGTATTGACTATTCCAGGTGTGAAATATTGCCTCAGGGCATGGCTCTTATTCATTCATTGCCTTTGCTGACAGACTGAGGTACAAGCACGATCTGCTGCCCACCAATGGTCAAAGAGTTTATTATTCTGTATCAGGTCATGCATAACGACAATGCGTTATCGTTGTCTCCAATACCCCTTGCCCTGTGAGGATTGTATGATGCTTTCAGGTTCATGTTGTACATGGTACATGTTCTTGCCAGCAGTACACAGACACTCTGGGGATACCTTTGTAATTCATGCATAGCATGATGCATTAATGTGATGCTTTAATGAGCGACCCTTCATTCTTTTCTGCTACGGATTTATGCATGTCCTATAGACCACAGGCTAAAACAACATAGAATACTAGAGTGCTTATTGAATATGTTGGGTGTAATGGTAAAGGCAAGACACTCTGGTCTGGATCAATCTGTATCACAGAAGGTGGCCCTACTGTCTGTGGTTTTCCCCCATAGACAGTGGCACTATCTGTACTGCAACGATCAGGGTGGATATCCACCCTGATCGTTGCAGTACAGATAGCACCACTGTCTATGGTTTCCCCCATAGGCAGTAGGGCCATCTACTGTGATACAAAATGATCCAGACCAGAGTGTCTTGCCTTTATATAACCATATACTAGCAGCCTAGAATTCCGAGTTGTTTCAGCCTGTGTCCTAGTGCTATAATTTACATACCTAGATTGATCACTGTTCATACAGGGCTAACTATGGAAAGGTAAAGAATGGGAGAGCGATCTAAGGGTTTCAGATGAAGCCATGTTTTATGTCTATTGAGAAGTTATATAATGATATGTGCCATATATGGTAACATTTATAATATATATCATTATTTATTATAAAACAATCCATCATACATGCTCGCCCATGTGGAATCAGCATTTATATAATGATGCCTGTGAGTGTGAGGCTATAACGGTATTGCTGCAGGCATCTGCACCTACCTTCTGACTACATGTACAGAGAACAAGTACACACCTTTAATTTATATAACAGATGTCAGTATAGATCCAGGTACAAATACATCCAGGGCCTATTGGTGAAGCGATTATGTGTCCAATATCCTATATTCAAAGGCATCTCCTTGCCACATAAATGGCACAAGTTAATTTGAGTTCCAGGGCTTAAGTTGAACATTTAGGTATCCACTGCTGGGTGAGATGTCCCCATGTAAATTCCATATATACCCCAGGGCTTATCGCTGGTATCATGAGTACCTGGGATGATTAGGGTATGCTCTCCTCCTGTACACAGCAGGTCTGTCCTATCGGCCAGACTCCGTCAGCACTGCTGGCCACACGCTGGGACTCTCCCACATCCACGTGTGCCGCTCTTACACATGAATACCAATGACCAATAACCCCCTCCCACTGCAACTACCCCACGCCCACCCCCACCCCTCCAACCCTACCCCCATCCCACCCTCACAGACTGACACACACACCTACAAATCCTGACCAGCTGTCACCAACTCAGCCACCAAGCTATATTTTCTGCAGCAGTACCTAGCATCAATATATATATATATATATATATATATATATATATATATATATATATATATATATATATATATATATATACACTAAACTAATGTTTAGGGTTTCTATCAGCAATGTCAGCAAAGGTTATCACCTGTTATATTCATGATATTACAGTTATAACCGAAAACGATAAACTTTATATATAATGTCCAAAGGCAATGATTGGGTCAGTATTGAAAGGTTCCCCACCCTGACCCATATCATCCATGATGTCACTACGTAATGTACAGTCAGTGATACAAAGCAACGCAGGGATGAGCAAACTAACTGCTTACTGAACCCTGACCGATAGCACCGAGGTTGTGAACAAAGATGTCAATGATGAACAGCTTCAAGAGTGTAAGTAAATTGCCTCTGGACAGTATAGTGCTTCAGGGGTAATGGCACATTTCTTTTTATAAGTATTAACAATTACACATCAGGACAAAGACATAAAGCAATTGGCACGGCATAAAAAGAGTGTCCTGGGGTGATAGCAAATTGCTCCATGGTGACACTGAGGGAGTCAGGCAGAATAAGGAGCATCAGAAGCGCTGGAACATTACCCATGCAGGGTGGCTCTGCAGAATAGGGAAGCTTTCAATGATTTCAACCAGCGCTATTGGATAAGAACTGCCCTCCTTGACTGAACAGCATTCCATTGGCAATGGCCTACGTCCCATGCATCACACTGACCAGAAATGCATGTTGGAAAATTGCTCCAAGATGGCAGATGATGAATGGTGTTGGAAATTGCATTGATGTAGGAAATTCATATAACTCATGGGTTGTGAGTTGCTATTTACAATGTTAATTCTAGTTTGACTGCTGTGTAAGGGTATGTTGTTGGAAGCCATGACGGACACACGGGTTATGGCATTGGTTTGGGATAGGGATGAGGGAATTCCACAGGGAAGGCGCCCTTACATTTGGGAAGATATTCCATGTGGATGTATGGCTATACGTTGGCTACTTCCCCAGAGAATGACCAGAAAAAGAAGGGTGAGTGGTAGGGTAATAGGCACAGTTTATAGGAGGTAATAGGGGAAGGTACCAAGGGAAATGTTACATATTTTCCAGAAATAAGTCCTCCCCCCTAGAGACTGCAGATAAGGGTAGTCCGAGCTGTCCTACACATGCTTGGTACAAAACATTGTCATGAGAGGTGGAGATGCAGATTACCGAGTCGAGAAATAGGGATATTGTCAGTCTGGTGAAAATAGAGATAGAATGAGCATTAACGTCGACATCATATTTCAAGGATCTATGAGACATCATGAATATTCGCTGCTTATTGTATATCACATTTATAATAACGTACATATAAGGTGCATTACACATATGAAAGGCGTACCACGAGTTCATGCCAGACATATAAGGCGCATCTGGGGCAAAATTCTAGTAATTCTAGTCCTGTCTAACATGAAATCCTCTCGTGCTATTAAGATGTTGGGTGTTCACAGATACAAAGACGACAATTCTGTTGTAATGGCATAAATGAGAAAACCGTTTCCACACCCTAGAGCGTACACACCGTATAGTCCACTGCCTACATATATTAGTTTGGTTGACTCGTGCTACTCCCATCATAGGGAACTATTTTGCTTAGTGTTCATTGGAAATCCATCTATTAGCACACAATATCACTCAGTGGGCCTGTAACCATTTCGTACCACGAACCAGCCTTCACCCCTCCCTAAAATTCCCCACACTCCCCAGACATTTTCTGAACTACCTCTCACACATCCCATCTCCCACCTGCTCTCTCCTGAATAATCCACAGTCCCTATTCCGCACCCATTAAAATAACCAAACTAATTGCCTACCTCTCCCCTACTCCTCCTCCTCCTGCTGCTTTCAGGACCTATTAATATTTCACTGGAGGTATTATAGACTGTGGAGCAGGTAGCAGAACACATGGGATCACTCCAGTGGGGGATTTAATACCTCATCAGATGGCCTTGCCCTGCCACCTCCCTGAACCTAAGTGAGAGCAGGGCCTGCTTGGGGATCAGGGGATCGGCGTGCATGGTATAGACTAAGTCTGGGAACTATTGGCATCGTTTTGCTTCCAGTACATGGGTAACATTAAAGTATAGACCAATATGATGAAAAATTTCAGGGCTGCATTCAAGCATCATGATTTCAAGCATCATGCGGACGCCACATGGCTGATACACACCCGGAGAAGGTCAGCATGATGCACTCCTGTATTAGCGGCCCTTATAGGGTTAAGGTCCACACCGTGCCCCAATAACCTACGCCCAGTTATCATTATTGTACACAAAGGTAACCCTGCATGGAAGTACATGTATGTAACTCACCAGCATAGTGCCTACCATATTTGGAGTTGATACTCCCCATGAAGGTCGGCGTGATGCACCAATGCAGGGATGGTGAGCACATCACTACACTGAGAAACGATTCTTACTCACTTTAGTCTAGATCTGGACTCAGGCAATGTCGCCAAAATGAGTATGGTTTGAGACTCAGCCTGATCCTGGAATGATACTCAGGCAAAGCCAGAGTGTCACCCCAGGATCAGACACCATCTTGGATTCTGTCAGGGAATTCTGGGCAATCTCTTATCTTCACTCTCATCCACCACAGAACAATGGTCACTGATAAGACTGATTGGGAAGATAAGCTGCACGGTGCCCTTTATCTTAATCACCCAAAGTACCTCCCCATTGTTTCAGGTGTGAGGGGAGAGGATTAGCTTGATACTGAGACAATGGCCTGGGTGTACTCAATGTGGGTGGCGTGTGGTCTCTTATTGAAATCTTAAAGTTGTATTTCTCTTGTATTTAAAATATTAGATTTTCACTATGCTTATCTAGTAAAAGTTGAAGGTTTTTTCTACCCTTAAATTTTATAGAATATCTACAGATAGTACATAAGGATAAGACCATCAAAGTAAACTATAAAAAGAGGCTAACTGTAGGATTAGCCCCCAACTACATGAGCCACCTGGCTGATTTTCTTATCACTATATATAGCAATGTGCTAGTCCCGTATACCATAGACTCACAAGCTGACCTATGAGTCACAAGTAGTGTCATTGAGGGAGGGCAGGTGATTCATTTTTTTCTAGATCTCCTGCGAAATCGGTCATTTACCGTCCAAACTATTTTAAAGCAAATTGCTCTATACTACACTGCTAGCCAAAGGCCTAAAATGTTAGTGTCTACCCCTGGAGCTTAATTCAAAACATCCTGGGATCACGACCCCAGCGAACTTAGGAATAAATCAGCCTTATCCTATTAAGCGATCTTAAGAGTTGACTGGGTTCACATATCCTAGCCAGCACTAAGATCACATCGATCTTAGCCTCAGCCCTCCTACACTATTCCAAGAATAACTGACTAGGCACAGGGGTAACAGTCCAAAAAAAAAAGGAATAGCTGTGGAGTCACTCTTCTTCACAAGAGTGCTTATACCATCGTTCCCCGTCCCAATATGGGCTAACAAAAGAGCACAGGGTGCAGTTGACCCCCGTACAGTATTCAAGAGTTGTTCCCATGAATGTATGATTTATGCTTGCCTATTAGAAGCATTGTGCCCTCCCCCAGGACAAAGAGAGAGAAGGGAAGAATTATCTTACAGTGCACTTAATGCATGAGTAGCTCTAAGAGCCCTCAAGGACACTCAGCAAACATCCTCCCTCCCCTCTTTATGTATGCAGCAGGCTTTTCACTCTTTCGATCAGGAGTGTTCCCTGTAAGTGCTCTTGTGATCACTAAGGTCGCAGTGATCTTAGTGGTGGAAATGGAATAGTGAAGTGATCCCAGGACTAGCTATTCTGGACAGGCCTGCAACCACTGCATTACATAGGGTAGACCAGTCAGGTCTTATGATATGTGCCTACACTAAGATCGCTGGGGTTGGGATCCCAGGATGTTTTGAATTAAGCTCCTGATATAGGCTTACCTGTACTGGATTTTTTTTTTTCATTTTCATGGAATCTTTCCTCCAAAGCCGATTAACAAATAGACAATTAAGTTCAGGACTCCAGTAACAGCAATATCTATAAATAGGATATCTATGGGTATGATTTTCGGAGGTCAAATATTTGAACCCAAAACATAAAACTGTTCAAAGAATATACGAAATAATTATGTTTTTAAAACCAGGAGGGTCTTGCCAAAAGAAAATGAGGAAGAACCTGACTAAAAACTTTCAGAGATCACTGATCTGTGGGAGCATGGTCTAACTCGTTTGGACTGCATTGCCAAACAACACCCAGTATAACACATACATTATAGCAAACATGCACTCTGAGGATCAGGCATCCATGCACGTTTTCACTTTTTGATGAGACGAGAATACTTTTGGCAAGGTGAAAACGTGCATAATTTAAAAATCTAAAAATCGTTTTCTTTTGGCAGGACTCTCCTGAACGATTCTGTCACGCTTAAATATTGGCCTTGGAGGACGGCTGGCCCCGCCCTTTCATAGAGAAATACTTCATCTGCATAGAGACATTAAGTAACATATAATATACTGATATAGTCAGATGTTCACGAGAATTTTTCCATCAGTTAGCCTCAAAGCAATATTCAAAAGGAGAAGCCCAGTGGAAAACTGCTTCGAGACTAATAAGTGCAAAAATATTCAGCTTTTAGTAGTACAAGTGAATCTAAAATTTATCTCATTGGACTACTCTACCGAACGCCAACTTCTCGATATAAGGGTTTTAAGCCATTTTATATGACATCACAGTGGTGAGTGTGACTGTGGGAATAGGATCCAGTTTCTTCACACCCCTATGCGGAATGACTCTCCCTATCCTTTACTATGCTTCAATATGGGCACTGCCATTCTCAACATACAATAAATCTTGTACCTTTGTCTGACCGATCCCTCAATTGCCAAGGCAATGATCTGTGCTCCAGAGTAGCATAGAAGATGGTGATCCACGCACATTAACCAGTTAGAAGAGCTTATAAAGACATAGCCTGCTGTAGGTGTGGGTACACATTAACCGAGAAACCTCGCTTTTATTTGGCTTCCGGTCCCGCTACTTCCGGGGCATTTTACAGAATAAGGTTAACTGCCATTGTTTTAGTAACAGACCCCTGACCTCGAAATTGATACTACAGGAAACATTTATGTGAGGGTCTTGCCAAACACAAAACGAGATTTCTTAATCCAATGCAGCAAAGTATGGTCACCTTTAGACACTTCACTGTTATTTGGCTTTTCAGAACTTAATCTAATCAACAAGAGGCTGAAACTAAAGTTGGCAAAATGATCATGCGCATGTTTTCACTCTCCTTGCAAGCTACTTTTGAAAATTCCTCCTTTATTATTATAGTAACTAGCCTGAATGAATGGTCTGGAAGAAATAAATGATTGGGAGGATATCCTAGCACTATGTAAAGGACATATTTGTGCAGCATGTACTAAACGACTCGTGCATGAACGCAGGCGAAAAATAGATGATTTTGGGATACAAAATCTCTGTGTTTCAGCCCTTTATAGCATGGGACCTTCCTTCAAGCTAGAAATCAGAAATTAGGCCTCACCTCACAGTGGGACATTCAGCAACAACCCCGTGAGTCTTGCATTTTAGGTGCTCAACAGGGCTAGTAGAACCCAACAGTTCAAACAGCCGATATTTTGCAGGCCTAAAAGTCCCAGTGTGATTCGACCTTTTGACAAGGTCGAATCACACTGGGACTTTGGTCGGAGACATGTAGATGACGGGTCTACTGTCATGGTCCCTGGAACTCCTGTCTTCTTGATATAGCAAAAAGGAAAACAAAGATGCCTAGACAATATGGGCAGTCCTATGATGTCATTTACATCTACCACTGTCGGATATGATTATATATATGACAAGAGGCATGGGCTGGAAAACAACGCCATACATAAAGGTAGGCTAGAAAGCTGTTGTTAGTTCCAGAATGCCACATTTCCACGAATCGAAAACAAACTTTATGGCTATTCTCCCATCCTAAACTCACAGCTCGCGGCTTTAGATCTTAATGGGCAAAGTACAATGTACCATTAAATGTGTATTACATCATGATAATCTCGGACTCTTTGATGTCATCATTGCCCTTTCAGAGAACAGGTTACCCACTACCTTTTGTGCCTGACTACACAATAAGTAGGCCTATTGTTACCATTTCCATGCAGGAATACCTACTGGAACCATTGACATTTCACCAAATCTGCAAATCTATGGAAATGCCAGGAGTTTGGGTATCGAAACATATATCATGCTTATCCAATAGTTTATCAATGAACGACTTGCTAAGTCAGGACTATGCAAATATTGTTCAATTAGGGAGGTTGAGTGAAGAATAACACTGGCTTCCATAATGAATAAGGTTCCTTTGAAAACGAGAAGATGCCCTCAAGCAGTACTACATGATTATCACACTTGAATTACTCTGTGTATAGATTATGTTTCTTTGGGTACTGGGTATGTTTATTTCCAAAATAGGGCTATTGATTTCTAGCAGCTAGGGTGAGCTTACCGGTGTTGGAGGATGGGGGGGGGCGAGGGGTATGATCTCTCTCTCCTTTTGTGTGCAGGCAAGGTTCCCCTTATAAGACCAAATACAGGAGGTTAATTCAAACGGTCCTGGGATTTCTACCCCTGCAATCTTAGCGTAGGCACATATCATAAGACCTAGCCAGTCTACCCTATCTAATGCAGTGGTTGCAGGCCAGTCAGGCACAGCAAGACCTGAGATCACTTGACTATTCCTTTTTCAGCGCTAAGATCACTGCAATCTTAATGCAATATATTTTTTTAATTGAAAACAAAGTTTATTGAGCCTCTCACAATTTACAGAATCGTGGTAATTGAAGCACAACTGGAATTGCATAGTGGTTTCACCTGAGTACAAAGTACTCACAGGGAACACTCCTGCTCCCAAGAGTGAATGCCTCTGCTGTATACATATAGAAGGGAGGGAGGGTGTTTGCTGAGAGTTCTTCTGTAGGCTGTTGCTCCTATTGTAAAAAGAGCTGTGAGTATATGCCCTCTTTTCTAAACAAGTCGTGCACTGCTTCACCTAAGTACTTGCACTCACCACATTAGTCTGAAAAGTCAACTGCCTTGTTTAAAATAGATAGAGCTGCACTACCAGGTACCTACTCATGTCACACACTCTATAGTTTATTTATAGTTTATAGTACTGACTGACTTCTCCCAACTAGGCACCTACTCAAATTCCCCTTTTTGAGCACCGTACTTGAATGACCACTTGTGAGCAACAAAAGGGACAAGTTTTAGCTACATGAAAAGAAAGGACTGGAAATGAGGGCATTTTTAGCAAGCTCTTCCTTTCACTATAGGAGCAACAGCCTCCAGGGCTCTTCAGGCTACTCAGGCATGAAGTGCACTTGAATACTGTATGAAGTCAACTGCACCCTATACTCTATAAGTGGCTCATATAGGGGGGCGGGTGCTTGTGTAGTCACTCTTGTGAGAAGGAGTGTTTCCCCTGCTATGCTTTCAGTATGGGCCTCTTGCCCCTGTGCACAATTTGTTCTACTTGGAATGGTGTAGGAGGGCTGAGTCTAAGATCACTGTGATCTTAGTGCTGGCTGTGAAAAGGCAAGACAGTCTAATCTTAAGATCGCTTAATTGGATAAGGCAGAATTATTCCTAAGATCACTGAGGTAGCAATACCAGGACCTTTTGAATTAACCTCCTAGTCTATTATTGTACCTTCTACTATGCTTATCACATACATCCATAAAACAAACACTGGAGTTATTATCATAGCCTTTGAAAAGAAATGAAAACGAACCCATAATAATCCCGATAGACAGAGAAATATTTAGTTACAAAAGTATAAAAGACTTAGTCACAAATGTATAACATTACTAGAGAATGGTGCCTCCATTTAACGACACTATAGTCAATTACTATAATTAACTTAAAAATGAAGGAGATCTGTCTCTAAGACAGTTCCAATCAAAATGTAAGTAAATCCATAGTTGTATTTTGTAGACCACTATTATATGCAAAGAGACTATTCCTGAGAGCGGGGAGGCTCTAAGATGGCTATAGGTCTTTGAATTTTCCAAGAAAACCATGATAATATCAGAAGTCATAACATTTTAATTTTTTTCACATCTACAAAGTCTGGGTGCACCTTATACCTGGGGTGTGACTTATATGCGGGCTGTTATGGTAGGTATGTGGCATCTTAAACCCATAGTCCACTTGGCCTCTGTCGCGTGATTGGACCATACATTTCCTATATAAATTTCTGTAAATGAGGCCTAGTGGACTATCGATATAAGGGTGATGTGCAAAGGGCCTGCTGAACTCAGGCCATTACATTAAAATTAGAAGTCAACTCGTGGATGTGTGCAAAGTTTTGGGTATAATATAGGCCTTATTATATTATAATTAGACCTACTAATTTTAAAGCAATATCAAATTCCGTGAATCGTGGACTAAAGAAGACGTGGGCCTCGTATTGCCCTCTTGTTGTTCTATAATCATTAACAGTCAATCAATGCTAAGGCCACAAAAATTATTGTGTGTTTCCAGTAACCTGGCCCAAAGATCTAGGGTCAGTAGGTCAGATTTTTTTTGTTGATTTTGTATAGAAATATATTGGTAGATATGCCAGATTCTTTCCTTTTGTAGTAGAAAGTATGAAAAGCACATGAGAAATGTGAAAAATGTGTTAAAATATGTATAATGTAAACCATTGACTCAAGACCCAGAGAAATTGGAGGAAAATCTAATGAAATTACGAAAAGAAAATCACAAAAAAAATTCATGAGAAATTTCTTTAAAATTTTCAAAATAAAAAAAGGGATAGGGTCGGCCCTGTTTTGCGAGTTACTGGAAACACCATTCTAGGCCCAATCAAGGATTGGCAACATTTTTCCCACAAAAAAAACAAAAACAAAAATAAAAAAAAAGAAATGGGTGGGTTGGACAAATCAGAGAATGTGGACTTCTTAGGATTAGCCCCCTACAAGGTAAATAACATACTGCACGACCACTCTGTGTGATTTGTGCCCATATACCTATAGTCCACTGGGCCTCGTCGGTCGATTTTGGCCATACATTTCCTACACAAAAATCAGTCGAAGAGGCTCAGTGGACAATAGTGGAAGGTCCACTATGCGATATTTTTGCTACACTCTCACAGAATGTTATCCCTATAGTGCCTAAGGTATAAGGTGTTGACATTCCTATATTGTAAACATGAGATTCAAAATAGTAAACATGAGATTTCAGGGGTCTTTTCATGGGTGGAATCTCTCCTTGTGTGCTATATTTACAAACTAACTTGTGCCTGCAAAACTCTGTGATTGGTAGGTAGTCCAATACATATAAACATCAACACAGCAAAATATAAATAACAACATAGCAGTTACACAGATCTCAGGGTCTTGTACTGTAAAAATCAAACCTGTCTGATATTGAAATGCATGGAGTCATCAGTGTGAAAGTCTGCAATATTTACATTAGGTCAGCTTGATTTAGTAAACAAAAACATCTTTTTGACAACACAAGCATGCCTGAGATTGCACACAATGACATCCCAACATAAACAGGCTTGGAAAGCCTTGGGAAGCCTCCTCCGTAGAAGGAGTGAAAAACTTTGGCCCATCCTCCAACATTTTTTGGTTGAATATGCCATGCTGTAAGGTTAAGTGTAAAAAAGGCAATTTGTGCAAGGAGGTTGACCTGTATAGTGGTAAACCTTGTATGTGTATGAGCCCATTCAAAACAAACTTGTGTATGATGAGATATGCTGCATTTACTGTATCAAAATGATTTCAAATTATACATTTTCTGTTTACTCCATACCCCCTGTCCCACCTCCCCGCCTGCACTACCCCTACTGTTGGAGGATTGTCCAACACCTGCACTAATTAGTCTGGGAGCCACTATTGAAAAAAGCAGCTTAAAAATGAAATTCATTGCACCCCAACCGTAGCAATGGTCACATGGTATCAAATGAAAGCTTAGACCATTAGCTTTCAGACTAAACCAGGTGGGTTGTTGGGTTGGACCAGCATGTGAGATTTATAGGCCCGTTTCCATTGCAACCAATTTTTTGATAAAACTGAACATTTTCCTGGAAGATAACAGTTATCAAACTTTGGTTCTCAATATCTTGAGAACCATAAGGGCTGGACTCATGAAATTATAATAACTGCTAGTGCCAGGCACATAAAATCTTGCCAAGAGATAGATATATCAGGGCCCTATCAATGAGTTTTCATTTCTGTGGTAGTGAGCGGAAAACATCCTTACAACCCTATCAATGAGTGCTGTGTATATGACCTTGAACAAGGTCAAAGTCACATGATCTGACCTGGAAAATACTACCAGAACTTGAGAAATGAGCTGGAAAATGCAACTTATAACCTAGCTTCTAACAGAGGCATAGGGAACAAATCTTACTGGGGTCCAGTGGTGGCCCCCATCACAACCACCTTGAATTGTCAGTTTCATCATGATGACACCTTTATATACTTATATATAAGAATAAAGACCTTGTACAGAAAAAGTAATTTTGGTGACTTATAGGTCTGATTTAAGGCTCAGGCCCCCATTTCCCCTATCCCATTACCATACTTATCTCATTTGAGATGTAACATGTTGGATGTTTGTGCATTTCATCATTATGAGGTTTTGGCTGAATTTCAGTGGGCCCAGACATACTCAGGCTCCACCTGCTATGTGTTTGGGCCCCTCTGCCCCCCTTTTTGGATGCCCCTGACTAATTATAACTGTTGGTACCAGGCACATGAAATCTTGTACTAGGGCCCTATCAGGAAGTACTGGGTATGTGACTTTGATCAAGGTCACTTCGTTTGACCTAAATGGTGAAAATATCATAAGACATGATATAAATTATGAGCTTGAAATAACAACTTCTATCCTGTTTCTCAATATCCTTCTAGGCCTAACAGCTAGTGCCAGGCATTTGAAGATTTGCCATGAGATCAGACTCCTATCAGGGAGCTCTTTGTATTTGATCAAGGTCACATGATTTTAGCTTGAAAATAAAAATATCACTAGAAGATGAGAAATGAGGGGAAACAACAATTTTCAACTTTTGTTTGTAACTATCCGCAAGTGCTCAGCACTTAGAATTTTTAAGGACAGATACGTAAGACCACCTGGAAAGTGTTACATATTTGACAAATGTCAAGCTTACAAAATTGCACCTTTAGGGTGAGAATATCCCTATAATACAAGATTTGACAATTCATTATTTTTGCGTTTCATTACCCTACTAATCAGTAATATAATAAATAAGCCTTTGGAAAGGATAACAATAGGCTGAAACATGTCGGTTCACATTGGATAGGGAATTTTTGCCAGCACATACCAGGTTTATGGTACATCATTCTGATTTTAGTCTGTGCCACCATTCTGGTAGGCTGTACATAAGATCTTAGTACATTGCTGTGTGCACTGCACCATGTCTTAATCATGAAGGAATCTGGGACAGTCACAGAGTAATACATATTTCACCTTGAGACTCATTATAATATAATTCATTTACATTATCACATCTAGCCTCAATCCACAGGCTTGCACTGGTAATATAGTTTCTGCTCACTCTATATCCACTCTATAGCTCACTGCAATTATGAGGTAGTACATGTAGTAGGCCTGGTAGTACCACTGTTTGTAAAAAGCTGTAGCCTCCGAGTTGGAGGCTTTGTTGGAGACAAGAGCCAATTGTTGCAGTGGACATCCTGAAATGAATCAGATTGGATCAAATGTTGGGGTAGGCTGCAGAGGTTCGACTTTACATAGGCCACAGCTTTTGTCCCCTTGTGGAGTGGGGACCTTCATGAGAGGGTAAGAAGGAGCAGAATAACTTCTTTGAGAGTCCAGTTGGCATACCAGATCCATAAAAGGCAACAAACTCAAGGTTGCGTGTGGCTTGAGGTGAGCATGTGGGCAGCTGGGGTCCATATGTGCGGGCCTAGGCTTAAATGCTCATCTTTTGTCTGCTGATGGAAGATTATTTCCCCTCTGGACCCTTATCAATGGTGTGGTTTGGGTTGGCTCCTTCAAGCCACACCTGTCAGGAACTGGGTTATGGGTCCTGCCTGACTAGAGCGCATGCCTGAATGTCATATCGTCAGTGTATATCAGTATATGTAGGCCCTTAGATATAGGGGATGGAGGGTCCTGTATGCAGTGACTAAGATGGTGGCTTCCAGGTGCACATTGAGAGGATGCTCTATGACTGCTCTGTTTAGTCCCTCTCATCTCAAATACATCTGCAGACAGCAGTAATAAGCAGACTCAATTTTTAGATCTTGCATAGTTCAGAAACCATCTCACATTGATGTGGAAGGTCTTGATGAGAAACACAAGGGCAGATTGTGTTGGCTTCCTCAAGGGCTCAAGTATCTTATGTCTTATCAGTGATCACTATGGCAACCAGGAGATAAAAAACAGTCACGGGGGGGGGCAGTGTCCACCAGTGGGGAGTTGTCCAACAGTGGCCTAGGCCCCCATTGTCCAACAGTGGAGAGTTGTCCAACAGTGGCTCAGGCTCCTCCACATACAGGTTTATTAGTGGAGATATGGCCAACGTTTTTCTCCAGTCCACTGTTGGCATTATGTTACCTTTTCCCAAGCCTGATAAACAAATAGCTCCTTTAACATACAATTTCTACCTTGGAATGAAAACAAACGCTACTCTTTAGTCTGTGTTTGTGTCCCATATTGTGAGAATAGCTCCGATTCTCTGCAAAAATCGCGTAGTGGAGCCTCACTTTATGGGTATTAAGAACCACACTGACTGTGGTTGTAGCATAGTAAGAAACAACCCCATGAGAAGCAATATAGAATGAGCAGGGAGATTGAGATGAAAAGGTAGAAAAAAGGGTTTTGCAGTATCAGGTTAGTAGGTGGCTAGAGTGATGACACAGTCCTCCTCCCAGGGGGAACAAGTTAAACGTGGAAAATCAATCTGCGCTGTCTCCCCGAGATAAGGCCGGGTCCACAGCAGGGATCTCCCGGTATAAAAAAAGAACAAGCTCACGGTGCTACCAAGAGGAGGAATCCTGAAGAGAGTAGGGCTTTAAGGGCCGCATGCCGTATTAATACATCATGTACATTACTAGTCATGATGCATGATTGCAGCTCTGATGTGTCTAATGGTTGCATTCATGCGAATCTCTAATAGGCCTATTGTATGACTATGAGAACCCCTTTACAAGTGCATGTCCATGATAATAAATGTACATCAACCCCATCGAGTAGGCATGATGCATGAATGCAGTCTGATCAATAAGAACTGCATTCAGACATCATAGTGGTCAAAGAGTGTCATGAATTAATGCATTAGTGGCCCTTTGAAGGCTCAATTGTTTATTAGTTGTACGATGCATCCAGGTTCATTTCCTGTGCTGCTGTCATGATGCTGAGTCTTCTCCCCAACCCTGTATTCCGAACATCCTGCCAACCCTTCAGGAGTCTATTCACCTGCTCAGGTTGGCATAATGCATTGTAGCCCTGGTGTGTTACTTCCCATGGCTTCAGAAATGTATCGCGAAGAAAAAATTATGGCCATTATTCCTTAATAAAGTATGCAGCACTTAAAGGGTTAAGGCCCAGCCACAGCTGGATGCATTCTAAGATGTTAAAATCCTGCTGCCTCTGGTTAGCCGATGTGACATTTTAATTAATCTTCTACTTTAATTGTCAGAGACACTCCTGATGTAGCTTTGGGTGTTGAGGCAATGGGGAAGGCCTAGGGAAAGAAATGCCGCTGAATTTCATGATAAGTAGAGACGTGTGCAACATTATCTCAAGTTACTGATGCGTCTGTTTCTAAAATGAATTGGGTGGTATCAGATTGCATTGAAAACCCTTGACATTATAAGCATTTTAGTTCTCTAGAAGATAGGTATATTCTATATGAATCACACCAATCGATTACCTATGATATGCATTTGGAAGAATGTGATGAGCTGCAAAAGTCCTGGAAATATTTCTTTAGTAATACAGTATATTGCAAGAAAGCCCTCGAATAGGCTGTAAGTTGCAGATGTCCTCTGACTTGCATATAAACCACATTCGGAAAGTCAGTCTGTGATAGGCAATGTGATACTTGAGAAGCCACCCTCTAGAAAAAAAGATAAGATAGTACAGAAGGGAGAGATAAAACAGCCTCCCAAGTAGTCGTTGGGATCAAGGGATCCACCCTTACTACTTGATAGCCACAGATCAATACGTTCTATTGACCTCCCATGGCAGGTTCGATGTCAAGGTCAATTTCAAGGTCAATGCTATTCCCACTACTTGCAATTGCCACCTGATCGCCATCGAAAGGTCCCAAAGCCCCAGCATAAATTATGTGAGGTTTTATGGTAATCAATGTACACATAAATACAATAGCCTGAGGCACCGACACTGAAATTACCAGGGTATCACTCGGTTATCTTGGTAAAAGTAACCTGTCCAGGCATTTGCCAGATTCTTGCTAAATGTATGACGAATTTGAACAGAATGCATATCTATAACCAATGGTCTTGATGGCCACATCAATTATATTTCCTAACCAGAAGAGGTCCCTGGGATATTTCATATAATTTAGCTTTAAGAAACCTAAGCTGCTGAGAATATTAAAGTACACTGCTTCTCACTTAGGGCTGTAAAACCCATAATCTTACACAATAGAGGCATATTCCCCCTCATATGCTTAACTATGAAGAAAGCTGCGCTGATAGTAACATCGCCAGGGTCCCCGTTCAGCGGCAGCTCAGATTGCCATAAGGTTATATTTGGTGGTTACCTTGTGACAGGCAAATGTGTTTCCAAGGGAACAACACTCTATTATTAATGTTTGATATGCAGGGTTGTCCTCTCAAAGACTTCTCAGAAAAGAACATCTTCACAGGTCTAAGGGGAGGGACTGATCCATGAGGCAGGCATACATATGTGAATACGCAAGAGGAAAGGGCCATCGATGAAGAGGTGCATGGATATCTCTTTATTCTTACGTGCTCTCATATAAATGCAATGGCCTCAAGCGCCCCTGTGCTAGATTTCAGTGCAACTTCCCCCCGCCCCCGATGCTTATATATATATATATATATATATATATATATATATATATATATATATATATATATATATATATATATATATATACACACACATACATACATACATACATACATTATACAAAACGGGTGCTCATTTAGGACTTATAGTGTAAATTTCAATATCAAAACTCTACCCCACACACTTATTCGAAACTGGTGCTTCTTCAAATACCCTGTGCTCAAACAGGTCACTACGTTATGGTGCACTGATTTTGTACATTATGGCATCCTTATATCCTGACACTTGTTCGTGACCGGGCACTAAAAGAAGCCACTAAAGCATACCTCAAAAACAAATTCTTTGGAGCCGTACAATGTTTTTTGGGCCAACCTCAAGCTTTTTCTGTAAAAGAGTGGTATGGTGCTGTTTTCATAAAACAATTGCTCATTCATTTGAATGAAAATCAGTATTTTTTGTACACATTGTCTTAACTATTGTCTAACAGCTTTGCCTAGCTAAAGGGGTGGCTTCTTAACTACTTCAAAATTTCACAGTGATATCTGGTCAAAGTGCCAGTTTATAAGGACATTTCAGGGCCTGAGTAATGCAAAGAGAGGCATATACCATGTAGAACAAGTGGGGCCTGGTCGTAAACTAATTCTGAACCCAACATTTACTGCGCAGTAACTATTTTGCTCTTTAAGAGCCCATCAAGGAAAAGAATTGGCAAAAATTGCAGGGATGCGAAGGCAAAAACTGCCTAATGCAATATGATTCCTTGCATAATCATATCAGGCTTCCCCGAAAGTGTTCATAGTTGTGTTTAGAACTGTGATGGTAAGTATAGCTCTTGTTAGGTGCTTGGAAATCCCATTATTCATTATTGAAGGTTATCCATATACATAAAGGCTAGAAATGTCCTAGTAACCCTAAAGACACAACCTTCAATGTTAAGACCAGGAGGCCATTTCTCAAAGTACTATGACTACACACAACCACTACGATTTAAAAATGCCAAGAATAAGCCAGGCTATCGTAGGAACTGTCCAACGACTGCTTACTACGATTAGCAGCTATGCAGTAATTACATAAGGTTTAGTAGGGCAGTCATACTGGTGCAGACATTAGGGACTACTAGTTCATGGTGCTGTTATGGCCAAATTGTTAGGTTCTCACTACGATTTAAAGCACAGCAGTCATAGTGTGTTAACCAATTGAGGGCTAGCATCGACTATAGGCGACACCATGGTAGGCCTAGCATCTATTATAGTCGACACCATGGTAGGCCTAGCATCGACTATAGTCGACGGCCATTATATAGGATTTGTGTAGGAATTGAAAATAGGCTTGTCCTCTAGGAACTATACTTTTTTCAGAGGCTGTCCCCATGGCCAGGGCAACCATTTTTGCTCTGCCCTTAAAGGGTTAAGAAATGGCCTCCAGAAGACCAAAATAATCATAGTTGTCAGGTAAAACTAAAAATCACTGACAGGTAGAGGGTACACTGTAAATAGAAAATAATGTCTAAATAGTGGCAGAATCCTTGTCCCAGAGTTGCCAGGAATCGGTCGTTATTTTCATGGAGATTCCTTGCACCACCGTACTGCCATCTGGTGCTCATTGTAGAAACTTCACTGCAATATGTTGACGGTAGTTCAGTGTTCAACTGTATGATTATACCTGGTAGATTCAACAATTATAATATAATAGTATATACACAAGAAGAAGGAATGAGTACAGATAGGGCCTGTGCTGCCCACAGTGATCCCAATCTACAAGACAAGGACTTGTCAAGGACATGCCCAATGACTGCAGCTGGGGTCCTGAGAAAGTAAAGTCTGACTGCTATAGTTTATGTCTGATGAGTTGCCAACCCTCCAACATCTCTTTGCATAGGAATAGTAATAGCATTAGTCTTTTAACAGCAATGACTTTTCTCTTTATGTTCAAGTGTGGCCAATAACACGAGAATAAGCACCAGATGCGCCTCAGGGATGTGGCATTACTCAGGTGGCTGTTTGCTATATAGGTTAAGATGGCTTTTATTCAGGCCTTTATGGATCTTACCTTGCTACTATCGCATACCATAAAGTACCAGAAACTAAAATACATGACACCAGCCACACTGGTTGAGGACATAATTGTTAAATAACCCATGACATAACCCCCTGATAATTACAAGCTTTAACACTCAAAAAGCTGCACAAACAGGTAAGTATACAAGTCATCACAATGCCTCATTTTGGTAGTGACTCCCTAGGACCAGAATGTCTTGGTTTGGTCATCATTCCCTGCAATGAATCACACTGTCTTGGATAGTAAAGGTTCCCTGGAATCACACTGCCATGGTTGGGTAAAGGTTGGCTAAAAATCACACTACCTTGGTAAGGTAACGATTCACTGGATGCACTGGCGTGGTAATGAACTGGTTTGAGCACGTCGATTATGTGCTCGGTCTCACTGGTGATCTACCCAGGATGGCTCCCAATTTACTCAGTGGTGGCAGGGGAGCAGCTCAGCTCAGGGATAATCCTTAGTCCTTCACTATACTAGGTACAGACAGTCTGTGGGTACTTTGCTACCCCCTGTCCTCGCCGTGTTGTCCTATAGATACCAGATGTCACAATACTGTACCTTATCAAGAAGAAACGATAGAAGGCAGTCATGAAAGGGGTAATAATAATATTGATTTGGGCAATTGCTAAGGCTAGGTAGTTTGCATGCTACTATGCGACATTTACCTATGCAACTAGAATGTTGTAAGATATCTTCCTTCCATTTTTATATGATATCGCAGGACAGAAGAAAACTTCCAATTACAATTATTATCCTGATAGAAAAAGGTCATGTCGCTATTCAGAGAAAGTGCAATTTGCATGATTCCATACACCAGGCAGATTATTTCTTGGTGACAAAATCACCGCTTCTCGTTTAGTCTCACATACCAAGACCCCAGAAACTGAGCATATCCAACCATCCAGTCACTCCTCTCCTATCAGTGCACAAGATACCCACACCCACTCACCTTCTGGCTAGTTTCTGCAACCCCTGACCATCGATTACTGACTGAATTTTCGTCAGGAGCCCCTGGCCCCGGCTGGGAGCAGTGAGGGTGACTGGCGTCTCCTCCCAGTGCCGCCCACTAGCGGGGGGTTGTAGAATCAGGTTTCCGGTACTTATCGATTATTCATACCTCACCGAGTGCTGTACCCGTGGTGACTGTCACACCAAAAGGGACAAGGTGTGTGTGTGGGAGGGGGGGGGGGGGTGCTTCTGATACAGGGAGAGGGGTCTTTTAGGTCGGCAAAGTACTGAAATGCACTGTGTCCATGTGATGAACTTCTAATACATGCCTCCCCCCAGACTGACGCCAACCTCACGAGGGCAGCATTCCTGCAAAATGCAAATCCTACAGAATTGAGACTCCTCCCAAAGATTTAGCATGGTGTAGTCCAATGCAATGGTGGCAATTAATGCTTCGATGCTTTATAACGACAAAGGTACATGCATCTGGAAGTAGCATGTGACCCGTAATGAGTTAGAGTAGTGTTATGGAAGCAGTATAGAAAAAAAAGATAAGAGTGCAGGCGGATCAGGCTACGTAGGTTTGGTGGCCATGGTAAGACAAGGGTATGTCGACGGGCAGAGGAAGGGATGCGCGGAAAATAATCAGTTGTGCGAGGATGACATGGGCAAAGAGTGATTGAGAAATTGTTAACTATTGATGACATGGTCATATTCCTGGTTAGGAAACTACAATATACGACAGTTTGATAGACGAGTGTACATGTGTCTACGTCCGTCCATATGGACACAAGAGATGCGACAAAGGGACGATAAAAAATAGATAAAACCCCTTTTAAGATGGGCTAGGGAAGCCAACATCTATGTATACATACCCAAGGAAATAACAGATGCTATGGGGGATAGGGCCTATGTTAGGCTTGGCAGTGTGAGGGGTATGAGAGGTTCCTGTCACATGAATGAGTGTAGATCTGTCTATGGGGAGGGGGGATCTTCATCTGGAGACAGACAAAGGGCAGGTGACCCACAGTAAGAGAGAATTATTTACATGATAAGCCAGCCACAGGATCAATGCTGGAGCATGAAGGGTGTTAAATTTCTCTGTGCATACAGACTACTTCAGCTACACACAAAACATATAGAGTGACTAGGGTCGTCTAAGTGAACAACAAGTTTAAACCTGTAAAATTCAACTTGTTGGCCGTAGCACAGACTCCACATCTTGACAACCTCAGATGGCGGACAGATGGCCCTACTTGACAACCCTTGTTTGAGATGCCTTGAAGTGGTCAACATAATTATGTATAGACATTGTCAACATGAAGAGTCTGTGCCAGGTATAATACGTTGGATTTGCCTGGTTTTGCCTCATTCATTCTATTGACTGCTCACTTTGAAGACCATATTTTCAGTTAAGTCCCACCAAATCTAAAACTCCCCTACACTGTAAACATCTACCAGGAATCTTTGTAAAACTGAACAGTGAACCACCGTAGTTATACAACAGAGAGCCAGTGTTTTTTTTTAAGAAGCTCCAGGTGGCAGTGCGGTGGTTCAAGGAATCTATGTGAAGATAAGGACAGATCTCTGGCAACTTTGGGATGAGGAATCCGTTGTTATCACTTTTTTAAGTGAAAAGTACAAACCACTAACGTAAATGACATGGGTTTTTCGTGGGACACCCCTATCCCGGCTCCTTGAGCAAGGACATTATTGATGATAATCTAAGTGAGGATTAGAGAAACCACCTCCATGTCCCCATTGAAACCAACCTCTTTCATTTAAAAGCATGATGCGTCACGCCGACCTGTCTTGGTCATCTCAACAAACCCACAACTATAAAAAGGAAACTTCTTTGTGAACCAGAGGACACTTTTAAACATATTTTATAGAACGTAGGTCCTTTCAGAGCATAAAGTGCATGGAGTTTGACAGACAAGAAGCTTTCTGTATTCCTCTCTCTGAAAACCAATCTAAGCTGTGTCTGTCAGTTCTACACTTTCTAGATGGAAAGTCTAATCACGTGGAAACACATGTGGGACGAGAAAGATGTGACAGGAATGGGGCTCTATTCTGGTCCTCCCAGGCTCTGCTTGGCGAGTGATGGCCTCTGAGGGAATACATGTATATAGCTTAGTAGGGGTATAGACTCTGCTTGAAGAGTGTTGTCTGTCTGATCATGAGAGGATGTCTGAAAAGGGACTGAATAGGAAAGGTGATACACTTACACCCATAACAAGTCTGAATAATCTCCATTAAATTCAATCAGACATGGGAGTCAGATGCAAAATATGCATGAAGTCCCCCCCCCCTTTCCACCGCCTGTGATAGTAAGAGAACCTTTGATCAATGTTGACAATCGCTTGATAAATGTTGAAAGACAATTTTAGTCATGTTGATACAGGGATGAACAGCTGTCCACGCCTATTGAGCTATCCGACAATATGACCAGGATCTTAAACTGCCGAGAGATCGATCTATCCAAAACATACTGGGCTAGGGCCATTGAATCAACAGCAAAAACTAGTCAAGGACTGTTAACCAACCAGTTAGCAATGTTGTTTGGATAAACTGATTTCTGTGCTGACTCTAGTTGTCTTGAATCGAATCTGTGAGAAGATCCCCTTTCTGATGAGACATGATTCTTGAGAAGCCACCCTTTATAGTAAATCCTAAGATAATGCAGAAGGAAGAGATAAGACAGCTTCCAGGGTAGTCAGTGAAACCCACTCCCAGTATCTGATAGCCACAGATCAATACAACGTATTGACCTCCCAGGTTAGGGTCAATGTCAAGGTCAAGTTCAAGGTCAAGTTCAAGGTCAATATCATTCCTATTACTTATACCTGACGCCTGATCGGCATCAAATGGTCCAAACGCCCCAGAAATAGGAATACAGTTTGAGGACTGCAGTTCATACTCTTTATGGAACCTTTTCAAATCGGTGTCAGCTCTTTAATCTGGACTCAAATACAACCCCACGGTTATTTGGCTATAGCATGAACTGTCACTGTCACTCATGTTTTTGACATGTGAGCATAAGGTCATCAGTGTATAGTAGGTTAGTGGGATGCATTATTGACCAACGAATTAATTCCCTTCATTCACTGCGAACTGTTCAGGGTGCATTGCAAAAGAAGTGGTCCCCAACATACTGGCTGTTATCAGTGTGTGCCTCACCAGGTGTCAGATCAATCAATGGCTCCCCTGCTACCAGGGAAAAGAGAAGTTAATTTTGGGAAGGTAAGGGATCTTCCTCTTTCATTTTGCCAGAGGGATTCAGGATGAGGCAGCTAAGGGAAGGAATTATTTAGATGCTCAGTGGCCAGCTAGTGATAGCAAAAAGCGAGGGTAGGATGGAAATGCAAAAGTAGAGGATGAGTTGTTCTAGTTTAAAACTCACATCACCCTATAAACACAAATTTACTAGCAGTGATGGGTTTTAAAACTACCTTAGCCTTTTGACACTTGACAGGGTGAGACTGTTGACCACACCATTTACTGACTGGGGGAGGCGATCAGTGCTCCCTCCCCTACACTGACCAGTCCATCCAGGTGATGGATGAGATTTCTATCAGACCTCATCTATTATGCTTGCTGGAGGGTAGGGGGGTAGGTGTGAGGGAGGGAGAGGGATATGGCAAAATACTGGGCCAGTAAAAGCATGTAACAGAGGGAGAATTGCACGGCGGTGGGTAGGGGGAAGGAAGGGGAGACAAGAGGGACGGGGGGAGGGAGGTAGAGGGAAAGGGGAAGACAGGATGGGGAAAGGAAGGATAGCTAGGAATAGTGGCAGGGAGAAATTGCTGCTGGGATGGGGGGAGGGAGCAGGGTGGAATTAAAGGAATGGTCGGGGTCGAGTAAAAGGGGGCAGAGCGGTGGAGAGGCAGGACCAGGGAAGAGTGGAGCGTGTAAAGGGATAGAGAGCAGGAACAGGGGGTGGAGGAACGTGAAGGGCACAGGGAGAGATGGATGGGATTATCGGGAGAGGAGGGTGAAGTGGGATGAAGAGAAAGGGATTACTAGAGGTGAATGGGACAGGGAGAGATGCCCGTGTTTGGAGTGGGGATGGGGGAAAAGGCTAAAGGATGTCTGAAGCACATGTGTGTTCACAGGGCGATAGAACTTGTAACAACAAAATTTCTTATGAAAAAAACAAACAAACAAAACAACACTTTCATTGTTGAATTCTGACACCAAATGCCCTTTGCTGACTTCCAACGTAAAATAGACTTCAGTTTCTATTGTTCATTTCAGACAACAATATCTGACATATTTAACTTTTTATGACCGGAAGGGAAGGATAGAAAGGTTTTTGTGATCAGAAATACTGTCGCTACAAATTCTGTTGCCCTGTGGATACGCGGCTTTAGGGACAATGGACCCTGCAGAGATGGCGACTTGGATGCCTTATGATTAATGTTGCTGAATTGCTCATTGTATTGATTAAGCCGCCATCAATCTAAATATCCGGGTCAACATACTAGGAGGTTGTTCACCTTTATAGCTGACTGAGGAACAGAAGAATATTATAAAGGTCTATTGCATGTCTATGGAATCGTAGCAGCTGCCAGTGGCTTTTGCCATCGCTATATTGCCCCAGAACCAGGCAATGAAGAAATAGCATCTTGGGTGAAACTGGATCTCAGGGGTTTGTTGAGTGGTGATTTTTGTACAGGAAGGGGGGTGGGTCGGGTCACAGGCCTTTCAGGGCGAGGGGCAGCTCATTTTGAGTGCTGACAGAAGTGTGCTACTCTTCTTAGTGAAAAATAAAATTGGCATTAATTAAAATAATAAATAGAGGTCGTCCTTGGTAAATCAAAACCCTGGTGGTTGAAGCAGCGAGAGAGAGGAATAAATTCTTTAATCTTAAAAATAAATTCACCAAGTCCCTGTTGTTGATAAATGACCAATCTCTTGTGTTGGTATGTGTAGCTAAGGTAGCTGAAGAAGAAACAGGAGGAGGAGTAGATAAGGTTGATAAGAGTGGGGTATCTGCTGTACAGAGGCTTGGAGCCTCATTGATTGACTGAGGGCTGGGAGCAGACTGTCGATGGTTGTTTTCACCCATAATGAGGACAATAGCCACTCTTTGATCACAAGCACCCAGTCAGGGGTGTAATGAGCCGATAGCAGACTACCTACTGTCCTGATGAGGATAGACTTGCACTAGGTCTTTTTCACTTCAATTCAATTCTTTATTTCAGACACACTTGAAGTACAAAGGGTCATAGATTACATTATGAGCTTCAATAAATTCAATAGTCATTTTCAATGAAGATGGTGGAAATTTGCCGAACATATGTACAATGAAAATTAGCAATAACTTCCCGCTAGTTTCCTCAGAAGAGTTGTAGGGGTATTTGCCTCAGCTCCACTGGGCTCTGCCCCCTGTCCTCATTTAGGCACTTATTCAAGAATGAGTTATATTTCAATTTTATTACCACTGTACCCACTGCACTTTTTTAAGTTGGGCGCTCATTCAAACCACTACAATAGATAATAATACATGTCAATAGTACTTCTTCATGTGCTACTCACCTGTCTACTAGAGGCTGTCTGCACCAGTTTGTAAACACAGGCAATAGGTTGTCACCTGTAAAAAAAAAGAAAATCAAAATTAATTTACAGAAATTACCCAGAAGTGAGGCATACGGTATCAGGCAAGTTTCATCATAACACTTGCCTAGGAAAACCTAATTTTGATTAAATCACTTGTAACTGACGTCACGTTTGTAAAAGGAAAGAAAAAACATGAATCTTTCTTCTCTATCAAGGACTGAAAGGACTCCTAGCTGTGAGACTACACATTTTTTCTTTCACATATCTCAGATTTGTAGAATACCCATATCAATGTAATATCTCACGTATAAGGTTTATTCTGAGTTGATGGAACGGCTACAAGGTGCACCTGGAATTGCAAGCAGTTTGAAATGAATTTAGTATAGATGTTATACCATGCCTATAAAGCGCACTCTGACTTTTTGAAGGCATTATAAAGGGATCTATCGTCGCGTATAAGTCTTATACAAAGGGTATGGCAGCAATTCCAGGAGCTATGGATAGAGCCCCCTCCCCACTACTGAGTCTAAGAAGGTGCAGCCCACAATAATCAGTATAACTTATAGATCCACTGAGGCAGTCATTCATCAAGTGTTGTGTCAGGGCCATCAATCTAATGAGGAGACAGATTGACGTACGAGGTCCTGGTATGAATCTATGTGATGTACAGATTGCAGCAAGACTCTTATCACCTCTGGAGGTTATTTCACAAGGAGCTACTCTAGGATCGAGGCCCCCAAATAGTAGTGTGTCATGTAGCACAATTTGTGAGTTTCCCTAACTGCATAACAAGGCATGAGTTAAAACTGGATATCAGCTCGGGTTGAAAACTGACACCAAGATAAATTCACATCTAGTACTGTTCTTATGTCTGACAGCACATTTCATGTTAACTTTACATATGTCTTTATCGTAAGATCTTATGTCATATATATATATATATATATATATATATATATATATATATATATATATTTATATATATATATATATATATATATATATATATATATATATATGTGTGTGTGTGTGCGTGTGTGTCTATCGGCAAGGTAAAACTGTCTAGGACATTGGACAGATAAGTCTGAAGGGTTCTAGAGAGAAATCCATATAGATCACATACCTACCATCCTCTCAATCAATATTTCCCTCATCTCTACGTTTCTGTTGTTATCAGCACCTCATATCCACAATATAAAGGGCCACATTCGCTGTCCATACTCTAAGAAATAACCGTTGAATCTACCAGGGATCCTCGTAAAACTGGACAATAAACCACCATAATTGCATTGCAGTGAAACTGTGTAGTTTCTACAATGAAGCAGTACAGTGCTCATTGGGGTACGAGGAATCTCAGTGAAAGTAATGATGGATCTCTGGCCACCTTGAGACACGAATTTCACTGTTATCATGCCTTCTCAACAGTGCATAGATAGTCCATCCATGGCTTTCATCCTTTTTATTTGTCGCACATTTCTATGGGGGGGGGGGTATTGATAAAGGGACACAGCGAGTCCGTGAGCAGGGAATGCGGCCCTTAACCTGCATTTTTCTCCAATCTCAATGGTAGAGGGGTACGATGGTATATTGGGATAAACATAGAGCACTGGTTTGAATAATCATTAGATGGCAGAATTGAAATCTATAAGCAACAAAGCGTGTACCTTTGTCCAATCTTTATTCTTATGTAGCCTATATCCGAGATGGTAGGAAGCCAGTTCAGACAGTTTGGTGAATATCCTTGATTTTTAGGTAAATTCACTGAATTTCCTGGCAGGTTTCCTTGGTGTAAAGAGGTGGCACAATTCTAAAACAAATACTAGTCAGACTCCAATTCTGGCAAACATTTTGTCTGGCATGTTTGTAAAGGATATAGGAAAGTATAATTTTTCAGGAGGCATCCTAAAGGGCATTTGATAAATCCTTTCTGAAGAGAGAATTTGAATGGAGTATTCACAGTCATGCATGTCTAGTCTTAAAGGTAGAGTAAATCATGGCAATAGCGAAGACTGTCTCTTCTCATGAATTCTCGTTCTCTTCCCAGTTTCCTTGATACCCCTGTGACATGGCAGTTCTATGTCCTTTCCTGACCTAATACATGTATATCTAAGATAACAGTTTTCCTCATATGCTTATGGCATGGTGGTTCTATATCAACTCTGCTCCCACTGCCTATATGGAATAGCAATGTCCCTGATACACTCATACACTCATGACATGGCAGTTCCATGTTCAATACTTCATCATGTGGCACCCTATACACCCATTATGTCCTCACTGTCTGGGATGGTCGGCCATGGATCCACATAGAGGTGATGTATCAAGGTAATGGCAGCTTATCATGGCCTGTCCTCATCGATCGTAGTAGAGAATGCCGAGCTGGGATCTGTCTACCACTGTGGTGGGGGTAGGGAGTGGAGTGAGATGAGGAGGTTGGAGGGGCATTAGAATTGGGGAAAGTGCACATTCTATGGAGGCCGATTTGTAATCGGGAACAATTCAGGAAAATCTTTTGTTTAAAATCAACTAATTGTTATAGCTTTTCACTTCCTATGCTGATTTATTCTTTATTTCTATAAGTGCGTGATTTCACTACACTATATCTATGAACGGATTAATTATAAATTATTATTGACTTGAGTAGGTCTTCCCAAGTCAAAACATCCCATTTCAAATTTTCGGAGAATAGCAGAAAATAGCACCCATTGCTACCGCTGCTTATTGGAGACCTGTACCTCTTTAGAACTTGGTGATTGAACGGGATGATACCATGTTTGTAAAGTACTCCGTGTACTCAGGCACTAATCTTCTCTATGTTATTATTCTGTGGGATATTTAAGACCTTCCGTAGCGGTGGCAACACGTATACAGGAGGCCATTTCTCAACAAGCTACGACTGTTCCCTCCTAATGGTACATTCCCATAGAAGTATAGCATTGGCATTTTGCAGTCGAAGTACTGTATGTGGTTGTAGTCTCTTAAGAAATGGTCTCCTCACCTTGATAACATCATGCTGAGAGCTTCCATTTTGAAGTGGTGACATCGCAGGGCCTTTAGAAATAAGCTGTTGGGGATAGACTATGTGTGACCAGATTGGTACTGATGAGACAGGTGCATCTACTAGCCTAGTGTAGGCACTGGGCAGGGCTGAACTATAGGGGAATGGTGGTTGGAGGAGATGGTAAGTGGTTTGAGATGACTGTCCTGCTTTATCTCTATCTATAACTGCAGTTTCTGTCTTTCACTGTCGCGGTCTCAGCCTCTGTCTGTCTCTAAGCACTTCTCTGTCTCTCTGTCCCTATCTCTGTCTCTCTGTCCCTACCCCTGTCTGTCTCTGTCTGTCTGTCTCTGTCTGTCTCTCTCTCTGATTCCCTCCATCCGTTTATTTCCTTTTACATAGACATAGTCAGACCTCATCGCCCCATCAATGCCACTCCCCTGCATAAAAGTTTGCCTCCTGCCTGATGATGTGAAAAATCTGTTTCTTGTATGAATTATGAGGATGTTTACCACATGAGGCCTGAATGGAAGCATCAAAATGATCAATGATGGTCCCTCCCACGCAGGCACTGATATATTGGCTGTTGTATAGTGCTTGGAAGATTACAAGTGGTAATGGTGTGTAAACATAGGAGCAGATGCATTATAAAAAAGTCAGATAAAATGGACTAAGTGTGAAATGATGATCCACAATGATAGCAGGCAGCACAATTATTCACTTGAAAGATGTCAAAATGACGATAGTTCTCTTGCAACTTTGAGACAAAGCTTTCACCATTATAAATGTTCATGGATATTTCTTGTAAAACACTGCCTTACTCTACTGATTTTGGGGGCTTCATCAGCTGTAGAAATTACCCTACTTAAATCACAGACGCAGCAAATAGTTAGTGCGGCTGAATTATGTTAACTCTAAAAATGACTGTTGAGTCTACCAAAAATCCCCCCAAACAGTACAGTGAACCACCTTATTAATGAAGCAGTAGGTGGGCGGGTATCATTGTGGTCATGTAGGACATCGCAGCAGCATGAGCTGATCGCAAGCAAATGTTTGAGCTTCCCAATACTGAGATCGCTACTGTATTGCCTTCAGTGGAACACAGGACACTGACACAGGGTTACAGTGGAGTCCTGTGGGCTGTCTGATGTTTAGGAGGGTTTCATTTAGACTTTTACTTTGCAGAATCCTGTTGGAAACTGGTTTCGTTATAACACACTCTAAGAAATTACTATTGAATGTGACAGGCATCCCCATGAAACTGCACAAATTGAATCACCACTACTTGTCATTCAGTGAAGCAGTGTTAGCTCTGCAATGAAGCTCCAGGGGGTCGTTGCACAAACAGCGTGCCTTCGTTCTGCTTTTCTCTCTCGTTAGTACGACATTCACAAAGAGACTTATTTCTGACCGTTGCACAATATGTTCTGCCTTTTCACAACGAGAGTCGTTGTGACAGCGAGACAAAAAAAACAGGACTCGCTGTGCTTTCCTCGCTGCTGCAGCGAGACTCTAGCAGAGCGAGAAAAAACGACAGGGCACCCGCGTATTTTGACCCAGTTAGGCAGAACGTCACTTCCGGTGCCCGCGCTGATGTCAACAAGAGGCCGGCTTCGATCAACGAAACAGAGGGATATATCATGTCTCACTACGCTTCAGAAGTAAGTTTTCTTTTAAAATAGTGTTCTATAAGGTAGATCTTGTTCAGAAGAAGACAATGACATGCTGTTCTTAGACTGTTATTCCTTTTCCGTCGTTCTGTTAGCTTTCTTTCTATGCCGGGTCGGGCGATAATAGGGTAATTTGGTTCGCTCTAACGTCTTTTGAGCGTGTCTCTCTCTCTGTCTTGTTATTTCTTTTCATTTTTTTTTTTTTTTCTCCCTCTCTTCGAATTTTACGGCAAAGAAGAGAAAAAATCGAGTTATTCAGACATTCTTAGATTCATTTTTTCATTATTAACAGTACCTGAAAAAAAGTCCCCCTCTCCTCCCCCCTAATTTTCTTTTTTCCTGAAAATAAATATTCTTTATTTTCTTTTTTCAGTACGACCGTTGTTATGCTTTGTCTTCAAGCGACGAAGACGATGAGGAAGAGGAGTACGATCTTGCGACCCAAGCGGGCAGCAGGTCGTTCGAGTTACCAGAAATTTTGAAAACTAACACCCTAACAGAAGGATCAGACGAGGAGGAAGAAGGACTAGAGCAAGGAGAGGAAGAAGAGGAATACATTTTAGAGGATTCTAGTGAACTCTCAGAGGAAGATAGCCCTGTTCGAAAGGGTAAGGTGAAAAAGGCTAAGGCAAGACAACCTAAGGCGGGTCCCTCCAGCAGGCCTGAAACGAACTTAACTTCCCGGGGGACAGAGAGGGCCAGAGACGTATACTGGACTGAAGCTGAGCATAGAGCGCTCTTCTTTGCCCTCCTCAATCAGAAGCCGTATATCAAGGCTAGGGGGAAGAATGGAGCACAGCTGAGGAGAGAAGGTTGGGACACAGTTCTAGGTGAGTTTTTTTTTATTAAGTTTGACATTATGACAGAAAAAAATGTTTATCTTTTCTCTTATCCTCAAAGTTAAACAGAACTAAGTGCCTTCTGTGTGTTTTTCATGAAGAGAGCTGTTCTTTTTCTCAGATATTCTATGTCTCCTTTGATCTCTTGCAGCCACAGTGAACAGCATCAAGAATGCGAACCGGGAGTTAGACAAAATGCAGCATCACGTGAATGATTATTTCTCTAAGCTTAAGGCAAAGGTGAGCGAACAAAAAATATATTATACTCTTCATAGTGATTTGCTACACCTTTCAAAATATAAGTTAGTGTAACTTAAATGGATGTCTTATTTCTTCTGTATCTTTCTGACCTCCTTCCCCTTTATTTTTCATTTTCTTGTCCTCATTATTTTCTCATGCTTTTCAGAACGAGGAATATCTATACCTGATAGAGAAAGGAAAACCATGTGAAGGATGCTCCTTGACCGACATGATGTTGTTGAAGTATAAGGGAGTCGAGAGAATTGCCGGTAAGACAGAAAGAAATTTCTTTTAAGAATGAAACTAGGCCCTATCTTTAACTTATTGTGAGCGTCCTGAATTTTACTTTTATTGAATATTGTGTTTTCAGCACAGGCATTTTTTTTCCTTTGAATAAATAAATGTTTACAAGAAACATGCATCAATATTATGATGGGTCTACGCTTTCCCAAAATTCATAGTAAAACACAGCAGACCTAACATTGTTTGTTCTTTTGACCTATTTTCTTCTTCTTTCTCTCCTCGATAGCGATACCTCACGTTGTTCTATTCTTGACAATGTGTATATTCTTGGACCACAATTTCCCTTGAACAATAGAATTTTTTTTTTTTCAGGGCAAGGAGGGGAAATAGTCTACTACACGGATCCCGTGGAAGAGGAAAAGAAACGAAGGCAACAGGCCAAGAAGTCCCCTGCTGTGCAGTCTAGAGTTAAAGCTAAAGGTGCTGCTCCGTCTCCCCTTAAAGTTTTGGTTGTGCCTTCAGAGAAGGAGCTGTTGGCACAGTTTCAGTGTCCCATGCCTAAAAAAGGGAAAGGACCTGTGTCTCCGGCAGTCAAGGTGCCTTTCAAGAAACCGGGTAAGGCTGCAGCAGCAGCAGGTGGGGCCAAGGTCACTGGCACACCGAAAGCGACAAAGGCCAAAGTTGCTGCAAATACAAAGGAAGCGAAGGCTAAACCTGCTCCTTCTCCCTCTCGAAGAGGTACCGCTAAGGCTCCTTTCAAGAAACCAGGTGTTCGGGCAGTCAGGAACGCTGCTGCCTTTGACGTTGATTTGACAGGAGACGACAGATCTGATGACATGCAAGTAGACGTTGTGTCAACAGACACCGACATAGTGGACTTGACCGGTATTCAACAGGAAGTCCCCCTCACTTCTACTCCAAAGTCGGAAGTCAAAAAGGAAGTACGGCGTAGTCCACGGATTCTTGAGAAGAAAAACTCTGGGGGCAGAGGAAAGAAATTAGACTTTGAATCAAAAACCACAGATGCCTCGAGTAAAGAAGAAGAAATAGCAAATCAGGTTAAGAACCAGGAAATCAGATTAGCCAATATCGAGTCTTTTATGACCACTATGGAAGTACACAGACGGGACAACGTGGATAACATGATGTCCTTCCTGAGTCTAGGAACAGTGCTTGAGAGGATAGTGTCAGACAGGGAGTCCATCGTGAAAACGCAGGAAACTACCAGCCGTCACTTGCAGTCTATCATTGACACTCAGGCAACTTGCAGCCGTAATGTGGCTCAACTTATAAACGGTAAGGCATTATTTGGGTGGACATGTCATAAATCGAGAAAAAAAATATGTGTAGCAGTAAGTGTCTAGGTGTCTGGCATTTCCTTTTTTTATTTCATTTTCACTCTCATCTGAAGTTTTTCTTGACCAACAAAAATACTTATATTTATTTGTTTGCACAACGAGACAGATCGTCACAGCGTGACTTATACAGTTGGCATAAGTTTTTTTATTCGTTTCAACTTTTTATATCCTACAGTTTCCGGTAAGGTCATTCACATGACCGACGGGCTCCAAAGGAGGCCTGTCATGATGATGTGTGAAACCACGCAGACCCCGCCTGTTCCTGAGTTTCCTACTTTTCCCCTTGTTGTTAAACCTTCGTCTTCAGGTGCCTTGAAAGGTAAGTATTTTTTTTTTTTTTTTCATAGTCTAAATGTATCTTGTCCTATCCAATAAGTCTCTTTGTGAATCTCGTACGGACGAGAGAAAAAAGCAGAACGAAGGCACGCTCTTTGTGCAACGACCTCCAGGCCTATCTGTGCTTCTTCATATAGTTAGTCCAAAAGATTGGGAAGTTGTAAGTTATTGGAAAAACAGAATAAAAGAAAACACAGTAAAGACAGAGAAACTCACCTGTGTATAGTTTTGTATCACTCTCGTTCTGAAGAAAGCACAAAAAAAGTTTTTGCCTTGTTTTTCCACAGTTTTGACGCTCGATCCCTCTGCAGACCAGTCCACAGTGGCCCAAAACCTCCTTCACGTCAATGGCAATGGAGAACTAGTCACAGGTCCCACCGTAAACCAAGCTTCCCCTCTAACTTTGGTTTTAGCGGGGGAACCTGCAGCCCAAGAAGAGGAAGAGCAGCAGGGAGGATCGTATCCTGGTTGTGTGGTTAAAAGCGAGCCTCTAGAGCACGATCAAGGAGACGCGGGAAACAACGTCAACAGAGAGGTTGTTTACCAAGAGGTTCTTTATGAAGAGGAGGGAGAGGAAGGGACTCAACTTCCTTCTCCGCCAGGTGATGACCCTCAAAATCAGGTCACCCAGCCATTGAATGTACCGCATAACGAGCTTATTGAGCAAGGCAATCAGGGGCATACTGACCTCTCAGAGCCTGGAAAAGACTCCCATAGTGACGCGGGTGATGCAGGTTCTAACATAGAAGCACAGGGAGGTAGTGATCTTATGAAAGAGGGAAGCACTGACATGCAGGCTCATAACGAAGGACTAGAACAGGGAGGGAATGATGTCCTTGAGGATGGGGGTCAAGATGGCCAAACTCTCAGAGGAACTGACTTACAGAAAGAGGCGGCAGAAGGAGATAAAACTGAAGGTGTAAGCTGTGAGGCAGGAGAGGACAGCGAAGTAGTACCATGTCCAAAACTTAAAGAAGATGGAGGTGAAGAGACAGTGAAAGAGGTAGCACAAGACACCCAAAAAGAGGCTGGAAAAGAACAGCTTCATTTGCAGCAAGGCGCTATTCAGACTAAAGAAGACCTCGAGGTTTCTCTCATAAACGTAGACGATGAAGTTCCAGAAGGAAGACTTGGTTTATGTGTGGTTCTTTCTACATGTGCCAGAACACACCCTCCTCCGCGTAAAATCAAGAGGGTCCACATAGATATATCTCAGGGGGGAGTAGTGCTCGACTGCAGTAACATAGAAGGGGTACTGAAGAAGGAGAAGCCTCTAGAGGAACTAACAGAGCCTGAACCTGACAAAGAGGTGATCACAGCGGCAGAAACTCTCCACTCCCTTCACCTGGCTGTTGATCCTAAGCCGGGTCCTGCGACCAGGAAAAGGGTAGCAGAGGCTACCAAAGGACAGCCTAAGAAAAAAAGGAAGGGCCCAAAGAATGGATCGAAAAAGAAATAGAAAATGTTACTTTCATGTGACTTTCACAGTCAGAGTATTCATGTTCGTTTTCTACTTTGTTATGATACAAGGGTTTCAGATTAAGAAAATCTAATTTTTCAAGAGAGAAACAAACTGACTATGACGCTGTATGTTTTATGACTTCAACCTACATAGAGGAATCTTTTTATTTGGCCACAACGAGACTCCTTCTGTAATGCATGATGCGGTTGGAGAGTGGACAGACATATTTTCATGTAGGGAACATTTCTTTCGGGTGAACAAAAGAGAACACCCACTTTGGTTTACTTTACTAGTACTTAAGCTTAAAAAAACAGATACTTCCTAACATAATAAGTCACTGATGTCTTATACCATGACCCCTTCACTGAGTAGTCTGAAAAGTCATGAGGTACAGTGTAGTTAAGAGTTTTATGCCTTTGAAACAGTTATCGGCTTTTCCTCGACCACAAAACCATTTGAAAAGAAATAAGGTGCTACAGTGGCCACACTATTGAAGTCCACTTTTCCTAGTCACTTTCTGGTCATGATATGTAATAAAAAGTTTGAAGTGAAAGCCTGTGTGACCTGTTGTTCCTCTGATAACGTACTGAATAGTATATTAGCTTGAAGTTAAAGAAGTACAAGACTGAAAAAGCTTTGTTTATCTATTCTAATGCTATGCCCTCCTTCACAACGACTTTTTAGAAAAAAGGTCGTTGTGCGTAGGGGGCAGCACTCTCGATTTCATGTTATGACGTCATAATTGACAGAACGTCGTGGAACAACATGTCCAAATCTACAGGTGATATGCCTCCTAAGAAGCACAAGGTATGTAAAAAAGCTTGACCAACTTCAAGTCTGAATATCAGAGAAAGTCCTGAACACAAAGGAGAGCATGCAGAGCATAAAAAAAGGGCCTAAAAGTTAATTTTATAAGAGGATAATGGCGGGTCACGTACGACGTAGCACAACGTTAAAAGTTAGCCAATAGTCGCTGTGCTTTGTCCCTTACTTCTCTCGTTGTGACACCGGTTGGCAAAGGCTAATAAATAATTTTTTTATTCCATGTTATGACAGCAGGGTCAGCCTGATAAGAGACCTAAGAAAAGAACACAAATGATACTGAAGCATAAGGATTTCTCGGTTGACTCAGAGGCCTCTACAGTCCTTTACCAGCCAGAAAATGCACATCGAGAAAAGCAAGCAAACCATACCTTGGTAGGAGCTTCTTATGCTGACCATCAGTCCAACGCCAGTGACTCCGAAAGTGAAGCAGAAGATCTCCCTATGCGAAACGACCTTCCTGTCTCCAGAGAAAGGTGGAAGACGAAAGAAGTAGAAGCCCTAATGGATGCAATAAACTTAAACCGGGACGCTATAAAGTTCCACTTCAGCGGCACAGGAGGAGGGAGGGACATAAGGCGGCAAGCATGGAGAGACGTGGCATGTAAGTTTATTACTTCGATAGAATAATCTTATATCTTCCCCTTTTTTTTCAAGGCAAGTTACTTCATAAAAAAAGAATTTATAAATTTAATACTTTCTTCTTAATTCTTTCAGTGTACGTTAACTCGGAAGCGCACACTCACCGGACTGTCAGACAGTGCTCTGATAAGGCGTCTGATTTCACCCAAAAGATGAAGCAAAAGGTAGGAGAGAAGTGAAATTTTTCTTTTTCAACATAACAATAAAGTTAGTGAAGAGAAATAAGTAAAATAACAAAATTTTTATGCTAATCTATTTACTTACAGTACAATACACTAAGAAGGGAGATCAAAAAGACAGGAAGCGGACCACCTGCAAAGAAGTTGCTTTTGTCCAACACCCAGCAGAAAGCTTTAGAATATCTGAAACCAGAGGCAGTTCGAGGTGAGGATGGACTACCGTAGTCACTGTACCCTACCTTATTCAACCTCTTATTGAGTTTAGAATAAAAGACATCTAATGTTTTTTTCAAACACAGCGAGAAAAAAAAATATTATGTACTTTTGAGACTCAGGAAACATATGTATGTTTTCAGGTATTCCAGGAGTTACTCCCATGGAGCTGGACCCTACCAAACCAAAGGCACAGTCAGGCATAACAGAAAACCATCTGTGGAGACCAGGTACTGCCGACTTCTCCAAGGCTAAGACCAAAATGAAGACCACTAAAGTACCAACAAAAGATAAAGACAAAGAGAGAAGGAAGGAAGAAAGAAAGAAGAAAGAGGAGAGAAGGAGGAAACATGAGGCAAAGATGAAGGAGGAGAGAAAGAGGGAGAAAGAAGAAGCAGTATTAAGGAAGAAAATGGAGAATTTATCCAAACAGAAAGCAGCAGCGAGGAAGAAAGACGAGTCAAAGACTGCTCTACCCAAAGTTAGACCTAAACAAGGGCAGAAAGTTGTGGTTTGCACCAGAAGTGAATACCTGCAGCTGTGTGAGGAGAAGAAAAGGAGGAAGGCAGAGAGGGAAGCCATAAGAGCTCAGAGAAGGCAAGCCAAAAATCAGTTATGAAGTATGGATTAAATGTGACAAAGATATATATGATAAAGAGAAATGGACCATCTTATACAAGTTTGACAAAAATACAGTTTATTTACAGGTTATTATGTATATGTACATAAATAAAACTTTTTTTCTTTCACGGCGCGTGTTCAAGTTTTCTTTTACAAAAGGAACAGGAAAAAATGTCAGAGAAAAATATTTCATGTGAGGCCTGTCCGCCAGGTACATCTTTATGTACATTAAGGTAAATATCTCAGACAAGCTGAAACTCTCTCTTTGTGACATACATGTGTACCACATCCTAATTATAAGGTATCACAGACAAAGAGCCAAAGTACTTTCGTTGTAACTTGAAGCATGCAAGGTGCCACACTTTTCAGAAGTATTTGTTGCAGTACTCATCCCGGAAGCACTTGATACGCTCCTTTTCCTGTTCTCGGGAAAGCTGTCTTGGTTGGGGAAGGGGAAGACGGACTGGTGTCCAGGGATCAGCAGGGTCATCTACAATCCTTATGCCATGATCCATGGCCACGTTGTGAAGGCAGGCGCAACTGGTTATGATGTCTGAAGACCTCTTTGGCTCGTGCCTCATGTAACCTGCGGAGGAGTCCAAGATCCTGAAAGACAAAAAAAAACAGAAAAAAAGGAGCTTTAGACAGGGACAAAGGATGACACAGAAAAAAAATATTGGAAGGTAATATGTTAAAGCGCAGATAATTAGTTCCTTTCTTTTTCTCATGAGTGGAAAAGAGTTACACTCACCTCCAACGCTGCTTCAGGATACCGATGCACTGCTCGACTCGAACCCGGCTCTTCTTATGCCACTTGTTGAATGCGGTCTTCTTGGGTGAAGTCTCGTCCTTATAGGGCGTGAAGAGGTGCCGACGCAACCCATATCTGCCAAAAGTAGAAGATAACCACATGTTATAGTGTTTTGCATGCTGTGAAAGAAAAGTAGAGACAAAGACTAAGAAAGGAAGCTCACCCCGAGTCTCCTAGGAGAACAAAATCCCCCCAAATCTCCTGGTCGAGCTCGTCTCCAACGGGGCTCGCCGCGAGACAGTAGGCATCATGCACCGATCCTGGGAAGCGAGGGTCTATGAACAATATCCGTTTGTCATAGTCACAGACAATCTGCACCAAGAAAGAAATAAAAATCAGGAAAAGGGAAATAAATTCCATCTAACCATATTCTGTTATAGATGATATGTTTCATTATAATTCTAGAGGTGCAGGACAAAAAAAGAGGAAGATGAACGTTATTTTATTAAGGTAACAAAAATAAAGAGGACTCCACAGAAGGTAAGAAAAAGGTGAAAAACTCACAGTGGTGTTGATGGAGTGATACTGATTTCTGTTGACGTATGCGCTCTCGTTTCTGGAGGGGCACTTGATTGGGATGTGGGTGCCATCCACGTATCCAAATACAAACGGTGTCTCTTGTTCGACCTCTCTTTGGTTCCTCTTGACTTTGTGGCGGTATAACTTCAAGGCCGCAAGCAGTTTCGATTCAAAAGAGTGGGGCCACTTCACATACTTGTGCCGGTTCTTGACGAAGTATTGAGCGACATCTTTCACTGAATTACACACTACGGACTTGGATACCTTCTGGGAGTCCCCAGTCAGCACGAAGAAACTCCCAGTGGCAAAATACCGTAACACTAAACAGAACTGAAAGAAAAAAAAGGAAATCAATGTCAGAGTATTAGGAAAAGGGGAGAAATAAATAAATAAATTAAGAAAATTTCTTTCTTCCTGATAAAAGGTCGTCTAGTGATGGGTGTGGACTACAAAATTCTACTGGTGACATGCTCATTTCTTGAAACAGACATGTGACATGGGATTTACTGACATGAATAAAAAAATTATTGACATAAAATTATTAAAATTGACATGTTGGGCCATGACAGAGGTGACATGTGACATCAAGTGATATGTGACATGACCATTTCTTCGAGTCGAGATGTCAGAAGGGGGACCCCCCCCATCCAGACCACAAAGAAAAAAAAGAAGGTATTTCAGCTTACCCTGTCTATGCAGGAGAGGCCTCCCCCACGTTTGCTCCCCTTGAACTTGCTGTGTAGCCTGTAGTCCTGGCACAGCTCCATCACTACCTCCTTGCTGAGCCTGTACCTTGCTGTAAACTCTTCATCAGAGAATAAAGTGAAGGGAGTATCTCTTTTCTTGCACTTTCGCTTTCTTCTTCCCAGACTGTCTCTTGGGACATCCATTTTGACACAGTGTAGTTGTCACACTTTAAATTTCCCTCCAAAATGTTACTCTGGTTCCATTCCAAACAACAGAACGACTGTCCCCATAGGGACCAATGTTAAAAACCAAAAAGGCGGTGACTCAAGAGTAACTGCCTTTTTTTTCTCGCTGTGCACCCAAAAATTTTAGCACAGCGACTTTCGCACAGCGATGAAAAGATTGTGCAACACTTTTTTTCTCGCTCTGCAAAAAAGGACCAAATGGCAGAGCGAGAAAACATTTGTGCAACACTTAGACACTAGCAGAACGAGGAAACCGGTTTTGAGGCTGATTGTGCAACGGCCCCCAGGAAATAGTAAAGTGAAGCGGTGCATCATAAGAAATCTCTGTTATGTGGTCAGAATGGGGAAAGCTTTATCCCAAAGGTACAACAGAAGTCTCATCATTTTGATTTTCTTTTTTTTTTCTGCTGTGAAGCCAGCTATCTTTATCTGATATTATTTTGCTGGTCTATGCTTCAGTCACACTGTGGTGACTGTTCACTGTTGTAGCATTGTGAGAAACAACCCTCTGTGGTCCATTGACAAGGGATAGCATCTGGGGGACCAAGTTGAAACTGATGGGGCCGTTGCATATAGTGGCAGATCTACTGTAGGATCACGGCAGGCAAAGGTGTTTGGAGGAGGTTTATGCTGAATCTTATGTATCATCTCAACCTGTCTCTGCTTCTGTTTGTTTGCCTGTCTCTGTCTCTTTATATTCTTTGTCTCTCCCACCCTCGGTCTCTCTGTCCCTGCACAGAGAAAAGAAGACTGATCGCTTTGACACATCCTGCACAGGTCATGATTGTCTCCCACATGAAATGCGTGAAAGGCATGTTGAATGAGGTTTACACTCTCACATTTGGTTCCTCAACTCCACTTGACATGCGTAATGAAGACAAGTTGACATGGATACACATGTCATTTTGTAGGAAGACTTTTTTCAGTGTGCTTCTATGTCTCTTCAATCTTCGTGTGTTTATCTCTCTGTTTCCCTCTGTCTGTCTGTCTGTCTTTAGCTGTTGTCTGTATGTCTGCCTCTCCTCTTTATAGCTTTCTCTGTCTCTGTCTGTCTCTCTTCCTCTCTGTCTGTCTGGCTCTCTCCCACTCTTGCTGTCTCCTCTACACAACAGAATGATGCATATATTATTTTGCTACTTTTATGAATTATGAGGATGTTTTCTACACTGATTCCATGAATGAAAACATTAAAATTATTAATGATGGTCCAACCTACACAGGTTCTAACATTGGTTGATGTAGCACTTAGTGGATTACAAGTGGGAATAGTATTTACATTAAGAAACAGATATATCATGGAAAAGCTAGGCATAATACTCAAGCTGTGAATAGTCGACATTGGGAGGAATCAAGTAGCACTATTTATAGCTGTAAAAATTCAGTAAAAGTAATGGTAACTGCAAAACAAATCTTCTTTGTAATAGAGTTCTTTACTGTTCTGTTTTCTTTGGCTTCTTTTTAGACATTTTACTGCTTCATTGCATACGAATTAGGTTTACAGGGATGCCTGGCTGTTTCATGATTTAGATGATGAAGCTTTGAAGCCCACACAGAGTAAACAGGCCCCTAATGTCCCAACAGGTCCAAGTTTTTATCAGAGTGTAGATGCATCCATCACCTTAGAGCTAGACATAATTCTCCAAGTGTGAGTAGCTGATCCAGGAAGATGCAAACTGCACACTTAAATCACAGCACAATGTGTAAATGTTGTGAGCTGAACGATTTACACTCTAAGAAAATAAATATTGAATCTACCAAGATGCACAGTGAAACACCAGGTTTTTAGATGCTGTGAAGCAGTGTCGTTTCTGCAACTAAGTCCTCCCCAAAAAGGTAAAGTCCTGTGCTGCAAGGTATCCCCATGAGAATAACGCTGAAAGCTTTGTCCAAAGGCTGCTGGACAACAGTTGTCATTTTGATGATATTTTTACAGTACAGGTGGACAGGCATCACTGTGGTCATGTAGGACATCAATCTTGTGATGTTGATTGATGTTGACAGAGCCTCAGTTCACTCTAGACTTTGTCGTATCTATTTACAACATGACCCCATTGCAAGCAAATGTTTGGGCTTTCCTATCATGTGTTTGCAATTGCATTACCTACTGGGGAATAGGCCCCCTTGAAACAAGTCACGTGAAAATCCCGTGACCGACTGGTATTCACGGGAAGATCCTGGGAATAGTACCTACAATCCCGTGAATTACCCCAATATTCTAGTGAGATTTGTACACATAAGTCTGATTCTTCAGCATAAAGTGAAGATGCCAGAGTCCACCAGGGGCCTCCGTGTGAGCATGGAATCCTGGTTTGGTCCAAAGAAGAGAGAGAGGGAAAGAAATGAGAGAGCAAGAGAGGCACAGAGAGAGCTAGAGAGAGAGAGGGAGGGAGGCAGGGAAAGGAGAGAGAGAAAGGGGGAGGGAAAAGGAGGGAGAAAGAGAGGAAGGCAATAGAGGGAAGGAAGAGAGAAAAAGAGAGAAAAATAGAAAGAGAATGAGGCAGAAAAAAAGAGGGAGAAAGACAGCCTTCCCCCCCAAAAAGGAAAATTGATTGACTTAAGCTACTGACATAATTGATACATAAAGTTGATTGAATCATAATGATATGTGTCCCATTCTAATAATTATGACCCATATTGATATCTCACTAAATGTGTTTGCTAGATATGTCTTGAATAGAGTTGAACCCTTTAAGGGCTAGCCCTGATGCATTAATGCATTTTGGTTGTCCTGATGCATTAATGCAGCCAGGGCTACATTCAAGCATCATGCTTACACTTTGGGAATGTCAGCATGATGCCCCAATGAAGTGCTGGCAAGCAGACTCCCCAGCTCTTCATTGGTAAAACATGCCAGCCAATGGGCATGTTACACTACTGCATTAGCAGAGTTAGGCAGCATTTGAAGGCCTGGCAAATAGGCACTAAATGATTATGGCATGCTAAGTTGTATATGGGCACTAGGTAAAGAGTCAGCTAAATTTAGACTGTCAAGGTGGTAGGATACAGGCAAACCACCTGTGGTACACACTTACAGAACAGGTCATTTTAGTCAGACGGGGAGGGGGATTTCTGGGGCATGAGTGGGTGAATGTAAAAGCATATGAAAAATAGACTGGCATCATTTAACACTGTCTGTGCTGTCTTCTTAACTGTGTAAAAGTGTTCAAAATCTCACTGTGCCTTATTCACTGTTCTAAATAAATACCCAGACATTTGGTCTGATCTTTACCCCAGTCCTTATCCAAGACAGGAACTTTTGAAATTTTATTGCTGAAGAGTTATTTTAACACCTCCCAGCCCCCACTAACCACTGGAACTTATTTGAGACCAGCAATTATTGCTGAGTGTCAAGAATTAATCTTCTCAAAAATGAGCATCAAGATACTCACATCGACCACTTGCCTGACTCTCTTTAGTGTCATTTTTTGGGAAAAATATGTGGGGCAATCTCAGATTTACACCAGGTTTCCTTCATATAGAATGCATTCCATAGTTCCATCCATTGAAAATACACTGTAACAGGTTTATGCCTAGGTCCATCACACCTCATGTATAGACTAACATAAATACCATGTTATGACATGTGTCCGTGGAGAACATATTTGAGTATGATTTGAAAAATGAAGATGGAAATAGAACCACCCCTGTGCCCCCTCACCCCCTGCTGATACCTACTATACACTCCCAAACACCAACAGGACCAACCAGTTTGGGCTACACTGCCCCACCTCAGCTATCATTTCCACCTTGCTCACCTACACACAAGACCTGTTGTCTCCAAAAACTGAGGGTAACAGTGGGTAAGCATAAATTTGTCATTTTCCACCATTTTCTATTCATTATGGCATTCAAAGGTCACCATTTTCTTGCTGCTCTATTCACAAGGGCACGTATAATCCTAAATAGGATATGGCACTAGTATCTCAATATTACCAATGGCATTGTACTTTAATGTGTGCAACATTCATGAATGCTAACTTTACCAAGCACTTTACCAGCAATTACAATGTTCCATAAAAGACATCTTAAGTACTTGACTGGATCTTTATTTGCAATAATATGTGATATTGTACATCTGAAGGCATGATTGCAACCCTATACATGTAATTGTGTGGCCACTGGCTGTGTTCAGAAATAGCCCTCCTTATTGCAGCTGCATACTACTACTATACAGCTAAGTGTGAGAGGGAGTCAGGCCCTTTCCCAATCCAGGTCATAGTAGGCCCACATTGTGTACCCATTCCCAGCCAGCCTAATTTAGGTAACCCACACAAGCACCTAGGCGAAGGTGACTTTACTTGTATGCAGGGTTGTTGTAGATTGCAACACTTATGGTCAGATTCCCCTTCTGTCCCAGTATATTTACAGGTCTGTATATGTGTCCACACTCACATCCATCTATGAACAGTCATTTCATTTTGTCCACATACACTCACATGCCTCATGTCCACATGCACCCCTTCACACGTCCACACCCATGTCCACACCCCCTCTATGTGCACACCCACCTCCCTCTATGTGCACACCCACCTCCCTCTGCGTCCACACCCACCTCCCTATTTGTCCACTCTCACCTCCCTCTATGTCCACATACACCTCCCTCTTTGTCCACACCCACCTCCCTCTTTGTCCACTCTCACCTCCCTCTATGTCCACACCCACCTCACTCAGTGTCCACACCGACCTCCGTCTGTTTGGTTTGGCATCACCTAGTGAGTAATGGAAATACCATTTGTCCTTATAGGTGCATGAAGTTTGACCAATGAAGACCTGGAGGCAGAATCCTACTAAGTGGTTCAAGAGGACAACACATTCTACTGCATATAATTTTTTCAAAATTTTCAAAGGTTCTCTTCTAAAATTGTTATTTGACATGTATGCACATATTTTCCAATGTTTTTTTCTGATATCCCATGCAGCAAATCAACACTTACCAGTGATAACCCAGCAAAGAATAATTGTTATTCAGTGACCATGATCACTGAATAGTTGATAGTATGGAGAAACAACAAATTTCTACAACATGCTTCGCAAAGTCCTAGACTTATTTAGTTTTTGTGGCCCATCGCCTTTAACCCTTTCACCCCTGGATTTCCGTTACTCTATAGGATTTGCGTGCAAATCCTTCCTTATGGGGTGGAAGGGGTTAACCATTACAGCTAATGTAATAATGCTATCCGTAGTGTCAAGCACAAACTGTGAACAAGTCAGCTTGACTCGTACACCTGGCCTTCAGAACTGGTCATGTGACCATAGCACTGAGACACACACACAGAGGACCTGCCCCCCCCACTTGGCCCTTCATAGGGTGTGTTACAGTTACTGATTGTTATTATTTATGGGTCTCTTCAGGCAAATAAACCAATGCACTGAATTGACTTTTGGGTAAGATGACTAGGACTCATTTACCTGAGAAATATACACACATTGCAATTATATCTTCATCTCCTATTCTACATGTTAAATCATGTAATTCACATACCAATTACATCATAGGAGCATTCCATATAGTCATGTAACAATATCGTATCTAATATATTGAGGAGGTTCTACTCATGGTGTAGTCACCTAACCATGTGTTGCCAATGTCTGCCTGCAGCTAACCACCCTGTGAGATCACAGAGGCCTAACTGTAACACACCCTAATGGTCACAACTTAGCAGTGTCTTTGACAGCTCTCATACCCTCTCCCCCACAGTAGGGCCGCACACACCTCGTAACCCTTCAAGGGCCTCTCATGCATTAATGCATCATGTCCATTGGGCATCATGATGCACCAATGTATGAAGTGCAAATTAGGAGTTCAAAGTGACATGTCATTGGTTAATTGGAGTTTTTAGAATGGTAAACAAGCGTGTCATTCCCATATTAGGAGCCCAGTCACATAGTATTGTTACATTTGGAGCAGTTACTGCTACACATACACATGTTGCAGACTGGTAATACCTACAAAGCCGTTGTTCTGTTTACTGGCGTGTCTGATTATTTTTACACATCCCAGGTCACTTCAGGTACATATAGAGTGATTAGTGGTTTGGGGTTTCAGGGATTTAACACAAGGTGATCCTGGATAGTCATTGGTAGGCGTCACACACTGCTATTGCACAGACTGGGTTTATATGTATACATGTTTATTTTAGTAATTGTTAATGTTGGTTATAGTTTTAGCACAAGGTGATCCTGGACAGTCAGCAGTACCGGGGTAGGCATTACACACCGCTATGTACAGGCTGGTTCTATATTTAGTGGTTGGTAAGGTGGGGTTAGAGTCTGCGTGCTCTCCAGCACTTAATTGGAGCAGGGAAGGAGGGGTCAGCTAGTGCTGGAGGAATGGATAGGCTTGTAGCTTACTGCCGGCACTAAGGTAAAATAAATAAAACGCATTCTACACAAAGGAGGCGGTGGGGGAGGAGTAGTGATAGGGCTTCTACACACTTCCCCATTGAACTATGGTTGGAAGGAGGGATAAGAAGTGCTAGCTGGTCTAAGAAGTGCTAGCTGGTCCCTAATGGTCTCATAATTGTATAATTTGGTTACAACAAGATTTGTTTATAACGAACATTTTTCCTTGTCCCAAGCACAGAATTTTACTGTATGTCTGTCCATGATGTGTCTACAGGCTCCAATACCATCATATGTGTCAACTGTGTGCTATCTTAAGGTGGATGGCGGTGATAGATTAAAAGTGGATAAATTTCCTCCATATTTTTAAAATAGTCCCAAAATGATAGGTACTATGCACATATACAATAAAAATGTGGGGGTCCCATACATATTTCTGAGTTACAGAACCTTTAATATTATATAGGATTATGCAGTTATTTGTCACATTATTCCCCATATTCATATCCAAAGGTTGACAGAATTTTTCATAACTTCCTAAGCACTTAGATTATAAGCATATCTTTGCAATGAATGAAATATCAACATATAGTCCTAGTTATATTTCTAGTGTTTTGGGGCTTCAAAAATATTGAACATCAACTTCAAACATGTGGTGAAGGGGTAGCTAAGTACATGTGTATATTATACTCCCATAGAACTACCTACCACAGATTCCATGGTGAAGTGATAACACATTTGACTCTATATCAAGAGATCCTGGGTTCTATACCAGGCCAGGGAATGCTAGAACATCTATACGAACATCTTGGAAACATTTGGATTTTTTTTTAGTTTGGCTACCATTAAACGTTTTTCAATGTTTGTTCCTTTATATAGACAGATTGCAACCCCTCTTTTCCCTCTCCTGCAAAACTTGAAATATGCAGATACAACTTTGTTGCACTGAGGCAACGACATATGGCTGAAAATCAATATGAAGAGCAAATGCTGTCATTCACTCTTACTATCAAAGACACACAAAAAACAATCTATTATTCAATAATTTATAATACACTAATATTACATAGAAGTCATTCTACCTAATTTACAAATTGATATTCATTCCATGATAAAACTGATTTAAACTAAAATTTTCCTAAAATATTATTTAGATGACTTGTTTTAAGATAAGTGGAATTTCTATCAGTGGTCTCATGTATTGGTCATTTGAATTTGTGTAGAAAAGTAATGTTTGTTCAATTTAAATTTATTTAGAATACTTTGCAAATTTTGGGGGGCCCAGATAAACTCACCGCCCTTCCTTTATAACTGAGGCTTTTCCTATGCCCCTGATTCCTGTTCCACCTGAAACAAATACTAACCACACATTCACTTTAACTCATGGGCATGTACTTTATTTTCTTTATGCAGGTAGTCAATTGCAACACAGGACCTTGATGAAATCTGCTAGATAGCACATATTAAGAGAGGTACTCCAGAGAAGAGGGCTGGCTGATAAACAGCCCAGTGATGCCACCCATGTGATATTTTTATTGCTGTCATAGATGTTCTGTTAGAAATAAGATACATTAATTATGGTTATTTTAGGGAAATCAAACTTTGAGAGGCTTGCATTATTGATAAAAGGAAATGCAACCCTAGATTCTTTTGGTAGATTTGAATAAAAAGATTCAGACATGCAGTCTTGAATTCTAAACAAAAAAAATGTAGTTACAATACCCTGTCTATAAGGTGCACCCCACATATAAGGCACACCCAGACCTTCCTAATATGATAAAAAGAAATGTAAATGTCGTACATTTGTTCTAATCAATGGATCTTTTTAAAATTCAAGAACCAATAGCCATCCCAGAGCTTCCTTCACCCACCTTTACCACTGTATGTGGATGGGGGAATATTGCAGAGATTTTGGGGAAGAAATTTACTCCCAGAGAGAAATGTATTCCCAGGTTTTCTGTGTCTAGAAGATGCACCAAAGGGCAATTCTTGCATATAAGACATGCCATATACATGGTGTATTACAGTACAGTATTGCAAAGGCATTTTATCCTATGTTCCTGTCCCCTGGTGGCCAAGACCAGAACATCAATCCTCTATGTAAGCATGTATGGTAGTAATAGCAGTGTAAATGTAAGAGTAAATGGTTTTCCATGTTAAAAATCAATTATCAAATTTAGATCACACTTTTCAGTGTTATATTGCATAAGGAAATACTCCTGATAGTTTGTAAGAATGTTGTGTTCGTTCTGCCTTCACCATAGTAAACCATGGCACTTTCCCTCAAATGGGTTCCTTGATTGTTTTTGCTCCCTTGTGGCGAAATTAGGAAATAAATTTAGCAGGAGCTAGGTACCAATCCTGTTTACCTGCTCGAGACTATATATTATGTGTGATGAAAAACCTGAAAATACTGATTTTCATTGTGGTGGAGCTTACTCTATTAAATATGCTGATGCTGACTTTTTTTAAGGTGGATGGCTCCAATGCCAAACATGTTCTCTATGCAGGTTTCTGCACATGTGTTCTCTATGGCTATTGAAAGACTATACAAAATCATAGCAGGCCCATGGCATGAAGCTGGGGGGAACTCTCAACCTTCTGTGTCTACACCAGGCACACTTACCAGTTAGGCCACAAAGCCAGCTGGCTGTGTGGGGGTTTATTATTTTCATGAGATTTTCAATGTGGAAAAATGATTCAAAAGTGCATGGGACCACTTGATGGTAATAAATTTTCTGGGTGCAGAAAGTTGATGAAAATATTCTGGGAAAGTAAGGCAAAAATTGAGTTACTCTTTAATGAGATTCCATGCAAATTATGGCAAAACACTGTAAACCCCTATGTTAGATTCATAGATAAATATCTCATAAACTAGCATGGGACCCTACTGCTTTCTTTGTACTATTAGAAAGAAGAAAATAATTACAAACATAGTGAAAATCTGGCGAAAATTTAGCTACTTTTAGCCTATGGGTGCCATTCACCTTAACTAATCTATACAAAATATTTCCCATTTATTGCCCCAATTCTAGATGTATTTATTATCCAAATAAAGGCTCAAATCAAAATATAAGTCAATGTGTCTAGTTTTGTGTGAATTTCTATATTGCTCAGAATCTATCGATCGAAATGATGGCATTTGAAGGCTAGATCTATATCAAAGACAAATACAATGATGAAAGTCTCATCATAGGAATACAACTATCGATTTCAAATCTTAAATTGAGATTAGAAGTGGGGGTTATTTGCAAAAGTATTTTCAATGTTCCCGTGATATCACATGAATTTACTGTCATTTCACGTGATCCCATGATATCCGTGACTTTCTGCTCACAGAATCCTGTGAATTCACATGTATAATTCACGGGAATTCACGGGAATGATACCAGTTCAACACCTCACATGGAATTGTTTCAAGGGCCTACAAGACACTGTTTGGTTACTTCACATGGGGATGAGTCCTGTGGGCTGTCTGTTATTTAGGGCAGGGGGCTTTCTTTTGGGTTTTTCATTTGCAGAATCCTGTTGACATTTGGTATTCTCTTTCAATTTTTATCAGGTCTGAGACGAGGCTGAGAAGAAGACCCAGACTTAGAACATACCCTGTACTTATGAGTATCAACATGAATATATCTGTAGACAGCATGAGAAGTATACCCAGGGCCATTTCTGACCCTGCTTGCCTGTGATCAGTGGACCATGACCACCCTGTACTGGTGTGCATTCAAGGAGAACATGAGTTGATATAACTGTGTGTGTGCTACTGAGGTGTAGGCTTAGCCCTCTTCCACCTATCCTTACCTACTGCACTCTTAGGGAAGCCACATTTGAACATATTCTATACCAGAAAATTGTTAATAACTTGAAACGGAATGTTCATATCCTAAACATTTTAGTATTTTCTATAGAGGAGGCTTTGAAATTTTACACAGACTTGATATTTTCTTTAGGAAAGTTAGCACCAAACTCAGATTTATGTTTTATTGTTAGCTACAGGTACACACCATGGTCATTTGGACACAAAATCCATGATTTACTTTACATATTTATTTTAATTCTTCATGCTGACTATGTTCCTGGGTAAATAGATATCATCAAAACCATAGAAAAAGTAGAAAAAAGATACATTATTCATGTCACTATAAAATCATCCTTGGCCCCATTATCATGTTGAATGCAGGGCTAGAAATGGCCATGGTCCTACATCTAGGCCTGAGGCCACAAAGAGTGCAGTCTTCAACCTGTTTATGTTAGTCATAGGCGATGGTCCAATAAAATTCCAGCAGATCAATGATATCTTTTTTCTAGTAAACTTTTTGATCTACAGCCCTCTAATACCTTGTGGTTTAATCATTGAGACTTACTATAATACCTTGTGCAAGGTGTTTAATCATGTTCAACAAAATGCAAATGCAATCTTTCATGCAGCTGTTTGAATACACTTTACCTCCCAAACTGGGCTCCTGGTGGGGCTCAGGTCAACTATTCTACCCAACATTCAAAATGAAACGTTTGAAAACAGATTGGGATATTACACATCTCAGGGAGTTGAAATGTAGTAGTTATAGATCCATGTGCATAGATTCTCTATGTGCTAATCTCTAAGACTGGTCCCAATGTATTCATGCACATAGGATTTGGTAGAGTAGCCTTAGGACTGTAGGCGCTAATTCAGAGCATTTAGAGCAGCACAAAGTGAGTTGCTTGACAATACGTGGCTTATGTTGTTATCAGTGATGTTGAAACAAGCTGCTGAGATATCAGTGTCCCTGATACACCCATGACATGGCAGTTCCATGTTCAATACTTCATTGTGTGGCACCCTATACACCCATTATGTCCTCACTGTCTAGGACAGTCAGCAATGGATCCACATAGAGGTGATGACATATCAAGGTAATGGCAGCTCATCATAGTCTGTCCTCATTGATCATATCACAGAGAATGCCAAACTAGGACCTTATTGCCATAGGGTGGAGTAGGTCATGGAGAAAGGGGTATTAGTCTAGGGTAATGAGCATCTTCCATAGAAGCCTGTGTTGTTGAATCAGGAAGATACCTGAAACCCACTTTTACCTGCCTTAAGATAAAGTGGTCACTTTTAACATTTTATGTGCATAAATTTCATTTTTTTACCCAATCTGTGAAAAATGTAAAAAATAAAGTTTAGGGTCAGCACTGCTTTGCTAGGGTCGGTCAGGTAACTGTAAACAACTAAACCTTTTTTTTATTTGGTCTTACTAAACCTTTTCATCGTGACTGTTAGCTGTTGTAGCAAGCTGTCTACTGTAGGATCAGGGTGACCAAAGATGTATGCCGGTTGTAGAATTATAAGGAGAAGGTGGTCAGAAGAGACGAGCGACCTAGGCTGAAGCTTCTGTATTATCTCCCCCTGTCTCTGCCTGTCTTCCGTGTTCCATCTTAGTCTCAGTCAGCCATCCTTGTCTGATCTGTGTCCGTCTATTTTTTTATCTATATTTCTCTCGCTCTGTGTCTGTCTCTCTCTCTCTCCTGCTCTATTTCTCTATCTTTCTCTGTCTCTCTTTCTCTGTCTCTCTGTTTCTATCTCTCTGTCTCTCTCATTGCCTTCATCTATTCATGATTGATTCAGCCTACAGTCAACCACCATGGATCCTTCATGTTAATTTTGTTTGATTTTTTTTTTTTTATTGAGTTTCCTCTCTTTTTTTCTGACTACTCTACACCAAATCATGATAAATACTTATGAATTATAAGGATGTTAACTGTATTGATTTCATGGATTAGAGTATCAAAGTGATTGATGATGGTCCCACCTACGCAGGAACTCAACTATTGGCTGACGTATAGGACATGGAAGATTAAAAGTGGTAATGGTGTGTATACTGAGGAGCCGATATATCGCAGAAAGACTAGACGTATTACTCTAGGTGTTAATAGAGAGTTTACGATTTGCCTACTTGTAACATGTACGGCAACGTCTAGCCTACCATTTCCGATCATTCTAGACGTACACATTGCCGTACAAGTCGTGACCTAAAACTCTCTAATAGTTAATCAATGAACAATTCAAGCAGCAGAATTTATCACTGTGAAATTCTAGCGGAAATGATGGCAACTTTGAGACAAATTTTCCTAGTAATAGAGTATTTATCCTATTGTTTTCGGCTTCTTACGTAGAGATTTCACAGCTCCATTGCATCAGAAACAGGTTTACAGGGATGCCTGGCAGATTCACGCCTTAGACAAAGAACTGTTGAAGCTGTCAGAGGTTGGACAGACCCCCTCCAATTGTGAATAGCTGATCCAGGAATAAAGAAAACTGCACAATTATATCACAGACATTGAGAGCGGATCGTGCATAGTGTGGGCTGAAGGATGTACACTCTAAATAAAACCTGTTGAATCTACAAAGCATCCCCATGAACTGTAAAGTGAACCACCATATTTGTTACGCAGTGTTCAAAGCAGTGTAATTCCTAAAATAAAGCCTTAGAAAACAAGATAACAACCACAAGGTCATTTGGTGGAAGTCCTCTCCCAAAGTTGCCAGAGAACTGTCATTATTTTGCCTGCATCTTTCTACAGTCTAGGTGGGTGGGCGGGTATCATTGTGGTCATGTAGGACATCCATCTTGTGATGTGGATTGATGTCGACATGGGCTTGGGTCACTGTAAGGTTAGTTATATTTACTCGCAGCATAAGCCGATCGCAAGCAAATGTTTGAGCTTCCCAGTCCTGAGATCGCTACTGCATTGCCTTCAGTGGAAGACAGGTAACTTCACAGGGGTTGAGCCCTATGTGCTGTCTGAGATGTTTTCATATAGATTTCTTTTATACTTAATTCTTGCAGGATCCTATTAAGAATGGAAAGCTCAACTTCCAATTTCTATTTTATTTTGAGCAATGATCCAGATTGGGATACAGGCCACTCCATCCCAGAGTTTGAATTCATAAGACTTACCAGAATATATACAATGCAATGTGTTTAAACATACCTAAAGCTCTCTAAATACAAGACTTCTGTTTTTAATGGAAAAATAACATGCCCATTTGGAGACCCTGCATAGGGCATGGAGACGGTGTGGCCATGGGTAGATGTCTGTGTATTTGAGGGATCAGACCCAGCAAATTGTCGTCATCTGTCGCCATGATTGGCCATCAATGGTGACTCCTTTTTGAGTGATAACTCATTCCGTCATCTTACGCCACTGTGTGTTAGACTCATGTGGCATAGCAATTGCTATTCCTGGTGATCTTGTGCTATAATGACATCATGTTTCATCTAGCGACATGTGTGAGCCACTTCACACAGGTTGATGAGGACTCACAACAATTTGCTGGGGAGGGTGTCAAGGCCTTTAATATGGAGGAGCCTTTGAAAGTCATGCATGTTGAGGTACAATCAGTCACCACCCTATTAGGGTTAATCCTCCCCCTGGTCCCTCCTCCCCTTTATCTCAGACATATTGGTCTTTCATCAGGGACCTAGATTCCCTTAGTGGTCCTCCTCAGTGGACATTGCAGGTGTTTTGTTAATGACATCTCTTTCTCATTTCTAGTTTATTATTCTTAGTTGTTTTTTTTTATGAAATTGCTAACATCTTGCTTTTTAAAAGTAAGAATATAGAGAGAAAGGATGGAGACTCAATAGGAATCAAAATGGCACAACATACTGATTCTTCTAACACTGAGTAAGACCACACTGGACAGCTTAAAACAGCCAACCCCTGCAGGGACCCGTCCTACATGCCTTAGTTGGATTACAAGGCTGAGGAACCAGCGCAGTGACCATGAGGTGACACACTGGTCCCCTCAGCCTGGATCCATGGTACCACAAGCGGCTATTGATCCAGTCACAGGCCTGTCTTGCGCTTTAGGAAAGGATGTGTATCGATGGTTTAGGAGGGATAGAAGGAGCAGAACGGGAAAAGCATTAGGCTACTCGGTGCAATAATGGAGAAGAAACAAGGCTTAGGTGGGGTTGGCAGTTCGGCAGGAGAGGAGGTTATTTGTAAAACTACTACGACTCCACGCCTCAGGTCATACCAAAGTCCCATAGGAAGATGACTGGAATTTGCAGTAGTACACTAATGATTGACCTCCAGAGGGGCAAAGCAATAAGAAGGGTATGAGTTTAGGAATGGGAGTGAAGAATGACTGCTAATGTAGAAGTGGGGGTAAAGGTAGGGCCAAGAAGGCAGAGTATACACAGAAATAAGGAGCTAACTATCTTAGAAGTTAGTCAAACAGGTAAGTTTTTGCAGCCAAGTTGGGAATTTTTTCACGTGCCCAAATGTCCAAACGTTTCTTGGGATTTTATGACTAACCACTAGGACAATGTCATAACTTGCCTGAATTTTGACTAAGTTCCTTAGGACATTTAGGAAGCCTTCTAACCGCCATTCATGAATTATTTTGAAATCCTGGTGCAAGCTTAAGATGGGGTTTAAACCTAAATGACTACTAAATTAGCCATTGTTAAGCAAAAGGTGCGTCTTCTAGCTCAGGGTGTGGCTTAACAGTAAGTTTTCATGGTAATTCATTTGATTTGATTCAAATGGCTAGTTTGCACTGGGTTTATTAAAACATCACATGTCCAACAATGTGGATATATAAATGAGTATATTGAAGAGCCACAGAAAAGGTGTTTCTTATTTGTTCCTTCAATACCTTATCAATTCATTAGGTGTATTTTGTTTAATGTTGGATGTTGTCTGGTTGGACTGTAAAAGTCCTCACACAAACCACACTGCCACCTGGTGTGAAGAAGATCATTATCACTTAGACAAAACTACTACCCCTTAGACAAAGTGACTAATTTTCTCCCTTGGCTTGCCTGAATAGGTTAGTCAATGTTACTAACATTGTTAGACATTGTAAGTCATATGTTAATCATTTTGTCGGATTAGGCATTTTGCCTAGCTTAACTTAGACTTGACTAACCCAGATTTTTTTTCTGTGTAGGACTAAGAAATAAATGGACCAAAGGGTATTGTAGAATAGGGCAAATGATTACCAATACAATGTGAATTTAAGGATGAGAGAAGAAAGGGGGTGCAGTGTGCCATGAAAAGACCTGAATAGGTATCAACTTAAGGTCAGCTTATCTCCCATTTGAGCATAGTTAGCTAATCTAATTGATTACTTGGTTTTCAAAATTGATTCGGCTTTCTGGGCTCCCCCTCGCAGGGCATAATTCCTACATATATTGCTACTGGAATCTTCTGGCCATACCAATAAATCCTATAGGAACACCGGAGGAATTTGCAGTTGTCGGGGTACGATCATAATATATTGAGAAATGACCTCCAGGGCAGATTCATTAAGGGTTTTTTTCTGGTCAAGGTGCCATGAATAGAGAAAATATTAATAGAATTGATTTTATGAATGTACATACATAATGTCATAAATTCACTCATGCAAAAATATTCTATGGTTTGCATTATTCTTCAAAACTCAGACTTACTTCACTCATTCTGGAACAACATTAGGAGGAGCCACCCTTAAATCTAATTTAAATCTAATCTAAAGCCCCCTTCCTCTTAGCGAAGGCTGTAGAAAATTGAGTCTGGAAAGGAACCAGGAGGGGTGACCAGTCAATGACTGCTCAGTGCTGAGACATCTCGGTGGATAACGAGCATCTGGAGACAGATCGATTTGTCTAGCCTGGTGCTGAGAGTGACTAGTGTAGTGCGCACACACGGGACAGGTCAGGTGGTAGGACAGCTCTAGAGTAGGAGTTTTACCATCTGGATTATGTCTAGATTCATTTGGATGTGAAGTGAAGATTTTAATTCATGTGAATACAATCCCAAATTACAGCTTTGCCGTTAGCCTTTTTTGTATTTTATCCTAGAGGTCATTTCGTAAGATACTATGACTGCACACAGCCAATACAATTTCAATCCCAATAAATTATAGTTAGTCATTGTAGGTAATGCGCTAAGACTCCTCTGTATGATCAGCACATATGTTACATTCACATAGGGTTTGCTCTGGTGATTGCTAGTCTAGGAATGTAATGACAAAACAGTTATGGTCCTCGCTCCGATTTAAAGGGGAGCAGTCATAGCATCATAAAAAATTAGCTTCAGACCAACTTTCTGGGCGAGCGTCCACTGTGGAGATTGTGTTTGGTAATAGCAATTATATTTCAAATTTGAATGCATAGAAAAGGTTCACCAGCCATCGTCATAAATTAGCAACCTCTAAAACCACCCAGCCATCTCAAAAATTCTCAGCAGTATAGTGGAGGTAAAATACAGCTATATTATACATATATGGATAGATATGTACCTAATCAGAGAACTTTGAATGTTCTTTACAGACTCCCAACTGCTTTCTCAGCTAAAATTAATGCAAAGCAGAAACCACCCGACATACACAAACCAGACAGACCATTTGACACCATGTCTATCAACATGGCGTAAGTGGGTACAGGGATTATGAAAAGAAACCTAAACATTGACACTCTAACTGCCCTGTAGACAATTGTACAGCTGAACAAAGCTTGCAAAAGACCATCGGGTCCATACGGTCCTGTACCAGGCCAACACAACATTGTATTGATCTTCACTTAGGTCTGTCACACCCCCATGTGCCTGTCTCCCACCCCTGCTCATTGATCTCACTCACACTATTGTGTGTCAGTAGTTTGGGGTGGTGTCCCCCCTCCCTACTCCTACATCCCTCTCTTACACTGCTGAAAGAACACCCATTCTTGTTTATTTGCACTCTAGTTACAGATTTTTACTCACTGATTTCTGGATTTTGACTGATACAGAGTTTGTGTTTTTCCCAAGTACTAAGTCAGGAACAGATTGCTGGGTTTTGAGTAACACTTGCCTGAGTGTTTGCAAATGGGGGTTTTTAAGTAGTTTCTAAGCACTAAAATGAAGTACAGATCTTTTTGTGCCAAACTGCAAAATTCATACAAGATTCATGTGGGATCAAAGTTGCAGGTAGGCCAATTCAGGTGTCAGCAGAGATGGGAGGTGCTGACGGGACTACTGCTAGGAAAACTATGTTAAAGATCTACTTCCCCTCCACTTGAACCGTCACTGCTGGCCATTCATACTATGTGGACGGCTGCCAGAACCCTCTGAGCAGTCCCTAAAAGCAACCCACTAACCCGATGGTACTGATCCACTTCCTCCCTACTTCTAACACTCTAGAAATCTACACGCTTCTTCCTCTTATTCCTGCCAAAAAATCTGTTAGAAGTCTCTGTGTCTCTCATGTATCTCTCATGTATCTCCTCTTCTCTCTAAAATTCAATGTGCTTGACACAATGGCATTGCAATCTATGAATGACCATGCACGTATAAACATGAGCCTCTACCGTTTTCTTATTTCTCATGTCCATAGGAGCACCTGTGTCAGAGGCAGTGATCAGAGACTCTTTCAATAGAGATCATTCTGTGTCACGAGCGCTTGTTGAATATTTTATGCCACAGGGTGTATTCAGTGTCAATAGATTCAAAGTGCAATCAGATCTATGTGACTCAAGGGAACACGGCAAAATACAGCAACATTAGGGAATGTACCCCTGTGGTGAGCCTGGCGGTTGGTCTGTTAATGTGGTGTGGTTGCAATACCATATTGTGCCATAATATCACTGTGATGTCAAATAGCCACCGGTCTCAAATGGGCACTAGAGCTAAGCGAAGGTTCCATATATAAGCACTATTTCAACAGTTATTCTTTACAATGCAGGCACTTTTAATTGTCAAAATAGAATTGCAAACAGACACAAAGGTAAATAGTTTTGGCTTTATGACTAAAAAATTCTGAGTGGCTTTATGTCATTATAAAGTTTCTCTCATCTAATTTCATGATAAATTGCTTTTGGGGAAACTGTAATACATGCATCTACTTGTATGATTAGGTTTGGAATGTTTTAATCCCCCATTCATTCATGTTTAGAGGATACACTAACAGCCAGATTTTGCCATTTTAAGCACATTATGAATGATATATCCCATGGGATATATACCATGTCCGTAGTACGAAGTCCCAAATAGGACGTATCAAAAATAATTCTTTTCACTAGAAAAAAATACTCTTGCGGGTACTGAACAATTCCTGCAGGTACAGAGACAATTCCTGCGGGTATTGAACAATTCTTGCGGATACTGAACAATTCTTGTGGATACTGAACAATTCTTGCGGGTACTGAACAATTCTTGCAGGCGCAGGAACAGTTCTTGTGGGACAGAAACTTTTTTGTGGGTACATATATTATTCCTGGGGATACAGAAACGATATTTGCAGGTACAGAAACTTTCTTGGGAGTACACAAACAATTTTTGCGGGTGAAAAAAAGATTGTGTGGGCACAGAAGGACGTCCAGGTCCAAGAACAATTCTTGCGGGTACGGAATCAATAATTGAAGGTGAAGAAATTATTCTGGTTGATGCAGAAATTATTCTTGCATATGAACAAAGTTTTTTTCTGGGGTCCAGACAATTGTTGCAGGTGGTTTTGTCAGTGTCCATAGAAGGACATCTCCTGACTATTTGGTAATGTCTATTTAGCAAAAATGTTCCAGTACCCGCAGAAAAGTCCCAGTATCCGCAGGAATGTTCCAGTATCCGCAGGAATGTTCCTGTATTCACAGAAATGTCCCAGTATCCACAGAAATGTTCCAGTATCCGCAGAAATGTTCCTGTACCCACAGAAATATTTTTTTGCATGAAAAAAGAATCTTTTTGAATGTCCTATTAGGGGCTCCATACTACGGTGTCAAAGTGCGATCAAAATTAATCAATAGGACCTAAGGGAAAATAGGAAAATACCAAAACATTAGAGTTCACCGGAGTGTGCTCGAGGTTGGTCGAACTAATGGGGTTCATGTCTGTTTTAACCTCAGCGAAGTCTGGGACCACTTATAATATCCCATATAGAAGCTTGCCTCAGCAACAGATGCATGAGAAGCCTGTTGCTTAGAGCCACATTAGCACTTCTACAGGCATTTAGGAAAGGACTGCAATACCCTTTTCATAGCTGGGTATTTCTCAAATTATTAGTAGTAGTCACATCACAGAAAACATCTTTAGTCTATACTGCTGCAGGGATATCAAAAAGTGGACATTTATATTTCATTTAAAAATGCAATTATGGTAAATAGTATCTATCAATGTGTATATTGATTTCTTTTCATGACCTTTAGCACAGTGCTCTAATTAGGGAAGACCCATTCATTCATTTGCAGCAGCAGACTAAGGTGTGGGAAGACTGGGTGAGGCTGTCAGACACAGTGCAGGCAACTGGTATAGGGACCAGGGAAGGCGAGGTGATTTGTCGAGAAGAGAAAGTCTTGCATGTTATATAATCGGGGCCAGTAAAGGTTTTCTGGAGGGTGTTGCTCCTGTAGTAAAAGGTAGAGCTGGCTAAAAATGCCCTGATTTTCAGTCCTCTCTTTCCTAGCTATAACTTGTCCCTTTTGTTGCTCACAAGTGGGCATTCAAGTATGGTGCTAAAAAGGGGCATTTGAGTAGGTACCTAGTTGGGAGAAGTCAGTCAGTATAATACACTATAGAGTGTGTGACATGAGTAGGTACCTGAAAGTGCAGCTCCCTCTGTTTTATACAAGGCAGGTGACTTTTCAGACTAATGTAGTGAGTGCAAGTTGAATGGTGAAGCAGAGCATGACTTCTTTTGAAAAAATGGTACCTACTGACAGCTCTTTGTACCATAGGAGCAACATGCTCCAGATCCTACCGAATCACATGACCAAATAGGGCCGATCCTAGACACTTTGAGACAATTAGAAAAAGGGGAAGTACCTTTTAATGGTGGGCTAGGGAAGCCCTTAAAAAATACTAGTTTGTCAGATAGGGTGCAGTTGTTTTCCTTAAATCAGTGTTCATCGTAAGCAACTTCTCATCAAAGTGAACTATGAATTGTAACTTGTCCCGACAATAACTTCCATGTCATTTGCAAAGAAATACTAGGGGCAATTTCAAGGCTGCTGCTCATTTTTCACAATTGAGCTTTCATATCTCTCGATTTGTTTTTCTTTTTGAAGAACACTACACAGCAAATTGCCTCTCATTTGATGTGAGATTTTCTTGTGAAGTTGCGGTTTTAGCCAAGCTCTCAAAGTGTTTATTTCTTTTGCTACCTTCCTAGGACCAAGCTTTGAACGCTTTCAGCCAATCGGTCTGTTCGTAAAGAAATTATAATTTGTACGGAGACTCAAATGTGACCTCTACTACTGAGTGGTACGATTTCACAGTGCTGTGTAATGAGTCAGAAATTTGAGGAAATAGCAGCAACTATTTTGAATTGTGTAATGTAGCCAGCTGTGTATTGAAATTGCTATGGAGTAATTGCATGTGATGACAAATATGCCGATATGAATATAATCATTTGGGGAGAGTTTTATTGGATGACATTTTAACTGATATTTATGTTAGTACTCTTGTTTCGATATTCTTCATTAAGTCCAGTCTACCAATCCATGCTCCATCACTGTCCTTGTCTCCTCTGTCTGTATGTGGTCTGCAGGGCATTTCAAAACGATATCTATAGCTATGGTTTTGAAATGCCCTCCTGAGTGTATCATTCCCCCCTCCCAACTCAATCCCCAACTTCTAGACTACCTTTCCTCTTTTCGGCTTTATGGTCTTTTGCAGGCAACTCGTAGGTATTTAATGTTGAGGAAAGCTTGTTATCCCAACTAACCAAAGCTGAGTTTCCTCTATTTTCAATGGCAGCAAATTAATATACAATAGACATGGCTCTCATTAGAAATGTACTTGTAGTGGCATGATATCATTACATGTAGACAAACATATTGTTCTACAACAGTCCATCTACAGTTCAAGGTGGATTAGGAAGGCATCTCTCAAGATGGTATGACTAGACCCTTCAAATCATTGTCGGATCACTCAATCTAATGTAATGCTAACCCTGCATCTAGTGGTCACCAATTATTGCACTGGTACGGCTGTCCTACGGAACCATATGTAATTACTACATTGAGTCGTAGTCAGTCATAGTGCGTTACCTACCATCACCCACTCTAATTCTGAGCGTTTCAAATCATAGTGGATGCGTGCACTCAAATCACCTTGATAAATGCCCCCCAGCAATTACTATTAGAAATGTTTCAGACTATGCCTCCTCAGATTTAGTTAGATAGCTTTGGACATAAATCCCAGTTTCATACAATTGACGAGGGAAAGATCCCTTACCAGCCTCCTGTCTCATTCATAAGTCATTCTCTTTATTGAATTATTACTTTTAGATATGTATGTATTCTGATGCAATCATGGTTTAGAAAAGAATGGTCCAGTCCTATCTCTAGACTGCATTTCTCAGTAATGCTAAAACACCACCGGGAAATTAAATATTGCTTGTCCATAACATGCCATCATATCTTTTACAAATACAAATATGCTCTACCCAAAGACTTGTGGGAAGAGTTGAGGTGATAATTACATATATAGGTCTTTATATGGCTAGTGCCCACAGAGTGATAATCATAATGATAAACAGACCAATGTACTGACATATCAAACATGTGGATGTAGATGATGATGCCTTAGGCACCTAGATGAAGGCAATTACCTGTTATTTCATTTCCCATTTGATGGGCTGTGAATTGGCAAAAGACGCATTCTCTTTTGTGATTCACTTTGACGTTTATTTTTGTTTAGGCAGATATAGCATTAGCAGGGCAGCAAGAGGAAAGAGAAAAATGCATTATTTGCTTTCTCTAACAAAATAGGTTGTCTTCTATCAATGTATAGCTGGACCGTGAGAGTTGGTGATCAACCATCCTGTCTCCCATATCATCATGTAAGATATTCAAACTTCCTTTGCTATAATCTTTTTCAACTGACACTCCCATCGATTTCTTGTGGATGAAATAAAGAGAATCTAATGCGAGGTACATATTTTCAGATACATTTTCCTAGCCTTTTACTAGACAAACCGAGCCTTCTATATTGCTTACACAAGCACCTCAAAAACGTCCAATTCTCCTCCCATTCCTGCCCCCACTTCCCCTTATCAGGCTATCCTCCCCAATCTACCCTCTTCAAGTAGGTTAACCTACAATCATTAGACACATTCAGCTCCAATCCACACCTGGGGTTGCTGGCGTCCTAGATGGGCCACAGCTATTTTTAGTTAAGTGCACTGATCAAAAGCCTTAGGATTTTCTCTATTCTCTGCCGAGTTCTTTGGTTTCATTTTGAGATTCCACAATTTTACTCAAGAATGTTTCCATAGTATATTTCAATATATGTTCATGTGATATCTTAGAAAACCTGTGAAACCCTTTTGAAATACCAGGAGGGCTCCTTTGAGAAAAATTGAGAAATGTGTTTACGAGGTCTCTACATGAGAAACAAAGAATGAAAAAGTGTCAGTACAGGATTCGCAATGTCATGAGTTCATATTAGATATTATATGCCACAGAGTCTTTTCAGTGTCAATAAAGTCAAAGTTCAATTAAATCAATGTGACTCGAGGGAACACATGAAGTAAAATACAGCAGCATTAGTCGACCCCTGTGGTGAGCCTGAGACCACAGGAGGGTCTTGCCAAAAGAAAACGAGGAAGAACCTGCTAAAATCTTTCAGAGAGCGCTGATTTGCAAGAGAATGGTCTAACTCGTTTTCATTGTATTGCCAAATAATCCCTCCATATAAGACTACATTAGAGCAGGCATGCACTTTTAGAGGAGCAAGCATCCATGCACGTTTTCACTTTTTGATATGACGAGAATACTTTTGGCCATATGAAAACGTGCACGTTTTAATTTTCGGTTCACGTTTCACTTTTGGCAAGATCCTCCAGGTCTGTTTACGTTTTTAGCTTACCCTTTTGGGGTTTTACAAGAGGAAGAATATATTAGTTGGCAATCTTTTTAACTCTGTGGGAATATTGGATACCTAATTTTATTAGTGTCAAACGTATTCAATAAAATGATGCAAGATAAACACTGGATGAAATGGTGGAACTTCTTACTCAGGCTGCGAGTAGGAGTCCTAGTGTTATAGTTCCAGAGATCAACTAATTAATAAAAGGAGCTTAATGACAAGTTATAACTCTGTTGTAAAATAAATTCTAAATTAATTCTAAATTAGGACATACTCAGTTCAACTGTATCCAGGGTAATCAAGTCCAGCACAGTCACCTGCATCCACAAATTCCAATACCCTTATCTAGGCCTTTACCCTTCAGGTAGCTGACCTCCAGCTTTGACCCCATCAGCGATTGGACCCTTTGTTTAGATAGCACAGTGATGGGGAGGGCTCTAACACAGAGAAAAGGTGCAGTTGCATGGCAGGCTGTAGTCAAAAGGGCCAGGGTCTCATCTTTCCACAATATACCCCTGGGACCATGAAGGTCAAGGGACACGTACAGGCAGTGTGCTAGAGGTATTCAGGGTTTGGCAACTCATAAGATGACCTTAAACCCTGCTTAATAGTCCCTACCCTAACATTTGCTATATCACCTCTTGTTAACCATTGTGCAATGGGTGACCAATAAAAGCACAAAGTAAACACATGAAACACTCTTGGCATGAAAATGTTTTTTTTTTTTTGTGGTTTGACAGATTTTCTAATCGTGTATCTGTAGTTTTACTTTAGTCTGGCTCATAAGATAGATCAACCCTTTTACGTCCCATCTGTTATAGACTTGCATGATGCTCTTTCAGATCTGCAGGTGCCAGTTTAAGTATATGGACCTGTTTTTAAGGTGAATTGTACAGGGGGCAGAGGGGTTGAAATAAAGGTCCAACATAATGGAGTAAGGTGGGGCATCGTGGAACACGAGGTACAGTGAGATAGAGACCCTAGAGCTTTAGGTTTGAGTGGTGTACACTAAAAAAGCCAGTATGAATCTAATACTGATGCATTTTTCATCAATGTTTCAGGTGGATGGCATGGGTAAATGTCAGAGTAGTTAAACAAGGCTTACTTTAAAGAAACAAAAAATGCTTTCAATAAATAAAATGGTTCTCAATCACATTTTAGACAAAGTTTTCACCGCTATTTTTATGGATATTCATCATGACACAGTGCAATACTGTACTGCATCCTAGGACGTCATTGTAGAATTTACAGTGCTACAACACATAGATTTAGCAGGCATCTTTCTGGGTGCTGCTGCAATGTCATTGTGGTTAACTCTTTACTATCCCACCAACTAGCATTTTGAAATGAGACTTATCTGTAGGTAGAGCTGGAATGATCTACACCTCATATACTTATAAGCATTGGGGTACATTAGCTCTCGAACTAAGTATCATTGATATGCTTGTACACTGAGGAAGCCAACGTGCAGATGTTGGGGTATACTGTAAGTTGTGCGGGAGAGATTGACATAGTGCAAAAAACATTTCTTTTCTACGTCAACAGGGCTGCATTCAGGCATCATGGCAACCAATAGGCATGTTGCTTTAGTGCATGATAAACCTTCAAAGGGTGAAGACACTTCTTGCCAAATAGGAAAGCTGCTAGTTCCTAGGTGGATTCTCCTGCATAATCAGTACAATTACAGGCTCTGTGCCTTTTATGACTCATATGTTGGGTAACAACAAAGTCTGCAGACATGAGTAATAAGGTAATCATGCTCATTCTGACACCCTGGGCCCCTGAGTAGATAAGGGGCGAGCTGCTCACACCAATTATCTTTGGTTATATAAGATTGCCAGGAAGCAATGTCACCCCTGTGCATAAATACTTCAAGAAGCCCTACATATTTCACAGATGTCAATAACTATACCAGTTTGTTCTGTATTTTAGCCCTGTTTCATCCTTGGGCATCGATCTTAATTTCCATCTGCATGAATTATAGAAATTTAAGCTTCAGCAAAAAAAAACAGGGTGTTACCTTTCTGATAGCATAACTACGAAACATCCAAACACCCAAAATGCTTTAACATTGATCCCTTAAAAACATTCTTGCACCTAAGATAATATATGTTTTGCAACCTCCTGTCATTCCCGTTATTGAATTATTTCTTACCTCTTAGATATATGGAGACTGATGCAATAGGGGCGAAGAAAGGGAATGGTCCACTTATATCCCCAGACAACATCAATGGGAGGTTTCATATTGGCTGCCCGTAACATACGATCATATCTTTTACAAATACAAATGCTCTACCTAGAGATTTCTGGGAAGACATGAGGTCATAGTCATATGTGTAGGTTTTTATGTGTGACTGGTTCGTATAGAGTGATAATCTTAATGATAAACAGACCAGACCACTGACAAATCAGACATGTGGATGTAGATGATGATGCCTTAGGCACCTAGATGAAGGCAATTACCTGGTATTGCATTTCCCATTTGATGGGCTGTGAATTGGCAAAAGACGCATTCTCTTTTGTGATTCACTTTGGTGTTTCCTTTTGTGCATGCAGATAGCGTTAGCAGGACAGGGGGAAGGAAAGGGAAAATCACACTGTTTGCATTCTCTCACAGAAGGGCTTGTCTTCTAGCAGTATATAGTTGGACCATGAGGGTTGATGATCAGCACTCACCTTCTCTGGATAAACCGGGCCCTCTTTGTCAAAGATTTACTCTCAGTCTTCACAATCCTTTGTTGCATGATTTTGAGGATTTGGAACAAATTATAGTAGGGGTGGAAGAGAGAATCTTTACAGGTCACTTACCCAGTGCGTACTCTGGTTACAATGGGAAATTAATTCGCCATGCCCGACCAGTTCCATACTGCTATGGTAGAACAAGCTATTTTTCCTGAGTTGTAGAGTGCCTGATAATTCTAAAGCTCTCCCAGAAGCACCTCCCATTGCGACCCCAGTTTCCTTAATATGTCCATCCTCCCACAATCTACCCTCTTCAAGTAGGTTAACCTACAACCATTAGACCCATTCATCTCATATCCTCACATGGAGTTGCTGGGGCCAAATAAAAATGTGTGTTCCCAGTTATATGAGCTGCAATGCCAGGGTCGGAAGGTCGGAATTTTTCTTTCTAATTTCTTTTTGAGGGGGGAGGGGGATGAGAGCGGAGTCTTCCTCCTGTCCAATATAGGCATGTTATGAGGGAACACAGGAAGGTATAGCAGCATTAGGGTACCCTGTGATGAGCCTGAGGCTGGGCCTGTTATTGTGGCTTGAGCGTCTTTTCACCTCATCTGGACCATATATGCTTCATATACATTCCTGGTCAGAAAGGCTTCTTTCTGGACTGTACTATATGTACATTGTTTCATTCTGGGGGTATGTTATTGGGGAATTATCTTGTATTTAGCTTACCCTTTTGGGGTTTTACAAGAGGAGGAAAATACAAGGAGGCCGCATTTCTTTTAAATCTGTGAGATGCATAAACAGTCTAGCTATGAGTAGGAGTTCTATATGGTTTAATAGTTCCATACAAGGATCGCTTACTATAAGGAGCTTAATCAATAATTGCAAGAGTGCTGTAAAATTATGAGTTTACCATATTATTCTTATTTGAGCTGTACTCAGTTAAGCTGCATCTAGGGGAACTAAGTCAAGAACCTCAAGTACAGTCACCTCAATTTACCATATGAGAACATTATCTAGACCTATGGCCTTCAGAGAGCTTTTACCCTATGATACAATTGACCCCGTGGCTAGGATGATGATGGTTGGGGGTTTAACACACAGAAATGGTGCAAGTGCAGGGCAGGCTGAGTCAAAAGAGTCAGAGTCTCATCTTTCCACAATATACCACTGGGACCATGAAGGTCAAGGGACACGTCCAGGCAGTGTGCTAGAGGTATTCAGGGTCGGGGAACTCATAAGGTGACCTTGGACCCTTTCTTATAGTCCCTACCCTACCATTTGCTATACCACCTCTTGGTAACCATTGCGAATTAGGTGAATGATAAAGGCTTCAAGTGTTATGAAGCATGAAGTACACATGTTAAACACTCAAAGGTTTCTTTATTTGTGGTTTGACAAATTTTCTAACCACAGAAACTGTAAACTTACAGACTTATTCTTTGAGTGGTGTGTACCAGAACAAACCAGTATGAAGCTAAAACTTATGTTGGTTCTATGATCGTGGTTTCAGGCAATTGGCATGGGAGAGGTTAAAAGAATGCTTACTTTAAAGAAAGAAAGAAATGCTATCAACATAACAATGGTTCTCAATCAACTTTTGGACTAAGCTTTCACTGTTATTTTCATGGATATTTATCATGATATGTATCCTAGGATGTTATTGTACAAGTTACACTGCTTCACTAAAATTTAGTAATTTAATTACAATTACCGCGATGACTGAACAAATTATGGGATGCCATATATAGTAGATTCAACAGTCATTTCCTTGAATGCTGCTGCAATGGCATTGTGACCAATTCTTTCCATTTCCATAAACTAGTATTTTGAAATAATTGTGACATGTACTGGGAATAGGGACATTAATGCACCCTACACTAAGGGTCCTTTTCGCAGATCCTGTCATATATGACTTATCTGTAGGTGGAGCTGGAATAGCCTACCACATGTATATGAGCTTTGGATAGCTAAGATATGCACTTCATTATCATCAATATCCTTATTGCCGAATTCTTACTTATATTGTACAATCAGAAATCCAACATGATGCTCTGGTATACTGTAGGTTGTGTGGAAGATGAAGTGCAAAAATCACCAATATTTCTCTACTTCTTTCTAGGGCTGCATCCAAGCATCATGTCAACCAATGGACATGATGTTTTAATGCACTTTCTGCCTTTAAAGGGCCAATGACACTTCTTGCCAAATAGGAAAGGTGCCAGTTCCCAGGTCTCCTGCATGATGAGTACAATTACAGGCTCTGTGCCTTTTACGACTCACACGTTGGGTAACAGCAAAGTCTGCAGACATGAGTAATAAGGTAATTATGCTGATTCTGACACCCTGGGGCCCTGAGCAGATAAGAGGTGAGCTGCTCACACCAATTATCTTTGGTTATATAAGATGGCCATGAGGCAATGTCACCCTGGTTGATAAATACCTCTGGAAGTCGCACATAGTTTCACTGATGCCAATATCCATTTCGGTTTGTTATGTAGTTTACCTTGTTTCATCTTTGTGCATTGATCTTAATTTTCCTCTGATTGTCAGCAAGAATTAAGTTAATAAATTGCTGAGTGAAATGTTCTGGGCATTGTTCTGTCATTTTCCTTTTTCCAGCCCTCAAACAGGGACAATGATGGTTGAGAATGAACAGTTATCTCATTGATGGAGCATTGCATTTCGCCAGTGAGCTGTTTGTGCTAACAATACTAGTGTGCACAATACACAAGGAAGAGGCCAGCAAACTACTAGGAACACAAAATTGTGTTTCTGGGGCAGGTTTGCCCCTTATAAGGTCTATTGAATTGCACCTCGACACAACCAGTAATATATATATATATATATATATATATATATATATATATATATATATATATATATATATATGCACAGAATTCAGAACCCGATAGATTCCTTCGTTGGCTTAGAGGTGGCCTATGTTTCATCTTGAATAGGGGGCTGTCAGATTGGAAGCAGGTGCTCTCTATCTCAGAATTCATGTAAGATATCCTAACACGAAACAGACTTAACCTTGTAAAGACAGCATAGTGCACTTATATAGAGCCATTGGTCGCCATAATGCAGGAATGTGGCTCTTGTACTCCCAATGGTTGATTTAAAGTTTATGCTTCATGCCAAACATTTGTGAATGATACATTGCCAAAGGATCGGGATGATGTTCCAAGGAATTGCTGGTACTCGCCAGCACTGCATTGGAGTAAATATATGGACTAATGGATGTGAACCAGGAAACATCATGCGACCCATCATGGGTTTCTGAAATTGTATGACTTGGCTCAAGACTAGCTTTCATGTCATCTGTAAATAAATCCTCAGAGCCTTTTCAAAGCAACCTACGTTTCAATAGCTGTCCTTTATATTTCTTCTGTCATTTCTCTTTTTGATGGACATCAAACAACGAATTGACTCAATCTCATTTGATGTGCAACTTTCAGTGCTTTTTATGAGAAGCTATAAAAGTGTTGGGATTTTCACGATTTCCTCTTATGATTGAGGTCGTGTAGGATCTAGTTAAAACGCATAATGATGAATGAAAAGAGACAAGAGTCTGTTCCAAAATCAATACCGAAAATATTTTCAGAGATCAATTCATAGAAAAATATCATTTATAATCATGGGTGGGCCACGAGTGATAGTTAAGTACTGGGATTGTTCAAGAAAGAGACGGCCCTTTCGCCTCTCCATCAGCTGTAAAGAGTCGTAGGGACTAGAGACTTTTGTCTGTGTACAGAAATCTGGAGATCAAAGAAAATGATCAGAAGCCCTACTCGCAGCCTACCAACAATCAGTCAAAGCACAGCCTGGATACTACAGAGAAACAGCATGCAATAAGAGAGGTGTATGTATACATACTTCTCTATGAGAACAGTGTTATGATTACCGTCCTTTGTCACATGAGCCTAGCTATTCCATCTCCATTGTCCATTTCACATAAGCAATTAAGCAATACCTGAAGCTCCTTTTCTCTAAGGACAGTAACTACTTTTAGACCAGATTTTCCTATGATAGGTAAAACCATATGTGACAACACTGGGTGACATTTCTTTTCTAATTTCACACATTACACTTCAAACTCCTGGCTTCATAATGTTAATCATATAATGATTAGATTACATACTTTATACTCTAGAGAAACTGCATGTTTATTTTCAACATGGGGGAGTGACATCGGTCGTATCCCACTCTGCCTATAAGGCATTATCAAATTCGACCAATGCTACCTTGAGGAATACAAGGCAAAAATATTCTATGGTCGTGGACATTCGCATACACACAAAAAAACGTACCTAAGGAAACCTAGTCAAAGTGACTTACTTATTACTAACAAATGACCAAGGAGGTCTAAGTTTTCTTAGTCACATTGACTACCCAAATGAGTTTCACTCTCTGAGCATAATCTGGAACAGGGTATCTACTGGGAGTTTCAGGCAAGCTAACTTATCTTGGTCACTTCCACTAAGAGATCTTAGTCACTTTGACCAAGATCCGTTAGTAACTTTGACTAAGGGTAGGCACACGGTATTGCCTTTACACACCAGATGGCAGTGTGACTTGAAACAGGATTTTTCTGGTGGGTGGGTACCATAAACAGTTCCATGGATGTTAAAATTATGATGATTTTCTGGAACGACATATATTTGAGCTTTCAAATTTAAATCTACAATTTGTTACGAGAAATACAGCTCTAAACATAGGTCTTTTATATAATATAAACTCATAAAGAAAAGAGGAAGGCATCTTTGCATTGGTGTCTAGAATGAATCTTCTGATTACAACCCTAGTCAGGCTGGTACCAATGTAAAGGGAACATGTCAAGCTACATATGGATATGACTATCTTTTGTCTTTCTTTGTTACAGATGTTTTTACAATACAAGGCATTATGGTTATATTGTATATTTATCAATGAAAATTGTCATGTCAAAAACTAGTGACGATCATCAAATCGGCCAATTTTCATCATTTCTACTTATCTTTTGCATTTATACTTTGACCAAATCAAAGAAAAGATTTTAATGAAAACAAACATCCAAAAATGTTAAAATCACTTGAATAAGCATTTTTTACCTTTGGACCTCATTATGTCTGGTCTATGAGGGCCGAGATGTGACTGATTTGGTTAGGATGCCTCACAATTACACTTGGTAAAATGTACCAAATAGGTTGACGCCTTGTCAAATGAAATAGGAAGTCAGATGGAAACACCTATTCTGTGGTAATCTAGATAAATATAATGTCCACATGTGAATTTGCTTCCTTGGCAAACCCAGAGTAACTTGGCTCAGGGGTTCTAGATGAATATGATGTTAGGTATTTCAAATACTTGCTAAATGATGAGACTCTGATCTGTGGGGTGTGAATCCTACTTAGAGCTTAACACAATCACCATTTGAATTGAATTAAATTATAGAGTGTACTTTGTCAAAACAACCAACGAATCCTAGTCAAAATAGGGCAAGCCAAGGCAAATTGCCCACTCTGTCTAACGGTTAGTCATATTTGACTAAGAAAAACAGGGATGTTTAGACACAGCGCTTTGATTAACTATTGCTAGAAAGTTAGTCGAAAGTTAGATGATTCGACTCATATTTGACTAACACTTGGAACTTTTTTTTCTGTGTATATACTACAAAGTGACCTCAACACTTGGAACTGTTTAAGGGTATCATGACGATCAAGGAACCGAAACCCGGAGATATCATGGGGCCCTATTGGCGCTACACTAAGCTAAAGCTATTCATCAATGCTCTCCTACATGGTATACTGCAGTGTGTTAACACCATTTGAAGCACCTTGCCTCCTGCCAAATACCATGTCCAGCATTGACTTTGGTATTGACCATACCAAGGACTCTGTACTGACACCAAAAGGTGGTTGTTATACTCTGATATGGATCCACTGCTAGCTTTCAATGACCCCCTATTCCCTTTCCCACATTCTGTCTATTATCTCCAACCCTTTAAAAAAATCCACTCTTGACAGAATAAACAATACTTTCTTTCAAGAAGCATTAGAATTGATGATAGACAGAGACCAAATGTTCTAAAACCTTTCTTGAATACAGATGTGATAAAAGAGCTGCCAACACATCTGGAAGGGTTTTATAGGTGAGCCCTCCACCTATACATACATGTTCATGATTCTGTGGTATAAAGGTTTTACTGTTGAAAGGTGAAATGAAAACAGCAAAGTAAGCATAAAATATGTACCCAGGCTCTACAGCGTTGCTCGATTTGAATAAAATAGCAACCGCATCCCCCGGAGCACCATAGTGATTGACATAGAGCGAGGAGGGAGGGTAATAGGGCCAGAGGGAGGTTATCAGCCAGGGAGATATGACCCAGGCTCAGACCAGTAAGCAAAGGTGATGGCTGGATTGGCCAAGGGGCAAGGGGGCAGTGTGAGGCCAGCCGTTAGGGGACAATCACATAATTATTGGGAGGACCAACGGCAGAAATGGATATAAACCAGAGGGGGCCAAATTAGAAAATGTGGGGTATGGATTCATACTGAGTATTGGTGGCCAACTTCACAATGGGGCATCGCGTTCTGCATGCATTCAAACAAGAGAAAACCAATTAGTCATTATATTAATGGGAATTGCATTTGCTCTGTAAACATTCACACCATGTGCTCCAAAAACGAAATCATACCTAAAGCTGTTTTTCGAACGAAGCGGAAATGACCAGGATTTTTGGGACAATTATGTTTAAGCCTTTTATCCAAGCTCCAAGCACTGGCTGTTACTTCATATGAGTCAGACTTCTATCACAATAGCGTCACTAAGAAACCATGTAGATAAAGTGGATATTCAAATAGCTATAATTCCTACTAATCCATGATGATATCACGATTTATATGAAGAAATCGTCTAAATCATTAAATCTCAAGTGCAATATTTCCATTGAAATACATCATAGTTAAGATGCATCAAAAGACATGGTTATTCGTTGCTGCTCTCCATGCCCAGTATGCCTTAAGTCGTGATTCTGCCGTTTGCCTGAGGGGGCGCTGTCACAGTTAGCTCAACTCGTGGCCGCCAAGTTAACACAGATTTGTCACTTTCACACAGCCATCTACTAAGCGGCACTATAGTCTGTTCATCTTTCACTGATATCTTGAGGACATTTCTTGATGGTCTACGACTACTCCCTCCTAGTCGTATCTGAAATTTCAATTAGAATTACATTGGCTCTTCCATTCTCTGTTCGTAATTTACCGGCAGTCACTTTACAAAACCGCAAATCCTCGCATTTAGGTCGCAGCTTGTACACACGAATAGCCTCCGATGTGTCCTATGGGATTTACCTAAAATCAGGGTGCGTCCTTTAACTACCCAAAATTAAGTATACTTATCTTCACGTATCGTGTTTTCAGCCAAATGATCAGCTGGAATGGTGCATGTTCCATCATGTTAAAGCATCTTTTTGCATGCCCTTCGGCTTGATATGTCACTCATAGGACACATAACTAAAAATATTTCTTTTGATGTCTGACGTTTGTTTGCTTTCTTTAGCGTTATTAACTTAAGGCCATGGGTCCATGTAATGAATAGAATGGTCCATTCAGAGGTATAACCCATTTGCATGATTATGCCCTCATTGGAACCAAACTGTGCAATGGCAGCATTCATTTGCAGGACTTTGCACTCATTAGGTCTAAAATGCTTTGTTGATATATTCTGTAATATAATATCAGGAATATCATTTATTGTCCTGTATTGGCACCACCATCTCAAATATGTGCCGGTCTCAGACACCGGGGCTTCGGGGTATTAAGATATTTTGCTATTAATAAACAACCATGTGTCTCATACAGCTACAAATGGAAACATAATACAGCAAGTTGTAAAATAGTAGCCGAAGCCGCTAACATTAACATACTTTTCCAACTACCTGTTCACCCACCGAAGTTGTAAGAAATTTGGATGCTGTGGAATCAATTCTCTAAATTACATCACAAAGTTATGCATGGGAAAAAAGAAGAGATCTACCAGGACAACATGTCTGGATATTTCAGTCCACTTTTTATAGACTTCCCCTTTTCTCTATCCATATTCAAAGAGGACACGCTATCATTGGCCAAGCCGGAAAAGGGAAAGCCTGTACACAGACCTGACCCCCCCCCCCCCACTCAGATGTATCCCACAGTGCACCTTGTGGACATGCGCTGCAGAGTACCTGTCACAGGGTGCCCTCAGGCGGCAGGCAGCGTTGGACCGGAAATGACTGCTACTTCCGGTGGTTCTTATCGTTTTACATCCAGCCCATGTAGGTCTGTAAGTCAGAAGGGCGTGAGGTGAGGTGATGTGGGCAGGGAAAGGGGAAATGAGGTTAGGAAAGGTGGCACCTACAGTGGGTGGTTGAGGATTTTAAACCTTCACCGGTTTTAGCATCAGTATCTATTTTTTTGTTCATTATCCTGCAATCGAGGCAACATGTGTATATATGTTGCATGAGCAGCTGTTGGTGGTCTTCCGCAAAACCTTTTTGTTTCTTTTTTTATCAACATGATTCACTCTGACACTTCGGGAGATATCCCTCATGAATGCAGCTCTGGTAGATACTAGCAAAATTATAGATACATGTTGAAAAATAGGCGATCAAAGCTTACCACGTGCCGTCAAGAGTTAAGACATGAAGCACAATGCTCGAGAACTGCGTTGTAGACGGAAAGAATGGAGGAGGACATTTTCCCAACTGCACGTCTGTGGATGTCTGCAAATGCTTTCTTGAGAAAGGGAGTCAGGTCTGTATACAGGCTTTGCAAAGCATTTGCAGAGGACCAGAGATATGTATACATTCTGAGCCAGTGGTGGGTCCAGGATCTGGGAAAGGAGGGGGTGCGGTCCGAAGGGAGGGGACGCACCCCTTATTTTTGAGCATAATTTGGGTCCAAAATAAGTGATTAAACTCGATCTTAAGTACTGGAAAAAAGGGGGTGTGCACACCTCCACCCTCCCTCTAAATCCGCCACTTGACTTTCAACGATATGTGCCAATCAGACAAACCGAAAGTTTGTCCATTGCAGAGGCATGCGGATTTCTTACGTTCTCATTTCAACAATCCTTTGAGAAGAAAACCTGTCCTTACAATGTCATATGCATCCCTAAGTCAAACAGTATGATGGAGATGGGTAGTTTTGAAAAGAATCCCAAATATCAACATCCGCGCAATACATTCGATGATATGATAAAAATTGTGTTTCTTAAAAAAAACAACAGTTCCTTTTCACACCCATCTGTGTTAGATTTCAAGATCGAAATTCTGTGGAACTCTGGTACTTATGATACCCTGAGCTATGACAAATCCTTTAGGATTATCTGTATGACCTACATTGTCAGATTTTAGATAAGTCAAGCTAAATCCCTATTTTAGATTAGGTTGTCCATCCGGCAACCTTATCAATTCCCACTGTGTCATAACTCCCACTGTGTCATAACTCACACCATAGATAGAAGGTAGCAAACAACCTTCCTTTTTCACTTTGTAAGGAGCTTTTCATCAAAGTCAAAAGCTCACAGAGACAAAAGAGAGCCAGTTTCTTTTTGGTTCCTTTTTTTCTTTTTTTAAAGGAAGCACAGTAATTCTGCCTACTAAAGTCTTCTATGAAGATGAATGGAGTCAGACGCCTACACAAATGGCCTGCCGGGTGGGGAAAATGAGCCTACTGAAATATTCACAGGACCCACATGGTTCCAGTTATGTTTTCCTGTGCATTGGGGACTCTTTGCTCTTTGTTGATATCCTCATAGTATTTGTTGTTAGGAAAAGCTACATTTCTATCAAGAATATGCCTGTCGGTATGGGGATCCATGCAGAGATTGGCTCTAATGAAACTTACCATTTGTAAATATTTCCCTCTACACTAGCTTCCCAATACAGACACAGAAAAGGCAGGTCGTGGTATATGATTGCAGAAAATGCACATGTCTGAATCAAAATATGCAAGCATTAATTAATGAATGGTATTATTTACTGAATAACCATTATTGCCAATCGATCCGTTGATATCAAAGTCATTTATCTTCTTTAAATCATATCACAAACCAAATGATGGTATTAATAAACCAGGAGGCCATTTCTCAATAATATGATCAACATGGTTAAGAAATGTACTCGTGGAACTATATTATTTTAATGTACAAAGATTATGCCATATACTACATATACTGTAAAATAGCCATAATGTGCAACAGACTGTTTAATTATATCATCTTCATATTAGAGATTTGTGCGCTTGCATCGGCAAAGGCATGTTAGTGAAATAACGATTTTGTTTATGGATACCATTGCACATTGCTATATTTTATGTATTGCCTAGGTGCATAAAGGCAGGCCTTATTGTGGTGACTAATGGGTTAAGGGGGCATATCACCAGGGTTTGCTATCAGTCAGTGTTAGCCAACAATCACATCCATCACTTGTACTTATTACATGACAGAAAGGGAAGCTGGGGGTTATTTTCTAAGGTTCTACAACTGCCACTACGATTTGAATATCCGATATTATAAAGGGAGATCATAGGTCGTGTACAATTGCCAGCTCTGTAGATTCGGGTAAGGCAGTCATAACAGGGAAATCTATACTAACCACTAATTTTGGGTTGTAATTACACTGTTGTAAGGGTTCCCATTGCGATTTTAAGTAGGTCTGTTGTAGCCTTTTAAGTAGGTCTGTGGTTAATTTCAATATAACTGACGATCTGAAAACACACTGAAGATATAGCTCTCTCCCTGGAAAAGCATGCTGTCACCAGATATATACCTATCTAAAGCGGGTATTCCACTGCCGTTGGTCGGCCGAGTTTTTTGCTAATCCGACGCATAATCAAAAATAATGGGATTAGTGAAATTTTGGCCGACTGATGGGGGTGGAATAGCAGCTTTAGATAGATCCCCACCTCATCATTCATATAGGATTCGATAGAGTAGTTGTAGCACTAAAGCGACTTATGAGCAGCACACGTTGAGTGTACTGACTATTTAAGGCCTATATTCTCTTCAGGGATTTTGAAACGAACCCCTGATCTCCTATACATGAGCCATTCGGGGCAATATTGGATCTTTATAATTCATATGGTAAAACATGGGGGTGACCACATTCCTGTGCACCAGCTTTCAATTCTCTCTGCCCTTGCCTCATTCCTTGGCTCTATCTTCTATGCTCCACCTAGCCTATCTTCTCTGAAAGCCTGCCTTCTTCAATGTCTGCTGCCTATTTAACCTTGTCCTTTCACATGAGTTTATCATTTTCAACCCTAAGGAGTCTGTGTGACTATCATTTGACCTCTTTCATTTCCTTTCTTTGAACCTTAGGTTACTCATTCATTTGGTTATTTTTGCTGTTTTTCCCTCAGTTCATTTCTTTGGCCCTATGTTTGTTCCTTCATTCCTTCCCTTCTTCCCTTCTCCAGGACTGCTTTTCCTGCTCTGTCCACCCTACCCCGCTTTTTCTCCACTGTTTTAAAACCTTGTCTCTCCCCGCCAGTATACAGTTCCTCATCTATAAGTGACTCCTTTATTATTTATACAATGATTGTTAATTGTCTGTATCTATCTATATATCTGCTATATTGCTTCCCTGGTCTTCTTCACTTCACCCGGATGTCAGTATATAGCACGGAGAGCCTACATCTATCACTTGCAGGGCATAAATAGAAAAAGACCTCTCAGATATTCCTCTTGGTTCCTCAGGTTTCCAATTAGTATACATCCCAGACTGCTGTGTGTGCCCCATGGGGTATGTATGAGACAGGATCAGACACAGCTGGTTGGTGTAGCTACACTGTGTTCAGAAGGGTCTTGCCAAAAGATAACGAGGAAGAACCTGTTAAATCTTTTCCAGACAGAACTGATAGAAACCTGCATGGCGTAACTAGTTTTCATAGTACTGACAAACATTTTACAGCAAAATGCATTGCAAGCACTTTTTGAGTTGTAGAAAAACGTCCACATTTTATCTAAACGAGTTTTTGAAAAATCATTTGGCAATACACAAACGTTTCTTTTGTGGCAAGACGCTCCTGTAATGCTTTTCCAATTTTCAATTCTTTCGGTAATACAGGAGTGAATCATGTCTATGATTGGTGCGTCAATAAAGTGCTTAGTTAGTATTTTGTAATCTGGTAATTGACATTTCTTATCAAATTCTGCTTGCCAGCACTTAATTGGTGCACGATGCAAACCCTCCTGGAGGGTCTTGCCAAAAGATAAGAAGGAAGAACCTGTATAAATCGTTTCAGAGAGAACTGATAGAAACGTGCATGGCCTAACTCGTTTTTGTCGTATTGATTAATATCTGCCCAGTGAATGGACAAAGAACTACATGTGAAATGCAGCGGGTATACATGTACCCCATGTCCTATGTCTATTAATAATGGTGAATGAAACTGATATGTCAATATAGGCAATTTAGGTGTTACCAACACACTTTGAACTTTAACCACCTCTGCACGTTTCAACTGTGTGAGGTGACGAGAATACTTTTGGCAATACGAAAACGTGCACGTTTTAAAAATCTGCTTCTTGTTTCCTTTTTGGCAAGACCCTCCTAGATTGTATCTACCTTATAAGGTAGGCATGGTACATCAGTGCAGCCCTGACCGGTTACTCGCCAGGGGTCCTTTTAGGCATCATGGCGACCAATTGGCATGATGCACTAATGGACCATTGACCTTTAATGGGTTTAGGGCCACATGATAACCTAGGCTGATGTGTCAATGTCGTCATGATGCACCAATGCAGTGATGGTAAGTCTTCTGGTCGGTACTGTATTGGTGCATCATGCCATTACTTTTGGATGCATAAGTGGAGTCTTTATGTGCTACTCGTCGCGGCCCTATTCATTCACCATGACGACCAAAGGGCAAAGTAAAAGACCCTTAGAGGGATAAAGCTGGGGAAAAGGCTGGTAAAGGTCAGTTAAAGTTGTACAATGCTATGTCTCCCCAGAACTTGGTATCCACTACAACGTTGGATCTTGGTGCTAATCTTTGAAGCTATTAACTGTCAATAACAATTGATGCTGAACTTCAAACTCAGGACAATCGCCTTCTCGATAAAATTGGATTTCTCCTCTCGGACCGCCAATAGGAGCATTGATAAAACGCTCCAGTTTAATGAAAATGTAGAGTGATATAAGCTGATTTGTCTTAACATCAACCCTTCAGAAATCGGTAAATCAGGGGTTAAATTATTTTTTGAATGCATTTAGTATGTCAACACTTTGTATGGGGATGGGGTGCAATTCATAGGCCCAGGGAATTCCATTCATTTGCTGTCTCAATACAATGATACTTTGAACCTTAAATGGTATCTAAATCATTAATGTATCATGCCTTATAGTACTCATGATGCATTGATGACGTTCTGTTGATGAGTCTGCTCATCAGGATTCATTGGTGTATCATATTGATAGCCCAGGATACATAATCCTTGAATGGAATACATGGTACATTTATCTTTCCTTAAAGGGTCACCTCACTTAGCTCGCCCCTTAAAAGGTTACCCCCCAACCCCGCAATCATCATACCCTGTGGGCCCACCATTCTACCCCGCTCCCAGTTCCCTTATATTCAAGTTTGACAGGAGCCACATGTTGTATGCGGGGCAGAGGAGACGACCGTCGGCGCCCAATTAGACCTATTGGCATTTGCTAGATGATTGTATCTCAGGGCCCCTGGCTGGGCTTATGATATACCATAGGCATATGGCCTGCACAGAATAGGTGTCAAGGAATGAGTGCATTCCTAGCATTCCTATGTATCTAAGGCCAATGAGATTCCGACAGAGATATGGCAATATGATCTACCAAATGGTAATAATCATGTTGCAGTGACACTGACTGTACTGCAATTGCAGCCAAATAACTCTTAAGTATGGCCATTTTGAACTGCTGTAATACACTGACTGACTGAGTAGTATATAGAAATGGTTATCCTAAACCACTGTCCGTTTACTGTGTAGTATGCAGAATAGGTATTTTGAACTACTGTCAGCTTATTGAGTAGTATGAGGCTTCCCTACCCCAGCTAAATGTGACTTTGTCTCCTCTTTCCTATCCCCTCGGATGTGTGTGATGCACATACTATGTGCAACACATTCCTAAACAAAATTGTGTAATAAAAACACAAAATTGTGTAATAAAGTTCTTGCCATGAAATAAGTCTGTAGACTTTTTCTGTTGAAATAGCATTAAACATCTATTACTCTCTCACTATCTAGCGTTTAATTGATGTTATTTGAAAGCAAGAGTGGGTTTATGGGTTCTATATTCCACGACCAGCGCAGTGGGGAGTGGAATATAGAACCCTAAACCCACAAGTGCTTTCAAATAACAACAATTAATGCGTTTATCTAACATATTTCTTCATTTTGTATTCATTTCTTATCTTGTCACCCCTTGATAAAGCCAGGAGAAGAGATTTTATTAGGCCAAGCGGTACAAAAATAATTCTTGCCATTTTAACAGCCGAGGTCGTCCTGTGCTTTCTATATTCCCGGGCCTCTTCTCCGCAGGGCCCCAGAATGTGGATAATCAAGTTCTTACGTTGAAATATTATGCTTTTAAGCTTTTAACCCATCTATCCTTTAGTATATGGTTTCCAGGATTACTCTTGCCATTACTCTCAGAGACCAAATACCAACAAGTTCTTTTTAAGTTGAAGGGGAAAGCCAAGCTGGGCTGTGTTGATACTGTGAAAGTAGACCGGATGTCGGCGTGTGACACACTTACGGGTCAAAGGTCAGCCAGCCGCAATGGCAGGTGCTAAGATGTATCGATATGAAAAATCATTGGATTCTTATTTATTTCGAACAATATGGAGAATTAAGACATGGCATGTTCATCCAGGATATCTAAGGATGTTTCCCTGTTAATAACTCAACATGACACCATTGGATTTTATGCTAATGAGGTGTGCAAACCCCCAGGTATGTCGGACTGATTTTTCAAATACTTCATGTACATTGGTTTCTAGTACCGTTCGACATGGTGTAGTGGATAGCGAGTCTGTCTATTGCCACAGCGGCCGGGGAACGATTCCCATAGAACCCTGAACGGTTTTAACTGGAAATGTATGGAGAGGTTGACATTGTATACTTCTCTCATTTATTAACATGTCCAGGTTGAAACCAACACCTTCTTGAAGATGAACAAAATGGCAATTTCAAACCGCTGTATGCTTACTGAGTAGTATACAGAAATAGCTATTTTAAACCACTGTTGGCTGATTGAGTAGTGTACAGAAATAGCTATTTCAAACCACTGTTGGCTTAGTATACAGAAATGGCTATTTCAAATCACTGTTGACTTACAGAGTAGTATACAGAAATGGCTATTTCAAACGACTGTTGGCTTAGATGTAGTACACAGAAATGGCTATTTTAAACCACTGTTGGCTTACAGAGTAGTATATGGAAATGGCAATTTCAAACCACTGTTGGCTTACTGAGTAGTGTAGAAACAAGTGTTTTAAGCCACTGTCAGGTGACTGAATATAATACAAAAATGAATACTTGAAACCACTGTCGGCTCACTTAGAAGCATACAGAATTGAGTATTTAAAACAACTCTTGGCTTACTGAGTATTGCGCACGGATGAGTATTTTAATCCACTGCTTGCTTACTGAATAGTATACAGGAGTGGGTATTTGAAATCACTGTCAAGTTTGTGAGTAGTATAGAAAATGAGTATTTTAGACAACTATTGGCTCACTCAGTATAGTATACAAATATGGGTATGCCATATAGATGTTAATTTTTGATTTGCTGAATAGTAAGTAAAGAAAGTGGGTGTTTTAAACTACTGCAACATGTCAAGTAATATACAAACATAGGTGATTTAAGCCGTGGTTGACTTGACAAAAAGTATACAGAAATGGGTGTTTTAAACCACAGTCAAATTGCAAAGTAGTATACAGAAAAAGATATTTTAAACCACTGTTGACTCACTGAGTGGTATACATAAATGGGTGATTCAAAGTGGCTCCACTGAGCAGGCAAATGCATATTTTATCAAGGCAGAAGCCAGAGCAGTTTTCCTCAATTTTTGAAAGGGTAGCTGCCCTAACAACATCAGCATACACCTCTCTTCTGTAGCCCTCCATGATTTAGTATTCATAGCAGATGGCTATTTTAAAACACTGTTGGCTTACAGAGTAGTATACATAAATGGCTATTTCAAACCACTTTTGGTTTACAGAGTAGTATACGGAAATGGCTATTTTAAACCACTGTTGGCTTACAGAGTAGTATACGGAAATGGCAATTTCAAACCACTGTTGGCTTACTGAGTAGTGTAGAAACGAGTTTTTTAAGCCACTGTCAGGTGACTGAATATAATACAAAAATGAGTACTTGAAACCACTGTCGGCTCACTTAGAAGCATACAGAATTGAGTATTTTAAACTACTCTTGGCTTACTGAGTATTGTGCACGGATGAGTATTTTAATCCACTGCTTGCTTACTGAATAGTATACAGGAGTGGGTATTTGAAATCACTGTCAAGTTTGTGAGTATTATAGAAAATGAGTATTTTAGACAACTATTGGCTCACTTAGTAGTAAACACATGTGGGTATGCTATATAGATGTTAGTTTTTGATTTGCTGAATAGTATGTAAAGAACATGTCAAGTAATATACATGTCCAGTAATATACAAACATAGGTGATTTAAGCCGTGGTTGACTTGACAAAAAGTATACAGAAATGTATACAGTCAAATTGCAAAGTAGTATACAGAAAACGATATTTTAAACCACTGTTGACTCACTGAGTAGTATACATAATTGGGTGATTCAAAGTGGCTCCACTGAACAGTAGCACAGGCAAATGCATATTTTATCAAGGCAGAAGCCAGAGCAGTTTTCCTCAATTTATGATAGGGTAGTTGCCCTAACAACATCAGCATCTGTAGCCCTCCATGATTTAGTATTCATAGCAGTAGTAAGGAATTAGAGTGTATAAGCAGCTCGGAGCAAGATAGATGTTGCGCCACCTAGTGGGGGACATGGGCAATATGGAGGAGCGCTGAGAAATGCTGATACCAACCACTTGCGGGACTTCAGGCTAAGATGTAACAGCAACAGTGACACAGTACACCCGTCCGCTCAACCCCTCATTTCCCTCTATCTGCTAGCTCTCCCTGATAACATCACAGCCAGCCTTATTAGTCCTAGTTAGGCCTGGCCATGGCTAATACCTTTGCCTTGCATGCTTAAAGTACTTTAGGGATGTGCACTACATGCTTCCTGCTGTTGATGATTGATGTAGGCTGAGTATGAAGGATGTGCAGGAAGGCGATAATGTATGATGGGAATAGTGGGGAGATGGGGGAGGTGCAGTGCAGAGAGGTGAGAGCTTGTTGGCTTATGTACAGGAGGGCCTATGTAGTGTGGGGAGAGATGGGAAAGATGGCATAAGGTATTAAAAGCAGCTTTCGACAAAAGAAGTCTTGGAACCAAGTGCAAGTCTTTTATTGGTCCTGAAGATAGTGGTCCGTCAGGTATCTCTCAAGCACTGGCAATAGACATACAGTAAACAATAGACATTGGTTAAAGGGGAAAGTATAGTTTCACCATTATTTTAACTAGGATTCCTTACAACACAGTACTTCATCGAAACTATCACTGTCACATTCAATTATATGATGATCCCTGGTATATCAAACAGTTACTACTCAGAGTGCATAATCTCATTCTGATTTGAAGATTGAAATAAAAAAGGGGAGCATACGGAGCTGTAGACAGTGTTAAAATCATGACAGATAGAGAAAAGGGGAGGGCGCTAGGAGGCTAGTTTGCAACTAGGAACGGCATTTGGTGTCGTGAGATGAAACAGTTAGCACCTCCAAATGGATCTCCTCCACCCATGCACCCAACCACCTCTCCACCATAGCTACAACATCTCACACCCTTTGTAAGTGCTAGAGCCATATCATGTCCCTAGATAAGTGTGAAAAGGCTGGGTGGTGGTCTCCACACTCATGGTCAGGCTAATCTAGTCAGAAAAGGCTCTGAAATCTGATAGTAGGTCTCATAGTGAAAGGGAATCGCCCAACCTAGGTAGGGAGGTTGAGAGAGTGTAATCATCATGGCTCACTGTTTATGATCACTGGCTCATGTTATGCTTTGTGTCTTAAACTGAAGACCACTACTAAAATGACTAGATCTAGGATATCACTTAAGGTGTGCCTTATTGGCTGGGTCTATGTGAGGTGCGCCTTATACGACAGAGTGTTATGTTAGAACTTGATTTTATTTCATGTTGAGAACGAGCCTTACTATAGATTTGTATGGGATCACCCATTCCCCAGCAGGCCCAGCAAATTGTTGTGACTCCTCGTCAACCTGTGTGAAGTGGCTCACACATGTCGCTAGATGGAACACAACGTCGCTATAGCACAAGATCACCAGGAATAGCAATGGTGGTGATCACATGGCCTCACCTCAGATGGCCAGGATGGTGATCACTCAGACTCACCAGGGATGGGGACACGGGTGATCACTCACCTCACTAGATGAAACACGCACCTCGTCATAGTGCATGTTCACCAGGGATGGCGAGGATTGTGATCACTCATCCTCACCAGGGATGGCAACATGAGTGATCACTCATCCTCAACAGGGATGGCGACATGAGTGATCACTAACTTCGCTAGATGCAATGCACACCACGTCATAACGCACATTCACCATGGATGGCAAGGATCGTGATCACTCACACTCACGGGGGATGGTCACTCGGGTGATCACTCACCTCGCAAGATGAAGCGCGTACCTCGTGATACCACAGGTTCACCACAGATGGTGAAGATCTTGATCACCCACACTCACCAGGGATGGCGACACTAGTGATCACTCACCTCGCTAGTTGAAATGCACACCATGCCATAGCACATGTTCACTACAGTTGGCGAGGATCGTGATGACTCACACTCACCAGGGATGGCAAGGCAGTTGATCACTCACCTCGCTAGATGAAATGCGCACCACTTTATAGCACCGGTTCACCATGGATGGCGAGAGTGGTGATCACTCACCTTGTTAGATGAAAAGCTCATGATCATCGACATTGGTAATCATGCAGCCTCACATCTGCCAGATCAAAGTATGTTTGGCCAGAGAAGGTATTGCCATATGTATCTTACCTCTAACCACAGACAAGGTGTTCATGTAGATATTTCCCTATGTATTTTCCTGTAACCAGAGAAAAGGTGTTTACGGATAGTTGCTTTCACTTTAGAGATACCTCTATCTAAATTCCATTGGTATTTTCTCTATATAATCTTGTTTGATTCAACTCTGAAGTATTACATCAGAGTGAAATCAGTGTGAAACAAAGCACATTTGATACATATGGGACTCATACTTCATGCCCAAACTTCCTAGATAGGCTACATGTTGAACAGTGGTGCTGTTTCAACAACTTTGGCAATGGTGGTGATAATTCTGAGTGAGAGTGAGTGACAGATGATGCAATCCTCAGAGAGCATTGACTTGGAGTGACACAAATTCGCATATTGAGTGAAACCAATGTTGGCAATGGTGGTGATAAGTCGCCATTTTGTGTGAGAGTTGATGACAGTGGCACACACTCACACAGTGAGTGACATCCATGTCAGCGATTGTGGTGATAAGTCACCATTTTGAGAGAATATTAACTAGGAGTGACACAAACTCATGCAGTTAGTGAGAGCCATGTGGCAATGCAGGTGAAAAGTCGCCATTCTGAGTGAGAGTTTACAGACAGTGGCACATATTGACGAAGTGAGTGAGATCTATGTGGGCGATGGTGGTGATGAGCTGCCATTCTGAGTGAGAGTTGACTGGGAGTGGCGCATACTCACGCAGGGAGTAAGATCCATATTAGCGATGTTGGTGATAAGTCGCCATTCTGAGTGAGAGTTGACAGGCAGTGGCACATACTCACGCAGTGAGTTAGATCCATGTTGGCGATGGTGGTGATAAGTCACCATGCTTTGTGAGGGATGACAAGGGGTGGCACATACTCACCAGTAAGTGAGATCGCTTGTGATAAATCGCCATGCCATGTGTGACTGACACACAGTGGCGAAAGATGATGTAGTGAGTAATTACTTAAAAAGGAGTCACCATTGATGACCAATCATGGCGACAGATAACGACAATTTGCTGGGGGGCGTGAAGAATCTATATCCCATTCTCCATGGCCCCATTATCCACTCTGAAGTCATCAAAATAGCCTCAAACCCCTCATCAAAATTGGGTTCTGAGGAAAGTTTTACCAAGAAAACATGAAATAAATACAGAGTTCAACTCAGATTTGTCTTTTCATGTTGTTTCTTCACTCTCTTCATATAAAAAAAAGGGTCAGCATGATGCATTGCTGCAGAGCTGGTGAGAAGACCTGTCAGCACTTCATTGATGCATCATGATAACATGATAAACTAAATGTACCCCTTAAGGGGCCTATGAAGAACTAAGAACTATACTATGGTCAGAATTCCATACCAAAGTAACGATAAGCTGGAAGTCCTGTCAGATACTCAGAGACCTAGTATGGTGTCATATTGCTTGCAGGCACAGACATATCATGTACATATACACTGATATAGATACTGGCATTAGACATACAGCTTCCGAGAACCTAGTAAATATGTCCTGAGTGCTGCTCTATGGAAGGGGATACCATCAGCTTCTATGTATATCTGAGGAACAGGTAGATATCATATAGAAAGCATGGTATCTATGGCAACAGGCTTGCCTTGTGTCTCACCAAATTGTCTACTTATAGGCATCTGTCTGATACCAAATTTAATAATTATATTAATTTAGATTGAAAATGCAGTGGGTGATCATGTGTATCTATATACTGCCGCTATGGCTCGTGTAAGTGCCTAGGTCTCGAATAAGTGCCAGGAGTATTGAGATCAATAAGCGCTCAGGCACTTATATGGGTCGCTGCTGTGATTTGGTATCACCTTTCTCTTTTTTACAGAACCACGGTCCTTTTATGAAAAGTATTCGAAGTTAAAGTAGAGTAGTTTTTTTAAGTATGTCTACTAATTCAGCTCTTTTCTGACTTGAAATCCACACCCATGCTGTCTGCTGTTCTTAATCTCCATCTCAACAGATCCACACTCTTACCATTTTCAGTATTGGAGAATCATTACTAAATGATACCGCACATTGATATCTGATGCAGACACATCGACCTCCGAAGCTAATTATCCCACCTCTCTAATGGACTAATGCCCAAAGGTAACACCCCCAAGTGGTTTGGTAATATGACGGAATGACCTATAGCAATCTATTATTTAAACCCACCGAGGCCTGGGATGTGACATTTAGAGCTTTGACTGCTCTTCATATCTGGCCTCCGATTGGCTGGGGTGAGTGAGGACTGAGAGAGGGACATCAAAGGCATACCTCGAGGTTATATCCATTCTAACTAGTCTATTCTCGTATGTAATAGCTACTTTCCAGACGCACTCTGCTATTTTTGGAATAGGAGAGTAACAAATGAAAATTTATAGTTGGGTGTCTATGATTTTATGCCTCATATTGGGTATTTTTAGTTGGAGTAGTGATTGTAGTCACTGTACTGGCTCTAGAATAGGTCACCTGGAAAATCCTTTTTTTTTCTATTTCTAATTTGGTATATTAGCCGGCCCCAAGGCCACTCCCAGAAAAAGCAAAGGTATTGGAATGCTATAAAATGATAGATAGCACAAGAGTAATGGGGGTCACTTTCAAAGATTTAATTGACATTTTCCCTCTTGGATTTATCCTCATTCTCTTACCTTTATCTAGGATTCCCCACGTCTTATAGCAATATCTCTGCTTTCTCTCCCGCAATTCCCCTTTTCACTACATCCATGATTTTTCTTTTTTCTATATATCCTGATTCAGTTTTCAGGATAAGTTTTTCAGTATATAGAGAATCAGTGGTTTCTTTTTGCCCATGGCAGTCTACTATAATCCAATGCTCCCAATCCAACCAGTCTCTATATAATGTAACCTCATGGGAGGCTGATATGGTGGTGTTTGAATGATTAAACCCTGGCCACTCCTGTAGGGTGTCCCTAGGGGTATGCTTCAAGCAATGAGCAGGAGTCAACCTATCTCCAATATATTTGATGCTACTATAAACCTGCATTATAAGCCCCGGCTGAAAGACCATGTGTTCCTGAACTTAGGTTGTGGCTTATGCGAGGGGTTTTAGATATAGACTATGGCTAGCAATGCCCTTTTTGTCAGGCCTGAGGCCGTTTGTCCATGGCGATAGAATTTGCGTCGGACGAAATTGCTGATGACAAAAAAAGCTTTTATTGTCCATTTCCGATGATAATATCTAACCTGTTTGATTTTTGTCGTCAGGAATGGATGAAAAAATTGGTTTTATCATTTGGAATGGACGATAAAAGCTTTTTTGTCGTCGGCAATTTTGTCTGCCCCAAATTCTATCGCCATGTGGACACACGGCTTCAGATGCGACTTCTAACTTTCTTCCAACATCAGGGGGAGGCCTATAGGTTAGTGCGGCTTAAACACAGTGTTTCATGGGAGGTCTTTGGTCATATGATAAGAGGCTCAAAGCTAAATTCCAATGTGGTAATTCCAGTAGGATTTTATAGGTACAGGATGCAAATCATTTGAATCTAGAGGGTATAGAAAATGCCCACAAGTCGCCTGCAAAGACAACCCAGCTGTCGGTAAAAACTTCAGACCTGACTCAAAAATCAGGCACAGAGGATTATGTAGTGACAGTTTGAAAACCTAATACTCAAACTCAATGGTGCGATTTTGGAGGCAATTTCTATAAGTAATTTGATGGTATTTTAAACTAGTATTAACTGGTAGTTCTCCCGACAACTGCTGCTAAGCTGCCCCATCCTGCCACAGGATGAGCCAAAATAAAATTTAACTAAAACAATTATTTCCACTTTAATCAGTGTTAATGCAGGGGCGTGGGAAGCAGTTTCAGAGTGGGTGGGAGCAGGGGGGTTTTCTGCAATTTTTGACCTCCCTTTGCTTGACCTTTTAGTTTTGACCTTTTGAGGAGTTGGCCAACAGTGGGGGGACATGTCCCCCTGTCCCCTTGCTTTCCACGCCCAGCTAATGTACAGTTATTAATGAAGGGAGGATAAACTGACAAGTTGTGTCAACCTTTCGAAGCTTACAAATCAACAAGGCCAAGTAGCAGTACCCAGTGCTTTTTTGTTCACAATTTACACCATTTGAAAACAAGACATTGTCATGTATCATCCCAACCTAAATACCCTTCTGTGCATGCGTGAATGTTAAAAAGGATGAACTCCCATGTCATACTAGTTAAACAAAACTATCAGTGGAATCTGTGAATTGCTGATAACCCATCATGTCTCCTCCATACTTCCCTCCTACATCTCATCAATTGTCCTGATTCTCACTGAAAGCTTAGTCAACACAGACCCAGTCATTCAGTCCTGTCAGTTGCTATCGTTTTAGTGTTGACAATACAGACAGCGATTTGTCAACCGTTCTGTGACACAGGGTAAATATAAAACTCTAGCGATTGAGCTTGTACTGGTCGCCATCTTGTCCCTAACCTAATGGTTATGTGTGGACAGACAAGCTGGGTGAATACCCTGTAGGCCTTCCATGGGATATTCCGCCACTTGTCTGCAAGGTCCTGGTTCTTTGTACAGGACTAGGGGATATTGTTGAACATGACCATTTTATACCAACTAGTTTTTCACTGAAAAACAAAGCTCCAAACCTTTCCTGAATGTAGTTTCAAAATATTGTAAAAATGTGCAATTGAAATAGTGCGGGTTCTTCGGCACCTTTGGGACAAAGGTTTCAGTGTTGTCTTCATGGAGATTCCTTGTACCACCATGCTTTACTGTCCATCTTTCTGGGGCACTATTGTAAACGTTACACTGCTTCACAAATATGTAATTCATTGTTTAATGTACAGGGATGTCAGGTAGATTCACCAGTCACTCCTTGTACACCAGTAACGCCCCTATAACATGACTGCACAAAACTCATCGTTTACTGTCCCTGTGTAAATACAGACAATAATGCCACTTAATAGGCTAATTGTCCTGCTGTCAGTGTTTAGAGAGACCCACAATGGTCCTCATGAATCCACAATGACATCAATACATCAACTGTTAGGCAGGGAACACAGATGTACACCAACTCAATGCAGGGGTAAAACAAAAATGTGTTATTTCCAGATCCATAATTTCTTTTTTCAATGAACCGCATGAATTACTTATTAAATATATTTACAGCTAACAGTTCACAGGCCTTTTTGGCGCTTACAGCCTGTGCGTTAAATTTATGTTTGATGGTATGACGAATTTCTTCCAGTCCGTTGACCCAAACACAACGATTCATTTTTTAAAATTGTAGGTCCCATCAAATATGGTAGAAAAAAGGTGATTTCTATCCCAATGTTGCCATAAGTCAACCAACAACTTGTAAATTGAAGTGCATCATTGTAATAAGATAAATTCTTTAAAGTAAGCATTGGAGCATAATGCGAGTTTAAAAAGTATGAGAAAAAGGTCTTTGGTAATATGGTAATCATTCAGGATGATATCTTTAAATTGAACAACAAACATTCCTCACACAACAAGCAGTCCCTACTTAATTAACAACTAGATAGGAGATTTACATTGGGATCATATTAAGGACTACATATAAGCTGTCTGACTACCCTTGTGCTCCCTATGCTGTTCTGCTATTGACTTGGCATGTCACACATTCTTTGTTAATATTTGGCATGGTGCATTTTGGATGAGGCAGTCTGGTATTGTTCAATTTGTCCTTGTCTCAGTGTGTTTACATTGGACATGGTGTCGTTCCTAAGATATCCCCCCACTATGGCGTCTGCCTGTAGAAACATGCAATATGAGATGGTTTGTCTAAAGCAAATTATGATTAAGAGCTAACTGGGATGGCTAGTTACAGTTACAGTTGAGTCTGTAGAGCTTATTTTAAGATGATAACTTTAAGTTAGAAATACCTACATAATAATGGGTCTGACAGGACTGGCCAGAACTTCGCTTCGCTCGGAGAAAAAACCTGGAGTTTGGTAAGGGTATATTGCATTTTAAAAAAAAACACCAATAGATGTATTGGTCCAAATGTAAACCTGAATGTGTCAAGCTTCCTTTTTGACATTAGTGTTCCAGGCCTTATCACTAAGCGTCCAACATCAATGAACTAGCGGTTTCAGACCATTTTGAAATTAGTTCAGATTTAGTAGAACGTGCACGGAACCCATTGAAATGAAATTCTCTGATGCCACCTAATCTCAATACAGGGTGATATGATGATACCTCAACATTTTAGAATAACTATCATCTCAGGTGGGCGTGAAGGATTCAATTTGCATACTGCAGTAAAGCAGCAGATCTGTCAACATAAGACCCCCCCCCCAATCCAACCTCTCACTTTCCATATGCACCGACCTTGTGGGTGTGTAATGAGAGGTGACGCCACTAGGGTGCAGCATCTCTCCCAGACGCCTCCTCCTTACTGGCATGCATTATTTATACCCCCCATTTACAAGCCCCCCCCCCCTTCTCCCCTGCCTTCTCTATAACCTGAGGGTGTGTACTGATGGTCAGCTCGCGTGCTGCACAGGCACTTTGTAACGGGGGGGGGAGGGTCTGCAGAAATCTAATCAGTGTCTACCTTATACTGACACCAAAAGAGTTTCCATATATGCAAGTCATATAATGTCAATTTGTCGTTTAGTATAGACCTGAAGGCATAGTATTTTAATAGGGAAATCATGCACACAAAACACCCTTTATGCACAGGTCTCTAATTCATCCTGCTGCGTGGGGACAATTGGCAGGGGATATTTCATACACCTTGTCTTTTGAGTGAACTTAATTCTCAATAGGGGTTTCAGATATTGAAGGAAAAGAACAAAGAATATACTTAAAGGCAAGAGTGCCCCTGAACAATCAGGAGGGTGATTCATAAAAACTGACGATGCGCGAATTTTTGCAAGGAAGGGAAATTCTAAATTTAGATATTATTTCCAGTGGTATTTGGGCCTAACTTTCATTTGAAATGATGGGGCAATTGGTTTAGTTTGAACTGCGTTTGATGATTATGGATACTGGCGAAATGTCCAATTCTATGTCGTCAGTTTTTATGAATCACCCTCCAGACGTCCATAATTACATATAATTTCATATGGGGGAAGACCCCTTCTTTTATTGAGGGCGTGGCGAAACTGGCATTCGCGGTTTCCGTGGTCCCATTCTGTACTGTGACGTAAGGAGGTTTCTTTCCGGTTTTCATAAGAGAGATACATTTCGGAGAAATACAATGGCTACAGACTGAGTGCTCCTTCAGCTGATGGCCATCTGATGAAGCAGCACCCATTTGGGAGCATGCAGTTCCCAAATGTATCCATATTTTCTCAGTGTAAAAGCAGAACATTTTGCCCCTTAAGCAACGACTAGAGAGTACGTTACAGACTACAGTGGCCCAGTGATACATGATCACTGTATTTTTCGATTAATGGAAATAAATTGTCAGATGAGTCCAGACAGCCATTAAACCACAAGGATAAAATTCCTGGGGAAGGTTGGGGTGGGCTGGGTACAGATTGGGTAGCGACATAGACGCTAGGCACTTTACATGATCCTTTACACCGGCGAGTAGATCGTGAGACACCGGATACAGTATTGGGGCGCGACCCCGTGGCATGTGGGAGAAGCAGGTGTATCTTAAGGTGACTAGAGGCTCTGTAAGCTGTCTCAATATGATGAGGTGGCGGCTGGGGTTTACCCTTTCAGGGCCGCTGATGCATCGGTATGATGCAGCAATGAACTACTGGCGAGTCTGTCTGTATTTGAGCATCATGCCGGCTATGTGGAAGTGTATCAACCCTGTAGGGTTGGCATGATGCGTGAATGCGGCACTGGTGACTTACCTGCAAGAGTTTCATTTTTGCATCATTGCCACCAATGGGCAGAATGAAGGAAGGCCTTTGAACAGTTAAGGGATGGATGGCGAATTGGGCATGAGCTCCCTGGGGGAATCATTGGCTTCGTTCAATGTCTGAGTACAGAGAAATGCCACTTTGTTGAGTGAGACCTGAATCTATCCAGGACTGTGTCCCCAAGTTGATGAAATTTGATCCGTGTTAGGATTTTGATTGGAATATTTGTTTATTCACCTCAATAGTACCTTTCATTTCCCTCTCCCCTTTCCTACTTTTCAATTAAACAACATAACACTTTAATCCAGTTGGTAAATAAACATAACAAGCAACATTTGAAGTAAAAGAGGTACTCACATCTCTAAAATGATATGAGGCCGGGTAGGTCTTTATGTACATAATGAAGCTTTGACCTTTGTGAAATACCTAAAATTGCAATTGGGTGAGAGAATAATATGTCTATCTACCTAACAGAAGAAATCACATAAATTATGCGTAGTAGTAAAAATGGAAATCGATCAGCAAATGATGTACACCTAGTTCTGTACTGGACAGCCCAGGACCTACTGCACATTGGATGAGGGTATGTAACATGATATAGTGTGCTCAGGGTGGGGGCATAGACGTGCTGCCACTGATTAGGTTCTCTGCAGGACTTTTCTCAAGTTACTTTGGTTGCATACAGGCATCACAATTTTAAAATCTCAAAATTAGATTTGTCGATTGTAGGTAATGCGCTATAACTGACTGCTCTGGACGATCTGTATTTTAATGCTTAAATGAGTCATTACGGTGTGTTATAGATCTATACAAACACTGGTATGTATTATTTATAATATTAAATAAACAAGATTGTCATTCAACAGGCGTTAGGCAGCAGAATATAATTCAGTAAGGAGCTAATGTTACATCTAGTAAGGGAGTATTATACAAAACAGCGGAAATCCCCCAACACAAAACTGCATATCCCCTGAACCAAAACAACCCCCGAAAGCTTTATTCTCGGCTGAATAAGCGACAGAGCACACAGAGCAGCACACAGAGCAGCTCATAGGGGAACTGCTCATAGTGAACTGCTCGGATATTGCTCGATCCCAAGGTGGGGTAGTTCCCTTGCGTGCAGGGCCGGTCCTGTTGTATTTCCGGCTTGTAACTAAACACGTTAGGGCAATTTGGAAGCAATTTACAGTACACCATAATAACGTGCACCAAATCACTTCAAATGAAAAGAAAAAAAATAGAAAAAAATGTAGACATTAAAATATCATTTTAAAGATGAAGCAAATTACAGGTATGCTGTAGGCACGCGAAATGAATGTTAATGGGAACCTTAGTACCCAGTTGGTTTAACAGTGATTTGGACCCAGGGGTGGAGGGTAAGGTCAACAGATTTTAGGTAAAGATCAGATTAAGTACCAGGCAGCTGCTTTCCACCTAATGGAGCTTTCCATCTTATGGAAACATGGATACGTCCTTGCTATGATGTTGATTTTTTCTTCTCTTACCAGGATGCATCATTTCCATCACTAATTGACAAAAAGTGCCCGAATAAGATTTGTGCAAACAGACCTGGAGCCACCTGAAAAATATCTGTTCACTACTGATCAAAACCTAGCTACCTGTTGGACATTGTGTCTGATTCAACCCAGGCTAATGAAGAGAATGAAGAAAGAAATTGACGATATCAGGACAGGACCTAACTCCCAATTTAAATTCCACAAACATATCCCTGTCTCCTAACTTTTTAAATTCTATTTATACAAATCCCATGCCACACTACAGCCTGTATGTTCAATCTTTAAAGGTCATTTACATTAATGCGCCAATTGGTGGTTATGATACATGAATGCAGCCCTCTCGAGTAACTCACCAAGGCTACATTCAAGCATCAGGCTGACCCAACAAGGCTGATATACAAATTCCTGGAGGGTGGTCATGATGTACGAATGAAGTGCTGGTGAGTAGCCTCGCCAACGCTTTATTGGTGCATTGTGCCGCCCCATGGACATGATGCACTAATGCATCAGAAATCCTGAAAGGGTTAACAGCCTGTGGCTGTAGACAGCGAGTCTGCACACAGAGCAGGGGTATCAGGTACTAAACGATACATTTTAATGAAGATCTGGTGTCAACTGACGCCGTATCAGATAGCACTAAAATGAGCTTATTGCATGTATCAGCGTGACATAGGATACAGACAAGGGGAAAGGGGCGGGGGAGTTAAAGGGATAGGGGAGGGAAGGGGAGGGGATGGCGAGGGGATGGTGAGGGGACGGAATGGAAGGAAAGGGGAGCGGAGCGGAGGGGAGGGGAGGGTAGTGGATGGCGTGGGGAGGCGAGGGGAGGGGAGGGGAGGGGAGGGGAAGGGAAGGGAGGGGAGGGGAGGGGAGGGGGAGGGGAAGGGAGGGGAGGGGGAGGGGAAGGGAGGGGAGGGGAAGGGAGGGGAGGGGAAGGGAGGGCAGGGGATGGCGAAGGGACGGGACGGGACAGGAGGTAGAGGGAGGAGAAGGGGAGGGCAGGACAGGGAATTAGGAACAGCACGGCATGGAAGGACCGGAGGGGAGTGGCGGAGAAGGAGCCGATAAGGTAAGCGCATAGATCAGGGAAGAAGAGAGGAAGAAGGATAAGAGGGGGTGGGTGGGTAAAGACCGAGGGGAAGGTTAAGGAAACGTAATTTGAACATAATTAAGTTAAAACGCATTGAAGTCAATTGATTTAACAAATATAGCACGTCTTCTACCATACATGCATACGTGTCGGGCCGCAAATTGATTTCAAGCAGTGTATAACCCTGGCCGTTATCCAAGATAGGCACTCATTCAAGACTTATAGTATAGTGTATATTTAAGTTTCAATTTCCTTGTACCCAAAGCCATTGTTGATATACCGTCACTTATTCAAGAGTGGGTCCTTATAGAGGCCAGTACATTCTACATGTATTTACCACTTTCTTACCTGGTTGTTGACGCAATATGTCTACATGATCCTGGTGTACCTTTCAGACTCACCTGTGAATAGACCATACACACGGGTAAGTTACATTGTAAAAGAAAAAATGCAGATAGATTATAACACGGATTCTGCTGCAACCTTGGGACAGACATTTCACTCTCTTTTGTACAGTGATCCCATCTAACACATTGCTTCACCGTATTGTTACCAGCATGGGGCACCTTTTTTAGATATATACGGCACTGCATCACTATAGTACAATGGTTGTGATTCACTGTTAAATTTTACAAGGGTACCCGTGGTAGATTCAAAACTTATTTTCAAGAGCGTAGGTTTTCCAAGTATCAAGGTGGTAGCACCAGTGCTCTCTCCTAAAGTTGTCTCTGAAGCTTAACTCTGAGATTAATGACGACAATTAGCATTGTCAGATGGTGAAAAACCCATTATGTACACACACTGGGGCTTATTTCAATATTCCTGACAACAACAATGTGGCTGTGTCAGGGATATGTTTCAGAATGATTAATGATCACCAAATAACCCTTTGATCAGCACTTTCAGATTCTAGTAGGAAGTAAGACCTCTAGATGGTCACCATCTATCTAGTACAAATCAAATTGTACAAGGTCATAGTACAAACTGCCTTACACAATGTACAACAGCACTACTTGTTCTATAGTTGTAAATAGTATGGGGTCTTGTCCAGGAATCTGTAAAATCTTGTGTTGTGGAATTGAAGGCTAAACTCATAATTGTAAAAATCTAACAATTGTAAATGATCCCAAAAAGGGCCAAATCTTTAATCCTTTTGAAACATACCCCAGACCTATGCAGCCTATGTTATTGTAAGTAACATTGAAATATAATTAGCCACTGATGTACACTGATGTCCTATTACATAGAGGTCAATCGCACGGGGGTGGGGTGGTAGATTCTGAAGGGAGCTTGCCTCTCCAGTAAAAGAATGGTTAAATCACAGTGAAATCATTAAATAATGTTTGGATCGTCAGCTACAATTCATAAAATCGGGGAAGAATTATAAAGTTTTGTCTTGCATTCCAGCTTTATACGGAACCTCCGAAAGAGAGGAATTATCACAATCCTGCCATTTAAAGCATCATCTTACAGAATTGTTTAACAAATCCTCAAAGATAGACTTACCAAAACCCTTTCCTACTACATGCTAGAGGAAATAGAAAACAGTGTCTCACATTTCAGCTTAATTCACAATCCCTGAAGCAGGTGACTTAACATGCTCCCTGTCCTTAAAAAAGTCCTGTTTTGGCATTGAAGGCTCTCAAGAATATCATTGAATCAACAAATTTCGGCCTGCACAGAAAGCATTTGAATGGAAATGCAATTAAATTTGCATACGTTATTGACGATAGGAGGAGCTGACACGTTAGACACATTGGTGGGTGCTTGTGTGGGCAGATCGACCCAACGGCCCAGAAAACTGAAGAAAAAAAACTATCGACTGCAAATTGGTCTTCTGAGTGGGAAACACACTCTGTGATCATTTCAGCAAAGTTCCATTTCTGTAATAAGTTTATCTCTTATCTCAGTGCTGCATTTGCCGTTTTCGGTGCCTTTATTGGACAATTTGAAGACAACAATTGGATTTTGAGCAGTGGTTTTATGTGTTACTTAATAGCTAGATGTACCTAAAGGCCGAAATGATCACAAATGCCAAGGTTTGGTTATCATAAAAATTCAAGGGTCTTATTAAGACACCTTATCTCAGGTCAGAGTAAGATTTAAGGAGAGATATCTCAGTGGGAGGTATACTGTATGTGCAAGGGAAATGGTTATTCCTCGTGTTTCTACCTATGGGGCAAGGGTGAAAAATAGGGTAAAATAATAAAGAAAATGTCAGGGATAAATTTTACTTGTTTACATTGAATACTATACAAACTTTTGGGAACACCGAATGACAGACATAATAGTGTTTACCATGCAGCCAGTCAAAATCTTATAGCATTAACAGCCTGATCATTAAATTTTCATCCAATTAACATGAACTCCTCCTATGGCCTCACAATACTTTATATGTAATGTGCCCCTGTAAGTTTGTATCCATTTACGAAGGGAAATAACACTTAACAATCTTCCCAGTTTCAGTCTCTCCGAATTAGATCATCGATAAACCTAATACAGTTTGATCTGAATGGAGCCCGGCCCTGGGCCCTGAATTGCCATTCACCAGATTGGATTGGAAGCCAAGGTGGGAACGAATGGACATTGTGCTCGTATGTGGCGTATGAGTTGCTCTTCATTCTGTCCATACCATACTGGCTCATATAAGCACCAGGGTCTCTAATAAGAGCCAGTTTTGAATAAGTGCCAGGGGTACAATGGTTACAGCATAAGTATTGATTAGGCTCTTAAAGCGGTATTTCAAATAAGCGCACGTCTCATGTAAGTGCCACTGGTAGACTAGCTGTGGAATCTATAAGCCCTCAGATACTTAAACGAGCCTCTACATAAGTCTAGACTGTGGTACTAGCACAACCAGCAAGGCTATACAGTGCTATATATATATATATATATATATATATATATATATATATATATATATATATATATATAGCATGTCCCTGCTCGGGAGGCTGTTGCAAAAAGAATTGGATCCAATTCTCACTGTAGCTATTCTCCAATTCTTCTAATTCTCTGTTCTTCCCCACCTTGAGAATCGATTGTCCCAGAGAATTGGTTCCTACTTGAGAATTACACCCTAAATCTGGACCACTCCTATATGACTCCTCTGACCAATTCCCTTTTCGCAACACACAAGGGAATCAATTCCCTAAGGTGAGTGAGTTCCATTTTGGGAATAGCACCTCCGACAGAGCCAATTCCAAATCTTTTCGCAACGGCCTTCTGGTAACACAAGCCTGGACTAAAGTGCCCTTGATAATTTATAATATGATCTAAGAATATATATATACAATTCTTTTAGATCTTTCTCCTGTTACATTCTGCTATGTGCATATATGTGCATATTTGTTGTATAAAGATAGTGTTACAGGCAAAAATTGGCTAAAGAAAATCCACTTTTTACAAGGCAGTTTCCAGATAAGTGGCTGAGACATACCATCAACGGGAGTAGCTGAGTGAGCGCCTATGAGCAGCTTGGGGGGGGGGGGCATTGAGTCTTCGATGGTAGGTACCCACTGTGAAACTACAACACTACTTTTTTTGCCCATTCGACCACCTATAGAGAAGCTTATTATTTACAGCCCGCTATTTTCAAGAGGTCAGATAGAGCCCATTCTTTTCGCAGGCCTCCCCAAATTGGAAGTGAGGTTTTTGGCCCCTATTAAATGCCCTATTATTGTATTGATACATCATGCCGCCCCTACAATATACACTCCCAGAGGCTTTCGATGTTTGCCAGTGCATCATGACGACCAATGGTCATAATGTGCCCTTGCATTGAATGCGCTTAGAGGGTTAGGGTCGCTACCACAATTGGTACCCAAACCTAGGATGAGTGCCCCCATCCCCCATCCCCCCTTCTCCTATTCCCCTATTCAATACCATAGTGGGTATCCAATCCTGGTCTTAATGCCCTCTTTACTCCTTTTCCTACGCCCTTGGTTAAGGTTGGTGTGGCAGTTGGTATGCAAACCTAGCCTGAGTGCCACCCATCCCTTTTTTCCTACGCCTCTGACCTTTTAGGTCAGTACCGCAGTTTGTACCCAATCATGGTCTGAATGCTCCCCCTATCCCCCTTTCCTGTATGCCGATATGGCAGTTGGTACCCAAACCCAAGCTGAGTGCCCCCACCCCCTTTCCTATGCCCCTGATTTTGGTCGGTATGGCAGTTGGCACCCAAGCCCAAGCTGAGTGCCTCCACCTCCTTTCCTATGCCCCTGATTTGGGTTGCTATGGCAGTTACTACCCAAACCTAGGCAGAGTGCCCCCCCCCTGCACCTCCCCCATGGTAAGCAGCTCGTGTGTTTGATGTGAGGAGAGATGCTGGCGGTGTGTTTGAGGGCTGCCTTATTGGCCTTTTGGTTGGCGCTGTGTGAGGCCTGGTGCCGCAGGGCGTCACCAAACAGCCCTGTCCTACCACCATACCCAGCCAATCTAAGATGTCTCTACCTAATCAATGGGGGATGGGCTGCTGGAGGAGTGCCGGTGGTGAGGTCACAAACACACATAGTGGTGGGTATATTATATTGTAGTAGGAGCCTTTGGGGATTGTGTGGGGTGCTAATATGGGTTGTCTTACGTACTAGCTATAGATCGGTGAGGCAGGAAAAGGTGATTTTTTTTTCTCTAAAGGTTGTTGACAAGACCTTAGGACCTTTCTCAGGTCCAACTGATGGTAATGTGAATACAGGTATACGTTAGAATACATCACTCTGATTAATATAATTGGGTTTTCTGTGGTGATGATGTAGGCTATCCTAAATTATAGTCCAGTTTGACAAGAAAGGATGGCTTTCGGAGAAAATGGTTGATACATCCTTAGCACCTTTCTCAGGTACAACCATAGGTCCTAACCTTGAGAGGTAATATATGTATACCAAGTAAATGATGTTCATCTTGAGAATCCTCTCATGTAATACGTTAGTTTACGTTGCCAATGTTGCCAACATTACGTTAAAATGGACAATAGCAAAATTTAATGCAGGGTTACCATTTCTTGCTTATAATAGGTCTGTAGATAGACCGACAACTAAACATACACAACTAAAACAAAGTCTGACCATGTTAAAAGGAATTCTCTAGAATCTTATTTTTGTGAGAACACCAGACACTTAAAACCATTTTCCTCGTTTTTCTCCAATAACAGAGGAAAGTGACTTAATTAACTTTTTACATGCAAAATAACATTTTCATCAAATCAAAGGAATTTTCCACAACTCGGTTATCTGCCTCTTATTGAAACTGGTTTAACTTAAGGTTGAAAATTTGAATATTTTTGGAATCGTTCAAGCGTTCCATGGTCCTTAAAACATTAATCTAATCGCTTCAAGTGTCAAAACAAACAAGTTTGTACCATCGTAAACACAGATGAATATAAATAATCGAATTTGAAAATCTTTTTGTCTCTTCTTTAATCAATGTACTTTACCTGGCCATGGTTTAAGCTATGGGTTTGTATCAAAAATTATCTTCCATATTCCCTCCAGGCATTGGTGGCATGCAGTCATAATGACGTCTAAGGCTATTAGAGAGCCTTTGTAAAAGTCTTTATCTAACAGTTTAAAGGATGTTAGTGCCTCAATGCCTCATGTTGATTGGTTGTCATCGGCTGCAAAATTCAGTCCCGGTGAGCAACTCGTGAGGGTAGAATTCATGCATCATGTCTACTCATCTGGATTGAATCCCTCCGGTGGTTGGCATGATGCTCCACTGAAGTGCTGAGGAGCTGCCTCATCAGCATGTCATTGGTGCTGAGCAACGGCCTTTGAAGGGTTAACTGCAACACTCATCTAAGATATCAGCTTCCTTTGTTATGTCAGGCCTTATAATCATACTGCAGTTGAACATGAATTTTTAGAGAAGTATCCATTAGATTCTAGGACATGAAAGAAGTAATTGCAATACTGTCAGACAATCCATAAGACACGAAAGGACTCAAGCATGTCTATGGGAGTGGCCATTTGCTGGCAACAAGGGTGGGGGTTGGTAGATGTAGGAAGGTAAAAATGAATCGACCAGGAATGTTGACAGCGGCCGATCCAGGGAGTGCCCTTGAGGTGGGGGGGGGGCGTGCCTCTCCCCTGACTCCCAGAAGGTGGGATTTGGAATGACTCTTAACTAGGAAAAGTGGCCATGGACTCTGGCGCTGCCCTGTCCTCCCCCACCAAATTCTCAAGAGTGTGCCCCTCCCTCAGACCAAATCGTCTAGATCTGCGACTGTTCCCCTACCCCCAATCTTTTAGAGGACCGATCCATAAGTGTCTTTCAAATGGGATGCAGTGTAGCAATGAGGAGAAGGGAAGGACTATTCTCTGATACTGAGTGTAGTATGACATGTGCATTCAAAGCGCAGGTAGAAAATAAGATGTATCATAATCCTGCATGACAAGAACCGACAATATTGTCCAATCCTAGTAATCCCTTCTGGATAATACAATGGTATTGTTCCTGATGGCCTCAAGCGGCGCTATAGTAGTTATTCAGTTATCTGGCTATTCTTTCTACAAGTGAGAACATATGGAGACCGGCGGGCGCTTGAACTAATATGAAAATTCGTTCTCTTCTTCATTTCCATGTCAGTACCCATTAATAGTAATTAGAGTGGATAATATATCTAGACAGACTGAGTCAATAACAAAATGCTGAGGTATTACGCATATCCTTATTCCATGTTGGACCTTTCAGGATCGCGAGAGGCCATTTCTTGCTATGACTTCTCACCTTCAAATCACCGTGAAAACCATTAATTTCGTGGCATTACAACCCAATATTAGTGCCTATGCTCTGCCTGAGAACCATATATTTCGTGGCATTACAGCCAAATATTAGTGTCTATGCTCTGCCTGAGAACCATTAATTTCGTGGCATTACAGCCCAATATTAGTGCCTATGCTCTCTGCCTGGGCACCTTCCGCCATGAATATGACCTTAGCTGTCGGCTTGGCGTTAAACAACCATTACTCACTTACTCACTCTGCCTGGGCACCATTAATCTAGTGGCATTACAGCCCAATATTAGTGTCTATGATCTCTGCCTGGGAACCATTAAACTAGTGGCATTACAGCCCAATATTAGTGTCTATGCTCTCTGCCTGGGAACCATTAATTTAGTGGCATTACAGCCCAATATTAGTGCCTATGCTCTCTGCCTGGGCACCATTAATCTAGTGGCCTTACAGCCCAATATTAGTGTCTATGCTCTCTGCCTGAGAACCATTAATTTAGTGGCATTACAGCCCAATATAAGTGCCTATGCTCTGCATGTAGTACTACGACTGCCCAAGCAAACTCTAAAGTTCTGCGTTCCCTGACAAGTCTATTTACATCAACATGCAGGGTAACCTGTCACGGTACATGAATGGGTGCCTAAACATTATCATGAAGGATGCATTCATGCATCATGGCGACCAAATCCCAAGATGCATTTAAGCACTACATAACTCTTAAAGTGTTAAAATATAGCAGTCCATTAGGATTCCCTTCACAATAGACCACAAAGTATAATCCCAGTACTAGATTTCCCTAGCTAACAGCAATATAATAATAGTGTGTTAAATCTGTGTTAGATTTGTAGTAGAAACAAGCTTAACAGTGCTTTTAAAACGCGAATCACACAAAACACTGGCTGGTTTTTATTATAGAGTTTCTGCAATTTCTATCATGAGTGGTGCTCACGCAAGCCGACAATGTAGTTTGCATGTTGGCATGGTGGTGAAGCTCTTTGGCAGCCACTGCTCTTCTACCCCACTCTCCCTTTTTCTAGCAATGGTCTATTATAGATCCCCACTATCACAGAATCCTCCTCTCTGCATAGATAATGTCGACATTAACAATAAGAGTGAGAGAATAATTGTCATGTATGAGATTCCTAGTTTAATGGGGCCAGCATGTCATTTCTATACTTAACATTATCTAGAAATACACTGTCTAATATGCTGCGACCTCAGCTCTTAAAGTAGCATCAAATGTATCCTATACAAGTGCATTGCATACGGATCGGTCGGAGCGCCATGTAACAAGTGCCACTTGATACCAGTACTAAGCAACTGCGGGCATCCGGGGCAGCACTGACAGGACACTCATGGGCATACGAGCTCCTGATATGCCCACGAGCTGTGTTTTTGATTTAATTTACCTAGCACATGATAATCCTATTCCTTCAAGTAAAAACTGGTCATGCATTTCGAAAGATGGAAGCTAAATATCCGCAATCATCATTTTTGATTCATATAATGGCCACTAAGTGTCTCTCGATTGTTTACCTTTAGATTTTTGCTTAAAATCTGCATTTCTGGTCCGGTTTACATGCTGTAAATGGCTATGTGCATGAAAACATTCATTATCTGCCTGTTTTGGGCATTATTCCTTTGGAAATTTATCAAATATACCCAAAGATCGGGGCCGAAATCGGCGATCGACGACGATTTTAGTTCTGATTTTCACCACCAGATGGCGTGAAATCCCATATGCTCACTAGTGGGCATACAGCAGAAATATGCCAGTGTAGTGGGCATACAGAGCTCCTGTACTTAAGGAATAGGATTATCATAATGCTAGGTATACTAAATAGCATGAATTGATGCCTGCTGAATGGTACCTGCTATGTTTAGATGTATCATGGTTTGGAAAGGGCCTCCAGCAGGGCAATTCTCAGTTACAATATTATTTCTAATCCCAAGCTTCATCCTATAATTATGCAAGGTGCACTTTATATGTGGGGGCTTTGTAGTGGTCATACAATACAGCAAGTCGCTGGCCTGAAAGGCGCAATGAGCCTCCAAGACTTCAACATTAGTTAGAAGATAACACTGTGAGGCTGTTGCCAGGGTCATCTGGGACAAAGGCCCTTAGAACCTTTATAGATAAAGACCCAGAGGTCCCAATTAAACGCTTCTTGCACCTGTGTATGCGTATGTGGTACAGCCTGCTATCTTAATATGGGGTAACTGACTGTTGCCCATTTCCCTGTACCACAGCTTTCTGGAGGGTGTTGCTCCTATAGTAAAAGGAAGAGCTGGCTTAAAATGCCCTTGTTTCCAGTCCCTTCTTTTCATGTAGCTATACCTTGTCCCTTTTATTGCTCACAAGTGGTCATTCAAGTATGGTGCTAAAAAAGGGGGAGTAGGTACCTAGTTGGGAGAAGTCAGTCAGTATAATAAACTATAGAGTGTGTGACATGAGTAGGTACCTGGTAGTGCAGCTCTCTCTATTTCAAACAAGGCAAGTGACTTTTCAGACTAATGTGGTGAGTGCAAGTACTTAGGTGAAGCAGTGCACGACATGTTTAGGAAAGAGGGCACATACTCACAGCTCTTTTTACAATAGGAGCAACACCCTCCTGGAGACATTATTATTAGTATGTTGAGACCGTCACCCTCCACTCTCACAGTTCCATTCACCTCCTGTTCAGTGTAAAAGTAGTCACAGGATAAGCTACTGCTGGCATAACATGGCTACATAAAAAAGGGGAGCTATTAATAGCCTCCATATACCAGGAGGGTAATTCAAAAGATCCTGCTATCGCTACCCCTGCGATGGTAGCATAGGCACATCTTATAAGACCTAGTCAGTCTACCCTAAGTATTGTCGTGGTGGTAGCCTAGTCAGTCACAGCAAGTCCTGTGGATCCTTCACTATTCCTTTTCCAGTCTTACCACCACTGTGATGGTACCGGAAGAAATGCATAGTGGTTTCCCCTAAGTAAAAGAGCACCTATAGGGAACACTCCCATCTCAAGAGTGAATGTGCCTGCTGTATGCATATAGGGGAGGGAGGACGCTTGCTGAGGGTCCTTGACAGCTCTTATGCATGGCTACTCATGCTTTAAGTGCATTGTAACATCATGCTTCCCTTGTGAAAGGGAGTGTTTCCACTGCTATTAAATTTATTTTGGCCCTCTTGCCCCTGTGCACAGTATGTTCTGCTTGTGATAGTGTACACAGACCTAAGGCTAACACTTCCTGAATACATAGGGCTGGCTGTGATAAAAGACGGAAGTCACACCTTACCACAGCTAAAATGGATAAAAAGGCAGACAAATTCCTACCAACACTGGGGTAGTGATGGTAGGGCCTTTGAATTAACCTCCTGGCCACACATTAGGCAGAGGGGAACTAAAATATATGATATAACACCCAAAACCATTCTGACAGTGATGTTCTATTATTCTGAGGAGAAACATAAATACGAACACCAATGACCCCCCATAAAATAAACGAGCTCAATAGTAAATACCAATATCCAATTATGATGAGGATGAGTATACTTGACAGATATAGAAATAGTTTTTCTCCAACGGCGCCTCTGCCTGCTATGCTGGCAATATCTTCTAAAATGATTTTTATTTCAGCAATAAAAGCCAACTTCATTTGCTCCACTGGCATGTCCTGAATAGCATAGACTCATTGCAAATGCTCAAGCCAGTAGGCAGCAATCGACCATTAGGCCGATATTCTATTCCAGCGGAAAATGCTGTCGACAGATATTATTGCCTTGGCATTGGCAGTACTGGGTAACCGCACATGGGATGGGAGCACGCATGAGTTGTGTGTATTTGTTGCTGTGTACTGGAGCCTAATGCCTGTCGGGGGAACCCTAATTCGCTCAGCGTGAAATCAGGAGCAACTCAGGAGCAGTTCGCCAGGGGGCAGCACCCATGTGAGCCATGCCGTTACGCATGGGTCGGCAGAAAGGGAATCACAAGAGACAGCCGGTCTTAAGGGGTTGAGGATAGGTGTGGGGGAGACCGGCATCATAGAAACATAACCTTGAGAACACTAGAAATAAACAGTGGTACAAAAGGGTAAACTGTTTTATTGTATTTATCGCAGCTTGGTTAGCCTAGTGAGGCCTGCATGCCCCAGCTATATGTTTTTGGTCCACAAGTAGACAAAGCAGCATTGGATTTATGCATCATGTCAACCCTCGGGAAGTAAATCCACCCACAGGATCCTCATGATGCATGGATGCAGCCCTGGTGACTCTAATTGCTAGGACATTATTCAAGCATTGATGCATAATTTTAGGCTATGCGGCCGTTAGCGGATTGGTGTAAATTGTATTTTATTCAAAGCTTAACATATCATGATATCATAACAATGTGAGCGAGTATCACATCCAGTTGAATCAGTAGGTAATTCGCTCTACAGTAGATGGCACTGTGTGATCTCTTCCTCGTTCCCTTGATGCTATGCGAGGCCATGTTTGGAGTCCTATGTGCCATCCTGTGGGCATTCCTCCATGCTCTGCTCTTTGAAATTCTCCTTTGGCAGCTGCCTGCTCTGTGTGGTAACGGGTACTTTAGGGTGCCAAATGTCTGTACCCTAAGTGCTCCTGCACCCTAAACTACCAGTACTCCTCTGTTTGTGCTCCTTGAGGTACAGTGACAGTTTTTATGGTCAGTCGCCATCCCGTGCATTTGCTCCAATATATGATAAACAGGAATGCAGCCCTTCATTCATGTGCCATAACAGTAAAACGGGATGCATTATGGTTTTGTTTGCACAGAGCAGTGCACAAGGGGTTGATACATGTATAAAACTAACATTGCCTCGGGATGTACTGGTTACATATATCATATTATCCTGATGGTCCACTGATATGTGATACATGCCCTGTAGTACTAGATGAGAAGCTCATGGGCCATGTATTGCGTTGTGAGCTGCTCTGCAACAGGTTGTGCAAGATGTCCCAGGTATACCTAGGCATTACATTCTATTGCCAAGGGCTAGAGGGGATCGCTGCCCTGTCTATCCTAACATATATGTTTGATCAGTGTGGGATATTACACAGAGCCTATAGCGCCTCAAGAATTATACGTTAATGTGACTGCATTGATCTTAGGCTCAGGAGGGCGTTGCACAAACGTGAAAAGTCAGTTTTGCCATAGAGGAACCTCACCTCCATCAGTCACTTTCTTTCTTTTCAGTTGTAAATTTTTTATAGTGTTGCACAGAAGTGCTCATGTGAGTCAGCTACATGTCCCATTCAATGAAGATGATAACGAGAGCAGAGAAAAGAGAGTCACACGGTAAGATACACACTATTCTTGTGGCTCTTTATTCTAATGTGGTGAGTATAAGTTGAATGGTGAAGCAGAGTTTGCCCTTTTAATATGAGGGGGTACCTACTTGGTGCTCTCTGTAGAATTATGTGCAACAGCCCCAAACTGTAATATAGGTTGGTTTATATAGCGACTCATGGGAGTCTTCTTCACTGAGATATTTCCAATACTCAACAAATGAGTGCTGACTTATAACGCCTTTTAAGCTAATCCACATCTTTTATTATGGCCTACGTAATGGCCTTCACTGTTCCCTGCCTGTGCCTTGTATTATGACATAGAAGTGGGTCCCGATCGGAAAAGCGACCGGCATCTTAGCTTAGCCCTAAACCTTTACATTTCTGTCGGTTGACCTACCACATCTGATGCTCATTTTCTAAGAGTTGCTCTATGGCTCCCCTGTGACCTAGATGGGCCGCACTTTATGGCCTTCACTATGTGCTTCTCTGTCGCCTTCCTATGAGTTGCTTTACATTTCTGTAAGACACCCTGGGGCCCTTTCAGTAATAGATCTATCACCTCTTCTGACAGATGCTCAGTAGCATTTCCCAGGATTATTGACCTTCTCTATTCACTGTTCTAGTTCTGCAGCAATCTCAATGTACTGTTTTATGACCCTATATGTGAGCTGCTCTAGGGCCATCTCTCTGAGATATTCTGGGGTCTTCTTTGTGAGCTTCTCTCCAAATGGCCTTTTCATCTATGTGGCATTTTCTATGCAATTCTCTGGGGTCATCTCCATGAGCAACTCGTAGGCCTTCGCCATACATCTTCCTTAAAGCAAGCACTGGTTACATCTATGTGAACTTCCCTTAAGGAGTGGTCATTATTTATCAACAGGGGTGGGGGGGGGGTGGGTTTGAGGGGGGCGTAAAATTTTCAGACCCCTCCCGAGGGGGGGCTAAAAGAATTTTGACCCCTCTTGAGGGGGGGCTAAAAAAAATTCACCCTCTTTTTAGCAAAAAAGCTCACACGCTACTATAGATCAAAGGGGGCGTAAAAAATGTCCATGCATCCGCGTGAGAAACCACCAGCCCCCTGTTGATAAATAATGACCACTCCCTTAGGATGAGGAACTCTGCCTCTCTTACTCCCGTAGAGGTAAGGAGAAGAGAGTCCAGTAACTGAGCTAGCCTTCCCTGTGCCCTACTCTGTGACCTTTCCTTGTGACTTACTCTGTGGCCTTCCCTTTTACCTTAACATTGTGGGGCCTCTCCTTTGACATGAGAATTTCGTGGTTTTCCCTATGAGCGGAGCCCTCTGTCGTCTTCTCTCTGACCTAAGCACTCTGTGGCCTTCCCTATTTCTTTCTTCTGGTATCCTTTTATTTCATAGTTTACAAAATAAATCTGTTAGAATAATGTCATTCATTTAACTTTCATCTTTTTAACTTTCGTTCTTACCTGTAAAAGTATTATAGATTAGTCCCTAATCAGAGGACTAGTTTACCTTTTAACTTCCATTCCCTGAATAGCTCATAGTGTAGGACCTAACACTACATAGCAGACCTACCGTAGGTAACGGTTAATCAGTCACTCTATCTGAATGCACTGTACTTGGGTCAGATGGGTGCATGTAATACAGAGGTAAGGTGACACCAGGCGATGCTGCTGGTACTTACAAGGACTGTTAAATAAAGGTTTCGTTTTGCACTAAATTCTCTGAAAGGATAGAATTTATATTCTATTACTGCATAGTCTCCATGATGCTGCCAATGCAGCCCTACTGAGTTTATTTAGCCTGTATGAACACATCGATCTTTAATGCTCTGCGTGGTTTGGTCGTTATGATGGATAAAATTTAATGTGGGCTCTCGCGGGTAACCCACCAGTGATGCATTGAATCACAAGGCTTATCGTATTTAGATGTCACACAGGATTGGCAAGATTCACATGTGCAGTGTGGTCAGTGTTGTAGCCAGCAATGGATTATAGTATCACCCCAACAAAAGATTATTCATAGTTTGAAACCCATGCGGCCCATCAAGAGTTTAACATCTGAAATGAAATTGGCCCTGTTAGGACTTCCCAGCTATATAGCATCAGGTAGACTAAAACTGGTCGACTACAGTGGCAGTGAGTGATTGGGGGTATGGTGGGGCGTGTGGTAGATAGCACAGCAGCCGCAGCCAACTGTCACAATGGGACAATACTCTCTATTGTATAGCGTATTAGATCACATAATAAGGCATGGGTAATGCATGTGTGGGTGACTATGGTTTACACTGAATGATTGAGTGAGTGCCTATGGATGCTGCTCTCATACCTTTACATACAGGGTCGTTCTACATGAAAATGTATTTACATAGTTCTAACGATTTTATTAGATTTCTTTTAATACCACGTGCATATCAAAATCCAACATGTCAACCTCGGGAAGCCCTACCAGAATCGAGACACATAATGTGAGATATCATCAATGCCACCTACAGCAAGAACAGTACTGATCTGGAGAATTATCATAAATATGATAATAATGTATCAGAAAACTCTAAATCTAATAGATACTTCCCTCTCTCTCTCTCTCTCTCTCTCTCTCTCTCTCTCTTTCTCTCTCTCTCTCTCTCTCTCTCTCTCTCTCTCATACATTGTTGAATTGACCTAGTACTTTAAAGTCATTCCAAAGTGAGAAATGACGTCCTTTTAATTGCCGTACACCCCACTGTTTGTTATTGTGTGGAGCAGTGAATGTCATGCTGATTGGTGGAGCATGTCACTCAGGCATTAATCAGGCCTAATTTGAAGACTCTAACGAGCTTTAAACATGGACTTGACACAAAAACAGGTAAAAACCCATTTGGCCTTTCCTCACCCCTACTTAGCTTATCTCAAACAATGATTGATGTTGCCCAATATAAATGTTGTCAGCCCCTTTTGGTTCATGATGTATTGTAGCTTCAATCACTAATCATACATAATCTCCCATCTACATAAAATAGGATCAGTCATTCTATCATAAAGTGTATAGTAGTAAGTCGGACATTCACTAGGAAGCACCAGCATTCTGTTCAGTCCATTTTTCTATTTTGTTTACATTTCTGCTTACCAGCTCGATGCCATACATAGACCCAGAGCAAAAATTGAAAATGTTTTGGCGTGTTCTTTTTGGCCATCAGTGTCACCTAACAGAGCTCTGACTATACAGACCTTAAATTATTTCCACATACCTGCTAGTGCAGTCGATATTTTAACTGCAAGTCATGGCAAGTTAGTCTTGTATCAACTATTTAGAGCAGATTTATAGTTCTATAGTTTGGTTTTCCATGCAGGGTGCATCCTTATAGCCACAGGCATAGAATAATCCAGAATAAAAAAAGGAATATGCAGCAGGTTCTATTTTAAACCTGACGTATTGTTAATTTGTATAATAATATATATTTTTTGTTTCTTTTCAAAATAACTCTCCACATCAGCTTTGTATCTATCTTGACTTTTTTGTTGTCTTAGACAGAAAATCTCCATTTCCATTGCCCCCTTGCATTTGCTAATACTTAATCTCCGTTTTTGCATTAGAAATATGAGTAAAATCATTATGGGAACTACTATGGTATACTAAATACCTATCCCTTCTCGATACCCTTGCCCAACCCCGACTAATGCCCCACCCTGGGCCTACAACAGTTGCACGTGGTGACATTGATTTTCATTAGAGCTTGCAGAGTAAATATAGATGTGGTCATGACGGGAAATGTTGCCATGGCAATCAATGGGTTTTCGTCATGCCCACCCCACCACTTCCACATTTAACTCTAATCCTGGGCTTACCAGAGCTCTACTCAAGCTGCTATGTGCCCTGAAATGACCTTCATATCTCAGCCCAAGCCAGAGCCTTTACTCTCAATTGGCCTATCAACCAAGTGAACATTATTCTAATGCTATTTATCTAGGTCATTCAGACAGCCTACCTGCAACCTTATTATCATCTATATCATTTTTCAATCTAGCGACTGAGCACGTAACATGCTAGTTACACCATATCATCAATCAATTGTAATAATAATGATAAAAAAAAACCATACTGATGATGTAAATGAAGTTGAGTTCTTGGGTCCTTGGCACTGGGCATTATGCTAGTGCAACTAATTACAATTTAGATTACGATGACTTCATATTTCTTAACATAGTACGACTGCTCATCTTCAAATCGTAGTGGGGGACCGTTACTTTAGTGACATTACAGACTTGTAGTAGAGGTTATGTTGTGCATGCAACACTACGACTGCCCTACCAAATCATATGTTATCACTGCATAAGTGCTAATCGGACAGAGCAGTCATAGGACACCATCTACGATCACTGACACTAAACTTTAGTCTTTCAAATCCTAGTAGGTGTGTGTAGTCGTAGTACATAAAGAAATGACCTCCTGAGATCTCAAAGCGGATTACGCTAGTAATGTGGATGTACTTTATTAGTCTTTAGTGTAATGACTGGCTAATACAGGATGACCTTTTACTCTGTGCTATAACAATAAAACGGGTAGGACTGGCGGGAAATGGTTCTACGTGCATGGTGTCTGAGACACACGATGTTAAAAACAAATATCAAAATAATGGCATATCTCTTGAAGCTTTAGGACTAGAATTTCATTGTATTTTCACAGGAATTCCTTTATTTCTTTACTATACTGAATGCATAGTTGTTTCCCCTGTACATATAGGGGGGAGGACGCTGGTTCACTGTTCAGTTTTACGAGGATGTCTGGTAAATTCAACAGTTAGGCCTACTTCTTTGAAAACAGGTGAAACTCAGCCAGCCGAAATCATGTCAAATTTTTGTCATATATATGCCATGTGATCTAATTACAGTTATTGCAATGTGAAGGATTGCATAGTGTATATGGGTGTAGACCCTTCATATCGACAGGGTGAAAGGGCATTTTCATAAAATAGACAGACGCTTTTTTTAAAGAGGTCTGATTTAGCACAGCAGATTTTAAGATAGCTGGCATCATGGGCACACATATAAGTCAAACTCCCACTATAGGCAGCTGGTGGGAGGAATTATCAACCAAATAGATTCTTTGTATACACTGCAGATTTCTCAGGGTAAACTAGTACCCATGCTGATAACTCTAATCAATGTGAACTCGATGGTGACCAGTTCAGGTAAAGGCTACACCTATTGGGCCGCCCACAGCATGGGTATACCTCGATCATCCTTTATTCTGACACAAGGAGGGCTCTTGTGCTTCCCAGACCATTTAATAACCAATCCAATGTATGTGTGAGGAATATGGCTTGGCATTACTTTAAGCCTGCAGCTCTATACGGAGAGCATTAATCATACATGGTACCAGACATAATACTCGAGACCTGAGGATTTCCTATTTCTTTCTTTCTTTCTTTCTTTCTTTCTTTCTTTCTTTCTTTCTTTCTTTCTTTCTTTCTTTCTTTCTTTCTTTCTTTCTTTCTTTCTTTCTTTCTTTCTTACTTTCTTTCTTTCTTTCTTTTTCTCCTTCATTCTTTCCTTCTTTCTTCCTTATTTTCTCATATATTTATTTATAATGTTAATGACCATAACATCAGGCTGGAATTACGAAGAGGATCCGAGGCATTAGTCATATTTCCCTGGGTACATGGGCTGAGGAAATACTTGCTATCAATATGGGAATGCTATAACTAACCTCATAGTGGGAGTTGTTGGTCTGTGGTACTGTTAATACATAGTCCTTCTGTACCACTACAAAGCTGTTATTATCAGAGCATTTATTCCCCGGTACAATACAGAAGCAGTACAGTAGAATGACTTGGGGCCTTTTTCTGTGCTGTTCACGACTTCACAAAATGAATTCATCATGCAAAGTATTTCTGAAGAGAGGTGAACGATTTTGTGCAGTAAAATCTTGGTCATTTAAAAATATTTAAAATATTGTCTTTATTCATGAAGATTATAGAATTTATGCACTGTATTTGACAACTTTTCAAAGATTTTCTTTAGATAGCGAGAGTTCTACATCTAATCTTACACTGCTCTTTGAGTGTTTCTCATACCACGGTTATCCAGACATAAAAGGGTCAGGATAACCGTATTGAATTATAAGAACAGCCTTATATTGTTTTAATAGTATTACATTAACTGCACATTTTTTTGTATAAATTATCTATAGGATGAATTCTTTATATGATCATTAAAACTGAAAAGAAATCATCAATGAATTCATGATTATGATGAGGACAACCTATTTCTATGGTCTAAATCGTCATATAATCATTATCTCCATTCACAAAAGAAATGGCCCTTTGACGATTTAGTCTAGAGAAATAAATTATCTTCATTATTATCCTAAATTCGTTGTTGACTCTTTAACATTAAAAGATAATATAAAGAAGTCGTTGTGAGCATAGAAAAAGGCCCTTGGTGTGATAGCTACCTTTGTACATGCATTAATCTAAAAGCATCATGAACCTTCATGATGCAGCAGTGCAGGGCTAATGCTTCACCAGCAGTGCATCAGAGCTTCATACTGAGTGTATCATGCCGAGTGCATCAACCCAGCATGGTTGGCATGATGCATTAAGTCAGAAATGTGAAGCAGATTCACCAGGGCAGCATTCATGTATCATGATAACAAATGGGAATGACTTATCCATCCACTTCTGCACCATCTGACCCTTAAAGGTTTAATACACTTTTTTGACTCCTCCATCCAGAAAGGACTGCTCTCCTCCAGCAGCACTACGTTTCCATTAGTACAGTAGAGAGCAGCTCGGATTGTGAGTTTATTGGAATGGAAACACATTAGAGCCACTCATTAGGAGTGTTGAAACGAGAAGACACTTGTGTCCTAATACCAGACATAATTGCATCCTACCAATAAATCCCTCCCACTGTCCTGTCTCAGTTGTCAGAATTGAGGATAATCTGAGTATTTTTCTCCGCCTTGCCTTTTAATGCCTGCCGTGTCTGCAGTCAGTCTGGGTTCGGTGTATCAGTGAAGCACCTTTTAATGCAGGGCATTGGGGGTTGAGATTCCATCTCTATGCTCTTATCCCCACCTATATTCACTATCTGAAAATGTTAGTTGTTACCAGGCATAGATATGCAACAATAAGGGCTACACACATATCTTAATTACAGATCTTTTATTCTGGAAAACATCCCTTTGTTTGGTTCCAGTGGTGGGACCCAGATACACTCAATAGGTTACAGGGTCTTTATTGCATTCTAAGTAACCAGCCTCGTTTTTGGGTGTAACTGCACTTAATAGATGTCTAAAACTAAGGACAGCTGTAGGGATTAGCACGCCTGTTTCTGACATCTCCTGCAGCTGGAAAGTATGGTACTTACATAGATATTGCTTTATAATCCGAGAACAAAACTGTCATGGCTGTACATACTGATCGCCTCAAGTGAGGGCTATACCTTGTACTTCTCCCTATTTCCATCTCATCATTCTTTTTGTTCTCATGCCTCTACACTATGAAAAGATGTCGCCGAAAGAAATGACAGAATCCTCATCCCAAAGTTGTCAGACATCCGTCATTATTTTCACAGAGATTCCTTGTACCACCATATTGCCTCGAGGGGCTTCTTGTAAAATCTACACTGGTTCATTGAAATATAAATATAGTGGTTCACTGTTCAGTTAATGATGATCCATGGCTATTTTTACAGTGAAAAGAATTGCCTTTAGCTCTCCCCTCCACCAGCTCTATTGCCTTTAATGGAAAAAGAAAACCTCTTCCCTAAACACTATTCTGTCCCATTTCAGTTATAAATAGATACGGTAACTGTCTCTCAAAATTGATAAGCACAAAATAAAACGGTTGTATTTTCACTGTTGGGATTTACATCCATAGATTACATCTGCTAGATCCTTTCCTGACTATCATTGTCATTCTAGTCTATATAGTATAGTGTATACATGAATATGCACTGGAATATGTAGATCCAGTTCTCTTCCAATGTCTAGATATAATTTTAATTTGTTATCTCTTGTTGATCAAGATAACCTGGCTTGATTTGCAGGGGTGTCAAAAGCAACATGATATGGGTGGGGGGCAATGCGTCTAGGGCTGGACTCGATGGCAATTCTGTGCACCCAAAGTGAAGCACTTTGAATGGTTTAGAGGTTGGGGGTATGAACCCAAGTAAAATTCTGTGCTTTTATACATTTTCCTGGTATTTCAAGTCAACTTGTGAGTAAGTGGCCCGCCCACCAATTCCAATACAAAAATGAATACTATTTTCCAAATTTTGGTTTGTAATCAGCGTGAGTCAGTCAGGAGAAAAAATAATCAAGATAACCTTAAAATCAGCCAACTTTCTCCTTCTTAGCAAACTATTTAAAATACTGTACAATATACATTGTTAATCAAGGCAATAGCTCTGCAACTTAATGAAACATAAAATGTCACACAACTTTGCTGATTCAGCAGTATTCATTATCTGTAAAACACCTGCTAGATATCCATTAATTTTCCTTATGGGCTATAGCAACGAGGAGAGAGGAATGATTAATGATCGAAAGACATACTGCACAGTCCCTTGCATATACATAGATTTTTCCCCATGGAATTATTATTCAGAAGCTAGAAGTCATGGCAGGAGTAGGGAACTCTACAAGAAGTCTAGAAAAGCTGATGCGAAAAAAAGATAAATAGCAAGTGAGAAGAATAAACTGCTATTCACAGAGGAAAAACAAAATGCAGCATTTGATTTGTAAGTGGATATTAACAGTAACACTATATGACCAAGGGAATAATATTCATTGTGCGGGCCACAAGATCACTTTTCTTTCCGGGGGTTAATACAAAAGGCTCTTCCATCGCTACCTATGTGATGTTAGCGTAGGCACATCTTATACCATCTCATAACACCTAGTCTTCCTACACTAAATTTTCTAGTGGTGTTAGGCCAGTCAGGAATAGCAAGTACTATGAAGTCCTTCACTATCCCAGTTCCAGTACTAACACCACCCCTTATGTTAGTCTGAGAAATGATAGTGGTTCCCCTGAGTGCAAGTGCACCTGTGATGGGACATTCCTCCTCTCAAGAGTGAATGCACCTGCTGAGAGTCCTTGAGGTCGAAAGTCATGGAAACAGAGCATTCCCCCCCCCCTGGAACTGGGGAGGGGGGGGGGTCTGAAACCAAACCTAGGAGTATCTAAACGAATTTTTTGTGGATAGTATATAGGTGTTGGACTACCTCCTCATGAAATATTATTAGTTAAATATGAAAACACCGTAAAGGTATATGCCCTAGAAACAGTGTCTTGGTGAGTGATGATTGGAGGTAAATAACCTTAAGGCCTCCAATAGGTGCTTTTATATATTAATATTGGTCTTTTATGTTATTATTCTTGTACAACTGGGTCTAAATATTGGGTTTAGAGAGTTGTGACAAGATATTCTGTGATTTTTCTTTGGCAATGGGGCATTTCCCTCCAGGGCTGACACTTGGATTTTAAGTACAATTAAGGGAAGAAAATGTTCATTATCTGTCATTCTTCATAAAAGGGACAGAGATAGGTAGCAACTATCAATCATATGGAAGAGAATGCCCAAGACATCTACCTTCAGATGGTATATACCTTTAATGGGGGGGGGAATCTTTGTATACCTAGGAATTTCAATTGAACATGGCATGATTCTCAAAAATCACTCGCCAAGACACTATCTCGCCCAGACAAAAATCTCTGTACAAGCTCTGCTGTAGCAGAGGATGGGCTATAAGTGACACATTGTTTACTTAGGTACTTAGGTATGGGACAATTACTGACATATTTAGAATAGTTAAATATACCAACTGTATACAGCAGGGTCAAAATCATTCATTTCCTTGGTAAGACAGAAATGGGAATGGAACCTATATGTAACATCAAGAACTCATCGAGCCCGATGATATAAGCACAGGATATGCTTTGTTTCTCTGGCGTTTGACCATGAGGGCTCTTGAGTCTACTCATGCCTTAAGGGCATAGTAACATCATGCTTCCTTTCTCTCTTTTAGTTGGTGACATACTTGAAGACATTTCAGGGTCAAGTGTACCCGACAGGGTTTGTATAATTAGCAGAACTCCAGTGTAGCCACTCTTGAGAGAACAAGTTTTTCCACTGCCATTTTTTGTCTTCCACTTCTATTTTTTCTCTGTAGACCTGTTGCCACTGTGCACAGTGTGTACTGCTTGGAACAGTAAAAACAGGGCTGAGGCTAACAGCGCTCACTAAAAGGTAGCTGGCTATCAGAAAGGAAGGCAGGCTGACCTTACCATTGCAGTAAGGAATAAGGGAGCAATGGCAGAGCCTTTTGAATTAACCTCCTGACCACTCTCTAAAAGCTACACATACGTGTATACCTTAGAAATGTAGGATCACTCTGGATTTTATTTCAAAATAACCCCCTGCTATATTAGTGAAATCCCTGCATATCACACTGGGGTTCTGCTAATTATATTTACCCTGTTGGGTGCACTTGACACTGAAATGTCTTCAACTATGTCACCAACTAAAAGAGAGAAGGGAAGCATAATGTTACTATGCCCTTAATGCATGAGTACACTCAAGAGCCCTCAAGGACTCTCAGCAAGTGCATTCACTCTTGAGAGGAAGAATGTCCCCTTAGAGGTGCACTTGCACTCAGGGGAAACCACTATCCTTTCTCAGACTTTCCTTCCTACACAGAAGAGAGAACATCTTTGTTTTTCAAATCCATTCTATCATAAGGGAAATTACACTCCTATTCCCTAACCTTGTTATCAAAAATCTCATCAACACTTTCATTAGAATGGAGAAACACATCAGAGGTACTCATCAGATGTGACATAACAGGAAATAATCAGGTAAGCAGATCTGTCTTGCTTTGTTGAAAACACCCTCTAAGTGGAAACAATCTCGGTTTTCCATTCTGTGCATGAACAGTTAACCCTTTAAAGCACTGGCTCCACTGCTGTCAGTTGGGCAAATATTTGCTAATCCAAAGATTTATGATATTGCAAAAGTGTAGAAAAATTTGAAGGATTAGCAAAGATTCACCCAACCGACGGCAGTGGAGACAGCACTCAGGACTTGTATATTGCATTAATGCTGCGCACCAATTGGTCATCTCAAAATGTAAATGCTGTGTATTACTGATCACATCTATGCGTTCGGTCTAAATGACTAAACTCTAGCCTAGTTGCTATCTGCCTTAATTAGAGGGGCAATCGCTCTAAATTCTGTGTATGGGAGATGAATGGAGGCAGGTTGGGTTATTAGAATCAACGAGAGAGAATGAGAGACAGGGAAAAACAAAGTGATAAAGCCGGGGGAGAATGACAAAGAGAGATGGGGAGTGTCAGACAGAGAGACCCACATGTACAGAGGGAGGGAGAGAGAGAGAGAGAGAGAGAGAGAGAGAGAGACAGACAGACAGACAGACAGACAGACAGACAGACAGATATATACAGTGACAGAGATTGGGATAAACAGAGAGAGAGACAGGCATAGAGAGAAATGTCATTCATGAGGTTTTGCTTGAGGCAGACATTTAGACAGACTCAGTTGGGAAGATGGCGGGAACCTTTCTGCAGAGTAGCTCAAATGGTCTACTCTCCATCTCCTTTAAACTGCTATTCAGGTTTGTTTTTGTAATACAACGGTGTTTTGATCAGGTACAAGGAAGCACCCTCCCTGAAGGTCGATTTCATGGTCAATTCAGAAGACACTGAGAAAATGGGATTCCTGAATGGCAATTACGGCATTGGTGATGGAAGCTTTAATGGGATTGAAACACAGGCTGTCACAGACTAGAAAGCTATGCCGGGCTTTTCAATACAAGTCATTAAGATGCTACTTTGCAACCAACCAGGAGTGGTGTAGATTAAAAAAAAAGGAATTGCAAATCATGTACACACTAGTCAGGTCCTAGCAACTCCGGCCTCATAGGACATGGCTAGCTTCTGTGGCGTCCTCATAGATCAGGACACAATCAGTACTGAGTCAGGAAAGCGTCCTCATAAAAAGACTAGGAAAACTATAACTGAAATGTGATTTTTACTGTTACATTTAGAAGGCTAACGGGATTTTAGTAGCTTAGCCTTAGGATTGTCAGAATGAGAGTAAATAACATGAAAGACAGACCTGTTCTGAGTGTTCAAAAGAACCCATAAACTGGCATATCCCAGTGAGCTATGGGAACTACCACAGCAGCTTATAAGTTCAATGTTTAAGAAGACATTCCCTTATAGCCTTAGTGTATGACACTTTGTGCTCTGTGGACATATACTTCAAAAGCCCCCCCCCCCACTATGCATCCCCCCCTCCCCACTTGAACCCCCTTCCCTCAACTGACCGGCAGGGAAAGCTGTGAAGGTGGGGGGTGACGGGGGGTATGCGGTCACCCCTGGCAACGAGGACGCACTGCTCAGCTCAGGGCATCCTATCTTCTCATCTGTTGCTCGGACCTGCTAGTAATGATAATTTTGGTTTGACACTCCAATGCATTATTTAGAACTATGGAACATAGGCAACTTATACATATAGTAATTAATATGTTCCCATGCGAATTACGGACCGTATTATCAGATGATATAATAAGTAGATGTCTCTCGGTGGTTGAAAATACTGATAGTTGTGGTGTCTGCTTTGTGTATACCTCAGCCGAGAACTACCAAAAAAAACACAATAATTAGTCTTGTAAGCTATGATGTTGGTATGTAAAGTTTTTTGTGTATTTTCTCGCAGTGCTGAGAATTCATCCTTTTAATTGCAGTGGTGCATCATTCCATCATGGCCATTGGGTCATGCATTCAGTAGGACTACATTCATGTATCATCACTGTCAGTAAGGTGAGATTGTTTGGTATCTGAGGAGTGTTTTGACTATTTCGTAGTGGGTTTAATTTTCATAGTGGGTGGTAGGTTTATTTTTTAGTTATTTCTGTTTTGAGATGTGCCTTATAGGAATTACTTCTGTTGTTTGACCTATATACTGATGACGGTGAATTTGTATTTTTTGGGGGTGTGTCACATTCAGTGAATATATTGGGGTTGGATCAATGAAAATGAGTAGGTAGTTTTTGGTTAAACAGTGTATGATCATAGATCAAGAACCTCCGATACGTTTCTTGAAATTCTCCATAATGTTCTTGTTATATCACATATCTAATAAGTACAAAGTGAAAAATGAATCACATGTATAATATCATTTTATGAATACAGAGTATACACATGTGTGGAGAGAGAAACATGCCTGTATCGAACGTGCCCTTTTTGTCTGCTGTGTGAAGGCCATGTGCATGATAAACCTTGGGAATGTCTGAGAAAGCTGGGCATAGGAGTGTGGTACGGGGTAGATGGCCTTTCTTAACTTGTTCCGTCTCGACACAGTCAGTAGGTTATTTCTGAGACTGCTCCCTACAGATCTCGAGTGCTGTTTCCGATCATAATTACACCTTAAGAAATGACCTCCCGAAGACCGTTATACTAAACAGTCATACCACATGGCCATTCTCTTGCATATGGAATGTGGGTAAAGTCTATGGTCAAACGACTGGGGGTATATGCTTTGCACGACTGGGCTTCAAAATCGCTAGGCAGATGAACCTTCATGTATATTGAAGGAAAATGTATGTGCATGTCAATTCAAATTTGTTAATTGATTTCTGTTATTCAGAATTAGGAAAATGGTACTTTTAGCATTTTAAAGGGTTTTTAAGCTTTACCTACCAATAGGGTCAAAGCCTTTTCACTAGCCTGGCATTTTTTGGTTTCATTCAAGAGAAAACATCCTAAGCTTTCAAATGAGAGTAAACTTTAGCGAATTGGACCATAATTTTTTTGAGTTATAGGTCTACAGAGTTGAAAAATGACCAAAAGGTGTGTATTTTGCTGAAAAAATACAATTTTCACACACCCCCACATGTTGCTTATACTGTACAACACCCCTAAAAATCACCTTTGGAATTCAATACATATGTTAACTCTGAGATCCAAAGGGTTTTAACCTGATGTACATGGTAGATTTTTTTTCTCCCCTTCATACTGAATAAAGGTAGCATTATGCTACTCCCTGCTCAAAAATAAACCTTCTCAAAATACCAATGAAATATTCTGTTTCTACCATCCATGCTGTACTTAATTTTGAGGGACATTTAAGGGCTTTTATATGGTGTAAAAAAATTGCCGCCACACCCATTTTCTTTTAGTCCTGGCCCTAAAGTGTATTGGCATACACATTTTTGAGCAGGGAGTAACATTTAACATTTTGGTTAATGAATCAAATTCTACTGCTTCCATACAGTAAATTTTTGCTTTGCATAGTGTATTGGCACCTCCTAATTAATCATGAACAAAAATTGGTCCCATATTGACTCTATGTGCCATTTGTAGACCATAAAATATGATTGGATGTTACTCTCTGCTCAAAATTCTAAGTCCTTTCGCTCTAAACCAGATGACATCTCTGTCGTCCCTCACATGGCGCATCCATACGGGTCTTTTCTAATTATAACAAGGACACTTCCACCTATCGTTTGATCCTCTTTCTGTCCAATTTTACTGACAATTGTTGTTCCTAAAGCAAAAGAAAGGTAAGGGATCAGCCAAAAATTCACTTTTATAAGATGTTCGAAGGTGTAGGGCACACATTGATATACTTTCTTGGGGTCCAAATGCTTTTATTTTGATCAAAACTGATGTTGCCCATCCGCAAGTGGTGGAACTTTGCTATTATTTCTAAATGACTGGGCATTATATGGGGTTGAAGCATGTTGCCTGCCTGAGCCCTATGTGTGTTACTCCCTGCTCAAAAATAGATTCTGCTGCTAAAACTCACTCTCCTGTCCATCAGTTATCAAAATGTGTACTTATGATATCCTTCTGATAGATTATACACTCCTGCATCTTCCTGCAGTATTTGGTTATGATCCTAATACTTTAAGTGTCTGTTTGAGTGTGGAAATTCCAAAAATCTGCATCAGACCTAAAGATTTATCCCACTTTTTCACATCTCATGTCCCTAATATTGTGAAGATTATTTTTTTTTGTGGCTTTTATGATAGATGTACCCCTCACTTATTCAGAAAATGTGTTATATGTTACCTACATGCAGTTATTTAGCCCCACTAACCCAATCAATGGGGGAATTTGAATTTTGAGCAGAGAGTAACACCTGATAGGAACATGTTTTAATTTTTTTGAGGAATATCCATCAAACTCCACCTACTACTGTTTCATTTGCTTGTTATGGAGTCCTCCTAACCTATTTATGTAGATTTGTGTACATAATTTGCACTTTGTCATATTTGGGGGGTGAAATTAATTTTGAGCAGGGAGTAACATGTTACTCCCTGCTCAAAAAAGTCAAGTTGTGGTCCAACTTGTGACCAGTTCTATCACAGACTACTGCTAGATATGGAACAGAGGGTAGTTACATATTAAAGTATGCATATTGAAGTTAATATGGATGAATGTTGGTGATTATTTGACAACTTTTGACAAAGCTAGATGAGAATTGGGGTTTTAAAAAAAATTCTCAGAAAAATCAGTCAATGACAAAAGTTCAATATCCGATATCTTGGAAAGTTTTTAAAGGAACATATTGATTTTTTTTTAATCATGATACATACTTACTAGTAGATGTTGTAAATGGATTTAGGAGTCATTAGGATATAGTTAAGAGGTATATCCAGTTGGTATCTGAATTTTGAGCTGGGAGTAACACAAATTACAACAGATTATCTTTGAACGCTTATAAAAACGGACCCACTAGGAGTTGCTGCGTATGTCAGATGTTTTTACGTAGCCAAGACATTGCCCTTTGAATGTAGTAAAGTTGTTTTAACTTATTTTGAGTTTCACTGATTTTGCTTTGTCAGGGCCAAAAGTACCACATTCAAAAATTTGGCCCATTGAGGCGAAATGTAGCCTAATGGATGATTTTCTGGAGGAGGGGGGTATTTTTAAAGATACTATGACAGCTTACACCCAAATCATGTTCCACTCAGGCTTTCAGCAGATGCATCACCTTATGGGAGCAGTCATAAGGATGATAAGCACTAGACAGAACTGTTGTATAATATAGGTGCAATGATTGGTTCTGGTACCGCCCTCTTAAATCTATTGACATGACCTCGGATATGAGTTGAAAGAAAACTGATACAGAATCTTGTGAAAAGTTTTGGGAATATTACCCCTCCCCCCACATTCCCTGTACTCTATCCTCCTATTGACTTATAGTTGCCAGTGTGGGGGGAGGAGTGGAGGGGGAGGTGATTCATTGAAATGGGGTGCTAATATCTGCTAACAGTCCAATTGGCGGTGCATTTTGTTGCCTTGGAAGGCATAAATAATTTGGTAATTGGCATTACAAGGCAATCTTATGCTGTAGGTCATGGCAAGCAATACTCTGGGGGTAAAGGGGGGGGGGTGATGGGAGGGAGGTTAGGGTGACTTATGGTATGGCCTTCCTGTATGCATAGCTAATAGGTTGGAGTGAAAGCAGGAGAAGAAAGGGGGAGGTATGCAGGGAGAAGACAAGATGGTTGATGGAAGAATAGCAATTGTTTAGCATAGTATATAATGTTCTGAATGTATGGGCCTTAATCTACTATGTATGTAGATACCTATGGTCCACTGGGCCTATTCGGCCAACTTTTGTGTAGGAAATGTATGTATAAACCCTTACTACTTCATTCCCTATCGTAATGTGGACATGTATAATTATTGACCAAAAACAGACACCAAAACATAAACCCAACCAGCTACACACTTTAACAATTGTCAACTGATGTCCCAAAACCATCAGAAACATCAGCATAATGATATATAGTTCAATAACTAGGTTGATGATGAACACACTCATCCCAAGATCTATGTTAACCATTTACTAAAATCTACTTTTATATGGTTGCAACAGAACAAAATGTAAAGCCAGTAGCGCACAACTAGGAGAGAACTCCCTTTGTAATTCAGATAATTATGAATTATATCTAGAGCACATAAATCCTTATAGTCAATTAGTTTTCCAAGAAATTTTGAAAATTCCAAATATATATAATAATAGTGTCTATGACAAATAAAACAATGATGATAGTTATACTTAACCCCTTACAGGATCACATAATAGTGTCCCTCTAAGTCTACATTGGGGCAACATGGCGTTATATGAGGTGGGCATTTCTTAGAGTCAAGTTGACAAATATGCAGGTGCAGGAAGACACAGCGGGAGGGTATTTCCCAATATTGTCATTTCCCATTGTTGATAAATGCCCTGCAGGAGTGCATTTTTATTCATTCATCCTAAAAAAGAGGGCATGTGCTTGGATGCTACCCCTGAGAGTGTTAATGGACAGTGTTAATCTTATAGAAACCAACAGATTTTTACATAAGGACCATAAATATCACATAAAAAAGTTTGCACCTGTAGAAAAGGACATACCCCTGCCTTCCAGCCTAACATGTACCTGCTTAAACAGTGGCTTGACCAGGCTTGCTGAGTAGGAGCTCCATCCATCCGCCCTGTGCTGTGCTTCATCCCTGTCACAACATAGATAAGGGGCGAGCGGCTCCTTAAACCCTTTAAGGGCCGCTGATTGAGAAGTATCTTGCCTATAGGTCGTCATGATGCATCAATGAAGTGCTGGTGCCAAGACAGCTCAGCAGTACTCCATTGGGCCCTCTAGGACTGTGTCAACTCTATCAACATGATGCATGAATGTAGGCCTGGCAAGTTACTCACCAGGGCTGTATTCACACAATGGGCATGATACATTGGGCATGATACATTGATCTACGTTTGTTAAAGGGTTAAGTCCCTCCATGGCTGCCCACTGTGACATCAAGGTGCCAGATAACGGAAATTGGCTGGTTGACCAAGGCCTACTGAAGAGGTGGGTGGAAATCAAACTCTTTGAAGGCTTCATAGTGTATTAGTGTATTAAGTTCTTTGGTCAACATGAGGCACCTGAAGGGTTAGTATGATGCTTTAATGTAGTGCTGGAGATCATTTCTCAATATTTAGTGCTAGTTATCATTATGGAGAAATGCCCTTATGCTGAGCAGAATGCACTTACTTTATTGTTACATATTAAATATAATGACTAAGGAAAATAGGTCGCTAGATGGAACACGATGTCGTTAAAGCACAAGATCACTAGGAATAGCAATTGCTATGCCACATGAGTCTAACACACAGTGGCGAAAGATGGCGGAATGAGTTATCACTCCAAAAAGAGTCACCATTGATGACCAATCATGGCGACTGATGACGAAAATTTGCTGGGTCCTAATGCACAGATCATCTAGAAATTAGGCCAGAAATTAACAATGGCAGTAGACCATCCTTACAGCATCTTTTGCATAAATTTAAACCAAAGGACGCAGATCTGAGCATTTTCTGTTATACATTTACAATATGACAAAAGTTCATTTGAGCAGCCTTGACCCAAAGACCTTAGTCAGTCAAGCTTTAATGTAATGGAGTCTCCACTTGTGGTAGTCAAAGCCTCATCATATAAAGTCATTGATAGATTGGGAGGTGTTGCTAGGTAGGGCAGGTGTGCCCCCTGACACTATAGCCAGCCATTGGTCAGTAACAACTTCCCCTTGCTACTTCTAACCAGGACTTTATGTCTTTTCCCTATTATAGCCCATTTTTCAGAAAGCAGGCTCTCCTAAAGCACTGGTTCCATGAGCATAAATTGGTCGGATTAACTCTAGTCCGACCGCTTTTTTTTCTATACTTTTGATATATTATAAATCATCGGATTAGGGCTATTCTGACTGATTTCCCACCTGTGGAACCAGTGCTTAAAAGGAATAACTTTAGCCTCACTTAAGCAATAGCACCCTGATTACCATGGTGGATTTGGTATCTTAAATGAAGACTCTGGAGAGGAGAAAAATGATTATAAAAACTAGGTCAAGGATCTTGAACATTAAAAAAGAAATCTGATGCAATGTTTTTTTAATTACGGTGGTTCTCTGTTTAGTTTTACGAGGGTCCCTAGTAGTTGTTTTTATGATGTAGGGATCCTCAGAACTAAAGAATAACTCCTGACTTGGTCACTGCATTCGATTTCAATATATATATATATATATATATATATTTATATATATATATATATATATATATATATATATATATATATATATATATATTCATCACAGGCTGTAACAGGCCATATTGACCACATCTCTTTACCCGATGAGTACAGAATGTTGATCAAAGGCCATTTACCAATAAGCATTATGGAGTACACTTTTTGTATGTTTCTTTGTCCATTGGCCATAACCTCTCTCCATCATTCAAGTTTAATCTTTGATAAGCTTCAAAGTCAGATGCAACAGATCATGAGAACTCCTCTGAAAAAAGGACAAAATTCATTTATCTTCTATACTAATATGATAAGATGTACTTATACCTCTTCTTCGGTTTCAACTGGGCCAAGACGGAACACTCACCTGTAGCAAAGAAGGGGACAAAATATATCAAATTAGCTATATTGTTTCATGAACACGTTTTATTTTCAATTCATGGTAAGATATAATTTCAAAGATTAATCATTGATTAATAATGCATCATTTGGTACGGCAGTAGCTTGTGTTGCATAACCTTTGAGAAGCATTGGGGGATCACTGTAAACAAGATTTAATGTCTTAGGGTGGAAAGAAAGAAAAGAGTATTTCAATTGTGACTACGATATATATGGTCAATAGGCACCACTTGACGTGATTTAGGCTGGATTGGACCCAAATTGAATATAATATCATATGTTAAAACATTTGTTGGTGTACACTACAGTGATTGGACGAAAACATCCATATATGGGGGTAGGTTAAATATGGAAACTAAAGATACAGCTCAGGGGCAAAGGTATACTGTGAAATGGGGAAGGGGGATTCGTCTCACACCCTAACTTTGTGTACAATGGCATCCCTTTACATTATGCAAAATTATATTTACTTTCAATTCCATGAATTGTAATTACAATAGACACCTTAGGTTATGATATGGACTATAGGACACCCAGAAATAGCCCTCATTTTCTTCAGTTTCTAGTCTGAGAGAAAATGGTATGAAATTGTGCAGTATTGCTAGGGGGGGCTGGTTTTAGGCCCAAAGAATATGCTTCAGACATATATAAAACTAGGGGTTCACATGTAGCTCTAACCTATATCTATCAGAATAAATTAGATAATAACAGATATATGTTCCATTTTGTATGATTTATTCAGCACAGTCAGAAGTCAGAACAGCCAAATCAAGACGACTGGTGCCCATTGACACATCATAATTAAGCTTTGAGCGGTATTTGAGAATCAAGTCAGTGCAAAAACAAATGTTTAAGGGTTAAAAAGAAAGAAAGGAGGATTTCAATTGTGACTACCTTGAATATGAAAAGCTTTGAGAGGTTGGGGTTATCAAGTTACTGGAAAGAAAAGTCTCAGGGTGTAAAGAAGGAAAAGACGATTTCAATTGTGACAGAGACATTAGCATAGCATCATCAGGTTCCCTTGTGGAGTGATTCATTGTATTTGAGTGAGCAATACTAACATGGCATAACCTGCTCAACCCCATCCTCACCTAAATCTGTGCACATGTAGTTATTGATCCACAACTGTCACTCAACCCGTCCCCCCAGCAACCACCTGCACAGGTGTCCACTGACCTACTAACACAGGGATGGAGGGCATTCCTTAGCATGATTCGACTACAAACAGCAACCTTGGACGACTCAGAATGTCTATTGTTCCTCCCAAATATGATGGGCATTCCTTGACACAGAGAGGCTGCATGGTGAAACTGCACTGGAGGGCATTTCTCAATAATGCTAATTGTCACTATTGGGAAATACCCTCCTGAGGTCAATAGAGGCACGATTTGAGGCCCTGTGACTGTTCTGTACATCAATGACTCTCTACTGTGATACACATTGACCCAGACCAGAGTGTCTTGCCTTTATATATAATATATATAGTACCAGCAGTCTAGTATTCTGTGTTGTTTCAGCCTGTGGTATGGAGAGTGTGCTAAATAGATTTTGGCTAAAGTTAAGATGTGGGGTTCATAATCAGCCTTGCTTGGGATTTTGGCATGACTCGGAGTGAGGTCGGAATATTGTAATGATTAGGTGGGCATGACCAAAACCCATTGATTGCCATGGCAACATTTCCTGTCGTGGCTGCATCTACATTTACTCTGCAGATTCTAATGAAAATCAATCTCACCACGTGCAGCTGTTGGGGTATGATTGAGGATTATAGGTGGGAACAGTTCGATTATCAGATGCCCTGTTGAATATCCGTTCAGAATAAGAATTCATGTTCAAGACAAATATATTGATATAGTTGTATCTAAAAGGTAGAAGAATGTAGTATACCATTTACTACAATTGGTGTAAAGGGACGAATAGTTACTTGAGGTGGAGAAAGGCCAGAGAGACAACATTTAGAATTTAACAACTCCTGTCCACCCTTCCCAACAATATCCACACATCTAAATAGCCCCTGCCCCCTTTTTAAAAAAAACCCCTCAAAATTAGATATCTTCTTAAAAAGGTGTTCTGCCCTGATATTAACATAATTCTCAAATGCACATCAATGCTCAAGATGGCATAGGGCGAGATCTAATCTAAAGTATGTACAAAAGCATGCCTGGAATATGTTTCTTAATAATGCTCATTAACATTGTTGAGAAATGCTCTCCCATAGAAATAAGTTCTATTTAGTGTTAATTTAAAAGCTGTTAGTAGTTCACATACATGTATACTGTGGTTTGGGGAGAGGTGCATGGGCGTTAGGATTAATTTGCAGATGTTCTGTATCAAGTTCATTTGTCTACATTTACAGTTAATTCAATACCCTGTTATATACCGTAAATATATTGCATTATATGTCAGTTTTCCTTCCCCCACACTAAAAGAGAAGAGATCTTTATCTTTCAAAATCCATTCTATCATGAAGAAAATTGCGTTCCTATTCCCTAACCTCGTTACCCTTATCCAAAGACTTTCATTGCAATGGAGAAACACATTAGAGGTACTCATGAAATGTGACATAATAGGAAATAATCAGATAAGCAGATCTGCCTTCTTTTGGTGAAAACACCCCCAACTGGAAACAATCTCGTTGTTCCGAACTGTCGATGAACAGTTAACCCTTTAAGGCTTGTATAAGCTTTGGTTGCAGTGTTGTCAGTTGGGCAAATTTTTGCTAACCATTGATCATTTTATATACTTTTAGGATATAAAAAAATGTCCGATTAATAAAAGTTTGCCTCACCGATATCAGTTAAACCAATTGATTGATTGATTGATTTGTGTTTTACAGCACTTTAGCGGCACTAAGTGGCTATCCCATGCTTCACAGGTTGATAGTTTAACAGAGGAATGTGTCAGTGCCCGCGCATATGTGCACCACACACATCCTGAGGGGATAGGAAAGAGGAGATATAGACCCTTTTAAGTGGGCTAGGGAAGCCCGCAGTTAAACCAAAGCTATAATACATTTATGTTGCATGTCAATGGGTCATCTCAAAATGTAAATGCAGTATTTGACATTAAACTGTTACTGATTAAATCTATGCATCTATGCACTGATTAAATCTATGAATCTGGTCTAAATGGTATCTGCCTATATATAGTTCTAGTATGTTTGCTCTAAACCCTGTGTCTGGGAGATGAATGGAGGCAGTTTGGGTCATAAAGATTATTAGCATAAATGAAGGAGAATGAGACAGACAGACAGAGATAGAGACAGAGAGAGAGACAAACAGACAGACAGACAGAAAGACAGGCAGACAGCCAGGCAGACGGACAGAGACAGACAGACAGCCAGGCAGCCAGACAGACAGCCATACCTACTAAACCTACATTGTGGGGAAAATCTTGACTGTGCACTGCGGGGTTCAGCAAAAAGTGCAGTCTGTCATGGTGGGGAGCACATTTCATACATGTGTACATATGTACATTCCGAGGTTAAAATGTCTGAATAAAATGGGGTCATGTTGTTATTTATTCATTAATACAATTTATTAAATAACACACAAACACAGACCGAGACAGATATGTACACCAATGATTCCCTCTTCTCCCCACTTGGTCAAGTCCCTAGTTAATTTCCAGGCCCCAAATTGATAGGTGACCCCCAGCTCTAGGAAAAGCAGGAACCCACCAAGAAAGCAGCTTTCATGCCCTTTGAAATGCACCTAAGATTAAGTCGATTGAACAAGCGGTTGCTGAGATATTTAATTTTGAAGATTTTAGCGGAAGTATTGTAAAAGAGTCCCTATTCAATATGTTAGACTATGGGATCTCTATTGTGGGTGGAGACTGGATAATGACTCAGTGGGCATTAGCTCTCGCCCCTACATGGTGCAGGCCTCATCTGCTCACCATAGGACTATTTCGGGAAAAGTGCCTCCGCTGCGTGATGGGCCCGTAAAGAATTGTTTTTGCTCATGACCATTGCACTTAGAGACATGGGAGTGGGTGCAAATCGAAGCTTATTGGAAGGGCTATCAGCCAATTTTTTTAAGCTGAGGAGTTGAAATGAAGCATGTCAACCTATCCTCTCTCCATCACACACAGGCAAACACACACACACATGAGTTTAGAATTCTCTGAATGGCAATTGTTGCATTCGTGCTGAAAGCTTTAACTCTTTCTAGCCGGCTCTATCTTTGGTAAATGTCCCTGGAATACGGCAGATTGAGGTCCTAGTTCCCCTAGAGAAAAATCAGTATTTGTGGAAAGTGTTCTGCGTTGACTGATTTGAAATCTGTATGTAATTTCCTTTCATATGATACCCTGATACCTGGTCTTATGTATTGGAAACAATTATTTGTGGGACCCAGAATGGTGCTATTATATACAATAATTCCTGTTCTCATAGTGCATTAATATAGTGTGTTCGGCCCAAAAAAGAAATAATCAAAATATCAATGCAAAGGTCGTGTCAATGGAAAGTTATCATGCAGAAACTGCATTATAAAAAAAATGAACATCCATTATAATATGAGGGAGTTATGGAGCTTTTTGTCTGCTTTTTGGTGTGTCATTTTCAGTGTACTACCAGTGGCAGGTGTGTGGATGCCTGGCACACAGGCAGACCGGGTCCACTCACCACTCACTGCAGGCCTGTGTGTACTACTGCAGGGGTGGTCCCATACACAATTTATAAGCTACACACCATATATGTGAGGCAAAATGAGGTAATAATTAGGAGAAATCCATTAAAGGAGTTGATACAAGCTATGTTAGAGGTACATCCTATGTTAGTTTTGGGTTTTATTACTGGTACGTTTATTAGTGAAAAGTAACAAAAGTTGAGGAACATTAGCTCTGCATCACATCATATGTTCATGGAGAAAATCCAAAATAATGACATGAGGCAAAAGCCCAACATTTTGTCTGTTAGCCTGTGTAATACAACCCACATACACTGAGATCAAACCAATATTTCACCCCCAGGATTCACCCCATGTCTCCCCATTGCACTGAAACATAGAACACACACCACAGGGCTTGTCACCTGCATCAAAAAGTAAATGGGATAATTAATGAAGTAAAAATACATTTTGAAGAACAATTTTCACTAATTCTGAATGAGGGACATCATATGTTTCCAACTAGGTATCACACATCCTGGTTATTATAAGATAACAGCCCATAAAATTCTACAACAGAACACCTTCTTTAACACTGTGACAGAACCTGGGAAATGGCCCAACCACAGAACATTAATGCAATAGCCGTATTCTACCTGGTAGTGCATTAGTACTAGCCGGCTGGAAAGATTTAATGGGATTGAAACACAAGCAACTAACCAGGACTGGTGTAGGAGAAAATGATGCAATTGCAAGTCTGAAACTGCAATTCGTGTGCACACTGGTCATGGTTATTTTGGTTTGAAACTGAAATCTATTATTCAGAATTATGGAAAGCAGGCAACCAGTACTAATAACAACGTGTTGCCATGCGGATTGTGGGCTGTATTATCAGATGATATGCTGAGATTTCTCTTGATGGTTGAAAATACTGAAAGTTGTGGTGTTTGCTTTATGTATACCTCAGCCAGGATAAAATAATTATTAGACTTGTAAGCTACGATGTCTGTGTTTTAAGTGTTTTATGTATATATTTTCTCTGTGCTGAGAATTCATCCCTTTAATGGTGATGGAACATCATGGCCATTGGGATTTGAGTCATGCATTCTGCAGGAATGCATTCATGCATCATCATTACCCTACAAGCTGAAGTAGGTGCTCTCTAAAGGTTGTCATGATGCATTAATGCAGTCCTGCTTCTTTGGGGTTGCATTCAGGCGTTGTGGCGACTGTTGGGCATGATGTATTTATGCATCTGCTGTCCGTAAAGGGATGACACATGGGGTAGAAGAGCAGGCCTACAGGTGTAAGGGGTAACGGGTGTTTCACTATTCCCTCTGACCTATTATATACAAGGTCCTCTATAATAAGACCGCAACACAGGTATACCTCACCTTGAGCTTCTCTTGAAAGGGAGAACCCATGGTACACACCATACATTCTATATGAAGTTACATATATATATATATATATAAGTTATCTCGCTACCAGGGAATAAATAATACCGGTAATAACGATAATAATAATGTTGAAATATACAGTAATAATGATATATGATACAGTTGTATAATAAATGATCATATCACAGACACATGAGTTTGGTGGGTTACTGACCTTGGGGCTATCAGCACCATACATGCCTTTATTAAAACAACTATAATAATTAGTTGACAAAGCATAGTCAGTAAAATGCATAATATAATAACAGTAGTATATTAATAACAATAGTAATAACAATAGTAATAACATTAGTAAAAATTTAAAAATCAAGGAAACACCCAGCGTGGTGTTACCTGTACAGGTGAATACGAGCCAATTGACGGTTAGCTTGAACCCGCCCCCTTTTATACCAGTGGAGTTGTTGACCATGACGTCATACTATGACGTCATAGATACCAATGCGCGCTGCAAGTAGTCCCTAACCGTCCGCGGCTAATTATATAAATATACACGAGTGTATATAGTTCCATATATATATGTGGACAGATGAGGAGAAAGGGTCCTCCAAGGTAAAATGTAGCATTTGAGATTGAAGCCATCAGCCTTAATATGAGGCTAAACACTTGTGGATAGCCCTTCTGGTCTTGGAGATATGGCTTAATGAAGATGGGATGACGTACCCATATTAATATAGCCAATAAGCTCTATGATTCACTATTTCGATCAAATTATGCATCTAATTAGCATAATGATTTAAATAATTTATTGACAAATGACCAATGCTTTCCATACATTTGGCCATAGCATTGGATGTTGAAATGGTATCTACATGGGGTTTTCAGCATTTAAATCCCCTTGAATCATTCTATGGACTGATTTAATTTTCTTTTTCTATTTGGAACATTCTTTTGTTGCCATGGCAACACATTTCTATGAGAACCCTTATTTAGGACTTGTTTTGGATTTAAAACATTCCATTTACCTTCCAAATATGGAGGAAATGAGTGAAAATAGAACATTTTTGAGAAAATCATCTTTTTCTGTGTAAAAAAGTACCCAATACCAGTTTTTGACCTATTTTTCACATTTGTAGCATTTGTAGCCCCCCCCCCCTAGTGGCCAAACCCAGTACTAAAAATCCCGCAGGGAGGGCCCTTTCCCCTCATCTGCCCACATATATATATATATATATATATATATATATATATATATATATATAGACAGAGGTCAGATTTTCTAAACACTGTACAAAGCCACTCCTTCATCAAATGCCACTGTGTATCAATTACAATTCACACTTGCCAAGATATATGGGTTCCCTTATATTTGTTATAAAATGCAGATGTGAGAAACTGGTATTTGTCCTTCACAAGTAATTTGCAGTATCTGGCAGATGTTAATCAACAGCGGGCATATATGATGTCCAAGTCATATCGAAATTCCTATAGGAATAGCATAGATATTTCAAGTTGTAGGGTGGTGTGCAATTGTACTGCATTAAGAAATGGTCTACAGAGAGACCAAATGTGGTTGCAGATTAGGGCTATCCAAACCAACCATACTCATCAATTAATTATTTTACCATTATGATAAATGGAAAGACCCAATATTCTTCTTGAAATTCTCCATAATGTTCTTGTTATATATCATGTGTAATAAGAACAAAATGGAAAATCAATCACATAATATTATATCATGAATGCAGAATATAAACATGTGTGGAGAGAGAAACATGCATGTATCAAATGCACCCTTTATGTCTGGTATGTGAAGGCCATGTGCATGATCAACCTTGGAAATGAAAACCGGGCATTGGAGTGTAACATACTAAGACTACTCCCTTCAGATCTCTTTTACCCTTAAAACAGCTGTACAGTGAACCTTCATATATTTTGATGGAAAATGTATGGGCATTTTAATCTAAATGTGCTGTTATTCAGAATTAGGGTTCTGCATATTACCTAATTTGATTATTGGCATAATGAGATATCTAGCCCAGTAGCACACTCAATGATTTTCTGGGGGAAGGGGATATTTTTAAAGTTACTATGACAGCGTACAGCCAAACCATGATTTGAACACAGACCTGCTCAGGTTTTGAGCAGATGCATGACATGTGGTATATCCTTATGAGAGCAATCATAAGGACTAGACAGAACTATTGTATACTATAGACGTGCAATGATTGGGTCTGATACTGCCCTCTCAAATCTATCGACATGACTACAGCTTTTGAAATAACTTTCGGGAATGTAAACCGCCCCTGATCCCCTTACTCAATCTTTCTTTGGCCTCTATAGTTGCCAGTGTGTGTGTGGGGGCGGGGGTTGGGGGGTTGGGAAGTGATTCATTGTAGTAGGGTGCTAATATCTGCTAACAGCCCAATTGATTTTACATTTTGTTGCCTTGGAAGGCATGAATAATTTGGTAATAAGCATAGCAAGGCAATGTTATGCTGTAGGTCATGGCAAGCAGGGGGTTGGCGTGAGGGGAGGGGGGTGATTGGAGGGAGACTGGGGTGCTTTATGGTAAGGTCTTCCTGTATGCATAGCTAATAGGTTGGAGTGAAGCAAAGTGATTGTTTACTATAATACTTTTGTGAGGTTTGAAAATTAATTTTATTGTCCGACACAATTTAACAAAAGTGGATAATGACAATAAAGGTGATTCCTCTTCCAAATCATCTGTTTAAAATCGAGTTATTTTCACATTATGACATGTATATGAATGTACATGATGAAATGAGGTCAAACAGGTAAAGAAAATATGTATTATGTACATAAAAAAATACAAGACTACCATAGGACTTAATGGTCACACAACAGTGACACAGCGGATAACAGGGTTTAAGCGGGCTCAAACACATGCTTCATTACATACTACATTAGGTATAGAGTTTGAGAGCAAGACAATGCAAGATTTGAAGTATTTAGTTATTAAGTTATTAATTGACTCCGGCAAATAAGCAGTAAAGATTGTCAATGGGTGTAGTCGTTAAAACAGCTCCCACAAACAATGACATTGCAGCACACGATAACCATACTACAACCATTACTAGATTACCAAGATTAGGCAACATACTCAGTGTCCAATAAGAGTAGTCATTACAACAGCTCCTACTTTACACGAGGGGGTAGTCATTACAACAGCTCCCTCAGTAAAACACATCAATCATCCATGTTAACAGGATTCTTACTGACTTTAGTCAGGTCAGTTATGCCAGATAATCTCTTCTTAAATATAGTCTTATCTTTACTGTGCTGATACCAGCTCCCTAAATTATTCCATAAGGTTATACCACGATGCATAGGTGATTTATTATAACCATGATTTTGAGCAGTGTATTCTTTAAACTTTACATTGTTATCCGATCTTAAACCAGGCCGCCTAGGTTCATTCTCTACATATTCAGGATTCTTTGCGAGTTTAAACATGTAACACAGTAGCATTACCTCCCTTCTCCTCTTTAAAGTTAGTATATCGGCCAATTTATACATCTCACCCTCAGACAAGTTCCTACCTCTAAAAACAGTCTTCAGACCTCTCAGCTGAAGCCGATCCAATTTTTTAAGACAGTCCTCATTTGCACCATCAAATACAAAACTAGCATAATCAAATAATGTCATAATAGTAGTTTTATAGACAGTAAGAGCCACATTTTCAGTCAAATTGTGCCTCAGTTTACTAAATCTGAACAGTCTATGGCTTACTTTAGAATTAAGATCCTTCAATGCACTATTAAAGCTCAAGGTCTTATCTATTTTTAGGCCTAGGTAACAATAGCTCTCAATCACCTCTAATTCAGTAGTACCAATTTTAAGTGAAGGTACTTTCATTCTCTTTAACTTATGGCTACTACCATACCAGACGACTTTGGACTTATCAATATTTATCATCAATCTTTTTGATATAAACCAGGATAGTATACTATCTAAAGCAGTCTGCATTTTTCCTTGGGCCCTATCAGCACTGCAACCAGAAGTTAGTAAAACTAGATCATCAGCATACATATAAAAATCACAATTTTGTAGCACAGTACCAATATCATTTACAAAAAGAATAAATAACAGAGGTCCTAACACGGACCCTTGTGGGACTCCAAAACGAACTGGCATTACTTGCGATGTATAATTTCCCATTTTTGTAAATTGACTTCTTCCCGTCAAATAGCTCATTAACCAATTAAGGTTACAATCATCCAGTTGCAATTCCCCCAGAGTTTCAATAAGATATAAATGATGCACAGAGTCAAATGCCTTTCTAAGGTCAATATAACTGGCACAAGATAAGTGTCCTCTATCTCTATTTTCATATAATTTGTTTAAAAAGGCAAATATAGCGTCTCCTGTTCCTAAACCTTGTCTGTAACCATATTGACGCACTGACATTGCACCAGATCCATTAGTAACATCTGTTATATGACCATGCATAATTTTTTCAGCAATCTTTCCTGGCACCGGGAGAAGAGAGATAGGCCTCCAGTTTTTGATTAGTTTGTTGTTTCCATCCTTTGGAATAGGACTTACCCTAGCAATTTTCCAGATATCAGGAAAGATCCCTGAATCAAAGCTTAACTGATACAGCCAAGTCATTGGTGTTAAAAGAAATTTTAAAGCCGCCTTTAAAATATCACATCTGATGCCCATTATACCAGATGTTTTATGGACATTAATCTCGTTAATGTAGATTGAAACAAGCTCCTTTTCAACTCTAAGCTTAGGTACAACCGCATCCTCTGGTTCCTTGAAAACAACACGTTCAGGATAACCTTTTACAGTCATATCATTAGATAGCTGCTTACCAATTCTGGAAAAATACGTATTCATGTAATCCACAGACTCTTGCTGTGATATGATTATATCATTATCATCAATCAATTCAGGTGGTTCAACATCAACTTCAGGTTTCAATATACCATTCACAATTCTCCAAAATTTCTTTGGATTATTTTTACAATCCTCCAAGGCTAGCTTGGACTGATCTGCTTTCGAGTACTTTATAGCCCTATTGATTCTACACCTTGGAGACCTAGCTACAATTAGGTAGTGTTCATCTCTAGTCTTTAGAAACAAACTAACATTATTTTCTCTTTCATAAATAAGGCTCATTATTTCAGGGGTCATCCACTTATGCCGCCTGTCTACATTTTCTACTCTCACCCATGGACAGTAGGTATCTAGGAAGTCTTCAATATGTGCTTGAATCATCCTCCTGTAGGAAATGTATGGCCGAAGATGCATGCCCAGTGGACTACATGCATTGGTATTAACATGCATTAGAGATAAAGTTGTATTAACCCTGCTACTTCATTCCCCATCATACTGTGGATATATGTATACTTATTGACCAAAAACAAAACAAAACAAAAACTCCATACATAAGCCCCACCAGCTGTGCACCTGAACAGGTGTCAACTGACCTCCTGACATCAGAAACACCAGTGTAATGATATATAGTTCAATAACTAGGTCGATGATGAACACATTTATCTCCAGATCTATGTTTACCCTTTAATAAAATCTCCTATCTACTTTTCTATGGCTGCAACAGCACAAAATGTAAAATCAGTGGCACACAGCTAGGAGACAACTCCCTATGTAATTCAGATAATTATGAATTAGATAGAAATCATGGTGAACAATTAAATAGAGCAGTTTAATCCTTATTGTCAATTAGTTTTCCAAGAATATCTGAAAATTCCAAATATATATAATAAAAATGTCTATGACAATTGAAACAATGATAAATGTTATACTAAACCCCCACTAAGAATACATTGGGCAGCATGGCGTCATATGATACCAAAGGGCATGTGACTGAAGACCACCCTTGAGAGTGTTAATGGGCAGTGTTTATCTCTTAGAAACCGACAGATTTTTACATAAATATCACATAAAAGAGTTTACACCTGTAGAAGAGGACACACCCCTGCCTTCCGGCCTAACATGTACCTCCTTAAACAGTGGCCTGACCAGGCTTCCTGAGTAGGAGCTCCATCCATCCGCCCTGTGCTGTGCTTCATCCCTGTCACAACACAGATAAGGGGAGAGTGGCTTCTTAAAACTCTTTAAGGGCCACTGCTGCTAGAGTGCATCATGCCCATAGGTCATCATAATGCACCAATGAAGTGCTGCTCAGCAGCAGTCAATTGGACCCTGTATCAACTCCATAGGGTTGGCATGATGCATGAATGTGACTCACCAGGGCACTCACCAGGGCTGCATTCATGCATCATGAAAACCAATGAGCATGATACATTGATGCATCTGCTGTCCTTAAAGGGTTAAGTCCCTCCATAGGCTGCCTAGTGTTCCGTCAAGGTGCCAGATAACAGAAATTGGCTCATTGACCAAGGCCTACTGAAGAGGTGGGTGGACGTTGACCTCTTTGAAGGCTTCATAGTGTATTAGTCTATTAAGTTCTTTGGTCATCATGATGCACCAATGCAGTGCTGGCAAATCCACTTATCAGCACTGCTTTGAAGCATTGATGCACTCCTGAAGTGATCGACATAATGCTCAAATGCAATGCTGGTGAGTAGGCCGACAAGTCTTCACTGCATTGTTGTGTAATGATGCCCAAGGAAAATAGATCATGAGGCATCATGGCAGCACTTGAAGGGTTGAGGTCAGCTCATACCAGGTGATCTGAATTTTCAATTCTAATGTATTTACATAGATGACATGTGTTTAAGCACATATGGTAAAGGCCTTAATGCTTATCTAACATATGAATAACATCAAACAAATAGAAATCGGCTCACAATAAAAAAAAAAAAAAAAGCAAGGGGGGCATTATGACCAATCAAAACAGTAACATGTATGGTGCTGTGCGGAGAGAGATGCGAGGAAGGCCCTTTTATGTCATGGCTGATACAATCGTTACTATAGATAAGTACTAGAACAGCCGTATTCCATGGGGGGAAGGGAATACAATAATTATGTTTGTATTCAATGGGGACTGCCATCTTGGATTTTGAATGGAGCTGAGCTGTTTTTGTTTATCTAAAGGCAAATTAACCCCATAGGCCACAACCTTATCGACTTTCCCATCATGATATGCTATAAAAATAGTATGAGAATGGATCATCGATACATTAGATGGGTAATTTTTCGTTGATAAAGGTGGAAATGCATCTTTAACACCAATATGTCTTACGACGATCATTTAAAAGCACAATTTCTTTCAGGAAGTTTTTTTTTTCAGTTAGGGTTGATTTTTTCCCTGATGGTCAGATTAGCCAAAAATTGCCTGTGGTGGAATACAAGCCTTATCTGAGGATCGGAGGATTTTCTGCTATACATGTCCAATATGCAGTCAAATAGATTCACAGAATAGATGTAGTTGCTATAGTTAACATCCCCCAGGTCCTACACTAGGGGACTCAACCTTTGCCCATCTAAAGGCCCAGCTATCTCCCCTCATGGTTGGCTGGTCACACCCAATCAGACTCTTCCTATATGGGATGCTGGAGGGTCTTACTGAGGCACTATATTTTCAGGGAGCTAAAGAGGATTAAGAAGCCTTTCATGTGTTACCACGTTAATGGATGCATGATACATCAATGCATCATGACCCTTGGTTGTGGTGATACATGAATGTGACCCTACAGGGTGATTGACAAGGACAACACTCAGGCATAATGCACCAATGCAGTAGTGGCAAGTCTACTTGCCAAAACTGCATCTGTGCATTCTTTCTGGCATTGATGGGTCCAATACCCTCACCTACATATTATTTCTCAATTATTCCATTGCAACAATTTCTTTTCTTATTATTTCCAAAGAAAAGGTGATAATTACAATTAAGCTACACCAGATTTATATCAATAGTATGGGGACTGATATATTTCTATGCCAACGTAGCTCTGGTACTTAATCTTTTAGTGTTCCGTGTTCTTAGTGCTCATTCATATACCCTTTGTACGCTTTTTAGACCGGCATTTATTTGAGACACTGCAATGAATTCATGATAGATTTAAAGAGTTTAATTAATCCGGACACTAAGATTATGAAGAAGTAAAAGGCCAGCTAAAAAAGATTGCACTGAAAGTGGTTACAGATTGCATACCATAGTGTGGGTTCTCACTCCTAGAGGCTACAATTCCCATGCCCTGCCAGACAAGCATTAACCCCCTATACGCTAAACACAACTCCATCCCCTCCATGATAACCCCACTCTGACCCATGCAGCCTACATTACCCTTTAACACCCCATTACATCTACCCCCACATCATCCAACCAACCTCCCCAGGGCCCTTCCTTAACCCTCAATCCTCCCCATTTCGGCCCCTCCCCCTTTAACACCCTCCCCTCTTCTCCACCCCTTACAAACTATAACATAGCACGACATGGCTATTCCAGCTTTCCCCAATCCTGCTTCTTCATGGCCCCTTACCTCCCAACCTAATTTTACCTTCCTATCCCGACCCCTCCACCATCCTCCCATCTTCCTCTCCTTTGTATCTCTTCTAGCTACAACATATCTACCCTCTCGTCCAGTTTCTTCCTTCTTCCTGAGCTAGCTAAGCTCCAATCTTCTTTTTCCTCTCCCTCCGTCACTTCTTTATTTTCCTCTCATGTCACCCTCTTCTAACTATCCATAGCTATTTCCTCCTGCTTCAATGTCTTCTTCATCTTAAACCTTTACCATCCACTCCCTTTACCATCCACTCCCACCCGTCCCCAATCCGCATTCCCCCGTCTCCACCCCTTAACTATAACCTAACCTCCATCCATTCCTCCTTCTTCCTGACCTCTATATGTCCCACCTCCTTTTCCCTGCCCCCCCCATCCTCTCCCCCTCCTTATACCAGTCCCCTCCTGCTACCCATTGTCACCCTGCCCAGACCATCCTCCCCATGGTGCATATTGATTGAGTCGTCCACTTAGGGCCCTTTCTGCAGGGAGCAGCTTAGAGCGCCCGGCAGGCCATTCTGTGGGACTCTCTGCAGGCTAATCCTACCTTTACTGTGGTATTGTCACCATTGGCCTTTCAGACCGGGAGGGGAGGCTCTAGTAGCCTTAGGAGGAAGGTGGTAGGGTGACTGAGGTGGGACTTTGGGGATTCTATGTTGTAATGAGTGCCGGGGTCGATTGGCCCTATCTACATAAATGCATGAAATCGGGGACATAGAATCTATTATGGTGGCTATATGATTATAATGTAGTTTGTATATGTGCCGGAAACCAATTAAATGCATCCCCTGTCATGAGGCATTTTGCTTAACCCTTGTAAACAAAGCATCTCCTAAATAGTGCATTATTCTCTTTGATTGGAGAATTGCCTTGATCCCTGAATGATATTTGTTCCTACAGCTCTCCAAATTGAGCCAGTCACTATGACCATGCAGCATCCCTCTGTGCGTTATATGGTGAGGAGGTCATTTCTAACACACTACGACTGCTGTTCTTCAAATTGTAGTGAGGAGCCATACAAAAACGCCATTACAGTGTCATAGACTGGTGGGTTCTAATGCCTGCACCAGTACAACTGCTGTACCAAACCTTATGTAATTACTGCCTATATGTGCTCATCATACAGAGCAGTCATAGTGCAGTCCCTACGATCACCTGCACTAGTTACTGGGATTTTCAAATCATAGTGGTGGTGTGTAGTCGTAGCACCTTAAGAAATGACCTCCATGGTTAGTACCGATAGGACCCAGTCGAACCATACATTTTGGTATAGCTCCTCACCTTTTCATTACAGTAGTAATGAATCACTGGACCTTTATACTTATTTGCCTGACACATGTCTGTATTTGGAAAATGTAACCCAAATTTTCAAGAAAAAAAAGACACATCTTTATTGAAGAAGAAGGAAAAAATTTAAATTCACTCAGTCAATAAAATAAAACCGGTGTGAAAAAAAAACAATCAAAAACACTGACACAGAAGACCAATTGAATGCCACAAGTGTGTTACCCAGTACGATAACAATTGACGTTAATTGAAGTTATTATTAGAGACTCCAGATTCTGTGGGCAAGATCAGAGACGCAGGCCGGGCTCCATCAAACACACAGCGGTGGCTCGTTAGTCAACTCAAGCACCGGGAAATTAAGACATCAATGCCTTCATAGATTGTGAGCTTAATTAAATCGTCTCCAGCTCGCACCTATCATTAAATAGAACATTAAAGAGTGTGTATTGGTAGGCTGTATCAACCATTGGTTGGCTGCAGGGTGCATGATCCATCATACTTACTGTTTACAATGATGCATGAATACAACCATGGCAAGACTGCATTCTATTGCATTCATTATAGTGAGTGTAGGACACGCCCCCTGGTATCAGTATGTGCAACTAGGGTGCAGCTATCAATTGTAGCTATCGATCCTAAGCAAATTTAAATGACTTAAGTCCCTCTTAAATTTCCTTGAATAGCATAATAACAATTATAATAATATAATAGACACAGCTAGGACAACAAAACATTAGTTTCAGTCGACATTTTATTAATCCATAATAATCATGTAGATCACAACGTTTCAGCACAAGTTGGCCTTCATCAGGTGATCATAATAACATTTAAGTAATTTTTATTGGCAGTTACTGAACGTAAAACTGTTCAATTATGCTTGTATATTTGCTAAAATCGCAATTTTTATGCAGTGGGAGTAACTCCTACAAATACATGTATGAATCATGCTCACCGTATCGCTTGGATGCACTTGCGTGCACTCCTAAAGGGTCCGTGTGATGCTCCAATGCAGTGCTGGTAAGTGGACCCGCCAGCACTGCATTGATGCATGATAACGACATGCTCCTGAAGCCTGAAGGCATCATGCTGCCCTTACAGGACTAAGGCTATGCCTGTCAGGTCTATAGAAATCACATGTGGGCCCTGGTTGGGGTTCCTTGATCATCACCGAGCGGCATGTCGGTCTTGTAATCATAATTGATTACCATAAGGCTTCTGTTAATCAACTAATATAAGAAATATCTCCGACTAGATCTATCTAGGATGGCTTTGGAAATAATCATCTATCATGATGTATTATATAGTCTAATATGCATGTGGTGGTCTCCCTGATGTGTAGAATTTTATTGGGCATCAAACTAGGGATACTGCAAGATGCCCAGCAAATTGTCGTTATCTGTCGCCATGATTGGTCATCAATGGTGACTCCTTTTTGAGTGATAACTCACTGCGTCATCTTTCGCCACTGTGTGTCAGTCTCACATGGCATGTCAATCTATCACAACAGTCACCAACATGATCTCACTCACTGCGTGAGTATGTGCCACCCTTTGTCATCCCTCACAAAGCATGGTGACTTATCACCACCATTGCCAACATGGATCTAACTCACTGCGTGAGTATGTGCCACTGCCTGTCAACTCTCACTCAGAATGGCGGCTTATCACAAGCATCGCCAACATGGATCTGACTCACTGTGTGATTATGTACCACTCCCGTGCCACTGGCATCAACTCTCACACAAAATGGTGACTTATCACTACCATTGCCAACATTGGTCTCACTCAATGCATGAACTTGTGTCACTCCATGTCAATGCTCTCTGAGGATTGCATCATCTGTCACTCACTCTCACTCAGAATGGCAACTTATCACCACCATTGCCAGCCTTTGTCTCACTCAATGCGTGAACTTGTGTCACTCCAAGTCAATGCTCTCTGAGGATTGCATCATCTGTCACTCACTCTCACTCAGAATGGCAACTTATCACCACCATTGCCAAAGTTGTTGAGACAGCACCACTGTTCAACATGTAGCCTATCTAGGAAGGGTGGGCATGAAGTATAAGTCCCATACTTATCAAATGTGCTTTGTTGCACACTAATTTCCATGTAATACTTCAGGGTTGAATCAAACAAGATTATATAGAGAAAATATCAATTGAATTTAGATAGAGGTATCTCTAAAATAAAAGCAACTATCCATAAACACCTTTTCTCTGGTTACAGGAAAAATATATAAGGAAGTATCTACATGAACACCTTGTCTGTGGTTAGAGGGAAGATACATATGGCAATACCTTCTCTGGCAAAACATACATTGATCTGGCAGATGTGAGGCTGCATGATTACCAATGTCGATGATCATGAGCTTTTCATCTAACAAGATGAGTGATCACCAGAATCGCCATGACTGGTGAGTCTGAGTGATCACCACTCTCGCCATCCATGGTGAACCTGCGTTATGATGTGGTGCGCATTTCATCTAGCGAGGTGAGTGATCAACCGCCTTGCCATCCCTGGTGAGTGTGAGTGGTTAACGTGCATTATGGCATGGTGTGCGTTTCATCTAGCAAGATGAATGATCACCTGAGTGACCATCCCCCATGAGTGTGAGTGATCACGATCCTTGCCATCTGTGGTGAATCTGCGTTATGACATGGTGTGCATCTCATCTAGCAAAGTGAGTGATCACTCATGTCGCCATCCCTGGTGAGGATGAGTGATCACTCATGTCACCATCCCTGGTGAGGATGAGTGATCACGATCCTCGCCATCCCTGGTGAACATGCACTATGACAAGGTGCGTGTTTCATCTAGCGAGGTGAGTGATCACCTGCGTCGCCATCCCTGGTGAGTCTGAGTGATCACCATCCTCGCCATCTGAGGTGAGGCCATGTGATCACCACCATTGCTATTCCTGGTGATCTTGTGCTAAAGCGACGTCGTGTTCCATCTAGCAACATGTGTGAGCCACTTCACACAGGTTGACGAGGAATCACGACAATTTGCTGGGTGGTCTGTAGAAACTGCACTCATAATATGAGATGCTCCTTTTCTGTAATTTTGCACTTTGAGAGACACTTAGCACATAGAATGCACACGCTTCTGAACTTTTTACTTTGAGGATTTCTACCAATTTCTCTCGGTTTTAGTTCATGGAGAGTATATTTCAGTAATGCTGATTAATATGATTCAGAAATACCTTCCAGGACCAGGCAAGAGAGCGGGACTAAAGCCTTGCATGTCGTGAGTGAGCAGAGAAGAGTAGATTGAAGAAGTCTGTAATCTTCAATTGATCATAATATGGCTTTAATCAATTACAGAGCTCATTATTGACTGAAGGCAATCCAGGGTCCTGTCTTTAGTGTTTGTCACATAATAGCAGTTATATCCAAACAGGAGAATCTTATCCTGGTCTATTTTAGTTCAGGAGGTTATTTGCAATGAACTATGGCTTCACACATGCCCTCCGACTGCTTAGGTCAGTGCTATATAGGAGCTTTTGGTATACTTTTAAGGATGCAGTCATAACATAACATTTTTAGAAATGACCTACAGGGTGCTGCTGTCATATATAGTGAATATGAAATACTACCTGTGAAATACTACCTGCTCACTCCTGAAAATTCGTGATCCTCCATCACCATGGTGCACCAATTCAGGAGCGTGTTGCTCCTATGGTAAAAAGAGCTGTCAGTAGGTACCCTCTTTTCAAAAGAAGTCACGCTCTGCTTCACCATTCAACTTGCACTCACCACATTAGTCAGAAAAGTCACCTGCCTTGTTTAAAACAGAGAGAGCTGCACTATCAGGTACCTACTCATGTCACACACTCTATAGTATATTACACTGACTGACTTCTCCTAACTAGGTACCTACTCAAATCCCCCTTTTTTAGCACCATACTTGAATGACCACATGTGAGCAACAAAATGGACAAGTTATAGCTACATGAAAGGAAAGGACTGGAAACGAGGACATTTTTAGCCAGCTCTTCCCTTTACTATAGGAGCAACACCCTCCTGTGCTGGTGAGTTGACTCGCTAGCACCATGTAAACCTTTTTTTTTTCGAATGAATTAACCCAATAGGCTAAAAGTCATCATATTTGAATGCAGTACTAGTGAATGTATCGCATGTGCTTCATTCATGTATCATGCTCTACAATGGGTATAATGCATTAATGCACTATGCAACCCATAAAGGGTTAACATCTTCTTTGGCTTTTACCACGGCCCATCTTCCTATCAGTGCAGTGCCCATCCCACCCTGGACGACCACAAGATTGCCAATTCCATGCTGTTGGGTTAGCTGGCCATAGCTCATTTCTGTGCCTGGTACAGTGTGCAGGGACATGTTGGAATAGGGATGAGGGTGACCAATACTGGACATTTATAACACTTATAGTATGTTACACATCACATGCAGTTATCTAGCTGTTGCAAAACTCCCAACTGCCTACGAATATCTTGTGACAGTGATTTCTAACATAGAAGAGTGTGCATTGTGTAAGCGCAAAAAGAAATAGAAGGAAAAAAAAAAATTCCCACAAGGGTTCAATACCTTCTGAGTTTTCTGACAGCACTAGTTTAACATACATAGGCCATTAATATGACATGCAAAAGTATAAGATTAGAAAAGGTAAGACAATAGATCTATATTGAAGGTGCCCCCTTTATGATCTTAACTAGCAACACTACAGCAGCTAATAGATAAGATGAAAAAGTCCTATAAAATACAATATCTTTGATGCGTGCCTATAGTTTTAAACTCCTCCCGCACAATGATAATTGTAGGATATCTTCTCAATGCATTAACCATGTCCAATGTTATTTTCTAGGGACATTCAAAGTAAAGTATTGTTTTCTTTTGAGCGATTGAATACACAAAGCGAAAAAAAGGGTCATGAGAGACAGTTGGTCAAATACAGCTTTTGTGTTGGGGACAGTGACAAGTAGTACTGTTCTGAAAAAAAAGACGGGTGTCTGTAGATTCCCTTTTAATTATGATCTACAGATACTGTATTGGCTCATAATAACCACCAGCGTCTGAAATTAGCGCCGGTTCTGAATACCTCTGCAGAGGAGACTAGTTTGAAGTAGGTTTTAAGCTCTCGAAACTATCACAAATAAATAGTTGTCTGGGGATACTTGTATTAGTATTTTAAGTGTTTTCTTTAGAAGATCTCCCTGGAGCATATTCCAAATCCTGACGACAACATATAGGCCTCATAGATCTGGTATAACCATAAAGTAACACTGTTGTCCTCATGGATATCAAAATAGTTCCAGCTAGGGGAGTTTGATAGTATGCTGAGTATATGTTTAAACCTACAGCGCTCATCCACTAAGATTCAAAAACCATCAAATTGAACTGGGTGATTGTAGATAAGGACTACTTTAGTAATATATGTCATACTATGATGTAGTCATCTTAGAAGGTCTCGTAGAGCTCCCTTAGCAGAAAACGTATTGGTAACCATTAGTGGGGTCTTTATTAGTAATCACTGATGTAACCTGAAAAAAAAGAAATAATGAAGGATTCCCCGTCCAAAAGTTGCCAGAGATCTGTTGTTATTTTCAAAGAGATGTCATTATTTTCACAGAGATTCCTTGTACCACAGCACTGCCACCTGGAGCATCTTGTCAAAACTACAGTGGCTCCCTGTTGTATAATTATGGCAGTTCACTGTTCAGTTTTACTAGGATCCCTGGTTGATTCAACATTTATTTTCTACAGTGTCGGTATTTACTGGAGTTATTCAAAATAATGCTAATTGATAACCGCTATTTTGAAATGAGCAGGGCTCTGTGTGATTTGAAAGAAGGTGATCGTAGGGCATTTTGAAATCACCTCCTGGGGCTTATTGCACCGTATCTGGCAACAGCAGACTCTGATACTCAGGTATGACAGCTTCTAAGACTCCTACCAACCAACCTACATTAAACCTTGAACTGATCTAGTTAATTTAGTGAACATTTAATTACATAGATGTCAATCTTAGGGAGGAACCCCTGTTTGGATCATCAGTTACCATATTAGCTTGTACAAGTGTCCGGGTACTCATTGATTCCAAGCAGGCTATGACCGGGCGCCCTGTCAAGACCGGTGCTTCTTCAAGACTTGAAATATAGTGTATTCAAAACTTAAAAGCCCCTATACTCCTAGCACATATATAAGACCCTCGTAGTGGTCCTTATTTAAGACCCAGCGCTTGTACAGGCCAATGCGGTATATTATATTGAAATGTATGCCCCTGTCTGGGAGTAGTAACAGCGGCAGGCCTATCTATGGAAACTGTCAGATCTAATCATGCTGTATGATGTCTGTAAGCTGTACACAAGCCCCATGGCACTCGTCTCCAGGACATTAAACCATGAAAGGCTAAATCTGCATTTACATATCATGACCATTGCTCATCATAGTACAGGTCTGGCAGGTATTTCCTATGCATCAATCCCAACCCCTTTTAGGAAAGATGCATTGATACAGCTGCCACCGCTTCATTAGTGTATCATGCTGACCAACACTTCTGCACCAGTGACCTTAAAAGGGTTAGACTACAAAATTACCCCCCATCCCACCAGCCATCTCCAAAGACACAAAAGGGCATGCACGTCAGCAGCAATACAGACCAATGCCAATGTGTTTACTTTGGTGTATACCTGCCTAATATATTCTTCTTATTTCATGTTGGTATGCTCGAGATACTGACAGCCCATAGCTCTAGCACTCGAGGGCCGTATCTCACACCCCCCCCCGAGATAACCCGCGAAAATATCACACGCCGAGGTCACGTGACCATTTGATGACGTCATAGGTCCAAGATGGCGATGTAAACAGTGCGCACGGGGAGTCATTCTGGTAAATTCTATTGTAATTCAGCAGTTTTAGATCAAAATAACATGAAATAAATGCAAATGAACACTCATGGGGAGAATTTTTGAGGGTTATCTCACGCGCCGATCAGGTGCCGTATCGCACAACGCCCCCTCGTGAACATTTGCCTATAACAGCAGGTGCATAGAGGTATTAGACGTTGTGTATCCAGTGGGTTGCATCTCCTCTAGCAGCTAAGCCCTCTGGCTGCTGCAGTATTAACCCTCCACCCTCTCCTCCAGGCACCCATGCTGTGGGCTCCGCATGTATAGATAAAACACATATACCCACTGCTCTTACTGCTCACCCTACTTATATTCTGACCCAGAAAAACAACACTGTATTGTTGTGTTGATATGTCTCTCCTGGCTAGGTATTTATCTTATATAAATGCATCTTTGATTTCACAGTAACCACAAATAATGTGGACCCTCGAATTTAATTTCTTTGGGGGCAAAAACTAATCCCATGGAATTATATTCTATCTGGTGTCATTGCGTCTTCTTCTTTTGCGTGTGTTTCTGTTGAGTCCAATTTATAAAAAGGAAAGGAAAATGCTAATTTCTAATCATGCACATACCGATGTTTTACGCCATAATTACCTAATCGTATATACATTTAAGATGTCATTTTAATCAGGACTCTGGGAAGTCTCCTAGTTCCACCATGGCACGGTATCCATATGCACTACAATATTGACCCATGATAAGGTGCTATTTGGTCGCTAGGTATAGATGGCTGGGGCACGGCCCCCCTTGAGTAAGACATTATATTGACCCAGCCTGCAGCTGTGCCCGTAGCCAAGTGTATGCCTGCCTAAAGGTATTCAGCATAACCCGGCATAGATACATGCAAGCAATTTTATATAAGACTGATTCCGATGAGATATGTCAGTTACCATGGCCAAGGAGTCAGGAAGGCAAACTCAGCATTACATTATAAGACTTAATTTTATTGATAGCCCTATATCTTGGCTTTATGAAAAGGTTCATTCAAGTCATTAACTCCCAGGGGGTCAGTTTTTATCGCACTCGCCGTAAAACCATATGATCTTGTTTGCTCGACTGATCGAAATAATTTATAATACATATAACTCCTTCAATAAATCCCCTATCATTACCATATTGCATGGCCAGACCATTACAATAGTGTAGTATAAGTGTACCAAAAGCTAGAGCTGAGGTACATAAACTTTTAAAATGATGACATTTCACATTTTGCGATGATTACCAATTTTCTGAAAATTATAACACACATTCTAAACTTTGATCTCACTGGCTTAAAACTCTTTGTACATGCATGAAAATCAATATATTACATCCTCACTATGTACAGTTGCTTAAACCGTCATCATTTACCACTTATCAAGTACATTCTGCATGTGGTCTGTAGCCAAAATAGGTCCCCCGATTAGCATTTTTCGGTCAGTCGTGCAAACAAGCAGTTGTACATAGATGAAGACCTCATAGAGGCACTTAGACCTGTTCAATCATAATGCCACTACATACAGAGTAACTAATGCACCTGGGCTACTGTTTAAAACCAATAAATGTACACTATCTACCCATCTTGGGTCTTTGCTGATGCTCGGAAAATTAAATTTTGGTTTTTTTTTCGCAAATTTTCATCAATGACCGGACCAAAAAGTGAAAAAACCTCGACCAATACCATCCTATTATGTTTCATTTAATAGTAAAAAAGGTTTACTAATAGATGAAATAAGATAGAATACATCACACACCTCACTCTATCACCATAAACATTTTACCATGACCATGCAAATACCTAGTATACCGGTCAGTCGTGCAAACAAGCAGTAGTACATAGATGAAGACCTCATAGAGGCACTTAGACCATCACACGCCTGGAAAGAATTTCTCAACATGCTATGACTTAAGCAATTCAATACGACTTCACCGCATGTAGTAGTTGTTGTGTCTAATCATATCATGTTAAGGTAAAGGCCTTAACCCTTAGGTGCCCAAGCGCGCATTTAAGCGCGGTTTTGTGCTTAAATGCATGTATATTGAAAGAAATTTTCATCCAGACACTTCTACTGGTCCAATCTGCAAAGTTAGACCCTCTATTGAATGCTTATGACCTCCCGATTATGATACAACCATTCATTTGGCTTCATCTACTTTATATCAGGCACAGTGAGTCCAAACTTGAAAATGAGTTGTCAGTTTATGTGATTCATTAACAGGAAACCCTCCAGCTAAAATCTGATATGGTAACATAATGATGATGGATCATACACACATAGGTTCCAATATTCCAATTATATTTTACAGCAAGTGCTCCTATCCTAAGATAAGCCATGCACTGTTTCTAGTACAACATATCATGTTTCCTGTGTGCCAGTACATGCAGATGCATGCAGGCAAATCAGCTTTGAAAGGTCTCAGGATTGGAGGGATTATGGATATACATAGAGACCAAATACCACTAAATGACAACAAATGGAATGTTTTGGTAACTATGGTTACTAGACCTGACCAGTAGTATCAGATCCTTAACAGAAAGTCTTCAATGAGTTATAAGAATTAAGAAAATGTAATATGCCAAGCCCTTATCAAGGAAGAGGATCAAAATTACACATGGTCTTATAAAACAAAAAATGAAATCATGAAATAATGTAAAATAATGTAAAATCTTCAAATAATTCTGGGCACAAAAAGAAACACACTCCAAATGTAATAATATAATATCCGGAATAAAATATACCAGCGAAGGGATGGAGGAGAGATATTGAAAATGGGGACAGGTTGAGTATGAGCATGGAAGGCAGCTCCGATGTGGGGAAAGGTATGGATGCTATATGGAATCTGCTGGTGCAAAGGAAAGGGAAATGGCAGGAAATGAACGTGCATGGCGGGAGACAGTGATGATGGAGGGAATAGTGTTAAGGGTTGGTTCTGTGAGAGTGAGAATTTGAGAGAATAAAGAACAAGGAATTAGGCGAAGGTTAGTAATTGAGCTGACAATGTAAAATAGAAAAATAGAAAGAACCTTGGGAGGGCGGCACTTACACTCTTGCGTGTTTGCGTAAGTGGCGGGGTAAATAGCCCTATTCGTGTGTGCTGTGGTAAAGGACCATTAGCTCGTTCTCTGCATCAGGTAGAGCCCTGGGCTTGAGAGTTGCTCGTTTAGTCATTATAACCCTACTCTGCCATACAAGCGACATGGTCTAAAATGAACAGATTTCTCCAATTGGCAGCAAGGATGCAGGATCAGCTACCATATATTTACCACTATAAACTGTATCTCAATCCATCCCCAGTCATCTATGAGCACAAATGGTTTAAAATCTCTATTGATACAAGCTCTTGGACACTTGAATTGGAGGCTAGAGCATTACAGACTTATCTATAGCACATTGAGACGTTGCAAAATATTCATAGAGAGGGCCAAACAGTACTATGGTATGCTGAATTGTGAAAATGATGTTTAGTGGCTTGTCAGTATTCTTCTCATGAATCAAGTGGTAACAGAATAGGAACAAACACACACTTAATGGTATGAGTACAGATGACAAATGATCTGCATTTTGCATTCGCGATGAGCTTAGATGAGGCTGTTAAACTGCATGATAAATCATCTATCGATTTGATCGGTTAAATGAGATAGTGAAACAGAAGGAAAGAGAATCTGCCAGCCTAGACTTACTGCAACACTAAATACAGCTCATACGGTTTATCACCAATCCCCAACCTTCTGGCACATGATCCACTCTCCGACTAAAGCTGAGACACCGCTAATAACTTCCGGTTGTCCCTGTAAGTGCTATAAATAGAAATATGAGTCCCTCCAAACCCCTTGTTTCCACTTCTTATAACACATAAGGCACACCCCTCAGCACTTTTTTTTTTTGCAGCACGGCTATTTTCGGCACTACCTTTTCTCTTTGGGCTTTTACCTCATCTTCTTTTCTTTATTAGTGTCCATTGGGAAGGGTAGATAGCTACTAGACTATGCTCTATAATAATTATTGATGTTCAGGTTCTGCAAGGGACTCGGGTCTCAGAGCAGCTTATAGTCTCGTTTCTTTATTATGTAGCACCACTATCGTCTCAAAGTATTACAGTTGTAAAAAGTCAAACTGAACCAAAGGTGAACAGTTTAAAGTGTCAAAATTACCTAGGCCAATAATAATAGAGAACTGGGTGAGGTAAAGCTTTAGTAAAGAGATGTGAGAAAGAAAAAGTGAGAGAGAGAGAGAGAGAGAGAGAGAGAGAGAGAGAGAGAGGGACAGTGACACAAATTCTACATAAGAGAAACTGTAACTGTTATAGTTATAACTGCTAAATCCACCGAATATCTTCGTAAAGTTAAACATTATAGAATCACCATCATTGTAATGCAATGGAGCAATGTAGTTTCTAAAATGAAGCCCCAGAGGGCAGTACGGTAAAGCACAAGGAATATCCATGAAAATAATAGTAAAATCCTTTAATAAACTTGCCATTGTGAGAGATCTGTTATTATTGTGACAACACCTTGTCTTACAGGGTAGACAGAAGAAGTATATATTTAGGACAGGTCTGGGAATACAAACAAGATATATAAAAATCAAACTGCATAAATTAAACATATATCATTTCCTTACAAGTACGCTTTGTGCATTGTCACAAAGGCAAAATCAATAGTATGGTCACTAATTGTAGGGCCAAAGGGAGTCATTATACAATAGAAAATCATCATTTATGGCCATGGAGAAGTTTGTGTACTTGCATTCTTATTCTAGACTCTGTGTAGCTTCCAAGACAGATGTTTGGTGCTACATCGATTGATGATACATTTGTATTGTAACAGAGAGACTCTTTCATGGTCACATGTGCATAGCAATATAGCTTTATTCTTTGAAAGACTTAATGGTCTTAATACTCATACAAGAAGCCTTTCCTGGAAAGCCAAGAAGAAAAAATAGCTAGAGTTAAAACAAATAAATAAACTCCTCATAATAACATTATGGATGCTTCCCTAGGGAGGGAGGGAATCTATTCATGGAAGATAACAATGAATGATGCCTAATTATAGACTACATTTCCATTGTACAATCATTATAGAATCACTAGCTGCCCCCTAAACCTGCACCCTTTGGTTTCCTGGCAGGTACATGACAGGGAAGGTGTTAATTAAGCTTCCACCTATGGTATTCAGTGTGTAGGGGCATGCCAATCAGGCCTTCTGCACTTGGTGTGTGATGTGATCTAAGTAGTAGTACAACCAGGTCACCAGGAGGTTATTTCAGAATGGACTAATATAACTCATGGCCACTGTGATCAGATGGCTATTTCTTGAGGCACTACGACTACATAGACAGTTAGTACGATCTGACACCCCAAAGAATAAGGCAGGGGATTGTATTAAGTACTACCATACAACTGCTCTGTACTATTAGCAGATATGCAGTAGTTACATAAGGATCGGTAGAGTAGTCAAACTGGGACAGGCATTAATAACTACTAGAGAATAATACTATATTGACAATATCCTTAGTCCCCTCATTACAATTTGACAGAGAGCAGTCGCAGTATGCTAAGAGAAATGGTCATGTGACCTCACCATTTTTCAATGGCCTAAAGCTTGCTGGTGACGGTGGCATCTGGTGATTCGAGGGCCCTGACGAAGTCAGTGACACTCTGCTTCAGGGCCGTTATGAACTGTTCATAGGTGATGCTTTGCCTGAAATTCCAGCAATACCCCCCTTCCACTGTAGAATATCCTTTTGGCTCAGCAGTGATAAGAAAATAAAGCAAGTACGCAGTACTATTTAACCTATGTCTGTCGTTGCAAAGAAAGTCAAAGTTCTATCACCATACTTTAAATAACCCCTATTACATTCACAGCCCTATTCCACTGTAATTGATAATTGTCCAAGTTCTACCTGAAGGCTATTTTTCCAATGTCTCCTATAAATTAAAAAAAAAAACGGGCTATTGAGGGATGTCTTAGCCACCTATAGGTTATTGAACTTCGAAAGTCCATTGATTAGACTAGAAGCTATTTCATTTTGAAATTTTCTAGAAGGCCTTAAATCCTGGGTACGGGAGTTGCGCCTTATACGTGGGTATTACGTTACTTTGTATGCTACCTGTTAGATCTCTATAGAGAAGTCCCCAGGGTCGGCAATGACCAGGTCCCAATTAATGAGCCTACTTAATGAGCAGCTCCTCCCCGAGGTGAACAGACCTAAGCTGCTTACCTTCACCTCTCTCCTCGTGACAACCCTTTGCTTCCTGTCTCTGTATCAGCTTTCATCCATTAGGGGGCTCCATTAGGGCTGTTATCTCTCCTTCCTTATACTTGGGGGTTTAAATCTAGGACTTACACATCACCGTACCCCCCCCCCCCCAGCACCAGGGGAGCCATCAAGCAGCACGTGAAGGTGTAAAGAACCTATTAGATAAATACATATACATGGATGATTCAAGCCTGACCCTTTCATTATTCTTCACATGTGACCAGCATGATGGCCTCTATACGAGTCTTTCCCATTCTCTCCTCCACTCTGATACCAACCAGACGCTAACGCTAGACCAACACCCTATATGAGATATGCCTGATACTCACCATACCCATTTCCCATTGATGTATCTATATATCATGTATTTACAACCATTTATTCAATCATCTTAAAGGGTGTGTCACATCCATTTAGTGACATGAGGCATGAACGGAGACCAGCAGGGCAGTTCAAAACGATATCTATCGCTATGGTTTTGAAATGCCCTCCTGGAGCGCATTTCAAAACGATAGCTACAGATATCAGTTTGAAATACCCTGCAGGCCATTGACTCATCCAAGCTGCTTGTTGCATCATGCCAACCCTAAGGGGGTGACACACTCCGAAAATGTTGGTGAGCTAAATCAATGCAGGAGGCCATTTCTTAACATGCTAAGTCTGCTCACCTTCAAATCGTAGTGAGAACCCTTAACTTTGTCACCTTACAAACCAGTGTCAGTAGCCATGCGGTGTCTGCAGTACTATGACTGCACTAGCAAACTCTATGTAATAACTACATAAGTGCTGATGGTACAGGAGGGTGTTGCGAAAGGACAGGAATTCATTTCTGTCGGAGGGGCTATTACCAAATGGGAACTGACTACCCTTAGGTGATGACTTCTCCCCTGTTTTACAGCAAGGTAATAGGTTATAGAATTGATTCTTAAGTTTCCATGAATTGGGGGATGCTTCCCAGTATGACTCACACAAAGAGGATTGATTCTGAGTGTAGGGTGAGACGTTGGTTCTAAGCACCAGACCAGCCAGGAACTGGAAGGTGAGTTACGACAGTGAGAATCCGAATCCGATTCTTTTCGCAATAGCCACCTGAACAGTCGTAGGGTATACCTAAGAACTGACTTTATCCTTTGGGGGTTTGAAACGTATTTCCTGTGTGGAATCGTAGGTCCCTAAGAAATGGCCCCCATGAGGGCATTTCAAGTGATAGCTATATATTTCATTTTGAAATGCCCTGCAAAGCTGCTTATCAGACTCACCAGGGGCACATTCATATTAGTACAAGTGGGTCATTACAACAAAGGGAAATTCACCTAGAGGCATCATGCTGCCCCAGCAGGACATTTCAAAATGATATCTATAGCTATGGTTTTGAAATGCCCTCCAGAGGACTAATGCTAGGCACAATATTCCTTTGCCATGTTCTTTCTTGTACAATTTTCGTTGAATCCAGAGAAGCATTTCTTTGTCATCTAATAGCCCTACTTTCATTAGATTCGACCCACTTTCTTTGTTTAATCCACCTCGCCCTTTTTATGTGTTGCACCTGTCCTTTAACCGTACCCATTACTTTTTCTTCTTCTTTCATTTGTCCCCAATACAGTAACAATGGCAGAGGTAATTAGATTTAGAGAATGAGAAAATGGCTGTCTTCTGTTGATGATTATTGCAACCTGTTTTTTTAGGTAGGAAGATGAGCTGATATCTCAAGCTGAATAGGGCCTATGTGCATCAACCTCAATCCCTAAAGGTTAGTTTAACCAAAGATCCCTGAAATCGCACATCCCCAAGTAATGACCCTACGCCGTATTTCACGGCAAAGTGCAACATCCCAATGGCCAACCTGTTGTGATTGAATCATTATTCTATGCAAAATAAAGGAAATTATGAACATATATCACTAAAACAATAAGAGATCTCACTCATTCTGCCTCGAGAGACAACCCTCAGTCAATCCAATTCCCATGATACCTTCCCTTTATATCATATGGCTCTCGGGTTTTCAAGTCTGAGGCTCATAGTGAGTTAATTGTAAATGGTTATATAGAAAAAGGGGCATAAACAGCTTAGGTTATGAACTTACATAAGAAGCAATGCCACATAGGCCTAGAATACGTCTCTTTATCAGTGATAATCTGAAAAAAGAACGCCCTAAAAAATGAGTCCTACAATGCAAAGGCAAGGTGAAAGAAAGAACAGTGGACTTCTGTCTTGGCCACAGAAAAAGTCACGTGCACAAAGGGTTTACAAGCAGGCGGATGAGGTCTCTGAACTCTGCAGAAAACATCTTTCACTCATGTTAGTCTTTCATACCGCATCAGCACCCAACGCCTAAAAACCTGGGTACCTCTCTGTTGGTCAGGTTTGCTGTCTGCCTTTCTAACTGCCTGCCTAAATTACATCTATCTGCCAACCTGTTGTCTATGAACCTGCCAGTCCGTCAGCCAGATACCTAGCGACTGTCCATCTGTCCATCTACCCCAACATTAATTTATAGCCTGTCTGTCTGTCCATCCGTCTATCTCTTAGTATTGCAGACGTTATCTGTGTCTGTATACCTCACCTTGTCTCCCCAAAGTGATGCAACTCTTATGGCGAAATCTGACACAGGGCTGATTTTTTCTTCTTTGTAGTAGGTCATAGATCCTGCTTGTGCATACTTTCCATATATACTAAATATTGCATAGTTGTTTTTTCTTAAGTACAGTTGTGAGTTTGCAATGATGACCAATGAAAGTCATGTCAGTTTGTCACCCATCATGTCAGTTTGTCGCCCATTGTGTCAGGGAATATTTTTAACTAGTCAGGGATAATTATATATGTAGATTGTTCATGTGAAGATGATTTTGCTGAAAAGGGCCTTCCATGTCAGTTTGTCGCCACTGTGTCAGTTTTTTGCCCTGATGTCAGGGAAAGGAGGAAAACTTATATAAGTATTAAGATTGTGTTGCTTTGGGATATAAAGGAGCTCCATAGGCCTCAAGTAATGCGTCAACTTTTATTTCATTGCAATTTATTTATATTAAAAAACAAAGGTTTCTCAAAAGGGTGTCAGATGCATCACTTTCGGGAGACAGGGTGACCTCCATTTGTAGATATTCCTACCAACCAGATAGGCTTGCTGTCTGTCTACTTGCCTTGTCTGTTTTCCTGACAGTCCATTACATCAACATCCCTTTCTCTTCCTAACCTCCACCCCCCCCACCTTTCCTCAACTCCCTTTCCATCAATTCTACCCTTACCGTTTCAATGTGCTTATATCTACAACTTTCTTATATTTTTATCACGGCACATGTATACCAGGCACGCGCCTTTTTAACAAATTACATTAATCTGGCATCTAACATCAACCACATATCAAAAACTCTTTGCTTTGCTCACTGCACCACTGCACCACTGCAAATTGTCGTGAGTCCTCGTCAACCTGTGTAAAGTGGCTACACATGTCGTTAGATGGAACACAATGTTGTTATAGCACAAGATCACCATGAATAGCAATTGCTATGCCACGTTAGTCTAACACACAGTGGCAAAAGATGACGGAATGAGTTATCACTCAAAAAGGAGTCACCATTGATGACCAATCATGGCGACAGATGACGACAATTAGCTGGGACTGATTCAATTAGCCAGCACTATGTGGTACTTGTCGGGTTTATTCAAAATTGGATTTGCTGCACATGCTCATATATATACCTCTCCACCTTTATTCTGTATATAGACCTGGGAGTATGAGATGCACAGGGCTCTAGTGTTGTCAGTATTACAGCTGCACAAGTTTAAACAGTTTAAAAAGCCAGATTTCCCTGGGGACCTGGTGAGAATAGGATAGTCCGAAGACTGCAGTGTTTCCTCCTACCCTGGCAGGTTCATCCAGTCCTGCATATTTCATAAGGTGCAATATTACCTCCCCAGGCTTCTTGATCTTCCCCTCACCAAGGGTCAATTGCAGGACATGGGAATAGTATACTGTCTGAAATTTAGATAAATCATATCTTTGCTGTTCAGGGTATAGATTGACGAGACTATCATATGTCAATATGTTCCATGGTTTGAATTGAGGCAGTGAACCTTTTTCTACCAGATGTACACTTGATAACTTATATGCGAAATTGATACAGAGAGGGAGGAAGACGTTTCACTGCATTTGACTAATGCAAATACGGTCTTTGTATGGTGGATACAAGGACTTCATAGAGTTAACCAAGGAAGTCTGTACTCCATGGGACCTCGGAAAAAGATTACTAGAACTGCCGTATTCAATGGGGGGCTTGAATACAATGTGTCCGTATTCACTGGGTGTCCGCCATCTTGGATTTTGAACAGATCTGAGCTGTCTTTTCTTTATGTAAAGGCAAAATAACCACCTAGGCCATGACATAATTGCAAATGTCTATTCCAGGGAATAAATTTGCATTGTATTCACCTCGGTGAGGCCTGTCCGCATTCAACTCCGCCTTTAAGGTGTCATTGAATACGGACAGCCTCACCTCGGTGAATGCGATGCAAATTTATTTCCTGGTCATGGACATGCTTATGTATTATATGCCTTGGTCACGTGACCTCAAAGTGCCAAGATGGCGATGTATACATGCTGTTATTTGCGTAAGACCCCCAATAAACCATCAAATAAATGCAAATGTCAACTCCCATAGAATATTTTGGCAACCCATAAAATATTTATGCATCGCATTCACCTAAGTAAATATGATGCAATAATATTCAATGGTCGTGGACATTTGCTTATGTATTTAGAACTTCAGTCTGCATTTGAATACGACCTGCCAAATACCTGTTGCACATTCAAAATAAGGCCACTCAAAAAAGAAAACTGGTTTCTCATCACCAACCCCTAAAAATAGGATGAGGGCGATTTTATTTATTTTTTAGTTTGGGCATAGATCTCTATCAAGACATAACATTTACTGTCTACCGGTAATTTGAGATCATAATTAAGTTTTGATTGTAGTACTAAAGAGTTTACTGATTATAAGAAATTGTGAAAATGCTCTCAATATCTTGCCCACTGCATTGCTAAGATCGTTAGCCTTAATTTGATGCCAAATATACCCATATTTGTCAATGTTCACCTTGTTTTTTGACTAAAAATCTGTAAAAGAAAAAAAAGAAATATATATATATATATATATATATATATATATATATATATTCAAAACACAATTTTTAGATGCGCGCGGTGATGGAATAAGTTTGAAAGATGGACATTCATAGGTCACTTTAATGGTCATATTAATTACAGAGAGAGTATAGGGTAAGCAGTGATCAAGGGCGGACCTAAATTCGAAATACAGACGTCAGTATTTGCAAAACAACAAAAACAACAGAAGTCCGTATTTGTGACAAATGCAGTGGACCGTCCTCCAGGACACCGTTGCCAAAAAGAAAAGGGGAACCAAAAATCAAAACGTGTATGTTTGTGCATTACCAAATAATTGTGACCAGGCAAGCAAAAACATCCCTCTGGGGGTTTATTATCAAAGGACATCTCAAGATCTTAAAAATGAGACATTATTGGGTTGAATATTCCTAGTAGTTATGTCAGAGCCCCTCCTTGAACATAGGTCATTATTCATATCCGATATAGATGACTAATCTGTAAATACATTATAAACCATAATATCAGCCCTTTTCATTAAGAATACATAACAATATGGTGATTTTTTATCATTGATCTAGAAGGAATTTTCTGTTTCTGTTTTCAGTTTTGGGATTTAGGTGAGTAACCCCAAAAATTGACATAAAAATCTGCAATGGGGATGGTTGCCATGGCAACCAGGAACAGGCATATAGGTTAATTACTCATTTTACCATCCAAATATGGGCCATTTCTATCGAAAATGGTGCATTTTAAATGAGCCTATTGAATTCTACATAAAAAAATTAATTAATTTTTTTTATAATGATTAGAGAGTTATTCTGCCTCTCCAATGCCCTCTGGTGACCAAATGGGGAATTCAAATTCTCCCGCCGAGGGGTGTGCTCCCTTGATGGGTCACAATTTTTCACAAACCTGTTTGTATGAAACTCAAAACGTGTTTTTCCATGAATTCTGCTGCAAATTCTTTGTCAATACTATGAAAACAACTTATCCCATGCTCGTTTCTATCAGTTCTGTTTGAAAAAAAAAAGAATTAACAGGTTCTTCCTCGTTTTCTTTTGGCAAGACCCTCCTGGGGGTATAAATGCACTCAGCACGGACCCTCGGAGGTCGGTTGTCCAATTGAACTATTCCAAGAATTGGTATAAATACCTTTTTGTTTAGACTTACAACTCCTTTTGACTTGTAAATATGGGCATTGTAATTTATATCATTTCAATTATAAATACGTCATTGGGTCACGAGGCACTAACATTGTTAAATGTAGTTATACAATATATCATGTCCATTATTGCAGTAACCTATACAACACTAGACCCCTATAGCCCATGATAGATAAGCACGCCAAGTACCACTTGAACCTCTCTGGAGGGTCTTGCCAAAAGATACCGAGGTAGAGTTTCTGCAATTTGAGGGACAGTCTTTAGAGACTCTCAAAAGCTGATCTACTGCTGCGACAAAAACATAGTGCCTGGCAAGTGATGTCTGACAGGATTCACAAATATCATCAACTTTTGATATACTGTAAGACTGCGCCAGGCCATTTACAGTACATTGCTTTTATTTTTGGAAAACAGTAAGGGCTGCTGTTAGTACAAATCCAACGACCCTACAGTAGCTTGCTGTGTACGCAGTACAGTGGTCTTTACTGCCTATTTACAATTTACAAATGCAACCAGAGTAGTGGGTCCCAGACTTTAGGAAGCAATGTCTAGAGAGGTATGTTGTCCCCAGCAAGATTGCCAAACTATCAGTTAATTTTCAGATCATCTGCTATACTTAAGCAGGCCCCTGTGCTAGTGTAGAGGTCGGCGAAAATTTACTTGGAAACACCGGGTTTCAAACCCAGGACCTCTCAACTTGCAAGTGAGCACTCTACCACTGAGCTACATCTCCAGACCTGACGTTCTCTACCTTCCACCTACATCTGGATTGCTATGATACAAGGGGGCAGTGTTCACTGTCTGACCAGCCTCTGGGGGCTGGTGCAACTGGAACGGGGACAGATAGCATACTGCCATGGACTCACAGCCAGAGCTGGCCCCTACATTCCTTCCCACCAGCTTCAGCCAACCCTACTCCTCTAACCCAACCTCCAGCAGGTGACTAGTATACCCCTAGCAGGTTGAAGCGTTAACTGTGTCATACCAGCTCAGCCACGAGTTCCATAGCCCCCACCAATGTAGAGGTTGGCGAAAACATACTGGGGGCTGGTGCAACTGGAACGGGGACAGATAGCATACCGCCATAGACTCACAGCCAGAGCTGACCCCTACACTAGCTATGTCGGTATCAGTGCAGGGCACTATTGGCCCACGTAACTGCTGGAAGTCTTATTTCTCCTGGCCTGCTGTGCACAATATACTAAAGAGGTCCAGAGGGTTGTCCATTCACAAACAGTGATGTATTACATTGTACTTCATGTACATGTATATTGGTCTCAATTCACCGCTACAGATCGGATCCATGCTATGCCTCTTAAATAGAAGTAATAAATACACGTTACACTGCTGAATGTTTAGCACTATGCACTGCATTAGTGTATCATGACGACAAAGGCACATACACTTGGAGTCGTTATATGCCAATTAGTTGATCAATAGACTATGTTACCACAAGTGAGGTTGTGGTATTGTACAACCATCTGCCTAAAATAGCAGTGTACCAGTATACCTTGTATAACCATTGCAGTAAGTAGTATGTTGCGATGCTCCTTAGACTCAGGAGCAGTAGTCTATAACAGAGCCTAGGGTGCACTATGTTGGTTAGTAAAAGCGCCAGGGTCTTCGATAATTAGCTCTATTAGTGAATACATGCAAGGCCTATGGGGTTATTTTTGCCTAAAAAAAGCACATGTCTCTTACTGTTGCATGGGATCGTTCAACCGCCTTGGTGCCTAAATCCTTAGATGCAACTTATAAATTAATGCATCGTGCCCAGTGGTCATCTTGATGCATGGATGCAGCCAAGGTGAGTTACCCGCTGTGGCTACATTCACCCATCATGCTAACCCTACCGGGGCTGATCAACTCCGAGAGCGTGGGCTTGATGCTGCAATGAAGTGCAGTGGAGCAGACTCCCTAGTACTTCATTGGTGCATCATGACGACCAATGGCCTAAGGCAATCCAGCATTGGTGGCCCTTAAAAGGTTATATAGGCCACTAAGGTAAGTGTATGTGGGGGTGCTGGGGCTGGGGAAGGGGTACATGGGTAGGCTGGCAGGGGGTAGGTGAGCGATGGATGGGCTGTAGGTAGGGTCTGGAGCCTTCATCTAGGTTGGCTACCTGTTTACCTGATCTGCATCATACTGCAGGAGGCACCCAGGAGGTAGCAGCAGGAAGGAAAGGGGCAGATGCTATCTACTGTAGACTTCACCTCATATGCTGCCATGCTTTGCTATACTCTGTCTTTGGTATCTTGCATGCTGTTAGCGATATGAGGTTATAGGATGGGTATATATATGGTGGCTAAGGGATGAATGAGAACCTTGGTCTCGTGTGAGGGTATAGCGAGTACTCTTGTTTATGCAGTGTGTGCGGCCATGAGACCTGATCTCGGAATATCTCACGATATTTTAAGCAGGAACCAGACATCAAAACAAGAGCATCTGCCTGTAACCAGCAAAATCGCTAGACCACAGCCGGAAGTCGCTGATGTCAGCATGCAAGTGGCGATCCCGAGAACCAGTCCAGTTCTGTAAGGTCACTATAAAGAGTACTTGTTTCATTCTGCCCTTGGACCCTTGGTTATTAGGCTCAGAATGATATAGGTGTATATAGTTACGAGAGTATAGGCTGGGGATAACAATACCAAATACTACAGTTTGTCTCTAATTTCCTGTATAAGCGGAGGTATATGAAGTTGAGGCATGTGGTCTCTCTCTCTCTCTCTCTCTCTCTCTCTCTCTCTCTCTATATATATATATATATATATATATATATATATATATATATATATATATAACGGGTGTTGTCCTCTAAATTGTGCACATGTCCTTTGCCTTATGCCAATGAATGCTTACCTTGAAAGACCAGTAATCATAGATTTTTACCTTTTCTGACCCACCTTAAAATGTTGACCATAGATTAGATAAACTTGTTTTAAAGATTATTAGAACACCATCCACTCGGTAATATATGGATTATGATATGAATCCAAACCAAAGTAAGAAAGGTGGAATATAGCTTCAGCCATATTCATTGTTGTGAGATTGGCACCTCTTATCCGTACTCACCCCAGTGAGTAGGGTTGCTGCTCCTCGTCTATTTTTATTGCCCCTGACATGTCATTACTGGCACTGGCATATAACTATTGGGGGAGCTGCTGCTCCTACTGTTCAATTAGCTATATCTCATATGTCTGCACAATATCGGGTCAAGCTTTCCATGAAAATAAGTGAAATATGAAAGCTGGTCTATACATAGATATCAAAGATATCAATATAAATTTTCAACATCTATAAGAGTAAAGTTCTTTCGTGTCAAATTAAACATTTGCCTAAAAGGTTAACCTTGATTTATGGCTCATCTCCTTCTGATCTATTTTCAACTCTGGTAGGGTAGCCAAGGGGTAGTTTTTTTTTTGGGGGGGGGTTATCTCTTCAAAAGAATGGACCACCTCATTTTCAAGGTGACTTCTGTTGATAGTCTTTGAATAAAAGAAAAGTATCCTCTGCTGTATTGGTGAAACATTAAAGCATATAAAGAAATAAGCGTTTTGAAACCGTATACGTAGCTACCCATATGAAGTGTGGAGTATGAATTAAGCCACACCTGATGCTTGAGAAGGTTGCCACTCCTTCCTATAGTGGATTTATGTAAAACCCCACATATATTCTGCATCAAGAATTCAGGAAGACTGCTATACGCCATTATAGCATGCTTATCGAGTTTCGGAACGATTAAGAGTGCTGAAAGTGGATAAAACCAACCCCCATTTATTGCGATAGAGGAATCCAAAATGACAGCGGACCAGACATACCTTGACAGTGACTTTTGGTGAATATATTTCCTCCATTTGTGGCACCAAATGAGACGATATGGTTTAGACAGAACATCCTTGAAACATTATTCTTACCCCCGGTTGAGTTGATTCCTTGATATTAAGACTGTATTTAATATAAAAAAAAATCGAAAACCTTCGAAGCAGACGAGCGGCTGTGCATCCTCGCCATTCTGTCAATACTATGGGTGGCTCCATCTGATGTGTAAAGAATGGATTAGTCTATAGACTGGCACAGCTCTGTCTCAACGTATTTGAGGTAGTAGGCCTACGAGAATGGGAGCTGCATCAGGTCGCCAGCTTAACCATACGTCAACATGAAACCAAGATGGCGGAGGGCTGTCTCGTCGACTCACAACAGAAATTAATGGATTCTATCAATTTTACAGGTAAATAAATAAGGTACCGTAAATCCACAAGTATAAGATGCTCCTCGCATATAGGACGCACCCTGACTTAGTCTAAATCATTTAGAATGCAACTGGGCTAAAACTTTGGTCATTTTAGTAATGTTTTATAGTGAAAAATCCTCGCATATATAGATAGAACTAAACGACCGTGGTGTACGAGGTGGTCGATCCACCATGAGGGAGTTGTCTCTCCCGAGGGGTGGATCGTCCACCGAGGACACCAGGGGAGGTTAGTTCTATATTTATTTTATGTTTTTAGAGGGTTTAAATAAGGAAAAATTATCAAAATCCGGTACCGTAGTTCACCGCACGAGCGCCCATGGCCATTTTGAATGTTTACATGCACCCAGAACGAGGCTGCAGCGGTGGATCAGCCGCTGTGGTGGATCGGCACACGTTATGCCACTGGGGGTGTGGCGATCGGCCGTGCAATGTTATCTCTACGGGAAAAAGTTATTCACATAAAATAAAGGATGCACCCTGACTATAGCTTAATTTTATGGGACACACGCCATGTAATTCTGGTGTATAAGCTGTGTTCTATATGCGAGGATTTATGTTAAATAAATACGGCTCATGCTTTTATTACCCCCTAAAGCCAACTCGTTCAAGTCTAATCATTATATATAGCATTCTGAAAGGTCTCTAGAATAGTCCATAAACTGTGGGTATACAGTAGGAGAAATGAGGCACTTATCATAACCATAATTGTCCTCTCAATGTGATAATCAATTTAGGTAAACTATCACTAGAATATTAGCAATGTGTTGGTATGAACCATTCACAACAGTCCAAAAAGAGACAAAGCCATTTAACCCGTATACCAATGTAAATATTATAATAGTTAACTTTTTAGGAGCATGTTTCCTGGCTATATGGGTGCTTATGGTTTAGTTAGTGCTGTTTTTTATAAGGAGCCAGCACCTAACGCTCCCAATGGTGGTTGCATCACTCTGCTCCCGTTAATAGTTAATGTATGTTTTCATCCCCATCCTCTGAGACTCCAAGACTAAAGGCTTGATCTGTTATGACCTACCAAGGTCTTGGTTACTGCTCCATCTATCTTAAAAATAGATATGTTTGTTCTTACGTATATACCGTAACGGCCCCTTTCAGCATCCCGCTGATTATAGATTTCAATGTACTTCTACCCCGGCTCTTAAATGAGACCACTACTTAGTTGAATACTATTTTCAAGGCTCAGGATTTAGTTCAATATCCCCTTACCAACCAATGTGTATATTGAAAGCTTGCCAACGCTTATTGTTGCTTAAACAGGCAACTACGGTCAAATTCAAGTCTATCTATCAATTCTAACTGTATATCCAATGTATACCGAGTCTATTTGGGGATAGTCCACTCTGAGAAAAAGGTGTTTAAAACTGACTGACAGCTCTCCAGTAGCTTTGTGACAAAGTTTTCATCATCATCGTCAATGGGATATTACAGAAGTTATTACAAAATGTCCACACATTACACTTTGACAACGAAACCCTCACATGTGGATATTTGTGTACTGTGGCTAAAGGATGACATTTCACTTCCTGCCTTGGAAAGGTCCTAGTAAAGCTGACGCCGGTGGACTTTGGGTGTTAATAACGGGATATAATCCATTAATGAGATTTAACGTAAAATGAGACTCTCTTCAGGAATCTCCCTTTCTTCTGTACAATATTGCTGCGAAACAGTTATATCATGGTAGTGGATTCCTGTGCATTGAATAGCATCTATCAACAGGTTGACCCCGCTCAGGAAAAAAAAACAATAAAGAAAGGTAAATAAATGAACAAAGTGAATGAATGAAAGGTAATTAGATGCAGAGATAAAACACAAATACGCGAATAAATGAATTTGCAGAATTAAATTTCTTTGAACAGCTCACTCCCAAGACCTTACTGCAGAGCTTCCATATCAATCCTATGGGAGTCGGTTCCAATGATAAAATAGTAAAACAAGGTACAGGATTCACACACTGAATCCCTCTTATATCCCTGCATCACTATAAACAACACTCACCTACCTTATGTCATCCCAGGTGTTGTACACATATATAGAGAACACTGGAGAGGTTAAGGGCCTGGATATAATCACAGGAGGAATACCCCTCCTCCACGTCCTCTCTCAGTATCTCTATCTCTCCAGGTCGTCACGCAGTAGTCACTAGCACTGGGCGATGACGCTCTCCACTAGCAGTAGACAGCAATGGTTGGGGGCCCTCCCCTTCCTCCTGCTCCCTACTCCTGTTCCTGCTGCTAGCTGGCGGTCCTCCCGGCCTGGGGTGGGGAGTGGGGGAGACAGCAGGGACTGAGAGGGCTGGTGGTGGTGGGTCTTGTCAATGCTGCCCACGGAGACTGTCTACAGGGGTGATTCCCCCTTCCTACAGCCGGCTGGAACAGCAGCCAGTACTGGTAGGGAGTAGCAGGCCGCCTATACACACACACACCCTGCACCATGTATTGATGCTGATATTAGGATAGGACCCACTGGAGGTCAATCTATATGTAGATATAGGGGCTTGGGGGATGGGGAAGGGCTTGAGGAGGAACAGCAGGGAGTGGTAGGAAGTAGTAGCCCTGGTGGGGGTGGTCCTGAAGGTGGGATGGTGGGAAGGAATAGAGGGAGGGAGGGGTATGCAGTCCTGGGATGGTGGTGATGGTGATACTGCTGCCCGGCCTGGTTGGTGCCGTAGAAGCCCCCTTTGGAGGGATCCTGGTGATACCGCTGGTAATATGAATAATACTATTATTAGTCCTCACTATAGGGTGGCCTGAGCTGATGACTATACACACCTAGAGGTATTACTGATGGTATGGGTGTAGTGGTATCAGTACCAGTAGGATAGAGCCGCCAGTAGTAACTGTGCTGGTAGTAGTAGTAGTCAGTATGGCTCCTGCCCCGGTGGTGGCGGCGGCGGACAGCAGCGGAGACGTACAGCCGGGGTAAGATAAGAGCAGGACGGTGCAGTGTCTGCAGCAGTCCCCTTCCACGTACTCCTACTCCTCCTGTGTCTCCGCCACCAGGCTCAGCAGCACCAGCACCATCAGCACCACCATCGGCACCACTCCTGCAGCTGCCGCACCACCCAGAGCACCACCCCCCGGCTGCAGCAGCAGCAGCAGCGGCAGTAACAGCAGCAGCATAAGCAGCAACGGCAGTAGCAGCAATAGCAGCAGCAGGAGAATACCATGTCCACCAGCACCTGGCAAGGTCGCCAAAGTGCCAATAACTTCTAAAGCAGAAGCTATGGTCAGTGGTTACTTTATTTAAGGCATAAACCAAAATGACCTTCGAATACCATGACGATCTTCCTCAAGCTTGGAGGGAGGATGGCATGGAATCAACTAACAAGGCTGCTATAGCAGTAGTATAGCAGCGTTCGGGTAATTCCCTGTCCACTGTGCCCTGTTGAGCCCCTTTAATGTGAGGTGATTTCGTCAATTTTTATTCATTATTAGTTCTACAGGAGAATCTTAAACTCATTTGGGGGAAACGGGTGTTGTCCTTTTGGGCTAAATATTTTGAAGGGAAGGCACCGTTGTCATTAGCACTTTAATTGATCACCCTATATTCCGATCTAGCGGGATAGATTATTGACCAATCAGAATATTCAATTCATTCAGTGCAGACTTTTAGGGTGCACTCCACCAAGGATCCCGTTAACCGGGGGGGGGGGGTTAAGGCCTAGTTTATATGGTATGATACAGGTCAATACCATTCTTTGGTGTAACCACTGGCCAAAGTTGTAAAGGTCCGCAATGAAGTCCTCAGCCAGGGATTTTGTCCTCATTGCGAGTTTTTGTGGACAAGGTATAGCAGCATTAGTAACAGCAGTAGCAGCAGCTCAGATGGGCTGTAATCCCACCACCAGGTCAGCTAGCAGCAGCAGCTAATGGTCACAGAGAAACTGCTGATTATATTATTTCTTTGTTACAAGCTTAATTGTCAAGAATTTATAAATGCCAAACAACAAGCTGTGTTTCCGATAACATAATCCAAAACTTGAGGTCGGTAGGTCGGATTTCGTATTTTTTTGTTTAATGCCTCATATGGTTATCCTTTGTTGGGTTTTCACTGGTGGAGGTTAGAAATGTTCAGTTCCTGCATGGAAAATGATTGGAAAATAAGTGCATACATGTCAAAACACAATTTTGGAAAAGAATGTTCGAAAATTATAAAAAAAACCTTCAGAAATCTTTAAAGAAATGTTAATAAATGAGAAATCTTTTGGAAAAAGATTCTGAGGTTGGCACTTTTTAGCTGTGGTCGGTCGGGTGACCGGAAACAAACCTTTTTTTTGGCCTAAGGTAGATGTGGTGGTAGATGTAGACAATGAGATATAAGCATGAAGGTGGTAGTGGTAACAGATAAGGGTAAAATCAAAGAAATAGGCCTATCAATTATCAGAGTAGCTTGCTATATGTTATAAAACAATTGCAGCAAAAGGAAATATAGGTAGGTAAATCTATAGTGGCTGTATCAACAATAGGTTCATACCCAAAAGTTATTTGTAATGACAGGGCACTTCTCCATGATGCTAATTGACATAGGAAATGTCCCCCACCCCTTAAATCACATGGCGAAACTACTGTAGTCCACTGCATATACGGCCTTGCATATATATATATATATATATATATATATATATATATATATATATATATATATATAATATACGCGGAAATTTAGTTCACTCAGAGGGGGACACCAAAACCTTTTATTTGAGTGTCTTATACGTGAGGATGCCTTAAACGTATGGTACTACCGGAGTGTGTTGCTCCTATTGTAAAAAGAGCTGTGAGTTTGTGCCCTCTTTTCTAAATAAAGTCATGCACTGCTTCACCAAAGTACTTGCACTCACTACATCAGGAGGGTGTTGCTCCTATTGTAAAAAGAGCTGTGAGTATGTGCCCTCTTTTCTAAACAAGTCTTGCACCACTTCACCAATCAACTTGCACTCACCACATTAGTATGAAAAGTCACCTGCCTTGTTTAAAATAGAGAGAGCAGCACTACCAGGTACCTACTCATGTCACACGCTCTATACTTTATTATAGTGACTGACTTCTCCCAACCAAGTACCTACTCAAATCCCCTTTTTAGCACTGTACTTGAATGGCCACTTGTGAGCAACAAAGGGGACAAGTTATAGCTACATGAAAAGAAAGGACTGGAAATGAGGGCATTTTTAGCCAGCTCTTCCTTTTACTATAGGAGCAACACCCTCCCGTAGGTGTAGGACACAGGTGCCACTTACTATTATACATGTACTAGTGTGAGTAGTGGTAGTAGTAGTATAGGGAGTTGAACCTACAATGCAGGTGTTATATATGTTGACAGAAAATGGACCCGGCCGATGCAGTGGAAGAAGCCCTCAAGCAGTAGTTGGACTGCTGTCCGTTGGGTGAATATTTGCTAATCTGACTGATTTTTCTATAATTTTGCAAGAGTATATGTAGTCGGATTAGAGACAATTTGCCCGACCGACAGGAGTGGAACTGGTCAATGCTTTAAAATTCAAATCGTCAGTGTTTTTTTCAGATCGTCAATGATATTGAAATAAACCCCAGGAGATACTAGATACTAACTGAGCATCTGCAACAGCAGCAGCAGTACCTGAGCATCTGCTGTAGAAGCAACAGCAGCAGAAGCCCCCTGCTGTCGGCTCCTATACCCACAGCTACTGCTCACTGCCAATTGGATTTGGCGGGCGGTGGGCGCCCTGACTCGGGCACCGACCGAACGCTGCTCCTCCTGCTCTTAGGGGTGGTAGACACACCCGGGAGGATGCTGGAGGAGGCAGGATAAGCGGGGGAGGGGCTTAACCCTTCAGGGGCCGATTAGTGAATTACTGCGAACCATGGCCATTTGCCGATATGATGCTTGAATGTAAGAGAGGTGAGGACACTTATCAGGTTTGCATTCATGTATCATACATATAGACCCTATGGGGTTGATACACACCTGACGTGTGAGCATAATGCCTCATTGCAGTGTTCGAGTGTGTACAGTTATGTTAGAAATGCATTGGTGCATCATGATAACAGATGTCAATAGCATGGGGGCATCATGTGACCCTTAAAGGTTTATCAGAGACAGAATGATAAGGTCTCTATGGGTCAGGTAATTCTTCTATAATGTTAGGGTACTTTGTATGGGCTGCAAAATGCTCTACTGTATCAGTGAATTATCATTATCTAGGAACTGTGTGATATCATACAAGCTGGTCTGTGCTTACCTATATCGTGATTAATGCCATATTTATGCAATATATGTATGGAAGGTATCTATAACAGAGCTCCATACAGAGAGTCTATGGCAAAAGGTCTATATTTTCCACCTCTCCTCCTTTAGGGGACACAAACATTAACCTTGGCTGCCATGCTCCAGTCAACAGAGGCTTTCATATAGATGAGTGTAACTGGTGGTTGGAGACATAGGCAGGTCATGGTTCTGGTCATAGCTCTACACTAATGTGGCCACTGTAGGTAGATGTGGGTGTGTAAGAGAATCTGACACTGTCCCGGTGGACATTCAGGTGGTGGGTGTGTGTGAATGCAGGCATGAAGGAATAGGTGTGTGTGGGGGGGGGGGGGGGGAGGGGGTGAGTGGGGCAGCAGAGGGGGTGCGACAGTACCTGTACGACATGTACCGCTTGTCATCGGCGAGCCTAAGGACTGCCGGCTGTCTGCTCTCTGGGACCAAGCAACATAAATCAGCACCGGTGGTGCACTTCGCCACACATAGGTGGCGTCAGGGATGCCTATGGAGGGACGCCATCTGCTGGTCTGTGTTGTAACTACTCAAATTACATACCCTGCAATGTAAAATGTAATCATAGAAGTGACATGTGTCAAGGCTTCTGTAACTGCATCCTTGGTTTTAAATCATCTGACATATTTCTGTTTCTCCAGTCACTTCCTCACATACAAAACAGGGCCAGTTCATTACACAATCATATAGTGACACATCCTTTAAAACAATGAATTCTCTTTTTGATTTTGTTTCATAGGATCAATCGCAGACCGTTCACTTACTCTCCTGAAATGTAATTTCCATGTACTTCTTACTCGGAGGCTAGTAGGGTGCCAGTGTAGTACGCCCAATTCTATGTACTACTTACACCGTCAGACGCCATGAACACCGAAAGGGCGGTGCAATAATTATATCCCTCAAAATTTGTGCTTTCATAGTGTTGTATATTATTTATACAGGGGCGGCGGAACCTGTCCAAAGTTGGGGGGGCCATGTAGATTATATGTTGGGTGTTCCTTTCTTCAAAAAATATGTGTACGTATACTAATCCTGATTGATTTTAAGCTGTCCTGCTCATTATTCACGTTGAATCTTCTGTCCCTATGTATAATCTCTATGCATACATGGATATCTATATGCATACATGAATTCCCTTCCCCATCCCACTAGATCTGTCCCCTGTTGTCAGTCTGAATTAAACAGGGCTGAAGTAGAGCTGTCTCCGCTCATTTGCTGTTATGAAGTCTTTTCCAATGATTTTGAGATCCAGTTCATCAGTCAAATCTGTGTGTACATGTGGGATCGTGGTATGGTTAAGACGTTGTTGAGACATGCTCCCTCTGAGGAAGGTCTTGACTCTCCCCATTGCTGGAAGGATCTTTCAGCTGTAGCAGTTGAGACAGGTATTGTTAAGAACAGTCTAAGAAGGATGTCAACCTGACTCAACATTGCTTGAAATTTCTTATCAGCAATGAGTGAGCAGAGTCCCCTGATTCCCTGCACCTTTCTCCCCTCCCCTTTGGCAACTGCTATAATATCAGGGAGTATGGCTAGTTGTGTTTTCAGGTGCTCAACATCCAGTCAGACCTACAACAACAGGAAACTATAGCTAGCTACAAGTATAACACCTGCACCTTGGTTGCAATAGATTAACTATTGGAGGCACTTTTGAAGAAAAAAAAAGACAACAAAAACACATTGGTAAACGTGAACATTGGCATAATTATGGAGTGCCTACAAAATGTTGGGGGGGCCAAAACATAGTCTGGCCCCCCCAACTTTAAAGTTGGGGGGGCTATGGCCCCCTGGCCCCCCCTGTTCCGCCGCCTATCTTATAATTATACCATGTCGCTAGGTCTACATTATACTGATATGCAACGACCAAAAGTACTAGATAGATGGCACATTTAATAGTTTCCCGTCCAAGAGACTGGTGAAACATTTTCTCTTCAAGAACAATTCGTTCATTATGATGCCTACATATGGTCAGTATACATACAAAACACACTTATTATATCTATAATTCTATTCAGGACTATTCAGGTTTGGCACAGAAATGCGATATCACTGCCATGAGATTGCAGTGACAGGTGCTGAAATTGGAAACACGAACGCAACATGGAAATTGAGTCAAAATCTGTCAAACGATGCTTGCTTAAATTCATAAATTATCAATTCATGAAAGATTCAACGGACGTACTAATATTGAAAAAGATTTCTGAAGGAACACAAGGATTTCGGAGCTTGGCTAGAACGTATAATCCATTCACCCTTGAAACATAACCTGTCTATTTTTGGGATTTCTCGTTTCAGAATTCAAAGGCATACAAGGGACATAAATGAAACAGCTAGGGACATCAATGGAGGACTCTAATCCAATATTCTGAGTTTAATCTCTTTAGAAAATCGAAAACCGTAGACACCTAGCTAAATCCAATTCTGACGGCTAGCTTCATAGCATGACCTGGATAACTAACGCTCCATCTACAATGCTACTTAATGGTAACAAATCCACATTTGATTTTGCTACTTCCGTTTGAAGCTTATCCTTCCACAAGGTGACTCTTAGTTAAGACATCACTGCTCTGCTGGTAAAAAAAGTATGTTTCTCAGCAATGTTATTTAGCATTATTGTGAAATGACCTACTAGCCAGCATATAAGCTCCGGCAATTTTACTCTGGCTAGCATGCCTAATTAGATCATATAGGCAATTCATACTAAAACAGTAGTTCAGTAGGTTTGATGCTTCTCAAGTTCAAGTTCAAAAAGGTTTTATTGTTACCATCATAAATGTTCTTCAGGTTACAATATTTGATTGACAGCCTTCAAGTGTATGATAATATCGAGAAGATCAATGACACGTATTTCAGAGAAAACCCCAGTCGCGCGGTGGGACAGTCCCATTATGGGCTCACATGTAAAGAAAAAAAAAGATAGTAAAAAAACAACAACTTGATGCTTACAATTCAGACTTTTAACATAGTTCACCTATTATTATACGCGTCACTTAGTAAAAGCCTATACTTAAGCTCATTCATAGCAACAACATTGCCACAAGCAAATTTACATATAAACACTAGATGATAACTAAACAATTCTCCCTCATAGTACACTAAGAATTACATAAGGGCCCTGTTGGGCAATGGTTTAGAGCAATTGCTTAGACCCGGGGCACAGACATTCAATATTTCTTAAAATGGTTTAGAATATTGTTCAGATCATCAACGTTGAGAGACTTTAAATCTAAGGCAATTCTATCTAAGCAGCACGTGGCAGGTCATGAAATTACTAAGCGTACAAGCACCTTGTTCAAGAGATGCTGAGCGCTTTCAATGCTGGTTCATTTTCAAAGGAATCAGTCCAGGCCGCACCTTTCACAGTCAGGGTGTTGGAGAGGGAGCAGCTCAACATGGTGCTGCCATCTGGAGCTGGGTAGGAACACCATCAGCCATTGACTCACCAACACTGCCGGCTGGTGGTGATATATTGAACTAAAATGCATCATCACCTTTAGTAACTCTAGTTGTGAATTTCATGAATAAATTTAGATGAGTTGCTGGCTTATTCAGAAGGTCTGGCTGCCTCTAGTTCGGATTCAACAGTTTATTGGCATCACTATTCACATCTGTTGCAGAGTTTTCCCCTGGTAAAAACGTCATTTGGTGGATGCCCCTCCCCCGTTCTTAACCGAGTAACAGAGGGGATAGGGCAACCATCCATAGTTTTGGCATGGATACGGTTAACAGCCTCTTTAGGGCATTTCACTATGGTCGCACTCAGCCGTATACGACTTTAAATGTCAATGCTATTCCTATTGGAATTTCGGTACGTACAACTTGGACACTTCAGTCGTAATATGTTAAGAAATGGCCCCCCCTTCTGGAAATTGTTTCCAATATGGATCTTCCTCTCCTTCTGAAATAAAGTAGTACATATAGGGCTCAGCTGGTTCTACATTTTGTTATTGACTGTAGATTTGGAAGATACTCTGAGGAGTCTTCTCAAAATCAAAATGAGAGCCAAAATTAAAACGTGCATGTATTCGCGTGGTCAAAGTATAATGCATTCTCATAAACTGATGTAGGAAAAAGGTACATGTATACTATTAACAAGTCAAAACAATCATTTAAATGGGTCGTATCTTAATGTACTTTAATGTGAAATTAGTTGTCAAACCAGTAAAAATGGGTTTACCCTTGCATGGATTACAGAAATCCTTTCCATAGATTGTTTATACAGGTTCTCCCTCGTTTCCTTTCGGCAGGACCCCCAGAGCGCTACACTTGCCAATCGTGGGCGGTTCATCCTCGTGGGCTGTTGGATGTGGTAGTGAGAAACACACAACCCGGTGTGAGTTGCTCTGGTTGTTGTAGGCCTAGTCCACTAGTCGGAAGCACTGAGTATGTTCTTGATAGTAGTTACTCAGAGTGCCACAAGATGTCGTAGCTGTTACGAAACTTTACCCAAAGCAGGGAAAATGAGCCTGACCATGGAAATGGTGTTTGGGTTTTATCGGTGTTACACAGATACTTGTGGGGGGTGGGATGGCATTCGTCCTTATTTTTATTATTTCTCAAAGTGTGTATCCAGATATTCAATGCAATGACATTATAAGGCAAAACAATGGATACTAATTTTTCAACCTCCAACTATACCCTTTTCACAAACCGAACTCGCGTTATCTATTTTGTAGATAAAAACTGTATCAATCTTTATCTCCTCTAACCATATGGACATGATGGCAGATGAATTATGGCAAGAGTCAATATACAATTAAGATAAGGCGATTGGACTTATCATCCCAAAGCAGTTCTGAAAGTGATTCCACTTGGTTAACGAGACAGACATAAACAAAATAACTTCCCATCAGCCAGCCAATATCCGATTGGCTTGATATGTTTCTTTTTTACACTGACTGTAGAAAATATCAATATTTCTAAACCCTTTCTAATGGGAAAGACTACCTTTTCCTCACAGTATGGCCAAAGATAAAGGTTGATAACTGCCCAAAGAGACTAGATTAGACACATAAATGTCACAATAACATTGCAATCTGTTCGGTCTGGGACGACCAGATTCGATTACTACTGAATTGACAATTATCAGCAAGCCATAACTGCCTCCCATGCTATTCAACCATGAAATGGAATTATCAACCAATGGACTAGCTCGTCTCTTTTGTTTTTTGAAAGATATTTTCCACATATCGATGCTGACCAAATAGGCAAATGGACTTTGTGTATATTGATGTAAAAAGCTTAAAGCAGCTTATTTCGGATCTGCCCTTACATCATACCATTCTATAAAATATCACGACCAACCATAGTCACTATGATTTGAAACTTAATTGTAGTAGGGTCATTCCATTACAGACGGACAGATCTAGATAATTTGCTTCATATGTTGAGAGGCATAATAGGGGTTATGACCACATTCAAAATAGTAGCCTTTAACTCCCATTAGTTCTTGAGATTCTGGCCCTTGTACAAGTTTTCTCGATCCCTGTTTCCTTATGTAGGACAGTCGCAGTACTACAAGCACAGCAGCAGTGTGACCCCTGTGGAGTGTTTCAGATGCTATACACAACATTAATGAATTATACAAATAGTCTATTTTCTACTATAGTAAACTTTTAATTACATTTGGAATCTCAGCTGATGTAACATGGAATATTCTCATCTATGGTATAGACGAAATACCTGGCACAAGCTGTCATAAACATTACCAACTTTTAACATACTACACAGATATAGCAGTCTCTATAGCGAGGATTTAGAATGATGTGCACGCAGCCATGACATTTCCGATCTCGTGTGAAAGTCGCTGACGTTACAGGAAACTATCTAAAGCGTTCGATGGATGCCGGGAGTTGCTGTTGTCAGCATGCATGAGCTGATCTTGGGAACCAGTAATAAAGGCATTTCTCAAGATGGTACGACAACACCCCTACACTGCAAAAATGGTGCTTAGATTTTAAACATATTTAGGTCTAAACATGTTAAAAACCTAAACATATAGGTCAGTTAGCTATCTTATCATCCACACATTTAGGAAATGAACACTTTTATTCTAACTCCATAAACATGTTTGCTAAACATGTTAAGATGTTTAGAGTTTAAACAGTTGAATAATAGGTGTTTAGATTTAAACATCATTATGTTTAGATACTTGGATGTTGAATCCACACCAGGTAGCAGCACTACCTTTGAATGGACTATCTTTAGACAATTATAATCAATTTTTGTGACAGAGGTACCCAAACCCCATGTTTATTATAGTTTCTTTTCATTGAATGTCATGAGAACAGAAAGGGCAATAGAAAGTTAACTGGATTCACCTTACACCACCATCATTAGCATGAAATAATCAATAAGCTCAATGACTGACACCTATTTCATATTATTCTGGAATAGAAAAAGCAATTTCCTTCCTGCCAAGCTGTTGTACCTTCTCAAGTCTCTCATTCTGATGCAATGTGTACATTACATGCACACGTAAATAGGTGTGGCTGACATCTTTGGAGACTTTAGCATGTAAATAGCCCCCCCAAGTAAATGAGAAAACAACCGAAAGACATCTTTTTATTTTAATGTATACATGTTTGCACACCCTAACTCTTTGTCAAAGCATTTAGATATCTAAACACAAAAATTCATAGATATCTAAACACAAAGTTTAAACCTAAACACCTAGATTTCTAAACACTTGAGCTAAGCACATTGTTTGGATAAACATGTGCAGGAAATTAATGTGATTACAAAAACGTTGCAAGAATATGTTTACAATTGTGTTTAGGATCTAAACGCCATTTTTGCAGTGTATAAATCGTTGATAGATTCCTTATTCTAATGCCATTAGAGCCCTGCATCTAGGTGGTCTTAACTAATGATTACACTTTTACGACTGCCCTATATCAAACCCTATGATAATTGTGACATATGAATATTGGAGGGCATTTCAAAACCATAGCTGTAGATATCGTTTTGAAATGCCCTGCTGATCATACAGACATTCATATTGCATAACCTACAATCATTCACTCTAGTTTGAGAGTTTCAAATCATTGGACTTATTCAGTTGTACCATTTTGAGAAATATCAACGGACCATCAAAGCCAACTGCAACATTCACATCTAGGGTCCCTAGAATGATTCAAAAGGGGCCAGTCATAGCTCATTTAGAAATAACTCTCAGAGGAACTTTCATAAATAGATGCAGTATTATCTACTCTGACAAAGAGCGTCCAATAGCATATCCATCTTATCGAGGCTATATTGCCTTATGCCTTTTGATCAGAGAATCAATAATCTATTTTTTGGCCATCTATGTGAGGCAATACGTTCTCTTGATGAAGATTTATACTGCTCATAGCCTGGCTGCCATCACGAGAGCCTTGTGATAAGTCATCTGAGTAACTCGTTTAGCGAGTAGTTCTATTGCTCAATAAATGTGACGAGAATTATTCTGCGCACACTGTAAAACCCTGCATATATACTGCGGCTTATGGGGCTCTTCAGACGGCATGTTGTTCTATGATGTAGTCAGGGTGTCACTTATATTAAATGCAAGGCTTTACTAGCGATGTAATGACAAGCTTTTCATATCCCTGGTACAACTCATAGCATTCCACAAATGTTAAGTTGTGGCTTATACATGAGTTTAGCTTACGTACATAGCTTTATAATAAGTCCTAACATATTGATTAATCCATAAAGGTTCCTTAGTCTGAAATAAGCCATGGTCTGGAACGATTGTCAGCATAACTAAGTTATCTAAATAATTATATGCCCTTAACCTATTTCAGTCGCAATGGCATTCAGACCATATTGACCATCTAGAGATCACATGAGTTCTGAAACTATTATACTTTTTAATTCTTCAGAATGTATACATGTGGCCTAGATCATCGACTTTTATTTATGATTGAGATAGCCCCTTCATGCTTCAGTTGAGGATTCCATTTTTCGCCTGGGCTGTTCCCACATTGTAGATAAGTGCTACCCTAGCTAAAAAGGCACGTTCTACATTCAATCCAGCAAATAATACATGGAAATCAATTTTGGCCGACGAAAAAGGTTTGTTTCAAGTCACCCAACTGACTGTAGCAAAACGGGACCGACCATATACCTTTTTTTAAAAATCCTTTTGATGATTTAAAATAATATTTTTTCATGTTTTCCATAACTGTTCATTCATTTTATAACGCAGATCATCTATTGGTCTATGTTTAATAGCTTACATATGCATATCTTTTACATAATCTTTCATAGTTCTCACATGTTTTTCATGTACATACAGTAAAACCAGTGTATCTGATATGCCTGTCTACACTTTTCTCTGCAAACTCAATAAAAAAATAATCTATTCAGAAAATAATCCGACCTACCGACACCGGGTCTTTGAGCTATGTTACTGGAAACACACAATATTTCTTTTGGCATTACCATAATTTACATTGATATGCATTTTCTTCTATCTGCTTTATGTACTCCCTGCGGCAAAACATTCCAAAGAACAGTACCCCTATAGTAGGGTGATCGCTTGAAATGTCTACTGACAGTTCTTGGTAAGGGAAATACAATTTTTGCACTTGACCTTGTATTGTGTCCAGTATCATTTGGAGCAATGTATTTAGATCTTTTATACATCATAGATAATAAAAGCATATCAAATCTTTCCTCCAGAGTTTCAATACAACAAATTTCATGAAGTTCTGATACATGATATTTTCTAATATTACACTTTAAACACATTCTTAATGCTCTATTCTGTAATCATTGGAACTGTTTAGGACCATCCTCATTACAACTTGAACTAATGAAACAACAGTATTCAATGATGGGTCTGATGGTTGTCTTATACACTTAAATGCTATAGTCTCTTGTCGAAAACTTTCTTATTTTAGCAGACCAGAACAACTTGTTACATACATTTCTTTTCAATATCTTAATTTGCTTATCAAAAGAGAGTGAACTATCCAATGTAACACCAAGGTATGGGAAACTAGTGACAATTTCAATTTTTATACCATTGAAAATTATATTGCTGAACTGGCAATTTTTCAACTTTTGTTTACTACAGAACCACATAAATTCAATTTTTGGAGGATTTACAGTCAACCTATTGTTATAAACCCATCTTTTATAGAGATCTATTTCCCTGTTTAAAACATCTGAGACATCCTCTGATTTTCTAGCTGAATAATATATAACAATATCATCTGCATATAACTTAAGTTCTTTCAGAACTTTGGTAACATCATTAACATACAAGAGGAACAACAGGGGCACTAAAACAGACCCTTGGGGGACACCATATTTAACAGGGAGAGTTTCAGAAATAGTGTTAGCAAAAGTTGTCCTTTGTTGCCTATTTTCCAGGTTACTTTCAAACCACTTGTAATTATTTCCTGCAAAACCAAGTTTTCTTAGTTTTGTTAACAAAATAATATTCAATACACTGTCAAATGCCTTAGTAAAATCTACAAATATGGCACCACTAAGCAGGCCTTCATTTCTTGCTGTAAACAATTCATTAACTAAATCAAAATTAGCATCACCAGTGGCTTTACCTTTTTTATAACCATACTGTAAATCGCTAAAGTGACCCATTTCTTGCATACACTCACTTAATCTACTATAAACTAGGTTTTCAAAAGTGCTTGACACCATCAAATCCAACATATAAATAACCTATTACTAGGATGTGAGGACTGACTGTCTTTAATAGAAAACTCATATATTCAGGGCCACAGCACTCCGATTATACCTAAGCAAGATAAAGCACCCTGAACATCAGGGGGATATAACTAATCATGTTGCTTTATTGGGAATAATAACCCAAGCCCAGTGAATCAATCAAAGGCTCTCTTTGTGAGGTCCTTGGGTTAGACTGGTACATTTCTGAAACAGCGGGATTTGAAAAGCATTAGAATCATGGCTTAGGATTACATCAAACTTTTAGTGTTTCTATGAATCAAAAGAAGAAAATATTATGTTAAAGTGACATAGTCTGATTTCTTTTTTCATTTTTCAAATTCTGTTCAAATGTGTTCCATACACTGTAGTAGCACCATATTTAGGTGTCTCGTCTGCAGCAGTGGCAGATTTAGACAGGGGGAAGCAGGGGCGTGCGCCCCCTCCTTTTTGTCAGTACTTAAGAGTTTAATTGGATATTTTGCATCCAAAAATTAGCTCAGAAATGGGGGGTGCGCTCCCTCCCTTTGGGTCGCGCCCCCTCAAATCCTGGATCCGCCACTGTGCAGACTATTTACTGTTATCTACAGCTTATAGAAGCAGAGAAAGGGGTCCCATGAACCTAGCTATAGGATTTTTGCAGTGAATTTCCACTGGATGGACTTTTGGCGTGCACTCCAAAGATAGCAAATTGGGTATAAATCAGACAATTCCTTCAAATATGAGCTTATTTAAGGAGAGCAAATAAAGTAGGCACCATAGAAAGTTTGATCCATGTGAACATTCTGGCTCATTTTTGAAAAGATTGATTTTTTTTTTTGCCCCAATCATCTGACGAGGCCACTGTAAGGTTCCATGAAGTTTGTTGCTATAAAACAATGATGGTAAACATAAAAAAAACAAGTTCAAATAGTTTTATGTCATAACATGTTATACAGGCACAGCAATGAGTCGACACAGAATCCACATAATATGTGCTGCTTAGGTCCGTGCTGGTAAAAAGGTTTAGCTTTCTTCAGTGGCATATATTGACTAGTTGAACAAGATGTGACCTTTTGTTAATTGCATGTAGGAGTGATTATCAGACCTATTTGTAAGCTCTAAGTGTGTCATAAAGACATTAGTGCCTATAGTGTATCCGGCACCAGGTGGAGTACATGGGGCTTAAGTCGCATAGTATCAGAAAACATACTATTTCTACCATTATATTTACAGTGGTGGCTTTGGCCTTTTTGTGTAGAGTAACTATTTTGGGGAGGGCAATAGAAGGCAGGTAATTCTAGGTACAAGGAAAGATGGGAACACACTGATCAAAATGGGTTATTTGGGTAAAAACAAATATAATATCTAGTAAGATATTATTGAGTTACATACCAATCAATATTACCTCTGAAGGGCTTTCTCAATAATGTTAATTTGCATTATCATGGTCCTCAGCTGTCCAATGGAAAAGAAAGGCTGGTGACAAAAGAATTTTGCATCTGGACAGGAAAAAAAGATGATATGAATCCGAGACGGTTGTCGACATGAAATGAATTTAGGGCCCACATATCTCATCTATTTGGTAAAGCATTCAGAAAAATGTTGGTTAGTTTCAAACAATATCACACAACCTATCTGGGTCCCTGTTATAACCTCAGAAGGACATTTCTCAAGAGTGTTATTCAACATTATTAATAACTAATGAGGAGGCCCTCTCCACCTGCTGTAGAAATTCCTCTTCTTTACATCCTTTTGATTAATGTCCCTAGAAATAAAGCTCATTAAAAGCTTGAATACAGTAACTAACATCCTGCATCAGTTGATACATTGCATTTAATAAGCCATAGCAGTCCCACTCATATTGTACCAACCAGAAATTTTGGAAGGTGGCAACTGCTATAAAAATAATCATATCGCAATTGTACAGATAATAGCAACACCATCAGGTCCTGCGATTAAGTTGTAGTTTATCATGGCATTGGATTAAGTATTTATGAATTGTGAACAGGAATTGTTCAGGGCATATGGGTAATCTCAGAAGCACACTTTTTTTCATTTAGAGATGCCTAGTCATGTAACTATAAATCTAATGTCCCTTTTTGGTCGCAAACCTGCTGTTAATTCCAGAAATGCTCAGTGATTAATTCTAATCGCCATCATTTCCCTTTGTCTCCCCAGTTATATGAACGAGGCCATCATTAAGCTGGTTTAGAACTACCATCTATAATGGGCATACTACCTTCAATACATAGAGATAATCCTTGACAGGGCATAACAAAAGGAAATCTTTTACGAAAAATTAGATTTCTGTCCTAGAAGCGCCATGGCTATAGCTTTACATTGTAAGACAGCTCTTGTTCATCTTTTAATGCCTAGTCCCTTGAGATCTGGTTGACTGCAAAAGGAGAGGAGGAATATTAGTCGGTTGTCAGCAATTTGCAAACTTGTCGATGTGATGGGCATGGCCTGCTGATGTGGAGAGAACCTGTTATATTTAGAATTGACAATTCCATTTAATCAATGTAGTAGGTATTCCCGTGAAAAAGATACAAAGGAAAGAATAATGAACATCACTGAGGCTCATGTAATATGCCTTGGATAAATCAGACAACCCTTTAATTTAGTATTTTCATTATGAAGGGAACAATGTTTGAGACATTCATCATCTCTGCATACACTAATTTAAAACAAGTGATATTTATCTAATGTATTGCATTATTCTTTGACGTTTAACAGACACCAGGGAAGGTGTAGTCAAGAAGCACCATTTCAAAAGTGCTTTGCTAGTTGATGTATAGGAATATATTCGTCCTTGTGTGGTACTTTGCCCAAGGTTCAAAAACGTTTCTGAAAGTATGCTTTGATGCGATCAAAAGGCTGTTGCGAAAAGACCGGGATGGGATTCTCACTGTATAGCTCACTCACCTTCCAGTTCCCTGTTATTCCCAACCGTGAGAAGCCAATTCCCACCTAATGCCGTAATGGAATTGACTTCCTCAGGAGGGTGTTGCTCCCATTGTAAAAGGAGCTGTGAGTATGTGCCCTCTTTTCTAAACAAGTCGTGCACTGCTTCACCTAAGTACTTGCACTCACCACATTAGTCTGAAAAGTCACCTGCCTTGTTTAAAATAGAGAGAGCTGCACTACCAGGAGGGTGTTGCTCCTATAGTAGAAAGGAAGAGCTAGCTAAAAATGCCCTTGTTTCCAGTCCTTTCTTTTCATGTAGCTATAACTTGTCCCCTTTGTTGCTCACAAGTGGTCATTCAAGTACTATGCTAAAAATGGGGGATTTGAGTAGGTGCCTAGTTGGGAAAAGTCAGTCAGTATAATAAACTATAGAGCGTGTGACATGAGTAGGTACCTGGTAGTGCAGCTCTCTCTATTTTAAACAAAGCAGGTGACTTTTGAGACTAATGTGGTGAGAGTGCAATTCTGCTCTTTCAGTTATAGGCTGTCTGTGGATTTTCAGCACTATCTATTACACTGCCTCTTATGTGTGTCGAGATAAGTGTTTCCAATACCCTAACCAACTTATGGCAACAACATTATCTTGTGTTTTCCATCAGAAATTGATCTATGTATTTCTGGGTGTCCATATGCGGTGAGATTCTATATTGATGGAGAACTACGCTGTTCATACCTCACCTTTGAGTCTCAATATTTGAGGGACCTTTCATGTGTTACATATATAGTAAGTCATTTGGTAAGTTGCGCTATTGCCCATAAAATTATAGCGAATGTTATTCTCTGTGGGGAAAACATTCAACTTCAATGCATTTTTTTGGGCAGTGACTTTCACAGTGTACCACACTGCAGATTAGGGATAGCACAACATTGAAGCCTGTCACTTATCCTACATTTTATTGCCTACTCAGGGAAATTTGATTTCAACCTCCTACTAGGACGTTTATAAATACCCTTCTTTCTTGTAGCCTACAAACGATGATGGTTTTCAACCTGGGAGTCAATAGAAGTGATCCAACCGATAATTGGGGATTATGTGTTTTCATGTGTACACGTCATTTGGAGATGACCTTTCAGGAAAATCATAGATAGTCATACTGGACAGTATCAGACCATTTTCCTGTGTCAATTGGAGTGAGATTATTCACAAACGGCATTTTGGCCTTACTTATATTGGAACTATCTCTTCTGTTACTCATTGATATGGTTTAGACACCTAGAGGTTTTGAAAAAGTGAATTTTTGTGACCCTGACATTTGTGGCAGGCCAGAACATTCCTGAGGGGTAAAAATTATCCCTTTAATTACCGCAGTCGTCACTTTGGCATGCTATCGTCTCTTTGGCACAATGTTGTCTCTTTGATATGATAACAAATCAGGCCTATTTTTTCGCCCTACTACCATCTGACAGTTGCCAAGACTCTAAAAAAATCACCAAAATAACGATGGAATCCTCATCCAAACGTTGCCGGAGATCTGTCAGAGATTCCTTGTAGCACTGTACTTGAACCTGGGGTTTCATTGCAGAAACTACACTGGTTTACTGCAATATGATTACGGTGGTTCACTGTTCAGTTTTCAAGGATGCCTGGTAGATTCAAGGATTTATGTACTTTTTTATATCGTTTTTACCCGTTCGAGCATCATGTGCATGAGAGATATTTTGGTCTGTTAAAGAATATTTGATCTACTAATAAGGCAGAATAGATGTCTCCTTGACACATGGTTGTCAAGCTTTTATTTCGGATCTGTAATTTGCACACTTGTGATATTCAACCACGACCTATTATGCATTGCATTTACTCATGGAAGAAGGTTTAGGGCTTCAGGCAAAAATAACTGCCAAAGTACCATCACTTTCACAAGACAGGGTTCTGTTCCCTCGGTCTGACCAATCACCAAAATCATTTCAGTGTTTCTTTGCATTATATAACATGGCCAAAGTCTCTAACCTTGGAGTTCAAAGCTAGATCCCACAGAATAGGTCTGACAATAAGGTTCTATTTTATTTCACCCCATCTTTCTTGTAGCCTACAAACGATGATGGTTTTCAACCTGGGAGTCAATAGAAGTGATCCAACCGATAATTGGGGATTATGTGTTTTCATGTGTACACGCCTTTCGGGGGAATTTGATTTCAACCTACATCTATAAATGTTGGTATATGATATTTATTCAGGCAGCTGATTGTTCCCGAAGAGAAACTACATTAGAAGTACTACTTCTTAAAGTATACAATAGCTATTGATCCTGGAAATGTCTGGTAATTGATTCAAATTGCCTTCAATGGCCATAGTCATCCCGGTTACATAAAATCATGTGAGCCATTGTCTACAGTGAGTGCTATTTAAGCTGATTTAGAAACAACATCAATAATTTGCAAGGTACTTTCAATGCATGGGGATAATCCTCGACAAGGGATAACAAAAGCTTTTAAGTGAGATAGGATTTGTGTCCTGATTGCTCCATCAGTATATCTCTATATTGTAAGAAGGCTCTTGGAACATCTTAGCATGAATGTTTGAATTGTGAAATAATGCCCCTTTCCTGTCGCAAAAGTCCAATGTACATGTAAAATTTTTGGTTATAAAATTATAGTACTGAGGCAAATGGGTGCCACGCCACTTGTCCCTGTAATTCTTGCCCATGTAACCTCAGCCATAATTGCTATGTTCTCCATTTCTCAGCCTGTACCAATTACCCCTGCCCCCCATACAACCCCAGACATAGTTCCATATGTAAATGTTTACCCCCCCCCCCCCCAGACCTTTATTTTTAGATTAGGTTCAATATACGTCCTGTTAGTTCCCTGCTGGTACATAGGTTTGTTCTCTTCAGTGTTATAACACCGCTGGGCAAAACCATGGTGCATTATCCTTAATGATGTGTTCTGAATGGCTAATTCACTGATTATTATCTAGATGGATAATGCACTCCCAGTAAAGGAGTTTAACTTCATCTCACCTTTAGACTTCATGTACAATTGAACGGCAATAATGCACTTGGACATGTCTGTAAGTCCCATAAGACCCTTTGACGTCTCAATACAGTCTAGTGCATTATTCCCTAAATGGATGAACAAGATGTGACCTTTTGTCAATTACATGTAAGAGTGATAATCAGACCTATTTGTAGACTCTAAGTGCCTCATAAAGACATTAGTGCCATTAGCATATCCGGCACCAGGAGGCCATTTCACCGCATTTATTACAATAAATGCGGACGTCCGTATATTAAATACGGACGTCTGTGTTTCACATTTATGCCCATATCTGAACACCTACTGCCCCTACCCCCCTCCGCATTTGAAATATGCTTCATATTGCAAATGTGGAGGGGGGTAGGGGCAGTAGGTATTCAAATATTGACATAAACTTGAAATACGGACGTCCGTATTTAATATACGGACGTCCGCATTTATTGTAATAAATGCGGTGAAATGGCCTCCTGGTGGAGTACATGGACTTAAGTCACTTAGTATCGGAAAACATACCCTTTCGTTGCATTTCATTTACAATGATAGCATTTCCTTTTAGTGTAAGGTAAGTATTTTGTGGAGGGCAATAGGAGCCAGGTAATGCGAGGTAGAAAGAAAGAAGGAGACACACTTTGATAAGAATGGGTCATTTTGAGTAAAATAAATCTAGTAAAGGATTTTAGTGAGTTAAATACCCATCAATATCAGCGCTAAAGGGCATTGTCAATAATGATAATTTGCATCATGGAGAAATGCCTTCCTGATCCTCTGCTGCCCGGTATAAAAGAAAAGCTGGTGACAAAATAGTTTCACAAACTCGAGATGGTTGTTGAGATTTAGGGCCTACACATCTCACCTGTTTGGTAAAGCATTCAGGAAAATGTTGGTTAGTTTCAGGTAATATCACACAACCTATCCAGGTCCCTGTTATAACCTCAGAAGGACATTTCCCAACACACTATTGATTGCTGAATTTGTCCTATCACAACAATGGACCGGTCATGTGTTACATGAGTAAGTCATTTGGTAAGTTGCTCTATCAGGTTGGAGATTGCACTTCTTATGGCCCCAGTTACAGATGTAGGGCTGTGGCCATTTCTAGCCCTGAATACAGCATGGTAGTGGGGCTGTAGACAGATCTAAGGATGATTTGAAAGTGACATAAAAAAGTGCATTTTCACCATTTTCTGATACTTTTATGACTTTGGTAATAACACTTTATGAAAGAGGAACATCAATTTACCCAGGAACAGACTCAGCATCATAACTTAAAGTAGAAGTGTTAAGTAAATAATGGATTTTTTTTCACCACATGACCAAAGAATCTACCTGTATGCACCACTAAAACAAATTTCCGATTTTTGTGTTAAATTTCCTAAAGAAAATCTCAAGCCCATGTAAAACTTCTAAGCATTTTCTACAAGAAAATACCAAAATATTTAAGACATGAACCCTCATTGTCAAGAAATTAACCATTTTCTTGCATAAAACATAATCAAATGTGGCTTCCCTTAGAGTACAGTAGCCGAGTTAAGAACAGGTGGATGGGGGTTGTACTCACACCTAAGTCCCACCCACACAGTAATATCAGCTTATGTTCTGCTTGGCTGCACTCCACTGCAGGGTGGTCATGGTCCAGTGATCACAGGCGAGCAGGGTCAGAAATGGCCCTGGCTATACTTCTGTAGTGGTCAGCAGAAAATGTCATGGAGAAACCGGGACTCGAACCCGGGACCCTCCAACTTCGAAGCGGAAGCTCTACCCCTGAGCTACTTCCCCTGGCCTGACATTCTCTACCTTCCAACTACACCTGGATCGGTATGATACACACACTAGGGGGCAGTGATTACCTGGTACCGAGCTCTCTAGAGATCCCCCTCGTGAGGCGAGACCACTCGGTATCTCCACCAGGTACGGGGAATTACTGCCCCTACACTCCTCCCCATCAGCTTCAACCACCATCCACTAGCACCCGGCATTCCCCCTCAATCCAGTTACCTGAGAGTTGAGGCTTTATCAAGCAGTGTTGGGGCACTCCTGACTTCCCAGTGGGTGTACTGGTACAAGTACCAGATTGGTCGAAGCGTCATCTGTATCATATCGGCCCAGTTCCCGAGTCCTCAATCCATGATTGCGTTAAGATACGGGGTTCCCGTACCTTCAATCCGTGATTGCGTTAGGATGCTCGGTTTCTCCACCAATGTAGTGGTCAGCAGAAAATGTCATGGAGAAACCGGGACTCGAACCCGGGACCCTCCAACTTCGAAGCGGCTGCTCTACCCCTGAGCTACTTCCCCTGGCCTGACATTCTCTACCTTCCAACTACACCTGGATCGGTATGATACACACACTAGGGGGCAGTGATTACCTGGTACCGAGCTCTCTAGAGATCCCCCTCGTGAGGCGAGACCACTCGGTATCTCCACCAGGTACGGTTGGAAGGTAGAGAATGTCAGGCCAGGGGAAGTAGCTCAGGGGTAGCCCATCGGGTGCGCAGAGCCTTCAGAGGGACTGTTCACTTGGTTGTGTCACTCCCCCTATGTATACCATACCAATGTAGTGGTCAGCAGAAAATGTCATGGAGAAACCGGGACTCGAACCCGGGACCCTCCAACTTCGAAGCGGAAGCTCTACCCCTGAGCTACTTCCCCTGGCCTGACATTCTCTACCTTCCAACTACACCTGGATCGGTATGATACACACACTAGGGGGCAGTGATTACCTGGTACCGAGCTCTCTAGAGATCCCCCTCGTGAGGCGAGACCACTCGTATCTCCACCAGGTACGGGGAATTACTGCCCCTACACTTCTAATGCTGTAGACAGATATGTGCATGTAAATACTTTTGAGTACAGGGTATGTTTGAAGTCTGGGGTTTCTTCTCAGCCTCGTCTCAGACCTGTCTATTGCACCTATAAAATACATTGCATTTCCTCTCACAAGACAGGGTCTTATTCCCTAGGTCTGACAAATCACCAAAAATTATTTGAGTGCGTCTTTGCATTTAATGACATGGTGACAGCCTCTAACATTCGACTCCTAAGGTAAATCCCACAGATTAGGTCTGGAGGCCATTTCCTAACCAACTGCGACTGTTGCCGTTGAAATCATAGTGATACAATATTGCAATTACAGTATCTTATATACGTCTGCCATATTCTTAGGAGTCTCAAGTGGTAGTGACCGTGTGTAGTAGTAGTAGTAGTACATTAAGAAATAGCCTCTTGGCAATGAGGTTCATTTCATGAGGTACATTTCACCTTATCTACATGATTGCTGCTGATTTTGTTATTCCAGGTGCCTTTTTTCAGTTGAACACCTATAGTGATATTGGTTTCTGATTTCCACCGACTCTTACATATGTTCATACATTTCCAATTATCGCTATAGGGGTCAGGCTACACAGTCAGGTCGACATAAAGCCTTGTGGACCCAGGTCTTCAGACACACTAATGGGCAGTATAGACCTGTGATAAATCTGTTCTACAAGCAGAAAAGAAAGTTTCAATTGTGGAAACAAAGGCTGCCTTCAAGTAGAAAACAAAATTACTCTAACCTAAAGGATGAGTGGGCCTGACTCTGGGGAGTGATTACACCTAAGCAAAACCTGTTTAACTAAGATAAATCATGAGCAATAGAATGTGATTGGTCGATAGGATTATCATGAAAGAAAGACTGTATTCATTAAAGTCTCAGTGCAAGTAACATTTGTGTGCCAGCAAGCAGAAAGGATAGATACTGTGGGATTTAATACCACATTTAGCCACCAGGGGGCATCACTATGGGCTAGAATAGGAAAAATATGCCTAAAACAGTTATAGGCTACTTTTTTATGGAGAATTCAATGGTTTTGATAAAACTTTCTATTTTGGGTGGAAAGGTTCCAAATTTGGCATGTAAAAAGCATGTTTTTGGGCCAAAAAAGGCATTTTCGTTGATTCTGTTGCCATGGAAACATGATTTTCATTCTAAATAGGAAAACCAATGATCCCGTTTAAAGGAACATTCCACAAGGTTTACTATAGTGAAAACTGAATGAAAATATCATTTCTAGATCAAAAGTTATGGGCAAAAGAATGAGAATTTATGCTAATTTAGATGATCAGCATAAATTATGCTAGGGTTAGTTATATATCTCATGACCAATTAGACATAGAGCTTATTGACATTCACGGATTGGTCACACCTACCCATATCTAGCAAGCCATTCCTTCGAAACTAACAGGAGTATCTTCTCATGCAATATATCACTGTAAAGCTAGTGATTTGAATTTCAAAGTTGACTTTAAGCACGGAACACCCTTTCTCCTTGCCTCTACACAGTTATGTTAGGCCAGGAGATATCACTTCGGGTATACAGGTCTTGAACACCTCAAAGAATAGGGGCTGAGCTCATTGATGAAGCAGACTATACTCTATTCTTATCGTCTTCATCCTATTGGGTAACAGTATACAGCAGATTCTCAGGACGGCATGTTATTCTTTTTTTATCTCTGGCTATAAATTCTAAACACTGTATTGCCAGGTAGAGATTTTGCTGTAAATCTGTCAGATTAGCATTATATTTTTCATTATAAAGGACAAAGCCAAAAGGACAAAGCCATTCTTTCCTAATAATTGCACAGGAGTGTTGCTAAAGTCAACACTTATTCACCTTTCCTTAGGCCAGAGGAGATGTCCCATTATTATTGTATCGGTGGAAGATCCACTTCAAATGCAATCCATGGCTAGTATATAGAATGCAGTTGATAATGGCATGTGGGTAGTGCTAAAAGAGAACATAGAACCTGTCCCATACACTACCCACACAAAAGGAAATAGTATAGTCACCTAAAACGTACATGTGAGGCACACTCTGAGTTCCACACCTTTAAGGTGCACATGGTTCACAATGTTGAGTCCTTACAACATGACATTAGACAAATTTGACAAGTACACAAAGAGCATAAGCCATGTCTTACATACAAGATATAACTATAAGTTTTCATTTCTTTTTGTCAGTTAAGCATTGCATCTATACATGGTGGTATATATGCTATTTATTCAGGCAGCGGATTGTTCCTGAAGAGAAACTACGTTAGAAGTACTCCTTCTTAAAACATACAATAGCTATTGATCCTGAAAATGCCTGGTGATTGATTTAAATTGCCTTCAATGGCCATAGTCATCCCTATTACATAAAGGCATGCGAGCCATTGTCTACAATGGGTGCTATTTAAGCTGATTTAGAACCAACATCAATAATTTGCAAGCTACTTTTAATGCATAGGGATAATCTTTGACAAGGGATAACAAAAGGAAAGCTTTTAAGTGAGATTAGATTTCTGTCCTGGATGCTCCATCAGTAAAGCTCTATGTTGTAAGAAAGCTCCCCAGCAAATTGTTGTGACTCCTCGTCAACCTGTGTGAAGTGGCTTACACATGTCGCTAGATGGAACACGACGTCGCTATAGCACAAGATCACCAGGAATAGCAATGGTGGTGATCACATGGCCTCACCTCAGATGACGAGGATGGTGATCACTCACCTCGCTAGATGAAACACGCACCTCGTCATAGCACATGTTCATCAGGGATGGCGAGGATCGTGATCACTCATCCTCACCAGGGATGGCGACATGAGTGATCACTCACTTCGCTAGATGAGATGCACACCACGTCGTAATACACATTCACCATGGATAGCAAGGATTGTGATCAGTCACTTCGCTAGATAAAACGCGTACCTCGTGATAGCACAGGTTCACCACAGAGGGTGAGGATCTTGATCACCCACACTCACCAGGGACGGTGACACGAGTGATCACTCACCTCGCTAGATGAAACGCGCACCACGTCATAGCGCAGGTTCACCATGGATGGCGAGAGTGGTGATCACTCAGACTCACCAGGGATGGCGACGCTGGTGATCACTCACCTTGTTAGATGAAAAGCTCATGATCATCGACATTGGTAATCATGCAGCCTCACATCTGCCAGATCAAAGTATGTTTTGCCAGAGAAGGTATTGCCATATGTATCTTCCCTCTAACCACAGACAAGGTGTTCATGTTGATATTCCCCTATGTATTTTTCCTGTAACCAGAGAAAAGGTGTTTATGGATAATTGCTTTCATTTTAGAGATAACTTTATCTAAATTCAATTGATATTCTATCTATATAATCTTGTTTGATTCAACATGGAAATCAGTGTGAAACAAAGCACATTTGATACGTATGGGACTTATACTTCATGCCCACACTTCCTAGATAGGCTACATGTTGAACAGTGGTGCTGTCTTAACAACTTTGGCAATGGTGGTGATAAGTTGCCACTGTGAGTGAGAGTGAGTGACAGATGATGCAATCCTCAGAGAGCATTGACTTGGAGTGACACAAATTCACGTATTGAGTGAGACCAATGTTGGCAATGGTGGTGATAAGTCGCCATTTTGAGAGAAGATTAACAAGGAGTGATACACACTCATGCAGTGAGTGAGAGCCATGTGGCAATGCAGGTGAAAAGTTGCCATTCTGACTGAGAGTTGACAGGCAGTGGCACATACTCACGCAGTGAGTTAGATCCATTTTGGCGATGGTGGTGATAAGTTACCATGCTTTGTGAGGGATGACAAGGGGTGGCACATACTCACGCAGTGAGTGAGATCATGTTGGCAACTGTTGTGAAAAAAATCGCCATGCCATGTGAGACTGACACACAGTGGCGAAAGATGTCGCAGTGAGTTATCACTCAGAAAGGAGTCACCATTGATGACCAATCATGGCGACAGATAACAACAATTTGCTGGGTCTCATTTTGCTTCTAATGCCAAGTCCCTTTAGCTCTGGTTGTCTGCAACAGAAGAGGAGGATCACGAATAATAGTGAAAAGTCTAGCCCATTAGAACATCCTTAATGCATTAGTCCATCATGAGAAACTGTCAGTATGATGTACTGATGTAGAAAAACATACATTAAAGGCCCGTTTTAGTGCAGATTTTCGTATTTATTTTAAAGTTGTTCATTGCTGAGGATTATCCCATAAGCCAACGTCAGGTAAGAGCAAGATCACCACGCCTATATTATTCTAACTTTCTTTAATGACTCTTAGACATGGGTGGCACTTGGAGATGGAGACCAATTTATAAAGTTGAACAACAACAAGGATAAATGTCACATCTGTTTACCTAATTGACTTTTAGGTAATACAAACGCTATAAGTTAATTCTATCAAATAGAACGTGACCACTACAGTTTGCCATTTAAATATAAACATAATTTCAAGTGAATTATCATCATATCTGAAGCTTTGCATAATCTATAATAACAACCCAAGCACCCCGTTCTCCAGAAAGTGAAATTGCATACCTTCTTTGCCCTCTTCCACTTTTATCCTAGACTCCCGATATTCTGCCACACGTACAAATACCATGCCCAATCTTTTGGCCTGAGAGGTCTGTATTCCACTATCAACATGACACAAACTATTGATAGCTGAATTTGCCACTTCGATGTGTCTGTCATACTAGTGATTGGCATGATCAAGTTGTCATATGAGAAATATCATAAGACTAGTGGTATATAGTGTAATTATCTCAAGGCTCTTATAAATAGTGTTATTTCCAGTTGTCACTGGTTTATTCAGCTTTAGGCAACATGTAAGAAATATCAATCATACAGTAGTTAGTATGTAGGTAATTTGCACATACAGTAAACATACAGTAATTTATAAAGTATAATGTTCAGTTCCACTCCACCTGTGAGGTATTAATAATACAGTGTCCAGCATACTTCTAGGTGGGTTCCCACACCTAGCTCCTGACCTGCTGCTTAGAGGAATAATGTAATAATGGATAACTTTACCCTCTGGTGGAAGTCTTGAAGAAGATAGCCTCTGGCCACTAATGGTAGGAAACCAATGCCTGTCTAGCATAGTTTCACCATAGTGCAGTGGTATAGCAGGTAGCAGGAGATGACTGGAGATGCTACCTCTAGAGCGGTTCTTGGTGATGTGTGTTCCTGGAGGTGCAGACAGGCTATTTGTAGCAAATCTTGGAAAAGCACCTCCAGACTGACTGGAGCCAGCAGCATCTGCCTAACTCTACAATTGTTTGAGGGGACCCTTTCAAGTGTCACAGGGGGACAAAGGACCCCCATGGACGCCGCTATGGCCCCCATTGTCTTGGTCGGTTCTGCATCTTCAAACCCTCATAACTCGGTCGTTTATGCTTGTATAACCGCCATTTTGGGCATGCGCGGAGCTGAATGGGCCAAGATTATAATGCCTGCTGGATAGGCGCGTAACTCCCGCCGGTTTGTCTGTAGCTCACTCGGAGGTCAATTCAGTCTCCATGGCGTAACTTCCTTAATACTGGGAGTTCCGCCTTGATCTTGGGCTCATTCTGACCGTCTAATTATGGGCTTTCCATAGATATTTTGATATTTGACCTAGGTTGCTCAGGAGCGACGCTAGAGCGACCGGAAGGTTATGGCGTCGTGCTTATGTAACCCATTGTTCAGTCCTTAGAGTGCTCAGACACTCATGACGGCGTCAGCGGTGCTCAGGCACCCGTGACGGCCGGTTGCATTCACTTACAAGTTATTATTTTGTGCATTGAACCATGAGGTCGCACACTGAGACCCTCATTTTTATTATATTGTGCAGTGAACCATTAGGTCGGAGCCTTTGATGTCAGAGAGTGTATGTAACTGACCTGGCTGGTGTGCAGTGGGGCATGAACGCTCTTATGTAAAGTTTGAGCGCTCTTATAGCTCTTAGAACCAACCTATGTATTAATTTCATAGATATCCTTTGATTAATACAAAATATGTTACAATTTATGGAATAATAAAATGGTATATGATAGAATACTCCCTCTCCCCCGAAAGAATGCGAAACTCCGTCATTTCGCCGAGGGAATGTACAATTTATACAATTTTTACCTTATTTTGGAGTTATATACTGTTTTGTAAGAGGATTTGAAGTAATGGGGAGTGCTTCAAATGCAATTTTTGTGGTAGAGCTTTGTCAGTATAAACAATTTTCTCCTGAGTATAAGTACATTTCCGAGTTTCTATATCTTACCATACCATAGCTTATTTGCTTATGTAACATCAATTTTGGGTACAATTTTCCATTTTTATGTACAACATACAATTTGGCAAATAGTGTGCAATTTTGGCATCCAATATTCAATTTAGCGTGCAAATTGAACATAAATGACAATTTTTGTGTGCAAATTTACAATTTCGCGTGTAATTGCGTTCAATTGACAATTTCAGTATGCAAATATATAATTTTTGCGTACATTTGGCAATTTTAGTGTGCAAATATATAATTTTTGCGTACATTTGGCAATTTGAGTGTGCAAATATACAATTTTCGCGTATATTTGGCAATTTTAGTGTGTAAATATATAATTTCGCGTGCATTTGGCAATTTTAGTATGCCAATGTATAATTTTGCGTTCAATTGATAGTTTCTGTATGTACAAATATAATTTTGCGTACAGCTTGGATACACATAGCAATGTTGATTTTCTAAAAATCTGACTTCAGTGTATGAATTGGGTACAGACATACAGTATAATGTGCAACATATAATTCAAATGTAAATTGGATACAACTTACAATCTAGTGTGCAAACATACAATTTTTGTGTGCAAATTGGGTACGAGCGTACAATCTGGTGTGCAAACATACAATTTTAGTGTGCAAATTGGGTACAAGCGTACAATCTGGTGTGCAAATATACAATTTTAGTGTGCAAATTGGGTACAAGCGTACAATCTGGTGTGCAAACATACAATTTTGTGTGCAAATTGGGTACAAACGTACAATCTAGATTACACTATTCAATTTATGGGATTTGAGACAAATTTTTCCGAGGGCCGGAAAAACAAAGTACTTCATGTACAATAGGCTTGTTTGTCTCTGAGTTACTCATTGATTTTGCTATATGGGTGTATTAATTGGCAATTTCGGCAGTGGGCCGCTGCTTAATTGACTATTCCCCTAGCCTTTTGAGTATGTGTCCCTGAAAGAGATTTATTTGGTGAGTATCTTAAGTAAACATGTTTTATGTCAACAATTTTCTCAACAATTTTTTTTTTTTTTTTTTTTTCATTTCTCCAACAATTTTCTTGGATACCTAAAGTGTGTTACTTTAAGTAAACCTTGGCATAGTATACAAGTGCTAGTGGGTACAAAAACTGTCTTAGTTATCTACCTGCATTCATGTATATTAATGTTAGATTTGTACAATTTTACAATTTGTAATTTGCAATTTCGCAATTTTGCGCGTATATGTGCGCATTAATCATTGATTTTTGTGAGAATACCATAGATTTTCATATTATACATCAACAAGTGGCTGTGTATATAATTTTTTTTTTTTTCTAATACTTTGATAACTTCATTGACAGTGGAGGTGTGTGTCATGTGTGAGATGTGTCATCTCAGTATCTCCTGGTGGTGGACTGGGGGCAGTCTAGGCTGTGTGCAGCCTAGGCTGTTTCCACAGTCACCGGGGAGGGCTGGTGGTTTAGAAAATTAGCAATAGTCTGCATGTTTGACCTTGCGGTCTCCTCCTGGTGTTCGTCAATAATTATATCTGTTGTATTTTCCAGTGCTGTCATGGTCACCGGGCTGGTGCCACAATCATTCTGGAGAAGCATGGAGTAGTACAGTCCTTTGTTTTTAAGGGCTGGTATGGTACTGAACCTAGTGCGCCAAGGTAGGTGTATCACCTGAGGGAGGTGATAAGCAAATTCTCCTCTCTGTGTTGTTATAACTGCTGGTCCATTCCAGGTAAATATAGCCTTAGGTAGTGGGAAGGTTTTAACCACTATATCCTTATAGGTAGGGGCAGCTGCTGATTTAATCTCATCAAATTCATGTGGTATTGGCCTCAAGGGTAGCGTGAAGTTTGAGTCTCCACAATATATTTTAAAATATATTGTGGGGTTTGTGCGCTTGGCCACATTTTTCTTGCCACAGTGTGTCTGTGCAAATTTCTTAAGGTACTTCATTATTCTGTAGGCTGAGTAGATGGTCAGGGTGAATAATATAGCAATTATCAGGGTGTGGGTTTCCTGAATTGTGAGGAAAGGGGTGTGGGTTTCCTCTGTAGGGGTTAATTTGGTAGGATTCTTATCTGGGAGCAATTTGTGTAGGGGCAGCTCGGTGACTAGTCTGAATGCTTTGGCTGTAGGCAGGTAGGCTACAGTCCCTCCTAGTCTGTATAATTTGAGTAGTATGTATACTATAAAAATGTGAGCTGATATCCCTAGGATGAGTGCTAAGCTTTGGAAGATTGGATGCTCTGTAACTCGACGTAGGTATGATTCCTCGTAGCTCGTTTCCATTTCCTTATTAAGGTTGGAGGCATCTTTTAATACTGTTTTAGCAAAGGGCTCTAAATTTAGTTGAGTAATATCATCCATGATTGGATTTTCCTGTAGTTTTTCTAAGGTTCTAGAAAGGTTTACTACTGGGAAATTTGGAAGATTCTCTCTTTCATCTGGTTTGGTTTCAGAAATTTTGTTAAGTGCTGCCATGAATGGTAAATTAATTGTCTTGAGAATGTAATGAAATGATAAGGTTGAGTTACAGGGCAACCTTGTGTTTGGAAGAGAAAATTCTCCTACACTGATCGTGCACCCACAGGGTACACCTATGATTGAGTAGGACTGGGCCTTCCGAGTTTCAGACGTTTTACCATGGCAGTTGATAAAGTAATGGGGTTCATTAGTAGTGACCAGATACTCATCTTCAGAAATGGAAATAGCATGGGTGGTAGGTGCTTGCAGTGGTGAAACTGTAAACTTGCAATGTTCCTTAATCTGTTGAGCCTGGTTAGTAAAAATGGCTACAGGGCATGTAGGCCTGTGTTTATAGATTCTACCATTTACATTTCTGCATACCTTTACTGTAGTACCTTCACATGCCTGCATATCTGCTGAGTCCAATTCGATAAATAATGATTCATCGTAAGATACTGCTAGAAACTCAGTTGTGGTTTGTAGTTTGGTGACTCCTCTGGTGGGGGTCTCCTGTGTGTCTATAGGCATGGGTGATGTAATCATTTGGTACAGTTTGAAGGTTGAGGTGGTAGATTGAATTATAATGTCCAGATGAATATATATATGGTGAGCGGAGTAGGTGTATGAGGTCAGCTTCTGTGAATAATAGAAATCTAAGTCATTAATTGCGACTTGTGCTCCAGGGTGTGTAATCCTAAGTTTGTTATTAATGTCAATTAGATATCTAGCAAGGTCTGAGGGTGGCACTATATCAGGGGTTAGGATCCCTGATGATAGCATCCTCAGGGCTGCATTTGTCCTTTGCAGTGATTGAACTGTATTCATTCTTGCTGCTATGATAATTAATGCATCATTTAATACTTGCATTTTTTCCCTTTGAGTTTTCTCGTGCCTTGAATATGAGTCAAGTGACCTGGACATGTTAGAGGCCCACAGGTTGACGGTGTCACCTATGGTGTTGATTGTGCTGTCCAGTACCTTCTTATCTTGGATGTATGCTTTAACAAACTTATCTTGTCTGTCTGTGATCTTTTCAATGAGATTAGCTGCTTCCTGATCCTGTTTAGCAAATTTTCTTAGTATTTCATCTATGTTCTTGAGCTGTCCCATTACTTGGTTTACATCTTCTACTGTGGCTAGACCTAGCACACCGCGAAACAGGGGTGCTAGAAAACCCAGTATGGCCTCTCTTTTGGCCTTGTCCAATGTGTTTATGGGGTTGGATAAGAACAATTTGATGGAGGCTAGTGTTTCATTTATCTCCTTGTCTGCAATTTCCAGCAAGGTGTCTAGCTCCTTAGCTTGTTGGATAATTTGGCCAGAGGTATGATCTTGTAGAGTAGGAGTGGTCAACTGGAGTATTCTATCCCTTATGGATCCTTGGGTAACGGGTGCCCGAGGTATCTTGTAGGGGATAGCTAACAATAGTGTTGTGGTTGTATGTCCATTGACCAATGGTTGAGGGCTAGGTTTGAATACTACTCCTATGTTTTGTCTCACCACAGGTGTATAACCTGCAGTAAGTGGTTCAATAGTATATAATAACAGCATAGTTAGCAGTATGGGTGAAACTCTCAGTGTCCCCATGGTGCTTGTGTAAAGCAAGTTTGCTGTTTAAAGTCTTGTCAAATTTGTAGTGATTTGGTGCTGGTAAAGTCTAAGTGTATGGTGTAACACTTTAAATGAAGTGGTTCAAACTGTACCTTTGCAAGATTGAGCTGTCTTGGCAATATGTCCGGTGAGTCTATAGAGATTGACCAGTAAATGGTAAGGTCAGGTTGAAGGTGAAGTAGGTGTGTTCTTTATCCTAGTGCAGTCTCTCCTAATGGAGAAGTGGGCTGGCTAATTCCCAAGTGGGGTCCTGTAGACTTGTGTTCCAGACTGCAGCTGGATGAAGACTGATGGTGGGCTATGGTCCACAGTGCTTCTTATGTAGCCTACCCTACCCACATCCATTGTGGGCCTGGTATTGTTTCTCTGGAGTCAAGGCCTTGATCTCCAGTGTCTGCAACTGTGGGGGTCTATTGTGTACTCTGTGTACTGGTAATTAGCTCCTCCTGTCATCCAGGACAGCCATTCATGACCGTCTAGACAGTTGTCTGAGTGTAGCTTATAAGGTCAATTGATCTCTATAGACTGCTGTGTTGGCATAGCGCGCTCTTTCATGTGGGGATTAGGCTTTAGACACTCCATTGTGTTACCCTTACTCTTCTTAGACTTCATGTCTGCTTTACTTGGGGGGTCCCAGTCTTTGACCCTTTCAGAGGCAATAACCTACTGATATATTTACAAATTTGATTGGCTTTATATACATAGTAATTCATTATCAGTCACACATGTCTTATGTGTGGATGAAGAGAATTTGTAATACATTTTGAAAATCTTATGACTTTGGTATCTCAATCTTGTTTCTAATTTCTTGAAACTGCACCACACCTAGATGTCTTTCTTAGTATGTGGTGTGCAGGCCTAGGCTTGATAGGGCCTATGCCTGTGGTTTCTCTTGTAAGGGTGATATCATTTTTGTTCCTTACAATTTTGCTGTAGTATTTGGCCTCATGTGGAATAAGCCTGTGTGCAAATTCATTGTTTCTGACAGCCATAACCTTTTTCAGTCTGTCTATGTGCACTGGTCTGGCCACCAATAGATTGGTGTCCAAGTTTTTGAGTTTGGCACTTGTCAAACTAGGTCTATCTACTACAACATATGGTCCCATAAAAAGGGGTTGAAGTTTCTTACACTCTGTGTTGGTCAGGATTCTTGGTATGTTAAGGTACACCATGTCGGTGACCTTGATTTCCTGTGGTGTAAGTTTCTTATCATATCTATCTTTCCTTTCCTTTTGTAGCTTGGCGACCCTTTCTATAGCTTTCCTCCTAGAGGTATCTTGATTCGTTATCATGTTAGCTACATGGTCTGCTACTGTGGATATGTCTTCCTGTATTCCCAGCCCTAAGTCCATTGGGGTGGCTGGGTTTCTTCCATGGAGTAGGAAGAAAGGGGTGAATCCTGTGGTTTGGGATTCAGTGTTGTTTAATGCAAAGGTTATGGGTTCAATAAATGAATCCCAATTGTTCTGGTGCTTTGAGCAGAATGCTCTGAGTGCTGTGCCTATGCTAGCATTGAATCTCTCTACAAGCCCATTTGATTGTGGCCTGTATGGTGAGGAGAATTTATGTTTGATCTTGAGGTGTTTAGTTAACTTTGTGAACTTTGCACCTGTATAACATGTTCCATTGTCTGTTTGAAGAGTGGCTGGTGTTCCATGATGACAAATTATATTCTTGTAGAACTCTGCTGCTGTTGTCTCAGCTTTTAAGTCAGTAGTAGCCCAAGCTGTTGCATATCTGGTAGCATAATCTATGCAGACTTGTATATGTTTGTTTCCCCTGGCAGTTGTGGGAAGTGGTCCCACCGCGTCTAGGTTTAGGAACTTCATTGGTGAAGTCATGTACTCTCTCACTGTCATTGGTGTTTTGTGTGAGTGTACTTGCCTTTTTGCTGTGAGGCATGTGTGGCAGGTGGAAACATATTTTGTTGTGTCTGCTAGCATAGACTTCCAATATACCCTAGGTCGGAGTGCTGACAGCATCCTACTTGAACCAAGATGGCCGCCAGTAGGTGAGTCATGGAAATACTGTAGTGTACTTGTTACCCATTGCTGTGGTATAACAATTTGAAGTGGTACAGTATTGGTTTTTCTCCAATTTATGGGGCATATATGGACTAATGTACCGTTTACCAAGGTGTATGTCTGGCCTTGGTTGATGATTCTGTTTCCTTGTGCTTTTGGTGCAGGCAAGGTCCCATCCTCAAGATATTGTATGAGGGGCAATAGGTCCTTGTCTTTCCTTTGTTCCAAGCCAAGGTTTGTACCTGAGATGGATGTGTCGGGAATCTGATCCAGTAGTTGATTTATATCTAGCACATGTTGTTTTATTCTGTCTCTTTCTTTTTCTTTTTCATCGACTATTGGCCTATCTTGTGCCTTTTGTTGGGGTGTGTCACTCTTGTTTTGGTGTGTAGGCTCCTTTGGAGGGCCTATTCTCGCCTTAATGGGAGTGGCAACCTTTTTCTTTAAAGGCACAATTTGCTTTTTGTCATTCTTCTTTGTCTCAGAGTTCTTTGACTTAGTAGATGCAGTGTCTTTTGTGACATTTTTCCTGGCAGGTGGGGTTTTGGTAGGTTTGTTTCCTGTGACCTTTTTCTCGTTTAGAATAGTTTGTGATTGTGTGGGGGGTTTTGGTGTGCCCTCCTGAATCATTTCTCTAGTCTTTGAGCGTGTGGTCATAGGACACAAATGGTTTGATGTTTCCTCTCCCTGCATTGGTTCAAAGAATCTGACTGATTTAGAAGTTGCTTGAGTAATAGCATATATTGTGTCTTCTGGATCTTCATCATCTGAGTCAGGTGGGGTGAAGGGTGGCTCCTTAGGAGTTGCCTTCACTATCTGATTGAGTGATGAGAATTCAATAGGCTCGAAGTCATTATCTGGAAAGAGTTGTGAGTATTCTCTCTCACAGTGGCAAAACACATAGTGTGTAGATTGCTTCAAGATACCCCTAATGGGTGTCTCTGGCCTTTCAATGGTGTTGGGTGGATCATCCCTTTTGAATGGTACTTTCTTTGTTACTTTTGCAAACTTGGTTCTACTGGCTGCTCTAACTCTCCTTGGTGGGGGTGGAGGGTTAGTCATGGGTCCAGAATCTGGGTATTCTCTTCTAGACATAGCATCTGGTGGTGTGTTATCATCACCTTTCACGTGTTGGATGGTGAATGAAAATTGTTGTATGTCTAGAGCCCATCTGGCCCATCTATGTGTGAGTCCTGTATTGGTTAGTAGCGGGATTAGGGCTGCATGGTCTGTGTATAATTGGAAGTGTCTGGTCTCTAGATAGTGTCTGAAGTGTAATACTCCATACACTACTCCCAGTAGTTCTCTCTCTGTGGTATTGTAATTTCTCTCATGTTTTGAGAGGGTTCTACCTGCAAAGGCTACTGGTCTGAGCACTCCTTCATTATCTCTCTGTGAGAGTACAGCTCCTAAACTCACATTGGAAGCATCAGTTGCCAAACTGAACTCTTTCTCATAGTTTGGATATCTGAGAAGAGCATTGGTACAGAGGGCATGCTTTAATGTTTTGAAAGCATTATCTGCCTCTTCTGTCCAGACAAATGCTTTGAGATGTGTCTGTAGATCATACAATGGTCTAGCAATTTGGGCATAACCTTTGATAAACTTTTTGAAGTATTGGCATAGGCCTGTGAAGGATCGGACATTTTTGACTGATTTTGGTGTTGGGAAGGTTTTGATTGACTCCACCTTTGTGGGAGATGGTTGTAGTCCCATGGGTGTGACTCTCATTCCCAAGAAGTCTATTCTGTCTATGAAGTATTCACATTTTGATTTCTTCAGTTTGAGTTTACCAACTCTTAGGCTGTTGAACACATCTTCCAGGTCATGGAAGTGTTGTTCGATTGATGGTGATAATACCAATATGTCATCTAGGTATGGTAGGGCACATTTGTACTTGAGTTTGTTCAGAATTAATGTGACTAGATGGCAGAATCCCGCCGGTGCCGTCGCTAAACCCATCGGCATCCTTTCATAGACATATTTTTTGTCATTTGCTATGAATGCGGTTTTATGCTGATCCTCCTGTCTTATAGGAATTTGAAAAAATCCCTGTTGGGCATCTAGCTTACTGAATACTCTTGGTCTGAGTGACCCTATCATGTCTAGAGTGTCGTCGGCCCGGGGTGTAGATAAGGCTTGATTTATCGTGTTCTGGTTCAAATAGCGAAAATCTGTGACGAGCCGATGGCCTCCCGATGATTTTTGTACTAAAAAGGATCTGGAGGCCCAGGGGCCCTCGGCACATTCTCTCAGAATGCCCTGTTGTACTAGCCTTTCACACTCTTCCCCTATTGCGGCCTGTTTTTCTGGTGTTTGTCTATATGGTAGGAAATGACATGGTACTGCCTCAGGTTTTACATGTATTGAGTGTGTATACAGGTGTGTGGCACCAATGTCTCCATCTTTTCCTACAAATACATCATCATACTTGGTCAGCAGTGATTTTAATCTATCATGCTGATCTTTGGATGTGAGCACAGATTTTGGTGGAACATTCTCTTCCAATTCTGGCTCGAGGTCATGTGCCTCACTATGTATAGCAGCTATTTCAGAGAGTCTGATTGAGTTGGGTTCAGGGTCAGCATATGTGGACTCACAGTCTGAGTCTGTGTCACTGAATTGAGTTACATCCTCAGGCCGTATGGCTGAGATGGATTGATCAGTGTGTGGGGTAGTGTCTGACACCTGTTGAGGTTTTTCTAAATCAGATTCCTTGACTTCCTGAAATAGAGCTATGATGGCACCCTTTTTGATTTTATGTGGGCGCCTGCTGGTGTTGAGTAACACTAGGGGATGTTTGTTATTTTCCCTGGGGGTTACTGCTGCCCTTTGAACTAGATATGGGGCATTGTTATTTCTTTGGAGGTTATCTACTACTCCAGTTTTCCCTTGCAGTGATTGAGTAGATGTGACCTTACCCAATACTGCAAGTTCAGAGAATGGAGGGATGGTAAAATCCCTCACTGCCCTAATGGGTTTGAGAATTTGTTCAGGATCAACATTAAATTCAATTTGAGATTTTGTAGTGCTTAAGAAATCTGTGCCGAGAACAACGGGCTGTGTGAGGTTGGGTATTACAGCAAATTGGTATTGGAATCTGACACCTTGGATTCTAAAGTTCAGCATAGCTGAATGTCTAACATGACACACCGATCCATCTGCCAAGTGGATGTTGATTTTAGATTTCCTCAGTTGGATATGGAATCTCTTTTGGAGATCCATGAGGAATGATTGTCTGACACAGGTGATAGTAGCACCTGTATCAACCAAACATTGTACATCTGAAACATCATATAGATTTGCATTGATACAGCCATTTTGAAGAAGTACAATAGAAAGCTTGGTACTCTCACCTGTATCCTTTGATGATGAATCTGGTGGGGTGATGTGTATCACTGATGGACGTCTCTGTCTGTTAGATGGTAGATTTGCACTAGCAATTGTCTCTGGTTGGATCTTTGTTAATCCTGATTGATTGTTTGTATTTGGGGTGTCACAGTGCACTGGCCCATCGGCACTGTGACATCCTAGTTTTCCTGGTTCTGTGGGGTGGTTGAGATGCTTGCCACCAGGAGCTTAGAGATTTGATCCATCACGTGAGGTGGTATTTGGGGGTTACTTTGTTGGTTCCCCTGGTAACCTCTTGTGTCAGGTTTGTAATCCTCCTGGCGTGGGTTGGAACCCTGGTTATATTGACCAGAGTTGCTGTATTGACCGGAGTTGTTGGATCTCTGGTTGTTGTAGGCGCCATTGTTGTTGTAGGATCCACTGTTGTAGTTCCTATGTGGACTCTGGCCCCTACTGTTGGATCCTTGACTATAGGATCCAGAGTTGTTTGAACCCTGGCTGTTGTTGTAGGATCCAGAGTTGTTGTAGGATCCAGAGTTGTAGTTCCTATGTGGACTCTGGCTCCTACTGTTGGATCCTTGATTATTATAGGATCTGCCATTACTTGGGGTTCTGTCTCTCCTATCACTGTATGAAGAGTTACCATTGTTGGAGTTGGAAGAGCTGTTGTCTTTCCTACTGTTGTGACCCCCCCGGTTGTTGTTGTTGCCCCCTCTACCTCTACCTCTATTGGATTGGTAGTTGGGGTCATAGTTATTTCCTCTATATCTACCGGTAGGGTCTCTTGATGCAACCTTAGCCTCCTGTTGCCTTACATGGGCACTAGACATTAGGTTAACATCTTCATCTGAACTAGTGCTGATTTCCTGGACCTTTTTCTTAGTAGGCTGTGGGTTGGTTTCTGCATCCCTTACCTTCCTAGATCTCTCTTGGGTCTCAACCTCTAGGGCTAGGTCTAGGGCTTGGTCAAAAGAGTCTATTTTCTTGTTCTCAAGAGCTATAGAGATCCAGGGCCTCATGCCTTGGGTAAATGCCTTGCTTAGGGTTTCATCATTCTGGCGTTGGGCATTACACACTTTCCTGAGATGGCATGCATAGTCTAGAACAGGTTCATCTATCTTTTGTGCACGGAGTGCAGTCCTTGAGATTATATTGTCTCGAGTAGCAAAATACTCTTTTAATTTATTCACTACATTGGTCCATGTCAACATATCAGGTGTGGCACTCTCCCTGAAGGATTCAAACCAAGCTAGTGCTTGTCCTTCGAGGTACTTGGGTAAATATGTTACCATGGTGTCACTGTCTGTCACTTTGTACTTATCCTTCAGATATTCTGGGAATTTGTGATCAATGAATAATGCTGTTGACATGAGTGGTGATGGGTGTGAAAAGGTTTTGGGTTTTGTTACCTCATGTATCCTGATCTTTCTGTCGTCCTGCTGTTTATTGTCTATGAGCTTGGTCATGTTGGACACCATGGAGATTATGATGTCATCTTTGGATCCAGAGGCCGATGGTGTGACAACAGGTGTGATGGCAGGTGTGTGAGGTTGTGGGGTCTGGGATGATACCATCTTCATGAGATCTGCTATCTGTTGTTGTTGTCTCTCTAGGGACTTCCGCTGATCTTCCATGGCCTTCTGTTGAGCATCTATTGCTGCATTCCTCTCTGCCAGTTGTTGGTTGAGGATCCTCTCCCTTTCCTCCTGCTGGGACTTGTTGGTCTCTAGGGCAGTAACTGCATCTTGGATGGCCTTCTCATAGGCCCTTATCTTCTCAGCTGTCTGATTAGGTTGGGGGCCTTCATCGGTGTCCATGATGGAGGGTGTGGGGGAGGTGTCTCTGGAGGAGTGGCTGTCAAAGGCTGGAGCTGGGGTGGAGGATCTAGATGAGGGTGTGGATCCACCCCCTGAGGCAGATCCTTCTTCCCCTGAGGTAGATAGCGTGAGTTGGGCGTCCTGTAGAGATCCCTGGGAAGTGTTGGATCCCTGAGAACTGGTTGTTCCCTGAGTAGACAGGGTGGGTGGTGTGGGGTCTACTGAGTGTGGGTCTGTTGTATTGGAGGCTGGTTTGCCTCCTGCGGGCCTCCTAGATCTTGGTGGGAGGGAGACCTCTTCAACAGGCCCCTGACTACGTAAGGTCTTTGTGTGTTGTTCTGCCAGCTTGACTGATAAGGCCTTGATGTGTGTGGTGGACCTCACTGACGTGTGGGAGACCTCACTGACGTGTGGGAGACCTCACTGACGTGTGGGAGACCTCACTGACGTGTGGGAGACCTCTCTGACGTGTGGGAGACCTCACTGACGTGTGGGAGACCTCACTGACGTTTGGGAGACCTCACTGACGTTTGGGAGACCTCACTGACATTTGGGAGACCTCACTGACGTTTTGGGAGACCTCACTGACGTTTTGGGAGACCTCACTGATATATGAGAGATCTTACTGTTGTGTGAGAGATCTCATTGATGTGTGGGAGATCTCACCGATGTGTGGGAGATCTCATTGATGTGTGGGAGATCTCACTGATGTGTGGGAGATCTCATTGATGTGTGGGAGATCTCACTGATGTGTGGGAGATCTCATTGATGTGTGGGGGATCTCACTGATGTGTGGGAGATCTCACTGGTATGTGGGAGATCTCACTGGTATGTGGGAGATCTCACTGGTGACCTTGGTGGGTATGGTGTCAAGGTCAAGGTCACTGGGTGGGTGGAGTGGGTCTAACTGTGTGTATGCGGTACCAGCTTTAATTTACTGTGTGCATGATTGTTCCCAGTTGCGGTACCAGCTTTAACTTACTGTGTGCATGATTGTTTTTAGTTGTGTTACCAGCTTTAAATTTTATGAGCCTGTGAGGGATGTGGGATCTTAGTAGGATGTTCTCCACCACTTTGTCATACTAGTGATTGGCATGATCAAGTTGTCATATGAGAAATATCATAAGACTAGTGGTATATAGTGTAATTATCTCAAGGCTCTTATAAATAGTGTTATTTCCAGTTGTCACTGGTTTATTCAGCTTTAGGCAACATGTAAGAAATATCAATCATACAGTAGTTAGTATGTAGGTAATTTGCACATACAGTAAACATACAGTAATTTATAAAGTATAATGTTCAGTTCCACTCCACCTGTGAGGTATTAATAATACAGTGTCCAGCATACTTCTAGGTGGGTTCCCACACCTAGCTCCTGACCTGCTGCTTAGAGGAATAATGTAATAATGGATAACTTTACCCTCTGGTGGAAGTCTTGAAGAAGATAGCCTCTGGCCACTAATGGTAGGAAACCAATGCCTGTCTAGCATAGTTTCACCATAGTGTAGTGGTATAGCAGGTAGCAGGAGATGACTGGAGATGCTACCTCTAGAGCGGTTCTTGGTGATGTGTGTTCCTGGAGGTGCAGACAGGCTATTTGTAGCAAATCTTGGAAAAGCACCTCCAGACTGACTGGAGCCAGCAGCATCTGCCTAACTCTAAAATTGTTTGAGGGGACCCTTTCAAGTGTCACAGGGGGACAAAGGACCCCCATGGACGCCGCTATGGCCCCCATTGTCTTGGTCGGTTCTGCATCTTCAAACCCTCATAACTCGGTCGTTTATGCTTGTATAACCGCCATTTTGGGCATGCGCGGAGCTGAATGTGCCAAGATTATAATGCCTGCTGGATAGGCGCGTAACTCCCGCCGGTTTGTCTGTAGCTCACTCGGAGGTCGATTCAGTCTCCATGGCGTAACTTCCTTAATACTGGGAGTTCCGCCTTGATCTTGGGCTCATTCTGACCGTCTAATTATGGGCTTTCCATAGATATTTTGATATTTGACCTAGGTTGCTCAAAAGCGACGCTAGAGTGACCGGAAGGTTATGGCGTCGTGCTTATGTAACCCATTGTTCAGTCCTTAGAGTGCTCAGACACTCATGACGGCGTCAGCGGTGCTCAGGCACCCGTGACGGCCGGTTGCATTCACTTACAAGTTATTATTTTGTGCATTGAACCATGAGGTCGCACACTGAGACCCTCATTTTTATTATATTGTGCAGTGAACCATTAGGTCGGAGCCTTTGATGTCAGAGAGTGTATGTAACTGACCTGGCTGGTGTGCAGTGGGGCATGAACGCTCTTATGTAAAGTTTGAGCGCTCTTATAGCTCTTAGAACCAACCTATGTATTAATTTCATAGATATCCTTTGATTAATACAAAATATGTTACAATTTATGGAATAATAAAATGGTATATGATATGTCTAAAAGGATAAGTGTGCATTTTATTTTAGAATCTACATGGGTCTCCCTGAAAAGTGACCTCTTCGATGTAAAAAAAAAACCAAAGGTATATATATATAGAGGGATAATATAAATGTGCAATTTTACCCTCTTGTAGTTAGATGGAAGAAGATAGCCTCTGGCCACAAGTGGGGTGTAGTCCTATGCCTGTCTGGCATAGTCTAACTCAGCAGAGTGTTCTTGTGGCAGATGCATAACAGGCTGCAGGAGGGCTGGACTGGAGATGTTGTCACTGAGGTGGTTCTCTGGATACTGCTTGAAAGGAGGCTGGAGGCTGGGCTGATGTTAGCTTCAACCCCGGAGTCCAGGGACTTGCATTTCAGATTTAGACACAGTTAAGGTGTCATGTATGCATATTATTGGTTGTTCCTAGTTTCTCCTCAGGTAACCTTGTACAATATCATTGGTGCACAATGCTAGATTGAAACTGTTGAGGCGAGCGACTGGCCATGCGTGTTCGCCATTCTGTCAACACTACAGGTGCCACCCCCGCGTGTGTACAGAATGGATTAGGCTATAGACTTGCACAGCTCTGTCTCAACGTATTCGCGGTAGTAGGCCTACGAGAATTGGAGTTGCAGGAGGTTGCCAGCTTAACCATACGTTAACATGAAACAAAGATGGCGGAGGGTTGTCTCATTGACTCGCAAAAGAAAACAATGGATTCTATCAATATTATCAAACTTAGAATTAATGGTGGAAAGCATGTTATATATGCAATATGTAATGATCAGACTTGAACTCGTCGACTTTAGGGGTTTGATAAAAGCGTTCACCTATGGCTCATGCTTTTATCACCCCCTAAAGTCAACTTGTTCAAGTCTAATCATTATATATTACATTCACACAATCAGAGGTTATTCTGACCAAGCTTTATCAAGAGCCACCCAGGATACCAAGTCTGTTGGTATCTCCGCAATCAATTTCAAATGATATATAACATGACTGTATTAATAAAGGTACCTCTTTGAATTTATTCCATAAGTTCCATAAGATAAATGACCACAGAAATGGGAGGAATACACCTGAGAGTATAGAAATGACCACTGATCACAGGCATTGTCTCACCTGGTTACCAATCCCACTGACAAAGTTATCAGTTAGGTATCAGTTCTTCCCAATAAATCAGTAATGAATGGAAGAATTATGTTAAGGGTTGATAAGTAGGACTGTAGGTCATTCGGCCCCTGCCATTCGGCCCCAGCCATTTGGCCCCCTGTCATTCAGCACCTAACCTTTTGGCCCTAAATACATCATAATTTCGTCATAACTTCGACATAAATACGTCATAATTTTGTCATAAATACGTCATCTACCCTTTCTCTTAAATGATTGTAGGTCATTCGGCCCCTGCCAAACAGCCCCTACCAATCAGCCCCCTGTCATTTGGCCCCTAGCCTTTTGGCCCCAAATACGTCATAATTACATCATAACTTCGTCATAAATACATCATTCTTCCGTCATAACTTCATCATAAATACGTCATCTGCCCTTTCTCTTAATTCCTGCTGTAATTTACGTCATAACTTCGTCATAAATACGTCATAATCCTATCATTAATACATCATAAGTACGTCAGTAATACATCATATGCTGTCTACAACGTTTTGCTACTGGCTTGCCCTTCAATACGTCATAAATACATCATAAGTACGTCATAAATACATCATAAATGTGTCATAAATACGTCAATTTTGTTTGCTTCTTGGTTATGACGTAGTTATGATGTATGAGGGGCTGAATGGTAAGGGGCTAAATGGATGGGGCCAGATGGTCAAGGGCCGGATGGCTGGGGGCTGAATGGTCCGAAACCCTCTTGAATCCTGCTCTTATTTACGTCATAACTTCGTCATAAATACGTCATTTATACATCATAATTCCGTCATAACTTCGAAATAAATACGTCATCTACCCAGCTACCCTTCCTCTTAACCCCTGCAATAATTTGTCATAACCTCATCAAAAATATGTCATAACTTCGTCATTATTACGTCATAAATTCGTCATTATTACATCATAAATTCATCATTATTACGTCATGAATACATCATAACTTCATCATGAATACATCATAAATCCTTTCTATTAACTCCAATTGCAATTTGCCTCATAAATACGTCATTAATACATCATAAGTACATCATAGATATGTCATACCCCATCTAAACATTTTTTTTTGCCACTGGTTTGTCCTGCAATACATTATAAATACATAATAAATACGTCATAATTATGTCAATTTTATTTGCCATGTAGTTATGACGAAGATAAGATGTATTTATGATGTATTAGGGGCTGAATGGTAAGGGGCCGAATGGAACGTGCTGAATGGTCAGGGGCTGGTTGGCTGGGGCTGAATGGCCCGAACCCGATAAGTAGGTATTGCTGAGACTGTGTTAAGCCAGGTAAGCCTAAGTTGCTAGGAAAACAAGTGAATCAACTGTTGCTATGTAGCAAAAACTATCAGTAAGCAATCGCACACTTTCACTATCACCGATGGATTTTTAGTGTGGTGGCCTGGGGTAAGGCAACCTCTCAAAGGGTTACATATGAATGTAGCTGTACAAGTCAATATGTTCTAAAGTAAATCTCTTGTTCCTCCTGTGCAACTTGTTGTCATTTGCACTATATCAAAAGAGAGAAAAAAAAGATAAAGCAGGTGGGTGTAGATGCAAAGGAATATATCCCTTTTACATCAGCAACTCCTGTGTCATTATGAAATGGCCTATCAGAACAGCTGTTGCTAAGCAAACAAAGCCCATAGCAATGACCAAACAACACCAATTACCTCCTTGGATTTGATTTATTTGGGGGGAGGGGACCTCAGAACTCTCAAACAGGACAGATAATGTCGTTGTCACTGTACATTCTTATATACTATGGCAAATTGTTAAATACTTTGAAGTTGCTAGGCAAAGAATGTGATGTTGCTATACACAAACACCCTTGATTTCCAGCCATCATCACTGTTTGATTTCTTAGAGTCGATACCATGAGGTAACATGCCCTCTAAGAGGCTTAAATCTGTATGTTGCTGTACCATAGTATGGTACATTGAATAATAATACACTGTTGCTAGGCAAGAAAATGACTGTTGCTATGCATGAATACACTTTGCGTCCAACTTTTATAACTAATTAATATCTTAAGGTTGATAGAATGAGACAAGATCACCCTACATATGTATATTGCTGTACACGTTTGCATATAAGGGCTTGTTGCTATGCAGATTTGCTGTTGCTAAGCAACCGCTTATCCTAGCACAAAAGTATGACCACCAAGAGATTCCTTGGGTGTAAAAATAAAAAATGTCATAACTTTTGTTCAAACCAACTGATTTTCAAAATTCAAAGATCTATAGCCATCTTAGAGCATCTCCTATCCTGTCTAACCACAATACAGGGATAAGGGATTATTGTGAATTTGTCATTGAGAGTAAATGTAATTCCCTTGTGTATGTCGTAATTATAAGATGGCTCCATGTGTTCTATATGCTACCTCTACCTATTTAATAATAATATAGGTTCTAGATATGAGAAATACACAAGAAAATGGTGAGAAAAGGTGTCCGACTCTAGGTGAAATTGGTGTCAGACTCCAGGTTATATTACAGGGGGGAGTTCAGTTACCTGCAATCAACAATCTTTTTATATTAACTGACTCCAATTTTTGCTGTTTTGATTTACGGAATGTATTACTTTTCATCCAATACCTACACATATCATATATCCAAATGCATACCATTACAATGAGGGAGATAGTAAAACGATTTTTGAACTTGTGACTACCATTCTGGTGCCTACATGTTCAAATACACTTGACCTTTGGCACACCATAGGACATCACACTTGGTTGTTGTTACCTTCGGGTAACCGAATGCCATCAGCAGCATGTAGTTTCTATAGGCTGTGATTGTATGTAACTAAGGTTAATAAAAGCTTGGTTGCCTACCTGGAACATCTTCTCTTCTCGTTATGATCTAATTTAGCAAGAAAGACGGACCACTACAAGAAACTGATAATTATGGTGGAGGGCCTTCACGTCTGCTTCGACTCACAACAGAAAACGGATGGATTTCCCTGATTATAAAGGTAAGAAATTGAACTAAAATGGTGGAAACCATGATATAAAGGCAATGCCAAAGGGGTTTCTCTTTTTCACCCCTGCAGATAGCATTCCTAAACAAAGCATTACAGCAAAGCTCACAGGTCAACTTTCAATGAATTTGATATCCCATAATACCCTGTGAATAAGGTGCACCCTACAAATGAGGCACACCCAGGTCCCTCCTATAAGGTGCACCAGGTGTTCATCCTCACAGATAATATGATTAACGTAATAAAATTGCAGTCCCTAAAACAGCTGATGACAGTAGGATTAGCTACTCTCATGAAATTGTAGTTTAGCATGGTATTAAATTGAATATTCATAGTAGGATGGAAGCTTGTTGAAAGATTGTTTTTCTTGATCATAATTTGGTTCAACAATGAAAGTGTGGGCAGTAGATATGATGGGCACACTTTTGAATCCTGAAGAATATTGCTGAGATTCACTTGATTCCCTTTGCTGATGTCTATTGTCAAGATTACACAGTAAAGTCTACCTAGATTAATACTTAAATACTGATGCCCTACTGATGATTTTGTAACTTGTAAAATCCAGGGACAAAGCAGAGGCGTAGGAAGCAGATCTTCATTGGGGGGGGCCCGGCGAGGGCACCGTCGCGACCACCTTGAATTGTCAGCTGATGCGTGATGGCATCTATATAATGCGTATTTAGAATTCATATAGAAAAGTAACTTTTGGTAAATTTTGGATCTGACTTTAGGCTCAGACCATTTTCCCTATGAGATCACCATAATAATCTAATTTGATATGTAAAGTTTTAGCTTCTTTTTCCATTGTGTTTATGAGTTCTTGGAAAATATTGGGGGGCCCAGACATACTCAGGCCCCACCTCCTTCATGATTGGGGGGGCCCAGGCCCCCCTGGCCCCCCCTTTTCCTACGCCCCTGCAAAGTGAAGCAATAACGAAAGTTATATGAATTTAAATGAAAAGACATATTGCTTGATCGTTGAAGAGCAAAAGGCATAAGGATGAAGGAGAGTAAGTGAGAACTGGTGCTGAATATGAGAGTGAGATAGATAGATAGAGAGAGAGAGAGAGAGAGAGAGAGAGAGAGAGAGAGAGATAACATTATACAGGGAGAAGCATGAGTAGATCAGGTTCCAGACAGAAGATGTGATAGAGACAATGTGCAGTAATACACCCTGCTTAGAGGGTAGCAACTCTCCATAAGGTCACAAATCATAGAAGGTTTGCATATGACAAATTTGGATGTATTCCAGCTCCTACACTTAGGATTTTAGTGTCCCCCCTAATTCTTTTGGCTCAAAATGTAGGGCTCATTGAGATCTTCATGTTACATATGGGTTTTGATGGTCCAATATGCATATTTTGGGCACCAGGGGGTTAAAATAGGCCCTAAATGACCAATTTTGTAGGAAAAAATCAATAAATCCGACACTTTTTATAATTTTTTTAAAATTTGACAATAGAAATGTGTCCTTCCATTTATGTCCACTGAAATCTGAAGGGAAACTGAAATTTTGGACCTAAGATTGCCTTCCTAGGGGGACTTGGTCTATATTTTTTGAGAAATTAACTTTTTGTAAAGTAGTTTGTCTGGGCGAAAATTTTAGGGCATATGACCCCCTCCTAAAATATCTATGATGTATATGGGTTAATTTTCTGTGCTAACATTTAGAGTTAGTCCCATGCTAAAGTAATCTGGAAAAAAAATTAGAATTGCTCCATTATCTTGGCTGTGAGCAGGCCATCAGTATTTTTTCAGCCAGACAGCCCTTTTTTGGGTGTCTTCACAAATAGGACATTCCTTCTCATCCTGGCTGGGTTTTACATATTTAACTATATTAACTATGTCACTTATTTACCCCCCACATATATCTAAGTGCCATAGTGCAAAACAGATAAATTATCCCTCATGGTTTGGAATAGCAGGGGGAAAAGTCTAAAAAATGTCTTGCCGAATGACATGTCTTGCCGAAGGACATTTTAGTTACATGCTATGTTGAGTGGTTCGTTTCCTAAAGATATTATCATCATACCTCCGTGGAAATCTCTAGTCTGGACCATTCTGCCCTGTAGATTATAAAAATTGTATTAGCATTTATGTCAGATGCGTTCTTCTTATCATAGAATGCGTTCTTCTTATCATAGAATGAACGTTCTTGTGATAAACCTTTATTGCGATTCTGTGAATCTGTCTTTCCGAATGACATTTGAGGTACAGCCATGGTGAGGGCTTGGTTTCCTAGAGAAATTATCATCATACTTCCATGGAAATCTCTGGTCTGGACAATTTTGACTGGTAGATTATGGAAATTGTATCAATATTTATGTCAGATGTGATCTTCCTATCCTAGAATGAACGTTTTTTGTGATAAACTTTTATCACAATTCTGGGAATCTGTCTTCCCGAATGACATTTGAGTTACATGCCATGTTGAGGACCTCGATTGTGAGGTGTTCACATATTTTTGGCCCATTCAACCTATATACCACCTGAAAGTACACATGGTGGGCATTGTCTTCCACATGATTAAAAGTAACTACCTAAGACTGTGTCACTTTTATGTATACCAGCAAGTTTTGAAATTTCCTGAACCAGGAATTTCAAGGAATTCAGTGAAAATGCCATTTCAGGCCTGAAGAAAAGGATTCAAGTATAGGACAAAAGTCCAAGTCCTTTAGCTGCATCTCTCTGAATCCTACCCTTAGACCCAGTACTCAACAAAAGTTAACATTAATGTTGACCAAATACATAAAAGAATTAATTTTGCAGGCTTAAGGGAAAATATCCCCCTAATGTCATTCGGGAAGACACCTTTCCAGGGTCTTCCAGAGTATAGATGTTCAGGGTGTTGCCATGGCAACGGATTTCATATTTAACTGAAAATATTTCGTGGGTAGATACCCCAACACCTATACATTATCCACAAAAAATATCTTTCAGATACTCCAGGGTTTAATCTCAGGCCTCCAAACTCCACAGGAGGCCCCATCTGCCAACTTTCTATGATTTTCGACCATAAACTATTCATAAGAGGGATATGCTGAAGAAGGTGATAAAGGCTGAAGATTTTTCTATTTCATGCATGGTAATCTTCTGATTCATCTCCTGAGGATAGAATTTCTGGACAATGCTCTATAACAAAGAAAACTGGTTAGTTTTATTTACTGCTTTCACGGGTTTTAATATTGCTGAAGTAAGATCAAAGTCCCTTTCAGCAGATGCAAGACACAGGGTTAGCCTGCATAATGAAATCGAAGTTTATTATTAAATTATTTCAAATATTCATGAAAGAGTGTTTCCTAATGAAAGCCTATTGAAATATTGTTTCGAGCAGTCTCAGCAATGAAGGTAATCTATGAAACAATAAATGAACATAATTGTCGACCTGTATTATTTGCCAATTCCAAAGAATATTGCTGTTAAGCCATTGATTCCATTTTGATAAAATCATTGAATGGGAAGAGTGGCTTGCATGCATATTTCTCTATTAACATCCTAGAATATCATTGGTCTGGTTAGTGAAAGAGTGCAAACAACAAAGCCCCCTGACTGTGTAGCTTTTTCCTAAGCACAGATCAACTTTAAGTATAACACTACCTACTATAATAAAGCATAAATTCTTCTTTAACTTCTAACTTGAACATGACATTCATTATTGAAGACCATATTGGTTTAGGTAGCTGAATTATGCCTTATTGGGGAGCAAAGTAACATTTCGAAGTATGAGGAAATGCTATTGCTGCCTTTAATGATTAATTGAGATTATCCTCAAAGACCATAAGCTCCCTAATCATCTGAAAATAGATATAAGAATCAACATCTCACATACTAATTATTCAATCATCTATTAGGCGCACATCTGCTATCTCAAATATCAAGCTAGTGAACAGTTTTGTACATTTCTTACATTTTTTTTTACTTAAATAGTTCAGGAGCTTAACCTTGATACAATTCAAAAGGGGTCACTGCCATAGTTCTTCAATTTTCTTTGTGTATCTTATCTATTTTATTTTATTTTCCTTTTTTTGGTATTCAAAGGATTGAAACTAGGTGCCACTTTGGCTGACCTACATTGGGGATGTTTGGTGCCAGGGGAGGTGATTATGTGTCTTAAGCTAATTCGACTTAATTTTTCTATACTTCTGCATAATTGAAAATATTAGGATCAGCATAAATTTGGCCGACCGACGGCAGTGGAATACATGTATATGTACAACTGTGGTAGGCAACTCGGTGGAATAATTACTATGAACAAATCTGTCCATGGAGATTTTTCATCAATAGGAAGCTGAAAAAGTGTGTATTCTAGCTGGCATCCCTCACCCTACTACCTTAATGGAACCAATATAAAGGAGGGAATAGAGTCATCCGGTTTACATATATTGCTGATTCATTTTGCACTGTATAGTCACTGGCCACCCAGCGTTTACCAACTTCGCCTTGAGGGGAGAGACTAGTCATTTTCCTGTTTTCTTAAGATAATCTCCATGTATTGAAAGTAGCCTGTAAGATATTGATTTAGGTTCTAAATCAGCTCTTGTGAAGCTACTTCAAACAATGGATCTCATGGCTGCCTTCTGATAATCAGGGAGCATAATATTATGACTATTCAAGTGATTTAATCATTTTAATTCAAAATCGGGTAGCTTCTTTTCCCTAGGTTGCGAAATGGGGGTTTAGCATGGTTACCCTGGGTCATGATAGGGATCAATGAGCTTGATAAGGTCTTCAATAATTAAATTGATGCCATGTTTAAGTCACAAATGCAGAAAGATCTATGCTTTGTAGTAGCGCATGTACGTACATACCCCCTGTTTTATGCATGAGTGTTACAGGCATTCCTGTGTCATACCTATATAAATATTTTATTGGAAAATGTAGCATATCAAAACCGTTGAAAGCATAGTATTAACCCATACAGTGTGAAGTCTTTGTCATAACACATGTCAAGAATCTACAGGGGATGAGTCAGAGAGATTGTCATAAAAAAGTAGTCCCTTCTGCCATGATCTTTCTGTGCTTCTCTTGTTTGCATTTTTCTCTTCTTTCTTTCACACACTATCTTCTCTCTCTGTTAATGTTTGTCTGTCTACCCTTCGCTCCATGTTGCCCGCACTCTCCCATGCCACCCTGACCTTTCCTGCAACCTCATCTGGTGCAGGATTGAATAACAACATTCCCTCTGGGGATAGTTTGTATGCAGATGACCAGGTAGGTGTAATTACTGACCAAATATTGAATCAGGACGAAGGTCATGTTTTGTTCAATTGCTGAGCACATGTCAATGAATAAAATTACCCCTATCTCCTGTATGGGTAGAGTAGATGGGAGCCAGAGGTGTAGAAGTAGTAAAATATATATATATATATATATATATATATATATATATATATATATATATATATATCAAGAGCACATGTCTATGAGTAACCACTTTCTCCTTCTACAGTAGAGTAGATAGGAGCTAGAATTTTAGAAGTCTTGTAACTTTATTGAAACAGGGGTCCCCCATACCCCCTACTTTCCTAGTTCCAATTAAGAATGTTTTCTTTCAAGGTGTCACCTTTTTCATGCCTAGGCTGATAAAGCTCAGCATACCCTTATAAAATAAGCCCCATAGGCATAATTAGGTTAGGTGTGTAGGTGATACTAGTGACAGGCGTTTCCACTTAGTGACATGGGACATGGGCATTTCCTAAAATGGATATGTGACATGGGGACCCCTTCAAGGGCCCCCTCTTTGGAAGATAAAGATGAAAAAAGATTTTGTGAATTTCACTTCGATATAAAAAAGCGGAGACAAAAAAAAACAACGTGAGTGAACATATAATTTGGAAATACAGGGGAATAGTAAAGTGTACTACAAGAATAGTAAAGAAGGTAAATTAAGGATAGATTTAAGACCTACTATAGATGTGGTTGCTGTTATCAGTGGTTATTAGGCACTATCCCTGTGTAGCTCTTGCTCCAATCTACCTTCCCCGGCAGGGGATAGGGGTGATGTTATTCACTGACATGTGCTTGGTAATTGAACATAACATGACCCTCTCCCTAATTCAATAAAGGACTTGTAATTACACCTAAGTTGGGGCTGTGGTACTGGCTATCACCCAAGGGAATGGTGTTATTGTATCCCACAGCGGCTGGGGTCTCAGATGAGGTCAAGGTCAGATGTGTTCAAGTCCCGTTTAGAACACTTTTATGTGTTGTCTGTGTACTTGGGTGTCATTCCTCAGATGAATTAGCTACACTGTAAAAAAAGTTGTCAAAATAACAGAGCACCCATTATCCCAACCTTGCCAGCGAGAGTGAGAAACAGTACAAGACATTAAGAACCTCAGTCACAAAAACACATTGCATCTTCGTTGAAGAGAAAAGATTTTTGGTAGAGGGATTATGAGAGAGTATTGCAAATGAAAGAAAGGATGTAGACATAGCAACCAGGGACAGAGAGATGGGTATACATGACATTAAAAGAGAAGATGTACATTGATATGTCCTGCTGCAGATAATAAAGGCCTGCCATGCTTTTGCTTCCCTTGTCTTAATCTATATAATATGCTGCAGATATCTCTCTGTTTAACCCCTGCAGATGGTGTGATTCAGTGAAGGATGTTCACCAGCCTGAGGACCATTGGAATCACAAACTCAATATTACTCAATAACACTTTATTTTATAGCAAACCCTATATCTTGGCTTACTAGAAAGGTTCATTTAAGTCACCAACTCCTAACATGTCAGATTTTATTGCCCACGGCATAAAACCATAGTTTTTACCCTCATGTATGTAACGTTTTCCAACAGATAGTCATAAAACCTATTAGATATCATCCTATCTACATCATATTTCATGTCCATAATGTTATAACACATGTCTTTAAGTGTAGTAAAAATCAAATCCCTGTATCAAGACCTTTTTTTTTTTACACCTCATTGCCAAATATGAAGATTAGGGAAAGTTGTGAACATGTAGCTTAGCATTCCTAACTTTAATCTCATACATTTAAAAATGAGTAGATCTTCTATTATCTAGAGTGACCTTACTTACAATTAATGTTACTCTCTTGCAACAATATAGCATGCAGACATTCTAGTCCAGATCTGCATGGGTGTTTCTGAATACCAAAAAAACGTTACATACATGAGGAATTCAAATGATTTCTCACCTGAGCAATACTTTTAAACATTAATGATCATCTGCGTCACTATTTCCTGTACAGAATATGTTAGATTACCATTTCAAAGGCATATCTACACATTTTAGGCCACTCATTTGGTCATTTCCATTGCTTTGAAAAAAAATCTCACATTTTCATAGCACTTCTCACTCCGAGGGCATGTTATGTCCTACGTAAATACAGACCAGACTACCCCAAATACTCTTCCTTAACAAGGACCATAAGTCTATTAATCATTGCAAAACAGATAAACAACATATACTATTGCTCTGGACCATCAAGTTCATTCTACTATGACTTGTCGCAAACACATGAAAACGTTACGTACGTGAGGAATTCAACGGATTCTTTTTAAGTCCACCTGAACAATACTTTAAAACATCTCAGATCTTCTGTATCATAATTACTCATTCAGAACATGTTAACTTACTACTTTAAAGGCATATCTACACACTTTAGGCCCATTATTGGTCATTTCCCTCGCTTTGAAAAGAAAATCGCACATTTTCACGACACTTCTCTCTCTGAGTGCATTTCAAATCCTACCTGAATGCAGACCAAGGTACCCAAATACTCTTTTTCAACAAGGCACCTAAGTCTCTTGATAAAAGCAAAACAGATACTCAAGATATACCATCATTTAGAACCATCAAGTTCATTTTACTATGATTTTTTGTGAAAAATTGAAAACGTTACGTATGTGAGGATTTCGACAGAATTTTCCAAGTCGTCCCCACTGTGGCCTTACTATGCAGACTTTGGCCCTGATTTTTGTTTCAAACATTCAGTTTCTATACATCCTAAACTAGAATAGACAATAGATAAAGATTTTCTCATTCATTTAGCCTATAAACATGTAAAAGTGAACCTCACGTACGTAACACTGTCTGGAGTTGAATTTTGGTTTATGAGATCTAGCTCTTATCTGCGACAAGCCAGTACTTTTTTCTAATTTCCATCAAAACCCCCCTAGGAACCCTGCTTATCACAGTTAATAAGAACAGTGAGAGTACTTTGTTATTATGGTAGTTTTAGACCTAAAAAAAGTGTTATGTACGTGAGGATGCTCACAGTTCAATATTATAAGGCATGTGTGAAAGAAAGCTGAGGTAGTGACAAAGCCAAGTGATTTTTGATAGATAGCTATGACCCAACACCAAATGAAAAATAGGTTTATGACAGTCTAGTACTGTCTAGCTTAATAATATATAGATGATTTTTGTTGTATCGCCTAACTTCGAGCTTCCATAACTTATCAAATTATAGGCCGATATACATAGATTTACCCTCTGCTTGATTCTCAAGATGTATTATATCAAATGTGACTAGAATAAGGAAGGATGGTGGTCTACATTTCTCACTGTAACTCCTCAAATCCAAAAAGTCCATAAAATAGACCCAAACACCGCTCAGTGAATCTGCCCAGATAGTATTCCTTAACTTCTGTTCTAACCAATAGAATCTTTTCAAAATTCAAACACCTATGGGCAGCTTGCCCCTCCCGCTCATACTACTGCAGGAGGGTGTGGCACCCAAGGGGTGAAATTAGAAAAAAATGTTTTGCCCCTGCTATAAGGTGCAGAAGGGGTCCATCCTAGCAGATAATACATGCCTTATACATGGCGTATTATGGTACCAGGTATGGGTAAAATAAAATTGGAATTTCTGAAGCAGCTGATAGCAGTAGGATTAGCCACTGTCATAATATTTTAGTTTATTATGGTTTCGGATTGGATATTCATGGTAGTGTGAACGCCTGTTAAAAGATTGTTTTTCTTAATTGTCATTTGGTTCAGCAATAAAAGTTAAGTGTGGGCAATAGATATGGTGGGCTACATTCTGAAAGATATTGCTGCGATGCCATTGACATCTATTTTCAAAATTGTAGAGTAAGGTCTACCTATTGAAATACCTAAATATTGATGCCCCCTACCGCTGACTGTAGACACGGTTTATGTGCCTAACCACCAAGTACAATAAAGCATAGATTCTTCTGACTTTGTGACTTGTAAGTGAGGTGATAAAGAAAATAACAAATTGAGTGCATGATCATTGAAGAGCAAAGGCATCACAACGAAGGACAGTAACCAAGAACTGGGGCTTAATGAGAGAGCGAGAGAGATATTGAAATATTGTTTCAAGCAGGCTCAGCAATGAAAGTAAATAACTTTGATATATATATATATATATATTTTCAACCTGTTATTCTCCTATTCCGAAGAATATTGCTGATAAACCATTGATTTCCTTTTTATTTAACTATGGAATGGGATGGGTGGCGTGCATGCATACTTTTCTATTCTTATCCTACAATATTGTTGGTCTTCATTGGAGGAACCTTTCAGTAAGGTCTAGCTAGAGAAACAGTACAAATAACAAAGCCCCTTAACTAGCTTTTTTCTAACCACACATCGACTACCCACTCTGATGAAACATAAATTCTTCTTTAATTTAATGAAGTTCATTATTAAAGACCTAACTGGTTTAGGTAGCTGATATATGTCTTATGGAGGACCAAAGTAACTATGCTTAATCAAATCCCATTTCCCATTAAGGGCAAATGCAATTGCTGCCTTGAATGAATAATTGAGATTATCCTTAATGGTCTTTGGCTTCCTAATTATATGAAGGTATATATGAGACCTATTTTCTAGAATTGCATCATAGAGACCCTCAATCAATATCTCACATGCTGATTATCTAATTAGGTGCACATCTGCTATCTCAAATATCAAGTTTACAAGTAGACAGTTTTGTACATTTCTTACAATTTTCATTTAAATAGTTCAGTTAAGCGGAAAACACTCAAATGCAATAGTTGAATGAGGAATGAACTAGGGAAAGGTTACCGTGCAACTGCCAAATGAAATCTAAGCTGAGGAGTTCATCAATGAAATGCTAAGGGACAACTTTTAGGTAAAAATATAATATTCAGCATAGATATGCAAAAGAATGGCATAATTGAATAGATCAGACTACCCAGCCCATCCTAAATTTTGAAACTACTCATGCTAGAACACATTATCTATTTCCTTTTGGCTTGTTTACTACTGAATTCTAAAAAGTTCCAAAGCTGACAATCTACACTGACTTAAAATGCAAAAGAGACCCCTGACAGGACAAGTTAGGGGGTTGATCTTGCAGTGGTGAGGACTTACAGGGAGTGCTGAAGTAGCCTTAGGTAGCTGCAGGAGTGTACGGGAATGCTGGCCTGATTATGGCACCTAGTGTTATCATACATAATAATTATATATTGTTGAAATTGACATCCACAATCATAAACAGCATGTAATAAAAATTCATATTGTCTCAGAGAAGGACTTGCCAATTAAAACGTAGATCCAAGACCCCATGAATACTATCCTGTCTGCTGCATTTAGACAACTCTCTCCCTCCATATCTCTGTTGGCTGAATCTAGAAGATTACCTTTTTTTGTCTGAATACAAGTTAACAGAAGCATTAGCAATAGTTCAAAACGCCCTCTCCCTTTCCCTCACTTTCTGTAAATCTCTCTTGTTTTTCTTTCTTATACAGTCATTTGCTCTTTCCCACTCTCTTGCTCCCTCTCTTCCTATTAATGGGCCACGAAAATGCATCACCAAGGAATCCTCAACCAGCCTTTTTTGGTGATAAAATATTTAATATTTGCATACTAAAGAAATCCACTGAAACTCAGCTTAACGATTTCTGCTTGTGCCCATGGGACCTAAGGTCAACTATGCTGCATTGAGTCATATATTTGATCATATATTTGTAAATGGGAATCAGCAAAGCCCTTTATTCATCTGATTTGTAAAAAAATAGGTCACAAGTTCCAAACTTACCAAGTTGTTTGAGCCTGCATGCATCAGAAAATACTTTGAAGTCTATGGCTTTTTCTGACACATGGATGCTCATAGGTCTTGGCGCCTTTGTATATGATACTTTTTAAAAGTATCATATAGATGTTTTCCTCAGCTGAGTTTTTCTCCATGGAAGAACAGTATTCAGAGGATATTGCCTGTTTCATGCAACATTTCAGAATATATCTAAGGGTGAGTAAATATAGACTGAGGGGCATGTCATGTCGCACGACAGATGTATTCCCCAAGAGCACATAGCAGGTGGTGTCTATGCTATATAGTCTCCACTTATAGTCCTTTCAATTGATATGACTGCACAGTGTTCTATTGTAGTCTCCTTACAGCATTTCCTGAAAGATCTGAGAACTGGAAGACAGCCAGATCCTATGAATGCCTCAAGCTACATTTTGGAAAGGGATGGCTTAAACATGTTTAGATTTAGACATGCAAATACAACATGTGTTTCTGCTTTTCATGAAAGGAGCAACGAGAATGAACAAAAGATATGTTCAGCAAAGATAATGTATCTTAACCTTGATACAATTCAAAATCAAACAAATTATTTTAACAAGCAATTTTAATCAAGAGCTGTTTATTCTTTTTGGTGATGAAAACGTAAAAGGTTTTAAAGATATCAACTCCCTTTGACCAACAAAGTTTTTAATGCTCATTTCAATCAGCAAAAAAAAAAACTTGAAAAAATTACGTTTTTCTTGCTTTTTTTTACTATAGTGCATGTAAGCCAATCTATGTCACATAGGCCTAAGAAAGGCAATAAAAAGAGACACCACTCAATGCAAAAATACCACCCTGTCATATGCATTAAAAAGAGACAGATATCTTGGCGCAGCTCGCCCCTGAGAAAGATTATCGCACAATGAGAGAATACCAATGTGTCAGGTAGCATTACAAAGTGCATACATTGGTCACTTTCCTGGCTTTTCAATATCCTACTTTATATCAGTCCCATTTGTGGTTGTAAGGCAGGGGAATGTTAGCCAGAGGAGAAGCCGGTTCTGCCTTTTACCCGGAAATATCTGGATGTCTCCATTTGAAGAAACTATTCCACCTACTTGTCCAATTATCCTGTCTCTAAACTGCCAGGAAGATTCCTGGAAGATTCTACACTAATGAAAGTACCTTTTTGTATGTTTTGTTTTTATGCATGTATCTAGCCTTAAAGAAATAGCAGGGCTCAAATTTAATTGGAAGGAAACAGGGAACCCATAACATGAGCTAGGTAAAAGAGCATGATAACCCTAGTACCCTAGAGAAGATGTCTAGCAAACATTTATGACAAAAGCTTTCTTGTGCAGAAGGTCTTGCTTTTCTCTAGCTTGAAACCTGCAGACTCTCACATTTGTAGAGAGACTGCACATACCAGCAATCCCCCCATGTATAAGCAGGCCTTACCTGTCAGTGGGTATTTAAAGGGGTTACTGCCATAGCTTTTAAATTTTCTTTCTGTATCTTATCTATTTCTTTTTTTTTCTTCCATTGGGATTTCTTTCAAAGGATTAAAACTAGGTGCTTGTCACTTTGGTTGGCCTACATAGGGGATGTTTGGTGCCAGGGGAGGTGATTATGTGTCTTAAGATGAGTGAGAAATGCGAAGAGGCACATTAGAATTGGTCTGAATGAAGAGGGTTTCAGGTTCTCCAGTCGGGCATTACAACTAGCTGTAGAGGCAGTGCTCAGTATTGACTAACCTAGGTTTTAAACTATGCTTTATCTTCAGACAAAAAAAAAGTGCAAAACGGGGGGGGGGGGATTTCAGGGGGTCCAAAAGACCAGGGGACTCTTTATCCAGGGGGCTAACAGTCAGGGGTCAAATTATCAGGGGGCCTATTATCTAGGGGGGCCTAATGTCTGTAAACTCTTCAGACGGTTTATAAGTGTCCAGCGTGTGATGCTAGTTATTCTACTCTAGCTATCCTTGAGATATTATCCAGAGCAGGGGAAGGCAGTTCCCCTGTAGGGTTTCTGACATCTTAAATACTGATGAGGTTTCCTCCGCATTTACGATAATATAATGCCTATGCCATATCACTGACATCCAGTCCTCAGGCAATACCACTTCATGAACATCACAGAGAAGATATTAATAAAAGCAAACATCCAAAAATGTCAAAATCACTTAGGTCAGCATTTTTCACCTTTTGACCTCATTATCTCTGGTCTATGAGAGTCGAGATGTGACTGGTTTGGTCAGAATGCATCACATATAATGCCTATGCCGTATCACTGACATCCAGTCCTCAGGCAATACCACTTCATGAACATTTTTAGTCTGAACATGAAGGAAGGTGTAAAAACTGGTTTGACCAATATTGAACTCCACCTCTAGAGCTAGGTGAAATGCTCTAATGGACAACGTGACCCCCCCCTATTTAGAACACTTAGAACCTTCCCTGATAACATTCCTCAATTCCTGTTAGACATATAATCACCTGTCCTGCCACCAACTGATCCCGCATGTAACCAACTGCCTCTACCAAGCTTTAATCCTTTAAATGACTAAAAACAAAAAGAAAAAAAAGAACAAGAAGTAAAATTGCATGGCTTCTTCAGATACCACTGCCTGCTCAGACCTAATCACTCATTTTAGAATTGACTGCTTTTAAGACTCTCTATGAAGGTAAGCTAGGGCAAGTGAATTGTGAGAAATCCTTCCTGAAATTCCATATTTATGGTAATGTTTGCTACATGGATGCTCCTACATAAAGTGGGTATTCCACTGCCGTCGCCAGGCCGAATTTTTGCTAATCCGACTGAATTTTTCTATACTTCTGTTTAATTAAAAATAATTGGATAAACAAAATTTCAGCCGACTGACAGCAGTGGAATACATGTAGATGTACATCTGTAGTAGGCAACTGGGTGGAATAATTACTATGAACAAATCTGTCCATGGAGGTTTTTCCATCAATAGGAAGCTGAATAAGTGTGTATTCTAGCTGGCATCCCTCTCCCTACTTCCTTAATGGAACCAATATGAAAGAGGGAGTAGAGTCATCTATCTATTTATAATATATGCAAAGCAAGAAATCTTATTTCAAGGAGTTTTACCACTGCAAACACATTTTGTTCTCATCTCAAGTATACTTCCACTCTGAAAAAGATATTGATTCTTATCGCTAAAAAAAACTATGTGAAGCCATATCAATTGAGAAGACTGTGAATGTTATAAATATGACATGGACACAACCTGTAATGGGCCCTGGGGATAGATCTGCCATGCCACATACCATGTCCCTCTGTCTATATTTACTCACCTGGGTTAAAGTGTATCATTGAGACCAGAGGATTTGCATGAAACATGCAATGGCCCCTTCATATTCTTTGTTTTTCCATAAAGTAAAGTATGTGGGAACTATCTTTTTATAATATATGCAAAGCAAAAAATCCTATTTCAATGAGTTTTACCATTGCAAACACATTTTGTTCTCATCTCAAGTATACTTTCACTCTGAAAAGGATATTGATTCTTATCGCCAAGCCTTGGAAAAGTAAAAACTCAGGCATTTATTTATTTTCCTTATGGCAAAGGCCTAGGCCCAAAGTCTTTGAATTGAGGCTGTGTCTGGGTCACAAAAATGCATTTTAATAGCTATCTTGCCATTAACAATTCTGAAATTATTTATCACAGACTGGCAGCTGTATTCCTGAGGGCAAAAGATTTTTACTTGATATCAAATTGAACTATCTTTGTGAATGTCTTAAAGCATTTGTTGGCAGAGGTAACAGGCAATCCCTTTATTTGGAATAGCCCAAAAACTTTGCCAGCTACCAGAAAACCTTTGTTCATTTCATAAAATATTTATATAACAGACATGAGAGACATCTGGGAGTGGTCTAAAAACTTGCTGGCTTTCATCCATATATGTTTATAAACATTGACATTATGATATACCATTTTATTGTTCCATAAATTCTAACATATTTTGTATTAATCAAAGAAATATCTATGAAATTAATACATAGGTTGGTTCTAAGAGCTATAAGAGCGCTCAAACTTTGTATAAGAGCGTTCATGCCCCACTGCACACCAGCCAGGTCAGTCACAAACACTCTCTCTGACATCAAAGGGTCCGACCTAATGGTTCACTGCACAATATAATAAAAATGAGGGTCTCAGTGTGCGACCTCATGGTTCAATGCACAAATTAATAACTTGTAAGTGAATGCAACCGGCCGTCACGGGTGCCTGAGCACCGCTGACGCCGTCATGAGTGTCTGAGCACTCTAAGGACTGAACAATGGGTTACATAAGCACGACGCCATAACCTTCCGGTCGCTCTAGCGTCGCTCCTGAGCAACCTAGGTCAAATATCAAAAATTCTATGGAAAGCCCATAATTAGACGGTCAGAATGAGCCCAAGATCAAGGCGGAACTCCCAGTATTAAGGAAGTTACGCCATGGAGACTGAATCAACCTCCGAGTGAGCTACAGACAAACCGGCGGGAGTTACGCGCCTACCCAGCAGGCATTATAATCTTGGCACATTCAGCTCTGCGCATGCCTAAAATGGCGGTTATACAAGCATAAACGACCGAGTTATGAGGGTTTGAAGATGCAGAACCGACCAAGACAATGGGGGCCATAGCGGCGTCCATGGGGGTCCTTTGTCCCCCTGTGACACTTGAAAGGGTCCCCTCAAACAATTGTAGAGTTAGGCAGATGCTGCTGGCTCCAGTCAGTCTGGAGGTGCTTTTCCAAGATTTGCTACAAATAGCCTGTCTGCACCTCCAGGAATACACATCACCAAGAACCGCTCTAGAGGTAACATCTCCAGTCATCTCCTGCTACCTGCTATACCACTGCACTATGGTGAAACTATGCTAGACAGGCATTGGTTTCCTACCATTAGTGGCCAGAGGCTATCTTCTTCAAGACTTCCACCAGAGGGTAAAGTTATCCATTATTACATTATTCCTCTAAGCAGCAGGTCAGGAGCTAGGTGTGGGAACCCACCTAGAACTATGCTGGACACTGTATTATTAATACCTCACAGGTGGAGTGGAACTGAACATTATACTTTATAAATTACTGTATGTTTACTGTATGTGCAAATTACCTACATACTAACTACTGTATGATTGATATTTCTTACATGTTGCCTAAAGCTGAATAAACCAGTGACAACTGGAAATAACACTATTTATTATGAGCCTGATGTATTTACACTATATACCACTAGTCTTATGATATTTCTCATATGACAACTTGATCATGCCAATTACTAGTATGACAAAGTGGTGGAGAACATCCTACTAAGATCCCATATCTCACAGGCTCATAAAAATTAAAGCTGGTAACACAACTAAAAACAATCATGCACCAGTAAGTTAAAGCTGGTACCGCAACTGGGAACAATCATGCACACAGTAAATTAAAGCTGGTACCGCATACACACAGTTAGACCCACTCCACCCACCCAGTGACCTTGACCTTGACACCATACCCACCAAGGTCACCAGTGAGATCTCCCACATACCAGTGAGATCTCCCACATACCAGTGAGATCTCCCACACATCAGTGAGATCCCCCACATATCAATGAGATCTCCCACACATCAGTGAGATCTCCCACACATCAATGAGATCTCCCACACATCAGTGAGATCTCCCACACATCAATGAGATCTCTCACACAACAGTAAGATCTCTCATATATCAGTGAGGTCTCCCAAAACGTCAGTGAGGTCTCCCAAAACGTCAGTGAGGTCTCCCAAACGTCAGTGAGGTCTCCCAAACGTCAGTGAGGTCTCCCAAACGTCAGTGAGGTCTCCCACACGTCAGTGAGGTCTCCCACACGTCAGAGAGGTCTCCCACACGTCAGTGAGGTCTCCCACACGTCAGTGAGGTCTCCCACACGTCAGCGAGGTCTCCCACACGTCAGTGAGGTCCACCACACACATCAAGGCCTTATCAGTCAAGCTGGCAGAACAACACACAAAGACCTTACGTAGTCAGGGGCCTGTTGAAGAGGTCTCCCTCCCACCAAGATCTAGGAGGCCCGCAGGAGGCAAACCAGCCTCCAATACAACAGACCCACACTCAGTAGACCCCACACCACCCACCCTGTCTACTCAGGGAACAACCAGTTCTCAGGGATCCAACATTTCCCAGGGATCTCTACAGGACGCCCAACTCACGCTATCTACCTCAGGGGAAGAAGGATCTGCCTCAGGGGGTGGATCCACACCCTCATCTAGATCCTCCACCCCAGCTCCAGCCTTTGACAGCCACTCCTCCAGAGACACCTCCCCCACACCCTCCATCATGGACACCGATGAAGGCCCCCAACCTAATCAGACAGCTGAGAAGATAAGGGCCTATGAGAAGGCCATCCAAGATGCAGTTACTGCCCTAGAGACCAACAAGTCCCAGCAGGAGGAAAGGGAGAGGATCCTCAACCAACAACTGGCAGAGAGGAATGCAGCAATAGATGCTCAACAGAAGGCCATGGAAGATCAGCGGAAGTCCCTAGAGAGACAACAACAACAGATAGCAGATCTCATGAAGATGGTATCATCCCAGACCCCACAACCTCACACACCTGCCATCACACCTGTTGTCACACCATCTGCCTCTGGATCCAAAGATGACATCATAATCTCCATGGTGTCCAACATGACCAAGCTCATAGACAATAAACAGCAGGACGACAGAAAGATCAGGATACATGAGGTAACAAAACCCAAAACCTTTTCACACCCATCACCACTCATGTCAACAGCATTATTCATTGATCACAAATTCCCAGAATATCTGAAGGATAAGTACAAAGTGACAGACAGTGACACCATGGTAACATATTTACCCAAGTACCTCGAAGGACAAGCACTAGCTTGGTTTGAATCCTTCAGGGAGAGTGCCACACCTGATATGTTGACATGGACCAATGTAGTGAATAAATTAAAAGAGTATTTTGCTACTCGAGACAACATAATCTCAAGGACTGCACTCCGTGCACAAAAGATAGATGAACCTGTTCTAGACTATGCATGCCATCTCAGGAAAGTGTGTAATGCCCAACGCCAGAATGATGAAACCCTAAGCAAGGCATTTACCCAAGGCATGAGGCCCTGGATCTCTATAGCTCTTGAGAACAAGAAAATAGACTCTTTTGACCAAGCCCTAGACCTAGCCCTAGAGGTTGAGACCCAAGAGAGATCTAGGAAGGTAAGGGATGCAGAAACCAACCCACAGCCTACTAAGAAAAAGGTCCAGGAAATCAGCACTAGTTCAGATGAAGATGTTAACCTAATGTCTAGTGCCCATGTAAGGCAACAGGAAGCTAAGGTTGCATCAAGAGACCCTACCGGTAGATACAGAGGAAATAACTATGACCCCAACTACCAATCCAATAGAGGTAGAGGTAGAGGGGGCAACAACAACAACCGGGGGGGTCACAACAGTAGGAAAGACAACAGCTCTTCCAACTCCAACAATGGTAACTCTTCATACAGTGATAGGAGAGACAGAACCCCAAGTAATGGCAGATCCTATAATAATCAAGGATCCAACAGTAGGAGCCAGAGTCCACATAGGAACTACAACTCTGGATCCTACAACAACAGTGGATCCTACAACAACAGCCAGGGGTCAAACAACTCTGGATCCTATAGTCAAGGATCCGACAGTAGGGGCCAGAGTCCACATAGGAACTACAACAGTGGATCCTACAACAACAATGGCGCCTACAACAATCAGAGATCCAACAACTCCGGTCAATACAGCAACTCTGGTAAATATAACCAGGGTTCCAACCCACGCCAGGAGGATTACAAACCGGACACAAGAGGCTACCAGGGGAACCAACAAAGTAACCCCCAAATACCACCTCACGTGATGGATCAAATCTCTAAGCTCCTGGTGGCAAGCATCTCAACCACCCCACAGAACCAGGAAAACTAGGATGTCACAGTGCCGATGGGCCAGTGCACTGTGACACCCCAAATACAAACAATCAATCAGGATTAACAAAGATCCAACCAGAGACAATTGCTAGTGCCAATCTACCATCTAACAGACAGAGACGTCCATCAGTGATACACATCACCCCACCAGATTCATCATCAAAGGATACAGGTGAGAGTACCAAGCTTTCTATTGTACTTCTTCAAAATGGCTGTATCAATGCAAATCTATATGATGTTTCAGATGTACAATGTTTGGTTGATACAGGTGCTACTATCACCTGTGTCAGACAATCATTCCTCATGGATCTCCAAAAGAGATTCCATATCCAACTGAGGAAATCTAAAATCAACATCCACTTGGCAGATGGATCGGTGTGTCATGTTAGACATTCAGCTATGCTGAACTTTAGAATCCAAGGTGTCAGATTCCAATACCAATTTGCTGTAATACCCAACCTCACACAGCCCATTGTACTCGGCACAGATTTCTTAAGCACTACAAAATCTCAAATTGAATTTAATGTTGATCCTGAACAAATTCTCAAACCCATTAGGGCAGTGAGGGATTTTACCATCCCTCCATTCTCTGAACTTGCAGTATTGGGTAAGGTCACATCTACTCAATCACTGCAAGGCAAAACTGGAGTAGTAGATAACCTCCAAAGAAACAACAATGCCCCATATCTAGTTCAAAGGGCAGCAGTAACCCCCAGGGAAAATAACAAACATCCCCTAGTGTTACTCAACACCAGCAGGCGCCCACATAAAATCAAAAAGGGTGCCATCATAGCTCTATTTCAGGAAGTCAAGGAATCTGATTTAGAAAAACCTCAACAGGTGTCAGACACTACCCCACACACTGATCAATCCGTCTCAGCCATACGGCCTGAGGACGTAACTCAATTCAGTGACACAGACTCAGACTGTGAGTCCACATATGCTGACCCTGAACCCAACTCAATCAGACTCTCTGAAATAGCTGCTATACATAGTGAGGCACATGACCTCGAGCCAGAATTGGAAGAGAATGTTCCACCAAAATCTGTGCTCACATCCAAAGATCAGCATGATAGATTAAAATCACTGCTGACCAAGTATGATGATGTATTTGTAGGAAAAGATGGAGACATTGGTGCCACACACCTGTATACACACTCAATACATGTAAAACCTGAGGCAGTACCATGTCATTTCCTACCATATAGACAAACACCAGAAAAACAGGCCGCAATAGGGGAAGAGTGTGAAAGGCTAGTGCAACAGGGCATTCTAAGAGAATGTGCTGAGGGCCCCTGGGCTTCCAGATCCTTTTTAGTACAAAAATCATCGGGAGGCCATAGGCTCGTCACAGATTTTCGTTATTTGAACCAGAACACGATAAATCAAGCCTTATCTACACCCCGAGCCGATGACACTCTAGACATGATAGGGTCACTCAGACCAAGAGTATTCAGTAAGCTAGATGCCCAACAGGGATTTTTTCAAATTCCTATAAGACAGGAGGATCAGCATAAAACCGCATTCATAGCAAATGACAAAAAATATGTCTATGAAAGGATGCCGATGGGTTTAGCGACGGCACCGGCGGGATTCTGCCATCTAGTCACATTAATTCTGAACAAACTCAAGTACAAATGTGCCCTACCATACCTAGATGACATATTGGTATTATCACCATCAATCGAACAACACTTCCATGACCTGGAAGACGTGTTCAACAGCCTAAGAGTTGGTAAACTCAAACTGAAGAAATCAAAATGTGAATACTTCATAGACAGAATAGACTTCTTGGGAATGAGAGTCACACCCATGGGACTGCAACCATCTCCCACAAAGGTGGAGTCAATCAAAACCTTCCCAACACCAAAATCAGTCAAAAATGTCAGATCCTTCACAGGCCTATGCCAATACTTCAAAAAGTTTATCAAAGGTTATGCCCAAATTGCTAGACCATTATATGATCTACAGACACATCTCAAAGCATTTGTCTGGACAGAAGAGGCAGATAATGCTTTCAAAACATTAAAGCATGCCCTCTGTACCAATGCTCTTCTCAGATATCCAAACTATGAGAAAGAGTTCAGTTTGGCAACTGATGCTTCCAATGTGAGTTTAGGAGCTGTACTCTCACAGAGAGATAATGAAGGAGTGCTCAGACCAGTAGCCTTTGCAGGTAGAACCCTCTCAAAACATGAGAGAAATTACAATACCACAGAGAGAGAACTACTGGGAGTAGTGTATGGAGTATTACACTTCAGACACTATCTAGAGACTAGACACTTCCAATTATACACAGACCATGCAGCCCTAATCCCACTACTAACCAATACAGGACTCACACATAGATGGGCCAGATGGGCTCTAGACATACAACAATTTTCATTCACCATCCAACATGTGAAAGGTGATGATAACACACCACCAGATGCTATGTCTAGAAGAGAATACCCAGATTCTGGACCCATGACTAACCCTCCACCCCCACCAAGGAGAGTTAGAGCAGCCAGTAGAACCAAGTTTGCAAAAGTAACAAAGAAAGTACCATTCAAAAGGGATGATCCACCCAACACCATTGAAAGGCCAGAGACACCCATTAGGGGTATCTTGAAGCAATCTACACACTATGTGTTTTGCCACTGTGAGAGAGAATACTCACAACTCTTTCCAGATAATGACTTCGAGCCTATTGAATTTTCATCACTCAATCAGATAGTGAAGGTAACTCCTAAGGAGCCACCCTTCACCCCACCTGACTCAGATGATGAAGATCCAGAAGACACAATATATGCTATTACTCAAGCAACTTCTAAATCAGTCAGATTCTTTGAACCAATGCAGGGAGAGGAAACATCAAACCATTTGTGTCCTATGACCACACGCTCAAAGACTAGAGAAATGATTCAGGAGGGCACACCAAAACCCCCCACACAATCACAAACTATTCTAAATGAGAAAAAGGTCACAGGAAACAAACCTACCAAAACCCCACCTGCCAGGAAAAATGTCACAAAAGACACTGCATCTACTAAATCAAAGAACTCTGAGACAAAGAAGAATGACAAAAAGCAAATTGTGCCTTTAAAGAAAAAGGTTGCCACTCCCATCAAGGCGAGAATAGGCCCTCCAAAGGAGCCTACACACCAAAACAAGAGTGACACACCCCAACAAAAGGCACAAGATAGGCCAATAGTCGATGAAAAAGAAAAAGAAAGAGACAGAATAAGACAACATGTGCTAGATATAAATCAACTACTGGATCAGATTCCCGACACATCCATCTCAGGAACAAACCTTGGCTTGGAACAAAGGAAAGACAAGGACCTATTGCCCCTCATACAGTATCTTGAGGATGGGACCTTGCCTGCACCAAAAGCACAAGGAAATAGAATCATCAACCAAGGCCAGACATACACCTTGGTAAATGGTACATTAGTCCATATATGCCCCATAAATTGGAGAAAAACCAATACTGTACCACTTCAAATTGTTATACCACAGCAATGGGTAACAAGTACACTACAGTATTTCCATGACTCACCTACTGGCGGCCATCTTGGTTCAAGTAGGATGCTGTCAGCACTCCGACCTAGGGTATATTGGAAGTCTATGCTAGCAGACACAACAAAATATGTTTCCACCTGCCACACATGCCTCACAGCAAAAAGGCAAGTACACTCACACAAAACACCAATGACAGTGAGAGAGTACATGACTTCACCAATGAAGTTCCTAAACCTAGACGCGGTGGGACCACTTCCCACAACTGCCAGGGGAAACAAACATATACAAGTCTGCATAGATTATGCTACCAGATATGCAACAGCTTGGGCTACTACTGACTTAAAAGCTGAGACAACAGCAGCAGAGTTCTACAAGAATATAATTTGTCATCATGGAACACCAGCCACTCTTCAAACAGACAATGGGACATGTTATACAGGTGCAAAGTTCACAAAGTTAACTAAACACCTCAAGATCAAACATAAATTCTCCTCACCATACAGGCCACAATCAAATGGGCTTGTAGAGAGATTCAATGCTAGCATAGGCACAGCACTCAGAGCATTCTGCTCAAAGCACCAAAACAATTGGGATTCATTTATTGAACCCATAACCTTTGCATTAAACAACACTGAATCCCAAACCACAGGATTCACCCCTTTCTTCCTACTCCATGGAAGAAACCCAGCCACCCCAATGGACTTAGGGCTGGGAATACAGGAAGACATATCCACAGTAGCAGACCATGTAGCTAACATGATAACAAATCAAGATACCTCTAGGAGGAAAGCTATAGAAAGGGTCGCCAAGCTACAAAAGGAAAGGAAGGATAGATATGATAAGAAACTTACACCACAGGAAATCAAGGTCACCGACATGGTGTACCTAAACATTCCAAGAATCCTGACCAATACAGAGTGTAAGAAACTTCAACCCCTTTTTATGGGACCATATGTTGTAGTAGATAGACCTAGTTTGACAAGTGCCAAACTCAAAAACTTGGACACCAATCTATTGGTGGCCAGACCAGTGCACATAGACAGACTGAAAAAGGTTGTGGCTGTCAGAAACAATGAATTTGCACACAGGCTTATTCCACATGAGGCCAAATACTACAGCAAAATTGTAAGGAACAAAAATGATATCACCCTTACAAGAGAAACCACAGGCATAGGCCCTATCAAGCCTAGGCCTGCACACCACATACTAAGAAAGACATCTAGGTGTGGTGCAGTTTCAAGAAATTAGAAACAAGATTGAGATACCAAAAGTCATAAGATTTTCAAAATGTATTACAAATTCTCTTCATCCACACATAAGACATGTGTGACTGATAATGAATTACTATGTATATAAAGCCAATCAAATTTGTAAATATATCAGTAGGTTATTGCCTCTGAAAGGGTCAAAGACTGGGACCCCCCAAGTAAAGCAGACATGAAGTCTAAGAAGAGTAAGGGTAACACAATGGAGTGTCTAAAGCCTAATCCCCACATGAAAGAGCGCGCTATGCCAACACAGCAGTCTATAGAGATCAATTGACCTTATAAGCTACCCTCAGACAACTGTCTAGACGGTCATGAATGGCTGTCCTGGATGACAGGAGGAGCTAATTACCAGTACACAGACTGTAATCATTTTGATACACTAAATGCAGCATATCTCATCATATACAACTTTGTTTTGATTGTGTTCATACATATACCTAGGTACTTATAAGGTCTATTACTATAAAGGTTCACGTCTTTGCACAAATCATAATTGTCTTGCACAAATTGACTTTTCTATTCATAACCTTAAAGCATATGAAATTCAACCTAGGATGTTGGGGGATGGGCCAACGTTTTTCCCTCCACCTACAGTGGAGGATTGCCAATGTTTTCCAAGCCTGTTTAATTTGATAGCAAAGATACCTATATGGGCATTAATGGATGTCAGAGGGGTCAGTAAGACATAAGTAAAATGCGTTTTGAGTGACATTCATTCCAGACCTTTTGTTTTAAACATGGCTTTATTCTTTGATATTGGTTGCCAATGCTGTATGAATAAGAATTACAAGTACAGGTGTGCACCCCTAAGAGAGCTCAGTATAAACCTGCCACTGGGTAGGGTGTTTACCCCCTAATAAAAATAATCGTCCCACAAAAAATTGAAGCCCCTCGATTAGAAGGGAAATATGTCAGATGAACAATGCAGCAAACCCCATGTTGAGACCTCCTATAGCTATTGCGCTATTAAGGGAAATATGGGGCAAAGTAAAACTGCAGCCAAAAAGTGGTCATCCAGCTAGGTATTTCTCAAACCCTATGATCCTCCCCCTCCCCCTCTGATTTTGACCACCCCTAAGTGCAAGGCCTCACATAGAGAGGGGCAGTGCGTGAACCCCTGTTACATATGATTGCCTATAAAGGTGCATGCATTTTCCCTCTATATCTGCTGTAGTGATTGACCTTGTATACTCAAGAACTCCCTTCTGATCCAGCCTAGGTAGTTATGATTTGGAACCACCCTAAACTTAGCGTCTGAGAAATGACTTCCTGTACACACAGTCCCCTACTCCACAGTACTAGTACAGGCTCTGAGTGCTGTTTTCACTGCCCTGAGCAGTGAAGGTGAATGGCCTATGTATGGTTATAAATAATTATTATCAATGCACAGTTTGAGGTAGATTAAAATCTACAACTATTTTCTAATATAGTTATGACTAATCGATAGCAGGGTGAAGCTCACAGGCTCCATCCTTGAAGATGTCACAAAAGCAGTAGCGCAATTTCATTTTGAAAAGTTGATTAGAATTGTTGCAGTTACAAATAAGATTCATATCGGTACCCATACCCATAATTAATGATTTTAACAATTTAACGATACAGTCATATAATCTTATGATATTTTTCTAATTTTCTGTGTTTCCCACAAAATTTCCCTGTTAATTAAAATAAAATAATTATTTGTCACTTTTTTTTCTAATAAAATCCCTTAAAAATATAAAACAGATGGTCACACACTTGTATATGAGAGAGAACGATAGCATATTCTATGTAGATGTTAATAGACATAATCTTTCAGAATTTAAAAACATGCATTTTAAGCATACTTACAAAGTTTTAAAGTTAATGTCACAAAACGGCCATGTTAAGAACGTCCGTTATGCATCTGTTATGCCATATGGGGTCATATGGCGTCAAATGAGGCCATATGAAGCTCAGGAAAATTTTAAAGATGGTAGGGTCTAGCTTCCTCACTAATCACCCTATGAAAATTCTAAGGTTACCTACCCCCCTAAATCAATGCCAAGGAATCCAATGGTGCAATCCATTTTGTTCTATTTCTAATGGTTGCTTAGCAACAGGCCCTTTTATCAGAAAATATTCCAATTTCAGGGGCAATGGTGAAAACTGACATTTTACAAGGTATTTTCGCAATAATAATTTCCCAAGAACGAATCATAGCTATATCATGAAATTTCTTGTGCATGTTCCTGAAGACCTCTATTTTCCATTGTAATACAGACATTATCAGAAAAGAAAGATTTATTTTTTACGATTTTTTCACTTTTATTTGTTGCAAACTCATGAGCTTGAGCCAGCATCCTTGTAGCCGGTGGCTAGTAATACTGATGGAGGTGGGGGGAGGGGAAGCAATGGGTGTTATTGCAGATCATACAGGGAGGTGCATGGGGGAGTAGACTAACCTACAAGCACCCACAGGGTGAGGGGCTTAACATGACTGGAGGAGCTGCTTTACTGTGGTTTGATATATGTGTGTGTTGCAGTGGAAATAAATCAGAGTTATACCGGAGGGGAGGTTGGTCATTATCTCTTGCTACTTTACATCCTGGTGACACGATGACATGATAACATGGTGATTTAGGCATAGATTTCCCCCCTACATAACCCAAAATGCGTTCATAATGACTGAGAATACAATCTAACACATAATAACTTTCTTTTAGGAAGAACACTTCAGATTTGCCTCTCTCCATGATACTCATATAAATTTTTCACATCAGTTTGAGCTGCTCAGTCCTCCAGGGTGTGAGCAGTAACACTTATAATAAAGATAGAAAAGTGGAGAATAGCCTCAAAAGCAGATCATTGTGTTCCCTGTGCCATCAGGGCATCAGGTTTACTCTGACATACAAATGCCACAAGACACGGATTTAAGATCATAGACCATGCCCCTCACTCCTTATAAAATTCAACTGAAGTTGACCTATTTTTGGGATCTGACCTTTGACCTACTGATCTAATTAATCTCAAAGTATGAGCCTCATGTTAAACACAGGATTCTACACTGATTCAATTGCTGTTAGTTGCATTATTCAATGCAAATGTCGTTAATACTAGGATTTAATGAATTAATTTGAATTAAAAATGATTTAATTGATTTATTTCTTCAAACTCGTATTCTGAAAAATACAGTTCTTCGATTTGTTTATACCTCGCATATCTGTAATCCTGAGGTTCTAAGCTTTAGTTTGGTATATAGCATGTTTTGTTTTTCTTTGGTGATGGGTACAACCTGAAAAAACAGCTCATAACTCAGCCATGCTGCAGCAGTATAATCCTGTTACTGCATGAATATACTCTACTGTGAGCATTCTTGTGACAAAGTAAAGCCACTTTAAAGTCAGGTTTGTCGTGAGGATTGATTCCCTAAAATATATATTAGACAACCTGCTGCCCATGCAAGCTATTCCCTTCCAACTCTAGACATTGCTTCACATTGGTAATGTTAACATCCGACATTCATTTCAACAGTATAGTGAGTATATATACTAGTATGTGCATATTTTAAGGCATAATGAAAGCAGTTCTTGTGTAGGGCTATTTCTCTTTGGCTCTGCCTGCAGTATCAGTTGTGAGGGTCCATTTCAGTAAAACCATCTTCCAGAATAAATTCCACTTTGAATAAAGCTGCCATTCAGAAGTAAATATCTGTAATACATTGGCTATACTTGTACTTCTTTGTATTTGTATTTACCAGTTCTTGTAAATTTTAACTCTTCTATTTGTTCCTATTCACAATTTTCTTGATGTCAAGTCAAATGTGAACACCTTTTAACCCTTACGTGCCCAGAATATGCACTCTCAACCATATATGCATGTTGAACAGACCACCATGGGTTTAATAGGTATCGGATTAAAGTCTCAAAATATTATGTTTCAAGCAATAATCTTCAAAGTGAATGGGTTCATTATACATGTTAGATGTCTAGACAATTGTTGGAACGACACTTAATCATGCTTCTCAATTGATAGTTGTAGTAAGAGGGCTCTGCATTTAAAACAGGGAGAAAATACAAGGGTGTGGTAATCATAAAACCATCAAGAAAAAATTTAATGAGATTTTGATTGTATAGAAGTAGTCTGCAGAAAGTCCTGGAGAAAGTGCAGTCTGTCTGGATTCTGATATTAATTGGTTTACCCTCACCATATAGCTACGAAGTCATAAGAGAGAAATACCTTGGAAGGCCCCGCTGCCTGTATAAGTAAGAACATTATTGCTTGCCATGAAAAGTACTTTATATTTTAGCAGGCCAATATCCATAGTGGGTGGTCTCTTTTTTGGCATTGCTTTAGGCACTCAATCAGCAGAAATTGCTATAATATGCCAGCCAGTAGAATGTGCCAGACACGGTGTATAAACAGTATCAACAGGACAGGGTCCATTACAAGTTATGCTAGGCTACCTCAATTTAGAAACCAATAATGGCTCACATTATCAATATACATCTATCCCATACCAAATTTATTATTCAATATTTTCATGTTCTTTGATTGGTATGGTATGAATGGTTAGAGCCATGAATGTTTTGCCCTTCCTTGTTATTTTCTCTCCAGGATGCATTTTGACTAACATTTCCCTGATTGGCTGAACATGGTTACATGACAAATGACCTGCACACACAGGACTGACCGCTTTTCCTCAGAAGCCACCACAAGTTGTAGGGCTGTGATATGTCACATGACCATGGTGCTTGTATTGACAGGACATGCTGGCAACATGGTTCTTGAGGATGAGTCCTAGCATCAGACATAATAGCTTTGTAGCAAGTTGTATGATTGAGCCTTTCACATTATTCACCCAGTGAAGTTCCTGTTTTCCACTGAGCCACTATCAATGCCGGTGTGCAGAATCCTGCAAAGACCAAGTGTGAGCCATTTGAATAATATAACATACATCACATTAAACATACAGGAATCAATATGCAACTCTCATCTAAACAAAGGAAAACAGCGAAATATGGTGTCCTGAATCTTGTCATTGACATTCTGGTTAAATTGTCAACTCCCTATGGTCAATCAACCTACGCTAGCACTATAGGTAGGGCAGTTAATGTATGGTTTAGACATTTCTGTAAAGGACATGTTGTCCTATCTGATGAGCATATACCAATTCTGCTTAGTCAGAGATTTGACAGTTTTAATGGTCAGTGTTGTGTGCCATTTTTTAAAATGTCAGAAATATGTTGGGGGAAAATCAAATTACATAATGGATATCTGTAGGGACCTAAGGCTACAGTATTGGTTATGCTCACAAATGGGTATATTACACCATTATGGCATTGATTGTAAGTGCCTTTTAGATGTCAGAAGCATGCTGATTATGGTTGTATCCAAAGCTGTACAGTATATGTGAGATAGGAGCCCCATACCAGGTGGCTGGTCCCGTTCAGCCCTAGGGCACCTCTCCATCAGTCTATTGCCTGCTCATGCCAGCCTCTGTGTGGATATCAGTCTATTTTAGCCTATGTTTGGATGGTGTCTTCCTTTGGCACAGCTGGTGAGCAGTTCAGTGGGAGAGGAGCTGTATGTATACCTAGACTAAATACTTGCACACTGTATTCTATTTTATACCACGATTTCGGAACTTCCGGTGGTTTTATATGCGATATATACGTGGTATATTCTGCATATACTACCCATAAGCTTTTTTAGAATTTTTGGTATATACTTTTTCGGGGTCAAGTTGGACTTAGAATATTTTTGGAAATTATGGCAGCTATACAAAGTTAATCTAGCCATTTTCCATAGTGAAAGATCGTGCCAACTCGTATGAGAATTGAACCCCGGCCGCACTGGTGGTAGGCGAAGGCCTTAGCCATTGCGCTACACTGAACGGTGATGAAACCCAATGCGAAGGTAAATAAGTTCTAACCTGGAGTCCTAGTCGTATGTTTTCAATCAGTTTTCGTCCTGAATCCAACCTTTTCATGTTATAATATCAAAATCCCAAGAAGTTTTCGATCCATAGACAAGAAATGCGTGCTAATTTTCTCCATTTTCTTCGATATAAATAAGAATCCATTGATTTTTTCATGGTAAGCGAGTCGCGGTCCGGCCATTCCCACCCGCCTCCTTGTCCGGTGAAAGTGTGTCAGTGGCCGGGATGTAGATATAGGTCAACTGCTCGTTGTACAAGAAAGACGCCGAAAATTTCGGACCCGTTTGGAAAATCAATGGATTCTTATTTATTTTGAATATATTGGACATATCAAGCATGGAGTACTCATCTAGGATGTCTAAAGAAATGTATGTTTTAATTTGAAAACTTGTCATGGTTGGATTCAATACGAAAAGTGACTGTATACACAGCGTTATACCACTATTCTGGCACTTCCGGTGGTTTTATATGCGATATATACGTGGTATATTCTGCATTTACCACCCTTGTGCATTTTTAGAATTTTTGGTATATACTTTTTCGGGGTCAAGTTGGACTTAGAATATTTTTGGAGACGCTGGCGGACATAGAAATTTAGCCTCGCCATTGTTTCAATGTGAAAAATTGTCCAAACTCGTATGAGGCTTGAACCCCGGCCGCAGTGGTGGTAGGCGAAGGCCTTAGCCATAGCGCCACACTGAACGGTGATGAAACCTAATGCGAAGGTAAATAAGTTCTAACCTGCTATCTTTCCAGTCAGTTTTCGTATGGAATCCAACCATGACATGTTATAATATTGAAATCCCAAGAAGTTTTCGATCCATAGACGAGGAATGCGTGCTAATTTTCTCCATTTTCTTCGATATAAATAAGATTCCATTGATTTTTACATCGTAAGCGAGTCGAGGTCCGGCCATTCCCACCCGCCTCCTTGTTCGGCGAAAGTGTGTCAGTGGCCCGGATGTAGATATAGGTCATCCGCTCGCTGTACAAGGAAGACGCCAAAAATTTCGGACCCGTTTGGAAAATCAATGGATTCTTATTTATATTGAAGAAAATGGAGGAAATTAGCATGCATTCCTTGTCTATGGATCGAATACTTCTTGGGACTTTGATATTATAACATGTCATGGTTGGATTCCATACGAAAAATGAGTGTAAACACGGCGGTACCTCTCCCAGCAAGGAACACAAACAATGGCTTCGTGCAGAGCGGACCCGGGCCGTGTCGCTTGCTTTTACAAAATGTATTCTCCTGGCTATAATCTTTGGATATCAGGTAAGAAATTAATACAAAATGGAGGAAATCGTGGTATAAACCTATTAGTTCATGGATGTTGGAGCCCACGGGGAGTCTATGCTGGATATACCCTCGCTGCTCCGCGGCTCGGGTATATCCAGCATAGACTCCCCTAGGGCTCCAACATCCATGATCTATTCGCTTAGTACCTCTCTCGGCAAGGAACAAAAACAATGGCTTCGCGCAGAGCGGACACGGGCCGTGTCGCTAGCACTTACAAAATATCTTCTCCTGGCTGTATTCTGTGGAAATCAGGTAAGAAATTGATACAAAATGGAGGAAATGGTGGTATAAACCTATTAGGTCATGGATATCGGGGCCCCACGGGCTGTATATGCTGTATATACAGCCCTAGGGCCCCCATATCCATGATCTATTAGCTTAATATATGGGTTTAACCTAGAACCTCTGATTTAAAGTGTGATGATTCGCTTGACCTAACATTCCTGTTTACAATAATAACTTATTTATTGGGGGAATGATACCTATGACATCACTGATAAATACCCTGTCATGGTTCTCAAAGCAGTTTGTAAATGGATGGTGATTAAGGTTGTGAGAATGAGATCGATGAGTGGGGCTAAATGATCACCTGCCATGAACCAGATTTACAATGAATGAGGCCAAATTGGTAAAACTTCATTGAAATTACACAATGTTATGAACTTGCTAGAATCAACTGTCAATTATCATATCAGGTTACATGATAATGACTATGCACTGAATAAAACAACATCGGTGGCTGCTCTTTGGGATTTTCAATAGTTATGGAAGCCTCATATACATGGGGTGATTCAAAATTGGATCCCTGCTCATACATTTATAAAATGACTAGATCTGTATGAAAATCAATCTCTATTATCTAGAATATCTGTACTGTCAATAAATGTTTTTGCAACAATATTTGATGAAGCTGGTATAGTCCAGATCTGCGTGGTCATTTCCGAATACCAGAAAAACGTTGCGTATGTGAGGTTTTCGATTTTTCCACCTAAGCAATATTTTAAACATCACAGATCATCTGCATCACTATATCCTATACAAAATGAGTTGAATTACTATTTCAAAGCCATATCTCTAGACAGTGTAATTGTATTATGGGTCATTTCCATTGCTTTGGAAAAAAAATCTTGCACTTTTACAACACTTCTGACACCGGTAGCATTTCAAGTATTACTTATATACAGACTAGGCCACCTCAAATACTCTTTTTTTCACAAGGCACATAACTCAATTACTCATTGCAAAACAGATAATCAACATAGAACATCAGTCAGAACTGTAATCTCCATTCTACTATGACACACCCAAAAACGTTGCGTACGTGAGGTTTGCCATGCCGAGACTGAAGGACCCCCACAGTGGCTATACCATGTGGACTTTGGCCTTGATTTTTCTTTTAACTTTTCAGTTTCTATACATACTAAACCAGAATACACTAGAAATGAAGAATTTGTTATTTATTTTGCCTACAGGCATGTAAAAGTGTACTTCATGTATGCATTGTTTTTGGGAGTTGAATTTTGGTTTATGAGATTTAGCTCATATCTGTGACAAACCAGCAGTTTTATTCATTTACCATCATAACCCCCTAGGGACCCTGCTCAACACAGTAATAATTTGACATATTCAGCCAATCGGACTGGTTATAATATTATAAGACATGTGTGACAGAAGATTGAGGTAGTGACATGACCAAAGCATTTTTAATAGATAGCTATAACCCCCACCAATGTCAAAACAGGTTTATGACACTCTAACACTGTTTACCTTGACAAAATATTGGTGGGAATGATATAAAATTGGTCAACAAAGGGCATTTTTGGTTTGTCATCCAACTTTGAGCCTGCGTAACTTGTCTAATTATAGGTAGATATACAAAAATGTACACTCTGCTTGAAGCTCAAGATGATTTCTATCAAATGTTACTAGAATAAGGAAGAATGGTGATCAATCACTGTAGCTCCCAGAAGCTAAAACCCCCCTAAAATAGGCCCAAACATCGCTCAGTGGATCTGCCCAGATAGGCTTTCTGTTTTAGCACTGTAGGATGGGCTATGCGCTAATCTAAGCCACATCATATATTTGAGTGCTGAGCACAATTAGAAGGGTAGATGGGGCTATCATTAGTAGCATCTACTGTACTAACTGTATGAATTGTTATTATTTTAAAGACTCATACATGAGACAATAGATTTACATTACATTTTACATTTTTTAATTTTCATGTCAGTAACATCCCCTTTCCTGGGTAGTCACCCATGCACTGCTTTACATGGTAAACAAGGTTTAATGTGCTGTATGATATCAAGACACCTTGGTGTTGACACTGGTGATATGGTGATACTATAATGATTTAAAGATATTCTAGAAATGCTGCTGAAAAGATGGCCCAGCTGAACTTATACTGTGTGCTTCAGGTCTCACTATCCTGCTTTGTGACCAGCTGGCCTCATCACCATGAATTTTTTATAAGGGTCAGTCTACAGTTATCCATCCATGACCAAGCAGGGCAACAAGCACAGGTGTGGGACCAAAGGAATTTGGACCTGCTCCTAATTCCTGCAAGGTATAAAGGCTCAATACAACCATTCCTTGTTGGGTGCATACAAAACCAGCTGTTTCTTATCAATTTTAACATCACCTAGAATTGATGATTTCTGAGATTATCTTTTGGATAAAACTGTAGTATTTAAAAAAAGTCCCTCTAGACTTTCTGTCAATATAATTCAACTAATAAGTCCTAGCATGGACATGAGGATGTCTCTTAATCATTTAGGGGCGACTAATGCATAGGTACAATGAAGAGCTGACTACTCCCCAGCACTTCATTGGGACATAATGATGACCCTCTGGGTATGTGTCAACCCCATAGGGTCGGTATGATGCATGAATGTGGCCCTGAGAGACTACTTTATAATCATAGTGTGAGGTTCTCTGATGAAATACGGTGATTTATTGGTCTCCCTTGGTCAGTACACAAAAGCCATCCCATTCAGGTAGTCTACTTAAACCATGGAATTAAAGAAATATAAGGCCTGTTTGACATTATACAGCTGGCCCCTTTCTCTGAGTTATCCAGTTCACTGCTTCTACTACCGTAGTAACCCATCACTGTGAATTACTTTACCAATGCTTTCAGTGCACAATTTATCACCAGTCCTTTAGAATTACATCTCTTGCTAGAAGGGACCAGAGGGCCCAGTTGCCTATAAAATGATAAGATCGTTAGTGGTCACCAGGGAGTGTGCTTCGTATTCTAGCACTGCATTTATGTCATCCATTCAGACCGGGGTTCCCATTTGAGGTCCATATTTCTCACTATGAAGTGGAAGCAATCGGCTCAATGTGCTAGATATCACTTACCATCTAATCATTCCTATCACACCTACCATTACAGAAAAGATCTAGTTTCTTACCACAATGACCTTCAACACTTTTTTAAATAATTCATTTCAGTTTTGTCAACCATCACCATTTCAACAGCAGACCAACAGTTGAAATATCACTGTTAAGATATTATTCTCGATTCAATGCTGATTCAACATTGATTTGTCAATGGTAAATCAATGATATCAATTTCAACTTTGATTCAATGTTGACATGTCAACTAAGAACCAATCAACAACTATCAACATTGAACCAACAAAGAGGTACAGATTGAATCAGCATTGATGGTTAGATGTTGAATCACACTTGATTTGTGACATGTACTTGGAAAGGGGGTCTTATTGCCCCCTGCACTAAGACCCCTTTTCGCACATCGTCTCACATTTGGTTATGTTGTTTCAACCCTGAATCACCTGTTCATATACGCTGGTTCCCTGCAGGTATTGAGGGCAAGATACCCGCAGGCCATGCCTGATGGCATTTTCCCCATATCTTGGAGAGAGGTTCTCTTGAACTCCACTAGATGGCAGTTTTATACTCTCCAATCACAGTTTAGATTCCAAACATCTGTATAGGAGAGACAGGTAAACCATTTTGGTGCTGGGGTGCCCTCTTGTGATTAACCCATTGAGGGCTAGCATCGACTATAGTCGACACCATGGTAGGCCTAGCGTCGACTATAGTCGACACCATGGTAGGCCTAACGTCGACTATAGTCGACGCCAATTATTTAGGATTTGTATAGGAATTGGAAACGGGCTCGTCCTCTAGGAACTGTACTTTTTTTTCAGAGGCCGTCCTCATAGCCAGAGCAATAATTTTTGCTCTGCCCTTGAAGGGTTAAGAGTTAAAATAGGGGATGATTGACAGCTAACTTCTTAGGCATGGCCTGCCTGTATGATGTCCTCAACATAGAGGCAGGTCGCCAGCCAACTGTTCATATACAAACGTTGCAAACACTAATTCAGCACTGAATCAACATTGATGTGCCCACTGGGATAGAGCTGGTAATATAGAGGTTCCATAAAAAGAAAAGTGCTTATGTTCAATATAACCCAATGCTCAAAACCTTAGTTTCCAAATTTTGGAGTAATGTAGAAATATAATAGTTAAGAGTTGTATTGCTTTCTCACTAGTCATCTGCAAAATTAAAGATGAACGAAAACATTTGCAATAGTTTCCATCAACGTAGAACACAAAGTCTGATATTATCCATCATCACCCTAAAATCTCCTTAGATAAAGAGATGATTTGCTACCTTATTGACCCAACATGCTCAATATGAAGAATAGGCCTGCAGACCCCTGATCTTTGTGCATGAGTGGCATCACATCTTCTGCGGTCTCAGCTGAAGTCACATAACTGAAATATGTCACACAGCCATTCTGCTAGTATTGACAGGACATGCTGGGAACAGGCATCTTTGCTATCATAGTGGAGGTCAGAGGTACATAAATGGTGAAGCTGCTATCACTGTGAGGAACACCATTTTTTCCATCAATAAGTTGCTCATATCTGCACTCTTAGATTGCCCTATTTACAGTCCCAATGACAATCAAACACTACACAAAAGAGATCATACAAGGGGACTGGGTGCATGGCTGTTCCCCTTTTAGGTAATTTTGAAAACAGCTCAGTAAATCCCTGTATGATGGAGTATGCCTAGTAACCAATGAAGCAGGTACTATCAGCTGAGGTATTGAGCAGGTTTCTGACAGATGGCCTCGCTGACCCTATTTCTGTATATAGATCGGCGGGCATGTCTGCATTCAAGTTCACTTCCTCTCCCTTATCCCTATTCTTATTCTGCACCTCCTCTATAGGCAAACATAATATAATATATTTTGCCCTTAACTAGCAACACCCAACTTAAGAGGTGATTCATCTCTTTTATATATTTAGACATAGGAATACTGTTGAATTTAGGATACAATTGCTTATAGGATACTCCTTAACAATAATTATATTCCACTCAATCAAACATTTGCATTTACCTAATCCCAACAGATGGCAAAGCTTTATAGTCTGTTTGATAGGTGAGCCTCAACAGCCCACCATACTCACACCAGCTGAATAATTTTGTTGATTGGTCTAGCCAATGATTTGTTGCCGGAAGTCCCCCTTGCTGTATAGGTACTCTATAAGTAGGAATATAAGTATTTTCATGGAGAGCACCTAACATCCTAGATGCTGGGTGTTTTTTTTCTGTTTTGATTTGTTTTAGGTACTCAATCAGCAGAATATGTTACCAGGTCCAATTATGCAAGCCATGGTCTATAATCAGAATCATAAGGGATTGTCTGCTCACAGGACAAGGGGCATTTAGATCCATGTTCCATTCATCATTGGTACAAGCTAACCTTATAAATGCTTTAGTTGGGAGATCTAGGTTTCTACTTTTTGTAAAATAATTTTCACAATGAAATGCCCGGCCCTGCTTCTCCCTGATGAGCAGTATTCTCTAACAGTTGAACTGTACTACATTTTGTATGGATATTTCTTTCAGTCCAATAAACCCTGATGCAAATGCATACAATGTTATAATATGTAAAAATGTTATCTATATGATATTTCTAAAGTCTTTGGTTATCTTAAATGAATATTTCTATAACTATAATATTGACCAATCAGAAGCCAGCACCATCTATATGCTGCAGAGGGTTGTTTGTCCTTGACCTTACACACTGAATACATTATGGCTGCTCAGACCACCACATCAGAACATACATTGGATCTAAGATGTACTGGAAAATGCCAAGCTGGGTCAGGAGCTGACTGGTTGGAGGCACCGACCAGCTGGTCATATTTTCTTCCCTCTGTAGATGGTGAATCTTGAATGACGTCGTCTTGATCCTACTCAATGTATTTCCATTTAAATGACTCCTGCGGACCGAGTTGATGGTGTGAGATTATTTTATTCCTTCTGGACTGTATTCTATGTCTGTTCGTTATTGCCCCTTATTCATTATTCGCCTCAGTCATTTCTCATTACCTATTCATTGTCTTTGTGCGTGTTTGTGTATGTATACTCCTTTTTTTTATATTATGAAGACTTCGTAACATATGATATAAGATGGTTTATTGTTAAAATATGATTTAATTTGAATTGAGATTATCACTGCAAGCTGGACTTCAATTATCCACATTGTAATTTTGTGAGAAGTTCAAATAAAACTTTTTAAACATTAAAAAAAAATGATATGGCTATTAATCGTGTTTTGGAGAAATTGTGTATTGTATGTGCAAAATTAAGATATAATTGAGATCAAAAGAATCTATGATAATGTGTAATTTTCTTTTTTCAATATAGACGTTTCGGTTGCTATGAACGGGTAGGCCCATGCTCTAATATATGGGATATCCTCAGCCTAGGAACATAGTCTTCTCCATATGGTTTTGGAAATTATATGCAGTTTAATTGGCTGAACATGGCCACATGTCAAATGGAGCTTTTAGACCCTGACCTGCACACATGACTCCCTCCTCCAAATAGTCACTATATACTGTAGCCTAGCTACTACTACTACTACTACTACTGCTGCTGCTGCTGCTGCTACTACTACTACTATATACTTATGTAATAAAATGTAATCTTACCTGTTATATATGTCTCACTGTGGTGATTTGTGATTCGGTGAGCTGATCCCTGGTTACTGAGTTGCTCTACTCACTTCTACTACCATCACAGTATAGTGGTGTATATCCATAGGTGTATTGGACACTGAATAGACTAGGCATTAATGACAAATTCAGGCACTTTATACAAGAACCATTTCCCACATCGAAATTCCTATTAAAATGAGCTAGCTATCCCAACAGCTCACTGTGGTTGCATCATATGCATTGTGCTGAGTAGAATTTGAACGGGAGATACTAACCTCATGTCCTTGTGTTCTGAATTGTTAAGGTTTAAACCCTCAAACCAGGACTGTTTGATGTAAGTATACATTCAGTTAATGAATGGCTATTATCAGGGATTCTAGTATCATTCATGCACCGTATCCTATGGACAGTGCTTGGACAGAGCTTACTATCCTCTGTCTGCTAACATATTCAGGAGTCAATTGGCTGTATGATAACAACTGGTTGGCTGGTGTTGATACTGCGCCAGTAGGCAAACTGATTGTGCATCTCAAATGGGGTAAGAAATAAAATTGGGATGGTAACCCATTTTCACAAAACTGTCATAATGCTTTTTCTTAGTATGCTTCTCAGGTCTTAACAGGAGATATAGCCATGTCTGCCTTATGACCCCCTGGTCAGGTCACCTTTTGCATGTTTTATAAGGACAAGTCTACACACATTCTTCTATGTCCAGATGGGGCAGGCAAGGGCCATGGAGAAAATGAAACCTGGGCCTGGTGACAAATACTGTAATTATTGTTAGTTAAAGGCCTGCATGTTTTGTTTGGTGTTTAAGCCAGACTAGATGATTTCTGAGGGTTTCAATGTCTGTTTTATACCACTACTATCTTCCACTTTTAGTTAAAGGATCTTATACCATGTGTGCACCATTCCGGGTAAGCATATCAATTTACAACCTGAACAGTTCTTAACATCCATAAACAAGTCTCTTTTTTTACTGTAACAATATAGTAGTAATAATTATATTATTATGCCTTTAATTGAAGGGACATATGGAATCAAGCCTTAGACAGACTAATTTATAGTCAAGTTCTCCATTGATATAGGATGATTCATTGCGTTTTCCCTCATCTGTCAAACCAGCATCTAGCCCTTTCAGGAAGTCAACTCCATAGAATCTGAGAAATGGAATCTTTTTGTTTTACATAACATATCTGGCTCTATTCTTTGAGTTATCCACATGGCCGTGTCTCCCCTAGGAACATATTTGGCTCACTCCTTTAGCTTCTTTTGACTGATTGCTCAGGGCACATTTTATCATCAACCCGTACCAATCACATTTCTGGCTGCACAAATAAACCAGAGGTCCCAAATGGCTGTCAAAATCTAAGATCACATTTAGTCACCAGGAAGCACGATTTTTATTTCAGGTGCGTCTTCATTCCAGTTGATTTTGTCTTTTGAAGCCTCAGATTGTGACTGTAAAGAAGATGCAATCAGTTCAATGCACTAGATCATGTACAACCAAGTCCCACAGGATACCAACCCATTCAGTAAATGGCTTGTTTCTTGGCACAATAAGAGAGCTGATGATGTACATGATACAAAACCCAATCTTACAAAAGAAAAAAAAGCTGAATAACAGACACTGCATATCAAGTTCATTATATGGTTGGATGTAAACATACTTTATGTACGCAGCAGGTGGCCCTTACAACAACAGCTTCTTTTCAAAGTCATCCATCCTGCAATATTGATCTATGTAAATTATGTGACATTGCACAAAAAGTCTGGTGATAAGTCTTATCCATCTTGAATAGTCATAAGGAATCAAAACCTCACTCTGCTTAGATAAACCAACTAAAGAGTTCCATACTAATATGTTTGCCCAACATGTACCATATGATAAATGGGACAACATAAAGGTGAGCTGTGCACATGAGGGGAATCATATCTTCTCCCATCTTAACGCTTCTCACTGACTGCTTTATGCCACATTGCCATTCCGCTGATATTGACAGGACACTCTGGGAAGGGGCTTCTCAAAGATCAGTGTAGGGTATAAGGCAGCATAGTATAAAGATGTAACTAGTTATTCCGTGTAGCACACCATCTTGTCCCATAAAGATGTGGCTTTACTCTAAAAACTCACATTGCTGTTTTCCAAGCTTCAAGGACAACCTACCAAAATGTAAAGGAGCAAACAAGGGCTGCTTCATATGACTTTGTGTTTCCCTTCAACAACATTTTAGTACTGTGAATGACTGAGTACATCCTTGTATGATGAAGTATGTCTTGTTACCAAGGAAACAGGTACTATTGGAGAGTCGGTGAGGTATGGAGCTCGTTTCTGACAGATCGCTTGATTGACTTCATGCCTGTATATAGATTCGCATGCATGTATGCCTTCTGACTCAATACCTCCCCCTTAGACCTTTTCTTGCTCTCTGAAAGCTTCCCCCCCACCAACCTGTATATTTGCTTACACATTTATGGATCAATGTAAATATACATGTTCTTGATTCATTGATGCCTCATATTATTAATGTTATTAATGGCTATTCTTATTAGCCACTCACACACAGATTCATTTTGCAAATACATGAATTGAAATATATTCATCTGCGAAGTGTCTGTGTGTTAACCATTGTTGAACATAACCATCATTATTCATAGTAACAGTAAATATTTTCATTTATCAAATATAATTTGCTCGTGGTGTTTTTCATTTGTGTTCTCCCCCATATCACTGCCTAGTATGATATATGTTCAAAGCGAATGTAGTATTTATAAATCAAATTCTTTTTGAGCAACCACATTGTCTGTTCTTATTTCCTCAACATCCGCCTCTATGACCATGTCTATCTCTCAACCCCCTTTCCCTCACCACCACTTCCACCTCTGAACAATGGTCCTATATGGCCAATGGGCAGAGGAACTGGCATCCTGATGGCAAAAAAAACAACGAAAATCAAAAGATAAATGCCAAGAGGGGAGGAAGCTTTCATTTAATTCACTTTACATGAGCAAACATCAATATCAATCAATATAAAACAGCCAGATTGGGTTTAAGCCTTACATCAATTTGCATTAAGTTTGAGGCTTTACAAGCATCATTTTTTTTTTAATTCGTTCCATAAGATCTAGAATAGAGCAGTGATTGCATAAACCTAAATATGAATGATAAATTGTATGCCCATTGTTAAAGGCCTTTCTTTACAGATCACTTCTGTGTTTTAGGTAGATTAGAAGAGGTTGTATTTAAGTTTTATTACATATTCATAGATTCTCCTAATAGGAATAGAGTCTTCTTACATGGGTTGCCATGGAAACATAGCCTATTTGGAGCAACATCCATAGGATCAATGTGCTAAAAAAAGATGGCAAAAATCCTATAGATCAGCTTCAAGAGGAAATTAATGTAAAGAGAATGGCAATCTTCCTGATTTGCATGACTGTGCATGATTATATCTATCATCATCTATCTATCATGAGGGTTAAGGCTTAATAACCTGACTATATAAAATTTGACATTTTCCTTAGGCATCCCTTTTCCCTTGGCTGGACACCTTTAAAATTTATAAGTACAGTTGTACTTAAACAAGCAAATATGGGTGTCCCCTTCCAACTTACCCAGTAGGCTTGCCTTCATTCAATTTTGGTATAATAGATCAATTTAAATGCAAGAGCCACAGAACTTTCCAAGTGGCATTCTAGAAGTAGCATGGGAAGCCTCAGTGGCATAGCAGGTATTGTTATTTTGCAATTCTTATAATGGCATTCAATAAGTAAAAATGCCACATTTCAGTTATGAATACATACACTTGTAGACAGAGAATAATTTGGAAAGTTAGGGAACTATTGCAAGCCTATTGAGGTCTGTTGCCACCTTGTAGCTTTTGCAATCTTCTTTATCATTATTTGAGAAGGGAGTAGGGGCAAGCTAAGTATTAATAGCTCCAGTATTTCTGTATGGCAGTAGTGGCTCGGTATGCGTAGCTGTTGGACTTCCTCTACGGACACTATCTGTTTGGTAGCTTTTGTTTGAGCTTCTGATCAATGTCCATTGCAGCCTTTCAATACAGCTTCAATATCACCATCTATAACAGGCTTGCACTCAGGCAGGAGGATCTCTACAAAAGAAGAACAATATATTAGCAAATTCCAGTCAGTAGTTAATATTGACATTTGTCTGACTGCTTTTCTATTAAAATTATGCCTAGGCACAACACTGTCCATCTATTATATTCACCGACATTCATCTGAGAGATAGGTGATTCATAGGGTACTGCTATACATTTATTTCATCAATCCAATACTAGAGAAGGTACTATTAGCAGTATGGAAAAGTGGTCTGGTCTTCACAGGCAGGATTTGGCCAGTGGTGGCAGTAGAAATATATATCAGAAGGTAGCAGGTGTTTAGCAGCCTGCAATGCATTTATCAAAGTGTATATACATTTTGATTACTCTTAGGACAACATTGTGGTTATATTCAGCCAATTCATATGGCCATGTGTAAGATATTGACCGGAAAATCTGGCTGGCCATCACCTGCCAATAAATATGGATGATTTCTATGGACTTTGATTCAATTTAATTCAAATACACATAATCAATTTTACTGCACATTTAGAATGAATGTACTGTCATGAATAATACAAAATAGGCAAGTGCTTATTCCATTTATCAACATGAAAAGTTGAAAAAGGAAACTAAATATGGAGAGATGAGGGAAAAGGGTCCTCCAAGGTTAAATATGAAATTTAAAATTGATGTTATCAACTTTAAAATGAGATATAACAACTACCATGTACAGTGCTTATCCTTATGTAATAGGTATGGCTTTGGTAACACACAGGTACCTATCATGGGTGCGGGAGTTTGTGGAAAGCTTTTCATGAGGTTTTCATGTCATCTGCAGAATCCTAAGTGCTCAGTACATTTTTATCATGTCCACAAGAGTCCTCAAATTCCTCAAATAATTACGTGGCTTTGCATATATGTATGATTCCACTGTAATCAGTGGCAGTGTGCAAGTGACGTAGGGGATCTGGCAGCAGTGTGCCAGTGAACTAGGAGAGCCCGCAACAGTGTGCAAATGACCTAGAGGGTATGATCACAATGTATTAGTGACCTAGGGGATCTAGCAGCAGTGTGCAAATGACCTAGGGGGTACGGCAATAGTATGCAAGTGAACTAGGTGGGCCAGCAACAGTGGGGGTGTGACCTAGGGGGTATGGTGACAGTGTGCCTGTGACATAGGGGATCTGGCAGTAGTGTGTGAGTGACATAGAGGTATGGTGGCAGTCTTCTAGACATTATAGGGGTTATGGCGGTGGTCTGCTAGACATATACTGGCTATGACGGCAGACTGCGAGTCCTTTAATAGGCACTGTGGCAGTCTGCAAGAAATACAGAGCAGTAAGACATATCAGGGTTATTGCAGCAGTCTGTGTGACATATAGGATTTATGGTGGCAGTCTGCAAGACATATACAGTTTAAAATGGCAGTCCGCTAGTCAACTGATGGGTACTGCGGCAGTCTGCAAGACATACAGGAGGTTATAGCTGCAGTCTGTGAGACAAACAGGGGGTTTGTTGGCAGTTTATGAGTCCTCTAGGAGGCATTGTCACACTTTGCAAAACATATATGGGTTATGGCAGTCTTCAATCCTCTAATGGGTACTGCAGAAGTCTTGTAGAAATATTTAAGTTATGGCACAGGTCAGCAAGTCCTCTGATGAGTACTGAAACCATATCAACTGCAGTTGTGTCACACAATTCAGCACTTGTCTATCTATGAATGTAAAACACTCATGTACTTCATTTTGATTGCTTGTGAGACATGGAATGTTGATGCCAGTTGCTTTGATTTCACTCACTGGCAATTCTGGAGCTAGAACTCATAATCATTATGCAATTACTAAAGACCAAATCAAACTCAACGGGAGGCCGTTTTTCCACACAAGTGTTTTATATGGAAATATGGGGGGTAAAATGCGGGGCTCATGCGGGACATTAATATCGTTTTCATTTCACCTCCGTGTTGTGTCCGTATAATAAAACTAAAATTTAGCTCTTACGGGGTTCACATGCGGAATCCCGTATCCACATACAGGATTCCGCATCCTGTCCTCCACATGTGGCTCTTAATGATGGAAGTATTCGTTTGGTTTTATCTGCATACCGTGTCCAGAACCCCCCGGAATTCCCTATATGACGTCACTTCCTCCACCTTGTCCGCCATTTGTAAAAACCTTTTTCGACTTTCGCACAAGATGGCACGACCACCTAAGAAAGTGAGTAATATGTTTTTTTCTTGCTTTAATCCGTAACCATTCATCTTCCTCAGTTTGCCTAGTTCTTTTGCGGTCATGTAGGTGACCTGAACACCTCATGTCAGTTCAGGTTTCATTCATTCTCGTTGATTTGTTCATGGGGCCTGTCTTTGCCGGTGTCACTTTTCTGTGTTGTTTCATATATATACACCTACCGGTAGTTAAAGAATGTCCTCCGTTAGGTTATTTTCGGGTGGTCACTTCTTCTTTACCTAAATCTGTGGCCTTTTTTTCTTACCGGAGAAGGGAGGGGTATGTGATAGGTATAAAAGTGAGCTCCTTACCGCGTTTGAAACTTCTTTGTTAACTAAGGTGTCTTATTTTTTTATTTATAGCCCGACAAGTGTACATTCAGCAAAGCTTTTCAGGGGCTTCAAGATCTGAAGAAACTCCTGAAAAAAAACAGGGAGCTGACAGGTCAGGAAGCTGACCCCTACTTTGAAGTAAGTATAAAGCCTTCTACTTTGTACCTCCTTTCTTTAGTCTTTTTTAGTTAATTTTTATGTAAGAAAAAGAAAATCTAAATATACATGCTCTAATACATACATTTTCTATTCTAGAATAATTATTCCTTTTATCCTGATGCATCTCTTTTTATTTTAACTCCACATTTAACTTTTCCAGGTCCTCTCTACGTACCAAAACTTATTTATTGTATCCTTTCTTTTTTTTCGTGTTTTCAGAGAGGTCCAGACGATCAGGATGAGGACCTAGAGGTCGATGAAGAAGAGGTCGATGATGTTAACCCTGAAATGTTTGACGGGGACGCTGGTGATCAAGCGATTCAATATATGGACTACTTAAACAGGAAGGAAAATATTTCTCAAAGGAGGGGTAAAGGTAAAGCACCATCATCTCAACATCCCTCACATGAAAAAAACAAGAAGAAACCCGTTTTCAAGCCTCCTCCCTTAGATAATTCTTTCTATGACCCTTCCTATGTGCCCATATCAGAAACACCTCCTACTAGAGGGAGAGGCAGGGGAGCTTCTTCACGGGGGAACAGATCTATTGGGCAAGGAGCAGGGAGGGGAGCTACCTCCTGTGTCAGAACATCTTCTCAAAGGGGATGAGGAAGGGGGCGTGGCACAGCAAGAGGGCGAGGCCGAGGAGGAAATCCTTCCGAGAACTCTACTCCACGTAAGGGAGAACACTGGCGTCTCAATGAGTTAGATGCGCTGTTAAAGGGTGCTAACCATTTACGTCCTGTGTTGAAGGGACATTTCAAGCATGCTACAGATGGCCACACTCTCAAAAAACTTGCATGGGAGGAGCTGCGGGGTAAGTTGATTCTTTGGTCTTAATTATGTTATATGGGAAAACAGAATTACTTTGATTAACTAAATTTGGGTATCAGATATATATTTCTTATGCCAAAGGGAGTGTAAATTAATCACATGACAACCATATCTGACCACATAACAAACATTCTACCCATCGGCCCAGCATATATGTTTCATAATGATTAAGAGACATCAAACAGACCTTAAAGTCTGCCTTCGCTCATAACTTTTCCTCTTAGATATATTTTAAGACTTTCACAGCATATCTCTTACAGTATATGTCTCTTGCAGACTATGTCAACGCTGCAGGTGGTAGAGACCAGTCTGTCAAAGAGTGAGACGACAAGTTGGGTTATTTTTGCCAGAAGGCAAAGAAAAAGGTAATCTTTCTCACTGAAACAAGTGGCTTTTTTCTTTTCACACGTAGAGTCTATAACAATTTGATACAGTTGCCCTTTTCATGCAAGAATTAAACAGGCTAAGTCACAAATGAAACAAAATATTTTAAAGTCTTTCTCTTGTCTCCGGAATGTATGTCATAAAGTGTTCATTGTATTTAACCTTTCCATTTTCTTAGCGCCAATGTATAGACGCAAAATACACCTCTGGATCCGGGCAGCGTGCGGCGGAAGACGTTTTGCATGAACTGGAGCAGGCTGCACTAGACTACTGCAGGGAAGAAGTTGCACTGGGTGAGTTCAGGAAAAGATTTTTTATATTTTTCATCAGGTCAAGGATTAACTTTTAAGTGCTCCATGCTTTGTTTCACCCAAAAAAAATGTAAACTCCCTATGCAGTATCAATATATATGGCTCTATACTCTAAACTCTTAAGCTTACAGTCTAAATAAATGGTTCGCGTGTAAGTTTTGTCCTAAAAGAGCCCATATAAGACATTGAAATTATCACTTTTTCTTGTCCCACGTTCTTTGTGTTCAGGTATATCAGGTATGAGGCGTGCGGACCTTAAGAGCGGCAAAAGGCCCCAAGGCCGTTGGTCTTGTTATGACCCAACACAGCTGGAAAAGGAGGACTACGAGAATTTGGGTATGTCAACCAATGCTATGACTGCTGCATGGGGTGACCTGCTAGAAGAAGACCCACAGAGAGGTATGTATTCCTATTTAACAAATAACGTCATACCTTTTAAACCAATGCTAATTGTAACTACTTATATCCTGACCACATAAAGTATTCTACTCTATTTCAGTGTACACAATATCTATTCAATAAAAACCTGAAGTCAAATATAAGACACTACCTTCAGCTTTCTAAGCTGATGTATCACATACAGACAAACAACGTCCTCACTGTAGAACTAACTTTAAGAGGAAAGTCCCACATTCAGCTTAATATGTTTTTGTTTTTTTTTCAGAAGAAGTCCAAGACAAACTGGAACTACAGCAGCGGAACAGGGAGGACCCTGAGGTAGATGAAGATGAAAAATAGGAGGACCCAGAAGAGGTGCACTCATCTACGTATTACAATGAGGAGGAGGAGGAGGAGGAGGAAGAAGCAGGGGATGAATTGTACGAAGACGTGCCACCCTATTCCAGTGTATCAAGACAAGACATGTTAAAAATCAACAGCAACTTTAGTTCCTCTTTGAAGTTGGCCCAATCCAAACTAAAAATTCCTAAAAGAAATCCAGCTGAAGTCCTCCTGAGTAAAGACAATACAAAGTCTGATCAGTCCCTCATTTCTAATGCTTTAAGGGGAATGAGTGATGTTCAACTCCCGGGGTCGAAAACCTCTTAAGATGTCCCAAGAGAAGATACAGGTGGAGGCAAGCCTCCTAAAGGTCCTCCCAGAAAGACAGATTCTGGACCTTCCCAGGAACCCAAACCTGAACTTTTACGCGAAAGTGTACAGCGTTCCATATATCGAGCAGGTCCTGGACCCTCTACATCAATACAAGTTGGTGAACCCTCCACATCCCAAGCAGGCTGCTACAGCTCTACCTCTTCCACATGTGGGACCCAGAGAGAATTGTCAAATAAAAGGAAAAATGATAACATGGATTCAGGAGTAGAAGTTCCAAGAAAAGGACCAAATTACAGGAAAACAATAAAAGACGCAGTGAGAGAAGGGCTGCTAGTTTCTCAAAGTTAATCAATGACAGTTTCCCTGACAATAAAACTCCCCCACCCTCTCCCGAGATACCCAAGAAGTTGGGAGGAAAAACCTACACCGAAGAAGAGGTGGCAGAAATGATAAATAAACTGAAAGCAAATACTTCACATGAGTTTACTACCAGCACCCCACAGGATCCATCCCCTATATTACCTAAAACTGTGACTGAGAAAACTAAACAAGACACTCCTGCATTAGACCGTATACATAGGGCTGTCAATGGTTCCTCCAAGAAGAACCTTTTTCCTGAAGCAAGCGCTCAAGTAATAGAAAAGTTAGCTTCCGGCATGAAGAAAAAGATGTCTGATGTTATTCAAAGAATGGAAACTTCTGTTTCTTCTTCCATATCTGAAAACATGGAACAGCATGCAAGGTCTGTCTGTAGTGCTAGTCAGAAGTGTACTTAATGAAAGTAGTAAGTGAGCAGCGAGAATTTACTTGTCGGGCTCTCAAGGAACACTGCCGAGACACCAGGGACAGTCACGAAGAAACCGCAGAGGCTATACAGACTGTAGATAAAAAACTGACATCTATCGTTCTAAAAAGGTGTATGAACTTTGTCAAGGGCATGGATGACATAGGGACTAAAGTCAACAATGCTGCTTGCAAGGTAGGAGAGGCAAACCAGGTATACCTGGAAGACGCTGAAGAAACCGCAAAAAGTCTCTCTAAATTGAACTGTACGGTTGGGGCTTTGTCGGACAACTGACAGAACACATGTCCAATGCAGCACAGACGTTCAATAAGAACTCCACGGTTACTGCCACTAATTTGGAGAGGGCAGACAGAGTTGTCGCTTCAATGAGTGCTAACATAGAGCGTTTGGCAGAGACGTTAGAAAGACTGGCCAAGGTAAGATATATTTTGGGCTGTTCCATGAAATACATACAGGTCTGCGAAAAGGGGGCTTAGTGTAGGAGGTCCTAAGACCCGTTCTACCAGTACATGTCACATATGTGGCATAATTTTCCTGACTTTCCGCTGTGACATGTGTATAAGTTTCTCTTTTATTGCTATGAACATGCAGCAAGACATCGCATGTAAACATTTTTCCAACATATATATATATATATACATATATATATATATATATATATATATATATATATATGTATATGGTGCAATCTATTTATCCAATACATATATATATATATATATATATATATATATATGTTTTCTTTCAGTCCCTAAGAAGGAGGTCCCTACAATGGAAGAGACATGTAGGACTAGAGAAGAAACTCCAGTTCCAGAATCACCTGCTCCAGGAACTTCAACCGGTGCAACTATCCCTTCTGTACCTGTCGACCCTGAGGTACAAGAAGAAGACCCTCGACCTGAACCTTTCTCACCAAGGAACACATCAGCATACTTGACCCATCCAGAACCTGCGCGAGGTAAGTGGTGTGAAGGCCACATGAAAAATCTTTTTTTAAGTTTGGCATGGCTATGTATACATTGAGGGCTTGGGGAGAGTCTGTAAAAGTGGTAGTCGAATGTGTACAGGCATGAAATTTTTCATGTATGTGGAATTTGGACAGAAGCTTCTATATATCACAGTTCTTTCCATTCTGAAGGTAAATCAAACATGAAGTTCACTTAAAGAAAAATATATAAAATAATTTCCTCCTTTGTATGCGATTTCCAGAGGAGCCACCGGTTTATTCATCTGCGACTGAAGTCCCCTTACATGAGGAAATGGATGAGCAGGAAGACGCGAAGGAGAACAAAGAGGAAGTGTACCTCCTACCAGCATCAGGTGAGGTTTGTTAACTTGAAAAGAAATTAACAAATACTACCCAGAAGTGGATAACAAAAATCCCACTTTCAAAGACGTTTCATACTTAACCATATGTTCATTAATTTTTTTATAAGTAAGCCTACAATTATATTGGTCTCATGCCACAGCTATTCTAAGTACAAGTGTCGATGAAGAAGGAGGCCTCCAGTCTTTTCATGTCCTGAATAGACCTGAATTTGTCATATTACAAGAACCCATGACTGCAGCGAGATCAATGCTCAACGAGCTGGCAAATATGGCACTGGATGCAGCTTCTTCGGGGACAGAGGGAGTGGACGAAACAGACACAGAACGTGAGACGGACCATGGCAACGGGAAGCCAAAATATTGGTGTATTATTCATAGTAATAAACTTATTTTTCCACAATACTTCATTACGGACCACCGTTTCTCTTACTAGTGAGACATTTTGGAATTCATGCCAGTCCTTGAGAACCTGATAATAGAATGGGCTTGCTTCTCGTGGTATGTTAATATCTGATTTTGTATGAATGAACAGTTTCAAGTCAGACACTTCATGGAGAAATAACTTAATAAAATCACATGGAACCATGGTGGTATCCCAACAGAACCTTTTCACCCAGTTTATGTTAGATACAATGATTTTCGTTTTAAAATTGCCTACTGCAAGTCCACCATGCTTAGTCTGTGCCTGAACACGTGCCCTGGCTACCTTGTTCCTGTTGGAGCCCCATAGGAATTTGTCAACAATTCTATTGACTTCATCTATTGCTCTAGATGGTGTAGTGGTGACTGAGGCCGGGAACATCACACATGGTAGCATTAGGCTGTTTATGATGATAGTTTTACCTTTGAGTGAGATGTTGCGGTGCCTCCAATCATCACTTATGTTGGTGATTTTCTGTATCTGGGGTTCAAAGTTCCACGAGTAATTTTGGGCTTCTGTCCTATTCTGTGCTACAGAGATGCCCAGGACAATCAATCTTTCGCTCCATGCAAGACCCTCCAATCCGGTCTGACTAGTGTCAATACCACCAAGTGCAAGATATTGTGTCTTATATCTATTCACCTTCAGACCAGAGTACCTCCTAAACCTTCTCAAACAGTCCAGCAGGTGATGTAGAGCTGCTGCTGATTCGATAAAACAAGTGGTATCATCAGCATATTGACATATCTTTACTTCTCTAGTATGCATGCCCCAATTTAATGGGACACAAACCGAGCGTACGCTGTGACCGTGGGTAATTTATGTGGCGTGCCAACCAGATCATCCAGTTTACGGCTGCCTGAGCCCTCAGAAAATTAAATAAAAAATTTTGGCAATGTCACCCACTTAGTTGTGGTACTAAGGTTTGATATTTTGGAGGGGATAAATGGAATTTGTGGAAAAATAAAAAAAAAAAATGTAGGTCATATGACAACCACTATATAAGGGCACTTTTCAAAATTGTGCTCCATTCCAGAGGTAACTGCGATTGAACACGGATACCCCGTACTAAAGGATATTCTTCTCTCCTGGATTGCTTACCCATTTATAAATGAATATAAGTATACATGCTTCTTATTCATCATTTCAAGTTACAATATCTAATTTCTATAGACTTATTTTGTCTTCATCACTTAAAGGTAGTGTGTAGTGAATGTCTGTGTCTTTCCAAAACAGGTTTTTACTTAAGGCCTGGTCAAACTTGTTTTTAAAAGCCAAAGCAATCGTTGTGGACAATCATCTTGGCTTGTCAAGACAAGTGTGACCGTGGCCAAAACAAAATTTTGTTCCAAGACAAAAATGCTACAACAATTTTTCCTGTTTTCAGGACAGTGCAGGACATTTCTCACAGCACTGTGGCAAGAAATAACATCATATCAGAACAATTTGTTCATGGTGCTCAGTTGCTATAACTAGAATTCCATAAATGAAGACAAATTACTATCACACCCGTCTGCAATCAATCAAACCTGAACCTGTTTCTGTACAGGTCTGCACTTATGGTAAATTAAAAGTGTGACTCAGCTTGTGAAATCCCTGCCATGAACCAGCAAATGCCATTGAAGTCGATGGGGAGAAAAATATACATGTATGTATGTGTCAACAATCAGAAAGTTCTGGTCCTATCGACACAATTTTAATGGCTCCAGAAGTGTAGGACAATGTGCTTTCAGGAAAAATATGGTCCAGTTGAGCAGAAAGATGTGTCTGGGATGGGTTTTAAGGCATATGTCAGGTTAAAAAGCCATGGCAATCTGCTTTCAGCATAGATTGAAATCCCTGATTTCATTACTTAACCCATGAGCTACGAAGTAGCTGTCTTGGTCGCAAATGGTTATCTTATACATTTAGCAATATTACCATGAATTATGATGCATATAATTATGACATTGTTTAGTTACTGGCAATGCAATTTGAAAGCCAGAGGCAGAATTCGTAGTGTAGAGGTACATATTGTATAACCATAGTGATGGGTACCGTCTGACGTGGCGGGTGAGTCGAGTCGTCGGACGTTCCTCAGGTTCCGGATAGGTGGCAGCACCGATCCGGGTCTGTGACGACGAACACCTGGGTCCTTTTATAAAGCCCAGGGCTCAGCCGCTACGTCAGAGGCCCTTCTGGCCTCCAAGTATGTGAGACCATTCTTAGCATTTGTTAGTTGCCCTATTAATAACTACCGGGTAGCCATGAGTGTGTTTTTTAATAAAGACTATCCGTTGGCATACACTTGAAACACCGTCTTACTCTTTCTTTCCCAAATCGTAAGACCCGAACCCCCTAGGTCCGTAAGACCACGAACCATTACATTGGTGCCGTGACCAGTTAGTTCTGGTGTATAGCCCAGACGTTATAACGTCCGAACGGCTAGTACATGGGTTAGATAGCCTTGCGGAAGCTAACCCAGCAGGGCAACTAGCTGCCCAGGAGAATGGCAATGGATCATTAATGATCCAAACCCATTCGAACTCCCGAGATGCGGAATCTGCATCTTGGAGAGATCCCGAACCTCACTATAATGATAGTGAGGAAAATCTACCAGACTCTGTATGACGTGAACAGTCCATACAGAGGCAGAGTAATTTGATAAGTCAACAATCACTTGTTGACGAATTGAGTAATTTAGATGTTCGAAGTTGGTGGTAGTACTAACCCAGAACATCCGGCACTGATGCCAAAAAGGGTAACATTTGGAGAACTACCTTACAGATTACCCAGACCTGGGATACTAATATTAGATTACAGCGACGGCGACTTAACCTATGCGGTACCGGAAGGTGAGGAATTTAAACGACCGGATGTCCTGTTGTTAAATGAAACCTATGTAACTTTGAACGAGAATCTAAATACCTTGGTCAGAGCTAAAGATGAAGTATTCAATGAAAAACTTCAGTTGGAAGATGACTTGATCGGCATGCGAGACGAATTCGAAGCCAGGAAGAGTGAATACATGAAGGAATTAGAAAGTGAAGAAATAAAACTTCAAGAGATGAGAAAGTCATTCAATAAAGAATATGACAATAGACACATTCGTATCAAGACGTACATAGATACGAACGATCAACTAAGTCTTGATAAGGCAAATTAAGAATCCGAAATATGCCATTATCAAAGCGGATTAGAGAAATTGAAACTTCAGTGCAGTAAACAAGCTGAAGACAATGAAACCATCCGGGTAGGTATTATAGCTTACAATAAACAACTGGAGGAAGATAGACAGAAACTCACGAATGAGCTTCAGGAATTGCAGACTACTGCAATAACCCTAGACAAATATGTAGAAGCCGCACAATTGACTATAGGAACTATAGATCCAACTGTGGTCTCTACAATGTTGGCGAAATCATCCCAAGATGCAACTCCAATCAGATATAACCCATTCGTCGTCGATGGGGCTGATAAAAATGTAACATCCGGAATCTATAAGAAACCGGATAACACCACAGCTAGCGGAATGAGTGTCCAAAATAGTAATTGCCCACAGGGAACTACTAATAAAGGATCAACAAATAATGTACCTACACCTGCAGCTCCCATGCTTGATACCGTAGGTCCGGCACCCCCTATACCAGATTTGAGTCATAAAATTAGAGCGACTCACGTTAACGCAACTAGTGTATGTAATAATACAAGAGTAGCACAACCGAAAGCACCGGGACCACCGAGACATATGTTAACCCCCCCTTCATATTTCTCTCAACCCGGCCATAGTATACCAGCAGGCCCAAGATTGCCAAACCCGCCTTCAGGTCAAAGCAATGATCCTAATGGTGGACATTTTCCCAGACCGATTCCACCACAACCTAATGTTACCGGTGGTACGTACCAACCAAGAACAACTTCCTATGGATATAGGCATAATTATAATCCGGCAGGAAGTAGTAATTACCAAAATGGTAATAACTACAATCAGGGATGGAATCAAAATAATTCCTATCCCAGGTATACATCTTCCGGAACATCTGGAAATGTAAATTATGGAGGTGGATACCCTGGCGGTGCTTCTGGGAACTACCCTAGTGGTGGTCCCCCTGGAGGTGATCCCCCGGGTGGCCCTGGTGGATCCGGATCCGGAGGATCAGGAACGGGAGGAGATGGCAGGAAGCCAAATAGGAGAACTTCCATGCCTGCAGGGATGCAAACCATCTTTGATGGAAGCCAATGTATCCAAAATAGACGGCAGACGGCATGGAAGTCATGAACTGGAGCATGCAAGAAGCAGATAGACTACGCGGATGTAATAATCCGGCACATAGACAGGCACGGATACCCCCTCCATATGATTCTAATGATCCTTGGAAGGATAGGTATCAAGCTTTTGTCGATGAAGTCAACTGTAGTGGTTGGACAAAAGAAGAAGCTCTGCCTTATTTGATCTGTTGGTTGAATAAAGGTGGAAAAGTAGCCCTCAACCAATGGAGAGCAGCATATGGAATATGAGGCACCTATGATCAACTGGTCGAATATGCCGCGTACCTATTCGGTTCAATCGTTAGAGAGGATCCATGGGTAAGCTTTAAGAAAAGAACTCAGAAACCTAAAGAATCTAATAAGGTCTTTGGTTTGGAGCTACAGGATTTGCTATCGAAAGCACGTCCAAATTGGGCTCATGATGACGACTGCTATCTGCAGGAATTGTTTACACAATTCTACAGTGGATTGCGGGATCCGGATCACAAACAAGTAGTTTGGGATTCTTGGAAGGATGACACATCCTTCAGTGACCTATTCATATCCATCGATGGACATGATATGAAGAAGAGATTGGTGGGTCTAGGACCTAACCCGGTACGAGCAGCTCCATTGCAATACGGAGGTTCACCTGCTCAGGTATATGAAACTTCTCAATTAGCCCCGGTTGACTTACAGGAGGCTGATCAGGAAGACGAATATGTCTCCGATGAAAATGGAGATTATATTGGATCAGTCCAGGTCGCTGGAAAGTATTACCGACAGAAACGGTATAGGAAGGTACATTCGAAAGGAAGGGGAGGGGCCGTTGCTAGTAAAATAGCTTCCGGACCAACCCAATCTGGTAATGTGACCTCTACGGCCAAGCCAACCGTGGCAGCCGCTGTTGCTCCGACTAATATGATGGAAACATTAATAGCCGGATTAACAGAAGCTCTGAAAAGACCGAGAGTTGATAAATCTCAAAGGAGATGCTTCAGATGCCAGAAGTTAGGACACTATGCTCCTGAATGTATGGCTGAGAAACCTGTCCCTCGTAGACAGGAAGGTGTCTCTGGAATAAGTACAGAGGAAAACTGAGGAGGGGTCCCCCGATGGGCAAAGAAGGGGATCCCAGTGACAAATCTTGCCATGATATCACCATCCGTGATGATAGTTCACATGTAGTAGCAAACTCGCCTAACACCGAGGTGGTTGTAGACACCCGGAAGGTTAGGGAAGCTGATATAACAGGTGCCCATGGAGCACAGGGGAAACCCGATATCAGTAACGAGGTAGGCGGCTATGAATTAGCCAGGGTTGGTAGTGCCCACCTGCCCCCGGGTCATCCTTGTCTGGAATACCTGAAAGGATGTGGATCGACTCCTGGTGTGAACAATGACGTTCCGATCGTCACGGACACGCCCTCTGTTCTAAACGGAAGGCGGTGGTATGTTTGCCTCACTGTTAACGGAAGATCTGCCAAATTTCTTATGGATACGGGTGCTAGCCACTCCTGTATCTCCAAGAGGTTCTATGATCTTATACCGGATGAACACGATACTCTCAAATCGGGAGGAAGTGCTCAAACGGCCGATGGCAGTACATTGCAAACATATGGGAGAACTTGTGCGAAGCTGCAATTGGATGGAATACATGACTATGTCATGAGCGCCACCGTTGCGGATATAGCAGATGAGGGGATACTCGGGTTGGATTTCGCATCCCTGTATGGAGTGGTGTTAGAGCCCCAATCAGGAGTGTTGAGTGTGAAATACCCGTATCATGTAAAGGTTAGGTGTGTACTGAGACAAGTAAGCAGTATGGCTAGTGTAGCACACACTGTGCGGATCCCTCCGGGAGTAACCTGTGATGTGCTTGTAAGAAGTGATCCTGCAATGCGCAATAAGCCTGCAGTGGTAGAACCGGATGTAGCTACTCTGTCAAGCATCGGATTAATATCTGTAGACACTATAGTAGCAAATGCATCCTGGTCGGTAGTACCTGTCTCCAATACTGGAAACACTACTATCTACCTAAAAAAGGGACAAGTTTTTGGTAACGTGACCCTTTCGGAAACTGTAACGGATAGTAAGTTAAACTTACAGAAGGTAACAGGAAATGATGAAATTTCGGATGACTTACTGAAGTTGTATGAAGAAACTTCATTAGAAGATCCGGAACACCGGAAAGAATTTTATGATATGCTCTGTCAGTATAAGACTGCCTTTGCCAAACCTGGTGAAAAACTAGGTACGACAAATAAGGTAGTACACAAAATAGATACTGGAGATGCGGAACCCTTTAAGATACTGTATAGGCGGTTACCTTTAGCGAAAAACAGAGTAGCTGAAGAGGAAATAAACAAGATGTTGGAACAGGATATAATAGTCCCTTCCAATAGTCCATGGAGTAGTCCTGTGTGTATGGTAACAAAAAAAGACGGTACTATCCGCTTTTGCATAGACTACAGGAAGTTAAATGGAGTAACGAAAAAGAATTTGTATCCATTACCGAGAATAGACGAAACCATTGACTCCTTAGGAGGAAACAGTTGGTTTTGTACCCTAGACTTGCAATCAGGATATTGGCAAGTGGGAATGAATCCATCAGATATGGAAAAGACTGCATTTTCGAGTCATATTGGACTATTCCAATATAACGTAATGCCATTTGGTTTGTGCAATGCACCAGCAACATTTGAAGCAATGATGGAAACAATTCTAAGTGACTTTTTGTGGAAAAGATGTCTTGTATACCTTGACGATGTTATAGTCTTCGGAAAAACATTTGAAGAGTGTTCTAATAACCTCAAAATGGTATTAAAACGCATTATTTCCAATGGTCTCAAATTGAAACCTAAGAAATGTCACATGTTCAGAAAGTCCATAAATTATTTGGGCCGCTTCATTAGTGATGAAGGAATAAAAGCTGATCCAGATAAAATCGAATCAGTTATAAATTGGAATAGACCTAAAACACCCAAAGAAGTGAGGTCCTTTTTAGGTTTCTGTTCCTATTATAGGGAATTTATTCCGAATTATTCTAGAGTCAGTTACCCATTACAAGTAATAGCTAACTGGACTCCAGGAAGTACCAAGGAAAAATTTCCTTGGACCCATGAACAGGAATCTGCTTTTCAAAAGCTAAAAGACCTGTTCACGAGTACTCCCGTATTACAATATCCGAATAAAACGGATCATTTCATACTGGATACTGATGCTAGTAATGATAGCATTGGTGCAGCTCTCTCGCAAGTCCAAAATGGGAGAGAGGTACCTATTGCCTTTGCCAGCAATACACTGAGTAAAACTCAGCGCAATTACTGCACAACCAAAAGAGAGTTGTTAGCAGTAGTCGTATATACCAAGAAGTTCAAACATTTTTTATGGGGAACGAACTTTACTTTATGTACGGATCACTCCTCTTTAAGATGGCTACTGAACTTCCGAGATGCTGAAGGGATGTTAGGCCGATGGCTAGCCCATTTATCCGAATATGGGCTTGAACATCACCAGATTCAGCATAGACCCGGAGTGAAGCATTTAAATGCTGATGCTTTATCTCGAATACCGATTCGGAAATGTGATAATCCGGATTGTACTGATTGTGGAGCTCATAAGGCAGTGTTAGCAGGGATTCGAAGACCATTCGAACCCCTAGTTGCCAGTATACTGGATTGGTCTATGGATCACATACGACGTTTCCAGGAAGCTGACTCGATAACTGCACAGCTTCTGCAATTAGTACCGAAGGGTATACGTCCAGTTAGACCAGAAGTCTCTCTGGAAAATCGAGAAATGAGAAGGTTTCTTGCTCAATGGACCGAGCTTGAAGTCCGGAAAGGCGTGTTGTACCGTTGGAAGCCATGTAATAATGGTGAGAAAATCATGCAAGTGGTGATACCACATGCAATGAGACATGACATTATGTATTTCTGTCATGGGCATCGGACCAGTGGTCATTTCGGAAGGAAGCGCTCATTAGCACGACTTTCCAAGAAATACTATTGGCCTGGCATGTCAAGAGACTTGCAAAGATGGGTAACCACTTGTCCGGATTGTTGTAAGAACAAACCCGGACCCGGGATGGGCAAGCTTCCACTATCCCAAGAACTTTTCGGAGTTAGATTCGCAAGAATCGGGGTGGATATCATTAGTTGATTGAATACAACCGCTAATGATAATACCTGTATGATGGTAGTGTGTGATTATTATATGAAATACACTAAAGTATTTCCACTACCGGACCACAAAGCAGTTACTTGTGCCGAAGCCTTTGTAAAAGGTTGGGTACTAAGTTTCGGTGTACCATTAATGTTACACAGTGACCAAGGCAGAGAATTCGAATCAAATCTCTGGCAAGGCATGTGCGAATACTTAGCTATCTGCAAGACTAGAACCAATCCGTATAGGCCACAAAGCGACGGATTGGTAGAAAGGTTCAACAGAACCCTTATCCAGGTCCTGAAGTCACTTGTTAATGAACACATGGACGATTGGGACGAGCAATGTCATTTTGTGACACATGCTTATAACAGCACGGTACATTCAAGTACTAACTGTACTCCGAATCTACTAGTTTTCGGAGAGGACCTAATAATGCCTGCAGACCTAGTATTTGGAGTCGTAGGAATGGACCCGGAACTACGTTGTCATGTAGTTTTCGTCGAATGCTTAAGAGACAGGTTCAGAAAAGCATATGAGTCTGTCCGAATTGATTTGGAGGAAAGTGCCGAATGGCAGAAGGTTGGATATGATACTGATTTAAAACATCGGAAATTCCAATCCAGAGACAGAGTTCTAAGACTACATGAACCACTTAGACACATAAAATTAGCGTCTAATTGAGATGGTCCTTTTACTGTAACACAAGTTATTAGTGATTGTACCGTAATTATCAAATCAGACCTTTGTAGACTCTATAAGTCAAATGTGGCTAGACTAAGGAAGTGGTGTGGGAGGGAGACCTCCACAGAAATGTATGGTGAAGGATTAGAAAAGATCTGGAACCAGAATCGTATAATAGACCAGGTAAAGAACACTACAGTGAAGCGAGGCCGGGGTAGGCCTAAGAAGTGTTCCGAATCAGTACCACCCACGCCAACACCGATTAAGCGTGGGGGAGTTAAAAAAGTCTCGGCAGGTGAAGACAAAAAGAAGGGGAAAGGTGTTTCGAAGGCCAAGAAACACCCAGAAAAGGCTCTTCAGACTGTCAGGTCCGATAAAGAATTATCCAAGAAGGGGATATACGTTCGCCGCAGCCCTCGAATTGCCCAGAGGACTGCAGTGACCTAACCTGTATACACAACGAGTGTAATGTTTACATTTAGAGGAACGGATGACAACTGACCTGAAAGGCTTATTTGTCGCCGCCGTATGATGTACCAATGGGTAGTGGACGGATAATCCAGTGGATTTGCTTAAGCTTTCCATAATCTCCACTTAAATCCTTAGACGAGTCATCGGCGTGAGCGATAATTACCTAAAAACACTTGACTGACCTCTCGTGACCCCGCGGACTCGCGGGGAAATGACGTCACGAAAGCTGGCTTGTCGCCATATTGTTTTTTGGTAGCATTTGGGTCGGTTGGGTCACCCCTCTCACTTTAAATTCTACCATCTAGCAACCCTCTTGTGCGCCCTCAGAGTCTGTCTCTCAGCAGGCAGACTCCGTTTGTGTCGGCAGTATTTTGACTCCCGTGTCGATTCCCCAGTCATGGCTGAGGAATCCGTAGCTGCAGCCAAGCTATCCGGTGACCCGGATAAGCTGACTCCGTCCGCAGAAGCTTTTCTGGAAGCTTTGTCACCTGTAACACAGGAAGAGAGTGAGATGATGGAAGTGGAGGAACCCACGGATCGCTCGTTTGAGGAGAAGTTTGTCTCATTCTCACTGAATGAGCCCGAAAAGCTGTTGTCACCACTTCCACCCGAGGGATCTGGAGACGCTGCGAACCCTGAACCAGCAGCAACTGGGTCCGAGACTACACAAGTCGACGGCCCGCAGGATCAGTGGAAGCCAGCAGTGGCTGACCCGTTCCCTGCAGAGTACGACGGTTGGTACCTGTACGTCCATCCGGAGCTACAGGCACAGGTGACCTACGCGGACGGTACACCGGTTAGGTTGGACCCGAAGGTTAGAATAGCTATCGAGGGCGTCACGGCTCCCGAACAGCTGGACAGGACGCCACCCGAATGGCTCCGAGACTGGCTGTGGTTCCAAGAGGACTCATGGTGGACGCTGCTTTTCGCCAAGTAGTGTATGAAGCAAACAGAGCCTTCCTGCTCGGAGCGTATCCGAAGCCGGACAGGTCTCTGTGGAACGTCAAGCAGACCAACATTGATTGGGTAGGCTGCGTCTCGGAACCCGAGGGGCAAACCTACCCACGTCCTTGTGCCACCCGGCCCCAGTGTCGGACCATGAAGGAGTACCGTGAAGCCGCTAGCAACTTCGAGCAGTGGGACGATGGTTATTACATAACCGAAGCACAGTTAGTCGACGTGCAAAACAAGTCGCTAACGGGTATGGACAGGAGTGCAGCCCTTCCGACGATTCTCGTCCGTTGTATGACTGCAGAGCAGGAAGCCCTGGAAAAGGCTAAGAGGGAAGCGGAAGTACCCGCACCTCCTATCCCCGACCTGAAGCTTGCCACTAGAAGCACAGCCGGTTCTGTAACAGCCACCGGCAGTACTACCGAATCAACCACGGTAGGAGCATCAACCTCCAGTGAGTCCGGAACCAAGGACCTGGAAGACTGGAAGGTAAGCAAGAACAGGAGGTCTGCTGCTCGGAAGCTTAAGAATCTTCCGGATTCTGCTAAAGCCGACCCGCAAGCTAGCACCTCAGCCACTGGTAGTACTGCCATGGAGGTTGTTTCCTCGGACGAGGAATCAGTGCATGAGTCCTCGGTGGAGTATGATGAGAAGGCCACTCCATCAACTCAAACCGAGGCAGAACGCTGGGCCAACGCCAAATCCGGATTTAAAACCCGGATCCCGACGTGCTTCTCCGACTGTGCTTACGGAGTAAAGAAGGACGGCTCTACCCTGTACGCCTGCCCGGACTCTGTTAATAAGAACAACGAGTAGGATGACGAAAATTGGATGCGTCTCTCGGACGAGGACCCCAATCCGAGCAAAGCCTATCGAAAGATGTGGCTTATGCTCAATCATACCGAAGGGTATTATACTTATACCCAGAGGCACAAGCTGAGATGGGCACTTGAGAAGTGGTACAGTGACGACCAAAAGTCCTGCCCCTTCTCCATCTGCCAGGATGCGAGCGATGTTTCGGTCCGGACCTGGAGTACTCCAGCCCGGTTCCAGAGGCATCTAGTAGAAGCCCACTTTCACCATCACCTTTGTGATCCGAGTTATGGTAAGAAGGGCAAGAAATGTACTACGAAGGTTCAATATAACCGACGTAGCGATCTGGCTAGACACCAGAAGAAGTGCCACGCAGAGGGATTAGATGGAGCTCGTAAACGTATTATGGAGCTCCATCAGGAACTCATGAAGGAGTTCGATAGCTTGAGCGAAGATGCTTGGTCGAAGATCCGACCAGGGGACCAAGTCCTCTGCGAAGTTCCGAAGACCAAGGATTCGAAACTCCGCGCTAAGATTGTCCTGACTCCCAGAAAAGGAAAACTGGACATGCACGAGTCCCTCTGGCAGAAGTGTGAGGAATCCGGAAAGGAGGGAAAGAGAGCTTGTGAGAGGTGCAGAAGAGACCAGAACCGTGGTGGTAACGGTAATGGTCAGACTACCACAGCCACTAAAGCCAGGGTAGATGATCGCTCCAGGTCTCCCTTGGCACGCCACCCACATGAGCAGGTTCAGGGTACTCCTGTCTATAAGAGGCCTGAATCTGCAGGATACGCAGGTGCTGTATCTAAGCTGGGGAAAGTTAACACCCATAACTTTCCATCCATGAACCAGGGACATGGACCCGAGAGCCAGACCTTGGTCGTTGGAAGGTCCAGTCAACTTCACCCCAGAGCAGGTACAACTGTACATGCAGATGGGGATGAAACAAAATCCAGCACCCCCTACCTACTGTCTCCCAACAGCAGGAGTGTCCGGAAGCCCTACATCCGGAAGTGGCCCTCAGGCAGTGTCGACACCCCCCAAGGTTGTTGCACCACCTGCGAAACCGAAGGATGCAATTACCATTAAAGCCGGTAATGCAGAAATTTGGTTCGAGAAGTCTCGCCAGGGGGAAGCGGATGTCCAAAAGGCCTTCTACACCCACTGGGAGAAATGTGTCCGCGACAGAGCGACTGAGTTCCATCAGGGTCTCCTTAATGATACCCTGTTATGTATGAAGGAGGTAGAAGATACCGAAAAACAGCGCCTCGAGACCCTCATTCGGGACGATGTAAAGGCCCAGGAGGATGAAGCCTTAGCTGCCAAAGAACAGGCAGCTATGGACGTACACGTTCTGGAGAAGCGTGTTAAGGAGGAGATTACCCGGAATACCAACTTAAACACTAAGTTTATGAGGGTATTCGGAGTCGATATCGACGAGTGGGATGGCACTCCCGAATCGGCTCTAGCTCTTCTTAAGAAGAAGCATGCTAAGAAGTCCACGTAAGCATGCTACGGGTTATTTCTCTATATATATTATTTTCTTCTAATAACCAGATTTAGTCTTTGTGGAACTAAACTTCTGCGAATGTCTTCTATTAGAATAATGAACACCTGCTCTTTGTGTTCCGGGTTCCATTCATAACCAGCTAATTGTGTATATTCAGGACATATACCATTATTATATCCTGAAAGGTCTATTTGGATTAGGATCTCAACTTATAAAAAATCCGATAGTAGATTTGATGCTGCTATACGTATCCGGATGCTGGTTCCTGATTCCTGCTGTTATCTGTTGCTGACCACTATATAAGGATGGACTATACGATTTTGTGCTACCTCTACTCCCGAATGGATTAAAACTACATACTACTACTTCCGGACCAACCTACTTTGGACTCATACTTATGTCAACTATACTTAAATGGATTACGTTTCTACTTGTTGACAAAACCGGACTATTATTCTACTATTCTACACCATTCGGATATACCTATGAACAATAGCACTTCTAGAGGATTGTGGGTAGCTGCCCCAAACTCATCTACCGTGTTCACATTTATTAACCTGGATCATAAAAAAGACTTTAGCACGTCCATCCCGTGGTTAGCTGACCACCATACCTACCTTCTAGCATCCGACAGACTGCAGCACGAGACTCCAGCAGCATTTATCATTTATTATGTATATAATGTCATATAACTATATTTCTAATATCATTTGTATGTCTATAGTCACACTGTGGTGATAAATTACTGTATATTTTGAAACGGGTATATGCATATTGTGGCGGAGACGGAGGGGCCGTTGGCGGAGCCGAAACCATCCTGGTGTGGGGGCGGCGAGGCCAGCGGTCCTGAAGTAACGCGGTTACGTCGGCAATAGTAGTCGGCGGAGGAGATCCTCCGATGCTGGCCTGCCGTAACGCAGGCCGGGGTGGGAGTATCTGCCTATGTATAAATAAGGGAGTTGTTACTCCGATCAGTTAGTTCCGAGTTGCAGACAGAGAGGAGCAGAACTCTAAAAGGCTTACCTCCGGATTAATATATACACGATACAAGACTTAGATGGTGTGGCGAGGACTGCCAGGAAATAAAAGACACTGAAGTCAAGCTGTCGGAGTTGTGTAATTCTTTATTAACCATAGAGTCGGAAAACGCTACATTGGTGACAGCGGTGTTTGAAGACCCACGAGAGAAAGAAGATGGCGGAGGCTTCAGAAACGATAAACTTACCTGTGGAGAAGAGGGATACGGAGGAGATTAAGCGGGAAAAAGGGGTTTTGCTGGAAGTGGTGGACGAGGAAGTGACGCTACGGCAGAGAGGGGTGGTGAGGCCGGAAGAGATGAATCCGGAGAGACAAGCAGAACCCGCCGATAGAGCATCCCGGGAGGAGGTACCGGACACGGGATATGAGGAACCACGCGTTAAAGAAAGGGAGCCCTACCTGTGGCCATGGGAGAGGGAGGAGAAACCGGCAGCCCGGAGGCTGAGGCACCCTAAAGGAAAAATGGGTGATGCAAATGCCTGGCTGGGGTTCAACCCGGGAAGGGACGATGGCGGAAAGGTGCTTTGGTGGCCGGAGGAGCAGGCGGAGATGAATAACCCAAGGAAGCGGAGCAAGCGGGCACCGGCCGAGGTTCGCCCCGAAACCGGGAGATGTGCGGAGGAGGCGGATAAGGACGAAGTAGGGGAAGGTGGAGATCTCCGTCAGGGTAGAGGAGTTATGGGTCGTCCAGAGGACGGCTGGAGAGGAGGTGCCGATGGGGAGAAGGAGGCAAAGGGTAAGCCAGTGGTGAAACCCGCTAAATATGATGGCACCACAGACCTATCTGACTACCTCAACCACTTCGACCTGTGCATCAAAGTAAATGGATGGAAGCCGGAGGAGGCGGGTATGTTCCTAGGCCTGAGTCTGTCGGGGGCAGCCCGTAGATTGTTGACGGGAAGGAAACCAGCCACGCCGGAGGGGTATGAGGAGTTAAGAAGGGCACTGGTGGAAAGGTTTGAGCCTACTAATCAGGAAGAGATCTACAAAGCGTTCCTCCGCACTAGGGTCCGGCGAAAGGGAGAGGGACTGCAAGAGTTAGAGGAAGAACTGAAAAAGTACACTAAGTTAGCATATCCGGAGGCGGACGCCCGGACGACAGACACCTTAGCTCTCGATAGATTCCTATTGTGCCTCGACAATCCACTCAGGCAGTGGGTGTATCAGTCAACACCGAAAGATTTACAATCCGCAGTAATGACGGTGGTGGGAGCGGAGGCGTACCTACAAGTGGAGCAGGAGAATATCCACAAAGTGCGGGCGGCGGATGCGTCAGTAAATGAACACCTCAAGTCCAACAAGGAGGAAATGAGCAAAATGGCGGAGTTGATGGAGCGGTTAGTTCAAAGGCTGGATGATCCGGTGGTGTTGGGGAGGAAGAAAAAGCCAAGCAATGGTGCTTGCTTCGGATGCGGACAGGAAGGCCATTTCAAGCGAGAATGCCCAAATATCAAGGCCAAGGAGGCATCCAGGCCGGTGAGCGAACAGGCTACTCCGGCGGCGGGAAACTAGAATCGACCTATACTAAAGGCCAAGTACAGGTCGAGGGAAGTCGGCCTATCAATGTGATACAGGGCCGCCGAGAGAGGGGCGGAGGAGGATTGATAGTAGAGGGTCGGCTGGCAGGGGCCCCCATCCAATTGCTGGTGGACACTGGTGCGTCGCTTAATCTGGTCTCCGAAGGATGGTGGAGCAGGTGGGGCGAACGGGAACGCCTGGGAGAAACGCCGGAGAAGATCTACTCCGTCGATGGGCGGCCTATGGACATAAAAGGGGAAGTGTACACAGAGCTGGAAATCGGGAGGCGTACTATCAATGTGCGTTTCGTAGTCAGCGACACCGGGACGGAGGGAATCCTGGGGGCAGAGTTCCTCCGCACCAACAAACTAATGGTCGACGTAGCAAAAGGGCGCCTAGTGTGGACAGAGGAGGATTCTGTGTGCCGAATCGTCAGCACCAGGGCAGCGGTGCTGGGATCCGGACAGGAGGCCATGCTAGAGGGAACTCTAGCCGGACCCTGGCAACAAGGGGACGACGGGATGATTGAAGGGATGGCCGGACACAAGGGTGAACCGAGCTTCCTGGTGGGGCGGGGGCTGGTATGCCCCGAGGGGAGGGCAACTTGGGTCAGGGTGCTTAATCCCGGTCCTGAGCCAGTGGTGATATGACTCTAGGGGCCATTCAACGAGTGGAGTGCAGAGGCGGAGGCGAGACAACGGACGGAGAGGGATGGTGCCGGATGGTGGAGAGAGGTGAGCCAGAGGAACTAAAGCGCTTGGTGGACGGGCTAGTGAGCGGGACGGAGGCTCACCGTAGAAAGGAGCTTGCACGGCTTATAAGGAAACACCTGGGGGCATTTCAGAGGCATAAGGGCGACAAAGGGCACACTCAATTGGCCAAGCATAGGATTGATACGGGGGTACATCCACCTATCAAACAACCGCCGAGGCGATTGGCACCCCATAGACGAGAGGCTGTAGAAGAGGAGGTGGAGAAGATGTTGGAAGCCGGAGTGATTGAGCCATCCACTAGCCCGTGGGCTTCTCCGGTGGTCCTAGTAAGAAAAAAAGATGGTACCACTCATTTCTGTGTGGACTACCGGAGGCTCAACGCCGCCACCGTGAAGGATGCTTATCCCCTGCCTAGAGTGAAAGATTGTCTCGATACCATGGCGGGGGCCACTTGGTTTTCGTCAGTGGATCTGGCCAGCGGCTACTGGCAGTTGGATATAAAGGAGGGGGATAAAGAGAAGACAGCATTCACGACACACCGGGGGCTGTTCCAATTCCGGAGAATGCCCTTCGGTTTGTGCAATGCGCCAGGCACCTTCGAGAGGGTGATGGAAGTGGCCATGAGGGGACTACAGTGGAAAACTTGTTTGGTCTATCTAGACGACATAGTCGTATTCTCCGCCACCTTCGAGGAACATATTGAGCGGCTTGGGGAGGTACTTCAAAGGCTGGAGGATGCTGGGCTTAAAATCAAGCCCTCCAAATGCCAGTTGGCTCGCCGCAGAGTGTTATTCCTGGGCCACCAAGTGAGTGAGGCGGGAGTAGAGACAGATCCGGAAAAGATAGAGGCGGTGCAGTCGTGGCCCACTCCGACCACGGTGACGGAGGTCCGGAGTTTTCTGGGGCTAGCCGGCTACTACAGGACCTTCGTTCCCGAGTTCTCTACGAGGGCTAAACCACTGAGTGCGCTGGCCGAGAAAGGGAGGACGTTCCGGTGGTCGGATTAATGCGAGGCCTCATTCCAAGACCTAAAAAGGAGATTAACCGAGGCCCCTATCCTAGCTTTCCCCCAGGCGGAGGGACAGCTTACCTTAGACACCGACGCCAGTGACACAGGCCTCGGAGTGGTACTATCCCAGGAGCAGACGGGGGTAGAGAGGGTCCTAGCCTATGGCAGCCGCACTCTCAGCAGGCCGGAGCGTAACTATTGCGTTACAAGGAGGGAGCTGGTGGCTATAGTCTTTGGCCTCAGGAAATTCAAGCATTACCTAATAGGGAGGAGGGTGGTAGTCCGAACAGATCATGCCTCCCTGCGGTGGCTGTTGGAGTTCAAGGAGCCGGAGGGCCAGCTGGCTCGATGGCTGCAGATTATAAGTACTTACGACATAGTGGTGCAGCATAGGCCGGGGAAACTACATGGAAATGCGGATGGGCTGTCCAGGAAGCCCTGCAAGCAATGTGGACGAGAGGATGAGGAGGAGCTGCTGCATTGCCGGGTTTTCACAAGGTCTCAACGCCAGGAGATGGTTCGGGGGGCGCCTCCGGCGGCGGGGGACTCCATTCCGCCGGCAGCGGCGGGGGACTCCACTCCGCCGGCAGGGAGAGAGTGGGGCACACTCCAAGCGGAGGACACTGTGCTGACTCGGGTCAGAGCATGGGTGAACGGGGAGGCGACCACCACAGAGGAGGAAAGAAGGACCTGGGGCTATGAGCTGAGGGCCTGGCATGCCCAATTGGGGCGCATGAGTATAGAAAAAGGGGTACTGGGCCGGTGGTGGGAAGGCGCGGCGGGGGAACGATGCTTCCAAATTGCTGTACCCACCCTGAGCAGGAATGATGTGCTCAGGGAGGTCCACGGAGAACCCTTGGCGGGGCATCTGGGCCGCAATAAAACCATCCGGCGCCTCCAGACAGGTTACTACTGGCCTGACTTCAGGAGGGAGGTGACCCTGTGGTGCGCCAGCTGTGAACCCTGTGTCCGGAGGAAGGCGGCTCTACCTCCGCACCGGGCACCAATGGGACATGTGGGTGCTGGACTACCCCTACAGAGGATAGCTCTAGACCTGATGGGTCCATTGCCCTTGTCCTCCGCCGGGAACCAATATATTTTGGTGGCGGCGGACTACTTCACTAAATGGACGGAAGCGTACGCTTTACCCAACCAGGAGGCACCCACGGTGGCCAGGGCTGTGGTGGAGGTGTTCATCTGTAGATTTGGAGCCCCGGCGGAGGTGCACACAGATCAGGGCAAGAACTTCCAGTCGGGACTATTACTGGAAGTCAGGCAGACCAGAACCTGTTCCTTTAGGCCCCAAAGCGATGGGATGGTGGAGCGGGCCAACAGAACAATTGAAATGCTGCTGGCGACTGTGGTGGCGGAGGACCAACGGGACTGGGACCGGCGGCTGCCATTTGTAATGGCGGCGTATCGCTCCTCCGCACACGCCTCCACGGGATTGTCCCCCAATCTTCTGATGTTGGGGCGGGAAACGGTCATCCCCCTGGATTTGGTTTACCCACTGGAGCCCAATGTAGGGGGAGGAGTCGGTTATGTGGCCGAATTACAAACCACCTTGGCAAAAGCATACTCCGTCGCTAGGGAGGCCCTCGGAAGGTCCCTCTGCAGGCAACAGAGGAACTATGATGCAAGAGCCTCGGCAGGCGAATTCCCTGTCGGGGGCAGGGTCTTCTACTACCACCCTCTCCGGAAGAGGGGACTGACACCTAAACTCCAGAGCTATTGGACAGGCCCATGGGAGATAGTGGGGCGCTTAGGGGAGGCGGTGTATAAAATTAAAAAGGGTAAAACTACCAGGGTAGTCCATTACAACGCCCTAAAACTGGCCCCGGCGCGGGCCACGGCGGAGGATGTTCCCATGGAGGATGAAACAAGGGAGGCCGAGCCCCTATCTTCTGACAATTCAGACGAGGAGGAAGAAGGATCCGGAGGGGGCACCATCTGGCTGGTTCAGGTGACCCCGGGGACTGGAGCTGACCTGGAGGCGAAACTGCTGACCTGCAAAGAGAAAAAGAGACATCAAATAACTGAAACCAGTAAGGGAGGGGCAGCGGATAAAGGAAATCGGAAAGAAGGTCTGCAGAGGAGTGCACCGAAGCCTGCCGGAACCAGCGTAGCCCGGGCCGTCAGACTGGTGCCTCAACTGGATACTTACCTTGGGGCGGAGTGGAGGAGCTGCAAAAGCAAGATGAGTCAAGAAGGCCGCGACTGGTGCGATTTATGGCTGGAAAAGGAAAGAAGGTTGAAGAAAGAAGCCGAAACGTCACATTGGAGGGGGGTAGAACCAGAGGAGGACCCTCCCTACGAGGAATGGTCCCTCCCCGAGATGGGCGAGTCGGATGAAGAGGGGGTGAGTGACGAGAGTGAGTTGGCCCGCAGAAGGCGGAACCATGGCCAAAACGAGGAAATCAGGGCAGAAAGATTAAGGAGGGCGGCGGATCCTGGCCGGAGGAGAATCAGGGAGAAGCATAGGGAAAGATGGTTTATTTACGAAATGATCGAGGAAGCCATCTACAACAACCATGAAAACAAAGAGAGGGAAGCCAGGAGGGTTGGACGCTGCAGAACAGCCATGACGAAGGGGAGGTCGGGAGGCCAGGCTCCAAATTCCTCGACGGCGGGCGGTGAGGCCGGCCGTCCGGCGGCCGGAGCGCCGCCTAGCGGAGTAGGGCCGGAGAGGCGGGAGTCACTAAGCAACCCTCATAACAAGTTCTCCCCAATAAAAGGCGGGGGAAGGACCCTTAACGGTCAGTCTACAATGCAGGTCGGAGATTACACACGGTTGGTGGTTCTAAGAGGGACAGGGCCCGAGGGTGAATCGAGTCGGGGCAAAAATGCTGGTGGAGGGTCAAAGAAAGTGTCTTCTACAGTGTCCAGCCACTCCCGGGAGGGCTCCACACGCTCAAGACACAGGGAGAGTCGGCGGAGGAGGAGGGAGAGAGAAAGATCCTCCGGCCACTCCTCCTCTAGCCGCTCCACTAGTGGCCACAGAAGGGACGGAGTGTCTGCCCGGACAGAGGCAGCCAGACATGGGAGGAGGGACTCGGAGAGCCGGAGTCGGAGTGGGAGCTATCGTAGGCGGAGGTCCTCGGCTGACCGCAAATCACGTTCCCACGGCTCACAGCAGGCACGTGAGAGCGGAGGCGCCACTGGCGATAACGGTGTGCGGAGTAAGGCTATGATGCAATCGGGGGTTTCCCACGGCGTGGTGACGGAGGGTGGCCTGACCCAGAGGACGGTGATTGGAGGAGTAGGAGGAGGGGGCGTGACCACCGGGGGGAATATAAGGGAGCGCTATCCGCCTCACCCTTCAATTCCTGTTAGCCTATGGACAACGCCACAACTAGTAATGCCTGTCTTCCAGAAGCCGGTCCCCACGGAGTGGGTGGACGGGGTGGAGCTGCCAAAGTATCGGTGCGAGATCTGCCGGAAAAGGGGGGACTCCAAGCAGTGGTACTTCATGAGATCCGATGGGATGAACCGCCATCTCCGCACTCACGACGAGATGCAAGAGGGCTACCAGTGCCCTAAGTGTAAGTACATGGTAGCCAAGATCCAGGTGGATGATCTCCGGCGACACATCACACGTATCCACCCCGAGCTGGAGGACTGGCAGCCGCCGGAGGAGTGCAGGATGCTACCGGTGGGCCGGGCAACGGAGGCGGGAGGATCCTCGGCGGACAGTAGCCTCGTGGCCGCCCCAGCTAGCCCGGAGGAAGCTGTCAAGCTCACCACCACAAAGAGGAAGAGGGGGAGTGCGGTGGCCAAGAAAAAGAAACCAGTAAACGCCGCCTCCAAGCCCATGGTCCCCCCGCCGCAGCAGGGCACCTCGGCGGGTGGAGGGGGTGCGGGGGACAGCCCCAGTGGATCTACATTCAGCGGCATGGCGTCGCCGGGAATAACGTTGGAGGAGGAGACGGAGGCTGCTGTCGCCTCCAAATACTTGGAGCAATTGCTGGGATTCCGTGTGGAGGGGACCAGCACACCCCAGAGTTGTCTCTCCATCAGGTCCACCCGGAGTATGTCAGGGAAGGGGGTCAAGAGGGCCTTCGAGCCGGAGGGGGGGAGGAATCGGCGGAAAAGAGGAAGAGACAATCCCCACAGGGTAAGGAGCGGCAGGCGAAGGAGGAAGCGGGACCCTCCACCCCGCCACTGGCCACGGGGATACCCGACCTGACACCTCTACTGAGCGGGGGGGAGGTGGAAATAGACGAAGAAATGGCGGGGAAACTGAAGTTCGTCATAGGATTACTGGTAGAGAGATATGGACAGGCGGGGGAGACCCCCACCAAGACTCTGTTACGAATGCAACAGGAGGTGCCTCTAGGGGAAGTCAATGTGAGAGCCCTGGAGGCGGAGTACGAGGAAACCAAGAAGGACACTCAGACCTCCCGAACCTCCATCAAGTCGGCTGCCTACGAGGACATCTCCGCCACAAGTGGGGAGGACGGAGAGAGCTTGGGACTAGGGGGAAATGGGCTGAACTCTAGCCCCGAGAAGCAGCCCCCTTACAAACTAGTCAACAAGCCCAAACCCACCCTCTCCGGTGCCAGTCCCGAGACGTTGCCCTCCTATGAGGATATGAGTAAACCTTCCCCTAGCAAACCGAAACCCATCCTGAAGACAGTTACAATCGTGACGCCTGAGTTGCCGGAGAAGGGTGAGGCGGAGGGGGTGGGGGGGGTGATGAGGCGGAGGAGGTGGAAGGGGAGGATGAAACCAGTGAGGAGTCAGAGGAGGTGGCCATTCCGGCATACGTACAATCCTGCCCTAAACTGAAAGCCCAGTTCCTGGCCGTACTCAGCGATGCCAAGGAGGAGGAGCGAAAGAAGAAAAGAGAAATTAAACGGAAAGAGAGAGAGGAGGCGGAGAGGAAGGCCAGAGAGGCTGAGGAGCACTGGAAGGCGGAGGAGGAACAGTGGAGAAAGGAGGAGGAGGAGAGGAAGGCCAAAGAGGCGGAGAAAGAAAGACTGAGGAAAGAGATGGAAACTAAAAGTAAAAGCCCTAAAGGAAAAGGGGCGGGAAAGTCTACGAGGAAGTTGAGCCTGGAGGGAGTGTTAAAAGAGGTGGAGGAAGAGGCCATACAAAACCGATCCATGGATGAGGGTACCGCCCAATTAATGAGTAAATTTCAATCGTGTTCCGTAGGGACACCGGTGAAGGAGAAAGGACAGGCGGAGAAGGTACCGAAGACCCCCCTCGTAGAGCCGGGGACCTTATTTGCTCTACCCAAGTTGGAAAGGTACCCCCGAACCGTGACTGTGGGGTTGGACGGGTTAGTCCTTTGCACGCCCAAGGGGGAATTCTTGCTGCAAGTAGAAGTGGGGGAGGAGAGTGGACGGGCGGAGACCATGGTGATGGTGCCGGAGGGGGTCGAGACGGTGGTCGGAGGGCCTGGGGATCCGGAGCCCCTACCCAACACTGAGACAGACCGAGTGATTGTAATAACCAGATTACCTATAGGAGATATGGGAGAAGGGGGAATCGCCAGCACTGAGGGGTTGGCGGGGGTAGAGGAGGTGCACCGCCTGCCGCTAGATCAACAAGGAGATAAAGCGGGTGACAATAGGGACAAGGAGGCGGAGGAGGATGGGGCTATGCCATGGCATTCGGATTTTACCGGGCCGGAGGCCCTCAAGGAACACTCTAGACGACTGGGGCAGCCTCGGACCCTAGGACCTGAGATGAGGGTTATACCCGGGGGACTGCAATCTTCCTCCATTCACACTCTCCCCAATGGAGATATTGAACTGGTCCATGTTACCCGGACCCGTTATGGCCATGATCAGAAGGGATGCTGCAGCCGCTGCGGACAGCGGTGGCCGAAGACGTTGGCGGCACGGACGACCAAGGCTGGAACCAACGAGGGCGGCGACAAGACATCCTGAGGCGATCCGGAGGGCGGCGGAGAAGGGGGAGGCGGACGGGCGGAGGATGTCTGCCAGATCCAGACGAAATGACGTCGTATTATTGTATAAAAGTTGTTGTTATGGTTATACTCCGCATAGGGGACAGCGGATTCGGTTTACTTAGTAGTTAATGCCGCCTACAGAGGAGGTTTAAGTAGGATTTACTATGTGTGTGTTATGTGTAGCTATTTACTTAAACGCCCAGGGGCCATGGCGTGGCAGGATTATTCAAAATTGGAAACCCATCTGCATGAGGGTAATATCACACTCTTTCTCCCGGTAAGGCTATAGATTAGTTGGGGAGAGTGTGGCGGAGACGGAGGGGCCGTTGGCGGAGCTGAAACCATCCTGGTGTGGGGGCGGCGAGGCCAGCGGTCCTGTAGTAACGCGGTTACGTCGGCAATAGTAGTCTGCGGAGGAGATCCTCCGACGCTGGCCTGCCGTAAAGCAGGCCGGGGTCGGAGTATCTGCCTATGTATAAATAAGGGAGTTGTTACTCCGATCAGTTAGTTCCGAGTTGCAGACAGAGAGGAGCAGAACTCTAAAAGGCTTACCTCCGGATTAATATATACACGATACAAGACTTAGATGGTGTGGCGAGGACTGCCAGGAAATAAAAGACACTGAAGTCAAGCTGTCGGAGTTGTGTAATTCTTTATTAACCATAGAGTCGGAAAACGCTACAATATCTATAAATACGGATCTCTGATTAATGTTCATGCTATTTGATAAGATCCGATAAACCTCACCAGATTATCCATATCATTGTCCTGCGAGGCATGTTGTATTATAAATATATTCATCTGATGCTATAATGGTTATTTGGTACATGGTGGTATCACATATATTGTCATATACATTACTCCACCGTCATTTTTTTCTTTTTCAAGTGTATAATGCATAACGGTTCTATACCTAATAACTCACGAAATCCTTAACGGATTCATTTGGTCATAACATATAAAATGTCATTAGATAGTGTGGTTACTTTAATAGTCTTTCTCAAGACTATATAATCATTCATGATATTATTAATTACAAACACATATGGATGTTATCATGTGATTTATTCGATATTGACAGTTCCGTTACATATAACTGTTATAATCACATATATACGAATTATGGTACTTATCCTAATACTTATACCTTAAACATAGATTGTTACTATATGGTATAAAAGGTTAATTAACAGTTCCGCTACACATAACTGTTATTCATTCAACTAATTTGTATTATATTACAACATCCGGTTTGTTATTCTGTAACTACATACACGATCAAATATGTAAATTGACATTCGAGTCATACTGAACATGGTGTTAACGTAATATCTATGGTTGTACCTCTATTATTAAGGGTTTAGACATACAGTAATGTTATCCCTGTAATAATACTATAACTATAACTCCTTCCTAAATGTCTAGGGGAGTGGTGTAGAGGTACGTATTGTATAACCATAGTGTTGGGTACCGTCTGACGTGGCGGGTGAGTCGAGTCGTCGGACGTTCCTCAGGTTCCGGATAGGTGGCAGCACCGATCCGGGTCTGTGGGGACATCTGACGACAAACACCTGGGTCCTTATATAAAGCCCAGGGCTCAGCCGCTACGTCAGAGGCCCTTCTGGCCTCCAAGTATGTAAGACCATCCTTAGCATTTGTTAGCTGCCCTATTAATAACTACCGGGTAGCCGTGAGTGTGTATTTTAATAAAGACTATCCGTTGGCATACACTTGAAACACCGTCTTACTCTTTCTTTCCGAAATCGTAAGACCCGAACCCCCTAGGTCCGTAAGACCACGAACCATTACAGTAGTAACAATATTATTACTCAAGACCAAATTAAAATCAAGAGCTGTGTCCTTTGGTTAACTAGACAACAGGCCCCTGAGAACAAAAACAAACCCATGGGCCATGCCATTTGTGATTTGCTAAGAGACTTTATGACATCCTCAAAGAGAGAGGAAAATGGTGGACCATTAGTTTTTGTTTTCACTTTCTGCTTCTATCACATTTGTCAAAATGTAGGCTGGTAGATGGAACTGTTTGGCTTAATTTACATCTCTACTCTGACCACAACAACTCCCACATTGTGTTCTGGTGGAAAGAGGTGCATGGGATGGGGCTTTAGGGCTTGGGATTTTCCTATATTGATCTATAAGGACATTTACCTGGGACAAACATTGCCCGATGACACACTTTTCTCTTCCCACGTGGACACCACACACACACATGCAAATGCTGAAATTTTAGCCTTACCAAAGAGAAAGGTTTGTGATATGCAGAGAGCTATGCACAAAGAAAATATTAACATTGCTGTAAAGGGTGGATCGATGGTGGCAGCGATGGGGCAAGGTAAGTAAATGAGTGGAGAAGTGAGGGAGATAGTCCCTTAGAATATACACCATCTGACAGGGGCCTTTTTATAAATCAACAACAAAACATGGGAATTTAAATGACATTGGTTGGACAGGATTCAATATTTTCAAATATAATTGCCTAAAATAATAACATGCAATACTGAGCTTAATAGAAAAATGTTAAGTTAGTGACATGTAACATTACATTCTCCTTAAGGTGACATGGGTATGCCAGACCAGCTAGACACCCTAGATAAGGAAGGAGGAAGAGAGGAGCTGAGGAGGAAGGGGCATAATAGAAGATGGTTTGGAGAAGGGAGGCAGGCAGAATGGTATAAAAATGCAGAGTTTGAAAGAAGTAATGTAAGACGATTAAGGAAGGTGAGGATGAAGCAGATAATGGGAGGTGATAAAGCTGTAATAAATAGAGTAAAATGATATGGTTGCATTCATAGAAGAAGAAATAAATACCTAAAGGTAAGTGAAGAAAGATATGTCACTGATTAGGCCCAAGAATAAGTTTGATTTTTAAGAAGTCAGATGACTGAAAGAAGGAGTGGAGTGGGCAAAATCACAAGCACATGAGTGAAACTATGGGAGTAAAGATGGCAGAGGGTAGGTTTAGGTGTGAGTGTCGAGTTGAATAAAACATCAGCTTAGCAGTAGGAGGGGAGGAGAAGGTTGTAAGTGGTTGGGAGGTGGGTGGAGTTGGTTTGATGGATGGGGAGTACATCCCTCTTATCCTACAGGTGCATGCCCTTATCTTTTCTTTGGACCGAAAAGCATCCAGTGCGAAATCTAGACATATTCTAGACATGTTGATAGCTCACTCCCAACTACATGGATGACGCACCATCACTGGATTAGACACCAGAAAAATTACCAAGCTGTAAGGAAGTATGAATCAAGTGAAAATTAAGTTCATTTGATACATGATAACGATGCTCATCTTATGTCTGGTTAGCTGTCAATGGGATTAATTAGAATTAACATCTGAAGTTAGTCGCATGTACAATGTTAAGCATGTTTGATGAACACTGCTACATTATGTTTCTCAATAACTTTCATTCATCATTTAGAGCAGTTTCCACCATAAGTGCTGTTGATTTGTGATTGCTAAATATTGCTACTTTTAATAACTTATAGGACACTTAGATAAAGGCATTATTTTATGGTGAAAGATTTTTTTTTCTGAAAATACATGTACTGATTAATTTGAATTAAAATATGATTATAACCCCTTTTCTTCAGCTCTATTTCACCACAAAAAACTTCTTTGGGGTGTTTTTTACCTCTACCATAATATGGTTATATGAAATCTACAGATTCAGGACTTTCTAATGGTATATAGTGCATTCTGTTATTATTTTGTGATGGGTGTCTATCGGAGGATGCATGTTGCTGCAGTATAGGTAGGGTTAGATTACTATAATAAATTATTTGCACCTGTTTTTAAAGGAGTTATGGCATAGATTCCATGTTGCTAGGCAACCGCTTACCCTAGCAACACAAATATTTCACTGAAAGGCTTTTAGATGATTTAGGGGGAATAGGTGGTCTTAAAAAAACCTAGGCAGCCAAAATGCACTTTTTAGAGCAAAATCTGGTTTTTAGAGGCATTTGCCATGGAAACAGCCATTCCAGCCAATTGAGGTCATACCCTGTCTGCAACCATTTCTTTTTTGGGGGGGAGGGGGGAGAGAGGACGTCCTGTGCAATAAGAAAAACATATAATATAAACATGAGGTGATACCCTGTCTGGAACCATTTTTTGGGGGGAAGAGAGGAAGTCCTGTGCAATAAGAAGAACTTAGTCAAAAAACATGTTGAGTACTACTTAATTTCTTGGCCTCTTTTGGAGTCATGCATTGCAGTGTACAGTTTGTGTTACAGGTCTAACCAAGATATAGATAGAATATATCCTGCTTTATGACGAGCTGGCCTCATCAACATGCATGTAAGGGTCGGTCTACAGTTATTTATTCATGTCCAACTAGGGCAACAAGGGCAGGCGTGGTCCATAGGAGTTCGGCCTGCTCATAAATACTGTAAAGTAAGGGCTCAATGGCATTATTCTTTGTCTTGTGCACACAAAACCTGTTTGTAATTACTTTTAACATCAGCTGGAATTGATGATTTCTGAGATTATCCGTAAGTTAGCACTATACTTTTCTTCTTTGAGGGTTCACTAAAAGGTAATTCAACCGTAAAGTCTTAAGGCCTAAAAAAAAAGCTTGTGTTTCTGGTTGCCCTAACTAATTTGAGAAATTCACCTAACCTAGAAATTTCTTCTCATATTTGACCTTTTTTTTTTTTTTTTTTTTTTAATTCAGTCCACACATGATTTTGATCTGTACTTTCATAGGTTGATCGGATAATGAGCATCTAAATATGAGATGGAAATGGAAGTTCAAAGCATATGAAAGTCATTTCACAATCTAAAGTACCCAGTAGCAGTGTCTGATCAATTGTACAAACTAGGCTTATTAGAGTGCTTTCAGAATAACCTCTAAACAGCATTCATCGACAATAATTAATCATCCCATTGTTTTTTGTTAAAGAGTGGGATTACGCTCTGAATAGGAATGCTCCAAACAAAGGCTGTGGCTTAAGGATGGGTATCTAACACATTAGAACAGCACTCTAAACTTTTGATTTGTATGTCCAAGTTGTGGCTTATAGTTCCTTCCACTCATAGTGTGGATTATAATTATGCAGGTGTGGCCTTCAAGCAAGAATTTAGGGTACCATAAATTCTCTCGTATCAGCTGCAGCTTATACCAGAATCCAAATCAAAATGAGGCTTATAGAATCAGCCCAAAGTCAGGGTGTGTCTTATATGAGGGTTTTTACACCATAAAAAAGTACTAAACTGTCAATTTTCAAGACCTAGATGTGGCTTATATCCTACTCTCAAACACAGGGTGTGGCTTATATGAGAGATGCAGCTAAAACAAGGGGATTTATGGTAGTTATTCCTCCTCGGCCAGATCTCTGTTAGGATGGAGTGTAAAACACTCTATAAGGTGTCTAGATTTTATATATACACAGTGCCACTCTACTGTTGGCATTTTGCATAAGAATAGTCAACTTGTCGCTTGTACACAGGCCCCAAACATGAGCCACAGCTTTAACTGGAAACCCAAGCCCATATTCCCTCTAGGATATTCCTGAACCCAGGGTGCACCTTATATGTGGGATATAACTGAATTTAAATTCTATTAGACAGCTTACAATCAACCCCAAGGTTTGCCCCAGAGACTTATATGGAAGTCACGCTTTGCGCTATATGCAACAATGCCTTACTGAAAAAAAGAATTGATAATAAAAAAAAAAGTTTTACCCCCCCTCCCAACCTAGATTTTTGGAGCCCCAACAAGAAACACAAAATTGTTTTTTTGGCCTAATCTTTAAAGGGCTGCACGAATGTAGCCCTGGCAGACTACTTCATAATCATGATATAAGGTTCCCTATCTAAATAGTTTTATGGTGATTTATTGCACCTCTCTTCATCAGTATTATTTATAAGCATGGATCCTTTTCAGGACGTCTACATCATGGTACCAAATAAATGGAAGTCCTTTTTCTACATAACATGGGTGACTACTTACTCTCTGTTATCCAGTTGTTTGCGGCTACCATAGCAGCACATTCCTGTCCATTACTGTTACTCACGAGTGCCCTCAGTGCACATTTTATTGGCATTACTTCACAATCAGATCTCTTGCTACTAGAAACGACTAGACATCGAAGTTGCCTGTGAAAAAGATGAGATCATTAGTGGCCACCAGGAAGTGTGTTTTATATTCTATCACTGCATTCAAGTCCTTCATTGAGTCTGGTTTCTTCTATTGGAGGTTCACATTTGTGGCTATAAAGAAGCCCCAATCAGTTCAATGCGCTAGTATCACATATTTATATACTGATGTTACACGGCACTGTTACATAAAAGTTCTTGGTTCTTGGCATGATGACCAAACGTAGAAGCAGACAATGATGTGCACATCTCAAAATATCAATCCTCAATCTTACCAGGAATATCTTTAGTCTACTGATGAATTCCAAAACAACAACAAAGGTGTGGTTAATTGAAATATGTGATACATGCACGTATAATGTAAAAATTGTGTTTTCCTGAAATAGGTTGAATGAGTTATGCCTGAAATTCAGATGATGGATCCTATAGATCCATAGATCTATAGAGAGGGCTAGGCTGAACAAATTTAGTTTTGCTTATGTTCAAATCAGCAGAATGCTTAAAAGTGTGCTATCATGTGGCATTGACATAAAACAGGTTTTTCACACAAAGTAATATACCTCATCTATCTTCTATCTCCTCAGATGCAGATCTGACGATAAGCTACCTTATTGATCCAACATGCTCCATATGATGAATGGGGGCTGCATACCCCTGATCTTTGTGCATGAGTGGATTCACATCTTCTGCCCTCTCAGCTGAAGTCACACAACTTATATTTGTCACAAGGCCATTACGCTGGTATTGACAGGATGTGCTAGGAACAGGCATCTTTATGATTATAGCAGGGAAAGAGGTATACATATATATATAGTGGTAAAGCTAGCTTTGATATGTAGAACACCATCTAGTCCACCAATTCTTTTGACAATTTCTGCAGACTAAGCATGCTGTTTTGGTAGCCCTGATCACAATCATGTACTATACAAAAGAAATCAAATAACAGGACTGAATACATATGCCTGTTCCACTTTTATATTACTTTTATACAACTGCAAAACAGCTGAGTACCTCCCTCAATGATGGAGTATGCTTCGTAACCAAGGGAACAGGTACTAGCAGGGAGTTGTGTGAGGTATGTCAATGGTTTCTGGCAGATGGCCTGGCTGACTCAATTTCTGTATATGGATCTGCATGCATGCCTTCCTTCCAGCTCGATTCCTCCCCCATATCATTATTCTTGCTCTGCATCTCCTCCTCTATAGGTAGGCAAGCAGAAAGGGGTATCAGTGCATATGTGTGATCCTTTCTGTTTGTCTTGCATACATTTTTTGATGCATCCTAGTATACGCGCCTGTCACTGAATATTCCATCTACAAACAATAGAATTTTGACTGTTTATTAATCACTAACAAACTGTTTCTTGAAGAGTTGGAGTCAAATGCTATTCATTCATATTCAAGGCATCTGAACTGTGCAAATAATTGGATTTTGGAGGAAGATGACTGTATTCTATGTGTCAAAAATAAAATATGAGATCAAAATTGTCTATGATATAGTGTGTAATGTCTTTTCAATCTAGACTTTTCCGTTGGTATGGACTGGTCTTCTATTCTAGTCTACTGGTCCTCAGGTAGGAGCATATGTTTTCTCCCTATGGCTTCAGAAGTTCTATGCAGCCTGATTGGCTGAACATGGACAAATGTCAAATCAGATGTGCGGACCCTGACTTGCGCATGTGACTCACTCCTCCCAAGAGTCACCAAAGTAGTATTGCTATGATATGTCACATGCCCATGGTGCTGGTATTGACAGGACATGCTAGCAAAACACGTTTGCTAATGAACCAGCTGGGAGTCAGAGACAGGATATAACTCTGTGGCAGGTTTTTCAAAGCAGGCTGTCATCTTGCCCCTACAGTCAGGGTCTTGTATTCTATATTCTGGCTCATGCTACCAACAACACACATATGTATAATTGATCTATATCCCTGTATAACTCTACCTGCTCTGTCAATAGCTGTACTATTTTTCAGTACATGGTTTTAAGTACAACCTTCTATAGAGGTTTATATAAATGCAAATTTCCTGTTTGAATACAATTGTCTTCTCCCCCTTGCTACATTCAATTAATTACTTCCCACTTGGCAAACAACGTTTTTAAACGATTTTTAAGCGATTTTCGACCAACTAACCAATAGGGAAACCAATAAAAACATTTGCATATTCAATTCCTTCTTCACTGTAATTTCCCCATTTCATATTTAATTCTTATGATGGGCACTAGGTGATAATCATGATCAATTTTTGCCCGGCTTAAACATATCATATTCTGACAAGATAAGACAAATTGAAAATTATGTTATACTAGGCATGCTTTATCAACTCCACCTCACTGATAAGAAAAAAAGCAGAAAAGTGCTCTATATCAGGTTATTGAGAGATCTATATTTACCTATGATCATTTCATCCTGCAAAGATGTTTACCCCCTAGAGACATCTAAGCATTTTTACGTTATAACCTGCCAGCTTAAGAAAGATGCTGGATGTCTTGCTTTAAGCTGACAGATGGGACACACCAATGATCACAATGGGTAACTATGGCCAACAAACATGGCGTTTAATTTGTTAAACGATTGTTAGGCCTTAGAACTTTACTGGCAACAAAATGCCTGAGGCAGACTCTGAATGTGTTCAATGTGAGATAGGAGCCCCTTACCCAGTGGCTGGTCTCTTTCAGTCCTGAGGCACCTCTCAATCAGTCTATTGCCTGCTTATGTCAGACTCGGTTTGAGGATCAGTCTATCTCAGGCCAGCTGCACTTTCATAATATGCTTCTCAGGTCTTAAGAGGAGATATAGCCATGCCATGCTGGCCAGGTCTACACACATCCTTCCATGTCAAGATGAGACAGGCAAGGGACATGGAGAAAATTAAATCTGGACCTGCTTATTAATAATAATTATTTTAATCATTATTAGTTAAAGGATAATGCCTGAGTGTTTTTTGGTTGTTTAAGCCAGACTGGATGATTTCTGAGTGTCTCAATGTCTGTTTTATACCACTATAATCTTCCCCCTTTTAAGTTTGCAGATCTTATACCATGCGCCATTCAGAGTGGGCACCTCAATTTGCAACCTGACTATCAACATTTTTGGATGCAATTTATCTATCAATTCGTAACATCCATAAACATGTCTCCTTATTTTGAACTGTAACAATACAGAAGTAATACATAATTATGCCTTTACTTGTAGGGACACATGGAATTGAGTCTTAAACAGACTACATTATAGTCTTGCTATCGAGTTCCCTTTTGGTATTAGGATGATACATTGCATTGTCCCTAACTTTTGAAACCAGAGTAAAATCTATAGAATAAGAGAAATTGAATTTCTTTTTGACATAAAAAATCTGGCTCTATACCTTGCATTATCCACATGGCTGTGTCTCCCTTTTGCTTCTTGCGTATGAATGCTCAGTGCACATCAGCCCTTATCAATCATATCTCTGGCTACAAGAATGAACTGGAAGTGCCAGAGTGATGTAAAAAATCAGATCGTTATCGGTCAACAGGAAGCATGCTTTATAATTCAGCAGAGTCTTCATGGTCTCCTTTCCTGTTGAATTCTTCTTTTGGAGGGTTAAATTGTGACGATAAAGAAGACTGAATCACTTCAATGCACTGAATCATGTACAACTACATCCCACAGGATACCAACCCATTCAGAAAATGTCCTGGCACAATGAGACAGGTGATGGTGTACACAAAACTCAAAATGAAAAACAAGCTTAATAACAGATACCAAATTCTTATAATAGATACCAAAGTCATTTGTTAAAATTTGGCTGAATAAAATCTGATTGCATATATAAAAAAAATGGGGGATTGATTTTTGAAATCTTCAATTCATAAAAAGCTTTATATTTATTATATATATTTTTTAAAAACGCTTTTTACCCAAACCAAAAAAAAAAGAATCAAAACTCCACTCTGCTCATGTAAGACAACCCATGAGTTCCATACTAATATGTTTGCCCAACATGTACCATATGATAAATGGGATGACATACTAGTGAGCTGTGGACATGAGGGGAATCATATATTCTCCCGTCTAAATGGAACTCACAGACTGCTTCATGTCACATGGCCATTCTTCGGATATTGACAGGACACCCTTGGAGGAGGCTTCTCAAAGATCGGTGTGGGGTGTAAGGCAGCCTAAATAAAGATGTAACTAGTTATTCCATGTAGGACACCATCTTGTCCCAACAAAACTTTGCTTTCCACTAGAAACTATTAGAGAGTCGATAAGGTATGGAGGTTGTTTCTGACAGATTGCTTGGTTGACTTCATGCCTGTATATAGATTTGCATGCATGTATGCCTTCAAAGCTCAATAGCTTCCCCTTAGATCTTTTCTTGCTCTCTCTAAGCCCCCCTCACCCTGTACATTTACTTAAACCTTTATGGATCAAGGTAAGTAAACATGTACATGTTTCTTGATCCATTGATGCCTCATATTATCAATGTATTTAATGATTATCTCACGATTCAGGCCCAACAGCATGCTTTTTTGGTCATAACCCTGTTCCGTTATCGGGGTTTAACCACGCTCTAAGACTTTTTTTTTCTAAGACCATCTTGGTTAGAACCTGGGCATGTTAATAAATGAGAGAAGTAAACAACGTCAACCTCTCATACATTTCCAGTTAAAACCGTTCATGGCTCTATGGGGAATCGATCCCCAGTGCTGTGGCAATAGACAGACTCGCTATCCACTACACCAACCCTAATGGTACTAGATGCCAAGGTATATGAAGGATTTGAAAAGGTTTTCCGACATACCTGATGTTTACACACCTCCTTAGTATAGAATCCAACGGTGCCATGTTGAGTTATTAACAGGGAAACATCCTTAGATATCCTATATGAACATGCCATGCCTAATTTCTCCATATTGTTCGAAATAAACAAGAATCCATTGATTTTCCATAGCGATACGTGTCGGCACTAGCCCTGTCCGGCCATTCCTTGTTTGATGTGTATTTGACCTAGTTCTTCAGCCAAAAATATGTCATGTTACATCCGGGCACCTACCCGCTTCCCTAAACAAGACATAATGGCTGTGTGCATTGGATTGCTATATAAAATCATTGGATTCTCATTTATTTCGAAGAAAATGGAGACAAAATGTAGGCCAACACCAACTAGAGATCATATATTTATCGGTGCTAGAAGTACAGGACTTGACATGCTTGGATTCTATCCAAAAAATGTGTGTAAAGGTGGAGGTATGTCGGGCAGAGTCACATGGCCACGACGGCTTGGCAAACCGTGCAGATCACATACACTTTCAAAATATTTTCTCCTGGATTTATTCTTGGGTTGTAAGGTAAGAAAATTCATACATAATGGATGAATAAGTGCGATAAACGCATTAATGCATTAATATTCTAGGACTCGGTTAAGTTAGCTGTAATGTTCGCCCTCCCGCTGCACGGTCGGGCGAATATTTCCAGCAAACCTCACTGAGTCCTAGAATATAAATGCATTAATATCTTAACATTCCTGTTAGACACTTACACACAAATTTATTTTGCAAATATATGATTTGATATTTATTCATCTTCTAAGTGTGCGGGTGTTAATCATTGTTGAACATGAACGTCATAATTAATAGTAATAATAAGTCATTTAATTTATCAAATATAATTGATCATGGTGTTTTTCATTTTTGATCTCCCCTATACCACTTCATATGCCAAAAGGGGCTTGAACGATAGTATAGATGGGACAAAATATTGCCACCTATCACAGAGATCTTATTGTCCTTAATGCTTCTTCTTTGCTATTGTCTCCTTTGGATTATCTCCTGGTTTTGAAAGTAGTTTGATTTAGGTCCTAAACGGCTCTTGAGAAGTCACTTCAAGCAATGGCTCTCAGGTCCGCCTTCTGATAATCAGGAAGCCTATCACCATTCAAGGCAATCTCAACCTACCATTTCATGAGTCAATAGCATTTGTTCTTAGGTTAGGAAATGAAGTTTTAGCTTGGCTTCCTTTGGCCCTTATAGGGGTCAATTAGCTTTCTGAATCAATATGGTTTTCAATAATTAATGGATCCAATGTTCAGGTCAGAAATGAAGAAGAATGTATGCTCTATAGTAACTGGTGGTAAAGCACATTAAACCCTATTTCATATGTCTGAGTTTAGAAATATGCTACAGCACCCCATGTGTCATACAAACTAGGGAATAAATGAATTCCATTTTCCATCATTGATGAGCAGAATATCAATTCATGCAGTTAGTAGTCTTTATTATAGCACTGGTTTTTTTTCCAAAATCTGCAGCCCTGAGATGAGAGATATTTACATGAAAAAGGTGCCACTTCTGCCTTGATCTTTGTTTGCGTCTTTTCTTTGTCTGTTTTCCTCCTTTCTTTCAGAATTTATTCTCTCTCTGTCTCGCGCTCTCTGTTTGCCCCCTCCCCCTCACTGTCTGTCTCTATGTCTTTCTGTCTGTCTGTCTCTGCCCCTCTCTCTCTCCTATGCCCTTAACCATCACTTGATATTCCGTGCAATTCATTTCATTTCTTAGCAACTTCTCCCCTCTGTGGCACTGACTTCTTCTTAGACCCCACCGGATGCAAGAACATTTCCATGGGGGATACTTTTTTTATGAGGGGGACCACTACTGGCTAAATATTGAATTAGGAAGAAGGTCATCTTTTGTTTAATTACTGAGCACATGTCAATGAATGAAACCACCACTTGCTGGGTAGAGTAGATGGAAGCTATAATTGTAGAAGTGGTAAAACTATATACACAGATCTGTTCTCCAAGTAGTAAAAGCACATCATTTTACACTTAAAAAAAGAAAAAGAAATATCCTTCATTAAAGACTGGCAGGCCATTACGGTGGAAGGTAATGATGCGTAAGCAAGATAAAGCACCCAAAAGCTTAGTTAAGTATGAATAGGCTAAGAAGCAGTGAGTCAAGGATTGGGGTCATCAGTGATGCAGACCATGTCCTTTTCAAATATAATTTTTCTTTCAGCCTTGTTAAAATTTGGTACCAATACAGGAGATGGCAAGAGAGGCAAACTGCCAATATTAGATTATAAATGTATTGGTGGGATTTGATTTAGCCATAAATCTTTCAGACTGGGTATTATAAACTTTATAACTCTGGTTGATCTAAACTGGATAGTACCAACTGCTACCAACAGCTACTACCTTCAAAATAAACTACTGATTTTGTATTGACAATAATGATATATAGCAATTGATTGATTGATTTGTGTTTTACAGCACTTTAGCGGCACTAAGTGGCTATCCCATGCTTCACAGGTTGATAATTTAACAGAGGAACGTGTCAGTGCCCATGCATGTGTGCACCACACACATCCTGAGGGGATAGGAAAAAGGAGAAATAGACCCTTTTAAGTGGGCTAGGGAAGCCCGTGATATATAGCAAATCGGAAATAGGTCTTACACTCTGATTGATCTTGCAATAGAAAAATTTAATAAAGTCTAATTTACATAATGATGTGGAAAAAAGGAAAAACTTGTAAAAGTTATAAAACTACCTGAGCAGCCCCTCTTGAAGAATCATGCCTCCGTTTGGAAGTAAAGAGAAATAATTGATGAAAGACCAGCTTAACTATCATGTACTTTCTTATCATGCCAGTGGCCTGGGGAAAGAGATAAAGCAGAACTAGGAACCTAATCCAGACAAGAACCAAGAAAACAAAGCACACATTGGACTTGGTGAACCCTGATGGGAAAAAGATAACTGTAGGGTGGAAAGGGGGGAAAAAGACTTGTTGACATGACAGAATGCTATATAAGGAATTTAATGCACTGAAAACTCAATGAAAATTTGATTTACCGCTTGACCCCATGTGACATGAGGTCTACTATATGCTCCACTGCATTGAGTCATATATTTGGTTTAATATGATTATGTATATGGGAATCAGTGAAGCCCTTTATTCATCTGAGGTGTGAAAAGGTTGTAAGTGCTTAAGGGTGGTAAAGTTGTTTGAGTCTGCGTGCATTAGTACTTTAGAGTCCACAGCTTTTTCTGACTCATGCGTGCCTTTGTATATGATACCTTTTAAAAGTATCATATATAGATGTTTTCTTCAGCTGAATCTTTTTCCAGGGAAGAACAGTATTCAGAGGATATTGCCTGTTTCATGCAATATTTCTTTCCCTCAATATCAGAATGTATCCAAGGGTGGGTAAATATAGACTGAGGGGCATTTCATGTCGCATGATAGACCTATCCCCCTAGGGCACATAGCAGGTGATGTCTATGTCATATAGCCTCCACTTACAATTAATATGACTACACAGTGTCCTATTGTAGTCTCTCTGTAGCCTTTCCTGGTATATCTGATAACTAAAAGACCCCCAGATCCTACAACTACCTCAAACCACTGGAAGAAAAGAGATGGGGATTTTTAAATCATCAGACATGCAAGAACAATGATTGTTTCTTGATTTATGGAAAGGAGCAAAAGATAATGGAAAAATAGATCATGTTCAACAATGATAGTAAAGATACAATACCAAGTCAAAGAAGTTGTTTCAACAAGTAACGTTAATTAATTCTAAAACAGTTTCATATTAGTGAACTTCAACAAAAATGTCACCGTTATTTAGGCATTTTTCAGGACCCACCACCTCCTTGTCACTGTTTTTGTATGGAATATATAGAGGAACCCAAACACCCCCATCCCCACACCTAAGCAGTGACCGTAATTGTTGAATATTTTCTCATGGACAATTTCAGAGATATTAACTCCCTTCCATCATCAAAATTTCTAATGCCAATTTCTACCAGCAAAACCAACAAAATCTGAAATATGTTTTTTATCCGTAGCACATAGGCACTTTTCAATGACAAAATACCACCCTGACAGGTAGCATTACAAAGAGGCAGATATCTTGGTGCAGTATGCCCCAGAGGAAGATTATCCCACAATGAGAGAATATCAATTTGTCAGGTAGCATTACGAAGTGTGCAGGTTGGGTTACTGACTTCTCAATGTCCTACTTTATATTGGTCCCATTTTGATTGTAAGGCAGGGGAATGTCAGCCAGAGGTCTCGCCTACTCTGCCCCTGATTTGATATATATCTTTGGAGAGGTTGTCATGAGTCATCTAGCAACCATTTCTAAGACAGCTTTATTGTGCAGAATGTCTTTTTTTCACCAACTTTAAAAATTCGGGACCAGTCCTCTCATAAAGAGACTGTACGTGCCACCAATCCCTCCATGTGCGATCAGGCCAGACCTGTCAATGGGCATCTGAAGGGGTTGCTGATATGCCTCTTCAATTTTCTTTCTTTATCTTAATAAATTTATATTTTCTTTTTAAATTTGTTGGGGATTCAAAGGATTAAAACTAGGTGCTTGTCACTATAGCAGGCCTAAATAGAGGATGGTTAGTGTCATGAGAGGTATTACTGCGTATTAAGAGGAGTAAGGAATGTGAAGGGGCAGATTAGAAGTGGTCTAAATAAAGCGGTTTCCAGGTCCTCCGTTTGGTCAGTCTGAGTCCCAAATCATACTCATTTTGGCGACATTGCCTGAGTCTGGATACAGACTCAAGTGAGTAAGAATATTTTCTCAGTGTATGTTTTAGACTTTGCTGCATCTTCAGACTGTAAATGTTCATGAAGTGAGGGTCTTAGGAGGAAAAGATGAACTGTTTATAACTGTCCAGTATGACACAAACCTATCTCCAAGGTGGGAGAGTAGTAAAGGTCTCAAGGTTAGGGATGTAAACATCTTAATTTACTGTTCTCAGAGTTCAATTCATATACTTCTTTTCACCCATAGTCCACTAGTCTGTCGGAGAAATTCATATAGGAGATGTATGGCTCAACCATGCCACAGAGGCCCAGTTGACTACCGAAATTAGGGGTGCAAGATTAATGGTCACTCAATAAGTGTATTTAATAAAAGGTGTTTAGATCGTGAACACCATTCTGAACATAATCTTGTAACATATTTGTATTCACTTTATCATCCTTAGCACAAGTAAAATGTTTAGAAATATATTCTGTTTAGTCAATGTGCATTTCAAAGTGTTTAGATCTATAGTTTTTTCTGATATTAAAAATTTTCTTTAGATTGATAAACAAATTTCATTTACAAAGTCAATGAAGAATAAAAAAAAAACTAAAATTAAAAAAGGAACAAGAAATAAAAAAAAATTAAATGAATTCCATAATGATATATTTCAAATATTTATCAACTCTAGTTAAACAATGACACAGGGATACAACATTTCCCCTAGCTCAAAGTAGGGCGGACCTTATTAGAATTACTAACAAGTGAAGAAGAAAAAAAAATGAACTGCACTACTAGCAAAGTCAGAAATGTCAATGGCGATTATCTAAATGATACAGGCGGGAATATGACTGCCCAGGAAGGCATTACTCAAGATGGTACAACTAGACCCCCTTAAAGTCGTAGTGAGATCCCTCAGTTAAATGATGTTACAGCCCTGCATCTGGGTGAATGTCAGAAAATGTGCACATATTTGGTGCAAACAGTACAGAAAGACCAAAGTCAAAATAACATTACAAATAATAATTATAATGATAATGCAACATGCTGGCCCCATGAAAACCCCTGGTGAACTGGCTTCCTTAAAAAACTGCAACTAAATCTCAACAGTTTTTGTGAGGTGTCTGCGACGAAAACTCTAGGATTGCTATAAAACAAGTTAGGATGATCACAGCAAGTATGCAAGTACCTATCAGCAAGTTGATTAAGCCTGTAAGATTTCAAAAAGGTATCTCAAATTTCTTTTGTGAGCACCTGGACAAAATTATCAAAATACTGAAAATTTGAAAGATTTTGTCTTTGAACCACCAACTTTACTGTAGTTCTGTCAATAAGGCCCTAATCAGCTCCAAAATTGCTCTAATAAATCCTCATTATGTCTAATATTGGGAAAATAAAACAGTAAAGGCCTCACTGAAACTAATTTTATACCATTTAGTGTTGAATGTACATGGACCTGGGAAGAATCGAGAAAAACGCACATTTCACATCAGGGGAAGAGATCTCCAAGATATTGTTAGCAATTGCGAAGCTACTTTGTAACAAAATGGGTGAAGTGGTGAAGTATTAGTTGGTTATGTGGACTGAAAATATTTTTTTGAGGGGTAAATGATGAAATGAGGCATCTGTGACGAAAACAAAATGTGCAATGAATTTTAACAAATATACTTGAATTGTTTTGAATTATTCTGGGTCAGGACTTTAGACAAGATTGTGTTATAGTCTACCAAGAATAGATAGTGCATATATGATGCTTTGCCAGATTACAGGAACGGAATATTGTTTCCGTCCGAGGCGTCTGCAACGAAAACTCATTTTTGCAGTTTCGGCCTTGTTGTGGCCAAAGTAATGATCCAATCGTACTTCTAACACACAAAATTGATATACAGAAGTAGAAAGTAGTCATATTTACCAAAGAAAAGTGAATTGGATCCCTAAATTTCATGTATAAGTGGGAATTTCTGGAGTAATTTGAGACAATTTTGAGGTTAAACACATTTACCACCACCAAATTTTGACTAAAAATCAACAGAACCTGTACCAAATGCCCTGATATAATTTGGGCACATCATTCCTACACATTTCAATCCATTTTTGACCCTAGGGCAGCATATGGTGCTAAATGGAGAAAGTTTTGTTTGACCAGAGTTTTCGTCGCAGAAGCTTCACGAATATTATGTCGCACTCTGAACTTTTCTCCTGGAAACTTTTGGTAAAGAACCAGAAGGAACATTTCTTTGACAAAAACAAGGCTCCCCAAAGTCATAGACTTCAATTTGGTAACACCACACAACACCAATTTTGCCACCACCAAAGCTTGAGGCGTCTGCGACAAAAACCCCTAAATGACTAATTTTACTCAAAACACTACACTGCAGGCTCTGACCCTCACTAATGCTTCTCAGAATGGATGAACATGTTGTGTTGGTTGATATGAAATGTATGAAAAGCAAATGCATACTGGAATAAATCAGGTATATTGTAAAATGTAGTTGAGGCATCAGTCCACGTTGGCATTATGAACCCCCAATCAGCGACCATTGAACCGACAGCTAAAATTTTGATATCAAATTCAACCCCTTATAAGCCCTTAACATGGCATGTATTAGAGATATTGTATCACTATTTTTTACAGACCTAAGAGTTATTGTCACAGACGCCTCAACAAGTTAAATTCCACACATGAGTTACCATAACGGAAAACTTTCAATCAACACCCACCTAACTTGATATAAATATTGTAGGCCTACCATATGCTTAATACCGCAGGCAATTTTGAATAGGTTTCTAGTCTTTGAGTGGACATAAGGACATGTACAAAATGACCAAAACTTCAAATGAAAAAGGATTTTTGGTAATTTTCAGTCTTTGCGACCTCTTAACTGAAAAAAATCCTTACTCTACAGACTCAAATTGATATTGAAATTAGACAAGTATTCTTCATTCTCTGGCTGCGTACAGGTAAAAAACATGGTTTTCCCAGTTCTGTACACTTTTTCTGACACTGAACCATCTAGTGGTCGTTAATGATTGCACTGCTAATGATTGCCCTAAGTGCTAATCATACAGAGTAGTCGCAGTGTGTTACCTACTCTGATATTGAGGGTTATAAGTCATACTGGTTGTGTCTAGTCATAACATCTTGAGAAATGCCCTCCTGGTGTGTAGATTAGGAACCGCAATGTTTGTCACAAATGAGCAAGAAACACTCTGTTTTAATATATGACAATATGTGACCAGGCAAGCAAAACACCCCTCTGCAGGGAAATTCATTGTCAAAGTTCATCTCAAGATCTTTAAAATGAGACATCATTGGCTTAGATATTCCTTGTAGTTATGTCAGCACCCCTCCTTGAACACAGGTTGTTATTCATATTTGAAATCGATGATTAAGCTCTAAATACATTATAAACCATAATAATGTCTAAAAACACAATAAATCAGCCTTTTTCACACAAAAGATACATAACAATATGCTGATTTTTATCATAGATTTTTATCTAGAAGGAATTTTACATTTCTGTTTTCAGTTTTGGGTTATTGGTGAGTATTCCCAAAATTGGCATAAAAATCTGCAAATTTAGATCATTGGAATGGTTGGCATGGCAACCAGGAACAGGCATATAGGTGGATTTCTCATGAAAAATGTTCATTTTACCATCCAAATATCGGCCATTTCTACCGAAAATGGAGCATTCTAAATGAGACCATTGAATTTTGCATAAATTTTGCCCCTCCAATGCCCCCTGGTGGCCATATGGGGAATTAAGAATTCCCCTGCGGAGGGCTGTTCTCCCTTGATGGGCCACATATTCTCTATGATAATATTAACTCAAGCTGATAATAAGTGAGTAAACCCTGCCACAGGGATACACATAAATCTGTCCTATCTGAAACTAAGGCACCAGGGCAGAATGCCAATAACATTCTATATGAATTCTGAAAATAGTTACCACTGACTGACATCAGAATTCCTGAAGGTACAAGCTTTTACTTGACACCAAATATGACTACCTTTGTTCATGTCTTAAAGTATTTGTCGGGCAGAGGGAAAGAGACAATCATTTTTCTTTCGACTAGCCCAAACACTTTGCCAGCTACCAAAATACCTTTGTTCATGTCATAAAACATTGATAGAGCAGACATGCGAGACAACTTCGAGTGGCCTAAAACCTTCACTGGCTCTCATCCATATGTGTGTATAAACCTTGGCCTCATGCATAATTTCCAGAGATATCCCCTTTACATTCATAGTAATAGTCCATGCCCCTTCTCCTTCCCTGACCAAGAACACAAACACCCTTCACACAGTCTTAAATCTCCACCATATCTGCAAGATATCATTGTCCATGTGGTATGCCATAGTAAATGCTAATGGCTTTCTGCTGTGCCAAGAAATATGAATCCTACTCAAACAAGAACCATCCCTCCCTGAGCCCATGCAGCTTATGGTTCCATCACTAATGCCAGGGGCTTTAGTTGCATTCCCATGTCTGTAGTTTTATCTCTTTAGCTGGATGAAAGTGATGTGGGATCTTGTGGTAATATGTTGAAGATGGCATTCACAGAAAGCTTTTTGGGGTCTGTTCCAGTAGAATCAGTCGTGATAAATTCCAAAAGTAATGGCGGTAACTACTTAGAGAGAGAGAGAGAATCAGAATCTTACATGGTGGACAAACCAATCATTTTTTAAATATCAATGATACTTTGAATGAGTTTTTGGTTTTGTATACTTTATTAGCTTTATATGTGTGTCTGTCCGTCTATCTCTCTTTCCCTCTCTCCCTTTTTCATCAGTCATCCATCTATGTTACAGCGACAGCCAGTGATATTGTTATCCTACAACAAGTGTCCCTGGCCAAGAGCCTCTGGATAGAGCATAAGAGGAAGGCAGAAACTTTAAGCTTTAAAGTTTTAAAATACCACAGAGATGTAGACCTTTAATGTAGTCGCTTTGTGGAATGTGCACTCTTTCTAGTGAGACCAGAAATAAAACATAACATTATGTATTAGGCCAGGACTTTTAGCATTTAACCGGGAATAAAATAAAGTGCCCCCCATCTTAGTACATCCAATCAGTTGACATTGGAGCATGGGTCTTGCAGCCTATGTGAAGATATTGATGTATGACATGGCCTTAAGTAAAGGCAGGCAGATCCAAGTTACCTTTTCCATCCAATATAGCATGTAGCCTATTGAATACACATAAATAGGTGACAGGACAGAGGAAGCTATGAAGGTATTTGTAAATGCATTTCCAATTAACTAGGTACTACTGTCATACTAGAGTTATGTGTATGATCAAGTTGTCATATGGAAATATCATATGACTAGTGGCTATAGTGAGTAGGAATATCAAGCTCTTATTATGTATTCCAGTTATCACTGGTTTATTCAAGGTTTAGGCAAAATGTATGTATTAGTAATACAAATGTCGATACACAGGTATTTCACACACACAGTAAATATAATATGGGTATAAGTAAGTGTTACACTCCTATGTGTAATAGTAATAATACATTGTCCAATATAGGTTCTAGGTGGGTTCCCACAACCTAGCTCCTGGCCTGCTGATAGAGGGATAATATAAATGTGCAATTTTACCATCTTGTAGTTAGATGGAAGAAGATAGCCTCTGGCCACAAGTGGGGTGTAGTCCTATGCCTGTCTGGCATAGTCTAACCCAGCAGAGTGTTCTTGTGGCAGATGCATAACAGGCTGCAGGAGGGCTGGACTGGAGATGTTGTCACTGAGGTGGTTCTCTGGATACTGCTTGAAAGGAGGCTGGAGGCTGGGCTGATGTTAGCTTCAACCCCGGAGTCCAGGGACTTGCATTTCAGATTTAGACACAGTTAAGGTGTCATGTATGCATATTATTGGTTGTTCCTAGTTTCTCCTCAGGTAACCTTGTACAATATCATTGGTGCACAATGCTAGATTGAAACTGTTGAGGCGAGCGACTGGCCATGCGTGTTCGCCATTCTGTCAACACTACAGGTGCCACCCCCGCGTGTGTACAGAATGGATTAGGCTATAGACTTGCACAGCTCTGTCTCAACGTATTCGCGGTAGTAGGCCTACGAGAATTGGAGTTGCAGGAGGTTGCCAGCTTAACCATACGTTAACATGAAACAAAGATGGCGGAGGGTTGTCTCATTGACTCGCAAAAGAAAACAATGGATTCTATCAATATTATCAAACTTAGAATTAATGGTGGAAAGCATGTTATATATGCAATATGTAATGATCAGACTTGAACTCGTCGACTTTAGGGGTTTGATAAAAGCGTTCACCTATGGCTCATGCTTTTATCACCCCCTAAAGTCAACTTGTTCAAGTCTAATCATTATATATTACATTCACACAATCAGAGGTTATTCTGACCAAGCTTTATCAAGAGCCACCCAGGATACCAAGTCTGTTGGTATCTCCGCAATCAATTTCAAATGATATATAACATGACTGTATTAATAAAGGTACCTCTTTGAATTTATTCCATAAGTTCCATAAGATAAATGACCACAGAAATGGGAGGAATACACCTGAGAGTATAGAAATGACCACTGATCACAGGCATTGTCTCACCTGGTTACCAATCCCACTGACAAAGTTATCAGTTAGGTATCAGTTCTTCCCAATAAATCAGTAATGAATGGAAGAATTATGTTAAGGGTTGATAAGTAGGACTGTAGGTCATTCGGCCCCTGCCATTCGGCCCCAGCCATTTGGCCCCCTGTCATTCAGCACCTAACCTTTTGGCCCTAAATACATCATAATTTCGTCATAACTTCGACATAAATACGTCATAATTTTGTCATAAATACGTCATCTACCCTTTCTCTTAAATGATTGTAGGTCATTCGGCCCCTGCCAAACAGCCCCTACCAATCAGCCCCCTGTCATTTGGCCCCTAGCCTTTTGGCCCCAAATACGTCATAATTACATCATAACTTCGTCATAAATACATCATTCTTCCGTCATAACTTCATCATAAATACGTCATCTGCCCTTTCTCTTAATTCCTGCTGTAATTTACGTCATAACTTCGTCATAAATACGTCATAATCCTATCATTAATACATCATAAGTACGTCAGTAATACATCATATGCTGTCTACAACGTTTTGCTACTGGCTTGCCCTTCAATACGTCATAAATACATCATAAGTACGTCATAAATACATCATAAATGTGTCATAAATACGTCAATTTTGTTTGCTTCTTGGTTATGACGTAGTTATGATGTATGAGGGGCTGAATGGTAAGGGGCTAAATGGATGGGGCCAGATGGTCAAGGGCCGGATGGCTGGGGGCTGAATGGTCCGAAACCCTCTTGAATCCTGCTCTTATTTACGTCATAACTTCGTCATAAATACGTCATTTATACATCATAATTCCGTCATAACTTCGAAATAAATACGTCATCTACCCAGCTACCCTTCCTCTTAACCCCTGCAATAATTTGTCATAACCTCATCAAAAATATGTCATAACTTCGTCATTATTACGTCATAAATTCGTCATTATTACATCATAAATTCATCATTATTACGTCATGAATACATCATAACTTCATCATGAATACATCATAAATCCTTTCTATTAACTCCAATTGCAATTTGCCTCATAAATACGTCATTAATACATCATAAGTACATCATAGATATGTCATACCCCATCTAAACATTTTTTTTTGCCACTGGTTTGTCCTGCAATACATTATAAATACATAATAAATACGTCATAATTATGTCAATTTTATTTGCCATGTAGTTATGACGAAGATAAGATGTATTTATGATGTATTAGGGGCTGAATGGTAAGGGGCCGAATGGAACGTGCTGAATGGTCAGGGGCTGGTTGGCTGGGGCTGAATGGCCCGAACCCGATAAGTAGGTATTGCTGAGACTGTGTTAAGCCAGGTAAGCCTAAGTTGCTAGGAAAACAAGTGAATCAACTGTTGCTATGTAGCAAAAACTATCAGTAAGCAATCGCACACTTTCACTATCACCGATGGATTTTTAGTGTGGTGGCCTGGGGTAAGGCAACCTCTCAAAGGGTTACATATGAATGTAGCTGTACAAGTCAATATGTTCTAAAGTAAATCTCTTGTTCCTCCTGTGCAACTTGTTGTCATTTGCACTATATCAAAAGAGAGAAAAAAAAGATAAAGCAGGTGGGTGTAGATGCAAAGGAATATATCCCTTTTACATCAGCAACTCCTGTGTCATTATGAAATGGCCTATCAGAACAGCTGTTGCTAAGCAAACAAAGCCCATAGCAATGACCAAACAACACCAATTACCTCCTTGGATTTGATTTATTTGGGGGGAGGGGACCTCAGAACTCTCAAACAGGACAGATAATGTCGTTGTCACTGTACATTCTTATATACTATGGCAAATTGTTAAATACTTTGAAGTTGCTAGGCAAAGAATGTGATGTTGCTATACACAAACACCCTTGATTTCCAGCCATCATCACTGTTTGATTTCTTAGAGTCGATACCATGAGGTAACATGCCCTCTAAGAGGCTTAAATCTGTATGTTGCTGTACCATAGTATGGTACATTGAATAATAATACACTGTTGCTAGGCAAGAAAATGACTGTTGCTATGCATGAATACACTTTGCGTCCAACTTTTATAACTAATTAATATCTTAAGGTTGATAGAATGAGACAAGATCACCCTACATATGTATATTGCTGTACACGTTTGCATATAAGGGCTTGTTGCTATGCAGATTTGCTGTTGCTAAGCAACCGCTTATCCTAGCACAAAAGTATGACCACCAAGAGATTCCTTGGGTGTAAAAATAAAAAATGTCATAACTTTTGTTCAAACCAACTGATTTTCAAAATTCAAAGATCTATAGCCATCTTAGAGCATCTCCTATCCTGTCTAACCACAATACAGGGATAAGGGATTATTGTGAATTTGTCATTGAGAGTAAATGTAATTCCCTTGTGTATGTCGTAATTATAAGATGGCTCCATGTGTTCTATATGCTACCTCTACCTATTTAATAATAATATAGGTTCTAGATATGAGAAATACACAAGAAAATGGTGAGAAAAGGTGTCCGACTCTAGGTGAAATTGGTGTCCGACTCCAGGTTATATTACAGGGGGGAGTTCAGTTACCTGCAATCAACAATCTTTTTATATTAACTGACTCCAATTTTTGCTGTTTTGATTTACGGAATGTATTACTTTTCATCCAATACCTACACATATCATATATCCAAATGCATACCATTACAATGAGGGAGATAGTAAAACGATTTTTGAACTTGTGACTACCATTCTGGTGCCTACATGTTCAAATACACTTGACCTTTGGCACACCATAGGACATCACACTTGGTTGTTGTTACCTTCGGGTAACCGAATGCCATCAGCAGCATGTAGTTTCTATAGGCTGTGATTGTATGTAACTAAGGTTAATAAAAGCTCGGTTGCCTACCTGGAACATCTTCTCTTCTCGTTATGATCTAATTTAGCAAGAAAGACGGACCACTACAAGAAACTGATAATTATGGTGGAGGGCCTTCACGTCTGCTACGACTCACAACAGAAAACGGATGGATTTCCCTGATTATAAAGGTAAGAAATTGAACTAAAATGGTGGAAACCATGATATAAAGGCAATGCCAAAGGGGTTTCTCTTTTTCACCCCTGCAGATAGCATTCCTAAACAAAGCATTACAGCAAAGCTCACAGGTCAACTTTCAATGAATTTGATATCCCATAATACCCTGTGAATAAGGTGCACCCTACAAATGAGGCACACCCAGGTCCCTCCTATAAGGTGCACCAGGTGTTCATCCTCACAGATAATATGATTAACGTAATAAAATTGCAGTCCCTAAAACAGCTGATGACAGTAGGATTAGCTACTCTCATGAAATTGTAGTTTAGCATGGTATTAAATTGAATATTCATAGTAGGATGGAAGCTTGTTGAAAGATTGTTTTTCTTGATCATAATTTGGTTCAACAATGAAAGTGTGGGCAGTAGATATGATGGGCACACTTTTGAATCCTGAAGAATATTGCTGAGATTCACTTGATTCCCTTTGCTGATGTCTATTGTCAAGATTACACAGTAAAGTCTACCTAGATTAATACTTAAATACTGATGCCCTACTGATGATTTTGTAACTTGTAAAATCCAGGGACAAAGCAGAGGCATAGGAAGCAGATCTTCATTGGGGGGGGCCCGGCGAGGGCACCGTCGCGACCACCTTGAATTGTCAGCTGATGCGTGATGGCATCTATATAATGCGTATTTAGAATTCATATAGAAAAGTAACTTTTGGTAAATTTTGGATCTGACTTTAGGCTCAGACCATTTTCCCTATGAGATCACCATAATAATCTAATTTGATATGTAAAGTTTTAGCTTCTTTTTCCATTGTGTTTATGAGTTCTTGGAAAATATTGGGGGGCCCAGACATACTCAGGCCCCACCTCCTTCATGATTGGGGGGGCCCAGGCCCCCCTGGCCCCCCCTTTTCCTACCCCCCTGCAAAGTGAAGCAATAACGAAAGTTATATGAATTTAAATGAAAAGACATATTGCTTGATCGTTGAAGAGCAAAAGGCATAAGGATGAAGGAGAGTAAGTGAGAACTGGTGCTGAATATGAGAGTGAGATAGATAGATAGAGAGAGAGAGAGAGAGAGAGAGAGAGAGAGAGAGAGAGAGAGAGAGAGATAACATTATACAGGGAGAAGCATGAGTAGATCAGGTTCCAGACAGAAGATGTGATAGAGACAATGTGCAGTAATACACCCTGCTTAGAGGGTAGCAACTCTCCATAAGGTCACAAATCATAGAAGGTTTGCATATGACAAATTTGGATGTATTCCAGCTCCTACACTTAGGATTTTAGTGTCCCCCCTAATTCTTTTGGCTCAAAATGTAGGGCTCATTGAGATCTTCATGTTACATATGGGTTTTGATGGTCCAATATGCATATTTTGGGCACCAGGGGGTTAAAATAGGCCCTAAATGACCAATTTTGTAGGAAAAAATCAATAAATCCGACACTTTTTATAATTTTTTTAAAATTTGACAATAGAAATGTGTCCTTCCATTTATGTCCACTGAAATCTGAAGGGAAACCGAAATTTTGGACCTAAGATTGCCTTCCTAGGGGCACTTGGTCTATATTTTTTGAGAAATTAACTTTTTGTAAAGTAGTTTGTCTGGGCGAAAATTTTAGGGCATATGACCCCCTCCTAAAATATCTATGATGTATATGGGTTAATTTTCTGTGCTAACATTTAGAGTTAGTCCCATGCTAAAGTAATCTGGAAAAAAATTAAAATTGCTCCATTATTTTGGCTGTGAGCAGGCCATCAGTATTTTTTCAGCCAGACAGCCCTTTTTTGGGTGTCTTCACAAATAGGACATTCCTTCTCATCCTGGCTGGGTTTTACATATTTAACTATATTAACTATGTCACTTATTTACCCCCCACATATATCTAAGTGCCATAGTGCAAAACAGATAAATTATCCCTCATGGTTTGGAATAGCAGGGGGAAAAGTCTAAAAAATGTCTTGCCGAATGACATGTCTTGCCGAAGGACATTTTAGTTACATGCTATGTTGAGTGGTTCGTTTCCTAAAGATATTATCATCATACCTCCGTGGAAATCTCTAGTCTGGACCATTCTGCCCTGTAGATTATAAAAATTGTATTAGCATTTATGTCAGATGCGTTCTTCTTATCATAGAATGCGTTCTTCTTATCATAGAATGAACGTTCTTGTGATAAACCTTTATTGCGATTCTGTGAATCTGTCTTTCCGAATGACATTTGAGGTACAGCCATGGTGAGGGCTTGGTTTCCTAGAGAAATTATCATCATACTTCCATGGAAATCTCTGGTCTGGACAACTTTGACCGGTAGATTATGGAAATTGTATCAATATTTATGTCAGATGTGATCTTCCTATCCTAGAATGAACGTTTTTTGTGATAAACTTTTATCACAATTCTGGGAATCTGTCTTCCCGAATGACATTTGAGTTACATGCCATGTTGAGGACCTCGATTGTGAGGTGTTCACATATTTTTGGCCCATTCAACCTATATACCACCTGAAAGTACACATGGTGGGCATTGTCTTCCACATGATTAAAAGTAACTACCTAAGACTGTGTCACTTTTATGTATACCAGCAAGTTTTGAAATTTCCTGAACCAGGAATTTCAAGGAATTCAGTGAAAATGCCATTTCAGGCCTGAAGAAAAGGATTCAAGTATAGGACAAAAGTCCAAGTCCTTTAGCTGCATCTCTCTGAATCCTACCCTTAGACCCAGTACTCAACAAAAGTTAACATTAATGTTGACCAAATACATAAAAGAATTAATTTTGCAGGCTTAAGGGAAAATATCCCCCTAATGTCATTCGGGAAGACACCTTTCCAGGGTCTTCCAGAGTATAGATGTTCAGGGTGTTGCCATGGCAACGGATTTCATATTTAACTGAAAATATTTCGTGGGTAGATACCCCAACACCTATACATTATCCACAAAAAATATCTTTCAGATACTCCAGGGTTTAATCTCAGGCCTCCAAACTCCACAGGAGGCCCCATCTGCCAACTTTCTATGATTTTCGACCATAAACTATTCATAAGAGGGATATGCTGAAGAAGGTGATAAAGGCTGAAGATGTTTCTATTTCATGCATGGTAATCTTCTGATTCATCTCCTGAGGATAGAATTTCTGGACAATGCTCTATAACAAAGAAAACTGGTTGGTTTTATTTACTGCTTTCACGGGTTTTAATATTGCTGAAGTAAGATCAAAGTCCCTTTCAGCAGATGCAAGACACAGGGTTAGCCTGCATAATGAAATCGAAGTTTATTATTAAATTATTTCAAATATTCATGAAAGAGTGTTTCCTAATGAAAGCCTATTGAAATATTGTTTCGAGCAGTCTCAGCAATGAAGGTAATCTATGAAACAATAAATGAACATAATTGTCGACCTGTATTATTTGCCAATTCCAAAGAATATTGCTGTTAAGCCATTGATTCCATTTTGATAAAATCATTGAATGGGAAGAGTGGCTTGCATGCATATTTCTCTATTAACATCCTAGAATATCATTGGTCTGGTTAGTGAAAGAGTGCAAACAACAAAGCCCCCTGACTGTGTAGCTTTTTCCTAAGCACAGATCAACTTTAAGTATAACACTACCTACTATAATAAAGCATAAATTCTTCTTTAACTTCTAACTTGAACATGACATTCATTATTGAAGACCATATTGGTTTAGGTAGCTGAATTATGCCTTATTGGGGAGCAAAGTAACATTTCGAAGTATGAGGAAATGCTATTGCTGCCTTTAATGATTAATTGAGATTATCCTCAAAGACCATAAGCTCCCTAATCATCTGAAAATAGATATAAGAATCAACATCTCACATACTAATTATTCAATCATCTATTAGGCGCACATCTCTATCTCAAATATCAAGCTAGTGAACAGTTTTGTACATTTCTTACATTTTTTTTTACTTAAATAGTTCAGGAGCTTAACCTTGATACAATTCAAAAGGGGTCACTGCCATAGTTCTTCAATTTTCTTTGTGTATCTTATCTATTTTATTTTATTTTCCTTTTTTGGGTATTCAAAGGATTGAAACTAGGTGCCACTTTGGCTGACCTACATTGGGGATGTTTGGTGCCAGGGGAGGTGATTATGTGTCTTAAGCTAATTCGACTTAATTTTTCTATACTTCTGCATAATTGAAAATATTAGGATCAGCATAAATTTGGCCGACCGACGGCAGTGGAATACATGTATATGTACAACTGTGGTAGGCAACTCGGTGGAATAATTACTATGAACAAATCTGTCCATGGAGATTTTTCATCAATAGGAAGCTGAAAAAGTGTGTATTCTAGCTGGCATCCCTCACCCTACTACCTTAATGGAACCAATATAAAGGAGGGAATAGAGTCATCCGGTTTACATATATTGCTGATTCATTTTGCACTGTATAGTCACTGGCCACCCAGCGTTTACCAACTTCGCCTTGAGGGGAGAGACTAGTCATTTTCCTGTTTTCTTAAGATAATCTCCATGTATTGAAAGTAGCCTGTAAGATATTGATTTAGGTTCTAAATCAGCTCTTGTGAAGCTACTTCAAACAATGGATCTCATGGCTGCCTTCTGATAATCAGGGAGCATAATATTATGACTATTCAAGTGATTTAATCATTTTAATTCAAAATCGGGTAGCTTCTTTTCCCTAGGTTGCGAAATGGGGGTTTAGCATGGTTACCCTGGGTCATGATAGGGATCAATGAGCTTGATAAGGTCTTCAATAATTAAATTGATGCCATGTTTAAGTCACAAATGCAGAAAGATCTATGCTTTGTAGTAGCGCATGTACGTACATACCCCCTGTTTTATGCATGAGTGTTACAGGCATTCCTGTGTCATACCTATATAAATATTTTATTGGAAAATGTAGCATATCAAAACCGTTGAAAGCATAGTATTAACCCATACAGTGTGAAGTCTTTGTCATAACACATGTCAAGAATCTACAGGGGATGAGTCAGAGAGATTGTCATAAAAAAGTAGTCCCTTCTGCCATGATCTTTCTGTGCTTCTCTTGTTTGCATTTTTCTCTTCTTTCTTTCACACACTATCTTCTCTCTCTGTTAATGTTTGTCTGTCTACCCTTCGCTCCATGTTGCCCGCACTCTCCCATGCCACCCTGACCTTTCCTGCAACCTCATCTGGTGCAGGATTGAATAACAACATTCCCTCTGGGGATAGTTTGTATGCAGATGACCAGGTAGGTGTAATTACTGACCAAATATTGAATCAGGACGAAGGTCATGTTTTGTTCAATTGCTGAGCACATGTCAATGAATAAAATTACCCCTATCTCCTGTATGGGTAGAGTAGATGGGAGCCAGAGGTGTAGAAGTAGTAAAATATATATATATATATATATATATATATATATATATATATCAAGAGCACATGTCTATGAGTAACCACTTTCTCCTTCTACGGTAGAGTAGATAGGAGCTAGAATTTTAGAAGTCTTGTAACTTTATTGAAACAGGGGTCCCCCATACCCCCTACTTTCCTAGTTCCAATTAAGAATGTTTTCTTTCAAGGTGTCACCTTTTTCATGCCTAGGCTGATAAAGCTCAGCATACCCTTATAAAATAAGCCCCATAGGCATAATTAGGTTAGGTGTGTAGGTGATACTAGTGACAGGCGTTTCCACTTAGTGACATGGGACATGGGCATTTCCTAAAATGGATATGTGACATGGGGACCCCTTCAAGGGCCCCCTCTTTGGAAGATAAAGATGAAAAAAGATTTTGTGAATTTCACTTCGATATAAAAAAGTGGAGACAAAAAAAACAACGTGAGTGAACATATAATTTGGAAATACAGGGGAATAGTAAAGTGTACTACAAGAATAGTAAAGAAGGTAAATTAAGGATAGATTTAAGACCTACTATAGATGTGGTTGCTGTTATCAGTGGTTATTAGGCACTATCCCTGTGTAGCTCTTGCTCCAATCTACCTTCCCCGGCAGGGGATAGGGGTGATGTTATTCACTGACATGTGCTTGGTAATTGAACATAACATGACCCTCTCCCTAATTCAATAAAGGACTTGTAATTACACCTAAGTTGGGGCTGTGGTACTGGCTATCACCCAAGGGAATGGTGTTATTGTATCCCACAGCGGCTGGGGTCTCAGATGAGGTCAAGGTCAGATGTGTTCAAGTCCCGTTTAGAACACTTTTATGTGTTGTCTGTGTACTTGGGTGTCATTCCTCAGATGAATTAGCTACACTGTAAAAAAAGTTGTCAAAATAACAGAGCACCCATTATCCCAATCTTGCCAGCGAGAGTGAGAAACAGTACAAGACATTAAGAACCTCAGTCACAAAAACACATTGCATCTTCGTTGAAGAGAAAAGATTTTTGGTAGAGGGATTATGAGAGAGTATTGCAAATGAAAGAAAGGATGTAGACATAGCAACCAGGGACAGAGAGATGGGTATACATGACATTAAAAGAGAAGATGTACATTGATATGTCCTGCTGCAGATAATAAAGGCCTGCCATGCTTTTGCTTCCCTTGTCTTAATCTATATAATATGCTGCAGATATCTCTCTGTTTAACCCCTGCAGATGGTGTGATTCAGTGAAGGATGTTCACCAGCCTGAGGACCATTGGAATCACAAACTCAATATTACTCAATAACACTTTATTTTATTGCAAACCCTATATCTTGGCTTACTAGAAAGGTTCATTTAAGTCACCAACTCCTAACATGTCAGATTTTATTGCCCACGGCATAAAACCATAGTTTTTACCCTCATGTACGTAACGTTTTCCAACAGATAGTCATAAAACCTATTAGATATCATCCTATCTACATCATATTTCATGTCCATAATGTTATAACACATGTCTTTAAGTGTAGTAAAAATCAAATCCCTGTATCAAGACCTTTTTTTTTTTACACCTCATTGCCAAATATGAAGATTAGGGAAAGTTGTGAACATGTAGCTTAGCATTCCTAACTTTAATCTCATACATTTAAAAATGAGTAGATCTTCTATTATCTAGAGTGACCTTACTTACAATTAATGTTACTCTCTTGCAACAATATAGCATGCAGACATTCTAGTCAAGATCTGCATGGGTGTTTCTGAATACCAAAAAAACGTTACATACATGAGGAATTCAAATGATTTCTCACCTGAGCAATACTTTTAAACATTAATGATCATCTGCGTCACTATTTCCTGTACAGAATATGTTAGATTACCATTTCAAAGGCATATCTACACATTTTAGGCCACTCATTTGGTCATTTCCATTGCTTTGAAAAAAAATCTCACATTTTCATAGCACTTCTCACTCCGAGGGCATGTTATGTCCTACGTAAATACAGACCAGACTACCCCAAATACTCTTCCTTAACAAGGACCATAAGTCTAATAATCATTGAAAAACAGATAAACAACATATACTATTGCTCTGGACCATCAAGTTCATTCTACTATGACTTGTCGCAAACACATGAAAACGTTACGTACGTGAGGAATTCAACGGATTCTTTTTAAGTCCACCTGAACAATACTTTAAAACATCTCAGATCTTCTGTATCATAATTACTCATTCAGAACATGTTAACTTACTACTTTAAAGGCATATCTACACACTTTAGGCCCATTATTGGTCATTTCCCTCGCTTTGAAAAGAAAATCGCACATTTTCACGACACTTCTCTCTCTGAGTGCATTTCAAATCCTACCTGAATGCAGACCAAGGTACCCAAATACTCTTTTTCAACAAGGCACCTAAGTCTCTTGATAAAAGCAAAACAGATACTCAAGATATACCATCATTTAGAACCATCAAGTTCATTTTACTATGATTTTTTGTGAAAAATTGAAAACGTTACGTATGTGAGGATTTCGACAGAATTTTCCAAGTCGTCCCCACTGTGGCCTTACTATGCAGACTTTGGCCCTGATTTTTGTTTCAAACATTCAGTTTCTATACATCCTAAACTAGAATAGACAATAGATAAAGATTTTCTCATTCATTTAGCCTATAAACATGTAAAAGTGAACCTCACGTACGTAACACTGTCTGGAGTTGAATTTTGGTTTATGAGATCTAGCTCTTATCTGCGACAAGCCAGTACTTTTTTCTAATTTCCATCAAAACCCCCCTAGGAACCCTGCTTATCACAGTTAATAAGAACAGTGAGAGTACTTTGTTATTATGGTAGTTTTAGACCTAAAAAAAGTGTTACGTACGTGAGGATGCTCACAGTTCAATATTATAAGGCATGTGTGAAAGAAAGTTGAGGTAGTGACAAAGCCAAGTGATTTTTGATAGATAGCTATGACCCAACACCAAATGAAAAATAGGTTTATGACAGTCTAGTACTGTCTAGCTTAATAATATATAGATGATTTTTGGTGTATCGCCCAACTTCGAGCTTCCATAACTTATCAAATTATAGGCCGATATACATAGATTTACCCTCTGCTTGATTCTCAAGATGTATTATATCAAATGTGACTAGAATAAGGAAGGATGGTGGTCTACATTTCTCACTGTAACTCCTCAAATCCAAAAAGTCCATAAAATAGACCCAAACACCGCTCAGTGAATCTGCCCAGATAGTATTCCTTAACTTCTGTTCTAACCAATAGAATCTTTTCAAAATTCAAACACCTATGGGCAGCTTGCCCCTCCCGCTCATACTACTGCAGGAGGGTGTGGCACCCAAGGGGTGAAATTAGAAAAAAATGTTTTGCCCCTGCTATAAGGTGCAGAAGGGGTCCATCCTAGCAGATAATACATGCCTTATACATGGCGTATTATGGTACCAGGTATGGGTAAAATAAAATTGGAATTTCTGAAGCAGCTGATAGCAGTAGGATTAGCCACTGTCATAATATTTTAGTTTATTATGGTTTCGGATTGGATATTCATGGTAGTGTGAACGCCTGTTAAAAGATTGTTTTTCTTAATTGTCATTTGGTTCAGCAATAAAAGTTAAGTGTGGGCAATAGATATGGTGGGCTACATTCTGAAAGATATTGCTGCGATGCCATTGACATCTATTTTCAAAATTGTAGAGTAAGGTCTACCTATTGAAATACCTAAATATTGATGCCCCCTACCGCTGACTGTAGACACGGTTTATGTGCCTAACCACCAAGTACAATAAAGCATAGATTCTTCTGACTTTGTGACTTGTAAGTGAGGTGATAAAGAAAATAACAAATTGAGTGCATGATCATTGAAGAGCAAAGGCATCACAACGAAGGACAGTAACCAAGAACTGGGGCTTAATGAGAGAGCGAGAGAGATATTGAAATATTGTTTCAAGCAGGCTCAGCAATGAAAGTAAATAACTTTGATATATATATATATATATATATATATATATATATATATATATATATATATATTTTCAACCTGTTATTCTCCTATTCTGAAGAATATTGCTGATAAACCATTGATTTCCTTTTAATTTAACTATGGAATGGGATGGGTGGCGTGCATGCATACTTTTCTATTCTTATCCTACAATATTGTTGGTCTTCATTGGAGGAACCTTTCAGTAAGGTCTAGCTAGAGAAACAGTACAAATAACAAAGCCCCTTAACTAGCTTTTTTCTAACCACACATCGACTACCCACTCTGATGAAACATAAATTCTTCTTTAATTTAATGAAGTTCATTATTAAAGACCTAACTGGTTTAGGTAGCTGATATATGTCTTATGGAGGACCAAAGTAACTATGCTTAATCAAATCCCATTTCCCATTAGGGGCAAATGCAATTGCTGCCTTGAATGAATAATTGAGATTATCCTTAATGGTCTTTGGCTTCCTAATTATATGAAGGTATATATGAGACCTATTTTCTAGAATTGCATCATAGAGACCCTCAATCAATATCTCACATGCTGATTATCTAATTAGGTGCACATCTGCTATCTCAAATATCAAGTTTACAAGTAGACAGTTTTGTACATTTCTTACAATTTTCATTTAAATAGTTCAGTTAAGCGGAAAACACTCAAATGCAATAGTTGAATGAGGAATGAACTAGGGAAAGGTTACCGTGCAACTGCCAAATGAAATCTAAGCCGAGGAGTTCATCAATGAAATGCTAAGGGACAACTTTTAGGTAAAAATATAATATTCAGCATAGATATGCAAAAGAATGGCATAATTGAATAGATCAGACTACCCAGCCCATCCTAAATTTTGAAACTACTCATGCTAGAACACATTATCTATTTCCTTTTGGCTTGTTTACTACTGAATTCTTAAAAGTTCCAAAGCTGACAATCTACACTGACTTAAAATGCAAAAGAGACCCCTGACAGGACAAGTTAGGGGGTTGATCTTGCAGTGGTGAGGACTTACAGGGAGTGCTGAAGTAGCCTTAGGTAGCTGCAGGAGTGTACGGGAATGCTGGCCTGATTATGGCACCTAGTGTTATCATACATAATAATTATATATTGTTGAAATTGACATCCACAATCATAAACGGCATGTAATAAAAATTCATATTGTCTCAGAGAAGGACTTGCCAATTAAAACGTAGATCCAAGACCCCATGAATACTATCCTGTCTGCTGCATTTAGACAACTCTCTCCCTCCATATCTCTGTTGGCTGAATCTAGAAGATTACCTTTTTTTGTCTGAATACAAGTTAACAGAAGCATTAGCAATAGTTCAAAACGCCCTCTCCCTTTCCCTCACTTTCTGTAAATCTCTCTTGTTTTTCTTTCTTATACAGTCATTTGCTCTTTCCCACTCTCTTGCTCCCTCTCTTCCTATTAATGGGCCACGAAAATGCATCACCAAGGAATCCTCAACCAGCCTTTTTTGGTGATAAAATATTTAATATTTGCATACTAAAGAAATCCACTGAAACTCAGCTTAACGATTTCTGCTTGTGCCCATGGGACCTAAGGTCAACTATGCTGCATTGAGTCATATATTTGATCATATATTTGTAAATGGGAATCAGCAAAGCCCTTTATTCATCTGATTTGTAAAAAAATAGGTCACAAGTTCCAAACTTACCAAGTTGTTTGAGCCTGCATGCATCAGAAAATACTTTGAAGTCTATGGCTTTTTCTGACACATGGATGCTCATAGGTCTTGGCGCCTTTGTATATGATACTTTTTAAAAGTATCATATAGATGTTTTCCTCAGCTGAGTTTTTCTCCATGGAAGAACAGTATTCAGAGGATATTGCCTGTTTCATGCAACATTTCAGAATATATCTAAGGGTGAGTAAATATAGACTGAGGGGCATGTCATGTCGCACGACAGATGTATTCCCCAAGAGCACATAGCAGGTGGTGTCTATGCTATATAGTCTCCACTTATAGTCCTTTCAATTGATATGACTGCACAGTGTTCTATTGTAGTCTCCTTACAGCATTTCCTGAAAGATCTGAGAACTGGAAGACAGCCAGATCCTATGAATGCCTCAAGCTACATTTTGGAAAGGGATGGCTTAAACATGTTTAGATTTAGACATGCAAATACAACATGTGTTTCTGCTTTTCATGAAAGGAGCAACAAGAATGAACAAAAGATATGTTCAGCAAAGATAATGTATCTTAACCTTGATACAATTCAAAATCAAACAAATTATTTTAACAAGCAATTTTAATCAAGAGCTGTTTATTCTTTTTGGTGATGAAAACGTAAAAGGTTTTAAAGATATCAACTCCCTTTGACCAACAAAGTTTTTAATGCTCATTTCAATCAGCAAAAAAAAAAACTTGAAAAAATTACGTTTTTCTTGCTTTTTTTTACTATAGTGCATGTAAGCCAATCTATGTCACATAGGCCTAAGAAAGGCAATAAAAAGAGACACCACTCAATGCAAAAATACCACCCTGTCATATGCATTAAAAAGAGACAGATATCTTGGCGCAGCTCGCCCCTGAGAAAGATTATCGCACAATGAGAGAATACCAATGTGTCAGGTAGCATTACAAAGTGCATACATTGGTCACTTTCCTGGCTTTTCAATATCCTACTTTATATCAGTCCCATTTGTGGTTGTAAGGCAGGGGAATGTTAGCCAGAGGAGAAGCCGGTTCTGCCTTTTACCCGGAAATATCTGGATGTCTCCATTTGAAGAAACTATTCCACCTACTTGTCCAATTATCCTGTCTCTAAACTGCCAGGAAGATTCCTGGAAGATTCTACACTAATGAAAGTACCTTTTTGTATGTTTTGTTTTTATGCGTGTATCTAGCCTTAAAGAAATAGCAGGGCTCAAATTTAATTGGAAGGAAACAGGGAACCCATAACATGAGCTAGGTAAAAGAGCATGATAACCCTAGTACCCTAGAGAAGATGTCTAGCAAACATTTATGACAAAAGCTTTCTTGTGCAGAAGGTCTTGCTTTTCTCTAGCTTGAAACCTGCAGACTCTCACATTCGTAGAGAGACTGCACATACCAGCAATCCCCCCATGTATAAGCAGGCCTTACCTGTCAGTGGGTATTTAAAGGGGTTACTGCCATAGCTTTTAAATTTTCTTTCTGTATCTTATCTATTTCTTTTTTTTTCTTCCATTGGGATTTCTTTCAAAGGATTAAAACTAGGTGCTTGTCACTTTGGTTGGCCTACATAGGGGATGTTTGGTGCCAGGGGAGGTGATTATGTGTCTTAAGATGAGTGAGAAATGCGAAGAGGCACATTAGAATTGGTCTGAATGAAGAGGGTTTCAGGTTCTCCAGTCGGGCATTACAACTAGCTGTAGAGGCAGTGCTCAGTATTGACTAACCTAGGTTTTAAACTATGCTTTATCTTCAGACAAAAAAAAAGTGCAAAACGGGGGGGGGGGGGGAATTTCAGGGGGTCCAAAAGACCAGGGGACTCTTTATCCAGGGGGCTAACAGTCAGGGGTCAAATTATCAGGGGGCCTATTATCTGGGGGGCCTAATGTCTGTAAACTCTTCAGACGGTTTATAAGTGTCCAGCGTGTGATGCTAGTTATTCTACTCTAGCTATCCTTGAGATATTATCCAGAGCAGGGGAAGGCAGTTCCCCTGTAGGGTTTCTGACATCTTAAATACTGATGAGGTTTCCTCCGCATTTACGATAATATAATGCCTATGCCATATCACTGACATCCAGTCCTCAGGCAATACCACTTCATGAACATCACAGAGAAGATATTAATAAAAGCAAACATCCAAAAATGTCAAAATCACTTAGGTCAGCATTTTTCACCTTTTGACCTCATTATCTCTGGTCTATGAGAGTCGAGATGTGACTGGTTTGGTCAGAATGCATCACATATAATGCCTATGCCGTATCACTGACATCCAGTCCTCAGGCAATACCACTTCATGAACATTTTTAGTCTGAACATGAAGGAAGGTGTAAAAACTGGTTTGACCAATATTGAACTCCACCTCTAGAGCTAGGTGAAATGCTCTAATGGACAACGTGACCCCCCCCTATTTAGAACACTTAGAACCTTCCCTGATAACATTCCTCAATTCCTGTTAGACATATAATCACCTGTCCTGCCACCAACTGATCCCGCATGTAACCAACTGCCTCTACCAAGCTTTAATCCTTTAAATGACTAAAAACAAAAAGAAAAAAAAGAACAAGAAGTAAAATTGCATGGCTTCTTCAGATACCACTGCCTGCTCAGACCTAATCACTCATTTTAGAATTGACTGCTTTTAAGACTCTCTATGAAGGTAAGCTAGGGCAAGTGAATTGTGAGAAATCCTTCCTGAAATTCCATATTTATGGTAATGTTTGCTACATGGATGCTCCTACATAAAGTGGGTATTCCACTGCCGTCGCCAGGCCGAATTTTTGCTAATCCGACTGAATTTTTCTATACTTCTGTTTAATTAAAAATAATTGGATAAACAAAATTTCAGCCGACTGACAGCAGTGGAATACATGTAGATGTACATCTGTAGTAGGCAACTGGGTGGAATAATTACTATGAACAAATCTGTCCATGGAGGTTTTTCCATCAATAGGAAGCTGAATAAGTGTGTATTCTAGCTGGCATCCCTCTCCCTACTTCCTTAATGGAACCAATATGAAAGAGGGAGTAGAGTCATCTATCTATTTATAATATATGCAAAGCAAGAAATCTTATTTCAAGGAGTTTTACCACTGCAAACACATTTTGTTCTCATCTCAAGTATACTTCCACTCTGAAAAAGATATTGATTCTTATCGCTAAAAAAAACTATGTGAAGCCATATCAATTGAGAAGACTGTGAATGTTATAAATATGACATGGACACAACCTGTAATGGGCCCTGGGGATAGATCTGCCATGCCACATACCATGTCCCTCTGTCTATATTTACTCACCTGGGTTAAAGTGTATCATTGAGACCAGAGGATTTGCATGAAACATGCAATGGCCCCTTCATATTCTTTGTTTTTCCATAAAGTAAAGTATGTGGGAACTATCTTTTTATAATATATGCAAAGCAAAAAATCCTATTTCAATGAGTTTTACCATTGCAAACACATTTTGTTCTCATCTCAAGTATACTTCCACTCTGAAAAGGATATTGATTCTTATCGCCAAGCCTTGGAAAAGTAAAAACTCAGGCATTTATTTATTTTCCTTATGGCAAAGGCCTAGGCCCAAAGTCTTTGAATTGAGGCTGTGTCTGGGTCACAAAAATGCATTTTAATAGCTATCTTGCCATTAACAATTCTGAAATTATTTATCACAGACTGGCAGCTGTATTCCTGAGGGCAAAAGATTTTTACTTGATATCAAATTGAACTATCTTTGTGAATGTCTTAAAGCATTTGTTGGCAGAGGTAACAGGCAATCCCTTTATTTGGAATAGCCCAAAAACTTTGCCAGCTACCAGAAAACCTTTGTTCATTTCATAAAATATTTATATAACAGACATGAGAGACATCTGGGAGTGGTCTAAAAACTTGCTGGCTTTCATCCATATATGTTTATAAACATTGACATCATGCTTCATTTCCAGAGATATCCCCTTCACTTTCATAGTACTAGTTCTCCTTACCAAGAACACAAACACCCCTCGAAAAGTCTCAATTCTCCACCATATCTGCAAGATGTCATTGTCTATGTGATATGTCATAGTAAAGGCTAATGACTTTCTGTCGTGCCAAGAAATGTGAATCCTATACTCAAACAAGAACTGTCCCTCCCTGAGTCCATGCAGCTTATGGTCCCATCTCCAACCTGGGTTGAAATGCGTGCACCTGGCCCCTGGGGGCTTTAGATGCATGTCCATGTCTGTAGTTTTATCTCCTTAGCTGGAGTAGATGTGGGATCTTGTGGGAATCTGTTGGAGATGACATTCACAGAAAGCTTCTTGGGGTCTGTTCCAGTAGAATAAGTCATGATAATTTCCAGAAGTGTAATGAAATTTACCACTTCAACTAGCATAGCCCTTCCCTATTTCAGAGAGAGGGGTAGAGAGAGAGGGGGGATCAAAATTCTACATGGTCTATAAACATCAATGATCTTTTAAATGGATTTTTTTTGGGTTTTGTAACCCTGATTAGCTTTATATGTTTGAAATGGTGAGTCTATGGCACTTTAATTAAATATGTCAGATGGAGTACTGAAAGCTTACATCATAGTGGCTGGAAACTTGTAAGGGACTAAGCTACATTCATTCTCGCACCCTTTCTCGTTTTGCATATGTATGGAATACAGCCACCTCTGATTGGGAATGCAGACCAAACCGGCCCTCAACCCCTGTAATAGTAGCTACTACCTGTAAGTGCAAGTTTCTCTGTGAATGTCTGTCAGGTGGTTTAGATACATCATTATCAGCACCATACAGATCACAAATTCGAAAGGTTTGATGTTTCTGTGTACTAATTCTACTATTTTATTGGCTACTACAGCCCCCAAAATAGTTTTGTTGCATGATTACTGGTGATCAATATGTTTCTTTGAAAGTCCTATTGGGATGAGGGAGGGGTGTGTACAGACTAGAATGAGTCTGACATTTCTGTAAAAACAGAATTAAAGGAAAGGAGATCCCTATTTTAATGGTGATCTATTGCGGTAGAATTTTTATTGAATAAAAAGATTCAGCTATAATTTTTCACACATTTGCTCTTGCTAGGGTAGGAAGGAAACATCTCTGATGCAGACTGTGCCCTCACAAAAGATCAGATGCATCAGGTGCTACATTGTTTTAGCATGGAGGGTGGTACAAAATTCGCTTTTAATCGTAAAAAGCAAACTGTAAAACAACCTTTTATTTTGGGTGACCCGATGGGACTATTTTAGTGCTAGTTTTAGGCAGTACTGTGCAGTCAATAATCTCATATTCTGCAGCAGAGATATCTCCCTCCTGCCCTTATAGTACCAGATGGTGAGAAAGTATGGCTGAATCTATTTATTCAATGAAAATATTACCAAAATACGTCATCATGAGAATAGCGTTGTCTTGTCCTTTAACAATTCTCTCTGTACTGACACAGTAATGTAAATAGATCTAATGCAAAGCAGAACAAACTGCCACACTACTCAGTCTGTCAGGTAATGTAATAAAAACAATGTAGGTTCAATATCCCTTTTTTCCATGTGACTATGATATACCATTTTATTATTCCATAAATTCTAACATATTATTGTATTAATCAAAGAATATCTAAAAAATTAATACATAGGTTGGTTCTAAGAGCTATAAGAGCGCTCAAACTTTGTATAAGAGTGTTCATGCCCCACTGCACACCAGCCAAGTCAGTTAGACAGAGTTTATGACATCAAAGGGTCCGACCTAATGGTTCACTGCACAATATAATAAAAATGAGGGTCTCAGTGTGCGACCTCATGGTTCAGTGCACAAACTTATAAGTTGTAAGTGAATGCAACCGGCCGTCACGGGTGCCTGGGCACCGCAGACGCCGTCATGAGTGTCTGAGCACTCTAATAACTAAACAATGGGTTACATAAGCATGACGCCATAACTGTCCGGTCGCTCTAGCGTCGCTCCTGAGCAACCTAGGTCAAATATCAAAGCATTTATGGAAAGCCCATAATAAGACAATCAAAATGAGCCTAAGACAAAGGCGGAACTCTTATTATTAAGGAAGTTACGCTATGGAGACTGATTTGACCTCCGAGTGCACTACAGACAAACCGGCATGAGTTACGCGCCTATCAAGCGGGCATTATAAACTTGGCATATTCAACTCCGCGCATGCGCAAAATCGCGGTTGTAACGGCGTAAACTTCCGAGATATGGGGGTTTGAAGTTACAGAACCGACCAAGACAATGGGGGACACAGGGGCGTCCATGGGGGTCCTTTGTGCACCCAGTGACACATGAAAGCCTCCCCTCAAACAATTGCAGAGTTAGGCAGATGCCACTGGCCCCAGTCAGTCTGAGGTGCATTGCCAAAATTTGCTACAAATAGCCTGGCTGCACCTCCTAGAAATCAGAACACCAAGAACCGCTCCAGAGGTAACATCTCCAGTCATCTCCTGCTACCTGCTATACCACTGCACTATGGTGAAACTATGCTAGACAGGCATTGGTTTCCATCATTAGTGGCCAGAGGGTATCTTCCTCAAGACATCCACCAGAGGGTAAAGTTATTCATTATTACATTATTCCTCTAAGCAGCAGGTCAGGAGCTAGGTGTGGGAACCCACCTAGAACTATGCTGGACATTGTATTATTATTACCTCACAGGTGGAGTGGAACAGAACATTATACTTTATAACTTACTGTATATTTACTGTATGTACAAATTACCTACATACTAACTACTGTATGATTGATATTTCTTACATGTTGTCTAAAGCTGAATAAACCAGTGATAACTGGATATAACACTATTTATGAGAGCTTGATGTATTTACACTATATACCACTAGTCATATGATATTTCTCATATGACAACTTGATCATGCACAATTACTAGAATGACAAAGTGGTGGAGAACATCCTACTAAGATCCCAAATTACCCAATGCTCTCATGAAAATTAAGCTGGCAACATTACTGAAAACAATCATACACACAGTAAACCCCACTCCACCCACCCAGTGACCTTGACACCATGCCCACAAAGGTCACCAGTGAGATCTCCCACATACCAGTGAGATCTCCCACATACCAGTGAGATCTCCCACATACCAGTGAGATCTCCCACACATCAGTGAGATCTCCCACACATCAGTGAGATCTCCCACACATCAGTGAGATTTCCCACACATCAGTGAGATCCCCCACACATCAGTGAGATCTCCCACACATCAATGAGATCTCCCACACATCAGTGAAATCTCCCACACATCAATAAGATCTCCCACACATCAGTGAGATCTCCCTCACATCAATGAGATCTCCCTCACATCAATGAGATCTCCCACACATCAGTGAGATCTCCCACACATCAATGAGATCTCCCACACATCAATGAGATCTCTCACACAACAGGAAGATCTCCCACATATCAGTGAGATCTCCCACACATCAATGAGATCTCCCACATGATCAGTGAGATCTCCCACATATCAGTGAGATCTCCCACACATCGATGAGATCTCCCACACGACCAGTGAGATCTCCCACACGTCAGTAAAGTCTCCCACACGTCAGTGAGGTCTCCCACACGTCAGTGAGGTCTCCCACATGTCAGTGAGGTCTCCCAAACGTCAGTGAGGTCTCCCACACGTCAGTGAGGTCTCCCACACGTAGACCAAACCGGCCCTACACAGATTATACAATAGACCACCACAGTTGCAGACACTGGAGATTAGGTGCACTGACTCCAGAAGAAACAATACCATGCCCACAATGGATGTGGGTAAGGTAGGCTACATAAGAAGCACTGTGGACCATAGCCCACCATCAGTCTTCATCCAGCTGCAGTCTGGAACACAAGTCTACAGGACCCCACTTGGGAATTAGCCAGCCCACTTCTCCATTAGGAGAGACTGCACTAGGATAAAGAACACACCTACTTCACCTTCAACCTGACCTTACCATTTACTGGTCAATCTCTATAGACTCACCGGACATATTGCCAAGACAGCTCAATCTTGCAAAGGTACAGTTTGAACCACTTCATTTACAGTGTTACACCATACACTTAGACTTTACCAGCACCAAATCACTACAAATTTGACAAGACTTTAAACAGCAAACTTGCTTTACACAAGCACCATGGGGAGACCGAGAGTTGCACCCATACTGCTAACTATGCTGTTATTATATACTATAGAACCACTTACTGCAGGTTATACACCTGTGGTGAGACAAAACATAGGAGTAGTATTCAAACCTAGCACTCAACCATTGGTCAATGGACATACAACCACAACACTGTTGTTAGCTATCCCCTACAAGATACCTCGGGCACCCGTTACCCAAGGATCCATAAGGGATAGAATACTCCAATTGACCACTCCTACTCTACAAGATCATACCTCTGGTCAAATAATCCAACAAGCCAAAGAGCTTGACACCTTGCTGGAAATTGCAGACAAGGAGATAAATGAAACATTAGCCTCCATCAAATTGTTCCTATCCAACCCCATAAACACATTGGACAAGGCCAAAAGAGAGGCCATACTGGGTTTTCTAGCACCCCTGTTTCGCGGTGTGCTAGGCCTAGCCACAGTAGAAGATGTAAACCAAGTAATGGGACAGCTCAAGAACATAGATGAAATACTAAGAAAATTTGCTAAACAAGATCAGGAAGCAGCTAGTCTCATTGAAAAAATCACAGACAGACAAGATAAGTTTGTTAAAGCATACATCCAAGATAAGAAGGTACTGGACAGCACAATCAACACCATAGGTGACACCGTCAACCTTTGGGCCTCTAACATGTCCAGATCACTCGACTCATATTCAAGGCACGAGAAAACTCAAAGGGAAAAAATGCAAGTATTAAATGATGCATTAATCATCATAGCAGCAAGAATGAATACAGTTCAATCACTGCAAAGGACAAATGCAGCCCTGAGGATGCTATCATCAGGAATCCTAATCCCTGATATAGTACCACCCTCAGAACTTGCTAGATACTTAATTGACATTAATAACAAACTTAGGATTACACACCCTGGAGCACAAGTCGCAATTAATGACTTAGATTTCTATTACTCACAGAAGCTGACCTCATACACTTACTCAGCTCACCATATATATATATTCATCTGGACATTATAATTCAATCTACCACCTCTACCTTCAAACTGTACCAAATGATTACATCACCCATGCCTATAGACACACAGGAGACCCCCACCAGAGGAGTCACCAAATTACAAACCACAACTGAGTTTCTAGCAGTATCTTACGACGAATCATTATTCATCGAATTGGACTCAGCAGATATGCAGGCATGTGAAGGAACTACAGTAAAGGTATGCAGAGATGTAAATGGTAGAATTTATAAACACAGGCCTACATGCCCTGTAGCCATTTTTACTAACCAGGCTCAACAGATTAAGGAACACTGCAAGTTTACAGTTTAACCTCTGCAAGCACCTACCACCCATGCTATTTCCATTTCTGAAGATGAGTACTGGTCACTACTAATGAACCCCATTACTTTATCAATTGCCATGGTAAAACGTCTGAAACTCGAAAAGCCCAGTCCTACTCAATCATAGGTGTACCCTGTGGGTGCACAATCAGTGTAGGAGAATTTCCTCTTACAAACACAAGGTTGCCCTGTAACTCAACCTTATCATTTCATTACATTCTCAAAACAATTAATTTACCATTCATGACAGCACTTAACCAAATTTCTGAAACCAAACCAGATGAAAGAGAGAATCTTCCAAATTTCCCAGTAGTAAACCTTTCTAGAACTTTAGAAAAACTACAGGAAAATCCAATCATGGATGATATTACTCAACTAAATTTAGAGCCCTTTGCCAAAACATTATTAAAAGATGCCGCCAACCTTGATAAGGCAATAGAAACACGCTACGTAGAATCACACCTACGTCAAGTTACAGAGCATCCAATCTTCCAAAGCTTAGGACTCATCCTAGGGATATCAGCTCACATTTTTATAGTATACATACTACTCAAACTATACAGACTAGGAGGGACTGTAGCCTACCTGCCTACAGCCAAAGCATTTAGACTAGTCACCGAGCTGCCCCTACACAAATTGCTCCCAGATAAGAATCCTACCAAATTTACCCCTACAGAGGAAACCCACACCCCTTTCCTCACAATTCAGGAAACCCACACCCTGATAATTGCTATATTATTCACCCTGACCATCTACTCAGCCTACAGAATAATGAAGTACCTTAAGAAATTTGCACAGACACACTGTGGCAAGAAAAATGTGGCCAAGCGCACAAACCCCACAATATATTTTAAAATATATTGTGGAGACTCAAACTTCGCGCTACCCTTGAGGCCAATACCACATGAATTTGATGAGATTAAATCAGCAGCTGCCCCTACCTATAAGGATATAGTGGTTAAAACCTTCCCACTACCTAAGGCTATATTTACCTGGAATGGACCAGCAGTTATAACAACACAGAGAGGAGAATTTGCTTATCACCTCCCTCAGGTGATACACCTACCTTGGCGCACTAGGTTCAGTACCATACCAGCCCTTAAAAACAAAGGACTGTACTACTCCATGCTTCTCCAGAATGATTGTGGCACCAGCCCGGAAACCATGACAGCACTGGAAAATACAACAGATATAATTATTGACGAACAACAGGAGGAGACCGCAAGGTCAAACATGCAGACTATTGCTAATTCTCTAAACCACCAGCCCTCCCCGGTGACTGTGGAAACAGCCTAGACTGCCCACAGCCTAGACTGCCCCCAGTCCACCACCAGGAGACAACATATCAGAGACAGTATTCAGAACTTTTCGGACAATTTGCCGGCCCTGAAAAGGGCCTTTGGGATGGCGGGTTTTTACACCCTAGGTTTCAGTCAGTCGGGATTCTACCACAGAGCCTCGGGTTCAACATTGACGGGAGAGTGGGAGTCCGATCCATACATGTGGCCGTGGTCATGATCCCACCCAACGAGTCGGGCCTCCATCGATCCCAGTCCGTACTCAGCTGCCATAGATGGGTCCCCGGATGCCGCAAGATCAATGAAGGAGACTGCCAACAAATAATCCCACAACACTCGCTCCCGCGGCCCGAAGTTAGAGTCCATGGGCCAGAACCCTATATTACTCAAGGCCCTGGCCAAAAGGGCCACAGTGGCCCCCCGACATAAGGCCGAACCCAAAAAGTAGTGGCAGGAGTACATGTCAACCAGCACATCACCATGCTCACTGATCTCTCTGAAATTTTTCACCCTATAGCCATAGTGTATGGTCTGGTTGGCCTCCACCAGGGCCCTAGCCGGACTCCCCACCACCATCACCTGGGAGACAGGCAATTCAAGGATAGCTTGAAAGTGAGCCATGATGTTGCAGCAGAGGTTTCCAGTGAGGAACTGATACTCCAATACCAGCCACCCACTCCTTAAATGGACACACACACCCCCCCCACCCCCCACCCTGAACTGTTCACTGACACCAAGCTAGGCACTGCCACAGACACATGCCAGAATCTGGCACCTAACACCTCAAGTGCCACCACTGCATGAGCACATCAGGGAGGAGACTCACATCTCATTTCTGACACACCTCCACTGTCAATGAAATTATCAAAGTATTGAAAAAAAAAAAGAAAAATTTTTTTGATTTAGAAAAAATATACACAGCCACTTGTTGATGTATAATATGAAAATCTATGGTATTCTCACAGAATCGATGATTAATGCGTGCATATACGCACAAAATTGCGAAATTGCAAATTACAAATTGTAAATTGTACAAATCTAACATTAATATACATGAATGCAGGTAGATAACTAGGACAGTTCTTGTACCCACTAGCACTTGTATAATATACCAAGGTTTACTTAAGGTAACACACTTTAGGTATCCAAGAAAATTGTTGGAAAAATGAATGAAAAAAAAAAAAAAAGAAAAAAAAAATTTGTTGAGAAAAATTGTTGACATGAAAAATGTTTACTTAAGATACTCACCAAATAATCTCTTTCAGGGACACATACTCAAGAAGGCTAGGGAAAAGTCAATTAAAAGCAGCGGCCCACTGCCGAAATTGCCAATTAATACACCCATATAGCAAAATCACAGAGTAACTCAGAGACAAACGAGCCTATTGTACATGAAGTACTTTGTTTTTCCGGTCCTCGGAAAAATTAAAATGATAAAAGATTATCAATTGAACGCAAAATTATATATTTGCATACTAAAAATTATCAATTGAACGCAAAATTGTATATTGGCATACTAAAATTGCGAATTGAACGCGAAATTGTATATTTGCATACTAAAATTGCCAAATGAACGCGAAATTGTATATTTGCATACTAAAATTGCCAAATGAATGCGAAATTGTATATTTGCATACTAAAATTGCCAAATGAACGCGAAAACTATATATTTGCATACTAAAATTGTCAATTGAACGCAATTACACGCGAAATTGTAAATTTGCACACTAAAATTGTCGTTTATGTTCAATTTGCACACTAAATTGAACATTAAATGCCAAAATTGCACGCTATTTGCCAAATTGTATGTTGTACATAAAAATGGAAAATTGTACCCAAAACTGATGATACATAAGCAAATACACTCATGTATGGTAAGATATAGAATTACGGAAATGTACTTATACCCAGGAGAAAATTGTATATATATACTGACAAAGCTCTACCACAAAAATTGCATTTGAAGCACTCCCCATCACTTCAAATCCTCTTACAAACAGTATATAACTCCAAATAAGGTAAAAATATGTATATTGTACATTCCCTCGGCGAAATGACGGAGTTTCGCATTTTCTCGGGGGAGAGGGAGTATTCTATGATATACCATTTTATTATTCCATAAATTCTAACATATTATTGTATTAATCAAAGAATATCTAAGAAATTAATACATAGGTTGGTTCTAAGAGCTATAAGAGCGCTCAAACTTTGTATAAGAGCGTTCATGCCCCACTGCACACCAGCCAAGTCAGTTAGACAGAGTTTATAACATCAAAGGGTCCGACCTAATGGTTCACTGCACAATATAATAAAAATGAGGGTCTCAGTGTGCGACCTCATGGTTCAGTGCACAAACTAATAAGTTGTAAGTGAATGCAACCGGCCGTCACGGGTGCCTGGGCACCGCAGACGCCATCATGAGTGTCTGAGCACTCTAATAACTAAACAATGGGTTACATAAGCACGACGCCATAACTGTCTGGTCGCTCTAGCGTCGCTCCTGAGCAACATAGGTCAAATATCAAAGCATTTATGGAAGGCCCATAATAAGCTGGTCAAAATGAGTCTAGAATCAAGGCGGAACTCTTATTATTAAGGAAGTTATGCCATGGAGACTGATTCAACCTCCGAGTGCACTACAGACAAACCGGCGCAAGTTACGTGCCTATCAAGTGGGCATTATAAACTTGGCATATTCAACTCTGCGCATGCGCAAAATGGCGGTTGTAACGGCGTAAACTTCCGAGATATGGGGGTTTGAAGTTACAGAACCGACCAAGACAATGGGGGACACAGCGGCATCCATGGGGGTCCTTTGTGCACCCAGTGACACATGAAAGCCTCCCCTCAAACAATTGCAGAGTTAGGCAGATGCCACTGGCCCCAGTCAGTCTGAGGTGCATTGCCAAGATTTGCTACAAATAGCCTGGCTGCACCTCCTAGAAATCAGAACACCAAGAACCGCTCCAGAGGTAACATCTCCAGTCATCTCCTGCTACCTGCTATACCACTGCACTATGGTGAAACTATGCTAGACAGGCATTGGTTTCCATCATTAGTGGCCAGAGGGTATCTTCCTCAAGACATCCACCAGAGGGTAAAGTTATTCATTATTACATTATTCCTCTAAGCAGCAGGTCAGGAGCTAGGTGTGGGAACCCACCTAGAACTATGCTGGACATTGTATTATTATTACCTCACAGGTGGAGTGGAACAGAACATTATACTTTATAACTTACTGTATATTTACTGTATGTACAAATTACCTACATACTAACTACTGTATGATTGATATTTCTTACATGTTGTCTAAAGCTGAATAAACCAGTGATAACTGGATATAACACTATTTATGAGAGCTTGATGTATTTACACTATATACCACTAGTCATATGATATTTCTCATATGACAACTTGATCATGCACAATTACTAGTATGACATGACCATACCTTTCGCTCGTGCCTATTACAACAAGCGTGCCTTGTTATGGGCCCGTGGACCCTGTGGACAGAGTGTAAGAGGAAGGTGGAAACTTGTTGGAGCTTGGTCGTGAAATATAAGCAGTAAAAGTGGAAACAAATGAATAAAGGGAGATAGATAGATAATGGAACAGATAGACAGAGAGAGACAGAGGCAGATATAGACAGGCAGAGGCAGACAGAGGGCAGGAAAAGAGAGCTTGAGGAAGAAAAAAACTAAATATATCAACAGATGAGGAGGGTCGTAGGAGGAGAGAGATAGAGAGAGAAATTGTGTCTTCATACAGCAGCGTGGGTTGTAATGTAGCATGAGAATTCTCCAGGTCTGTACAAGCTGCGGGTTCACATATGGCATCTGCGCACTATGATAAGATCTTCTCATGTATCATACACACACCAGAAATATAGAGTCTATCCCTAGGACTGGCTTCTATTGAGGAAAAATAAATAACTGTATTTATTGCTTCATATAACAACATCTAATTATAAAAAAAAAGTTTCATAAACTTTAATAGAAAGGCTGTGTTTAATCAGAAATCATTTCTTTCGGGTCTCTTTCCATAGTCAGTGGTGTTCATTCTATACTAACATGTTTCATCTGATCGTCTCTATCATGAGATCCCTTTAAGATATAGAGCTTGTATAAGGTGCTGATTAAACTCAGTCATAGAACTCTTTCCTAAAGCTCATTATTCATGTGAATGGCTGTACATGCATCTCATGATGAGATTTTTAGATGGTTGCCTTAAGCTCAACATTTAGATTAGTTATTAGTTATATTTTTTAAACTCCGGTGTATAAGCCACACTCTTATTATAAGAAACACTGAGCTTGTGTATAAGCGATAAGCCAGACCTATTATTAGTATTCTCCTATAATCTCAAAATGAAGATCTGCTCTTCATATGCCAAAAGGAGCTTGAACTACAGTATACAAGGAAGGAGGTATGGCTTCCTATCACAGAAGTATTTAATGACTTTTCTTTGTTCGTGTTTTCTCTGGATAATATCCATGCATTGAAAGTAGCTTGTGACATATCAATGCAGTTTTTAAGTCGGCTGTTGTGAAGCTGCTCCAATCAATGGATATCATGGCTGCCTTCTGATAATCAGGAGCATCTGACCATTCAATCCATTCAATCATTTCAAGTAGATACTGGGTAGCATTTTGTTCCTAGGTTGGGACATGAGGTTTTAGCATGGTTACCCTGGGCCCTAGCTTCCTGAACATATATGGTCTTCAATGATCCACACAAAATATTCTTTTTTTTTAGATACTAATTCCAATCATGTATTCATATTCAAAGGGCACCTACCAGAGTCTCGTCATGATGTCTCAAGTTCGGACCGGAAGGGCCTGCCCACTTCACTGGAGGAGGTAATAATAATTCTGCTGACATCCTTAAGTATCAGGTCTTCCATGTACCAGTCAAACCTCCAGGGCTGTGTGTACGTACTGCCCATACAAGATACAGGAGATCTCCGTGGCTTCAGGACTCACTGGGTACATTGGATTATGGTCAACAATAGGGACAACCCCACCTTGTGCCACAGCTGGAATTACCGTTTAGAACATAACAGGGTAAAAATCTGAGATCTGAACAGTGCTAAAAATAAAAGTTGAAAATGTATGTATACCTTTTACTCAATAACATATTTAAATGTATATGATAGCCTATACTGTTCAAAGAGGGGACAGTACCGATTTGATTATTTGAGAAATGACAGCATAAGGAAACAATCGATTCAGAAGAGGTTTCTGTTATTAGCATTCCTGAACAAAGCATTACAGCAGAACTCAAAGGTCTACTGCATGAATTAATGATCAGCCTTCAATAGCTTTGATATAATATCGTAATATCCTGTGAATACGGTGTACCCCGCATAATGAGGCACATCTAGACCTGTTTAAAGGAAATAAAAAAATGTTGTATATAACTTCTGTTCTACATGATATATTTTCAAAATTCAAAAACCTATGGGCACCTTGGGACTCCCCAACAGCCCTGATACTGCTGCAGAAGGGTCTTGCACTCTTGGGGAGAATTTAGAAAAAAATGTTTCGCCCCTCATAATACGCACCAGGGTATTAAGGTAGCTGAAATAAAATTGCAGTCCCTGATGAAGCTGATAGCAGTCGGATTAACTACTTTTATAAAATTGTAGCGTATCATGGTATCAGATTTAATATTCCAGGTAGGATGAAACCCTGTTGAAATATTGTTTCTCTTAATTTCTTTTGGTTTAACAATGAAAGTACACTTAAAATCCTGAAGAATATTTCTGAGTTGCCACTGATTCACTTTGCTGATATGTGGCCAGACGAGGGAAAAGGGCCCTCCAGGGGGGAAATTGCTTTTTGAAATTTAAGTCACAGGCTTTAAAATGATAGTTTTTCTGTAATTGCTTATCAAACATGGGTTGCAGTGTACTACTGAAAATGGCAAATAAGCTCTAAATGCGTTATATCCTATTATAAATACCTATAATGCAAAAAATACAGTTTTGTGGAAAAATAACCAAAGAAATGTAATGTTTTTGTCATAAAATCGGTTCTAGAGGGAATTTTTGAACTCACTCTTCAGTTCTGGGTTCCTGAAGGAATTTCCAAAAATGTTTTTGGTACATATTCCCATTTGGAATAATGGGATAGTTTCCATAGCAACTGGAAATGACCACATTTGCCAATTTTCTATGTTGGCATGGCAACGAACATTCCAAATATAGAATGTTTTCAGTGGAGATGGAATAATTCTAAGCACACCACTGGATTCCCTATCAAAAACTGGTATATAGCATTTTTTGACAATTCTTTCAGTGTTTTACCTGTATACTACCCCCTGGTGGCCAAAGCCAGTACTAAAAATCCCCCCCGGAGGTGCGTTTTCCCCCGTTGGCCCACATATATATTTTCAAAATTATACTGTAAGGTCTACCTAGAGAAATACTTAAATATTGAGACCCTCCCCCCTCTACCTGTAGCATATTCATGAACAGGGTAAAAATATGTGCTTAACCACCAGCTACAATAAATCATAGATGTTCTGACTTTGTAACTTGTAAGTTACAGATTGAGGGAATAAGGAAAATAAGAAATTGAGTGGAAAGACATATTGCATGATCGTTGAAAAGCAAATGCATCAGAAAGGATTAGAGTAAAATAGAGCCGGGGCAGAATGATAGAGCAAGAGAGAAATACCATATATACTGAGAGGCATGAGTAGACACGGTTGTAGAAGGGAGGTAAATAGAGAAAATGTGTACTAATACAACCTGTTTAAATTGTAATCTCTCTATAAACTAGCTGTTACAAGCTGTTGAGGAAAGCAATCAATGCCGATTAATGGTAATGGTAGAAGTTAGAACTGCTTGGATTGATATTCTGCTTTCAATGGTTTTGATATTGCTAAAGTAAGCTCACAGTCCCTTTCAGCAGATGCCAGATATAGGATTAGCCATTGTAATGGAATTGGAGTTCATCATTCATGAAATTATTTCAAATATTCATGAAAGAGTAGTTCCAAATGATAGTAAATTAAAATATTGTTTCGAACAGGCTCAGCAATGAAAGCTATCTATGGGATGATAAATGAACATAAGATAATTATTGTCAACCAGTTACATTTCCCGATTCAAAAGAATATTTCCGATAAGCCATTGATTCCATTTCAATGAAATCATGAATAGGAAGGTTAGATTGCATGCATATTTCACTTTTCTCATCCTATAATATTAATTGTCTTTACTGAAGATTCTTTTAAAGAGTCTACCAAATACAAAACTACCTGCTATAATGAAGCATTAATTCTTCTTTAACTTGTAACTTGAAGATGACATTCATTATTGACAGGATTTCCTAATTAAAGGACACATGCTGTTGATGCCTAGAATGATAAATTGAGATTATCCTGAATGGCCATCAGCTCCATAATTATCTGAAGGTTAATTTTTTTAAATTGCATAATGAGACCTTAAATTAACATCTCACCTTCTAATTAATAAATAAATGATCAGAGATAAATATGCTATCTCAAATATCAAAGTAGTGAACAGTTTTGTACTTTTTTGATATTTTGCATTTGACTTAAATAATTTGGTTCATTGCAAAACACATGTAATAGCTGAATTAGGAATGACCCGGGTAAGGTTACCCTGCCAGTGCTGAGTGAAATCAAAGCCCAAAAGCTCATCAATGAAATGCCAAGGCACAACCTTTAGGTTGCAATAAATAATGTTCAGGATGAATATGAGGTAGAAATGGCATGTGACACCCCTTTCAATGATTCTCACTGTCTTTCCCCTCTCACCAGGCTCTTATACATGAAAATCATATACCTCTCACTTATAGACAGTGAGACTCCTTATACATGCCATATACTCATGCGATCTATGCCCTGGTGGTATAGTATTGGACAATTTTCTTCAGTATTCCCTGGTGGTATAATGATGAACTCTTTTATTCTGTAGTCTTACAGCCCATGAGAAGCTGAAATATAGGATGCATAGATTGGTGTAGTTGTTCTCATGTCTTAGAGTTGGTGAGAAATATCTACTGTAAAAGCTTGTGTATGAAATGCACCCCATGCCTACGACCCACTATGAACTCATGCAAGACCTATAAAGCACACTTGGAGCCAGATTCTTGTCAGCATAATACTAATATGCAAAATCCTTGTGTATAAGAGACATCCCTAACTTTGGCTGATTCCATAAGGTGCGCTAGGGATCCATCCTTGCATATAAGCTACATTTTCTATTTGAGGTACTATATGGTGTTGGGTTTATGCCATTATAGACATTTTGCTTTAGCCATTCTCATGTCATAGTGATGGTGAGAAATTCAAAATTAGAGCCTGTATTACTATATTCACTCTCGTGTCATAGAGATGGTGAGACATTTAGAATCAGCACCTGTATTTCTATATGCACCCTCATGTCATAGAGATTGTGAGAAGAATTAGAGCCTATATTACTATACACACTCTCATGTCATAGAGATGGTGAGAAATTTAGAACCAGGGCCTGTAATACTATGCACTTTCATGTCATAGAGATAGTGAGAAATTTAGAATCAGGGCCTGGATTACTATTATGCATTTTCCTATCATAGAGATGAGGTGAGAAATTTATAACCGGGACCTCTATTACTATGCATTCTCTTGTCATAGAGATTGTGAGAAATTTAGAACCGGGACCTACATTGCTATATGCACACTCATGTCATAGAGATGGTGATTAATTCATGACCAGGGCCTGCATTCCTATATTCACTCTTGTGTCATAGAGATGGTGAGAAATATATCTATATATGCACTATAATCTTTAGTCTTAAAGCCTGAAGAAACCAAATAAAGTATACATAGATTGTTGTAGGGGTTCCCATGTCTCAGAGTTACCCCCTGCTTCCCCCCACCCCCCCCCCCCTGCTTCCCCCCTCACCCACCCAACCCTGCAGGAATTAGACCATCAGGAAGGGATAAATACTCATGGTGTACTTAAATTCGTGAATTTTCAATTTCCGCGAAATTCACGGAAATGTGTACAGCGCAAAAAATATCTGTAGGCGTTTACAGTATTCAAAAAATAAATTCAGCATTTAATTTATGATTTTCTTTCAAATGATCTAGAGGTCCTATCTAGGGTCTTCAAGGGCCTGTCCTTAGGTAATCAAAACAAGACCCTTTGATTCTGTGAACACAGAGTATGAAAAATTTTTTTTTTATTTCTCATGACTTAGAGCTGGTGAGAAAATTAAATCACATTTAAGCTTTGTGTTGGCACTCTGATGTCTTAGAGTTGGTGAAAGTTCACTATGCTTTATTGTAAGTACCCCTTTACAATAATATTTCTCATGTCTTAGAGCTGGAGGTTAATTCAAAAGGTCCTGGGATTTGTACCCCTGTGATCTTAGCGTAGGCACACCTCATAAGACCTAGCCAGTCTACCCTATCTAATGCAGTGGTTGCAGGCCAGTCAGGCACAGCAAGTCCTGATATCCCTTCACTATTCCTTTTCCAGCCGTAAGATCACTGCAATCTTAGTGAAATAATAACATAGTGGTCTCAGCTGAGTACAAGAGCACTCACAGGGAACACGCCTGCTCCCAACAGAGAATGTCCCTGCTGCATACATATATAGAGGGGAGGCAGGACATTTGCTGAGAGTTCTTGACGGCTCTTCAGGCTACTCAGGTATGAAGTGCACTTGAATACTTTATGAGGTCAACTGCACCCTATACTCTATAAGTAGCTCATATAGGGAAGGGGAACGCTTGTGTAATCACTTTTGTGAGAGTGTTTCCACTGCTATTCTTTAACTATGGGCCTCTTACCCCTGTGCAAAGTGTGTTCTACTTGGAATGGTGTAGGAGGGCTGAGGCTAGGATCACTGGGAACTTAGTGCTGGCTGTGGAAAGGCAAGATCACTTAATTGGATAAGGCAGAATAATTCCTAAGATCGCTGAGGTAGTGATCCCAGGACCTTTTGAATTAACCTCCTGGTGAGACCATAGGGTCAGCATGTTTGCCTATATCTAATCTGCCTTCAGAGTACAGGTGGTAGCATAATCCATACACATTTTTTCCTCTAATATTACTTTATTCTGTGCAAATATAAAATTCCTATAGCTGCTAGAAACCTATATGAAAAACAGTTCAATATTGATACCCAGTGAAAGCTGATAGGCAGAATTTACATAATTCCTAAAAAGTTATATCACACAGTATCAGAGCCATCATCCTAGACATGTGGATTTGGTATATCTCTCATAGTGTTTACAGCCTCACACAAAGAATGGCTGGCTTTCATTAATTGGGCCACAATTTAAGTCATATGGTTATCATTTTCATAAATATATGTTGTCAGCCACAATATGAACAATATACTATCTTCGGGCTTCCCTAGCCCACTTAAAAGGGTCTATATCTCCTCTTTCCTATCCCCTCAGGATGTGTGTGGTGCACATATGCGCGGGTACTGACACATTCCTCTGTTAAATTATCAACCTGTGAAGCACGGGATAGCCACTTAGTGCCGCTAAAGTGCTGTAAAACACAAATCAATCAATCAATCAATATACTATCTTAATTTGTGTTGTATGTGAGTAGAAATTCCCTTTTTCAATATGTCTATTGGGATTAGCACTGAAGTGAGATCACATAGATTTGGTGATATATCTAGACACAAGTTTGTCTGAGCAATGTGAAATATACAGAATATAGGTGGTAGAGCACCATGAAGCATCAGTTTATTTATCAAAAAGAAATAGAATATTGAAGAAATAGAATATCATCTGAGTGATAAAATGGGACAAAACAGTTTCTAAACATCCTAACTATAGATTGAAACACCAGAGGGAGATCTACTGCACCGTCTACTCACCAGGGCTAAGAGGAGCTCTCACCAGCTTTAAGACATGAGAAAGTTGGATGGTACATAGAAGGTCAGACTGGGTAGCTCTCACCAACTCTAAAACATGAGAATGACTAGTGATTCATCCTAGGCTAGAGAGAGTAAGTTTCTTGCTTGCTGTAAGACCTGAGATTTTCTGGTGGTACATATATCAACAGATGTTACAGCTCTCACCAAGGATGTGAGACTGTCTAGTTTTACAGATGGTGTATTAGAGTGCCCATCAGGAATATAGAGCACCAGATAAGGTATTTCTGATTAACTATAAAACATGAGAATGTCTATATTGCAAACATGTTATCAAGCTCCCCACCCCCAACTATGAACTCATTTTGCAAAATACCCCACCCCCAAATTGAGATATGCCTGTGAAATGACAATTCTATACTTCTCGCCATCTCTATGCCATGAGAGTGCATATAATACTATTGGCCCTGATTCTTGCCATCTTTATGACATGAAAGCATATTGAGTGCAATACAGATCCTGATTCTGAATTTCTCACCATCTCCATGACATGAGAATGTTTTTGATATAGAATCCCTTATTCTGCATTTCTCACCATCATTATGACATGAGGATGGCTATAGTAAAATGTCTATAATAGCATAAATCCCAATACCATAATACCTCACATGTAAAATGCCTCTTATATGTGTAGAGGTTGGCAGAAAACGTCCTGGAGAAACCAGGAATCGAACCTGGGACCCTCCAACCTGCAGGCGGAAGCTCTACCGTTGAGCTACTTCCCTGTCTGACATTCTCTACCTTTCAACTACACCTGGATCGGTATGACACACACTAGGGGAGCAGTGAAGACAGGCAACCAGCTCCCCAGAGTCGGTCTACCGGGTAGAGGGATCTCCGGTCCCCTACACTCCTCCCAACCAGCTTCAACCTAGGGTTCCTACAGATTCGCAGGACCAGTACTGAGTCACATCCAGGCTGTGTGAGTTTTCTGTTCCCAGAAACTCCTGGAGGCACCCCCTGTTTCCGAGGCCCCCAGCACTAGCAGGCCGAAGCGTATCTGTGTCATACCGGCCCAGGCACCCAGTTCCCTGATCCCCCTATTAAGTCGCGCAAGGACCGGTTCAGTTTCTCCACCAGTGTAGAGGTCTGGGGAAAACTTCCTGGAGAAACCGGGAGTCAAACCTGGGACCCTCCAACCTGCAGGCGGAAGCTCTATTGCTGAGCTAATTCCCCGTCTGACATTCTCTACCTTCCAACTACACCTGGATCAGTATGACACACACTAGGGGAGCAGTGAAGACCAGGCAACTGGCTCCCGAGAGTCGGTCTACCAGGTAGAGGGATTTCAGTCCCCTACATATGCAAGGATGGATCCCTGGTGCACCTCATGGAATCTGCTAACGTTAGGGCTTACTCTTATACACAAGGATTTTGCATAATATACCAATTTTAGGCTGACAAGAATCTGGCTCCAGGTGTGCTTTATTGGTCTTGCAGAGTGGGTCTTACAAACAGGGTGCACCTTATGCACAAGGTATTACAGTGGGTATTTCTTGCCAACTCTAAGACATGAATATGCCTACATCAATCTATATATCCTCCATTTGGCTTCTCATGGGCTGTAAGACTAAAGAATATAGTGCATATAGATATATTCACACCGTCTCTACGACATGATAGTGCATCTATAGAAATACAGGCCTTGATTCTAAATTTCTCACCATCTCTATGACATGAGATTTTATGTGATATTGAACCCCATTCTTACCATCTCTTTGACATGAGAATGGCTATAGCAAAATGCCTATAATAACATAAATTCCAACACCATAATACCTCAAATATAGACTGCTGCTTATATGCAAGGATGGATCTCTGGTGCACCTTATCGAATTGGCCAAATTTAGGGGAGTGTCGCTTATACACAAGGATTCTGCATTATATATTAGTATTAAGCTAACAAGAAACTGGCTCCAAGTGTGCTTTATATGTCTTGCATGAGTTCATAGTGGGTCGTATGCACGAGGTGCTTTTTATACACAAGTTTTTACAGTAGATATTTCTCACCAACTTTAAGACATGAGAACATTTACACCAATCTATGTATCCTCTATTTCAGCTTCTCACCGGCTGTAAGACTAGAGAATAAAAGAAGTCAACATTATACCACCAGGGAATACTGAAGAAAATAGTTCAGTACTATACCACCAGGGCATAGAACACATAGGTATATGGCATGTATAAGGAGTTCTCACTGTCTATAAGTTGTGAGAAGTATATAATTCTCGTGTTCAAGAGCCTGGTGAGAGAGGAAAGAAATCCTGTTTCACAGACAGTGAGAATAATTGAACTGGATGCTGGAAATGGCCCTTAGTGCAGGCTGCAATAAGGTCCCCATTCCCAGTACATGCCACTATTTCTTTTTCGTCTGTCCACTACTAAATCATAAAAAACGTCCAAAGCTTACAACATATACGTGTACAAGGGAATCAACAATTTATACACCTGATGAGAAAAAGAGCCAAATCCACCTAGGTGCATGACCCTGCATGATTTTCCTGAAAGGAGAAAAAAGATCATGGAAAAATAGATCACGTTCAACAGTGATACTAAAGATACATTAAGCAAAGTTCAAACAACTTATTAAAACAAGCAACATTAATTTTAAAACTGTTCAAGGGTTTTATCTACCTTCCATCCTCAAAATTTCTAATGCTAATTATAAGCAGCAAAAGCAGCAGAATCTGACATTATGTTTTTTATCCATATCACATAGCTAAAAAGGAGGCAATAGAAAGAGACACCACTCAATGACAAAATACCACCCTGTCAGGTAGCATTACAAAGAGGCAGATATCTTGGTGCATCACGCCCCAGAGGAACATTATCCCACAATGAGAGAATACCAATGTGTCAGGTAGCATTACAAAGTGTGCAGGTTGGTCTGTCTCCTGGCTTCGCAATGTCCTACTTTATATTGGTCCTATTGTGGTTGTAAGGCAGTGAAATGTCAGCCTGAGGACACGCCCACTCTGCCTTTTTTTCTGGTAATGCCTTCTGGATGTGTCCTTTTGTGGGAATTATTCCAAAACTACGGTGTCACTAAAATGGAATATAATATGACACTACTTGTTTGTTTCATTCCAGGTGTTCGTCTAATAGATTTTCATTTTCTTACTTGTATCTAACCTTAACAAAAATATCACTACTTATATATATATATTCAAAGGAAATAGGAAACCCCTAACATGAGCTATCTGGTAAAAGGGCCTTATACCCCCAATACCACATCTTTGGAGAAGGTGTTATCAGTTCTCTTGCAACCTTTTCGAAAAGGCAGCTTTATTGTGCAGATTCTCCTGCTTTTCACCAGACTTTCATCTTCATAGACAGGCTGCACCAGCAGCCAATCCCTATAGGCGTGTGATCAGGCCAGACCTGACCAGTGAACATCTGAATGGGTTACTGCCATGGCTCTTCAATTTTCTTTTTAAATCTATTCTTTTATTGTGATTGCTTTTGCCTGGGATGCAAAGGATTAGAGCTAGGTGCTTGTCACTTTGACTGGGGATTGGTTGGTACCAGGAGAGCCAAAAGAGGTGATTATGCATCTGAAAAGGAGTGAGCAATGTGAAGGGCAGATTAGAAGTGGTCTGACTAAAGAGAGTTCCGGGTCCTCCAGTGAGGCATTGTACCTAGCAGTAAAGGTAGTGCTCCATATTGGTTTAACTAGGTTTTTTGTTTCACCTTCAGTCTGTAAATTGAGAAATGCTGTTGGAGGACAGGATGAATATATCATACGTGTCCAGTATGACACCAAACCTATCTTTAAGGTGAGAGAGGAGAAAGATATCTCTGCCAGTTTTGGGGATGTAGACACCTTCATTAACTGCTTTCATAGTGCAATATATGACAATGATTATACTTCCTTACATAACAATGTTTTTTTCCTTCTTTTCATGGAATGTAAAGAGGCATTCATCTTAACCAATCTTATGGTCTTATGAACCATTTGGGAGCAGGGTAAATACTGCCAACCTGTCAGGGGAAACATGTAATTGTCATTAACGGAACGATTCTGGTATCACTCAGCAACAAATTGATGGATTTGAGTATATGCCGGTCTGATACATAACTTGAGGTGGACACAGGAATATGTTGCTGTTTATGCATACCAAGATATACCACTATTCTGCCACCTCCCTCACTGTTATGCTATCCTCTACCAGTGCCTTATCAGAGCATATACAATCATGTGCTTTTTCGGGATTTTTGGATATACTTTCTCGAGGTGAAGTTGGACTTAGGATCTTTTGGGAAAGTGCTGGTTGACATACAAAGTCAGTCTCACCATGGTTTCATATTGAAAAATTGTGTCAGCTTGTAGGAAAATTGAACCCCGGCCGCAGTGGAGTTGGACGGAAGCCTTTGCCATCACGCCACACTGAACAGTGAGGTAAAAACCAATGCAAAGTATATATTTGTCAAGAGTTCACTCACCGGTTCATCTGTGCACCCACATTTAGAGTAGAATGGAAGCTTGTCATGTCGAGTTAATAAAATGTATACATCCTCAGATAGCCTAGATGATCCCTCCATGCCAAATGAGTCCATAATATTAACAATAAAGAAGAATCCATTGACTTTTCCATCATAAGCTGTCATATCTAACTATGGGTAAATACAGCTACTATATGAACATAGGGATAACAAGAAGCTTGCAATTAGTGGATAATTGATGATAGTTTTATTGTACAAATGTACATGCTGAGGAGATGTTAACTCAGTGATTAGGTAGTTGGTAATGCCGGCAGGTGTATTAACACCTGGCTGTATACATAAGGACCATCGGGTGTACCACCCCCTAGTAGCAGGGTGTGGTACTACTGCATACATTATAGGCGAGTCCATGTAATAAGCGATAATGGATGGTGTATATGGTATAATGTACAATATAGTAATAAGGTGAAAGCAGTTGAGTCTACTTATCACAAAGCGAGTCCTGGTCCACCATTCCCCCAACATCCTTGCTTGACAAAAAGTGTGTCAGTGGCCCAGATGTAGATTGCAGGATGAAGGAAGAAGACACTGAGAATGTCGAACTGTGACTCGCTTACGATGAAAAAATCAATGGATTCTTCTTTATTTTGAATATATTGGACATATTAATCATGGAGGGATCATCTAGAATGTCTACCCAGCTAGCACAACCCGTGCAATTTACATCATTCTTACGTGATAACTCATGTGATTTACGTAAAAAAGACATCATTTGGATTAGTTGTGCTAGCAGGGTAAGGATGTGTACATTTTAATATTTCAACATGACATGGTTGGATTCAATACAAAAAATGGGTGGAAAGTCAAGCAACCGCCAAGAATAACAGAGCGAACCGGGGAGGATCGCAAGCACTTTCAAAATGTCTTCTATATACAGGATTATGTGAGCAGAAATTCACATGATATCACGGGATCACATGAAATTAGAGTAAATTCATGTGATATCACGGGAATATTGAAAATACTTTTGCAAATAACCCCAAAGTCTAACCTCAATTTAAGATTTGAAATCGATAGTTTGTATTCATATGATGAGACTTTCATCATTCTATTTGTCTTTGATGTAAATCTGGCCTTGAAATGCCATCATTTCGATTGATAGATTCTGAGCAAAATATAAGTTCACACAAAATTAGACGCATTGACTTATATTTTGATTTGAGCCTTTATTTGAGAATGGGGGCAATAAATGGGGAACATTTTGTATAGATTAGTTAAGGTGGATGGCTCCCGTAGGCTAAAAGTAGCTAAATTTTCGCCAGATTTTCACTATGTTTGTAATTACTTTCCCTTTGTAATAGTACAAAGAAAGCAGTAGGGTCCCATGCTAGTTTATGAGATATTTATCTATAAATCTACCATAGGGTTATACAGTGTTTTGCGATAATTTACATGGAATCTCATTAAAGAGTAGCTAAATTTTTGTCTTACTTTCCCAGAATATTTTCATCAACTTTCTGAACCCAGAAAATTTATTACCAACATGTGGTCCCATGCACTTTTGAATTGTTTTTCCACATTGAAAAGCTCATGAAAATAATAGAATTATATAATGCAGGCTAAATACTGCTCATAAACCCCTACACTGCCAGCTGGCCTTGTGGCCTAATGACTAAATGTGCCTAGTGTAGACACAGAAGGTTGAGAGTTCACCTCAGCTTCATGCCATGGGCCTGCTATGAATTTGTATAGTCTGTCAATAGCCATAGAGAAGTACACATGTGCAGAAACCTGCACAGAGAACGAGAACGTGTTTGGCATGGGAGCCATCCACCTTAAACTTTTATAAGTCAGCATCAGCATATTTAACTTAAACTTTTATAAGTCAGCATTAGAATATCACACATATAGTCTCGAGCAGGTAAACAGGATTGGTACCTGGCTCCTTCTAAATTTATTTCCTAATTTTTGCCACAAGGGAGCACAAGGGAGCAAAAGAAAATCAAGGAACCCATTTGAGAGAAAGTTCCATGGTTTACTATGGTGAAGGCAGAAAGAACATATCATTCAATATTACATCAGAAGTTATAATGAAATAAATGGATGTACTTCAAGGCCAAACAGAGCTAGAGCATATTGAGATTGGGGATATGACTATAAATACTCATGGGTTCATATCTAGCAAGCTATTTCTCCCAAACTATCAGGAGTATTTTCTTATGCAATATAACACTGAAAAGTGTGATCTAAATTTGATAATTGATTTTTAACATGGAAAACCATTTACCCTTACACCTCACAGCTATTACTACCATACATGCTTACATAGAGGATTTGAAGTTCTGGTCTTGGCCACCAGGGGGCAGGAACACAGCATAAAATACCTTTGCAATATTATTATATTATTATATAAGTTATTTTCATCAGAATTCATTAGAGTCCATTTTTGGTATGCAAATACCTATATCCTTAATGTCCATGAGAAACTTTGGATAATTTTGATTAAAATACTGTAATTTTATATCACTTTTAAATTTCAGCATATTTGAATCTGTTCACATGTGTTCAGTATGGACTATAGGTTGCAGTTATTATATGTTAAAGTGACAAGTAATCATATAGTTTGGCATCATATAAATTTGGATGGCCATGCATCAGATGCATTAACTCACCAACCTGAACCACTACATCCCAACTCACCAACCATTACATCCCTTGAAGGACCACTAATGCATTAATGCATCATGTCCATTGGTCATCATGATGCTACATTCATGCATCATGTCGATCATATGGGTTGATAGACACACTGCAAAAGGGGCGGCATAATGCTCCAATTAAGAGCTGTCCAGAGAGCACACAGACTCGAACCCCACTCAACCAACCTCTTAATATAGAACCAGCCTGTACATAGTGTGCGATGCCTACCCTGGTACTGCTGACTGTCCAGGATCACCTTGTGCTAAAACTCTAACCCACATTAACAATTACTAAAATAATCATGTATACATATAAACCCAGCCTGTACAATAGCAGTGTGCGACGCCCTATCAATGATCGCCTTGTGTTAAATACCTAAAAACCAAAACCACTAATCACTCTATATGTACCTGAAGTGACCTGGGATATGTAAAAATAATCAGACACACCAGTAAACAGAACAACAGCTTTGTAGGTATTACCAGTCTGCAACATGTGTATGTGTAGCAATAACTGTGCCAAATATATCAATACTATCTGACTGGGCTCCTAATATGGGAATGACACGCTTGTTTACCATTCTATGACTCCAATTAACCAATGCCATGTCACTTTGAATTCCAAATATGGACTTCATACATTGGTGCATCATAATGCCCATTGGACATGATGCATTAATGCATCAGAGGCCCTTGGAGGGTTAAGAGGTGTGTGCGGCCCTACTGTGGGGGAGGGGGTATGAGAGCTGTCAAAGACACTGCTGTGTCGTGACCATTAGGGTGTGTTACAGTTAGGCCTCTGTGATGTCACAGGGTGGTTAGCTGGCTGTGGGCAGACATTGGCAACACATGGTTAGGTGACTACACCATGAGTAGAAGCTCCTCAATATATTAGAATATATTACATAGGATATTGTTAGATGACTATATGGAATGCCCCTATGATCTAATTGGTATGTGAATTACATGATTTAACATGTAGAATAGGAGAAGAAGATATTATTGCAATGTTTGTATAGTTTTCAGGTAAGTGAGTCCTAGTCATCGTTCTCAAAGGTCAATTCAGTGCATCGGTTTGTTTACCTGAAGAGACCCATGAATATAAACAATCAGTAACTATAACACACCCTATGAAGGGCCAAGTGGGGGCAGGTCCTCTGTGTGTGTCTCAGTGCTATGGTCACATGACCAGTTCTGAAGGCCAGGTGTACGAGTCAAGCTGACCTGTTCACAGTTTGTTAGATGTGGATGATACTACGGATAGCATTATTACATAGCTGTATTGATTAAAGGCTATGGGCCACAAAAACAATATAATTCTAGGACTTTGCCAAGCATGTTGTAGAAATTTGTTGTTTCTCCATACTATCAACTATTCAGTGATCATGACCACTGAATAACAATTATTCTTTGCTGGGTTTTCACTGGTGGGTTTTAGAAAGGTGGATTTTTCCTGCATGGAATATCAGAAAAACATCGGAAAATATGTGCATACATGTCAAATAACAATTTTAGAAGAAAAATTTGAAAAAATTATATGGCGTAGAACGTGTTGTCCTCTTGAACCACTAAGTAGGATGTTGCCTCCAGGTCTTCATTGGTCCAACTTCATGCACCTTTAAAGACAAATGGTATATCCATTACTCACTAGGTTATGCCAAACCAAATAGAGGGAGGTGGGTGTGGACAGTGAGTGAGGTGGGTGTGGACATAGAGGGAGGTGGGTGTGGACACTGAGGTAGGTGGTTGTGGAAAGAGAGGGATTTGGGTGTGGACATAGAGGGAATTGGATAGACCCAATGGTAGGGCAGGTATGGACATAGAGGGAGGTGGGTGTGGACACAGAGGGAGGTGGGTGTGAACACAGAGGGAATTGAGCGTTGACATAGAGGGAGGTGGGTGTGCACAATGCAGGAGGTGGGTGTGCACACAGAGGGAGGTGTGTGTGGACACACAGAGAGGTGTGTGGACATAGAAGGAGTTGGGTGTGGACACAGAAGTAGGTGGGTGTGGACACAGAGGGAGGTGTGTGTTGACATAGAGGGAGGTGAGAGTGGACACAGAGGGGGGTAGGTGTGGACACAGGGGGAGGTAGGTGTGGACATAGAGGGAGGTCGGTGTGGACAAAGAGGGAGGTGTGTGGACATGGAGGGAGGTGTGTGGACACAGAGGTAGGTGGTTGTGGACATGAAGGGAGTGGGTGTGGACAAAGATGTAAGTGGGTGTGGAAAAAGATGTTAGCAGGTGTGGATATAGAGGGAGGTGGGTGTGGACATAGAGGCAGGTGATTGTGGACATAGAGGCAGGTGACAGTGGACACAGAGGGAGATGGTTGTGGACATAGAGAGAGGTGGGTGTGACCACAGAGGGAATTGGGTGTTGACATGTGTTTGGACACAGAGGGAGGTTAGTATGGACACAGAGGGAGGTGGATGTGGACATAGAGGGAGATGGGTGTGGACATATAGGGAGTTGGGTGTGAACACAGAGGGAGGTGAGAGTGGACACAGAGGGATGTATGTGTGGACGTAGAGGGAGTGTGGACATAGAAAGGGTGTGGGGTGAGGGGTGCATATGGACATGAGGCATGTGAGTGATGTAGACAAAAGGGATTGCATGTACATAGATGGATGTGAGTGTGGACACATATAGAGACATGTAAATTTATATACTTGGGCAGAAGGGGAATCTGACCATGAGTGTTGCAATCTGCAACAACCCTGCATACAAGTAAACTCACCTTCTGCTAGGTGCTTGTGTGGGTTACCCAAATTAGGCTGCCTGGGAAGGGGTACACTATATAAGAGGTAAGATAACCAGTACACAATGTAGACTGACTATGACCTGGATTAGGGAAGGGCCTGACTCCCTCTCACACTTAGTTGTATAGTAGTAGTATGCAGCTGCAATAAGGAGGGCTAGTTCTGAAGACAGCCAGTGGCCACACAATTACATGTATAGGGTTGCAATCATGCCTTCAGATGTACAATATCACATATTTTTGCAAATAAAGATCCAGTCAAGTACTTAGGACTTCTTTTATGGATCATTGCAAATGCTGGTAAAGTGCTTGAATTAGCATTTATGAATATTGCACACAACAAGGTACAATGTCATTGATAATATTGAGATATTCGTGCCATATCCCATTTAGGATTATAAGTGCCCTTGTGAATAGAGCAGCAAGAAACCTTTGCATGTCATAATGAATAGGAAATGGTGAGAAATGGTAAATGTATGCTTACCCACTGTTACACTCAGTTTTTGGAGACAGCAGGTCCTGCTTGTAGGGCAGCCAGATGGAAATGATAGCTGAGTTGGAGCAGTGTAGCCCAAACTGGTTGGTCCTGTTGGTGTTTGGGAGTGTTCAGTAGGTATCAGCAGGGGGTGTGGGGGCACAGGGGTGGTTCTATTTCCATTTGATATGTCATGTTCATTTTTCAAATCATACTCAAATATATGTTCTCGATGGACACATGTCATAACATGGTATTTATGAGTTAATAGTCAATTAAATATCACATAGAGTTCATAGTTAGTCTATACATGATGGACCTAGGCATAAACCTGTTACAGTGGATGGAACTATGGCATGCATCCTATATGAAGGAAGTGTGGTGTAAATTTGAGATTTCCCCAAATATTTTCAGTAAAGAAAAACAAATCATAGTCAGATAGGTTACCTCAATGAGAGATATCTTAAGACATAAGAATATTATGTATATTAGATGTGAATACCGCATCCTGCATGGACACTCTGCACAGGATATGCATAAAATACCTGTTTAGTGAAAGGTATTCACAGGTATTCTATATTCATAGAGAGGGCACTGCACACTTAACCTAGCTCAGAGGCCAAGGTGTGATAAAGAATAGTATAGGTTTCCTAGGATGTGTTACTCCATTGAGTCTATTGTGAAGTGAGCATATTCAAAAGAGACATTGGTACATTTGGCATCTTCACTTTGTGCTGAAGAATCAGACTTATGTGTATAAATCTCCCTAGAGGGCCCTGTTTAAAACTGGGGAATATTGGGGTAATTCAAGGTATTGTAGGTTCTATTCCCAGGATCTTCCCGTGAATATCTGCTCACAGATTCACCAGTCGGTCACTGGATTTTCACGTGACTTGTTACAAGGGTGGTATATCCCTAATATGACATAAATATGCAGGCCCACACCTCGTGCAATATTCCTCATTATACCACGATTTCGGAACTTCCGGTGGGTTTATATGCAGTTTAGCCGTGCATTATTCTGCATATACCACCCTTGTGCATTTTTGAAATTTTTGGTATATACTTTTTCGAGGTCACGTTGGACTTAGAATATTTTTGGAGACGCTGGCGGACATAGAAATTTAGCCTCGCCATTGTTTCAATGTGAAAAATCGTCCCAACTCGTATCAGGATTGAACCCTGGCCGCAGTGGTGGTAGGCGAAGGCCTTAGCCATTGCGCTACACTGAACGGTGATGAAATCCAATGCGAAGGGAAATAAGTTCTAACCTGCTATGTTTCAAGTCAGTTTTCGTATGGAATCCAACCATAACATGTTATAATATTAAAATCCCAAGAAGTATTTGATCCATAGACGAGTAATGCGTGCTAATTTTCTCCATTTTCTTCGATATAAATAAGAATCCATTGATTTTCCCAACGTACGCGAGTAGCGGCCCGGTTCGCTCTGTGCGAAGCCATTGTTTTTCTTCCTTGACCTATATCCACATCCGGGCTACTGACACACTTTCGCCGAACAAGGAGGCGGGTGGGAATGGCCGGACCGCGACTCGCTTACGATGGAAAAATCAATGGATTCTTATTTATATCGAAGAAAATGGAGAAAATTAGCACGCATTCCTCGTCTATGGATCAAAAACTTCTTGGGATTTTAATATTATAACATGTCATGGCTGGATTCCATACGAAAAGTGAGTGTAAACACGGCGGTACCTCTCCCGGCCAGAACAAAAACAATGGCTTCGCGCAGAGCGGACACGGGCCGTATCGCTTGCACTTACAAAATATCTTCTCCTGGCTGTATTCTGTGGAAATCAGGTAAGAAATTGATACAAAATGGAGGAAATGGTGGTATAAACCTATTAGGTGATGCATATCGGGGCCCCACGGGCTGTATATGCTGTATATACCCTCGCCGCTCCGCGGCTCAGGTATATACAGCATATACAGCCCTAGGGCCCCAATATGCATCATCTATTAGCTTAATATACAAACCGTGGGCCTCCACGTGTTATATTGGATTAATATATTACTGAGTGTATTGGTAAGACTGGTATCTGATTCACAAATAAATAGTTCAGCATGCAAAATATATGCCGATAAGTAGCCTAGCAAGGGAAATCTACCCTAGGAGTGCCCAATATCAAGATTTAGCTGCTCCTTCATGCCATCCTATGGTGTCGATAAGGTTGGCAATCTCAGGACTCTTTTTGAGACCTGCTGATGAAATTGCTTACCTTAGGTTGTGCTCCTGAAGACTATAGATGCCTGCAGAACAGAGGCAATAGGTTGTTATTACACGGCTCTGTCTCACCAGTTTGATGAAACTACGTTTGGGGAGGTTTCTGACCAGGGTGGTTTCTGACTGGGGAGGTTTCTGACTGGGGAGGTTTCTGACCAGGGAGGTTTCTGACCGGGAAAAAGATATGGCCAATTGTGCCCCAAATAAAGTCAGGATAGGATCAATCCTATATTGACTGAAAAAACTATACCTTTCTGTGATGGAATTCAAACTACAGTTCAATTTATGTTTTTATAACTGCCGTTCAGAAACCTCCATCAAGTCAGAGAACTTCTAGAAGAAATGGCTTCCCCTTAAAACAAAGAATAGAGGGCAAATAAGTAAGGAAAAACAGTACGGATAGAAAGATGTCCATCTAAGGAAAAGGGAGGGGTGGCTGAAGGTCAAGATAAGTTGCACACTAGTACTGTATTCTTCATCAAGACATCGATCAGAAACCTCCCCGGTCAGAAACCTCCCTGGTCAGAAACCTTCATTATGTGAAGCTTTCTGACCAATGCAGAGATGGCCAATTGTGCCATAAATATAAGGGGTGGCAAAATATTTGTCACTCTAAAATAGAGACAGGATAGGATCAATCCTATATTGACTGAAAAAAAACTATGCCATTCTGTGATGGAATTCAAACTTTAGGTCGAAAGATGTTTTTATAACTGTTGGTCAGAAACCTCCCTGGTCAGAAACCTCTTTGCAAGAGGAGGAAGTCCTGAGTCTGGAAAGTAACAAAAAACACAGGGAAGGGTCCCCATAGGCACCATAAGGAACATGGGGAAAGTTAAAAAAACAGTATCTTTCTGTAACTAGTTTCAAACTGGAGGCTAAATTAATTCTCTGTAACTGCCGGTCAGAAACCTCGGTCAGAAACCTCCCCAAACGTAATTGCATCACATTGGTGAGAACAAGCCACACATGCAGTATACCTGTACCTGCCTGGGCTTTAGACACATTGTAATTGTTATTCCTGAGGTGAATAATGCTGACTAGCAAGTGAATGGTTCTAGACTCTGTTGATGACAGGGCAAGTGTCACATCTATTATCATTCTGTACTGGTAAACTTCTATTTATTGAGAGGCTTCATAAGATCTATAAATCCAAGATAAACACACCAATCCTGAACCCAACCTTATAAGAATGAGAAAATACAACTCACATATAAGTATATCTGGGCTGATTTGCTCTCTATTTCATAATTTTAGAATACAGCAACAACATTGATAAGCTTGAAGCCACATACATGTCATGGGTGTGAGTTGGCCCCAACCCTAACTTTCATTAGGTCATTGTGTCCCAATTACCCCTGAATTACTAGAACCTAGAATACAGGTATATATTAACAAACTATTTATAATACCCAGAGAAATTGAGAGAAAACCCCTTTCCCATCACCGGTGCATTAATATTAAGGTCAGGGCTGGTGGCTGGCCCCTTTCGCTGGACCTAAAAGGGTCAGCTTTAGAAGGCCAACCATAGGTGGACGTGCCCTAAACCTTACTTTTAGTCTCCCTGCATGAGAGCTCTCTGAAATTGCTTAAATCAGTACATCTTGGTAAACAATTTGAAACAATTGGGCCATTACACTAGGTATATATTGCAAAGCTTAATGCATATATCCTGGTGACATAGATGCCAATCTTTGAAGAGCACTCATTTCGTTCAAATTGTATGGTAGACCCTTTGTTAAGTGTCAAGAGTGCCATACCTAGTTCCCAACCCCTGTTTAAAATAAATGTTTTTTCTTGTATTCCTTCATAGACCACCAGGATCCATTGAAATCAGAAAGTCAGAATAAAGCACATAGGATTAAACGACTGTTCTCAGTGCAGACATTTAGCTCACTATAGATGAAAAGGTACAGCTGCTGTTGAAATGTGAACTTTGATAGTTTTATCACATGTCACATCCACATTAGGTTAATCCCAACAGATGGCAAAGCTATACTGTATAGAGAAGTATGGTTAATAATTGAACTTGTGGTGATGTTGTGGTGATAGATTAACATGAACTCTTGCTGTTCTCTGTGTATGAAATGCTTATCATCAGGAGCTTCAAGAGACTTCCAATTCAACTGTAGCTCTTATATAGTATCTCATTCTCAGGGTCACAGACATGATCACGATTGCTCAATCGACTTTGGCTGCTTTGAAATTGCAAATTATATGTACAAATTCACAGAAAAAGTGTTACATTATATGCTAATGTGTCTGTCATTGATACATACCTTTATATTTACAGCTTTATGTTGTTTATTTCCAACACCGGATATTCATAATCTACATAAGCTGTTACATCAGACTCTTTTTTATTTTTATTATGATTTTATTTTTTAATAAATATTATATAGAATTCACTTCGACAATATGGAGAGGCAGGTGAGCATTTAATTGTCTGTGAATGTACAGCAGGGAGCCGCCGTTAGGTTTGGAGTGAACAGACAGGTGATGGGCATATTTTTCCTACTCATTGCTGGAACAGCTGCTGAAAGAGACCAATGCAATGGAAAAAAAACTAAATAAACTCTGATCTATAAAAAAAATATGAATAACTGATACATAACTGTAATGCAAGGCGTCATTTGCTTACATGATTACTTGTTTTGTGGTGAACCTATATGCTTTACACTTTTAGGATTGTTCCATGCTCTTTCTAGAAAGGGATTTCTCTTTTCATACCATTTGGTCAAGGGTGGAATTACTAACACCTGCCCAAACTCTGGAGAATTTGACATATATTAACTTGTAGCACTGCCTGAAATACCACAAATCTAACAGGGGATCGTTTCCTACATGCAATACCTATTCTACGATAATAATGTACTTTTCATAAACAAGTAGCCAGGTGAGGGAAAACATGCCTCCTGGGGGGAAATGGCTTTTAAGGTTTATGTCATTGGCTTGAAAATGAGATGTCTTGAGCTAAAATATCCCCAGTAGTTTTGCTGTAATTGCTTGTCAAAACTAGGTTGGTTTGTACAACTGAAAATGGGAAATGAGCTCTAAATGCATTATATCTTATCACTAAACACTAATAGTGCAAAAATTACAGTTTTTTTTAAATAACCAAAGAAATATGATGTTTTTATCATAAAAGTGGTTCTAGAGGAAATTTTTGAGTTCTGTTTTCGGTTCTGGTGTCCTGACGGAATTTCAAAAAAAATGTTTTTGGCAAAAATTCCCAATTGGAATAGGCAACCAGAAATGGCCTTATCTATCATTTTTCTATGTTTCCATGGCAACCAAAGTTCCAAAAATGTAACATTTTCAGTGGAATAATTTTAAGCACACCACTTTTCTCCCCCATTAGGCCACAGTTACTATGAAGAATGTTTGAAGCACAAACACAAAACAATAGAGCATATTGTCATAGCTCCTAGCATCTAGTGGTGTTATGACCATGCCATATGAGGTATATATGAGATCCACATAAACCTTTAGACAGCTACCTCAGGAGACAATTAGTATTCAAGCAAGTGTTTGTCAGTTTATTTTCTGGTAAGCATCATCAGTTGTTGGACTGATTCCTGATAGCAGGTGCCTGATTTCCACAGCCTGAGGGCACCTGTGTATACATAGACCCTGTTTGGCAATCAGTCTATTTTGGGCTGTATGTGACTCCTCTCACAGAAGTAGGCCCACTCTCTCCTTTTTAACAGCATCATTTTAAATCTTTATCTGTTTTTTAAAGGGAATATCTCACTCACACACCTAAAATGTATACTCAATGAGTATTGGATACAGATAAGACCAACTGTGAGCTGCCAACATCTAGCGATTAACATCGGAGGGATTCTCTTCTTTACCTCTTCAAATTTTCTCAAATCTTCTTTTTAAAACCTTTTTTATTGGGTTTCCCAAGGATTACAGCCAGGTTCTTGTTACTTTGGCTGGAGGCAGTGGGCTACATGCATGATTGGTAGGTGCCAGGAGAGGTGATTATGTCTCCTAAGAGGAGTGAAGAATATGAAGTAGGAAGGTTAGAAGTGGTTTGAATGAGGGGAACTTCATGGCCTTCAGCTGGGCATTAGACTAAACTACCTAACAGGTGGGGTTGATGTGAAATAGCCTTTACACTAGATAACCCTATCTAGCTCCTTTCTAATGCCCCTAATGTTGAATGGATTATAGCAAGATCAGAAAAGGCAGCAACATATAAACGTTTCACCACCCTACAACTTCATCAAAACTGAATATATAGGCATCTAAACCATTATTACTGTCTTAACATTGGAAAGGAAAGATCAAACTAAAATGTGCTTACATTTCTGCTCATATTATTGCTTTGTGTTGCCAAATATGCCATTGCTCATTGTGCCCTATATGTTAGAGGTAATAATGCATCAACTGGTTATGGTACTGAGCAAATGTCCTTTGGATGTGTAGTACAAGAGCGAGGCACACACTTTGCTTAGAGAGCTGGAGGCCGTTGCGAAAAGATTGGGTGTTAATTCTGTCAGAGGTGCTATCCCCAAAACATAACTGACTGACCTCAGGGAATCAATATTCCCTGCTGGGTTGCCAAAAGGTAATTGGTCATAGAAGTGGTTTAGGAGTGGTCGAGAATTAATGAATGCTTCCCATCTGAGAATGAATTGTCAGCTAGTTCCCTCCTCTAATTCCCTTGCCTATCTACTATGGGAACCATTCAGGTGGAACCAATCATGGAAACAGTTCTCCAAACTTTTCACAATGCAGTCTAATTCAGAGCTAAGTCAATTCCATTAGAGTATAAGGTAGGAATCAGTCTCACGGGTGGAGAAATGCTGGAAACTGGAAGGTGCAATAGCAACAGTGAGAAATGAATCCGGCCTCCACATAATCAAAGAAAATATTCTACACATTAGTTTCACATTGACACAGACACCTACTCTCCATTATATTTCATATTAAGCTTTTTTTTGTTTGATTGGTGTTTGTAACAAGGATTGTACTGTCTATCACAGCCTGTACTTGTAAATGTATCTGACATGGGGTACGTATTTGCCTTAAGGGGAATCTATCCCTACTCCCAGGCCTGTCCAAAATAGATGTTGCTGGAGGCCATCTTCCAGTATCAACAGAAACTGCCAATCTCATATATCCTCCTGAGACCTATTGACGAGATCCTCTACTCTCAGCAGTAAGATGCTGCCTGTAGGTGGCTCTGGTGGAGAGATGTCAGGATGCTGCGTAGAATATACCTGAAACCACTTTTCTTGTGCAGTTAAATTCAGATATATAGAGCTGACAGGTCAGCAACTGAGGAGTCCCAAACAATATTAGCATCTAAAGGAAGAAAGAATATTTATTTCTCCAATAATAACACCCAAAATTAGATTACTTATTTGCATTATTTCCTGTTGGCTAATGTATTTATATTTAGCCAAACAATAAATGATCTTGAAAAACTTGCTAACATTTCACAGTAATCAAATTTACCCAAATATTATTTTGGAATTCTGTCTACTGGATCTATCCCCAGAATACCACTTTGTGGGATTATTAATGTCCTGTAGGTGACTAGTGGTGACCATGGTCAGTGAGGACTTAGCAAGGGCCAGAACTGATTCTAGATATCGGGTAGGAGAATGAAGCTATATATAGTATAGGGTATGTCACTCTTGGAGCCACCATATCATGAACATATACCTGTATTATGTTATAAGGTTTGGTTAGAGTGTTGCTTAATGGGCAGGTACATGCCTCATTGCTTTTACAATTAGGAAACCTTTGACATTACATTATTGACTGATGCATTAGTGCTGGTCAGCAGTAGGCATTGATGCCATAGTGATCACAGGGTGAGGGATGTCAGCTTGAGGACATACCCGCTCCACTTCCATCAGGAAATGCTTTTCATGGGAATATCCCTTTTTATGAATTATTCTATCCATTGACCTGCTACGTCTCTGAAATACCACGCAAAAAAGACCCACAAACCTTTTTTCTGTGTCTTAGTTTTACTGTTAAAGATAATCCAACTCCTATATCTATCCCATCTAAGAAACTATTCAACAAACATTCCTATGATGACAACTTAAGATCTGCCTAAATTTCCCTAGCACTCATCCATATGGAGTGGACGGGATTTAAAGCCATGTTATCAGCCTAGACCTGTCAGTTAGCATATGCTGTTCTTCTTAAATCCTTTTCTTTTTGTTATTATTTGTTACTTCTTTCTTTTTCTTAAGATTCAAAGGATTAAAGCTAGGTAGTTGTCACTTTGGCTAGAGGCAGTAGGGTACATTGGGATTTGGTCAAGGCCAGGAGTGGTGATTATGGGGACAGGTTGGAAGTGGTTGGAATAGGAAGGGCTTCAAGAGGGTATTGCTCCTATGGGAAAAGGTAGTTTTGCATAAGAAGTGACTTATCTGCAGCAGTCTCTTTCTTTGTCGTCCTAATTTCTCTGTGTTGCACAAAAGTGGTCAACACAGGAACACTTGAAAGAGTGTGACAAAGGTAGGTATCTCATAGCTGGTGCATGGTATTGATTAAACTTGATTTTACACTTTCTATCAACTACCCACAATAAATGTACATGAAACTGCTGCCACATTGGATTTAAAATGACAGTGACTGGCATGAAACTGACTTACGACCTATCATGACTGGTAGTACAGTGGTTCATGAAACCAAGTTGTTTTTTTACAACAAATGCGCGTAGCTTATTGGACAAATCAAGTCTCCTGATCAAGACTATATTAACTCCTCTAATGTTTTAATTGCTGATAAAAGCGTCAGTGCAAAACATAAATTTCTTCTTAGTAAGTACCCTCGCTACGCGGAGTCGGAACCACGATTTTGAAAAGGAGGGGGCGCACCCCTTACTTAGCTCCTAGTTTTGACTAAAATCTAGGGTAAAAAGAGGTAAACAAACTCTTAAGTAAAGGGTAAAAGGAGGGGGCGCATGCCCCCACCCCCCCGTGCTCGCGTCTAAATCTGACACTGCCACGGCTGCAATCTGTTTTATGCACAATGAAGACTAATGGGCAAGATGCAACGATCCTAAGTAAACTGTATTTTTTTCTTTTTTATTCACTTCATAAACAGTTAAAATAGCCACAAGTGATTATATTCCTCCTACTCCCTGTAACACTATTAAAACTACGATATATGAGAGTGGAAAGCCTGTTATATCATTAGAGCCCATAGGAGATCATGGCCTAAAAGATGTAGGATGTGGAGTAACTCGTTCAATCAAGGTCCATTGAAGCCTAGATAGATACATGGGATGAGTACAGAATTCATTTAGGCTACAGCTGTTTACAAATGTGGTTTATGGAGTACCAAAAATATCTCCCAGTTATTGAATTTGTTGAATAGTGAAACTGTCCCCATGAGTTGCACAGGAGTGTATTGCAAAAGGAATCAGATGCGCATTCTAACTGTCGTGATTCACCTTCCAGTTCCTGGCTGTTCTGCTACTAAGAACTCACATCTCACATTACACTCAGAATCAATCATTTTAGTGTGAGTCAAACTGGGAAGCCTTCCCCAATTCATGACCACTTAATAATCAATTCTATAACCGATTACCTTTCTGCAAAACAGGGGAGAAGTCATTGCCTGAGGGTAGTCAGTTCCCATTTGGGAATAGCACCTCCAACAGAATTGAATTTCTGGCCTTTCGCAACACCCTCCAGGTCAACAAGGCAGCGTGATATATCTGTATGGAGGGCGAATTGATACCTCTGTCCCATGGGGTTATGTATTGATATGTTATACACTGAACTGTACATGACAAGTGCATTCACATCCAGACGTTTGCATCTGATGCAATCTATTGTCATCGGCTTGTTATATCTACCAGTCTGTACCTTTTATGGCACTTAATCTAAGGACCAGTTAGCTATCCTCTTTCGTCACGTCAATCTTGAAATATTTCAATGGTTTGCTGTTCTGTAGCAATGACAGTAAGACAAAAAGTGACCAATATCATGAATCCTACTGCAATCCTCTCATTTAGATCGTAGGCCAAGCTATCTACACGTGCTGTTGAACTCCACGTGACCCCCAGCTCCTATTACAATAGACCCGTACTACCTCACTGCATTGTGTATATATTACTATGTCTGTTTAAAGTGTTGGTAATGGGCCGGTTGCGACTATATGGCTACACCCTTAATTAAGTGCATGGGGAATTAATCAATATGCCATTTGGCTATGTGGGATAGCCCTGGTTAGCCACTTGCCTTTGATGTACATCTCTGCATGCATACATCACCCTTCGTGGTTGATGTATTCTCAAAGAGTTGACATATTTGGTAACTATACATCCATGTAGTGCTACCATGTACATTCACCAGCACTGCAGGCCGTTTCACCGTGTTTAATGTAGGTATTCAAATATTGCCATAAATTTGAAACATGGACGTCCATATTTAATATACGGACATCCGCGTTTGTTACATTAAACACGGTGAAACGGCCTCCTGGGTGTGTGGATCCTTAAAATAAACAACTCAATATAAATATGTACATGTAACAGGAGAGTTAGCAGGACTTACATCTATAGTAATGAAGCCTATAGTAAGTAAAGTCAACAAACCCACTAGACTTTACTGTCAAGTTTATAGCTGGTCACTGGCTGGTGAGGCACACTGGAGATATGTCCACTTGTCCACATGGTATGCTTCGCCACAGCAGTAGTCACTTCGCCCCTTTGAATTTACAGATTTACTCCTCCAAAACATCAACTACCTTCCAAACTTTAAGTACACATCTAAACCTGTAGGATTAAGATTTAAGAAGTCTTACGTCTTAATGAAGAAACTCATTATGAATATAGCAGATTAACTGGCAATTTTCATACATGGTTACATGGTAATGACTATACACTAAATAAAGCAACACCTGTGGCTGTTCATCGGGATTGGAGCTTATGGAAGCTTCGTACAGGTTTTGTTAGGGTGGTTTAACACTAGAGGTCGAGGTAAGCACTAATCTAAACCTGTGGCCACATCATATATTTGAGTGCTGAGCACAATTAGAAGGGGAGATATCAGTTGTAGCATCTTCTGTACTAACTGTATGAATTGTTATTATTTTAATTCTCATTCATGAGACAATAAATGTGCATTATATTTTATGAAAAACGTTTATGACGATAAGAGCACCTTTCCTGGCATGTCACTCATGCACTGCTTTACACGGTATCAAGACAGCTTAATGTTGGCTTTGACACTGGTTATTTGGTGATGCTATTATGATTTCACAATAGTCAAGAAAAAGATGATCCAGCTCCACTTCCACAGTGTATCCTGCTTTATGACCAGCTGGCCTCATCACCATGCATATTTTATAAGGGTTAGTCTACAGCTATTCATCCATGTCCAACCAGGGCAACAAAGGCACACATGGTACCAAAGGAATTTGGGCCTGCTCCTAAATACTGAAAGGTAATGGTTCAAAACAACCGTTTTCTGGTGCATACAAAACCTGTTTGTAATCATTTTTAGCATCAGCAAGAATTGATTCCCAGCCTAAGTATCTGTTAAGGTGGATGACGCCCATTGTATCAAAGTAGCTAAATTTTCACCAAACATTTGTGACAAGATCCAAATCACATATACTTTCCAATGGTGATGAGAAAATATAGGGGTCCCAGGCAATTTTCAAAGATATCCACCCATGAAGATACTGTGAACATACTATAGGTTTCTACAGTAATTCATGTTAATATGTGTAGGATGACGTTTAAGCGTAGCTAAATTTCTGTATAACTTTCCCAGACTATTCTTATCAACCTTCTGCACCCAGACAATGTATTACCACCATGTGGTCCCGGGCACGTTTGTACTGTTTTTCCACATTGACAAAAAAAAATCTTTCCCCCAATAATGAGTTATTCTATCATAGTAAGCCCATCCATTTGGGCACACAAATTATGGACATTCTATGTATGACTATAAAGTATGTCCCTTTACTACTATGAAGACATCCAGCTTCACTTCAAGGACACCATGAAACAAAACCTAATTGAGACTGCTTTTCTATTAAATATGGTGATTGCTTGCAAGATTTATTGCTGCTCCCTTTTCTCAGTCTTACAAACATGATGAGGAAGTCCAGATCATGGAAATCAAGAAATGCAATCCCTTTTTGACATAACACCAGGAAGTGTGCTTTATATTTCACCGTTGCCTCCATGTTCTCCATTCTAGTTCGTTTCTTCTTTTAGTGGTTCTTGGTGTGACTATAAACAAGCCCCAATTAGTTCAAAGAGCTAGGTATCACACGAAGTCTGATCTTACACGGCACTTACCATTACAGAAAGGATCTAGCCTCTCAGCACTAGAGAAAAGCAATGGATATGTGCATATCATGAAAGATTCATCTCCTCAGTCCGAACCTCCTCAATTTAGGTGAAAGAGTCTGATGATGAATTCCAAATAATACAAATGAATATCCCCTCTGGTTAAGTGACATACTTGATAATTGAATGTATAATCTAAAATGAGATGTAGGATATGCCTTATATCAATATTAATGGTTTCCATAGACCCATAGAGCTAGCGAGGGAGAGGTCCCACAGATAAAGTAGTGTTTATATTCAATGTAACAGAATGCTCAAAACCCTGGTTATAGTTTCCTAAATTTGTAAGAAAGAAGAACAACTATATCTACCAAGTAATGAAGACAAATTTTAGAGTACAAAGGTGTATTTTCTTTCCCATCAGTCCTCTGAAAAAATTAAAGATGAAAGAAAATGTCATTAACAATCTCTAAAAGTATGTTACCATACGGCATTGACCTAGAACAGGCAAGTTTTCACATAAAGTTATATACCTCATCATTCTTGGATCTCCTTGGATATGGATTAAAAGAATACATTCTACCTTATTGATCCAATATGCTTCATATGATGAATGGGTCTACATAGCCCTGATCTTTGGGCACAAGTGGCATCATATCATCCACTGTCTCAGCTGAAGTCACAAAACTGATATCTATGTCACATGGCCATTCCTCTGGTATTGACAGGACGTGCTGGGAACAGGCATCTTTACGATCATAGTGGGGGTCATAGGTAAATATAGTAGTGAAGCTAGTTTCACTATGTGGGACACCATTTTGTCCACCAATACTTTGCAGACTTCACACTGAGCTTGCTGTTTTTGTAGCACCAATGACACCTTTTATCGTAGGATGGAGAATGTCTAGTAACCAAGGAAACAGGTGCCATGGGAGAGCTGGGTGAGGGGTCTTGCAGGTTTGTGACAGATGGCCTGGCTGATTCTATTCCTGTATATAGATCTGCATGCCTGTCTGCCTTCCAGCTCGATTCCTCCCCCCCCCCCATCCTTATTCTTACCCTGCACCTGCTCCTCTCCAAAAAGGGACCGAAATAGGGAATCCATGGAGGGGTTCCTGAATGATCATTTCTGCTAGTCTTGCTGACATTTTATTTATGCATCCTAGAATATATGCCTGTCACTGATTACACTGAGGGACGTTGTTGCACTTTCAGAGAAAAATGGGATAAAACCACCTGTTCTTGGTCCATTCAAGGGTGTTGAATTCAGAGATGATAATGGAGAGGCTGCGTTTCTTCTCATTTTTTAACTATTTTATGTTAGATATGCATAAAATGTGATAAAACAACCGATAAAAAGGAAAAGATGGCAGGAAGCTCTTCCCATTATCAAATTCCTGTCTTTTTTAATAATAAATGTCTTCAACACTAAGAAAATGTGATGTATAGTTACTATGAACATGTTCATTGCCTATAAATGATTTTTAACTTAAGATTCTATGATATTGGATAGCTGTTCGATAAGAACATGACACACACTTCCTTCATCTAATATACTTAATATTTTCCAGTTGGGTTTCTCTTACATTTTCATGCTAGATAATGATCATAATATTGTGTGACCCTAAAATGAGAAAAACAATGCTTTGTGTTGTATATAATTCAGTAGTATTACATGCAGATCCATTAACTCAGAACTTGAATAACATAGGTCTCTTTTACAATTAAGGGAAAACAATTCAATTTAAAACAACCTTATTTACAAGGCTGATCCAAACATTATCCCTTTTAGATTTACTATGTTACAATATCCTCTGATCCATGTTGGTCAGTGATTACTATCATAAAACCTACTATAATTCTCCTGTTTAAGTGATAGACCATTAATTGATAGTGACATCCACAGAAATGTAGCTATAATAATTGATTGCGTCACCTAGGTTTGTTGTTAACCTCTAGGTGACCTTTGCTCCCATGACCATATAACCATAATAACTGCATTGTGTGTATAATTGGGTGTGCTTAAAGTACTGGTATTGCACAGGTTGACACCATATATATCTACACCATAAATGCCATGGTATAGTCCTGATCAGGCACTTGTCTTTGATGTATATCTCTGCATCTTCTATCCTGTATCATTGATACATTCTCTAAGAGTAGAAATATTTGCTACAATGCATCTGCGATGTACATTCACCAGCGCTGCACAGGTGCATCACGAAAATAACCAAACATGAATCGGGAGGCAGCATGCTCTCCTTGAAGTGTTAGTTCATACTCTAATAGTGTGAAAGACATGTCACATGTCTAGCACTATAAAAGGGCACTCTTTCAAAAATCAGTGCTCATTCAAGCGCTAACTGCGATAGGTGCCACGTACCACAACCCCTTTTCTATAGAAAGATAGCTTGTTACCCTGAATTATACACCAATCCACAATGTCATCGAACAGAAATGAGGGCGATCAAACCCCTGATGATCGCCCGGGAACGATTTCTCCAAGCGGCAACGACAATCCACTGATCGTCGTCGCTGACAGCGAGGAGCATGACGCCGCGCAGAGACAACAAAATGTCCGCGCTGAGGTAAGCAATAGTCGGCCCCCCGACGGCCACAATCAGTTTATTTCACAACAACCGACTACAACTGAAATATTTCTAACCCCCCACAGTAGCGGGCATGATTTATTCACTCCGGACACATCGTTAAACACCTCGGTCTCCCTGACCCAGTTGTTAGACGCTGCGCTCCGCGATGTAACGGTTGCCAAGCAACCAGAAGAGTCCTTAGTTACCGGCAGCCAGCAGCCAAGTAAATGCCAAGTAAATGCCGATGATGAAGACACTAGGTCTGAGTTATCCCAATTCATTAAAACCATGAGGGAAGATCCAGTATTAGGACAGTGTCTTTTGGACCAACTGAAGATCCTACACTCAGGTGGTTCCATCAACACTGTTGTTACTGGAGACAAAGCCAACAATCCTATAGACCTAACTGAGAGTACTAGTACCTCTAAATTCCCCACAGGAATTAAAATCAGTACAGACTCAAATTTTAAAAGGACTGTTTCCTTCTCCCCCCAGGTTGGCCAAGATGCCACCCGCCGACTAAACATGTCAGAAGGGGCCGAACGCGTGTGGCGACAAGCCAGAAATTCAGCCCTGTGGCATGTGAGGTCCATCGCCTGAGCCCGGTGGTTAGAAGAACTCAATGAGGCTGGCCTATACACCCCCTGGGCCCTCGGAGAGGCCCCACTACGAAACTACCTTTGTGACAACCAAACTACCGAGTTGAACGATATGATTGGACAGATCCTACAAAACTCAGCTCGGCAAATCCAAACCACCATGGCCCAACATCTGCGCCGTCGCGCAGAAGTTGACCGCCAGACACGTGAGACTCTATTAGACACTGTTGATAAATTGCTCACCCAGGAGGGTTCTGAGGATGCCCCTCGTGCTCGCACTAAACTACAAGAGTTTGTGGAACGAGAGATGGCCAAACTCAAGAACCAACTAGGTCGTCAAAAAGAATTTATGGTAGAACGCCAACCGACACGTCGCCAGTTGGCGAATGGCTTTCACTTGGGGCCCTGATCTTGCCCCACCTGTGACCACTAACCCTGCCCCCCAGCCACCCTCAGGGGCTGCCGGAGCCCCCCCACCTCTCCCAAACCAAAATCCCCCATCAAACCCCCCACCCCCCATTACTGATCAGAACCTTCCACCCCCTAGGTTCAACAATGCCAATGTAGCCTGGCCCCACGCGAGGAGCCGCCCATCTTATGGACGGGCCTCCTCCAGCTGGGATGAGGTTGCCTTGGACGATTGGTTAAACACTGATTTCCCTAGATCGGAGAGACCCACTACCGGTAACCCCCCTACCACCACCAATCCACAACAACCCCCCATCTTGGGGTCAAAAGGAAAGGGAAAAGGTAAAAACAAGGGAAACCAGAATCAGAAAAGAGGCAAAAGTCGCTCCCCCTCAGCCCCCCCAGCTAAAGGGAGAAAAGCCCGATCTGCTTCCCCTCGAGCCTCTGTCAATTCGAACCAGAATTTTCAGGCCCCCCGCTCAACCACAGGCCCCAATCCTGTTGGCCAGAACGGGGGTTGGCAGGTGGCCCAGAACCGCCGCAGACAATCGAGACCAAGGAACCAGAACAACCAACCCCAGCCAGAAAGGGCCATAACCATGGCAGACCTACGTCGTGCCATCCGGGAGGCCTTTCAACGCTAAACAACCTCCCTATTGAACATCCACCCACACCCACACCCCCCGGTATTAAAGACCCCCCTCCCCTGTCACAGGCGGGTCATCCAGGTGTCATGTGTAAGATGGACAATTCTACAACCATTTAATCCTCAAATTTTTCTACCAATAACAACCTGTGTGTTACTGAATGTGAAGATTTTGTAGACCCTGTGCTACTCTTTAAGAATAAAATTTGTGAAAATATTGAAACTTACCCCAAATCAGTTGTCAATTTATCATCACACTCTCTTACAGATAGTGAACTTTCATTGTTGGAGAGAGGTCTCAACTTCTGCCCCACACCAGGGGAACCCAACATGGGTGACCTACGCAGAGACCTAGACGCCTTTCACCGGAGGCTAAAAATCAAGGCCTTTTTTGACCCTCAAAATATAGACCTAATCCCATCCTGGATGGGAACACAACAGCCATCCACCTCGGCTCCCGATCAGATCCCCACCAATGAAAGTTCACTGCTAACGGACATTGCTAGATCTAAGGTTATTAAGAAGGACACCCCATGGCAACCCACTGCCATCCCAGTCCCCCTCAGAGCCTACATATTAGCCAATGAAACTGACCTAAACAAACTCACTGTTAGATCACCATCAAGGCAAAATATATCCAATGAGGAAAGATTATCCATGAAAGGTTTAGCCAGAAACACAAAATTAGTGATTAAACCTGCAGATAAAGGGGGTGCTATAGTCATACAAGATCGCCAAGATTATGTGGCGGAAGGTTTACGTCAACTTTCTGACATAAAATTTTACCGGGAGGTCCCTGAGGATCTAACCAAGGCACACAATGATTATATTAATGACCACATCGACCGGCTCCTAAAGCTCAAAGAGATGACCCTGTCGTTCGCGGAGAAGCTGAAGACGACCAAACCGAGAACAGCACAACTGTATCTCCTACCCAAGATACATAAAGGTAAGACCCCACCTCCGGGACGCCCCATAGTATCTGCTAATGGCTGCCCAACTGAGAAAATCTCTTGCCTGGTAGACTACTATTTAAGACCTTATTTACAAAAAACAAAGTCTTACTTGAAGGACACTACCGATTTCCTTCAAAAATTACAAAATCTCGGGCCTTTACCTGAAGATTGTATCCTAGCAACTATGGATGTTACCTCACTATACACCAATATTCCCAACACCGAGGGGGCTATGGCAATTTATAAATACCTGTATTATAATAGAACCAGACCCCAAGGTGAGTTGTCAAATGAGGCCATCTACACCCTACTGTGGATTGTTCTCACAAAAAACAACTTTGACTTCAATGGGAAGCACTACCTCCAGGTGGGGGGAACTGCCATGGGCACACGTGTAGCCCCGACCTATGCAAATTTGTTCATGGCCAATTTAGAGGAAACAAAGGTCTATACCTATAAATTACAACCGCTCATGTGGGTGAGATTTATAGATGACATCTTTTTTGTATGGCCGCACGGCCAAAAGGAGTTAGATGAATTCACTCTCTACCTAAACAGATCCCATGAATCAATCAAATTCACAGTGGTGACCTCCACCACTAGAGTGGATTTCCTTGACACATCTGTTTATCTAGAGAATGACGGCAAACTGACGACTGATTTATACACAAAACCGACAGACAGCTTTGCCTATCTACACTTCAGATCTGCCCATACCAGACACAGTGTACGTGGTATACCCTATGGTCAATTCCTTAGGATACGCCGCATATGTTCAGACAATGACAAATTTCTGGAACATTGTATCCAAAGGGGCAAACAATTTGTCCATCGAGGATACCCCCCTGCCTTTGTAGCTGAAAGTTTCTATAGGGCGAGCCAGAAGGATCGTGAGTCCTTGCTGACCTCCAAACCCGAGAAACCAAGGGATGAAAACCTAGCCAACTATTTGGTCACAACCTTCAACCCTGGTTTCAATGAAATTCAGATCCTAGCTACTAGGAACTGGGACCTGTTAGGCAAATCCTGCAGTACCAGAAAGTTACATGGCAGCGGCCTAAAAATGTCCTTCAAACGCCCAAAAAGTCTAAAGGACTTAGTAAAAGCCAAACTACCTCCGGAGACCCCATTGGTCCCAAGGCCAAACAAAAACAGGTGTCTATTGTGGCCAAGATGCAGATACTGCCCACAGATAGATAAAACAGGCAGGATAACCTGCACCAGAACTGGCAGATCCTACACGAGTAAACACAATGTATGCTGCTCCAGCAACAATTTAATTTACTGCATCACCTGCAGAATCTGTGGTATTCAATACGTCGGCCAGACAGAAAATGCCATCAAAATCAGATTCAATGACCATTACGGCAAAATTAGGAGAAAAGAATTCTCCAAAAGCGAGGTATCTCGCCACATGAATTCTTGCTCCAAACGAGGTAAAGATGACAAACATAAGGACTTGACCATCCATATCGTCGACTTTATCCATGCCGCCCCCAAATCCAATCAAGGAAAATACCTACGGGACCTGATTGAATTTAATTGGATCCAACGTCTACACACTAATTCACCTGCGGGGTTGAATGTGAGTGACCCAGGGGTCCATTAGATGACAAAGGAGCTTGACAGGCCGTGTTGGAAATTTGCCACGTAGACAAAACTGATCTCCCTTGTGGAACAGACCCTATCAGTCCAGTCAAGTAACATTAAAAATATTTTAAAAATATTTTCTTAAATATTTTAAAATAAAATCACAGTGCGTTTTGGAGATTGCAGATCCCAAATAAAAATAGACATGGTCGCTACACTCGGCAGCGAAAGACACTATTATGAGTTTTATTTCCACCATAAAATAAATCTCCCCCAGAGCACCAGCCCTGGTCAAATTAGTGACACTAAAAAATATTATGGGCCTACAAGGCCCAAAATATTCTTTATTGGACCTACAGAATTTTTTTGGACCCCGAGACACGATGTCCCGCCACCAAAAAATTCATTCCCACACCCCCACCGGGTGAGGTACCGCCCAAATTAATTTTAGAATTTTTAGGCCAGTCCTTCTAATTCTAAATTGATTTATACTCCATGCAGTCTGAAGATCCCCTTAGGTGAAACCGCCCAGTTCCTCTAATTAATACCCACTGAGGTCAGAGGTCAAGTAGACCCGTTGCCATGACTCCGTAGCAACCATTCTACTGTCAACAACTCCAACCAGTTCCATACTGGCCTGTGATTGGTCAAAACATGTCACATGTCTAGCACTATAAAAGGGCACTCTTTCAAAAATCAGTGCTCATTCAAGCGGTAACTGCGATAGGTGCCACGTACCACAACCCCTAATAGTGTGAAAGAGTTATACCACTTAAATAGTATAGAAACTTATGTAAAATTAGCATATCACAATTGGTGGCTACCACCAGTGGCTTACTAGGTTGTAAACAAAAATGTCCAAAGACACAAAATGTAATACTGCTGCAGCATGGATGCCCCCAGGAGGTGTACACCCATCACCAAAAAAAAAAAATTATACACCATACACCATTGGAAAGCTCTAAACTTATAGAATTCAGATATGGTAGATGTAATAAAATTAGACCCAAAGCAAAACGGTTTTTAATCATTTTAATTCAAATTAAATTATTACAATTTCAGAAAAACTGTTTACTTGGAAAAAAAATGCCTCTATCTATGTATCCTATGATCAATTTAAAGTAAAACAGGCATTATACTCATTAAGGGGACATCTCAGTCTAATTAGAACAGTAGGTCAAAGGTCAAAGATGCAAATATCTGTATAATACCTTATTCAACTTAAGGCAGCGTTTCAGGTTTGTTAAGCTTAAAACATTTAGCCCATTATTTCTTACTGGGATGTTATAATTACATGTATGATACACCACTGTGACTGGTTTTAATGCCTCCTTCAAATGACACATAAATTTTATAAGGCGTTGCTAGGCATGGAATGAAAAACCTTTAGCTTTTCACTTTTAAAACGGAATTATGGGATGGAAATTCAGCATGATTGTCAGCACTAATGATTGGAGACTTATTCTGAAGTCATTTCCTGAGGAGGTTTTTCGAATTGTGCTGAAATTCCAATTATCAAGGCCAGGAGAGGCCTTGAAAGTTGTATAGTTACTAAAAAGTGGTGAATTTTTGAGGAAAATGGGTGAAAATTGAGGGTAATCACACTCTTTTAGTAAGTAAGGAACTTTGAAGAGCTCTCCTGACCTTAATAATTGGAATATGGAGACCATTCAAAAAACCTCCCCAGGAAATCACTTAAAGATTAGTTTTCAATCACCAGAACTGATAATCATGCTCAATTTCCATCCCATAAATGAGAAGCTAAAAAGGAATGTTTTTGTTCCATTTTCATTCCGTGCCTAGCAACACCTTATAAAATGGAACTTATTTGAATGGAGCATCAATTCCCATCACAGTGCAGTGGTGTATAATGCATATAATTATAACATCCCTTTAACAAATTATGAGCTTAAATACATTCAGCATAACAAAGCTGAAATGCTGCCTCAATAAGCGCATCCAGGTCACTGAAAAAAATTAATTTCATGGTAGTTCAATATTTAGGAGTTAGTCTGCTTCCACATGTTTGTCTTTGTTCATGGGATTCTCCCTCTGTAACAGTAAACTATGTATGAGTCATCAAAGGCTTTGATTAGTTTAGCCCTGTCTATCAGATCAGGCAAAGAATCCTTGCTAGCCTCTGAAAAGAGTAGGGATGTGTAGTCCTGGCAGCGGTTTTCTCCTTCATACCTCCTCATAGATTTGGTTATCCATGAAATCATTATGCACATTAATAACTGCCTAGCTGTTTGGACAGGCAAATTTTAAATACCAGTCCAAGCTAAGAAAAGAATAGGGACTTAATGTCTGGAAACCACAATATCTTTCCTAATTTTTTAATACAACTAGTGGAAGTAAGATCAACCTAACCAAACAAAACTTCTCTTGGTGTGTACATATTAATGGGAGCCACAATCCACAATTCTATAGGGTTATGGCCTACTACCAATGCCTCTCAGGGGCAGTGGTTGTATGCCATAATGCTACAGAATTTTTGGATTAAATTACTTTACCCACAGTTACCTCAGACAGTTTGTTCTAAGGTAGGTCAAGGGTGATCAATAATATTTGTAAACAACATTCCAGCTAGTCATGGCTCGCTCTCACATAGACATGATCTCTCTCTTGCTGGGAAGCACTTTTAAAGGTAGAGTTTACCTATTTTTCTGTGTGATAAGCTCAGAGTAATCAATATAATCAAAATATCTCGAAAAAAAAAGTAATATTCTAAATTGAAATAAATTGGATATCAATGACATCCCAATTTCATGTAGACTTTATTTATGCATACATGTCAGCATTTCAAGCTCAGACTTAAAAGATGGCACCCATAAAGCCCTACCCATTACAGGTGACCACACACTAGGTTGATGGATTTCTATATGAAAAATCTCCAACCCCACCAATAGGGGGACTATTAATCCATGGAATTATTAACATTTATGTATGACATATTGTTATCAATAAAAGCTATTATTAATATAAATATATTTTCTAAAAGACATTTGAGTTAGTTATATGTAAATATGAGATGGTCATATGCCAACTAAGAAACTGGGTGGAAATTCCAAAGTATTGAGCCTCCACTCCCTCCGTGCACTATCCCTTACTGCTAATGATGTTACAACATGGCAAGCGTTTGTTAGGAGGCCTCATAAGGGTCAGTGCCTGACCCACAGACCTGTGTCAGCTTAAATGTTTAGGCCTGCATTGACTTGGGGTGCTTGATATGTATCTAAACCTATTTAGGTATAATTCATATTAGTGGTAATGAGTTTACTGATGTAATTTGTACTGAGAAAATGCATCCTATTTATAGCTAAATGTATTTCATATATCATAAGCTTTAACAGGCTTGGGAAAAGGTAACATGATGCCAACAATGGACTGGGGAAAAACTTTGGCCATATCTCCACTGATAACTTTGTGGAGGAGCCTGAGCCACTGTTGGACAACTTTCCAATGGTGGACACTGGTGGCCTGGGCCACTGTTGGACAACTCTCCACTGTTGGGCACTGCCCTGCAGTGAGTGTTCTTATCTCCTGGTTGCCATAGTGATTGCTGATAAGAGATTAGTGCAGGTGTTGGACCATCCTCCAACAGTGGGAGTAATGCAGGTGGGCAGGTGAGGGAGGGGAATGGAGTCAACAGAAAATGCATAATTTGAAATCATTTTGATACACTAAATGCAGCATATCTCATCATATACAACTTTGTTTTGATTGTGTTCATACATATACCTAGGTACTTATAAGGTCTATTACTATAAAGGTTCACGTCTTTGCACAAATCATAATTGTCTTGCACAAATTGACTTTTCTATTCATAACCTTAAAGCATATGAAATTCAACCTAGGATGTTGGGGGATGGGCCAACGTTTTTCCCTCCACCTACAGTGGAGGATTGCCAATGTTTTCCAAGCCTGTTTAATTTGATAGCAAAGATACCTATATGGGCATTAATGGATGTCAGAGGGGTCAGTAAGACATAAGTAAAATGCGTTTTGAGTGACATTCATTCCAGACCTTTTGTTTTAAACATGGCTTTATTCTTTGATATTGGTTGCCAATGCTGTATGAATAAGAATTACAAGTACAGGTGTGCACCCCTAAGAGAGCTCAGTATAAACCTGCCACTGGGTAGGGTGTTTACCCCCTAATAAAAATAATCGTCCCACAAAAAATTGAAGCCCCTCGATTAGAAGGGAAATATGTCAGATGAACAATGCAGCAAACCCCATGTTGAGACCTCCTATAGCTATTGCGCTATTAAGGGAAATATGGGGCAAAGTAAAACTGCAGCCAAAAAGTGGTCATCCAGCTAGGTATTTCTCAAACCCTATGATCCTCCCCCTCCCCCTCTGATTTTGACCACCCCTAAGTGCAAGGCCTCACATAGAGAGGGGCAGTGCGTGAACCCCTGTTACATATGATTGCCTATAAAGGTGCATGCATTTTCCCTCTATATCTGCTGTAGTGATTGACCTTGTATACTCAAGAACTCCCTTCTGATCCAGCCTAGGTAGTTATGATTTGGAACCACCCTAAACTTAGCGTCTGAGAAATGACTTCCTGTACACACAGTCCCCTACTCCACAGTACTAGTACAGGCTCTGAGTGCTGTTTTCACTGCCCTGAGCAGTGAAGGTGAATGGCCTATGTATGGTTATAAATAATTATTATCAATGCACAGTTTGAGGTAGATTAAAATCTACAACTATTTTCTAATATAGTTATGACTAATCGATAGCAGGGTGAAGCTCACAGGCTCCATCCTTGAAGATGTCACAAAAGCAGTAGCGCAATTTCATTTTGAAAAGTTGATTAGAATTGTTGCAGTTACAAATAAGATTCATATTGGTACCCATACCCATAATTAATGATTTTAACAATTTAACGATACAGTCATATAATCTTATGATATTTTTCTAATTTTCTGTGTTTCCCACAAAATTTCCCTGTTAATTAAAATAAAATAATTATTTGTCACTTTTTTTTCTAATAAAATCCCTTAAAAATATAAAACAGATGGTCACACACTTGTATATGAGAGAGAACGATAGCATATTCTATGTAGATGTTAATAGACATAATCTTTCAGAATTTAAAAACATGCATTTTAAGCATACTTACAAAGTTTTAAAGTTAATGTCACAAAACGGCCATGTTAAGAACGTCCGTTATGCATCTGTTATGCCATATGGGGTCATATGGCGTCATATGAGGCCATATGAAGCTCAGGAAAATTTTAAAGATGGTAGGGTCTAGCTTCCTCACTAATCACCCTATGAAAATTCTAAGGTTACCTACCCCCCTAAATCAATGCCAAGGAATCCAATGGTGCAATCCATTTTGTTCTATTTCTAATGGTTGCTTAGCAACAGGCCCTTTTATCAGAAAATATTCCAATTTCAGGGGCAATGGTGAAAACTGTCATTTTACAAGGTATTTTCGCAATAATAATTTCCCAAGAACGAATCATAGCTATATCATGAAATTTGTTGTGCATGTTCCTGAAGACCTCTATTTTCCATTGTAATTGAGACATTATCAGAAAAGAAAGATTTATTTTTTACAATTTTTTCACTTTTATTTGTTGCAAACTCATGAGCTTGAGCCAGCATCCTTGTAGCCGGTGGCTAGTAATACTGATGAAGGTGGGGGGAGGGGAAGCAATGGGTGTTATTGCAGATCATACAGGGAGGTGCATGGGGGAGTAGACTAACCTACAAGCACCCACAGGGTGAGGGGCTTAACATGACTGGAGGAGCTGCTTTACTGTGGTTTGATATATGTGTGTGTTGCAGTGGAAATAAATCAGAGTTATACCGGAGGGGAAGTTGGTCATTATCTCTTGCTACTTTACATCCTGGTGACACGATGACATGATAACATGGTGATTTAGGCATAGATTTCCCCCCTACATAACCCAAAATGCGTTCATAATGACTGAGAATACAATCTAACACATAATAACTTTCTTTTAGGAAGAACACTTCAGATTTGCCTCTCTCCATGATACTCATATAAATTTTTCACATCAGTTTGAGCTGCTCAGTCCTCCAGGGTGTGAGCAGTAACACTTATAATAAAGATAGAAAAGTGGAGAATAGCCTCAAAAGCAGATCATTGTGTTCCCTGTGCCATCAGGGCATCAGGTTTACTCTGACATACAAATGCCACAAGACACGGATTTAAGATCATAGACCATGCCCCTCACTCCTTATAAAATTCAACTGAAGTTGACCTATTTTTGGGATCTGACCTTTGACCTACTGATCTAATTAATCTCAAAGTATGAGCCTCATGTTAAACACAGGATTCTACACTGATTCAATTGCTGTTAGTTGCATTATTCAATGCAAATGTCGTTAATACTAGGATTTAATGAATTAATTTGAATTAAAAATGATTTAATTGATTTATTTCTTCAAACTCGTATTCTGAAAAATACAGTTCTTCGATTTGTTTATACCTCGCATATCTGTAATCCTGAGGTTCTAAGCTTTAGTTTGGTATATAGCATGTTTTGTTTTTCTTTGATGATGGGTACAACCTGAAAAAACAGCTCATAACTCAGCCATGCTGCAGCAGTATAATCCTGTTACTGCATGAATATACTCTACTGTGAGCATTCTTGTGACAAAGTAAAGCCACTTTAAAGTCAGGTTTGTCGTGAGGATTGATTCCCTAAAATATATATTAGACAACCTGCTGCCCATGCAAGCTATTCCCTTCCAACTCTAGACATTGCTTCACATTGGTAATGTTAACATCCGACATTCATTTCAACAGTATAGTGAGTATATATACTAGTATGTGCATATTTTAAGGCATAATGAAAGCAGTTCTTGTGTAGGGCTATTTCTCTTTGGCTCTGCCTGCAGTATCAGTTGTGAGGGTCCATTTCAGTAAAACCATCTTCCAGAATAAATTCCACTTTGAATAAAGCTGCCATTCAGAAGTAAATATCTGTAATACATTGGCTATACTTGTACTTCTTTGTATTTGTATTTACCAGTTCTTGTAAATTTTAACTCTTCTATTTGTTCCTATTCACAATTTTCTTGATGTCAAGTCGAATGTGAACACCTTTTAACCCTTACGTGCCCAGAATATGCACTCTCAACCATATATGCATGTTGAACAGACCACCATGGGTTTAATAGGTATCGGATTAAAGTCTCAAAATATTATGTTTCAAGCAATAATCTTCAAAGTGAATGGGTTCATTATACATGTTAGATGTCTAGACAATTGTTGGAACGACACTTAATCATGCTTCTCAATTGATAGTTGTAGTAAGAGGGCTCTGCATTTAAAACAGGGAGAAAATACAAGGGTGTGGTAATCATAAAACCATCAAGAAAAAATTTAATGAGATTTTGATTGTATAGAAGTAGTCTGCAGAAAGTCCTGGAGAAAGTGCAGTCTGTCTCGATTCTGATATTAATTGGTTTACCCTCACCATATAGCTACGAAGTCATAAGAGAGAAATACCTTGGAAGGCCCTGCTGCCTGTATAAGTAAGAACATTATTGCTTGCCATGAAAAGTACTTTATATTTTAGCAGGCCAATATCCATAGTGGGTGGTCTCTTTTTTGGCATTGCTTTAGGCACTCAATCAGCAGAAATTGCTATAATATGCCAGCCAGTAGAATGTGCCAGACACGGTGTATAAACAGTATCAACAGGACAGGGTCCATTACAAGTTATGCTAGGCTACCTCAATTTAGAAACCAATAATGGCTCACATTATCAATATACATCTATCCCATACCAAATTTATTATTCAATATTTTCATGTTCTTTGATTGGTATGGTATGAATGGTTAGAGCCATGAATGTTTTGCCCTTCCTTGTTATTTTCTCTCCAGGATGCATTTTGACTAACATTTCCCTGATTGGCTGAACATGGTTACATGACAAATGACCTGCACACACAGGACTGACCGCTTTTCCTCAGAAGCCACCACAAGTTGTAGGGCTGTGATATGTCACATGACCATGGTGCTTGTATTGACAGGACATGCTGGCAACATGGTTCTTGAGGATGAGTCCTAGCATCAGACATAATAGCTTTGTAGCAAGTTGTATGATTGAGCCTTTCACATTATTCACCCAGTGAAGTTCCTGTTTTCCACTGAGCCACTATCAATGCCGGTGTGCAGAATCCTGCAAAGACCAAGTGTGAGCCATTTGAATAATATAACATACATCACATTAAACATACAGGAATCAATATGCAACTCTCATCTAAACAAAGGAAAACAGCGAAAGATGGTGTCCTGAATCTTGTCATTGACATTCTGGTTAAATTGTCAACTCCCTATGGTCAATCAACCTACGCTAGCACTATAGGTAGGGCAGTTAATGTATGGTTTAGACATTTCTGTAAAGGACATGTTGTCCTATCTGATGAGCATATACCAATTCTGCTTAGTCAGAGATTTGACAGTTTTAATGGTCAGTGTTGTGTGCCATTTTTTAAAATGTCAGAAATATGTTGGGGGAAAATCAAATTACATAATGGATATCTGTAGGGACCTAAGGCTACAGTATTGGTTATGCTCACAAATGGGTATATTACACCATTATGGCATTGATTGTAAGTGCCTTTTAGATGTCAGAAGCATGCTGATTATGGTTGTATCCAAAGCTGTACAGTATATGTGAGATAGGAGCCCCATACCAGGTGGCTGGTCCCGTTCAGCCCTAGGGCACCTCTCCATCAGTCTATTGCCTGCTCATGCCAGCCTCTGTGTGGATATCAGTCTATTTTAGCCTATGTTTGGATGGTGTCTTCCTTTGGCACAGCTGGTGAGCAGTTCAGTGGAAGAGGAGCTGTATGTATACCTAGACTAAATACTTGCACACTGTATTCTATTTTATACCACGATTTCGGAACTTCCGGTGGTTTTATATGCGATATATACGTGGTATATTCTGCATATACTACCCATAAGCGTTTTTAGAATTTTTGGTATATACTTTTTCGGGGTCAAGTTGGACTTAGAATATTTTTGGAAATTATGGCAGCTATACAAAGTTAATCTAGCCATTTTCCATAGTGAAAGATCGTGCCAACTCGTATGAGAATTGAACCCCGGCCGCACTGGTGGTAGGCGAAGGCCTTAGCCATTGCGCTACACTGAACAGTGATGAAACCCAATGCGAAGGTAAATAAGTTCTAACCTGGAGTCCTAGTCGTATGTTTTCAATCAGTTTTCGTCCTGAATCCAACCTTTTCATGTTATAATATCAAAATCCCAAGAAGTTTTCGATCCATAGACAAGAAATGCGTGCTAATTTTCTCCATTTTCTTCGATATAAATAAGAATCCATTGATTTTTTCATGGTAAGCGAGTCGCGGTCCGGCCATTCCCACCCGCCTCCTTGTCCGGTGAAAGTGTGTCAGTGGCCGGGATGTAGATATAGGTCAACTGCTCGTTGTACAAGAAAGACGCCGAAAATTTCGGACCCGTTTGGAAAATCAATGGATTCTTATTTATTTTGAATATATTGGACATATCAAGCATGGAGTACTCATCTAGGATGTCTAAAGAAATGTATGTTTTAATTTGAAAACTTGTCATGGTTGGATTCAATACGAAAAGTGACTGTATACACAGCGTTATACCACTATTCTGGCACTTCCGGTGGTTTTATATGCGATATATACGTGGTATATTCTGCATATACCACCCTTGTGCATTTTTAGAATTTTTGGTATATACTTTTTCGGGGTCAAGTTGGACTTAGAATATTTTTGGAGACGCTGGCGGACATAGAAATTTAGCCTCGCCATTGTTTCAATGTGAAAAATTGTCCAAACTCGTATGAGGCTTGAACCCCGGCCGCAGTGGTGGTAGGCGAAGGCCTTAGCCATAGCGCCACACTGAACGGTGATGAAACCTAATGCGAAGGTAAATAAGTTCTAACCTGCTATCTTTCCAGTCAGTTTTCGTATGGAATCCAACCATGACATGTTATAATATTGAAATCCCAAGAAGTTTTCGATCCATAGACGAGGAATGCGTGCTAATTTTCTCCATTTTCTTCGATATAAATAAGATTCCATTGATTTTTACATCGTAAGCGAGTCGAGGTCCGGCCATTCCCACCCGCCTCCTTGTTCGGCGAAAGTGTGTCAGTGGCCCGGATGTAGATATAGGTCATCCGCTCGCTGTACAAGGAAGACGCCAAAAATTTCGGACCCTTTTGGAAAATCAATGGATTCTTATTTATATTGAAGAAAATGGAGGAAATTAGCATGCATTCCTTGTCTATGGATCGAATACTTCTTGGGACTTTGATATTATAACATGTCATGGTTGGATTCCATACGAAAAATGAGTGTAAACACGGCGGTACCTCTCCCAGCAAGGAACACAAACAATGGCTTCGCGCAGAGCGGACCCGGGCCGTGTCGCTTGCTTTTACAAAATGTATTCTCCTGGCTATAATCTTTGGATATCAGGTAAGAAATTAATACAAAATGGAGGAAATCGTGGTATAAACCTATTAGTTCATGGATGTTGGAGCCCACGGGGAGTCTATGCTGGATATACCCTCGCTGCTCCGCGGCTCGGGTATATCCAGCATAGACTCCCCTAGGGCTCCAACATCCATGATCTATTCGCTTAGTACCTCTCTCGGCAAGGAACAAAAACAATGGCTTCGCGCAGAGCGGACACGGGCCGTGTCGCTAGCACTTACAAAATATCTTCTCCTGGCTGTATTCTGTGGAAATCAGGTAAGAAATTGATACAAAATGGAGGAAATGGTGGTATAAACCTATTAGGTCATGGATATCGGGGCCCCACGGGCTGTATATGCTGTATATACAGCCCTAGGGCCCCCATATCCATGATCTATTAGCTTAATATATGGGTTTAACCTAGAACCTCTGATTTAAAGTGTGATGATTCGCTTGACCTAACATTCCTGTTTACAATAATAACTTATTTATTGGGGGAATGATACCTATGACATCACTGATAAATACCCTGTCATGGTTCTCAAAGCAGTTTGTAAATGGATGGTGATTAAGGTTGTGAGAATGAGATCGATGAGTGGGGCTAAATGATCACCTGCCATGAACCAGATTTACAATGAATGAGGCCAAATTGGTAAAACTTCATTGAAATTACACAATGTTATGAACTTGCTAGAATCAACTGTCAATTATCATATCAGGTTACATGATAATGACTATGCACTGAATAAAACAACATCGGTGGCTGCTCTTTGGGATTTTCAATAGTTATGGAAGCCTCATATACATGGGGTGATTCAAAATTGGATCCCTGCTCATACATTTATAAAATGACTAGATCTGTATGAAAATCAATCTCTATTATCTAGAATATCTGTACTGTCAATAAATGTTTTTGCAACAATATTTGATGAAGCTGGTATAGTCCAGATCTGCGTGGTCATTTCCGAATACCAGAAAAACGTTGCGTATGTGAGGTTTTCGATTTTTCCACCTAAGCAATATTTTAAACATCACAGATCATCTGCATCACTATATCCTATACAAAATGAGTTGAATTACTATTTCAAAGCCATATCTCTAGACAGTGTAATTGTATTATGGGTCATTTCCATTGCTTTGGAAAAAAAATCTTGCACTTTTACAACACTTCTGACACCGGTAGCATTTCAAGTATTACTTATATACAGACTAGGCCACCTCAAATACTCTTTTTTTCACAAGGCACATAACTCAATTACTCATTGCAAAACAGATAATCAACATAGAACATCAGTCAGAACTGTAATCTCCATTCTACTATGACACACCCAAAAACGTTGCGTACGTGAGGTTTGCCATGCCGAGACTGAAGGACCCCCACAGTGGCTATACCATGTGGACTTTGGCCTTGATTTTTGTTTTAACTTTTCAGTTTCTATACATACTAAACCAGAATACACTAGAAATGAAGAATTTGTTATTTATTTTGCCTACAGGCATGTAAAAGTGTACTTCATGTATGCATTGTTTTTGGGAGTTGAATTTTGGTTTATGAGATTTAGCTCATATCTGTGACAAACCAGCAGTTTTATTCATTTACCATCATAACCCCCTAGGGACCCTGCTCAACACAGTAATAATTTGACATATTCAGCCAATCGGACTGGTTATAATATTATAAGACATGTGTGACAGAAGATTGAGGTAGTGACATGACCAAAGCATTTTTAATAGATAGCTATAACCCCCACCAATGTCAAAACAGGTTTATGACACTCTAACACTGTTTACCTTGACAAAATATTGGTGGGAATGATATAAAATTGGTCAACAAAGGGCATTTTTGGTTTGTCATCCAACTTTGAGCCTGCGTAACTTGTCTAATTATAGGTAGATAAACAAAAATGTACACTCTGCTTGAAGCTCAAGATGATTTCTATCAAATGTTACTAGAATAAGGAAGAATGGTGATCAATCACTGTAGCTCCCAGAAGCTAAAACCCCCCTAAAATAGGCCCAAACATCGCTCAGTGGATCTGCCCAGATAGGCTTTCTGTTTTAGCACTGTAGGATGGGCTATGCGCTAATCTAAGCCACATCATATATTTGAGTGCTGAGCACAATTAGAAGGGTAGATGGGGCTATCATTAGTAGCATCTACTGTACTAACTGTATGAATTGTTATTATTTTAAAGACTCATACATGAGACAATAGATTTACATTACATTTTACATTTTTTAATTTTCATGTCAGTAACATCCCCTTTCCTGGGTAGTCACCCATGCACTGCTTTACATGGTAAACAAGGTTTAATGTGCTGTATGATATCAAGACACCTTGGTGTTGACACTGGTGATATGGTGATACTATAATGATTTAAAGATATTCTAGAAATGCTGCTGAAAAGATGGCCCAGCTGAACTTATACTGTGTGCTTCAGGTCTCACTATCCTGCTTTGTGACCAGCTGGCCTCATCACCATGAATTTTTTATAAGGGTCAGTCTACAGTTATCCATCCATGACCAAGCAGGGCAACAAGCACAGGTGTGGGACCAAAGGAATTTGGACCTGCTCCTAATTCCTGCAAGGTATAAAGGCTCAATACAACCATTCCTTGTTGGGTGCATACAAAACCAGCTGTTTCTTATCAATTTTAACATCACCTAGAATTGATGATTTCTGAGATTATCTTTTGGATAAAACTGTAGTATTTAAAAAAAAATCCTTTAAAGTCCCTCTAGACTTTCTGTCAATATAATTCAACTAATAAGTCCTAGCATGGACATGAGGATGTCTCTTAATCATTTAGGGGCGACTAATGCATAGGTACAATGAAGAGCTGACTACTCCCCAGCACTTCATTGGGACATAATGATGACCCTCTGGGTATGTGTCAACCCCATAGGGTCGGTATGATGCATGAATGTGGCCCTGAGAGACTACTTTATAATCATAGTGTGAGGTTCTCTGATGAAATACGGTGATTTATTGGTCTCCCTTGGTCAGTACACAAAAGCCATCCCATTCAGGTAGTCTACTTAAACCATGGAATTAAAGAAATATAAGGCCTGTTTGACATTATACAGCTGGCCCCTTTCTCTGAGTTATCCAGTTCACTGCTTCTACTACCGTAGTAACCCATCACTGTGAATTACTTTACCAATGCTTTCAGTGCACAATTTATCACCAGTCCTTTAGAATTACATCTCTTGCTAGAAGGGACCAGAGGGCCCAGTTGCCTATAAAATGATAAGATCGTTAGTGGTCACCAGGGAGTGTGCTTCGTATTCTAGCACTGCATTTATGTCATCCATTCAGACCGGGGTTCCCATTTGAGGTCCATATTTCTCACTATGAAGTGGAAGCAATCGGCTCAATGTGCTAGATATCACTTACCATCTAATCATTCCTATCACACCTACCATTACAGAAAAGATCTAGTTTCTTACCACAATGACCTTCAACACTTTTTTAAATAATTCATTTCAGTTTTGTCAACCATCACCATTTCAACAGCAGACCAACAGTTGAAATATCACTGTTAAGATATTATTCTCGATTCAATGCTGATTCAACATTGATTTGTCAATGGTAAATCAATGATATCAATTTCAACTTTGATTCAATGTTGACATGTCAACTAAGAACCAATCAACAACTATCAACATTGAACCAACAAAGAGGTACAGATTGAATCAGCATTGATGGTTAGATGTTGAATCACACTTGATTTGTGACATGTACTTGGAAAGGGGGTCTTATTGCCCCCTGCACTAAGACCCCTTTTCGCACATCGTCTCACATTTGGTTATGTTGTTTCAACCCTGAATCACCTGTTCATATACGCTGGTTCCCTGCAGGTATTGAGGGCAAGATACCCGCAGGCCATGCCTGATGGCATTTTCCCCATATTTTGGAGAGAGGTTCTCTTGAACTCCACTAGATGGCAGTTTTATACTCTCCAATCACAGTTTAGATTCCAAACATCTGTATAGGAGAGACAGGTAAACCATTTTGGTGCTGGGGTGCCCTCTTGTGATTAACCCATTGAGGGCTAGCATCGACTATAGTCGACACCATGGTAGGCCTAGCGTCGACTATAGTCGACACCATGGTAGGCCTAACGTCGACTATAGTCGACGCCAATTATTTAGGATTTGTATAGGAATTGGAAACGGGCTCGTCCTCTAGGAACTGTCCTTTTTTTTCAGAGGCCGTCCTCATAGCCAGAGCAATAATTTTTGCTCTGCCCTTGAAGGGTTAAGAGTTAAAATAGGGGATGATTGACAGCTAACTTCTTAGGCATGGCCTGCCTGTATGATGTCCTCAACATAGAGGCAGGTCGCCAGCCAACTGTTCATATACAAACGTTGCAAACACTAATTCAGCACTGAATCAACATTGATGTGCCCACTGGGATAGAGCTGGTAATATAGAGGTTCCATAAAAAGAAAAGTGCTTATGTTCAATATAACCCAATGCTCAAAACCTTAGTTTCCAAATTTTGGAGTAATGTAGAAATATAATAGTTAAGAGTTGTATTGCTTTCTCACTAGTCATCTGCAAAATTAAAGATGAACGAAAACATTTGCAATAGTTTCCATCAACGTAGAACACAAAGTCTGATATTATCCATCATCACCCTAAAATCTCCTTAGATAAAGAGATGATTTGCTACCTTATTGACCCAACATGCTCAATATGAAGAATAGGCCTGCAGACCCCTGATCTTTGTGCATGAGTGGCATCACATCTTCTGCGGTCTCAGCTGAAGTCACATAACTGAAATATGTCACACAGCCATTCTGCTAGTATTGACAGGACATGCTGGGAACAGGCATCTTTGCTATCATAGTGGAGGTCAGAGGTACATAAATGGTGAAGCTGCTATCACTGTGAGGAACACCATTTTTTCCATCAATAAGTTGCTCATATCTGCACTCTTAGATTGCCCTATTTACAGTCCCAATGACAATCAAACACTACACAAAAGAGATCATACAAGGGGACTGGGTGCATGGCTGTTCCCCTTTTAGGTAATTTTGAAAACAGCTCAGTAAATCCCTGTATGATGGAGTATGCCTAGTAACCAATGAAGCAGGTACTATCAGCTGAGGTATTGAGCAGGTTTCTGACAGATGGCCTCGCTGACCCTATTTCTGTATATAGATCGGCGGGCATGTCTGCATTCAAGTTCACTTCCTCTCCCTTATCCCTATTCTTATTCTGCACCTCCTCTATAGGCAAACATAATATAATATATTTTGCCCTTAACTAGCAACACCCAACTTAAGAGGTGATTCATCTCTTTTATATATTTAGACATAGGAATACTGTTGAATTTAGGATACAATTGCTTATAGGATACTCCTTAACAATAATTATATTCCACTCAATCAAACATTTGCATTTACCTAATCCCAACAGATGGCAAAGCTTTATAGTCTGTTTGATAGGTGAGCCTCAACAGCCCACCATACTCACACCAGCTGAATAATTTTGTTGATTGGTCTAGCCAATGATTTGTTGCCGGAAGTCCCCCTTGCTGTATAGGTACTCTATAAGTAGGAATATAAGTATTTTCATGGAGAGCACCTAACATCCTAGATGCTGGGTGTTTTTTTTCTGTTTTGATTTGTTTTAGGTACTCAATCAGCAGAATATGTTACCAGGTCCAATTATGCAAGCCATGGTCTATAATCAGAATCATAAGGGATTGTCTGCTCACAGGACAAGGGGCATTTAGATCCATGTTCCATTCATCATTGGTACAAGCTAACCTTATAAATGCTTTAGTTGGGAGATCTAGGTTTCTACTTTTTGTAAAATAATTTTCACAATGAAATGCCCGGCCCTGCTTCTCCCTGATGAGCAGTATTCTCTAACAGTTGAACTGTACTACATTTTGTATGGATATTTCTTTCAGTCCAATAAACCCTGATGCAAATGCATACAATGTTATAATATGTAAAAATGTTATCTATATGATATTTCTAAAGTCTTTGGTTATCTTAAATGAATATTTCTATAACTATACTATTGACCAATCAGAAGCCAGCACCATCTATATGCTGCAGAGGGTTGTTTGTCCTTGACCTTACACACTGAATACATTATGGCTGCTCAGACCACCACATCAGAACATACATTGGATCTAAGATGTACTGGAAAATGCCAAGCTGGGTCAGGAGCTGACTGGTTGGAGGCACCAACCAGCTGGTCATATTTTCTTCCCTCTGTAGATGGTGAATCTTGAATGACGTCGTCTTGATCCTACTCAATGTATTTCCATTTAAATGACTCCTGCGGACCGAGTTGATGGTGTGAGATTATTTTATTCCTTCTGGACTGTATTCTATGTCTGTTCGTTATTGCCCCTTATTCATTATTCGCCTCAGTCATTTCTCATTACCTATTCATTGTCTTTGTGCGTGTTTGTGTATGTATACTCCTTTTTTTTATATTATGAAGACTTCGTAACATATGATATAAGATGGTTTATTGTTAAAATATGATTTAGTTTGAATTGAGATTATCACTGCAAGCTGGACTTCAATTATCCACATTGTAATTTTGTGAGAAGTTCAAATAAAACTTTTTAAACATTAAAAAAAAATGATATGGCTATTAATCGTGTTTTGGAGAAATTGTGTATTGTATGTGCAAAATTAAGATATAATTGAGATCAAAAGAATCTATGATAATGTGTAATTTTCTTTTTTCAATATAGACGTTTCGGTTGCTATGAACGGGTAGGCCCATGCTCTAATATATGGGATATCCTCAGCCTAGGAACATAGTCTTCTCCATATGGTTTTGGAAATTATATGCAGTTTAATTGGCTGAACATGGCCACATGTCAAATGGAGCTTTTAGACCCTGACCTGCACACATGACTCCCTCCTCCAAATAGTCACTATATACTGTAGCCTAGCTACTACTACTACTACTACTACTGCTGCTGCTGCTGCTGCTACTACTACTACTATATACTTATGTAATAAAATGTAATCTTACCTGTTATATATGTCTCACTGTGGTGATTTGTGATTCGGTGAGCTGATCCCTGGTTACTGAGTTGCTCTACTCACTTCTACTACCATCACAGTATAGTGGTGTATATCCATAGGTGTATTGGACACTGAATAGACTAGGCATTAATGACAAATTCAGGCACTTTATACAAGAACCATTTCCCACATCGAAATTCCTATTAAAATGAGCTAGCTATCCCAACAGCTCACTGTGGTTGCATCATATGCATTGTGCTGAGTAGAATTTGAACGGGAGATACTAACCTCATGTCCTTGTGTTCTGAATTGTTAAGGTTTAAACCCTCAAACCAGGACTGTTTGATGTAAGTATACATTCAGTTAATGAATGGCTATTATCAGGGATTCTAGTATCATTCATGCACCGTATCCTATGGACAGTGCTTGGACAGAGCTTACTATCCTCTGTCTGCTAACATATTCAGGAGTCAATTGGCTGTATGATAACAACTGGTTGGCTGGTGTTGATACTGCGCCAGTAGGCAAACTGATTGTGCATCTCAAATGGGGTAAGAAATAAAATTGGGATGGTAACCCATTTTCACAAAACTGTCATAATGCTTTTTCTTAGTATGCTTCTCAGGTCTTAACAGGAGATATAGCCATGTCTGCCTTATGACCCCCTGGTCAGGTCACCTTTTGCATGTTTTATAAGGACAAGTCTACACACATTCTTCTATGTCCAGATGGGGCAGGCAAGGGCCATGGAGAAAATGAAACCTGGGCCTGGTGACAAATACTGTAATTATTGTTAGTTAAAGGCCTGCATGTTTTGTTTAGTGTTTAAGCCAGACTAGATGATTTCTGAGGGTTTCAATGTCTGTTTTATACCACTACTATCTTCCACTTTTAGTTAAAGGATCTTATACCATGTGTGCACCATTCCGGGTAAGCATATCAATTTACAACCTGAACAGTTCTTAACATCCATAAACAAGTCTCTTTTTTTACTGTAACAATATAGTAGTAATAATTATATTATTATGCCTTTAATTGAAGGGACATATGGAATTAAGCCTTAGACAGACTAATTTATAGTCAAGTTCTCCATTGATATAGGATGATTCATTGCGTTTTCCCTCATCTGTCAAACCAGCATCTAGCCCTTTCAGGAAGTCAACTCCATAGAATCTGAGAAATGGAATCTTTTTGTTTTACATAACATATCTGGCTCTATTCTTTGAGTTATCCACATGGCCGTGTCTCCCCTAGGAACATATTTGGCTCACTCCTTTAGCTTTTTTTGACTGATTGCTCAGGGCACATTTTATCATCAACCCGTACCAATCACATTTCTGGCTGCACAAATAAACCAGAGGTCCCAAATGGCTGTCAAAATCTAAGATCACATTTAGTCACCAGGAAGCACGATTTTTATTTCAGGTGCGTCTTCATTCCAGTTGATTTTGTCTTTTGAAGCCTCAGATTGTGACTGTAAAGAAGATGCAATCAGTTCAATGCACTAGATCATGTACAACCAAGTCCCACAGGATACCAACCCATTCAGTAAATGGCTTGTTTCTTGGCACAATAAGAGAGCTGATGATGTACATGATACAAAACCCAATCTTACAAAAGAAAAAAAAGCTGAATAACAGACACTGCATATCAAGTTCATTATATGGTTGGATGTAAACATACTTTATGTACGCAGCAGGTGGCCCTTACAACAACAGCTTCTTTTCAAAGTCATCCATCCTGCAATATTGATCTATGTAAATTATGTGACATTGCACAAAAAGTCTGGTGATAAGTCTTATCCATCTTGAATAGTCATAAGGAATCAAAACCTCACTCTGCTTAGATAAACCAACTAAAGAGTTCCATACTAATATGTTTGCCCAACATGTACCATATGATAAATGGGACAACATAAAGGTGAGCTGTGCACATGAGGGGAATCATATCTTCTCCCATCTTAACGCTTCTCACTGACTGCTTTATGCCACATTGCCATTCCGCTGATATTGACAGGACACTCTGGGAAGGGGCTTCTCAAAGATCGGTGTAGGGTATAAGGCAGCATAGTATAAAGATGTAACTAGTTATTCCGTGTAGCACACCATCTTGTCCCATAAAGATGTGGCTTTACTCTAAAAACTCACATTGCTGTTTTCCAAGCTTCAAGGACAACCTACCAAAATGTAAAGGAGCAAACAAGGGCTGCTTCATATGACTTTGTGTTTCCCTTCAACAACATTTTAGTACTGTGAATGACTGAGTACATCCTTGTATGATGAAGTATGTCTTGTTACCAAGGAAACAGGTACTATTGGAGAGTCGGTGAGGTATGGAGCTCGTTTCGGACAGATCGCTTGATTGACTTCATGCCTGTATATAGATTCGCATGCATGTATGCCTTCTGACTCAATACCTCCCCCTTAGACCTTTTCTTGCTCTCTGAAAGCTTCCCCCCCACCAACCTGTATATTTGCTTACACATTTATGGATCAATGTAAATATACATGTTCTTGATTCATTGATGCCTCATATTATTAATGTTATTAATGGCTATTCTTATTAGCCACTCACACACAGATTCATTTTGCAAATACATGAATTGAAATATATTCATCTGCGAAGTGTCTGTGTGTTAACCATTGTTGAACATAACCATCATTATTCATAGTAACAGTAAATATTTTCATTTATCAAATATAATTTGCTCGTGGTGTTTTTCATTTGTGTTCTCCCCCATATCACTGCCTAGTATGATATATGTTCAAAGCGAATGTAGTATTTATAAATCAAATTCTTTTTGAGCAACCACATTGTCTGTTCTTATTTCCTCAACATCCGCCTCTATGACCATGTCTATCTCTCAACCCCCTTTCCCTCACCACCACTTCCACCTCTGAACAATGGTCCTATATGGCCAATGGGCAGAGGAACTGGCATCCTGATGGCAAAAAAAACAACGAAAATCAAAAGATAAATGCCAAGAGGGGAGGAAGCTTTCATTTAATTCACTTTACATGAGCAAACATCAATATCAATCAATATAAAACAGCCAGATTGGGTTTAAGCCTTACATCAATTTGCATTAAGTTTGAGGCTTTACAAGCATCATTTTTTTTTTAATTCGTTCCATAAGATCTAGAATAGAGCAGTGATTGCATAAACCTAAATATGAATGATAAATTGTATGCCCATTGTTTAAGGCCTTTCTTTACAGATCACTTCTGTGTTTTAGGTAGATTAGAAGAGGTTGTATTTAAGTTTTATTACATATTCATAGATTCTCCTAATAGGAATAGAGTCTTCTTACATGGGTTGCCATGGAAACATAGCCTATTTGGAGCAACATCCATAGGATCAATGTGCTAAAAAAAGATGGCAAAAATCCTATAGATCAGCTTCAAGAGGAAATTAATGTAAAGAGAATGACAATCTTCCTGATTTGCATGACTGTGCATGATTATATCTATCATCATCTATCTATCATGAGGGTTAAGGCTTGTGATGTTTGTGGTATGTCGAATCATGGCAAGGACAAATGTCAGAAGAACAAGAAAGATTAGGATTTTCTTCTTAGGCAGGGTCCTATGTTAGAATCTGATATTTTGATGCCTGATTTTAATGTAGTACATGTGGTAGACCTTCCTGAGGCCCCCGTTCCAGTCATTTCGGGTGAAAATAATGTTAATAATTCTTGTGATTTCAACAAGAATCTTTTGATGTCTTATAGTGGCCCAGTACAGGGCGAGTTCGAACCACTGTTTACTGTGGAGTGTGTTAATAGACCCAGCATCAGGGTCTATGATAGTTGTGTCAATGGTATTTGTGAGTGTGAGCATTTCATTTATGGTAGCAAGGCTCAAATTTTACCATGCAGACTGGGGAGTTTTTTGAGACAGTCGGATATTATTAATATAAACCAGGTAGAATCTGATTTTCTATGGTGTGGTTTTACTGAGGCGTTCAAAATAGTTGACCCGGGTTGTGATACAACATATGATTGTAAAAATTATAAGTCTATCTTAGAAGGTAGATTTTATAGCGAAATGTGTGATATTATTAAGGATGAGTTAGCCCAAGGCTTGGTTACGAAGAAAATTGATAAGACTAGGTGTATCCATCCTTTAGGTGGTGTGAAGAAGTCTAATGGTAAATTGAGACCTATCACTGATTGTAGCATGCCAGCAGGGATATCTATTAATAACTTTATGAACACCACTTCTAAAAGTTTCTCCTACAACTCTATTAACACTGTTACTTGTCAACTAGATAAGAACGACTTTATGTGTGTGGTGGATTTAAAATCTGCTTACAGGAGTATCAATGTGTATGGTCCACATGTGGGCTATCAAGGTTTCAGTTGGAATTTTGGTAGTGGAGATGAATTTTTTTAAAGTAACCGGTTGACATTTGGTTTAAAGTGTGCTCCATATATATTTAGCAGGATATCTGATTTTTTTACTGCAGTAGCTAAATTTTATGGTGTTGATAGGATAGTTAATTACCTAGACGATTTTATTATCATAGCCCAAACTGAGGAGGAATGTTTACGTAAGAGGAACATCCTTATTGAGTGTATGGAATATATGGGGTTCATTGTGTCGAAGGAAAAAGTGACTGAGCCCAGTCAAGTGTGTATATTTCTGGGTATAACCATTGATTCCACATGTATGGAGCTGTCTCTACCACAGAAGAAATTAGATAAAATGAGCCTGGCAATAGATGAGTGTTTGGGTAAAAAATTTGTATCTAAGAAGACTCTCCAGAAGATTGGTGGTTTAATGTCTTTCTGCTCCCAGGTGGTACGTGGTGGAGGAACTTTTAGCAGAAGATTGTTCCATCTTTGTGCAAAGGCTAGGAATAGAGGTGTTATTATACTTAATGAGGAAACCCAAAATGACCTGTTGTGGTGGAAGGATTTTTGTAGAATTTTCAATTGCAGAAATATCATTTTGAATGATAATGCATGTACCCCTATGTATTCAGATTCATCCATACAGGGTTTTGGTGCCTGGTTTGGTAAAGATTATTTATATGGGACGTGGAACGATACTAATCCTATGTTAGACTGTGTAGATCATTTTACGCGTGCTCCCAGACTTGATAATCTCAAAATTCACCACAGGAATATCAATGTGTACGAGCTTTACCCTGTTATGGTGGGCCTGAAGCGCTGGTTAAAAGATTTTAGTAATACCCGGGTTCATTGTATCACGGACAACATGCAGGTCTTGGCTATGTTAAACACTGGTAGATCCAAGAATAAGTTGTGCATGGCTTGGTTACGAGAAATTTTTTGGCTATGTTTTATCCATAATATTGTCAACGGACGGTTACATGTGGTGAAGTGAATATACACGGAATCCAGGGAAGTTCATTTGATCCTTTTATTGCATAGCTGACATGAGTGTTTCATAAAGGTGGTGACAATGATAACACTCGCCAAGATCTAAGCTCTGCCTCCGATCCTATAGCTCAACCTGTCATAGGTTCGAGGTATAGGTGTAAGGTGTAAGTTGGGAGAGATGATCTTAGAATAGATCGAGAGGGAGCCGCTCAAGCTACCTTATATACTAAGGGCTTGAGCAGCTCACAGTGTTGTGAAATGTTCTGTACATGTGGCTCAATAGAATAGTGACACATGTCATAATGAGAGAGTGCCACCTGTGGGTAGATTATGTTAATGAGGATTGAGAGGAGATTGTGAAATATCCTCTCATTCCAAATATGGCACCACAGGTGGATCGCACTTCCTCCAGTTGGACTGAGTAGATAAGGTTGGAATGTTATTACATCCTTGTACCCTATGTCACAGAGTCTAATGGAGGAAGTGTGTTTGTGATGACTAAAGGATCCTGGTTCCTGTTGAGGAATACAGGAGATTATTGAGTGTGGATCATGGGCAGAGCTTAGGCTTTATATGGCGAAGAATTTAGTAAATATGAAAAATAATAATAATACCCAGAATGGTCCATTGAGAAATCCCCACATTCCTACTCGTCTCTGCACGAGTGTAAAGGGAGAAAAATAAGTAGAAAAGATGAGGATTTGCCAAGTCCATTGACAATTATGGGTATTATGATACAAATACTGGGTTTTGTGAAAAACCTGATGGGTTTGACATTATATGCAGTATAAAAAAAGGGTTCCTTTATGGAATTACAAAAATAAAGTTTTGTGTGGATCAAGTGACTTAATGTATATATACAGGTTTTAAATGCCGGGATATGTACAATGCTTAAAATATATATGTACCGGTATGTTATCGTGGGAAAAAGAAAGTTTTTTTGATTTGATAACATGTTGGTTTTATACATTAATACGCAATGAACTATATCCAGATGAAAATTAACCAAGTTTGGTGATTCTTGGTATTGTGGGGTCAACAATCAACGCAAGGGTGATGAGTTTTTGGCTCCACATTACCAAGGCTCATAACTGAAGTTGTGTAGGGTCTGCTACACAGTCGGGTATAAGGTATAAATCAAGGTGGTATTCAGTGTTTTTGGTGTGTCTCTCATAAAATTCATTAAAAATCATAAATTACAGCACAATTGTGTCTAAGCGATTTGTATTTAAAATATGGTTATACAAAAATTCGTTTTGAGAAAGTGTCTATTTGTGTTTTTTTGAAGTGTCAATTTGGGTGTATACTGCTGGGAAATAGGTTCTAATGTTCCTTATGGTGATATTGTCATTTGTGGCCTAAAAAATTCCATGGCGAGGAAGCTATTGGGTTATAAGTTGCCATGTTATTTTGGTGTTGGTTGTTTCTGGACTTGATGGTACTGGTCCTTTCTCCTTGGGTTTGGCTTCTTGCACTGAAGGAAACGATGCTGTGTTGGTGGTAGGCCTGTTGAGAAAACAACAGGAAGAGGAGACAATTCATCGACCTATAGTTTGTCTGTTATGGGTTGCAGACAGGCCATGGTCAATACAGAAAAAGGACGTGAGATCAATATCATTTTGTCAACGTACAAAACCTAAGTACAGAGCTCAATTGATTTATTTGGCTTAGCGCGGGTCCTGTATCCAGGGACGCTATGGTTAGTTTATCTAAATTCCACCAGGTGGTGGTAGCGAGCTGGCGCCGCACCGTAATGGCGAAAAATCAGATAAGTTATGGGGATTAATACAGGTATGACCTGCTCAGGTCGACTCCTACCTGTCTCAAATATCCTGAAAAGTACTCTGTTGATGCTGATCGAAGGGAAACTTGAATTTTTGGGCAGAAATGGGGGGGGAGAAAAAAAAAAATTTCTATCCTGTGTAGCCAAAATTTTGATCCGGGCTGCTATAAAAGGGGGGTGCGTGATGTCATAATGGTACATAACTAAAGATGGAGGTATACAAGGTCGAGCTTTTCATGCCCAACGGCACAATCCTGCATATAACCATCACTATGTCAGGTGGATTGTAAGTATTTTTGATTTACAAAAGGGTGGTATTTGAATTTTTGATAATTTTGAGGGTCGAGACGTGGGGCATTTTGGTCTAATCTACTTCTTGGATTGTATTTCAGCATCACACAGATCCAGTGGGTAATTGTCCCGCCCGGCGGAATGCCTAATGGCTATTGAGGTAAGTTCGATCTGAGCAAGTTAAAGTCTGAACATGTGCTAATGTTGTTGTTGTGGTAGAGATGCCACGTGCGGATGTCACATGACCGATGGTAGTCATGGTGACGGCCGTGATGTCCGTCAGTTTCGGTAACTAAAACAAAACCAAGATGGCGCCGGGCTGCCGCGTATGGCGCGAAAGTTGTCTGGCTGATTACATTGATCAGGCCAGACGCTGCAGCCGGTGCCAATATTGATGAACATTAGTGTAGGCCAATCTATTGTGTTAGTTAGGCTTAGCTGTGGCTATGATGTTGTTTAGCTCTCTGTGTTTTTGGGTGTCTTTCGGAGGCTGGGGGGTTCAGTGTGGGGTGTGGGGGGCGGGGGTGAAGGGTAGGCTAGATGGGGGGGGGTGATCCCCACATAAGCGTCTTTGCGGCTTATGTGTAAGGGCTACCTGCCATCCCCACATAAGTGTGATGGTATCTTCCAAATGCTATTGACATTTGGGTATAACCTTGGGACGGTCCCAAGTTATATGATTGTGGGGGGTGGCCGGTAGTCAGTGGGGTGGGACGGTGGTTTTCCATCATGAACCGAAGCCGGCTATGTTGGAATGGTGAGTCGAAATTTTACCTACCATAGACTATGTATGTGGCCCTCCAGCCAGGTTGAGTTTAAACATATATAGATAGTTGGGGCGCTGGGCTTCTTGGGGTTTAGCAGACCACAAATTGCTTTGCCGCCGTTTGGGCCCGAGCCTTCTATTTGGTATGCTCTCCTGGATCGGGGGACGATGCCGTGGCTAGACTCGCCGGGCATTCACTATTACAGCGTGGGGACACCTGTTCTATAAATAGAATGGGTGATTCCCCTGTTGTTATGGTTACGGGTATACTGACAAAACGGTTTGTTTTGATTTTGCCAGTGCACATGTACTCTACTGCAATAGTGACTCATACGAATTTTGATTTGGGGGGTAAATAGGGCTTGGGTGGTTGAGTGGGGGGGGCTTGGTTTTGTGTGAGAGAAAAAGGTGGGGTGTGGGGCGTGGTGAATTTTGGGAATTTTGGGTTGGAAAAATGAAAAGTTTTATACAAAATTTCGGGGGGTCTGTTGTTTGGGGTGTGTTGCTAATAGGACACTGGTAGGCATAATTTCTAAAATAGACTAGCTTGTTAGGTTAATCTATGGCTAGTAATTGATGTATTTTTACCCTGACTTTTTGTAAGAGGTTTAGTGACTAGTGAGCTAAGATGGTTCAATACAGTGGTGGGGGCGTTTGGCTTGATAACAATGAAGAGCTTGCCAAACAGATCCATGGCCTTGCTCCTATTCACCATGTGGGCCTAGAAGGCTATGGATGGGCCACCCTGGGTTGAGTTCATATGACTTTGGTGCCTTAAGGCTTAAAAATTGGTAATAAATAAATGGGTAATCTGATGTAGGATGGGTTGTATGTGGGGTGGGTGGGGTGTTGCCAAAAGGTTGATAAGTAAAATCTAAAGTGGTCAGGTCGTCGTAGAAAGGCATATGGGTCAGTGTCAGAATAAGTATACAAAACCTGGAAAACCATGGTTTTTGGCCTTTATGCAGCCATAGAATAAATTATGCTTTTCCAGTCTTGTCTTCCATGGTCTCATCTTACAGAAGACATTCCAGCCTTTCTGAAAAATATCAATTTGTGTCTGTCGGGTAAAAATTCTTTGAGTTAAGGAGTCCCAAAGTCCCAAAATCACTAAAAATCCTGTTTTTTTTTGCAGTTTAGGTCATTTTGCACATGTCCTATTGTCCACTCAAAGACAAGAAACCCATCCAAAATTGCCTGAGGTATTAGGCATAGATTAGGCCTACACTATTTATGTCAGTTTAGGTGAATGTTGATTGAGAATTTTTCACTATGGTCACTCGTGTGTAGAATTTTACTCTTCGAGGCGTCTGTGACAATAACTCTTAGGACAGAATAACTTTATCAATAATAGTGATATAATGTCTCTAATACATGTCACATAAAGAACTTATAAGTGGGTGAAGTTGGTATAAAGATTTTAGCCATCGGTCAAATGGTCCCTGATTTGTGGGTCAGAATGTCAGTGTGGACTGGGTTTTCGTCACAGACGCCTCAACTACATGTTATAATGTTTGCTAATTTATTTAAGTATCCATTTGGATTTCTTACATGCTATATCAACCAACACAGCCTGCTTATCAATTCTGACAAGCATTGGTAGGCTGTGGGCCTGCAGTGTAGCATTTTGAGTACCATTTCTCATATAGGGGGTTTTCGTCACAGACGGTTCACGATTTTGTTTGTTGCAAAGTCTGACTCGTCTGGTGTTGCCTAATGGAAGTCAATTACTTGGGGGAGCCTTGTTTTTGTCAAATAAGTGTTACATCTGGTTGTTTATCAAAGATTTCTGAAGATTCTTTCCAGACCTTGAAAGATTTTGCCATCAAAGTTTAGGAATCCGATCAAATTTCTTTCACAGTCTAAAGCTCATACCCCCTTTTACTTGCTGATGTGGTTAGATTTGGTTAAATTGGCCTCATTTTGATAGAAACAGTATAGGTTGATTGAATCAGCAAGCCACTTAGACTGGGCAGGTGCCTGCCATGTTGATTTTGGGCAATATTGGATACAGACTCATATTCGTGAGGCGTCTTTGACGAAAACTCCCATTGAACAAAATTCTCTCTGGCGAGGACCATATGCTGCCCTAAAAATGGATTAGAATGTGCAGAAATGATGTGCTCCAATTATTTTAGGGCATTTGCTACATGTTCTGTTGATTTTATTCAAGAGTTGGTGGGTATAAAATTGTGTTTGACCTAAAATTGCTTCAAATTGCTCCAGAAATTCCCACCTGTACGTGAAATGAGGGTATTCAATTGACTTTTCTGTGGTTGATATAATGATTTGTACTCATATTCATCAACTGTGTGTGTTATAATTAGAATCCCATTACTTATTCAGCCACAACAAGCACCAAAGTGCAGAAATGAGTTTTCATCACAGACGCCTCCAACGGAAATGAAATTCTGGTCTTGTTATGTTGTAAAGCATCATCTATACAATATTTATTCTTGGTAGACTATGATACTATATTATTCAATGTCCTGACCTAAAATAATTACATTTCCAGCATATTTATCTAAATCTACAGTAAAGTTAGATATCTGGGCTCTCACAAATAATTTTTAAGGATACAGTTTTGCATTCTTGTATGCTTAATCCAGTTAGTATTAGGTACTTGCAGCCCAAATTTCAAGTTGATGTGATTGTCCTAACTTGTTTTAGAGCGATCCTAGAGTTTTCTTCACAGACGCGACACAAAATTCACTGATATCCGGTTGAACATGAATAAAAACTGCAGTTCTTAGAGGAAGCCAGTCCACCAGGGGTTTTCATAAGGCCAAGATGTTGCATTATCAATATAATACACTTTGTAATGTTATCTTGACTTTTATCTTTCCGTACTGTGTGCACCAGATATGTGCACTTTTTCTGACATTCACCCATGAAGTGGAATGCGAATTCAACTATCACATTTTACAAAGCACTCTGGGCGCACACTACCATTTGCATGTAATGGGTATCTGGGTCACATGATGGCATAATCCATCATTGTCATGCTAGAACGATTGATGACGCTACTAATGGACACATATGACAAAGACCTACCTGGGCTTGTTCAATGGCAGCCTCGGCATTTGGCCCTGTGGTCTCCGGATACTTGCTCCATATGGTGACTGGGTTTGGTAAGTTTGGTATATTGTTTGGGAAATGGGAAAGATGGGGGTAGGGTGAGGCTTATAAGCACTTCATGAGGTTGGCTAATTCCTCATTACATGCCTCCCGATGAGGTATGTCACCCATATATGGCACGGGGCCTGGCTATTGGTTGGTTTGCATATAACCATACTTATATATGCAAATTTAAGGGACCTAGGCCTTAAGTACAGATGGTCATAGGATGATCTGAATAATGTGGTATAGTTTGGGGGTAATGGCTGTGGTGCTGAGATTAGTCAGCTTACCAGGGGTGCACTTGTACCTGTTGTGTTAACACAGCAGGGAAACGTGCTGAGTTATTAGATTAAGTGTCTCACCAAACATTCCAGTACCAATGGCAAACAGAGGTATAAACACAGATCAGGATGCAAGAGAGCTGCTCTCCTACAGCAGGCCGTCATTTGGTAATACCTTAGGGTATAGAGGAGCCCTGAGCTTGTAACAAACCGGCGCATGCATGCCCCAATTTTTTTTTTTTATATAGAGCAGCGCTCATTTTTTATTTAAAAAAAGAGAAAATGTCTATAGCTATACAGGTCTTCGCTACATTTTTGATATTTTGTTATATAAACACCACAGGACACCACAGGACACCACAGGACAATACATAGCGCATTATTATAGTGAGTATGATAATAGATGTGTTCTATATGACTAGTGATAGAGACTAGATACTGATATATCTCTACATCGATACAGTTTTCGCAGCTCATTTCCCCTATCTAGGAAGTATGCTATGAGTGAGATACTAGGGTTCTTTCAGTGTATGCATAGCGGTTACATTGAGTCCAAAATAGCCTCCCATTTCCTAAACCTCTTTTGCTTGTTCTCCAGACTGCATATAAATTGTTCTGAGAGAAGAGAGTGTTTAAACTCTCCTATCCATTGCAACAGATCAAGATGGCACTTGTGATACAAACGCTGCCTATAAATGTAAAACCTGGTTCTAAGCATTACATTGTTGATGATATCACCATTTGGAATTTTTCTACATAATCCAAGTATCAATTCATGCTCATCTAAATTCCCTGTATCAATCTTAGCAACAGTGTTTATCCATCGTATGACTGACTTCCAGAAGTAGGCTACTGGGGGGCATTTCACAAGGAAGTGATCAAGAGTGTCAGTCTTACCATCACAATATACACATTCTGGGCTTTCCTTTGCACGTATATCGAACAAGTATTTGTTACAAGCTAGTATTTTATGGAGTACCTTATATTGAAATGATTGTAACTTTGTTTCCCTACTCACTTGGTATGGACACATATATATGTCATACCATGGAACCTTTGTAAATTGGACCTCAGGAAAGAATTTTGCCCATTTCATTTCATTCCTTGGCATTTGTTGTGAGTGACGGTATAGAACTATCCAATACAATTCCTTGCTTGATGTTGAAAAGAGATTAACTACATCTGGGGTATTATCAATGACCCAAATACAGTCATTTGGCCTTTGAATTTCGTCACTGGATATGCTAGCTCTCCAGCTACCTGGTATACTTTGTCGGATTTGTAGAGCCTGAAGAAAGTTACACTGAACACCATACCTTTGAGAAATTTGAGTGTCTGACATAAAACTTCCATTATCCAGTAAATCTTCAACCCTGACAATACCAGCCTCCTTCCACGACCTCCAAAATATTGGTGTATTATTCATAGTAATAAACTTATTTTTCCACAATACTTCATTACGGACCACCGTTTCTCTTACTAGTGAGACATTTTGGAATTCATGCCAGTCCTTGAGAACCTGATAATAGAATGGGCTTGCTTCTCGTGGTATGTTAATATCTGATTTTGTATGAATGAACAGTTTCAAGTCAGACACTTCATGGAGAAATAACTTAATAAAATCACATGGAACCATGTTGGTATCCCAACAGAACCTTTTCAACCAGTTTATGTTAGATACAATGATTTTCGTTTTAAAATTGCCTACTGCAAGTCCACCATGCTTAGTCTGTGCCTGAACACGTGCCCTGGCTACCTTGTTCCTGTTGGAGCCCCATAGGAATTTGTCAACAATTCTATTGACTTCATCTATTGCTCTAGATGGTGTAGTGGTGACTGAGGCCGGGAACATCACACATGGTAGCATTAGGCTGTTTATGATGATAGTTTTACCTTTGAGTGAGATGTTGCGGTGCCTCCAATCATCACTTATGTTGGTGATTTTCTGTATCTGGGGTTCAAAGTTCCACGAGTAATTTTGGGCTTCTGTCCTATTCTGTGCTACAGAGATGCCCAGGACAATCAATCTTTCGCTCCATGCAAGACCCTCCAATCCGGTCTGACTAGTGTCAATACCACCAAGTGCAAGATATTGTGTCTTATATCTATTCACCTTCAGACCAGAGTACCTCCTAAACCTTCTCAAACAGTCCAGCAGGTGATGTAGAGCTGCTGCTGATTCGATAAAACAAGTGGTATCATCAGCATATTGACATATCTTTACTTCTCTAGTATGCATGCCCCAATTTAATGGGACACCAACCGAGCGTACGCTGTGACCGTGGGTAATTTATGTGGCGTGCCAACCAGATCATCCAGTTTACGGCTGCCTGAGCCCTCAGAAAATTAAATAAAAAATTTTGGCAATGTCACCCACTTAGTTGTGGTACTAAGGTTTGATATTTTGGAGGGGATAAATGGAATTTGTGGAAAAATAAAAAAAAAAAATGTAGGTCATATGACAACCACTATATAAGGGCACTTTTCAAAATTGTGCTCCATTCCAGCGGTAACTGCGATTGAACACGGATACCCCGTACTAAAGGATATTCTTCTCTCCTGGATTGCTTACCCATTTATAAATGAATATAAGTATACATGCTTCTTATTCATCATTTCAAGTTACAATATCTAATTTCTATAGACTTATTTTGTCTTCATCACTTAAAGGTAGTGTGTAGTGAATGTCTGTGTCTTTCCAAAACAGGTTTTTACTTAAGGCCTGGTCAAACTTGTTTTTAAAAGCCAAAGCAATCGTTGTGGACAATCATCTTGGCTTGTCAAGACAAGTGTGACCGTGGCCAAAACAAAATTTTGTTCCTAGACAAAAATGCTACAACAATTTTTCCTGTTTTCAGGACAGTGCAGGACATTTCTCACAGCACTGTGGCAAGAAATAACATCATATCAGAACAATTTGTTCATGGTGCTCAGTTGCTATAACTAGAATTCCATAAATGAAGACAAATTACTATCACACCCGTCTGCAATCAATCAAACCTGAACCTGTTTCTGTACAGGTCTGCACTTATGGTAAATTAAAAGTGTGACTCAGCTTGTGAAATCCCTGCCATGAACCAGCAAATGCCATTGAAGTCGATGGGGAGAAAAATATACATGTATGTATGTGTCAACAATCAGAAAGTTCTGGTCCTATCGACACAATTTTAATGGCTCCAGAAGTGTAGGACAATGTGCTTTCAGGAAAAATATGGTCCAGTTGAGCAGAAAGATGTGTCTGGGATGGGTTTTAAGGCATATGTCAGGTTAAAAAGCCATGGCAATCTGCTTTCAGCATAGATTGAAATCCCTGATTTCATTACTTAACCCATGAGCTACGAAGTAGCTGTCTTGGTCGCAAATGGTTATCTTATACATTTAGCAATATTACCATGAATTATGATGCATATAATTATGACATTGTTTAGTTACTGGCAATGCAATTTGAAAGCCAGAGGCAGAATTCGTAGTGTAGAGGTACATATTGTATAACCATAGTGATGGGTACCGTCTGACGTGGCGGGTGAGTCGAGTCGTCGGACGTTCCTCAGGTTCCGGATAGGTGGCAGCACCGATCCGGGTCTGTGACGACGAACACCTGGGTCCTTTTATAAAGCCCAGGGCTCAGCCGCTACGTCAGAGGCCCTTCTGGCCTCCAAGTATGTAAGACCATCCTTAGCATTTGTTAGCTGCCCTATTAATAACTACCGGGTAGCCATGAGTGTGTTTTTTAATAAAGACTATCCGTTGGCATACACTTGAAACACCGTCTTACTCTTTCTTTCCCAAATCGTAAGACCCGAACCCCCTAGTTCCGTAAGACCACGAACCATTACATTGGTGCCGTGACCAGTTAGTTCTGGTGTATAGCCCAGACGTTATAACGTCCGAACGGCTAGTACATGGGTTAGATAGCCTTGCGGAAGCTAACCCAGCAGGGCAACTAGCTGCCCAGGAGAATGGCAATGGATCATTAATGATCCAAACCCATTCGAACTCCCGAGATGCGGAATCTGCATCTTGGAGAGATCCTGAACCTCACTATAATGATAGTGAGGAAAATCTACCAGACTCTGTACGACGTGAACAGTCCATACAGAGGCAGAGTAATTTGATAAGTCAACAATCACTTGTTGACGAATTGAGTAATTTAGATGTTCGAAGTTGGTGGTAGTACTAACCCAGAACATCCGGCACTGATGCCAAAAAGGGTAACATTTGGAGAACTACCTTACAGATTACCCAGACCCGGGATACTAATATTAGATTACAGCGACGGCGACTTAACCTATGCGGTACCGGAAGGTGAGGAATTTAAACGACCGGATGTCCTGTTGTTAAATGAAACCTATGTAACTTTGAACGAGAATCTAAATACCTTGGTCAGAGCTAAAGATGAAGTATTCAATGAAAAACTTCAGTTGGAAGATGACTTGATCGGCATGCGAGACGAATTCGAAGCCAGGAAGAGTGAATACATGAAGGAATTAGAAAGTGAAGAAATAAAACTTCAAGAGATGAGAAAGTCATTCAATAAAGAATATGACAATAGACACATTCGTATCAAGACGTACATAGATACGAACGATCAACTAAGTCTTGATAAGGCAAATTAAGAATCCGAAATATGCCATTATCAAAGCGGATTAGAGAAATTGAAACTTCAGTGCAGTAAACAAGCTGAAGACAATGAAACCATCCGGGTAGGTATTATAGCTTACAATAAACAACTGGAGGAAGATAGACAGAAACTCACGAATGAGCTTCAGGAATTGCAGACTACTGCAATAACCCTAGACAAATATGTAGAAGCCGCACAATTGACTATAGGAACTATAGATCCAACTGTGGTCTCTACAATGTTGGCGAAATCATCCCAAGATGCAACTCCAATCAGATATAACCCATTCGTCGTCGATGGGGCTGATAAAAATGTAACATCCGGAATCTATAAGAAACCGGATAACACCACAGCTAGCGGAATGAGTGTCCAAAATAGTAATTGCCCACAGGGAACTACTAATAAAGGATCAACAAATAATGTACCTACACCTGCAGCTCCCATGCTTGATACCGTAGGTCCGGCACCCCCTATACCAGATTTGAGTCATAAAATTAGAGCGACTCACGTTAACGCAACTAGTGTATGTAATAATACAAGAGTAGCACAACCGAAAGCACCGGGACCACCGAGACATATGTTAACCCCCCCTTCATATTTCTCTCAACCCGGCCATAGTATACCAGCAGGCCCAAGATTGCCAAACCCGCCTTCAGGTCAAAGCAATGATCCTAATGGTGGACATTTTCCCAGACCGATTCCACCACAACCTAATGTTACCGGTGGTACGTACCAACCAAGAACAACTTCCTATGGATATAGGCATAATTATAATCCGGCAGGAAGTAGTAATTACCAAAATGGTAATAACTACAATCAGGGATGGAATCAAAATAATTCCTATCCCAGGTATACATCTTCCGGAACATCTGGAAATGTAAATTATGGAGGTGGATACCCTGGCGGTGCTTCTGGGAACTACCCTAGTGGTGGTCCCCCTGGAGGTGATCCCCCGGGTGGCCCTGGTGGATCCGGATCCGGAGGATCAGGAACGGGAGGAGATGGCAGGAAGCCAAATAGGAGAACTTCCATGCCTGCAGGGATGCAAACCATCTTTGATGGAAGCCAATGTATCCAAAATAGACGGCAGACGGCATGGAAGTCATGAACTGGAGCATGCAAGAAGCAGATAGACTACGCGGATGTAATAATCCGGCACATAGACAGGCACGGATACCCCCTCCATATGATTCTAATGATCCTTGGAAGGATAGGTATCAAGCTTTTGTCGATGAAGTCAACTGTAGTGGTTGGACAAAAGAAGAAGCTCTGCCTTATTTGATCTGTTGGTTGAATAAAGGTGGAAAAGTAGCCCTCAACCAATGGAGAGCAGCATATGGAATATGAGGCACCTATGATCAACTGGTCGAATGTGCCGCGTACCTATTCGGTTCAATCGTTAGAGAGGATCCATGGGTAAGCTTTAAGAAAAGAACTCAGAAACCTAAAGAATCTAATAAGGTCTTTGGTTTGGAGCTACAGGATTTGCTATCGAAAGCACGTCCAAATTGGGCTCATGATGACGACTGCTATCTGCAGGAATTGTTTACACAATTCTACAGTGGATTGCGGGATCCGGATCACAAACAAGTAGTTTGGGATTCTTGGAAGGATGACACATCCTTCAGTGACCTATTCATATCCATCGATGGACATGATATGAAGAAGAGATTGGTGGGTCTAGGACCTAACCCGGTACGAGCAGCTCCATTGCAATACGGAGGTTCACCTGCTCAGGTATATGAAACTTCTCAATTAGCCCCGGTTGACTTACAGGAGGCTGATCAGGAAGACGAATATGTCTCCGATGAAAATGGAGATTATATTGGATCAGTCCAGGTCGCTGGAAAGTATTACCGACAGAAACGGTATAGGAAGGTACATTCGAAAGGAAGGGGAGGGGCCGTTGCTAGTAAAATAGCTTCCGGACCAACCCAATCTGGTAATGTGACCTCTACGGCCAAGCCAACCGTGGCAGCCGCTGTTGCTCCGACTAATATGATGGAAACATTAATAGCCGGATTAACAGAAGCTCTGAAAAGACCGAGAGTTGATAAATCTCAAAGGAGATGCTTCAGATGCCAGAAGTTAGGACACTATGCTCCTGAATGTATGGCTGAGAAACCTGTCCCTCGTAGACAGGAAGGTGTCTCTGGAATAAGTACAGAGGAAAACTGAGGAGGGGTCCCCCGATGGGCAAAGAAGGGGATCCCAGTGACAAATCTTGCCATGATATCACCATCCGTGATGATAGTTCACATGTAGTAGCAAACTCGCCTAACACCGAGGTGGTTGTAGACACCCGGAAGGTTAGGGAAGCTGATATAACAGGTGCCCATGGAGCACAGGGGAAACCCGATATCAGTAACGAGGTAGGCGGCTATGAATTAGCCAGGGTTGGTAGTGCCCACCTGCCCCCGGGTCATCCTTGTCTGGAATACCTGAAAGGATGTGGATCGACTCCTGGTGTGAACAATGACGTTCCGATCGTCACGGACACGCCCTCTGTTCTAAACGGAAGGCGGTGGTATGTTTGCCTCACTGTTAACGGAAGATCTGCCAAATTTCTTATGGATACGGGTGCTAGCCACTCCTGTATCTCCAAGAGGTTCTATGATCTTATACCGGATGAACACGATACTCTCAAATCGGGAGGAAGTGCTCAAACAGCCGATGGCAGTACATTGCAAACATATGGGAGAACTTGTGTGAAGCTGCAATTGGATGGAATACATGACTATGTCATGAGCGCCACCGTTGCGGATATAGCAGATGAGGGGATACTCGGGTTGGATTTCGCATCCCTGTATGGAGTGGTGTTAGAGCCCCAATCAGGAGTGTTGAGTGTGAAATACCCGTATCATGTAAAGGTTAGGTGTGTACTGAGACAAGTAAGCAGTATGGCTAGTGTAGCACACACTGTGCGGATCCCTCCGGGAGTAACCTGTGATGTGCTTGTAAGAAGTGATCCTGCAATGCGCAATAAGCCTGCAGTGGTAGAACCGGATGTAGCTACTCTGTCAAGCATCGGATTAATATCTGTAGACACTATAGTAGCAAATGCATCCTGGTCGGTAGTACCTGTCTCCAATACTGGAAACACTACTATCTACCTAAAAAAGGGACAAGTTTTTGGTAACGTGACCCTTTCGGAAACTGTAACGGATAGTAAGTTAAACTTACAGAAGGTAACAGGAAATGATGAAATTTCGGATGACTTACTGAAGTTGTATGAAGAAACTTCATTAGAAGATCCGGAACACCGGAAAGAATTTTATGATATGCTCTGTCAGTATAAGACTGCCTTTGCCAAACCTGGTGAAAAACTAGGTACGACAAATAAGGTAGTACACAAAATAGATACTGGAGATGCGGAACCCTTTAAGATACCGTATAGGCGGTTACCTTTAGCGAAAAACAGAGTAGCTGAAGAGGAAATAAACAAGATGTTGGAACAGGATGTAATAGTCCCTTCCAATAGTCCATGGAGTAGTCCTGTGTGTATGGTAACAAAAAAAGACGGTACTATCCGCTTTTGCATAGACTACAGGAAGTTAAATGGAGTAACGAAAAAGAATTCGTATCCATTACCGAGAATAGACGAAACCATTGACTCCTTAGGAGGAAACAGTTGGTTTTGTACCCTAGACTTGCAATCAGGATATTGGCAAGTGGGAATGAATCCATCAGATATGGAAAAGACTGCATTTTCGAGTCATATTGGACTATTCCAATATAACGTAATGCCATTTGGTTTGTGCAATGCACCAGCAACATTTGAAGCAATGATGGAAACAATTCTAAGTGACTTTTTGTGGAAAAGATGTCTTGTATACCTTGACGATGTTATAGTCTTCGGAAAAACATTTGAAGAGTGTTCTAATAACCTCAAAATGGTATTAAAACGCATTATTTCCAATGGTCTCAAATTGAAACCTAAGAAATGTCACATGTTCAGAAAGTCCATAAATTATTTGGGCCGCTTCATTAGTGATGAAGGAATAAAAGCTGATCCAGATAAAATCGAATCAGTTATAAATTGGAATAGACCTAAAACACCCAAAGAAGTGAGGTCCTTTTTAGGTTTCTGTTCCTATTATAGGGAATTTATTCCGAATTATTCTAGAGTCAGTTACCCATTACAAGTAATAGCTAACTGGACTCCAGGAAGTACCAAGGAAAAATTTCCTTGGACCCATGAACAGGAATCTGCTTTTCAAAAGCTAAAAGACCTGTTCACGAGTACTCCCGTATTACAATATCCGAATAAAACGGATCATTTCATACTGGATACTGATGCTAGTAATGATAGCATTGGTGCAGCTCTCTCGCAAGTCCAAAATGGGAGAGAGGTACCTATTGCCTTTGCCAGCAATACACTGAGTAAAACTCAGCGCAATTACTGCACAACCAAAAGAGAGTTGTTAGCAGTAGTCGTATATACCAAGAAGTTCAAACATTTTTTATGGGGAACGAACTTTACTTTATGTACGGATCACTCCTCTTTAAGATGGCTACTGAACTTCCGAGATGCTGAAGGGATGTTAGGCCGATGGCTAGCCCATTTATCCGAATATGGGCTTGAACATCACCAGATTCAGCATAGACCCGGAGTGAAGCATTTAAATGCTGATGCTTTATCTCGAATACCGATTCGGAAATGTGATAATCCGGATTGTACTGATTGTGGAGCTCATAAGGCAGTGTTAGCAGGGATTCGAAGACCATTCGAACCCCTAGTTGCCAGTATACTGGATTGGTCTATGGATCACATACGACGTTTCCAGGAAGCTGACTCGATAACTGCACAGCTTCTGCAATTAGTACCGAAGGGTATACGTCCAGTTAGACCAGAAGTCTCTCTGGAAAATCGAGAAATGAGAAGGTTTCTTGCTCAATGGACCGAGCTTGAAGTCCGGAAAGGCGTGTTGTACCGTTGGAAGCCATGTAATAATGGTGAGAAAATCATGCAAGTGGTGATACCACATGCAATGAGACATGACATTATGTATTTCTGTCATGGGCATCGGACCAGTGGTCATTTCGGAAGGAAGCGCTCATTAGCACGACTTTCCAAGAAATACTATTGGCCTGGCATGTCAAGAGACTTGCAAAGATGGGTAACCACTTGTCCGGATTGTTGTAAGAACAAACCCGGACCCGGGATGGGCAAGCTTCCACTATCCCAAGAACTTTTCGGAGTTAGATTCGCAAGAATCGGGGTGGATATCATTAGTTGATTGAATACAACCGCTAATGATAATACCTGTATGATGGTAGTGTGTGATTATTATATGAAATACACTAAAGTATTTCCACTACCGGACCACAAAGCAGTTACTTGTGCCGAAGCCTTTGTAAAAGGTTGGGTACTAAGTTTCGGTGTACCATTAATGTTACACAGTGACCAAGGCAGAGAATTCGAATCAAATCTCTGGCAAGGCATGTGCGAATACTTAGCTATCTGCAAGACTAGAACCAATCCGTATAGGCCACAAAGCGACGGATTGGTAGAAAGGTTCAACAGAACCCTTATCCAGGTCCTGAAGTCACTTGTTAATGAACACATGGACGATTGGGACGAGCAATGTCATTTTGTGACACATGCTTATAACAGCACGGTACATTCAAGTACTAACTGTACTCCGAATCTACTAGTTTTCGGAGAGGACCTAATAATGCCTGCAGACCTAGTATTTGGAGTCGTAGGAATGGACCCGGAACTACGTTGTCATGTAGTTTTCGTCGAATGCTTAAGAGACAGGTTCAGAAAAGCATATGAGTCTGTCCGAATTGATTTGGAGGAAAGTGCCGAATGGCAGAAGGTTGGATATGATACTGATTTAAAACATCGGAAATTCCAATCCAGAGACAGAGTTCTAAGACTACATGAACCACTTAGACACATAAAATTAGCGTCTAATTGAGATGGTCCTTTTACTGTAACACAAGTTATTAGTGATTGTACCGTAATTATCAAATCAGACCTTTGTAGACTCTATAAGTCAAATGTGGCTAGACTAAGGAAGTGGTGTGGGAGGGAGACCTCCACAGAAATGTATGGTGAAGGATTAGAAAAGATCTGGAACCAGAATCGTATAATAGACCAGGTAAAGAACACTACAGTGAAGCGAGGCCGGGGTAGGCCTAAGAAGTGTTCCGAATCAGTACCACCCACGCCAACACCGATTAAGCGTGGGGGAGTTAAAAAAGTCTCGGCAGGTGAAGACAAAAAGAAGGGGAAAGGTGTTTCGAAGGCCAAGAAACACCCAGAAAAGGCTCTTCAGACTGTCAGGTCCGATAAAGAATTATCCAAGAAGGGGATATACGTTCGCCGCAGCCCTCGAATTGCCCAGAGGACTGCAGTGACCTAACCTGTATACACAACGAGTGTAATGTTTACATTTAGAGGAACGGATGACAACTGACCTGAAAGGCTTATTTGTCGCCGCCGTATGATGTACCAATGGGTAGTGGACGGATAATCCAGTGGATTTGCTTAAGCTTTCCATAATCTCCACTTAAATCCTTAGATGAGTCATCGGCGTGAGCGATAATTACCTAAAAACACTTGACTGACCTCTCGTGACCCCGCGGACTCGCGGGGAAATGACGTCACGAAAGCTGGCTTGTCGCCATATTGTTTTTTGGTAGCATTTGGGTCGGTTGGGTCACCCCTCTCACTTTAAATTCTACCGTCTAGCAACCCTCTTGTGCGCCCTCAGAGTCTGTCTCTCAGCAGGCAGACTCCGTTTGTGTCGGCAGTATTTTGACTCCCGTGTCGATTCCCCAGTCATGGCTGAGGAATCCGTAGCTGCAGCCAAGCTATCCGGTGACCCGGATAAGCTGACTCCGTCCGCAGAAGCTTTTCTGGAAGCTTTGTCACCTGTAACACAGGAAGAGAGTGAGATGATGGAAGTGGAGGAACCCACGGATCGCTCGTTCGAGGAGAAGTTTGTCTCATTCTCACTGAATGAGCCCGAAAAGCTGTTGTCACCACTTCCACCCGAGGGATCTGGAGACGCTGCGAACCCTGAACCAGCAGCAACTGGGTCCGAGACTACACAAGTCGACGGCCCGCAGGATCAGTGGAAGCCAGCAGTGGCTGACCCGTTCCCTGCAGAGTACGACGGTTGGTACCTGTACGTCCATCCGGAGCTACAGGCACAGGTGACCTACGCGGACGGTACACCGGTTAGGTTGGACCCGAAGGTTAGAATAGCTATCGAGGGCGTCACGGCTCCCGAACAGCTGGACAGGACGCCACCCGAATGGCTCCGAGACTGGCTGTGGTTCCAAGAGGACTCATGGTGGACGCTGCTTTTCGCCAAGTAGTGTATGAAGCAAACAGAGCCTTCCTGCTCGGAGCGTATCCGAAGCCGGACAGGTCTCTGTGGAACGTCAAGCAGACCAACATTGATTGGGTAGGCTGCGTCTCGGAACCCGAGGGGCAAACCTACCCACGTCCTTGTGCCACCCGGCCCCAGTGTCGGACCATGAAGGAGTACCGTGAAGCCGCTAGCAACTTCGAGCAGTGGGACGATGGTTATTACATAACCGAAGCACAGTTAGTCGACGTGCAAAACAAGTCGCTAACGGGTATGGACAGGAGTGCAGCCCTTCCGACGATTCTCGTCCGTTGTATGACTGCAGAGCAGGAAGCCCTGGAAAAGGCTAAGAGGGAAGCGGAAGTACCCGCACCTCCTATCCCCGACCTGAAGCTTGCCACTAGAAGCACAGCCGGTTCTGTAACAGCCACCGGCAGTACTACCGAATCAACCACGGTAGGAGCATCAACCTCCAGTGAGTCCGGAACCAAGGACCTGGAAGACTGGAAGGTAAGCAAGAACAGGAGGTCTGCTGCTCGGAAGCTTAAGAATCTTCCGGATTCTGCTAAAGCCGACCCGCAAGCTAGCACCTCAGCCACTGGTAGTACTGCCATGGAGGTTGTTTCCTCGGACGAGGAATCAGTGCATGAGTCCTCGGTGGAGTATGATGAGAAGGCCACTCCATCAACTCAAACCGAGGCAGAACGCTGGGCCAACGCCAAATCCGGATTTAAAACCCGGATCCCGACGTGCTTCTCCGACTGTGCTTACGGAGTAAAGAAGGACGGCTCTACCCTGTACGCCTGCCCGGACTCTGTTAATAAGAACAACGAGTAGGATGACGAAAATTGGATGCGTCTCTCGGACGAGGACCCCAATCTGAGCAAAGCCTATCGAAAGATGTGGCTTATGCTCAATCATACCGAAGGGTATTATACTTATACCCAGAGGCACAAGCTGAGATGGGCACTTGAGAAGTGGTACAGTGACGACCAAAAGTCCTGCCCCTTCTCCATCTGCCAGGATGCGAGCGATGTTTCGGTCCGGACCTGGAGTACTCCAGCCCGGTTCCAGAGGCATCTAGTAGAAGCCCACTTTCACCATCACCTTTGTGATCCGAGTTATGGTAAGAAGGGCAAGAAATGTACTACGAAGGTTCAATATAACCGACGTAGCGATCTGGCTAGACACCAGAAGAAGTGCCACGCAGAGGGATTAGATGGAGCTCGTAAACGTATTATGGAGCTCCATCAGGAACTCATGAAGGAGTTCGATAGCTTGAGCGAAGATGCTTGGTCGAAGATCCGACCAGGGGACCAAGTCCTCTGCGAAGTTCCGAAGACCAAGGATTCGAAACTCCGCGCTAAGATTGTCCTGACTCCCAGAAAAGGAAAACTGGACATGCACGAGTCCCTCTGGCAGAAGTGTGAGGAATCCGGAAAGGAGGGAAAGAGAGCTTGTGAGAGGTGCAGAAGAGACCAGAACCGTGGTGGTAACGGTAATGGTCAGACTACCACAGCCACTAAAGCCAGGGTAGATGATCGCTCCAGGTCTCCCTTGGCATGCCACCCACATGAGCAGGTTCAGGGTACTCCTGTCTATAAGAGGCCTGAATCTGCAGGATACGCAGGTGCTGTATCTAAGCTGGGGAAAGTTAACACCCATAACTTTCCATCCATGAACCAGGGACATGGACCCGAGAGCCAGACCTTGGTCGTTGGAAGGTCCAGTCAACTTCACCCCAGAGCAGGTACAACTGTACATGCAGATGGGGATGAAACAAAATCCAGCACCCCCTACCTACTGTCTCCCAACAGCAGGAGTGTCCGGAAGCCCTACATCCGGAAGTGGCCCTCAGGCAGTGTCGACACCCCCCAAGGTTGTTGCACCACCTGCGAAACCAAAGGATGCAATTACCATTAAAGCCGGTAATGCAGAAATTTGGTTCGAGAAGTCTCGCCAGGGGGAAGCGGATGTCCAAAAGGCCTTCTACACCCACTGGGAGAAATGTGTCCGCGACAGAGCGACTGAGTTCCATCAGGGTCTCCTTAACGATACCCTGTTATGTATGAAGGAGGTAGAAGATACCGAAAAACAGCGCCTCGAGACCCTCATTCGGGACGATGTAAAGGCCCAGGAGGATGAAGCCTTAGCTGCCAAAGAACAGGCAGCTATGGACGTACACGTTCTGGAGAAGCGTGTTAAGGAGGAGATTACCCGGAATACCAACTTAAACACTATGTTTATGAGGGTATTCGGAGTCGATATCGACGAGTGGGATGGCACTCCCGAATCGGCTCTAGCTCTTCTTAAGAAGAAGCATGCTAAGAAGTCCACGTAAGCATGCTACGGGTTATTTCTCTATATATATTATTTTCTTCTAATAACCAGATTTAGTCTTTGTGGAACTAAACTTCTGCGAATGTCTTCTATTAGAATAATGAACACCTGCTCTTTGTGTTCCGGGTTCCATTCATAACCAGCTAATTGTGTATATTCAGGACATATACCATTATTATATCCCGAAAGGTCTATTTGGATTAGGATCTCAACTTATAAAAAATCCGATAGTAGATTTGATGCTGCTATACGTATCCGGGTGCTGGTTCCTGATTCCTGCTGTTATCTGTTGCTGACCACTATATAAGGATGGACTATACGATTTTGTGCTACCTCTACTCCCGAATGGATTAAAACTACATACTACTACTTCCGGACCAACCTACTTTGGACTCATACTTATGTCAACTATACTTAAATGGATTACGTTTCTACTTGTTGACAAAACCGGACTATTATTCTACTATTCTACACCATTCGGATATACCTATGAACAATAGCACTTCTAGAGGATTGTGGGTAGCTGCCCCAAACTCATCTACCGTATTCACATTTATTAACCTGGATCATAAAAAAGACTTTAGCACGTCCATCCCGTGGTTAGCTGACCACCATACCTACCTTCTAGCATCCGACAGACTGCAGCACGAGACTCCATGTATCATTTATTATGTATATAATGTCATATAACTATTTTTCTAATATCATTTGTATGTCTATAGTCACACTGTGGTGATAAATTACTGTATATTTTGAAACGGGTATATGCATATTGTGGCGGAGACGGAGGGGCCGTTGGTGGAGCCGAAACCATCCTGGTGTGGGGGCGGCGAGGCCAGCGGTCCTGAAGTAACGCGGTTACGTCGGCAATAGTAGTCGGCGGAGGAGATCCTCCGATGCTGGCCTGCCGTAACGCAGGCCGGGGTGGGAGTATCTGCCTATGTATAAATAAGGGAGTTGTTACTCCGATCAGTTAGTTCCGAGTTGCAGACAGAGAGGAGCAGAACTCTAAAAGGCTTACCTCCGGATTAATATATACACGATACAAGACTTAGATGGTGTGGCGAGGACTGCCAGGAAATAAAAGACACTGAAGTCAAGCTGTCGGAGTTGTGTAATTCTTTATTAACCATAGAGTCGGAAAACGCTACATTGGTGACAGCGGTGTTTGAAGACCCACGAGAGAAAGAAGATGGCGGAGGCTTCAGAAACGATAAACTTACCTGTGGAGAAGAGGGATACGGAGGAGATTAAGCGGGAAAAAGGGGTTTTGCTGGAAGTGGTGGACGAGGAAGTGACGCTACGGCAGAGAGGGGTGGTGAGGCCGGAAGAGATGAATCCGGAGAGACAAGCAGAACCCGCCGATAGAGCATCCCGGGAGGAGGTACCGGACACGGGATATGAGGAACCACGCGTTAAAGAAAGGGAGCCCTACCTGTGGCCATGGGAGAGGGAGGAGAAACCGGCAGCCCGGAGGCTGAGGCACCCTAAAGGAAAAATGGGTGATGCAAATGCCTGGCTGGGGTTCAACCCGGGAAGGGACGATGGCGGAAAGGTGCTTTGGTGGCCGGAGGAGCAGGCGGAGATGAATAACCCAAGGAAGCGGAGCAAGCGGGCACCGGCCGAGGTTCGCCCCGAAACCGGGAGATGTGCGGAGGAGGCGGATAAGGACGAAGTAGGGGAAGGTGGAGATCTCCGTCAGGGTAGAGGAGTTATGGGTCGTCCGGAGGACGGCTGGAGAGGAGGTGCCGATGGGGAGAAGGAGGCAAAGGGTAAGCCAGTGGTGAAACCCGCTAAATATGATGGCACCACAGACCTATCTGACTACCTCAACCACTTCGACCTGTGCATCAAAGTAAATGGATGGAAGCCGGAGGAGGCGGGTATGTTCCTAGGCCTGAGTCTGTCGGGGGCAGCCCGGAGATTGTTGACGGGAAGGAAACCAGCCACGCCGGAGGGGTATGAGGAGTTAAGAAGGGCACTGGTGGAAAGGTTTGAGCCTACTAATCAGGAAGAGATCTACAAAGCGTTCCTCCGCACTAGGGTCCGGCGAAAGGGAGAGGGACTGCAAGAGTTAGAGGAAGAACTGAAAAAGTACACTAAGTTAGCATATCCGGAGGCGGACGCCCGGACGACAGACACCTTAGCTCTCGATAGATTCCTATTGTGCCTCGACAATCCACTCAGGCAGTGGGTGTATCAGTCAACACCGAAAGATTTACAATCCGCAGTAATGACGGTGGTGGGAGCGGAGGCGTACCTACAAGTGGAGCAGGAGAATATCCACAAAGTGCGGGCGGCGGATGCGTCAGTAAATGAACACCTCAAGTCCAACAAGGAGGAAATGAGCAAAATGGCGGAGTTGATGGAGCGGTTAGTTCAAAGGCTGGATGATCCGGTGGTGTTGGGGAGGAAGAAAAAGCCAAGCAATGGTGCTTGCTTCGGATGCGGACAGGAAGGCCATTTCAAGCGAGAATGCCCAAATATCAAGGCCAAGGAGGCATCCAGGCCGGTGAGCGAACAGGCTACTCCGGCGGCGGGAAACTAGAATCGACCTATACTAAAGGCCAAGTACAGGTCGAGGGAAGTCGGCCTATCAATGTGATACAGGGCCGCCGAGAGAGGGGCGGAGGAGGATTGATAGTAGAGGGTCGGCTGGCAGGGGCCCCCATCCAATTGCTGGTGGACACTGGTGCGTCGCTTAATCTGGTCTCCGAAGGATGGTGGAGCAGGTGGGGCGAACGGGAACGCCTGGGAGAAACGCCGGAGAAGATCTACTCCGTCGATGGGCGGCCTATGGACATAAAAGGGGAAGTGTACACAGAGCTGGAAATCGGGAGGCGTACTATCAATGTGCGTTTCGTAGTCAGCGACACCGGGACGGAGGGAATCCTGGGGGCAGAGTTCCTCCGCACCAACAAACTAATGGTCGACGTAGCAAAAGGGCGCCTAGTGTGGACAGAGGAGGATTCTGTGTGCCGAATCGTCAGCACCAGGGCAGCGGTGCTGGGATCCGGACAGGAGGCCATGCTAGAGGGAACTCTAGCCGGACCCTGGCAACAAGGGGACGACGGGATGATTGAAGGGATGGCCGGACACAAGGGTGAACCGAGCTTCCTGGTGGGGCGGGGGCTGGTATGCCCCGAGGGGAGGGCAACTTGGGTCAGGGTGCTTAATCCCGGTCCTGAGCCAGTGGTGATATATAGAGACATGACTCTAGGGGCCATTCAACGAGTGGAGTGCAGAGGCGGAGGCGAGACAACGGACAGAGAGGGATGGTGCCGGATGGTGGAGAGAGGTGAGCCAGAGGAACTAAAGCGCTTGGTGGACGGGCTAGTGAGCGGGACGGAGGCTCACCGTAGAAAGGAGCTTGCACGGCTTATAAGGAAACACCTGGGGGCATTTCAGAGGCATAAGGGCGACAAAGGGCACACTCAATTGGCCAAGCATAGGATTGATACGGGGGTACATCCACCTATCAAACAACCGCCGAGGCGATTGGCACCCCATAGACGAGAGGCTGTAGAAGAGGAGGTAGAGAAGATGTTGGAAGCCGGAGTGATTGAGCCATCCACTAGCCCGTGGGCTTCTCCGGTGGTCCTAGTAAGAAAAAAAGATGGTACCACTCGTTTCTGTGTGGACTACCGGAGGCTCAACGCCGCCACCGTGAAGGATGCTTATCCCCTGCCTAGAGTGAAAGATTGTCTCGATACCATGGCGGGGGCCACTTGGTTTTCGTCAGTGGATCTGGCCAGCGGCTACTGGCAGTTGGATATAGAGGAGGGGGATAAAGAGAAGACAGCATTCACGACACACCGGGGGCTGTTCCAATTCCGGAGAATGCCCTTCGGTTTGTGCAATGCGCCAGGCACCTTCGAGAGGGTGATGGAAGTGGCCATGAGGGGACTACAGTGGAAAACTTGTTTGGTCTATCTAGACGACATAGTCGTATTCTCCGCCACCTTCGAGGAACATATTGAGCAGCTTGGGGAGGTACTTCAAAGGCTGGAGGATGCTGGGCTTAAAATCAAGCCCTCCAAATGCCAGTTGGCTCGCCGCAGAGTGTTATTCCTGGGCCACCAAGTGAGTGAGGCGGGAGTAGAGACAGATCCGGAAAAGATAGAGGCGGTGCAGTCGTGGCCCACTCCGACCACGGTGACGGAGGTCCGGAGTTTTCTGGGGCTAGCCGGCTACTACAGGACCTTCGTTCCCGAGTTCTCTACGAGGGCTAAACCACTGAGTGCGCTGGCCGAGAAAGGGAGGACGTTCCGGTGGTCGGATTAATGCGAGGCCTCATTCCAAGACCTAAAAAGGAGATTAACCGAGGCCCCTATCCTAGCTTTCCCCCAGGCGGAGGGACAGCTTACCTTAGACACCGACGCCAGTGACACAGGCCTCGGAGTGGTACTATCCCAGGAGCAGACGGGGGTAGAGAGGGTCCTAGCCTATGGCAGCCGCACTCTCAGCAGGCCGGAGCGTAACTATTGCGTTACAAGGAGGGAGCTGGTGGCTATAGTCTTTGGCCTCAGGAAATTCAAGCATTACCTAATAGGGAGGAGGGTGGTAGTCCGAACAGATCATGCCTCCCTGCGGTGGCTGTTGGAGTTCAAGGAGCCGGAGGGCCAGCTGGCTCGATGGCTGCAGATTATAAGTACTTACGACATAGTGGTGCAGCATAGGCCGGGGAAACTACATGGAAATGCGGATGGGCTGTCCAGGAAGCCCTGCAAGCAATGTGGACGAGAGGATGAGGAGGAGCTGCTGCATTGCCGGGTTTTCACAAGGTCTCAACGCCAGGAGATGGTTCGGGGGGCGCCTCCGGCGGCGGGGGACTCCATTCCGCCGGCAGCGGCGGGGGACTCCACTCCGCCAGCAGGGAGAGAGTGGGGCACACTCCAAGCGGAGGACACTGTGCTGACTCGGGTCAGAGCATGGGTGAACGGGGAGGCGACCACCACAGAGGAGGAAAGAAGGACCTGGGGCTATGAGCTGAGGGCCTGGCATGCCCAATTGGGGCGCATGAGTATAGAAAAAGGGGTACTGGGCCGGTGGTGGGAAGGCGCAGCGGGGGAACTATGCTTCCAAATTGCTGTACCCACCCTGAGCAGGAATGATGTGCTCAGGGAGGTCCACGGAGAACCCTTGGCGGGGCATCTGGGCCGCAATAAAACCATCCGGCGCCTCCAGACAGGTTACTACTGGCCTGACTTCAGGAGGGAGGTGACCCTGTGGTGCGCCAGCTGTGAACCCTGTGTCCGGAGGAAGGCGGCTCCACCTCCGCACCGGGCACCAATGGGACATGTGGGTGCTGGACTACCCCTACAGAGGATAGCTCTAGACCTGATGGGTCCATTGCCCTTGTCCTCCGCCGGGAACCAATATATTTTGGTGGCGGCGGACTACTTCACTAAATGGACGGAAGCGTACGCTTTACCCAACCAGGAGGCACCCACGGTGGCCAGGGCTGTGGTGGAGGAGTTCATCTGTAGATTTGGAGCCCCGGCGGAGGTGCACACAGATCAGGGCAAGAACTTCCAGTCGGGACTATTCAGGGAAATGGTGGCCTTACTGGAAGTCAGGCAGACCAGAACCTGTTCCTTTAGGCCCCAAAGCGATGGGATGGTGGAGCGGGCCAACAGAACAATTGAAATGCTGCTGGCGACTGTGGTGGCGGAGGACCAACGGGACTGGGACCGGCGGCTGCCATTTGTAATGGCGGCGTATCGCTCCTCCGCACATGCCTCCACGGGATTGTCCCCCAATCTTCTGATGTTGGGGCGGGAAACGGTCATCCCCCTGGATTTGGTTTACCCACTGGAGCCCAATGTAGGGGGAGGAGTCGGTTATGTGGCCGAATTACAAACCACCATGGCAAAAGCATACTCCGTCGCTAGGGAGGCCCTCGGAAGGTCCCTCTGCAGGCAACAGAGGAACTATGATGCAAGAGCCTCGGCAGGCGAATTCCCTGTCGGGGGCAGGGTCTTCTACTACCACCCTCTCCGGAAGAGGGGACTGACACCTAAACTCCAGAGCTATTGGACAGGCCCATGGGAGATAGTGGGGCGCTTAGGGGAGGCGGTGTATAAAATTAAAAAGGGTAAAACTACCAGGGTAGTCCATTACAACGCCCTAAAACTGGCCCCGGCGCGGGCCACGGCGGAGGATGTTCCCATGGAGGATGAAACAAGGGAGGCCGAGCCCCTATCTTCTGACAATTCAGACGAGGAGGAAGAAGGATCCGGAGGGGGCACCATCCGGCTGGTTCAGGTGACCCCGGGGACTGGAGCTGACCTGGAGGCGAAACTGCTGACCTGCAAAGAGAAAAAGAGACATCAAATAACTGAAACCAGTAAGGGAGGGGCAGCGGATAAAGGAAATCGGAAAGAAGGTCTGCAGAGGAGTGCACCGAAGCCTGCCGGAACCAGCGTAGCCCGGGCCGTCAGACTGGCGCCTCAACTGGATACTTACCTTGGGGCGGAGTGGAGGAGCTGCAAAAGCAAGATGAGTCAAGAAGGCCGCGACTGGTGCGATTTATGGCTGGAAAAGGAAAGAAGGTTGAAGAAAGAAGCCAAAACGTCACATTGGAGGGGGGTAGAACCAGAGGAGGACCCTCCCTACGAGGAATGGTCCCTCCCCGAGATGGGCGAGTCGGATGAAGAGGGGGTGAGTGACGAGAGTGAGTTGGCCCGCAGAAGGCGGAACCATGGCCAAAACGAGGAAATCAGGGCAGAAAGATTAAGGAGGGCGGCGGATCCTGGCCGGAGGAGAATCAGGGAGAAGCATAGGGAAAGATGGTTTATTTACGAAATGATCGAGGAAGCCATCTACAACAACCATGAAAACAAAGAGAGGGAAGCCAGGAGGGTTGGACGCTGCAGAACAGCCATGACGAAGGGGAGGTCGGGAGGCCAGGCTCCAAATTCCTCGACGGCGGGCGGTGAGGCCGGCCGTCCGGCGGCCGGAGCGCCGCCTAGCGGAGTAGGGCCGGAGAGGCGGGAGTCACTAAGCAACCCTCATAACAAGTTCTCCCCAATAAAAGGCGGGGGAAGGACCCTTAACGGTCAGTCTACAATGCAGGCCGGAGATTACACACGGTTGGTGGTTCTAAGAGGGACAGGGCCCGAGGGTGAATCGAGTCGGGGCAAAAATGCTGGTGGAGGGTCAAAGAAAGTGTCTTCTACAGTGTCCAGCCACTCCCGGGAGGGCTCCACACGCTCAAGACACAGGGAGAGTCGGCGGAGGAGGAGGGAGAGAGAAAGATCCTCCGGCCACTCCTCCTCTAGCCGCTCCACTAGTGGCCACAGAAGGGACGGAGTGTCTGCCCGGACAGAGGCAGCCAGACATGGGAGGAGGGACTCGGAGAGCCGGAGTCGGAGTGGGAGCTATCGTAGGCGGAGGTCCTCGGCTGACCGCAAATCACGTTCCCACGGCTCACAGCAGGCACGTGAGAGCGGAGGCGCCACTGGCGATAACGGTGTGCGGAGTAAGGCTATGATGCAATCGGGGGTTTCCCACGGCGTGGTGACGGAGGGTGGCCTGACCCAGAGGACGGTGATTGGAGGAGTAGGAGGAGGGGGCGTGACCACCGGGGGGAATATAAGGGAGCGCTATCCGCCTCACCCTTCAATTCCTGTTAGCCTATGGACAACGCCACAACTAGTAATGCCTGTCTTCCAGAAGCCGGTCCCCACGGAGTGGGTGGACGGGGTGGAGCTGCCAAAGTATCGGTGCGAGATCTGCCGGAAAAGGGGGGACTCCAAGCAGTGGTACTTCATGAGATCCGATGGGATGAACCGCCATCTCCGCACTCACGACGAGATGCAAGAGGGCTACCAGTGCCCTAAGTGTAAGTACATGGTAGCCAAGATCCAGGTGGATGATCTCCGGCGACACATCACACGTATCCACCCCGAGCTGGAGGACTGGCAGCCGCCGGAGGAGTGCAGGATGCTACCGGTGGGCCGGGCAACGGAGGCGGGAGGATCCTCGGCGGACAGTAGCCTCGTGGCCGCCCCAGCTAGCCCGGAGGAAGCTGTCAAGCTCACCACCACAAAGAGGAAGAGGGGGAGTGCGGTGGCCAAGAAAAAGAAACCAGTAAACGCCGCCTCCAAGCCCATGGTCCCCCCACCGCAGCAGGGCACCTCGGCGGGTGGAGGGGGTGCGGGGGACAGCCCCAGTGGATCTACATTCAGCGGCATGGCGTCGCCGGGAATAACGTTGGAGGAGGAGACGGAGGCTGCTGTCGCCTCCAAATACTTGGAGCAATTGCTGGGATTCCGTGTGGAGGGGACCAGCACACCCCAGAGTTGTCTCTCCATCAGGTCCACCCGGAGTATGTCAGGGAAGGGGGTCAAGAGGGCCTTCGAGCCGGAGGGGGGGAGGAATCGGCGGAAAAGAGGAAGAGACAATCCCCACAGGGTAAGGAGCGGCAGGCGGAGGAGGAAGCGGGACCCTCCACCCCGCCACTGGCCACGGGGATACCCGACCTGACACCTCTACTGAGCGGGGGGGAGGTGGAAATAGACGAAGAAATGGCGGGGAAACTGAAGTTCGTCATAGGATTACTGGTAGAGAGATATGGACAGGCGGGGGAGACCCCCACCAAGACTCTGTTACGAATGCAACAGGAGGTGCCTCTAGGGGAAGTCAATGTGAGAGCCCTGGAGGCGGAGTACGAGGAAACCAAGAAGGACACTCAGACCTCCCGAACCTCCATCAAGTCGGCTGCCTACGAGGACATCTCCGCCACAAGTGGGGAGGACGGAGAGAGCTTGGGACTAGGGGGAAATGGGCTGAACTCTAGCCCCGAGAAGCAGCCCCCTTACAAACTAGTCAACAAGCCCAAACCCACCCTCTCCGGTGCCAGTCCCGAGACGTTGCCCTCCTATGAGGATATGAGTAAACCTTCCCCTAGCAAACCGAAACCCATCCTGAAGACAGTTACAATCGTGACGCCTGAGTTGCCGGAGAAGGGTGAGGCGGAGGGGGTGGGGGGGGTGATGAGGCGGAGGAGGTGGAAGGGGAGGATGAAACCAGCGAGGAGTCAGAGGAGGTGGCCATTCCGGCATACGTACAATCCTGCCCTAAACTGAAAGCCCAGTTCCTGGCCGTACTCAGCGATGCCAAGGAGGAGGAGCGAAAGAAGAAAAGAGAAATTAAACGGAAAGAGAGAGAGGAGGCGGAGAGGAAGGCCAGAGAGGCTGAGGAGCACTGGAAGGCGGAGGAGGAACAGTGGAGAAAGGAGGAGGAGGAGAGGAAGGCCAAAGAGGCGGAGAAAGAAAGACTGAGGAAAGAGATGGAAACTAAAAGTAAAAGCCCTAAAGGAAAAGGGGCGGGAAAGTCTACGAGGAAGTTGAGCCTGGAGGGAGTGTTAAAAGAGGTGGAGGAAGAGGCCATACAAAACCGATCCATGGATGAGGGTACCGCCCAATTAATGAGTAAATTTCAATCGTGTTCCGTAGGGACACCGGTGAAGGAGAAAGGACAGGCGGAGAAGGTACCGAAGACCCCCCTCGTAGAGCCGGGGACCTTATTTGCTCTACCCAAGTTGGAAAGGTACCCCCGAACCGTGACTGTGGGGTTGGACGGGTTAGTCCTTTGCACGCCCAAGGGGGAATTCTTGCTGCAAGTAGAAGTGGGGGAGGAGAGTGGACGGGCGGAGACCATGGTGATGGTGCCGGAGGGGGTCGAGACGGTGGTCGGAGGGCCTGGGGATCCGGAGCCCCTACCCAACACTGAGACAGACCGAGTGATTGTAATAACCAGATTACCTATAGGAGATATGGGAGAAGGGGGAATCGCCAGCACTGAGGGGTTGGCGGGGGTAGAGGAGGTGCACCGCCTGCCGCTAGATCAACAAGGAGATAAAGCGGGTGACAATAGGGACAAGGAGGCGGAGGAGGATGGGGCTATGCCATGGCATTCGGATTTTACCGGGCCGGAGGCCCTCAAGGAACACTCTAGACGACTGGGGCAGCCTCGGACCCTAGGACCTGAGATGAGGGTTATACCCGGGGGACTGCAATCTTCCTCCATTCACACTCTCCCCAATGGAGATATTGAACTGGTCCATGTTACCCGGACCCGTTATGGCCATGATCAGAAGGGATGCTGCAGCCGCTGCGGACAGCGGTGGCCGAAGACGTTGGCGGCACGGACAACCAAGGCTGGAACCAACGAGGGCGGCGACAAGACATCCTGAGGCGATCCGGAGGGCGGCGGAGAAGGGGGAGGCGGACGGGCGGAGGATGTCTGCCAGATCCAGACGAAATGACGTCGTATTATTGTATAAAAGTTGTTGTTATGGTTATACTCCGCATAGGGGACAGCGGATTCGGTTTACTTAGTAGTTAATGCCGCCTACAGAGGAGGTTTAAGTAGGATTTACTATGTGTGTGTTATGTGTAGCTATTTACTTAAACGCCCAGGGGCCATGGCGTGGCAGGATTATTCAAAATTGGAAACCCATCTGCATGAGGGTAATATCACACTCTTTCTCCCGGTAAGGCTATAGATTAGTTGGGGAGAGTGTGGCGGAGACGGAGGGGCCGTTGGCGGAGCTGAAACCATCCTGGTGTGGGGGCGGCGAGGCCAGCGGTCCTGTAGTAACGCGGTTACGTCGGCAATAGTAGTCGGCGGAGGAGATCCTCCGACGCTGGCCTGCCGTAAAGCAGGCCGGGGTCGGAGTATCTGCCTATGTATAAATAAGGGAGTTGTTACTCCGATCAGTTAGTTCCGAGTTGCAGACAGAGAGGAGCAGAACTCTAAAAGGCTTACCTCCGGATTAATATATACACGATACAAGACTTAGATGGTGTGGCGAGGACTGCCAGGAAATAAAAGACACTGAAGTCAAGCTGTCGGAGTTGTGTAATTCTTTATTAACCATAGAGTCGGAAAACGCTACAATATCTATAAATACGGATCTCTGATTAATGTTCATGCTATTTGATAAGATCCGATAAACCTCACCAGATTATCCATATCATTGTCCTGCGAGGCATGTTGTATTATAAATATATTCATCTGATGCTATAATGGTTATTTGGTACATGGTGGTATCACATATATTGTCATATACATTACTCCACCGTCATTTTTTTCTTTTTCAAGTGTATAATGCATAACGGTTCTATACCTAATAACTCACGAAATCCTTAACGGATTCATTTGGTCATAACATATAAAATGTCATTAGATAGTGTGGTTACTTTAATAGTCTTTCTCAAGACTATATAATCTTTCATGATATTATTAATTACAAACACATATGGATGTTATCATGTGATTTATTCGATATTGACAGTTCCGTTACATATAACTGTTATAATCACATATATACGAATTATGGTACTTATCCTAATACTTATACCTTAAACATAGATTGTTACTATATGGTATAAAAGGTTAATTAACAGTTCCGCTACACATAACTGTTATTCATTCAACTAATTTGTATTATATTACAACATCCGGTTTGTTATTCTGTAACTACATACACGATCAAATATGTAAATTGACATTCGAATCATACTGAACATGGTGTTAACGTAATATCTATGGTTGTACCTCTATTATTAAGGGTTTAGACATACAGTAATGTTATCCCTGTAATAATACTATAACTATAACTCCTTCCTAAATGTCTAGGGGAGTGGTGTAGAGGTACGTATTGTATAACCATAGTGTTGGGTACCGTCTGACGTGGCGGGTGAGTCGAGTCGTCGGACGTTCCTCAGGTTCCGGATAGGTGGCAGCACCGATCCGGGTCTGTGGGGACATCTCACGACAAACACCTGGGTCCTTATATAAAGCCCAGGGCTCAGCCGCTACGTCAGAGGCCCTTCTGGCCTCCAAGTATGTAAGACCATCCTTAGCATTTGTTAGCTGCCCTATTAATAACTACCGGGTAGCCGTGAGTGTGTATTTTAATAAAGACTATCCGTTGGCATACACTTGAAACACCGTCTTACTCTTTCTTTCCGAAATCGTAAGACCCGAACCCCCTAGGTCCGTAAGACCACGAACCATTACAGTAGTAACAATATTATTACTCAAGACCAAATTAAAATCAAGAGCTGTGTCCTTTGGTTAACTAGACAACAGGCCCCTGAGAACAAAAACAAACCCATGGGCCATGCCATTTGTGATTTGCTAAGAGACTTTATGACATCCTCAAAGAGAGAGGAAAATGGTGGACCATTAGTTTTTGTTTTCACTTTCTGCTTCTATCACATTTGTCAAAATGTAGGCTGGTAGATGGAACTGTTTGGCTTAATTTACATCTCTACTCTGACCACAACAACTCCCACATTGTGTTCTGGTGGAAAGAGGTGCATGGGATGGGGCTTTAGGGCTTGGGATTTTCCTATATTGATCTATAAGGACATTTACCTGGGACAAACATTGCCCGATGACACACTTTTCTCTTCCCACGTGGACACCACACACACACATGCAAATGCTGAAATTTTAGCCTTACCAAAGAGAAAGGTTTGTGATATGCAGAGAGCTATGCACAAAGAAAATATTAACATTGCTGTAAAGGGTGGATCGATGGTGGCAGCGATGGGGCAAGGTAAGTAAATGAGTGGAGAAGTGAGGGAGATAGTCCCTTAGAATATACACCATCTGACAGGGGCCTTTTTATAAATCAACAACAAAACATGGGAATTTAAATGACATTGGTTGGACAGGAATCACTATTTTCAAATATAATTCCCTAAAATAATAACATGCAATACTGAGCTTAATAGAAAAATGTTAAGTTAGTGACATGTAACATTACATTCTCCTTAAGGTGACATGGGTATGCCAGACCAGCTAGACACCCTAGATAAGGAAGGAGGAAGAGAGGAGCTGAGGAGGAAGGGGCATAATAGAAGATGGTTTGGAGAAGGGAGGCAGGCAGAATGGTATAAAAATGCAGAGTTTGAAAGAAGTAATGTAAGACGATTAAGGAAGGTGAGGATGAAGCAGATAATGGGAGGTGATAAAGCTGTAATAAATAGAGTAAAATGATATGGTTGCATTCATAGAAGAAGAAATAAATACCTAAAGGTAAGTGAAGAAAGATATGTCACTGATTAGGCCCAAGAATAAGTTTGATTTTTAAGAAGTCAGATGACTAAAAGAAGGAGTGGAGTGGGCAAAATCACAAGCACATGAGTGAAACTATGGGAGTAAAGATGGCAGAGGGTAGGTTTAGGCGTGAGTGTCGAGTTGAATAAAACATCAGCTTAGCAGTAGGAGGGGAGGAGAAGGTTGTAAGTGGTTGGGAGGTGGGTGGAGTTGGTTTGATGGATGGGGAGTACATCCCTCTTATCCTACAGGTGCATGCCCTTATCTTTTCTTTGGACCGAAAAGCATCCAGTGCGAAATCTAGACATATTCTAGACATGTTGATAGCTCACTCCCAACTACATGGATGACGCACCATCACTGGATTAGACACCAGAAAAATTACCAAGCTGTAAGGAAGTATGAATCAAGTGAAAATTAAGTTCATTTGATACATGATAACGATGCTCATCTTATGTCTGGTTAGCTGTCAATGGGATTAATTAGAATTAACATCTGAAGTTAGTCGCATGTACAATGTTAAGCATGTTTGATGAACACTGCTACATTATGTTTCTCAATAACTTTCATTCATCATTTAGAGCAGTTTCCACCATAAGTGCTGTTGATTTGTGATTGCTAAATATTGCTACTTTTAATAACTTATAGGACACTTAGATAAAGGCATTATTTTATGGTGAAAGATTTTTTTTTCTGAAAATACATGTACTGATTAATTTGAATTAAAATATGATTATAACCCCTTTTCTTCAGCTCTATTTCACCACAAAAAACTTCTTTGGGGTGTTTTTTACCTCTACCATAATATGGTTATATGAAATCTACAGATTCAGGACTTTCTAATGGTATATAGTGCATTCTGTTATTATTTTGTGATGGGTGTCTATCGGAGGATGCATGTTGCTGCAGTATAGGTAGGGTTAGATTACTATAATAAATTATTTGCACCTGTTTTTAAAGGAGTTATGGCATAGATTCCATGTTGCTAGGCAACCGCTTACCCTAGCAACACAAATATTTCACTGAAAGGCTTTTAGATGATTTAGGGGGAATAGGTGGTCTTAAAAAAACCTAGGCAGCCAAAATGCACTTTTTAGAGCAAAATCTGGTTTTTAGAGGCATTTGCCATGGAAACAGCCATTCCAGCCAATTGAGGTCATACCCTGTCTGCAACCATTTCTTTTTTGGGGGGGAGGGGGGAGAGAGGACGTCCTGTGCAATAAGAAAAACATATAATATAAACATGAGGTGATACCCTGTCTGGAACCATTTTTTGGGGGGAAGAGAGGAAGTCCTGTGCAATAAGAAGAACTTAGTCAAAAAACATGTTGAGTACTACTTAATTTCTTGGCCTCTTTTGGAGTCATGCATTGCAGTGTACAGTTTGTGTTACAGGTCTAACCAAGATATAGATAGAATATATCCTGCTTTATGACGAGCTGGCCTCATCAACATGCATGTAAGGGTCGGTCTACAGTTATTTATTCATGTCCAACTAGGGCAACAAGGGCAGGCGTGGTCCATAGGAGTTCGGCCTGCTCATAAATACTGTAAAGTAAGGGCTCAATGGCATTATTCTTTGTCTTGTGCACACAAAACCTGTTTGTAATTACTTTTAACATCAGCTGGAATTGATGATTTCTGAGATTATCCGTAAGTTAGCACTATACTTTTCTTCTTTGAGGGTTCACTAAAAGGTAATTCAACCGTAAAGTCTTAAGGCCTAAAAAAAAAGCTTGTGTTTCTGGTTGCCCTAACTAATTTGAGAAATTCACCTAACCTAGAAATTTCTTCTCATATTTGACCTTTTTTTTTTTTTTTTTTTTTTTTAATTCAGTCCACACATGATTTTGATCTGTACTTTCATAGGTTGATCGGATAATGAGCATCTAAATATGAGATGGAAATGGAAGTTCAAAGCATATGAAAGTCATTTCACAATCTAAAGTACCCAGTAGCAGTGTCTGATCAATTGTACAAACTAGGCTTATTAGAGTGCTTTCAGAATAACCTCTAAACAGCATTCATCGACAATAATTAATCATCCCATTGTTTTTTGTTAAAGATTGGGATTACGCTCTGAATAGGAATGCTCCAAACAAAGGCTGTGGCTTAAGGATGGGTATCTAACACATTAGAACAGCACTCTAAACTTTTGATTTGTATGTCCAAGTTGTGGCTTATAGTTCCTTCCACTCATAGTGTGGATTATAATTATGCAGGTGTGGCCTTCAAGCAAGAATTTAGGGTACCATAAATTCTCTCGTATCAGCTGCAGCTTATACCAGAATCCAAATCAAAATGAGGCTTATAGAATCAGCCCAAAGTCAGGGTGTGTCTTATATGAGGGTTTTTACACCATAAAAAAGTACTAAACTGTCAATTTTCAAGACCTAGATGTGGCTTATATCCTACTCTCAAACACAGGGTGTGGCTTATATGAGAGATGCAGCTTATACAAGGGGATTTATGGTAGTTATTCCTCCTCGGCCAGATCTCTGTTAGGATGGAGTGTAAAACACTCTATAAGGTGTCTAGATTTTATATATACACAGTGCCACTCTACTGTTGGCATTTTGCATAAGAATAGTCAACTTGTCGCTTGTACACAGGCCCCAAACATGAGCCACAGCTTTAACTGGAAACCCAAGCCCATATTCCCTCTAGGATATTCCTGAACCCAGGGTGCACCTTATATGTGGGATATAACTGAATTTAAATTCTATTAGACAGCTTACAATCAACCCCAAGGTTGCCCCAGAGACTTATATTGAAGTCACGCTTTGCGCTATATGCAACAATGCCTTACTGAAAAAAAGAATTGATAATAAAAAAAAAAGTTTTACCCCCCCTCCCAACCTAGATTTTTGGAGCCCCAACAAGAAACACAAAATTGTTTTTTTGGCCTAATCTTTAAAGGGCTGCACAAATGTAGCCCTGGCAGACTACTTCATAATCATGATATAAGGTTCCCTATCTAAATAGTTTTATGGTGATTTATTGCACCTCTCTTCATCAGTATTATTTATAAGCATGGATCCTTTTCAGGACGTCTACATCATGGTACCAAATAAATGGAAGTCCTTTTTCTACATAACATGGGTGACTACTTACTCTCTGTTATCCAGTTGTTTGCGGCTACCATAGCAGCACATTCCTGTCCATTACTGTTACTCACGAGTGCCCTCAGTGCACATTTTATTGGCATTACTTCACAATCAGATCTCTTGCTACTAGAAACGACTAGACGTCGAAGTTGCCTGTGAAAAAGATGAGATCATTAGTGGCCACCAGGAAGTGTGTTTTATATTCTATCACTGCATTCAAGTCCTTCATTGAGTCTGGTTTCTTCTATTGGAGGTTCACATTTGTGGCTATAAAGAAGCCCCAATCAGTTCAATGCGCTAGTATCACATATTTATATACTGATGTTACACGGCACTGTTACATAAAAGTTCTTGGTTCTTGGCATGATGACCAAACGTAGAAGCAGACAATGATGTGCACATCTCAAAATATCAATCCTCAATCTTACCAGGAATATCTTTAGTCTACTGATGAATTCCAAAACAACAACAAAGGTGTGGTTAATTGAAATATGTGATACATGCACGTATAATGTAAAAATTGTGTTTTCCTGAAATAGGTTGAATGAGTTATGCCTGAAATTCAGATGATGGATCCTATAGATCCATAGATCTATAGAGAGGGCTAGGCTGAACAAATTTAGTTTTGCTTATGTTCAAATCAGCAGAATGCTTAAAAGTGTGCTATCATGTGGCATTGACATAAAACAGGTTTTTCACACAAAGTAATATACCTCATCTATCTTCTATCTCCTCAGATGCAGATCTGACGATAAGCTACCTTATTGATCCAACATGCTCCATATGATGAATGGGGGCTGCATACCCCTGATCTTTGTGCATGAGTGGATTCACATCTTCTGCCCTCTCAGCTGAAGTCACACAACTTATATTTGTCACAAGGCCATTACGCTGGTATTGACAGGATGTGCTAGGAACAGGCATCTTTATGATTATAGCAGGGAAAGAGGTATACATATATATATAGTGGTAAAGCTAGCTTTGATATGTAGAACACCATCTAGTCCACCAATTCTTTTGACAATTTCTGCAGACTAAGCATGCTGTTTTTGTAGCCCTGATCACAATCATGTACTATACAAAAGAAATCAAATAACAGGACTGAATACATATGCCTGTTCCACTTTTATATTACTTTTATACAACTGCAAAACAGCTGAGTACCTCCCTCAATGATGGAGTATGCTTCGTAACCAAGGGAACAGGTACTAGCAGGGAGTTGTGTGAGGTATGTCAATGGTTTCTGGCAGATGGCCTGGCTGACTCAATTTCTGTATATGGATCTGCATGCATGCCTTCCTTCCAGCTCGATTCCTCCCCCATATCATTATTCTTGCTCTGCATCTCCTCCTCTATAGGTAGGCAAGCAGAAAGGGGTATCAGTGCATATGTGTGATCCTTTCTGTTTGTCTTGCATACATTTTTTGATGCATCCTAGTATACGCGCCTGTCACTGAATATTCCATCTACAAACAATAGAATTTTGACTGTTTATTAATCACTAACAAACTGTTTCTTGAAGAGTTGGAGTCAAATGCTATTCATTCATATTCAAGGCATCTGAACTGTGCAAATAATTGGATTTTGGAGGAAGATGACTGTATTCTATGTGTCAAAAATAAAATATGAGATCAAAATTGTCTATGATATAGTGTGTAATGTCTTTTCAATCTAGACTTTTCCGTTGGTATGGACTGGTCTTCTATTCTAGTCTACTGGTCCTCAGGTAGGAGCATATGTTTTCTCCCTATGGCTTCAGAAGTTCTATGCAGCCTGATTGGCTGAACATGGACAAATGTCAAATCAGATGTGCGGACCCTGACTTGCGCATGTGACTCACTCCTCCCAAGAGTCACCAAAGTAGTATTGCTATGATATGTCACATGCCCATGGTGCTGGTATTGACAGGACATGCTGTCCTGTCAATACAGCATGTCCTGTATTGACAGGACATGCAACACGTTTGCTAATGAACCAGCTGGGAGTCAGAGACAGGATATAACTCTGTGGCAGGTTTTTCAAAGCAGGCTGTCATCTTGCCCCTACAGTCAGGGTCTTGTATTCTATATTCTGGCTCATGCTACCAACAACACACATATGTATAATTGATCTATATCCCTGTATAACTCTACCTGCTCTGTCAATAGCTGTACTATTTTTCAGTACATGGTTTTAAGTACAACCTTCTATAGAGGTTTATATAAATGCAAATTTCCTGTTTGAATACAATTGTCTTCTCCCCCTTGCTACATTCAATTAATTACTTCCCACTTGGCAAACAACGTTTTTAAACGATTTTTAAGCGATTTTCGACCAACTAACCAATAGGGAAACCAATAAAAACATTTGCATATTCAATTCCTTCTTCACTGTAATTTCCCCATTTCATATTTAATTCTTATGATGGGCACTAGGTGATAATCATGATCAATTTTTGCCCGGCTTAAACATATCATATTCTGACAAGATAAGACAAATTGAAAATTATGTTATACTAGGCATGCTTTATCAACTCCACCTCACTGATAAGAAAAAAAGCAGAAAAGTGCTCTATATCAGGTTATTGAGAGATCTATATTTACCTATGATCATTTCATCCTGCAAAGATGTTTACCCCCTAGAGACATCTAAGCATTTTTACGTTATAACCTGCCAGCTTAAGAAAGATGCTGGATGTCTTGCTTTAAGCTGACAGATGGGACACACCAATGATCACAATGGGTAACTATGGCCAACAAACATGGCGTTTAATTTGTTAAACGATTGTTAGGCCTTAGAACTTTACTGGCAACAAAATGCCTGAGGCAGACTCTGAATGTGTTCAATGTGAGATAGGAGCCCCTTACCCAGTGGCTGGTCTCTTTCAGTCCTGAGGCACCTCTCAATCAGTCTATTGCCTGCTTATGTCAGACTCGGTTTGAGGATCAGTCTATCTCAGGCCAGCTGCACTTTCATAATATGCTTCTCAGGTCTTAAGAGGAGATATAGCCATGCCATGCTGGCCAGGTCTACACACATCCTTCCATGTCAAGATGAGACAGGCAAGGGACATGGAGAAAATTAAATCTGGACCTGCTTATTAATAATAATTATTTTAATCATTATTAGTTAAAGGATAATGCCTGAGTGTTTTTTGGTTGTTTAAGCCAGACTGGATGATTTCTGAGTGTCTCAATGTCTGTTTTATACCACTATAATCTTCCCCCTTTTAAGTTTGCAGATCTTATACCATGCGCCATTCAGAGTGGGCACCTCAATTTGCAACCTGACTATCAACATTTTTGGATGCAATTTATCTATCAATTCGTAACATCCATAAACATGTCTCCTTATTTTGAACTGTAACAATACAGAAGTAATACATAATTATGCCTTTACTTGTAGGGACACATGGAATTGAGTCTTAAACAGACTACATTATAGTCTTGCTATCAAGTTCCCTTTTGGTATTAGGATGATACATTGCATTGTCCCTAACTTTTGAAACCAGAGTAAAATCTATAGAATAAGAGAAATTGAATTTCTTTTTGACATAAAAAATCTGGCTCTATACCTTGCATTATCCACATGGCTGTGTCTCCCTTTTGCTTCTTGCGTATGAATGCTCAGTGCACATCAGCCCTTATCAATCATATCTCTGGCTACAAGAATGAACTGGAAGTGCCAGAGTGATGTAAAAAATCAGATTGTTATCGGTCAACAGGAAGCATGCTTTATATTTCAGCAGAGTCTTCATCGTCTCCTTTCCAGTTGAATTCTTCTTTTGGAGGCTTAAATTGTGACGATAAAGAAGACTGAATCACTTCAATGCACTGAATCATGTACAACTAAATCCCACAGGATACCAACCCATTCAGAAAATGTCCTGGCACAATGAGACGGGTGATGGTGTACACAAAACTCAAAATGAAAAACAAGCTTAATAACAGATACCAAATTCTTATAATAGATTCCAAATTCATTTGTTAAAATTTGGCTGATTAAAATCTGATTGCATATAGAAAAAAAAATGGGGGATTGATTTTTGAAATCTTCAATTCATAAAAAGCTTTATATTTATTATATATATTTTTTAAAAACGCTTTTTACCCAAACCAAAAAAAAGAATCAAAACTCCACTCTGCTCATGTAAGACAACCCATGAGTTCCATACTTATATGTTTGCCCAACATGTACCATATAATAAATGGGATGACATACTAGTGAGCTGTGGACATGAGGGGAATCATAATGCATCCTTACCTAACCAGGCAAATGTCAGGAAAATGGATTTCAGGATTATACTGGTTTCACAGAGACTACATCAAGAGCTTCAGAACACTTTTTGTTTCATTAAAATATCTTTATTGGTCAATTTTTACTGAATTTTCAAATTTATAAATTGGCCATCTTTTGTTCCGAGAAATAGAACTCTAAACTAGAGGTCTTTTTATCACTGTATACTCATACCGAAAGTAGGGAGGCCCCACTGTATCAGTGTCTAGTCTGTATGTACCAAATATATGCCAAGTAAAGCTAGTACCACTTTAAAGAGAAAATGTTAAGCCACATGTGGATATTAATATCTGTTGTCTTTCTTTATTTGATACCTTTCTTTGAAAAGATTCATTAAGATTATATTGTAGATATATCGATGAAAATTGTTGGGGTGAAAATCAGCGACATTTATCAATTTGGCCAATTTTCATCATTTCTACTAATTTTTTGCATTTTTTCCTTTATCACATGAAAGGGAAGATAACAATGGAAGTAATTACCCAAAAAGCTCTCAATGACTATAATTAGCCACCTTTGACCTCATTATCTCTGGTCTATGAGGGGCGAGATCTGCCTGATTTGGTTAGGATGCATCACTATTATATTCTCCCGTCTAAATGGAACTCACAGACTGCTTTATGTCACATGGCCATTCTTCGGATATTGACAGGACACCCTTGGAGGAGGCTTCTCAAAGATCGGTGTTGGGTGTAAGGCAGCATATATAAAGATGTAACTAGTTATTCCATGTAGGACACCATCTTGTCCCAACAAAACTTTGCTTTCCACTAGAAACTTTTGGAGAGTCGGTAAGGTATTTCTGACAGATTGCTTGGTTGACTTCATGCCTGTATATAGATTTGCATGCATGTATGCCTTCAAAGCTCAATAGCTTCCCCTTAGATCTTTTCTTGCTCTCTCTAAGCCCCCCTCCCCCTCACGCTGTACATTTACTTAAACCTTTATGGATCAAGGTAAATAAACATGTATATGTTTCTTGATCCATTGATGCCTCATATTATCAATGTTATTAATGATTATCTCACGATTCAGGCCCAACAGCATGCTTTTTTGGTCATAACCCTTCTCCGTTATCGGGGTTTAACCATACTCTGAGACTTTTTTTTTCTAAGACCATCTTGGTTAGAACCTGGGCATGTTGATAAATGAGAGAAGTAAACAACGTCAACCTCTCATACATTATCAGTTAAAACCGTTCAGGGCTCTATAGGGAATCGATCCCCGGCCACTGTGGCAATAGACAGACTCACTATCCACTTCACCAACCCGAATGGTACTAGATGCCAATGTATATGAAGTATTTGAAAAGGTTTTCCGACATACCTGATATTTACACACCTCCTTAGCATAGAATCCAATGCTGCCATGTTGAGTTATTAACAGGGAAACATCCTTAGATATCCTATATGAACATGCCATGCCTAATTTCTCCATATTGTTCGAAATAAATAAGAATCCATTGATTTTCCATAGCGATATATGTCGGCACCAGCCCTGTCAGGTCATTCCTTGTTTGACGCGTATTTGACCTAGTTCTTCAGCCGAAAGTATGTCAGGTTACACCTACCCGCTTCGCTAAACAAGACGGAATGGCCGTGTGCGTTGGATTGCTATATAAAATCATTGGATTCTCATTTATTTCGAAGAAAATGGAGACAAAATGTAGGCAAACACCAACTAGAGATTATATATTTATCGGTGCTAGAAGTACAGGACTTGACATGCTTGGATTCTATCCAAAAAATGTGTGTAAAGGTGGAGGTATGTCGGGCAGAGTCACAACATGGCCATGACGGCTTGGCAAACCATACAGATCGCATACACTTTCAAAATATTTTCTCCTGGATTTATTCTGGGGTTGTAAGGTAAGAAATTCATACATAATGGATGAATAAGTCTGATAAACACATTAATGCATTGATATTCTAGGACTCGGTGAGGTTAGCTGGAAATGTTCGCCCTCCTGCTGCACGGTTGGGCGAATATTTCCAGCAAACCTCACCAAGTCCTAGAATATCAATGCATTAATAGCTTAATATTCCTGTTAGACACTTACACACAAATTTTTTTTGCAAAGACATGAATTGATATTTATTCATCTTCTAAGTGTGGGGGTGTTAATCATTGTTGAACATGAACGTCATAATTCATAGTAATAATAAGTCATTCAATTTATCAAATATAATTGCTCATGGTGTTTTTCATTTTTGATCTCCCCTATACCACTGCATTATTAAAAATATGTCCATAGTGAATGTAGTATTTTCAAATCAAATTCTTTCCAAGTAACCACATTCTTTGTTCTTCTTTCCTCAACATCTGCCTCTCTGCTCCCTTTCCCTCACCACCCATTTTACCTTTGAACAATGCACCTATGTGGGCAATGGGCAGAGGACCTGGCATCCTCATGTAAAGAAAATAATAGAAATTAGAAGACAAATGCCAAGAGGGGAGGAAGCTTTTGCGAAATTTACTTGGTGTGAGCAAATAGACAGATCAATCAATATAAAAGCTGGATCAAAGCCAGACTTTGTTTTAAGCCTTACATCAATTTCCATTAAGTCTGGGACTATACAAACAGTTTCTTTTTGTGAATAGCCATCAGATCTAGAGTTGAGCAGTGAGTTAAAACTATAGTATGATTACATGAACCTAAATATAAATAATATATTGTATGTCCATTGATAGATGCCTTGCCTTAAAGATCACTCTGTTTCACAAGGTAAATTAAGCCATGCATGTATCCAAACCTTATTACATAATGATAGTAATAGGGGTGGAGTCTTCTCAAATCAACAAAATATTATTTCCTATAGAATACACTCAACGATAACACAGCAATCAGCAAGGGTTTGATAGACATTTGATGACCTTACCTTTGCAATCATATGGCACCAAATCAAGTAAGACAAGGAATGCTGCCTTTTTCTAAAACTGCTATATCCAAAGTTATTCCACGATTTCTGGGATTCTGAGTGCTTTTCCTGGATATTCCCATGCACATACCTGTTGATATTGCACACCATGATGTCTGCATCATGACTTTTGTAAGGTGTGCGGTTATCCAAGGATAACAGGCACCTGGTGCAGTTATCCATGGATAACCTGCACACCTTACATGTCCTTACATGTCATATGTTACATGTTAAAACCCACAAAATTTCATGGCCAGGGCAGGGCTCGAACCTGCAGTCTCAGATCCCAAATCCAACTCCCTATGCATTGCGCCACATGGACTGACGAGAATTGGTTGGCTAGAACCAGGTCTGGATATGATACAAAGCCGGGGGAGGTCACTCACATATAACTATTATACATTCAAAATGTGAAAATCCCAAGCAGTCTGGGTTGTGACCCCCTGGCTTTGTCGCTACTGCTCGCATAACGGCGACGACTGCGAGTCATAACCACAAGACACGGGACGCGTTCAAACCAAAGCAAGCCAAGTCGGGCGGCAAGGACTGCGGCCCGGTGGTCTAGTGGTTAATGCATTGCGCTCAGCCGTTAGAGGTAGGCGGGACGAGTCCCGGTCTGGGCGCATCTTTTTTTTTGCTGTGTGCCCGCTGCCATAACCGCGAAACGCATTCAAAGCAAGCCAAGCCGAGACGGGCGCTGTAGCTGTCCGCTGCCGGGCGACGAGGTGTGTGTACCGATTGTGTACTTGTATAAATTATAAACACTATTTTTTGCCATGGGACGCATTCAAACAAAGCCACGGCTGCCGTGCGCCGAGGTGTGTGTACCGGTGGTCTATTGGTTAGAATGCTAACCCGGAGGTGTGTGTACCGATCGTGTACACACGTCAATGGCAGGCTTCAAGTCCTGGGGAGGGGGAACAATTTTTGTTTTAAACTTGAATTTATTGAGATTCTATTGATTATCTATTGGTATCGTGGAATAAAATAAGTAGTCAATGGATTATTCATGACTTGTGTGTGTTAGCAAAGGATAATTATCCTTTGCTAACAAACACTCGTCATGAATTATCCATTGATTACTTGTTCACTTTAATTAAGATATTGTACTACAGACAGCCACATCTTAATCCCTCATTGATGACTCCTGGGCCCTATTTCTATATTCAAAACCCAAATGGCATAATCAAAGTTCAGTTTAAGCAAAGCTAGATTTGCATTCAAGGCAGATAATACCTGGATTGCAGTATGTATACACAGCAAATATCATTTCAGTTGTTTATTCTATTCACACAAACCCATCATTGAAACCGTCTAGTGACTTTCGAATCAATGTGACTATGTGAGTGCCTGGCCATTCACCAATATATCATCAAGGTCAGCTAGATGTGTTCAACTTTTATAATGCAGTTGATTCCCCCCTCGTTTGGAGCCAAAGAAGAAGAATCAACCTTTTCTATGGCTAGGCTGGAAGCTACTTACTGCCACACATACACCTACTTCCGGATGGATATTTAGAGTATATATAAGCTTTATCGATGCACAAGGTGGTTTTAGTCACATATACAATGAACGATGGCGTTATACTACAACATCGTTCATTCTAGCTCCGGTTAATTGCATGAGTTTTATCCTATAACTTGCAAATGACCCATAACCATGTTATAACGATGCTCAGAACACAGTTTGCATTTCACAACATGTAGCCTCACCAAAATAGCTAATATGCTTAGGGCCCTTTACAGTTGTAATTTCTATGACAATTCTACATGTGATGCACTGCATGCAGGAGCACTTCCTAAATTGATGGCTGTGCAGTGCATATGACAATAATCTCAAAGCTCTAGTAGTACTTCAATGGATGTGGCACACTGCATCCACTGCCAATAGCAACATTGAATATGATTATAGTCAAAGTCCAACTGGTTTCTATGAAAGTCTATGCCATATAAATCCTATATATACTAGGTCAAGAGAGGCCCAACCTAAAGATATTTGGATATAAGAGGTCGTTTCAGGGGTCATTCCTGATATAGGTCCTACTGTGATCCTGTATGAAGGAACACTAACATTTCATACTTTGTTCATATATGATCTGCTAGGCATTTTAACAGTTCCAGCAGCAACAGCTTTAACAGTTAAGGGGTGACTGAATTATAAAAAGTCACAAAACATATCTCTGGTGAAAATATTCCCATTATCCCATTATCTTATTTCATAGAGGTTCATTTGTTTTCATCACTTAGAGGTAGTGTGTGTGATGTGGATGTATGTGTCTTCACAAAACAGATATTTACTATTAAACTAAAATTAACCTTATTTTATGACTAGAGATAATAAATTGTAAACTTTAATTTGATATGCTAAATCATGAATGTCTGTTTTAGGCGGGAAAAATCACCAAGCCTCCATCCTCCTGGAAGAACACCGCTGTCATTAAATGTGTATAGCCAAGCGAAAAGGGTCCCCCAGGGAAAAAGCTGATTTTTAAATTCAGGCTATGAACCTTCCAATGATATATTACATGAGAAAATAAAATCTGCTATTTTAGAGTTACGGCTCTATGAACTTAGATGGTTACCGAGCTATCCAAATCCCAAATATTAAAATCTAATTTGTATATTTCATGAGATATCTCAGATGAAATGTATAATTAAGCAATTATTTTAAGCATAAGACATAATTTAAGCATAATTCTGCAAACAATTTTTGGTATATTTTCCCTTTTTATGCCATAGTGGTGTTCCCCTGGTGGCCAGAATAAGTACTAATCCCCCCTGGACGGTCCTTTTAACTTGCCTCCTCAAAAATTGTCATACCACAGCATTGAACATTTTTACAAGCTCATTTGCCTTCTCCCTCAGCAATGTGCTGTGAAATAACATGCTTGAACAATTTGTCCATGGTGCTCAGTTGTTATAACTAGAGCTACATCAATGAAGACAAATTACCATCACACCCTTCTGCAATCAATCAAACCTGAACCTGTTTAAATCAACATCACCAACTGCAGTTATTTTGCACAATCCAGTGCCGGGGCCCGTTTGCCATAAATCTGCACCTACACATATGGTAAATCTTGTACATTCATAAATATTGCCACTGTTTGGTTGTTCTTATATTTTTGTTTCATGATACATACATTTTTGACACCATAAATGAGATCAAGTGCAATCCCGTTGTGTCACCAACAGGCCCCTGGGAACACAAAGCCAACCACTGCCCATGCCACTTTCCATTTGCTGAAAGACTTTGTGACATTTATTTTTCCTCTGGACCTACACAAACAGACAGGTACAGCAGTGGACCATTGATTTTTGTCACTTTCGGCTTTTTTTCACATTTTTTGTTTTTCAAAAGGTACACTGGTTGGTTGAACTGCTTGGCTTAATTTACATCTCTACTCATCGACCACAACAGCTCCCATGCTGTGCTGTGGAAAATAGTGGTACATGGGGAGAGGGGTGTGCTGGCTTGGGACTTTCCTATATGGATTTATAAAGACAATAACCCACAACAAACACACCCTCCTCTCCTCATGTGATAGCAATTGACACCACACACACACGTGGTGAAACCTAAACCTGACCAAACAGGAAAGCTTCTGACATGCAGACAGTTGGATGCAAATAAAATATTAACATCAATGTAAGGGATGGGTGCATGGATGGATGGTAGCTGGAAGGGCGCAAGCTCGGAAAAGGAGTGGAGGCAGCCGGTGGGAGAGGAGTGGAGGAGTGGGTTAGATAATGACTATAATCCATGTGAGAGGGGGTAGAATGAACAGAAGGGATAGGAATTTAAATGACAATGGTACGAGAAGAAAGGGCAGGTAGAATGAAAAGTGATTGTGTAGTCAAGGTTGCAGAAGAACGAGTCAGGTACAGATGAGAAGGGGGACAGCAAAAGTGGTGGGAGGAAGGTAAAACACATTTGAGTTAAAATGGGAGATAAAAGGATGAAGGAAGGTGAAAAGAAAGCAGATAGTGGAGGTGATAAAACTCTAAAAAGGGTGAAATGGTTGCATTCGTAGAAGAAGAATTAAGCATTGGAATGTCAGTGAGGGATAGCCCAAAGAATAAGTTCGAAAGAAGTGGGTAAAAGCACAAGCACATGAGTGGTACTGTGGTTGCTATAGCTAACAAAACAGTAACTAGGAGGAAGGTGGAGAAATAATGCATAATGATTCCCAGGAGGAAGCACTAACATCAGGCTGCTAGATGAATAATCATAGCGTTTACCTCACTAATACTTATATATGATATATCAAATATAACATGAAGAAGACATAATCAGTTAAATATTCTAGATGCCAATATTACTTATACAAAAGTAGTCTGATAAAGTATGAGAAAGTTTAAGAAAGATGCAGTCTGACCTATATTTAAAAGAAGCACATAGTCTATGAATGTAACTCCTACACCATTAATGGTCTGATGAAGGAACGAAAGATCTTTATGCCCATCCTAGGTGCATCATGATGCCCCTTCTAACATGTTAATCTACCCTGTAATGACAGCATGATGCATAGATTTAATTCGGACGCCAAGTGGTGCTGAGAAGGCTTACCATTGCAAATTCATAAGTCATGAGGACTGTTCAGCACAATGTACTTCAAGTTAGTTAAGCAAATTCCAAATTGGTGTCTGATTTGTCCAACATGAAAGGGAAATTGTAACCCTGATCTGTGTACATGATGGCCATAATATTTTTAGCTGTCTGACCTGAAGTCTCATGACTACAATTTGTCTTATGGTTATTCTGCTGGTATTGACAGGACATGCTGGAAACAGGCTTCTTTAACAATCGGAGTTGGGGGTCAGAGGCAGTATATATAGTGGTGTAGGTGGTTGTTACATAGAGGACCCTATTTTGTCCCTAATGCTTTGTTTGTTTCTGCAAACTGACATCGCTGACTCTGAAGCTGCAATATGTCATTCAATCAGTATAAAAAAAGGACAATGGGTACATTAATGTCTGTTTCCTATCGATGGTGTGTTTTATTGCTATAAAAATATAGACAGCATATGGTAACCAAGGAAACATGTAAACCCCCATGTATAAGCCGCAAAACTCCAAGACAGAACAGAGCAGCAATTACCAATAGAGTGGATAGAAATACAACAGTAAGTATAGATCTATTCTAGAATTAAGATAAAGTGACACATTTTTCTCCATCCATTTGGATTGGGCAGTCGGCTAATATAATTCAGTTTTCATTCAGAAATTGGGACACAAAATGGTAAGATTTAAATCCAAAACACTAAAAGGTTGGCCCCGCTATCAGGTTATGTACTTGACACCTGGATTGCTATATGCAAAGCATAAAATCATTTCAGGTATTTAACTTTATCCTTTTCACAGTCATTCCCCTTGTTCTATCCAAAAGAGCTGGCTAGGGAAACAGGGCTACAAAATGGTGCCATCCTAACTCATCATAGAAATCCTGTACTGCAAATGTGACCTTGGAATCTACTTTGTAAGTTCCTGACCATCCCAAATACATTAACAAGGTTAGCTTGATATATTCAAATCTCATAATGGAAAGTGCCATCCCTTGATTCCCTTCTTGTTTGAAGCCAATGAAGAAGAATCAACCTCGTCTAGGGTCAGGCTAGAAGTCACACACCTACTTCCGCTTGTAGATCAATGCTCAGAACAAAGTTTGCATTTCACACCAGATAGTCTCACCAGAAAGAGTCAATATGCTTAGTCCTTTGCAGTTGCAGTTTCTCTGTGACCGTGCTTGAGGGAATACTTCACACATTGATGGTTGTGTCTATCGATGACACATGCTGTGCAGTACAAACCATTGTATTATACTCAAAGCTCTAATAGTACTGCAATGGATATGGCTCACTGTGTATGCTGCCTATAACACCTTGCTATATTCTTAAACCGGTACCCATGGTCCAACTGGTTTCTCTGGACAGACAGTGCCATAGAAATCCTATATAAGTTCACTGAAAAGAGGCCCAGTGGACTGATAGCCCTGATAGTCGATTCCATAATGAAAGTCCTGGACATGCATGGCTTAAGGTATGTGGTGAATGTCTTTGCAGGTTTTTTACTTTGCCATCCAGTACTGTTAAACTAAAGTGAACATTTCAGGACTAGAAATAAGAATTTGTAAATTTTGATTTGGTATGCTAAATCATAAATGTCTATTTATGGCTGCATTATCTAAATTCACGAAGCCTCCATCTTTCTGTATGAACACCATAGTCATCGCTATGCCCATAACCCAGGACTTTTTACTAGACCACTTGCCTTTTCCCACAGCACTGTGGCATGAAATAACATCATGCCAGAACAATCTTCCATTAACACTCTATCCAAGCAAAGGGGGCATGGCCGACAGAGGTCACCTGACTACTGCGGGCTCCATAGCAACCAGAGGACGTAATGCCATGTTGGATCGAGCCGGGGTGAAAAACTTGACAGTATCGAAAAGTTGTTACTCGTAAATGTGAGAATGGTGAAACAGCTAATTGAGGAGGAAGAAGATGTGTTCACTGTGGTAAAACATATAGAGGTACTGGTGAAGAAATCGTCTACCAAAATATACACCCTCAAGGCGTTAGTAGCATATGATTCTTCTGTGAAAACTAGAGCAAACTCTGACGGGGTAGAAGCTTTCAGTGATGTTAGGAGTGAGGATATATTAACTCATATGGCTTATGATGGGACAGTACAGGCCTAAAAATCTAGTTCAACCAAGCCTAAAAGTTTCAAGTCAAAGCAGTCGACCCGCACTTGTTATGCGTTCAATAGGTCTGAGGGTTGCAGGGAGGATCCTTGTAGATATCGTCACATTTGTGAGGTATGTGGTCTGTAAAACCTTGGTAAGGACAAGTGCCAGAAGAATAAGAGAGATTAGGATATTGTACTTAGGCAGGATCCTATGTTGAAATCTGAAAATTTGGTGCCTGATTTAAATGTAGTATGTGTGGTAGATCATCCTGAGCCACCTGCTCAATCATTTCGGGTGAGAATAATAATAATGATATTTATAAATAGGTCTTGTGATGTTAACAAGAATCTTTTTATAACCCATAGTGGTCAAGTTCAGGGCGAGGTTGATCCACTGTTTACAGTGGAGTGTGTAGGTAGACCCAGCATCAGGGTCTATGACAGTTGTAAGTGTATGTAAGTGTGAGCATTTTATTTATGGTCGAAAAGCTCAAATTTTACCTTGCAGAGTGGCAAGTTTTCTTAGGCAGTCACACCTTATTAATATAAACCAGATAGAATCAGATTTTCTATGGTGTGGATTCACTGAGATGTTTAAAATAGTTGATCCAGAATGTGATACGAGGTATGATTGTAAAAATTACAAGTCAATTGTAGAAGGTAGATTCTATAATGAAATGTGTGATATTATCCTGGACGAGTTGTCCCAGGGTTTGATAACTGAAACTGCCTATAAACCTAAGTGTATTCACTCCTTGGGTGGTGTAGAGAAGTCTAATGGTAAATTAAGAATTATCACTGATTGTAGTGTAGGGGTATGGTATTTACACTTGTACGTTTATGCAACCGTGGGACTCAGACCTAGGTCTTCATGTGTAGTGGGGGAATCCAGATGGCAGGTGGCAGCACCTGCCTCTGGGTTCGTATCCATTACACCAGGGGGCCTACCACTCGTCCGCCACACATCACGTGGCTGGTCTGAGTTTCGCGGGCTTTTCCCCTATATAAGGTTGGTTCTACCCCCATATTCCCCAGTAGTGGTTCTACCCACTGCTCAACCTGGTCATTACCCGAAAGGGTAACCGAATGCCCTGGCAGCATGTAGTCCTCTAAGGCTGTGATCGTATGTAACAAAGGCTTATGAAATAAAAGCTCGGTTGCCTAACCGGAAACTTCTTCTCTCTTCGTTATGATTTAATCTAACTTATCGAGACGAACCACTACACTGGTGCCATTACCAGTTGGTCTTCGGGTAGGCACAGTCATAAATGACTGAGCTGAGCCCAGTTAGGGGAAATGGCCCAGATCCTGAGCTAAATTCCCCGATGGAAGATGGTGAAATCATGTCACCATCCCCAGGAACAGGGTGGAGAGATCCACAGGAACACTACCCAGATGGGTTAGCGGATGTAAGAAAGAACTTACATGAGGAACTGGAAGAATTTGGAGATCCTTTATTCATGCCAGGAGGTACCTTGAAACCTGCACCTATGCATAAAAGTACCACTCAATTTGGTCAACTACCATTTGAGGTACCTAAGTCAAGTGCAGGTATGTTTGAAACTCCATACAGTTCTCGAATCAAACACCAAAAGTGTGGATTTGAGAAGAACAAAATGGACAAGCTTGAAGACATGAAAGCTGAATACGAAAAGATCCAATTGGATCTCATCACACTGACCAGGACTCGAGACAGAATTCTGACTGAAAACAATACAGTTGATGTCAGAACGTCTTGATTCCGATCAGAGTTATAGACGCCAACAACAACTATTGTTGGATAGAATGGAGAAAGAAAAACAAGATTTCCAACTCCAGCATGAACAATATCGTGATGCATCATACAAGGCGGATTTAGAATATAAAGCCTCGTGTGAAGAATTGAATAGAACTAGACAAGAAATAAGTTCTACTCAATCGTCCCATGGCAAGTATCAAGAAGAGCTGAAAAAGATAGAGACAGCCTTCAAAGATGCACAAACTACGTATCACAAACAAACCGAAGATCATGAAAAACTCAGAGGTCAATGGATACGTGAATCAGCAAATTTGACTGCTAAACAGACAAAAATGCTGGATGACTATTCGGAACTGGAAACTAAAGCTAACCAGACTTCACTGTTTTAGGAATTGTTCTAAACACGTTGAGTGACCAGATGAACTCTTTGAGGGGTAAGGACGAGGTAACAGAAAACACTGTACCTCGTTGTGAAGAAGTAAAGAGTCATCAGGTTAGATTTACGGATAATACTCGAAACCTCTTGGTTTAGGTACGGGAAATATTGGAGGTGCTTCTACGAGTGGAATACAACAAAAGCACTCAGTAGGAGCTTCCAACTTTGACGGCGGATGGCCACAACAGTCACCTTTAGGGGGACCGAATGGCTCTTATGCCCAGTACGGATGGAATCAACCCCAACCAGGAGCGAATCGATCCAATAGTAATGCCCGGAATGCATCCGGAGGAACACCCAGACAAACATCCGGGAATTCCCGTACAACTGGAGGACAGTCCGGATACTCACAAGGATCCGGATCTTCAGCAGCTAGTTCCAGAGGTAACCCCTTTGCGGGTAACACTGGTTCCAATAATGGAAATCAGTCGTCTGGAACAGGAAGAAACACTAATAGTGGTTTCTTTAGTTTTTGTGGAAATACACAGTTCACCAATAATCCAGGGTTGACTCCTCGAACCGATGGAAACACCTTTTCACAGGTGCCTACATCCGGGACAGCAGGATCAGGGGGTGGAGGAGGACCACCACACGGTGGCTTTGGAAGTACCTATGGTATGAATCCTCCACGGAAAAAGAGACTCAGTCGACGAGTATCTCTTTCTCCAGGGTTGCAAGCACTGAATGATTCTAATGCAGCAATTGCTAACCTAGGTGTTGATTGTTACAATCAAGGTCTGGACGATATGGAAATCATGGAATGGAGTAGGGGATTAACCCTTACTGGATCCACGAATCCGGCTCGTAGGGTAGCTAAGATACCTACTCCCTTTAATGCCAAGAATCCTTGGAAGGAAGAGTATCAAGGCTGCGCAGATGTCTTTAACTGCAATGGATGGGGTAAAGCGGAAGCTCTCCCCTATCTAGTGTGCTGGTTAAAGGAGGGCGACGGTAAAGGAGCCGTAGAACAATGGAGAGAGTCCCAAATTAGAGGACTCTCAGCCCATATGAAGTATGATGAACTCATAGAGATTGCTTCATATTTATATGGAAACATAGTTGGGGAAGATCCTTGGCTGACGTTCACTAAAAGAACTCAGAAACCTAAGGAATCTGCCAAAGTTTTCGGCTTAGAATGTCAACGACTGTTGCATAAAGCCAGACCTCAATGGAGATTGGATGATGAGTGCTTCTTAGATGAAATGTTTAAACAATTGATTGAAGAATCAGGAACACAGGACCGTGGCCTGTGAAGCTTGGAAGAATGATGTCTCTTTGACAGATTTGTTCCAGTCCTCAGATCATTATGATCGTAAGGCCCGGATCTTTGCCGGGAAAGTACCCCAACGGATGTCAGCAATGATAGTTCCGGATGCGATACCCGAGACCGATTCATCCGAATCAGAGAACCTGATGATGATGAAAACGTTGGGGCAATTTGCCAAGGAAACCCCCAGTACAACCGGAACTGGGGAAAGAAAACGGGTTATGTCAAGGAGAAAGTGACTGCCACCTAACCTCCTGTGACTCAACCCGAACACCGGTCCGTCTTTATCAGGGGACCTGGTCACCACCTTGGTAAAGAAGATCACTGAAAATCTTAGAAGGCCTAGGCCTGATAGGAGTGTAGTGACGTGCTTTAGATGTCAGGAAACTGGATATTATGCTGCTGAATGTGAAGCAGATAAGCCAGTTTATAGAAATGCTTGTTACCGGAATAATCCGGGTAAGGAGGACTCAGTGAAGAAGGAAAACTGAGAGGGGGGGTCCATGATGGCAACCGGATTGCCCCCCGAGTGAGTGATTGCCATGACTGCCAGCCTATCGCCACTTGTAGTGCTAGTGAGAATCCTCTAGCGATTTCGCCCAGCAGTGAGGCTAAGGGACCTGATCAGTTCCTTACTCATGAGGCTGGGGAGACTGATAGTACACCAGGTGTCAAGAACCGTCAGAAGAACACAGAGGGGAAACCCGATATCAGTCTAGAGGAAGTGGCCAACGGGTTGGCCAGGGTGGGGTGTGCCCAGCTTCCCCCGGGTCATCCTTGTCTCGAATTTTTGAAGGGATTTGGATTTGACCTCAGCGCTAAGACAGAACTTGCTAAGTATGCAAGTTGTCCTACCTACTTGAAAGGTAGGAGGTGGTATGCAGTTGTATCTGTGAGTGGTAGATCTGCTGAGTTTCTTGTTGATACTGGTTCTAGCCACTCCTGTTTTGCTAAGAGATTCTATGATCTTTTGCCTACGATACATGAAACTTTCACAACGGAAGGAAATGCTCGTACAGCCGACGGTAGCACGATGCAAACGTTTGGTAGAACATGTATGAGGTTCAGTCTACAGGAGGATAAGGATTTTATCCTTACTCCTACTGTGGCGAACATCACAGATGATGGTATACTTGGTCTGGATTTTGCTGCATTATATGGAGCAAGGTTAGATTCCCAGAGGGGAATATTGGAGGTTAGTGACCCGTACCATCTCGAAGTACAATGTGTACTTAGACAAGTGAGCAGTGTAGCCAGTGTAGCCTAGACTGTTAAGATACCACCAGGCACAGCCTGTGATGTCTTATGTCGAGCGGATAGAGAGTTTTCAGGAAAAACCTTATAGAGCCAGATGTCGCAATGTTGTCAAGTATCGGATTGGAATCCGCTGATGTTCTAGTAGCAAATGCTGCTTGGACAGTGGTTCCTATATCCATACGATTGACACTCGTGAGAATGAACCTTTTAAGATTCCTTATAGAAGACTCCCACTAGCCAAGAAAAGGGTAGCTGAGGAGGAGATAGCTAAAATGCTTGAACAGGATGTAATAATCCCATCAACCAGTCCTTGGTCTAGCCCTGTGTGCATGGTGACTAAGAAAGATGGTACCATCCGTTTTTGCATAGATTACCGGGAATTGAATGGTATGACCAAGAAGAATTAAAGCTAAAGCCCAAGAAATGTGATCTCTTTATGAGATCCATTAATTACTTGGGACGGGTAATCTCGAATGAAGGGATTAAAGCCGATCCGGAGAAACTGGATGCTGTGTCAAATTGGCAGGCACCCACGAATGCTAAAGAAGTTAGATCCTTTCTTGGATTCTGTTCCTATTACAGGGACTTTATACCAGGATATTCGAGGGTCGCCTTTCCTATTCAGAGTTTGTCCTATTGGACACCCGGAATGAGGAAAGAACGATTTCCTTGGGGATCCGAGCAAGACGAAGCCTTTATGAAAATAAAGGGGTTGTTTGCTAGTACACCTGTGTTGAAGTACCAGACGGAGAATGATCATTTCATTCTAGATACTGATGCTAGTAATGAAAGCATAGGAGCTGCCCTTTCTCAGGTCCAGGATGGGGTTGAAGTTCCTATAGCCTTCGCTAGTAACACGTTGAGTAAATCTCAAAGAAATTATTGTACCACTAAACATGAGTTGTTGGCTGTGGTGGTCTATACGAAGAAGTTCAAGCACTTTTTGTGGGGAAGTGATTTCACTCTACGGACTGATCATTCCTCTCTCAGATGGTTATTGAACTTCAAGGATGCAGAGGGGATGATAGGTCGCTGGTTGGCACACCTATCCGAATTCGGTCTAAATCACAGCCAGATTGAACACCGAGCTTGGGCAAAGCATTTAAATGCGGATGCTTTGTCTAGAATCCCGGTGAGGAAATGTGCAAACACTGAGTGCACTGATTGTGGAGCAAACAATGCTGTGTTGGCAGGGGTTCGAGTACCCCTGACACCCAACCGGAACATGTTTTGAATTGGTCCATGGAGACTATTCAACAGTTCCAGGAGTCTGATGCAGTCACATCACGTTTGATTAAGTTTCTTAATCAGGGTATCTGTCCTCCAAGACTGGATGTGTCATTGGAGAACAAGGAAATGAGATGATTCCTAGCTCAATGGGCTGAGCTAGAAGTCTGGGATAGTCTTCTATTCCGATGGAAGAACTATTCTAATAGGAAGAAAGCCTTGCAAGTTGTCATACCTAGTGCTATGCGACGAGATATTATGTATTTCTGTCATGGGCATAGAACTAGTGGACACTTGGGAAAGAAACGGTCTCTAGAACGTCTATCCAGACGATGCTATTGGCCTGGCATGAGTACAGATCTCACCCGATGGGTAGAGACCTGTCCCGAATGCTGTAAGAACAAACCAGGACCCGGGTTAGGCAAATTGCCATTATCCTAGGAACTGTTTGGTGTAAGATTTGCTTGAGTAGCTGTTGACATTATTAGTGGGATCCCTCCCACTCCTAGTGGCAACACGTGTATGATGGTCGTGTCAGATTATTATACCAAGTACACCCGAGTGTATCCTTTGCCGGATCATAAGGCTGCTACTTGTGATATGGCCTTTGTAAAAGGGTGGGTATTACACCTAGGTGTCCCACTCATGTTACATAGTGATCAGGGCAGAGAATTTGAGTCTAGCCTGTGGCAAGAGATGTGTAATTGTCTAGCAATCTGCAAGACAAGAACTAATCCCTATAGGCCACAGAGTGATGGACAAGTAGAGACATTCAATAGGACTCTGATCCAAGTATTGAAATCTCTAGTAAATGAGCAAATGGACGATTGGGACGAACAGTGTGAATTCCTGGTACATGCTTATAATAGCACTGTACACTCGAGCTATAATTGTTCCCCTAATCTCCTTGTTTTTGGAGAGGATTTAATTATGCCGGCAGATTTGGTGTTTGGCATAATAAGAATGAATCCGGAAGCCCCTTGCCAGGTGATGTTTGTAGAATCTCTACGAGATAACTTCAAACAAGCCTATGAGAGGGTTAGAGATGAGTTGCAGAAAACTGCACATTGGCAGAAGGTTGGTTATGATACAGGTCTAAAAGCTAGATTTTTTAATCTGGGGGATAGAGTTTTGCGTCTACACCAACCCCTTGCCAACCTGAAATTAGCCAGTAATTGGGATGGACCCTTCACTATAACCCAGGTTATCAGTGATTGTACAGTGATTATTAAATCACAGATTGGTAAATGTTACAAGTCAAATGTAGCGAGACTAGGCCCATGGAGGGGGAGGGATACCTCCACCAAAATGTACAGTGATGGTCTATTAGAAGTAATGGAACAAGATTGTGTAAGACAACTCGAAGTGGTACCGACCCGAAAGCGAGGACCCAGGCGGCCACGGAAGGTTGTAGACCCGAAGAGGGTGGTGCCCCCTGTCGTAACATCCAGAGAACAGGGGAAGATACAAAAAGTCTCGGCAGGTGCAGGTAGAAATAAGAGGAAAGGTCCTTCTAAGGCTAAGAAGACCTTGGAAAAGGCTCTTATGAATACCAGGTCAATAAAAGAGGCCTCAAAACCTCTTAGACGCAGTCCAAGGTTGCTCAAGACTGCCGTAACCTAGCCTGTTAACACAAAGAGTGTGTTGTCCTGTACTGTGTACTGTTATATGTTGTAACCTTGTTCAATGTATATTTGAGCTGGTCACAAGTTCCTGGAAAATGACCCATGACAATGTACCTATGGTTTTGGACAGATAATCCAGTGGATATGCTTATGCTATCCATAAACTCCATAATACCTAGTGAGTTGTCATGGTTGAGACACGAGTACAGGCAGAAGACCGATCGGGTATTGTATTGTCCTTATGTAAGAAGGCGTGACCTAATTAAGGGCACTCAGGAAAGTTTTTGACCTATTTTTGAATGGTCACGTGGCGCGCCGGTTTGATCATGCGCAGCGATTCAAGTTCGAGTAGCCCGCCATATTGTCTTATTCCTGCAAAGGAAGAAGACGTGGCCGAGGGTGGTCCTACTCTTTTGGGAGTTTGATAGCCTTTTACAGCCTTGTTTCGAGGTGTGCCCTCGTTAAAAGGCACCCGCCTTTCACTGGGTAAGCAGTTCTAACTGCTTATCCAGTGAATTGGGATAATATATCCCCGAATAGCCACTTCTGCCGATGGCAGTCTGCCTTGGTGGTGGTGCCTTGGCGGTGGTGCCGGTGCCAGCACCCCGCCGGAGTATGGTAGTGGTTCTCCTAGGAGTCCCACTTACACATACGATGATCAGCAATATGATGCTGATTGTGATCAGTTGGATCAACAAATGAATGTTGATCAGAACTCCAGACAAGCGAGTCCTGAACACTGTGGCGTTCAGCAATGAATCGATGTAGGCCAGCCTTATGTAGCTCCTCCATCCGAAAGTCTGAGTGGAGAGTCGGCAGGACTCTAATGCCACCTCCCCATCAACTACCACCCCGTCTGAGTGTGAGTACCTCACCTGATGCCTTGAGACCTGCTTCTCCGGTTGACAGGCCAATGCATCTAGAGTTACCCCCTCCAGACAGTCCTGAGTGGCAGGATGTAGCGGGTCCCTATGATGGACGGATGTTGGCCATTTCGAAAGAAATGCTAATACCCACCCGTGATGGGACACCCAGATAGTTTGACAAACGTGTTGTCAACGCGGTCTGGCAGTGTGCTCACCCACAGTGGGCGAATACCTTTCCGGAAGCCTGGTTGGTGGATTACCATCAGATGGCCAAAGGACTGGTAGTCCACTTATGGTTTCGTAAAGCTGTCTGGGATGCAGAAATGGCTTTCCACAGGAATAGCTTTTATAGGCCTTCCTATGTGTCTGACAAAATGGGTTACACCGGTGTCAAGGCAGACGAGGTCTCTAGGTACACTGATAGAGACCAGATCCTATTTCTAGGAACAGCGGAGGAGTATGAAGCAGCAGGTAACACTGTTGTGGATTATTGTCCAGGGGTCCCCATCACGTCTCAAACCATTAAGGCAGAGGAGGCCCGGATTGGTTTGTCTCCACTAGTCAGACTCGGGTAATACAGGACCTCGTAGTACGACTATTGGAGAGGCAGTATGCACTGGTGCACACGGAGCTTATCCCCGGGCCAGCACCCGTGCAGGTTACAGCCAAGATGGCCGATCGGATGGAGCGTCTCATGTCTCCTGCTGAAACTCCTACCACAGGAGGTGCGGCAGAAGTACCTGAGAAAGCTCCACCTGCTCCACCTCATGCAGATAGTTCCCCTAAAACTGCTCAGTCTACCCCTACAAAGACTGAAAAGAAATCAGGGAAACTAGCTAGTGAAAAGGGTAAGGGTACCCCCACTAAGACCAAAGGTAAAGGGAAACCTAACCCTCTACCAGCACGAGTGTGGCCGACAGTACCCAAACTCGTCGGGTGTCCCCATGCTCGGCCAATAGGAAGGGAGCTAAGGCTTCGGATGTCTCCGGCAACGAGACGGACGCATCCGAGTCTGGCACCCCTGCTAGTGGCGGACCCCGCAGGCGGAATAAGAAGAAGGTTGACCAATGTAAACCTGAACCTATTGAGGTAGATGTTCAACTCGAAACTCCAGAAGTTGAACAGGCTGTCCCAACCGTAAAGGTTGAGCTCGGTGTGCCAGTAGTCAAGCTACACGACTTAATGGCCAATTTGAGTGGAGACGCTCAAGATGCCGCAGCCCAGGTTCTCGCAGGTCAACAACCTGTTGTGCAACCCGTCGGATGTACCATCCGACCCCGAGGGAGAGGAGCCACTTCTACTGACGAGCAAGAGGCTGCTATCTGGTATAATGCCAATAGCAACTTTGCTGACTTCATTCCTCTACACAGGGGACATCTGAAGGGGAGCAAATCCGTATGGAAGCTACCCCCTCGGAAGACCTGTGAGGGGCATGAAGACATGGAGGAATCGCTTCGCAAGAAGCTATCCGACAGAAAACCGGCCAATATTTATTGGATCTATTGGGAATTCACCCAATGGCCTCTACAATTACGACCGGAAGGGCAAAATTAATTTTGCTCTAGATGAGTACTACGGGGAGGATCGTAAAGATTGTCCCTTTCAACGTTGTACTCAAAGTGAAGGTTAGGTTGAATTCTTCATCAAGAAAGACGAGTTCCTTCGTCATCTTGTGGAGTTTCACATGCACCAGAGACCGGAGTATGTTTGCGATCGGGAAGTTGGCAAGAAATGTGCTAAATGCACAGGATGTGTCACTCCCCGACGCGGAGACATGATCCGGCATTATGTGACTTTGCATATAGAGGGTCTGGAGGCAGCCGTAGAGAGGGTGATGAAAATTCACTCTGAGCTCTATGGTAACTTTCTTCTCTCACACCGAGCACGAATCAGTTTGCGCCAACAGTTCCTGGTACTAACCAGAAGCTGAAGGCTAGGTTTGCCCAGAGACCGGGTGTGGCAAACTTGAGTATGCTCAGGAAGAGTATGATTTGTTAAACGAGTGGAGGAGTAATAAGGCCCGCCGGCGAGGTGGGGCTTATGTAACTCCATCCGGAGAGCAAATCTGAAGCCGCAGGGATTACCGTCAGGGACCCTCTGTGGCACATAGGAAGAGACAGGCGTCCGAATCTCCTAGCCGATCCAGGTCACCACTGGAAGCGCTGGAGAGACAGACAAATGGAGGATGGAAGAAGCCACATCTTCCTTCTCCTGCTAGAATCCCTTCCAACTATGGACGAGCACCAGCCCCGCAGGGTGGTGCAAGAAACCCGACATTCTTTGGTGTCAGTGGACCGGGTGGTCACCCCTCCCGAACACGTACGCCTTTGAATGTCCGAGACCCGAAGCAGTACCCTGCTATGGGCCCACCCGGACCAGAGATGCAAGTCTTTGATCAGTACGGGAGGGTCAAGCAGGAACTGCCAGCAGGAGGAGGTCAAACTCCACAACCAACAAGGAGTGCTGTGGTGAGACAATGTCCACCCGCACCATTGTTGACTGCTAAAGACCTTAGAAGGAAATTGTCTCGGTTGCCCCTGGCTCAGGGACTACCAAACCAAGGCCCTCCTACGACCACCGCTAGTGTGGCTACTACTGCAGTTGCCTCGTCGCATATGCAGGTAGCTGTCACTCTGAGTGGGTCTGGTTCACAACCGAAACCTCAGAGTCAGGTGTCCCCACCTGGCGCTGTGGTTCATCGGCCTAAAGTGATCCAGACAGTGGAGACCTTCTTCAAGAAGGAGGATAAATTGTCTTGTACCATACAAACCAAGCAATTTGAAACACTACAGCACCACTTGGAGAACCTCCACTTGGATGTGTACCGTCGGACCGTGTCGAGTACTCTCCAGTGCAAGTCAGAGATTAACCGAATCTCTACTCAGATAAAGGCTGATGTTGCCAAAGAGAAGCAGGAAGCTGCTAATCTGCGGCAAGAAGCCTTATCCGAGAAGGAAACAGCTTCTCAGATGCTCAACCTAGAACGAGCAACAAATATGAAGAACCAACAAAAGTTCTTCAAGGTCTTTGGAGTTATCATGGATAACTGGGACGGCACACCTGCACATGCTTTGACCTTGTTTGAAGCACGCCAGAAGGTGAAATTAGCACCAGTTGTCCCCGCGCTACCTGTACCTACGGATGGAGCTGGTGTAGACCCACTTGTTCAGCCAGCGGCTCAACAACAGGGTCCAAACCAGCCAACCGAGGAGAACATGGAACAGTGAAAACTGTTGCATGTAGGTCAGACATAATTGTGTGTCCTGAGGTGGTATTACCTATGTACTGTTGGATGGGAGTTCATTTTCTTATCCAACCCATTAAGTATCGATTCGGGTATAAACTGTACCCTAATCCGGAAACTGAAAGCAGAAAACAAGTCACCTTGGAGAAGGAGTATGAATGCTGTCAATATTATAGCTATACTGTGCTATTACATAATGACTGTGCCTATTACCATTGAACTATGGACTTTCAATACTGGAATACGTTACTATGGACTTTAAACTACAACCGAATTTACTACTACTAATTGTCAGCTAGTACTACAGGCATCCGGGTTTAGCTACACCCATAAAGTCCATCAATACACTACAACTGGATTTGCTACTACCTCCAGTTAGCTAGCACTACAGGCAACGGGGTTTAGCTACGGCCATCTACATATTCTTCTATAGCACTTCAGGCATCAGGGTTCAGCTCGCCCAAAATCTACAAAATCAAGATTATATAGCACTTCAGGCATCAGGGTTCAGCTCGCCCATACCAAGACATCAGCAGCATCCGGCTCCACCTATATTCTCCACCTAGAAACACGAAGCTTTGTTAATATTATTGTATTGCATGTAAAACTGTATTTATAACTTTAATATCTTTTATAAAGGTATATTATTATATAAAGGTACTTACCTATAAATATACTGGATCTGCGTATCCTAAACGTTATTTAATGTAGTACTAGACCTATAATTGTCTAAATAGGTCTTTCCTGGTCTCCACACATTAAGAGACTATAATTCTTCTGTACTTTGTAAATATCAAACACTAAGGTATAGATTGAGTTACATCTCAAATATATAAATATATTTTTCTATAAAATAGAGAACGTCCAATGGATTTCTCTAATTTAGTATTATATAACTCAGGTTCGAAACCTTATTGTGTTAAAAAGAAATCTACCAAGGTATCAGAATGATTGTTTATATCTGATCTTTATTGTTAAGTTCACTGTAATGTGGATAAAGTAGTTAATTTAAAAAGTCCGGGTATAATAACGGTAATACGGTCATAACTTACAACCACCAGTGCTTTTCAGGACTCTATTATTGTTAAAGTTAATATAATCTGTGATACTTACACTTATCATAGGTGGTTGTCATGGTTGCTTGTGGAAAAAGGAAATAGGATAGTCTCATACTATAGCCTATTTCACATCGAGTGAGTGTAACTAATACCCCTTTTTAGTATTGTAAAACAATTACTTGCTAGGTTATTAATACACTGCGGTTTAATTACCCCCAAGTTATTGTCTAAAGGGGGCAGTGTAGGGGTATGGTATTTACACTTGTACGTTCATGCACCCGTGTAGTGGGGGAATCCGGATGGCAGGTGGCAGCACCTGCCTCTGGGTTCGTATCCATTACACCAGGGGGCCTACCACTCGTCCGCCACACGTCACTTGGCTGGTCTGAGTTTCGCGGGCTTTTCCCCTATATAAGGTTGGTTCTACCCCCATATTCTCCAGTAGTGGTTCTACCCACTGCTCAACCTGGTCATTACCCGAAAGGGTAACTGAATGCCCTGGCAGCATGTAGTCCTCTAAGGCTGTGATCGTATGTAACAAAGGCTTATGAAATAAAAGCTTGGTTGCCTACCTGGAAACTTCTTCTCTCTTCGTTATGATTTAATCTAACTTATCGAGAGGAACCACTACAGTTGTATGCCAGCGGACATTTCTATTAATAATTACATGGATACAACTTCTAAAAGTTTCTCATATAATTCTATAAATATGGTGACATGTCAGTTAGACAGGTATAACTATATGAGCGTTGTAGATTTAAAATCTGCTTATAGGAGTATCAGTGTTTATGGTCCACATGTTGGTCATCAAGGTTTCAGGTGGAATTTTGGTAATGGAGACAAGTTCTTTGAGAGTAATCGCTTGACCTTTGGGTTAATGTGTGCTCCGTAAACATTTAATAGAATATCTGATTTTTTAACTATCGTAGCCAGACTTTATGGTCTCGACAGGATAGTTAATTATCTAGACGATTTTATTATCATTGCTATGACTGAAGAGGAATGTCTATGTAAGATAAATATTCTTATTGAATGTATAGAGTATATGGGTTTCATTGTGTCGAAAGAAAAAAGTAACTGAACCTAGTCAAATATGTGTTTTCCTGGGTATAATTATAGATTCTACAAAAATGGAATTTTCCTTACCCCAAAAGAAATCAGACAAGATGGATCTAGCACTGGATGAGTGTTTGGGGAAGAAGTTTGTGTCAAAGAAAATCCGTCAAATAATTGATGGGCTCATGTCTTTCTGCTCACAAGTGGTTCGGGGCGGTAGAACATTCAGTAGGAGGGTATTTGATCTTTGTGCAAAAGCTAGAAATAGAGGTGTGATAAAATTGGATAATGAAACCCAAATTTACCCCTCTTCCTTGTTCTCCTTCTCAAGCTTAATTGTATTGTGTGTATTTGTCTGACAAGATGGAACCTATTTCAGTCAGAAATGATTTGTTTGCTGTATGGTATTACCAAAAGTAAAAAGGTTATGTGGATTATAGTAATAACTTAAAAGTTAAAGTTTAAAGTTAAAGTGAACTCATCTAAAACAGACCAGTTTGGTAAGGATTCTTATGTAGTGTACCTCAACAGGGATGATAGTTCAGACTTTTATCCAGCTAGGTATATCAAAACATGTGTGAGAGCCTGTAAGTACAGCAGGTTTCTTTTCTCCATTGATGCCAGACCGTTGCAGTATCAATATGTGAATACGAGGTTAGAAACTGTTGCAATCCATTGTGGTATATCCCCGGGGGTTTCATCTCATTTTCTTAGGCATGGTGGTGCAACTTTATTAAAAAAATGCAGGTCTGAGTGTTCAGAATATTATGAGACAAGCCAATTGAAAATCTAATGTGATATAGAATTATTTACATGAGTCAAAGGACAGTTTGCTAGGTTTGGATGTAATGATTTAATGTGGAATGTTTTAACATTGTGTTTGGCGGCTGGTTGGCATGTATAGAATTGATATTGACAAAGTCAGTTCTCACCAAACCCACTGTCTTCTTATTCCATATTTAATAATATAGGTAATTATTATCAATGGTTAATTACTATCTATTATGTCACCGGTACACTCGATCATCCATTAACTTATGGAACTCGATCATACATTAACTTATGGAACTATATACTCCCAGGTATATTTATATAATTAATGTGTTGCGAAGGTACTTTTTCCACCAGGGCGCATGGGTGGGGCTGAAAAATTTAAAATTTTCCAGGACCACCCAGTGCGGTGTGTGCCGCTCAGGTATATGAAGCCAACTGACTGTTAGTTCAATCATCAGGGCTCATATACTGGAAGAAAGGTTATGATGACGTGGAAAAAGTAGTACCTTCGCAACACATTAATTATTTAAATATACCTGGTAGTATATAGTTCCATCACCACTCCAGACCAAATTAAAATCAAAAGCAGTGTCATTGGGTTGACTAGGCAATGGGCCCCTGAAAACAGAAATGAAACCATGGGCCATGCCATTTGTGATTTGCTGACAGATTTTGTGACAGATTTTTTCCTTCCAGACCTACACAAACCAAGAGGAAAATGGTGGACCATTAATTTTTTTTAACACTTTCCCCTTTTATCACATTTTTTAAAATGAAGGCTGGTATATAGAACTGCTTGGCTTAATTTACATCTCTGCTACGACCATAACAGCTCTCACATTGTGTTCTGGTGTAGAGCACTACATGGGGAGTTGGGCTTTGGTGCTTGGGATTTTCCTTTATTGATTTATAAAAACAATAACCTGGAGCAAACATTGCCTGATCACGCTCTCTCCTCTTCTCTTGCAGACACCACATGCACACAGAGAGACCTAAACCTGACCGAACGGGAAAGTTCTTGACATGCAGACAGTTATACGCAACTAAACTATTAACATCAGTGTGAAGGGATGGACAGATGGATGGATGGATGGCAGCAAAGGGGCAAGGGGGGGAAATTATAAGTGGAGGAGTGTGGTAGATAATACATATATGGACTTAGCAGGATTAATTATCAACCAAAGAAATAATCCCAGCCATTCAGTGCGGTCGTCTCGGGGGGCCGTGGTACCCATCAGATAACTGCTATCAGTGATAAGGGCTGGGAATCAGCTTCATCAATGGCTGCGCCTATTGGACAATTCGCTACCTCTGTATAGACCCTTAGAATACACCATGTAGCAGGGCTCTTTTTAAAATTCAACAAAAGACATGGGAATTTAAATGACATTTGCATGACAGGAAAAAATACTTTCATATAACATGAAATCAACATGCAATACCGAGCTTAATGAATTAACATTTTAGTTATAGCTACAGAAAAAAAAGAATGGTCACTTTCTACAGGAAAGTATAACCACTGGTATCAGCACCACACTCATTAGGGACCTAAGTCAAGGTAGCCCAGGGTAGGGTGTGGTCGTTTTTTTAAAAACAGGGGAGTGGGTTTGAGGGAGGGGGGCTATTCTTTTGACCACGCTGGGGGAGAGGCAAGATGATTTTGTCTGGTTCCAGGGAAATGGCCAGTGCATTATCAGTAATTGATAAATTGCAGGTAATGAGACTGACAGGCAAATTCATACTCCACCTAGTGGTGGTCCCAAGTACTCACCAGACTCTCAAGGACTCACCCTGCTAATCACTGAGCAACTCTCAACCCCCTGTTGCAATGGGTGACACACTTTACCTTTTCTCACCCGGCAACAAGCCTTATAATTTTACATAGTTAATCTGTCACTATCACCATCTAAAGTGACCATCTGACCTCCAGGATGAAGGTTACTAATACTACACCATGTACTGCCGCTCCACCTAAAAAGAAAGCAGCCGGTAAGACTAAAAAAGAGTACGGCCACCACTGCAATTGGTGCAGGCAAAATATTCAGAAGCTTCATTTCCATGGCTTCACAGCATGCCACTGCAAACAACCAGGAGAAAAAGAGCTCTCCTTTCAGGCCTGAGCCGGATTACCCCGGCTCTCCCTTAATACAGCTGACATGAACTTCGACACAGACTTATCCACCTCTATCCCTGCTGATAATTGTGATAAAACTACCTCATCCAAGCTTAGGCCTAACGCTCCCATATTTAGGCCCATGTCAGATATCAACACTAAACTTCTGACTCCAGACAATGCCTGTACAGTAGACCACCCTACACATACTACTAATATAATAGAGCAATTGGATCAGGTCGTTAATACCGCTAGTCCAGATGCACTACTATACATACTTCTTCATCTGACTTTAGTGACCCAGCTAAAAGAACCTATGCTCTAGATGAAATCGTGACAAGGAATTGTACTGCTTCATTTGTGACTTTCCTTTGAAAAATCAATAAAACTTGGTCTGCTCTATAGCATTATTTTAATGAACATAGCAGTTCATTAATGCAATGAGCAAGTCCAAAAAAAAAAGAAAAAAAAATCTCACTAAACTCAAACCCGCTCTACCTCACCCTATGTTTGATATAATTTGATTCTATATATTTCAGGCCTTACTCTGGGAGACCAGGCTATAGCCTCATTTCAGGCCTCAGTTCCAGGGGCCATGTCAGTAAACAGACTTAGACAAGCTAACTATTACCTAACCTTCATTGTGTCCTACAACACAGACATATTACATCCATCACCTCAGGCTGCTGCCCTATATCAACAATATCTGGCCAACTCACTGTCAGCGCCTTCATCCAGTAGGAACTTTATATCTGGGGCAAAATTTTGGATACTAACATATGGAGCCGACCCCTCTTCATTATTATCATATGAATCAGTGGGGGTACTTAAGGGAGCAGTTAGACTCTCACCATATGAGACGGTATCAGCTCCGCCATTACTACCCCAGCACTTAGTCGCAGTCTGCACACTATTGGATAGTATACCAAACACATTACACTACAAAGCAGCCCTTACAATGGGCTTCTTTGCCTTCCTTAGTGTTTCTAATCTCCTCACGCCCACTGCTTCACTGTGGTCTCGCCCACATACCTTACTCAGGAGAGATGTGATACTGACTGCAACCGGTATTACTATATGCTCATAAAAATCTATTGGCCCAAGATATGCCCCTAAAGTCATATCCCTACATTCCACCCTGTCATCTCCAGCCTGCCCTACTAAAGCCTGGGTAGAATAGGAAAACTATGTACCATCGTCTCAGTTTGCCCCCGCTTTCACTCATCCCTCAGGACTACCTCTTACCCCTCTCCAACTCACCAGCATTACCAGAACCGCACTCTTAGATATTGAGTGCCCGTATGCCATGGATTCTTGGGCCACTCTCTCAGAAGAGGTGGTCTTCAATTGGCTCTAGTTAGTGGAACAGGCTGCCTCACACCACGACACCTGGTCATCTTCTCTTTATTCCACATTTAATAATATAGGTAATTATTATCAATGGTTAATTACTATCTATTATATTACTGGTACACTCGATCATACATTAACTTATGGAACTCGATCATACATTAACTTATGGAACTATATCCTACCAGGTATATTTATATAATTCCAGTGTGGTGTGTGCCGCTCGAGTATATAAAGCCAACTGACTGTTAGTTCAATCATCGGGGCTCATATACTGGAGGAAATGTTATGATAACATCTTAGATATCCATGCGCCCTGGTGGAAAAAGTAGTACCTTCCCAACACATTAATTATATAAATATACCTGGTAGTATATAGTTCCATCATCACTTAAGACCAAATTAAAATCAAAAGTAGTGTCATTGGGTTGACTAGGCAATGGGCCCCTGAAAACAAAAATGAAACCATGGGCCATGCCATTTGTGATTTGCTGACAGATTTTGTGACAGATTTTTTCCTTCCAGACCTACACAAACCAAGAGGAAAATCGTGGACCATTATTCTTTTTAAACACTTTCCCCTTTTATCACATTTGTTAAAATGAAGGCTGGTATATAGAACTGCTCGGCTCAATTTACATCTCTGCTACGACCATAACAGCTCTCACATTGTGTTCTGGTGTAGAGCACTACATGGGGAGTTGGGCTTTGGTGCTTGGGGTTTTCCTTTATTGATTTATAAAAGCAATAACCTGGAACAAAAATTGTCTGATCACGCTCTCTCCTCTTCTCTTGAAGACACCACACGCACACAGAGAAACCTAAACCTGACTGAACAGGAAAGTTCTTGACATGCAGACAGTTATACGCAACTAAACTATTAACATCAGTGTGAAGGTCATCCACTTCTGGTATGAGACCCTACGTACCGAGCCAACATACCCCTATCAGTCTCACAGTGCCTCAGAGACTTATTTGCACCTTGATATATTGACTTACCATATATATTACACTCAAACTTTATACTTTGGACTCTGAACATTTATCCATTGTTGGTAACATACGGTACAAGTTAGTGCCTTACCGGTATCTCCTTAGTTTAGTTACATGTTTATCATATACTTTAATCGTGTTAGTGTAAAAAAACTCCACTTTATGAATTTCCTGTTCAGTGTTCTTATTACTATGTGTTAAAAGTTTGTGTTTGCCCCCCCTCAAGTGCGAATCCTCACGCCGATGATGGCATGCACAATCCCCCCCCCCTACGGTAGAAAGAGATAGATAGGCCTTGCAAAACTAGAGGGGTTTCAATGTGGTGGGCTTGGAAAATTTGACCCTAAATCAATGGTGGGGTGGGGGGTCCCAAGCAGCCCTGTCCGTAATGCAGGTGCTCATAGTGGCTCATAGTGCCCCCCCCCCCACACACACACATCCCTAGGCCTACTCCGTGATGATAGTGCTGTGAGGAAAGTCTCATACAAAGACAGACACTAGAAACAAAGACTCCTTCCCGAACATCACTGTAGCCAGGCCGCTGAAACTCGATAAATTCAGATTGGGCAGGTCGAGACTGCACCCCCACTCACCATCAACACTGTTGTCAAGTTGCCATGGCGATATCGTCATGGCTAGGGCAATGGTGGTAACGTCACCACAGCAATGTGACCAGATGGAGGAAAAACTACATCCAGGGGGGAAAGGGCTTTTTGAAGTTTAAGTCACAGGCTTTAAAATGAGATATCTTGAGCTAAAATATTCCAGATAGTTCTTCTGATATTGCTTGTCAAATCTAGGTTGTTGTGCACAACTGGAAAGTACAAATTAGCTCTAAATGCATTATATCCTACTATCATGTACACATTAATAATGCCATAAATTGTAACTTATGGTTGTATTAATGCATATAATACATATAACTCTATATGAGTGTTCACGGTCCACTGACCACCAGCTATGTATTATATAAACCTCCAGGCACCCACTAAGGCGGTATAGGGGGACAAAGGACGGTAAAGTGACGGCATTGTGAACTTCTGGTGATGGTTACACCACCTCACAGATGTCCTGGCCCAAGTATCAGACATGGTCCGGATGCACTCCGATAAAACGCATCTCATAGTCTTAATCCGGTGTCAATTTGTCTATTATTAAGGGAGGTAGCCCTCCAAGAGGGTTTTCACCTATCGGAGTGCCAAAGACCCGGAAATCGGAGCAACACACATGCACAGCAGTCAGCCATTAATAGCTGACATGTTCAGCTATTTGCATCTGCAGTTACTAAGCTATAGACGCACAAACAGCCAAAATACGGGACAATGGGGGCCCCACACTGATGATGGGGGCGTCCTATGTACCCCCATGGACATGAAAGACTCAGCACTGATGGACAAAGGCAGTGGCAGTTGCCACTGGCTCCAGCTAGTCTGGGGGAGGAAGGCATGGGTTGGCTACTTAAAACCAGCCACTGGCCTCCATTTAGGCAGTATCCAGAGAACCACCTCAGTGACAACATCTCCAGTCCAGCTCTCCTGCAGCCTGCTATGCATCTGCCACAAGGACACTCTGCTGGGTTAGACTATTGCAGACAGGCATAGGACTACACACCACTTGTGGCCAGAGGCTATCTTCTACCATCTACCTACAAGGGGGTAAAGTTACACAGTTATATTATCCCTCTATCAGCAGGCCAGGAGCTAGGTTGTGGGAACCCACCTAGAACCTATATTGGACAATGTATTATTGCTATTACACATAGGAGTGGAACACTTACTTATACCCATATTATATTTACTGTGTGTGTGAATTACCTGTACATTGACATTTGTATTACTGATACATAAGTACTGCCTAAGCTGAATAAACCAGTGATAACTGGAATACATAATAAGAGCTTGATATTCTTACTCACTATAACTACTAGTCATATGATATTTCTCATATGACAACTTGATCATACACATATTCCTAGTATGACACTACCTTAAATACTGATAAAATACAGTTTTGTAGAAGGATAAACAAAGAAATGTGATGTTTAATTTATCATAACATTGTTTCTAGATGAAATCTTTAGGTCTGTTGGTTCTGGGTTCCTTATGTAATTATCCAACACATTTTGACAAAGCTCCCTTTTAGAATAATGGAATGGTTTCCATGGCAACCATAAATTGCCATATATGCCAATTTTCTGTTTCCATGGCAACGGATGTTTCTTCTGGAAGTTTTTAGTAGAGCATACCACTTGATTCCCCACAAAAAAATTGATCTAAGGCATTTTTTCGTATATGTTTCATTGTTTTACTCATGCACTGATCCCTGCTGGCCAATACAGAACCCCCCCTCCCGATGCACATCTTCTCATACATGGGTCACAAATGGTACACAAAATAGCAGACTACTGTGATTCGATGAAGTTTGCAGCAGATTGTGGTAGAACTATACTCAGTGAATATGTGAGTACTGCCAGGTAATGCCCTGTCGAATTTGTGAGTAAATGTGGCCAGGTGAGGGAAAACATGCCTCCTGGGGGGAAATGGCTTTTTAAGGTTTAAGTCATGGTCTTTAAAAGGAGATATCTTGAGCTAAAATATCCCCGGTAGTTTTGCTGTATTTGCTTGTCAAACATAGGTTGGTGTGTACAACTGAAAATGGGAAATAAGCTCTAAATGTAATATATCCTATTATAAACACTAATAATGCAAAAAGTACAGTTTTGTGGAAAAATAAACAAAGAAATGTGATGTTTTTGTCATAAAATTGGTTCTAGAGGAAATTTTTGAGCTCTGTTTTTTTGGTTCTGGGTTCCTGAAGGAATTTCAAAAAAAGGTTTGTGTCAAAAAATGCCAACTGGAATAGGGGAGTGGTTTCCATGGCAACCAGAAATTGCCTTATCTACCAATTTTCTGTTTCCATTGCAACCAACATCCCAAAAATGGAACATTTTTAGTGGAGATGTGATGATTTTAAACATACCACTGGATTCCTCATAGAAAATTGGTCTAAACCTTTTTTTAGCATATGTGTCAGTGTTTTAGCATTATACTGCCCCCTGGTGGCCAAACCCAGTACTAAAATTCCCCCCCCGAGGCACGTTCTCCCCCGTTGGGCCACAAATCATGTAGGCACATTTTGACTGTGTTTGGTGGAAAAAAGGAGAATTTCTATGCTTGTGACTGAGTTTAGAAATTGTGAGTTTGATGCTGCGAAATTCACTACAGATTTTGTCGACTGTATAAGGAATGGTGACCGCCGAGGTCACAACTTTGTTGTACAGACCATTCCTTAAAAAAATGTAAAGTTAGTAAGTTAGTCTCCTTAAATTGACAGGTGACATGAGGATGCCAGACCGGCTAGTCACCCTAGATAAGGAAGATGGGAGAGAAGAGGTGCATCACAAGAAAGAAGATGGTTTGGAGAAGAGATCCAGGCAAAATGATGTGGTGGAAGTGAGGTATTTAAAAGCTGAGTTTGGAAGAAGTAATGTAACAGGATTAAGGAAGGTGAGGTGGAAGCAGATAATGGAGGTGATGAAGCTCTAAAACAGTATGGTTGCTAAAATTAAATGATTGAAGGCAGTTGAGGGAAGATATGTCACTGATAAGGCCCAAGGATAAGTTTTATTTAGAAGAGGAGAAATAAAAGAGGGGAAGAAGTGGGTAAACGCACTAGCATATAATTGAGATGTTGAGGGAGTATTGAAGGAAAGATAGCAGAGGTTACGTTTAGGGATGGGTGTCAAGTTGAATAAAACATCAGCTTAGCAGTGGGAGGGGAAAAGGCTGTCAGGGGATGGGAGATGGATGGAGTTGGTTTGATGGATAGGGGGTGCATCCCTCTTCCCCAACAGTTATATGCTCTTACCTTGTTTGCACACTGAAAAAGTTGGGAAAAGAGAAGAATACGACAATTTAACACAGGCAGGGGGAAATATCTACAGGAGACCAAAAAGGATTATACAATCATGATGGAGGAAGATCTGCACAGGACTTCATTATAAAAGTGCCATACTCTATACTGCAGGCCCTGTTTAGTGGGTTTTCTTGTCAGCATGTAATGCCCATCTAATTACTATTTCACTGCCTTCTCTGGCAGCTATCCAACCCATTCTCAAGGACTATACATTCTGTGAGTAACAAATGCCAATGCCTGGACAATTCATGTTTGATGACTGGGTAACCTGATAGGTTCAGCCTTGTTCACTAACTATAGTATAGAGTGTCTTTGAGATACCGGTGATTATCTAGAATTATTATTGTTTTCTGGTCTATTTTTCACAATTTTATCCCCTGTAGATCACTAGTGGCTAAATCCAGTACTAAAATTTCTGCAGGAGGGAGAGGCTTTCTCCTTATCTTCCCTCATATATGCATGTATATATTAGCTCCCATGCTGCTGTTATAGTTAAACTAAGACCTTAGAGACAGGCCTTAGCACCATTGCATCTTCCAAAAGCATGCACACACCTCCTATTGTCTGCTTAGATCAGGTGATTTTTCAAACAGGAGCAACCACCATGTTTGATTAATGAAGCACTACAATTTGTGTAGTTTGTAGGATCAACATACAGATGATTGTGGGTTTATGCCACTCATTCTTTTGCAAAACTTACCTAGCTCAGTAAGTTACCATCAACTCAATCTTCGGGGACCAAAATTGGGACCCACGCTCATCGCTCAATTATTTCATTTGAAAACTGTGTGGTTTTACATGAAAAGTCTGATATAGCCATGGTACTTTATCGGAATTAAGTCTGATGTCTTCTTCTGGTAAATCGCTATTTTCAAATTAGACTTCTAGGATTTTGAAAAGGAGTCTGTGACATGAATCAATGATTTAATAGTGAGAGTATCCACTTAAATACTAATTATCTAGAATGTTTAAACAGTAACTTACCATCCCTATAATATGAGCCACTCATTACACAAAGCATCTAATCGGTTATTATGTGATAAAATGAAGCATTGACGGACACATAGGCCCATGCTGTGGCATGACAGGATAACAAAATGTCATTACATCTGTTAGGTCTAAATATGAAACCTGATGGATTATAGTACTGGGTATTGAGTTGTAACTATTAAGTGACATATCAAGATAACCAGGACATTGCATGATCATTAAAGGACGTTTTCTTTACAATAAAATGTTCTTGTGTTCACATAGTCCTGCCAACATGATTGCAACTTATTTGGTTAGCAGCAACTTGCCAGAAGTGAGATTGAAATGCAGGCCTCTGAGTACTTTCAAAATCTATTGCACTCATTTCTCAAACATGCTTCATGCCATCAACAACAATAAAATGTTCATGTGTTCACATATTCAATACAAACTATCTGAAACTCACTTGGTTAGCACCTACTTGCCAAAGGTGAAGTTGAAATGTAATCGTCACTGCAGATAACATAGCATTTCTCTGTTTGTGTAACTTACATCATAACTAACAGAAAAATTGGGATTAGAGGCTAAATTTTTATATGAAAGACTCCTCTGTAAAAAAAGGAAGTCTGCTCCAGCTACATAATCGATCTGTCTCAAAGCACTTTGAGAAACGTAGGGTCCCAATAATGAGAGAGATCCAAGTTGAAACGGTGTATTGGTATACTTGTTGATAAAGACACAAAGAGACCCAGAGAGAAGTTGAGTATTTGTTAGAACCTTTGGGAAGCTTCTTGTATTAAAGCACCCTGCCTTAAAGCCGATCACCAATATAAACAGCACATCTAAACTTGCAAATTACTCACTACCCAGGGGCACTTAGATCTTTCAGAGAAAATGTGTTGTGTCTCTGCTTCAGATGATGGCAGCAGTCCTCGCGTATACATATTGATCATAAGATAGGCTGAGGGCACATTTGTTAAAGGAATGCATATCTCCAGTGTCACAGGAAAGGCCTTATGTATACAGTAATAATCAGGCAATCTATATTATAGAAGTGTCTTTTGCTCAGCTCAGCTCACCATATTTGTGAAGTACTGCTGTTGAAGCCAGGATAAATGTATAATCCCTTGTGATCTGTTGATAAAAGTACTATTTTGGTACTGTTTGCACAGCTTTCCTGACAGTGCAATCCTGCCTCAAATCTTTTTAATTATTTAGTATGTTTCATATGTAATTGTTCTAATCTTATTTAATTCAAAGCTACATAGGTCCCTCTATCATGGTGGTATAGTACGTCCTGCCCCCCCCTGGAGTATGTCCCTCACAGGTATCAGCAATAACCATTATATAGCAATCTGCTCAATATAAGATCAAGATGCTAACTTTTCATATCACTTCCTCTACCAGATTTAAAAGTTACCTTAGGTATTGAAAAAAGAATTCTGTTCCTTATTCTAAGTAGAGTTACAGAAGACAGACCACCAAAGGATAACCTAACATGCATATCATGGACAGAAACATGATAGCCACTGTCAACATTTGTCAGCTTGGTTGGAATGAGTGTAACCACGTATTTCACACCAGTCAGGTTCTTAAACGTTGCACAGTGGCCAAGAGCCCCAGCAGTTACACTGGATAGGTAGGGGTCAAGGTAGGAGAGTTGGATAGGAGGCTGGGGGAGGGGGGCGTTAGAGCACAGGATTGTGTTTCAATAGTTTCCACGACAGGTTCAGCCAGCTACGACTGGAGATGGGTCAAATCTTAGCAGGTGATCTTAGGATTTTGGCCTTGGTGACTAAATAGCTGGCTACATTACTGGGTGATCGTACTGCCTGCTGGCTAAATAGCCACCACAGCAGTGCCTCAATAAGGGATCCTGGTATGACAACCCTCTGTGTGAATAATTAGTGGGTAGTCTTAGCTGCTGCCCTCTGCACTCCTTTGCTCAAATGTATCCAATCTGGGCTTTTCACACTACTACGTATAACCCTGTGGCCAGTGTCTTTGACTCTGGGATGGCAGGTTTTTTTCTAGAGAATAAAATATCATTTGGAAAAGTGTGGTGTTTCACCTAAGAATTGGGCATTACTTCCACACATGGGCCAACTATGTAGTTACTAGTATGCAGTGGTATAGATAGAGCACTAGGCCTTACAAAGCTGTCATGCCTGTCATACCTAACCCTCACCCACCATGGCTTTCTAATAAAATTACAAAGGATATCACGCCTAGCTGACACCTCAGCGCTACTATTAACCCATTGAGGGCTAGCATCGACTATAGTCGACACCATGGCAGGCCTATAGTCAACTATAGTTGACACCATGGCAGGCCTAGCATAGACTATAGTCGACACCCGTTATATAGGATTAGTATAGGGATTGAAAATAGGCTCGTCCTCTAGGAACTATACTTTTTTCCAGAGGCCGTCCCCATGGCCAGGGCAACAATTTTTGCTCTGCCCTTAAAGGGTTAAGAAAGAATAACAGAGCGTACATTGTTTTACAATTAGGGCATTAGATATAGATCTATCAGATGTAATTTGAAAGGGAATTATGTAGAACAATTATACATTATCATGTCTTCCTAAAACCACCTAAAACTGGCCCCACCAGGCCCCTATTCAAGGCCCGGCCCCTATTGATTTGACAGCCCTCCTAGCCCCGCCCCTATTCAAGGGAGGCTGCTATTCAAGGCCCGGCTCCTATATGAGACATTATAATAGTTAGTGCAGCCCTATGCTATTTTGAACACAGAAGTGCATACTAGACCATGAAGGAGGTATGACTGGTCACTATATGTGGCCAATAGTGGCCCCTATGACTGGGTGCTATGACTTCATAGTGGTGTGTATTGAGCCAGTAGTTAAATAGATAGCAGCTGCTATTTTGAGGCCTCTACTGGAGCTCACTATGTAGTCACTGGTATGGAGTCATTTCTTACACCTCCCACTACGATTTGAGGGTGTCCAGTCGTGGAAACTATTGAAACACGATCCAGACCTATTTCTGACTAATGAAGCATGTGTGCCAAATTAGGACCAGGTCCAATGTACCTACAACTGACCGTCTGGCAGCTTCTGTCACAGAACACAATGCTCATTGATGGGTATTCTTTTGCAACCTTAAACCAATATTGTGTACTTATTAGAAAATCCTCACAAGGTATTTTTCATCCATATAAGAGTTATAACATATCGGTTGCTATGCTTGTTGAATAAAATGCCATTTAAATGGCACTTCATGGAGAAGTGTTATGTAGCAAATATTTCATGAAGACATCAAATCTATGCAAATTCTTGGTATCACTATTCTCACCATTCGCACTCAGTATACTTAGGTTTGAACAAAGAGAGTATACTTAGACTTGAACAAAGAGAATGTGCATCTCTGTCTTTCCCTATGCAGCATTTTTGCACCCCTATAGATCCTTATGATGGAGTATGTCTTTTGACCAAGGGAGCATGTATTATAGGAGAGTTGGTTGAGGTATTGAACTCGCTCTGACAGATGGCCTGGCTGATTCTATTCCTGTATATGGATCTGCACGCATGTCTACCTTCCGGTTCGATTCCTGCACCTTATCATTATTCTCGCCTTCTACTAGGCTCCTGATTCTATGTACGTTTGCATACACATTTCCATTTCTTGATCTATGCCTCTCACTATAAAATACTGGGTATCTTAGTTCAATAGCTCGCAATCATTTGAACTCCAATTCCATTTATTCATCCTCAAAGATTATACACACACTTAGAGAGTATTGTGAACCTCATAGTTTGTTATATACAGTTCATAATAATAATGGGTCATTTCATTTATCAAGTATGATTTGCATCCCACAGCGTTAGACTTTTCCTCCCATCCTGTCATATTTATACCAAATATGGTATTTTCAGTTCCCTACTCTTCCCCTCCCCTTCAGACGCTCTCCTTCTCTGTATATTTGCCTCTATGGTTGTGTCTATCTACCCCTTTCTCACCCCCCCCCCCTCTACATATAATGAGCAACACTCTATATGGACAATGGGCAGAGGGGTTAGCATCCTGATGGAAGGAAAATAGGAAATTGAAAAGATAAGGTCCTTGAAGGGAGGAGGCTTTCATCAAATTCACTTCACATGAGCAAACAGGCAGATCAATCAATATAAAAGCCAGATAACAGCCAGATTGGGTTTTAAGTCAAAAATAACTGACTTTAGGGCATTGAATATACAAACAGCACTCACTCAAAACAATGAAATCTAAAGTAGAGCTTATAGTATGATGGTATTGTACACCTGATATATCAAAAACATACAATATTTATATTTTGTAGGCTCCTGCCTAAAGCAATAATTGTGTTGCATAACTCTTTTACATTCAAGTCCCAAGAACAGAAAATTATCCTATTGTTTGGCACTTAGAGAGACTCGATTTAAGAAATAGAAATCATTCATAGCTTTTTAGGATGGGCCTAAGTTAGGGGTGCACTTTATAACCAAGATGCACCTTATTTGCAAGGTATTACGGGAGTTCAATAACATGGCAATCTTGATGTAGTCAGATCTCATAATGGATCCCCAGATTCCCTCCCCTTTCTGTGTCAATGAAGACGAATCAACCTCATCTATTCCCATGCAGAGCTGAGGTAACAGGCCGACGTCCAGTTGGAGAACCACTATACTATTATCTAGGATTTGCCAAGGGGTAAATGCAACTTTGTATTGTCAATGATAGTCCTATGATATATGAATCAATGCTTATTCTAACCTATTAAGTAAAAAATAAAATATTCCATTATCTAATTTATAGCCTCCATTTTGTTCATCACTTAAAGGTATTTAATCCTTTGTCCCTATGAGTGAGTAGGGAAGGTTTGTGTTTTCAATGTTACACAATCTGAATTCTACCAGACCTATAACCATATGCATTTTCTCTGCACTCACGTCATATTCAAAACCTACACCATAATTTGTTACGCTCTACCAGCCTACTTACCTTTTCCTGCAGCACAAAACAGTAGTGTAAAATAACATCATGCAGGAATAATGTGTACATAATGCTCAGTTCGTATAACAGGAATCAATATTTTTAATGTTTTATATTAATTGAAATAAGGACATGCATTTGTTACACCAAATCTGTCCACCATTCAGGACGTCAGCATTGGAAACATTCAAACATGCCCTTACCCCTGATTGAGTGTCGGTAGCTCTGCCCCATAAATCCACTTTATATTCTATCCAGTTTGCTGGCTCCTTGGTACAAGAAAGTGCATCTTGCTGTCATACATGCTTACCAGAGGTAGACATATCTCTTTAGAGCCTGCAAAGTAACTTTATGGTATCTGCCTGGAAACCATAGAGGAACTATATCTGTAGCCAGTGATTGCTGTGCTTCCATCACAGAGGTTTCTTTCCCATTTACAATATCAGAGCTGCCTCAATATAATGATGTGTTCCTTCATATAAAACACTCTACTACTAATGTGACTTCGGAATCTACTTGGTACGTCCCTGATTATTTCCCAATTTCTAACAAGGCTAGCTTGATGTATTCAAATCTCATAATGTACAGTGTCACTCCTTGAGTCCCTACTTGTTTGACGCCTATGAAGAACATCATCAAGGGCAAGCTGGAAGTCACACACCTACTTCCATTTGTAGATCAATGCTCAGAACATAGTTTGCATTTCACAACAGGTAGTGTAACAACGAAGAGTCAATAAGTTTAATCCTTTGCAGTTGTATTTTTTCTCTATCCACAGCACATACTGTGCAGTACAAACCATGATAACCATAATAATCTTCAGTGGTGGCACGAGCCACTGCTCACACTGGTGTGTTACTGTGTGAGTAACCAAATTCCAAATTAGCATGTAGCCTGTTATGGCCAGATTGTAAGTTAATCTGTAATAAACCTTGATTGCTTACCCAAATACTTTTCTCTCATCACTATGCTTTAGCTTTATCAATGAGTTGAACCATTACAATTGTTAAACTAAAGTGAACTTCATTTCAGGACTAGAAATAAGAATTTGTAAACTTTGATTTGATATGCTAAATCAGGAATGTCTATTTATGGATGCATCATTAAAATTCACCAAGCCTCCATCCTTCTGTATGAACACTGTAGTTATTGTCATGCCCACAGTGCACACCACTTTTATACTAGGCCACTTGCTTTTTCCCACTGCACTGTGGCATGAAATAACAGCATGCCAGAACGATTTGTTCTTATTGCTCAGTTGTTATAACTAGAATTCAATCAATAAAGACAAATTACCATCACACCCATCTGTGATCTATAAAACCTGAACCATTTTGATTAACACCATCAACTGCAGTTAGGTCACACGATTCAGTGCTTGGGCCTGTTTGCTATGAATCTCTAGCTGCACTTATGGTAAACTAAAAATAGTAATTTCATACATTTATCAGTATTACCATGATCTATGATGCATATAATTTTGAGAGTGGTAAGTTCCTTGCAATGCCATTTGAAATTTAGAGGCAGAATCAAAAATAACAATATCATGACTAAAGACCAAATTAAAGGTTCCAGGGTGTAAGGCCCCCAAGACTCAAAGCCCCCTGACACAAAGCCGCCTGACATAAAGCCCCTACGACATTAAGCCCCCAAGACATAAAGCCCCTAGGACAGATGGACCCAATATAATTATTTTTACTGTTTCTCACATGGTACGTGGTGTGAATTTTTTTTTTCCCTTGGGTACCACACGTTCTGTACAGCGTGATGTACAGCATTACGTACACGTTATGTACTGTGACGTACACATTATGTACACGTTATGTACAGCGTTAAGTACATGTTATGTACTATTTATGTACTGCGTTGTACATGCAATGTACTGCGACGTACACGTTATGTACACGTGACATAGACGTTATGTACACATTATGTACACATTATGTACTGCGACGTACACATTATGTACTGCGACGTACACATTATGTACTGCGACGTACACATTATGTACACCTTATGAACTGCGAGTTAAACGTTATGTACACGTTATGTACACATTATGTACATGTTATGTACACGTTATGTACACGTTATGTACACATTATGTACTGCGACATACACATTATGTATACGTCATGTACATGTTATGTCCTGTGACATACATGTTATGTACTGCGACGTACACGTTATGTACAGCTATGTACATGTGACGAACACGTGACATACACGTGACGTACACGTGACGTACACGTGATGTACACGTGACGTACACATGATGTACACGTGATGTACACGTTATGTACACGTGACATACACGTTATGTACACTTGACGTACATGTTATGTACACGTGACGTACACTTTATGTACAGCTATGTACACATTATGTACATGTTATGTACATGTTATGTACTGCGACGTACATGTTATGTACACGTTAGGTTCTGCGACGTACACGTTATGTACAGCTATGTACATGTTATGTACTGCGACGTACACGTTATGTACCTGTTATGTACATGTTATGACATACATGTTATGTACACGTGACGTACAGGTTATGTACTGCAACGTACACGTTATGTACTGCGACGTACACGTTATGTACACATTAGGTACTGTGACGTACATGTTATGTACATGTGACGTACACGTTATGTACATGTGACGTACACGTTATGTACAGCTATGTACATGTTATGTACTGCGACGTACATGTTACGTACACGTTATGTACATGTTATGTACACCCCTTAAGTAGACTCCTTATGTACACTGACCCTTATGTACACTGACACCTTATGCACACTTACCCCTTAGTACCACTGACCCTTCAGTGCCTAATGTAGAGAGACACCTTATGTACACTGACCCCTTTAGTGCACTGACATGAGATGTCCATGGGTGTAAAAAATGTATACATATCACTGTAAGTAATGTGTACATAACACTGTACTTAACGTGTACACAACACCGTACATATACTTAACGTGTCTACAACACTGTATGTAACTTATACATAACGCTGGACGTAAAGTGTACATGGGTGTACATAACATCTACATCTCTGTACATAACATGTACATAGTGCTGTACGTAACGTGTACATAAGGCTGTACGTAATGTGTATATAGCAGTACATAACATGTAGGTCGCAGTACATAACATGTACCTCCCGTGTACATAAGATGTACCTCGCGTGTACATAAGATGTACCTCGGGTGTACATAACGTGTACGTCACAGTACATAAGGTGTACATACGTCTACATAATGTCTATATAAGGTGTACGTAATGTGTACATAATGTGTACGTCGCAGTACCTAATGTGTACATAAGGTGTACATAAGGTGTACATAACGCTGTACGTGACGTGTACATAACGTGTACATAACGCTGTATGTAACATGTACATAACGTGTACATAACGTGTACATAACGCTGTACATAACGCTGTATGTAACAAGTACATGACATACAAGGAAACAAAACGCTTTTGGGGCCGTCTATCCAGGGGGGCTTTGTGTCTTGGGGGCCTCGTGTCATGGGGGCCTAGTGTCAGGGGGCTGTATGGCAGGGGGCTGAATTTCTTGGGGGCTTTATGAAGGGCAACCCAAATTAAAATAGGTAACAGGCCCCTGAAATAAAAAGAACAAACAACCATGGGCCATACCATTTATGATTTGCTGTAAGACTTATAACATCTATTTTCCCTTCCAGACCTACATAAACAGAGAGGTAAAATGGTAAAATTTGGTTTTCACTTTCTGCTTTTATCACATTTGTCAAAATCTAGGCTGGTAGATGGAACTGCTGGCCTTAGTTTACATCTCTACTTCGACCACAACGGCTCCCACATTGTGTTCTGGTGGAAGGAGGTTCATTTGAAGTCGGGCTATTGGGCTTAGGATTTTCCTATATTGATTTATAAAGACAATAACACAGGACAAACATTGCCATATCACATGCTCTCCTCTTCTCATGCAGACACCACACACATATGCACACGGTGAAACCTAAGTCTGACTAAACAGAAAAGTTTCTGACATGCACTAGTCACACTGACCTCATATTATGCTTTCAGCAGTCTATATGTGCCACTTTTAGCATTCATGATGAACCTGTACAGAACACTTTTATATTGACCAGTACGGCTGGAGGTTGTAAGACTGCTCTGTGTAATTAGAATATACAACAAAGATAAAAGAAAGCTTACTACTAGAGAGAACAGTGTAAATGGAAAGAAGGCTACAGTTCCCAATGGAGTAACCTGCACTCAGGGGAGCCTTTGAACTGTTAGTAGCAGTGATATGGGCAGAAAAGCAGATAGATGGAGGCAGGGGATTAGAGGGTTTTGGTTATAGTGAAAGAAAGTTGAGGACTCAAGGAAGTATAATGGAAAAGAGAAGAATACAATAATTTAATGCAGCAAGGAGGAATGTGTAAAGGAGACCTAACATGATTAGTCGGACTAGTGGAAAACAGAGGAAATAGGGTGGTGTGGAAGTGTTGAGGCAAAACACACGCTGCCTATGTTGAAAAAAGAGTGTCAGCTGGAATAAAACATTAAGCAATTTCCAGGTAATCATTATCAAAATATTATTTAATTTTCCTAATCTCTACTTTGTTAGTTTCTCCACATCCATTTTCTCATTCTCCTTGTTACATTTGTTTAGTTTCTATTTTGTCAAATTAAAACTATCATTCTGTTAATTGTCTAAAGGCAAGTAGATGTTTCATACTATTTTCCGATGATATGTAATTCAAAGAATTCCTATGTACCTTAGGGTTCAGCCATCAGCACCACTCTGATATATTGTGAAGGAAATACAAATTTGGCGTAAGCAAGCATAATCGCAAAGATGGAAGAGCTCATTCAACAATTAGTTAATTAAGATAAGTGTGAAATGACTTCAAAACAAACAGGATGCTTAGCAGGAAGATGACAATCTGCACATGACTTCCTTGTAAAAGTGTCATACTCTATAGTGCAGGACATGTTTAATTGTTTTTTTGCCAGCATATGATGCCCATCCAATTACTATTTTACTGCATTCTCTGGCAGCTATCAATCCTGCCCCAGGCAATACACAGGTTGTGAGTAGCAAATGCAAATGTCGGGACCATGAATGATTGTTGACGTGATAGGTTAATCCTGGTCCAGTAACTATAGAGTGTCTTTGAAGAACTGGTGATTAGCTACACTGAAGAAATTTCTTACTGATGCAAGGCTGGATACAGACTCATGTAATGTCGCCAAAATGAGTATGATTTGAGATTCCCAAAAGCGTGTACACACCTCTTATTATTTGCTTAGATCAGGTTGATTTGTCAAACAGGAGGAAGCACCATGTTTAATTAATGAAGCGTGCCAATTTGCATGTATGATATTGTGTAGTTTTTTGGATCAACATAAGATGGTTGTCTGTTTATGCCACTCATTCTTTTGCAAAACTTACTTAGCTCAGTAATTTACCATCAACTCCATCTCCAGAAGTGTGACTGAAGCTTATAGCTCAGTCATTTCATTTGAAAACTGTGTGGATTCATAATATTATGGAGTCTGATATCTTCTTCTGGTAAATCTCTATTTGCAAATTGGACCTCTAGGAATTTGAAAGGAGACTGTGACAGTGTGGTTACTAGTCAGAGTAAGTCCGAATCATCTAGAATGTTTGAATAGTAATTAATCATCCCTATATATGAACCAGTTATTACATGCAAAAAATGCAACATGGACTGGCACATAGTCCCTGGCTGTGGCATGATAGAATTACATCTGTTAGGTCTCAATATGGAACTAGATGGATTATTGTGCCAGGAATTAAATTGCACTCCAAATCATCAATTACACTAAACTTTTCTGGTATTCACATATATCCATGCCAAAGTTTTTGCAGCTCACCTAGTTAGCAGCTGCTTGCCAGAAATGAAGCTAAAATACATTCTTCTGAGTACTTCAAGAATACAAATTGCTGCAGATGAGGTCCCCATATAACAGAGCGTTTCTCTGTTTGAATAACTTACATCATAACTAACATTGGAAAATGGTGAGTGATTGGAGGCTACATATTGATATCAAACACTCCTCTGTAAAAGAAAGTTTACCCCAACCACAAAAGTGTTCTTATAGTGCATACTTGTTGATAATTCACAAACAAGACCCAGACAAAAGCTGAGCATTTATTAGAGCCTTTCGGAAGCTTTTGATGTCTTTGCTTCTTTGGTTTAGGCACCCTGCCTTAAAGCTGTTCACCAATCTAGACAAGACATGTAAATTTGAAGATCTTTTGCTACCTCGGGGCAATATTCCCTCAAACAGAGATCTTTCACACACATCTTCCAGAGATAATGTGTTGTGTCTCTTCTTCAAATGATAGCAGCAGTCCTTGTGTATACCTATTGATTATAAGATAGACTGAGGGCACATTTGTGAAAGGAATGCATATCTCCAGTGTCACAGGTAAGGCCTTATGTATACAGTAATTATCAGGCAATATCTAGTAAATACTAGCGTCTTTTGTATAACTCCTTATGATAAAGGCAATAATTTGAAACTCTTTGTACAGCTTTGCTGGGAGTGAAATCCTGCTTTCAAATCTTTCGAATAATTACATTTCAGACCGCGTCTCGCAAAAGTGATGCATAACTATATGACACAGGCTTTTTTTTGTTGAAGCAGGAGAGTCTTCATATGGTACATGGACATACCTTAGGGGGGTAGGGTTAGGGCTGCATAAAAATAATTTCTTAAATGTTGGGTGATTGCCATGGAAACCATGGCATGTGTGTGTGTCATCTATTCACCCAGCATCTCATCTATTTGCCCAGCATCTCATCTATCCCCTTTAGACATTTCTGATGGCATTATTGGCAGTAAAAATAGTGTAAGGACTATAGAAACTCACCCTGGGGTGAGTCACCAAATCAAATGTATAGGTAACCTAGAATTGAATCTCAGAGGTAGAAAAGAGAGAGTCATTTTTCTTATTGTGCCATCTATTCACCTAGCATGTCAGCTTTCGGCCAGCATGCCATCTATCCCCTTACGACATTTCTGATGGAAAAAATATACATCAAACAAATATTTAAGAAGAGATATTGGGAGCGGAGAAAGGCGAAGGGTACCCCAATAATTCAAACATATGAAGTTGAGTGAAATATTATGACACCTTCAAATAAAAAAGAAAAATCCATTCATGTCAGCTATATTTTCCTATTTTTCTACAACAATGTATAAAAATAGAGTCAATGGCTACTGCAAAACACAAACAACTCTGTAACATTATTAGATATATAGATAGGACTACAGATCTAAAAAATATATAAAACTATGATAATGCCAGTCTTCGAGTAATATTATTATAGATAGTGGCCCAAATACTATTGTGGACCATCTAGATGTAATACAAAATGACTGTTTGCGCATGTGCTTAGGGATAATAAGTCCACAAGATATGCATATAGTAGACCTTCACAAAGAATGTGGTGTAATATCATTATATAAGCGGCGTTTAAAGATGTTAATGATATTAATGTATGATATTTCGAGAGATCCAGATATGGTGGTTTTAGCCTGTCAGACTCCTATGAAGTAATGTTAAGTTGAAGCTACTAGTGAATTGACCTAAAACTGAAATATATAGAAGAAGAAGTCCACTGTATAGGGGCAGTAATGTATGGAATATATATACTAGATGCTGGAATACAACACTTAGAGATACGTGAAAAATTTAAACAGCTTATAGTGGATCATATCTAAGATTGACATATATGGTAATAAATCGGTGTAGATTATTGTTTTGTGTGATGCAGGTTCATGGAAACCATCTTTCACTGTTTAATCTCTATTAATGTCAAAGTGTCACTGGGTGATTGAATAATCATGATATGTTTGGCTGATAAATAGAAAAGCTCCAATATGATGTGATATATTTTGTTGGCCAATGAACATTTTTCAAACTCAAAACTCAACTCATACCTTTATCTAACAAGAAGGGCAAACATGCCTTACATAATGATAAACAATAAGATGTAATCATTTATTAAATGAGGGATAAACTCATGTAGGGGACCGGAAATCCCTCTACCCGGTAGACTGACTCTCAGGAGCCGGTTGCCTGGTCTTCACTGCTCCCCCAGTGTGTGTCATACTGATCAAGGTGTAGGTGGAAGGTAGAGAACGTCAGGCCAGGGGAAGTAGCTCAGGGGTAGAGCTTCCGCTTCGAGGTTGGAGGGTGCCGGGTTCGAGTCTCGGTTTCTCCAAAGATGTTTTCCGCTGACCTCTTCACTGGTGGAGGAACCGAGCCGGTACTCGTGCGACTTAATAGGTTTGACACAGATACGCTTCAGCCTGCTAGTACTGGGGGCCTTGGAAACAGGGGGCGCCTCCAGGGTGTTTCCGGGAATGGAAATCCACAACAACCTGGATGTGACTCAGTACTGGTCCTGGGAATCTGTAGGAACCCTAGGTTGAAGCTAAAGAGCGAGGAGTGTAGGGGACCGGAAATCCCTCTACCCGGTAGACTGACTCTCAGGAGCCGGTTGCCTGGTCTTCACTGCTCCCCTAGTGTGTGTGATTCTGATCCAGGTGTAGGTGGAAGGTAGAGAACGTCAGGCAAGGGGAAGTAGCTCAGGGGTAGAGCTTCCGCTTCGAAGTTGGAGGGTCCCGGGTTCGAGTCCCGGTTTCTCTGAAGACGTTTTCCGCTGACCTCTACGTTCAATACCATATCATCTATTCCCCCATGATTGTGTCATATAGTTATGCATCACTTTCACGAGACAAGGTCTTTGTCTCTAATTGTTCTAATCTTTTTTGATTTAATCTACATTCTTTTATTAATCTAAGTAGAGTTGCAGCAGAGAAAACACCAAAGGATCTCCTAACATGCCTATCATGAAATGAAAGATGATAATCACCGTAATGGGTGTACATTTGTCAGCTTAGTTAGAATGAGTTTGACCAAGCAGTGCACAACAATCAGGTTCTCAATTCATGTACAGTGGCCATAATAGGAGCATTTACACTGTAGAGGTAGTGGTTAAGTTGGGGGAAGAGGAGTAGTAGGCTGGGGGAGTTAGAGGGCAGACCTATGTCTGACTAATGAAGCATGTGTGCCAAATTAGGACCAGGTCCAGTTTGTACCTACCACAGACATGTTTTGACCATCTGGCAACGTCCTCCACAGAACAGAATGTCCATTGACATTATTCTTTTGAGACATCAAACCAGCTCAATTCCCCTTACTTTATCATTATTATTGCTCTTCTATTCTACTAGGCTCTTGATTCTCTGTAAATCTGTAGATACATTTCCATTTCTTTATCCATGCCTGTTGAAAGACTGAGCACCTTAGTCACTTCCATACTGATCAATAGTTCGCAAACATTTGTATTCCAATTCCATTTATTTATCTTTAAAGAGTCTGTAATCTTAGAGAGTATTTTGAAACTCATACTTTATTATATATACAGTTAGTTCATCATGATAACGGGTCATTTCATTTATCAAGTATGATTCTTATCCCACATCGTTAGTATTTTTCCACCATCCTGCCATGCTTATACCAGTATATATGCAGTTATCTCATAATTCTGGCCTCCATCATGCCTTATTTTTCAGCATCCCATTCGGTCATCGAGGTAAACAGCACCCTAAGAGCTTTTAATCTTCTCCAATAAGCCTTTGGTTAGAATCTCGACATGATAATAGTCCATTTAAAACCATTCAAGCTCTATGGAGAATTGAACCCTGGCGGCACTGGTGGAAGACGGGCACGCTACCCACCAGACTACTGAGCCTGTAGTAGAATCCAATGTGAAAGTGAATATGACTCACCCGTCTGCCATACCTCCAGCTTTGCACACATATTTTCTATAGAATCCAAGCTTGGCATGTCAAACTATTAGTGTGCAGACATCTATGGATATCATAGAAAATCCTGGCATATTGTTTTTCTCCATAATATTCGAAATATAGAAGTACTCAATAAATTTTCAAAGCAAACTGTATCGCCAGCCCGCCTCACCTTTGCCTTGCTCAGCATGATGACCTATTATTATATCCTCTTGTAAGTGTGTCATGCACCAACACAGCCCGCTATGGGTTCTTACTTGGATGTATAAAGAATTTCTTGGTATTTGGCCTTTATAAGGAAACATCAATATAATGATGGTGGGATCCATAATTTAAACCATACAGTCATTAAAAGTTTAATATCATAACGTTTTAATGTAACAACTTGATTACCCTCCGTTGACCAGGCCCCGAAACATGGACAAGAAAGCACAAGATGACTTCTGCTAACAACATTGCACTTGGAAAATGTCTTCTCCTGCATTTAATCTGGAGTTTCAAAGTAAAGAATTAATTCAAAATGGAGGAATTAGTGCTCTAAATGTATAAATATATTTATATGCTCCCACGCGTAAAACTAGCACTTGGCCTAATGTAGAGGTGCACCATATAACTGAGGTGCACCTTATTTGCAAAGAACTACAGTAGTTCAATAACATGGCATCACCCCAGATTCCCCCCTCCTTCTGTACCAATGAAGGATCAACCTCACCTAGACTCAAAGTCGCACCCGGACTTTTGTTTAGAAAACCACCACTAAGATTTAGTATGCTGAGGAGTCAATGCAATGGTATTTTTAATATTTCCTAGATACATCCCTAGATATATAGGAATTTTGGCCACTTCTGTCGGCAACATGTTGCTTGAAATGTTCAGAGCTGTTTGTGTTTTACAAAAAATAATCTAAATTACTATTGCTGAAATACAACAATATTTACGACAAATCCAATAGTGAAAGGTCTTGGAGATGCAGCATATGAATTGATACTCAACCTTACTTTCTTGGGGCAAAATATTTTTTTGTTCCGTTTATAGCCTTCAATTCTGTCACTACATGAAAGTGCATAATACTTTTTCCCTTTAAAATGTCTGTGTCTGTACTAAACAGGTTTACAAGCAACCGCTGTGTTTTTCTAAACTTAATTTCTGGACTGGAAATGAGAAGTTGAAAAGAACTGTAATTCGATACAAAACATAACATTTTCAATGTAAGATAATCTGATAATCTGAATTTCACCAGGCCTAAAAACATCTGCATTTCCACTGCAGTCATGACATGTTCAAAACCTAGAATATTATTTTTTACTCTCTACTCTTTACTAGTCCATTTGCCTTTTCCGAAAGAACACAAAAATAGCTCAAAAAGATGGCAAAATAACATCATACCGGAATAATTTGTTGATAGTGCTCAGTTATTGTAACAGGAAGTCAATCAATGAAGACAAATAACCATTGCACACTTTTGCAATCAATCAGACTTGAACCTGTTTGCATTTAAATCAACACAATCAATTGCAGTTATGTCAGATATTTCTTTGCCGGGACCTGTTTTTTTCTAACCTCAGACCACATTTAAAGAAAAATATAAAAAAGTTGATAATGTGACTGTATACAATGTCATAACTGTTTGGTTGTTCATACACTGTAAAGAATAACTGTTGAATCTTGCAGGGAATCTTGTAAAACTGGACTGTGAACCACCATAATTGTAAATCAGAGAACCAGTGGAGCTTTACAAGACGCCCCAGGTGGCAGTATGGTGGTACACAAATACGCAAGGAATCTTTGTGGAAATAATGGCAGATCTCCGGCAACTTTGGGATGAGAATTCCGTCATTTTTTGCAATGACATATTCTATTCTTTTACATTGTACCATTGTTTATGATAGGCCTACATTGTGATTACGTTGAGCTGTTGGCAAAGCAATTGGAAAAGCAGATTTAAAAGCTGCTATGTTGGTAATAAAGACTTAGGTAACGGGTCCCTCAGAAGAGAAAGAAAAGCGTGGTCTACATCATTTTCCATTTGTGAAAGACTTGGTGTAGTTTATTTTTCTTCCAGAGCTACCCAACCAGCTTGGTAAAATGGTGATTCATTTTGTTTTCACTTTCTGTTTTTATCCAATTTGCTTTCTTTGAAAATTTAGATGGAACTGCATAGCTTAATTTACAAGTCCACTAATCACCACAGCAGAGCCCATGCCATGGCTCTGTTGATATTGGAGAGGTTTTTGGGGACAGGGCTCTTTTCCTATGATATGTGGATTTCTAAAGCCAATAACCCAGAAAAAAAAAACTTGCAAATTCATGAGCCTTCCTCAGGTGTCGTGATAGCAAAGGATGCCAAGCGCACATGCACATAGTGAAACCTAAACTTGACCAAACTGGAAAGATTCTGACATGCATACAGTAGTTTTAAATATTAATGCACATGAAGAGGGATTGGGAGATAAGGAGGGAAGTGAAAGAGTGAATACTTAAGAGGGAGAGAATTGTATGGTGTTATAATCTTGATGTTGTAGGTGACTTTGCGTGGTTTGGGGGTAACATAATGCTTTTTATCATGTTTATGGGTGACTCTGTTGTTTTACCATAGCACATGCTCCCTTGCTGTAACAGGGAGCAGGCAAGACACACATTAGAAAATTTCCGGATTTCAATTCTATACCAAAAAGGGATGGGTAGAAAAGGAGGTAGAAGAATGTATGGTGAGTGGTGATGCATGGAGAAGAACAAGCCATGTACCACTGAGAAAGGGGACAGGTAATGTGGTAACAATAATGTTTAAAAAATAAATGAAAGAGAAGGATGCAAAGAGATGAAGGAAGGAGGAGAGGAAGGACATAATGGAGGTGATGAAGTTCTATAGACGGAGTGCCCAATAGTTATGTACTATATGATATTTATTAAGAGGAGATGAAGGAAAGAAGGAAGGGCACATTGGCAGAGGGTAGGTGTATCGGAAGTACATCCCTCCTATTTGACAGGTGCAGCTCTTATCATTTTTCCAGACTGAAATTTATCCTAAGTGGAAATCACACTTATTATCAATATATTAATTACACAGTCCCAATTATGATAATGGATTCAATGCTAATGAGAATCCAGTGCAAATATGTCTTTTAGACAGAATATTGAAGAGGCTAAAGGCTGTTGTCTACTTATGAACAGGATACTGCATAGAGAGAAAGAAATTCTCCTCCAATGTATTAGACGTATACATCATTGTGTGCAAAGCTGGTCCACAATAATTGAACAAATCATTACTATTGATATGCATTCAATTGTACTCGTGACAACAGGTGGTAGTAAGGTTTTCATGTATCGTAATTCTGTGTACCAAAATCGTCCACATTTTTATTATTGTATGCTGGTGCTAGATCATAAATTTTGCAAAGTGTATATCATGATCAACCTAGAATATGCATTACTCAGCATCCCATGCATATACAGTCATACTGACCTATGCATGAGGCAGGTGTGGGTACTGGCAGTTGCTAATTGGATAATTCCAAAATGAAAAAAGATGGGGTAACAGGCCATATGTCTTGTCAAACATAAAACGTAAAAAATGTGATGAGTGATTACTATTTCCCATCTTCTACGCCATAGAGGGGAGTAGCATGATAGCACATATTGTATGCTATCAAAGAAATAAAATGGCCCCCTTCCAAATTAATGTAGTATATAAATGCATCTCTAGTTAATGACACTCTCCAAAATCAATGTAGTAATTCTAGAATTGATAGCTGAAGTAAGATGCGTGTATGTTTGCATGTCTTATGGAGAAAGACTGCAGGAGCACATTTCTGAATAATGTTTATTGATGACCTGCACAATTACCTCCATTTGGGAAGTGCTAGATATTCCAGAGAATGCCTGAGAAGAAATCAAATGAAGCATCGGATTATAGAGATGCGTAGGTCAGGTCTTCACTTTAACTAGAGTAAGCCCCTATAGAAAAGTTCTAAGACCTCCAATCACACTGACCTTCTACTATGATTACAGCAACATGTGTGCTATATTAGCAGTTATATTAAGCAATTGTATACCTAGACCCTTACCTTGTCCAGGGCGGTTAAGGAAACAGCGGCACTGAGTTCTGAGGCATGGCTGTAGGTTATAAAACTACTGAGGTAATGGCCTGATCGATTACCAAATCAGGTCTCCACATAGACTAGGGTAAACAAGTATGTTGGGCACTGGTAAATGATAGATGATGATAAACAGGTTCAGATTGGTTAGATAATTGCCAGATCATTCAAGAAAGTGACAGCCTTTCCTATTGCCTTCCTATTGCACCTCCATTGCTCCAAATCCTACCAAGGATTATAAAACAAATGTTCCTGCTTTCACAAATCCATGTTGAGGTATTTGCAGCTAACTTGGTTAGCACCTACTTGCCGAAGGTGAAATGAAAATATAGTCTACTGAGTCATTTTTTGAACACGAAATGACTGCAAATGATTAGTGGTGAAGAAAGTTTATACTTTTTCTCTATTAATATAACTTATGTCATAATTGACATGAGGATGGGAGGCTATATCCTGGTACCAGACACTCCTCTAAAGAGCACCCATATTATCAGCCACAAAACTGATCAGTCTACAAAGTACTAACAGGTAACCTAAGCTACCAATAAACGTATTCTCGAACAACTTATTAGCTATCGGCTTACATGATAGATGATGGACTACTGCTAAAAGTTCAGATCTCTTAAGCAGTCAATAATTGCCCTACAACTACTCTAGGACTGTGAGAATTAGAAGATGGATCATTGTATTGGTATGCTGTTTAGAACTCCAGAAAAGAGGGATGGAAAGCAATTTGAAAAGGGCCCTTGGCAGCTTTTGATCTCTTTGGTTCTTTGATTAAGGCTCCCTGCCTCAAAGCCCAAACTAATGTGAATCAATCTGAAACAACATGTTTGAATTTGTGAATCCATCAGTACCTAGTGGGCAACATTCCACAAACAATCACCTTTCCCTTAGGTATTTCAGAGAAAAGGTGTTGCATCTGCTCTTCAAATGTCATCACGAAAACCTATTGATCATAAGGTAGACTGTGAGCATGTTTGTGAGAGGAGGGCATGCCAGTAATGTTACAGAAAAAGAGTGGGTGTATGCATTGAATATCAGGCAATATGATTTATAGTAGAGAAGAGTACTTTGTTCCACAGTTGTATTTGTGAATTACTGCTGCTGAAGACAAGACAAATGTACAAGTGATGACCAACTTCATCTCTAGTGATAAAAGCCCCACTTTGATATTTGATATAACCTGATGAATATGTGATTTAATATCAGAATATATTAAAGAGGCGCATGAAGGTCGTCATATAAAGATAACAACATTGAAGTAGCTTCAACTGTAAAGAATTAATGTATTGAATAATCTCATCATTTCAACGGGCTGTTATCTATACTAGTCTATCCTCCATTTAGTCTTTGTCTTTATCAATGGCATCTGAGGGTCTGTTTTACGCAATGGAGGTGACATCGGTTTGCATTCCACTACTGTCATGCAGGCTGATGCTGTATGATGTCAATATATCCATATGGCATATATGTACCTCCGCTTATATGTATTTCCAATGTGGGTAGGGTAAAGAGCCCCAGCAGTTATACTGTAGAGTTGTGGTCAAGGTGGGACAAGGCCAAGGGGTAAGCTGAAGTATTTAGAGTAGCGACCTGTGTCTGACTAATGAAGCATCAGTTGCAAGTTACAACCTTAAAGGGGGGCTGGCATGGAAAATTAACAACATGGGTACCGATTCAAACAGCGATCATAAAATCGCGGGAACCAGCGGAAAAATCGCGATGCCCTGATTGGTCAAGGGGTGATCACGTGACTTTTTAATGCGGGCATGCATTACCATGCCAGGGCCCCTTTAAGCTCCAGTGTAGATCCTACATGCTGCATATTATCACCATTTGCTATTTCTCCCAAAAAGCAGTTCCAACCATTATTGCATAATGGCAGCTATTGTTTTGAAATACAGAAATAATAATGTTAGGTTGTTATTGAAGACCTTACAAAGATTTTAGCCACTTTTAACATTCTATTTCTCTCTTCTATCTATGTGACAGATTGCTCTGTCAGTACACGTAAATTGCAAGGGAAATATCAGGGGATAAGTGGTGTTTAATGTAAATTGTAGGCATTAATTTAATACTTTACTAGTATGATACTCCTGTATGCCTTCCAGCATTTTCTACATAATATTATGGTTGTGAAATTATGATATCATAATTGCTCTCAGTTGCTTTCATATCATCCACATTATCAACCAGGATTCACGCCAAGTGTATAATGTAACTACAATGCACTTATATGCTTTATTAGGTATTAAGTTGGTTCTGTATACCTCCTGATATAATCAAGCAGAATATCCTCGAACAACTTATTAGCTATCGGCTTACATGATAGATGATGGACTACTGCTAAAAGTTCAGATCTCTTAAGCAGTCAATAATTGCCCTACAACTACTCTAGGACTGTGAGAATTAGAAGATGGATCATTGTATTGGTATGCTGTTTAGAACTCCAGAAAAGAGGGATGGAAAGCAATTTGAAAAGGGCCCTTGGCAGCTTTTGATCTCTTTGGTTCTTTGATTAAGGCTCCCTGCCTCAAAGCCCAAACTAATGTGAATCAATCTGAAACAACATGTTTGAATTTGTGAATCTATCAGTACCTAGTGGGCAACATTCCACAAACAATCACCTTCCCCTTAGGTATTTCAGAGAAAAGGTGTTGCATCTGCTCTTCAAATGTCATCACGAAAACCTATTGATCATAAGGTAGACTGTGAGCATGTTTGTGAGAGGAGGGCATGCCAGTAATGTTACAGAAAAAGAGTGTGTGTATGCATTGAATATCAGGCAATATGATTTATAGTAGAGAAGAGTACTTTGTTCCACAGTTGTATTTGTGAAGTACTGCTGCTGAAGACAAGACAAATGTACAAGTGATGACCAACTTCATCTCTAGTGATAAAAGCCCCACTTTGATACTTGATATAACCTGATGAATATGTGATTTAATATCAGAATATATTAAAGAGGCGCATGAAGGTCGTCATATAAAGATAACAACATTGAAGTAGCTTCAACTGTAAAGAATTAATGTATTGAATAATCTCATCATTTCAACGGGCTGTTATCTATACTAGTCTATCCTCCATTTAGTCTTTGTCTTTATCAATGGCATCTGAGGGTCTGTTTTACGCAATGGAGGTGACATCGGTTTGCATTCCACTACTGTCATGCAGGCTGATGCTGTATGATGTCAATATATCCATATGGCATATATGGACCTCTGCTTATATGTATTTCCAATGTGGGTAGGGTAAAGAGCCCCAGCAGTTACACTGGAGAGTTGTGGTCAAGGTGGGACAAGGCCAAGGGGTAAGCTGAAGTATTTAGAGTAGCGACCTGTGTCTGACTAATGAAGCATCAGTTGCAAGTTACAACCTTAAAGGGGGGCTGGCATGGAAAATTAACAACATGGGTACCGATTCAAACAGCGATCATAAAATCGCGGGAACCAGCGGAAAAATCGCGATGCCCTGATTGGTCAAGGGGTGATCACGTGACTTTTTAATGCGGGCATGCATTACCATGCCAGGGCCCCTTTAAGCTCCAGTGTAGATCCTACATGCTGCATATTATCACCATTTGCTATTTCTCCCAAAAAGCAGTTCCAACCATTATTGCATAATGGCAGCTATTGTTTTGAAATACAGAAATAATAATGTTGGGTTGTTATTGAAGACCTTACAAAGATTTTAGCCACTTTTAACATTCTATTTCTCTCTTCTATCTATGTGACAGATTGCTCTGTCAGTACACGTAAATTGCAAGGGAAATATCAGGGGATAAGTGGTGTTTAATGTAAATTGTAGGCATTAATCTAATACTTTACTAGTATGATACTCCTGTATGCCTTCCAGCATTTTCTACATAATATTATGGTTGTGAAATTATGATATCATAATTGCTCTCAGTTGCTTTCATATCATCCACATTATCAACCAGGATTCACGCCAAGTGTATAATGTAACTACAATGCACTTATATGCTTTATTAGGTATTAAGTTGGTTCTGTATACCTCCTGATATAATCAAGCAGAATATCTAAAGGTATAGTGTGAATCAATGATCTATCATGAATATGCTCGTTATCTAGACAGATATGTATGTGCATAGTAATGACTCTGTTATGGTGGGCCATTAGTTCTTTGGTTCTGATTGCCCTAGATAACCATACATGCTCCATGAAAGCTATCATTGGGAATTATAAAGAGAAACACACAATGTAAAAGTATAAGTTAAGTGAACAGGGAGAGATGATTTAGTGGAAAGAGGGAAGAGTGAAGGAGGGGGAGGAGAGATGGATGAGCTTTGAGCTTAGATGATCCAGACACAGCGTATGGAAATGCATGAACACAGTGCTTTTATAACATTATTATGGTTAACGTTGGACAGAGAACAGGCACTCAGTGCTGAATTACAAAATAAGTCAATTTCAATACAAATATTTCTGATGCATTGACTTCACTTACATTTGTGCCTTTTCTGATATTGCCTCAATATTTTTGTTTAATTAATGACACGCATGTTTGACATAAAAAGATTGCCCACCAGTCAGAAAGTCTTACCCCTGATTGAGAAGGGATAGCTCTGGTCAGTAAGCCATTTCATATTCTCCCCTTTATGCTGGCCTCCGCAAGGAAGAAAGCCAATCTTGCTGCCACACATACTTCTCTGAGATAGACATGTAACTACATGGTATCTGGCTGGTTACCTGAGAGAAACTAGATCTGAAGCCAAAGATTGCTGTGCTTCCATCACAGAGTCCTATGATAGGTTAGAGACTGCACTTGAAATGGCCCCAGGCATAGGTGTATGGCCGTGGCCATTTCTAGCCCTAAATGGACAGATCTAAGTACCATATGAAAGTGACAGAAAAGGTGTATTTTTCACCATTTTCTAATACTTTTATGATTTTGGTGATAGCACTTCATAAAAGAGGAACATTTATTTCCCCAGGAACAGACTCAGCATGAAGAATTACAATATATATGTGAAGTAAATCATTGATTTTTATCACCAGATTGCCATAATATGTACCTGTAGGTACCACTAAAACCTATTTCCGATTTTTGTGTTAGTTTTCCTAAAGAAAACACTAAGCCCATGTAAAAGCTCAGAGCTTTTTCCACAAGAAAATATTAAAATGTATAAGATGTGAATCCTCCTTATCAAGAAATTAACAATTTTATGACTTAAAACATGATTAAATGTGACTTCCCTAAGAGTACAGTAGGTAAGGATAGGTGGATGGGGGTTATATTCACACCTCAGTCCCACCCACACAGTAATATCAACTCATGTTCTGCTTGACTGCACACCACTAGATGGTGGTTATGGTCCAGTGATCGCAGGGAAGCATGGTCAGAGAGGGCCCCGGGTACACTTCTTATGCTGTAGATAGATGTGTGCATGTTGATACTTTTGAGTACAGTGTATATTCAAAGTTACTTCTCAGCTTCGGCTCAGACCTGATCATCTTTCCTCTTTCCTATTTACAATATCAGAGCCAGGGATATTTTCTCTCTGAAAGTAGGGTAACTTTGTCTGGTCAGAAAAAAAAAGTTCAAGGTTCCCAGAACCTATCTTTAATAGAAGGGAATTAGGCCCTCTTTAGCATTGGATAATGGAGTAGTTGGCATTAGTCCAAGAATGGCTGCTATCATAGAATGTCTAAATGTAATATCCAATAGTCAAATGATTTGAAACTGAGGAAAATCTGTCCTCAATTTGAAGCATAAGTTCACGTTCTTATGCAAGTGAATCTAGAAGTTGCATGCGAAATCCTTCAGGAATTCACTTCTTCTCTGTCAGGAATGTTCTCAGGTTTAATATTAAGTTCCCTTTCCCATGAATCTGGTGATATTGTGTGTGTTCCTGGAGAATCTCATTCTCTTGCAATTTAAGAATTAGTGGTCAAAATTGTTTGTCAGAAAACTTTAATACAGAATTGCAAAGCAAAATATTTTACTCATGATACAGTGGAGGTTTGACCTCTATCTGTGACACAATCTGCGAAAAGGCGGCTAAGTGTAGGGGGTACCAAGACCCCTTTTCCTAGGGCCAAAAAAAATAAAGGTGTGTTTGAAAAGGGAGGGTCGGTAGGTAGGATTCTTTTTACTTTTTCTTTTTACATCTATATAGGAAATGTAAGGGCACATATCAAAGGTTGTATCAAATTCTCTGATTTTTTTTTGTAAAGTAATGACGGGGAAATGACAACTGTGAGAGAGGGGTGAAACATGAAAAGGATACAGGGAATGGATGAAAAAAAATAATGAAATAATTCTTTAAATTATGAAAAAAGACACAGAATTCTTTAAAATGAAACCCTGTTTTGCTAGGTTTGGTCGGGTAACTGGAAACAACCCTTTTTTTTTTATTTTCCCTAGTCCATGTCACAAATTTGATAAGAACAACTTTAAAGGCCACTAAAACATCTATACAATTGAAAGAGGAAAATAATGTTATTTTGTGGGGCTTTGTATCAGGCTTTTAGGAACAGCTGGCTCATATCGCAAAGTCAGAGCGATTAAGAGCTATCCTTATCTGAAACTAGAAACACCAAATGAAAAGGCTTTCTTATGTTGTTATGAAGATTAGTTTCTCATAAGTTAGTTGACAACATCTAAAATTTAAAATATTTAAAAACATTATTCAATCTCACAAAATTATGCCTGTGTCTTCCTATTAAGATGCTCATAACTTTGCCAATCTCTCTTTTTACTCATTAAATTTTGTCATATTTTTTTTGGTTTATGGTATCATTTTATTTATTTCTAATTCCATCCAATAATAACTTTGCTCCTCTCCAAAATGACCATTGCACAGAGGCTATCCGACAAATTCTAAACTACGTTTCCCCCGTCAAATCCAGTCAAATCCTCCAAGTCTTTTCATCCTCGGAAGTTCTGTCTATCTAATAACTCCTGATCTCTAGAGGTACGACCATGCTGTACCTACTGGCAATCCTATAAAATATACATTATGTGAGGGATTGAGTTGATAAACTCCCCATGCCACACCCTCTATACTGATCAACCACTGAACAGAACATGCAAACTCACAGCATGCAATGCCCTGATGTAGAGCTGTAACAAACTGGACAGTTGGGAATTGCAGGCACTCTATAGAATAGATTCCACTAGTAGGGGACGAAATCCAATCTGGCTTAGTCATACCCATTCTAGGTCAGAAAATGCAATAAAAGAAGAAGGCCTAAAGTCATTGTATTTATATCATGCCAGTCTTCGCTGCGGATAATCTGGATCATTCAAACAACAAAATAGATAAATAATATAGTGACAGGGAAATCTAAAGGAAAGAGGACTATTATGATCAGGTTGGTTCAAGTTCTATTCCAGAGTAAGCAAACAGCCCAGCAAATTGTCGTTATCTGTCACCATGATTGGTCATCAACGGTGACTCCTTTCTGAGTGATAACTCACTGCGTCATCTTTCGCCACTGTGTGTCAGTCTCACATGGCATGGCGATTTATCACAACAGTCGCCAACATGATCTCACTTACTGCGTGAGTATGTGCCACCCCTTGTCATCCCTCACAAAGCATGGTGACTTATCACCACCATCTGCAACATGGATCTAACTCACTGCATGAGTATGTGCCACTGCCTGTCAACTCTCAGTCAGAATGGCGGCTTATCCCAACCATCGCCAACATGGATCTGACTCATTGTGTGATTATGTGCCACTCCCAGTCAGTTCTCACTCAGAATGGTGACTTATCACCAACATCCCTAATATGGATCTCACTCCCTGCGTGATTATGTGCCACTCCCAGTCAACTCTCACTCAGGATGGCAGCTTATCACCACCATTGCCAACATCGATCTGACTCACTCCGTCAATATGTGCCACTGTCTGTCAACTCTCATTCAGAATGGCAACTTTTCACCTGCATTGCCACATGGCTCTCACTCACTGTGTGAGTTTGTATCACTCCTAGTTAATCTTCTCTCAAAATGGCGACTTATCACCACCATTGCCAACATTGGTCTCACTCAATATGTGAATTTGTGTCACTCCAAGTCAATGCTCTCTGAGGATTGCATCATCTATCACTCACTCTCACTCACAGTGGCAACTTATCACCACCATTGCCAAAGTTGTTGAGACAGCACCACTGTTCAACATGTAGCCTATCTAGGAAGTGTGGGCATGAAGTATAAGTCCCATACATATCAAATGTGCTTTGTTTCACACTGATTTCCATGTAATACTTCAGAGTTGAATCAAACAAGATTATATAGAGAGAATATCAATTGAATTTAGATAGAGGTATCTCTAAAATGAAAGCAACTATCCATAAACACCTTTTCTCTGGTTACAGGAAAAATACATAGGGAAATATCAACATGAACACCTTGCCTGTGGTTAGAGGGAAGATACATATGGCAATACCTTCTCTGGCAGAACATACTTTGATCTGGCAGATGTGAGGCTGCATGATTACCAATGTCGATGATCATGAGCTTTTCATCTAACAGCGTCGCCATCACTGGTGAGTCTGAGTGATCACCACTCTCGCAATCCATGGTGAACCTGCGCAAGACGTGGTGCGCGTTTCATCTAGCGAGGTGAGTGATCAACCGCCTTGCCATCCCTGGTGAGTGTGAGTCATCACGATCCTCGCCAACCGTGGTGAACATGCACTATGGCATGGTGTGCGTTTCATCTAGCGAGGTGAGTGATCACTCATGTCGCCATACCTGGTGAGTGTGGATGATCAAGATCCTCACCATCTGTGGTGAACCTGTGCTATCACGAGGTACACATTTTATCTAGCGAGGTGACTGATCACAATCCTTGCCATCCGTGGTGAATGTGCATTATGACGTGGTGTGCGTCTCATCTAGCGAAGTGAGTGATCACTCATGTCACCATCCCTGGTGAGGATGAGTGATCACGATCCTCGCCATCCCTGGTGAACATGTGCTATGATGAGGTGCGTGTTTCATCTAGCGAGGTGAGTGATCGACCGCATCGCCATCCCTGGTGAGTCTGAGTGATCACCATCCTCGCCATCTGAGGTGAGGCCATGTGATCACCACCATAGCTATTCCTGGTGATCTTGTGCTATAGCGACGTCGTGTTCCATCTAGCGACATGTGTGAGCCACTTCACACAGGTTGACGAGGAGTCACGACAATTTGCTGGGAGAATGTGTTTGATCTGGAAATGAATTCCTAAACAATAATAATATTGTCTGTGTGGTATTTCATAAGATGGCAATATTTTGAAAGCGGTCATGACTAGATGTGCTAGCAGTTTTTAGATTGGTTGTAGGCTTACATAGTTACAATAGCAGGTGTTTCTGTAAAGGTCATCAGTGTATTATAATGCATTTCTATGTGACCGGACCGAGATAGGAGTGGTTGTAGCTTTACAATAGTCATAATTTGGTTTTAGGAATGGATATAGGGTAGATTCACCATAAGTCGACCCTTTCCATTCAGAGGTTTTGTGAGGAAAATGTAAATCTCATTTCTTTTATGTATAATTGTTCCATCACCGTATGTAATTTATCAAAATTGTAGGAAATTGTCCGAATTTTCAAATGACCATAAATGCAACCAATACTAGTAGATGTTATCGATTTCATTGTGATACTATGTGAGTTTCATTATCATGTGATTTCAATTAAAGCCAACCAAAATTCACCCAAAGTTAACTTCTCTAAGACACAGGAAGATATGATTTCATTGTAGTACAATGAAAAGGAATTCAGATGCTTCAGTTAATTAAATCAGAGAGGTGTCTCGGTGTTTCCTAGTGACTCAAACAAGGAAATGGGTGGAGGCAAGAGACTAAGCCCATCCCCTCATCCATCTCAATGGGGTGGATGAGGGTTATCTTTTCTTACCCCATTTTTCTTGGCTTTCTTGAGGTTCACAAGGTGGCAACTAAGAAAATGTCAATAATATTTCATGGATCTCCATGATCTCCCTGAATGGTGCCCTGGTATACTGATGATAAACAGAACAGGTTGATCTACCCCTGGTCCCTTTATGGTACAGGTCTGATATAATTGATACACTTGCCATATCCTGATTTGTATGGACGATTCAAGGAAGAGTGGGGTCGTCTTAGAGTGAAATACTGGTCGATTTGTGGTGAAACTAGTTGATTTCTGCTGATAAGCTGTCAGTGTTGAGAATTTGAATGTTTTATCAAAAAGCTTAATGGAACCTACTTATAAGATATTATGTGTCTACTCGAAAACCAGTGGAGTTTGTCATTTAGTCCATGAAGATACCTATAAAATGTCATCAAAGTCAAATAACTTTGGAAGAAACCGCATCTATCTTCACTCAAAACAGGTCAAACACCTTCATTTTTTAACATTCTTTTTTTTATTAAGAAACTGACAAATTATGGTAATAAGTAAAGACGTATATGAGCAGGATTAACACCTCTTCTTTATTTTCTCTCAAAGGATGTACGCCCCCATATAGCACAGAGAAGTAGGAATGCTGTGCTAAAGGTGGTCGACTCATGGTATGAGGTACTAGGTGAATCTATCCTTCTGTGACCATTATTATCTATGGCTTGTGGAACGCTGCACAGATGTTATTTGTTGCGCATGGCCACACAATGCTAATTATAAGCAGGATAAAGAACGGCATTATCTCTTTTGTTTATGTGATGGTAGTTACCAGCAAAGGACAATGCCATTTATATATATATATATATATATATATATATATATATATATATATATATATATATATATATATATATTTGTGTGTGTGTGTGTGTGTAATATCTACACAGGACTATATAGCTATAAAGAACAGGCATAGTGACGACTTTAGGTTGTCACTGACGACCCAAAGTCGTCACCTATGATTACCCCCTGACGACCTAAGGCTGTAGTTTTGGGTATTGTCAACCTGAGGACCTAAAGTCGTCACTATTGACGAGTTTTGGATCCCGTAGGTTTTCAGTGCATGATGGTAAAGGATGCCAAGTATACATGTACACACTGAAACCTAAACCTGAACCAAACAGGAAGGTTTCTGGCATGCAGCCAGTTGTATGCTGGAGAATTAGATATTAACACACATGCAGAAGGATGGGCAGATGGAGGGGGCAGTGTAAATACAGAAGACGGAGAGAATAGTATGGCATTACACATTATAGGGGTGTTTGGTAACATTGTGATGTTTGGAGGTAAGATCATGCTGTTTATGGGTGACTGATGGTTTGACTAGTGCACAGGCTTTTCTGCTGTTATTGGGAGTAGGCAGAACACACTATGGTAACATTCAGCAATTTATTTCAATACCATGAACAAGGTACATTATGAGTGAGGAGGAATGGGCAACCAGTAGTGCTAGGTTTTCAGGAGGCCATTTCTCAATGTACTACGACTACACACAGCCACTACCATTTAAAAATGCCAAGGATAAGCCAGGCTATCGTAGGAACTGCCCTATGACTGCTCACTATGATTGCCAGCTATGCAGTAATTACATAAGGTTTAGTAGGGCAGTCGTACTGGTGCAGACATTAGGGACTACTAGTGCATCGTACTGTTAAGGCCAAATTATTAGGTTCTCACTACGATTTAAAGGACAGCAGTCGTAGTGTGTTAAGAAATGGCCTCCAGGTCTCTCTATCAAAATTTGTTATACCATCATCGTCCACCTTTTATACTAGACATTACTCATTGAAAAACTCTATAACAGACTAACATACTGTCCTAGCTATAGTCTATGGTATGATTGATTAGCCAATTGGTTTTCTCTACGAAGCAAGACACGATACATGATCATTCAAGGAGGTAACAGTTCTTTTTTATTTCACTCTCACTGCTTATACATCCACCAAATCCTACCATCAATTATAATCCATGCCCCTGATCTCATGAATCCAAATTTGCAACTCACTAGGTTAGCAGGTAAAATAATTATAGTCTTTTATTGTCTTTCAAATATGAACTATCTGAAAATGAGGTCCTCATGGATATAACAAATTATATTTTTCCTATCTATATATCTCATGTCAAAATGCATTGGAAAAGGGGGTTAGTCTACATAATTAATAATTGCCCCAAAGCTACACTAGGTCTGTGAGGTAAATGGGACGAAACCTTGTATCGATATACATAGCAACAAAGAGGAATGGAAAGAAGTTGAGTATCTGTAAATGCCTTTAGGGGAGCTTTTGATCACCCTGGTTCTTCGATTAGGGCTCCCTGCCTCAAAGCCCAAACTCTGTGGTGATTCCACTGTAATCCAATCTAGAACAACACTAAATCAATCACTACCCAGTGGGCAACATTACATCAAACGAAGACTTTTCCCTTAATTATCTCAGGGAAAGGGACATTGTAATGCACCTGCTCCAATCATCATAAAAACGCATTCATTATAGTGTAGACTGTGAGTATGTCTATGAGGGGGGAAGCATGTCAATGAGGTAAGGAGGTATATGTATGTAGTGAATATCAGGACGACTATATTATTGTAGAGTCTTTTGTTTCACAGAAATATTTGCCTAAGTGCTGCTGCTGAAGACTTATAAGATTAATATACAAGTGTTGAAGTGATGTTTAAAACTTCATCTCTTGTGATAAAAGCACCACTTTGATACTTGATGTAACCTGATGAATATGTGAATTACATTGATGTTAAAGAATTACATGTATGCATTTAGTGATTCAAAGGATGATAAGGACATTAAAGTAACTTCAACTGTAAAGAATTAAAGTATAGAAAATTCCCATTACTTCAAAGGGCCTTTAGCTGTCCTTCTCTGTCCTGCATTCAATCTTTTTCTTCATCAATGGCATCTGAAGGTGTATCTCATATATGATGGAGGTGACATTAGCCTGCATTCCATGAAAACCATACAGTATGATGATATTGTATGATGTCAATATGACTCATTGTTTTCTTCTTCTTTTATTATGTATTTCCATTGCGGGTACAGTCATGATAAAAGAGCCTGAATAATTACACAGGAGAGTTTGTGGTCAAGGTGGGACACGGCCAAGGGATAGGCTGAAGTATTCAGAGCAGGAGCTTAATTCAAAACATCCTGGGATCGCAACCCCAGCGATCTTAGTGTAGGCACATATCATAAGACCTGGCCGGTCTACCCTATCTAATGCAGTGGTTGCAGGCCTGCCAGGAATAGTAAGTCCTGGGATCACTTCACTATTCCTTTTCTAGTGCTAAGATTACTGCAATCTTAGTGAAAGAATTGCACAGTGGTTTAACCTGAGTACAAGAGCACTTACAGGGAACACTCCTGATCTAAATAGTGAATAGCCTGCTGCATACATATAGAGGGGAGGGAGGATGTTTGCTGAGTGTCCTTGAGGGCTCTTAGGGCTACTCATGGGTTAAGTGCACTGTAAGGTAATTCTTCCCTTCTCTCTCTTTGTCCTGGGGGGGCACAATGCTTCTAATAGGCAAGCATAAATCATACATTTATAGGAACAACTCTTTAATACTGTACTAGGTCAACTGCACCCTGTGCTCTTTTGTTAGCCCATATGGGGACGGGGAACGATGGTATAAACACTGTTGTGAAGAAGAGTGACTCCACAGCTATTCCTTTATTTTGGGACTCTTACCCCTGTGCCCAGTCAGTTCTTCTTGGAATAGTGTAGGAGGGCTGAGGCTAAGATCGATGTGATCTTAGTGCTGGCTAGGAAATGTGAACGCAGTCTGACCTTGAGATCGCTTAATAGAATAATTCCTGAGATCGCTGGGGTTGCGATCCCAGGATGTTTTGAATTAACCTCCTGAGACCTATGTCTGACTAGTGAGACATGTGTCACAAATTACAACTCTAGGATCCAGTGTAGCTACCACATGCTACATATTCTGACCATTTGCGTTTTCCCCTACAGAACAGTTCTAACCTTTATTGCATGATGGCAGGTATTGTTTTGAATACAGAAATCATATGATTAGGTTGTTATTGAGGACCTTACAAGGAAAATAGTCTGCTTTGAAGTTCTATTTCTCTTTTATATCTATGCAACAGATTGATCTATTGGTATTGGGAAATGGGGAGGGACATGTCAGGGGATAAGTGATGTACTTTTGTATGCCTTCTGGCATTTTCTACATAATATTCTGATGGTAAAATAGTGATATCATAATTGCATCCACATCATCAAGCATGATCCATATTCTGTGTAACCTGTAATTGTCATGCATCAATATCATCTTATTTTCTTATAAACAAAACGTCATGTATCAAATTTTGGCAAAACGTCATGTATCTCTTCTGGTACACAGAATATTCATAGGTATAATGTGAATTACTGATGCATAATTTATGTGATTCGTTATCTAAAGAGATAGGTATACACATAGTAATGACTGTGCTAATGGTAGGCAATTAGTTCGTGGTTCTGATTGCCCTGGACATTCATACATGCTCCAGGAAAGCTGTTATTGGGGAAAATATAAAGAGCAACACACAATGTACGAAGAGGAATTATGTGGACAGGGATGGATGGAATGTTTGGAAGAGGGAATGGGATTGAAGGGGGAGGAAAAATCGTTGAGGAGAAAGAAATATAGACAAAATGTTTAGAAGGATAACAAACATTTGATTTCCTACTGCTGAAGAAAGACTTTTGATTCAAAATCAACTTTGAGCTTAGAAATATTATCCAGACACATGTATCTACACATGGAAAGGCAATGCTTAAAGTAATGTTACTATGGTTAGCATTGGGTGGAGACCAGATACAATGTGCCAATGAAGAAGTCATTTTGGATAAGCAAGATACTCCGTGCTAAATTACTAAGGTTACCCGACCATGCATTTAAGTTAAATTAAATGAAAAAGTATTGAAACAATGTTGAATCAACATGGATATATAAACGTTGGATCAGCACTGGTGGTTAGATATTGAATCACAGTTGATTTGGTTATGTTGTGTCAACTTTCAAATTCAAATATATTTCAACCCTGAATCACCTGTTGATAGGCAAACATACAAACGTTGATTCAATGTTGAAGTTCCAAGTGTGATATCAAATTATTTTCCAAATGAAACCCTACAGAACCTCGCTACTTGTCAGTCTAGAATGTTTGACATTGAGTTCCTTTTCCCATGAATCTGGCGATCGATCTTGGAATAACTGCTAGCTGGAATAAATGAGTAAACTGTGTGTTCCCGGGGTATCTCTTTCTCTCGCAATTCAGGAATTAATGGTAAAAAAATGAGTATCATTCCCAAGAAAAAGAGAGTTGCATGAATCAAAGTATCTTACTCATGGTAGAGTGGGAATTTGAATTGACTCTACCCAGCAAATTGTCATGAGTCATCGTCAACCTGTGTGAAGTGGCTCACACATGTCGTTAGATGGAACACAACATTGTTATAGCACAGGATCACCAGGAATAGCAATTGCTATGCCACGTGAGTCTAACACACAGTGGCAAAAGATGACGGAATGAGTTATCACTCAAAAAGGTGTCACCATTGATGACCAATCATGGCGACAGATGACGACAATTTGCTGGGTATTAAAACAAATGGCATTTTGAGCTGTGAGGCTCATGAACATTTGACACCCTTGAACAAAGAAAATGTTATTATTTTGTGAGATTTCACACAGATTGCAGTCAGTATAAGGCATTTAGGAACAGCTGGCTCTCATTGCAGAGGAATTTAGAGCTATTACCCGAAACAGCTAGGAAACACCAAATGAAAAGGCTTTATAATACTGTTAAGAAGATTAGTTTCTCATTAGTAGTCCTAAGGTGGGTTAACATCATCTGGAATGAAAATGGAATTGTTTGATCTCACACATTTCTACCAGTGTCTTGCTGTTAACATTTTCACATTTATAGCTAAGCCAATCCCTCCACTTGCCTACTCACTTCTGGATAATCTTTTGGTGCATGGTTTCATTTGTTTCTTCCTCATTTAACCCCGTAATAATTCTGCTCTTCTCTAAGATAATGTGTCTTGCCTATGCGACGCATTCTAAACAGTTTCCCTTAATTTAAGGGTTCTAGGCCCTTGCGTTCTGATGTCAGCTCATCAATTGCAACTCAGAAGGATCATGGGACATAAGCTGGTAGTTCGGCTTATCTAAAAACTACTAGATATACCTTCAGACCATTACAACATAAAGTATTTGTCATTTCCCTTAATTAACAAGGAAATTCTGTTCGACAAAGTTGCAAGTGTATAGACTTCTCCTCAATTTGAACTATAAGTTCATTCTCTATTGCAGGTGAATGAATACATCAACTAAATTATCATGCCAAATGTTCTTAGGTGTGATATTATAAAAGTTCTCTTTCCCTATAAATCAGGTGATAAGGATATAATTGCTAGCTTGGATGAAAGTACGTCTTACTCTGCGTTCATAGAATCATTGCCCAGAATTTCTTCCTTTATTGTCATTGGCAAATGACAAATGAAAGCATTTCAGCTGTCACTATAGAGAAAACATTATATGTGACAGGGTCTGCGAAAAAAAGGCCCTTAGTACAGGGTGCATTAAGGTCCCTATTCCCAGTACATATCTCGCTTTAAGCAACATTATCAAACCCGGCACATCGACATTGATTCAATGTTGAACTAATGTGTGCATGTCAAATAATGCTTAGAATTTAGGATTGGTTATCTGAGCATGCATTTAAAGCATTCTAGACACATATTTTTGTTTCACATTGACAATCTGAGTTTATCATTGGACAACTAATGTGTGGTAGTTAAATAATGCAATGACGAATATACAAAGGAAAAGACAAAATGTGTGGAGGATGGGATAAAAGCTGGGAGGGAATATGAGACGTATTGGGCATTAAATGTAACCAACTGGGGCTGGGTTTCAAATGGAATTAAATATTTGGAAGGCTGCAGAAGAGGAGGAAGAAACTGCCAGAAATTGTCATGCAGGTTTTGTGGACAGTGGGCACACCCTTATCTAGTATGCAAACTGGACACCACCTACTAATGTATTTTATACCATGGTTATGGGTCATTTGCATATTTTTGCATTCAAGGTAAAGGATAAAACTCGTGCAATTAACCACAGCTAGAATGAACGATGTTGTAGTACTTTCTCTCTACACCAGACGGTGGGACTGCATATACCAAGGTATAAATAGCATATGTAAGCTTTATTAATGCACACGTTGGTTTCAGTCACTTGATACAATGAACGATGGCATTATATGTGTATCTGTGACTAAAACCAAGTTGTGCATCAATAAAGCTTATATGTGACCCATCCTAACAAAGTGGTACTGAAGTCGCACATTTAGAAGCCTAGATAAAGGCTTCTCAAGTGGTATAGTGTATAGATTTTTTTAAATTGATATTTTAGCATTTTTCTTACCTATGGGTAGATATCTTTCAGAATCCTTGCCTACTAAACTGAATTTAAGCCCCAAATGCCTAGAAGACATAGCTATAGTTTCCTTGGTTATATAGAATTACATGGGAATTATATAGGATTCATAAATTATTATATGTTTAAAATGTCAATTATCTCAGTTTAAATGATTTTTAATTCATCCGACTAAATTTACAGACGGAAGATCCTTAGAGGACCACCTGGTTCAAATATGCAAGTGTTATATACCAAATGAAAGCTCATGATGAGCTGTACATGAATATGCCAATAACTAAACATTTTGTATGTGCGACTTCCCTACCATTTTGTAAGGATGGGTCACATATATCCTCTAACTAGATAGGCTGACCCCATATGATAGATAGACACCTTGTCAGATTTTGACTCGCCCTTTGTGGTTCATGTTACTTTTAAATTGTTTAGTCTTTAGGTCTTCTCCCCTTGCTAACCTTCACAAATGTGTCCCATCAAACACCCCTCCGCGGGGGATTTTTAATTCCCCACTTGGCCACCAGGGGGCAATGGAAGGCAAAATTAGTCTAAAATCATTGTAAAAATACATCAGGCTAATTTTTGATGCAGAATTCAATGGTTTCATTTAAAATGCACCATTTTCGGTAGAAATGACCCATATTTGGGTGGTAAAATGAACATTTTTCATGAGATATCAACCTATATGCCTGTTCATGGCAACCATCCCAATAATCAAAACTTGCAGATTTTTTTGCCAAGTTTTGGGGATACTCCCCAAAAACTAAAAACAGAAATGAAAAATTATCAAAATATATGATAAAATTACCCTTATTATTATGTATTTTTAATGAAAAAGGCTGATTAATTGTGTTTTTAGACATTATTATGGTTTATAATGTATTTAGAGTTTAATCATCGATTTCAGATATGAATAACATCCTATGTTCAAGGAGGGGTTCTGACATAACTACTAGGAGTATTTAACCCAATGATATTTCAAGATCTCATTTTAAAGATCTTGACATGATCTTTGGTAATGAATTTCCCTGCAGAGGGGTGTTTATGCTTGCCTGGTCACAAATATCTACAAATATATCTTCCAGCTGTGAACAATGTGATACAATAATGCTGTCCCTAGTAATATCTACTCTGGACTCCAGGATTTCATAGCGTAACTCAGGTGTTAGTAGGTAGATTAACATAATTCTTAATAATTCACTGAATGCATTGTGACGATTTCGTGATATAGATGAAATCTAGCTCAATCCATGCCTGTAATTCATTCATTTTGACCTTGTTTGGTTGATTTATTACCATTTTTCAAAAAAAAATATTTCCAGAGTAATCGTCCCTGTCAAAAATCCTCAAGTCAAATATAAGCAATCAGCTGTATTCTTTCGATCAGGAGTAAGGAGGTGCTGACCCCTACTGCATCCATCAATACCCAAACCAGCTAGCAATGCTATAGTTCTATGGCACCACCAATGTCTCATGAACATAAATATTTTGCAAATACCACTTCAAATATGCTGTATAGCAGGTCTTATATTGATGATGAGTGGTTGGCCTATCTATTGATGGTGGTTCAAGGGGGGTGCCCTATAATGGTTAGCTAGATACACCTTAATCCTACCAGTAAAACCATCCCAGGTCACAGAGAGATTCTTAGGGTTAGCAATGTTCCCACTCTAATAATAGCTATATTAATTGAGAGAAACAATTTGAATATCACTTGATCATGAAGGTTTAGACTTATCCTGTACTACTGATATACTATATTATAGGCCGGGGGCTGATAGGGCCCATCATGCACCCCCCCCAGATTCCAACGCGACGGGTATTTTTTCAATCCTTAGGGTCCCCTGAACAAGATTCAAGATGTTAACATTGATTATCTTGCACTACCGGTTTTGGCTCATTATCCATGTGCTGGTTCAGACCACTTTTGGGTCAATTTTTATACCATGTTATTCAAGGGGTATGCTCAATCCCCAAGCTCCAAGACTATCTTACCTTGTCTGGATCCTGAAGCTTTTAGTCTTGTTAGAAAGAAGACATAATAAGCTTTTCATTAAGCCCTAATACATGTTTTTAAGTTCAGATTTGAGTGTATCAGACAGTCGGGAAGACGGAAGATTGAAATTACAAAGTTCCTTTTTTTTTACTGAAAATCTTAAATGCGCTCCAGATACATGTATAAAACTTGCCCTTATCCCCATCTATGCACAATATCTAATATGATTTATGTAGGGCTATCCTTTCCGAGTAATATGAGACATTTTGCAGAATTCCTTGATGACTATGACACACGTTATTGCCTTGGACGCAAAGACACTACCTTGAGCCAATACGTTGCTGTTCCATTTCAATAATCTCCCTCTTTATGTAAATGGTTGTTTTTCCATGCTAAATCTTTATCAATACTCCTGATTCTTATGCTAAAAAGAGTGCTGATTGAGAATATGCATGTTTCTACTTCATATAATATAATGGCTAGGCTGTATATGGCCGAAATTCAAAATGGCCGACAATAGATTCAGATGTCACTTTGAAATACATAAATGTGCAGTCTAGAAAGTATCTGGTGGGTGTGTCAATGGGGTATTCAAGGTTCATTAATTATTATATGAAATATTTTAAGCCGAATGATCAAGCTCGCCTATAAGGCTCCCTTACACCAAACCTTTGGATCTGACAGAGCCAGGTATCTCTACCCAGCTCTGCCTCTCCTGGCCAGTGACCTCAGATTCACCTCCGGATCCTGGCTAGGGGTCATGACCTCGACCCCCGCTAAACCCTAGGTACGGGGTGGGAGTGTGCTCACACCCACCTCCGTTCCTAGCCAATCAGGGATCGAGCTGCTCCTCCAACAGGTGGGCAGCTCGACCCACCTTTAGGCAAGCCCCCTCCCCCCCTCCAGGGTGAGATGATGCAAGGCACACCGGGTCTTGCCAATCCCTAAGCATGACGTCATGCTTCTCCCAAGACTGACGTCATGCCTACCCCGAGCTGCTCCTATATATATGAATACAGGACTAGCTTGGGATACTCTCTCTTATTCTTTACTTTCCTCTCTCCACACCTAGTCTCCATGACACACAGTGCCTTGGTATAGAGCTAGCTTGATCAGGTGGGCAGCATACACATTGTACTTCACCATGCCAACATGTACCTGCCTAACACTACAATAAAGTGGATTCATCAACTGTACTCTCCGGACTCCTGAGTTGCTCATGTTCATGACTTGTAACGGTCCGTCGACAATGGTGGAGAAACCCTCTGAAGATTCCATTGTTACCACCTCTCATGAGCCATGAATAAAAGTGAGACAACGCCCAATGAGCCAACTCCTGAACGTGCCATTACAACACCGGGACGAGACACGACCCAAAACCAGCTAGCAGCAGCAGCAGCAGCAGAAGCAACACCAAATCAGGAACCCACCCAGAGAGACTCATCACCTGATGCACTGACTCTAGACCCAATATTACCAGCATCTCTACAAAAATCAACACCTGTGAGTAAAACAAAAACCACCTTTTCACCCACTCATATTGGAGACAATACTGGAGGACAGACCAGTACACCAGTGGCATCACCTGCCCCAGAGTTAAATCTAACATTACCTGGCCTGTCTGCCTCAGACTCTCCATCTTTAAGACTTGCTGGAATACCAGGCAATATTACCACCTCACCTGTGTGCCACACACCGAGCCACCTAGAACTTGACTCCCACCTGGAAGCCAGATCACCCCACCTACAAGCCGCTTTGGAAAGCATCCCCACTCACCCCGAGCAGCACAATACCAGTACTGGCCCATCCTCAACAAACTCTGTAAACACCAGTCCTACTGACTTGACTTGGGACAACTATATAGTCCAAGAACCAAATACACCTACACAGCTTGACGCTGATTACTGGGGAGAGAGAATAAGGTCAGCTTTCGCCAGGTGGAGACTAGCACCAAGCCACGCTGTAGGACGAGCTGTAGAGGTAAACCCCTGCAGTTTTCGGAGCAGCCAATCCGAGGAATCCCCCTCAGCCTTCGCAGCCAGAATCAACAATCTGCTATACGAAGAGTGGCCTAGCTCAAGACCACCCACTGATTGTTTTAGCACATACCACAATCCTTCTAACCCAGAAGGCATTGCCACTTCTGATAACCTGTCATCCGGCGCCAGCAGCAGGAATACATCATACTTTTCCCTGCCCCTGCACACCCTAGACCCTAGCCCCAGGAAAAGAGCCAGGTCCTGCTCACCTAGACCTAGAAGCAGAACCCCATATTACAGACTTGATAGGAGTGTAGATAACGCCATCAGGGGGAACATCAGAGCTACATCTAGTGTGTTCAACACAACGCCACAATTACCAAACAACACACTAACCAGCTCCAGCACATCAGAGGAAGATCCAGAGATAACCTTCCCACATCTCAAAAGACACAAAAACACCAGAAACATGTCCTCTGCACAACCCCCACCAAACGACACCCAAGCTATGACCAGAGACATCATAAGAGAGTGCACTGCAGCTGTCAGTGATACATTATCTAATGAACTAGGCGGTCAAATCAGCCTTATCTCCACTGAAATCAGAAGGATTGGAAGCAGCACTGCAGAACAGCTCTCCAGGGTGAATGACAGACTGGATACAATGGACACTTGGAAATCAAATATGGAGCGCGGCATGACAGCTGTCCACAGATCTGCAGTAGAAAGGAGTGAAGCTACCCTAAAGCAGACTGAAGCTATGACTGCGGAAATCTATGACAGGATCGCCAGAAATCTTGACGACATGAAGTCAGACATCTTCAGAATACTTGACCAGCAACAAACAGCGCCTCCTCCAGCACCAAGCCTATCCAACCCAACAAATCCCCCTCAAGGCCAACAACAACATGGTCTCCAACAGGGAGTAAACAAAACAACTGGTAGTTCAAACCCAACAGCCCATCCATCAATACCCAACACTTTGACACCACCCTGCGCTTTTCAAGACAACACAGCTCGAGGTGTTACAGGTGCCACGCCCTTTTCTCACCATCAGAGCCAAGACAGAATGGGTAGTATCCCTTTTTCACACCAGATGGCAGCAGGAGCGCCATCTCAGAGGCAACCAGCCGCTGGACCAAGCCTGGGCTCGGTTTACAAGGGTGTATACTACTCACCTCAAGGGAAAACCCCCAACCACCAGCCCATCCCTATGCAGACCCTGCACTCACACACTCCAACAACTATGAGTGCGACAGGCCAATACTCAACCCCATACCCACAGGCACCTGCACACGTCACTGGAAGTATGGGTAACATGAGCTTCAATCATGACAAACTCACCTCAGTACAAATGAGCTCTTTCAACAAACCTGAGCCTTTTGACAAACCATCTCCATACAGATCTGCCTCCAAATTCATAGCAGAATTCAAATTTTGGATCAGGAACGTCCACGCCACTAGACCAGACCTACATGCATCATGTATGTACACCTTCCTCAAAGGCAGAGCTGCTCAATGGTTCTACGCCAACATATTTGATAAACCCATCATCTATGACGCAGAAGCCGTTTACACAGCCTTCCTGAAGCGTTTTGGCCAGCTTGACCCTGCAACTATCATTAAAGGGTACAGGACCAGAAAACAGCAACCAAAAGAGTCTGTAGAGGATTATATCTCAGACATGACTCTACTGCTGGCCAACAGTAACCTAGATGAATCCGTTCAGGTAGACTACCTGCTAAATGGCCTCAGACCAGAAATCAAAAACGTGGTTCTGTCCGACACTCCTGAGAAAATAGCTGACGTTGAACGTTTAGCACTCAAGCAGGAGCTGAACATAGAAGCAAACAGCATTGCCCAGGCCTCCAGCCAATCAGCAGATCTCTGCGCCATGGGCCACAACAACAGCTACAATAATAACAAGAACAACAACACGAAAAATAACTATCAGAGATCCAGGAAGGACAACTACCAAAATAACAACCAGAAGAAGGAAGACAGACTCCCCAGTGGGAGCTACAGCAAGCAATATGAAGCCAAGTACAGAAGTGGTTTTAACAGCCAATCTGACCCCAACAACAGGAGGACCAGATTTAGAACCCCTTCTGGCGACAGATCCGAGTCTTACAACAGAAACAACCAGCCCTACAACAACAGGGGCACTTCTCCAAGTAACTACAGAAGATCCCAGTCCAGTGACAGCAACAGGAACGTATTTTTCATCCCTGTGGCCACCACCCCCACTGACAACAATCAAGTTTCCTTCAAGAAACTCGTGGTCCCCTCTGATTTCACCATCACTGATGACATATCTCAGGCCAAAAGAAAACCCAGAGACAGAACCCCTGGCAGATACCCTAAAAGGGACCAAAATAAATACACCTCTGAATCAGAGAGTGAAGCCAACCTCAATAACATGGACAGCAACCCAGAAGAGGATGACCATGAGGAGGATGGCCACGATACAAATGACAATGAATAGGTTTCGGGGGAAGGCTACCTTGCACCTAGCAACCCTGCCCCCACCTCAGCGAAAAAGAAACCTGGAACGCCCCCCACACGCCATCAACCTACCGGTGTTCACAGTGATGCAGAACTCAATTCACTACGGCCCCCTACCAGCAAAAACAAAATTAAATTCCAACCAAAGCTGGATTACAGCTCATCTTCAGACAGTGAGGACTGCTGTGAGGACGACAGCAGGAGGGTGACCAGACTGCGACTCAGGATCAGATCAGATAAGTATGGGCAGCAAGGTAAGGTCTCTTACATTAATACTGATTTGACTAAGGGATCTGTGTTTGTCGACATAAATGACCATCTATACAGAGCATTGATAGACTCAGGTGCCTCCCTATCTTTCATCAGTCAGAAAATGGCAGATAGAGTGTCAAACAGCCCTAACTTCCTTCACGGTAACAGATCCAGACTTGTTGTACTCCTAGCAGACAAATCCTCAGTACAGGTAAACAACTCAATAACACTAAAATTCTTGATTCAGGGAGCAGAATTCTCTTGTAAATTCCATATTGTCCCCAAACTGAACCACCCACTCATCCTTGGCGTAAACTTTATGACCAAATACAAGGCCAGTCTCAGTTTCGGACCAAAACCTCCCATAGGGTACCCAATCAGACCTACTGAAGATTCAATTATCCCACCAAATTCTGAGGCAACTCTAAATGCCTTTGTAGCTGGGCCACAGGACATTATCAACTCAACAGGCATCACTGAAAACATTGGTCTCAGATTACCAATACTGATCAAACATGCCTTGGTTAAACCCAAGACAGAGTCAAAATTAATACCGGTAACTATGGCAAATCCAAATGATTTTCCCGTACCATTGAAAAGACATACCACCCTAGGTACCTTCAAGCTTTTCAATATCGAAAAAGCTGTGCCCATAGGTTCCCTTGAAGACCAGCAGCCTTAAAAAAAGGACAGCAGACCTGCCAAAGATCTTTTCCCAATTAATTGTGGGGATGATCCATTGCAACAGCTCCCTAAAAGCAACGAGCCTCTAAGGTATAAAATCTGTGAGCAGCTCAATGACAAACAGAAGGAGCAAATCCGCAATATTGTTGAAGAAAACAGGCAGGCCTTTGTACTTAATGACAGTGCTATCGGTCTAAATGTAGAGAATGAGATCAAACTTGAACTGATCCCAGACTTCAAACCCTGTAACAGACCGTCATACAGAATGTCCCCACACAAGGAGATTTTTCAAAGAGAGCTCCTGGAGAAACACCTGAAGCAGGGAGTAATTGAGGAATGTACAAAGCCTTGTGAGTGGAACTCCCCAGCCTTCTTGGTACCAAAACCCCAAGGTGACAGATCTGTAGCATCAGGATGGAGGATTGTAGTGGACTACAGATGGGTTAACCAAAACCTCAAGTCCTTTTCATATTCCTTCCCAAGGGCAGACGATCTCATGCAGCAAATTGGTAGAACAGGCGCCAAGTTTTTCTCTAAATTAGATGTCTACAGCGCCTACCACCAGATCCCCCTAGCGGAAGAATCCAGACCTATCACCACCTTCTCTGCAAATGGAACCAGATACATGGCAAAAGTATTGCCCATGGGACTCAAAACATCAGGCCTATCCTTCATGAATGTTATGGAACAGCTGCTCATGAAATGTAAATACAGAAACGCTGTAGCCTACGTCGATGATGTAGCTATATACAGTCCCACCTGGGAGAGACATCTACAAGATCTAGATGAGGTACTCAAACTTTTCATAAAGGGAAATATCAAACTGAAATCTGAAAAATGTGAATTTGGCACAACCAAGATGGATTTCTTGGGTTTTTCTGTAGACCAGCATGGTGTGTCACCTTCCCCAGACAAAATCTGGCCAGTCAAAACCTTCCCACCACCCAAAAACATCCATGACCTTAGATGTTTCAATGGTATGGCACAATTCTACAAAAGATTCATTAAGGGTTTTGCCCACATAATGAAGCCACTCTACGATGCCACCAAGAGTGCTTTTGCATGGACCGCAGACTGTCAAAGAGCCTTTGAGAAAATCAAGGCCTCAATCTGCACGGAAGCCATCCTCAAATTCCCTGATTACAGGAAGCCTTTTGTGATTTTCACTGACTCAAGCAATTACAGCCTGGGAGCCGTGATCACTCAGGTTGATGAACATGGTTTCTACAGGCCAATAGAATTTGCAGGAAGAGGTTTGACCCCTCAAGAAACCAGATACGGTATAACAGACAAGGAACTCTTAGGTATTGTCTATGCGGTAAAGAAATTCCACCACTATGTGGATGGAACCCACTTCAAAGTGTATTCAGACCATACAGCCCTAGTCTCTCTTTTTAATAAAAAAGAGAATATCACAAATGGAAGATTGGCTAGATGGGTGGATACAGTCATGTCATATGATTTTGAAGTAAAGTACCTGCAGGGCAGAGCCAACATTGTGGCTGATTTCCTCTCCAGGAGGAAATACCCACCAAGCTCTGATGATCCAGTACCAATAAGATCAAAGGGACAGATCATCCTCCCCCCTAAGAAAGTGACTTTCTCTGATATTACCATGACCAAGGTTTTTAAATCAAACGCGCCAGTACCAAATAACCCTGTCTTAATGGGACCTCCCAGATCGATACTAAAGGGAGGAAGAATTTGGGGAAGCACAGGAAAATTACCAAGAGGAGTAGTTGCAAAGAAAAATAGCTCTGAAAGAACATATTCTGAAACACCCAAGGGATATTCAGAGCTATGCGTCTTGACCAGGGCCCAGTCCCGGAACACACAAGACACACCCCCGACCATCGGCCAATCAGAACCCAGCACCAAGCACACCAAGCCGACCCGACCTAAGAAGGTCAAATCCACCACAACTAGGTCAAGGGGTCGACCCAGTGCGCCCAGGTCACCCAGGGTTTCAGTGAAGGCCGCCAATGCTAGAAGGGTCAAGTTATCTCAGAAGGTTTTACCTATAGCTGAGAGTGCCATCACCAAAATTTGCAAACATCACTCCCTCACCCCATCAAGAGAAGCATAAATTGAGGCTCAACAAAAAGACCTTTTTGCCTCATCCATGCTAAATTACATTGAAAAAGGTCAATTGCCACATGACTCTGGTTTGATAAATCAGATTCTAAGAAACCATGATCAGTTCATCATTCTTGACGAGGTTCTTTTCAGGATCACAGATACTGTAATGGGCCACTCATTGGATCCTACATTACAAATCGTGATCCCAGAAATCTGGGCAGAGTCCCTCATTGAATCCACCCACTGCTCACCTCTAGGTGGCCACCTGGGTTCAGTGAAAACCTACGCAGCCATAAGGTCACGTTACTACTGGCGCTCAATGTTCAAACAGGTGTTTGATTTTTGTGGCACATGTCATGCATGCCTCACCACCAAAAAGAAGCCCAAAAATCTCAAAACACCTATGACCCTTCGTGAACCGGTACTGACTGCCTATTCCCATTTAACTATTGACACTATAGGCCCATTCTCCAAGGCTGTAGATGGCTCACACTACATACATGTGGTGACAGACCACGCCACTAGGCACGTCACTGCATGGTCAACTGAGGAAAACACAAGCACCATTGTGGCACTTGGATTCTTCCAAAGAGTCATTTGCATCCACGGTACACCATCAGTACTTAACACTGATAATGCCAAACAATTCACCTCAAAATTCTTCGCACTTTTCTGCAAGAAATTTGGCATTAAACATGTCACAGGGTCAGCACATTGGAGCCGATCACAAGCTCTATGTGAGCGCCAGCACCAGACTATTGAATCCTCCCTGAGAGCTTTTGTGTCAAAATCACAAAAACACTGGTCCACCTTCTTACAGGCTGTAATTTTCAGCATGAACAATACAGTCTCCAGCGCTCTGGGCTACTCACCAAATCTTTTGGTATTTGGCAAACAATCTCACTTACCAACAGAAGCAGCCCTAGCACTAGGCACATCACTAAGTGATACCAAACAAAGGGAAGGTATGGCCCTACATTTGCTCAACCTCAGGGATGATATTCAATTGAAGGCAGCAGAAAACATGATCAAAGTTCACAAAAAGATGAAGGCAAAACACGACGCCTCAGCAGAACTTAGTACATATGCCACAGGTCAGCTCGTGTATTTACACATTCCCAACCTGCTGGTAAAACACACAAGTAAAAAGCTGCAGCCTACCTACTCTGGCCCATATATCATCGTGAAAATGACCTCATCAGTAACTGCAATCGTCAAAAGATTGCAGGATGGCAAAGTTTTCAAAAAAGCAGTACATGTGTCCAGATTGAGAACACCAACATCCAAAGCCAGCGCCAAAGCCATAGTCAAAAGACTACAGACTGGCCCGGTTTTATCTCTCTACGACCCAGACTTGAACTTAACACCTTCCACCAATACCCCCACTCCCCCACCAAAAAGAAAGAGAGGGAGACCAGCCAAAAAGGGTATTGTCAGTTTCTCACCACCAAAAAAGGCTAAAAAGCGCCATCAGCAAAAATAAATACGCAAACTACACACTCTCACACACCAAAAAGCACAGCCCCCCCCAAAACACCACAACCAAATACACTGCAAGTCAAACATACCTCCATCCTATGCACCAGTGATCTGGATAACCACCACGTGCCCACACCTTGATCCCTGATCAAGTGCAGAAATCCGCATCCACCACCGCCCCCCCCCCACTTAATTTGCCAAACACATTACCCTCAGAGCACGTACATACCAACCACATTACACCCAGCACCTCACGCGCCACCTGTCCAACACCAAATACTGACCACCTCCCAGAAACCTCCCAACACCCAACCCCCATCCCAGATCTTTTATTTTATTTTTCCTGTTTTCTATTCATCAATTTTTTTCTTTTTCTTTTTCTTTTCTTCTCAAAAACACCAATACACCCTTTTTCCTTTTTGTCATACGTTGTATGAAAGTTACATAATACTGAAATGAGTCTTGGAGATTTAGTTTTTCCGCGCCCATGGACGCCTTCAGCACACCCACATTTAATGGTTCGATACGCCACATATACTACCCAAGGCAGCAGCGCATTCTAGGGTATATGTATAAAATTTTTATTTTATACATTCATACACCGGCTTGATGGCTTGTCAGGACTCCTGTTAAATTCGGTATTCTTGCCACCGACACGCCTACTGTAGGAGTCCCTGTCTCCCATGCTCCAACCATGTTTGCACCCCTGTTTTTCTCAGATCCGGTAATGCAGGTGGAATACCTTTCTGATTGGCTGTAATCAACCACAGCCCCAATTTCACGCCAGGCTTCCACAAAGCAGGCAAACCCACCCGGTCAGAGGTCAATCATAACCTTGACCAGCATCTACCAACCTTCTTGACCTAAAAATTCCAATTTTTAATCAATACATACCAGGCCTCAGCGCAGAGACCACCAGAGATTTGCATACGGGGCAGGCCTGCCCCCACTGCATTCATCCAATAAGATAAGGCCAAGCCTTTTAAGGGCAAGACATACCTATATGGGAGATCTGCGACTGAGGGTTAGCTTCCCTCACGACCAGGTTTATAAGCCTTGACCCACCCCAATCTTATCCATTCTCAATAATACACCATCTCCAACCACTTCCCGTTTTTCTGAGAGCAAGTGCCTGATTGGAGACAACCATGGCGAACAGGGCATGCAGCCAGCCCAGGTAGGCCTGTCTTAAGTGTCCATTTTAGTACATAGACCATCAGTCGTTCTTGTATTTGGTAATGACATATTTGTTGTCATACTGCCCAGACTCCTCAATTCACCAATGGTAGTGTGAGCTCAGAGTATCTAGAAAAAGTTGAATGATCTTCACTCTTCACTGCCCAATATTTGTGCCTGCTGAATCCTCCATCTCGTGTGAACCTAATATCTCAAATACACTCAACCAAAAACTATTACACAGGTAGACTTACCCTGCAGAATTTGATTTCTTTCCAAACCACAGATTGGATACCATTGATTGCTGGACCATACATGACCTATTGGGTCCTGTGGGATTATTGGACGCTGATAGAGAAATCCTTGAATTAAGATCTCTGATCTGCCGGTATAGGAACTTGGTCCTGGGAATATCTCCCTGTGACGTGGCTTTCTATTTGACAAATCCTGCTGTATTAAAGCAGATGGACTTAACCAATGATCGCGTTCAAGCTGTGATAAAAACAGTACTCACTATGGTGTGCTCTGACACACCCACTAAACCTATCTGGGCGAGGTTTGACCAGCATGTGGCTAGTTACTTAGCCCTATTGAGCGCAAGGACGCTCCTGGCTTCAGAGAAGCCGCTAGCTAACCTGCCTAGACACTTTACAAGTGTAGGCAGAAGTCTAGCAATCAACGATTCGGTAGATCTGGTTCTCCAACAGGCCATCTTTGAATGGTATCACTGGTCAGGCAGGTCCAGATATTTCCGGCTCCAAGTACCCGGCTTAGACTCACGCAGGGGTAAGCTACCTACATTCACATATTATATTTCTTACAATTATCTTTAACACCTTACTAACCAAGGTCATACAAAGACACCACCCTAACCCACACCCCTGTTTCCTCCAAACCTTTTATCTCACCAACACCCCACACATAACCCCCCACACACAAACAAGCACCCAATGCAATACCCCCCCCCACACACACACACACACACACACAAACCGCCGCTCCCTCATGTCTTTTTCAAAATCATTTTTCTAAGACCCTACATATTCTTTAAAAAATTTTTTTTTAGGGCTGCAGTCCTGATGACTACCCTAGCAGCAATCCTAGCCACAACTGTTGGATTGGTACACCAGGAATCTAACCAAAGGACCATCTTCAGACCAAATTTTGGAGTGATTTTTACAAAAATGGACCAACCCCTCCTCTCCAACTACATGGATTACCCACTAGTATTAAGCCTAAACCTGACCCTAGACCAGCCCCTCAGAAAACCAGACAATATCTCTCCACTAGTGAAACCCAGCGCACCCCCATACATAACCCAAACAGCCACAAACTTGGATCACATGTTAGATAACCTTTTCTACAAATCACAGACCCTACTGAATGACCTAATCAAAATTGTAAGCCCGCCCAGCATGAGATATCCAAGAAATGCCCCAGGCCAGCCCATGGGAGATATCCTGAGAATCCTGGTAGGTTTGGGAACACAGCCTGAAATTGATATCCTAAATTCAGAGATGTCAGAGTTGGACAAAAGATTCGCTACCAAAATGCATGTAGTGGAACTAGCCACACATTTCCTTTTAAATATGTCAGAATATAATTATCACACACTCACCGCCTTCTCAGAATTCCAAAATGACACAGATGACGCCTTATCACTGTTAGCAAATAGATTTCAAAATTTAGACTCAAATCTTTCTGACATTTTTCTAAATTTGGAATCACAAACCAAACAGGATACCTTCTACTCAATGCTATTCTCGGCCGCAAATTCACAAATAGAATCACTCATCGATCTCCATGATGACTTAAGCAACCTATTATCTGCTCTAAATTCACTCATGGAGGGCGAGCTACCCCTCACCCTCATCCCACACGACACATTAGAAATAGGACTGAATAACCTTTCAGACGCCCTCAGTAGCAACCACCCAGAAATAAATATTCTGAAATTACCGGTAGACTTCTACTACAAAAGGAAAGTTAGAGCACAGTGGAATGATAATACCACATTACTTATAACCATACCGGTACCCATAGGTCTAGGGGAAAATACCTATTCCATATATAGAACAGAAACCTTCCCCATCCCCTTCGATACCTCCAACCCCCACTCAATAGGATACACCCTTTTACAAAAACTACCCCCGTTCATAGCATTACCACCAACACACTCACACTACATTGAGCTACAACAAGCCGACATGGACCTGTGTACACACGATACCTTTATCAGTTGTGACCGGCCCCTACCTTTGTTATCACCCCTAAACCCCACATGCTCCCTGTCACTACTGTTAGACACACCAGACGCAGTACACCACACATGCAGCTTTGCTGCACACATGTCCGCCCCCATTCCACGCTTAGTTAAGTCTATATCACACTCAGACTACCTATTAGTTACCAATGAATCGCCCTCACTTATGCTATGCCCCAATGAAGGCCAAATTGAGCTTAAAAATGCAGCCTCTTCAGTAATATCAGTACCATGCATGTGCTCAATTAGAAATGCTGGGATGATAATGATAAATTCAAATCTTTCCTGCATACATAACACCACATTACGGCCCTTCGTCAGGATACCCATCAACCTCCCTCTATGGCGCCATTTTGGCAACCCACCAGCCAATGTTTCAGGCGTCACCATGACAACCATTCCCCGGACCCTAGATCTACCAAATTTTGAATATCTAAAACACCTCCACAACCAAAGATTATTGCCCATATTTAAAGAAGTAATAGCCCTCAGGAAAGCCGCCCTAGGTTTGACCAAGTCAAGACCCTTCTTGTCAGTAAATACATTAATGCATCTTGGCTACCATCTGGAATATTCCCCCTGGTTACATCTTCTGTCCCCGCTACTGGCCATCTTGTGCTGTGCAATCACGTGCCACGGTCAGCTGCGCGTGACGAGACTGGCGCAGCTAGTCACCATGCACATTGCGCTGAAGACACCAACCATGGCGGACGCGGCAAAGTTCAACACCTTAAGGAAGCTGGTGCTGAACATCAGCAGCTTGTGGCCGCCTCAGGCAACAACTTCGCCACATGCAGAAAGCAGCCTGGAGAAATACCAGCCTCCATACCAGGCCGGCAGGTATGATACCATGTGGGCCCGGATCCTAGTTTTCCTAGCCTTGTACCTGGCCCGCGCCCTGGCCAGGAGATGCTGGCGACACTGGCCCTACCTAGCTAGAGTGGATGATATCACGGAGATGCCAAAATTCGTCCTCCAAATCCACTCAGAGGGTAGGACCTATGATTTCGTCGTCGGCAGGATGATCTTCGGCAGAAACTTGTGGCCTTTCTCCATCATGGCACCCAAGGTGGCTAAGCCCCGGCTAACTAGCCCTTTCGGCCGCCATCTGGAAGTGGAGTGGAAGGGGGAAGTGACCTTCATAATCGCCGGAAAGATCAAGCAAGTTAAATTGGAACGTTACCCGAGATGCCCTCTGTTCTGGAGGCTACGGCTACACAAGGCCCTAACATCCAGCCCCCACGTCTTGACCCTGGTAATCAAGGAAAAGGGACAGCCGGATTTCCAGCTTTCACCATCAGACACTGTCCCAATGCCCCAGCTATCACCACCCACCAAATATAGATCCCCTTTTTGCCCCAAAATGGAAGCCCCCTCTACCTCTAGGAGCTTAGTGGAACTCACTAAGTTCACTAACCTGGAGCTACAGCCGGATTCAGACAAATATCTCTTTGACCCCACCACATCGGATGAAAGGCCCAAAAAGTCATCCCCCAGCGGTAAGTCTATTTATTTTAATTAGAAACACACAGCAAGGCCACATGTAGGGATCATCAATTGGAAAAAGGCGGCAATTAGGCCACCCCGCACCCTGTTAAGATCATGTAAACAGACCCCGACCCCTCTCCATGAACGATCCACCGGATAGCCCCACCCCTGAGGATATCACCTTTTATGTGGGGATAAGCCCATAAACTACCCAGCCCGGTTACACCGAGCCCCTTGCTTTACACCATCTTCCCAGGGTCCCCAACCCCACTCAAAGCCCCAACCCCCACCCCCCCCCCCAAGATCAAACTTTCGTCTAAGTAACTACTCCAGTAGAGCACGTGTGCACTGGCTAAACCAAAACAAACCGTTTGTTGTCAGTATACCCGTTACCATAACAACGGGGGAACCACCCACTCTATTTATAGAACAGGTGTCCCCGCGCGTTGATAGTGAACACCGGGCGAATTCAGCCACGGCACTGTTCCCCGATCCAGGAGATCATAGCAGAAAGAAAGCTCGGGCCCAGGCAGCGGCAAAGCAATCCGAGCTCACTATATCAACTCCCCTGAACCCCAGGAAGCCCAGCATCCCAACTGCCTATATGTGTTTAATTTCAAACTGGCTGAGAGGGCCTATTACATATTCTATGGTAGGTAAAATTTCGACTCACCATTCCAACATGGCCGAGTTTCGGTTCATGACGGAGACCACCGTCCCAACCCAGCCACTACCGGCCACCCCCACAATCATATAACTTTGGACCGTCCCGAGGCTATACCCAAATGTCAGTAGCGTTTGGAAGGTACCATCACACTTATGTGGGGATGGCAGGTAGCCTTTACACATACGCCGCAAAGACGCTTATGTGGGGATCGCCCCCCTGCCCACCTAGCCTACCCTTTACCCCCCCTCCCCCCCGCCCCACACTGAACCCCCCAACCCCCGAAAGACGCCCAAAACACACCCACACACAGCCATCATTATCAACACTCAGCTAAAACAGCATGATAACCACAGCTAACCTAACCAACACAATAGATCGGCTTACATTAATGTTCATCGGTATTAGCACCGGTTGCAGCGTCTGGCCCGACCACTTTCGCGCCATACGCGGCAGCTCGGCGCCATCTTGGTTTTCGTTCCAAACACCGAAACTGACGGACGTCACGGCCGTCACCATGACTACCATCGGTCATGTGACACCCGCACGTGGCATCTCTACCACAACAACAACATTAGCACATGTTCAGACTTTGACTTGCTTAGATCGAACTTACCTCAATAGCCATTGATCGCCCCGCCAGGAGGGATGATCACCCATTGGATCTGCGTGATGCTGAAATACAAATTAAAAGTCATATTAAACCAAGGCTCCACGTTTTGAATAAGCCAATTCTCAAAATCCATAATCACCCTTGAGGTCAGAAAATACTTACAATCCACCTGACATGGTGATAGTGAGGTGCAGAATGGTGCCGTTGGGCATTACCAGCTCGACTTCATACACCTCCATCCTGGTTATGTAACATTATGACATCACAGACGAACGAGCGCCCCTTTTTATAGCACCTTGGATCAAAAATTTAGCGCGAGGGATAAAATTTTCTTTTTCTTTTCTCTATTTTTCTTTCCTCCGCCCCCCATTTCGACCAAAAATAAATTTTCCTTCAAATCATCTCAAACACAATTTCCTTCAAGGCAATCGACACAGGTAGGAGTCGATCTGAGCGGGTCATACCTGTACTTATTCCCCATAACTTATTCGACTCCTCGCCATTACGGTGCAGCACCAGCTCACCACCACCACCTGGTGAAACTAAGACAAACTAACCACAGCGTCCCTGGATACAGGACCCGCGCTAAGCCAAGTGAATAAATTGAGCTCTGCATTCAGGATTGTACGTTGAAAGGAAAATGACATTAACCTCATGTCCTTTCCCCGTATTGACCGTAGTCTGCCTGCAACCCAAAACAAACAAACTATAGGTCCATGAACTAAATTATTTTTCCCTAATTTACAGCCACCACCCCACAGTTTTACAATACCAATGCTACTGTATATTGTTTTCATGGTCGACACACGGACAAATTAACCTCTCTGGTCAAATTCGGTATTTTTGTGGACCACCTTGTGAACCATACGTCTTTCAACCTGTTTCTAACGTCAGACGCCCCTCTGTTCTTGTCTCTGTCTGCAGGACCACCGAAGAAGAAGGGCAACAAAGGCAAGCGCGGCCTGGGATCAGATTTGCCTCCATCTACAGACCCAGGCCAAGCCCCTACAGCAGAAGGTGCCACCAAAGAGTAAGCAGGGCTAGTAAAACCTGCCAAGAAGCCATCCCAACCGGCCCAATAGACCCAAGGACCCCAAGCAACACCACCAGTCACCCAACAAGCTGCACCGGCAGGTCCTACACGCAAGTAGGACTTGCAACCAACAGGCCTGGAACCCCAATTCCACCAGGCTATGCGGTTTGGAAGGACAGCTACTTCTCCCCCAAGCCTGTACACCCAACCAGGCCACCCACCTTGAACCTGTGTACTTTATGTTTGGACGGTCCAGGAACTTTTGCTTGCCCCTGTGCTTATTATCAAAGCCAGGAACAAGCCACAATACACAGTTCACCTTCTTTTACCACCTTCAGGCCCATCGACAGAAATTCAAAAAGACATCCTTTCAAGCCAACACCACCACCAAGAAGTAACACGACATTCGACCCACCCCTTGATGACAGCAGCTCATCCTCCTCCTCCTCAACTTCCCCTGAGGTTGGAGACATGGCTTTCATGGAAGCCTCTTTTTCACAATTTAGAATAGACTCCTTTGATGACGACTACAACATGGAAGCCAAACAGAGGAGAAAATCAGCTGCTGGAAGACATTTCTGTAGATCCCCCATGGAACACTACAACTTACCACCAAGTAGCATTGGCACGAAATTGAGAAAATTTAAGTACTAGGACTGCACATACATGCAAAATTATGAACTTTTATATCTTCCTAATCTGACATTGTAGGGACACAATTTTTCCCACCCCCCCACCCATGGGACTCCCAGAGTCACCACACGTTTACAAATTTATACGCTGAATGGTTTTCAAGAAAGCTGATATAAAAAGTTCAATCTGTACTGTGAAAGATTTAAAACCACATGTAAGTTTTCTTAACACTAATCCACTCTGTGAGGATACTGAGCGAAATCAGAAACCTAGGTGCCACAGAGCCCCCCCCCAACAAAGTTACCTTTTCTCTTAAAGGACGATACCATGTTCTTCAAGCCCAAAACAGTTTGCATTTGTATTTATGGGTTTTAGTCTTAGCCAGCATGTTACATTTTTCCTCTGTATTTATTGTATTGCAAGATTACTGACCTAGTCAATATCCAGACATGTAGAGGATATATTTTTTTGAAGCATGTATTTTTATACAAACTTGTTAACTATGTACACTTGATCTCATACAGGAACCGGTATATGTGACAGTATATGTATGGCTGCTGTTTCTGCCCTGATTGCTCAAGGCAGGACACAGCAATGAGTATCGCTATTGTCACCAGGTTTCTCGAAGTATTTCTCATCCATGTGTTTTCTCTTGATTTGCATGCATATGTAAGATTTTTATAGCAATTAGCACACAGTAGAGACTGTCACCACAACCTTGTGGGCCCGACGATATTTTTTGTATGTATTTTTCAAACGAAGCCTGCCTCACTATTGAGGATGTCATTGTTCTTAGAAGTAGACCTATATACACAGTGGATGATTCAAGTATGTATGTTAAAATTTTTATACCGGTATTAAGCCAGGTATACACAAGGTTTTGAGTGACCTCATAAATTTTGCCAAACCTTGAATGCACCAATGACGAGTATAAGAACTTTCTCTACCTTTTGCATTCGCGTAGAATCGAATAGGAATGTGGGGATATGTCAATGGGGTATTCAAGGTTCATTAATTATTATATGAAATATTTTAAGCCGAATGATCAAGCTCGCCTATAAGGCTCCCTTACACCAAACCTTTGGATCTGACAGAGCCAGGTATCTCTACCCAGCTCTGCCTCTCCTGGCCAGTGACCTCAGATTCACCTCCGGATCCTGGCTAGGGGTCATGACCTCGACCCCCGCTAAACCCTAGGTACGGGGTGGGAGTGTGCTCACACCCACCTCCGTTCCTAGCCAATCAGGGATCGAGCTGCTCCTCCAACAGGTGGGCAGCTCGACCCACCTTTAGGCAAGCCCCCTCCCCCCCTCCAGGGTGAGATGATGCAAGGCACACCGGGTCTTGCCAATCCCTAAGCATGACGTCATGCTTCTCCCAAGACTGACGTCATGCCTACCCCGAGCTGCTCCTATATATATGAATACAGGACTAGCTTGGGATACTCTCTCTTATTCTTTACTTTCCTCTCTCCACACCTAGTCTCCATGACACACAGTGCCTTGGTATAGAGCTAGCTTGATCAGGTGGGCAGCATACACATTGTACTTCACCATGCCAACATGTACCTGCCTAACACTACAATAAAGTGGATTCATCAACTGTACTCTCCGGACTCCTGAGTTGCTCATGTTCATGACTTGTAACGGTCCGTCGACAGGTGCTACCCCCTATAAATAGGCTTAGCAGAATACAGTGCTGCATTTGTTTTATTGCAAAGTGGTGTGGTTGCCTAGCAACAGCAGCTTTGCATAGCAACCAAGCCTGAAAATATGCTTGAATGCTCATATCTGCATGGTTTCTTTTCAGCAACATACTCCTCTAATGTAAACTTGTATATAACTCTTCTGTGACTTCCATCATAGACTAGGAATATAGGTGATAAAAGGTTGCTAGGTTGTGTGGTGGCCTAGCAATAGCAGTTTTGCATAGCAACAAAATCTAGATTCATACCTGTAGGCATATACTATGGCTTGTGCATAGTCTCCCCTCAAGGACATAGTTCACTGATTTCAAATTGCATATAGCTCCCCTGTGCACATCACACAGTATGAACATAGGTGGAAATGGTCGCTATGTCATGTGGTTGCCTAGCAACTGCAGCTTTACATAAAACCCCATGTCCAAATCTATTCAGATAGTCACAGATAAGTGTATGGTCTCGCCTGAAGAACTTGTATGTTCTTCAGGCGTACTTGATGTAAATCTACCTTTTAAAATCATCTAATTGACAGACACCATATGTGACATATACTAGGAATATGGACCTTAATGCACCCTGCACTAAGGGCCTTTTTTGCAGATCCTGTCACATATGATGAGATAATGATAAAATATTTGCCACATTCACACCCTGTGTTATTTTGTATATACATATCCATGCATATGTATCTCAGATCATCCATGATTACACAGGATTGTAATTCGTAACATCTGTCCCCTCCTCCCTCCCCCAATATCAAATTCATGTAACCACTGTCATATTAACAAAATTTAGCATTGCTGGTACTGATAACGCACATTTAGAATACAGAATATTGGCTCTCAGCCTCATAATGTGCTGCATGCCTAATTGATTATTTCAAAAGCCTTGGGCAGCCTACTTGTCTGAAAGTAGGTGCAAGGTGGAATTCCCATTGACCTTGGACAGTGCTGGTTTCATTCACATATTGAGAAAATGAAAGAGAAGGATTAGAATACAATCATACAATTCTAAGAATATTCTCTTATCTGTTACCTCTTCAGAGCATCAGGCCCAGTGTTATCCATCCTTATATATCTCTGAACATTACATTCTGGTTCAACTTCTCTCATAGCAGTGTGATCCCAACAGCTGGTGAATATGCTTCTGGACACCTCTGAGACGGCATGTTGATCTGTTGCAGTTCATTATCCCCAACACATTTGGTGGAGTGAATTACTAGTTTACCCTGATGAAACTACTGAAAGCCACTGGCACACATCACTCACAGTGGACACTGTGGTGTATTGGTCTAGCTTGTAGAAGAAGGAAGTGCCACCCATATTGTACAAATTGCTCCCATCATATCTAGAAAGCACTTGAAGCTACTGTTGTGATTCTGTCACCATCACTATAATCTGCAGTCTCTCTCTCTCCACCGATCCTATAAATGAAGATCATCTTCCAGCCTTTGATAGCCATCTTTTAAAATAACCCAGGGTTTGGACATTGAGATGCTCACGACAGTGCCAAGTCATCTATTGCATCTTTTAAACAGCAATCACAGACTTGACCACTAACTCTGTAATTCATTTTGCAGGAAGGTTTAATTAATATGGGCGAGAAAGAAAGCATTGTATATTGAATGACTGTGATGGATACATAACTGCAAATGGACAGAATACTTAATGGGGGGTTTATTGCATGTGTGACCACTATCAATGACATCTGACATATAGGCACAAAGTGACAAGTAGCTATTAAGATCAAGCTGGCCATCCTAGACAATTGGCTGGCAACCGGCCTGTATATTGGAGACATGATACAAGAAGTTACCAGTCAATCATTCCCTGTTTTCGCCCTAACTCACAAGGGGCATACTATCACCCCAATGTTTCACTGTCTCTCCTATACAGATATTTAAAATATAAAGTATGATTGAAGATCACTCCCATCTAGTGGAGGTCAAGTGAACTATTCAGGATCTGGGGGAAAATACCCCCCCCCCATTTCTAACTTGAGCTGTCATGAAGTAAAACATTCCATCTTGGGAGTATGAATGCATGGGATAAATAAATGAATAGCAACAACAACAACCCTCACATCATCCAAACACACATTTACTACCTTGTTCTATTGTGTTATTGTGGTCAACAATTTCACACAACTAGATTGATTTCCTGGGATGGATCTGATCTCTTAACTAAGCCAGACTCTTAATGATCACTTCAGAATCATAATACTGTAGGTTTACTTTAAAAAATTATCTGTCATTTGAGGTCTGTTCAATGATCCTAGCACTCACTCATCATTCCCAGTAAGATTAGCAAGCCTGTAGTTCCTATCCAGATCATTATTCTATTTGAACAATGCTCTAGCATAATCATGACTATGCCCTTTACCATCAAGGTTCCCTTTCCCAACCTACGCTACTATTAGGAACTATATGTTGCAATACATCCCTGAGGAGAGACCATGTACTTATCTGTGACTATCTGCATAGATTTGGACATGGGGTTCAATGTGTAGGGGAACGTGACTATGTGAGTCCCCGTGCCCAGGGTGGCCGACCTGCAGAGGCGGGTCACCGGGTAGTCACATGTCCCCTGTCGGTATCACACCGATCCAGGCGTAGGTGGAAGGTAGAGAACGTCAGGTCAGGGGAAGTAGCTCAGAGGAAGAGCTTCCGCTTCGAAGTTGGAGGGTCCCGGGTTCGAGTCCCGGTTTCTCCAAAGACGTTTTCCGCCGACCTCTACAAATGTAAAGCTGCAGTTGCTAGGCAACCACATGACATAGTAATCATTTCTACCTATGTTTATACTATGTGATGTGCACATGGGAGCTATATGCTATTTGAATCAGTGAACTATGTCCTTGAGGGGAGACTATGCACAAGCCATAGTATATGCCTACAGGTATGAATCTAGATTTTGTTGCTATGCAAAACTGCTATTGCTAGGCCACCACACAACCTGGCAACCGTTTATCACCTATATTCCTAGTCTATGATGGAAGTCACAGAAGAGTTATATACAAGTTTACATTAGGGGAGTATATTGCTAAAAAGAAACCATGCAGATATGAGCATTCAAGCATATTTTCAGGCTTGGTTGCTATGCAAAGATGCTGTTGCTAGGCAACCGCACCACTTAGCAACAAAACAAATGCAGCACTGTATTCTGCTAAGCTGATTTATAGGGGGTAGCACCCACCAGATACTTTCTAGACTGCACATTTATGTAATTCAAAGTGACATCTGAATCTATTGTCGGCCATTTTGAATTTCGGCCATATACAGCCTAGCCATTAAATTATATGAAGTAGAAACATGCATATTCTCAATCAGCACTCTTTTTAGCATAAGAATCAGGAGTATTGATAAAGATTTAGCATGGAAAAACAACCATTTACATAAAGAGGGAGATATTGAAATGGAACAGCATCGTATTGGCTCAAGGTAGTGTCTTTGCGTCCAAGGCAATAACGTGTGTCATAGTCATCAAGGAATTCTGCAAAATGTCTCATATTACTCGGAAAGGTTTGCCCTACATAAATCATATTAGATATTGTGCTTAGATGGGGATAAGGGCAAGTTTTATACATTATCTGGAGCGCATTTAAGATTTTCAGTAAAAAAAAAAGGAACTTTGTAATTTCAATCTTCCGTCTTCCCCACTGTCTGATACATTAAAATCTGAACTTAAAAACATTTATTAAGGCTTAATGAAAAGCTTATTATGTCTTCTTTCCAACAAGACCAACAGCTTCAGGATCCAGACAAGGTAAGATAGTCCTAGAGCTTGGGGATTGAGCATACCCCTTGAATAACATGGTATAAAAATTGACCCAAAAGTGGTCTGAACCCGCACATGGATAATGAGCCAAAACCGGTAGTGCATCCCAAGATAATCAATGTTAACATCTTGAATCTTGTTCAGGGGACCCTAAGGATCGAGAAAATACCCGTTGCGTTGGGATGTGGGGGGGGTGCATGGTGGGCCCTATCAGCCCCCGGCCTAAAGATAGTCTAAGGCATGTTTAATGTTGGGTCATTTAGCACTGTTACACATATGGTGGCGAGAGTTAGCAGAACGGCTGTCCTTTCTAGTGTTAGATTTGTGTATAGATATCATCTTCCATTCATTCGAGTTTGGGTAACCCCATGTATATTTCACAATTGAATTACATTAAAAGTGTCTAAACGATACTGGAAATGAAGTATTTTGGTTCAGAGAATGTATTAGGACAATTATTAATTTCATTTTCATAATAAACCAAAAGTTCCTATTTTAGTATTAGCAGGTCCTTCCTGCCCCATATTGTGTCTTTTCCTTTAGACATTTTATTTACAAATTCCTTCAAAGATAAAGTATCAATGATATGTTCATTCAGGCTGTTGTGTGTTATTACTTTAATTCAGATATGTGTGTTCATATAAATGGTATGGCAGTACCATCATAGGTGGCCATAGCTATCCCCTAGCACCTATTACGGTGATTTGGACAGTTCGCACTGTAACTGTTGTATTGTGTCAGCGTTATAGCTTAAAGCAGGGGAATCTATCCCAGCACAGTACCTGTTTCCTCAAGTATTTAAATAGTGTCTGCAACAAAACAATAGAGAAACTAGATCTGAAGCCAGAGATTACCTTGTTTTCAATCACAGGGTCTTATTGTTATTATTCCCTTTCCCCATGCCCGATACCATGTATACCTGATGGGTAGACCTTGACCTCAATATTAGAATGGAACCTGAAAGGGCGATGCTGAAATTTCATGTAGTTGAAGGGTGTGATATTTTGTCATTACCTGACATTAGATCAGAACCATTTCTTTTTGTCCCAGCAGTTGGACAACATAATGAAGAGTTAACAGATTTTCATCTTGAAAATTCCTATGAGATCCGTATTGAAATGATCAACAAAGTCCCTAGCAGGAGGCCAGCATTATATGTAGGGATTTCATTCTTTCTGGATCACTTTTCTGTTGACGTGAGTGTTTTTTTATATGTACAATGTTAAATGTTTGTGTATTGAGGTAATTCCTTTAGGGGTAATCTGAGCTATATACTTTTAAACTGATCCTCACAGCCTACCACAAACCCATGCCATATCGTTCCTTTCTTACATTTTGCGTGACCAGCTCATATGAGCTCTGTGATCAAACCCTATAGTACATTGCAGAAAATAATAATCCATCTACTTCATGAGTAGATGTCAGCACAGGGGGCTAGCGAGTGCAGAACTAAATAATGGAGCACCTATCTAACATGGGAATGTGGAGAACTCATGCAATCACACATGCAAACACACTTCCATCAAAAATCTGTGACTCCTCTGTCTGGGCCTGTAAAGGAATAGGATTCACAGCTTTTGTTATTGGGCTGCACCAGATGCTTAGAGATGCTGCCAAGGGTTTATAAAATGTAGTGCTGTCAGTCATTCAAATTAATATTACTCTCCCCCTATACAATACGAACCTACGCAGCTACTATATATAAACCTGAGTTCCGGCAGTTTTATACACTATCTCCGCTAGTTATGGCATTTGGAACCCTACAGACATTCAGTGCCTTGTAAAACAAGAATGTTTTTTTAGTGTGATATTAAATTCTTTTTCCATGTTTTCTCTTAGTGATAATCAAGTGAGAAATTTCCATCTGTTCATTAAATGTCTATTATTCTGCTGCACTCAGAGTTACCAGTCAGGATTCTGCAAGGGAAATGAAAATGATGATCAATGGATCTGTCCGAGCAATCATCTATAACTTAGTGAACCTTAAGTACTACGACCTTAACAGGTAATATTTCAAGCCACAGTTTGAATCACTAGATATTCACGGGCAACTTATAAATGCAAAATTGTTGCCACTAATTCAGTGACAAGGGAAAATTAAGTTGTGGTATTCGGTGAGTACTTATACCTGTGGTCTGCTTGCTCACACAAATGTACCAATTTCAGAACTCGACCATAAAATATAATGTTGAATAGTTGTAAGGAATTACAATTAGTATGACAGTTTAGAGTTGGCAGACAGTGGCCCCTTATCTCTTGGCGTGAGCAGCTCTTGGGCAAGAGTGCCTAAAGGGGAGGGAGGAGGACCCATCAACTTTCAATATCTGACAACGATCAGGTTCCCTCCTACCCCGTACAGAGTCTTTAATGCAGTCTGAACTTGTTCCTGGTCCTTGGAATGTAGGGAGTTACCTCATAGTTTCCTCACAGGCTACGAAACCTCTTTGTTGATATGAAATGGCTGTTTTGCAGCATCCAATGCCACACTAATTTGAATTCTCACCCTTTGCATCATTTACTTTTTCTGGGTACATAAGAAATACCTCTTTAATAAGGTAGACCTGTTCGGTGTGTCCAAAACACCCAGTCCAATTAAACCAATGTCTAGAAGAGGCATAATGTGAGCAATTTGGGAATTAAGTTTTCATCGTAGCCTCAGAATTTAGACCTTGCATTTTTCAGATCTCTATCTAAAATATTGCACAAGCACATCTAATTGCAGGTTGTGTACAAGCAATAGAAGTTGACATTGAATAAGTAACTCTTCTGAAAGCGCCAGATGAAATCGGGCTTTGGCTTCTGTATGGTCCATTGTTTATTGATGAAAAGCAAGCAATCTTCAAATAACAGGATGAAATGGTAGAATTTGGAAGTGTAAAACGTTGCCGGCTTGCTGAATGTTAGTTATAAGCTTAGGTTCCCTTACAGGTGAATGTAGAAGCTGCATGTGAAATCCCAAAGACCATCATTACCTTATCATACAACAATGTTTTTACGTGTGATATTTAGTTCTCTTTTTATGTAAATCTGGTGACAATGGCTAGACTGCTAACTGTGATAAATGAATGATTTGCATCTGTTCATGGAGGTTTTTTTTTCTGCTTGAAGCATTAGATTAATTTTGCCAGATTAACTCAGATTGATTCGAAGGTCTACAGACACATAGATCACAGCAGGTCTATTGTGCTGATATCGAGTAGGCTGATACTTCACCAGTTCCCTGTGAAGACTAAGTGTGTCTCATATGTCTTCTCATTGTCCCCAACTTATCGATTCTACAGTGTCATCCTTCACATGCCCCAGCTCATCGTTCTACTCCTTTGTAGTACTATGTTGAGAAAATGTCCAATACTGCCTAGCGCTTAAGAAGACTTCATAATATTGGGTGGAGATGAAATCTACATCTTTTTCATGGTTATGTCATTACGATTAATTTTGATAGTTTATTCGGGCGGAAAAAGATCACCTTATTTTTACCCTTTCCTCTTTGTGTAGACCTTTTATTGAACAAACAGATTCTCCCATTCTCATTAACCATCATAAGAGCAAGTATAGCCGGCTTCTCTGGTGCAGCCTGTGATAATAGAAGCCTGAAAAGGACAAATGACAAAAGCTAATGAATATCAGAAAAAGCATTGCCCGGATCCTGTGTGTGGGAGCTCACAATTTATCAAATGCTCATTGAGCTCACAATTTATCAAATGCTCATTGAGACTTCCTAATCACTAATCATTATTGCTTATCTAATGATAACTTAAGTCTATGGCTCAGCAGGTATTGTGCTTGCATCCTTCATGGAACGTTTCGAAAAGGAGCTCATCCATATACCCTTCACCTACCGATGGGGATACCATTTGGGGTGGTAAATATGTTTGGATCAGTGGTAAAGAAGCTCCCTGATACAATAATGGCTACAAGGATGGTCTCCACATCTGTTCCTGTGATATACAGTCTTCTCAGATCCAATCCTGCAAATGGAGAAGGTCCTTGATAATGGGTCTATACTAATACGTCGATAACATCTTCCTACAGCTAATACTTTGTGAAATTTTGATATGACTTGAAGTGCTATGAGTGTACATTCCTGAGAAATAACCTGCACCACATTATTATGATGCAATCTATTACAGAACAATATTAGATAACTCCAATGGTACCGTAATGAACATGTTAGTTAAAATGATGTTTTCGGTGTTTTCGGGTCAGACTTGATCAGGAGGGTCTTGCCAAAAATGAAACGTGAGCCAAAAAAGAAAACGTGCATGTTTTTGTATTGCTAAATGTTTGTTTGGATAATCGTCTAGATGAAACATGCACGTGTTTTTAGATCTCAAAAAGATTTTCCATTCATTCTGCTGTAACTTGTTTGTCAATATTATGAAAACGAGTTAGGCCATACATGTTTTCCTCAGTACTCTCTGAAAGAATGTTCAGGGATTCTTCCTCTTTAACTTCTGGCAATACCCTCCTAAGACTCATTTGTGGCTGACGAGTAGCTGTTTTTCGGGCTTTCGGTGGCAGGCAGCGAGTCCAGCTAAGAAGGGGGACATCTCAAAGTGACATTATTGAAGAAGAATTGATGCAAGACAACTTTCCCTATTGTTAGATTCAGCCCAACAGAAATAAAGACAACACCAGAGTTTATCAAAATCCTTTGTTTGCATATCAGCCTTCAATGAGTATACATTTACCCTTTCAGAGCCTCAGATGTAATTGTGTTAATGGCAATAGGAGTTGTTTTTTTACGTGTTTATTGCATTAATAAACTGTTATGTTCATTTAAATAATGCTATCAAACAGACAACCAGTTTTGATTTAGGTGAGGAAAAAGAATAAACTCTGTAGGAAAGTAATAGTGCAACAAAGGCAATGTAATAACTACAGATGAATCAAAGATGGCTGCTACACCAACTTGTCTTCATACATGAGCATTGGTAGATCTCTAAACACAGCTACTCTTGATTCTGATTGACACGCTAAAGCTCAGCAGTATGCCTCCTTCCCTTTGACTCTGTGTATATTGCCTGGAGAGATGGGCTGGGATTAGCTGCCTACCCCTTAACATGCAACATGCATTAACTGGTCTCTCACCCTAAAAAGGATTCTCTCGGAGACTTAGCCAGTCACCAATGGAATTGGTATTAATCAAATAGTCACATCTACCTCTGGCACAGGAATAGATTTCCTAGAGTTTCGATCTTGTTTGGCTGTATTCATAAGGCGGGCTGGATGGTTGGCTGACTGCTGTGTTGTATGCCAGGAAAGTGTAGAATAGTGACATTTCTGAATAAGCTTTTTTCCCCTACAATTCTTTTTTCTTTATTCCTAGTCTAGCTATTTCCCACCATGGGTGCATAGGCAGTCCTTAAATAAACCTATTATGTCATTAACTACAGCTGCAGTTCCTCTCATGTTAGACCTTTTATTTATTCACGTTGTCTGTCCTGAGGTTATTCTGTCTTCACAAAGGGCAGTCACAAGAGACAGTTGATCCCTTCTAGCCTTATGTTCAGCCCTCCTCTACTTTAAGCAGGTATTCCATTGCTGTCATTCTGTCAAATTCTTGCTAATCTGATTATTTTCAATGCGCAAATTCTTGCTAATCTGATTATTTTCAATGCGCAAATTTTTGCTAATCTGATTATTTTCAATAAGCAAAAAGTAGAGAAGAATGGGTTTGATTAGCAAAAAATCGGTGGACCGACGGCAGTGGAATATCCTGGACTAGATATTCAACTCACTCTATGCCCTCTTCCAGTAGACAGGAATTGGAAACTCCTCAAGCATAGGTTCTATTTTTCTAGTCCTAAACAAGTGATTTAAACAAGTGAATATGCAGAACTTTTTCTTTTTTTCTGAAATAAAAAGGAATGTATATTCTCAAACAGAGATGCAGAACTGTCTGAGATAATATTTTGTTTCTGTGTCTGGAGGCATAGGTGGGGCGTTCTGAACACATCTGTGTATGGATCCTATGGTTGGGCCTATAGGGCATGGTCACATAGAGGAAACATGCTACGCTATGACAACAAAGGATTGTATGTTCAATTAACGGGCAGTCCATTATAAAAAAGGACGTATTGCATTATGCTTCGGGAAAAGGCATTGATTGTTGGAAGAAGTTTTGTTCAATAGTTTAGTGGAAATTAAGACATCATGTTTAGCCTTTATGTCCTTTGTTTCAAGTGTGTTGTCATGCACAAATGATAGGTTTCTGAACTGCTACATAAAATGCAAGACTGGAGTGTGATTACAGAACACTCTAGTTCAGCAAAAAGGGTGACTTTCTCTTGAATAATGTCGTATCTAGGTTAATTTTGGTAGAATTCTCATAACTTTGCTTGCAGAAACCACATATGCAAACAACATATACCAAGAATCAACAAGACAGTTATTATTAATTAAGTTGTATCCACCATAAGTCCACTCTTACATAAGAGGAGTTCATTAGCTCTACCCTTCTACACTTTGTTCGCTCATGAGTTACTCAGTTTAGCCATGCAGGTCTGGTGTGTCTGTGTTTATCTGTTCACCGACCATCCTCCATGTCCAGCCCACATGGGACACACCTCGACCACACATGTCACATCTACCAACCCAGACTGGACCAGACCACCCAATGGATCCAGGAGGTTAATTCAAAACATCCTGGGATCGCAACCCCAGCGATCTTAGGAATTATTATACCTTATCCTATTAAAAGATCAGACTGGGTTCACATTTCCTAGCCAGCACTAAGATCACATCGATCTTAGCCTCAGCCCTGCTACACTATTCCAAAAGGTACTGACTGGGCACAGGGGTAAGAGTCCCAAAATAAAGGAATAGCTGTGGAGCCACTCTTCTTCACAACAGTGTTTATACCATCGTTCCCCGTCCCCATATGGGCTAACAAAAGAGCACAGGGTGCAATTGACCCCCATACAGTATTCAAGAGTTGTTCCCATGAAGGTATGATTTATGCTTGCCTATTAGAAGCATTGTGCCCTCCCCCCAGGTCAAAGAGAGAGAAGGGAAGAATTACCTTACAGTGCACTTAACGCATAAGTAGCCCTAAGAGCCCTCAAGGACACTCAGCAAACATCCTCCCTCCCCTCTATATGTATGCAGCAGGCTATTCACTCTTTCGATCAGGAGTGTTCCCTGTAAGTGCTCTTGTACTCAGGTGAAACCACTATGCAATTCTTTAACTAAGATCGCAGTGATCTTAGTGCTGGAAAAGGAATAGTGAAGTGATCCCAGGACTTGCTATTCCTGACAGGCCTGCAACCACTGCATTAGATAGGGTAGACCGGCCAGGTCTTATGATATGTGCCTTCACTAAGATCGATGGGGTTGCGATCCCAGGATGTTTTGAATTAAGCTCCAGCAACTAGCAGTGCATGTCTAATTGGAAACCAGACTGAATGGCTGAAGAGGTGTCGCTAGCCACCGTTGATCTGTTTTCCCTCTTAGGGGTATATCAATCAAGGATACCATAGAATAGAGTCATTATTCAGGAAGTGGAAAGGATTACTGATGATTTGCACGATATCAGCATTTTCATGATTGATCACATGGTTTTGTATTTTGGGATTACATAGTGTGTTCGCACTATGATATAATCAAAGAGCCCAGTGCACTTATCTAGGGGATGAGTCAACAGCGAAGACTTAGTGTCGAAAGTAGTTGTAGTACAGAACAAATTCTTGTACTCTAAACAGTAGGTTTGTCTTGAAATACTTGCTCCTGTCACATCAAGATTACCATGTAACGTGCAATGTTCTGTTCCTATGAGATTGTGTCCCATATCTGATGGTCACAAAGGACAGAGCCTCACTCCCAGTTCCGGTCACCCCTACTCATTATGCCTGATCAGCCCCTGGAGTGATTCTGTGTAACAAAGGGACTGTATTGACATGCTGTCTGTTGCCATCTAATGTCAGGCTAAGGGACGTCCTGTGAAGTGTTGTGATGCCCCTGCCCGTTATAGTCAGGTAGCCAAGGGGGTATACCTTGCACTAAGGTATGGCAAAGGTTTTTTGATTGAATTTGGACAATTAGGGTATGGTGATTCAGAATCTGCCTGTTGCCGGCCTGGTAATGTTGAGCATTTTTTGTTATTCATGGTTGCTTAGCAACCACTTAAATCAACAAAATAACATGACAAAGGGGATAAAACATGCACAAATAAAGAAGGTAATCATTCCTAATGCCCTAAATCCAGGTCAGACATTCTATTTATGCCAATGGCTTGTTGCTAAGAACCTCATGTTTCCTAGCAACAGGGAATTTTTCATGTTTTTGCTTAGTAACAGCATGTTTTTGCTTAGCAACAACATGATTTTGCTTAGCAACAGCATGTTTTGCTTAGCAATCACAATTTAACAGCAACCTTTCAAGTCTTCGAGTGAGTATTTCTACACTTTCATTCATTACCTTGGCCCTCTGATGGCAGAAAACATATTTATAAGAGAAGTCCTGTTAAGTGTTCTAAAGCCCCTGCCCGCTCCCCTAGCCCTCCGAGGGCGGAAAACATCTAAGGGAAGTCCTGTGAGGTGTTTGGACGCCCCTCCCGGCTCCCCTGGAGGGTGTTGCTCCTATAGTAAAAGGAAGAGCTGGCTAAAAATGCCCTGGTTTCCAGTCCTTTCTTTTCATGAAGCTATAACTTGTCCCTTTTGTTGCTCACAAATGGTCAATCAAGTACGGTGCTAAAAAAGGGGCATTTGAGTAGGTACCTAGTTGGGAGAAGTCAGTCAGTATAATATACTATAGAATGTGTGACACAAGTAGGTACCTGATAGTGCAGCTCTCTCTGTTTTCAACAAGGCAGGTGACTTTTCAGACTAATGTGGTGAGTGCAAGTTGAATGGTGAAACAGAGCGTGACTTCTTTTGAAAAGAGGGTACCTACTGACAGATCTTTTTACCATAGGAGCAACACATTCCTGGCTCTCTAAGGCTCTCAAATGAAATGAACACACTTGTGCCAATGTTTCCTCCTTATAACCGAGTTGGAGAAAAAGGCTCTCATTATAAGTAGGTTTTATCACTATAGAAACGTACAGAAAAAGATTAGTGCTAGACAAAATGTGCTCCTTATAAGCAGGTTCTCCTTATATCAGAGCTCCTTGTAACGAAGTTTCACTGTATTTAGATTTGATTTGATTTGGCTAGTTTATAAGTATGTACCAGGAGGGTTTTGGATCCACTATGAAGTGAACAGGGAAAGTTCGTATTTCCATACCTAACAGTTTATGCCATGATAACGTTGAGAAAATGCAGGTTTCATCTAGCTCATGATGTCATTACTGATGACATGTGCACACCAAATATGCAAATATATATGAGGGGTTTCTGTCAATGAAATACAAAAAAAAGCATCCAAGAACAAGAATAAAAGAACAGTTCACAGGGACAATATTTCCTCAAACAGAGACCTTTGACTTGGCATTGTCTAAGAAAATATTTTGTTTCTGTTCCTGGAACCATAGGTGGGGGAATTGGTCTGCGAATAGTGTCCACATCCTCATATTGATCATATGGTGGGGCTCAGACCATTTTCACACAGAGAAATCAGGGTACACTCTACATTGCTATACACTGTAACAACATAGGCTGTGTGCATGTAGTAATTATGAAAAGAGCTCCTTAAGTGAACGTTGGTAAAATAGAATGAATAGTGTTTTAATGTAGATATCCCAAAATGGTTAAGTGGTAGACTTCATAAGAGCCAGGTTCAATGTGGAAATCGTATACCTATGGGTTTCACAAGCCTCATTCCCAACAAGAGTCCTTGTCTTCTCTCATGGACACAGAGAAAGGACAGATGTTTTAATAAGTACATTTTTGTTGGAAGACCATCTCTCATTCCTTTTTGTAATTCCTTTTTAACAAGGCTGTAGAGCTTAACAACACAACCACGTAAAGAATTAGAAAGGAAAAGGGTATCAAAACTTTGTCAAATGTAAAGAAATATCCTGTGATACTACAGCCCTGTATTCCAAGATTCATCGTATCACCTGATATATGTTGTTGCATCATTTGCTTATGGCTAGATTATATGAGAACACCTCAAGTATACTGTATGTATACCTTGCATTTAGTGTTTGGATTTATCCAAATAAATGAAATCGCATAACTTATCAAATAACTTCAAAACCCATGCATATGCCTTAGACCCCCTGTACTATATCTCCATTAACCTTATGGGAGAACAGCTTCAAAGTAAGTAAATTATCTTATTAAATGAGCTCAAGCCCATAAAACTTTGTTGGCCCATGATCTACTCTATTTAGCCATGCAGGTCAGGTGTGTCTGTGCTTATCTGTGCACTTACCATCCGCTGTGTACGACCCACATGGGAACCACCTCAACCTGACACATCACATCTACAAACCCAGACTGCAGTGGACCACCCAAATGGAACTAGTAACTAGTGGTGCATATCTAATCAAAAAGCTCACTGAATGACTGTGGAGCTGTTTTTCCTCCTGTGTGGTGTATTAATCAAGGGTTTCACAAAACAGGCCCCGTCAACACTGGCCTCACAGGACATGGCTAGCTCCCATGGCGTCCTCAAGACTCAGGATGCCGTCCTCATGACTCAGGACACCCTGTGTACTGGGATATGGCAGTGTCCTCATATATCACTGCCACAAAAACACCAGGAAAACTATAATTAAAATGTGATTTTTATGTTAAGCTTTAGAAATATTTTGTTAACATGAACTTCTACATGCACGGCTCATCTAGTCAAATCTGCCAGATCTAAGGTACACTGAAAAAAGTCTTCCTGACAAAGTGACATGTATACCCATGTCTACTTGATTTGACACAGAGGGCACACGTCATTGGGACATGTGCACATATGTCACCATGACAACTGAAGCACACAGTAATCCTCATACGATTTGACATGCCTAAAAATGCCACATCATCTGTGATGTCAAAGGCACTTGACATGTGATGGTTTGACATACATAATTGTTCTAGAATATTCCACTAGGTGGGGAAAACAACCATTTTGGTACCAGGATTAATCACTACCAAGAGGTACTACCAACACTTGAGACATTTGATGTATCTGTGTCTTTTTGTTTTCATGAAGAATAGAAAGGTCTTTAAATACTATCAATGAATGGCAGTGAATTCTATTTCATTCTTAAATTTGCATTTGTTATTGAATTTCAAAATAGACAGCCACAATCCTGAATCCTTCAACTGGAGAGGATAGACACCTTGTGTGTGGGTCAGTGAAAATACCAAAAGAGTGTATGCTAACCCACAGTCTATAATCTCAGTATCTTCATTACATGGAGACAGATGGCATTGCCATGCATCTCCATGCCCTTGTCTTATGGACTGCATAGATGTCCTCAGTCAACTAGACATTCTGTAGATAGGAAAAAGTGCCTTAGTGTTGTATCATATACCATTTTATTATCTCATAAATTGTGACATATTATTGTATTGATCAAACAATGTATTGTATAAATACATAGGTTGGTTCTAAGAGCTATAAGAGCGCTCAAACTTTGTATAAGAGCGTTCATGCCCCACTGCACACCAGCTATATTCAAATATACATAAGTTACATCACCTGTGAACCGACCTCATGGTTCACTGCATAATATAATGCTTTTAAGGGTCTCAGTGTGCGACCTCATGGTTCAATGCACAATATAATAACTTGTAAGTGAATGCAACCGGCCGTCACGGGTGCCTGGGCACCGCTGACGTCGTCATGAGTGTCTGAGCACCCTAACAACTGAACAATAGGTTACATAAGCACGACGCCATAACTTTCCGGTTGCTCTAGCGTCGCTCCTGAGCAACCTAGGTCAAATATCAAAGCATTTATGGAAAGCCCAGAATTAGACGATCAAAATGAGCCCAAAATCAAGGCGGAACTTCTATTATTAAGGAAGTTACGCCATGAAGACTGATTTGACCTTTGAATGCACTACAGACAAACCAGCGCAAGTTAAGCGCACAGAAAGCGGGCGTTGACAACTCCACATATTCAAGTCCGCGCATGCGCAAAATGGCGGTTATAGCGGCTTAAACGATTGAGATATGAGAGTCTGAAGTTGCAAAACCGACCAAGACAATGGGGGCCATGGCGGCGTCCATGGGGGTCCTTTGTGCACCCAGTGACACATGAAAGACTCCCCTCAAACAATTGCAGAGTTAGGCAGGTGCCACTGGCCCCAGTCAGTCTGAGGTGCAATGCCAAGATTTGGTACAAATAGCCTGGCTGCACCTCCTAGAAATCAGAATCTCCAGAACCGCTCCAGAGGTAACATCTCCAGTCATCTCCTGCTACCTGCTATACCACTGCACTATGGTGAAACTATGCTAGACAGGCATAGGATTTCCATCATTAGTGGCCAGAGGGTATCTTCCTCAAGACATCCTTCAGAGGGTAAAGTTATTCATTATTACATTATTCCTCTAAGCAGCAGGTCAGGAGCTAGGTGTGGGAACCCACCTAGAACTATGCTGGACATTGTATTATTATTACCTCACAGGTGGAGTGGAACAGAACATTATACTTTATAAACTATTGTATATTTACTGTATGTGGAAATTACCTGCATATTAACGACTGTGTGATTGATATTTCTTACATGTTGCCTAAAGCTGAATAAACCAGTGATAACTGGAAATAACACTATTTATAAGAGCCTGTTGGATTTACACTATATACCACTAGTCATATGATATTTCTCATATGACAACTTGATCATGCATAATTACTAGTATGACAAAGTGGTGGAGAACATCCTACTAAGATCCCAAAATTACCCAAAGCTCTCATAAAAAAAATTAAGCTGGCAACATTACTAAAAACAATCATACACACAGTAAACCCCACTCCACCCACCCAGTGACCTTGACACCATGTTCAGAAAGGTCACCAGTGAGATCTCCCACATACCAGTGAGATCTCCCACATACCAGTGAGATCTCCCACACATCAATGAGATCTCCCACACATTAATGAGAACTCCCACACATCAATGAGATCTCCCACACGACAGTGAGATCTCCCACATACCAGTGAGGTCTCCCACACGTCAGTGAGGTCTCCCACACGTCAGTGAGGTCTCCCACACGTCAGTGAGGTCTCCCACACGTCAGTGAGGTCTTCAGCACGTCAGTGAGGTCTCCCAAAACGTCAGTGAGGTCTCCCAAAACGTCAGTGAGGTCTCCCACACGTCAGTGAGGTCTCCCACACGTCAGTGAGGTCTCCACACACACATCAAGGTCTTATCAGTCAAGCTGGCAGAACAACACACAAAGACCTTACGTAGTCAGGGACCTGTTGAAGAGGTCTCCCTCCCACCTAGATCTAGGAGACCCACAGGGGGCAACTCAGCCTCCAATACAACAGACCCACACTCAGTAGACCCCACACCACCCACCCTGTCTACTCAGGGAACAACCAGTTCTCAGGAATCCAACATTTCCCAGGGATCTCTACAGAACGCTCAACTCACGCTATCTACCTCAGGGGAGGAAGGATCTGCCTCAGGGGGTGGATCCAGACCCTCATCTAGATCCTCCACCCCAGCTCCGGCCTTTGACAGCCACTCCTCCAGAGACACTTCTCCCACACCCTCCACAATGGACACCGATGAAGGCCCCCAACCTAATCAGACAGCTGAGAAGATAAGGGCCTATGAGAAGGCCATCCAAGATGCAGTTACTGCCCTAGAGACCAACAAGTCCCTACAAGAGGAGAGGGAGAGGATCCTCAACCAACAACTGGCAGAGAGGAATGCGGCGATACACACCCAGCAGAAGGCCATGGAAGACCAGCAGAAGGCCATGGAAGACCAGAGGAAGGCCCTAGAGAGACAAGAACAACAGATAGCAGATCTCATGAAGATGGTATCGTCCCAGACCTCACAGCCTCCCACACCCACCAACACATCTGTCGTCACACCATCTGCCTCTGGATCCAAGGATGACATCATAATCTCCATGGTGTCCAACATGACCAAGATCATAGACAGACAACAACACGACGACAGAAAGATCAGGCAACATGAGGTAACAAAACCCAAAACATTTTCTCACCCATCACCACTCATGTCAACAGCATTATTTATTGATCACAAATTCCCAGAATATCTGAAGGACAAGTACAAAGTAACAGACAGTGACACCATGGTAACATACTTACCCAAGTACCTTGAAGGACAAGCACTAGCATGGTTTAAATCCTTCAGGGAAAGTGCCACACCTGACATGTTGACATGGACCAATGTAGTGTATAAGCTGAGTATTTTGCTACTCGAGACAATATCATCTCTAGGACTGCACTCCGTGCACAAAGGATAGATGAACCTGTCCTAGACTATGCATGCCATCTCAGAAAAGTGTGTAATGCCCAACGCCAAAGCGATGAAACCTTAAGTAAAGCGTTCACCCAAGGCATGAGGCCCTGGATCTCTGTAGCTCTTGAAAACAAGAAAATAGACTCTTTTGACCAAGCCCTAGACCTAGCCTTAGAGGTTGAGACCCAAGAAAGATCTAGGAAGATAAGGGAGGCAGAGTCTAACCCACAGCCTACTTAGAAAAAGGTCCAGGAAATCCCCACTAGTTCAGATGAAGATGTTAACCTAATGTCTAGTGCCCATGTAAGGCAACAGGAAGCTAAGGTTACATCAAAAGACCCTACCGGTAGATATAGAGGAAATAACTATGACCCCAACTACCAATCCAATAGAGGTAGAGGGGGCAACAGCAACAACCGGGGGGTCACAACAGTAGGAAAGACAACAGCTCTTCCAACTCCAACAATGGTAACTCTTCATACAGTGATAGGAGAGACAGAACCCCAAGTAATGGCAGATCCTATAATCAAGGGTCCAACAGTAGGAGCCACAGTCCACATAGGAACTACAACTCTGGATCCTACAACAACAATGGTTCCTACAACACCAGCCATGGTTCAAACAACTCTGGATCCTATAATCAAGGATCCAACAGTAGAAGCCATAGTCCACATAGAAACTACAACTATGGTGCCTACAACAATCAGGGATCCAACAACTCTGGATCCTACAACAACCAGGGTTCTAATAACTCTGGACAATACAGCAACTCTGGTCAATATAACCAGGGTTCCAACTCACATCAGAAGGATTACAAGCCCAACACAAGAGGTTACCAGGGGAACCAACACAGTAACCCCCAAATACCACCTCACGTGATGGATCAAATCTCCAAGCTCCTGGTGGCAAGCATCGCAACCGCCCCACAGAACCAGGAAAACTAGGATGTCACAGTGCCGATGGGCCAGTGCACTGTGACACCCCACATACAAACAATCAATCAGGATTAACAAAGATCCAACCAGAGACAATTGCTAGTGCCAATCTACCATCTAACAGACAGAGACGTCCATCAGTGATACACATTACCCCACCAGATTCATCATCAAAGGATACAGGTGAGAGTACCAAGCTTTCTATTGTACTTCTTCAAAATGGCTGTATCAATGCAAATCTGTATGATGTTTCAGATGTACAATGTTTGGTTGATACAGGTGCTACCATCACCTGTGTCAGACAATCATTCCTCATGGATCTCCAAAAGAGATTCTATATCCAACTGAAGAAATCAAAAATCAACATCCATTTGGCAGATGGATCGGTGTGTCATGTTAGACATTCAGCTATGCTGAACTTTAGAATCCAAGGTGTCAGATTCCAATACCAATTTGCTGTAATACCCAACCTCACACAGCCCGTTGTTCTCGACACAGATTTCTTAAGCACTACAAAATCTCAAATTGAATTTAATGTCGATCCTGAACAAATTCTCAAACCCATTAGGGCAGTGAGGGATTTTACCATCCCTCCATTCTCTGAACTTGCAGTATTGGGTAAAATCACTTCTACTCAATCACTGCAAGGGAAAACTGGAGTAGTAGATAACCTCCAAAGAAATAACAATGCCCCATATCTAGTTCAAAGGGCAGCAGTAACCCCCAGGGAAAATAACAAACACCCCCTAGTGTTACTCAACACCAGCAGGCGCCCACATAAAATCAAAAAGGGTGCCATCATAGCTCTATTTCAGGAAGTCAAGGAATCTGATTTAGAAAAACCTCAACAGGTGTCAGACACTACCCCACACGCTGATCAATCCATCTCAGCCATAAGGCCTGAGGATGTAACTCAATTCAGCGACACAGACTCAGAATGTGAGTCCACATATGCTGACCCTGAACCCAACTCAATCAGACTCTCCGAAATAGCTGCTATACATAGTGAGGCACATGACCTCGAGCCAGAATTGGAAGAGAATGTTCCACCAAAATCTGTGCTCACATCCAAAGATCAGCATGATAGATTAGAATCACTGCTGACCAAGTATGATGATATATTTGTAGGAAAAGATGGAGACATTGGTGCTACACACCTGTATACCCACTCAATACATGTAAAATCTGAGGCAGTGCCATGTCATTTCCTACCATATAGACAAACACCAGAAAAACAGGCCGCAATAGGGGAAGAGTGTGAAAGGCTAGTACAACAGGGCATTCTGAGAGAATGTGCTGAGGGCCCCTTGGCTTCCAGATCCTTTTTAGTACAAAAATCATCGGGAGGCCATAGGCTCGTCACAGATTTTCGTTATCTGAACCAAAACACAATAAATCAAGCCTTATCTACACCCCGAGCCGATGACACTCTAGACATGATAGGGTCACTCAGACCAAGAGTATTCAGTAAGCTAGATGCCCAACAGGGATTTTTTCAAATTCCTATAAGTCAGGAGGACCAGCATAAAACCGCATTCATAGCAAATGACAAAAAATATGTCTACGAAAGGATGCCGATAGGTTTAGCGACCGCACCTGCAGGATTCTGCCATCTAGTCACATTAATTCTGAACAAACTCAAATACAAATGTGCCCTACCATACCTAGATGACATATTAGTATTATCACCATCAATCGAACAACACTTCCATGACCTGGAAGATGTGTTCAACAGCTTAAGAGTTGGTAAACTCAAACTGAAGAAATCAAAATGTGAATACTTCATAGACAGAATAGACTTCTTGGGAATGAGAGTCACACCCATGGGACTGCAACCATCTCCCACAAAGGTGGAATCAATCAAAACCTTCCCAACACCAAAATCAGTCAAAAATGTCAGATCCTTCGCAGGCCTATGCCAATACTTCAAAAAGTTTATCAAAGGTTATGCCCAAATTGCTAGACCATTGTATGATCTACAGACACATCTCAAAGCATTTGTCTGGACAGAGGATGCAGATAATGCTTTCAAAACATTAAAGCATGCCCTCTGTACCAATGCTCTTCTCAGATATCCAAACTATGAGAAAGAGTTCAGTTTGGCAACTGATGCTTCCAATGTGAGTTTAGGAGCTGTACTCTCACAGAGAGATAATGAAGGAGTGCTCGGACCAGTAGCCTTTGCAGGTAGAACCCTCTCCAAACATGAGAGAACTACTGGGAGTAGTGTATGGAGTATTACACTTCAGACACTATCTAGAGACTAGACACTTCCAATTATACACAGACCATGCAGCCTTAATCCCACTATTAACCAATACAGGACTCACACATAGATGGGCCAGATGGGCTCTAGACATACAGCAATTTTCATTCACCATCCAACATGTGAAAGGTGATGATAACACACCACCAGATGCTATGTCTAGAAGAGAATACCCAGACTCTGGACCCATGACTAACCCTCCACCCCCATCAAGGAGAGTTAGAGCAGTGAGTAGAACCAAGTTTGCAAAAGTAACAAAGAAAGTACCATTCAATAGGGATGATCCACCCAACACCATTGAAAGGCCAGAGACACCCATTAGGGGTATCTTGAAGCAATCTACACACTATGTGTTTTGCCATTGTGAGAGAGAATACTCACAACTCTTTCCAGAGAATGACTTCGAGCCTATTGAATTCTCATCACTCAATCAGATGCTGAAGACAACTCCTAAGGAGCCACCCTTCACCCCACCTGACTCAGATGATGAAGATTCAGAAGACACATCATATGCCATTACTCAAGCCACTTCCGAATCAGTCAGATTCTTTGAACCAATGCAGGGAGAGGAAACATCAAACCATTTGTGTCCTATGACCACACGCTCAAAGACTAGAGAAATGATTCAGGAGGGCACACCAAAACCCCCCACACAATCACAAACTATTCTAAAAGAGAAAAAGGTCACAGGAAACAAACCCACCAAAACCCCACCTGCCAGGAAAAATGTCACAAAAGACACTGCACCAAATAAATCAAAGAACTCTGAGAGACAGAAGAATGACAAAAAGCAAATTGTGCCTTTAAAGAAAAAGGTTGCCACTCCCACCAAGGCGAAAATAGGCCCTCCAAAGGAGCCTACACACCAAAACAAGAGTGACACACCCCAACAAAAGCCACAAGACAGGCCAATAGTCGATGAAAAAGAAAAAGAAAGAGACAGAATAAAACAACATGTGCTAGATATAAATTAATTACTGGATCAGATTCCCGACACATCCATCTCAGGTTCAAACCTTGGCTTGGAACAAGGAAGGACAAGGAACTATTGCCCCTCATACAATATCTTGAGGATGGGACCTTGCCTGCACCAAAAGCACAAGGAAATAGAATCATCAACCAAGGCCAGACATACACTTTGGTAAATGGTACATTAGTCCATATATGCCCCATAAATTGGAGAAAAACCAATACTGTACCACTTCAAATTGTTATACCACAGCAATGGGTAACAAGTACACTACAGTATTTCCATGACTCATCTACTGGCGGCCATCTTGGTTCAAGTAGGATGCTGTCAGCACTCCGACCTAGGGTATATTGGAAGTCTATGCTAGCAGACACAACAAAATATGTTTCCACCTGCCACACATGCCTCACAGCAAAAAGGCAAGTACACTCACACAAAACACCAATGACAGTGAGGGAGTACATGGCTTCACCAATGAAGTTCCTAAACCTCGACGCGGTGGGACCACTTCCCACAACTGCCAGGGGAAACAAACATATACAAGTCTGCATAGATTATGCTACCAGATATGCAACAGCTTGGGCTACTACTGACTTAAAAGCTGAAACAACAGCAGCAGAGTTCTACAAGAATATAATTTGTCATCATGGAACACCAGCCACTCTTCAAACAGACAATGGAACATGTTATACAGGTGCAAAGTTCACAAAGTTAACTAAACACCTCAAGATCAAACATAAATTCTCCTCACCATACAGGCCACAATGGGCTTGTAGAGAGATTCAATGCTAGCATTGGCACAGCGCTCAGAGCATTCTGCTCAAAGCACCAAAACAATTGGGATTCATTTATTGAACCCATAACCTTTGCATTAAATAACACAGAATCCCAAACCACAGGATTCACCCCTTTCTTCCTACTTCATGGAAGAAACCCAGCCACTCCAATGGACTTAGGGCTGGGAATACAGGATATCCACCGTAGCAGACCATGTAGCCAACATGATAACAAATCAAGATACCTCTAGGAGGAAAGCTATAGAAAGGGTCGCCAAGCTACAAAAGGAAAGAAAGGATAGATATGATAAGAAACTTACACCACAGGAAATCAAGGTCACCGACATGGTGTACCTAAACATACCAAGAATCCTGACCAACACAGAGTGTAAGAAGCTTCAACCCCTCTTTATGGGACCATATGTTGTAGTAGATAGACCTAGTTTGACAAGTGCCAAACTCAAAAACTTGGACACCAATCTATTGGTGGCCAGACCAGTGCACATAGACAGACTGAAAAAGGTTGTGGCTGTCAGGAACAATGAATTTGCACACAGGCTTATTCCACATGAAGACAAAATTGTAAGGAACAAAAATGATATCACCCTTACAAGAGAAACCACAGGTATAGGCCCTATCAAGCCTAGGCCTGCACACCACATACTAAGAAAAACATCTAGGTGTGGTGCAGTTTCAAGAAATTAGAAACAGATTGAGATACCTAAAGAACATAAGATTTTCAAAATTTATTACAAATTCTCTTCATCCACACATAGGCATGTGTGACTGATAATGAATTACTTATATATATAAAGCCAATCAAATTTGTAAACATATCAGTAGGTTATTGCCACTGAATGGTCAAAGACTGGGACCCTCCAAGTAAAGCAGACATGAAGACTAAGAAGAGTAAGGGTAACACAATGGGGTGTCTAAAGCCTAATCCCCACATGAAAGAGCGCGCTATGCCAACACAGCAGTCTATAGAGATCAATTGACCTTATAAGCTACCCTCAGACAACTGTCTAGACGGTCATGAATGGCTGTCCTGGATGACAGGAGGAGCTAATTACCAGTACACAGATTACACAATAGAACCCCACAGTTGCAGACACTGGAGATTAGGTGCACTGACTCCAGAGAAACAATACCATGCCCACAATGGATGTGGGTAGGGTAGGCTACATAAGAAGCACTGTGGACCATAGCCCACCATCAGTCTTCATCCAGCTGCAGTCTGGAACACAAGTCTACAGGACCCCACTTGGGAATTAGCCAGCCCACTTCTCCATTAGGAGAGACTGCACTAGGATAAAGAACACACCTACTTCACCTCCATCCTGATCTTACCATTTACTGATCAATCTCTATAGACTCACCGGACATATTGCCAAGACAGTCAATCTTGCAAAGGTACAGTTTGAACCACTTCATTTAAAGTGTTACACCATACACTTAGACTTTACCAGCACCAAATTACTACAAATTTGACAAGACTTTAAACAGCAAACTTGCTTTACACAAGCACCATGGGGAGACTGAGAGTTGCACCCATACTGCTAACTATGCTGTTATTATATATTATAGAACCACTTACTGCAGGTTACACACCTGTGGTGAGACAAAACATAGGAGTAGTATTCAACCATTGGTCAATGGACATACTACCACAACACTGTTGTTAGCTATCCCCTACAAGATACCTCGGGCACCCGTTACCCAAGGATCCATAAGGGATAGAATACTCCAATTGACCACTCCTACTCTACAAGATCATACCTCTGGTCAAATTATCCAACAAGCCAAGGAGCTTGACACCTTGCTGACAAGGAGATAAATGAAACATTAGCCTCCATCAAATTGTTCTTATCCAACCCCATAAACACATTGGACAAGGCCAAAAGAGAGGCCATACTGGGTTTTCTAGCACCCCTGTTTCGCGGTGTGCTAGGTCTAGCCACAGTAGAAGATGTAAACCAAGTGATGGGACAGCTCAAGAACATAGATGAAATACTAAGAAAATTTGCTAAACAAGATTAGGAAGCAGCTAGTCTCATTGAAAAGATCACAGACAGACAAGATAAGTTTGTTAAAGCATACATCCAAGATAAGAAGGTACTGGACAACACAATCAACACCATAGGTGACACCGTCAACCTATGGGCCTCTAACATGTCCAGGTCACTTGACTCATATTCAAGGCACGAGAAAACTCAAAGGGAAAAAATGCAAGTATTAAACGATGCAATAATCATCATAGCAGCAAGAATGAATACAGTTCAATCACTGCAAACAACAAATGCAGCCCTGAGGATGCTATCATCAGGAATCCTGACCCCTGACATAGTACCACCCTCAGACCTTGCTAGATACTTAATTGACATTAATAACAAACTTAGGATTACACACCCCGGAGCACAAGTCGCAATTAATGACTTAGATTTCTATTATTCACAGAAGCTGACCTCATACACTTACTCAGCTCACCATATATATATTCATCTGGACATTATAATTCAATCTACCACCTCTACCTTCAAACTGTACCAAATGATTACATCACCCATGCCTATAGACACACAGGAGACCCCCACCAGAGGAGTCACCAAATTGCAAACCACAACTGAGTTTCTTGCAGTATCTTACGACGAATCATTATTCATCGTATTGGTAGATATGCAGGCATGTGAAGGTACTACAGTAAAGGTATGCAGAGATGTAAATGGTAGAATTTATAAACACAGGCCTACATGCCCTGTAGCCATTTTTACTAACCAGGCTCAACAGATTAAGGAACATTGCAAGTTTACAGTTTCACCACTGCAAGCACCTACCACCCATGCTATCTGCATTTCTGAAGATGAGTATCTGGTCACTACTAATGAACCCCATTACTTTATCAACTGCCATGGTAAAACGTCTGAAACTCGAAAGGCCCAGTCCTACTCAATCATAGGTGTACCCTGTGGGTGCACAATCAGTGTAGGAGAATTTTCTCTTCCAAACACAAGGTTGCCCTGTAACTCAACCTTATCATTTCATTACATTCTCAAGACAATTAATTTACCATTCATGGCAGCACTTAACCAAATTTCTGAAACTAAACCAGATGAAAGAGAGAATCTTCCAAATTTCCCAGTAGTAAACCTCTCTAGAACCCTAGAGAAACTACAGGAAAATCCAATCATGGATGACATTACTCAACTAAATCTAGAGCCCTTTGCCAAACCATTATTAAAAGATGCCTCCAACCTTGATAAGGCAATGGAAACGCGTTACGTAGAATCACACCTACGTCGAGTTACAGAGCATCCTATCTTCCAAAGCCTAGGACTCATTCTAGGGATATCAGCTCACATTTTCATAGTATACATACTACTCAAATTTTACAGACTAGGAGGGACTGTAGCCTACCTGCCTACAGCCAAAGCTTTTAGACTAGTCACCGAGCTGCCCTTACACAAATTGCTCCCAGATAAGAATCCTACCAAATTAACCCCTACAGAGGAAACCCACACCCCTTTCCTCACAATTCAGGAAACCCACACCCTGATAATTGCTATATTATTCACCCTGACCATCTACTCAGCCTACAGAATAATGAAGTTCCTTAAGAAATTTGCACAGACACACTGTGGCAAGAAAAATGTGGCCAAGCGCACAAATCCCACAATATATTTTAAAATATATTGTGGAGACTCAAACTTCGCGCTACCCTTGAGGCCAATACCACATGAATTTGATGAGATTAAATCAGCAGCTGCCCCGACCTATAAGGATATAGTGGTTAAAACCTTCCCAGTACCTAAGGCTATATTTACCTGGAATGGACCAGCAGTTATAACAACACAGAGAGAAGAATTTGCTTATCACCTCCCTCAGGTGATACACCTACCTTGGCGTACTAGGTTTAGTACCATACCAGCCCTTAAAAACAAAGGACTGTACTACTCCATGATTCTCCAAAATGATTGTGGCACCAGCCCGGTGACCATGACAGCACTGGAAAATACAACAGATATAATTATTGACGAACACCAGGAGGAGCCACTTGTTGATGTATAATATGAAAATCTATGGTATTCTCACAAAATCGATGATTAATGCGCGCATACACGCGCAAATTGCAAAATTGCAAATTGTCAATTGTACAAATCTAACATTAATATACATGAATGCAGGTAGATAACTAAGACAGTTTTGTACCCACTAGCACTTGTATACTATACCAAGGTTTACTTAAAGTAACACACTTTAGGTATCCAAGAAATTGTTGGAAAAATGAATTGAAAAAAAAAAAAAAAATGAGAAAATTGTTGACATAAAAATTGTTTACTTAAGATACTCACCAAATGATCTCTTTTAGGGACACATACTCGAAAAGGCTAGGGAAAAGTCAATTAAAAGCAGCGGCCCACTGCCGAAATTGCCAATTAATACACCCATATAGCAGAATCACAGAGTAACTCAGAGATAAACGAGCCTATTGTACATAAAGTACTTTGTTTTTCCGGTCCTCGGAAAAATTTGTCTCAAATCCCAAAAAATTGTATAGTGTATACTAGATCGTACGTTGTACCCAATTTGCACACTAAAATTGTATGTTTGCACACTAGATTGTACGTTTGTACCCAATTTGCACACTAAAATTGTATGTTTGCACACTAGATTGTACGTTTGTACCTAATTTGCAAACTAAATTGCTATTTCGCACACTAAAATTGTATGTTTGCACACCAGATTGTACGTTTGTACCCAATTTGCACGAAATTGCTATTTGCACACTAGGTCGTACGCTTGTACACAATTTGCACACTAAAATGTATGTTGCACATTATACTGTACGTTTGTACCCAATTCATACATTAAATCGGATTTTTGCAAAATCAATATTTTCATGTGTAACCAAAATGAACGCGAAAACTATATATTTGCATACTAAAATTGTGAATTGAACGCGGAACTATATATTTGCATACTAAAATTGTCAATTGAACACAAAATTATATATTTGCATACTAAAATTGTGAATTGAACGCGAAATTGTATATTTGCATACTAATATTGTCAAATGAACGCGAAAACTATATATTTGCATACTAATTGTCAATTGAACACAATTACACGCGAAATTGTAAATTTGCACACAAAAATTGTCATTTATGCTCAATTTGCACGCTAAGTTGAACATTTAATGCCAAAATTGCACGATATTTGCCAAATTGTATGTTGTACATAAAATTGGAAATTTGTACCCAAAATTGAAAATACATAAGCAAATACACCCATGTATGGTAAGATATAGAATTACGGAAATGTACTTATACCCAGGAGAAAATTGTTTATATATACTGACAAAGCTCTACCACAAAAATTGTATTTGAAGCACTCCCCATTACTTCAAATCCTCTTACAAAACAGTATATAACAAAACAAAAAAAAAAATAATAAGGTAAAAATATGTTGTACATTCCCTCGGCGAAATGACGGAGTTTCGCATTCCCGCATTCCTTTCGGGGGAGAGGGAGTATTCTATCATATACCATTTTATTATCTCATAAATTGTGACATATTATTGTATTGATCAAACAATGTATTGTATAAATACATAGGTTGGTTCTAAGAGCTATAAGAGCGCTCAAACTTTGTATAAGAGCGTTCATGCCCCACTGCACACCAGCTATATTCAAATATACATAAGTTACATCACCTGTGAACTGACCTCATGGTTCACTGCATAATATAATGCTTTTAAGGGTCTCAGTGTGCGACCTCATGGTTCAATGCACAATATAATAACTTGTAAGTGAATGCAACCGGCCGTCACGGGTGCCTGGGCACCACTGACGCCGTCATGAGTGTCTGAGCACCCTAACAACTGAACAATAGGTTACATAAGCACGACGCCATAACCTTCCGGTCGCTCTAGCGTCGCTCCTGAGCAACCTAGGTCAAATATCAAAGCATTTATGGAAAGCCCAAAATTAGACGGTCAAAATGAGCCCAAATTCAAGGCGGAACTCTTATTATTAGGAAGTTACATCATGAAGACTGATTCGACCTCCGAATGCACTACAGACGAACCAGCGCAAGTTAAGTGCCCAGAAAGCGGGCGTTGACAACTCCACATATTCAAATCCGCGCATGCGCAAAATGGCGGTTATAGCGGCGTAAACGACCGAGATATGAGGGTCTGAAGTTGCAAAACCGACCAAGACAATGGGGGCCATGGCGGCGTCCATGGGGGTCCTTTGTGCACCCAGTGACACATGAAAGACTCCCCTCAAACAATTGCAGAGTTAGGCAGATGCCACTGGCCCCAGTCAGTCTGAGGTGCAATGCCAAGATTTGGTACAAATAGCCTGGCTGCACCTCCTAGAAATCAGAATCTCCAGAACGGCTCCAGAGGTAACATCTCCAGTCATCTCCTGCTACCTGCTATACCACTGCACTATGGTGAAACTATGCTAGACAGGCATAGGATTTCCATCATTAGTGGCCAGAGGGTATCTTCCTCAAGACATCCACCAGAGGGTAAAGTTATTCATTATTACATTATTCCTCTAAGCAGCAGGTCAGGAGCTAGGTGTGGGAACCCACCTAGAACTATGCTGGACATTGTATTATTATTACCTCACAGGTGGAGTGGAACAGAACATTATACTTTATAAACTATTGTATATTTACTGTATGTGGAAATTACCTGCATATTAACAACTGTGTGATTGATATTTCTTACATGTTGCCTAAAGCTGAATAAACCAGTGATAACTGGAAATAACACTATTTATAAGAGCCTGTTGGATTTACACTATATACCACTAGTCATATGATATTTCTCATATGACAACTTGATCATGCATAATTACTAGTATGACAGTTGCAGGCCTGTGGGGCTATGATATCCCCTGCCTTCTATTATAGGCCTGCCTTGATTGAACCATTGGTACATAGCTATTGACTGCTCTTGACCCTTACATAATTGTATCAGAGTATTACCTAGCACTCAGGTGAATGGATCAGAAATATGTGATGTGTCTTCATTACACATGTCAAGTGGAGTTGACGAACCAAATATGAGAGCGGCAACCTCATTTGACATGCCTTCATACATGTCACGTGGGAGACAAATTTTGAACTGTGCAGTATGCGTCAAAGCGATCATTGTTCTTCTCTCTGTGTACCCTATCTTGAATAACAGAGATATATTGGGTTTACCTAAATACCAAAATGGGTACCTTCCAAACAAGTCCCCCATACACCCTTGCTGTTATAGGGCTGACCCGGGATACATTATTAACCAATCAGATAATTTCCTCCATTCACTGCAGATTTTTTTTCGGGTACATTATGTAACACCTGGTACCCATCATGCGGCTGTTATCAGTGCTTATCCTGCCAGGTGCCAGATCAAGCAATGGTAGACCCACGGGACCTCACTCCTAAGCCCTATAGGATATGGCAAGATTAAATCACCAACAACCCCCCCCCCAATAAAATAAATCAAAGAATACACCAGAAAACTCCTACAGGATATTATATACATGTGTAAGGGTTTGTGGTCTTACAGACCTGGGGGGTTTGGGTCTTAAGATTCGGAAAGAAAGAGTAAGACGGTGTTTCAAGTGTATGCCAACGGATAGAGTTTATTACAAATGTACACTCACGGCTACCCGGTAGTATTAAGAGGGCAGCTAACAGTTATTAAAGGTGTTCTACATGCTTGGAGGCCAGAAGGGCCTCTGACGTAGCGGCTGAGCCCCGGGCTTTATATAAGGACCCGGGTGTTCGTCGTCAGATGTCCCCACAGACCCGGATCGGTGCTGCCACCTATCCGGAACCTGAGGAACGTCCGACGACTCGACTCACCCGCCACGTCAGATGGTACCCAACACTATGGTTACACATTATGTACCTCTACACATGTGTGAAGTGCATTGCCTGAGTCTGAGAAGCCACTGTCATATGTACATGAAGCTCATATAACTTTGTACTTTTTGTAAATTCACTTCAAAAGCCCCCCCCCTTTCCCTTCTTCAGCAGTCAGGCCTGAGAAAAAAAGCTGTGAAAATGCTACCATGGCAGGTATAGTCTAAGGGGACAGGGGGGGGGGGAGAGGGTAGTCAGGGAGGGGGGAGGGGTGATGCGGGCGTCTCTGGAAGTGAGGTTGCAGTTCTCAAGACAGTGCATCCTCTCTTTCCAGTAGTGGCTTAGACCTGCAAAATGAAGTCATCATCCGGGTATGGTGCTGAACGAATTACTGAATCCCTGATCACACTATTTTTGTATAATTATTGATATTGATATAATATTATTCATCTTTCTGATTTATCATAATCCTTTTGTAGTGAGCATTACATAATGTTTTTCACCTATGATAAAATGACCCATGAACATGTATCTTTCGCGGTCTTATGATCTGTGAAAGATATATTCTACAGGAACATCTTTTTTAATGTTTCCCCCTTTAATGGAATGAAACTGACAATCTTGTATTTTATAGCTAATCCAGGACAAAATCGTGTTAAGAGGAATATTAAACTTATAATTTATACTAAAACGGAATTTATTTTTTACCTTTTTAATGATGATTGTAAGCAGTAGTATAGTTTAATATGTGAGAGCCGGACCTTTCCTAATCCCCTGAGCAGCCTGTGGGTAGAAGTGTCTTAGGGAGAGTGAGTAGAACTCATCACTCCAACCAAACCTGACTGTGTATAGGTCTCAGCTCTTACCATTTACAACATACTCAGTGCTTAATGCAGGCTAGACTTGGACCCAGAACTAAGGTGCTCAAAACGTGCCCATTAAACAAGATTGTCATAAAAGACTCTCACTAGTTCATCAGTCTGATGTGCTTGTTTAGTTACTAATTTCTACATAACATTCTCCAATACAAAGCATGGTATTCTGTTACCAACTGCTGTGGATTGGATCAAGATATCCTTATAGTTATTTGAAGTCTGATACCCATGTATACTCTGCCTACACCTATACAATCAACCCAGCCCACCTGGGTTTTGCCACTTTAGAAACTTTATAATAATGAAAATATGTGAAGAGCATCAACAAGAAAAAAGGTGTATTGAACCACCTTTAATAAAGTGGTCGTTGATTGCGTTAGGTAACTGACAAATTTCAGAAATTCTGAAACAGTATAGAACCCTGTTTAAGTCAGTGTACACCTTATAGTTGGGATACTCTTCCATTGAATTAGTATCAAAGTGTTCGAAGTTGAACCCTGAATTCATGTTATGGTATTATATATGTGAGGTATCAGTGTAACTCAAAATAGGGAAAGATTACTTCTTTTTGCAGTTGCAGAGACGTTTTCAAGTCTACCCCAATGGGTAAGGGGTCTGTAGGGTGGGATTGTAGGGTCATGGAGTAGACCATCAGTGTAATATACCACTCTGTGGGGCCTGCAGCAGCACCGGATAAGACCCATCTAGGAACAAGGCCAGGCCAACTGACAAATATATCACACAAAGCACTGTACCCAATAGTAATTAAGGCTTGCCAACAACTAAGGTTCCTTTCAAGCTGGCTTAGCACTCAGACTATATATTGTGTGCTTTGCATAATTTTGGTTCAAGGTTAGTGCTCATTGCAGTTGCAAGAGCAGAGTGACTCTTATCTTTTGTGCAGTTTTGCTACTGATGCCAAAACATTACCAGTCAATATTGTATTGCCCATTCAGTACTAACAATGTTTGAAAGAGGAATTATCATGTGTAAGCTTATCGATTATTTGGTTCATTGCATTTCTCGATCTAGCTTACCGATTCACTTTGTGAAGATATTCACTGCTAAGGTGTGCTATGTTAAGGATTATGTAAGAAGCCAACAAAATGTCTTAAGGTTATCTAAGGTTATTTAAGATGTATTGCTTCCCTGTAGGGACACTGACAATAATACAGTATTGAATTTATATTTGCAAGTTTTGCATATCAACAATTGGATCAGGGTTGTGCCTTGTATCAGACGGACGACATAAAGATGGCTACTTCACAAACTAGTCTTTATACATGGCTAGGTATAGCTCCCATTACAAGATGATACTTAATGTCAATTGACACAGCAATTGACAGCAACTTGACTGCTTCCCTTGACTCTGTATATATATATATATATATATATATATATATATATATGGGACTATATACTCCCAGATATATATATAATTAATGAGTGATACGTTGGTGCTACTTTTTCACCAGGGCCAATGATTTTCTATGACGTCACACATAACATTTCCTCCAGTATATAAGCTCCAGCAGTTGAACTAACGGTCAATTGGCTTCATATACTCGGACGGCACACACCACGCTGGGTGGTGCTGGAAATTTTAAACTTTAATTATTGTATTTATTGTAGTGTAGGTTATATTACTGTTATATTGTATTGTTGTTGTTATTATTATTTATATATATATATATATATATATATATATATATATATTTATTATATTGTATTGTAAATTATTGTCTTATTTAATAAAGGCATGTTTAGGATTGATATTGACAAAGTCAATTCTCATCAAACTCAATGTCTTCTCTCTTCCTTCCACATATCATTGTTATATTATAATATCTCGTTATTACTTATTACCGTCCACATATCATTGTTATAATATTATAATGTCTCGTTATTACCTATTACCATCCACATATCATTGTTGTAATATTATAAAGTCTCGCTATTAACTATTACCGGTACACTCGATCAACACATTAACACATTATATATATATATATATATATATATATATATATGGAACTATATACACTCGTGTATATATATATAATTAACCGCGAACGGTTAGGGACTATTTGCAGCGCGCATTGGTATCTATGATGTCATAGCATGACGTCATGGTAAACACTCCTCCAGTATATAAGGAGAAGTTTCAAGGTAACGGTCAATTGGATTGATTCACCTGTACAGGTAACACCACGCTGGGTGTTTCCTTGATTTTTAACGGTTTTTCTTGGTTGATACTTGATTTTTGATCAAGATGGGGAGGAAATCAACTAGAAGTACTACTACTTCTAAGAAATCGGCCAAATCGGCGAAGAAAACGGTGAAATCGGCCAATTTAGGACTTTCGAGCAGTTTAACTTCTCTATGTGGGGGTCTGGAGCCCTTACAGCCTAACACGCCACAGGCTAGAGAGAAGGAGACTGTTGACCAGACGAGGCTGGACTTGATGGAAGAAGACCTGTTGGATATAAAGAAAATGCTGCGTGACGTTATTGCTAGCCGAGGGGCCCGTAAGGACGAGATGAATCCTTCGAGCGGAGCGGACAGCGGGGCGGCAGAAGCACGTGCATCTGTATACAAACAAGATTCGAGAGACGCGAAACCAAGGCGACGGGGGCGTGGTCTACAGCGGGACGTTGACAACGACAGCGTCCATAGCAACCAAGATGGCGGCGAGTGGACCAGAGCAGGACGTAGGGGTCGTCAAACGAGGTCGAAATCATCGTATACCGCTCGTCATAGGAGTCCCAGCTCGTCAAGAGGGTCGTCAATGGACTCGTCAATTCATCGCCATCATGCCAAGCAAAAATTTGGTGAGTTTGACCACGAACAATTCGTTAAAAAACGTGATAAAGTCGACACCATTGAAAAGCTTGTACTGGTCAATATCAAATTCATTATAGATTATTACAAGGACGGGGACGATGTAGAGGGCATGCTTAGACATCTTCAGATGTTGGTTGAAAAATCAGATACAAAGATTTTCACAGTTAACCCTTTAAGGGCAGAGCAAAAATTGTTGCCCTGGCCATGGGGATGGCCTCTGAAAAAAGTATAGTTCCTAGAGGACGAGCCTATTTTCAATTCCTATACTAATCCTATATAAAGGGCGTTGATTATAGTCGACGCTAGGCCTGCCATGGTGTCGACTATAGTCGACGCTAGGCCTGCCATGGTGTCGACTATAGTCGATGCTAGCCCTTACTGGGTTAAAGCATTGGTGGCATATGACAAATCCGTTAGGGATAGGGCCAATTTTGATGGTTTAGATGCCTTTGCTATGATTGAAAATTCGGATATTCTCCGTCACTTGTCCTATGATGGGACAGTTCAGGCCCAAAGGGCTTATTCAATCAAACCAAAAAATTCTGTTAAAGCTAGGGTCTCTACGAACTCATGCTATGCATTTAACAGGGCAGAGGGTTGCTCTAGGGACCCATGTAAATATAGGCATGTGTGCAGCTCGTGCACTAAAGCAGGCCATAATAAGTTAGATTGTCATGTTAGCAAGTCTGATTAGGATTTTGCAGGTGAGCTGGGTCCTATATGTGACAGTGTATCGATGTCAAAGTCAGGTATAGTAGGTTTGGTAGACCCTAGTTCGCCCCCACCCGCTGCTCCAGCTCGGGGTGTTGGTGTTTTTGATGCTGGAGGAGTAGATTTGGTCTCTCTGGATTATATCAGGGAGAGCTCAGGTGCCTATAGTCCTTATGTGGAATGTGTAGCAAATCTACAATTAAATGTTGAAGATGATATTAATATATCGTATGGTGGCCCAGTACAGGGCATGGTTAAACCATTTTTTACTGTCCCTATTGAAAATTTACCTAGCATCGAAGTGTATGATAGCTGTATAAATGGTGTATGCGATTGTGTTCATTATATCAATGGAAAAAATTCCCAAATTTTACCTTGCAGAGTTGCCTCCTTCTTAACCCAGAAAGGTATTATTAATGTAAATGACAAGGAGGCGCTATTCAATCTCAATCCTCGAGGGAAAATTCTATAATGAGTACTGTGGTATATTGTTAGATGAACTAGAAGCTGGTCTAGTCTCTAAAAGTGTAGATAAACCCCGTTGTATCCATGCCCTAGGTGGTGTAGAAAAATCAAATGGCAAGTTAAGACCCATAACTGACTGTAGTATGCCTGATAAAATATCTATTAATAATTTTATGGATACTACTAGCTCGACATTTTCTTATAATAATATTAGCACGGTGACTGCTCAATTGAATAAGAACGATTTCATGAGTGTGGTGGATTTAAAGTCAGCCTATAGGTCCATAAATGTGTATGCACCTCACACGGCCATGCAAGGTTTCAGATGGGATTTTGGACATGGTGAGGGTTATTATGTGAGCAACAGGTTAACTTTTGGCCTGAAATGTGCCCCCTATATTTTTAATAAAATCTCTGATTTTATTGTGGAAGTGGCAAAATTCTACGGTGTAGAAAAAATTGTAAATTATCTGGACGACTTTATCATAATTGCTGATACTTATGATGAATGTCTTAGACAGAGGAATTTATTAATGGAGTGTATGACATATATGGGTTTTGTAGTATCCAAAGAAAAGGTGACCGACCCATCTCAAGTTTGTAAATTCTTAGGCATTAACATAGATTCAGTTAAGTTGGAACTGTCTTTGCCTATTGAAAAGGTTGAAAAAATGGAAAATCTCTTATTGGATAATGTTAATAAGAAATTTATTTCTAAAAAGAACTTAGAGAGGATAGGTGGTTACATGTCGTTCTGCTCACAGGTGGTTAAGGGTGGTAGAACGTTCAGCAGGAGAGTCTTCGATTTGTGTGCTCGAGCTAAGCCTAGGGGCTATATAAGGGTTTCTGAATGTACCAGACGTGACCTTCAGTGGTGGTTGGATTTTTGTAGAGTTTTTAACTGTAGGAGGTTAATTCTAAATGATGGTATTGATACACCTATGTACTCAGACTCTTCCATGAAAGGCTTCGGGGCTTGGATGGATAAAGATTATTTATATGGTGACTGGACATCTTACGATAAATTCAGTCTAGGTAGTGGTCATTTTACACAACCTCCAATACTAGACAATTTGAGAAATCACCATAGAAATATAAATGTATACGAGTTATATCCCCTTCTTATGGGACTTAGACGTTGGATATCTAGCTGTAAAGATAAAAGAATACACTGTATTACTGATAATATGCAAGTTCTAGCTATGATTAATACAGGTAGGTCAAAAAATAAGCTTTGTATGGAATGGCTTAGAGAAATTTTTTGGCTTTGTTTCATCAATAATGTGGAGGTGTATGCAACCTATATTAAGTCAGAAGACAATGTCCTGGCCGACCATCTTTCTAGACTTGCTTACAAGGGTGTTCTAGACAAATGTATAACTTCTCTCCATGAAAATGAAATGTGCTGCTTTAATTCCAGAATGGAAAAGGTTACAAAAAAGAAAAAAGTGTCTTTTAGCGAAGGGTGTGTCAGAGAACACGAGGAGAGCAAGGAAACAACAACTCAACAGGTACAAAAAATTTTGTAATAAATTTAATTTACCTAAATTTCCTTGTTCTCCCTCACAGGCTGCTACATATGCAGTATATTTATCTAGTTATATGAAACCTTCTTCTGTAAGAAATTATTTATCATCCATTTGGTATCATCAAAAAATTAATGGTGGCTTAGACCATAGCGGTAATTTCATGCTAAAAAAGGTGTTGGATGGTATTGAGAGAAATTATTCTGTTCCTGCTAGGGTTACTCACCCATTGAGTCCGAAGGAAATGTTATGTATTAGATCTTATTTGGATCTCTCCAACAGGGCTGACTTGAAATTTTGGTTAGCTATTCTCTTATGTTACAGAGGTGTCCTCAGGATAGGACATGTGGTATCTTCTCCACATACACTAAGGGTAGGTGATGTTAAAGTATGTAAAAGTTATGCTAGTCTTCGCATTAGAACTTCTAAAACGGACCAGCTTGGTTGCCATTCTTTTAATGTATATTTATGTAGGGATGATACCTCACTGTTATGTCCTTGTAAGGACATAACAGTGAGGTTGGATGGCAATAAAATTGTGCACAGGTAGGGGTGGAAGTGAGTTATTATTCAAAATTAATGGTGTTCCTCTACAGTACCAATATATTAATTCGAGGTTGAAATCTTTATCTATACGTGCTGGTATCAAAGGTTCAGTCTCCACTCACTCACTTAGGCATGGTGGTGCTACTATGTTAAAGGATGCAGGACTTAGTGTAGATTCTATTAAAAAGAAGGTAAATTGGAAATCTAATTCTGTTTTTACATATTTACATAATCATAAAAATGAACTTTTGGAATTAGATAGACTTTGCCAATCTCAATTGCATTGTTGATTGGTATGTGTTTTCACATGTGTTTGGCGTGTTTTTATGTGTTTTGGCATGTATGGTGCTGATAGCCCCAAGGTCAGTAACCCACCAAACTCATGTGTCTGTGATATGATCATTTATTATACTACTTCTCATATATTATTACTACTGTATATATCAACATTATTATTATCGTTATTACCGGTATTTTATTCCCTGGTAGCGAGTTAACTTATGGAACTATATACACTCGTGTATATATATATAATTAACCGCGAACGGTTAGGGACTATTTGCAGCGCGCATTGGTATCTATGATGTCATAGCATGACGTCATGGTAAACACTCCTCCAGTATATAAGGAGAAGTTTCAAGGTAACGGTCAATTGGATTGATTCACCTGTACAGGTAACACCACGCTGGGTGTTTCCTTGATTTTTAAATTTTTACTACTGTTATTACTATTGTTATTACTATTGTTATTACTATACTACTGTTATTATATTATGCATTTTACTGACTATGCTTTGTCAACTAATTGTTATAGTTGTTTTAATAAAGGCATGTATGGTGCTGATAGCCCCAAGGTCAGTAACCCACCAAACTCATGTGTCTGTGATATGATCATTTATTATACTACTTCTCATATATTATTACTACTGTATATATCAACATTATTATTATCGTTATTACCGGTATTTTATTCCCTGGTAGCGAGTTAACTATATATATATATATATATATATATATATATATATAGTGCACGTGGAGAAAAGCCTGAAGTAGCTGCATACCCCCTGAAAATGCAACAAGCATTAGCTGGTCTCTCATCCTGAAGGATTCTCTGAGAGATTAGCCAGTCACAAATAGTCATGACTGTATCTGGCAGAAAAATCAATTTTGTAAAGCTTTGATCTTGTTCTGCTTGGTAGGAGCTATCGAATAGTTCTGGAGTAAAGGCCAACTTCCACTACGCGAAAAATGGGTCTAAAACGCCTTGTCAATAACAAAATTCACAAGGGTTCCCATACCACCCCTACCTTTATCAAACCCCACTACTAGCCAATGTTGGAAGAGAAATGTCTGTGAAATTCATCACTGTACTGACAAGTTGCAATTTTGATTCACAAGTACAACATACTGTAAATCCCCGGTCACAAGCCAGCCCCAGTCATAAACCAGGGGGTGAGTTCAGGAAAAAATAAAAGCCGGTTTTTGGGTCAAATTTTTACCATTTTCTCTTTATTCTATAGTAAAAAAACCGTTCATAAGCCTGGGGGGGACTTTGGGAAAAATTTAGAAGCCGGTTTGGGCCCAAAATAGAAAAAAAATCCGGCTTATGACCGGGGATTTACGGTACTTATGACTATAGTGTGTGGAAGTTGGGTCCTGATTTATGAAAAAAGTACACACCTCTTGTGATTTACTAGAGATTCTTGTTTTTCTCTAAATCACAGGGAATTTCCATATATTACAGAGAATTCTGGCCTCTTGTGAGGAAAATATCAAAAACTTTTGATGCATTTCACTTCTGAAATAACAACACTTTGGCAAGGTTTCTTAGCTGTTATGGGCCCTCCTTAGATGGTATTGCCACCCCAATATCGGCTAAGTAACCACATGTCCTATATCACAAGGATTCTCTGGCTATTTTCGCATTATGGGATTTGGCCTTAAGCCAGAGTAGGTCTATGTTATCTGATGTCTATCACATCTCAATATTAGCCTACTTATTGGGGAGAACTACAAGCTCTTTTAATTAGATTGCTAACTTTGCAAAATATGATAGTGCTTCAGGGAAATGTCATAGTCAGATTTTGTCCCTCAAGTTGAGTACTTTATGATTTCATTTGTACAGTATTTTTGGACTATTTTTGGACAACATTTTTATTTTACTTGTAAACCTAAACTATGCCATTGATGGAAATTTATCTTTGTGCACAGGGGACCTAAATATAACCCATTCTCATTGTGATATCCAGCAGGTTATTCCTTTGTTACAACAGGGCTGCATACCATTTGAGGACAAACATCCTCCAGAGCATAAAAATAATATTAATTATATCCAATGCTCATTTTCAAATGACCACAAGAAATCAATCTGAATAGCACACCTACTCCATAGACTTGTGCTTCCAACATCATCACTTAACCTGCATAAAGTATATGAAGCGAATTGCTATTCCAAGTTCCCAATAGATTACAGTTCAACGAGACAATATTTCATCAGACACAGGCCTTTGTCTCAGCAGTGTCTGAAAATATTGGTACTATTGGTGAAGGGTCACCTTCTTGCAGTGTCCACACCAATAGATCGGTATATTATGGAGGAGCTCAAGGCATGTTCACATAGAAAAAATGTGCTTCCTTGTGACAACAAAGGATGCGTTTATGAGGCGATCATTCCACAATCCATTGTGCAAATGAAGCTTTGTATTTTGCATCCAGCAAACCTATTGATTCATCAAAGGCAGATCTGCTCTAATTATCTTGATATTGATGAATCTTATCTTACCTTTCTGTACGTTGTATTACAAGAATTGAATTTTTGTCACGCTCAAAGTTCTTGGTAGGGGGAACTTGACCAGGCTAAACTGTGGCTAATTTTTCATGGCAAACTGTGCCTACCTTTCTAGTGAAACTGTGCCTATTTTAACAGCAAACTGCACCTACTTTTCATGGCAAACAGTACCTACTTTCCACAGCAAATTGTGCATACTTTCCACGGCAACATGAGGAATACCTTTCACAGCAAATAGGACCTCCCTTATGGTGAACTGGGCCTACTTGTTGTGGTTTGTGACATTGCTTAGTGACGTGACGTTGCTTAGTGACGTGATGTTGCTTAGTGACGGGATAAGCGCCAAAAATGGGGTAGCAACAACACTCTCCAAGCAGATCTTCTTGAAAGAGTCCACTTCAGAAGTTTAAGGCTCAATACCTCAGTCATTTTGATCAAATTTAATGGCAAATTTCTTGGTGATATGGTTTCGATAAACAGCAACATTATCCTATAGCTTTTGTGCATACTCTTTTAGGGAAATCTTTATTTTAAAGATATGTTTAAACTAAACAAAATGGCGGATTTCTGTCAATTGTTCTGTTTCTTGTTATGCACTTTTTGGTGAGAGATTATATTTGATAAGATTCTTTTCCCTCAAATTATATATGAATTTAAGTTCTAGAAATTAAGATTACAGGTATCCAGGAAATTGCCCATGACACTGTGAAAATGTTACTTTTGGTAAATTTGAGAAGAAAAATCGAGTTAATTTTGAAAAAAGTACATACTTCTGTCTAGCCTCTTTTGGTTTATCTGTTCCTGGCAAGCAGTCAAGCTTATTTTAATGGGTTGGGGACCAGCGATGAACCAATGCCTTTTTATATATAGTGTTATCATGGTTTATAATGTATTTAGAGCTTAATCATCAATTTCAAATATGAATAACGACCTATGTTCAAGGTGGGGTTCTGACATAACTACTAGGAATATTTAAGCCAATGATGTCTCATTTTAAAGATCTTCAGATGAACTTTGATAATGAGTTTCCCTACAGAAGGTTGTTTTTGCTTGCCTGGTCACATATTGTACAACAATATTGCCATTTTGGCAATTCACACAGTAATAGACCTTTCTGCTAAAAAAGAGCATTGTGACCTCTCCTCATTATTCAGTTAACAGCACATTCTGATGAAAGAAAGGTGGCAGAAGTGATGTAAGTGTAATTTTATTTGTCTTGAAACCATAAAGCAAGAGAGAGAGGGAGAGAGAGAGAGAGAGAGAGAGAGAGAGAGAGAGAGGGGAGAGGAGAGGAAATTGCTCAGCTGCCTTCACCACCACCATACCATCCAGGCTTAGGTTAACAATGTCCAGACAATAGAAAGGTGAATCCTGATGAGCTGTAATGTGAAGATACATAATGAAATGTTGGTCCGTATAAAGCACATGTAATGCATAGCTATGTAATAATCGTTAGGCAGGTGATGGTTATACAGTCCCATGTAATAAACCATTATCCTGCCAACACATGTTAGTGCCAGAATTCGAATAAGTACAGGTCTTGTGTACTCAGTGGGGACAATACGGGAAAAAATCTAACATCACAAGTCAGCAAGGAATACTAGAAATACATTGAACATCCTTTCAGATGCATTGCCTGATACAGGAAAAAAACATTAGAGCACATGGTACTTTGGGACACACTATGTTCCCTGATCACTTTGGCGTTATTTGGGAGATCTACTAAGCACAAAGTCAGTGGCAGTCTACTCCATACAGGACATATAGCCTTGATGTCAGGGATATAGTCTGCCATTCTGGCAGCTATGGCCATAACAATAACAGGCAGTAATCTACCCTTAGACAGTTTCTACAGTCTAAATCTGACAGTTTTTCTGCAATTTACCTGCAATATCTTTTTATTGTCCCAGAGGTCTGAAATTTGTTTGGTCCCAAAATAATCTCGGATCCCTACCCCATGTTGATGAAAAAAAGTCCACTCCCTCAGATGCAGCAATGGGCTATCTTAACATAAGAGGCATGGCTCAGATTTGACGTTCTTTGGTACCAAGGAATATCTTACCTGTTAATACTATGTCATTCTGTCATGAGAAGACGCAGGAACATCTCTTCTTGTTGCATGTGACACACTGCATGCTCTGCTCATCTGAGCTCTGTGATCAAGCACAAGGGTATTTGGCATTGGCGGAAAACTAGTCTCAACCACATGCTTAGTGTAGTCCTCTCTAGTAGTATAGACAGGGTCTGACAGTCAGCAAAGTCCGTGGTATCCCCTGTGTTTACACAACCCACCAAATCCACATGGCTACTTTAAACATGCATTATCCCTAGGTATCCAACATCTGACCATAGCACTCTTACTAGATGATAGGGCACACTTAATGATTGGTTCTGTATAGGCCACTTCAGGCAAACAATCCAGTTAACTACATTGCCCTATGGGTATGTGTTTGGTAAGGTGACAATATCTCACCCTCTTGCATTTCATATATACATGATAAAATAGAATCATAAGGCCTATATTTCTAGGCTCAATCATATAACTTCCTCATTTTCAGAATAAAGTTAGAAAATGTATTAGTATCAGCTTTGTATAGCTCTTACAGTGTCTTATTTCGGATATGTTAAATGCCCATGGAATTTCTACTCATGGTGTAGCTACCTGACCATACATAATTATAGGGAATGACTGTCTACAGCTTACCAGCCACTGCCATACATGTACTAACTACATGTATGGCAGTCATTCCAGAAAATACCCAGAAAACTTGATGTATCAGAATTCTACACAGACTGGTTATTAATGAAAATAGGTTGAGGGAAATGCATGTTTACAGTGCATGAAACTCACATTGACTTGACAGAAATGATACATGGTGTGCCCCAGGCTCAGATTCTAGTATTTTGATTCTAATTTAATGTTAGACAGGAGGCAGGAGCCCTACAGTAAGTACATACATCTTCTCTCCCAGGATGTCATGCATAGTCTGGTCTTTTTTATGCACTGTGTGAGATACATATCACCCAGTCTCCAGCACCCCTACCCCATATAATGGCCGTGATTTCATTACTTATTCTCATGACAGAAACCCCTCAGGGTGGGAGTTTATCCCAAGGATAGGAGACCAGGTGGAGGTTCCTCTGGTGGAGATCATGAGAAATCTAAGAACAAACCAGTGTCCAGTGGCTCTCAATGCTACCAGAGGGCCTCACTATTTATATTGTACAGTTCTGTTCATCATCTGGTGTTTAATTTGGTATAATCATTAGTATTGCTATGCATCTGGAAAAGTTGATTCAAGGTCATTACAAAACAAGAATTTTTCACACATGAAATATAAGGGCTATACTTTATGAAACTGGTAAACAAAAAACTGAATTACACCTAAGACACTATTTCGTTGTCAATATCTTGACTATAAATATTCAGTGTGTTTCCATGGTTAAATTAAAAGCAACCTGGATGACCAAGGTAAAAGAATGGACATGGTTGATTCTTAAATATTGAATGACTCAATAAGCGTGACTCTGTACTCCTAAGGGGTCAACATATCGACTCCCTATTTATCAGGGGACTCCCATTTTGGAGTTACATGGCTTCCATTTCTTTTCTCTGTATGGGGTAAGGCAGATATGACTATAGTTAGTGATAGAGTCCCATCTGATTGATACTCTATCTCTATGGGGTCAGGGCTATTTGACTCTCCCTATCAAGGAAGTCTAAACTGCTGGACTCCCTGATTTGTCAGGGTCACTTGAGAGTCCCAAATGATGTCATCTGAGTGATATGAGCTGGACTTTCGTTTTGGATTCACTGTGACTCCATTTTGTTTCTTTGTGATATGGCTTCAACTATGAGAGTCATATATCACTGGGGATAATTAATCCATGTGAGAATACCATATTCTGATGTCTACACAGAAGGTTTTGAATGATTGCTAGTTATGTGCATTTATTAGACTAGGGCCAGGGGACTAGGAAAATACATGTCCTAATGACTAACAGGCTTTGAATAAGTCCTGACAGTCCTGACTTGTAGAAGGGTTGAAGTGTCAGCAGCTAACATCTATATGCTATTGGCACAATATATTCTCTCTCACCCAAAGTGAATATAGAGATGTTTTCCCTCTCAGTTCATCATGCCAAGAGGGTTGGTCATTTTTACCTGAATACCCTTTAGCAGTAGACATTGGTCAAGAAACTAAAACAAACCAGTGCATGCAATGAAATAGCGACACAATAGAATTAGTTTTCAAGTCTTAGCAACATCCTTTTTTAATGTCTGTTAAAATTGTTGGAGGGACCCTCCTTGTATAAAATTCTTATTAGTGGTGATAGAAGTAAAGCACTTATGGTAGTCGCCAACGGCAATATGAATATGTTTACCTTTCCCACATGGATCCCGTCCTATTTCAAAACTAATTTACTCAAGATTCTTTCCACTCCTTTGATAAAAGCACCTTTGAGATCCTCTATAGATATAAACAGAGTAGTTCTTGAGTTAACAGTCACAGTTAAAAATGATTATGTTCGATACCAAATCAAAATAACTGTGTGTGTGACATAAGGCATATATTTTATTGTACCTTTGATTCAGAGTTGAATTCACAGATGTTATAAAATGCATAATGCTCCAGACCTTTCTCTAATGGAACTCAGTGCATATTCAAATGGATATTTGATACTTGTGAGTTCTATAAGCAGTCTAAGAACAAACCAGTGTCCATTCTTTGCTCTTAGATACAGCAAAAACGTATAATGATTTAATCAAAAAGGACTTATCAAATTTTGATAAGTTCTTTTTTGTCAGAAGTTCATCTTTTGTGCCTACCTAGTAAAGATCTTAAGCATATACAGCGATTCACCCCTGCATTTTCCAAATATGGCAACACAGTATCTCTCTAGTTCCCTTTTGCGTGGGCTAAGGCATTTACCTAAAGGTCAGCTCTGAATTTATTGGTGTTTATGGACTTCAAACTTTAAACATTGTGAAGAATTGTGTGTTTTGGCCCTGTTTTAACCATTTCTGTACCTTTGTTTCCCACATACAGTGCTATAGTACTGCATGTATGCAGTACAGGAAGTTAAAGGGTTAAGAGACTAGATAATACTAGCAATATATATATATATATATATATATATATATATATATATATATATATATATATATATATATATATATATATATATATATACCTTATTAGCATTGTAATCCTAATACCTAGTAAGATGAATAATATATACATGATCCAAATACGACACATAATATTATAATAATACATCATATACACCTTTTTGAATCTGTGTTGACTTGCACTTAAATGTCAATATATATGTATGGTACTTAAAATCTAAAAAGAAAAAAAAATGACCTCATGAAAAGTACAGCACTTGTTCTTGAGCGGTTATGCTAAACTATTTAACCAACTCATGAGCTAGCATCTTATGCCACGTAGCTGTGAATTGTCTATCTTTTTCTGATCCTTCCTGTTTGCAACCCACATTGGACCCACCTCATCATCAACGACACACATCACATCTTCCAACCCAGAATCCATCAAGCCACCCAAGCAGAATTAGTAACTGGCAATGCATGTCTAATTGAAAACCCAGGTGAATAGCTGAGGAGGTGTTACTGTCTACACTGCAAAAATGGTGTTTAGATCCTAAACACAATTCTAAACATATTCTTGCAACGTTTTTGTAATCACATTAATTTCCTAAACATGTTTAGCCAAACAATGTGATTAGCTCAAGTGTTTAGAAATGTAGGTGTTTAGGTTAAAACTTTTGTGTTTAGATATATGAATTTTTGTGTTTAGGTGTTTATGAATTTTTGTGTTTAGATGTTTAAATGATTTGATGGAGATTTAAGGTTTGCAGACATGTATGCATTAAAAAACAGAGATATATATATTTTTTTTCTCATTTACTGGGGGGGACATCAGCAGGTATTTACTTGTCAAAGTCTCCAAAGATGTCAGCCACAGTTATATACGTGTACATACTGTATCAGAATGAGAGACTTGAGAAAGTACAACAGCTTGGCAGGAAGGAAATTACCTTATCTATTCCAGAATAACATCAAATAGGTGTCAGTCATGGATTTTATTGATTATTTTATGGTAATGATGGTGGCATGAGGGGAATCTAGTCAATTTTCTATTGCCCTTTCTATTCACATGACATTCTATGAAATGAAACCATGATAAACATGGGATTTGGGGACATTTGTCACAACAATTGATTATAACTGTGTGCAGATAGTCCAGTCAAAGGTAGTGCTGCTACCTGGTGTGGATTCAACATCCAAGTATCTAAACATATTGATGTTTAAATCTAAACACTTATTATTCAACTGTCTCAACTCTAAACATCTAAACATGTTTAGCATAAATGTTTATGTAGTTAGAATAAAAGTGTTCATTTCCTAAATGTGTAGTCGATGAGACACCTAACTGACCTATATGTTTAGGTTTTAAACGTGTTTAGACCTAAACATGTTTAAAATCTAAACACCATTTTTGCAGTGTACATAATTACAACCCACAGCTGTTACTATTAGTAGATATTTGTGGTGAAGAGCATTAAGACCTCCCCTCATAATTCAGTGCACAGCATATCCTGTCCACAGATGAATGTCAGATGTACTGTAAGTGTAATATTATCTGTCTCAAAATGATAGAAAATCCTTAGAAAAGTCTTGATGTGTAGGTCTAAGGTGGCCACAAAAAACATTTGACACTAAACTGATTCAATATAAGCCACTGGATCTGTTACACACCTGAGGGTATGTGGCCACCTCAGACTGAACCTACCCTAGAACATTTAGCGAAACAATTTTCCTTTCATTACCATCCTTGCCAATTTTGTAGAAAATGCAATTTCCCCTGTTGGACCTGTGCACACAAGCCAGGTACCAAATTGCTTAGCCATCAGAGTGATTTACTTGTCCCATGCTACTATTGTCTCTTATAGAGTAGACCTCTACCTTGTAAGACAAAAGTGGAAATCAGTGTGATGGTGGTTCCAATGCCTGCAGGTGGGGATGCAACCATATGTTCACTTCCCTCCTCGGAGAAGTACGTCCTTTAGCCTTTTTGAGAATAATTAAGTAATTATTATGAAGTACTATTAGTAACTAAATTGAGTCATCCCTCCTTATCTCACTGACCAATGAGAGTATCATCTTGGATGTCATAGTACTTTGTTCAGTGCTAAACAAGCTCCCTAATTCAGTGGTAACAAGAGGGATCATCTCAACGTGTACAGTGCAGCAGCCTCTACTCTTACAAAAGTGGAAGGGGGGGTCAATGATATTAGATCTATGTTTTTACTAATAAGATTGTTTTCTCAATACAATTTAATTGCACATAGTCCCTATATCAACTAAGACCTTGTCTATGTCTGTTTAGGTTCTTTACACACAACCCAAAGGGGTTTGAAAATACAATCTAGACAGAAATAAATATGCAGACATTTCCCATATTGCTCTTTTGAATAATAAAACCCTCAGATGTCTTACAAATGGATAAAGATGGGTGCTTCAAAAACTACCCAGCAAATTGTCGTGAGTCCTCGTCAACCTGTGTGAAGTGGCTCACACATGTCGCTAGATGGAACACGACGTCGTTATAGCACAAGTTCACCAGGAATAGCAATTGCTATGCCATGTGAGTCTAACACACAGTGGCGAAAGATGACGGAATGAGTTATCACTCAAAAAGGAGTCACCATTGATGACCAATCATGGCGACAGATGACGACAATTTGCTGGGTAGTCTTTATACATAGCTAGCTCTGATTACCCATACAGGAGTTCTCTTAATAATGATTGACACAGTAAAGCTCAGCAGTCTGCCACCTTCCTTTTGACTCTGTATATAACGCCCGTGGGGAGAGGCTGGGATAAGCTTTCTACCCCTTAACATGTAGCATGCATTAACTGTTCTCTCACCCTAGAAAAGTCCCTGGGAGTGTTCCTAGATAGTCACCGATGGACTTGGTATTAATCAAATAGTCACACCTATGTCCAGCACAGAAATGGATTTGCTTAAGCTTTGGTCGTGTTCTTTTTCACAGAGGAGCTATAGGATGATTCACTGAGTACTCCTTAGTGAGCCAATAGGGAAGGGTAGTTCATGTTGATATGATTTATCATGCCTATCATATTTACATATGTGATATGATCTGAGCCTCATTCAGGGTGGCCTGAAGAAGTTGAGCTATGCACACGTTTAAGAGGATTATTGACTCCTGTGCGTGCTCCAATGGACTTCATCTAATTCTTCAGAACCCTATTCTTCAAGTATGCAAATGCTTGGACAATGATTTTATCTATACTCATGTAGTAACTCATGGTTTAATTGTCCTACCCATCTAAGCTACCACTATGCCCCTAGAGGATTGAAGTCTAATGATATAATACTACCGGGTCCTGTTACAGATTTTCTCTTCACAGTAGATGATAACAGCCATAATTGATAGCAATATTGTATACATCTTTTCCTTGTCTGGAACTGGTTTCACAATGTACATAGATCGCACTACTCATCGACTATGGCCCACCTTTCTGGGAGGTTGCTGGAATTCGACAGTAGGTCTGCTCCAGGAGCCTAGTTCACTATAAGAGATTCCAGCACATCGAATAAAGTAGGAGAGTTGTGGGAGAAAGCTTTGATTCTCTGGCTTAGCCACTCCTTGATTGACCAGAGGACATCAGTAGCAGACTGTTTTGTCTCAGATGAAAGTGCTCTGTATTTATAAAGGTTGCCCTGGACGCATAGCATAGGGCCCACTAGTTGCATCAAGTTTCCAGGCCAGAACGTAAATGAAAACAGGTAGGGATTGCCCACCCAGAGTTGCCAACGTTCAGGCCTAAAAGGGTTTTTGGGCTGGAAAGGGGTAACTCAGGCCAAAGTGGTTTCATGGTCCAAGATAGAGTAAAACAATAGTGAGGGTCTACGTCTCTTACTTTCAGTTGTCTCAACTAGTATTACATCTTATCCCACGATTCTGGCTTAGACTGTGCCACTTTTGGTCATAACCTAGTTCTGTTATCAGGGTTTAAACGCACTTTCAGACCTTTTTTTTCTAAGACGACTTTGGTGTGAATCTGGACATGTTAATAAATTGGAGAAGTATACAAAGTCAACCTCGCCATACATTTGTAGTTAACACCGTTCAGGATTCTATTGGAGTCGTTTCCCGGCCGCTGTTGCAATAGACAGACTTGCTGTGCCCAACTCTAAATCCTCTTTTATATGGATATCACTATTAAATGCCGTATAAATGATTGTACTGCACTTTCTTTAAAATATATCATAATCTTTACAATATCGAGATTTTTGTCCCCATGTTGTGTTCCGATGATTGCAATGGTTATTCATCCAATTTAAATGTATATTAGCAACATTGCCACTTTAATGAGATGTAACTTTAAGTATGAAGGATTCCAATAATAAGGTCTACATGAAACACATCGTCTCTTGGCATAATTTTAGTATTGAATACTAGTGTAGACCTTATGTTCCATGTCATGAGATGTTCCTCCAAACACTTGAGCTCAACTCAACTCACGAGCCACTCTCCAATGTCATACATCTCTGGTGCATCACACTGAAAACATGGAAGATCCGAAACTAGTCAGTGCAGACCACTTTAGGTCCTCAAGTTGAAGATACCTAAAACTACAACTTTAGGTAGTCAAAATGACGACTTTTAGTCATCATCCTGATGACCTGAGTCATCAAAATAACGACTCTGTACTGTCAGTATTGTCATCCTGATGACTCAGGTCGTCATTTCGAGTACCTAAAGCTGTAGTTTTAGGTATTGTCAACTTGAGGACCTAAAGTAGTCACCGCTGACTAGTTTCAGATCTTCCATGTTTTCAGTGCAGTGTCTATCTGTGTGCTGATCATCCCCTGTCTATTACTAATCTGGGAGCCCTCTTCACCACGCGCATCACATCTACCAACCCAGAATCCACCAGACCACCCAAACGGAACTAGTGAGTAGCAGTGCATGTCTAGTTGGAAACTAAGGTTGTGGAGGTGTTAGTAGCCACCGGTGATTTCCTTTTTCTTCTGTGAGGTCTGTTGGTTATTGGTTGAGGGTTCCATTGATTCTACTATCATTAGCGCATAGGAACAAGGGAAAGCAATGCTTGTGCAAACAAACCCAAATTTGAATATTGTGCAACATTGTCATCATTTTGATGTATGCTATCATCACTGTGCTGAAATGATTGCAAGAGAATTCGTAAAACAAAAAATATGTGTGACAGGATCTACGAAACGGGCCCTTAGCAGGTGCTATAAGGTCCCTATTCCCAGTACATGTCACATATGTGACCACACTCCTTCTGTTTAAGGTACAACTTATATGCAAGAATGGCGCCTTACATGGACTTAAAGAAAACTAATAAGCTTAAACATAGGGTGAGTCTCACAGGCTAGGATTATCTTTTACTGTAGAACAGTAATAGATCCCACCAAGAATCAAACTGCATGTCCACCTTCTAGCATTTCCCTTTACTGTTCCTTCCTTACAAGGTGCGCTATATACATGGGAATTTAAAGTCGTGTACATTTGGTAACAACAAGTCCAATTCCCTAATGAATGAGGTATTTCAAGAAATTAAGGAAATCTATTGAAACAAGTCAGCAAGATATGTCAGGAATACATTAACATCCCTAATTCAAACGAATTGATTTGAGTTAGGGGAAATATTAGAAAAACAATAATTGGTGCGACATTTTGTTCCCCTTTTACCTTGTAGATGTGATCGGCTTCCTAAGATCAAAGTCAGTGTGATGGAGTGGATACATGTTGCTGTCTACTCCAGGATACACACAGCCTCGTTGCCAAGGCTACAGTCTGCCATTCTGACAGCTGCCACAGCAGTGGTTGGCAGCACTCTAACCTCTAGACAATTTATACAACCTAAAGCTACATATCTGATATTTCCAATATAAATCTTTGTATATAACATTTGAAAAAAAATAAAAGAAACCTAGGTTTACCTAATCTGGGTGCACATATAATATCAGTATACCTTGTTCTTTAGAGAGAGACACACTGGAAATCAAAAGATAATGACTGCAAGAAGCTTCAATAGATAGGAGGTGAAACTCAGAGCTTTACCTATGGACACAGTGTAACAGCCCCCCCCCTCTACCCCCCCTTCAAAGTAGGCTCCCTTTTGTGTTCAGTATTGAGTCCTATGTAGGATAAGGGGGTTTATAGAGATGTCAGGAATCTTTATCAGAGTGATATCAAATGGAAACAAGGGGCCACCTATACCAGAAAATCCTGCTGAATCCAGAATTTGTGATCCTGATTCTCAAAATTTGACCAAAGGTACCTAAAAAGGAGGTTTGATGATGAGAATATTTTAAAAATGTACAAAAGTTATATTGAAAATGATTGGAACTATTTATAGATGCAACATGCTAATCAAAGTCAATACCTGAATCTACATATCCTAATGTGTGCCTATCTCAACCTGACAAGTACTCTACCTGTGTATGGCCCTGCCTCTCCCACATACTGCCTATCCCTTAGTCTACCTATCACTCATATTACCTATCCCTTGAAACATCTAGAGTTTAATTAGGTTTTCTCTCAAATGGCTTAAAGGATTTAAGTTTACCCTTCACCTTTGTACCTAATTTTCTCTGTACATCTCTTACCATTAGTCTACCTATCCTCAATCTGCCTATCATTCACTTTACCTATCCCTCATGGTGACTATCCCCCAAATCTGCACATCCCTCATATTTGACTGGCACATCTGTGATATTACCTAGCACCAATGTATCTTTTGAATATGCTCACCTTACAAGGTACCCTCTGTACCTATCTCTTAACCCCTAGGTGCCCAAGCGCGCTTTAAAGCGCGGTTTGGGGCTTAAATGGGGCTTAAATAAATGTATATTGAAGGAAACTATCATCCGGGTACTTCTACTGGTCCAATCTGCAAAGTTAGACCCTCTATAGAACGGCCATGACCTCCCCATCACAATACAACCATCCATTTTTCTCTATCACCATTATACCTAACACAGGTAGTCAAAATTTGAAAATGATTCATTAGAGGGCCACCCTCCAGGGGGATAAGACCAGACATGACACAATTATTACGCTAGATCATATACATCCAATGTCCCATATTCCCATTAGATTCTAAAAGAAATGTTCATATCCATAGAGATAATCCATGCATTATTACTATAGCACATTGTGTCTCCTGAGTGGTAGTAAACAAATATATGCAGAATTGAATGAGGCCTCAGAATTACAGGTATTATGGATAGGGGGGTCTATATAGAACACAAGAAAGACCAAATGCTACCAATGACAACAAATGGAATGTTTTGGTAACTATGGTTACCAAACCTGACCAATAAATTTCATGTCCTTAACTGAAAGTCTTCACTGAGTTATGAGTATTTGGGAAATGCAATACAGAGCCAATATAAAAAGATAAGATCAAAATAACACATGGGCTTATCAACAAAGTAATATAATTGTGAAATAATGTAAAATCTTCAAATAATTCTGGGCACCAAAAGGTTAAACTGTTTATTATCTATCCTCCTTGCTACCCATCCTCTTCAATACCTATCCCTCAAGCTCACTTTATAGCTTTCCTACCTATCACAGCTTGATCAGCTGGGATAGCTCACAACCAACCTTCATTTTGATCTCTTAGTCAACCTATCCCCTAAGGAACAAATTTAACAGTCTACCTCACACATACATCTACCTATCGCTCATGCTATATATCATTGAGGTTACCTATCCTTCAGGCTAGGCAGCCTGAAGGATAGGTAACCTCAAGGATATATAGCATGAATGATCAGTAGATGTATGCTTGAGGTAGACTGTTGGATTTGTTCTTTAGGGGATAGGTTGACTAAGAGATAATAACAAAGGTTGGATGTGAGCTATCCCAGCTGATCAAGCTGTGATAGGCAGGAAAGCTATAAAGTGAGCTTGAGGGATAGGTATTGAAGAGGATGGGTAGCAAGGAGGATAGGTAATAAACAGTTTAAGAGATAGGTACAGAGGGTACCTTGTAAGGTGAGCATATTCAAAAGATACATTGGTGCTAGGTAATATCACAGATGTGCCAGTCAAATATGAGGGATGTGCAGATTTGGGGGATAGTCACCATGAGGGATAGGTAAAGTGAATGATAGGCAGATTGAGGATAGGTAGACTAATGGTAAGAATGTACAGAGAAAATTAGGTACAAAGGTGAGGGGTAAACTTTAATCCTTTAAGCCATGTGAGGGAAAACCTAATTAAACTCTAGATGTTTCAGGGGATAGATAGTATGAGTGATAGGCAGACTAAGGAATAGGCAGTATGTGGGAGAGGTAGAGCCATACGCAAGCAGAGTACTTGTCAGGTTCGGATAGGCAAACATTGGGATATGTAGATTGAGGTACTGACTTTGATTAGCATGTTGCATCTATAAAAAGTTCCAATCATTTTCAATATAACTTTTATACATTTTTAAAATATTCTCATCATCAAACCTCATTTTTAGGTACCTTTGGCCAAATTTTGAGAATCAAGACCACAAATTTTGGATTCAGCAGGATTTTCTGGTGTAGGTGGCCCCTTGTTTCCATTTGATATCACTCTGATAAAGATTCCTGACATCTCTATAAACCCCCTTATCCTACATAGGACTCAATACTGAACACAAAAGGGAGCCTACTTTGAAGGGGGGGTAGAGGGGGGTGGCTTGCACTATAGGACTCTATGGGGTAACATATCCTAGGGAACCTATACTATTCTTGATGACTGTACATGTTTTGTACAGAAATGATTCTCATATTTATAAATCAAGACTTTGTTTTCATTAAGCCTTCATTTGTCAGATGAGACCCTGGTATATGGTATATTATGCTAACCCTAAGCTTGATTGTGAGCGGTATTAGTACAATTCAAATATATATATATATATATATATATATATATATATATATATATATATATATATATATATACGAGTATAGTCTATACGGTGAAGGCAAAGCATAGGCAGATTTTATCAGGGATTGTCATTTTTTAACAACATTGGTGGTTGGTGGTATTTTGTGCATGCATCAAACTTATTACCTTCCACCTTGTAGATGTCTGGACATTTTCCTTTAATCTCTAGTTATTTGAGAGTATGTTTTCTGTTGAAAAGGGGTGAATTCTTTTCTATACCCCAGAGACAGTCATTTTTGCCCCAGCCCGAATTCACCATACCCCTGTTGATGAAAAAAGAGGTCCACTCCATAGAGGGCAGCAAGGGGATATACCTAACATATAAAGCATGGCTTACATGTGAGGTTCTAAAGTACCAGAAATCAATTACCTGTAAGTGAAGGGTATTCTGCCAAAAAAGAGCAGTAACCGCTTGTCTTGTTGCATGTTACACATTGCATGCTCACCTCATCTGAGCTCTGTGATTGAGTGCCAAGGGTAATAACACCAAGAGACCATATCACTCTCCTTCTTACAAGATTGGGTCACAGGTGGTCCAATTAGACCACAGATTATAGGCTCTTGAGATAGCTGTCAATCACGCGAGCCAGGATTAGTCACACACATAAACATTCATCAGAATACCTGTCGAGGCGTTCGGGCAGCGGTTTTCTTACCATATGCAGTGCATTGTGGGTGGGGGTGACCTCAAAACGCTAACTACACAACCTTAGCTTGTTCCTTCCACCCCTTTCCACCCCAGCCAGGTATGGCTAGGTACCAATCCTTAACTATGCTTGGGAGTGTAGTAAGTTAACTCAGGGATCAACATTGACCCACATGGGGAGAACCAATGGGGGGTGGCCTTACAAACCAGCATTGATCCCTCGGGCGTACTCCGAACGCCTGGTGTGTGAATTGGTTGACAATTGCACACCAATCTCTAAGGTGTTCACAAGAAGAGAGAAGTATCATATACACAGTACTTAGATTGGATGCTATGAGTTCTTTTGTTTACTTTGGTTCATTACAGCAGCTATTGTAATTTTTGTCAACTTCCCTAGCCAATCTTAAAATATTTCTACATCATTGGTTTAATTCTCAGTGTGTTAGCGACACATGTCTATGCTTGTACACAAAAATGTTTTTCCACCTATTATCGCTTTCATTTCACTGGAACCATTCAACTTTGAACAGCTCTGTAAAACCTATGAGAATGATTTGAATGATTTGAATATCAGGAACAGGAAAAATGTTTTCCCCATTTATCATCCAAAATAATCCTTATATCTCCATCCCAAAGTGCTGTTCAGAGCAAAATGAGCTTAGCATCCACATTCAATATAGCCATCAGGAAGGCATTTCTCAAGATGGTACGACTAGGCCCCTGTCAAATCGTAGTGGGATCACTCACTATAATGCCATTACAGCTCTGCAGGTAAATGGTCAATAATGACTGAACTGGTACGACTGCCCTACCAAACCCTATGTAATTACTGCATTAAGTGCTGATCGTACAGGGCAGTTGTAGTGCATTACCTATGATCACCCACTTCAATTTCAACCGTTTCAAAATCGTAGTGGCTGTATCCAGTCATACCATCTTGAGAAATGCCTTCCAGAACGTCTTATGTGAGAACAAATATGGTTGATATAATGTATGCACCAATCCTTGTTTATTCCCTAAAGCATATCTTGCATCAAACTCACATTGCTTTGACAGAAATTGTGCATGGTGTAACTTAGTCTTAGATTTGTGTACTTCTATATACAAATCTAATGCACAAAAGGAAGCAGAAGCTCTACAGTTTAGTGTTTCCCCTGTTTATTCAAACGAGCCTACTTCTTCTGGGGGAGCATGTTTTGGGGAAAAAAGTGGTATATTTTTTTTTTACATTTAGTGAGCTATATATTTTTCAGTATGTGGCATTCTCAACCGCCATATAATGTCACTGAATTTGTTACTTATTATCATTATCAGAATAGAAACCCTTCAAGGTTGGAGTTTATCCCGAGGAAAGGAGCCCAGCTGGAGGTAACTGTCGTGGAGATCAAGAAAAATGTATTTGCTCCATCCTTAGAATAGTGTCTGTAAGGACCGAGTAAGGTACTCTCAGCAGAGGCATTATTAGTATTCATTACTACCTGTGGCTATACCAGGCATCCAGGGGTGCTGCTGTCAATCTGAGTTACTCATATTGGGAGACGAGCTGCTCAGACTTATTCCTAACCACATCATCCTGAAGCCATAAAAGAAGGTCACTTTCTACCATCTATATAGATGTTCACATGGACTGCTGTTACCTGAGGTGTACTGTATTGTACATATTCTTAGGTTCTTTATGATATGTTTCATATACCATGGTTATCACATGTATACATTCAGGGATTATCAATCCATAAGGAATTTAACATAATAAGTACAGAACAATGAACATTGTAATAGCTAAGTAGAAGGTTTTGAGCAATTGCTAGTTTTGTATACTAGGAGTCTTGAAATATAATCCTGAACAATGAACGACTTTGAATTAGTACAAGTCCTAAGGTTAAACTAATTAAAATCTCCAGACTCAGAAGAACAGTACATTCTCACTCATTCTATATTGAATAACCATACAGGTCTCTCAGTTTTTACCTTGATGATCTAAGAGAGCTTTCTACTGTTTGGATGTAGACAAGCCTCAATAAGCTAGAACAAACAGAGCAGTCTTAAGTCTCGTTTGGATTTAGTTTTTAAGTCATGGCAACCTCCTTTTTTAATGTCTGATACAGAGTGTCAGGAGCCCATTCAGTAGAGTGGACAGGTGATGTCACCTGTCAGTCGTCTAGGCTCCAGGGTCAGTGACAGCAGTGATGAAGCCACCACACAGCAGTGAATATGTGTGACTGTATTGTACAGGCAGTAAAATACTTGCCCAGACTGTACTATATACAGTCTGTGTAACTTGTTATAGATCCCCTGATGTTGCAACAGGTTGAAGCAGGTGTTAAAAACCTACCTATGCTATATCCTAACTTAGTAAACACATTATATGATCCCTGTATGGTTATTGAAGACAGGTATATCTACATAGAATTAAGTGGCAACTACATAGTTTTCTTTGATATGTGAACATTTAGGCATTTAGTAATTACTAGCAAAAATCTATTTGTAGGATTTATACATAAAAAATATTGATAGAAATGTGCCATGCTGAAGCCTTGATCTCTGGACCCTCCACATGCTATGCCAACTTGCTACCATTATACTACAGCTTCTGCTGTAGATTGGTCTATTACAAGGTCATCATGTCATTTCCATTACAGGGCACCTGTACCTACAGCTAAGAGAATATGTCATTCCCTTGGCTGCTTGTAAATTGATTTCCTGGTTAGCTCAGTTGGGAGAGCAGAGGTTTCCAAATGCAGGGGTCATGATTTTGATCCCAGCTCAAGCCTGCGTTGTGTAGTTGCATTGACCCTTCTGGTTCTAGTAATGAAGTTGCAACAGGTACAGTCACAGGGGAACAAGCTCCATTCATGAATATTCATTAGCACATGAGGTAATGCACCAACCAATGAGGCCACTACCTTATGAGAAAATGATCCAGGATCCTGGATCATTTCAGAGGAGGCATTGCATTGATTTAATAAGAAATCTTCCAGGCCCACTATAGGGCCTGGACGATCGAGGCTGCAGAAAATCCTGCTTGTAAGGCATAGTGAAACACTAGAAGTAGGGAGTTTTATGTGCAGAATTCCATTCCCAGAATGTGTTTTTTTCATGCTTTTCTCTAGAGCAGGAGAAGGGGGGGTGGTGGATTTTAGCAAGTTGGCAAATACCTTTTCGACACCCCCTTATATGGGAAAAGCAGTTATTTTAATAATTAATAATAATATATCATGTTAGGGACATGCATGTATATATTGAGTACTGCAACATAATAAATGCACTTTGACACAACATAGAAAACGAAACATCCAGACCAAAGGCATGGAATAAAATCTTCCTGAAACTCATGCATAATACATTGAAAGTATATTTTGTAAGCCCTAAATATTTCAGACTTAACGTAGTGGCCAATTTCCACAATTTACTTTGAAATAAATCACTTCCACCCCCTTACCCTGCAGTATTGATCTCTCAGTTTGCCTTGCACGGACTCTCCCCATTAGCCCCTACACACATGCAACCACCACACACAATATGACCTTCTCACGACAGAGGATGTAAAAACCATGTCTATCCAAACTCTCTGTTTATATATCACAATAAGTATTGCTACTAAACCACACTACACAAAATGGCTACTAGTTTCACTGGAGGCCTGCTGGTCTACTTTGAATAGGGCTGTATCATGCTGCGAGATGATAAAATAAGGGCTAAGTGAATCCAGTCAAATAGTAGCAATGGGGTCATGGGATAGAGTCTGTAACATGAATGTGGTAAATAGCTCAACTACTAGTACTGAAGAGAAGTTTACCCGGTTCTGTAGTTGGCTTTTGGGGTAGGTTTACCCTGAGACTTTGAATTCCACATACCACAAAACCTCCACCTCACCTGGTGGCCATTAACACCAGTTTCATGCTGGATAGACCTTACCGATTGATTTACTATCGAGGCTGGTTTAACTTCCCATTCCTATAGATTTTAATACCTTCCAACACCCATTGCTTTTTTGAGACCAGTTCTTATTTCACCAATGGTTTAGTGCTAAAGACTTATATCAATAGCACCTTTCCCCCTATACTAGGGCTTATCTGAGATGCCTACACTTAAACTGGCTAATACGGTTACTTAACCTGGACTAGATATCAGTTTTTATACCACGATTTCTGGCTTACACAGTGCTTTTTGGTGGATATTCCCATCCACATATCTGTCGATATTGCACACCCTATAGGCTGTAACATCAATTTTGTAAGGCGTGCTGTTATCCATGTAAGGCGTGCTGTTATCCATGTAAGGCGTGCTGTTATCCAGGATAACAGCACGCCTTCCATGTCACATGTGACATCCCTTCCATGTCACATGTGACATGTTAAAAACCCACAAAATTTTCCAGGCCAGGGTAGGGGTCGAACCTACAGTCTCAGATCCCTAATCCAACTCCCTATGCATTGCGCCACAGGGACTGATGAGAAATGCTTGGTTCGAACCAAATCTGGATATGATACAAAGCCGTGAGCGCTGTCACTGTCCGCTGCCGGGCGACGAGGTGTATTATACACAAACATAACAGCGAGACGCGTCTTGTTTCGCCGTGTGCGCTGTCGCTGTCCCCTGCCGGGCGCAGAAGGAGGAGACGCGGTGGTCTAGCGGTTAGCGCCTTGCGTTCAGCCGTGAGAGGTACATGGATGGCCGTGTGCGCTGTCGCTGTCCGCTGCAAGATGGCTGGCATCGAGTCCCGGGGAGGGGGAATAATTTTTGTTTTCAACTTGAATTTATTGGTATAATATTGATTATTTATTGGTTTCGTGGTATAAAATAAGTAGACAATGGATAACTCATGACTCGTGGGTGTTATCGATGATAATAACACTCGGCCTACGGCCTCGTGTCATTATTCGTCGATAACACCCACTCGTCATGAGTTATCCATTGGTTACTTGTTCAATACTGAACATAAAACTGATCACTTTGGTCACTGTGTCCTTAGGACACCTCAGGCTAAGCAGATGCTTTGGAGTGAACCTACCCCAGGGCATTTAGGGAAGCAATTTTACTTTCATTACCTTGCTTGCCAATTTTGTAGAAAACACAATTTCGCCTGTTGGGCCTGTGCACACAAGCCTTTTAGAGATCAGAGCTCTAACTTCTAACACACCAGTGTGAATAAGTGATGCTTCCAATGGCTCCTGGCAGGAAGCGACCACATGTATATTTGCTTCCCGCCTCAGGGAAGGGGATTCCTCTCAGTGATCTGTTAGCCTTAAGGTGAATACTCTGACAAAGGTGTTTTTCTTGGTCGTAGAAGCCTGCACAATCTGCTGATATTGACTTCTAATGGTGTCAATCATCTCTTTTCCGACTCATCCCAATGGGCAGAGGAGATTGAATCGATGTTGAGAACTTGTTGATGTTGCCAACTATGTCAACTATCACATATCATAAAATCTGACCACTGATCCCAAAAAGCCATCATTTGAAACAATATCACATCAACATTACTTTCATGACCGGGCTGATGCAGGGCCCTGATTTCTGGTTGTTTATTATATAGATCTGAGAAGTAAATTTACATGGCTCCATTTGTACTTTGATTACCAACCAATAACAACCATTATTAAGAAATACCCTTCAGGTCTACTTTGCACTGAACATAACTACCCTCTATGGGAATGTTAATGAAAGGTCAATTGTATGAATGATTATTATCTTATCCTGGATATAACTTATATGGCATGCTTCGATATGCCCAACTCAAACTCATCTCAAACAGCTCATCAACTAATATGTCATGTGTCATTCCTTAGTACAATATCCATATATTACAAGCGCACTAAGAAAGGTTATTGGTCAACCTGGAGGCCATTTCTTAAGATACTACGACTACACACCACCACTACGATTTGAGAATCCCAGGAATAGGCCAGGCTGTCGTAGGTACAGCACTACGACTGCTCTGTACAATTAGCACTTATGCAGTAATTACATAGGGCTTGGTAGAGCAGTCGTACAAGTGCAGGCAATAGTGCCCACTAAAGCATGATACTGTAATGGCCTTATGTTAAGGACAGTCACTACGATTTGAAGTACAGCAGTCGTAGTGTGTTAAGACATGGCCTCCAGATGTAGCTTTAGACTTTGTAAATGCCTTCAAGTCCTTTTGGCAAATCCCATTTTTTTGCGATGTGAAATTTCACAAAAAAACAACTACCCACTCACTAGCATTGAAGTGTGGTTGGAACGGACCAAGGCCAGCCATTTCCCTGGCACAATTTGCACAGGTATGGCTATCTTCTGCCTGGAGATTGAGAGTTGTGCCATAATATAGATCTATTACTTGTCTGCAGGTGGTTTGGAGTGCCAATTCCTGGGGGCGTTACACAAATAGCAATTATAGCTTTACGATGATCATAATGATCAAAGTGCATTACAGAAATAAAAAGAAATCATTTATAAAAATTGTAAAAAATACAATAAAATATGTCAATAAGGAAGCCTGCATTACACAATCATTTTCTCATAATGTTTTTCTCATACGTTTTATAACGATTATGCTGTAAAGGGATGAATGGCCGGATCAAAAAGTAGGTGCTGCAAGTTGGTAACGATAACTATAGATTATGTATAAATGAGGTTTGGCAATAAGCAGAGTCTAGGAAATTGATAGATGAGGTTGAAAATGACTAGGAAATTAATATGAGTGGTTGGAAATAAAGAGGGGAGGTCAGAAATGACAAAATAGAGTGAGAAAAGTATTAAGTGAGGTTCAAAATTATTTTATAAACTTAGAAAATTAATAGGTGATGTCGAGAATAATCAGATGAAGTCAGAAAATTAAAGGTTGTGGTCTAGAACCCCCCCCCCCCCTCCAATCTTTAAGCTTGCCCCCAATGGTATAACTCAACTAAACCAGTGGTCATTAACCCCTTCAGGGCCTTATAGCAATAGTACAGATACAATGGGTTGTGAAATACCGGTGGTAACATATAATTAACCCTAAAAGGGCAGCATAATGAAAAAAGTTTAATATTAAGATTCTGTGTTTTTGACATTGAACATAGAACATAGAGGTCAATTACACGTAAGCCTAAACCTTCATCTCTCTTTGAATTTTAGTTGTTCAGGAACATTTATGTATATAAGCTTGCAATGAACAGGAGAGGACTCTGTACACTGCAGTGTTAAAGAGAAGGGGTCGCCATGGGGAGCAGTGGTTTAGTTGAGTTATACCATTGGATCCTAGCTTAAAGATAAGAAGGTGGGGGGGGGGGGTCTAGACCACAACCTTTAATTTCCTGTCTTCATCTGATTATTCTCAACCTCAGCTATTAATTTCCTGACTTTTCCAAATTATTCCCGACCTCACCAATTAATTTCCTGACTTTTCCTAACTATTATCAACCTTTAGATCAGTGAGACCATATCAAGTGATGTAGTTGTAATGCAAATAAAGAGCCATCTTGCATCATTGGAACTACCCATTTGCGATTTCAGTCTCGATTTCTGAGTATAGATCTACATTATACCATAGATTTAACATAGGGAATAGATCAGAAACATCTTAAAACATCCATCTAGAACTTAACAGCATGTAAATCGGACAATAAATAAGGATTTTAGGCTGAACTTGTTAACGATAGTACAAACCGGAAGTGACAATATACTACCAGAAATCTCATCATTACACTATTAAGCCTTAAATCCACTAGTTTCTTATGTAAAAATTCTCGTTATGACAAAGACTCTCGTTATATCATGCGTTAGGTATTGTGTAACTGTTCCTCAAAATTAACTATATTCTAGTCGTACTTATAATGATGAAATGACGTAACTATGAATCGTTGTTTGTGTAATGCCCCCCTGGTTTCTGCTTCCATCCCCCTTGTCTCACTTTTCACATTTGCCACTCTCCCAATATCCCTAAGTGGGCAGGGAGAATTGCAACTTGTGAGCAGCAACTAGGTCTAAATGCTTCACTCAAAGGTTATTTGTGTTCTACAGCTGTGCTCTGTGACACCTTAGTCTACCACCCAACCTCTTATCACCTTTCTGTAAGTGGCATATAAAATGTGCACTTGATCTTATCCCATTAACAGAATGAGGGGAAATGTTAAGAATTACCCACAAAATCTAAATGATTATTTTGCAAAACACCAGGGGAAAATTCCCAAAATAGCTAACATGAATATCTTTTTTTGTCAAATGAGACACAGGACATGAAAGGTTAGTGGAGTAGGGCACTGACTTGTGTTATTTTTTCAAAGGGTAGGTGCATCTTGTGAAATAGGCTGACCGTCTGATGGGCAGAGAGATCAGCAGAGGTTGACAATGTTGCCATCCTCATTCAAAACTTCCAATTACACAGTCCCAGTATGTTCTTGTTTTATCAGCCTGCACATTACATAGACATGAGTGGGATGGAGTTTAGGCCAAAGAAACATGGTTCAAGAACTACTTCCTATTTCTGTGTTCTTCTTTATCCTATTCCAATTTTTTCTCTGGACATCAATATGATTTTTTCTTTGTGCGTGGAGGGAAGGGGCGCATGCAGATAATTGGAGGTGAATGTTGAAATCTCAAGGTAGAAAATTATAAGGTTAACATATGATAAATGTGGAAAATATGGAAACAAACATGAAGTTATGAAAATAGGAAAGTATATATATTTATAAAAAAAAAATGGATACAAATGAAAACCAGGAAATACATTCTAAAAATTCTCTAAAGAAAAGGGCAGGTTTAGCCTTAATTGTTTTGCTTAGGTCAGTCGTGTGACTGGAAACAAGCCTTTTTTAGGTCTTGAAGTAGTGGCTTCGCCACTAGATAGTGGGGGCAAAAGCTATAAGAATGGGTGGGGGGCTATGTTTTACCAACTTGATGGGTACTTGATTGGTATTAGCTTTATTCTTCAAATTATTGTGTAACATTGGCATAGCAACAGCGTGTAACATAGCAACAGAGCATAACATAGCAGTAGTGCATAACATAGTAACGCCAAACAATTTTTCACTCTCCCAGCATATACTCTCAGAGGTTATGTCATTGCCATATCTCCGGGAGTACTAATCAGATTTTAACATATGAGCAAATTAAAGGTCTCGGAGAGTACAATTGATTTTTTTTATTCATATAGCAGTTCCCTCTGTAAATAAAACTAGAAGAGCTGCCAATATCTTTGGATTGAGATCCAAGTTGGCGGCCATAGCTTTATGGCTGACAATCTTCGAGGCTATAATCTGAAAAACGTCAATTTTTCTCTAATACAGCTTAACTCTAGACATCTTTGACATTGGAACGGATTAATCTCTATATCAGATCCTAAAAATATATAATTAGGAAAGTTTGAATAAAAAGATCGAGTTAACTTTGAATTTAGTACATAAATCTATGTAGCCTCTTTTGGTTTATCTGTTCTTGGCACGCACTCAAGCTTATTCCAATGGTGTGGGAACCAGCGACTTAATAACACCATTTTATATATAGGGTAACAAAAACTAGCCTTTTTTAAATATAAGACAAATATAGATGAATTAATATTAATTAGTAAATAGCGCTCTAGATTGATAGTGGTTAGGGCTAAACAATCAGGCCAAATAATATACATTACATTATCATATTGAAATATAACGTTATGAATGGTGCCATTTGTCAATATTAATGAACCAAGTGGTTGGCAAATCCTTGATCGATCACAAAAGAATATGACATTGAGTTGTTAATTATCAGAGGGAGAGTCTATGACATAGTAATCGCTTCATCTTAGAGATAGAAGAATAAATGATTATTGATTGGTTGACAGTAGAAGCTGTTGAATCTACTAGGGATCCTTGTAAAACCTAAAAGTAAACCACCATAATTGTATTGCAGTCAACCAGTGTAGTTTTTACAAGAATAACCAAATGGCAGTACTACGGTACACATAATCCCCCAGGAATCTCTATGAAAATACCCAGCAAATTGTCGTGACTCCTTGTCAACCTGTGTGAAGTGGCTCACACATGTCGCTAGATGGAACATGACGTCGCTATAGCACAAGATCACCAGGAATAGCAATGGTGGTGATCACATGGCCTCACCTCAGATGGCTAGGATGGTGATCACTCAGACTCACCAGGGATGGCGACGTGGGTGATCACTCACCTCGCTAGATGAAACACGCACCTCGTCATAGCGCATGTTCACCAGGGATGGCGAGGATCGTGATCACTCATCCTCACCAGGGATGGCGACATGAGTGATCACTCATCCTCACCAGGGATGGCGACATGAGTGATCACTCAGTTCACTAGATGAGACGCACACCATGTCATAACGCACATTCACCACGGATGGCAAGGATTGTGATCACTCACCTCGCTAGATAAAACGCTTACCTCGTGATAGCACAGGTTCACCACAGATGGTGAGGATCTTGATCACCCACACTCACCAGGGATGGCGACACGAGTGATCACTCACCTCGCTAGATGAAACGCACACCATGCCATAGTGCAGGTTCACCATGGATGGCGAGAGTGGTGATCACTTAGACTCACCAGTGATGGTGACGCTGGTGATCACTCACCTTGTTAGATGAAAAGTTCATGATCATCGACATTGGTAATCATGCAGCCTTACATCTGCCAGGTCAAAGTATGTTTTGCCAGAGAAGGTATTGCCATATGTATCTTCCCTCTAACCACAGACAAGGTGTTCATGTAGATATTTCCCTATGTATTTTTCCTGTAACCAGAGAAAAGGTGTTTATGGATAGTTGCTTTCATTTTAGAGATACATCTATCTAAATTCAATTGATATTCTCTCTATATAATCTTGTTTGATTCAACTCTGAAGTATTACATGGAAAGCAGTGTGAAACAAAGCACATTTGATACGTATGGGACTTATACTTCATGCCCACACTTCCTAGATAGGCTACATGTTGAACAGTGGTGCTGTCTCAACACCTTTGGCAATGGTGGTGATAAGTTGCCACTGTGAGTGAGAGTGAGTGACAGATGATGCAATCCTCAGAGAGCATTGACTTGGAGTGACACAAATTCACGCATTGAGTGAGACCAATGTTGGCAATGGTGGTGATAAGTCGCCATTCTGAATGAGAGTTGACAGACAGTGGCACATATTGACGGAGTGAGTGAGATCCATGTTGGCGATGGTGGTGATAAGCTGCTATTCTGAGTGAGAGTTGACTGGGAGTGGCACATAATCACGCAGGGAGTGAGATCCATATTAGCGATGTTGGTGATAAGTAGCCATTCTGAGTGAGAACTGACTGGGAGTGGCACATAATCACACAATGAGTCATATCCAAGTTGGCGATGGTTGTGATAAGCCGCCATTCTGAGTGAGAGTTGACAGGCAGTGGCACATACTCATGCAGTGAGTTAGATCCATGTTGGCGATGGTGGTGGTAAGTTACCATGCTTTGTGAGAGATGACAAGGGGTGGCACATACTCACGCAGTGAGTGAGATCATGTTGGCGACTGTTGTGATAAATTGCCATGCCATGTGAGACTGACACACAGTGGCCAAAGATGACGCAGTGAGTTATCACTCAGAAAGGAGTCACCATTGATGATCAATCATGGCGACAGATAACAACAATTTGCTGGGTAAAGACAGGTTCCTGGCAAATTTGGTACAATGATTCTGTTGCTATTTCAACAACATTATGACATAAAAAGTTAGGGTCACCTTGGGAAATTAATGGCCACCATGGAATCAGTTCTCTTATTGCAACCTGATTTCATCATTGTATTGAGTTCTATCCCCGCACCTAATGAGGAGAGGGCTTTAATATCAGGGGCAAGGATTCTCAATTCCTAATTGGTTCGATTTACTATTCAATGTCTCAGATTAATGGACATCAACCAGCATGACAATATTGGTTATATAAAATCAATAATGATCACCATGTATTCCTAATCTCCAAAACTGATTACACAATGCTACAGATGATGGCTTGTCATCTGTTAGATTATAGCAGTGATTGCATTGTCAATGGATGACCTTCATCCATCATCATAAGTCCTGTCTATCTAAATATATGTTTTGCTGGATGACAATGCATGAAGGCAGTGGAATCATGCCTTAAAATTACACTTATTCCTTTTGATAACCCTGTTAGTAACCGATATACATGAAATATGTTTTATTTAATGTTAGTTGCCTAAAATTATTCATACTCTGTTTCTCTACTTAAGGCAATCCGTTTCGAGCTGAGGAAAAGAAAATATGATGAGACGGTCTTTCTTGCACCAAATGCTATGTGCTACGAGTAGTTATAACATTCAGTCCAATGCTATCTGGTAAATGCCTTCACACCACAGTGACATCCATCTTCAATTGGTATTAGCATAGGAAGTTTATTAATTGGTTAATTGATATTTCACAGAATCTTATAAAGACTTTCATACATTCCTGAAAGTAATGATGAAAGGCGCATGTAGATAATACGTCCAAAAAGAGACTTGTTCATACTCATTTTCAGCATAGTTTGTTGGTGGCAAGAACAAGGAATATTGGTGGAGGGTGGAGGTGTGTAGATAGTTAATTGGAGGAGATTGCTGAAGTGCATTAAGCTATCAGTGCACAATTTGGTCTGATTCAACCTAACAGGCTTTTTGATGTGTGCATGAGGTAAATATTGTGGACGTAAAGAGAATGGAGCAATGACATGACATTTTGGGTGATTGCAAGTCCTTTTCCATTAGATGTTGATAACAACTTATTCTAGAATATCAAAAAAATTAACGCAGGTATGATCAGCTTTGATGAACTGGTCTGAATAGACTAGTATGAATTGACTTAAAACCTGTTCCCACCCCCTTCCATCCAATTCACCCATCAGCTGTTATTGCAATACAAGTTAGTGAACCTCCTTGACCTCAATTAACAGACGTGCTTGAGACATGTCCTTAAGACATTTCAGTACATGTTATCCCTAGGTAACCCTATGCTGAAACTGAGTGGCTCACATATTAGGGTGTGTCTCGTGAAATCTGCTTTCTTACTGGTGATATGAAAGGTGACCAAATTTTTTATTTAAGCAAAAACAATATTGCAGGTGTATGTCATAGGTATAGGGCATGGTGCTGCGTTGTTCTTTTTCTTAAATATGTAAACTTTTCCTGAAAACTCTCTTTAACTTAAAGATAAGAAAGGTGATACAGCCAATATGAAACTATGTTTCCACTCAGAATAGGAAGATAAAGGCTTTAAACCTACTTTGATTTGGGGTGGTGTTGAATTTCATAGATTCCATGGTTCTCTAATCATGCTTTATTGGCTAAATAGGTGAAAAACAATAGAAATACACATCCCATCAGGTATCTGACTTATATCACAATTAGTTGTGATGATTATCACCATGATTTCACTTTGTTTAATTGTACAATTGACTGGAATCGAAAACACTTTTTCTTATGTCATTTATTGTGTAGTGTGGACCTCCAAGTCTTACCCATATCTTTCAAAGATCTTTATAAGATTCCTTCTCCATTGCCTTATTTGCCACAAAATGAGAGGAGGAATTACTTAGATTGATCAACAATCCCGCTTCTGTAGAGACCACTCAAGACACTTGGTGCACTGTGCAAGTAGCATATGCCCCACCATGCAGTGGAGACTGCCGTGTGGGTAAATTGAATTAAGCTGCACTGATTGCAGAGAATTTCCTACAATCATACAACATATTTGTATCCTATGTTTTCTACACACTTGGAAGACAACCAAATCAATTAAGGATCCACTCTAGGCTTGTCATTGGTTTTCATGGGACACAATGAGAGAGAAGTTGGATTAAATAGCTTACATATTTACATTGAGAAATGGGGGGCCTGTGTTGAGGACATACCTTGTATCAATATGTGAGAGTTATACAAAAATTGTATAACAGTTAACCATATTTTTCTTTGCATTTCACTAGACATCAAAAGCTGAGGACAAATGTTTTTTTGTTTGTTTGTTTGTTTTTTTTGGGGGGGGGGAATGATAAACCACTGCTACTCAAGATAAAATGTAAAATGAAGATAGCTTTCAAGGGCCTCAAAATGACAAGTAGTTCTCTAGATTGTTTGCATGGAAGTTTTATTGATGGAATCTCACAGGCTGGGAAATTGTATAGAAGGTAGGTGTTATGTCTTTATTTCATGTTGATATGCCCGAGATACTGACAACCCATAGCCTTACCATTGCAGCTCCGTATCTCACACCCCCCGTGAAAATATCACACGGCGAGGTCATGTGACCATTAAGTGACGTCATAGCTCCAAGATGGCGATGTAAAAAATGCGCACGGGGAGTCATTCTGGTAAATTCTATTGTAATTCAGCAGTTTTAGATGAAAATAACATGAAATAAATGCAAAGGCACACTCCTTGGAGGAATGTCGGGGGGTTATCGCACTTGCCGATCAGGTGCCGCATCGCACTTCGCCCTGCGGGCGTCGTGCGATACGCCACCTGATCGGGGCATGTGATAACCCCCCGACATTCCTCCAACTCGTGAACCTTTGCTTATTTATCAGTCAATCAGAGGTTCCCTACTACCTAACTCATTAACGGTGCCATTTAAATGGGATGCCGATGAAATAGAAACAGAGGCAAAAGAAGACAAAAGGGATAAGAAAGGAGAAATAAAAAGGCAATATAATACCTTCAAAGCGACAGCTCATCTATACTGAAAGCAAAGTTTGTCAGTTACAACCACAAAGCTTGTGAGTTGAGGGAAGGGGTGCATGCAGTTAATTGGAGGTGAATGTTGATATCGAATTAAGCTACCAGCCCACAATTTGGTATCATTCAACCTAACAGGCTTTTTGATGAGTGCATGAGAAAAATGTCATCATGTAGGCGTTAAGAGAAAGGAAAAATTACATTTTATTTACGGATGGATTTCCATGTTAATATCATTTGTTTCTCACATTATTAGATCAAGAAGTGAATACATATATGATAGATATAAGTAAATTTGCTTTTACCGGAATTGGATACTGATAATGGATTTATTTACTATAGGTTTGTTAATATCAAAGAAACAGCAGAAATATGGGGCACAAAATGGATAATAGATATTCACAGATGAGCAAAATTGTTTAATCATTTCTAAAAATGTTTGGAAAAAAATCTCCATTTAACATAAGTTTATTGTGAAGCACTGTGTCATTGTGTTATACTCTACGAACTAACTCCGTGTAATCCTGAACCATGAACCACAGTTATTATAATGCAGTAAAGCAGTGAAGTTTCTACAATGAAACCCAAGCTTGCAGTACAATACAGTATTGTGATAAAATTAATCTCCATTAAATTATTGGTTAAACCCTTGTCCTAAAGATGTCAGAGATCTATTGTTATTTTGACACCTCTTCCTTTTACAGTGTATTTGATATTAAGCAGTGGCCTTCTACAGTCATTGCATGTTGAGTACCAAAAGAAAAAGAAATGTGAAGCAGATTCATTTTTCTCCAGTAATGACATGATGTGAGAACCTGTTCCCACACCCATCCCCCACCCCAGGCCGGCAGCTGGTATTGCAGCACAACTAGGTGACCTTATTTCACCTCAATTAACAGAGGACCATCTAAACATGTCACGTGTTCTCCCAAGGTCAGCTAAGAAGAAGGAATAGTTATCAAACCCCTTCTACTTGATCATGACCCTTAGTAGTACATTATTCTCTCTCATTATGATACTGAATTTACGAAAAGGTTTTGTGGGTCCTCTCAGTTTTCATCTTAATACTTTAAGAGAGTTCCAAGCCAAAATAAACAGAGCATGCAGTACATACCCATACAATAGAGTGTATAGGCATTGTCAGTTGTCAGTGGTCTAGTCCCAGGATATCTGACAGCAGTGATGCAGCCACCACATAGCAGTGACAGCAATGTGTGCCTATATTGTGTAGGCAGTGAACGCCCCCCCCCCCAACCTTGTAGGTCTTGACTTCACTAGAAGCAGTGAGCTATATGTGCAGAATGCCTACCCCAGAAATGTCTTTTTTAATGCTTTCCTCTCGAGGGTGAGCCCTTTATTGCTGGTTGGGGTGGGGATGTTAGGTCCTAAATAAATGGGCTCAGCCTAAAGGTCGTACTGGTGTTTATAATTCTTATATTAGTGCCTTTACAATACATATACATTGTATTGAGAAATGGTAGATGACATATCATTAGATGAGCTTTTTCAAGAGATGAGTGTGATCAAAACATGCCCTAAAGGTCATATCCATGATAAATAGAAGAATTATCAATTAATCATTCCATCAACATTATATTTTTAAACTCCCAGAGGGAAATTCCTACAACTCATGGGGTATGATATAAGTATGAATTTACTGAAAGTATATTTTGTAAGCCCTAAATAATTCAGACTTAATGTGTTGGCCAATTTACTTTGAAAGGCTCCCTTCCACCCTCATACCATGGAGTATTGATCATTCAGTTTGCCTCACATTGATTCCCAACATTAGGGCTTAAACACATGCAACCACCACATCCAATATGGCCTTCTCCTGACAAGGAGGTTGTAAAGACCACGTTTAACCAAACTCTTTGTTTATATATCACCCACAGTTTCTGCCACTAAACCATACTGCACAGAATGGCCACTAGTTTCACTGGAGGCCTGTTGGTGTAGTTTGAATAGAGCTGTATCATGCTTCGGGGTGATTAAATAAGGGCTAAGTGCTTCCCGTTAAAATAGTAGCAATGGGGTCATGAGATACAGTTTGTAGCATTCATGTGGTTTATGGCTCTGCTAGAAGTGCTGTAGAGAATAAGGGTAGGCTTAACCTTCTACATACCATGAAATATATGCACCACCCCTAGCGACCATGCATTAAGACCAGATTGATGATGGAGACACAGTACCAACTGGTTTACCCAAGTGCCCTGTTTACCTGCTCTGGCATTTGTAGATTTGATTAATTGTATGTACGATTGGTGCTTATGGTTTTGAATACTTCTTAGGAAGGATTTCAATACCCTTTACCCATCAGTATTTATTCAGGACCGATGTTTATTTAAGACCTTTGTGCTTAAACGGGCCAATACACTGAACTCTAGGTATCAGTGTATATTCAATGTCAAACTAATCTTTTCAGTCACTGGCTTTGGTGGACACCGGAGGGTATGTGGATGCTTCGGTGTGAACCTACCCTACGGCATTCAGGGAAGCAATTTCCCCATCATTGCCTCCTTTGCCAATTTTGTAGAAAATGCAATTTCCCCTGTTGGACCTGTGCCTTTCAAGAGGCCACTATTGTCTTTTATATATAGTAGACCTCTAACTTCTAAGCCACCATCGAGAATCAGTAGGACGGTGCCTCTGATGCATCCTGGCAGAAAGCCACCAGATATTCACTTCCCACCAGGGGGAGGGGGAGTCCTCTCACTGATCTATTATCCTTAAGTGAATACTCTGACGATAGTGCTTTTCTTGGAAGAAGAGCCTGCACGATCTGCTGATATTGAATTCCAATGATGTTAATCATCTCTTTTCTGACTCATCCCAGTGGACAGAAAATATTGAATTAATGTTGGGAGCTTGTTGATGTTGTGTTGTTTGTTGTCGTTGGAATTTATTAGCCACAAATGATCATTTATAGCTTATCACATCATAACCATCCCCAATGCCCTATATAAGCCGTGCAATGCTACTGTTTTCAACCATTAGCTATTGTAGTATCACCCGTGATCCCAAATAGACCTACCCGGTAAGAACAATGAAATATTGTTCTAAATTCAAGATTGATTGACCTTTGATGTACCTTTTTTACCATTGAACCTTTACTGTAATTTCGGCTGCTGACTGCCTGTGTTTATGTCAATATTGAATCATCTTACAACCATCAAATTTGAAGTAATATAATATCAACAGTAAATCAACATGGACCATCTTAAATCACCACTGACCTTAATGCATTGATTATTGATTAATTGATTATGTTATGACGCGCTGTAAAGTGTCAAATTCAAATAAAGGTTGCATCAACTATTGATAGCCCAACTAGAAAATAATCTGTACATCACCTTTGCATCAACTGAAGCTTGCCCACTAGGTTCTTTCATGAAGATACTGAGGAAAGGCCCAGATCTCTGGATGTTCTCGGGGAAGTCATTGTTTGTACTTTGATGGGTGACAGCAAGGTTACGAGCATCTATGCATGGTCAGGGGGACATTTCTAAATACTAGTATTGTTGATAACAATTATTGAGCAGTTGAGAAATGTACTCCTGCACTGAACAGAAGCATACCCTCTAGGAGAATATAAATGTAGACAAATAGCATGTTTTTTGGGCATGTTTCTCAAACAGCTCGTCTACTTTTATAAGGGTTGTTTAGGATTAAAACTTCTTGCTAATAATTATGTCATATGTCATTTCTGAATACAATGCCCAAGTATTATAAAGGCACTAAAAAAGTTATTGGTCCACCCAGGGTTAGGTTAAGACTTGATAAACACCTTTAGACACTTTCATGAACCAGCAGTGCACAATTTCAATTTAACACACCACCATCCCTATTCTGACCAAGCCATCTTGCATTGAAGTCTGGTTGGAATGCACCATTTCCAAAGCAAAAATCGCACAGGTCTGGCTATCTTCTGCCTAGAGAGTGAGGGTCGTATCATTACTTTTCTGTAGATTGAAGTGCCCATTCCTGGTTTTTGCTCCCATATCCCCTGTCTCTCTTCTCACATAAGCTACTCTCCTAGTACTACTAACTATCCAGGGAGAGCAATACGTGGGGACAGCAACTAGGTCTAAATGCTTCACTCAAAAGTAATTTTTATTCTGCAGATGTGCTCTGTGAAGGGTTGTGCTACCGTTCTACCTTTTCTCACCTTTCTGTTAGCTGAATACATGTGCATTTGATCTTAGGTCTGCTTGTGGAAAGTGTTGAGAGGCACAAGTTAATCGAAATGCTAAAAGCCGTAGCTAGGGCTTACCAGAGGCGTGGTAAGCAGTTTCAGAGTGGGTGGGACCAGGGGGGTTTTCTGAATTTTTTTACCTCCCTTTGCTTGACCTTTATGTTTTGACCTTTTGAGGAGTTGGCCAAAAGTGGGGGGGGGGGGCATGTCCCCCCTGTCTCCCCCCTGCTTTCCACGCCCATGCTTACTTTTTGTTGAAGTTATATGTCGAAAGACTAAGAAACACTAAAAAAAACCCTGAAAATTGAACTTGAACTTTTACCAGAAGCCCTTGGCAACTTTGGTACCATGATTCTCCTGCAATTTCAATGACATTTTGGTACAGTGTATAGACTAGTGACATGAACGGTTTACCCCAATGACAAGAATATTGGAATTCAAATCAGTTAGCCACGGAACCTCTATAATCTCCGATTGAGAAATCAATTTAACACTAAAGGAATGGGGCTCAAGATGTAATAATTATGATAGATGGTCACTTTCACGAAAAGGAACTATGTCCAGAGAGGAAGAGTGGGGTGTTTTAAAAGGTTTAAAAAAGAGGCAGGTAACAACAATGGGATAACCAACAAGGAAGGTCAGCCAGACTGAAAAAAGGCAAATGTAGCTTATTCTCCTAGAACAACGGAATTTTCATTTTCAGGCATCAACTTCAGCATAATTTCCAATGATAGGCGAAAATAAGGGAATGAGGAAGTTAATTGGACTTAAAATGATGAAGTCCATTAAGCTATCATTACACCATCAGGTTTAATTACACTGACAGACCTTTTTGATGTGCAAATTGGAGAAGGAATCCGGGTGTCAGGAGAGTGAGTTTACAGAGCATTAGTGATTCAATGTTCTTGCTGATATGTTTGGTTTATTACAGTTATTGATTAAAGAATTATGCTCGGTATGCTATGAGATTTGGTATTTGGGCCTGATTAGAGGGTTGGAAAAGCAAATCATAGAGAATTTGTATAAAAATGATTTCCATTCTGCTTGTAAGGCAATGGCAAGTCCAGACTTAACGAATTCAGCTTCCTATCATGGCAGAATTTCCCCTTTGTCTGTACACTTTGGTGCATGAATACCAAGTATAAACAGTGATGTGTTTTATACTACCGCAATGCCCCGCGTATAGGGTGCCCCTCACGTATAAGGTGCTCCCAGACTTTGTAGATCTGCTAGAAAATGAAATAGTTTTTGTTCTAATCAATTGATTTTCAAAATACGAAAAACTATGGGTAGCTAAGATGCCCCCCGAAGGCCTAGAACCACTTCTCAATTTATGGAATGCATTGAGAAAATTTCCTGATCCTATAAGGCGCACCAGGAGCTTATCCTCACGTATAAGGCACGCCTTATACATGAGTTATTACGGTAATGATAGATTCTGGATAGAGAAACTAGCAAACAAAACCCCTGTTCCCATTCCTCTCTGTCTATCACTCAGTTGAGATTGTGATGCGGGTAGAGACCTGTCAGTTCCTGGTTACTACTCCCATCTCCCTTGTCTCACTTCTTACACTCTGTTTGTACCCCAGACTATAAACCAGAGATACCAGGAACTTGTGGGAGGTGACTAGACCAAAATACCTACCCAAAGGTAACTATTTTGTATTCTACACCTGTTCTCTGTGAAGCACTGGCCTACTGCTTTAAGGTTGGTCACTACTCTTTAGTGAAAGTACATAAAATTTCTTCATTATTGGTGGTTAAGGACCTTAAATCATGCAGAATAGACATCTGAAAAGAAAAATGGGGTGTCCCATGCTACTTTTTAAAATATGGAATTTTGAAAGATAAAAGTTTTAATTTATAAGATAATTACAGAAATATTTTTTGACCTATGGCATGTCATTCTGGGTAAATGTGCAATGTCCTAGGAACAAGAAGGAACAATTTGGCTTCATCTTATAACATTTTTGCCTAAAAACAATATTTGTAATACATAGAATTTTTTTAAGACTTTCTCAGAAAATACCTTACATTAATACCTTTCATATGAAAACATTTTGACATATGGTCCCGTGCATATCTTTAGGGTTTGGGACCCTTGAAATAAAAAAGTACTCTAACAATGAACAAAATATCATATTTGTAGCATTGCATTATGGGTAAAATGGAAACAAGTATAATATAAAATGGTTTCTAGCTATACCTTTGGATATTCTGAGCATCATAATCACTTCAAGTTTTGTTTAGAATTTTTGAATGTTATAAATATAAGCCACAATAAAAATAAGGAAAAATCTAAATTAAATCCAGATGCAAATATCCACAAAGTTCAAAGTGCCATAAAACCGTTATTTTTTATCAGAATGACCTGAACTTTCCTGTATTAATTAAAGGCTTATAGTCTATAAGAACATACCCACCAGAAATGGTGCAAGTCTGAGCAATATAACCTATATGCACAGAGACCTGTGCAGTAGGCTTTCAACCAGTAGCGACCAACCTTAACTTTATTGTAAGTTTTAGATATATGTTTACTGACCTCACAGATAATTTATGACCCCAAAGCACTATGCTAACCTTAGGTACAACAGTTTTCAGTTTTATCTTGATAGTCTGCAGTAGGTTTCTAGAAAGGTTAGAGGAACTAGCCACCTGAGAAATCAGAAATTTAAACAAGTATTACAATTAGAGATGAGATGTGGTGGATTTTCAAGCACAACTTAGTTACATCAATAGAAAGACTTCCATGTTTCAATTTGATGGCAATTGGCATCACATGGTCAAAAACGGGTGATACCAATTAGCATCACATGGCCCACAAATGAAGATGTCATTTGGCATCATTTTGAAAAGTACATGAAAGGTCCATTTCTGAGAGAAATAATTGTTAGATTGACATAATCTTCTCACAAAGTATAGATAAAATAGGTTTCTTTCAAACAAAATTGTGAACTTGCTCATAATTCATCTTCCCATCAATAAACTGGACTCAAACTACAATAATACGGAATTTGGCCCGTCCCCTAGAGCCATGGCATGTTTCGAAATCAGTAGTAGCGTTAGATTTTTGACCGTAATGAATTAGCAATTTACTTCAAATGACTAAAGTGCTAGGGGTCTATAAACTCACATATCTTGATCTGTCAGAAGTCATTGTTTTTCATCATCCCAGACTCAAGGCCGAGTTTCATACCTGGATTCAGCTTTATTTAAGAGTTGATATTGGTAGAGAGCCAGACACCCAGTATCAAATATCAGTCTTTGTCACTGCTGGCAACAATTGGTTGCAGTAGAGTGTGGTAGTAAACGTCACAAATTACAGCGTCTCAATTATATTGGTTGCCTAGATAAGGTGCAAGGGAAGTACACATATAAAACATTAGCATGCCCTTTGGTTTGTGTACAGAATGGTTGATCATCAGAAAAAAAAAGGTTACTGCTGACAATTATGACAAATCACTGGATATACTTCAACAATGCTGTATAATCTGGGTCAATTATCCATATTTTTTCTTCTTTTACAAGATTCTACTATTCTATTGGCCTACTGCTTTAAGGTTGGTCCCTTCTCTTTAGTGAAAGTACTAGAATTTCTTCATTTCCATTGGCTGTAAACACGTCTCTGAATACTGCTATTTTGGGTTTGCAAATAAAACAGATCGAACTCATGCCCTCTCTGTCTTTGTCTCTCTCTCTCTCTCTCTCTCTCTCTCTCTCTCTCTCTGAGTCTCTCTCTCTCTCTCTGTCTCTCTGTCTCTGTCTCTGTCTCTGTCTCTCTCTCTCTCTCTCTCTCTCTCTCTCTCTCTCTCTCTCTCTCTATACAAGTGGACAAAAACTATGGCATTTTCTCTCCATTCATACCGACAAAAATAGTTAGCTTAGATTGAGCTATTTTTGATGGGGCAACTGTAGTAACAGTTAAGCCAATGGTGGAATCCTCTACAGGAATATCATTCAGAGGACCTACTGTGAAAGTACTCCATGATCCAGCGGAGTCTGCTGTGTGGATTGACTGTGTTGAGCTGCACTGATTATATAGCATCACATTCAATAAAGCCTCAAATCAGTCTCTTTGGATCACATCAATTATTGCTTATCAGTAGATAAGTAATCACTATGGTCAAAATAGGAGACAATGGTGGTGGGGGATGGTTGGTGTGCAACAAATCTTGAGACAGGCACTCTCCTAAAATCGTAAATGGGCTAGCAAGCACCACCATTATAGGTTCATCCCTTTTCTCATAATTCATCCAGATTCATTTAACATTAGTGTAATCCTATGGGATTTGTTTTGAGGTTTTGCAGTGAGAGGCCATGCCAGAGATACACATAATATTATATAGCTTCCTCAGGGCAGTGTGTCCAAGTGGCCAATACATGCACATCAAGTTCACTATGCCATAACCTGCTTTCATTGACTGTATATGGCTTTTGAAATCACTGATTAGGAAATTTGGACCCAACATTGCACAGAGCCTAGATGCAAGTTCGTTGGTTGGCCCACATATAAGGTAATTATGGGTGAGAAGGCAGGTAGCTGGTTATCGACCAGGGATATCATCACACCTCGTCAACAAGAGGAGAAATTAGGCACCTGATAACATTGTGCTTCTGCTATTTCCTCATCATCCCATCATCTACTCTGACCCACCACCCCCCTCGGAGAAACCATCTAAGCAGGGTTGGATGGTTGTCTCAGACAGTAGTCTCTGGAGGCTATGTCTTAATACACTACGGTGGCTCCCCTTCAAATAGTAGTTTGAACCTTTAACCTAGTGACATAATACCCTTGTAGTAGGGATTACATTGTTCTTACAGTCCTCCTTGGATAGTTTTCACGATCACTGACGGTGAATTTAAGTTTGTCAAATCAAGTAGGCTGTCGTAGTACCTTGAGAAGTAGCCTCTCAAAAGTATGGAATCAGTTCTCTAATTGCTATCTGATTTCATTATTGCATTGAGTTCTATCCTCAAACCTAATTAGCAAAAAAGAAGACTTTATATTGGGTTTAATATCAGGCAAGGGTTTTTAATTCCTAATTGGTTTGATCAGTCTCTCAGATTAATGGACATCAACCAAGACCGGTAGATCAGCATGAGTAATGGGTAATGTAAAATTAATAATGATCTAATCTCCAGCCTAATATCCAGCGCATTGATCAAACAAGGATAAATTCTAATGCTAAAACTGAATGGCTCATATTACAACACCCATTACACAGTCTGTGAGGTAATCTTGCTGGGTTAAACTCTTAGGTATAATGGTCATATCGGCGCTACAAATTAAGATTCAATGCTATAGCTAGAAAGCATCGACTATAGTCGACGTCAGTTATATAGGTTTAGTATAGGAATTGAAAATAGGCTCGTCCTCTAGGAACTATACTTTTTTCAGAGGCCATCCCCATGGCGGATCCAGGAATTTGAGAAAGGGGGGGGGGGCGCAGATCCGGCCATTCACCTAGATGAATGGGCTGATAGGACCATCAGAAGCGAAGCACAGCATTTGATGCATTCTGGTGCATTTCTGGACCCAATGAAGAGGCTACCCTAAATCAAGTAAAAAATGTTGTAACTTTATACCCCCTCCCCCTTACCAAGTTGCAAACAGAATTTTAAAATCTAGACATTTTAGACTACAGTTGATATCAGATATTCAGACTTAGGATAATGCCCAGGGTAGGAATGGTTAAAGGGTGGAGGAATGGATGGATTGGGATAGGTGCAGGGTATGTGAGACTGTGGTTGGAATGACCATACATTCAGAGGGGAGGGGAGGATGAGACTAAGGGTGGTGGAGTGTTGAGACTGGGGGTGAAGGCAGGAAGAGAGTGAGCCCAGAGACTGAAGGTGGTGGAATGGTGAGACTAGGTGTGAACCTTCCCCCTTCCCTTCATCCCAAACCCCTAAGCTCTAACATAATGTCAGCAATCTACATTGCTGAAAACTCAGCAATTTCATTTCATAGGAATTTCATAAACCTATCTAGTAATGATTATGGGTAGCACCATTGATAAAGCAATAACACTAGCAATAGGCACATACTTTATAGTGCACATATTCTTTGGAACAAGGTCACATCAGCACTGGTCTACATTAAAAAAAAGACCAACCCATGGCTCTACCACAATACAGGGGTTGGCCCTGGTAAGCACCCCTTCCCATTGGAAGTAGAGGCTATATGGTTTGCTTTCTGTAATGGACTGGGTGGCTTTTTTCATTGATGCAAATAATTTGGGGTGGGGGTGTTTCAGAGAGGCATTGGTAAATGTAATCCTGATGCAGTGGTTCAACCATGATGTGGGATCATATTATACAGTCACCTACAAACTCATAACGATAGAAAATGCAGCCAAGGACACTTTCTGTGGCCCCACCCAATCAAATTTCCTGCCAACCAAATGCCCTCCACTCCTTCTGGATCAGCCCCTAATAGCCTATCATTGATCATGAAGTGAGACAGGTAGTAATACAGGGAAAGGACAAGTAAAGCAAAGAGGGAAGGCAATCAGTGGGTGAGAGGAGAGACAAGAGTATCATATGAAGGAACAGAGGAGTGGGTGGGGTGAAAGGGAATGACGGAGGATGTGAGGCAAGAATAAAGGCACACAGAGATAAGTAAAGGCACACAGAGATAAGTAAAGGCACACAGAGACACTAAAGGTCGCTGCCCTCTAAAAACATAGATAACTTCCAGAATGTAGCTGATGGGTTGGGTCTCCAGAGAAATTTCTACAAATTTCAAGTTTATAATATGCATTCTGGTGACTTCTGGGAATCACTTCATAACTTTGGTTCTACTTGGAAATTCTGAAAAATTTTTTCACTGTTGAAAAGCCTAGAAACATAACTATCTGACAGATCCATAGTCCGGAAAATAGGGGGGCGCGCCAGGTGTTCCCCTGGATCTGCGCCTGCCTTTGTGCTTAAATAGGCCAAAACTCGAGGTATCAGTGTATATTCAACATCAAACTAGTCTTTTCAGGTGCTTGGTCTGGTGGACACTGGATGTGGATGTTACAGTGTTGACCAGGGCATTTAGGAAAGCGAGCTTCATTGTCTTCTTTGCCAATTTTGTAGAAAATTTTCCTCTCGTACCTGTGCAAACAAGCTAGGTATTGATTTTATAGTCATCAGAGTGATTCACTTGTCCCCAGGCCACTAAAACCTCTCACTTTTAAGACACCAGTGTAAACCAGTGAGATACTTTGAATGCCTTCTGGCAAAAAGCCACGACATATTTGCTCCCAACCTGGGGGAAGGTTAGTCCTCTCACTGATCTGTTAGCCTTTCTGTGAGTACTTGGGAGTAGAAGCCTGCATGATCTGTCATTGTTGACTTCTAATATTAATCGTCTCTTCACTGAGTCGTTCCACTGGGCCAAGAAGATGTTGAAAACTTGTTGATGTTGCCATTCTAATGTTGTCAACTATCATCTTTTGCAAAATTGATTAAATTGTGATTTTCCCTTTTTTCCCATTGAATAAATATTGTATGTTTTGCTGTTGACTGTCTTTGATTATGTTAATATTGAATCATCTAATGACCATCAAATTTCATTATCATATCAAAACAGTGATTCAACCTGGAGCATAAATCTGGACTTAGCACTGAATCTTGGGCATTTCATCATTCGAAGCTTGCATCAACTGTTGATAGCCAAATTACAAATACAGGTAGTTTTGAGTGCTAATTTCTGGGTTCCGCTCCCATCTCCCCTGTCTCACTTCTCACATTTGCCACAGTCCCAATACCCCTGAATATCAGGATACCAGCAACTTGTAAGCAGCAATTAGGTCTAAATGGTTCACTCAAAGGTAATTTGTATTCTGCAGCTGTGCTCTGTGCTGCAGTGGTCTACCTCTCAACCTCCTATATCCTTTCTGTAAGCTATATAAAGTGTGCTCTTGATTTTAATCCATTGATAGAATAACGGAGAATTTAGCCCACACAATTAATTAATTATCACTTTACACACCACCAGGGCCAAATTTCAATAAATAAATAACATCCATATTCAGAAATTATCAAAGCTTTACATCTCGGTACATATTTTGCTCATAATCACCTCCCATTTCCCCACTTAGATACAGAATTCAACTTCCACTGTATTTTGGCCAAGGAGATGTATAAAAAAAGAGAGCAGAGTCGAATTGTGCACTGACCTACTAGGTTATTTGTTCCAATGGTCAGTACACCTTGTCAATTAGGCTATGACCTACTGTCAGGCAGAGGGATCAGCCATCCTCGCTCACAACTTCCAATTACTCAGTCCCAGGATGATGTTGTTTGATCAGCCTGTGTATTACATAGACATGAGTACGAGTTGGGTCAGAGATTATACAAAAACTAACCTTTTTTATGAAATAAAACACAAAACATGGATGGTTATTCATATTTGTAAATAACACTCTAGATTTTATAGGAGTTGATAGAGATAATCAATAATTATAGAACCACTTCACAGGAAGGTAAATATTGATGAATAAGTACAAAAAGTGTCTTCAAGCCTATCAGTTTGCTATCATTATTACTGGATAGACACTTCAGGAACAACACAGTGCACAGCTCGAGTTTAAGAGGCACCCTATAACCACCGCTAGGTCTTACCTTTTGGCACTTTAGAATGATTAGATCAGTAACCATTGAACATTGAGGTAATCCCATTATGCATTGGTACATCTCAGCTGATGCCAATTAAATTGCTAAGTTCAATAACTGACACTTATTTCACCAAGTAAATATTTTGGACTTTAACTATAAGTGCCAAATCCACTAAGACTCATAAGCCTGTATGCACTACAGAAATGCATACTGTTCCCTTTTTTCTGACATAGGTATGTTCATGTGCCTTTGTGGATTTATCAAGTGTATTTTTTTTCTGACCACTTACAATATATTTCTTAGTAAAATACTGCTGAAATTACATAGGCTGGTCACTCTTATTCTTAGAGAATGAGGTTTTCATCACATGAAGCCGCCTGCTGGTATAGTTTACATCACCAATTCCAAAATTCTACTCCCATCTCATCTGTATTACTTCTCAGATTAGCCACCCTTCCAGATCACCTAACTACCAGAGATAACCACGACCTCTCTGTAGCAGGTAGGTCTTAATGCCTCAAGTAAGCTTATTTATATTCTGCACCCGCTCTTTGTGAATTTCTGGTTGAGCACCTTAATATTCATGTAGCATGGTATGCACCTCTGCACTAGATCCTTAGATTATGCTTTAGGCCAAAAATGATATGATAGATGGTCAGATTCAGAGAATATCTATGAGCAGAGAGGAAGGGTCGAAAAAACTAGGTTATGACCTTGTGAATCCCATTTCCCGTCCTTCTCTGTATTTTAGCTGAAGTCCAGATGCAGGCAGTTTAGAGTGTCAGTTCCTTGTTGCTACTCCTATCTCCCCTGTTTCACTTCTCATACTTCTCCTTGTACCTCTGATTATAAACCAGAGATATCAGGAACTTGTGGGTGGTGACTATGCCAAAATGCCTCCTCAAATGTGATTTGTATTCTACACCTGTGTTTTGTGAAGCACTGACCTACTGCTTTATTTTTTCTGTAAGCTATAAAAACATGTTCACTGATCCTAACCAGTTGAAGGAGAACGTTCGGAATGCTCTCCTTTTATGTAAATTAGGATGTAAACCATCTGAATTGACGAGCCTATATCTTAAATGCTACAACTTCACCGAGACTTTATAACCACAAAGCTCAAAAGCTATGATGCGACAGTTTTCACTTTTACCTTGTAAGTGTGCAGGAGGTGTTTAAACAGTTTAGGGGAACTAAACATCTTTAAAATGATCGAGGCATCACTGGGTTAAATATTCCTAATGGTTATGTCAGAACCCCTCCTTGAAGGTTGTTTTTCTTATCTGGAATCGATGATTAAGCTCTAAATATATTATAAACCATAATAATGTCTAAAAACACAATAAATCAGCCTTTTTCATAAAAAAAAATACATAATAATATGAATATTTTTATCATAGATTTTGATCTAGAAGGAATTTTCCATTTCTGTTCTCAATTGTGGGCTTTTGGTGAGTATCCCTACAAATTGGCATAAAAATCTGCAAATTTTGATGATTGTAATGGTTGCCATGGCAACCAGGAACAGGCATATAGGTTGATTTCTCACGAAAAATGTTCATTTTACCATCCAAATATGGGCCATTTCTACCGAAAATGGTGCATTTTAAATGAAACCATTGAATTCTGCATCAAAAATTAACATAATGTATTTTTATAATGATTTTAGAATAATTCTGCCCTCCAATGCCCCCTGGTGGCCAAAGGGGGAATTAAAAATCCCCCGCGGAGGGGTGTTCTCCCTTGATGGGTCACAATATATATTATTTTATTACCATAAAACCAATGCATATTACAATGAGATGTGAGGGATTAGGCTTTATAAAACAATTGCTATGGTTGAAAACCAAACATACAGTATCAAAAACTAGGCCCACGAATCTACTGGAAAGCCTAATATTATGGTTTTAGGCGGGTCGAGAGATTGCAGATGGGTTATTGGCTAGGGACATCATCACACCTCATCAACAAAGGAGGGATTAGGGATCAGATACACATGAGCTTCCCCTAACTCCTCATCATTCCACCATCCTCAGCTCTAGACCATTGCCCTCCACATAACCAGCAACCCAGTCCATGCACGAGGGCTACGCATATACAGCCAGACCTATTCTGATCATCGGGAATGGTCAAATTTTAACTAACAATTATGGTTAGAGATTTCCACGTTAGTATGCTTGAATCCACCAATCCTGCAAAAAAGAAAAAAAAACATCTTGCTCATCGTTAAAATATGACCTCTACCCAAAGGCCCTGGAGTATATCTATAGTTAAATACTTGTGGAATATGTAATACATCTTCAATTTGCCCTTACCTAAGCTCTATCTAGCCGAAAGGATAACAGCCCTTGTTTAGTGAGTTCTACCCTTGGTGCCTTCGACATGGTATCCAATGGATTCATAATAACCCAATTTGCCTGGAACCATATAATGATGCGCTGTTGAGCCCCCACAGCAGGAGGAGTGATAGCAAGTGATAGCTTGGAAGTCCAATAATCTGGGATTGGTGATGTTTACCTTTGTCATTGACGTGTGCAGCCTCTCTATAGACGACCCTGGTTTAGATCCCAAAAGTTAGAACAATTGCTATTTTCATTTTGGCAGTGTGGATGATAAGTAGCTGAGGATATTTATACGTTAGTGGTTATATTGAAAGAATGTTGATGTGTTTGAGGTATGTATCCTAGAGATTATGATAAATGCGTAGTATGGAGTGTAGGTCTGAGAGATTGTGGGGTAAAGGCTTCTCTTATGTATTATGAACCTACCTCTTTCATTCCTATATTCATTCTAGTTTGCAAATGAGCAGACCCAGCAAAGGATACTTAATATTCCTTCCTGAACACATTTGATTTCGTATCAGTTTCGTTCAGCATTATCATCCAGTAATAACCGAATTGATTCTCTCTACCTTGTCAACATTTCAAGTGTCTACAAGATAGCTTTCCATCACCTCAAAACCATCGATTCGCTTATCTATCTGATAACTCAAAATATAATTATGCATTCGCTTATGACATTATGGAGCCCATCAATGATAAGAATACAATCACACTTTTCCCCTTTTATCAACGAGATGATGTTATTAATGATCCCAGTGTTATCTCTGGTGCACTGATTACATATGCATGAACATGATTGATACCGGCACAGATATCACTGAAAGGCAACATTCGAAGCCTTTGGTGCAATGTCTTATCGGCACAGAGTATCCTCTTTTAATTAAGGCCAACATCTCAAGGTAGAATGGACTAAAACCTTAAAGGCATGGAAGAAAAACCTGAGGGCAATAGCAGGGTATGGTTATCACATATGGGGCACATATCTTTAAAATCGTAGTCAGATATTAGTCAAAAAACTATCTAACAAAAATCAAAAGCATGTGCCTAAGTGTCCAAGTTAGTCAAAGTGACCAACTTTCCTTGTTTAGCCTCATTTTGACAGCTGGCTTACAGCATTGTCCTAAACTTAGGATGAGGCTTACAGGCAGGGCATATCCACAGGCGTACCTCATATGCTAGGTTTAACAGTAAGATTTGGTTTTGACCATGTACATTAAAATTTTGACACGCACACTTCTAATTAAAAGGTAGGTCTAAAGCCTATATAGGATTTACACACCTGTAATTTATCATCATTTAGGAATCATGATAAATGCTTCGCATTTCAAACTCAGAAAGAGCCCTGTGTTCGCCACACAAAATGAGGAGCAATAGTGTGCATACCTGTATATATCTAGATTACCACAGAAAAAGTGTTATCTATCTCACTAACTGGTTCCTTTGATAACTCATCAATTAATTGGTACTTATTGTCAAGCATGATGTTAGGTTGAATTGTGAAAGTCCTGAGTATATAGGGTAATCAAAAGTCACCATAATTTTGACATAAATAGCACTATTTGTGGTACACACCCACCACAAAAGTCCTGTTACAAACCAGCCTACCACCTGGTGTGAAAAGGTGGCATAATCCCTCAGTCAAAGTGGCTAACCTTGGGTTAGTCAATGAGTCTAACATAAGTAGTAGTATATACTTGCAAACTCAGCACAACAGTTTAGCTACTTACTAGGTCATAACCTACTGGCAGAACAGAAGTGACCCCATTTGACGTTTTAACCAATCAGATGCCCGGATTTGACAGGAAGTGATGTCACAAGGTCATAACCTAGTTTTTTCGACCAAACAGATAGCTGCATTATACGTCATGGTGATGTTATAACCTAGTTACATAAATTAAAAATATTGTGCAATACTTTAATTTGACCTATTTACCAACAGGTATTGTGCAATATTGCTTAGAAATTGCACAATAACCATGACAAAATAACAATATGTGTTGTGTAATTGCTGATGAAATATTACTACGGATTTATGCAATACATGGGAAATTTCAATGTTACAAAGACCCAACGTGTTACTTTTAAATTTGTCTTGTTTTTTTGAAACTTCAAGTAGAGTACATGATGTGTATGTTATTTTTCATTACATGGTGCTTATAAGCAGAGTACATGGTGACTATATGGAAAATGAATTCTTGTTGCAGTACCAACTGCACCCACTCTTAGCTGGAGGCGGACTTTGGCTACGATCCTCTAATCCTCGCATTCTCTCAATTAAATCCTTGAGGGCAGTTCTTCCTATGCTACTTTCCTCGAGGGCAACTACTTTGTCCATTAACTCTTCCCATCATTGACAGAACTTTATCTATCACTTCTGCTGTGCTTTGAAGACCGTCCATCATGTCCAATTCACATTTCACTTTTTCCCTCACCAACAGGTTACTTACGTCTGTGTACACTTCCACCTCTTCCGGACTCACTTCAACTTCCATAGCCTCGTCACCTCAACCACAGGCTTACAATCTTGTCCAGTAAATTGAACGGTAGCTGAGAAAATGTTTCCACTGTGTGGTGTGGGTTCTTGGTGCGACATGTTTCTATGACAAAGTTAATGCAGTGTGCTCCACATGATTTAGCGTAGAAGTTTTGTACTTGTTGTCTGTTGAACATCTCGTGATCCGTTTCCGCCACCTCGTTGTCGACACTCTTCTGGATAAGGGACATTTCAGCTTTGGTGATTTTGATCCAGTAGTTTTGATTGGCTGTTTGCATCATGTAGAATTTGGGCTTGTTCTTTTCAAAGATGAACTTGATCTCACAGTGAGGAGGCAACACCTTGCACTTTATTAGATCCAGGTGCGGCCCAGGTGCAGCCTCATCACTAAGGCGTGCTTGTTGCTAGAGGAAAACTATGTTCTTCGAGCCTTCCATCCTGCATTGTTAGCCCCTCGGTCTTCCATGTGCCCACTGGTGTCTTTCATACTTCTGACAACCAGGCAAGTTTCTTTGTCTTATTTGTTTGAACACAGAGTGTCCGAAAGGTATGCCTTAAATCTGTAGTCTTCATTGTTGGCAGTCACCTTCTCCCCATTAATTAGCAGTTGACAGGAGGTGAAGAGAGCATGCGCCAAGTTGTTAACTAGTGCTGCTTCTATGTCATCGGCCAGGTGAGTAGTTTCATCAGCTGTCACAGCTTCCAGTTCCAGGTACAACTCAGTTTCAGACAGGTCTGTGTACAAGTTGGTCGCTTCGAAGGTGAAGTCAAATGTTTCAGTGTGTGGAGTAAATGCATTGTTGGTAGTTTTGGTAATGACCTGACTTTTGATGATGTCCTTTTGAGTGACAGTAAGGTGTGTAGGTATAGTTCCCCTACAGCACATACCTGTCCCTTAGGATGAATAAGACTCATGACTAAAACTAAAAGTTTTTTTCTCACACTCACTCGAGTAAAGAAACATTAACACTGGTACTGAAAGTGTAGGGTATAAAATGTTTCAATATAAAAAACTTTGGCCCACAATGGATCAAGTTGGAAAGAAAAAAATAATAATACTGCAGCCTTCCAACCTAAAACTGACTTTTGATGGCCCATGGTTTAAAAATTGGAAATCATTGTTAAAACAATGAGCACTCCTAGCCACTGACAAAAAGGATAAGTCTATAAAATAAACACTGTAAAACAGTGACACAGGTCAAGACCACAGTGGGAAATTGAAATTATGTATATTTCCTATTGGGGTATAAAAAAAAAATCAATATAGCTTCCCAAGGTTACACCTGATGAGGCCCTGTGAGGGCTGAAACACTCCGAGACAAGTGACACTATTAAAGATGAAAATAAACTGACCCAGAATGGGGGAGGCCATGTTAGTTTGGACAAGGCATGCTGGGGATCTGAGAACCCTAGCCCCTTTTTTTTAAATTTATCAAATTTAACACAGATCACCATGACATTGAGATCTCTTGTTAAAATTAAATCTCTTGAAGCCTCCAAACCTGAAAATTATGGACTTTCACTGGCCTGAAAATCCACATTAACCAATCATATTGTCCAAAAAGTGTCATATGACCTATCCCAGTTCCAAGAGGCGGTAAAAAAGACATACCTGGGCCATTTGGAGTGTAGTGTTGGGACGACATAGCTGCGTTTCTCAATCAGTTACTCATTTACTGGCTAGGTGAACAGCATATGTGACAGGATCTGCGAAAAAGACCCTTAGTGCTGGTGAATTTAGGTCCCTATTCCCAGTATATATGTCACAACATGGTTATGAGAATCCTCTTCTGCAAATTCATTCCTCTATAATTGCCTCTACTGCAATAAAATAAAATAGAAACATCATTATCATTTGCCATGTAGATAACATCTTGGTTCAGGATAGTGGCCTCACAATACTGTGGGTGGCCTGGTTGGTGAGAAGGGGGCTATAGCTGATGAGGTATTGATTAGGGACGCCGTCATCACACCTCATCAACAGGAGCTGAGATTGATAATCGGATAACACTGAGCTCCTCATTACTGCCCCTATTTGTTCATTCACCCACCTGCCCCAACCCCCTCCTACCTTCCAACCATCAACCCCCATGCCTAACACTCATCAACCCAACCATTCAACCCATCCCCACAGGGCTAATACTCTAGGGACCTGTGGCATATGCCTCTTGGAAAGCAGTCCTCAAGATGGTACAACTGCACACAGGCACTACGATTTCAAACTCTCAGTCTTAGTTTGCCAATATTGAGATGATACTCAGTCAACATCGTTTTCGTTTTTTACCCCATTATGTATTATACTGCTGCATTTTAGAAACTACTTCAGTGCGATGCATTCATGGTGGTTCATTGATCACTTTTACGAGATTCACCAGTACATTCAACAGGGCTCCACACTCTTTCTTAGAGTGTGGAGCACAATGCTCAATTCCAGGCATGAATTGATTTTGTAGGATTAGTTTGCTGCAGAAATAACTGGCCGCATTCTTACATCATGGTGACTAATCTGTGTGGTACGTCAATATAAGTCAGATGCTTCATATCTACAGCTAGAAATGCGTAAGGTTACCAGGAGGGCATTTCTCAAGATGGTACGATTGGACACAACCAGTTTGACTTGAAACCCTCAATATCTGAGCGGGTGATCGTAGGTGACATACTACGACTACACAGTACGATCAGTACTTAAAGCAGTAATAACATAGGGTTAGGTAGGGCAGTCGTACCAGTGCAATCACTATAGCAATCACTAGATGCATGGCTGTAATGGCATTTAGCTGAGGGATCTTACTACAACTTGAAGGGGGTCTAGTCGTATCACATTGGGAAATGCCTTCCTGATGTCATTTTAGGAGTTGGCGAACTCTTTTATACAGAATCTTTTGAGGATATCAAACCAGTTCAGGATGGACCTATTTCAGCCTCTTTAAAATGATTTTAGTATATGCAATTAAGCTGAATCGTTAGAAATATTATGAATTGGTTAGAGTCTGCTGATTGACTCTAGACAAGCTTCAGAATTACATTGCACCTTCTGCATTATATAAAAGGGGGAGAGCTTTAAACTCGGCAGAAAATTTGAGTGAGTATAAAGTCCAATACTTAGTCTTCTTTGTTTCGTTAGTGAGGATTTTATGTAGACAACCGTCTATATCTAGTAGCCAAGCCCATAGCCCTGTATAATGAGGTCGAGCATTCTCCCCATCCACCACTAATGGGTGGCTTTGTCCACTGATCCACACTGTTTTGATGAAGGACGGGTACTTGTGTGGCGCCAACTCCATCACTGTCCATAATGATCTAATCGACCAGGTCCACATACACCCATCTACACTCAACCATTTAAGGTGTGCATTGTGTTTTAATGTATCACAAAACATCAGAGGGTCGGCATGATGCTACCAAGCAGTGATAGAAGACATTTCTCAAGATAGTACTTCTAGACAATTCCAACAATAGTGGAATACCTCACTATATAACATGGTTATCGTGTTTAGGCACTGATTCGAGTTCCTAAAATGGATAATATGAGTTCTGATATTTTGGGATAAGGAACCGAAAATTGACAGCGGACCGGACATACCTTGACAACGAGTTGACACGAAAGTAAATCCTCCATTTTTGAAGATTATGTACCAAATCTGACGAAATGCTTTGGACATTGAAACCTTATTATAACTCACTGTCATGTAGATTGCTTGATATTAAGGCAGAATTTAACATAAAAAAATAGTAAACTTTTGAAGCGAGCGACTGGCTGTGTGTCTTGGCCATTCTGTCAACACTACAGGTGCCACCGCCTGGTGTATACAGAATGGATTAGGCTTTAGACTGGCGCAGCTCTGTCTCAACGTATCCGCGCCTACGAGAATGGGAGTTGCACCAGGTTGCCAGCTTGACCATACATCAACATGAAACCAAGATGGCGGAGGGCCGTCTTGTCGACTCGCAAAAAGAAAACAATGGATTCTATCATTTTTAAAGGTAAATTTATACTTAGAATTAATGGTGGAAACCATGTTATATATGCAATATGTAATGAATAGACTTGAACTCGTTGGCTTCATGGGTTTGATAGAAGCATTCGCCTCCGGCTCATGCTTTTATCACCCCCTGAAGCCAACGAGTTCAAGTCTATTCATTATTTATTACATTCCTAAGGCCATTACAGCCCTGCACCTAGTGGTCACTATGGGTTACACTGGTACGACTCCCCTACCAAACCGTGTGTTATTGTTACATTAGTTACTGATCATAACGAACACTTGTAGTGCATTACCTATCATCACCCTCTCTAATTTTGAGGGTCATGAGGCGTACTTGCTGTGTTCGGTCATACCATGTTGAGAAATGCCTACCAGGTGAGTAGACGCACTTTCACTGCATAACGTGTGGCTCATGAAGGGTTAAGCCCTAAGGGATGGGAGGCTAGTGTCAGGTATAATAGGGTAGTGTTTGGGATAGGCCTAGCAAGGTATAATCTGGGTATAGATTATGAGCTAGAAAGGAAAGCGACTTAATGTCAATCCATAAACTACCACCTTATTGTAATCCCCTCTGCATACCGGTACCGAATAGCAAACAATCCTGCCACTTTTAAACATTAATGTTAGAGAATCAATAATTAAAGACCATAATACCAGGAGAATCAATACTTAATTGTGGGTTTGTTACATTCTGTGTAAATTGTCCTCATCACATTGTCAGCCAATCTAATCCAAATATGTTCTATGCATTCGCTTACACATCAGCCCCCAAACCGTTCATAAGATTTGAAGTACACTTGTATTTCATTCAATTGCATGATATTGATACCATCCAGGGATTAAATGGAGGGAGTATCATGCATCTCAACAAAGCACGATGTCACCTGTGTCCCCTCAGAACACGCCCCCCCCCTCCTGAAAATTGGTGGGCAAGGTTCAATACAGTGCTCAGAAGGAGCATTTTAGCAGAATGCAGCTGACTAATGCTGTGTTCAACAAGCGCGACATTGCATGTGCTCTTCCAGCGAACTGCAACCAAAAGGCTAAAAAAGGTCAACAGGTCTCTCTTTTTTATTATGTCAGATCATTGACGCCACTTCATATGGGTTGCATACCCCACAGGAACATTTGTGGGTTTGTTTTACATGTCATAACTGGACACGTCTACTTCTAGTCTACAACCAACAATACCACTCATCGAGGGCATTTCTAGAGAGGTAAGTGGACGTTGTATGGATAGATAAAGGACTCGACAGGTATCTGTCACTAGTTACATACCTCTCCAAATGGTTCCATTCTTCGGTAACTTGTAGCAGCCCACAGAATAGTAATGGTTCATTTATAATGTGCATATCAGAGTTGCTAATATTAATATTTTAAGACGTTTTTTTTTCTGTAGAGTGGCATTCAAATTCAAATATTCAAGGAACAAGGGTATAACCTAATTGCTTTTCATCGGTTTTTAAGTGCTTCTAATGAACGTGCTGTCACTTGAACTTTGAATCACTTTTGTAAAAATAGAAAGAAATGGCCAGAATGGAAAAAAGGGTTATTGAAATTTTATCAGAAAAATAAACCTGTTCAAGAATTATCAGCTTAGACATTACTGCTGGAACACCCACTAAGGGCCTGTTAAAGTGGCTATCTGACTGTAGATATTCTACAAAGAGGGCTCATGTGTATGCCATAGTTTGAATTGCACTAGGCACATAGTACCTGATTCTCAGTGTGAGATTGACTTCAGATGAGCGGCTGTGAGTGCAGTCAGGAGTCAAGAGTTAACCACCCCAGGTACATACTACGCCATGTCTGTGATGTTTGCTGTACCAACAATACATAAGCAAATGTCCACGACCAGTGAATAATTTTGCATCGTATTCACCGAGGTGAGGCTGTCCGTATTCAACGATGCCTTATAGGCAGAGTTGAATGCGGACAGGCCTCACCAAGGTGAATGCGATGAAAAATTATTCACTGGAGTGGACATTTGCATTTATGTCATGGCCTATGGGGTTATTTTGCTTTTAAATAAAGAAAAAGTGTTCAGATATGTTGAAAATCCAAGATGGCGGACACCCATTGAATACAGACACATTGTATTCAATGCCCCCATTGAATATGGCGGTTCTAGTACTAATCTATAGTAACGTTCGTATCAGCCATGACATAAATACCTGTCTGCAGACTCCATCCTCACCAGTCAATACTTAAATACTGAATTGTCATCCGTAAGAGCCAGGTCTCTAATGATATAGACAGGCAATAAGTCCTGGCACTTACCATGTATACAAATGCCTACTGCAAGGACTAGATGACATGTAGCTTACATGGTAAAGGAGTAATGCTAGAGACAGTCAATATGGAGATTACTGTGGACAAGCGCCATGTGCTTATTCCACCAAGTGGATATATATGCTGTGTGGGATTGAAAAATATATTTAGACTGGTCGGCATTGATACCATTCCATCATAAACCTGAGCCAAACCTCATCACCACCCTACACAAACCCCTGATTCATATTTGGAAGGCACGGTCAGGACCATCTATATTCAACAGCTACTATGTCAGACATACATCTACCCATTCATTTCAAGTGATTGATACTATTTTAACAGACCTTTTTACATGGCTATCATTTGTACATTCAATCTGAAGGCAGTATAATTATAGGAAAATCTAACAAGCCGTGTCTAAGAAGGTGCAGCATACTTTAGTAAGAGACTGTCAGTTTAAACAGCTTTGTGTGTATTTCTGTGCTATTATGGGTAAAAGTCTAGAAAAAAAATCTTTTTGATAAAGGACTGACAAGGCCACAGACAATCCCATTAATGCAGTTGCACAGTCTCACTGTTCAATGTTTCATTGGTAGGAAGCTTTATGAACTAAGCTTCTCTCCTGTCTTTCAGCTGCCATCACCTCTCCTCCATGGCAACCAGCATACAACAAAAATGCAATGAACCTGCCCTCCAACAGAAGCACAAATGACCTCACTAGCCCCAGGACAATCCTGGTTCGGCTTTCCTGATTATATACCATTACACACAATAATAACCCTCTTAAGTCCATTTACACCATGTTGATTGCATAGTATCTCATAAACACACTGTGAAGGCAACCAAAACAGTTGTGGGTCAATACTAAGCTGGTAATTCTACTGGTGCGACGGGTGACAGAAGGGATGGGGTACACAACATAAGGTTATGACAGTCCTTTTCTGCAAACATTTTCCATATATCTTGGGTTCATGATAAAATTTCCTTTTTTTATCAAAAAGCAGAGATGCATTTACATATCTATGGAAGGTAGATTGTCAGATCGTTGAAAAATCACTTGATGGTAGTGGAACCAACGCTTTACAAGGAATCCACTGGCAACTCACAAATCAAATAGCATAACATGAAGATTCTATTTTTTTTTTGTTTTGTTTTTTTTCAGCTAGGGCCGAGTAGGATCATTGTCTAATCTTTTGTTCACAAAATTGGCATTATCTCTTTGACAAATTTCTGGCAAACATCATCTGTTTTTTCCCCAAGCTATTTTCAGAATCTAGGTATTATCAACACATTCCTAATAATATGATAGTATATGCCATACATTTTCTCTTTTGGGGATAGGCACCTCACAATGCTTGCCAGGTGGATGGGCACCCGAGGGGAAGGTTGTCTCCTGATGAGGTATCGACTGAGGACATCATCACACCTCATCAAGAAGAGCTGAGATCAATGATCAGATAACAGTGAGCCCAACATTGCTGTTCCTATCTACTTATCCACCCATCTACCCCACATCCTTTAAAACTAAGGGACTGACAACCCTGCAATGTCTGTTTGAAAAGAAATTCCTCTACACAGGATTGATATAAAAATACACAAGATATAATTTCTCCAAAGGGTATGTCCATAGGCTTGTATAGAAAAAGAGTCAATATCTACCACCACAGCCCATGGCCACACACCCTTGACTAATGAGTGGCTTTATTCACTGATCCACATAGTTTTGATTAATAATGGGTATTTGTTAGGCACCACCCCTATAATGATGTAATGGACCAGCTCCATCCAAACATAACCGTAGCCCACCTACTGATTTAATGCATCATACTGAATATGCTTGATGAGCTATCTCAGAGGGGCAATATCATACTGCAGTGATGGCAAGAAGACTAGCCAGTATTGCATTCATGCATCATGACAACCAAGGAACATGTATTTAGAGCCATAAATGCAACCCATGATGGGTTGTCAAGGCAAGGGATTGAGGGTTGTGAATGATTTTTGTGTTTGGTTTTGACCAAGTTATGTATACTCCTTGTATAGACTCGGGGCAAGAATGACAAAACCTGGTTTATTTACAGCTATAGCACAGGCAATATCCACAATAGGTCAGGGAAGTTAGATGACATGCGGGTTGGATACCCACTCCTTTGTAAAGGATCTAGATCATAAAGTAAGAAAATGACAAAAATGAGCCCAAATTAAAAGTGGAGTGAAAAATGATGTAAAAGTACCTATTACACTGCTGAATACTTGTCAAGCACAAAACTCCTGACACTTTGTTCAATCACAAAACCGAACAATATCCAGTTTCCCATTATATCTTGATGTCACAAATGAATGGATTTGTAGAAAAAGAAGTTCAATTTTGAATAACAATTATTGTGACACTTAACAAGAGTCGGCACCTGCTATGCACCTAAGCTTTGTCCTACACACACGTTTATGCAATGGCCTCTAAACCTTCAAAAGCTGAAGCCTTATTCTGCCATAAGGTTATATTGCAAACAAATCCATTTAACTAGAAATTGAATTTCAGCAGACCCAATTTATATGGCCTTGGAGATCACCAGTTCTACTCAACACATCTCCACTTAAAATCCCTCTCCCTTTAGCTTGTCAATGTGAGTTTCTAAGTTTCAATTGTCTCAAGAACCATTTCCATTAGATAAGTCCAATTAGATCACTCTCACTCAGATAATAGTCAGCTCCATCTCTCGCAGTCGATAAAATGCAATAGAATATATGGTGATTTATCATATTTTAGTCAATTGGTACAATAGGCTCTTATCATCAGCATGTAATGTAAAATTAGGTTTTACCTTTACTTCCAAAATGAATACTGAGAGTAGTAGGGTTTGAAGAACAACTCCCTCAGAGCATACAAGACGGTCCACATGAGGCATCCCATACACAAGAAGAGATGCTTTGATTTCTGCCTGTTTATACAAATGTGTTTTCCTAAGGTTTCCTGGACAGATCAATTGGAGCAGCTCAGAGGGATCTTGCATAATTATACATTACTGAGCTAGGTTGGAGTTCTCTCCTAGGTGTGAGCTAGTCAATGCACATCAATCCATAAAACCACAGGGCCAGAAACAGCTAACTGACAGATATTAAGTACATAGAACATCACCTTTTAGTCAATAAAGTTTCCTAAAATGGAGAATGACACAATATATTAGTCTGTCGGTGTCTGGTACAATGTTCTAAATGATGAATAATTATCACATTGTTTGTATTTACCAATTCATGATCAGTTTTAATAGAGAATAAAATCTATAAATTTTGTGGGAAACATTTATTTCTATCTGAATTACCTTTTAATTGTTGACCTAAGTTAGCCCATTGGTACCAAAATGGCTTTGCTATGAAATAATATTACTCGATACATCATCAGCAATGGGAAAGGTAAGGGTCCCTGTATCTTGGCTCCCCTAAAGTTCCATCTACCCCTATACAGAAGCCATCTAATATTTCATGTGCTCCCCTGATGTACTGAAATCCAAAGGCCTAGAAGTCAACTCTGTGTGTTTATGATGTGAGGGTCATTGAAGCCACTTGACATAAACCCCACAGGCACACTTTGAGTTTGAGTTACAAGCTATAATTTGACACTTCCATTCCACTAGCACAGGTTATTACTCATCAAGAATGAATCTCTAGAGGTAAGTAGTGTGGTGCTCGGGGTGGAGAGAGCTAGGAATGGTCCTTGGAGAGAAATAGCAAGATTTTATCTGCCTCAAGTGTTCCCAGGTGGCTCACAAAATGGTGGTAGGGCATTACATTATTTTTATTCTTATCACTTAAACCTAGAACAGACTTGCTAAATGCTTGCTCGACTGGAGAACTCCTCTTCGTAAATTACTGAACACTTCTATTCTAGAAGGCTAAACCCCTGGTTTAGTATTGGAATCGAGCTGAAATGATTACGTTTTTGCGCTACTAAAGTGTGTAGAAATTATATCAACTGAATTGTCCTCAATTTATTATTAATTATAAGAGTCTAAAAGCATAAATGACTTTTGCATTTAAAATCAACAATATCTTTTTTTCTATGTGCAGCATATATTACAATATGATCAACTATACTACTAAGAACAGTTCTTGATGCTCAGAGGTTTGCATGCTACCATAACAAGCAACACTCTGAATCATCAGCTGTCTCCCTCAAACAGCCCATATTCAACAGCTTGACAAATAATGATTACCTGAGCGCTGGTTGAACTTTAGAGTTTATAACCCCAAGCCCTTATACAAGACAGATGTTTTTCATCCTAATTAAATGGTCTATGTGCTTCTTCTCTTAATGTTAAGTCTGATTTGCATATGCCATATTTTTACATTATGTCTTTCTTTTTGACTCCCTCTTTCGCTACTTTAAAACCATATCACTTCATTTCCTCCAATCTACATACCTGTAGATGGTAAGGTTGACTTAGTATGGATGTTTGGATTCTTAAATACATCCCGCAGTGATGATATCTATGCTATTTACTATGCAAGGATGTGATCGGAGTCGGTGGCTTGCTTACCATGGTGAAAGGGGTGAGGCTCAAAGCAGTCAATATGTATATTGAAGTGGCTGTGGACAGATCATGTGATTATTCCACCATGTGGGTATGCTGACTGGGATAAAAAAATGAGTGTAGACTGACCCGCATCTCCACCACTCCATCAGCTACCTAAGCAAAACCCTCATTACCACCCTTCACAAGTTCTGGAATCAGCACCTCAAATTGACTTTGGAAGGCAATGGTCATGGCCGTCTATATTCAACCGCTGTCACAGGCAGTATCTAAATTCTTCTCTCAGAGAATTTCACAAACGAATTGACAAAATTCAATGCTTCTACCAAGCCGCCCATCATCCAGTCAGTCCACCCATCAATCAATTAAAGGCCACATATTCCCTTAATGCATTTCGACCTGTTGTCCTCTAATGCAAAGGCTCTATCCAGACATCATGTTAACCATGTGGAATTCATGCAAAGGGGTGTCATGCTACACCAATGCAGTGCTGATGAGTAGAATTACTACATCTATATTATGTATCCTGATGACCAAGGAACCTGACACCCTGGTGGCATAGTGTGAACTGTACAGGGTTAATCTCTTGAGTCACTCAGCCTTGCTGTTGTAAGTTACCACCTTAGGCAGAAGACTCAGGTTATCAGAAACTATTTGTAAGTTTTGTATCCCTGTCATTTCTGTGATGTATCCTTGAGAAATTGTGCTGTTTGGTCATTAGCTTATTAGAGCATCTCTCCTTACAAAGCCACTCCCAATGCAGACTAGATTCCTAATTGTCCTTTTTTCTGTCTCTACAGTAAAACAGAGAGGAATAAGATAAGGTATAGGAGAGAAATAGACATTAGAAGGAGATCAAATGTATACGAAATTGGGAAAGAAATGCAACACTTATAATTACATAATGATTGTGAAAGTTTCTAAGCTGATTTCCACAGATGCTATTAGTAACCATAAAAAGGGATGTAGTGTTTCTTGCATGCTAAATAAGATCTTATTTTGATGGAGCAATTTGTCCTAGCTTATTCATAATGCCAGGGCATTTGTCAATGTGATAAGTAGCCCCTACTTCCCTAGCCTATTTCAGCTGTGCTTCTTACAAACTATCACTACATTGTTCTTAATTCTTATGTCATATTCTGATAGACCGTGTTAGCTATTAGATAGCGATAATAGAATTGACAAGACCTCGTATTAGTTAGCAGTAAAGATGTATTAATTTTATTCCATAGATTTAACATGGAAGGTAGATCGTCGGATCGTCAAAAAATGACGGCAATGTTTGGAATATATGGAAATCTTTCATCTTTATATACATGATAACTCTATACATTTTTCTATCGCTATATACATTGTATATCATAGTGCTAGGTGTACACAGTACACACACACCCCTTTGTTACGCATACCAATCATAGGGATCACTACCAGCGCCACCTTACCTACCTGCTGCATCCTACCTGTAACCTCAGACCAGCAAAGGTCACCTACCTATACACTAGTATCCATTAAGAGTCTGTACAATATGCTGGAAAAAATACAGCTGCACCATCAACTTACTCAAGGTCTTGCCTTTTAGTCATATCATTATTAGCACATCAAGATATGACAGTAGTGAAACCAATGCTTTCGGTGATCCACTTGTGGACTGTTGTGGTAACTTCCAGGTTTTTTTTTTGGCTAGGGCACAAAATTGGCATTATCTCTTTAACAAATATCTGGAAAACAATTTTTTTCAAGCTATTTTAAGAATCTAGGTAATATCAACACATCCATAATAGGATAGTATATTACATACATTTTTTCTTTGGGAGAAAGGCACCTAACAATGCTTGCCAGGTGGATGGGCACCCAAGGGGAAGGGTGTCTCCTGATGAAGTATCGACTGAGGACATCATCACACCTCATCAGGAAGAGCTGAGATCGATGATCAGATAACCGTGAGCCCAACATTGCTGTTCCTATCTACTTATCCACCCATCTACCCCACATCCTTCAAAATAACCATCTAATCAGAGTCAACACTCCACAGGCCTAGTACTTAACTAGTGCAGAGTTTTCTCTCATAATCAATCATTCATGCTCTGTATAATGCCTTTATCTAGATCGATAGTATACCTGTCTGTCAGATGACACCAGATTAACATTGTTTTACAAGGTCCTATGATAAGGTATTCCTTTCACAGAGATATCACAGAGAAATTTATCACTTGAGTGCCTGAAGTTTTCTTTTCACTTGGGAAACCCTCTGTGAAGGGCTACCATAAGTACAATTCTCAAAGGTGCTACGTACCTGTTCATTGGACCTTCCTGGCATGAAAGGTTGGTTAGGTATAGGCCCTTGTGAATTTCAATGTAACGACTTTTCACAAGAACTTTCTCTCCTGTATAAAAGCATGTAAGTGGTCTGCAAATGCAGTTTTTCTTAGTTGCAGTTGAGAAGAATGCCAACCCTACAATGTCTGTTTGAAAAATAAAGCGTGCACAGAAATTCCTCTGCACAGGATTGATTAAGAAATACACCAGGTATTTCCCAAAAGGTATGTATAAAAATAGAGTCAATATCTGGCACCACAGACCCTCGCCATTCACTCTTCACTAATGAGTGGCTTTGTCCACTGATCCACATAGTTTCGATGGTTAATGGGTATGTGTAAGGCACCACCCCTATAATGATGTAATGGACCAGCTCCATCCAAACATAACCTTAGGCCACCTACTGATTTAATGCATCATACTAAATGTGGTTGATGAGCTATCTCAGAGGGTCAATAATTATTATACTGCAGTGATCGCACAAAGATTAGCCAGCATTGCATCCCTGCATCAATGCACATGAAGTTACGGGTGCCATGTGGCCCATGATGGGATGTCATGGCAAGGAGTGAGGGGTTGTGAATGGTTTCGGTGTTTGACCCAGTTATGTGACAAAACCTCGTTTATTCGCATCTTGTAGCAGAGGCAATATCCACAATAGAGCAGGGAAATTTAAAAGTATGCCCACTCCTTTGTAGAGGATCTACATTGTACAGTAAAGAAATGACAAAAATGCGCCCAGATTAAAAGTGCTGAATGATAATAATGTAAAAGTAGCTTTGCCCAGTCAACATTTTTAATTTTAAAGATCGTATCCCAGCAAAAATTTTCTCATTTTCCAGTTGTACCATATTTCATTGGCATATCATATTCTATAAATATACCCTGACTTTTAAAGTTGTAGGCATGCACAGCCTTTCAGTGTGAAATTAACACATTGGTAGTTCAAAATTTTACTCTAGGTCACCACTAAAACTGCCGGATAACATACCAGTCCTTTGGCAGTAAGCCAATGTTTTGGTACTGTACAGCTAGCCCCCCCCCCCTTCCGCCCATCAGCTCCTAAACAGCTGTTCAGGGTATATGGATCACCACTCCCTTTGGTATACATATGGGTATAGAGTAAGTCATAACTATATATATATAATGATTGTTTTTTATACATTGTTATCAGGAGGTACAAAGCCAGTGCATAACCGTGAAATTTAGAGGCTTGGTGAGTTATGTGACAAGTCCTCACCCAATGATGAGGACTTGATTCTAAGCGATTCTGGACTACTATCAAAGATATTCTACCTGAGATTGCTCACCATATTCCTTATGAGTTTCAGGGAGAAAGATGTATGGTAGATATGCCCGACTTACATTTCACTATAATCAAATTGAATGGAAATACTTTTAAACATGTTATTTCTTACAAATATCTTGGTGATCAGGAACTAAATTTCATCATGTATGTTAGAAACGTTATTAACAGGCTACAACACAAATCTTTCCTGCTGTATAAAACCAGAAAGTACATGTCAGAGGACATTAGATTGAAAATCTACAAAAAGTATATGTTACCTCCCAGCAAATTGTTGTGACTCCTCGCCAACCTGTGTGAAGTGGCTCACACATGTCGCTAGATGGAACACGACGTCGCTATAGCACAAGATCACCAGGAATAGCAATGGTGGTGATCACATGGCCTCACCTCAGATGGCAAGGATGGTGATCACTCAGACTCACCAGGGATGGCGACGCGGGTGATCACTCACCTTGCTAGATGAAACATGCACCTCGTCATAGCACATGTTCACCAGGGATGGCGAGGATCGTGATCACTCATCCTCACCAGGGATGGCGACATGAGTGATCACTCATCCTCACCAGGGATGGCGACATGAGTGATCACTCACTTCGCTAGATGAGACGCACACCACGTCATAATGCACATTCACCACGGATGGCAAGGATTGTGATCAGTCACCTCGCTAGATAAAACGCGTACCTCGTGATAGCACAGGTTCACCACAGATGGTGAGGATCTTGATCACCCACACTCACCAGGGATGGCGACATGAGTGATCACTCACCTCGCTAGATGAAACGCACACCATGCCATAGCGCATGTTCACCATGGTTGGCGAGGATCGTGATGACTCACACTCACCAGGGATGGCAAGGCGGTTGATCACTCACCTCGCTAGATGAAACGCGCACCACGTCATAGCGCAGATTCACCATGGATGGCGAGAGTGGTGATCACTCTGACTCACCAGTGATGGCGACGCTGGTGATCACTCACCTTGTTAGATGAAAAGCTCATGATCATCGACATTGGTAATCATGCAGCCTCACATCTGCCAGATCAAAGTATGTTTTGCCAGAGAAGGTATTGCCATATGTATCTTCCCTCTAACCACAGACAAGGTGTTCATGTTGATATTTCCCTATGTATTTTTCCTGTAACCAGAGAAAAGGTGTTTATGGATAGTTGCTTTCATTTTAGAGATACCTCTATCTAAATTCAATGGATATTCTCTCTATATAATCTTGTTTGATTCAACTCTAAAGTATTACATGGAAATCAGTGTGAAACAAAGCACATTTGATACGTATGGGACTTATACTTCATGCCCACACTTCCTAGATAGGCTACATGTGGAACAGTGGTGCTGTCTCAACACCTTTGGCAATGGTGGTGATAAGTTGCCACTGTGAGTGAGAGTGAGTGACAGATGATGCAATCCTCAGAGAGCATTGACTTGGAGTGACACAAATTCACGCATTGAGTGAGACAAAGGCTGGCAATGGTGGTGATAAGTTGCCATTCTGAGTGAGAGTGAGTGACAGATGATGCAATCCTTAGAGAGCATTGACATGGAGTGACACAAGTTCACGCATTGAGTGAGACCAATGTTGGCAATGGTAGTGATAAGTCGCCATTATGTGTGAGAGTTGATGCCAGTGGCACGGGAGTGGTACATAATCACACAGTGAGTCAGATCCATGTTGGCGATGCTTGTGATAAGCCGCCATTCTGAGTGAGAGTTGACAGGCAGTGGCACATACTCACGCAGTGAGTTAGATCCATGTTGGCGATGGTGGTGATAAGTCACCATGCTTTGTGAGGGATGACAAGGGGTGGCACATACTCACGCAGTGAGTGAGATCATGTTGGTGACTGTTGTGATAAATTGCCATGCCATGTGAGACTGACACACAGTGGCGAAAGATGACGCAGTGAGTTATCACTCAGAAAGGAGTCACCATTGATGACCAATCATGGCGACAGATAACGACAATTTGCTGGGCTGTTATAGACTTTTATACATGGGAGCCAGCAATTCTAACCTGGAAGAACTGCAACACATGCAGAACAAATGCATTAAAACTTTTTTATCCCTTCATATCCTTACTCCTTCAGTCCAAATCCATAAAAATGCTTATCTCCCTACCCTGGAAATGAGAAGATTATTTCATATAAAAACTTTCGCACACAAAAGATCAAAATGTGCTCAATTCGTAAAATATGTAGTCAGACCCACTAGAATAAACCAAGCTCCCATGTTACATTATCCCATCTTGATATGTACACCATTTGCAAATTCTCCCATGGTTTTAAGTGCTCAAGCCTGGAATGCATTAAGTGTAATAGAGAGAAAAATAGAGGACTACGACTTGTTCAAAATCTCAGCCAAAAGCCAAATGATAGCTACTATACTAACTTAATATAACTCTCTCGATAGATTGCACTTGTTTTGTTCTGTTTAGTTTTTCTTTAATTTAATTTAATTTTTTTTCCTTTTAAGGGGTGTCAAACTTGTTAATTGTATATTGTTTGGTTGCCTGCCATTTCTCAACGTTAATTGTTATTTTGCTTATATACATTGTTTTACCGTTATATATATAACTAGTGATAGCATCCTTCCAACAGTTTTACTGATGATGCTATCATTAACTTTGCTGACCAGTAGCATCATGTATCTACAACTGAATCTCATGATTATACCAAGAATACTATAGGTTCCCTAGGATATGTTACTCCATAGAGTCCTATAGTGCAAGCCACCCCCCTCTACCCCCCCTTAAAAGTAGGCTACCTTTTGTGTTCAGTACTGAGTCCTATGTAAGATAAGGGGGTTTATGGAGATGTCAGGAATCTTTATCAGAGTGATATCAAATGGAAACAAGGGGCCACCTATACCAGAAAATCCTGCTGAATCCAAAACTTGTGGTCTTAATTCTCAAAATTTGGCCAAAGGTACCTAAAAATGAGGTTTGATGATGAGAATATTTTAAAAATGTAAAAAAGTTATATTGAAAATGATTGGAACTTTTTGTAGATGCAACATGCTAATCAAAGTCAGTACCTCAATCTACATATCCCAATGTTTGCCTATCCGAACCTGACAAGGACTCTGCTTGCGTATGGCTCTACCTCTTCCACATACTGCCTATCCCTTAGTCTGCCTATCACTCATACTACCTATCCCCTGAAACATCTAGAGTTTAATTAGGTTTTCCCTCACATGGCTTAAAGGATTAAAGTTTACCCCTCACCTTTGAACCTAATTTTCTCTGTACATTCTTACCATTAGTCTACCTATCCTCAATCTGCCTATTATTCACTTTACCTATCCCTCATGGTGACTATCCCCCAAATCTGCACATCCCTCATATTTGACTGGCACATCTGTGATATTACCTAGCACCAATGTATCTTTTGAATATGCTCACCTTACAAGGTACCCTCTGTACCTATCTCTTAAACTGTTTATTACCTATCCTCCTTGCTACCCATCCTCTTCAATACCTATCCCTCAAGCTCAATTTATAGCTTTCCTGCCTATCACAGCTTGATCATCTGGGATAGCTCACATCCAACCTTTGATATGATCTCTTAGTCAACCTATCCCCTAAAGAACAAATCCAACAGTCTACCTCAAGCATACATCTACTGATCACTCATGCTATATACCCTTGAGGTTACCTATCCTTCAGGCTGCCTATCCTTCATGGTATATAGCCCTCTGCCTACCTAACCAGCTATCTATGTATCTCTCACCTTGTATGCTATTCTTTCTACCTTTATAGTAGCTCTTATAGTCTATGCCTTGTGAAATATACCTATCGCTCATTGTACCTATCCTCAAGTCTGCATATCACTCATGTTTACCTTACATATCCCTCAGGCCATTGAATTATCATGCTTTTCTAAAATGCCTCACCATGGCTATCATTAGACTAGCTAACTTCCTATCCTACATGTATGTTGTTTATTCCCCTCTTCCTATCCTTCATGCCGCATATCGTTCATGCTATCCCACTTGACAAGTTAAAAAACTGAGGGCTATATACCATGAAGGATAGGCAGCCTGAAGGATAGGTAACCTCAATGATATATAGCATGAGTGATAGGTAGATGTATGTGTGAGGTAGACTGTTAAATTTGTTCCTTAGGGGATAGGTTGACTAAGAGATCAAAATGAAGGTTGGTTGTGAGCTATCCCAGCTGATCAAGCTGTGATAGGTAGGAAAGCTATAAAGTGAGCTTGAGGGATAGGTATTGAAGAGGATGGGTAGCAAGGAGGATAGGTAATAAACAGTTTAAGAGATAGGTACAGAGGGTACCTTGTAAGGTGAGCATATTCAAAAGATACATTGGTGCTAGGTAATATCACAGATGTGCCAGTCAAACATGAGAGATGTGAAGAGTTGGGGGATAGTCACCATGAGGGATAGGTAAAGTGAATGATAGGCAGATTGAGGATAGGTAGACTAATGGTAAGAATGTACAGAGAAAATTAGGTACAAAGGTGAAGGGTAAACTTTAATCCTTTAAGCCATTTGAGAGAAAACCTAATTAAACTCTAGATGTTTCAAGGGATAGGTAGTATGAGTGATAGGTAGACTAAGGGATAGGCAGTATGTGAGAGAGGCAGAGCCATACACAGGAAGAGTACTTGTCAGGTTGAGATAGGCACACATTAGGATATGTAGATTCAGGTATTGACTTTGATTAGCATGTTGCATCTATAAAAAGTTCCAATCATTTTCAATATAACTTTTGTACATTTTTAAAATATTCTCATCATCAAACCTCCTTTTTAGGTACTTTTGGTCAAATTTTGAGAATCAAGATCACAAATTCTGGATTCAGCAGGATTTTCTGGTATAGGTGGCCCCTTGATTCCATTTGATATCACTCTGATAAAGATTCATGACATCTCTATAAACCCCCCTATCCTACATAGGACTCAATACTGAACACAAAAGGGAGCCTACTTTGAAGGGGGGGTAGAGGGGGGGGCTGTTACACTGTGTCCATAGGTAAAGCTCTGAGTTTCACCTCCTATCTATTGAAGCTTCTTGATTATACTATGTAATTACATATTTGGTCAAATAAAGTTTAAATTGCTAAAAAAAAAAAAGAAATTTACATGTGGAACACACATAGTCATCTGGTATGTAAGACCTATTCTGTAGATCACCTATCTAAACTGATAATGTATTGAGAACATTTATTTGTTTTATGTGACTGATTTTAGATATTTGTGTTGTGTGACTAATTTCAGATTTGTTCAATATCTTTTGGGAAAGGTATCTATTTGAGCACATGTTGGGAATGCTTGCCTGCAGCCAATCACACTGTGATGAGGTAATTATAACTCTTTGCAGTAGACAAGTTAGAGCTGGCTGTCAATTAGGTAAACATCGCCCACACAAGCCAGAGGCCTAGGTATGCAATCCACTCAAAATATCATCAAAACATTCCTGTGTGTCCCACAAAGCAGGGTAGAATATGTCTACTGTTATGGCAGGTGGGTTGTTATGAACCAGGGGGGTTGGTGTGGGGTCATGATTTGACCATGTGTATGTAGACTACAACAGTAGGGTCTTGGGTTTCCCGCCACAAAGAAGAAACATTATACATTCAGGTGTTCACCGTTTACACACTTAAAGGGGGGCTAACACAGCTAAGACGTACCCGCCTTAGGAAGTCATGTGACCACCCCTTGACCAATCAAGGCACTGCAAATATTCCACTGGTTCCCACAGATTTATGAGCACTCTTTGAGCAGGTACCCATAATGATAATTTCCGTGCTAGCCCTCCTTTAAGGTGGTTTCACATCAAAATAGTATATGCCATGTATCAGGAAAACAGGTAACATTAGTCAAGGTACCATTAGTTAATCACTTTCTAGATAAAGACTTTAGCTCGAATTGCATCTTAACAGCTTAAGACAAGAGATGTCGACTGATGACAGATGAAATCAGGGAGGTCATTCAGGAGCGTAGAAGGGCGATGGTTCAATTCCTAGACACTGGGTACTTTGAACATCTCCAGGAGGCTAAAACTCTTAGAACAAGAGTTGGCCTTATGATAGATGAGTCTAAAAAGAGTCAAATAGACGAGGCTTACCAAAATAATCAAGATGGGCTTAGGGACTTTTGGTTGAAAATTTCAAAATTAACTGCACCTAAAGAAATGGTGCTGAATTCAACCATCATGAGACTGGGGTCAAAGTAGATGAGGACCAGGTGACGAATTATTTCAACCTTCTTCTCAAACATAGGTTGTAAAATGGCTGAAAATAGGAACTTCAACCCCGACATGTATAGGGGTGTTGAATTTGAAGCACGTATCCCGTGTGACAACCTAACCATAGAATATGATACTGTTGAAAAGTCGATAGAGGGTATTTACTCATAATATAAGTCTAGTGGAGTGGAAGGAATAAATGCTTGTGTACTTAAAGATGTGCTTTTATTCACAATACCACAGCTAATAAGTATATATAGGAGCTCAATTTCATATAGCATATTCCCCAACAAATGGGCAGTTAGTACCGTAATACCTATACCAAAAGGTGGCGACCTTAAGCAAACAGGCAATTAGTGAACAAGTAATCAATGGATAATTCATGATGAGTGTGTGTTAGTGAAGGATAATTACATGAGGGCGTAGCCCAAGTGTAATTATCCTTTGCTAACACACACAAGTCATGAATTATCCATTGACTACTTATTTTATTCCACGATACCAATAGATAATCAATAGAATATCAATAAATTCAAGTTGAAAACAAAAATTGTTCCCCCTCCCCGGGACTCGAAGCCAGCCATAGTGTGTACAGGTACATACACCTGGGTGCCCGGCAGCGGACAGCGACAGCGCCCGTCTCGGCTTGGCTTGCTTTGGCAGCAGCACACTGCGAAAAATAGTGTTTGTACACGACCGGTACACACACCTCGTCGCCTGGCTGGCAGCGGACACACGGCGAAAAAAAAATGCGCCTGGACCGGGACTCGACCCGCCTTCCTCTAACGGCTGAGCGCAATGCACTAACCACTAGACCACCGCATCTCCCTATACTGCGCATGGCATGGCTTGCTTTGTTTTGAATGCTTCTGCATCTCGCAGTTATGGCAGTGGACAGCCCGTCGTTATGCAAGCAGTAGCGACAAAGCTGGGGGGGTCACAACCCAGACTGCCGAGAATTTTCACACTTTGAATGTATAGAAGTTATATGTGAGTACCCTCCCCGGGCTTTGTATCATATCAAGGCCTGGTTCTAGCCAGCCGCTACCCCTCAGTCCCTGTGGCGCAATGCATAGGGAGTTTGATTAGGGATCTGAAACTGCAGGTTCAAGCCCTGCCCTGGCCATAAGATTTCGTGGGTTTTAACATGTAACATATGACATGTAAGGACATGTAAGGAGGCATGTTATCCATGTAAGGAGGCATGTTATCCATGTAAGGAGGCATTTTATCCATGGATAACAGCACACCTTACAAAATGTGCATGGGAATATCCAGGAAAAGCACTGAGAATCCCAGAAATCGTGGAATAACGGCCAATACCTTAATCCCAGTGCCAGGCAGGATACTTGAAAAAATTATGCATTCACACATACTAGAACATCTTCAGAGAAATAATTTGATCACCAAATGTCAATACGGTTTTAGACCAGCACTAGGGAAGTCAAATGCCCTGTTTGATTTCACCTCACATTTGTGCAATGAACTAGACCAGGGGAAGGTTATCAGTGCATGTTATGTAGATGGCTCCATGGACTGTTGACTCAGAACACCACTCCACCCTCTTGAAAAAAATGTAATTCCCTGAAATTAGATAAGAACACCTTGAATTGGTTAAAGTCATATTCAGATAATAGGAGACAAGTAACTTTGTTAAATGGTATTAAATCTAATGAATGTAAAATTAAATATGGGGTGCCACAAGGGAACTCGCGGGGACCTCTCCTATTCTTAATTGTTGTTAACGACTTCCCAAATGTTATTACAAAGACGATGTCATTGTATTCTTATCCAGTCATGCACATGTGAGAGAATCTGAAGATTTGTCACAGAGAGATATGCTCAAAACAACTAAGTGATGTAATAAAAACTGCACTACCATCAATAGTAAGAAGACACAAGTCCAGATAATTGTAAGAAAGACATAATTTATGATAATAATTTGCCAGCTATTAATGTGAAGATAGGCGCTCAGACTCTTGAGCAAGTAAGTCAATATAAGTACCTAGGTGCTATCATAGACAGTCATCTCACATTTGTATCCCATGCAAACAAGTTAATTAAATCATTGAACTATAAATTGTACTTGTTAAGCAGGATACATACATATTTAGATGAAGGTAAGACCATACTGTCCTATAAACAGATGATTGTACCATTCACTGATTATGCCAGTTTCCTTAGTGATTGTTCCAATCAACACTTAAGAGGCAGGGTGCAGAGAATGCAGAACCGTGGTTTATGTATCTGTATGTATGGTAACCAGTATAAACATAGCTCTGCTACAGCACTAAATGAGCACTATGAAGGTAAAACACTAGCCAACAGAAGATTAGACCAGCTGACCTGTCATATGTGGAAATTATCTCACACAGATCGTTACTCAGTTCCGATTGAAAGAAGGAGAACCAAGGGTGATGACAAGGTTAAAGTTGGCCTGGTTAGACAGCCATAGCTTTGTCCCAATGGTCTGGTTAATCAGCCATTAAACTCATGATGTACAAGTTGTACATTTATCATGTACAATATATTAATATGGTTATCACCTCCACAACATGTATGATATGTACAAAGGTCTGGTTAGCCAGCCTATCAACTCAACTACATGGAGGAACGACGTCACATGAACACAGCCTGTATGTCACATCATTCCGCTATACCATATTTCTATATATGTAAAGATGTTTATTTAGACATACAGTGTGAAACACAGAATACTTAGCACATCAGGCCCGGTGATTACAAAGTTAATTATGTGTACGCTGTAAATATTGGGAATCAGTAAGGTGTGCCAAAGGGACCACACTAGTCCTGGACTGGTTAGCCAGTGATTCGACTGGTTATCATATGTAATGATTAAAGTGTAGACTGGTTAAACAGCCCAGCATACTTGTAATGGTATAAACACAGTCTAAGGGACTGGTTAATCAGCCCAGCACCAACATCGACTATACGAGTCATATCTTATATTAAATACTGGATTGGGATTGTGAGGGACTGGTTAACCAGCCCAAATATGTCGTATGTATGCTAGAAGAATTTCTATGATGAAATATAGACCGCTGTATTAATAACATGGAGTATAAATGTGACCCATCAAGGGAGAGTACCCCTTTGGCCACCAGGGGGTATTGGAGGCCAAAATTACTCTAAAATCATTATAAAAATACATTGAACTAATTTTTGATGCAGAATTCAATGGTTTCATTTAAAATGCACCATTTCCGGTTGAAATGGCCCATATTTGGATGGTAATATGAACATTTTTGATGAGAAATCAACCTATATGCCCGTTTTTGGTTGCCATGGCAACCATTCCAATGACCAAAATTTGCAGATTTTTATGCCAATTTTGGGGATACTCAACAAAAATCCAAAACTGAAAACAGAAATAGAAAATTCCTTCTAGATCAAAATTTATGATATAAAATCACCATGTCATTATTATTTTTTAAGTAAAAGGCTGATTTATTGTGTTTATAGACAATATTATGGTTTATAATGTTTTTTAGAGCTTAATCATCAATTTAAGAATTGAATAATGACCTATGTTCAAGGAGGGGTTCTGACATAACTTCTAGGAATATCCAACACAATGATGTCTCCAAATTGGACAACATCTATGCAAAGTAAAGATGCAAGCATATAGTATACTACATAACTGGAATGTATTCTGCCATGAAATAGTTTGATCTATTTTTCCTGTATCATACTCCATATGACAAAATAACTAGATATTAAGTGTTTATTAAGACAATGGCAATAATGTATCCATAAGGGTTGGTCAGCCCATTATTGTGGCTGAAAATCATACGTTGATGTTTGCAATAAAAGCCATCTGAACTTGAACCTGAACTTGAATAATATCCAGTTTCTCAATACCTGATCAATGATCATGTCACAAATAAATGATTTTTTAGAAAAGGAAGCTCAATTTTATTGGATTCAATTGTGAGGTGTTAATAAAACCAGAATTACTGCAGACAATTATTGTGAAGCTAAACAAGAGTCGGCACCCACTATGCACCCTAGCTTCCCCCTACACACACCTTTGTCATTTATTTATAATTATTGGTAGAGTAGAGGCCTTGGAAGGAGACAAGAGCATTCACTGAAACCTGAGGATCAGATTTAAACCATCACCAGTTCCGCTCAACACAAATTAAATCCCCTCTCTCTAGCTTGGCAATTGGAGTTTCTAGGTTTCCATTTAGTTTAACCGATTAAATCACTCTGACTCAGATTATAGTCAGCTGCATTTCTCACATTTTTCAACCAGATGTGAAGTGGCTTAAAGCAAATGATAGCTTGCAATGTGTTCAAATCATAGTGGCGAAGCAATTTGGGAGGCCTGTAGAACCTGTCAATAAAATGCAATAGAATATATGGTAAACCTATTAGTTTCTTATCATCAGCATGTCGTGTCAAATTAGCTTGTACTAAAACAAAATAAAACTGAGGGTAGTTGGGTTTGAATAACAACCCCCTCAGAGCATACAATACCATCCGCATGAGGCATCCCATACACGAGAAGAGGTGCTTTGATTTCTGCTTGTTTATGCAAATGTGGTTTCCTGGACAGCTCTATAGGAGCAGCTCAGAGGGATCTTGAATGATTCTATACATTACTGAGCCATGTTGGAGTTCTCTCCTGGGTGTGAGCTAGTCAATACAGTGATCACTATGCTGTGCAGACTAGCTGCACATTAATTCACAAAACCACAGGACCAGCAACAGCTAACTGACAGATATTATGTACATAGAACATCACCTTCTGTCTGTTGGTGTCTGGTACAATATTCTAAATGATGAATAGTTATCCCATTGTTTGTATTATCAGATCTATGATCAGATTTAAAAGAGAATAAAATCTGTAAATCTTGTGGGAAACATTTATTTCTATCTGAATTACCTTTTTTTAATTGTTGACCTAAATTAGACCATTGGTACCAAAATAGCTTTGCTATAAAATAATATTACTCAATACATCATCAGCAAAGGGAGAGGTAAGGGTCCCTGTATCTTGGCTCCCTTACCCCGTACATAGGCCATTTAATAATTCATTGCTCCCCCAATGAATTGAAATCCAAAGGCCTAGAAGTTATCAACTCTGTGTTTTTTTTATGATGTGAGGGTCATTGAAGCCACTTGACATAAACCCCACAGGCACACTTATGAGTATGAGTTACAAGCTATAATTTGACACTTCCATTTCACTGGCACTGGTTACTACTCATCAGGGAGGTATCTCTAGAGGTAAGTAGTGTGGTGCTGGGGGTGGAGAGAGTTGGGAATGGTCCGCGGGGAGACCTTGAAATGGCAAGATGTTGTCCGCCTCAAGTGTTCCAAGGTGGCTCACAAAATGGTGGTAGGGCATTACATTTTTTATTTGTATCACTTAAACCTAGAACAGACTTGCTAAATACTTACTGGCCTGGAGAACTCCTCTTGCGATTTTGCTCTGCTAATGTGTGCTAGAAATTATATCAACTAAATTGTCCTCAATTTATTAATATCTGAATGTGAAAAGCACAAATGACTTTTGCATTTAATATTTATTCTTCTATGTGTAGCAAAATTCTGAATCATCAGCTGTCTGCCTCAAATAGCCCATATTCAACAACACAGAGAAAAGAACACTGATCACTTTGACACATACTGCACAGGTCACAATTTGTCTCCCACATGACATGTATGAAGGCATGTCAAATAAGGTTGACACTCTCATATTTGGTTTGTCAACTCCACTTGACATGTGTAATGAAGACATGTCACATATTCCTGATCCATTCACCTGAGTGCTAGGTAATACTGTGAGACAATTATGTAAGGGTCAAGAGCAGTCAATAGCTATGTACCAATGGTTCAATCAAGGCAGGCCTATGATAGAAGCCAGGGGATATCATAGTCCCACAGGCCTGCAACATTAAGGCACTTCTACATGACTGAGGACCTGTATGCAGTCCATAAGACAAGGGCATGGAGGTGTATGGCAATGCCATATCTATCCCTGTACTGTAGATACTGAGATTATAGATTGTGGGTTAGAATACAGTCCTTTGGTATTTTCATTGACCCACTCATAAGGTGTCTAAGCTCTCCAGTTGAAGTATTCAGGATGCTGGGTGTCTATTTTGATATTCAATAGCAAATGCAAATTTAACAATGAAATAGAATTCACTACCATTTATTGATAGTATTTACAGACCTTAGTGATCTATTCTTCATGAAAACAAAATGACACAGATACTATGTCTCAAGTGTTTGTAGTACTTCTTGGTAGTGATTAATCCTGGTACCAAAATGGTTGTTTGCCTCATCTAGTGGAATATCCTAGAACCATTATGTATGTCAAACCATCACTGGTCAAGTGCCTTTGACATGGCCGTGACGCTAGTCAACTCACAGATGATGTGGCATTTTAAGGCATGTCAAATCCTATGAGGATTACTGTGCGCTACAGTTGTCATGGTGACATATGTGCACATGTCCCAATGATGTGTGCTCTCTGTGTCAAATCAAGTTGACATGGGTATACATGTCACTTTGTCAGGAAGACTTTTTTTCAGTGAACTTGACAAAAAATAAGTATTTGAGTGCTGGCTTAACTTTGTAGAGTTCATAACCCCCACCCCTTATACAAGACAGATGTTTCTTCTCTAAATGTTAAGTTTGCATTGCATGTGCCATAATCTTACATTATGTCTTTCCTCTTGACTCTCTCTTTCGCTTCTTCAACACATATCACTACATACATCTATTTTCCCCAAATCTACATACCTGTAGATGGTAAAGTTGACTTAGTATGGATGTTCTAGAATACATAACGCAGTGATGATATCTATGCTTTTTACTATGCAAGGATGTGACCGGAGTCAGTGGCTTGTTTACCATGGTGAAAGGGGTGATGCTCGAATCCGGGGCTCGAAGCAGTCAATATGTTTATTGAAGTGGCTGCGGACAGATCATGAGATTATTCCACCATGTGGGTATGCTGACTGGGATAAAAAAAATGATTGTAGACTGGCCGGCATCTCCACCACTCCATCAACTACCTGAGCAAAACCTCATCACCACCCTTCACAAGTTCTGGAATCATCACTACCAGCACCTCAAATTGACTTTGGGAGGCAATGGTCATGGTGGTCTATATGCAACCGCTGTGTCAAGACGCTATTTCTTAACAGGCTATGACTGTGCAGACCTAGTCCTACCCATCAAACTAAGTTCCAATTATGAGAAGATTGCATCTTACTAGTTACAATTTGAAGTTGCAACGATAGCTGCCAATAAATGTAGGTGACCAGCTTCCTACTGTGGTTGTTCTATCAACCCCCTCCCCTTGACATTAAAAATGTTTTCTCTGAGTGATTCGGGGCATCTGGAGGTAATCTGGAGGTAATCTGGAGGTGGCTCGGACAATCTTTCTATAGGCCATCCTTCTCAAGGCTGTTCCCCGACAGAAGTTACATTCAGCTTGTTTTATGAATTGCAGTGGCTTAAAAAAAAGGGCAATGAGGTAAGGCCCTGACCTCAATTCTGTGGCTCACTTTAATACAAAAGAGGGATATAACTCCCTCCAAGAATGAGGTTGAGCACTATGTGATGATGTCAAACTGCTAAACTAATTATGGGAGGACAATAAACTATAGTGATTCTCCTGAATTATTCCTGAAGTATCCTACCCTATAATCTTTATTGAACACTGTCACATGTTTTTTTTTTCTTGTTTCTTTTTTAAACTTCCAGTGGCTAATAAATACTCAAATAAAAAAACAAGCATGCCTCAATTAAATGAGTAAAGTTAAGTTAGGGATGTGGTCAGGGGTGTAATGTGAGCATTTAAAGGATAATAGACTATATCATACACTGGTAAAAGTAACATTAAACTGATAATGGGTTATCACAATGAATGTCATTGGCCCCAAAGGATTCTACACCTAACATTAAGATCGAGGAACAGTATCCTGTTCATACACAGTACACAACATGCTTCTCACTGGACAGAACAGGAATGTATGAGTTGGGAAGACCTTGTACTGGCAAACCCATCAGAAGACAACAACGCCGAGGATATTCTGTGACATGTCTGTTGTGTTTGCTCTACAAACAACAGGTAAAGGACTGCAAATGTCTCTCTGTGAGCAAATGCATTTATAAATATTAGGTGTGACAGTGTCTCTGTGGCTGTGCAACAATTTATATGGAGGGTGTTGCTCCTATAGTAAAAGGAAGAGCTGGCTAAAAATGCCCTCATTTCCAGTCCTTTCTTTTCATGTAGCTATAACTTGTCCCTTTTGTTGCTCACAAGTGGTCATTCAAGTACGGTGCTAAAAAAAAGGGGATTTGAGTAGGTACCTAGTTGGGAAAAGTCAGTCAGCATAATGAACTATATAAATAGAGCATGTGACATGAATAAGTACCTGGTAGTGCAGCTCTCTCTATTTTAAACAAGGCAGGTGACTTTTCAGACTAATGTGGTGAGTGCAAGTTGAATGCTGTAGCAGTGCATGACTTATTTAGAAAAGAGGGCACATACTCACAACTCTTTTTACAATAGGAACAACACCTTCCTGTTTTATTTGATGTGAATAACGACTTCGCATAGAGAAAACATTAAAGGGTTGATCGCCACACCCCTAGTGGCATAACATGACTTGATCGCCACTGCTGGTCACATCACTTATTTACACACTGATTTCATTGGTTTTAAGCAGCTCTGGAGGCTATTGCGAAAAGAATCGGTAACGGATTCTCACTGTCGTAACTCACCTTCCAGTTCATGGTTGTTCTACTGCTCAGAACAAACTTGCCACCTTACACTCAAAATCAATCCTTTTAGTGTTAGTCATACTGGGAAGCATTCACCAAATTCCTGAAAATTTAAGAATCAATTCTATAACCTATTACCTTGCTGCAAAACAGGGGAGAAGTCATTGACTGAGGGTAGTCAGTTCCCATCTGGGAATAGCACCTCCGACAGAATTGAATTCCTGTCCTTTCGCAACACCCTCCTGTATTAGTATAACATGAAATAAATACAGAACTAAACTCTCAACCACACATTGTGGTAATCCACCCCTTGGGGCTGAAACAGTCCCCCCCCCCCATTGTGGATTGTTCACAATGTACGCCATGGTCGTTCAGTTAGGTCTATACCCATATCCTCCTGCTAGTTTTGCTTCATTGACATTTTTCTTCCTTAAGCAACAATACCCTTCCCTACCTCACTAAACATCAATCACTCTTCTGCTCACTCCATCTAGAAAAATGGCGGCGATCACATTCTGGTGTGGATACTTTTTTTGATGATGCAGCCAATACCATTGAAAGGATTTTCTTTTTGTGAATTCATGAAAACTTATGTTGTGCTAAACATTGGAATGCAGTAACATTAATATGTTGCTTTCGGAAGTGACAGGGGATAGAACCAGTCAATATATGTATATTGGCTGTTGACACATAGTGTGATATTTTCATCATCTTGATATGCCGAGTAAGATAAAAAGAAAAGGTAACTTTAGACTGGCTGACATACCACCTGCCTGAGCCAAACCTCATCTATGACTGAAATCACCCATGCTAGTACCTCACTCTGTGTCAGTCAATATGCATGGTTACTTACGAGAGTTCCTACATGAGATATTTAGCTCTTCTGCCCACTCTTCTGCGCACTCAACATGGCATGTGAAATTATACTTTACCATGTAACTTTTTGTCAAGTAATTGGAATATCTAACGAAAGCTAGAAGATCTGACTTGTATTTTAAACATTTGATATAGGTGACTTGTAAAACGAGAGCTTCTACACAACACTTCTGCAAACCCTACTACATTTTCCAGACAAAAACCAAATAAGATTTCTATTTTCAACAATAAATATGGATAGGAAGCAAACATTTTCAATCAACATACCTAACCATGATAGCCCTGTAGCCTCAAACATTTTGCAATTCTGAGGCCCTCGATGTTTGTCTACTCTTGCAGAACAACATACACTGATGTATCCCTTCATGATAGACTTTGACAATATCCCTTGTATCTTTTTATATGGGTTCTCCATCCACTTTCCCCCTCACAGACAGCCACAACCTGTGGACTATTGGGGCACCTCCCCACAACCCCTCACACACACTCACACACATAGATATTGCCCTGCACCCCAGGCACCATCTCATTGGAAGACCTGGCCAGGTGTGCATGTGCCGTGAAATTGACCACCAACTGTCACAGGGGCAGATTGCTCTACATGTCTGGGCTAAGGTCATATGTGACATAGATCCGGAGGTGAAGGGTTAAAAAGTCAAAGATGACTGAGTGATTCTAGGCTCAGCTAGGCACCATGGGTATGCTTACTTCCCAAATAGAAAACCTATAAAATATTTCATATGTGTTATACATATGCCTAAGGATTTTCTAAATTTGGGTTGTTGATTTGCTTGATTTATTTGAAAAGGTTTCACCAATTTCATATCCTTTAGATTATTTCATATGTATATGTATATATGTGTGTATATATATATATATATATATATATATATATATATATATATATATATATATATATATATATATATATATATATATATACATGGATGTCAACCTGAGTCTACTGCCTAAGGTGGTGGCTTACAACAGAGGGGCAACAGGATAATGGGACAATTACTCTGCATTTCCTATGAGAGACTGATCTTGTTAATTTAAATGATATTTCCCATTTCTTTTGAAATCTTGATATGTTGTAAACATAACACTTTTAACTGTAGATTCAAATGTTCACAAAAGTAAATGAATATAATCTGATGCATTAATGAAATAGTCATGGATAGATTCAAAAGCACTCATTTACCAGCTCTATATATGAGGTATGTTTTTCCAGAATGAATGTTGCTCCCACTGATTAGCAAGCATCAGCCTGATTTCTAGGACCTTGGATAAAATATAAGCTGCACCTAAATCCTTATCATAGGTTGTACAAGTAAAACCCCTTGTGTTTACAGCAACCTGAGTTGAGGGGAATCATATAAGTCACACAAAGAGGCTGAAATGGTCTATTTAAGCCACAGCTTATATACTGGGTTTTATGGTAAGATAGAACTAGGAATATATGCTGCATCTATATTTACTTAATTCGTTATTTGGTTGGTCACTGTTGTCCCAAATCCTGCACAGGACGTGGTCTCCAATAAACACTGTGAATAATAGAATATTGATATCGATCTTAAGCATCTATGGCAAATTTAAGTCAGGGGTGCAGGCATGTCAAAAACAGGTTGGTAGTTCAGATACCGGAGAAGATGAAATGGGCTGATGCAGATAACACACCTGCGTCCTCCTGCTGATGCCATAGTCTACCCGGCAGGAGCTGGGCACACCTTTCCTGCCAAAAATATATATCAAATTGCCCTTTTTCCTCCAATCTCCTATAGAACTCTTTCCTCTATTTTATTTGCATTGTGTTTTATTTAAATAGGCTAGAATGGCCTTATTACATTACCAGAGGAGATTTTAAGATAAGAGGCCCAGATAATTATTATCTTCGATTTAAGTTTTGTCATTCACATATGCAGAATGACTTCCTTTAGAATCTAAACTTTTAAAATGCCATGAGACATGTTCAATGGACAATGTAATATATGACCATGTATTCTGATCGACAGTGATGATATCCATTCTGCAATAATGACCACATAATAGTAGTATATAGGGGCAAACTCAGCACATAGGAACAGCTACTGAAATCGATTTGACCTACTTACGAACCGGAATTGACCTAGTTTTGAGACCAGAAGTGACCATATATGGGCATGTGACCTACATTTTTTAGCTCTGATTGGCTGAGAGCTATGACGTCATCACGTGATGATCACGTGATCACAACAAAAATGTAAATAAAAACAGACTGACCACATGGTTGACAACGTGACCAACATGGTCGGCACAGCAGAAAACGTAAACAAAAACAAAGTGATTCTTGCCCAAGGTACACACACCGCCTGCTGCTGTAGCAGCCGCCTGCAGCGTGTTATTTCTTTAGTCGCCATGAGGTGTGGTTGCACCATATGTTTTGCACCTACAATGTTTCTACTATGCTGCTAAGACATGTCATTTTTCTCACTTTTATTTACACTATATTAAAAAGGCATTATTAGTTCACTGGTTATGGAATCGAAAATATTGACTGCTTCAGCCTTGAGTACCCTTGGGGTACCAGATGAAGCAAAATTTTTGGGCTGTGAAGCAGTTAGGAAAGTCTCAGTTAACTCGATTTTTCTCACATAGCTTGTCCAATAAAATATTTGAGAGGTTTGTTGAAAACATATCTCTCTTCTGATTTAATCTAATTGAGAAATTTCAATTGTATTTCAAGTAACAGCATTTATCACACATAATCTCACTAAGAAATTTGTTCAAAACTGCATTGGCTGCCATCTTGAATCACTACTCAAAGATAATGGCACTCCCCCGAGTGTCACAAATAGCGGAAACTCCTCAATCTCATTTTACCTGCATTTAACACATCGGCAACCTCCGAGAGAATAGGGTTGATGAGTGAAAAGTTGTTTGCCTTTGCTACGTTACGCACTGTTGCTACATTATGCATCACTAACTTACACAATTCTTATGTAATACTCCATACAGCCCAAAGTGTACTGAACAGCACACTTTGGGCTGTATGGAGGGCACTGTGTCTGGCTGTGTTAGGGGGGGTACAATTTGCCCACACTATCTAGTCGCGGAGCCACTAGTTTCACTACAAAAAAGGGGTTACACACACACACACACATTCTACAGCTATATTATGCTAATAGAGTTTTTAATACAGTTCCAAGAACATCCCGATTTTATTGCTGCTGGTGGTGTTTCACATTCCAACACACCCACTTTTTCCTCCAACATGGTCACCTTGTTCACCAACTTGTCTACGAGTTCCAGTACTAGTTCCACTACCACTTTTATAAGGACGACGTTGGCCACGTCCGTGTCACCAATCCTTACATGTGTGAGATGCCCCGTGCAAAGTCCTTATCCATGGTTGTACTATTTTGTCCATTAGGTTTTTCGGTACTTGAGAGAAAGTTTACACCGTGTGAGAGGGGTTGCTTCGAAATGCCTCCATGAGAAAGTGGATGCAGTGAGCCCCACAGGTTTTGGTGTACAGGTTCTGAAGTTGCATTCTATTGAACCTTCCGTGCACGTCTGACGACTTTGACAAGAATATGACACAAGATTTTTCTTATTTCAGCAGAAATGCTACAAAAATTTTACATATTTCCCTAAATCTTACAGAAATTCCACATTTTACGCATGAGATTTCACCTTGAAACATGATTTTAACCTATGTACTTCTTTCACAAAATGAAAGAAATGCAACATTTTACAGAAATTTTCGTAAAATTTTACAAATTTACCAAAACGTTATGAAAATTTCACAAAAAAAATGCTACTTTTACCAACAAGGTTTCGCTGTGTGCAACAAAAAAGAGAGAGATGTCCAAGGACAAAGTGCTTACATCGTCTTGACACATGCACCTTTTGATATACTGATAACTAAATCCCTCTTTGTTTTGTGAATAAGTACTGACTTGATGGTTTACCACTCTGAAGCCTTTGTTGGTCACCATAGCGCTATTTTTGTTTTGCAATAACTTTTTGTAGCTTTCAGCTGTTAATTCATTTTGTTTTTGAATCACTCCTTTGCAGCTCTTTTTTTTACCCCTTCTCCAAATTTTATGTAACATTTGGAGTTTAAGGCCGTCATCTCGTCACCTTTCAACTCCACTTTGAAAAGACCTGGAAATGTTTACAACACGGCGGAGGGAACCAAGTGTATTTCAGGGTTTTACATTCTACGTAGCTTACAGTGATAAGTGATGTCACACGACTCTGAGGGCAACCATTTATGACCCTCACTGAAGAAATCTCTTCGTCTCTCAGGTTTGACAGCTTCCTCTACAATCTTCGTGCTCAACACAAAATAGAGTCTGTCAGTGTCCATTTTTCACATTTCAAAGTTTCTTTCGTCTATGAATTCCAGTGGGAAGTCAAGGTAGAAGGCCAGCATTTTCAATTTGGCGTACTGATACACCATGAACCCTATTTACACAGTGAGGTTGTAGGTGATGGTGTTGGACAGGCAAGAAAGTTCCACAGTGTTTGCACTGATGTCTTGCACCTCTTGAACAGACCAGTGTAAAGCTAACCGTTTGGCTTTAGTGGGAGACGTGTTCTGCATTTGAAGAAAGTTTTGCTCATTGCATATGATTTTACCATAAGACCCGTTTCCTAGAAGTTTATACAGGTCTGAAAGAATTTTGCAGTTGATGTTGTTGTCACCCTTTCTCCTAGCCGCGGTCACTTCTTCCACAAAGAGGAGAAACTTTTTTCTGACGTGTATTCTACCACTAAGTACACCTTAGTTACCACTAATCCCTTTTCCATGTACCACTTTAAGAGAGGCGTGCCAAAGAGGATTTTATGAGCGTGAAAACTTCCTATGAGCTGTCGTGGAGGTTGTTTCAACTTACCCGCAGCTTCTAAGAAGTGCCGCATGTGATCGACCATGTCTTCCCTTTTCACCAAACAGTTCTTGAAAATGGGATTCATTTCCTCAAATTCCTCCTTCAATGCCTCCAGTGTTTGTATGTCGACCTGAATCAGTCCGAAAATGGAATCGTTCATCACACCTCTGAGAATCTCCGCTTCGCTCTTTCTACCCGAGCAAGGTGGTCTTTTCATTGCCCACTGCTCCTTTTTTGCCTTGCATTCTTCGCTCTCTCTTTCTTTCAGCCATTGACATTCGTACTTTACCACCACTTTGTACCCTAACAACTTGAGGTAGGGGGTGACTTGAGCTGTGTACTTGGCCTTTTTTTTCAACCACGCTTGCCCTTCGGGAGATTTAAGAGTAGACTTGGTCAAACGACACAAGTGACCATGCCAATAACAACCGTGGAATTGATAAAGGGTCTTGTCTGTGGGTGAGAGTCCGTCTACTCTGACGAGTTTCCTCCTGATGCTCACCTTGCTGTAATTGTATTGGTGCAGTATTTTCTTGTCCTCGATAAGGGATCGGTAGCGCAACCATTCCATAGCGGAATAGCTGACATGTTGGCTGCAGACTGCTCGAAAGTCATTTTCTCTGCGGCGTACCACATAGTAGCCTGAGCAGTGCCCTTCCCGCATACACTTCAGATAGAGGCTGTTGGCGTCCATGCCCAAGATGTGTCTTCACACCTTGCTTTCTGCCCCGTATTTTCTCTCCCTTATTCGAGTTTGTCCACTCTTGTGGTGTCTGTGACATATGATAGAAGGACCTCCGATGAGGTTCTTTCTCAGCAAGTCATGCACATCCTTTTCTTGAATGCCTAACAGTTTGTACGGTGCAGCGTTAGGAGAAGTGTTTTTAAAGAGGAACTTCAGGGTACGAGCTGGGAAGGTGAAGCAGACTGTAAGATTTAGGTAGATTTGTAAAATTTTTGTAGTATTTCTGCTGAAAATCTTGTGTGTAAAAAGTGGAAATTTTGTAACATTTAGGTAAATGTCTTTCATTTTCTAGAAAGAATACCTAGGTTAAAGGTGTGTGTGTGTGTGTGTGTGTGTGTGTAATGAAAATAAAAGTGAAAAATCACAAAAAAAGCCTTCAAGTTGTTTTTCACATGTTTAACAACAAACGCCGTGACAACAATGGTATTATGTTAGCAACGTAGTAGAAATGTAGGTGCAAGCAGGTCTCTTTGGTTATCTATTTTTTTTGCTGTAGCAGACATCCATGATGACTATAAAAAATAAACGAGGGTTCTTAGTGTTGCACACATACCACGTGGTCGGTTTTTTGTGATCATGTGATCATCATGTGATCACATCATAGCTCTCAGCCAATCATAGCTTGGGAAAGTAGGTCCACCCTATACGGTCACTTCCGGTCTCAAAACTAGGTCACTTCCAGTTCGAAAGTAGGTTAAATTGATTTCAGTAGCTGTTCCTATGCGCTGAGTTTGCCCCTATATACTACTCATAATTATAGAAATTTGGTGATGAACCAATTGTTTATAAAAGATTATATCTTAATTTAACACAAAAGAATTGGTGAATTGCCATCCATCTACCAAGCCTACACATCATCCAGTCAGTCCGTCCATCAACCATTTAAAGGCCACATAGTCCCTTAATGCATTAAAACCTGTTGTCTTCATCACGGGCGTAGACTGGTTACCAGGTTTAGTCTGTGTAGGTGTTGGTAGTTTATATTCAACTGTAGGAAAAACAGAACTCTTTTCAGGCGAATTCCACTGATACCGGCCTTATTCAAGAGAGCCCATACCCTAATCATCTGTCAGCAACAGAAACAGTTCCCACGTAGCCAAAAGGAAAAAAAAAAAAGATGGAAAATTGCAGAAATTGCTTACAAGGGTCCTAGCATATAACCCTTACCCCCCAAAGAAAACTGTAATGTGGGCCATCGAGGACCTATTCCTAGGGGAAGATGTTCTTTCACTTGGAATATCCACAATTTAGTAAGTACCTCCATCTGGGCTAAGAGCAAGAACCCTGAAACAGCACCCTGTGGCACTTTAAGAGTTTTAAGAGGTTAAAAATTAAGTACCCTACTGTCTGACACTCTACATGCAGAGTCTCTGTACCATTGTTGCCATCCTCTTTTATGATTTTGTCCTTCTTTGAGGGAAATTCTGTGGAGCTATTTTTATGAACTGTCAGTGTCAATGGCTGCATTTATCAAGGTCGCTCATTTTTTTTTTCTCAGCCACTCTCTCCTTTGTCATTTTGACAGCTTACCGAAAATGGGGGATAACATCTCAACAAGGGGTACAGGAATCCATTCTCTGCTTGTGCCACACTGATACATTGTGTAGGTCCCTCGGGATAGAACTTATACTCATTTTCATATGTCTGTTTTATTTGATATAACAATGAGTCTAATCTCTTTTTTTCAAATCTAACTCAAAGAAAATAAGTGGAAATGTATAAGGCTCCATACTAGTGTAGCATGTGATGGTATGTTCAAAAAGATGAGATACGATGAAATTATAGTTCAGACTTTAGAGAAGGAAAGGTTCAAAGGACCAACATGCGATCTCAGAACTCACAGTTCTAAGCTGTTAATTGATCACACACAACTCACAACTTTGTCATTTTAACACTAGAAATGCTTAAAAAAAACTCCACATCTGCTGTCTGAAATTTGACTAAAGGATTTCCGCTAATGTTTCCCTTTGCCAGACTTCAAATTTTAATCAGCTGGAATACTTAAGTTGATTATCATTGCAGAAGCTTTTGGTGTTGTGTTTTAATTCTGGTATTACTGTGGTCATTGCCTTAAATAAGTTATATCTCCTGAAATGGGCAGATCCAGGGGTCAATATCTGGCCAAGGTCAGGTCACGTCTGTAATTAAATGGCTTCTTAGTTGACATGTGCATGATACTGGCTAAAGAAATTGGGTAAGGGTTGGTGGGAATTAATGAATGTGAAATACCACAATACCTTAAATATATGCAATGACAATCACTGGCTGCACTTTGATGAATCTAGCTGAACACTGGGTGCTTTACAGGAGAGGATATTTTACATTTCCGAACTGGTCCAAGCCCAAGATGTACTGGATTCCCTGGAATTTGGGGTGGACCGCATAAGATGTGTTGACCTTATATGCAAGGTATTATTCATAAACATTCCCTGGACTGGGGAAGTAGTGGACCTCGCAGTGAAAATAATCTTTAATGGTGTGGAGTAGGTTTCAATAAAACAGTATCTGACATTCCAATATCTTCTTTTAAGTTACAGTGATTGTTGTCTCATTTCAGTTTTATGTTACATATAGCATAAAATACCTATCAGACCTCACTTTACAGTCTACCTTGTTCAAAGGTACATACCTGCCCTATACGGTGCACATGGGGTTTGGTTGTTTGAGTGGTGTTCAAAATCCTGAGGTGTAAGGTATGTCTTCTAGGGCAATTAGGGCTTACCCTCAAATATAGACCATGCCTTATACATAAGGGTCTTGTGGTACGCCATGTCTGTTTCCATGAAATCATCCTTGTCTGATTCCCACACCATGCAGATGCCATTTCCCACCCAGATGAACCTCCCATAGCTCCATACACCATAAGGCCCTAGTCTATAGGCAGTTGGGGCCCTAGTACCACAATATGTATCGGTCCTCTACCAATTGAGGAACTGTGTAGTCCTAAATCACGGCCCTCAGCCCCAGCCTTAAAGGGAACCTTTAAGTAGAAATCCTGTTCATCAATCCCCCTGACAATAAATGCCTCAGCCTGCCTGGTTCTGGGTACACCGAATGCCCCAACAAAGAAGGTGTCCTGCTGGTTGCATGGGGGGGGGGGGTTGTACCATTCCTACATGCTAACTCATCATAGTATGATAGTAAGTAGTGCATGTTTTGGCAGCAGGCCCCTGCTGCGCAAGTCCCATCCACTTAAGTGGCCTTGGTATGCAAGGGTATGCAAGGGGAGGCTTAGGTGAATCGGGGGAGGTATTGGGTTACAGAGGGAACTGGAGAGGGTGATGCATGCTCCAGTTACCGCTGACAAGTACCGAGTGGTCATGGAGGAGAGAAGGGAGTAGAGACACAGAGGGGGAGAGGAGGTGTGAGCAGATTCTGTTTGGTAGGAAATTAGTCAGAAATGCTTTTGGGAAGGTTGACTGATAGGCAGGAAGACAGGTAGACAGATAGGCAGGCAGGTAAGCAGACCGCCAATGAGGAAGACATGAAAGCAAGCGGACAGGTAGGCAGGCAGATCAAGTAGGTATACAAACAGGTAGACTGTGGTCCAACAGTCAGGTGGAAAGCCAACAAGCAGGCAGTCAGGCTTCTGTTGGGAACAGGTGACTAGGTGCAAGTAGATAAACAACAAAGAGGAAGGTAGACATGGAAGCAGACGGACAGTTAGGCAGACAGGCAGATCAACTTGCAGACTAACAACTAAACAAGCAGGCAGACAGAGAGGGGCATAGGTAGACAGGCAGGCTGTCAGACAGGTGGGCAAACTGAGCCAAGCAGATAGGCAGGCATGAAGGAAGACACGCTAGAGAACAAAGAATCAGAGAGGGCAATCTTAATAGGCAGAGAGAAGCATTTGCCGTCTGTATTCTATTCTCGATTCCAATGGAAAAAGGGAAGATTAACCTAAAGACTACCACATACTTAGAGTCGACCACCTGTCATCTAGATTTTCACACTCTCACATGTACTGCATTGGTCTTGAACCCTAATTGCATGATAATACACTGAAGTTTCCATGAATGGATTTTACCATGACCAGCTGGCCATTTCATCAGAATTCTCCAGCTTTGGTTCGATAATTTGAAGATGACAATGCTCACATATACACCATTTTGACTCTAGAAATTGATAAATATCTTTGCTAAATGATAACATAAGGAAAAGTGCAGAAATGTTAAATACTTTCTGTATAGGACTTATTTCCTAGAACATACCTTGAGATGACCACCATTTCACCTTGAGTTGACCACTCCTTTTATGTACCTATTTGTACATTTAATTGAATATAAACCAATGATTATGTAGGATTAAATCACAAAATTCATGGCCAGAATAATTTGGGATAGAAATCTTCACTGGATTATGCTCTGATGCATACATTTACTGTAATGCTATGGTTATTACTGTGTAGAGGAACTATTTGATACTGAGAGTGTGATGATCAAGTTAAGGAATGAATTATTATAGTCCATATTCAAGGTCTATAAAGAACATTCAAAACAAAGCCTCTATAATGCAGGGTTGGAAATAGCACTTCTATTTTGATGAGATTTACAATATCCATGGCCATAAAATTGTTTCCAATTTCCTTTCTAATTGAGTCACTGTAAAAGCATACATTTTCTTATGATGCAATAGTTTCAATTACGCCATTTTACTGCATATCTATAGGAAACACTTATAAATTCTTTTTTCAAATAATAGTTTAATGATCATAGCACCATTAAAAGGGTAGTTATCAAGTGGTCCACTCAATGTGCAAATTGGTCATCTCAAGGTGAAAATAGACTAACTAAGATGGTCTTAGAAATGGTGAAAAACAAGAGATAAACTTTACACATGGATTTGAGAAAGGTAAATGGTCAAAAAGCCCAAATAATTGTCTTTCACTTAGTACCTTGGGGAACCCTAAGGACCTATTGGACTCAAAGATATTAGCTACTGCATTTCCCTTATTGAAAACCTGCACAGGAACGGTCATCTCTAGGTTAATCTACTCTATGGCAGGACAACCACTGACAGAAATGACACTGGAGGTAGTGGCTCTCCCTACCCAAATTCCACTTGCAGCCATCTGTTCCACTCAATTCTCTCACTCAGAACACCCCACCTAATGCATACGGCCTAAAGAATCTAAGGTGTGATTCAGTTAACCATGATTACATGGTCAAAAACATAGGGCACATATCAATATTTTCAGGAACCTGAGGTTAACTTCTGTACTTAAATGCACTTAATCGAAATATTCCTGAAGACTTGCTAGGTCCACAATGTCCAAACCTGGCAGTTAATAGCTCTGCTGTAAAGTGCACGGAACATGAAAGCCTAAAACACTTATCCCCCATGGTAATCCTTCCCCTGTGGGTGTCATGCCACTCCACTTGGTCACATGATCTCAGCTCCCAAGTTTTCTCATGGCCACGAGAGTGTTGTGTGGTTATGCATTTTTCATGTGTGTATGTGTGTGTGTGTGTGTGATTAATCGATATTTCCTTTATTGAACTCTTAGTGATGCAGGGACAGCAGTGGTTGCACTGTAACACAAAACATAAACTTTAGGCAGAGTACTTTATTATCAACAGTGGTTTCTGAGGTGTGCTTCAGATTCAAAATTTAGTTCTATGGAGGTTTGTTTTACCTGATGGCCCCCTTTTTTTTAAATACCATCCCCCCTCTAAATCTCTTCAAGCATCAAATAACTTGTTCCTTCCTCTGTGTCTGCCATTGGGAAAACAGTCATATCAGCAGCATTAACCAAATCCATAGAAAACATTCATGTTTGTGCAAAGTCTTTATGTGAGAGAAGCCAATATCATAACCATCAGTGAAAAGGAAGGACAACAGGAGAGCCCCACTGAAAGGACACTGCAATTAATTCGGCGGCTTATAAGCACAATGTCATATACAATGTCTTTGAACGTTTATGTTCTTACATCCATAATTGTGACATGTACTGAGATTGAGGACATAAATGCGCCCTACACCAAGGGCCTTTTGTGCAGATCCTGTCAGATCCTCTCCCTGCCAGACTGCTCGGCTTGGGTTCAGTCCAGACTTCAGTATAGGATATTTAGGACATAATCCTAATAGTAACGTCCAATTCCATTACTTCTGCCCATGCATTCTGAATATTTGAAAAAAGAACCACATTACAATTACATTATCCATTCTCAAAACAGCCAATCCTGTAGTCAGACAAACAATATGAATGCAGTTAAACAAAAGCTTTGATTGGCTAACGTTTTCATTTCTCAGGATCATTATGTATGTGGATAGTCTAATTGAAATTGACACTGGGATTGTATTTTCAAACTACCAATATAGCCGTGTGTGATATATCGTTTGAAATAGAAAAAAAAACATTGCCAAACTGACCATTTTAAAGATAATTTTCAGTTATTTATGTAGGAATAAGTATAGTTCTCTCTCTAAAAATGTGTAGTATCTATTCTGGGCTCATGGATATAAGTGTGGGCCCGGGTGGCCCATAGCTGAAAATGTGAGGGTCTACCCCTGACCAATATTGAGAATTGTCTTCTTGATCCAATTGGATTACGTTAATTGGATTAGTTAGCATGTACAGCATGGCATCAGATAGAACCATGACCTGTGTTTGATGCAGCCTTGGTTGACTTCTGGACTTACATAGCCTTCCTACTGCCTCAGCTCCTCTTGCAGCTATGGCATATATGGAGCACATCAAACTAGCAAATTGAATCAGCAAGGTAATGCAGGTTCCAATGTGTGAGTCACTGCGGACTACTTGGGGCTCCCTCCCATTCTGCCTTACTTAACAGGGGCCATGTACTTGGCTTTATGTTGGGATTTCTATTTGGGGCCAGGATTTCGTAACTTGCTACTACTACAGACATCATCCAGCAATACAGGCAGGCATAGATGAGACAGGCACATGTACAGGCAGGTGGGCACTCAGGTGAGGAATAAGGTAGGAAGTTAAACAGGTATGATGACGAGTAGGCAACAAATTCAAACAGGCTGCCATACTCAGCCAAGCAAAAGTGGTTTATTCTCAACGGTTTTCTGGATCAACATGGTAAAACGCACCTTCGTAAGGCCCTTCACAGAGGTACGTATTGTAGCCCTTACTTGCTCACTGCCCACTTTATCACTCACTTTTCCACTCAACCCCTAGCTCTATACATTTGCTTCTATAACTTATTGTTAAAGGGGCGAGGCTACAAGTAGTCAATGTGCATCGGAGGTGGCTGTGGACAGATCATGCGATTATTCCATCATAGGGATATGCTTATTTGGATTAAAAAAAATAACTTTAGAATTGTCAGCATCCCCACCACTCTATCAACTGTCTGGGACGAACCCCATCACCACCCTTCACAACCTCCAGATCCCTCTTTTGGAGGCGCTGGTCATGACTATCTCTATAGATAGAACTAAACGACCGTGGTGTATGAGGTGGCCGATCCACCAAGAGGGGTGGATCGGCCACCGAGGACACCAGGGGAGTTTAGTTCTATATTTATTTTATGTTTTTAGAGTGTTTAATTAACTGAAAATTAGCAAAATCCGTTACCGTAGTTCACCGCAAAAGCGCCGGTCCGCCATTTTGAATGTTTTTACATGCACCCGGAATGAGGCTACGGTACCAGATCGGCCACTGTGGTGGATCGGCACACGTTACGCCACTGGGGGTGTGGCGATCGGCCGCGCAATGCTATCTCTATGGGAAGAAGTTATTGACATAAAATAAATTCAATAGCGTGCATGTCAGATATTCTTTTCCATTCATTCCAAAATGATAGATTCTGGGGGGCCTTCCTGCAGGAATAAATTTGTAAATTCAAGCTAAAGTCAGTACACCCAGTCAAAACAGATTTGTGTACTATAATATTGTAACATACACTTAGTTTTATTGGTAGTAGTTACATGTATAAATGTTCTACATGATTCACATACACATGCTATGTCCTGAGTACGTTCCAGAATGTTTGGGACAGTACATTCAAGATCCTTTAGTTTTGTATAGGCACCTCGCAATGTCAATGTTTGCCAGGTTTCTGGCTACCCTAGTGGAGGGGAGGTGGGTAGAGAGTTACATGTTGAAGTATCAACCGGGCAATATCATCACACCTCATCAGGAAGTGCTGCGAAAGAAGATCGGATAAGTAAGAGCCCCACATTGATGTCCCTATCTACTTATCCATGGGTCCATCTACACTAACAACCACCAAACTACTCCTCCATCAAGTAGTCACTGTGCGCGACTCAGTTAAGGACTGAGTCGCTGGGACTGCCCTATTTAAAACTTGCAGGTGCTCTAGAAACAGCAAGTTGCTAAGAATAACATTTGACACAAACAAATCCCCAACAATCAGCTTATAATATTGACAAGAGTACCACCTTAGTGTTGCTGTCTGTGAGTGGGAAGAGTGTCTTTTGTTGGAAACCTTTAGATCGCAACTTTTTCCAAGGTTTGGCACATGCTGTGTGGGTTGCAACAGGTAGCTATCAGCAGGTGCATTTTGTGCCAGACAGAAAGTCAATCTCCACTCTCCAAGCAGATTCTCATGAATAACATTATTTCATGAATAACACCTCTGTTGTGAGACCTGAAACCACTTCCATCATGGCCGACCATGGCAGCTAAACTTGACATGAAGGCTAACAGATTTGCAAGAACCAAATAATCTGGGCCCCCGTATAAAAGGTTTCTCACAAAATGGCAACAAACATGTCTTAGGAAACCATCCTTAAGAGGAAATTGACATAAAAAAATTATGTCCTACAATTCCAGCCACCTGACAAATTAGCCCCATGCAGGAAGCCTGACTCTCCCGTTAGGTAAGAGTCAGCGCCCGCCGGACAACCATCAAGAGGCCTGGTACCCAAGCAGTGCAGAGTTTGCTCTCATATTCTATCATTCTTCCCTTTAACTAGATTCATGATCTTTGTCCCTCATGATGCTCAATGCATTTTTTGAGGATTGTACTAGAAAGGAATAACACCCGTAACAATGTCTGTTTGCAAAATAAAGTGTGAGAAGAGATTCCTCTGCAACGGATTAACAGAAATACATCGATATTCTTTCAAAAGTGGACGTTCACAGAGTATACAAAATGGGTCTATATTTAGAACCGGAGCCCATGGCACTACATAATGAGACCAGGCCTTGCATTCACCGTTCACCGTTCACTGTCAGAGGGTCAAAATGAAACTGCAATGATGGCAAAATACTTGCTAGCATTGCCCTGGTGCATCCAGACCTAGAAACCTGGATTACCAGGCCCCATGTGGCCCATGAAGGGGTGGCAAGAGGTTGGTGGTTGCCAATGGTTGTGCTGTTTGGCTTTGACCTAAACATGTATACACATAGTCCATGTATAATGGGCTAGACTGAAAATGCTTAATTTATATGTTTGTGACTTTTAACGCTGGGTAGATTTGTAGCACTATAACAGAACATGTATATATATATATATATATATATATATATATATATATATATATATACATATAAACTAACACCTTATACAGCTCTCAATATCTACAATAGATCAGGGAAGTTAAATAATATGCCAGGTTAAATGTCCACTCCTTTTATTTGCCGAGGATCTGCATCATAGAGTAGGGAAGGGACAAAAATAAGCCTAATGAAAAATAGTACACGGATGATTGCTTTTCAAGTGCAGCACTGTTAACAGCTTGTGTTATTACAAAAAAAAACGATATCCAGGTTCTCAATTACACATCAATCATCACGTCAAAAATATGAAGTTTATTTTATCTTATACCACTATTCTTCCACCTCCCTTACTGTTATGCTATCCTCTACCAGTGCCTTATCAGAGCATATACAAACATGAGCTTTTTTGGGATTTTTGGATATACTTTTTTTACGTCAAGTTGGACTTTTGGGAAAGTGCTTGCGGACATACAAAGTCAGTCTCGCCCATGTTTCATATTGAAAAATCGTGCCAACTCATAGGAGAATTGAACCCCAGCCGCAGTGGAGCTGGGCAGAAGCCTTAGCCATCCCGCCACACTGTACGGTGAAAACCAATGCAAAGTATATATTTGTCAAGAGTTCACTAAAAGGTTCATCTGTACACCCACATTTAGAGTAGAATGGAAGCTTGTCATGTCGAGTTATTAAAATGTATACATCCTTAGATATCCTATATGATCCCTCCATGCCAAAGGAGTCCATCATATCAACAATAAAGAAGGTTCCAATGATTTTTCCATCATAAGCGAGTCACGGTCCACCATTCCCCCCACCTCCTTGCTCAACGAAATGTGTCAATGGCCCGGATGTGGATTTAGGTCAACACGCCGCAGTTAAAGAAGACGCTGAAAATGTCAGACCGCAACTGGCCTATAGTGGAAAATGCTTGTAATCCTTTTATATTTCAATGGATACAGCCCAAAATGGAGTACAATCATCATCTAGGGATCGTATACTTGTTGGGATTTTAATACCATATCATGACAAGCTTGGAATCAAGACGAAAACTGAGAGCAAAGTCTGGCACCCTCCAAGGAGCAACAATAATAATGGCTTCCCGCAGAGCGAACGGTTTGTATATTGCACTTGCCTTTTGCACGTGCAATATTCCTCAATATACAAACCTTGGGCTGTCAAATTTATGCTATATTGCATTAATATTCAATTGTGAGGTGTTATTACCACCCAAGTTACTGCAGGTAATTATTTCTAAGCTTAACAAGAGATGACACTCACTGTGCATTCTAGCCTTGCCCTACACACACCTTTGTGTCCTCTAAACCTTTAAAAGCTGCAGCCTATGTCTGGCATTAGGCTTAAATGCCTACCAGATCCATATAGATCTACTGGAAGTTGGTTTTGACCATACCCAATTTGTATGGCTTTGGAGGGCATAAAAGATGCATAGTGGTTCTCAACCCTTAGAAAGCCTAACGGAAATTACTGTTAATTGTCATTTGTTTAGAATAATTGGTAGGATAGAGGCCTTGGGACGACACAATAGCATTCACTTAACCCAGAGGATCAGCTCTAATTCCTTATCAGTTCTACTCAACCACTCAGTTCTACTCAACCATTTAGAATCCCTATCTCTAGTTTGTCAATAGGGGTTTCTGAGTTTAGATTGTCTCAATGACTATTTCCATTAGACTAAACCAATTAAATCACTCTGACTCAGATTATAGGCAGCTGTATTTCTTGCATTCTTAATCTAATATGATCCAACGTGAGGTAGCTCAGTTATAACCAACGATAGCTTGCAAAGTGTTTAAATCATGATGGCAAAGCAGTTTTGGTTTTGACAAATTCAAAACTCATTTTCCTTAATTTCACTTTATAATATCAATCATTAATATAATTTTCAATTGCTGTCCTATTCATAAACTAGTTTCATAGAATTCATAGATTCTTGATTTCCAGGAGGGACTAGATTCATTCAGTGTCTGATTTAAACTAGCATGGGGAGATGATAGTTTGTTTTGGTATAAATGAATGGCTAGGGTACCATCCATTTGCTATCTTTTATTAATGAACATTATGTTTGTTTGAATTCTGAACTTTGCGATGGGATTGATAAAGGAATAATTGGAACTGAGAGATTATAATCCTGACCTTCAAAAACATGGGCTATGGTACCAGTGAAATCATGGTATAGATCTATCTTAGAATTAGGTGATACCTTCTGAATTTTGCCTTGAAACTTAAGATGGCCACCATGTGGGCACCTCAAGTAATTTGAATATCCAAACAAAAATAGACAAGCTGAAATATATTTTCAGATGGGTTGTAACCAACAGTTTTTACACAACACAACCCAGCATGTCAGATCCAGTCATCCTCTCTTACCATAAGATTATTGTTCAAACAAAACCAGTTTTATTTTGGAGGGATGAATTTTTAATTGGTTTCCATAGTAATGTGATTTAATAGACTTTCTATACCACTCCAGGCCACCCCTTTTGCCCTGTATGTTTTCAGGTAATCCTATTTGCCCTGTAGCCCCAAATCCTTCGCAATTCTAAGTCCCTTGACCTTTGTTTATATATTATATTGCAGAACAACGCTGATTTATCCATTAATAATAGACTTTGTCAATGTCCCTTGTATTTTGCTAAAAGACTTATTCAAAATCAGCCAGTCCCAACCTTTGGACAATTGGAGCACCCTCCCCCCAGATGCCACTACACACACACACCCATTTACTAATCAAAACTACTTGATGCCTTGTGTCTGAGGTACCATCTCATTGGGACACCTGTCCAGGGGAGCATGCTTTGTGAAATTGAACACCGACTACTGTCACAAGGGTGGATCTCTACATGTCTACATGGTCACATGTGACATGGACACAGAGGTGAGATTTCAAAATCACAAATAACTGAGTAAGTCTGAGTAGGCCCCAATTAGTCTAGAATCAGCTAGGCACTCTGACCTTCCCGAAGAGAAACCCTCTAGATTATTTCATATAAATATGCCTCAGGATTTCATTGAGCTGGGTTATTTACTTCATTTCACCAAATTTGCTTGATGTATTTGAAAATGATTTCACATGATTTAGATTATTTTGTATGGATAATCGTCTTAGGGAGTCCATTTGATAAAACAAGAAAAATGTGGCAAGGACCACGGATAGGAGTTGCCACTCTGCAGCCGACGTGTGACATCACGGCCGATGCATGACATCACAAATTGCGCCACAAGGTGACCGTGACGTCACTGACAAACCGAAAACATAATGAAGTTGCTACGGTCGCTGCGCTCCCTGCCGCTACGCGGCAAGCAACTCAAAAAAAAAAGAAGAATAAAGGTGATCATGATGTACCAATGCAGTGTTTATGACTAAACCCACCACCATTGCATTGGCTATCATAACAGTAGAAGGAACTTGAACCTGGTAGGCATTTCTCAGGATGGTACTACTAGACAACTTCCAAATCATGGTGGGGTCCCTCACTCTAATGTCATTACAGCCTTGCATCCAGTGGTCGTAGTGCATTTCCTTGACTGAGTATCGTCTCAGTATTGGCAAATTGAGACTGAGATCACTCAAGGGTAAAACATGGAGTTACCATTGTAAAAGAAGTCTGCATTATCAATTTCATCCAAGATTGATGTATTTCCCTTAGTTTTCCATAGTATGTCAAGTATCTTTGCGCGCTTTTTTCATTTAAAGCTGGTACAAAAGCTAATATAGTGTTGTCTGATTTGTATTTCAGAGGATTATATACCCCTTCCCAAGTAATAGGGTGCCACTTATTATGGCACGATATGGCTCATTATGTGCACATCATTGGACTTTAGTTTCAGCTGGTCTATCCTCTTTGGTGGGAAGGGAAACCATTTGGTTAATTAGCTCTAGTCACAGCCTCATGGCGGCAGCACTGAGTGGTGTCTGCTCTGCTGCCAGGGATCTATATTGAATTCACCACCATTATAGAATACTCTGCTTTATGGCTTCAGATGGAGCCACTCTGTTGGTACAATCAAGACTGCTTGTTGACATGAATAAAATGCTGGAGCATTTTATTTTTATACACATATATGGTTGAACCTGAGATGGTTAGAATGCACTTAATAGATTGAGATTTTGGCAGGACACTTTCACAAGTAGGGTGATGATAGATATGCAGGAAAATCTAAATATTTCAGATCTTGTCTCAGCTTTAATCGTCAATTGCAGAAACTGCTTGGAGCTTGAAATTGAACAATAGCTATCATGTTGCTGGTACTAAAATAGGTAAACTATCATACAAAATTGCTGGTATAAAATCTATTGCTATGTGCTCACCTCTAATTTGGTGTCAGCCCAATTCTGCATACCTGGAACTATCAAATCCAGTCAAAGGATTTGCAGAAACCACTTTGCTTTTATGTGAGCCACAGTTTCACTCCATAAATCCCTATAAAGTGATCAGTGGCTGTCACTTATAGAGGCTATGCATTACCTATGATCACCAAATATAATTTTGCGGGTCTTAAATAGTGGTCGTGTTCACTCGTACCATCTTGAAAAATGCCTTCCTGGAGATGCAGTCCTTTTAACTGAATTAAGGACCACACCCTCAAAAAATGAGGGAAATATAAAAACATTGGCCACAGTGGGTAGCATTGAGAAACAATAAAACAGGAGGCCACAAAACACAGATGGCAAGTCACAAAAACTGCCACACAAAACATTAACCATCCTCCCCTGGGGCACCCAGAAACTAAGGGTGATTGAACAGTTAAAGACTGCTTATCAATTGATGCATAATTACCATATTCTTGCTATGCTACCCAAATGAGGGGCCAGCAAGTGTGACCACTACCAGTTTATTTGTGCATCATGCCAACAGTTTTGCATTAGTGTAACCACCTTGCATGTGCGGTCATCATGCTGTATGACTGTATCCCTGGGTGAGTCAGTCCCTAAGGCTGTGTTCATGCATCATGATAACTAATAGGAATGATTACACCACCGGCCCTTAAAGGTTTGTTTTTAACCTCGCTCCCCTTGGGCATCATGATTATGAAAGGTGGTTAATGGCAAAAACCTCCTTCCGTGACAGCTGTCCATTTAATTTTTACAAAGTAATGTCTACACCATCTGAGCTGGCTTCCAGTTATCTGGTCTTGTGCAACAAATGATATAAAATGAGGAATTCATTAAATGAAGTATGCATGTTTGAACTTTGGGACAGACACTTTTCCTTGTTGAATAAAAGTATTAAGGCATATAGCCGAATATGATAAACAGTGTCAGCTGAGCACTGAAGTGTCTCAATGGTGTTATCCAGAGCCCCATTTCAATGTGACTAATGCATGATCAATAGATCCAGTTCTACAGTGAATTGCTGCTGTATTCAACAATATTACTTCCTTTTATTTTAAGAACACTGATGTAAATCATGTCAACAGAGATCTACCATCACAACACGTGCAGGGCAGAGATTTGTAGGAAATGTCCCTTTTGGCAAAATATTTGCGATTGCTCAGAATTCCTGGCTGTATAGAATAGTCTGTTCTGCATCAGCTGCTGTATGACAGACATATCAGTGAGAAGGTACATTGCAAATTCATTTCTGGCCAAATAAAGTTTAAACTTTAAGACCTAAGTATGGTTAAAACATCTGAGGATATGTAGACTTACATGGATTCAACTTGATGGACTATGGCTATGGAAAGTGAGAAATAGTCCAAAAGACTGCCATCAATTATTGGCTTGTAAAATCACCAGGATCAGATAAGAATTGGAAAAAAATAGTTGTACTATCCATACCCTGCATATTACTGACCTTTAGCTTATTATAGACCCTTTTAGCTGGACCCAAAATACTGAATAACTATTAACTTGTAAACCCTAATTGCAGCTTATGATTGATCAACACAGTGCATGGTGTCTTTAGCCCTCTAAGGTCTAGTAATGCATCAATACATTATGCCCATTGGTCGTCATGATGTACGAACACAGCCATGGTGAGTATTCCCAGGACTACATTTCATGCCTCATAAATACACTATGAATTGTTGTAACCCCAGAGGAACAGCATTTTATGTCATAGCTGATACAAAAGTCACCATAGATTAGTACTAGAACCGCCATATTCAATGGGGGGCATTGAATACAATGTGTCCATATTCAATGGGTGTCTGCCATATTGGATTTTGAGCAGATCTGAGCTGTTTTTCTTTATTTAAAAGCAAAATAACCCCCTAGGCCATGACATAAATGCAAATGTCCACTTCCATGGTATTTTTTACATCATATTCCTCTCTGTGGGACTGGTCGTATCCCAGTCTCACCTTAGGGAATATGATATAAAAATATCCCATGGTCATGGACATTTTGCTTATAAGGTCAAATGAAGTGCAGAAGAGAAGACTTGCCTGCAGTTAATTGGTATCCTTATAGGGCTATGTGACAGGACCCTTATAGATTTCAATACATTATAATTTTGAAAAAAAATGAGTACTTAAGATTGTCAATACCCTGTTATCTCTAGTGCTTATGCACAACAGCAGTGGCCAAATGAGCAAATACGGCAAAGATGGCTGCAGGTTATACGTTTGGTTTTATAGTACCAACAAAATCTGTACATAAGCCACAGATACATGGGACTCATAGGAACCCCTGGAGTCAGGATGAGCCTTATATGAGGGGTTTTACACACAAATACAAACCATGATAAGGAGTCACAAAAAGTGCAGCTTATAACCTATCCAAGGGCCTAGAAATTGAGTTATGCTAGGTCTGTTGTTTATCTGTAAACCCAGAGTTCGGCAAACTTTCATGCTTTCTGCCAAAAGTGCCAATGTTGATGCTATATCTTCTAGACTATTATACAGGCATAACATAAACCCAGGGTTTTACAGTAGTAGAAGTGGTGACAGTGGTGCTGTAGGATGGTTAGCAGGGATTATACCATGGTTATCACGTTCTTGAACGATTTTACGGTGCCAGGACTGGATATTGAAGTTTGAATAGTACTGGCTAAATGAACCCATGTTGACACTTGAAACGAGATGAAATGACAGCAAATTGACAGTGACCAATTTAATTCGATATTAAAAAAACTATAGCAATAAGACCTTAATGTGTATAGAGGATGAAAGTAGACATTATATTCAAGCACCTACCTTTAATTTGCAATGATTTGACTTCTATATTTGACAAGATTGATAATATAAAAATCGAATCGAGCGAAATTTCTCCTTCATGTTGACTGCATAGCGGACGGATTGTTTACCGCGGCGAGACACAAGTTGTCATGTTGGCATATATGCTCTATGGGTATTCTGGCCTTCGCGCACACTCCTTACCACACACGCCGACTTAACACTTTGCGTCCAGGCAGTCCTGTCATCTTGCCGAGAAACCAAGATGGCGGAAGACGGATTACATTGACTCGCAACAAATTGATTTTCATGGCTTTATAAGGTAAAATAATTAATTTAATGGTTGAAACCATGGTATAAACGCCATAAATAACAAATAGAGTTGCACACAGTGATTCTATGGGCAGATAAGAAGCACGAGGCTGTAGGCTGAGTGCCTTCTTATCCCGCCCATAGAATCACCTAGTGCAACTCTATTTGTTATATATGCCCTTATCAACTCACTGAGCAACACTGCTGTGTGAGTGGCATGTCAAATACAGGTTGGTAGCTGTGACACTGGAGAAGATAAAAAAGGCTGATGCAGAGTACACACCTGTGTCCTCCAAACCTCCTGATGCCACAGTCTACTGTAGAAATGCCAAAATTCATTTTATTTTTAAGGTTTCTTATCAGTAGAACAACCTCATGGTATTTCTGCATTGATGCCTTTACACAACAAAAGGGCCTTTACGCAGCAAAATAGTATCATTTTGCTGCATAAAGGCACATACGGGGCCTTTATGCCACAAAAGTGGCATTATGCAGCAAAAGCCTTTACACATCAAAAGCCTTTATGCAACAAAATCCTTTATGCCACAAATTCAACTTGCTTTTTTTTGTAGGGAATCGTAATTTACTGTGTATTGAGGTCCATATGTATTCGAGACTATTACTATGTACCGTATCATGGTGGGATAGGCGCTCTTTGGGAGCGTCTCCTACGTCTCCTGCAAGAGGGCACCACTGGTGGCCTCTAGGTGGTGACCTACCCAAACCAACTAGTTATTGCTTCAATAACATAGTTATCTCGATATCAGTAGGATCTTGAAACGGCAATACCTACACTTTTATATTAAAACAAAACCTATAAGGTGGACTTATCAATGTATTCTTATTTATTTCGAACAAAATGGAGAAATTAGTCATGGCATGTTAATATAGGATATCTAAGGATGTTTCCCTGTTAATAACTCCACCTGGCACCATTGAATTCTATGCTAACGAGAACTTCAGGTATGTCTGACAACTTTTTCGTCTCCTGCCACAGTGGCCGGGGATCGTTACTGGGTGAGGTTATATCGCTGAGTTGCTGTCTGAAGCATGGGAAAGTTGTTTCGCTCACGCCCATTACGCTCACGCCCATTACATTCATATTATTTCCTTATGTATTGTAAATATCCATCTTTTTTTCCTATTTTCTTCAAAATGTGTCTTTGGGACCTGTTGTCAAGTATCCTAACTGAAAATCATGTAGTTCTGACAAATATTTCTGTGATGTAGAGAAGAATTCATTTTGCTCACGCCCATTACATTTTCATAATTTTGAATATTTGCAATAAAAACTGACTGCTTGGGAGTTAGTGACTTGAATGAACCTTTCCTAAGAGTCAAGATATAGGTCTATCAATAAAATTAGGTTTCATGATCTAATTCTTAGTTTTTAAAAATGACCCTCTACCATGGACAAGTGCCCACTTTCAGTGGATTGATCCATAACAAAACCTATAAGGTGGACTACAGGACTACAAGACTACAGGAAAACCTTGCCTTTACACAACAAAACCATATGTACTGGTCTTATTGCTAGGAACCTAACCTTTATGCAATAACCTAAAAGTTCGAATCCCACGATGCAATTTTTTAGCCAAAATTGCACTGTCAGATTCGAACTATATAGGATTTGTTGCATAAAGTCAAGATGTTTCTGTAGCATTAAGACAGCTCTGAGCAACTGGTGGAAAGAGAGGACACCCTGTGTTGAAAAGTGCGACCTCACTGCCGGCGACGCCCGCATCACCCCACCCCCTGCCAACTACCCCCCCCCAGCAGCAAAGTAGTGGTATTTTGCTGCCTAAAGGCAATTTTGTTGCAAAAAGGCCCCACACATGCACTTTCGTGAAAGATTTGCTGTCTAAGGTTTCATTTTAACAACATATCATGATTTCAAAGGGAATAGGAAATAATAATTATCACTAAGAGTAACATGATCGGTCTCTCATAGGCGATGCAGAGTCATTGTCCCATTATCCTATTGTCCCTCTGGAGGCTTCTTACCAGACCGCCCTGTCTCCTGTGAGTCCGCCTTTAACCCTTTGAGGACCACATAGTATGATAATGCATTATACCAAATGGTTTTCGTGATGCATGAATGCACCTTTGTTGAGTGATTCAAAATGGTTCTATTCAAGCTTCATGTTGAACATTTGGAATTCATGATGCACCAATGCAATGCTGTAAAGTAGAATCACTGTACTGGTGTATTCTGATGACAAAGGAACATGATGAAGGCATAATCTGGCCCTTAACAGGTTAATTACTTGAGCCACCAAGCCCGACTGTTCTAAGCCACCGCCTTAGGTAGTAGCCTGAGGTTAACAGAAACCATTTGTAAGTTACAGCCTGCAAGCCTTCTTTTGCATATCTGTCATGGATGATACATGTATTCTTCAGGAGCTGTGCCATTTATCCATTAGTATGGTGGGTGGCTGACCATCAGCGATTCAATACTTGACCAAAATGACACACACTGCTTAGCGTTTAATCAACGTTATGAGAGAGCACGCATGGGTCTATGGTTCAATATTCCAAGACCGCGAAGCGGGAGTGGAATATTGAACCATACACCCACAAGTGCTCTCTCATAACTTGATTAAGGCGTTTATCTCACATTTGTCTCCATTTTGTACTAATTTCTTACCTTATAACCCCAGAATTAATCCAGGAGAAGACATTTTGTAAGTGCATGCGATCCGCTTGCTTTGCCAAGCCGTCGTGGCCATGTTGTCACTCTGCCCGACATACCTAAACCTTTACATACATTTTTCGGGTATAATCCAAGCATGCCAGCTCTTGTACTTCTAGTGCCAGCAAATATACGATCTCTAGTTGGGGTTCGCATACATTTTGTATCCATTTTCTTATAAATAAGAATCAATTGATTTTCCATAGCGATCCAACGCACACGGTCATTTCGTCTTGTTGACGAAGCAGGTAGGTGCCCGGATGTAGCTGACATACTTTCGGCTGAAGAACTAGGTCAAATATGTGTAGAACAAGGAATGGCCAGACGGAGGCGGGTGCTGACATGTATCGCTATGGAAAATCAATGTATTCTTATTTATTTCGAACAAAATGGAGAAATTAGTCATGGCATGTTAATATAGGATATCTAAGGATGTTTCGCTGTTAATAACTCCACCTGGCACCATTGAATTCTATGCTAACGAGGTCTGTAAACATCAGGTATGTCTGACAACTTTTTCAAATCCTCCATGTGCAGTGGTTTCTACCACCGGTCGGCTTGGTATAGTGGTCAGCGAGCTCGTCTCCTGCCACAGTGCCGGGGATCGATACCCCGTTGAATCCTGAACGGTTTTAACTGGAAAACTATGGCGTAGTTGACTTTGTATGCTTTGCCAATTTATTAACATGTCCAGATTGAAACCAGCACCTTCTTGAAGACAAACAAAAGGTCTGAGAGTGCGTTATGGCTGGATAAGGAACTCAGGTTATGACCAAAAAAGCACTGTCCAAGCCCAAATCGTGAGATAAAAAGTACTATCTGGACTGTATCATGAGACCTACCTGGACCAGACCTTAGATGTTGTCAGTTAGGTTTGTTTGAAGTTTCCAGGTGTGTCCCAGTTCTTGGACCACTTTGGTCCTTTCCCAAGGTCAAGGTGAGGGTCAGGTGGGAACCCCAACCAGCTTTAACCTAGGGTTCCTACAGATTCCCAGGACCAGTACTGAGTCACACACAGTACCGTATTTTATCCTGTTCCCAGGATACACTGTGGGTGCCACCTGTTTCCAAGGCCCCCAGTACTAGCAGGCTGAAGCGTATCTGTGTCAAACGGGCCCAGGCACAAAGTTCCCCCGATCCCCCTGTTAAGTCGCGCGAGGACCGGCTCGGTTTCTCCACCAGTGTAGAGGTCGGCGGAAAACGTCCTGGAGAAACCGGGAGTCGAACCCGGGACCCTCCAACATAGGTTTGATCCTATCCTGGCTCCATTTTAGAGTGACGAATTTTTGCCACCCCTTATATTTATGGCACAATTGGCCATCTTTTTTCTGGTCAGAAAGCTTCACATAATGAAGGTTTCTGACCGGGGAGGTTTCTGACTGGAAAGGTTTCTGATCGATGTCTTGATGAAGAATACAGTGCTAGTGTCCAACTTATCTTGATCTTCAGCCTCCCCTCCCTTTTCCTTAGAAATACATCTTTCTATCCCTACTGTTTTTCCTTACTTATTTGCCCTCTCTTCATTGTTTTAAGGGTAAGCCAATTCTTCTAGAAGTTCTCTGACCTGATGGAGGTTTCTGACCAGGGAGGTTTCTGACCAGCAGTTATAACAACATAAATTGACCTGTAGTTTGAATTCCATCACAGAAAGGTATAGTTTTTTCAGTCAATATTATAGGATTGATCATACCCTGACTTTATTTTAGATTGATAAATTTCTTGCCACCTCATATATTTGTTAGTTGATGACAGGACATCAAAGAGGAGGAGACACAGTGGAAACCAAAGTGATGGGAAACCTGAGTAGAAGTCAGATGATAGAAAGTGCTTGTCCATTAGTAAATCACAGCATCTCTCAAAGCCTACAAAGCCATCCGCAATGCAGGCTAGATCCATTATATTTCCTTTTGTACTTTGTTTGTCTCTAGAATAATACAAAGAGGGATGATATTAGATAAAAAGAATTCAATAGTAATAATCACATGACCAGTTGTGATGAAAGATGATTTCTCTAGATGCAAACAGAATGGTATGAGAAAAGATTATTCTCGCATATAATTATCACTTTCAAGGCATTGCTAGATTAGATTTTAAAGGATCTTATTTATGTCAATGAAGCAATTTGGAAGTCATTCAAAATGCCAGGGTGATTGTCAATGTGAATAGTATCCCCTCCTTCCCTTTCCTATTTCACCTGTCCTGCTTAAATTATTGCAATGATATAAATTGGGGGGATAGAACTTTGCTAGTTGATGACAGGACATCAAGGAGGAGGAGACACAGTGGAAACCAAAGTGATGGGAAACCTGAGTAGAAGTCAGCCATTGTTCCCCCATCATCTCCCTTACTAGCACAACACCACCATTCCTACTGCTACATCTTCTTTGATCTGACAGTAATTTAATATGTATCGACTATTCCCCATGTGGCATCTGTACAGTCACTTATTCCAAAGCCCTGGCCACAAAAGAATTGATTCGAAATGGAACCTGAGGTGTCTAACAAAAGATGGCTCAGATTGCCTCCTAGCCTTGTCAGGGTTGCATGCATGATGAACAATTCTGTATCTGTTTACCAGCATCATAATGATCCTTCATGATTCTGCAGTCACTGTGCAGTGCTTGCAGGGAGACCCACCAGCAGTGCACTGCATTGGTGTATCATTTTAACTGAGAGTCTGAACAACTGCTGAATGATTGAATGTAGCCTTAATTTTCCATATATATAATACGAATATGGCCCTGAATCTGATACTCTATATCTAACATGAGAGATAATTAGGAAAAGCTTTTCTTTCCTAGGAAATTCAGTAAATATAACACAATGAACAAGATCTCGAGAATTACTCAGGAATTTCTTGAGTCCCAACTTGTGAATACAACAAAAATAGAGAATGTGATTTTCCCTGGAAAGTTCTCTAGTCTAGATCTTGAGAATGGCTAGAGAATTTCTTGGGAAAGACTTGGGATATTCCCAGTAAAGACTCTGGATATTCCCAAGAACTGGACATGTTTTTTTTCTCAAGTGTAAGATGTTCAGGCATGTCCAAATTTCCAGGGAAAATCAAGTCTCCTTGCCCAAGTTGTGAACGTTCCCAACTTGAGTCCTGTTCAGTGGAAAGCCCTTTTCAAGAGATCATGGATCAACAACAGGAACAGCTCCTACATCATGAGCAGAAAAAAGAAAACATATCCCTTTGCCCCCAGAAGTGCCAAAAAGAAAAAGAAACGTGAGTATGGGTCATCGAGGGCCTATGCCTAGGGTGGGAGAAAATCCTTTCCCTTGGAATGGTGTTCATATAAGGCTCTGTCTCACCAGTTTGATGCATCTATGTTTGGGGAGGTTTCTGAACGAGGTTTCTGACCGGGAAGGTTTCTGACCAAGGTTTCTGACTGGGGAGGTTCCTGATTGAGGTTCCTGACCGAGGTTTCTGACTGAGGTTTCTGACCAGGAAAAGGATATGGCCAATTGTGCCACAAATATGTGGGGTGGCAAGAAATTTATCAATCTAAAATAAAGTCAGGGTAGGTTCAATCCTATAATATTGACTGAAAAAAACTATACCTTTCTGTGATGGAATTCAAACTACAGGTCAATTTATGTTGTTATAACTGCCGGTCAGAAACCTCCCTGGTCAGAAACCTCCATCAGGTCAGAGAACTTCTAGAAGAATTGGCTTACCCTTAAAACAATGAAGAGAGGGCAAATAAGTAAGGAAAAACAGTAGTGATAGAAAAATGTATTTCTAAGGAAAAGGGAGGGGAGGCTGAAGATCAAGATAAGTTGAACACTAGCACTGTATTCTTCATTAAGACATCGATCAGAAACCTTTCCGGTCAAAAACCTCCCTGGTCAGAAACCTTCATTATGTGAAGCTTTCTGACCAGAAAAAAGATGGCCAATTGTGCCATAAATATAAGGGGTGGCAAAAATTAGTCTCTCTAAAATGGAGCCAGGATAGGATCAAACCTATGTTGACTGAAAAAACTATGCCTTTCTGTGATGGAATACAAACTACAGGTCAATAGATGTTTTTATAACTGCTGGTCAGGGACCTCCCCAGTCAGAAACCTCTTTGGAAGAGGAGGAAGTCAAGAAAATGCTCCTTCTTGAGTCTGGAAAGGAACAAAAAGCACACGGAGGGGTGCCCTGAACCATAAGGAACATGGGGGAAGTGAAAAACAGTACCTTTCTGTGACCAATTTCAAACCGGAGGCTAAATAACTCTCAGAAACTGTGGGTCAGAAACCTCAGTCAGAAACAGTCAGAAACCTCCTTGAATGTACTTGCATCACATTGGTGAGAACAAGCCATAATATCCACAACTGAGTAAGTGCCTCCCCACAGGGTAAGAGCCAGATCCCAGAGGCGGCACCCTACAGCACTTAAAGGTTTTCATTCAGAGTCCCTGTACCATTGTTGCCATCCTCTTTGATGATTTTTGTTCTTCTTTGAGGGAAGTTCTGTTGGAGCTATTGCTTCCAGCTGTCAGTGTCAATGATGGCATTAAAGTTTTTTGTCAGCCACTATTTCTTTTGCCATTTTGATAGCTTATGGAAAATAAGGGGTAAGTTGTCAATGAGGCTACAAGAATCCATTCTCTGAATGTCCCACACTGAAAAAAAGGCACCGTTATAGTAGGCTTAAGATCTACTATTGTAATATAAACTGACTTTGGAATGCGTATTGAACTGCACCCAACCCTCCCCCCCCAAAAAAAAAAAAAAAGAATGAAAAAAAAAAAAGAGAAAATAATCATGATAATGATAAATGCAGTCTCAGAATGCATAAAAGCTGATTTGACCACACACTGGTCAATATTTCATTTTTCATTTCTACATAAATAAAATCAGGAAGCCAAGAAATGTTTCAAAAGAAACCCCATATCCCCTGTCTGACATTTCACAACAGGATTTCCCTTTGCCAGAGTCCATTTAATCAGCAAAGGTACTTAAGTTGATTTTTATTGCAGGGACCTTTAGTGTTTGTTTTAATTCTGAACAATACAGCAGTCATAACCTATAATAGGGTGTATTGCAAGGTAATATCTCCTGAAATTGGCAGATCCAGGGGGCAATATCATGCCCAGGTCAGGTCAGTTCTGTAATTAAATCACTTTTTGGCTGACATGCGAATCTTACTGGCTGAAAAGATTGGGGGAAAGGTTAGTGGGTGTTAATGCATATGTGAAATATCCTAATACTTTATTTATATGCAAGGATAATCCATTGCTGCACCCTGAATCTAGGTGAAGGCAGGGTGATTTACAGGAGAGGATACTCTACATAAAATCAGTTCCAAACTGATCCCAGACTTGGCTAAGGTGCATCGGAGTCCGCTAAATCTGGGATACACTGCAGGAGATATGATTATCCACCTTACATACAAGGTATCATGGTTACATGTTACCTGGACCAGGGGTAGGGGGCTGGCTACTCAGTGACATATTGGGTACCAACTGTGGAACTGAAACCGAAGAGTGTTTAATTTCAACATATCGTAGGCAAGAAAAAAAGAGAGCTGTTGTGGGCCCCACTGAACAGATTGTCACAGCTTATGCTTGATGTCATCAGTGTATCATCACTGCTATCATAGGTGCTGGCAATACTATCTTCAGCGAGTGAACAGGTCATATGACCACTACCAGCACTGTCTCCATATGTGACCAATCCTTACAAAATGGTTCGGAAGTCGCACATACAAAATGTTTAGTTTAATATTGGTATATTCATTTACAGCTCATCAAGAGCTTTCATTTGGTATATAACACTTGCATATTCAAACCAGATGGTCCTCTATGGAAATTCCATCAGTACATTTAGTCGGATGAATTAAAAACTGATTAAAATTGAGATAATTGACATATTAAACATAAAATAATTTATGAATCCTATATAATTCCTATGTAATTCCATATAACCAAGAAAACTATAGCTATGTCTTTTAGGCATTTGGGGCTTAAATTCAGTTTAGTGAGCAAGGATTCTGAAAGAAATCTACCCATAGGTAAGAAAAATGATAAAATATCAATTTAAAAAAATCTGATAATTTTTTACACTATACCACTTGAGAAGCCTATATCTAGGCTTCTAAATGTGCGACTTCAGTACCACTTTGTTAGGATGGGTCACATATAGTTTCAAAATAATCAAAATACACTTACGGCCATCAGTCAGTGACAGGCGGTGTTGCTCTGCATTTTTTAGGTTGTGCCCTTTTATTCTATCAGAGATTGGAGTTCATCATCCTGGTTCCTTATTCACTCCAGATCTTTTAAATACCATTATCATTGCTTACTGGCCGGCGACGGGTTTCTTTAAAACTGTCATAATTGAAACAGGAACATATAATTTCACTTGCATTTGGCACATTAATCATATGCCAAACATATAATTGGCCATTCCACAGCTATACTACATGTGTAGACCCTGTGCTCATTTTCCCTTTAAAGTAAAAGGTTGCAAGGGAATGCAACAGAAATACTCCCAAAATGCATAAATATGGTCAAAATCACTAGATATTCATTCAAGAAAGTATTAGAGAGGCTATTGTCTGTGTTTCACTCATCATGATCATTTTCTTGTTTTAAATTAGATTTTTTAGAGGATATAAATTTTATCCGAATCTTCCCTGTGACTTTATCCATTGATGTGAACTATGTGTTACATCCATGTCTAGCATTCTATGATACATATCAACCTACTGGAACACCCTATTACTAATTTAAATTGTACTAATGTAACCACAAGTACGACCTTAGAAGGCATCCAAACAAGGCTGACTACTATTGATGGAATTTTTGAGGGGATGACATCGACATTAGAGGCGCCGGAGGAGGCCATGAAGAAACATACAGCAACATTACAAGCCCAGACCAGAATTCTCACAGATCACGCTCAGAAATTCGAGAAAAATGAGCTTGCCCAGCTCAAAAAATTGTGCTCATAAAAGGGCTACCTGAGGACGATGATGAGATTCTCATGAAAAACAACAAACTGTTCGATTGTCATTCAAAAAAAGTGAGCTTAAGACCAAAATGATGAAGAATTTGAAAAATCTCAAGGGGAAACTTGACTACAAAAAGGTGTCTATTGGTGATGTACTCAATGACAAGAGGTTTAATATCCTGAGGTGTATGTACTTTCATGTAAAAGGCATGGGTTTCAAGACCCAACTTCACCAGCGTGAAATCATCATCTAGAAGGTAAGACCTATGGTCACTACCAGTTGAATAATCTGCCTCACCCTGATCTCACTATGGAGAAGGCTACTACAGCCATAACCCCTGATAGAATTATGTACAGATCTCATCGTGAGCACCTCTCGAATTTATACAGACTTTGTATGTGAGGGGGTAACTTATAGTAGTGCTGAGCAGGCTTTCCAGTGCCAGAAGGCCATTAACTGAGAGGATGCTGAGGCTGTGGAAAAAATCATGTCGCTGTCATGCCTCTATCAAATCATGCATGAAGGCAGAAAAATCAAGTTGAAAAAATGACTGGGCTCAGAATGCTGACAAAGCAATGCACGGGGTGTTAAAAGCCAAATTTGCCAGTGGTCACATGACGGCTTATTTGATATCTCTTCAGGGAAAAGAACTATGAAGCCAGCTACCACCCGACCTGGGGGTTCGAATGCACCTGGGACAGGCCGATGAGTGTAGAGGGAAATTGAAGGGTGAGAATCTACAAGGATATACACTGATGAGAGTGAGAGACAAGCTCCTGAGATATGAAGGCGATGAGAAAGAAGATGAGGTTTGACAGGGTGTTGAGGAACCTGGAGGACCTCAAGATGTGGACGAGCAAGACCCAAACGTTGATCCTCCAGCTGAAGAACAAGAATAGACTATAGTATCTGTCACTTATAATGTATCCATTTAGTGCACAGATAATCAGTCTCGTGACAATAGTCAATCTATTGTACTACTTATGTACTTTTTCTTTAATATTTTCATATTGTCATTTACACATGTTATTCTTCACACATGTATTACCAGGACATGAGTATTATAAATTTGTCTTTTTTGGGGACTCTAAGTTTCCTTTAGCTTTATACTATGTACAGCATAATTGGCCATAAGAGCCGTAGATTTATTCTAGGGGGCTTTTTATATATCATTCTTCGTGAAAATTGGAATACTGTTATATCCCACAACACCAACTGTTTAAGCTTTGAAATGTTAAATGATTAATCACAAGGTTTAGCTTAAGAAGGGTTTCTCTACCGTACACCTAAATGCTCGTAGCATAAGAAACAAGCTTACAAGTACTAAACAAGAATTAGACAGTATTTGGATTGACAGTATGTTATTTTTAGAGACCTGGTTAAACGGTACAGATGATTCAGGTACTTATAACTTTCCACGGTACAACATGTTCCGACAGGAAAGAATTAGTATATATGGGGGAGGGGAGGTTTATGTGCCTATGTGGATGAGGAAGTGTCTTGTTCCTCTGTTACGTTCAAACACTTAAACAGGTGTCAGGAAGACATAGAAGTACAATGGTTGCAGTCAGTTAAAGGCATGAATAAAAAAAGATGCTAATCTGTGTATAAACCCCCAAATAGCTCACTAAATGAATTTTGTAAAAAATGTTAGAGCTTTGTTACTCACCTTGTCTCCTGAAAGTGATGCAGAAATGAGGGCGAAATCTGACATGGGCCTATTTTTTTAATTTTTGTTTTAGGTCCTTCATATCTTGCATGTACATGACTAAGGTCCATGGGGCCAAGGTTCGATAATTTGTTTTTCTCAAATATAGCCATGGTTGCTTTGGTGATCAATTGAAGTTGCATGTAAGTTTTTCCCCAATCATGTCAGTTTTTCGCCCATCATGTCAGTTTTTCACCCTGAAACACTCTTAATATAACTACAGCTAGTAAAAATAATGTTAGGATGGTAGAAATTCACCATAGAGTAATGCACTAGTGGGCAAAGTAAATGTACAAGTAGTTTAGAAATTTATCTCACATGTAGAAAAGAAAGAAACCTTTTTCTCCCTGTGTCAGTTTTTCACCTAGTGTGTCAGTTTTTTGCCTAGTGTGTCAGTTTTTCGCCCCTAAAGTTTCCCAATCTCATTAAAGTATAAAAAAATGCATAAAACAAATGTGACACGATCTGCGAAAAGGGCCCTTAGTGCAGGAGGAATAAGGGCCCTTTTCCAAGGACATGTCACAAATATTCAAGAAGAAATATGAAGATGGGAGAAGGGGGGCAGGTAGCCATTCCATTAGGGCATATGAGATTGAGTTAAATATGTGACACCTTCAAATTAAAAAGAAAACAACCATCATGTCAGTCTTTTGCCCTAAAAACTTCTGGTGGGATTACAGGTAGTAACAATAATGTTAGGACCTTAGGAATTCGTCCAAAGGTAATGTACTAGGGGGTAAAGGAAATGTATAGGTAATCTAGAATTAGATCTCAGATGTAGAAAATTGAGAGAGAATTTTCTCATTGTGCCAGTTTTTCGCCTAGCATGTCAGATTTTGCCTAGAGTGTGTCAATGGACCATTCTGGGTATTATTATTATTTTTCATATTTACTATTTATTTATTTCAATGGAGAGTACTCATTAGAACCACCATATTTTCTTCGTGTAATAGATGTTTCCCTCTCCATTTCCCATATATTATTTCAATGGAGAGTACTCATTAGAACCACCAAATTCACCTTTTTTTTATGTTTTATTTTTCCCACAAAATTCCAATTATTCCCTCCAACACATCAAAACCTTAGTACTACAACTAAGTGGGTGACATTGCCAAAAATTTTATTTAATTTTCTGAAGGCTCAGGCAGCCGTAAACTGGATGATCTGGTTGGCACGCCACATAAATTACCCAAGGTCACAGCGTACGCTCGGTTTGTGTCCCATTAAATTGGGGCATGCATGCGCCGGTTTGTTACAAGCTCAGGGCTCCTCTATACCCTAAGGTATTACCAAATGACGGCCTACTGTAGGAGCGCAGTTCTCTTGCATCCTGATCCGTGTTTATACCTCTGTTTACCATTGGTACTGGAATGTTTGGTGAGACACTTAATCAAATAATTCAGCACAGTTCCCTGCTGTGTTATCATAACAGGAACAAGTGCACCCCCACAAGCTGACTAATCTCAGCACCACAACCATCAACCCCCCCATTATAACTACAATATTCAGATCACCCAATGATCATCCACGCCCCTCTAGAAGGCCCATCAAATTTGCATATCACAATGTACAAGTGTATGCAAACTAACCTATAGTTAGGCCTCGTGCCATATATGGGTGAGATATACCTCCGATCCAGGAGAGCATACCAGATAGAAGGCTCGGGCCCAAACGGCGGCAAGCATTTAGGGCTCTGCTAAACCCCAAGAAGCCCAGTGTCCAAACTATCTATATATGTTTAAACTCAACCTGGCTGAGAGGGCCACATACATAGTCTATGGTAGGTAAAATTTCGACTCACCATTCCAACATGGCCGATTTCGGTTCATGACGGAGACCACCGTCCCACCTCAGCGACTGCCGGCCACCCCCACAATCATATAACTTAGGACCGTCCCGAGGTTATACCCAAATGTCAGTAGCGTTTGGAAGATACCATCACATTTATGTGGGGATGGCAGGTAGCCCTCACACATACGCCGCAAAGACGCTTATGTGGGGATCGCCCCCCCCATCTAACCTACCATTCACCCCCAACCCCCCCCACCCCACCATGAACCCCCCAGACACCCAAAACACATCCATACACAGCCATGATCACACATAATGAGCTAAAACAACATCATAGCCACAGCTAAGCCTAACTAATACAATAGACCGGCCTATACTAATGTTCATCAGTATTGGCACCAGCTGCAACGTCTGGTCCGACAACTTTCGCGCCATACGCGGCAGCCCGGCGCCATCTTGGTTTCGTTTTAATTACCGAAACTGACGGACGTCACGGCCGTCACCATGACTACCATCGGTCATGTGACACCCGCACGTGGCACCCCGACAATAACAACAACATTAGCACATGTTCACACTTTAACTTGCTCAGATCAAACTTACCTTAGTATCCATTGATCGCTCCGCCGGGCGGAACGATCACCCACTGGATCTGCGTGATGCTGAAATACAATCCAAGAAACTAATTAGACTAAAAAAAAATGCCCCACGTCTCGACCCTCGAAATTGTCAAAAATCCAGGTATCGCCTATTTGTAAATCAGAAAGTACTTACAATCCGCCCGACATGGTAATTGTGAGGTGGAGCACAGTTCCGTTCGGCATTATAAGATCCACCTCATAAACCTCCATGGCGGCGATTATGTAACATTATGACATCACAGACGGACGAGTCCCCTTTTATAGCACCCCGAATCAAAAATTTTGGCGACACAGAAAAGAAAATTTTTTTCTTCTTTTTCGCCCCCCCCCCATTTCGGCCCGAAATTTTAAATTTTTCCCTTCAATCAGCATTAACAGAATTTTTGTCAGGATATTTAGACAGGTAGGAGTCGACCTGAGCAGGTCATATTAATCCCCATAACTTATCTGATTCTCGCCATTATGGTGCAGCGCCAGCTCACTACTACCACCTGGTGGAATTTAGATAAACTAACCTTAGCGTCCCTGGATACAGGACCCGCGCTAAGCCAAATAAATCAATCGAGCTCTGTACTTAGGTTTTGTACGTTAACAAAATGATATTGATCTCACGTCCCTATTCTGTATTGACCGTGGCCTGTCTGCAACCTATAACAGACAAACTATAGGTCGATGAATTGTCTCCTCCTCCTGCTGTTTCCTCAACAGGCCTACCACCAACAGAGCATCGTTTCCTTCAGTGCCAGAGGCCAAACCCATGGAGAAAGGACCAGTACCATCAAGTCCGGAAACAAGCAACACCAAAACAACATGGCAAATTATAACCAGTAGCTCCCCATGGCACTTTTCAGGCCACAAAATGACAATATCACCATAAGGACATCAAAGCCTACTTCCCAACAGCACCCAAATTGACACTTCAAAAACACAAATAGACACTTCTTCAAAACCAATTTTTGTATAACCATATTTTAAACCCAAATTGCTGAGACACAATTGTGACGTTGATTTATGATTTTTGATGAATTTTACGAGAGACACACCAAAATACCCTTCTGGCTTGCCTCTCTAGGTGCTATAAAATTCATCACCTTTACCACTGTTTTTCAAGCTCAACTATGACATGTATTTATGAGTTTTAGTCAAATTAGTTATCCATAATCAACAGGTTGTATACATAACATTTTTGTATATTTTCATGAAAATTACCATGTTTCTAGTCAACAATAACACTGAATACCACCTTGACTTATACCTTATACCCGACTGTGTAGCAGACGCTACACAACTTCAGTTATGAGCCTTGGTAATGTGGAGCCAAAGACTCATCACCCTCGTGTTGATTGTTGACCCCACAATACCAAGAATCACCAAACTTGGTTAATTTTCATCTGGATATATTTCATTGCGTATTATTGTATAAAACCAACATGTTATCAATTCAGAAAAATTTTCATTTTTCCACGATAACATACCGGTACATATATATTTTAAGCATTGTACATATCCTGGCATTTAAAACCTGTATATATACATTAAGTCACTTGATCCACACAAAAACTTTATTTTTGTAATTCCATAAAGGAACCTTTTTTTATACTGCATATAATGTCAAACCCATCAGGTTTTTTCACAAAACCCAGTATTTGTATCATAATACCCATAATTGTCAATGGACTTGGCAAAGCCTCATCTTTTCTACTTATTTTTCTCCCTTTACACTCGTGCAGAGACGAGTAGGAATGGTGGGATTTGTCAATGGACCATTCTGGGTATTATTATTATTTTTCATATTTACTACATTCTTCGCCATATAAACCCTAAGCTCTGCCCATGATCCACACTCAATAATCTCCTGTATTCCTCAATAGGAACCAGGATCCTTTAGTCATCACAAACACACTTCCTCTATTAGACTCTGTGACATAAGGTACAAGGATGTAATAACATTCCAACCCTATCTACTCAGTCCAACTGGAGGAAGTGGGATCCACCCGTGGTGCCATATTTGGAATGAGAGGATATTTCACAATCTCCTCTCAATCCTCATTAACATAATCTACCCCCAGGTGGCACTCTCTCCTTATGACATGTGTCACTATTCTATTGAGCCACATGTACAGAACATTTCACAACACTGTGAGCTGCTCAGGCCCTCAGTATATAAGGTAGCTTGAGCAGCTCCCAGTCATCTTTTCCAAGCATCTATTCCAAGCTATCTATTCTAAGCTATCTATTCTAAGATCATCTCTCCCAACTTACACCTTACACCTATACCTAGAACCTACGACAGGTTGAGCTATAGGATCAGAGGCAGAGCTTAGATCTTGGCGAGTGTTATCATTGTTACCACCTTTATGAAACACTCATGTCAGCTATGCAATAAAAGGATCAACTGAACTTCCCTGGATTCCGTGTACATTCACTTCACCACATGTAACCGTCCGTTGACACGATGGTGGATGAACCCTCCAAGAATATCCCACTACCAACCTCTCATTAAACATGAGCAATAGTGAGACATCACCCAAGGAGCCAGCTTCAAAACAACGCACCTTTACATCACCTGGGCTAGACGCGCCCAACCATTCCACAAGTGATACTACACACCACCTCCAGAGGCAAACTTCATCACCTGACGCCTTCAAAATGACCCAGCTATACCCACCCGACACCCCAAGGAACACCACCCCTGGTAGGAGCTATACAGCGCCACAATCTGACGCCGACAGCGACAGCCCCAGGAACAGTCACAATAATTAGGATTCAGGGAACGGAACTACAGCACCTATAGTCCCCGACCCCCACCCCACAGGACACGACCACACGACCGCCCACCACTACTCCTGCTCCTACTACTGAAGCAGAAGTTAACTCTCAATTGACTCTCACACCTCCAGGACTCTTGCACTGACGAGGAGCACAGCCAGGATACCTCGATTCTGGAGCCTAAAAGCAAGTCTGGTCAATACGGACAGCAAGGTAAGGCCATTTTCGTTGATACAGAATTGACTAAGAGTGCAGTATCTGTTAACATGGACAACCACTTGTATAGAGCTCTCGTTGATTCTGGCGCCCCCTTGTTTTTATTAACCAGAAATGGTTGATAGAATAGCAAGTATACATTTTGAATATGTTAGGAACCTTAGACTCACAGTGCTACTGGCTGATTAAACCCTTTTTCTCCAAAAACATCCTACAATGTCTATAGTCAGAGTATAGGCATTGCCCCCCCCCGCCCCCACCCCATCTCTACACCCCAATCTATTATTCCTAACAAACCCACCCATGGTAACTTCTTACCACCCTTCAAACAGACATACATAGAACCACCCAGACACTGTGGGCATATTTTCTTCGTGTAATAGATGTTTCCCTCTCCATTTCCCATATATTATTTCAATGGAGAGTACTCATTAGAACCACCAAATTCACCTTTTTTTTATGTTTTATTTTTCCCACAAAATTCCAATTATTCCCTCCAACACATCAAAACCTTAGTACTACAACTAAGTGGGTGACATTGCCAAAAATTTTATTTAATTTTCTGAAGGCTCAGGCAGCCGTAAACTGGATGATCTGGTTGGCACGCCACATAAATTACCCAAGGTCACAGCGTACGCTCGGTTTGTGTCCCATTAAATTGGGGCATGCATGCGCCGGTTTGTTACAAGCTCAGGGCTCCTCTATACCCTAAGGTATTACCAAATGACGGCCTACTGTAGGAGCGCAGTTCTCTTGCATCCTGATCCGTGTTTATACCTCTGTTTACCATTGGTACTGGAATGTTTGGTGAGACACTTAATCAAATAATTCAGCACAGTTCCCTGCTGTGTTATCATAACAGGAACAAGTGCACCCCCACAAGCTGACTAATCTCAGCACCACAACCATCAACCCCCCCATTATAACTACAATATTCAGATCACCCAATGATCATCCACGCCCCTCTAGAAGGCCCATCAAATTTGCATATCACAATGTACAAGTGTATGCAAACTAACCTATAGTTAGGCCTCGTGCCATATATGGGTGAGACATACCTCCGATCCAGGAGAGCATACCAGATAGAAGGCTCGGGCCCAAACGGCGGCAAGCATTTAGGGCTCTGCTAAACCCCAAGAAGCCCAGTGTCCCAACTATCTATATATGTTTAAACTCAACCTGGCTGAGAGGGCCACATACATAGTCTATGGTAGGTAAAATTTCGACTCACCATTCCAACATGGCCGATTTCGGTTCATGACGGAGACCACCGTCCCACCACAGCGACTGCCGGCCACCCCCACAATCATATAACTTAGGACCGTCCCGAGGTTATACCCAAATGTCAGTAGCGTTTGGAAGATACAATCACATTTATGTGGGGATGGCAGGTAGCCCTCACACATACGCCGCAAAGACGCTTATGTGGGGATCGCCCCCCCCCATCTAACCTACCATTCACCCCCAACCCCCCCCACCCCACCATGAACCCCCCAGACACCCAAAACACATCCATACACAGCCATGATCACACATAATGAGCTAAAACAACATCATAGCCACAGCTAAGCCTAACTAATACAATAGACCGGCCTATACTAATGTTCATCAGTATTGGCACCAGCTGCAACGTCTGGTCCGACAACTTTCGCGCCATACGCGGCAGCCCGGCGCCATCTTGGTTTCGTTTTAATTACCGAAACTGACGGACGTCACGGCCGTCACCATGACTACCATCGGTCATGTGACACCCGCACGTGGCACCCCGACAATAACAACAACATTAGCACATGTTCACACTTTAACTTGCTCAGATCAAACTTACCTTAGTATCCATTGATCGCTCCGCCGGGCGGAACGATCACCCACTGGATCTGCGTGATGCTGAAATACAATCCAAGAAACTAATTAGACCAAAAAAAAATGCCCCACGTCTCGACCCTCGAAATTGTCAAAAATCCAGGTATCGCCTATTTGTAAATCAGAAAGTACTTACAATCCGCCCGACATGGTAATTGTGAGGTGGAGCACAGTTCCGTTCGGCATTATAAGATCCACCTCATAAACCTCCATGGCGGCGATTATGTAACATTATGACATCACAGACGGACGAGTCCCCTTTTATAGCACCCCGAATCAAAAATTTTGGCGACACAGAAAAGAAAATTTTTTTCTTCTTTTTCACCCCCCCCCATTTCGGCCCGAAATTTTAAATTTTTCCCTTCAATCAGCATTAACAGAATTTTTGTCAGGATATTTAGACAGGTAGGAGTCGACCTGAGCAGGTCATATTAACCCCCATAACTTATCTGATTCTCGCCATTATGGTGCAGCGCCAGCTCACTACTACCACCTGGTGGAATTTAGATAAACTAACCTTAGCGTCCCTGGATACAGGACCCGCGCTAAGCCAAATAAATCAATCGAGCTCTGTACTTAGGTTTTGTACCTTAACAAAATGATATTGATCTCACGTCCCTTTTCTGTATTGACCGTGGCCTGTCTGCAACCTATAACAGACAAACTATAGGTCGATGAATTGTCTCCTCCTCCTGCTGTTTCCTCAACAGGCCTACCACCAACAGAGCATCGTTTCCTTCAGTGCCAGAGGCCAAACCCATGGAGAAAGGACCAGTACCATCAAGTCCGGAAACAAGCAACACCAAAACAACATGGCAAATTATAACCAGTAGCTCCCCATGGCACTTTTCAGGCCACAAAATGACAATATCACCATAAGGACATCAAAGCCTACTTCCCAACAGCACCCAAATTGACACTTCAAAAACACAAATAGACACTTCTTCAAAACCAATTTTTGTATAACCATATTTTAAACCCAAATTGCTGAGACACAATTGTGACGTTGATTTATGATTTTTGATGAATTTTACGAGAGACACACCAAAATACCCTTCTGGCTTGCCTCTCTAGGTGCTATAAAATTCATCACCTTTACCACTGTTTTTCAAGCTCAACTATGACATGTATTTATGAGTTTTAGTCAAATTAGTTATCCATAATCAACAGGTTGTATACATAACATTTTTGTATATTTTCATGAAAATTACCATGTTTCTAGTCAACAATAACACTGAATACCACCTTGACTTATACCTTATACCCGACTGTGTAGCAGACGCTACACAACTTCAGTTATGAGCCTTGGTAATGTGGAGCCAAAGACTCATCACCCTCGTGTTGATTGTTGACCCCACAATACCAAGAATCACCAAACTTGGTTAATTTTCATCTGGATATATTTCATTGCGTATTATTGTATAAAACCAACATGTTATCAATTCAGAAAAATTTTCATTTTTCCACGATAACATACCGGTACATATATATTTTAAGCATTGTACATATCCCGGCATTTAAAACCTGTATATATACATTAAGTCACTTGATCCACACAAAAACTTTATTTTTGTAATTCCATAAAGGAACCTTTTTTTATACTGCATATAATGTCAAACCCATCAGGTTTTTCACAAAACCCAGTATTTGTATCATAATACCCATAATTGTCAATGGACTTGGCAAAGCCTCATCTTTTCTACTTATTTTTCTCCCTTTACACTCGTGCAGAGACGAGTAGGAATGTGGGGATTTGCCAATGGACCATTCTGGGTATTATTATTATTTTTCATATTTACTACATTCTTCGCCATATAAAGCCTAAGCTCTGCCCATGATCCACACTCAATAATCTCCTGTATTCCTCAATAGGAACCAGGATCCTTTAGTCATCACAAACACACTTCCTCTATTAGACTCTGTGACATAAGGTACAAGGATGTAATAACATTCCAACCCTATCTACTCAGTCCAACTGGAGGAAGTGGGATCCACCCGTGGTGCCATATTTGGAATGAGAGGATATTTCACAATCTCCTCTCAATCCTCATTAACATAATCTACCCCCAGGTGGCACTCTCTCCTTATGACATGTGTCACTATTCTATTGAGCCACATGTACAGAACATTTCACAACACTGTGAGCTGCTCAGGCCCTCAGTATATAAGGTAGCTTGAGCAGCTCCCAGTCATCTTTTCCAAGCATCTATTCCAAGCTATCTATTCTAAGCTATCTATTCTAAGATCATCTCTCCCAACTTACACCTTACACCTATACCTAGAACCTACGACAGGTTGAGCTATAGGATCAGAGGCAGAGCTTAGATCTTGGCGAGTGTTATCATTGTTACCACCTTTATGAAACACTCATGTCAGCTATGCAATAAAAGGATCAACTGAACTTCCCTGGATTCCGTGTACATTCACTTCACCACATGTAACCGTCCGTTGACACGATGGTGGATGAACCCTCCAAGAATATCCCACTACCAACCTCTCATTAAACATGAGCAATAGTGAGACATCACCCAAGGAGCCAGCTTCAAAACAACGGCCTTTACATCACCTGGGCTAGACGCGCCCAACCATTCCACAAGTGATACTACACACCACCTCCAGAGGCAAACTTCATCACCTGACGCCTTCAAAATGACCCAGCTATACCCACCCGACACCCCAAGGAACACCACCCCTGGTAGGAGCTATACAGCGCCACAATCTGACGCCGACAGCGACAGCCCCAGGAACAGTCACAATAATTAGGATTCAGGGAACGGAACTACAGCACCTATAGTCCCCGACCCCCACCCCACAGGACACGACCACACGACCGCCCACCACTACTCCTGCTCCTACTTCTGAAGCAGAAGTTAACTCTCAATTGACTCTCACACCTCCAGGACTCTTGCACTGACGAGGAGCACAGCCAGGATACCTCGATTCTGGAGCCTAAAAGCAAGTCTGGTCAATACGGACAGCAAGGTAAGGCCATTTTCGTTGATACAGAATTGACTAAGAGTGCAGTATCTGTTAACATGTTTCTAGTCAACAATAACACTGAATACCACCTTGACTTATACCTTATACCCGACTGTGTAGCAGACGCTACACAACTTCAGATATGAGCCTTGGTAATGTGGAGCCAAAGACTCATCACCCTCGTGTTGATTGTTGACCCCACAATACCAAGAATCACCAAACTTGGTTAATTTTCATCTGGATATATTTCATTGCGTATTATTGTATAAAACCAACATGTTATCAATTCAGAAAAATTTTCATTTTTCCACGATAACATACCGGTACATATATATTTTAAGCATTGTACATATCCCGGCATTTAAAACCTGTATATATACATTAAGTCACTTGATCCGTACAAAAACTTTATTTTTGTAATTCCATAAAGGAACCTTTTTTTATACTGCATATAATGTCAAACCCATCAGGTTTTTCACAAAACCCAGTATTTGTATCATAATACCCATAATTGTCAATGGACTTGGCAAAGCCTCATCTTTTCTACTTATTTTTCTCCCTTTACACTCGTGCAGAGACGAGTAGGAATGGTGGGATTTGTCAATGGACCATTCTGGGTATTATTATTATTTTTCATATTTACTACATTCTTCGCCATATAAACCCTAAGCTCTGCCCATGATCCACACTCAATAATCTCCTGTATTCCTCAATAGGAACCAGGATCCTTTAGTCATCACAAACACACTTCCTCTATTAGACTCTGTGACATAAGGTACAAGGATGTAATAACATTCCAACCCTATCTACTCAGTCCAACTGGAGGAAGTGGGATCCACCCGTGGTGCCATATTTGGAATGAGAGGATATTTCACAATCTCCTCTCAATCCTCATTAACATAATCTACCCCCAGGTGGCACTCTCTCCTTATGACATGTGTCACTATTCTATTGAGCCACATGTACAGAACATTTCACAACACTGTGAGCTGCTCAGGCCCTCAGTATATAAGGTAGCTTGAGCAGCTCCCAGTCATCTTTTCCAAGCATCTATTCCAAGCTATCTATTCTAAGCTATCTATTCTAAGATCATCTCTCCCAACTTACACCTTACACCTATACCTAGAACCTACGACAGGTTGAGCTATAGGATCAGAGGCAGAGCTTAGATCTTGGCGAGTGTTATCATTGTTACCACCTTTATGAAACACTCATGTCAGCTATGCAATAAAAGGATCAACTGAACTTCCCTGGATTCCGTGTACATTCACTTCACCACATGTAACCGTCCGTTGACAAGTGTCATATTTTTGACCAGCATGTCAGTTTTTCGCCCATCATGTCAGTTTTTCAACCTGAAACACTTTTAATATAACTACAGCTAGTAAATATAATGTTAGGATGGTAGAAATTCACCATACAGTAATGCACTAGTGGGCAAAGTGAATGTACAAGTAGTTTAGAAATTTATCTCACAGGTAAAAAAGAAAGAAACCTTTTTTTCCCTGTGTCAGTTTTTCGCCTAGTGTGTCAGTTTTTTGCCCCTAAAGTTTCCCAGTCACATTTAAAGTAAAAGGATAATGCATTAGACAAATATTTAAGAAGAGAAAAATGTTAGGGGAAAAGGAGGGAGGGTGAGAGACTATTTTTAACTTATGAAGGACATTTAAATATATTGATTGTTCATGTGAACATGGTTTTGCTGAAAATGCCTTTCCGTGTCAGTTTTTCGCCTGCGTGTCAGTTTTTCACCATGACTTCAGAAAAAGGAGGAAAGATGAAACCTAGATTAGAAGTAGGATGGTGTTGCTTTGGGAAATAAAGGAGCTCCATAGGTTTCAAATAATCGGTGAATTTTTTTTTTTTTTTTTGAAACATATGTATGTATGTAAGAAAATGTGAGGATTCAAAAATGTGTGTCAGTTTTTCGCCTCCGGAGCGTGCCAGATTTCACATTTCAGTTGTGCATCACTTTCTTGATACAAGGTCTACTAGTACTACAGTTAGACTCCATTGACCAATATGAGCTGTTCTTAATTGGTGATTTCAATGTCAACACCAAAAGCGGTGCATCCACTGCGACGGATGGACCCTCACGTCTCCCTTCATCCGTACTTTTCTCCATAGAAATCAATGATAAATGGTACGGATGAAACCAACAGATGGTCCATCCGTCGGCAGTGGACGCACCTCAACTCAAATAAGAAATGCCTGTTGTATAAAACCATGGATCAATTTAATTTAGTTCAACTGGTAAATAAAATTACAACGACTTGTATAGATTTGATATTTTCAAATTGTGATTCAATTATTTCTGCTGGCCCATTGAATATTCATTTAAGTGATCATTTGCCTGTACACTTTTACGAGTTAAAAAAGCATACAGAACCTTTCTAGGGAGATCATAGAAGAATCTTGACGTGGACAAGTATTTACTTGATATAGAAAACCATGACTGGGAATATTTTGACAATTGTGATAATCCATTTGAGGCTTGGTGTACTATATTTTGAAACGTTATCTTGATGTTCAATGTCCTGTAAAAAGTTTCGATATACAAGATAAACAAAAACCCTGGATGACAAATTTCTTGTTAGAACGTATAACTGATAAAAACAAGCCCAAAATGTTATAACTTGGCATAGAGCTAGGGTATTACATAACATGCTGAAATACAAGAAGCGCATGATAGTTACTTTTGTGAGTTGTCTGAATTATACTCTAAAGATTCTAAGAAGTTTTGAACTGTTATAAAAGATATCATGCCAAATAGTAAAAATAGCCCAAAAATGATAAATTTGGTCAACGGTAATGGTGATGCTATAGAAATGGAAAATACTTCTGAGTTTATAAATTCATTTTTTGCTGATATAAGTCTCAGATTAGCGAGTGTTCACACTGAACCTTTTGAGTTTAGTGGAGCTAGATGTGCAATGGACATGCCTGATTTTAATTTTTCAGAAGATGGCAATTGATTATCTGCCAACCCCTATATTCAAAGCCGCTGCTTTACGTTTACCTAACAAGTTTATATCTTCTCTAAGAGTATGTATAAATACCGGTACAATTCCAGATGGTTGGAAAATTGGTACTGTCACTCCACCTCCAAAGGGTGGTGACCTTACCAATGTTTCCACTTATAGGCCTATTAGTGTGTTACCCTTACCTGGTAAAATCATAGAGCGTCTCATCCACACTGTTATTTCAAACCACATTGAAAAATATGAAATCTTGGCAAAAAAATCAAGGCGGGTACAAAAAGAAAAAACAACAACAAATTAACTTGAAACACCATTTCGACACTTGTAAACCATATTTTAGGCCACAGAAATTCAGGCAATTTTACAATAGTAGCTTTTATTGATATAACAAAAGCATTTGATTCTGTTAATTACATTATATTACTTAATAAATTGGAACAGTATGGCATTCACAATAGAAATTTTGACGCCAATAGAATAGAGGGCTGGGCTTGTATATGGAGTACCCCAGGGCTCAATTTTGGGTCCGTTGTTCCTTTTACTTTATATAAATGACTGCATTAGGAATGATGACCAACATGAGACTTTGCTCTTTGCAGATGATTCTGTACTATTTGTTTCTGGTAAAGATATAAATGTAATTTCACATACTCTTACTAATGCCCTAGACAAGTTCTATATGTGGTCTACAAAAAAAAGAATTAACCATAAATGAACCTAAAAAAAAATAATGTCGTTTGCCTCCTCAAAAAGGTTAAAAGTCTTACCCAAGCCAAAAATAAATGGTCGTCTTCTTAAAAATGTCATTTTATATAAGTACTTAGGTGTCACCCTTGACCAAGAGTTAAATTTTAACATGTCACTAATGTTTTGAAGAGTGTGAGATATAAATCGCTTTTATTGTAAAAGGTGAGGAAAAACTTGACTTTACATGCTAGACTGAAAGTGTACAAGTCTCAGATCTTACCGGTAATAGATTACTGTGATATTCTTTATAATGGAGCCAATGTTAATTTATTGTCTGAACTCCAGCGCTTACAAAACAAGTTTATAAAAACTTGCTTAGGAGTTCACATTCTCACCCCAACTGATTTCATCCATACACAAACAGGTTTACCTTTCCTCAAGGATAGAAGATTGTACCAACCAATGCTTTCAAACGAGCAAGAAATCCTGATTTTATAACGAACAAAGTTAGATTCACAAGAGTTTCTTCAGCTCCTGTATTGACATACAGCATAGTAAAACTAGTGTCATATTCTCATAGTCCTGAGGTATTTTGTGGTCAGGTCTTCCATCTGATATTAGGAATATTGAAGATTCTGAAAAATTCAAAGAGCTCATCAAACAAGAAATGTTTAAAACTGTGGCATAATGGGAAAGAAAGATTTGTGTGTACTCTTAGTTTATATTTCTAGGGTTTTTAAATATTTCTTCTGTTAATTTTATATTTGAAGAATGTTTTCTGCATTAGGAAGCACCCTTCAGTATAGCTAAATCTATGAATCATCATATTGTTGTATGTTAGCCATGATAAGCTTGGATAATGCCTCAAGTGGGTGTTTAGTTAGCATTGATATGGATTCCTCAAAATTGATGTAGGGATGAATTTTAGCATATGGTATTTGATTGCCCCCATTATAACCAAGTCTGAGTAACTTCAATTTTTTTAAATCGAAAGATAAAGTCAAGCAGGAACTGTTTCTCTATAAGCCAGCATATTCCTAATGGCTCGCTCATCATAGCATTATAGTAAGTAGTGCATAGTTTGGCAACAGGCCTCTGCTGGGCTAGCCCCATCCATTTGAGTGGCCGCCTTGGTCTGCAAGGGAAGGGTAAGGGGAGGTGAGGGAGGTGTTGAGGTACAGAGGGCAGTGGGGAAGGAGATCCCAGCTTCAGCTACCCCTGCCTCAAATTATTCTTTAACCTGGAGTAGTAAAAGGAGGTTGACAGGAAAATGGGAGGGAAGAAGGAAGTAGAAGCAAACAGGGAAGAAGGAAACAGAGACACGGAGGGAGGGTGTGGAGAAAGGGAGGGAGGAAGGGGGGATTAGGCAGGCATTTAGTCAGAAATGTTGTTGAAAATGTAGGCAGATTGACTGATAGACAGTCAGGAAGGCATTAAGGCAGGTAGACGGACATGAGAAAGACAGACTGTAGATAAGCAGACAGGTATGCAGGTAGGCGGGCAGACAGACAGAGAGTCAGATGGAGCAATGCAAAGGTAGGTAGAAGAAATAGGTAGCAGATAGCCAGACAGACAGATATGCATACATCTAGGTAGAGAGACAGGGACTAAAAAATACAAAGCAATTAGGCAGACAGGCATGAAGACAGAAACACACACACGCAGGTAGACAGACTGCAACGCAGGCATTGAGGCAGCCAGGCATATGGACAGGCAGATAGTCATGTGGAAAGACAGGTGGGTGCTTGGCTTGTGGGCATCCAAGCAGATAGGCAGTGAAGCAGGCAGGCAGCTTTGCAGATAGTCACATAAGCCTAACGCTATATTCTTGTACTCCCCGCTTTGTATCCACAGGGTCCTAAGAACTACTAGGCAGGCAGATAGACAGAAAGCAAGAGAGGCAGATCGACAGGCAGACTTAAATGTAACCGGTCAGAGAGACCGGGGCCTAGGCAGATAGACAGGCAGCCAGACATTAAGGTATGAAGGAGGACATGTTAGGAGATACTTCCAAAATCCAATGGGAACGCACACAGACAGGTGTACTGGTCAGAAATCCTCTGAGACAGAATATAGCAAATTGTTACATAATACATGTGCGTAGGTATCTCTGTTTTAGAGCATGTTTTGGGACTAAAGGGTAGGAGATCGAGAGAACAGCATGAGACGTATTCAAGGTTAGCAACTCATAGTTCAAATTTGGTGGGCAGAGGGCAGTATTTGCATCCTACTGTAGTTCACATGGGAACATTGCAAGACGTCCACTGACAAGAGTGATACCAGAGGCAATAGATTTCCCTACTGCACTTCCACTTCCAATCCCATTAGCTCCACATAATGGTCTTATTCAGAACATCCCACTATATGAATAGGATCTAAACAGCCTAAGGTGTGCTTCAGGTTAGCATGCTACATGTTCAAAAGTAAAGGGCACATATCAACACTTTAAACAGACCACCTCTTAAAGTTATGAAATACTGTTGAATTGAATGTTGCCTTATGGCAAATTCTCTTCTTCCACAGGTTTTCTTCAGTACTTAAATTCTCTAAATCAAAATGTCGAAACTCTATTCGGTTCACAAAGTCCCCACCTGGCAGTCAATGGATCTGTCATGTAGTGACTGTAATATAAAAACCTGAAAAGCAGAGAAGAGGACCCCCATGGTAATCCTTCCCCTGTGTTTGGTCATGCGATTTCAGCTCCCATAATTTCCCATGGTCGTGAGAGGTTTGTGAGGTAAATGCAATGGGTTCTCTTATAATTACTGTTGCAGTGGACAGCAGTGATTGCACTGTAACACTAAACATGAATTTTAGGGATGAGCTATCTATTGTCAACTGTGGTCGGTCTGATTTGCAAAATATCACAGAGGTTTATTTCACTGGAGGACTTCTTTTTCAAAAAAACAATTTTACAATTTCAAAATACCGCCCTTCCCTCTAAATCTACCACCCCCACCCAACATCAAATGACTAGTCACTTCATCTATGACTGTCATTTGAAAAACAGTCATATTGGTAGCGTTAACCTAGATATGGAAGAGTACACAAATGCCAAGGCTTTACTTTAGACATGTCAAATTTGTGTATGGGCACATATTTGTAAATATATGGCAATGAATGTGTTAATACACGCATATCCTGTGAATCCATCTACATACATTTCGTTAACAGATCTATACACATAATTGTCACAGTGTCTGTTCTGACATGTCAAAGCATTTCTCAATATTGAGAAATAAGCTCAACATCCAATTTGATTACTTCAATCCAATTATATAGTATAAATAAGAGTGTACAATTTTAGTTATAGCCATTATTGAGGACAGATCTTACCCTTTCCACAGAAGAATAATAGTTAGATATACAGCAACTAAGTTATAGAAACAAGGGAAAGCTGCAAATTTAACCATTGGAACAGTAATTCATAATATTTCTTCACCAGAACCATATATATCCTCACAGTGTCCCTTCCATCATAGCAAGGTATCAAATTGCATCATCAGGTTGGCATTTCCTAGTTCCTTTGGGTCTTTGCGAAATTAGAATTGACTCGCAAAACCTAAGGTTGTCTTCAGTTGTTTCTAAGTCCTCTTAATCAAAATGTTGAGACTTTATTAGCTCCAACTTGTTATTTAATGGCTCTGCCCTGACATTTCTATAACATGGAAAGCAGAAAAGAGTACTCCCATGGTAATCGTTCCTCTGTAGGTGTCATGCCAATCACTTTGGTCACGTGATTTCAGCGGCCACAATTTCTCATGGTCATGAGAGTTTTCATGAGATTTCATGCATTTTTTACATGAGCATGAGTAAGCAATAGGTTCTCTTATAAAAACTGATGCAGGGGACAGCAGTGATTGCACTGTAACACTAAACATGCACTTTACAGATGAGTTATTTATTGTCAACTGTGGTGGGTCTCAACCGATCTTTTGGCAACCTGATTTGTAAAATATCCTGCCCCACTCAAAATTGCTTAGCCTTGTGGAATGAGATGGTGCAATGAGTATTTGATTTCACAATATTTCATTTCATGGAGGTTTATTTCAGCTGAGAACCCCTTTTTCAAAATGCCATCCCCTTCTAATTCTCCCACCCCAACCAGCATCAAATGACTCGTCCCTTCATGTTTGACTCCCATTTGGAAAACAGGCATATTGGTAGCATTTACCTAGACTATGGAAGTGTGCACAAATGCCAAGACTTTAATTTCGGCATGTCAGCTTTCTGTATGGGCATACAGTCATATGCAATATACAAATGCTAAGAATCTATAAATACAAGCGTAAGCTGTGAATTCATCCATTGCAACAACAGTGCATACATATCGGATCTATGTATACATATGATTGCCACAGTGTATCTTCTGATATATCAATGTATCATTGTGATCATCAGGAAAATCATTTCTCAATATTGAATAAAAATGATGGATTACTTCAATTAGATAGTATGCACAGCATTTAAATAAGGGTGTAAAATTTGCAGTAACATCCTTTTCGGAGGAGAGATCTTACCCTTTCCACAGAAGAATCATGCAATTAGTGGGTCGGGTTGGTAATACAACAGACGACGTTCTGTATACATCAACAAGGTTATTATTGGGATATATGTGTGTGGATGCTTAGGTGCCCAAGCGCGCTTAAATGCACAGTTTTGGGCTTAAATACATGCACATTGAAGCAAATTATCATCCAGGAACATCTACTGGTCCAATCTGCAAAGTTATACCCTCATTAGAACGGCCATGAGTCTCTTATTCCAATGAGACCATTCACCTCAGACACAGTGAATCAAAACCTGAAAATTAGCTGTCATACATGTGACTCTTTGGAATGGAATCGGCCAAGAAGATAGGATCTAGCATGATAGCAAGGTGATGCTGGATCATTTGTCCCCTATTTCCACACTTTTGATAGACTTGCCAACCTTACAACTAATCTATTCATAGGAATTGTTCATATCAATGTAAATGATGTCATGAACTGTGACCAAGACATTTTGCACCCTGGCAGTACAGTTGAGTATAGTTATGCAAATATAACACACTATATGAGATTAGAGCAGGACAACACTAAAGAGCCTATATACTAATGATTAACAACGAAAGGAACATTTTGGTTGCTATGGTAACCACACTCAGTCAGAAATTTCTCTCTTTACTGAAGGTTGAAGTAAAAAAGAACCAGGTACATAATGTGAATTCCATATCAAATACCTGTTAAGAATTATATATACATGGTCTTCATCACTGGGGTGATGTACATGTGAAATAACTGGAAAATCATCAAATAATTCTGGGCACATAAAGGTTAAGGGGAAAGGACCTGATTCTACCCCCTATTCCAAATCTAACCTGAGTGGATGGTTTCAACCTCCCCCTAACATTGCTGGTGGAGAACCCTAAAGGTTATTCACAAATTTCAATATGTATTCAAAATTTAATAGGCCAAAGCACAGGTGGTTGAAAGATTGTTCAGAGCATTAAATAGAGCAGTAGTAGCAGTGCTATTACGGATACTAATAGGCAGAGTGAAGTAATCAATACTCTGAGAAAGTGGTATGGAGTTATTAATCAACCATGGAGGTTGGCATTATGTCAGGGAGGTTGGCAGTATGTCAGGAGGGCGCACAGTGCATCAGAAGGCTGCCTAGTGCATCAGAGGGGCACCCAGTACGTCAGAGGGGTGCTCAGTACGTAAGGGGTATCCAGTGTCCCAGAGAGGCATCCAGTGTTCCAGAGAGGCATTCAGAGGGGTGCCCAGTGTTCAAGAGAGGCGTCCAGAGTTCCAGAGAGGTGTCCAGAGAGGTAGACGTTTTCAAGAGTTATAGGACATCACCCATGTATTCACAAATATCAGAGGACTGACACTAAGAATATATTTTTATTGATTTATACTAGGACAATGGAGATGTTTCCCGGTGAAGACATTAATTGTGTATAATTGTATTTATATTATTTTTGTGACAAGGTAGGATCTACAATAAGATCCTGGATGAGATGTTTTGTACAGAAAATGTTTTGTACAGAAAATGGGATTTTTTTTTTCTGATCAAGCCTAGTAAAAAAAAAATTGAATATACTCATAAAAGCAGTGATGTATAAAATAACGGTGTGATACTTAGCTTTGAGTGGAACAAAGCATTTTAGTTCCCAAGGTGTAATATTGGGATATATGTGTGTGGATTCATTATAATGATGTAACATTATATAAATTGAAACTTATATATATATATATATATATATATATATATATATATATATATATATATATATGTGGAATCATATAGGATATTATAAGAATACTGTATTTTGATACATATTTGGTTGTTTAATTTTTGAATGTTTGTGGTAGGCTGTGGTTACCTCAGTCTACCCTCAGTGTGTTCAAGGTGTGAAAGCAGATTACAGGGTGGCAGAATCTCCAGTAGGAATGTGTTGTGACAGGTATTGAGAGTGGAGCTTTCTGTCCCTGACAACTTGTGAAAACACAAACAGGGAAGGGGTATATATATGGGGCTGGGTCTCAGTGGAGAGACACACCCCTTACCAGAGTCAGGACAGGAGAACAGGACAGGCACACAGCTGTGGAGGCCAGCCTGGACTGTCTCTGGTGGGTGAGGTGCTAGGAAGGTATTTTGCCCAATGAGGTATTGTGATCTTTATGTTGATTCTGCTTGTATTGTATCCTTGCTCTATGGTGTTGGAACAGTTGTTGTACATCCACTGTGCTAATGGTTTTGAAGGTGCAGATTGTTATAGTCTGAGTGATATAGCTATGTGCTAAGGAGATATTGTTTGACATTTGGAATGTAAATTGAGAGTTGTACATAATTGAAACTATTGAGAATAATTTGTGACATATTGATAAAGATATCTCTCGAGATAGTGAATAACACCAATAAATGTATTATAAAAACCACATTCTTGCTCTCTTTTGATATGCAGTAATACATTTAGATCCAAAGGATTTTGATAGTTATTAGTAACTGGAATATAGTATAAAGAGTAATTTAAATGATAAGGGGAAAGGACTTGATTCTACCCCCTATTCCAAATTTAACCGTAGTGGATGGTTTCAACCTCCCCCTAACATTATAGATATAGGGGTAACCTGCAAATTTAACCACTGGAACAGTAATTCATTGTATTATTTCTTCAGCAGTGCCGTACATCTTCTTACAGTGTCTCTTCTGTAACGTATCGAATTGCATCATCAGGGTGGCATTTATTAGTTCCCAATATTAAATAAAAACAAATGCCCTCCAATTCAATTAGATTACTTCAATTCAATTAAATAGTATGTACAGCATTGCATCAGGAGAACACTGACAAATTGCCTCCTCCCTCTGCCCCCTTTGCAACTATGGCGAATGGAGCACATTAAACTAGCAAATTGGATTAACTGGATAATGCATGTTCAGCTGTGTGACTCATTGCGGATTACTCGGGGCTCCCTCCAGTCCTTCCTTGCTAAGCAGGGGCAATTTAATTGTTTTTACATTGTTCTCTAATTACATAGAATAAGAAAGAATGCTCTCGAGATCTAATCAGATTACTTCATTTGAATTAGATATGTGCAACACAGCATATCATATATATATATATATATATATATATATATATATTTATACCACGATTTCGGGACTTCCGGTGGGTTTATATGCAGTTTAGCCGTGCATTATTCTGCATATACCACCCTTGTGCATTTTTGAAATTTTTGGTATATACTTTTTCGAGGTCAAGTTGGACTTAGAATATTTTTTGGAAATTATGGCGCCTATACAAAGTTAATCTAGCCATTTTCCATTGTGAAAAATCATGCCAACTCGTATGAGGATTGAACCCCGGCCGCAGTGGTGGTAGGCGAAGGCCTTAGCCATAGCGCCACACTGAACGGTGATGAAACCCAATGCGAAGGTAAATAAGTTCTAACCTGGAGTCCTTGTCGTATGTTTTCAATCAGTTTTCATCCTGAATCCAAGCTTTTCATGTTATAATAACGAAATCCCAAGAAGTTTTCGATCCATAGACGAGGAATGCGTGCTAATTTTCTCCATTTTCTTCGATATAAACAAGAATCCATTGATTTTTCCATCGTACGCCCGTGGCCGCTGTGCTTCCTCGTACAGCGAGCGGATGACCCATATCTACATCCGGGCCACTGACACACTTTCGCCGAACTCGCGTACGTTGGAAAATCAATGGATTCTCCTTTATTTTGAATATATTGGACATAATACGTATGGAGGGATCATCTAGACTATCTAAGGATGTATATGTTTTATTTTGAAGACGTGTCATGGCTGGATTCCATACGAAAAGTGACTGTAAACACGGCGGTACCTGTCCCGGCAAGGAACAAAAACAATGGCTTCACGCAGAAATTGATACAAAATGGAGGAAATGGTGGTATAAACCTATTAGGTGATGCATATCGGGGCCCCAAGGGCTGTATATGCTGTATATACAGCCCTAGGGCCCCGATATGCATCATCTATTAGCTTAATATATGCATATTTAACAGCGCCCTTCTTCAGACTTAGTCCCTTTTAGTCAAACCTTAATTACATAGAATATTTTGGACATTGTCCTTTTTCAAGTAAGATCTAATAACCAATTAAAATACACTTTTGATATGTTCAAAAGGATTCAAATTAGGCGAGTGTGTATATATATATATATATATATATATATATATATATATATATATATATATGTATATATCACCATTCCAACTATGTTAGGGCCCAAAAAAATAAAAGGTGTGTTTCCAGTAACATAACTCAAAGAGCTAGGGTCGGTGGGTCGAAGTTCTCTTTTTTTCGATTTTCTTTTTAAACATTTATATAGGAAATGTTAGGGCACATAACAATGGATGTACCAGGTTCTTTGATTTCATTATGATTTCATTGTTAAATAATTATGGGAAATTGGCAATTATGAGAGAGGGGAAGAACATGAAAAGGATACAGGAAAATCCTCAAAAAGTAATGACATTTTTTTTTAAATATGAAAAAAAGAGACAACATTCTTCAAAATCACAAAAATGTTTTTTGCCCGTGTTTTGCTAGGGTCGTTCGGGTTACTGGAAACAAACCTTTTTTTTTATTTGGCCTAGTCATTTAGCCCCTAGACATACCTAAGGCCCCAGAGTATAGAACCTTTGGTTATTGTTCCTGGTTTAGCATGTTCCAGGCAAGTGACATTTGAATAACAAGCCATGTTTGGGGCTTAACTTTCTATATAAATAATTGTCTAATATCAACGAAAATTAGCAGGTCTAGATCATTTTGACCTGCAGATCACATAAAATATATTTCTACTTATCTCAAATGTGTCTTTATCAAAAGTACACATATTTCTTTTGATAAATGATAATAGCGATCCTGTTCACAATTCTTGTCTGGATAAACAATTGATGTCCCTGACTCTTCTGGGTAGAGTTGATATATCTAACTATTCTAAGTATGTCAGTAATTTACACCTCACACATACCTAATTATCCAACGTATAGAACATTAGGTATTGTCACATTCTGCAGCAGCAGGGGTAAAATCACTTGCTGGCTGGACGATTATATATATATATATATATATATATATATATATATATATATATATATATATATATATATATATATACATTTCTAGGCAAGTAACAATTAAAGAATTACATGGTGTTTTCGATGGGAAATAATGATGGGCTAAGGGAGTGATCATTTTTTAACAACAAGGGGGCTTGGTGGGTTTGCACACAGAATTTTGACCCCCCTCTCGACAGAGTAAAAGTTTTTATGATCCCCTCTGTAAGGGGCTAACACTTCATGTGAACATGCCCTTTTAACCTATAGTAACACACTGGTATTTCCACTGAAAGCAGGTGAAATTATTTTGACCCCCCATCAGAGGGGTTGAAAAAGTTCTGCCCCCCCAACGCTGTGAAGGGGTTAAAACATTTGCCCCCCTCCCCCTCAAACCCACAAGCCCCCCCCCCCCCTCACTATTGTTAATAAATGATCACTCCCTAACCTAGCAAGAAAGGTTGATCATTCAACCAAACATCAGTTGTATAAATTCAGGAATTGTTGTGTCAATTGTGATGAAACAAAGTGCATATGCAGGAAATATTTTATAACCTTTTGTTGGAATTTGGGTAAATGAACTTTGGAAATTTGCATAACAACCAAAATTATGCACATTTTTGTCATATCTGTGGGCAACCAGGCATTGGTGGCAATGACAAACAGTTGTTGATATAGTGCCTGTCCAAATTTACAGGTGGTAACACTGGGTTCATGTGCTTCCAAGCAGTGCTACTCCAATACTGTATGTTCATATGTCCGAGTGAAGGGGTAATAGGTGTCCGACTTTAGGGGCAATTGTATGGTGTTAAAAGGTATTTTCCAAATATGAATAAAGGTGATATATCCAATTTTCTAAACTAAATCCCCTCTAGAGGTATATTATGTCCTGTTAGTCCCATCAAGATTGATCCTAGCAAATTGTCGTGATTCCTCGTCAACCTATGGCACAAGATCACCAGGAATAGCAATGGTGGTGATCACATGGCCTCACCTCAGATGGCGAGGATGGTGATCACTAAGACTCACCAGGGATGGCGACGCAGGTGATCACTCACCTCGCTAGATGAAACACGCACGTCGTCATAGTGCATGTCTCCAGGGATGGCAAGGATCGTGATCACTCATCCTCACCAGGGATGGCAACATGAGTGATCACTCATCCTCACCAGGGATGGCGACATGAGTGATCACTCACTTCGCTAGATGAGATGCACACCACGTCATAACGCACATTCACCACAGATGGCAAGGATCATGATCACTCACACTCATGAGGGATGGTCACTCAGCAGGTTTGGTAAAAGCTTACTTTTTCACATCACATGCATAATCTAGCACCTACTGCCAAAAATGGCAGTAGGTGATCTACACCTACTGCCATTTTTAGCAGTAGGTGCTAGATTCTGCAGTAGGCATTTTAAATTGCTATTTATATGAACTTATATTAAAAACAACATTTTAGAACCATGTGTATTCTGAAGATCATTCATAGACCTACATATTTTTGTACATTTCATTCATTATGATATCTATCATTACTCTATAAATTCAGCTTTTGTGATCGAAATCTGGGTAAGTTTTGGTGATTCAAAAGTGTAGGCAATTTGTGGTGTCTTAATCATAATTTGTGGTCAAATTTGAGAGTAATATATATGTGCAAGCTCATTATCCTATCTACACCCATACAGGTTCTCAGGTATCTAACTCTGTGCATTAGCAAGAAAATCTCAATCATTTGATTTAAACATCAATTAATAATCAATAATTTTCATATCATCTGCTAAATATAGGGGCATACACCATACTTGGCAGTACCTGCTATATCTAGGGTACATGCCATATTTTGCAAGGAAGACCTACTGTGTGTAGGGACATATGCCATATTTGGCAGTACCTGCCATATCTAAGATACATGCCATATTTTGCAATGGAAACCTGCTGTATTTCGGGATATACGTCATATTTGGCAGTACCTGCTATATCTAGGGCACATGTCATATTCCACAGGTACTGCAAAATATCACAGAGCTGCAAAAATTCATGGATTGACCTAACCTGCTCAGGTGATCATTCATCTCGCTAGATGAAATGCGCACCACGTCATAGCGCAGTGGTGATCTCTCAGACTCACCAGTGATGGCGCTGCTGGTGATCACTCATCTTGTTAGATGAAAAGCTCATGATCATCGACATTGGTAATCATGAAGCCTCACATCTGCCAGATCAATGTATGTTTTGCCAGAGAAGGTATTGCCATATGTATCTTCCCTTAAACCACAGACAAGGTGTTCATGTAGATACTTCCTTATGTATTTTTCCTGTAACCAGAGAGAAAAGGTGTTTATGGATAGTTGCTTTTATTTTAGAGATACCTCTATCTAAATTCAATTGAGATTTTCTCTATATAATCTTGTTTGATTCAACCCTGAAGTATTACACGGAAATCAGTGTGCAACAAAGCACATTTGATAAGTATGGGACTTATAGTTCATGCCCACACTTCCTAGATAGGCTACATGTTGAACAGTGGTGCTGTCTCAACAACTTTGGCAATGGTGGTGATAAGTTGCCATTCTGAGTGAGAGTGAGTGACAGATGATGCAATCCTCAGAGAGCATTGACTTGGAGTGACACAAATTCACGCATTGAGTGAGACAAAGGCTGGCAATGGTGGTGATAAGTTGCCATTCTGAGTGAGAGTGAGTGACAGATGATGCAATTCTCAGAGAGCATTGACATGGAGTGACACAAGTTCACGTATTGAGTGAGACCAATGTTGGCAATGGTAGTGATAAGTCGCCATTTTGTGTGAGAGTTGATGCCAGTGGCACGGGAGTGGTACATTATCACACAGTGAGTCAGATCCATGTTGGCGATGCTTGTGATAAGCCACCATTCTGAGCGAGAGTTGACAGGCAGTGGCACATATTGACGGAGTGAGTGAGATCCATGTTGGCGATGGTGGTGATAAGCTGCCATTCTGAGTGAGAGCTGACCGGGAGTGGTGCATAATCACACAGTCAGTCAGATCCATGTTGGCGATGCTTGTGATAAGCAGCCATTCTGAGTGAGAGTTGACAGGCAGTGGCACATACTCACGCAGTGAGTTAGATCCATGTTGGCGATGGTGGTGATAAGTCACCATGCTTTGTGAGGGATGACAAGGGGTGGCACATACTCACGCAGTGAGTGAGATCATGTTGGTGACTGTTGTGATAAATTGCCATGCCATGTGAGACTGACACACAGTAGCAAAAGATGACACAGTGAGTTATCACTCAAAAAGGAGTCACCATTGATGACCAATCATGGCGACAGATAACGACAATTTGCTGGGATGGTGTAAATTTTTTCATGATGCTACCGTGGACTGAGGAATTCGGCATTTTCTCACCAGCACAATGTAGCTTAAAAATCCAATGTTTAGACAAAAGTGAAATAATGAACAAGGCGACTTTTAATTGCTTTTCTGTGTTTAACCAATGAAATAACATTTGACCTTTCATACCTAATCAATGTAATAGTCCAATTGAGTATGATGATCATGCTATTTGACCCCAAAGGTGTCCGATTTTATATGTGTGTCTTACTCAGGGTGCCACTAGCCTAGTCTCCCCCACGGGGTAGTTGATTCGCTGGGTAGATAGACTTCTTCCAATGCCTGGTCTAAAATAGAGTGGGACCCTCCAACTTTGAAGCTGAAGGTCTATCCCTGAGCTAATTCCCCTGGCCTAACATTTTCTACCTGCCAACTACCCTAGATCGGTATGGTATACATAGGGGGAGTGACACAATCAAGTGAACAGTCCCTCTGAAGGCTCTGAGCACCCAACGGGGGAACGAACCCCTACACTCGTCCCAACCAGCTTCAACCGTATCCTGCCAGAACCGGTCCTCCAGTCCAGTCTGAATGGTACCAGTACTGAGTCATACACAGCAAATACAATCTCCTGTTCCCAGGACTTACTGTGGGTGCCACCTGTTTCCAAGTCTCCCAGCACTAGCAAGTTGAAGGGCTTGTCTATACCAAACCATCCCAGGTACCGAGCTCTATTAAGATCCCCCTTGCGAGGCAGGACCACTCAGTTTCTCCACCAATGTAGTGGTCAGCAGAAAATGTCATGGAGAAACGGGGACTCGAACCCCGGACCCTCCAACTTCGAAGCGGAAGCTCTAGCCCTGGCCTGACATTCTTTACCTTCCAACTACCCTGGATCGGTATGGTATACATAGTGACCCAATCAAGTGAACAGTCCCTCTGAAGACTCTGCGCACCTGACGGGGGAACGTACCCCTACATGTTTAAGTCATGAATAATGGATTCCAGCTCCTACAAGAAGATATGCTTTGATTTATTTCTGTTTATCCAAAGGTGTTTCCTAAGGTTTTCTGGACAGCTCGATAGGAGCAGCTCACAGGGATCTTGCATGATTGTACATTACCGAGCTAGGTTTGAGTTTCTTCTCGATGTGAGTGAGTCTATTTTGTGATCAGTATGCGGCATAGTCCAGCTACATGTTGATTCAAAAGACCGAATGTTTACTACCTGTATTACAGCACATAGGGGACTTATCATCTGGGGTGGAGTAGAATGAAGGGTAAGGAGTCAAGACCCTAAGCCACTTCCTTCTGTTACTCTGGCTTCACTGACATTTTTTTTCCTTCAGCCATATTTCCCTTCCTTGTCCCACTGAGCATTCATTACTCTGCTGCCCTCAGCTGTTTAATCCACCTCCAAGAGTGAAGACATTCATATATATTGGTTTGGATATTTTGATTGATGACACCTTATGCTGTCAATACCTAGAAATGACTTTTTTTACTACATGATATAGAGTTTTTCATTGACTGAGCTAGGATGTAGGAATGTAGTGTCACTTGACTAATAGATTTCCATAGTGGCAGCGTTGAGGCTAGAAGCAGTCAATATGTAGATTCCCAGTTGATGTGGACATATCATGTGATTATTCCACCATATGGATATGCTGAGTGGGATGAAAAATAACTCTAGTCTGGCTGACATACCTACCACCTTATGCACTGCCCAAGCCAAACCTCATCAACACCCTTCACAATGCCTGAAACCATCCGTGCCAGTACCTGTCTGAGTCAGTCAACTGTCATGCTCACCTACAAGAGGGCCTACATATTTAGCATTTTTGGCCACTCAGCACGTCTGATTTGATTTTTCAACATTTGCTGGATACAGGTTAAAACCTACAGCTTCTAAACAATACTTCTGCCAACCAGGCATGGTTTGTTAGATCCAGTCATACTCTCTTACCTTACTGTCTACCTACACAAACATAACCAGATTTTTAATTTCAATATTTTGTAGGCATATGTTGTAAATATTTGCAATTGATTTACATAATCATTTATAGTGCAGTATTTCTTATATGTTCAGTATACCTCTTTAGGCAATCCCTATTGCCCTTTAGCTCTTAAAGAAGACCATTTACCCTGTAGCTCCAAATATTTTGCAATTCTGTGTCCCTTATCCGTTGTCTACTCCTGCAGACCAACATACACTGATGTTTTCCTTCATGATAGACTTTTACAATATCCCTTGCACCTTTTTAAATGAGTTCATCATCCACTTTCACCCTTATAGTAGGGGTGGTTATTTTGTCAAAATGAACTTAGGAATGCGGGGCCCAGCCAAAAGGTTGGTACTCATCATGAGAAACTAGAATCTGACCTACGTTTTTATTTTGAAAATTCTAACCCCCCCTCCCATAAGCCCCTTCCGAAGATGGAAAAAAAGTTGGAAAATAGTAAATTAATTCAATTTTAATAATCCTTTTTAATCCTATAGGGTCTGAATCACATGAAACACACATACAAACACCCAGGGCCTGTGTAAAAAATTACCCTCCATCAAAATGAGGTGTCTTGAGTTTTCTAAAAAAAAATCCAAGATGGCTGCCATAGGCCAAAATAGAAATTTTAGGCCTGTTACATAGAATGTAACATAATCACCAATTAAATACACACAGGGAACACTTTGTAGTGGCACCTAGAAATGTTAAGAACTAAGAGAAGGTATTTTGGGTAACATTGAAAATTCCAAGATGGCCACCATAGGTCAAAAATAGCACTCTTATGCCTTTACATAGAATGAAACATAATCACCAATTAAATACACATTACTATCCCCTATTTCAAAGTCAGTTTCAATATGATAATTGTCCAGCTATGAAATCATTTTCAATACCAATTTAATTGACCTTGGACATTTCTGACTGCATTCACATGATAAACATTCACTGGATTTGTCAGAAGTTAATAACCTTAACTTGGGTCAATTGAGGTGTCAGTAAGTTTCATCTGATAATGAAGGTTTGGTTAAGGATTTCTTCAATTGGTTATAATATTGTATATGACTATGGCCTATGGCAGCCATCTTGGCTTTTTTTTTGCTGATGGTGACCATCTTGGATTTTAAAGAAAAAACACTAAATAGGTCATTGCCTTGTAAAGATTAACTTCATATACCCCTCCAAAGTCTATCCAGTGTGTATCTAAGTTGGAATGATGCTTTATGTTAGGTAATATACCTAGAAATGTGATTTTAGGCATATGACAACCATCTTGGATTTATCAAGAGTACCTGAAATACCTTTCCTAGGTGCTTACCAATTTTAGGTACCAAAACAAAGTGTTCCCTGTGTGTATTCAATTGGAAATTATCTTTGGCCTATGGCAGCCATCTTGGATTTTTTGGAACACTTAAAATAGCTCATTTTGGTGGGGAGTAATATTTTACACCAGCCCTGTGTGTTAAAAATTGGGGTTGTTTGCTTGATTTATTTGAAAAGGTTTTACCTATTATCTATCCGTTACATTATTTGACATGGATTATGTCTCAGGGATTCCTCAAAGTGATACTGTTCAGAAACTTACACATAAGGTGATTGTTGAAATGATTGGAGGTATTGTTCTATTTTATAAAAGGGGGGATGGTTATTGATATGTGAACTTTCAAAGGCAAAGCTTATTCCATAGACGGACCAGCACAGATGGCACACTATATCCTTAGATATACAAAGCAAAATGGTGTTTACAATAACTGAAACAAATATTGTTATCAATTCACCATCTCCCTCCTGACCTAAAGTGAAATCTATTTTCTCTTTTAACTCCCTGAGAGTTGCATAGAGCATTTATGCATTGTGGCGCTCAGTTGACATGATGCATAGGTAAAGCGTTAGCATCAATATGGTGTCCGACTGATGTGTACAATATTAAAAAAAAGGTCTTCATGGTGTACCAGTGCATTGCCGGTGAGTAGACCAACCAGCACTGTATTGGCCTATAATAACAATAAAAAGAACATGAAACTGGAGACATCATGCAGTCCTTCAAGGCTTAATGACACAAACACGCTCAAAAACGACTACAATATAAAAAAACATTGGCCATAGAGGGAAGCATTTAGAAAGGTGATTTTGCTCAATAGCAGTTCATGGGTGTGCATCAAGCCAACCATCTGAGAGTTAAGGTATCATGCTCTTGGAGTGTGTCAACTCAAATAGGGTCAGGGTGGCGAGTCCCTTGCCAAGGCAGCATTCATGCATCATGATGACCGCTGGGCATGATCCATTAATGCACCATCAGAACTGAAAGGGTTAACCTCCCTCGCCTTGGACACCATGGTTTAAAAAAGTGGTTAATGGTGAAAACCTTCTTCCGTGACAGCTGCCCATTTACTTTTTATGCACTGATGTCTAAAACATCTGGGCTTCTCAAAATGGAGAATGTATGTTTTATTCACCACATTGAAATTCATAAGTATTTTGGTATGTAGCTAATATGATGTTGTGGCATCCACTGCATTGAAGAATTCCAGCATATATAGACCAATATGATGAACAGTAGCAGCTGAGCTCTTAAGTGTCTGAAGGGGGTTAAACCAGAGGTCCTTGGTTTGTGATCAAGATGAATTGTTTCAATGGGATTAATGCATAATCAATAGATGCATTCAGTCATATTCTTCTTTTTCCACCTTTTCTTCATTATTCTTTCATGAATATGAACTCTGATGTAAATTACGTCACTAAGAGTCTACCAATACACACTATAAGGACAGGCATTCAGAGAGAATGCTCCTTTTGGCAAAATCTCTGCAATTGGTTGACTTTCCCTCAAAGATTCAAAGAATTTGGAGGAAACCGATCCATCCAATGTTACATATTGCAGGACACAATATAATAATTCGCCCCTGTATAAGATATTCTGCTCTGCCTCAACTGCTGTATGGTGGAAAGATCAGCCAGAAGACACATTGCAAATTCATTCTTGGCCAAATAGAGTTGCCTGACAACTTTAGGAACTTAGTATGCAGGAGATCTAAAACCGTCATTCTACATAAATTCATCACAACAATGTATGGTCACGTGGGGCCATATCCCTGTCTGATTTACTCAGTTGTCACAATGCTGAATCAATGTTTGCATATCAGCAGTTGATTCAGGGTTGAAATAAATTGGAATTTGAAAGGCGAATTATCCATCAGTGATGATTCAAGGTTTGTATTTCTATATTGATTCACTGTTGTTCCAAAGTTGATGATTGTTAGGTGAATCTGAGTTGACATGTCAATGTTGAATCAACATTAAAACTGACATCGCTGATTTAATGGTGACAATATCAATTTTGAATCAACATTGCATTGTGAGAAATATTTCAACATTGATATGTCAACAGTTGATCTGATGTTGAAAATTAATGGCAATAATTGACAAAATTGAAATGGAATCATTGAAAAGGTGTTGAAGATAAATTGATCAAAATTATCAACCAGGTTGTCAGATAAGCATTGGAATAAAAGCCACAGAGAAATGTGGTAACCCTATAGTAGTGGTAGCTGTACTATCGATACCTGCACATTATAGACATTTGGCCAACTATAGACATTTACAGAGGTCATCAACCGCTAGACCCAGGGTATGTGGCCTAAAGGCAGAGTTAAATGCTCAGGAGTGATAAACTACCTGTTAGTAAAACCCAATTGTGGATTTTGGTTAATTGACCAGATTTTCCCCTAGCAGGCCATTTGGTTCTGCGGATACTATTGTTCTGCAGGCCTCGATTATTTTGGGAAGGAACGAATACTTCAGGATTATCATTGTCAGGAAACAAAATGAAAAACAATAACTCACTGTTTTATTCAACTCTTTAAACCTTAAAAAACATGAATGCCTTTCATTTTAGGCTATAAAGACCTTAATAATGGTCCAATTTATAAGCCAATAAACCAAAATGTAGCCCAAAGTCCCAAGATTACAGAGAGACAGTCCAGCAATTTCCAGCAGCTCAGCAGCAATTTTGTTGGCAAAGCAGATGTCCGACGAGCTTTCGAGTTTTTAAACTTGCATAGACTATAGAAAAGACAGATGACAATATCAGGCCCCAGGTGCAGATTATAGCCTATCCACAAACTAAGGGTTCAGCTTATGCAGACATGCTATATACACCCTTGGTTTTATGGCAGTATTAAACGTCTGGAAACACATAAATGACTTTTTTAAAAATTCGAATTCTATTGTGTATCCAGACATGAGACATCATATAACTGGTGCTGATGTCAAATACAGGTTCATAGCTGAGACATTGGAGAAAATAGGCTGATGCAGATTACACACATGTGTCCTCCTTCTGCTTCCCCCTGATGCCACTGCCTATCTGGCACAACAGGGGCACACCTTTCCTGCTAAAAGAAATCCTATTGTCCTTTTTTATAATTTTATGTTCATTGTATCTTATTAGTAGAACAGCCTACTGAATTGAGTTTTTCACATACGTACACAACCTATTTTAAGACATGAATTTTAAGATACTATTTTGCATGTCTTGAGGATATCATTTATCCTCATGTTTGCAGATTGGTAGTAGTACAGTGATATCCATTCTGAAGAAGAAAATACATTTATAGATCTGATAATGCAGTGCTGTTGATTCTACTTATGAGTATTTCATTGATGCATTATAGTGACAGATGGGCAAATATTAAAATGGCTAATAAAGTAACCAGTACTAGACGTGTACAGATAAACCAAAATACATTCACAGATAAACCAACAATCATATTTCATTAAGAGATGTATCTTTCGGTGGCCTTTGTGTAAGCTGCTATCTAAGGGTTTATGTTTACAACATGTCAGGACTTTAGAGGAAATATCACTTTAATTAATCAGCCTCTCATAGTAGATGTAAGGTCATTGTCCCATTATACTGTTGTCCCTCTAGCCGCAAAGGGAATAACTAGGACTGTACTGGTGTGTCCTGATGACTATTGAACATGACCAGGTCGCAATGTATGGACCTTAAAGAGTTGATTTGTCAAGTCACCCAGCCTTACCGCTGTTAGCCATCACCTTAGGCAGTAGATTCAGGTTAGCAGAAACCATTTGTCAGGTGCAGCCTGAAAGCTTTGTTTTGCATTTCTGTCACTCCTATGAGGTATTCACCTGTCTTTGTCTGACTGTCCACCAGTATACCACAAAAGCTCTCCATACAAAGTCATCCCCACTGCCAGCTAGATTCCGGTTCCTAATTCTTTCCTCTTGTACATTGTTGTCTCCACAGTAACACAGAGAGAATTGGATATGATATTGCATAAAGGGAAATAGATATTAGAAGGTAGGGATGTCATCTATACCCCTTGAATCGAATTGAATAATGAGTATAAGGAAAATGGATAAGGCTGCATGCTAGTGCAGCGTGTGATAGTATATTTAAATATGATTTGCACTGTTCAAGCTTCAGAGACACAAAGGCTCAGAGGACCAACATGACTGTGCTCCCAGATTGCATTCATGACACCTGTTAATACGACCAGACATGGTCCCACATTCCATTTTTCATTTTGACAGAAATTTTACAAAAGGATTTCTGGTTTTGTGTTTCCCTTTGCAGGAGTCCATTTACTCAGCTGAAGAACTTAGGTTAATTAATATTGCAAGGGCCTTTAATTCTGGACATTACATTGTTCATGGCCTTTAATAAGTCACATCGCAAGGTAATGAATTTTTGAATTAGCAGATCCGGGGGCAAACTTCTGGCCAGGTCAGGTCGGTACTGAAAACAAAAGGCATGTGAATATTACTGGTGATGATAGATAGTGGGTTTAAAGCTACATGGAAAACTCTGATACCTTAAATGCTACTTTGCTGTTCCTTCAAGAAATCAAGCTAAAGACAGGGTGCACCATCCAGGCAGGGATATTCTGCATTATTTTGGTATTGAACTAGTTCAAATGACGTCTCTAATTTACCATTAGAGGGTTTCTTTTACCTCTCATAATTGATAAAAGAGTAAAGGAACGTAGAATTTCACTATCATTTCTTTCATTATAAATTCATATTCCAAACATGCTTTGAAATTTCGCAGCTATACCACATATGTATACCCATCACTGATAATTCTCTCTTGTAAAATATTTTTGAGGTCCCTTCAACCTGCTTGGAAATGCAACTAATTAACTATAAAAGCTCAATATCTGGTCAAAAATATTAAATGTTCTGACCAAACAATATTTGAGAGAAATTATGATTAGTTTGTGATGGCCGCATGTAAAATGGTTGCGTTTAAATTATAGCCAGACCACCCAGTATTTGGGGTGGGCTTTGTAGATAAGCTCATGAGGTGCTGTAAATATGTTGTAAATGATTGGATTCACCTCAGTATTATATAAAGTACATCTCGGGATTCAGGAAGTGTACAACCCATCACCATGGTAACAGTATCATAGTTACCAACAGGAAGTAGATATTTTCTAAATATGATCTTAAAAAGTACCTTAGCTGTATAAAATTACCAAGTAGACATCCTCATGAAGATACATTAACTGTATCGAAACGTTGATCACTACCATTTCTAGAAAACAATTTGCATCTCCACCATTTACAAAAAATTGTAACTGTTTTACTGAGACTAGAAATAAAAACTGCCAATTGAAATGTATATGACTGTGTCTGGTTTTGTGTGCTTCTTCACCCTTTAATATTTGACATTTTTTACTCACTATGAGATTACTTGAGGGTGATTGATAAAACCCTGTTTAAATTTAAAATGTGCACCCTGAGTACTTGGCCAGGCCTAAAAGGTACACCTTGGGCCAAGTTTGGTCATTCAAGAACTGTTCAAATTCCTTGCTTATGAGGCACACCCTGACTCTAGGCAGATTCACTAATGGGCACTTAGGGCTTATTGTCATATGTTAGCCAGCTGTATACATGAGGTCTTACCGTACTCCATGTCTTTGTCCATCAGCAATCCATGGTAGAGAAGGACTTGTTCAATTCCCACACCACCCAGATCCCTTTTCCAGCCCAGATGAGCCTCCCATAGCTCCATACACCATGCGGCCCTAGGCTTTAGACAGTAAAGGCCCGGACACCACAATACGCATCCACTAGTGAGCCCCCTAGTCCAAATCACCGACCTCAGTCTCAGCCTTAAGGGGAACCTTCAAGTAGAAATCCTGCCGATCGATCCCCTGACAATAAATGCCTCAGTCTGCCTGGTTCTGGTTACATCAAATGCCCCCAACAAAATGCTGCCATGCAGGCAGTGTTTCATAACCTAGGACAAAAATCCTTTTATGTTTATAACTCATCACATTGATGTGTGTAAGCAATATAAGCTTGGGTATTGTCAGGGCGTGTCTCAGGTTTAGTTTATGTTGATTTGGACAACATAGATTAATTTTCTTGTCATCTAAATTGAAGTATAGTTGATTTTAGCAGATGTACTTTGATTGCCCCCAAGACGATCCAATATGAATAATTTATGGTGCACAGGTAGAAGATTCAGATAGGTAGAGAGACGGAAATATAGAAAGCAGTTGGGCTAACAGGCACAACGATACAGAGACAGAAAGACAAGAAAATAGACAGACAGCCAAGTGGGCATAGAGGCAGGTATGTAGAGAGACAGATGATGGGCGGAGTACAAGTAGACAGTCAGACAGGTGGGTGTTTGCCATGTAGGCATCCAAGCAGGTAGAGAGAGAAACAAACAGGTAGCTATCTACATAGTCAGACAGGCCTATTACTACATTTCTGTGAGCTGCCTCCCTGCTTTGAATTGACTGGGTACCAGAAAGAGAGTAAGGCAGGCAGATCGGTGGACAGACCGAGTATTTTCAGAGTTAAATCCAATGTTTCATTTTCGAAACACCCACTCCAGGAGCGTGTTGCTCCTATGGTAAAAAGAGCTGTCAGTAGGTACCCTCTTTTCAAAAGAAGTCACACTCTGCTTCACCATTCAACTTGCACTCACCACATTAGTCTGAAAAGTCACCTGCCTTGTTTAAAATAGAGAGAGCTGCACTATCAGGTACCTACTCATGTCACACTATCTATAGTATACTATACTGACTGACTTCTCCCAACTAGGTACCTACTCAAATCCCCTTTCTTAGCACCATACTTGAATGTCCACTTGTGAGCAACAAAAGGGACAAGTTATAGCTACATGAAAAGAAAGGACTGGAAATGAGGGCATTTTTAGCCAGTTCTTCCTTTTTCTATAGGAGCAACACCCTCCTGTGGTGAGACAAATGATCTGCAGCATCTGCAAGCAGTTGAACATTAGCTTTACATAGCTCTCATTATTCCTAGGGCTGTCATGTATATAACGCTTGCATATGTGAACCAGGTTTACCTTTCTTGATCTTCTAGCAGTAAATGTAGTCAGATCAATTAATAAAAGGTTAAACTGAGATACTCAACATATCAAACACATAATTATTTTAAAACAATATACAATTCCTGTGTAGTTCTATATAACAACAAAAGCTATAGCTATGTCTTTTAGGCAGTTGGGGCTTAAATACAGTTAGGAAGGCAGGACTCTGAAAGACATCTACCCATATGTTAGAAAAATGCTAAAATTTTGAAAAATTTGATATTTTTAACACTATGCAACTTGAAAAGGCTTCTACATTGGCGACTTCAGTACCAATTTGTAAGGATGGGTCATATTTAGACCTTAAGGTGAAATAACTGTTTATCAGTGTTTTATATAATCATTTAAGAAAATATTGGGCATTATTGAAAGGCTTACAACTTTGGTTCTAGTTGGAATATTTACAAAAATTCTTTCGGATTCAGAAAGCCCAGATCATCCTCATTGTCAGTGTTGCATTTACCAAGCTCTCTGTCGGCCAATATTTTGTGACATTGCGACAGCTGCCCAACACTGTGATGGAAACCTTTAAGTTTAAAACACCATTCTCTACCCAGTACCATGTGTGCATTGTTAAAAGGTCAGTATGGAAACTGATATTATTGGTTATGATAATGAAGAATAGTCATCATAATGTTAAAATTCTCGGTTTACTAATAGGAAAAAAGGTAGAAATGTAACAGCCCTTTCTGACAGTGAACTTTCAAGTGTGCATCACTCTATTGTCATATGCAGATATGATCTATAATGGTAATTTTTCTTTCGTTGGCATAAACAATGTCATATGCATATATCAACAAGCATTTATAATTGCAGGCGTAACATGCAAATGCAACCACCACACTTTAAAAATGGTGTTTAGATCCTAAACACAATTCTGAACATATGTTTAGCCAAATAATGTGCTTAGCTCAAGTGTATAGATATTTACTAGAACATAAGGGCTGAATGCTTTAATATAAGAAGTTGAACAGATTATCGTGTTTCTTTTTCATTTCCTTTTTCTCCAAACATATCAGTCACAGGTATATATATATATATATATATATATATATATATATAGATAGATATATATTTATATATATAAATATATATATATATATATATGTGTGTGGATCAACATGGTAAAAGGTATGCCCGCACACCCCCTCGCGGGCATACCTTTTACTGTGTTGATCCACATATATATATATATATATATATATATATATATATATATATATATATATATATATATATATATACACATATGTATACATAGCATTAGAATGAGAGACTTGAGAAAGCAAATACCTTGGTAGGAAGAGCTTTCCTTTATCCTCTGCAAAATACCATGAAATAGGTCTCTAACACGTAACTTATTGATTATTCTTCACCAATAATGGTAAGGTAATGGGCATTACATCAATACTTTATTGTTGTTTCTATTCTCATGACTTTTTATGAAATGAAACCATGATTAATAGTGGCTTTGAGACATTTGTAACAATTATTGATTGTGATTGTGTGCAGACGATCCATTCAAAGGTAGTGTTGCTAGCTGGTGTGTTTGACAATCAAGTATCTAAACATATTTGTGTTTCAATCTAAACACCTAAACATACTTATGCAAAAATGTTTATGTGTTCAATACCTAAATGAGTGGATGATAAGACACCTAACTGACCTTTATATTTAGGTTTTAAATGTGTTTAGACCCAAACATGTTTAACACCTAAACACCATTTTTGAAGTGCACCAGTGACCTTCAAGCTGCCTCAGCCCCTTTTCCAGATACAGCAAATGGAGCACATGAAGCTAGCAAATTGGATCAGCAGAATAATGCAGGTTCAGCCGTATGAGTCACTGGGGACTACTCGGGGCCCCCTCTAGTCCTGCCCTACCAGGCAGGGGCCATTTACTTGGCTTTACTTTGTTGGGATTTCTATTTGGGGCCAGGGTTTCATGACCTGCTGCTACTACACACAGCATACAACAATGCAGGCAGGCACAGATGAGGCAGACAGGTTAAAGACAGGTAGACACCCAGCTGAGAAAGCAGGAAGGGAAACATCCGCTGTCATCAGTGACACTGGAACCTGTGGCTCCCCCTATCCCACTCGCACTTCTTCCCATCTGCTCTATTTAATGGTCTTACTCCAGATGCAGCACAATATTAATTGGACCTAATAAAGAATCTAAGGTGTGTCTCAGTTTACAATGTATACATGTTCAGAAAAATAGGGTATATAATATACTATTACTTTTAAGATTACAAAAAGAGGTTTGAAATATTATAGTTTTGAATATTGCCTCAATGTGCATTCCCTTACTTCAGCAACAGCATGAACTTTGGGACAAACAAAATAACAACCGACAAAGATGTCTTCAGTTTCTAATTCCTCTTAAATGTTTAACAGTTTAAAAATCCAAGTGCCAAATAGTAATGGTATGTTTTTACCCAAATGGTAAACTGATAAATGCTATGAAATAGTTGGAGGTTTATCATCCTCTTTCAGATCCAATCAAACTTAAAGAGCATAATCATTATACTGCCTCAAGTCTCATGCCCCTTATATATGCATCATGGTGCAAACATGCAGTGATGTACAGCTTATGCACTAGTACTGATTGGAGCATTGTCCTGCCACTTTGGAATTGTATCTATCCTGTAGGGTCATTACGATGCTGAGGGTTGTCTGGAGGCCTTAAGCTTCAGCTGTTGTGTAAGGAATCTAGGAATCTCAAAGTAAATGCTTTGTTAACTTATATCTTGGCCCTATAGACTAATCAGAATTTTAGTGATGATTTAGGTGTTTGTGGAAGTGACTTCAAATGGGAGACGTCATTCAGAATCAACCATCATTCAGTGATTCAACGGAGGCACAACAAGAGATCTCTACAGAAAGGACACTGGAATATTATAGGCAATTAATGTAAACTTATTAGCAATGCTGTGTTTGATGCACACTATTTTCTATGGTTTAGAATTTTCTGATACTTCTTAGTTTGTGTGCAATACCTATTCAGCCAAACGGCTCAATATGGCTTCGGTCGAGACTTAATTACATAGAATATTTAGGACATTCTTCCAATTTCCAATAACAATGAACTTTTCATATTTTCAAAAGGATTCAAATTACCATAAAACGATTCAATCTCTGAACAGCAAGTTCGACATCAGCTTTCCTTGGCTAACAGTCTCTGGATGGTCATGTATGGGAATAGACTGATTTGAATACAGTTGAGTCTGGATTTGTATTTTTAAAAGTGAAAATAATTATGGATCACAAATGCAGAATGTTGATGTACATGGACATAGACTGATGGAGGCTTACAAGTGAAAACACAAATCTCGACTATGTAGACATTGTTCAAACATCAATGTGGGAAGTGATTACTATTTTTAGTTAGATGATGGATATGTCATCAGAATGATAAAATGCTTGATATCCTAATGGGATATGGTTTTTGGCATAAACAGGATCAGAGTGTAAAATCTGTAGTCACATTCTTTATGGAGGACAGGTCTTACTCTTTTGTTGGAGGAATAGCGTATAGCCAGAGTTGGCAATGCAACCGACAGTGCTTTGTACAATATTTAATCACCAGAACATGTTATGTATTTTAACAGTGTCTCTTTTAACATGGTAAGGTATCACACCGCATCATCAGGATGGTATTTCTCAGTTTCCAATATTGAAAAAAAATATATACTCCAGATCCAATTAGATTTCTTCAACAGGTTGTACAGCGTGGCATCAGGTAGGACAACAAATCAGCATCGATGACTAAAGATTTAAAGGTGCCCTTTTTAGACTGAGCCCCTTTTGTAGCCGTGGCAAATGGAGTATGTGAACCCAGCATATTGGATTAGGTTCTGCCGAGTAAGTCACTTGGGACAACTTTGGGCCCCCTCCAAGCTGGACCTACCAAGCAGGACCCATTTACTTAGATTGAGTATGTTTTGGGCCAGGATGTTAGTTCCTATCATTCCTCAACTACACATGGCATGTATGGCTTGAATTTGAGGTTTTTTAATCTTACTTCTTCTCAACCCCTATAGGTGTAATTGAAGACCCCTCACACACGCCCATGCAATAAACCTTACCTGTATCTTACACCCTTCTTTGATAAACAAAATGTATACTACAGTAGGCTATGGCCTTCCTTTTTAACAGGCTTAATATTTTTGGTAAGGAATAGACATGACGAAGCATGGGGAAATGGGCAATAAAAGGTAAAATTAAACAGGGAGGAGGGGAGAACTGTAGTGAGGAAGGGAAAGAACCTATAGTTCTTGAGTCTTAATCTACATACTCACACAGCTTCCCCAACTCACCTCCCCCACACTATTCACTCAGCATTTGCTCACCTGCTCACTCAATTAGCTCTAAATGTGTTGCTATAACACGTTGACAGGAACAGGACCACAAGTAGTCAATTTGTATTTATGGTGGCTGTAGACACATCATAACACTATCCACCATGTGGGTAATGCTCAGTGTAAAAAAAAAAATAACTTCAAAATTGTTGGAATCCCTAGCACTCTATCTACGGCTTGAGCAAAACCTCATCACCACCCTTTGCAGCCCCTAGAGTCTTCAGAAGGCGCTAGTTATGACACCTACCATATAAGATATACTTTTCAACATTCATTTCAAATGGTAGATAGGATTCTGGTGTGCATGACTGTCTTGGTATACTTCAAATAGTATTCTAATGTAGAACATATAATATATTCAGACTGGCAGATTTCTCAGTTATCCTCAATCTGAACTTAAAGGGGTGAAGCCAAGTGTAGTTTAACCAATAGACTAACTGAGGAAGTGGAGCACTTGTATTTCCATATTATTATGGGGAAAAGATTGTCAAAATAATTTAATTTATTCTTTATAAATGTCGAAAGCTATGTAGATGACAGAGTGAATAATACTGATATTAACAATGACACCCATGCACACTGCTAGATGTTTTATCATTAGCAGGAACTTTCAATAACTATTCTACTCTTCTCTCTCTATCAACCCAAACTATCTCTCCTGCAGGACTATCAGTGCATAAGTGCTATCAAATAAGCCTGCCCCCAAACACGAGTACCCTTGACTTGGTAGTGTAGCCAAATGCCCTGTTTGGCTTTTATGATCATGTGCTATTACACAGAAATAATACCGCATTTTATCTCTTTATGTCATATTGATTACATAGTATCTCATAAACACGGTGTGAAGGCAGTTGTGAGTCAATACTAAGCTGGCGATCCCACTGGAGTGAGGGGTGACAGAAGTGATCGGGTAGATGACATTGGGTTATGAAACTCCTTTTCTGCAAAAATATTTTCCTTATAACTTGGATTTATGATAAAACTTTCTTATTTCTTAAAAGAAAAAGAAGATACATTTGATTGTATTTTATCTAAACGTGTACATGGAACGTATTGAAGATATTATCTTTTGAATCATGCCCCCTTGGTAGGAAACAACTTGTGGACTGTTGCGGCAACTCCAAAATTAAAGGTCTAAACAAATGACTAAAATAGAACGAACAAGTAAACACAAATCCCTACTTAGATAGTATATTGAATATATCTTTTTGTTTTGGCTATAGGCACCTCACAATGCCATTAATGTTTACCAGGTGGCTGGGTACCATAGTGAGCCGAACATTGGTCTCCCTAACTAGTTATCCACCCATCTACCCCAACAACCTCCAAACTACACATACATGTAGAGTCAACACTCTAGAGGCAGTATAGAAATACATAAGACATTCACATGACTGTATAGAAAATGAGTCTACAACTAGCACCGGAGCCCATTGCACTACAAAGTGAGGTCAGGCCTTGCTCCCACCATTCACTAATGAATGGCTTTATCCACTGATCCACATAGTTTTGGTCTGAAATCACAGAAGGTGTGCAAATCGGAATTTGGGCAAAGGTCAGCCCCCTACCCTTAGCATTTTGATTTTTCCCCATTTTTTTGGTTCATATTTTCGAGCTCAATGAGTTCTTGATGTTATATATGGTGGTCCAATATCAATATTCTGGGCTCCAGGGTGTGGAAAAAGCCTAAAATTGGCCCCTTTTAGTTTGGAAAATCAATAAACTCGACATATTTCATTTTTTTTTTTTTGTAAAATCAGGACTAGACCGTATGTGTCTGGCTGGTTTTATTATGTTAAGTATAAAGTGGTGAAATAGGAGCAAAAATTGTTTTCCTGGGTGGATTTTTTTCTATTCTTCTGGAGCATTTTACTTTTTTTTAAAGTGGTCTGTCCGGGCAATTATTTGGTCATTTGGCCTCCCCCCATTAAATACCTAAAAATTAAATGGGTTCAATTATGCCTTAAAACATTTGCTACAGGTTGAGGGTAAAGTATGTTGAAAAAAGAATTTGATTTCCTCCATAAACTTTACTGTGAGGGAGCAATAAGTGTTTTTCCTCGAAAATTCCCCTATTTCCTTGTCCGGGCCAAAAATCATGTTCCTTCTCCTCCTGTGTAGGATTAATACATGTAACTATCCTAACTAAGTCAGTAATTTACCCCCCCCCCCCACATATACCTAGTGCCCAATGTCTAGACCATGGATTACTCTCCATCGTTTGCAGTAGCAGGGATGGGAAGTGCTATTTTGTCCCTGTCCGGGCGAGTGACCATTAAATAACATGCCATGTTGAGGGCTTGATTTCCTACAGAAATTAAATTTTATCTTAATGAAAATAACAGTTCTGGACCATTTTGACTTGTAGATTACGGAAATCACATTGGTATTTATGTCAGATGTGTCTTTTACATCATAAAATGAGTGAACATATAAGAAATGTTTATCGCGATTCTTGGCATAGTTGTCCGGGTGAGTGACATTTGAGTAATATACCATGTTGAGGACTTGATTTTCTACAGAAACAATTGTCATATTACCATGCAAATCTCATATGGGTCATTCCTGTGAAACCTCCCACTTTCTGTTTTTTGGGGGCCTTTTGGCTTTGTTTGGTTGTGGAATAAAATTATTTAACCATTCTTCTTATTTCTGTTTTTATTTGAAATAAAACACTTGGGCCTTCAGAAAAAGGGCCAATATGCATATGTCGGACCAATATTTTGGGAGATATGATGATCCAAAGTTGGAAAATGGCCCAAAATTACCTTTTTTTAAATTTTCACTCCATTCCAGGCCTTATTCCATCAAGCCAAGCAGTAAGAGAACATCAGAATTTTATTTATTCCTTAGGGGGTGGTCCTATCTAACAATACCAAGTGGTTTGGAGGTGATATGTCTCAAAAATAAATTTCCCTAGCCATTCTTATAAGTTGAAATAGCGTCGTTAACACGACTGATGGAAATTAAAAATCTCTATAAGGCATAGTAAAAATGTTGCCTCAGCATTCTTGTTCATACATATAGAGGAGGTCCCCATAGGCATATTTTGGGCGAAAAAATTTTTGGTCTACCTCCTGCCTGGTATGCGCAATACACATTCAAGTATTTTTCAAGTCAGTACTCCCCACACCCCCAAAAACAACACTTTCCTCTGTACAGCCTATATAAATCATTTTGGGTGGTTTTCACCTATCATACAGTCTGTATCTATTGGTGAGGTGTTGATTTTAAAAAAAAATCAAGGCTCTATGTGCCTTGGTTGCCCCAAACCAGACTTAGTTCAGACTTGTTTGCGGTCATTAACACGACTGATATCTATTGCGGATTTCTCTCTTGGCGGGAAACAAAACTTGCCTGTTGTTATCCGACCGGAATCAGCTACATCGGGGTATTTACTGGAAGTGACAAACGAGACTCTCAGTGTTGTTTATCAAAGACGAACAGCAGTTTAGCTCCAATTGTTTGCCAAAAATCAGTGAAAAGGTGAGTGATATTGATCCAAAGTTGATGAAATGTTGATGTTAATTGCCGATTGACTCGATTGATGTGATTTTTGTGTACCGAAAGTATGTAAATAGTGAAGAATACGTCTGAAATGATCGGCCCGGGTGATAATTCCGGCCGTGTGGCACTTTCTGAGGTCCCCAAAGCCCGAAATGTCCGTGTTAACACGACTGGATTTTCGTTAACAGGGCCAAATAGGGCCAAATTGATGGACAACTGTGGTAAATACGATAGAATAAGGCCCTGGCTTTGCTTTAAAGCATGTTTGGTACCCTCCCTGCTATCTTGGTACCATCCACCCATGGCAAATCATTTTCTTTTCTCTCTCGGCCTAAATTTTAGGTACCTTTGCCATCGATTTTTGGAATATTGTTCACCTTTTACATATTTTTTCTGTGGTTATTAAACCTCCTCTATGTACTTCTCATTGTTTTATTTTGTTAAATTGCTGCTGGGTTTGGTTATATTGGCACAGTGAGCTTTTTTAGCTGTAAAGAATTATTTCCATCAGTCATGTTAACGTAATTCTAAAATTGTATCCTGTTTGGTCCATAACCATAAAGTTCTCCTTATTTGGTATTATTATGTTACTTGAGACTGTTGCCCAATATCCTGACATAGAAACATATAGGTTTGTCAATTATTTGTGTGATTTATGGAAGAATTCATTTTCGTCAGTCGTGTTAACGAGCATCTATTTTGTAGAAAATATGTACTTCCACTGTAGTCAGACCCCCCAAAATTTAACAAAATATGCGCCTATAGTACCTCTATCATATAGAATGGTCACACAGTCATTCCTGAAAACTTTATTTTCATTGAATCTTTGGGGTGAGTCATTTTTAGAGAAATCCTCAAATATTGAACACATTACTCTTTCTGTTTTCTTCCAATACACTGTCATACTCGTAGGGCCTCCACGCATGATATCTACACCATCTTAACCTGTAGATCATGAAAACAATGGTTCTTTATGTCAGATCTGACCTTTATCATAAAATGAGCATACTTTTACCAATTTTTAACGTCATTCTGTCTACATTTCATAGACAATATTCTTGCCCCTCCTGTGCATATATACCTTATTACTCAATGTATTGGATTTTTAATTTCTCTTAAACCTTTGCAGTATCAGGGATGGGAAGTGCTTTTTTGTCCAGGCGAAATAGTGTCCGGGCGAGTGACCATTGAGTAACATGCCATGTTAAGGGTTTGATTTCCTACAGAAATAATAATTTTATCTCATTGAAAATCACAGGTCTGGACCATCTTGAGCAGTATATCATGGAATTCACATTGTTATCTGTGTCAGCTGATTCCTTGCAATCATAAAATGAGCCTAATTTTAATGGATTTTAATCACAATACTGAGCATAACGTCCAGGCGAGTGATGATCTACAAGGTATTTTGAACGGAAACATCAAAACTATATACCACCTGAAAGTATATGCCGTGGGCATTGTATTCCATATAATCAATAGTTACTACCGAAGTCTGTTTAGTTTTTATATAGAACAGAAAGAAACATAAAACATAATAACAGTGGACCAGAAGCATATCATAGGTCATTTTGAATCAATATAGGGAAAAAACTTCATTTTTTCCACTAATGGGATCCTGGCTTTGCTATAGCAACAATTTTCATATTTAACTCATATTTTGATATTTCATGTGCAGTTTCCCCAGGACCTTTACACTATCAAAAAAAAGATTGTCTTTGAGATACTAATTTGTTTTTCTCAGACCCTACAAAATTCCACCAGGCCTATTTGCACACTTTCTATGATTTGTGACCTTTTGGTGAATAATTGGTATATATGTGGCTTCCAACTCCAACAATCTGAAGGACACGTTCCTCTAACATTGGCTCCATGCTTAAACCCCAGGCTAGAATGGCAAACGCCTGAGCTCCACTAGTTAAACACCAGTGTCAATGCTCCTTGCAACATACCTTTTCCTTTGTACTCCCTCTTATTGTCTTTTTTCCATAGGAAAAAATCTAGACGAAATGTAACCAGTAATACATGAATACCAGCTTCAGAAATTTTAACAAAATCAAAGAGAACAACCGAATTGAAACAATGTGAAGTTCCGTGGCTGCCTGTGTTGTCTTATGGAATCCTGCCTAAAGTTTGTTTTATATCTAGTTCATATAGATGGCAATATTCACAAGTACTTTGAACATGAGGATTAAACATTAAGGTAAATAATGTGCAGGGGCAAATGCACACATATTTGCAGAAGATGTGCATCGTAGAATAAGGGAATGACAAAAATAAGCCTAAATCAGAAGCAGTAGAATCATCATGCTGCTGATGGTGTGTGAAGTAGACAGCTGTTGGCATAATAATAACACAACTAAACAATCTGAGTCCACAATAGGCAAACATTGAATTTCACATCAACCCTCACATCAAAGATGAATTAATGCTATGTGTAGAAAAAGGGCAATTTCATTCCATTAGATTGTGAGGTGTTGATACCAGCATGTACTTATTGTGAGGCTTAGTAAGGGTTGAGACCCGGTATACATCTTATGGAAATCAAGCCCTAGTTATATGAATCTGGTTGTCATTCATTCAGAATAATTTGAGGAATAGAGGCATTGGGTGGAGACAAGAGCATTCACTGAAACCTAAGAATGAGATCTAATTCATTTCCAGTTACACTCAACCCATTTCCACTTAAATCCCCTCTCTCTAGCTTGTCAATTGGAGCTTCTAGGTTTCAAGTGTCTCAAAGAACCATTCCCATTAGGTTAAACCAATTAAATCACTCTGACTTAAATTATAGCCACCTGCCTGTCTCACATTTTTAGTTTAACTGGATCCAATGTGAAGTTTAATAAAACCAATGATAGCTTGCAATGTGTTAACTCATGATGGTAAAGCAAGTTGATTTTGGCAAATTCAAAAGTCATTTTCCCAATTTATAGTAGGGGGAATTAAGTGATATGATCGATCATTTTTTTTATAGAAGTGTAATATTTGATCTAGGGGTACTCTGCAGGGTACTTTCAGAAAGGGAGACCCACTGATGTCAATATATTTTGGTCATTTTTGATGTCCGGAAGTTAGGTCAAACCCAAAATAAGGAAATAAGCATTGATTTTGAAAACATCTTAATACTGGTCAAATTGCTTCCATTTTGCAATCAGAGTGTGTCCCCAGACATGTTTTAAGCCCTTGAATAGTTTTTTTTATTATTCTAACCTAAAATGACCTCATTTGCATAATTTGCATATTAGTGCCCCATAACAAGGACACAGGGAAATTATTGTGACAGAAATATAAATTTTGTCATACACATACTTTGTTGTGTACTTTTTCACCTCAGGGAAGGAGACCTGCTGATTTCATAATACTCAGGTTAATTTTGAAGTTCTGAATTTAGGTCAAATAGAAAATAAGGAAATGAAGCAATTATTTTCAATATCCTAATATTTTAATACTGGTCAAATTACTTCTATTTTACAATCAGAGTGTGTCTCCAAAGATGTTATAATTCCTTGAATAAGTTGATTTTATTATTCTGACCTCAGATGCCCTCATTTGGATAATTAGCATATTTATCTCCCATAAATAGGTTACAGGTAAATTATTGTGGCAAAAATGTTAAATTTGTTCTACAAATACTTTGTAAGGTACTTTTTCATTTTGGCATGAGAGACCTTTAAAATTTCTATTTTGAAGGTGATTTGTGTGACCTGGGATTAGGTCAAGGGCAAAATATATTAAACAAACATTGATCTATTTCAGAGAATGCATTCATGGTCAAATAAAGTTTACTCTATGATCAAAATATGACTACTATATGTACAAAGGAACGGGGTAGATATAGGGGTATATTTCCCCCACTAGATGAACCTCCCCACCACCTGGATCAGGTGGTTCTGTGCTGCCACACCAGGTGGCACTGCACTGAGACTGAACAAAGGAACTGAATCATGGACGCCATGGACATTTGGTCATAAAATTTTTTTCTTTTTGTTTCTGACATTGTCTGTTAGGTTTAAAGTTTAATAAACCGCCCCAATTGTCAGCGATTGTCAGCGACTTGGGCAAAGTGTATATATGTTGTCGTGTCCATCCATCCAAGGAAATATGCAACCATTCATGGCAAAAGCAAAAGGATTACATAGATACTCTTACCTAATTTGACCTCATTTGCATTATTAGCATACCTTGTCCAGAATATGGGTCATAAAGGAATTCCTATGATAGAACTCTAAAATTTGTCGTGGATATGCCTCAGGAGGTACTTTTACATTTTAGGATGAGAGATCTTTGAAGTCTCTGATATGAATGTCATTTTTATGACTTATAATTAGTTGAATTTGATCTTATTTTCATGATTTCCTGAAATACACAGGTGGATTCCTGTAAGAGAGAAAAAAATATGAGAAAAAATACTTTGTATTGTATATTCCAATTCTATAAGTTCCCACTCTGAAGGTCGTTTCAATGACCTAAAAGGTCATTTTTAATGACCTAGAATTATCTAAGCTAAGATAACATGGAAAATATGCAATGATCATTAAAAAAAATTTGTATCTCACCAATAAAATCATAATATATCGACCCAGAGGAACCAATACCTACTGTATAGATGTTACTGAGCAGAGGGTACATCACTCCATACATGAATTTTAAATTATGCCAAAGTAAAGGTAAATTCTTGTGTTCAAGATGTGGCTTTTATGCTGGGATAAGTAATAAGTGCAATGTGTAGGATATTCAGGGTCTTCAAGGCAAGGTATAACATCTAATTAGTATTGTAAATATCATGTATTCCGAGTTCAAGTTTGTATGTCTAATCTGGAAAGAACTACTAAACGACAATCTCCGGTACAGAAGAGGCAACAAGTTTTATTCAGGATCCTACATACAATCAAACTAAAGGTTTCCAAATGCAAAGGTACCCGTATCGAGGGTATCCGTATTAGAGTATTCAGACAATCAGACATTGAGCCACCTATGTAAGTTCTCAGAGCCAGAGAAGAGAAAGCACTCCTTCTTCGTACAGAACCCGCGAAGGTTCTCCCCGTCAGTTGCCGACTCGGCCTTATATACAGGGCCACAGGGGTTGGGTGGCTACCCCTCGAGTCCAGGCCGATAAGCCTGAAGAGCAGTGCTGCCACCACTCACCCGGCATAGCCGACCCTAGACCCAAGTGTCCGCCCCGCTCGGGAACTGACCAACTTGTACCGACGCTATCCTACACTACCCCCACCAAGACTATGACAAGGTGCTACACAATTAGGGTAGTCACTAAGTTATAGTATTAACACAAAATATACAATCTAGGGCACACGGCTAGCGTATGAGTTGCCTGACTTAAAACCTGGCAATAACTCTGTAAGGTGTGTACTGGGTACTATAGTAATGACATATCATAAGTGTCACACCAGACCAGGTATAAAACACCTGGTCTTGTACTGAACTTATACATAGTTTGATTATATAACTCAATAATTTGACTGTTATCATACTGTAGTACATAAAGTTAGGTGTACCTTAATATCAGTGATATGTCAATCAGTGCGTATCACTTACTCTGAATAGTTATACTCGAAGAACCTGATAATAATGTTTACATCTAGACCCCTTTTTTATACAAAAATAATTTAATGTACATACTTTATACTTATTTACATGAACACTTGTAGGGTTTTATGATATCGAGTAGACCGGAAAAACAATCATGAACACATATTCATAACCAGATGCACTCGTCTGGTCTTAACAATTGCCAGATTCAGATTAGTTATATAGGGTAAAGTACCAGGATAGTAGAGTACCTGACAATTATGTTCATAACAGTAATCTTAACGCACAAATATAGATGATATGATGGGACAATGAACATATTGTCCATGAAAGTCTCTGAATGTATAGTGTTGATATGAAACCAGCAATATTCACCACACCCAGAGTTCGGCATGGCCCTAAAAGCCACACCTAGTGTCTAAAATAAGCAATAAGCCATTGCTTGTAACTGGGGTTTTACAGGAGGGGACTAGAAGACTTTATTTGTTATGATCTTAAATTTGATCAATGGGCTTTAATTCGAATTATAGTCTAAGTGTTCACTGGTGTAAGTCATTGAGACTATTACAGGACTACTGTGTGAATGCTCACCTGTGGTTAAATTATTAGTACCTTGCTCAGATCTGAATTTCATTGTTTAGGATATTCCATATGTGAAGACATGTAAAAGAAGAGGCAGAATCTGTCAAAGGCAACTTTGTCATTGAAGCTGCTGTCCAATGAAAAAAAGTAGAAAAAGGGAATCATGCCTACATGATATACATGATATTTGTCCTTAATTGCTGGTTGTGCACTTGTGATGAGGAACCCTTTGAAACTACCATTCAGAGCATCTCTGGTGTTCCTTAAGCATGGGATGGGAGCTACTAATTATTACTTAGGTGATTGTGAGCTTAGGCATGGAATCTCCAAGTGCAAAGTTTTACATATCCACAGCATTCAAACAACACTTTCAGAGAGAGATCCAAAATTGTAATGATGACTGTGAAAAAAAGGTTTTCAGCTGACATTGAGATCATGCACTGATGCAAGTGTAGAGGTTATGAACTGGATACCATAACTACCGTAGACTGGGGATCATAGAGATTATTGATAACGGTAAAAGTAAACTTAGTAGTCTGGCTTTCTGTGGGGGAAAAGTTTCATTTTTATTTGAGACTAAGCCAAAAATCTGCTCAGAGGAAACTTTTTCAGTTTTCCTCTGTCCCCATTTCAAAATTCCTGTTTACTGTTGAGACAAATGACAATAAATTTAGCATTCATAAATTTGACCTAAATCATATGATTTAGAGCCACTATTCTTTAAACTTTGTATCACAATAATTCAGCTGTGACCTACATTAGAGATTCATTTACATGCGAATCATGCCAATGAGATAAAATAATGGAAGCTAAGTCAGATAAAATCTCTGCCTGTAAAGTAGAATTTATTTCATTAGGAATAAACCATTAAATATATTAGATTAACACTTTCTTAGAGTTCAAGACCTAATTCTAGGGCAGAGGAGAAATGACCTTCAAACTAAAGACTTCGCAGATGTCTCATCCAGAGAGAAAGAGCAATGTCCTGAAGAATATCTATGACAAATTTCAAATTTCTAGCAAAGCAATTACTGTGTGACCCATATTTTGGACAAAGGTATGCAAATATGGTCAATTTAGGTCAAGAAAATTATCTGAGATAATCTTCATGCTTTTGCCATGAATGGATACATATTTTGATCATAGAGTAGAAATCATTTGACCATGAATACACCCTTTAAAGAGATCAGTAGTTTTTTATATGTTCCCCTTGACTTAATTCCAGGTCACACAAATGACCTTCAAAATAGAAATTTTAAAGGTCTCATGCCAAAATGAAAAAAGTACCTTACAACGTATTTGTACAACAGATTTAACATTTTGCCACAATAATTTACCTGTAACCTCTTTATGGGATACAGATATGCAGATTATGCAAGTGAGGTCACCTCAGGTCAGAATGATAAAATCAACCTATTCAAGGAATTATGACATATTTGGAGACACACTGTGATTGTAAAATAGAAGTAATTTGACCAGTATTAAGATGTTTAAAAAATTATTGCTTCATTTTCTTATTTTCTATTTGACCTAATTTCAGGACATCAAAATTGACCTGAATATTAAGAGATCAGCAGGTCTCCCTTCCTGAAATGAAAAGGTACCCAACAAATTATGTGTATGACAAATTTCTGTGACCTAGTTATGGGGCATTAATATGCAAATTATACAAATGAGGTCATCTTAGGTCAGAATAAAGAAAGCAACCTATTCAAGTGCTTATAATATTTCTGGGGACACACTTTGATCGCAAAATGAAAGTAATTTGACCAGTATTAAAATGTTTTGAAAATAAAGTTGATTTCCTCATATATGATTTGACCTAATTTCAGGTCGTCAAAAATAAAATAAAAATCGAACAGGTCTCCATTCCTGAAATGAAAAAGTACCCTACAAAGTACCATGGTGGGAAGTTATACACTTCTATCACAAAATGAATGATTATCCTTTTTTTGTGGCTTATTCCCCCACTATTTAGGTTCATATCCATTTTGATCAATGTCATATTTCATAATCTCTTTAGATTACACATAGAAGGTAACTCAGGGAGTATTTTCTCTATATCAGTAGCGTTTCTTGTTCTGTATCCACTTGGCATGGCTTGAGCTATTAAAAAAACGAAGAGAAGGTTGTAGACTTTGTTCATAACTGATCTCTAGCAGATGCTCAAGTGTCTTATTGATTTTCTTTCCAGACATGTCTGGTTTCATTGGTTGCTATTTCTCATGATGGTAGAAGTGCATCTCTTCAGGTCATACAAAACCATATAGACCTAGCACACCTTTCCTAGTTCAAGTCTCAGTCATTAGGGAGGGCTACCCCATGTCGTTGTTCATACATAGATTATGGTACTACTCCAGTGATGGTATGTCCTACAACTAGGTGATTTCTTACTCTTTTTTCGCCTTGAAATCCAAGATGGCCACCATCCTATGCACATGCCCGCCCAGAATTAAGATGTTTTTTCTGTAGGCCAAGGGATGTGTCCAAGTCATGAAAAATGTTTTCCAGCTTTTAATCAAATATTTTAAGCTCAACTTTTTGAGAGTCAATAGTAAATTGGTGTTCCGCTTGACGCTAGGCTAAATTTTGAGAAAGTAATACGTGACCTGGTCGCAAGGTCAATGCCAGACTATTTATTCTAGGCAAAATCAGAAATCTGATTATGCGAGAATCTGCTATGACCATCTTCAAGACATGACATTGTATTGCCGGACTCATGGACTACAGCTCCCTTTTAAAGATATTAGGGTCATTGAAGGCACTTCACATGAGTGTTATGATCCGTCCACTGTCCAAAATATTGCTATTCAGGGGCATATCTCTAGAAGTGGGTGGGTGTGGCATTGGGGATGGAGAATTGTGCTTACACTCCTAAGGCCTAAGCCCCACATGTTGTATGGATGAAATAGGTAGGACCCATAGGAAAATAATTACACCAGGGACATGCTATAACATATCTGTTGTGTTTGCTATACAAACAACAGGTAAAGGACTGTAGAAGTCTCTCTGTGAGTCAATACGTAAATATTGGGTTTGACACTGTTCTTGTGCCAGTGCAACAAGGTATCTGCTATCTACATTCTCCTCTCTTTTAACATACCTCATAGACACTTCCTCCTGCTGGTTTGGCATCAGTGACATTTTTACCTTAAGCAAGAAACCCCTTCCTTCCCCCACTAAACATAAATCATTCTGCTGCCCTCAGCTGCTCATTCCACCTACGAGAATGAAGACATTCATATTTGGTGTGGATATTTTGATTGATGATACTTTATATGGAGTCAATACCTAGAAAGGACCTCTTATATGATATGAAGTTTTGTATTGACAGAGCTAGGATGCACATTGAGATTCAGTATCACTTGACACTTTCCATAGTGGTAGGGGTGAGGCTAGAAGCAGTCAATATGTAGATTGACAGTGGTTGTGGACAGATCATGTGATTATTCCACCATGTGGATATGTTGAATGGGATAAAAATTAACTTTAGTCTAGCTGACATACCTACCACCTTATCAACTGCCCAAGCCAAACCTCATCAACACCCTTAACAACATCTACCCCAGTCTGAGTCAGTCAACAGTTGAGACTACCTACAAGGTTTCCTACATGAGATATTCAGCACTTCTACCAACCTGAATTGAATTTTTAACATTTGCTAGAGATGGGTTGTAACCTACATCTTCTATACAACACTTTTGCCAACCCAGCATGGCTTGTTTGATCCAGTCATACTCTCTTACCGAACTGTCTACCCAGCTGGCACACACCATGCAATTTAATCACTTTTAAGGAAACTGACGTGGTTTACAGGGAGATCACCTAAAAGTGATGTAAATTGCATGGCATGGTAGCTGGTTACCTGTATTTAAACTGTTCAAACAAATCCAGATGAGAGCTATATTTTTTTGATTTAGTAGGAATAGGGTGTATGTATTTCCAATTGATTTACATAATCAGTATACCTCTTCAGGTAACTCCTATTGCTCTGTAGCTCCTAAAGAAGCTCTAGTTGCCCTGTAGCCAAAACCTTTTTAAATTCTAAGTCCCTTGACCTTTGTCTACTCTTGCAGAACAGTAAAAACACTGATGTGTTCCATCATATTAGACTTTTACAATATCCTTTGTATCTTGTTTAATGAGTTCTCCATCCACTTTCTCCATCATAGCCTCAACCTGTGTACTATGGGAACACTTTCTCGCCCACCCCGATGCACACACCCATATATGGTACCCTATACCCAGGGCACCATCTCATTGGGAGACCTGACTAGGTACACATGCACCATAACATTGCCCACTGACTGTCACAGGGACACATCCCTCTACATGTCTGGGCTAAGGTCATTTGGGACATAGAGCCTGGAGGTGAGGGTTAAAAGTCAGAAATGACTGAGTGAGTTTGAATAGGCCCCAGTTAGTCTAATTCCAGCTACAAACCTTATGGTTATGCTGAATTTCCCAAAAAGAGAACCTCTAGATTATTTCACACATATATGCCACAGGGCTTCCTAAAGTGTGGTCGCTTATTTGATTAATTTGAAAGGGTTTGATCGATTTCATACTCTTTAGATTATTTAGGGTGGATATATGTCTCAGGGATTTCTCAAAGTGAGACTGTTAGGAAAATCTCACATGAGGTGATTATGGAAATGATTGGAGGTATTGTTCTATCAACAAAAAAGAGGCGAAGAGGAATTGGCTATCAATGTATTCTATAGAGAGACCAGCAATGGTGGCACACTATACCCTTAGATATGCAAAGCAAAATGGTGTTTACAATAACTGAAACACATATTTTAATCAATGTACATTGCAAATATCCCTCCTGACCTAAGGTAAATCTATTTTCTCATTAGACGCTTTGAGAGTTGCATAGAGCATTAATGCATTGTGGCCCCCAATTGTCATGATGCATCTATAAAATAGCCCTAGCAAGATGAGTATTCAACTAACATTCTTACAAAAGTCTTCATGGTATACCAGTGCAGTGTTGGTCAGTAGACGGACCAGCACTGTATTGGCCTATTATAACAATAAAAGTCACATGAACCTGGAGACATCATACATGTAGTCTTTCAGGGCTCAATGAAACAAACACCCTCAAAAACTACAACATAAAAATCATTGGCCACAGTGGGTAGCATTAAGAAGCCATAAAACATTATATGGCATGTGACAAGGATGCATTCTGCATCATGATGACCAATGGACATGATGCATAAATGCACCATCAGCACTTACATGGTTAACCTCCCTCGCCTTAGGCACTACAACTCTAAAAAGTGGTTAATGGTGAAAACCTCCTTCCGTGACAGCTGCCCATTTACTTTTTACGCACTAACGTCTAAAACATCTGACCTTGCTACCATTCATCCAGTCTGGTGCAACAAATAGAATTGCTCTAAAGGGAGTTTGTATGTTGTGGTATTCACTGCATTGAAGTATTCCAGCATATAGGCCAATACGATGAACAGTAGCGGCTGAGCTCTGAAGGGACTGAAGGGGGTTATCTAGAGGCCCTTAGTTTGTGATGAAGATCAATCATTTCAATGGGATTAATGAACAATCAATAGATTTGGTTCCACAGGAATTTGCTGATGCATTCAACAAGATTTCTTTCCCCTCCCCCTTTTCTCCTTTATTTTTTCTTAATAAGTCTGATGTAAATTATGTCCCACCGCTACACACTATAAGGACAGACATTTGCAGGGAGTGTTCCTGTTGGCAAAGTCTTTGCAATTGCTTGACTTTCCCTCAAAGGTTCAGAATTTGGAGGAATTTGGAGGAAACTAATCCATCCAATGTGACATATTACAGGTCACAATATAAGAATTCCTAGCTGTATAAGATATTCTGCTCTGCCTCCACTGCTGTATGGTGGAAAGATCAGCCAGAAGACACATTGCAAATCCATTTCCTGCCAAACAGAGTTGCCTGACAACTTTAGGAACTTAGTATGCAGGAGATCTAAAACCTTCATTCTACATAAATTCATCACAACAATGTATGGTCATGTGGGGCCATATCCCTGTCTGGGCAGTGGGCACAATGCTAAATCAATGTTTGCATATCAACAGTTGATTCAGGGTTTTAAAATAAATTGGAATTTGAAAGTTGAAACAACATAATCAAATCAAATGTGATTCACTTATTATCCATCAGTGATAATTCAAGGTTTGTATTTCTATATTGATTCAATGTTGTTCCAAAGTTGATGATTGTGAGGTGAATCTGACTTGACATGTCAATGTTGAATCACATTTACGATTGACATCACTGAATCAATGGTAAAAAATCGCTGTTGAATCAATATTGCATTGTGAACAATATTTCAACATTGATATGTCAACAGTTGATCTGATGTTGAAAATTAATGGCAATAATTCACAAAATTGAAATGGAATCATTGAAAAGGTTTTGAAGATGGATTGATCAACATTATCAACCAGGGTGTCAGATAAGCATTGGAATAAGAGCCACAAAGAAATGTGGTAACCCTATAGTGGTGGTAGCTGTACAATCAATACCCTGCACATTATAGATGTTTGGCCCACTATAGACTTTTACAGAGGTCAGCAACTGCTCGACCCAGGGTGGGGCCTAAAGGCAGAGTTTAATGTTCAAGAAAAAGATGAAAATCAAGAAATAACTCAGTATTGTAATCTCTTTAAACCTTAAAAAAACAGTAATGCCTTTCATTTTCAGCTGTAAAAACCTTAATAATGGTCCAATTTATAAGCCGTTAAAATGTAGCCCAAGGTCCCAAGATTACAGCCAGACAGTCCAGCATTTTCCAGCAGCCCAGCAGCAATTTTGTTGGCAAAGCAGATGTCCGACGAGTTTTTGGGTTTTGAAACTTGCATAGACTAAAGAAAAGACAGACAACGATATAAGCCCCCAGATTTATAGCATATCTACAAACTAAGGGTTTAGCTTATGCAGACATGCCATATACACATGGTTTTATGGCAGTAGTAGTGGTGATAGTAGATCTGTAGAGTAGTGGTGGTTAGCAGGGATCAACTCACTCAGCAATTTCCCACCACTGCTGCGTGAGTGGCATGTCAAATGCAGGTTGGTAGCTGAGACACTAGGGAAAGTAGCCTGATGCAGATTGCACACCTGTGTCCTCCAGCTGCTTCCCCCTGATGCCACAGTCTATCCAGCACAACATCTTTCCTGCAAAGGGAAATTTGATTGTTGTTCTTTTTTTATTACTAGAATGTAGTATTGAAATGGCTAATGAAATAGCCAGGACTAGACATTTCAGATAAATGTACTAAAATACATTTACAGATAAACCAAAAATCACATTCCAGTAAGAGCCAGTCGCCTTTGTTTAATCTGCTGTCTAAGGTGTTTGTTTAGGGGTTCCAAATATCACTTGGATTAATCAGCCTCTCACAGTACATGTAAGGTAATTGTCCCATTATCGTGTTGTCCCTGTAGTGGCTTGTTACCAGACCGCTCTGCCTCCTGTCAGCCTACCTATTAACCCTTTAAGGACCAAAATAATGCAAAGGTGCATCATGCCCATGAGCAACTCACAAGGGCTCTATTTGGGCATCATGTTCACCATTATGGAATTCATGGAGCACGAATGCAATGCAGGCGAGTAGAACTACCAGCACTGTATAGTAGCATCCTGATGATTAAGGAACATCACCCTGGTAGCATTGTGTGGACCGTAAAAGGTTGATTCATCAAGCCACTCAGGTCTGCTGCTGTGAGCCACCACCTTAGGCAGTAGACTTAGGTTAGCAGAAACCATTTGTCAGTTACAGGCTGAAAGCCTTGTTTTGTATCCCTGTCATTTCCACATATATCCTTGAGGAGCTCTGCTGTTAGCATATTAGAGCCACTCCCACTGTATGCGAGATTCCTAATTGTACCTTTTTCTGTCTCTAATGTAATACAGAGATGAATCATATTGTATAAAAAGATAGCCATTAGAAGGAGATTGAACATATACAATTTGGAAAGAAATGCAACAGTAATATTAACATAATAGTTGTGATGATTTCTGACCTGATTGCCACAGATGCTAACACAGTACACAAGAGAAGATAACTAGTGTTTTGAGCATGTTAGATAGGATTTTAAACCCTATGGATGTTATGTTGATGAGCAATGGGTTTTATAATAATCATTAAAAATGCCAGGATGATTGTCAATGTGATAAGTAGCCCCTATGTCCCTTTCCTATTACACTTGTCCTTCTTTGATTATTGAAATAATATAAAAGGGAGGGATAGTTGCTGGTTGATGACAGGATATCAAAGGTGAAGGGACTCAGTAGAAACCTTATAACTGATGGGATACTGGAGTAGCAGTCAGTTATCATCACAATACCATTGCCATCCAATCAGTTCCCTTAGCAGAACACCATCATTTCTGCTGCTACCATTTCTTTGATCATATAGTATTTTAATATGTATTGCCTATTCCCCATGTGTTATCTGTAGAGTTAGATACTTCAAAGCCAAATCCATAAAAGAATGAAATCCAACAGGTGTCTGAGTGGTCGCAGAAAAGATTGTTCAGGTTTCCCTTTCCTTCCAAACCGTTCAAGGATATGACCTGCCTGTTCATTTGCCATAACGATGCACCAATGCATTGATAAACCATGCTACTGAGAACCTGAGAGAAGGCACTTCCTATTCTTTCTATGTTATCCATTACGAACATAACCTTAAATTTGCTGTTCTAAACGCAGGTAAATGGATGAGAGTAACTGATCTATGGATTGGCTGGTCCCGCAGCCCAACCTCCCACACTCGATATAGGGCAGGTAGCTAGCAACTTCAAGCATTGGCAAAGTACAAAGCCTTGGTATTGGCGAGTGAAGCGCGCGCATGGGCATGCACATGCGCATGCTTCACACGCCTATACCAAGGCTTTGTACTTTGCCAATGCTTGAAGAGTGATATGCAAATCATAATTTATGATAATGATATTCTGGTCACGTGTTAGCTCTACTAGAACTCATTACGTCATAAGGTCAGTTAGTAGCTACCACCGGGCATATCGCATCGATCCCGCAGTGGTACCAGCGAAATCTATGGATTGAGGAACGAGGCGTGTTGACAGTTCCAACACTACACTCTGTATGACCCAAGTATGTGGGGATTACCGCCCTCAGGCTGGCTGCTGGTCATGTGATACCAAATGCAGCACCCTCATGGGTTCCCAGGAGTAAACAGGTCACAGTGTTTCAGTCATATAATGGCCTCATCAGGTGTAATCTCAGGGACTTATATGTGGTTATTTTATTTTATACCCCTAAAGGAAGTATGTTTTGAAATGATTTCCTATATATATATATATATATATATATATATATATATATATATATATTTATATATATATATATATATATATATATATATATATATATATATATATATATAGGAGTATATGACTTACTCCAGGGGTTCTGACCAAGTGGCTGTGTGTAGACACAAAATGTCATGTTAAGAAGCAGCTTAGGTACTTTGCACATAATAGTGACACAAGGGTCATAGGAGTCACAGTTTCAGGCTGAACTGATGACGGACTAACTGTTTTCAATTTTCTCTCAAGATTGTAGTCTGAAACAGGTTTGATCATGACTGAATTAGTCTTCAAATGATTTCAAGAATTTATGTCCTCACCATGGATGTTCCAGGTGAGTGTAGAAAAGGTTTTTTGACGCGGCATTTATAATTAAGCTCAGCCATAGCGACTCTCCAGTATTTTCATTCCAACTGGTACAATGGATTTTAAACATTGTATCCAAGAAAATTCTATTGATTTTCTTAATTTGGTTCCAATCTTGGATTGCGGGTGTTCAAATACCCAGTCCAAAATATATACAGGTCTTCATGTTGTCTGTTCCTTTACAGTCTTTTTTGCTGAAGTGGTAAGCCACTTCACTTTTGTTGTAATTTTTATTTATCACATCACCGATGTGTTCACCAACTCTGGTGCCTACTTTTCTATTATGTTTCTCCGACATACCTTTTTTTGGCATTTTATACATTCTATGCAGTATATCACATTTGAGCTCTTACAGCTTACTGCTTTCTTGGTTTCTCTTTGAACCTTCTTCGTTATTTCTATCTGACGAGTCTTGTCCATTTTTGGGCAGACTTTACATTTGTGGTCAGTGCATGCATTTGTGACTATGCATAGGGTTTTTTCTTTGTTATTTTGGGCTGCTGCTGCCCATTTATCGGGATGAAAGTCTGTTTTTGATCTCACTAGATAATATCTCAGGTCGTTTGTACCATGTGACTTGGAGTTTTCTAGTGGCACAGGATTGGGAGACGTTGTACCAGTTTCGCCTGACCAGTTTTTGTAGTTTGTTGTATTTTGGTCTAAAGGTGGTTGTGAGAAAAACCTTTGCCTGAATAGGCTCAGGTTTCTCCTTTTTGATTGTTGGTTTTGTTTCGTTGATCTTTTTTTTTAATTCCTTGTCTACTAGCAATGTTTTTCTAGGTATAAGGGATGCCTTTTGTTTGGCTTCTTCCAGTAGCCATTTTGGTCTCTTCACAGACTTCATTATCCGATTCTTTTTGGCAAATTCTTCTCAGTCTGAGGAATTGGCTGTATGGCAGACTCTTTTTTACACATGGGGGATGTGCGGAGTCAAATCTCAGCTAGCTATTTGTATCAGTGCTTTTGGTATATAGACTAGTTTACAAGTGCTTTGATTGGTCTATATTTACTGCTGTGTCCAACAAATTAATTTTTAAATTTGACCATTCCGCTGTAAATTTTATTGAGTGGCGTTTGGAATTTAGGGATTCCACCCATTCGCTCAGTTTTTGTTCTCCATGGTCCCAGATGGAGAAAATATCACCAATATATATCTGAACCAAGCTATGGGTTTCCATTTTGACTCACTTAATAAACTTTCTTCCAGATTTGTCATAAACAGATTTGCAACTCTAGTGCCCATGGCAATGCCCCCTACTTGTAGATAATTTTGATTATTGAATTGAAAATTATTGCTTTTCAATACAATTTCTAATAAATCAACCAATGACTCATTTTTTGGTGTTTGTTCACCATGTCTTTCTGATCTTAAGATTTTGTCAATTACATCAATACTCTAATCATTGTGGATATTTGTGTATAGTGATGTTACATCCAGGGTTCCTATAATGGTGTTGTCCTGTACTTTTCCAATTTTCTCAACGATATTGATAAAGTGAGTGGTATCTTTTACAAAAGATTTACCTTTTTTCACCAGTGGTTTGAGGAAACCGTCCACTAAAGAGGAAATTCTTTCAGTGGGGCAGCCATTTGCTGAGCAGATGGGTCTGCCTGGTGGCGGATCCATTTCTTTATGAATTTTGGGTAACAAATAAATTTGTAGGGTTCTCGGTTTTTTCCTCTATTAGTTTCATAGCCACTTTTTTGTGATTTCTTTTTTCTCTAACATACTTTGTATTTTTCTTCAATTTTGGCTTGATATGCCATGGTGGGGTCTTCATCTAATTTCATGTAGGTATTACTATCAGATAACTGTCTATCTGCCTCTAAAATATAGTCCACAGTATCTTGGAATACGGGTCAGTGTCAGAATAAGTGTACAAAACCTGGAAAACCAAGGTTTTTGGCCTTTATGCAGCCATACAATAAATTATGCTTATCCAATCTTGTCTTCCATGGTCTCATCTTACAGAAGACATTCTAGCCTTTCAGAAAAATATCCATTTGTGTCTGTTGGGTAAAAATTCTTTGAGTTAAGGTGACCCAAAGTCCCAAAATCACTAAAATGTTTTTTTGCAGTTTATGTCATTTTGCACATGTCCTATTGTCCACTCAAAGACTAGAAACCCATCCAAAATTGCCTGTGGTATTAGGCATATATTAGGCCTACACTATTTATGTCAGTTTAGGTGGATGTTGATTGAGAATTTTTTACTATGGTCACTCATGTGTGGAATTTTACTCTTCGAGGCGTCTGTGACAATAACTCTTAGGTCAGAATAACTCTATCAATAATAGTGATATAATGTCTCTATTACATGTCACATAAAGAACTTATAAAGGTGTGAAGTTGGTATAAAGATTTTAGCCATCGGTCAAATGGTCCCTGATTTGTGGGTCAGAATGTCCATGTGGACTGGGTTTTCGTCACAGACGCCTCAACTACATGTTATAATGTTGCTAATTTATTTAAGTATCTATCTGTGTTTCTTACATGTCATATCAACCATCACAGCCAGCTTATCAATTCTGACAAGCATTGGTAGGCTGTGGGCCTGCAGTGTAGCATTTTGAGTACCATTTCTCATATAGGGGGTTTTCGTCACAGACGCCTCACGATTTTGTTTGTTGCAAAGTCAGAATCGTCTGCTGTTACCCAGTGGAAGTCAATTACTTGGGAGAACCTTGTTTTTGTCAAATAAGTGTTACAACTGGTTGTTTATCAAAGATTTTCTAAAGATTCTCTGCAGACTTTCACAAATTTTGCCATCAAAATTTAGGAATCCGATCAAATTTCTTTCGCAGTCCAAAGATTATATCCCCTAGTACTTGCTGATGTGGTTAGATTTGGTTAATTTGGTCTTATTTTGATGAAAACAGTATAGCTTGATTGAATCAGCAAGCCTCTTGGACTTGGCAGGTGGCTGCCATGTTGATTTTGGGCGATATTTGATATAGACTCATATTTGTGGGGCGTCTGTGACGAAAACTCCTGTTGAACGAAATTCTCTCTGGCGAGCACCATATGCTGCCCTAAGGTCAAAAATGGATTGAAATGTGCAGAAATGATGTGCCCCAATTATTTTAGGGCATTTGCTACATGTTCTGTTGATTTTATTCAAGAGTTGGTGGGTCTAAAATTGTGTTTGACCTAAAATTGCCTCAAACTGCTCCAGAAATTCCTACCTGTATATGAAATGAGGGTATTCAATTGACTTTTCTGTGGTTGATATGATGTTTTGTACTCCTCCTCATCAATTGTGTGTGTTATAATTAAAATCCCATTACTTATTTGGCCACAACAAGCACCAAAGCGCAGAAATGAGTTTACGTCACAGACACCTCCGACAGAAATGAAATTCTGAATACCCTGTTGTATAGTAAAAGATTTTCTGTTAAGTAAACCAATGCTATTACCAAGTTTTGTAAACAAATCATTTAATAGTGGAAATTTACCAACTGTTTTAAAAACAGGACAGGTTGTACCATTACCTAAGGATATAAACCGTAGTAATATCAGTATGCAAGGTACCGTACTAGCAAATGTAGATAAATTCAATTACCTAGGTGTAATTATTGATAAAGAACTCAATTTCAAACAGCAATGTAAGAAAGTCGATGGGGTGGGTACATCAAAATTGAAGCAATTACATAATATTGTAAAGTACATGGATGTTGATAATTCCATGAGAATATATAAACAAATGATCGTACCTATATTGGAATATTGTAGTTTCATACATGAGTCAGGACCAAAAACAATAGTAGATCACATTGATACGGTACAAAACCGCTGCCTGCGTGCATGTTTAAAGGTAAAAAATGCCCAAGATGTACATATAATGGACCTCTTAACAAGATGTAAAGTTGAATCACTCAGTATTAGACATAAAAAGGCATTAGCCTGTTATATGTATAGATATGCTCAAAGTGATGATCATGTTGAGATTCCTCCAAGAGAACTAAGGGGACATGATAAGAGAAAACCTAAGGTGAGCAGACCAAAGATGGAGATATATAGAAGTAGTCCACTATATTGTGGAAATCAAATATGGTAATTGTTACCGGCTGAAGTTCAAATGAAACCTAATATGGAAGGTTTTAAATCGAGTTTAAGAGGTGAAATATTAATGGCACTAGGCAGACTATGAATTATATTAGTAATATATGTGTTAGGACAAATCTGATGATACGATACCTTCATGGAAACCACCTGTATAACAAGCATTATATCCTTATTACATGAACATGTGATATCTTTTTCCCCTGGCGAATAAATGTAATAACTACTTATGTGGTATTTTCAATTAGCCAATAAACAGTGTTAAAACTTCAAACTTTGGAATTATTCGAAGAATAATTCCAGTCATGTTCAAACCTGTTTCAGATACAAGAGTCAGAGAAAATTGAAAACAGAGAACTGATCTAGTTTTCAGGGAATTGCACTGTAAGTGCACTCTCTACAAGAGAATATATGCATAATTCATACCCTAACCACGGGTCAACAACAGAAATATTTCCCGCTTCATCATGAGTAGCCAAAAGAAAATGTTAAAAAACTGGAGTAAACTCCACATCTTATGGTCACAAGAGTCTCAATGTAACTACAACTTTCCCCCAAAAAGTGACAAAAAAGACCCTTAATCATAGGCCATCGAGGGCCACTCTCCATGTCAAGTTTTTGTATAATTGTTGCCGTCCTCTTTGATGACTTTTGTCCTTCTTTGAGGAAAGTTTTGTTGGAGCTACTGCTTTCAGCTGTCAGTGTCAATAATCGTAGTAATCAATGTACATAAATGTTTTTGTCATTGACTCGCTCCTTACTGAGAAATAAAGGCTCAGAGGCCCAACATGTCCTCTCAGAATGCATTCATGAAAGCTGTTGATATGACCAGACATGGTTCCAAATTCCATTTTTAAGTTTGACAGAAATAGAACTAAGAAACCAAGAAAAGAGTCACAAAGGCATCACCAAAGAAACTCCACATCCACTGTCTGAAATTTCACAAAAGGATTTCTGTTTGTGTTTCCCTTTGCAGGAGTCCATTTAATCAGCTGAAAGGCTTAAGTTGATTAATCTTGCAGGGGCCTTTAGTGCAGGGTTTTAATTCTGGACATTACATTGGTCATGGCCTTTAATAAGTTGTATTGCAAGGTAATAACTCCTGAAATAAGCAGATCCATGGGCCAATTTCTGGCCAGGTCAGGTCGGTCCTGAAATCAATGGCATGTCAGTTACTGGTGAAACACCTTGAGTGATAGATAGTGAGTCTAAAGCTACATGAGAAACTACGATACCTTAAATGCTACTTCCCTGTATCTTGAGGAAATCAAGCTGAAGACAGGGTGCACCATACAGGTAGGGATATTCTGCCAAGCACTATATGCCCTAGCTCCTACACAGGACTTTTCCATACACAAGATAACCAATTCATACACGGGACATGTGTAACATACATGGGATTTTACACTTTTTGGCCACCCGAGGAACAACCACGGGACATTTTTATGGCCCATACACAGGACAATTTGGAGGCCCATACACAGGAGTGTCTGGACATACAAAGGCCATATACGGGAGCCCCCCCCCAGCGCCCCCTCACCCCTGGGACACCTGGTGAGACTTTTTTACCTGGATGCATGGGAATATAACTTGGTTATTGTGGCCCGTCCTTCAGAGACTCCATTGGCGAGCGGTAAGGCAACCAATCGTCATCGTTTCTTTCTCCGTACATGGGAAATACATAACATACACAGGATCTTCAACACGTATATCGTGCAGTATGGATAATATGCCACATGCCAAAAGTGATTTTGGTTCCTATTATCGTTTTACATTGCATTAATGTATGGTGCAAACTCGCCATCAGCGAGTTTGCACCATACATTAACCAAAACAGTTATAGACTTTAAACAGGCATATTTACAGAATACAGTGGTCGCTATTAGCGACCTAAACTAAGATCACGCCTTTCCAGCTTTATTCTAAAAGAATACACATCTGGTAGGAATTTTCCTGGATATAATACATTGTTATGGACTATGTGTTACATAAATAGAATATTCCCTAATACCTATCAACCATTACTTAAAAGTGATCGATAAAACCCTGTTTAAATTAAAAAGGCGCATCTTGTGTACACCAGGCCAGGCCTATAAGGTACATCTTGGGACAAGTTTGGTCATTTAAGAACTGTTCAAAATCCTTGCCTATGAGGCACACCCTGACTCTAGGCAGATTCTATAATGGGCACTTAGGGCTTATATTTAGAGGAAAGGTAAAAACAGGTCTTGAATACAGGCTTAGGATTATCTAAATTGGCTGTAACAAGGAGGGATAGAAGACACATTTACTGACCTTGACCATGATCAAGGTCATCAACTTATTATATCGGCACATTTTAGAATACATGATCCAGTGCTTAACTTCACTGACAGGACCATCCAAAAGGCATAAAGGTGACAAAACATATTTCTAGCAATCTGTCCTAATAACTAGGTCAAGGTCAAAGAATGTAATGGAGTCACATTTTTGCTTGATATTGTGATCCTGATTAATCCAACTGGTACACTTAAAATACACATATCTCCTCTCTGTATTTAAAGTCTGTTTATTTTGATTACATAGGTAGGTCTTGAAAGTAGTGTTACTATGGCAACCTACATCAATCAGATAAGTTTGTGTTAAATTAGACATGGGGCCCATTGAAAAGGGAAACTTTCTGCAGAAGATTTAAAACCATAAAGGCATATACTTTTATGTTTAATGGTCGTGTGAAAGTGGAAAGCTTGGTTTGGGGCAGTGTTTTGAGATTTGACCTTCAAGTGACATTGACATGAGCTACTAAGCTATAAATCAGAATCAGCCATGTGATGACATGATACTTGTCTTCTATCCTTCCTTATCACATCTAATTTAGATGATCTTAAGCCTCGCTTCCAGGCTACTTTTTAAGTGTCCTCTTCAGATTTGGGAAAAAGATAGTCGCCATGGCAAGCTGCCACAACTCCAAGACTGCCAAAAAGCTTTTTGTGACCTCCAATATATCCCTGACACTCCCTAATTGGTGACTAAGCTCTTTCATCTATTTAACTCTAAAGTCCATATGCTCCCTGACTAAAATGCAAAAATAGCCTGATTTTAGGAGTTACGTGTAGGCTATTCTGCCTTTGACATGTACATATTCACAGAGGTTTATTTCACCTGATGGCCTTTTTAGAAATACCACTCCCCCCTCTAAATCCCCCACCCCACCCATCATATAATGCTATATTATAAATGGAGGCTCGCCATCATGTCGGTAAACATGTTAAAATGTAATTGTGCTCAAGTTGCATGCCCCTTATTTGCACTATCCACCAGCCTTTTCAAATAAGCAAATCCTGTGGTTGGACAAATGATCTGCTTCTGCAAGCAGTTGAACATGAGCTTAACTTAGCTAACATTTTTCTGCCATGCACGGGGATAGTCTGGGATTAAGGCTAGGATTGTATTTCTAAATGTGAAACTAAAAATGAATCAGGTATACAAACTAATGGAAACCTCTAAGTTTAAAACACCGATTTCTACATGGTACTATGTACCCATTGTTGAAAGGTCAGTAAGGGAACTGACATTATTGGTTATGATTACGATGAATAGTCATCATAATGTTAAAACGCTTGATTTCATAACATACACAATGTTATATGCAGATATCGACAAGCATTTATAAATGCATGCATAACCTGCAATTTCAATCACCACCAGTGGCCGTCAGACTGCCTCAGCCCCTTTTCCAGCTACAGCAAATGGAGCACATGAAACTAGCAAATTGGATCAGCAGAATGATGCAGGTTCAGCCGTGTGAGTCATTAGCGACTCCATCTGATCCTGATTTACCAAGCAGGGGTCATTTACTTGGCTCTACCTTGTTGGGATTTCTATTTGAAACCAGGATATTATTTCATAACTTGCTACTACTAGTCAAAGCACACAACAATGCAAGCAGGCAGAGAGGTGGCTAGGCAGGTAGACACGCAGGTGAGAAAGCAAGTGGGCAGACAGGAGGTAGGCCCACGGGTAGGCAGACAGACACGCTCGCAGGCTCAGTCATGCAGATAGGCAGGCAGGTGGGTAGAGTGCCAAGCAAGTGTAGGCAGATAAGTGCTTCGCAAGCAGTTGGCCCAGCAGGCAGACAGAGAGGGGTGCATTCAAATTTCCTTTACATCTATTGGGCCCTGACCTGCAATTGCATTACCTCAATTGAATTAGATGGCATGTGCAGCTTGGCATCAGATCAGAACAATGGTGATCAGGGTTTATATTGATCAGCCTTTGTGGACATCAGGTTTCACTCTGAGTTTTGGGCTTCACTATAGCCCACTTAAAAGGGTCTATTCCTCCTCATTCCTATCCCTTCGGATGTGTGTGGTGCACATATGCGCAGGCACTGACACATTCCTCTATGAAATTGTAATGTAGTTCATGCCATGAATATGACCTTAGCTGTTGAAATGGCGTTAACCATCTATTACTCACTCACTCGCTCTGAGTTCTTACTGCTTTAGTCCCCTTTGCAGCTGTGGCAAATGGAGTACATGCAACTAGCAAATTAGATCATCAAGATAATGTAGGTTCAGCCGTGCAAAACACTGGCGACTACTTAGGGTTCCATATCATCCTGCTTTACCAAGTAGGGGCCATTCACTTGGATTTACTTGCTTGGAACTTCTGTTTTTGGGCCAGGATATCCTACATACTACAACTACACACAACATGTATACAGTAGATTGTAGCTTACCTTCTCGACAAGCTGTATATTGCTGAAAAGAATTGATGAAGGAGGGTGAAATGGACAATAGAAGGGAAATTTGAACAGGAAGGAGCAATTATTTTAATTAAGGTCTATAAGATTTTGCCTGGCCCTGAAGGCCTCTTTTGCAAAATGTTCCCCTAAATCCGCCGTGCCCTCAATCACACACACACACATCATATTCTCTTACTCATTCACTCACCCACCTACTAAATCATTCAGTAACTCACTCTCTCACTCACTTCATTCTAGTATTCTAGAGCCGCACAGTTCAGTCACAGATAAATTAAACATACCTTTTCCTTATTCCCCTTTTACCTCAGGCAATTGATCTGTTTCCATCTTACTCTTTTCATGCAAAAACCTTTATGTCAGTACTTTAAAAGAGTGATAGTAATTTGCAGGTTTGGGACAATAGGATATGATGTGTATATATATATATATATATATATATATATATATATATATATATATAGGGGTGTTGTGCACTGAAAGAGTGGTTGGGCCCGACTGGGGAGTCAACCTTTATATAGCCATTATATAGCCATTATATAGTCGGGGGTAACTTTGCGATGGTTACCATTAGAGTGCTGTATTGTTGCGCGCAGCAAGTAGTCCCTGGTGGGCGTATCACTTGCCACTGGTAATTATATGCATATACACGAGTGCATATTCCCATAAACATAATATTATATAGTTCTCGACTGAAGGTCGCCTATTGCTGTGTTCCCTGAAGCCTGACTTCCAAATTATCTGAATTATGAAATATAATATATGAAATGGTGTAAATATGTTCACATTCCAATTATCTATATTTCATATTGCTAGAATGTGAACGCCTATGGACTAGTTCTGTACAAACTAAAGTATCATGAGAGGCAGACATGTACCTGCCATGGTTTATACAAATGTTACTCGCTAAAACTTTCTTTTCTTTACTGGTAATGATAATGAGATGAAATCTTATAGAATAGACATTCATAAAAATAACAATATTCTTTGATAGGCATAAATGAAGGAAACCTCGATAAGACATGATTATTCAAGGCTGCATTTCGGAACTTGTAAGTAACATAATCCCATGGGCATAAGGTGCACTAATGGTCTTTCACTGCATATAAGTTGTGCCTTATATTACAGTACACTGTGTGGTCTACAATGCTATAATGTAGTGTAAGTGATGAGTTATAACAACTGAATGATACAGATAGGTCCATCTGGTAGTACAAAAAGATGAACTTTGGGGAAATATAGTCTAATTTTGAAATATTTAGTCAGCTGGTGCAAGTTCGCAGTTCCTCAGTACTGAAATCAATATTACATACAACTGTAGAGAAGGCATTGACCACCAGGATGTAATATGAAAGAGTTGGCTTGGAGATCAGATGATCTAGAACCACCTGGCAGATCTAACCAGACTCCATTCGACACCTTACAGCTAATTAAGGTGGATAAAATACCCCATTAGACCTCTTTGGCATAGGACTAAGCCTCAGCTCATTACCAGCTAAGTTGATTAACCAGTCAAAGCCCTGATGATGTTCCATGTGCCTTGAGCGATATCATGCACAACTGCAGTTCTGGTCAGTCTACTCAACAGCAAAATGCTGGTACATCATGCCAACCCCATGAGGCTGATACACACCTAACCAGTCAGCAGAATGCATCAATATGTACCACTTGTGAGCTTTTCACCAGGGCTGCTTTCTGCCTTCTTGGGCATGGTGTATTAATCTACTTTGTAAAGTGAGGGGAGCTGTTTATTATTTCGTATGAAGACAGCATACACTTGATTGCTAAACAGAGTCATACACTCCACATGATTTAAACATAAGGTGCAGGGAAGACATAATATCTATTTGACAGGATGCGATGCTGTGCTGCATTATGTGAAAAAGGCGCCTGGTTAAGCTGTCGTTTGTTAAGTGCTAAAATAGTCTGACTCCTGGCTGGTAGGTGCTGATCTATTTTTTTTTTGTCTATACAGTTCCTTTACTATAAATCATTGATCAGCTCAACAGCAGTAGGTTAGAGACAAGCCGAGCAAAAGACCTCTTTAAGAGTAATCAATTTCATGTCCCAAGCACCTTCGTATCAGTGAATTTATATTTTTTAGTATTTTTCTTAAAACAGTTTTTTTCTCCTTTGGTCTTGAACATTAACCCTTTAAAAAGCCTCCCAATGAGAGAGGCCCTATCATAACCACCAGTATGTGCTGGTTAAAGCATTGTAGGAGGTGCCCATTGAAGGGAGACTGAGAGATGACTATCTTATCAGCATCCACTAAAGGCTATGTCTGATCGTCCACTTATTACCATATCGCGTGACAGACTATATATTTCATGGTATCATTACATTTTTATTAAATTTCAGTGCATGCTATGAGTAAACAAGCTGGATGCACATACATTAAAAGGTTGAGTACTTTATTCAGTACACATTTGATGAGTAACATTTGAAAAATGAAAATAAAAATGAAAAAGGGCGAGGATTTTAATTTGATCCAGACGGTCTGTGTCTCAAGTTATTTAGACATAGATAAGCTATAAAAGAGATTAGGACTTTGATGAGGATGGTTTCCTAATAAACCTTTCCCCTAATGATCTTAGTATGATGAACATTGGCATTTTTATCTATTCATAAGGATGCAGATTTCTATTTGATGAGAGATGAAATAGACTTTGCTGTCAAGGGGAATACTGGAATAGTGCTGGTCTTACGAGAATTTCCCCCGCATTTACCTTTGCCTTGCTAGAAACTAGATGCATTAAGTGGGGAATGGAGTAGCTCTGCTCAGCAGAATAAAGTGATCGACAGTGTACGTTACCAGACACAACTTGGTGTTCTCTCATATCTGACTGAATCTGTACACTTAGCACATTCCTTGGGGATTTTCCTTTGTGAAAAGGAGGCAGTGAAGGGGAGAGAGAAAGACACATGGCCTAGAAGCCCATTAGTGTGCCAAAGACTTCAATACTTCTTGGTGCTTTTACAGGATAAGTGCTGACGGTATTGACCCGTACAAGTGCCGAGTCTTAGATAAGTGCCAGTCTTAGATAAGCATAGGGGAACAGGGTCTTCTGAAGTTTTCAATGCACTATAGTCTTGAATAATCACTGGTCTTGAATGAGTGCTGGGGGTGCTTGATACAAACAAGCAACACAGCCAATACAGCATTTAACAACTTTAGTCCCTGATCTTTTGTATTGCCCTTGTACTCTTGCTCTTATTCAAGAGTGTCTTTTATTTATGTTTGCTGTGCTCATATTAGTCAATACAGTAAGTAAAATGATGGAAGTATTGTTAAGAGAGTTTAGGAGCAGGAAGCTGAGCAGTCACATGGAAGGCTGGTTCCGGGTATCAAGAGGTTTATAGTGTACAAATGGGCATCACAGGTGCTAGACATTTATTTGGGGCAGGTCTCCAAGGAATGTAAAAAGCTGCTGTTATACGATGGTCTTATGGCATATACGGGGAGCCTGACATCTCATTCTACAGTTGCTTACAGTGGAGTACATCAAAAGTTTATTGGTGTCTAGTACTGGGGATCCAGTGTAAAAGATATTATGCCATATGTGCGATAAGGATAAGGTACAGAAAATACAAGTAAATTGTATAACAACATTTCCATGTAGGTGCAAAGAGGGTACACTAATCTGTTATTTATTTTCACCTGTTTTGGTCTTATCTCACCTGATTTATAATTTTAAATCTTCAGCATGTAGACAATTGTTTCCCAAATGATCAGGGGATAGGTAATCTATCTGTAAGTGGTTAAATCAATGGTGCTTTACACCTGAATAGGACAAGAACCAGAAGTCTATTTCTATCTGAAGGGGATTATGTTATTTGATATTCCCCACTCTGACCCTTAAAAACAGCTAGGTCTTAGTAGGTCTTTAGTATTTAGAATAGCTTCTTCCAGTCTCCTGTGGAGGGGTATCCCATATGACTTTAGTGCCAAGAACCCTTTGTAAGCCTCTAGAAGCCTATTTCTTATATCACTATAGCAGAAGCCCATGCATCTTCCCAAAGGACTCTCCCTTTCTCTCTCTCTCTCTTTCTCTCTCTCTCTCTCTCTCTCTCTCTCTCTCTCTCTCTCTCTCTCTCTCTCTCTCTCTCTCTCTCCTGCTTCAGCCCTATTCTTCTGACAATATCCTCTTCACGCCAAATTATGGGTCCCTCTTACGTTGCTTAGTGACATAATTCTACTCCAAAACCGAGATAGTAACGTCACTCTCCAAGCAGATGTTCTCGGAGGTGCCAACTCAAAAGTTTAGAGTGATAGGTCTTAATCATTCCACTGGGTTGTTTACTAAGATAGAACTAATATATTTTGTATTAGTATTCCATTGTAAATCATCACAGATTCTTTATTTGAGGCACTTTTATAGAGGGAGTAATGGTAGAAATATCAACATTTTCTGTAGCACTATTTTCAAGAAGGCCTACTCTCGGGAGAGTATTATTTATTTTTTATGCGTATTGTTTCAAGTACCATTCAAATAATATAATTTGCTTGTAGAGGATGGAGGTTGATTTAATTTAGGGACTCTACATTATGGAAGACCTTGATATTTTTAAGAAAAATCGAGTTAACTTTTTAAAAAATACACATTTTTATGTAGCTTCTTTTGGCTATCTGTTCCTGGCATGTAGTCCAGCTTATCTTAACGGGGTGGGGACCAGTGACGAAGCAACCCCTTTATATATATATAGGTTAATCCTTATAGGGTCCCTACAAACTAAAATCACCCACCTCTGACTAGTACCACTGATCATATTTTACCTTAAGGCTATGGGACTTTTGGTCACTGTGCAGGCCAGAGGCAGGTGATTGTAATCAGGCTGCCTCTGGCACAGCCTTCATGAAATAATAATCAAGTGCTGGCATGAACCCTCTTACCAGTAGAAAGGACAGCCGTTCTGCTAACTCTTGCCACCATATGTGTAACAGTGCTAAATGACCCAACATTAAACATGTCCTGGACTATCTACAATGGACGTATGGTGTATTATAGTAGGATAAGTATAAATCTTCATGATCAAGTGATATTCCAATTGTTTCTCTCAATTAATATAGCTATTATTAGAATGGGAATATTGCTAACCCAAAGAATCTCTCTGTGACCTGGGATGGTTTTACTGGTAGGATTAAGGTGTATCTAGCTAACCATTATAGGGCACCCCCCTTGAACCACCATCAATAGGCCAACCACTCATCATCAATGTAAGACCTGCTATACAGCAATATGTATTGCCAGATTTTTGGGAGAGGGGTGTATTTGAAGTGGTATTTGCAAAATATTTATGTTCATGAGACATTGGTAGTGCCATAGAGCTATAGCATTGCTAGCTGGTTTGGGTATTGATGTATGCAGTAGGGGTCAGCACCTCCTTACTCCTGATCGAAAGAATACAGCTGATTGCTTATATTTGACTTGAGGATTTTTGACAGGGACGATTACTCTGGAAATATTTTTTGAAAAATGGTAATAAATCAACCAAACAAGGTAGAAATGAATGAATTACATGTATGGATTGATAGATTTCATCTATATCAAGAAATCGTCACAATGCATTCAGTGAATTATTTAGAATTACCTTAATCTACCTTTTACCAGGGCATTCCTGTAACACCAGTGCAATCCTGACACTGAGCACAACACATATTTGACAGGCCTTTATCTGCTGGCTTTAGTCATTCTATCTTTTAATGGCTGCATGTTGCTTTAATGTATCATGTCGGGTCTCCAGGATGGTGTCCTAGGGTGTCAGCATGATGCTTCAATGCATAGAAGGAAAGTAAGTTTCCCTTCTTTCATTTACATTATATGAACTAAAATTCCATGGTCAATATCTGTCTGTATGGATATGAGATTTGTCTCAAAAGTTAGGTGTCTTTATCACCTAACAAAAAGGCTGTTTATTGCGAATAGATAAACAAGGACCGAAATTCCATTCCCATTGATGATGGTACATCACAACGAGATTCTCAACCCCCATCCCATCAAAGGGATTTTAGTAGGAAAATGCTCATAGCAATCAGACCAGTCCAGTTGTAGTTGACAGATCTTATATGGGTGAAATAGGAAAAGCTCATATTAGTCCTACAGAAACGTATTCCATATCTTATAAGCGGAAGCCAATGCATCTTCCAAGTGTCTGCCCCTCTACCTATCACACCCAGCCTTACAATTGAAGATGCCTGTGCTATATCTAGATGGGATTTTTGGTACACCAGAGGGGTGCAGTTGTAATGTGTTAAAAAAGATAGCCCCCAAATCTATTTGTTTAAGAGGTTTTGATTGGGTTTTAGCATTTTAAGTGGCAGAAAAACAATATTATTGCAACTCTGTGGTCATTGGTGATTCTTTTTCCTAATTGATTTTTAATGACCTACTCCAAGGACAACATCTGGTGATTCCTATTTTGGATCAACAAGCGAAAAGGTACCATAACAAGGATGGCGAGTTATGGGGGTGTTATCCTGCTACCATTCTTTGTCACTGTCAGTTCTGATAGTTACCGAATAAACTTAACTCATAGGCTAACATAACAAAAGGGAACAAAAATTGAAAACACAACGATAGCTTTAAACATAATATCACCTTAGGTGCTTAGGACAAGGGTGTTTATCAAGTTTTATGATATTGAGTGTGGGACAACACTGGCTACAAAAAATTTAAACTTGTGAAGTTTAGTCAACAAAACTTTCCCGATTTTATCCTCAGAAACCCTAATACTTTAAAAACCATTTCCTACTGTCATCGAATTTCTCATGAATCTCCCTCAGATCCCATGAATTCTGCAGCAAATGCCAGTGATGGGAAAATCATATTAGGCATTTACCTGGATGCCTGGTCTATTTGTGAATGAATTATGTTGAACAAAAATAAAAAGGAATGTAGATGTCAATGGGAATTCCTCAAATGTACTGCTTGTAAAACCCACTGAGAAGGAGATCGGTCATGTTATAAAACAGAAGTATCTGTTTCAGAATCAAAAGTGTTTTTTTTTGTTTTGTTTTTTTTAAATTTCTCTACATAAAATTTAATGTGTTCCACACACTGTAATAGCGTCCGCGCACTGGTACTTGTTGATAATTGAACACAACTACTGATAGTATGGCAAGCTTAGAAAAGGGGTGTAATGGTTTCAGCCATAATCCATAGTTTCAGTGTATATTTCCGATAGGCAGAATTCAAGCATAGTTACATAAAATCCTCTTTGCTTTATACTTGGAGATATCAACTAGTGATGCCATTGGAGATAGAAGTCCATGTTACACACAATCTTACCATATGAATCCTTCCTTTCAATATCACTGCTAAGCACAATCGTATGGCTTTATATGTACTGAGAGTACCCAATTCCATCTGGATTAAGGGTCGATAAGGCAGCTGTAGGGTGCCAGTGAAAAGTAACTACACTTCCTGTTTGAATATGAATAAATGTAGTTAAATCATGATGTGTACAGGGGTCGCCATATTCAAATGTAGCTCCTGGTAGCAATTAAATTCAAAACTTTTGACAAAATGGTAAATTGTAGATAATGTCCACCATTTTTTAGCGCCTCCCATGGCGCCTAGCGGCGGTACCGCGAAGCGGTACGGGAGTGCGCTATGATGATTGCATTTGCCCCATGTGATGAGGTCTCACAATACAAAATTACTGAATAGAGAAATTGATAATTGTGAAATATTCTTTATGTCTGCTTTTATGAGACATGTCATCAAACACTGGTATACCGACATTAACGGCAGAAGGCGTTTTTTTACGCGGTCACAACCGCATTTCTTGTTAATGGTTGAAGCTGGATTAACATACCGGAGAAGTCTATAATTCATCTTCAAAAGAACAATGGCATTTTCGAACAAACATACCTCTGCTATTTTAAAAGATTGGGAATTCCTGTCTCCTTAGAAATGCAATGAAAACTAAAAGAATTACGATAGGCTATCATTCCCAGAGAGAACTTGCTCCTCAGCCTCTATAAGTGGCTTTCTGGGGACAGCCACTGATCACTCCATAGTGATTTATGGAGTGAAACCATGCATGGCTCACGTATAAGCAAAGGGGTTTCTGCAATAAAAAAACTTTGACTGCACTTGATAGTTCAAAGTATGTCGAATGGGGCTCACACCAAATCAGAAATTGCGCATGTTGCAATAGATTTGATATCAGTGATTTTGTATGTTAGGTCACCTATCTGAATGTCCCAAAACCCTGGCTGCCATTGTGTTCTCTCAAGAAGCTCCAAGCAGTATTTGATAATTAGGGGAAATGATTATCATTAGATTCATGTCATAAGATTTCATACTATGAAAAGCGAAGAGGAAAGATATTGACATTGGATGGACTTGAAAATACCTATTTATTTTACTATGGCGACTCCATGTTTTACCATTGAGTGATCTCAGTCTCAATTTGCCATTATTAGGATGATACTCAGTCAACTTTCTCCCATTATGGATATCATGCGATTCACCTTGGTCACATGATTTTGGATCCCACAGTTTCTCTTGCTCATCAGTCTTGTGAAATGAGGATGGAATGGTTGTCTTGATGATGTGGGTGATGTGCACTCAATCACCCACCCACTAACTCTCACTGACACACTCACTCATCAATTTCACTTTCTCACCTTAAAATACATTGTCTGCCTCTTGAAAAATTTGCAACTTCTTTCTCGTAACCTAGATTCACACTCAGAGTTCAGTCACTGATGCAAATAAAATGAACATTCCTCCTACTTATTTCCCTCGTACCTGAGACCCATTGATCTGTTTCCATCTCACTCTTTAACTGCAAAACCTTTTTGTCTGACTGAAAATGTCAGTACTTCAAAAGAGTGATAGTAATTTGATCGAGCTGCACAGTGATGAGTTGCACAGTGTCAGATAGTCCTAATTAGTTAACCCTCTGAGGGCAGCATAGAATGCAGCCCAAATGTGCAGGCGGGTTTTCTTATGTCAATCCTTGGGTAGTGTCATACTAGTAATTGTGCATGATCAAGTTGTCATATGAGAAATATCATATGACTAGTGGTTTATAGAGAGTAAGAATATCAAGCTCTTATTAGTGTTATTCCAGTTATCACTGGTTTATTCAGCTTAGGCAGAACATGTTATGTATCAGTAATACAAATGTTAATATACAGGTAATTTCCACACACAGTAATGATAATATGGGTATAAGGTAATGTTCCACTCCACCTGTGTAATAATAACAACAACAACAACAACAACAACAATAATAATAATAATAATAATAATAATAATAATAATAATAATAATAATAATAATAATAATAATAATAATAATAATAATAATAATAATAATAATAATAATAATAATAATACACTGTCCAGTATGGTTCTAGGTGGGTTCCCACAACTTAGCTCCTGATCTGTTGCTTAGAGGGATAATATAAATGTGTAACTTTACCCTCTGGTGGATGGATGGTAGAAGATAGCCTCTGGCCACAAGTGGGGTGTAGTCCTATGCCTGTCTGGCATAGTCTAACCCAACAGAGTGCAGAGGCATAGCAGGCTTGCAGGAGAGCTAGACTGGAGATGTTACTGCTGAGGTGGTTCTCTGGGTTCTGAGGTGGATGGACCTCCTACTGGGGGCCTTATATCGCTACTCTGGGGCTGATTGCCCCAGACAAAGTTAGGTCCTGCATCCAACTGTTATGTCTCCACTACAATGGAGTTATATGTTTGTTAAGGGATGTTCCTTTGAACAGTGCAGGTAATTGGCTGGTATCCCTGTCTGTGTGTGTCTTCCCCTATTGTGGTCTAGGCCTTATACAGCCATCTCACATATCCAGTACAGACTGGCATTAGGGACACTATTGTTAGGCTGCTTAGTGGCAAATGGGGGTCTGCTGAGCGGCGGTTGCTGCCGTATCCCGGTCGGTAGGGATGCAGGCAGCACTGAGTGTAGGTCTTTCATATATGTGACAGTAGTATATCAATCCTATAGGGTGGATAATTATGATGTGTGAATGTAGTACTAGCAAGTTATGCACCAAGGCTATGGTGATGAACCATGAACACTTAGGGTCACCGTGCGTTAAAACACTAGGCAGCCATTTAAGGGAAAAGCCAAATTGTGTTTTTTAGCCAAATACTAAAATCTGGGATGGAGACTCTGTACAAGCAGTAGGAAGTTGATGCTAAGAGCTACTTTGGTAATTTCTCCTCTTCAATCATGTTTTATTTGAAGGGACAAATGTTGCATGGAATGTGATTGGATGGTAACGATTTTCTTTCATTCATTATAATGTTCTGGCCGTTGGCTTTTTGAGTAGTTCATTATGTGATTGTCTAAATGAAAACCAGCATGCATGACAACTCAATGAGGTAAACTCCTGATAGTTGTAAGCCAGGATAAATGAAACTGATTCAAAAAAAAGATTGGGTCCGAACTAGGTCTAATTAATGCACTGAAATGTAAGTCAGACATTTAGGATGGAACATCCAGTGCATCAAAGTGCATATCATTCTAGATTTCTAACCTTTATGTTGAAAGGTGGCCATAGACCCTCATGCCGACACCAACCAGTAGAGAGATAGGAGCAAAACAGAAGTCTTACAGACACCTGCCCTATGTGTTCTCAGCTCAGCCTCACAACCTCTCTATACCTATATCAGTCATGTTAAAGCCTAACCCACCAAAATTACACCTGGGACGTCCAAGCTCACCTGAACAGCTTTCCTACTTATTCCAAGTGGGCGCAGGATGTTGAACCAAATGATATTAACCATGGTTAATCAACGTTATTTCAACATTGATTCAACAATTAGGCATGATTGAATGATTAAGGCTGCTTTTGGGAATTTGGGAGAACCATAATTTCCCACATATTAGGTTACTTCATGTCGAAGCTTTACCCAGACCTCATGGATCTGCTAGAAAATTTGGTAAAATGTTTTACTCCTGTTCTAATCAATGAACTCTCCTGCAGAGGATTAGATTACACTTTCCCCGACAGCCTGAAACTACTTTTGAATTATTGATGGCATTGGGAAGATTTTACCCTCAACATGTACCCCTCCTATAAGGTGACAAAGGGCCTATCCTTGCATATCCATGCCTTATATGCAGGGTATGAAAGTAGTGTAAGGGTTTGTGGCCTTACGGACCTGGGGGGTTCGGGTCTTACGGTTCGGAAAGAAAGAGTAAGACAGTATTCCAAGTGTATGCCAACGGTTAGTTTTATTTCTTAATGTACACTCACGGCTGCCGGATGATATCAAAGAGGCAGCTAATATTAAAGAATAATGGTCTACATGGTGTGGAGGCCAGAAGGGCCTCTGACGTAGCGGCTGAGCCCTGGGCTTTATATACGGACCCAGGTGTTCGTCGTCAGATGTCCCCACAGACCCGGATCGGTGCTGCCACCTATCCGGAACCTGAGGAACGTCCGACGACTCGACTCACCCGCCACGTCAGACGGTACCCAACTCCTATGGTTTAATAACGTGTACCTTTACACCACTCCCCCAGACATTTAGGAGGGTGTTATAGTTATGATAATATTACCAGGATAACATTTCTATATGTCTAAACCTTTAGTAATAGAGGTACAACCATAGGTATAACATTAACACCAGGATAAGTATGAATCGAATGTCATATATATATATTCGATAGTGAATGTAGTTACAAATAACAATTAGGATGTTGAAATATTATACGAATTACTTGAATAAGTGACAGTTGTGTGAAACGGAACTGTTAGTTAGATTATTATACCATATAATATCATATTATATTTACGGTATAATTAATAAGACAAGTAATATGAATCGTATACATGTGATGATGACAGTTATGTGTAACGGAACTGTCGATAATAAATAAATCACATCATAACATCCGTATGTGTTTGTAGTTATTAATACCACATTTGAATATATAGTCTTAAAGAAGACTGTTATAGTAACTTCACTATATAATGACATGTCGTATATTATTAACATATGAATCCGTTAAGGATTCTGTGAGTAGTACGAATAGGACCATTTATACCAAACACTTGAAAAGAAAAAAAATCACGGTGTGGTAAATGAATAATAATAATATATTATCACCGTGTACCTAATAAGCTTTATAGCACCAGATCAATATACTTATTATACAATTTGTCTCGCAGGACAATAATGTGTGTTTTCTGGTGAAGTTTAGTGGATCTTATAATATGAATACCAACAATGATCAAAGATCCGTACCAATAAATATCTATGTACCCGTATCATAATATGTATCTAGTGGATATGCACATACATATAATATTATAGAAAAATAGAAATATGACATTATATACAATATGTAGAAATTATAGATGCTGCTGGAGTCCTCTGCTGTAATCCTCCGGGTACTAGTAGGTAGGTGTGGTCAGCTAACCACGGGATGGACGTGCTAAAGTTTATGGTTTCCTTATATAGAGTGAACACGGTAGATGAATTTGGGGCAGCTACCCACAATCCTCTAGTAGTGCTAAAGTTTATAGGTAAATCCGAATGGTGTAGAATGTAGAATAATAGTCCGGATGTGTCAACAGTGTAGAAAACGTAATCCTTTTTAAGTTTAGTTGACATAAGTAGAAAATAGTCCAATATAGGTTGATCCGGAAGTAATAGTAGTATTTGATATAAGTCCATTCGGGAGTATAGATGAGTTGTAGAGGTAAATCGTAAAGTCCATCCTAGTAAGTGGTTAGCACGGGTAACAGCAGGAGTCTGGAACTGGCATCCGGATACGTCTCACAGCAGCAAGTCTACTATCGGATTGTTCATAGGTGAAGTTATAAATCCGAATAGACTATTCAGGGTGCAATAAGGGTTATACAGCCTGAATTATACAATAAACTGGTCATAAGAGGAACCCGGAACACATATAGGTGTTCATACACTAGTGAAGAAAACATTCGCAGACCTATAGGGTTCCGCAAAGACTATATCTGGTTATTTGGTGATGGAGAAAAAATTGTGGGAGAAATAACCCTAGCATGCTTAAGCGGATTTCTTAGCATGCTTCTTCTTAAGAACAGCTAGAGCCGACTCGGGAGTGCCGTCCCACTCGTCCAAGTCGACTCCGAATACCCTCATGAACTTAGTGTTCAAGTTGGTATTTCGAGTAATCTCTTCTTTTACACGTTTCTCCAGCACGTGCACATCCATAGCTGCCTTTTCTTGGGCAGCTGCGGCAGCCTCCTCCTGGGCCTTCACATCGTCCCGGATGAGGGTCTCGAGGCGCTGCTTTTCAGCATCCGCGACCTCCTTCATACACAACAGGGTGTCGTTTAGGAGACCCTGATGAAACTCGGTCGCTTTTTCGCGAACACACTTCTCCCAGTGAGTGTAGATGGCCTTCTGGACATCTGCCTCCCCCCGGCGAGACTTCTCAAACCAAACTTCCGCATTACCGGTTTTAATGGTAATGGCGTCCTTTGGTTTCGCAGGTGCAGCGACAGCCTTGGGGGGAGTCGATGCAGCCTGAGGACCACTTCCGGGTGTGGGGCTCCCGGACACTCCTGCTGTTGGAAGACAGTAGGTGGGGGGTGCTGGGTTCTGCTTCAAACCCATTTGCATGTACAATTGTACTTGCTCCGGGGTGAAGTTCATTGCTAGAGCGGCTGGAGCGGATGCAGATCCGGCGGCAGCAGGTGCTGTGGTCTTCTTAGGGACAAGACGGCCACCCTTTCCTACGACCAAGGTCTGGCTCTCAGGTCCAGGTCCCTGGTTTAAGGACGGAAAGTTACGGGGATTAACTTTCCCAGGCTTCAATACGGCTCCAGCGTATCCGGCAGGTTCGGGTTTCTTGAACACCGGAGTGCCCTGAACCTGCTCGTGGGGGTGCCGAGCCAGAGGAGACCTGGAGCGGTCGTCTGCTCTGACTTTAGCAGTGGTGGTCTGACCGTTACCGTTGCCACCACGGTTCTGGTCTCTTCTGCTCCTTTCACGAGCTCTCTTTGCATCCTTGCCGGATTCCTCACATTTCTGCCAGAGAGACTCGTGCATGTCCAGCTTACCCTTTCCAGGAGTCAGGACTATCTTAGCGCGGAGTTTCGAATCCTTAGTCTTCGGAACTTCGCAGAGGACTTGGTCCCCTGGTCGGATCTTAGACCAAGCATCCTCGCTCAGACTATCGAACTCCTTCATGAGTTCCTGATGAAGCTCCATGATGCGCTTCCGTGCCCCGTCCAAACCTTCTGCGTGGCATTTCTTCTGGTGTCTAGCCAGATCACTACGTCGGTTGTATTGCACCTTCGTAGTACACTTCTTGCCCTTCTTACCATAACTCGGATCACAAATGTAAACCGGGTGATGGTGGAAGTGGGCCTCTACCAGATGCCGTTGAAACCGGGCTGGAGTACTCCAGGTCCGGATCGTGACATCACTCGCATCCTGGCAGATAGAGAAGGGACAGGACTTTTGGTCGTCACCGTACCACTTCTCTAAAGCCCAACGCAGCTTCCTCCTCTGGGTATAAGTGTAATACCCTTCGGTGTGGTTTAGCATAAGCCACATCTTTCGATAGGCTTTGCTCGGATTGGGGTCCTCGTCCGAAAGACGCATCCAATCTTCATCATCTGACTCATCGTTCTTATTGGTTGATTCCGGGCAGGCATAGAGGGTAGAGCCGTCCTTTTTTACTCCGTATGCACAGTCGGAGAAGCACGTCGGAATCCGGGTTTTGAATCCGGACTTGGCGTTAGCCCAGCGTTCGGCCTCGGTTTGAGTTGATGGAGTGGCCTTCTCATCATACTCAACCGAGGACTCATGCACAGACTCCTCGTCAGACGATTCAACCTCCATGGCGGTACTACCAGTGGTTGAGGTGCTGGGTTTCGGCTCTGCTCTAGCAGAATCCGGGAGATTCTTGAGCTTCCAGTCTTCCTCCGGTTCCTGGGTTCCGGATGCGCTGGAGGTCGAGGCTTCTACCTGAGTGGTAGTACTGCCGGTGGCTGGTGTAGCACTGGCTGAACTCCTGGTGGCAAGTTTCAGGTCGGGGATAGGAGGTGCGGGTACTTCCGCGGCCCTCTTAGCCTCTTCCTGAGCCTCCTGTTCGGCAGTCATTCGGCGGACGAGAACCGTCCGAAGGGCTGCACCTCTGTCCATACCGATTAGTGAATTGTTCTGGACATCCACTAATTCTTGCTCGGTTATATAAAAACGTTCATCCCACTGCTCGAAGTTAGCAGCGGCTTCCCGGTACTCCTTTGTGGTCCGGTACTGGGGCCGGGTAGCACAAGGGCGTGGGTAAGTCTGCCCCTCGGAATCCGAGACGCAGCCTACCCAATCAATATTCGTAGCCTTGACGTTCCACAGAGACTTGTCAGGCTTCGGGTACGCTCCGAGCTCGAAGGCTCGGTTGGCTTCGTACACTGTCTCGCGGAAGTCAGCGTCTACCATAAGTCCCCGTTGGAACCACGGCCAGTCTCGAAGCCACTCGGGAGGAGTCCTGGTCAGCTGATCGGGAACCATAACGCCCTCGACAGCTATCCGAACTTTCGGGTCCAACCTGACTGGTGTCCCGTCCGCGTAGGTCACTTGTGCCTGCAGTTCCGGGTGGACATACAGGTAGCGACCATCATATTCTACTGGGAACGGGTTAGCCACTGCTGGCTTCCACTGGTCCTTCGGTCCGTCGACTTGGGTGGTCTCGGACTCTGTCGCTGCGGGTTCAGCACTCGCAGCCGCTCCGGATCCCTCGGGTGGGAGTGGAGATAACAGTTTCTCTGGCTCATTTAGTGAAAATGAAGCCAGCTTCTCCTCGAACGAGCGATCCGTGGGTTCCTCCACGTCCATCATCTCGCTCTCTTCCTGTGTAACAGGCGACAAAGCTTCCGGAAAAGCTTCTGCGGACGGAGTCAGCTTATCCGGGTCACCGGATAGCTTGGCTGCAGCTACGGATTCCTCAGCCATGACTGGGGAATCGCCCACGGGAGTAAACTACTCCTTTTTCCGGCTTTTACGGCGCCGGGGCCGACACAAACGGAGTCTGTCTACCAGGAGACAGACTCTGGAGGAGCAGCGAGGAGGTTGCTAGCCGGTAAAATCCAAGAGGGGAGCGAGCTCGACCGTCTTGAACGTTACCGAAAAACAATATGGCGACAGGCCAGCATTCGTGACGTCATTTCCCCGTTGCGCGCGGGGTCACGAGAGGTCAGCCGAGACTGGACACTGTGACGTCATGCGGAAACGCACGTGCTACAAGTGGAACATCAACAAACTGATTGTTTTTAGGTAATTATCGCTCACGCCGATGACTCGTCTGGGGATTTAAGTGGAGTTTATGGAAAGCTTAAGCAAATCCACCAGATTATCCGTCCACTACCCACTGGTACATCATGCGGCGGCGACAAATAAGCCTTTCAGGTCAGTTGTCATCCGTTCCTCTAAATGTAAACATTACACCCGTTGTGTATACAGGTTAGGTCACTGCAGTCCTCTGGGCAATTCGGGGGCTGCGACGAACGTATCTCCCCTTCTCGGATAGTTCTTTATCGGACCTGACAGTCTGAAGAGCCTTTTCTAGGTGCTTCTTAGCCTTAGAAACACCTTTCCTCTTCTTTTTGTCTTCACCTGCCGAGACTTTTTTAACTCCCCCACGCTTAATCGGTGTTGGCGTGGGTGTCACTGATTCGGAACACTTTTTAGGCCTACCACGACCACGCTTCCCTGTAGTGTTCTTTACCTGGTCTATTATGCGATTCTGGTTCAGGATCTTTCCGGAACCTTCACCGTACATTTCTGTGGAGGTCTCCCTCCCAGACCATTTCCTTAATCTAGCCACATTTGACTTATAAAGTCGACCAAGGTCAGATTTGATAATTACGGTACAATCACTGATAACTTGTGTTATAGTAAAGGGACCATCCCAATTAGACGCTAATTTTATGTGTCTAAGTGGTTCATGTAATCTGAGAACTCTGTCTCTGGATTGGAATTTCCGATGCTTTAGATCGGTATCGTATCCTACTTTCTGCCATTTGGCACTTTTCTCCAAATCAATTCGGACAGACTCATATGCTTTTTTAAATCTGTCTCTTAAACATTCCACAAAAATTACATGGCAAGGTATTTCAGGGTCCATCCCTACGACTCCAAAAACTAGGTCAGCAGGCATTATCAAATCCTCTCCGAATACTAAAAGGTTCGGAGTACAATTTGTACTTGAATGTACCGTACTGTTATAAGCATGTGCCACGAAATGACATTGCTCATCCCAGTCATCCATATGTTCATTAACGAGTGACTTTAGAACTTGGATAAGGGTTCTATTGAACCTTTCTACCAATCCGTCGCTTTGCGGCCTATACGGGTTGGTCCTAGTCTTGCAAATAGCTAAGTATTCGCACATACCCTGCCAGAGATTTGATTCGAATTCTCTGCCTTGGTCACTGTGTAACATTAATGGTACACCGAAACTTAGTACCCAACCTTTTACAAAGGCTTCGGCACAAGTAACTGCTTTGTGGTCCGGTAGTGGAAATACTTTAGTGTATTTCGTATTTCGCACACTACCATCATACAGGTATTATCATTAGCGGTTGTATTAAATCCACTAATAATATCTACCCTGATTCTTGCGAATCTAACTCCGAAAAGTTCTTGAGATAGGGGAAGTTTGCCCATCCCGGGTCTGGGTTTATTTTTACAACAATCCGGACAGGTGATTACCCATCTTTGCAAGTCCCGTGTCATGCCAGGCCAATAGTATTTCTTGAAAAGTCGTGCTAACGAGCGTTTCCTTCTGAAATGACCACTGGTCCGATGTCCATGACAGAAGTACATAATGTCATGTCTCATAGCATGTGGTATCACCACTTGCATGATTCTCTCACCATTATTACATGGCTTCCAACGGTATAACACGCCTTTCCGGACTTCAAGCTCAGTCCATTGAGCAAGAAACCTTCTCATTTCTCGATTTTCCAGAGAGACCTCCGGTCTAACTGGACGTATACCCTTTGGTACCAATTGCAGTAGCTGCGCAGTTATTGAGTCAGCTTCCTGGAAATGTCGTATGTGATCCATAGACCAATCCAGTATACTGGCAACTAGGGGTACGAATGGTCTTCGAATCCCTGCTAACACTGCCCTATGAGCTCCACAATCAGTACAATCCGGATTATCACATTTCCGAATTGGTATTCGAGACAAAGCATCAGCATTTAAATGCTTAACTCCAGGTCTATGCTGAATCTGTTGATGTTCAAGCCCATATTCGGATAAATGAGCTAGCCATCGGCCTAACATTCCTTCAGCATCTCGGAAGTTCAGTAGCCACCTTAAAGAGGAGTGATCCATACGTAAAGTAAAGTTCGTTCCCCATAGAAAATGTTTGAACTTCTTGGTATATACGACTACTGCTAACAACTCTCTTTTGGTTGTGCAGAAATTGCGCTGAGTCTTACTCAGTGTATTGCTGGCAAAGGCAATCGGTACTTCTCTCCCATTTTGGACTTGCGAGAGAGCTGCACCAATGCTATCATTACTAGCATCAGTATCCAGTATGAAATGATCCGTTTCATTCGGATATTGCAATACAGGAGTACTCGTGAACAGGTCTTTTAGCTTTTGAAAAGCGGTTTCCTGTTCATGCGTCCAAGGAAATTTTTCCTTGGTACTTCCTGGAGTCCAGTTAGCTATTGCTTGTAATGGATAACTGACTCTAGAATAATTCGGAATAAATTCCCTGTAATAGGAACAGAATCCTAAAAAGGACCTCACTTCTTTGGGTGTTTTAGGTCTATTCCAATTCGTAACTGATTCGATTTTTTCCGGATCAGCCTTTATTCCTTCATCACTAATGATGTGGCCCAAATAATTTATGGACTTTCTAAACATGTGGCATTTCTTAGGTTTCAATTTGAGACCATTAGAAATAATACGTTCTAGTACCATTTTTAGATTATTAGAACACTCTTCGAATGTTTTTCCGAAGACTATGACATCGTCAAGATATACAAGACATCTTTTCCACAATAAATCACTTAGAATTGTTTCAAATGTTGCAGGTGCATTGTACAATCCAAACGGCATTACGTTATATTGGAATAGTCCAATATGACTCGAAAATGCAGTTTTTTCCATATCTGAAGGGTTCATTCCCACTTGCCAGTAACCTGATTGCAAGTCTAGGGTACAAAACCAGCTGTTTCCTCCTAAGGAGTCAATGGTTTCATCTATTCTCGGTAATGGATACGAATTCTTTTTCGTTACTCCATTCAACTTCCTGTAGTCTATGCAGAAGCGGATAGTACCGTCTTTCTTTGTCACCATACACACAGGACTACTCCATGGACTATTGGAAGGGACTATTACATCCTATTCCAACATCTTATTTATCTCATCTTCAGCTACTCTCTTTTTCGCTAAAGGTAACCGTCTATACGTTATCTTAAAGGGTTCAGCATCTCCAGTATCTATTTTATGTAATACTTTATTTGTCGTACCTAGTTTTTCACCAGGTTTGGCAAAGGCAGTATCATACTGACAGAGCATATCATAGAACTCTTTCCGGTGTTCCGGATCTTCTAATGAAGTTTCTTCATACAACTTAAGTAAGTTTTCCGAAATTTCATCATCTCCTGTTACCTTTTGTAAGCTTAGCTTACTATCCGTTACAGTCTCCGAAAGGGTCACGTTTCCAAAAACTTGTCCCTTTTTTAAGTAGATAGTAGTGTTTCCAGTATTGGAGACAGGTACTACCGACCAGGATGCATTCGCTACTATCATGTCTACAGAATTTAATCCGATACTTGACAAAGTAACTACATCCGGTTCTATCACTGCAGGTTTATTACGCATTGCAGGATCACTTCTTACAAGTACATCACAGGCTACCCCCGGAGGGATTCGCACTGTGTGTGCTACACTAGCCATACTGCTCACTTGTCTTAGTACACACCTAACCTTTACGGGATACGGGTATTTCACACTCAACACTCCTGATTGAGGTTCCAACACAGCACCATACAGGGATGCGAAATCCAACCCAAGTATCCCCTCATCTGCTATATCCGCAACGGTGGCGCTCATGACATAGTCATGTATACCATCCAACTGTAGTTTCACACAAGTTCTACCATACGTTTGCAAAGTACTGCCATCGGCCGTCTGAGCACTTCCTCCCGATTTGAGAGTATCATGTTCATCCGGTATAAGATCGTAGAACCCCCTGGAGATACAAGAGTGGCTAGCTCCCGTATCCACAAGGAATTCGGCAGATCTTCCGTTAACAGTGAGGCAAACATACCACCGCCTTCCGTTTAAAACAGAGGGCATATCTGTAATGATCGGAACGTCATTGTTCACACCAGGAGTCGATCCACATCCTTTCAGGTATTCCAGACAAGGATGACCCGGGGGCAGGTGGGCACCACAGACCTTGGCTAATTCATAGCCGCCTGCCTCGTTACTGATATTGGGTTTCCCCTGTGCTCCCGTGGCACCTGTTATATCAGCTTCCCTAACCTTCCGGGTGTCTACAACCACCTCGGTGCTAGGCGAGTTTGCTACTACATGCGAACTATCATCATGGATGGTGATATCATGGCAAGATTTGTCACTGGGATCCCCTTCTTTGCCCGTCGGGAGACCCCTCCTTAGTTTTCCTCTGTACTTATTCCAGAGACACTCTCCTGTCTACGAGGGACAGGTTTCTCAGCCATACATTCTGGAGCATAATGCCCCAGTTTCTGGCATCTGAAACATCTCCTCTGAGATTTATCAACTCTCGGTCTTTTTAGAGCTTCTGTTAATCCGGCTATTAACGTTTCCATCATGTTAGTCAGAGCAACAGTGGCTGCTATGGTTGGCTTCGCCGTAGAGGCTACACTGCCAGGTTGAGTTGATCCGGAAGCTGTTTTACCAGCAACAGATCCTCCTCTCCCCCTCGAATGTACCTTCCTATACCGCTTTTGTCGGTAATACTTTCCAGCTACCTGGACTGAACCAATATATTCTCCGTTTTCATCGGAGACATATTCATCCTCCTCATCAGCATCATTCGATTTAACCGGAGCTAACTGGGAAGTCTCATATATAGGAGCAGGTGTACCTCCGTATTGGAGGGGAGCTGCTCTTACTGGACTAGGTCCAAGACCTACCAATCGTTTCTTCATGTCATGTCCATCGATTGCTATGAACAGGTCACTGAAGGAAGTGTCATCTTTCCAAGAATCCCAGACCACTTGCTTGTGATCCGGATCTCGCAATCCACTGTAGAATTGTATAAACAATTCTTGTAGATAGCAATCATCGTCATGAGCCCAATTTGGACGTGCTTTTGAAAGCAAGTCCTGCAGCTCCAAACCAAAGACTTTGTGTGATTCTTTAGGTTTTTGTGTTCTCTTCTTGAAACTCACCCACGGATCTTCTCTAACGATTGATCCAAATAGGTATGCGGCACATTCGACCAATTGATCATAGGTACCGTATAATCCGTAAGCTGCTCTCCATTGGTTGAGAGCTACTTTTCCGCCTTTGTTTAACCAACAGATCAAATATGGCAGAGCTTCTTCTTTTGTCCAGCCACTACAATTGACTTCGTCGACAAAAGCTTGGTACCTGTCCTTCCATGGATCATTAGAATCATATGGAGGGGGTATCCGTGCCTGCCTACGTGCCGGATTATTACATCCGCGTAGTCTATCTGCTTCTCGCATGCTCCAGTTCATGACTTCCATGCCGTCTGCTCCCTTTCGGTAGCAGTCAATGCCAAGGTTTTGGATACATTGGCTCCTATCAAAGATGGTTTGCATCCCTGCAGGCATAGAAGTTCTCCTATTTGGCTTCCTGCCATCTCCTCCTGATCCTGATCCTCCGGATCCGGATCCTCCTGGGCCGCCTGGAGGGTTTCCTCCTGGTGGACCATTATTATTATAGTTTCCGGATGAACCGCCAGGGCATCCACCATTGTAACCGGCGTTTCCAGAAGACGCATATCTAGGGTAAGAATTATTTTGATTCCATCCCTGGTTATAGCTATTACCATTTTGATAATTACCACTTCCTGATGGATTATAATTATTTCTATATCCATAGGAAGATGTTCTTGGTTGATACGTACCGCCATTAACATTGTTTTGTGGCGGGTTTGGTCTTGGAAAACGTCCATCAGTAGGACCATTACCAGAACCCGAAGGTGGATTCGGTAATCTTGGCCCTGCTGGTGTACTGTGGCCGGGTTGGGGGAAATATGGAGGTGGTGTCAACATATGCCTCGTTGGTCCGGGTGCTCTTGGTTGTGCCACGGGTGTATTATTGTTAGTCCCAGTAGCTCCATCGTGAGTCGCTTTAATTTTGTGACTCAAATCTGGTATGGGTGGTGCCGGACCTATTGTATCCAGCATTGGAGTTGCTGGTTTAGGTGCGGTTCCATTTACTGCGGTATTATCCGGTTTCTGGTAGATTCCGGATACTACATTCTTGTCAGCCCCATCATCAATGAATGGGCTGTATCTAATTGGGGTTGCATCTTTGGATATCTTTCCCAACATTGTAGATACCACAGCTGGATCTATATTACCTATAGTTAATTGGGCGGCTTCTACATATTTATCTAGGGTTATTGCAGTAGTCTGCAATTCCTGAAGCTCATTTGTGAGTTTCTGTCTATCCTCCTCCAGTTGTTTGTTGTAAGCTATAATGCCTAACCGGATGGTTTCATTGTCTTCAGCTTGTTTACTACACTGAAGTTTCAATTTATCCAACTCGTTCTGATAATGGCATATTTCGGATTCGAATTTTGCCTTATCAAGGTTTAATTGGTCGTTCGTATCTATGTATGTTTGGATACGAGTGTGCCTATTATCATATTCTTTGTTGAAAGATTCTCTCATTGACTGAAGTTTTAATTCTTCATTCTCGAGTTCCTTCATGTACTCACTCCTTCTGGCTTCGAATTCCTTTCGCATGCCAGTTAGGTCTTCTTCCAACTGAAGTTTTTCATGGAATACTTCATCTTTAGCTTTGACCAAGGTATTTAAGTTCTCGTTCAAAGTTACATAAGTTTCATTCAACAACAGGACATCCGGTCGTTTGAATTCCTCACCTTCCGGTACCGCATAGGTTAAGTCGCCATCTATAGCGCTGTAATCTAATATTGGTAATTCGGGCCTGGGTAATCTATAAGGCAGTTCTCCGAATGTTACCCTTTTTGGCATAGGTGCCAGATGTTCTGGGTTAGTACTACCACCAACTTCGAACATCGAATTACTTAACTCGTCAACAAGTGATTGTTGGCCTATTAAGTTATTCTGTCTCTGTATAGACTGTTCGCGTCGTACAGAGTCTGGCAGATTCTCCTCACTATCATTATAGTGGGGTTCGGGATCCCTCCAAGATGCAGATTCCGCATCTTGTCTGTTCGAATGGGTTTGGAGCATTAATGATCCATTTCCATTCTCTTGGGCAATTGATTGCCCTGCTGGGTTAGCTTCCCTGAGGGTGTCTAACCCATGTACCAGCCGTTCGGACGTTATAACGTCCGGGCTATACACCAGAATTAACTGGTCACGGCACCAGTGTAAGGGTTTGTGGCCTTACGGACCTGAGGGGTTCGGGTCTTACGGTTCGGAAAGAAAGAGTAAGACAGTATTCCAAGTGTATGCCAACGGTTAGTTTTATTTCTTAATGTACACTCACGGCTGCCGGATGATATCAAAGAGGCAGCTAATATTAAAGAATAATGGTCTACATGGTGTGGAGGCCAGAAGGGCCTCTGACGTAGCGGCTGAGCCCTGGGCTTTATATACGGACCCAGGTGTTCGTCGTCAGATGTCCCCACAGACCCGGATCGGTGCTGCCACCTATCCGGAACCTGAGGAACGTCCGACGACTCGACTCACCCGCCACGTCAGACGGTACCCAACTCCTATGGTTTAATAACGTGTACCTTTACAGTAGCAATAAAACTGAAACATAGTACAAGTGATTAGATGTGACAATGATATACATAGCTTGATCTTTCTGGCAATACAGAAAGACAAACTTTAGTGACCAGAGTGAAATATTTCATCAGCTGGTGACAGTTTCCAGACGCTCAATGCTGAAAACAGTATGAAGTACAACTGTAGAGAAGGCATTGACAAACCCATTTATGGTTAGAGTCCAGACAAGTCTGTATAGCTAGGTATTGATAAATTCTCGACTATGGGTTGCTCCATGCCTGATCCTATACCTATACTCAATGTTTCTTTTATAGAGGCAACTGAAGTAGGGATTGAATTGGTAGTTATCTTATTACAAGGTAATAGAGTATCATGGTTTGAGACATTTTAATGCAGTATCAGTTGGATTAGAGTTGAAATATCAAAGAGTTGGCTTGGAGATCTGATGATCCAGAGCCACCTGCCAGATCTTACACTAAATAGACACCAGTGGGCACCATAGTACTAATTATGGTGGATAAAATACCCCAGTAGACCTCTGTGGCATAGAACTAAGGTTTACCTCATTACCAGCTAAGGTGATTAACCAGTCAAAGCCCCCATGATGCTCCATGTGTCTTAGGCAGCATGATACACAAAGACAGTTCTGGTGAGTCTAATAAAAAGGGGGAGGTTCTAAGAGGGTCTTATCTGTCCTGCACTTCCTAATCTGGGTTGTAAATGATCAAAACCTTTAAAATAGCTGACTTATCGGTATTTTACCAAGGCCTACCCCGTTCCCTAAGACAGATTATTTAGAGGATATATTTATAAGCTTTATTGATGCACGAGTTGTATCAAGTGGCTAAAACCAACGCGTGTATCAATAAAGCTTAAATATGCTCTTTATACCATGGTGTCCTCCATAGACCTCGATATTAAGGGTAGTACTTTCTCCATACATCAGATGGCGGTGTCAAACATCATTCATTCTAGCCATGGTTAATCGAACGTCTTTTATCATTAAACTTGCAAACATATGCAAATCAGCCATAACCATGGTATAAACCCATATAATCACAACTAGATGGCTTCTAGAAGGGTCTCTTTAGGTCTCAGTTGAATACTTCTGACCACTTTTATGAGTGTATGATGAGGTTTGTTTAGGATTCTGAAAGACTTAATTTGGGCTGTACTTTCACCATATGGGCAAACTTTGGGCCCCTCTACGGTGGATTAGGCAGCATATGCAGGGTTTTACAGTATTATTTATGGCAGATATCCATTATCACCTGAATACTTTCACTATAAACAGTATCCCTGTGGTATGGTATGCTTTTAATCTGGAACAGTAATGTAGATATTAAGCAAACATTGGTTCTAAGTAATTTCCTCGCGTTTATTTGACTATATTAATGTTTAGTAGCAGTGAGGATAAGCACCAGCATTGAAATGAAAGAATACACTGTGAACCAAGCCTTGAATAATAATTGGTAGAGGTAGGTTTCAATTTGTGAGAATAATGTAGAACTTTAAAAAAAAGACATTCTGCATAATGAATAGTGTCTGGTCTTCCTTCAGTGTACTTAAATTCCAAATTCCATGACAGCCTATATTTTTCTTGAATTTCAGCGAATGCATTTATTGCACAAATTGGATATACAAACTTTAAAAGGTTGGGTACTTTATTCAATATAGTTGATAGGTAACATTTGAAAAACGAAAAGGGAAATGAAAAGGGCAAGGATTCTACTTTGATCCAGATAGTGCATGCATATATTTTAAGTCATTTAGATATAGATAACCTATAAAAGTGATTTTCCTAATGAAACTGTCCCTGTCTGATACTAGTATGATGAAAAAGTTGAACATTAGCATTGTTATTTATAAGGCTGCAGATTCCAATCTGTAGAGAGACGAAGTATCCTTTGCTGTTGAGGGGAAGACTGGAATACTGCTGGTCTTACAATGATTTACCCAACATTTACCTCTGCCTTGCTAGGACAAGATGCATTAAGTGTCTTTAGGAAATGGAGTAGAACTGCTCAGCAGAATAAAACAACCGATGGTGTAATTCACTGGAGACTACTTGGTGTTCTCTCATATCCAGTTGCAGCAATACACTTAACAAATTCTTTCGGGATTTTTCCTTTTGTGAGAAGAAAGCAGTGAATGGGAGAGAGAATGATCTGAACACGTGGCCTAGTAGCACATTTGTGTGCCACAGCATTCAGTACTCCTTGGTGCAGTGCCCTGTCTTAGATAAGTGCCTGTCTTGAATAAACACAGGGTTAAAGGGTCTTTGAAGTTTTAAATACACTATAGTCTTGTATTAAGCACTGGTCTTGAATGAATGCAGGGGTGCTTGAAATCAATAAGCAAACACAGTCAATATGGCATTTAACAACTTTAGTGCTTGATCATTTATGGTCACAAATCATAGAAAGTGTGCATATGGGGTCTTACATGTCATTCGCCCAGACATGTGCCCAGAAAAAGTATTCTTATAAGTATGCTTCTTTTACAATAGCAAGGACACATCTGACATAAATGATAATGTGATTTTCTCAATCTACAGGTCAAAATAGTCTGGACCTGATATTTTCATGGAGGTATGAAGATTGTTTCTGTAGGAAATTAAGCCCTCAACATGGCTTGTAACTCAAATGTCATTCTCCCAGACACAATTTCACCCAGACAATTTTGGTCATTTTGGGCACATTTTACCCCCCTGGAGCCTAAAATATGCATATGGGACCATCAAAACCCATATGTAACATGAAGATCTCATCTAGCCTGACTCTTTGATCCAAAGAAATAGAAGGGGAAACTAAAATTCGAAGAGTAGGGGCTGGAATACCTATAAATTCGTCATATGCAAACCTTCTATGATTTTTGACCTTATATTGCCCTTGCAGGCTTGCACTTATTCAAGAGTGCCATTTATAAATTCATGTTTGTGGTGCTTCTGTGGGTCAATACTGTATCTAGAATGATGGAAGTAGTGTCGGGAGAGCCTAGGAGCAGGAAGCAGAGCATTCACATAGAAGGCTGGTTCCAAGTATAGCAGGTATAGCCATAATTTCTGAAGTTGGGCATTATGACCTGATTTATAATCGTAAATCATCAGCATGGAGACAGACTTTAATGCTTCCCAAATAATCATAGTGATAAGCAATCTATCTGTAAGAATTTATAAATGGTGATTTACCTCTGAATAGATGGACAAGAACAAGAAGTATATTTCTATCTGGAGGGGATTAAGCTTTATTTTATGTGAATAACTTCTTCCCATAGAGATAGCATTGCAGGGCCGATCCACACACCCCCAGTGGCGTAACGTGTGCCGATCCACCACAGCGGCCGATCCACCACTGCAGCCTCGTTCTAGGTGCATGCAAACATTCAAAATGGCGGACCGGCGCTGGTACGGGGAACTACGGTACCCGATTTTGATAATTTTCCTTATTTAAACCCTCTAAAAAATTACATAAATATAGAACTAAACTCCCCTAGTGTCCTCGGTGGCAGATCCACCCCTCGGGGGGATCTCCCCCGAGGGTGTTACCCCCCCTCGTGGTGGATCGGCCACCTCGTACACTGCGGTCGTTTAGTTCTATCTATATATGAGGTTCCTAACCCCCGGCCCATCAGAACAGCTCAGGTATTGTATCTTATGTACTTTTTTTGTGCATCCATGTTGATTTGAAGCAGAGATATTAATTTTTAAACATTTCTATAGCATTATGCGTTACCCGTTGCTCATTCAAAATGGCTGCCACCTACATGATTCTAAATGGCAATGATGGACTCCTGGACCTCAGAAACATACTTCTAGTACTTTATTTTGAGTTTCTATGTTGATAGAAGCAGAGATATGCACTATTTAATTTTGATGGAATTCTGGTGGCCATCTTGAATATCTCAATTTCCCCAAACCTGGTTACAGAGACGCCATAGATGAATAATGAACAAAGAAAAAAAAGGTATGTTAGAGAATTTGGGGGTCAGGCTGATAATCCATGTTCCACCACCAGACTAGTGCACTCTGAAATTAATAGATTGAGATCAATCTGATGATGTACAGACCCCTCTACATCTGCATGCATGATGCTCTTAATGTAATTAATCTCACATTTAAACTCTTTTATTATACAAACCTTTTCCAAAAATATGCTTCTGTGAATTATTTTGTGTAAGTGCAATTTACTACGAATCATCATCTGTACTGCCATTTGCAGAGAAAAACACAGATAGCCTGTTAGCAAGAGCACTGTAGCACAGCTTTCATGAAATACTTATCAAGTGCTGGCATGAACCCTCTTACCAGGGCTTTCTTGTACCTCTAGTGCCAAGTGCAATCTCATAGCTAGAAATGTACTAGGAACATCCTTTTGCTCATTGGAGTTTGGTTGTTGTTTTTTTTTCTCCTCCTTCTGATGATGGACATCGGTCTGTACCTGCTCAGCATGAAGGACACCCTGTTTCATGCAGTGCACTTGATGCCAAAAGGTAGCAAGTGCTTTTGAATGCATTTCGTCATAAGAAAAAAATCTATCCCAATTAGATGAGGCCTCCATCAGCCATTGAATACAAGCCTAGCAAGGGATGAAGGTTTAGCTTCATATACAGGGACAGAAACCAGACATTCTGCTCCTCCTCATTAGATGTGGTGAAAGATTTGAATCAGCCTTTTCAGGTGTATGATGAGTGTGCAATGGCACTTCCCTGTGAATGCTGCATCTATCTCAGGGGTTAGTTTTTTTTATCATTTTTATAGTAATGCTTACACAGTCTAGGGGTTGATGATGAGTATGGAATTTCAATCGAAATATGCAACAGGGGTATTGATTTTGGCCAATATCCATGTACATGCAAAAGGTCCAAGACCAGTGTGTGCCTCTCATTTCATGCTTACACATTCTAACCAACCCTGGGAGCTAATTTGTACTTTAGGTCTATGTGTAAGTGATGGAGTTAATGGATGGACTTTAAAATTGTGCCAAAATTGCAGAAAACCCTTGAGTGACAAATTTTGAATGGTCTTAAGATTATAAATCACTTTTGGAAATTATTATAACCAGTCAATATGGCAAATGCTGAAACGCCGTGACACCAGCCATTAGAATTTTCCAACAGCAAGATCCAAATTTGCTTATTTTGACAACACTGTAATGATATTTCTGGGTCTTATGTAATACCATAAGAGATTCAGTTGTAAGAGGATTAGGGTATGCTCTTCTGACACAGACAGTGTCAGTAAGGGTATGTGTATGCACTGGATACCCTTTGGATGGGAGAGGAGCAGGTGAGCAGTTCATGAGCAGCTTATGATGGCTGCCCTGAACAGCTCATACAGGCCAGGTGTCCAAGCAGACTACGAACACAAAATAAAAAGAGTACTAAACGTGTGGTAAGCTTCTGGCTGATGTTAGGCAGTGCTTGTCACTTCTGTGTTATAACAGGCTGTGACTGGCTTTTGTCAGGATAGAAAAGAAATGAAGTTTTATAAAGAAGAGAGATTGATTTTTAATAATTTACTAGTTACACATTTAGAAATCTGAGGGGAATATTAGAAAACAGTAATGGTTCTTCTTTTCAGTTGTGAAACCCCTTATGGCCTGATTGGCAAGCAATAGAAGTGGCATGCATTACAAAACCCTAAATTCACATCCAGACGTTCAGTTGGGCAGGCAGGTCATTTCCCCTGACCCTGTAGACATATTGCTGGCTACAGCCCTATGTCCTGAGGTGAGAGGTGAACAGATAACCATTACCCCAGTAGTCAGACAGGCCATAGCCTCCAGATGAAGCATCTTGACACTGGGCACAACACATACATGGCAGGCCCTTAACAGCTGGCTTTAGTCAGTCTGTAATTTCTATTTCTTAATGGCTGCATGTTGGTTTGATGCTTCATGTCAGCCCTATAGAGTTGGTACTTACCTAAGGTGTCAGACTGATGCTTCAATGCAGAGCTGGAAAGGAAACTTCCCTCTTCACACTTACATTTATATAAACCGAAATTCTTATACCAGAATCCAGTATTGAGACACAATTTGTCTCAAACACGGGTATCTCTATTAGTTGCCAAAAGTATGTTAAACTGTGGACAGCTACTTCGCATGGGTTACGTGACAAGAGCTCTTTGTAGTCATACAGAGGCCTATGCCATCTCTTATTAACAGAAACCAAACAATCTTCCCAATGTCACCCCACTCATTTTATCATGCCTCAGACCTAAGTATAAGATTAAGATTAAAGTGGGATTTTATATTCATATTTTTTTCAAGTCCTACTTTAGCAAATTTTACATGTTGTTGCAACAGCTAATTGATGGACCAACAAATACTATCCATGGTCTAAGAACCATGAATGGGGGCACCATCTCAGTTATAGGCCTTTACTAGGTACACTTCCAAAAGGGTGAATTATATAGCATGCATTTCTGAATAAGCAAATCGGATAGAAGCATCTTTATACAGGGATAAATATTAACTAGATCTACCAATAAAGAGCCTAGGTTTCATACAATCCCATATTTGCATTGCCCTACCATGCAAGCGTTTTCCATATCCATTACATTGCACATCTAAGTTGAAGCGCTTATTGTACAGTCGTTAATGTGGTCTTGAAATGAGCTGCATGTATCACCACTTTCATAATAGGTACACTTATCTACCCTATTCTGAGTGTACTTGTTATGCCAGTCGAAAGCACAATCTGATAGCTGGAAATGCACTGAGAACACCCTGTGTCCATAGGAGATTGGTGGTTCTTTTTTCATGTAATTGAAATGAGTGGGTCCGATGTCTGCATTCTACCCCATGAAGTGGTTTAAAGCATCACCCCATAGGCAGATAGATTAATTATCATGGCACAGGAGTAACACTTGGTTGTTATGTGAAAAGCTCACAACTGTGTAGATGTATTATGGCCAATAAACCATCTCTCACTCAATCTCACAATGTTATGGCAACCAGAAAACATGGAACAAGTGACATCATGTTGGCTTTAACGGACTGAGGCCAACGAGGGCAGCTGTTGGGTGCAGGTGAAAAAAAAACTACACTTCCTGTTTAAACAAGGATCAATATGGCCAAGGCATGTTATAATGGCAAAGCAGCACTTGGTGGCAGTTGCATTTAAACCTAGAGCAACAAATAAATAGATAGAACTAAACTACCGTGGTGTACGAGGTGGCCGATCGACCACCAGGGGGAGGTCACCCCAGGGGTGGATCAGCCACCAAGGACACCAGGGGAGTTTAGTTCTATATTTATTTTATGTTTTTAGAGGTTTAAATAAGGAAAAATTATCAAAATCCGGTACCGTAGTTCCCCGTACGAGCGCCGGTCTGCCATTTTGAATGTTTACATGCACCCAGAACGAGGCTGCAGTGGTGGATCGGCCCCTGTGGTGGATCGGCACACGTTACGCCACTGGGGGTGTGCGGATGGGCCGTGCAATGCTATCTCTAAGGGAAGAAGTTATTCACATAAAATAAACCGCTTTCTCTTATCTGTGATACTACATCTAATGGATGTCTGTTGCAAGAGTGACAAGCTAATGTTGTCCCTACTTCTGAGGTTATCATTCGGGAAACAATACCCTAAGTGTATTTGTGTGAATATCCTCATTATTCTCCACTTAGCTAAGAGTTGATTTGTCGCTTTCATGTCCGAATCCTAGCCTTAAATTGAGACTCCTTATTCTACCTTAAAATGTGAGCTGTGCTCCATCCTATCCAAATCCACGACACAAATCTCCACTTACCACATTATATAGTTAATGCTAGAGAACACAAAAAGAAAGATATCTAACAGTGCATTTTCTGAATATTCATCCTTTTAAATTTGGCTGGGGTCTGGGCAGTGTACACGCATTAAAAACTACTACATGTGTGGTAAGCTAGTTCTACCTACTGTGAGCCAGACTGTCACTTCTGTGTTCTAACTAGTTGGGTGAGGTGTGTTGCACCAAAAGATCAAGTGCTGGTTATAAATGTAGCATACACCTGTTTTGCTGTTTTAGCAAGTCGCCTGTAATAATATAGGTATAGCTAATCAGTTCCAAAGACTTCATCTGAGGAGATATCTAATTTTCAAGACCCCTGATTAAGGTGAACTGATCACATCATTAATTTAGGCTAGGTGCCTAAAGAACATTACTTCAAACTGCAAAAGGTGTAGCCCCTAAGGGCAATTATCCCATAGGGTTACTGTGATGCTTTAACACAGTTCTGGTAATTCATTCTAAAACACTGCTTTAGCCATTACGATGATGAAGGAACTTAAGCATATGTGATTCATTCAGACTTGAATGGTTAAAGAGAAACAGTACCCTACTTTCATGACATAACATTTTGATAGCTTTTGTATCAGATAAAAGGAATTTGGCATCGTTATCATAATATGTATCACTATAGAGGAGAGCAGCAGGTTTATGTCATGTATCTCATGACATCACGATTGGGCTAAATACATCAGTTCTTTGTTGCATTATTTAGGCATGGAGGGTATGACAAAATGTGTTATAATTAGAATAAGAAATTATACACCATCTTAATCTTATACCAGAACCTTCTGTAGGGTTATCTTTTAATATCTCTCAAAGGAAATAGGCAGATTCAGCCAGTAAAATGTTATAAGCAGTATCAAATTGTAGGTCTGCAGTGCTGTACAAGCATTAACTGGGTGCATTTAGCCCAATCGTGACGTCATCAGATACACCATATAAACCTGCTGCTCACCACTATAATGATGTATATTTTGATAACGATGCCAAACCCTTTTTATTTGATACAAAGGCTATCAAAATATGTTGTCATGAAAGTATAGTGGTGTTTCCCTTTAAAGGAGTAGGATGAGACTGTGATTTATATTTACTCTATGTATGGTGAGAATAAGTAGACTGGGGGAGATGTTATCTACTGCAGCTTACACAGTGAGTCTATATATGCCTCAGAAGTAAGAGGTGAAAAGATAGTCATACCCTCAGCAATATGACAGGTCATGGCCCCCAGGTATGATGCCCAGACATAGTGCACAACACAGACATGACAAGGTCCTATCAGCTGGCTTTAGTCAGTCCCTAGTGTTTAACACTTTAGTAGTTTTATAATGTGTTAACACTCAGTCCCATTGGTTGACAAGCTTAAACAGCATGGGGGCCTCTCCTCTCAGCTTTAGGAGGCAAATAATGGCTAGAGGGGGATGAAGTCGGAGAAAGCGGATAATCAGCTTTTCCTTTACACAGTAATTAAAAATTCAGAGTGCAATCTTGAAATAAACTACGGCCTTGTCATCTGATTTTCAGCTTATAATAAATGCTTGCACTGAACTGATAACAGCTATTGGTACAGAAATAATCCCTCTTATCAAATAATTCCAGCTTAGGAGAAACAAATGTAAAAAGGATGACTTCAAGAAGACGGTGAGGCGGTAAGAAAGAGAGGATGTCTAAGCTACAAAGTAATTTAGCTAGTATTTCAATCAGTCTTATAACCCTTTGTTGGAAGTTTCCACTTCAAACAGAGCTAAACAATGCTGAACTCTTACCAAATCATTTACCTTATCTTAACAATGCCCTAGGGTGTTTGTAAGAGGGGCATACTGCAACTGTTTTCTTTTCTCTGTCTCGAGCATGCTTTAAATGAATAATAGATGTGTAGAAGGTTCAGGGTAAGGAAAAGGCTTGAAGTGTACAAAAACTGAAATTTAATGATTGAGCATTAGAGGAATGTATATTCATGTGTCAACTCAAAGTTAGGTGTTTTTGTTATGGCCTGTCAGCATAATATTGAATGTAGTCCTCATAGAGAAGCAGGTCTTTATCGGCCCAGGGACATCAGCCAGACTAGCTACAACCAGTGGACAGATATCTCATGTGGGTGAAGTGACAAGAACTCTTAGAAGTCCTACTGAAGCCTATACCATCCCTTATTAGCTGGAGCCCTGGATGCATCTTCTCAGTGTCGAATCACTCTCCTGTGCAATTCCTCTGACAGGATCCATTAGAATCAGTGTGGATGAACTAATGGGGACCTGTCATACTACAAGGAAGAGGAGGGTTAGAAAGTAGGTATATAATACACAATGAGGGTAGCATGTAGAGACTTATTTTCCATGCATATTTGCAGATACATAGAAGGAAAACAGGAAATTGATTCCCCTCTCTCACCATACGTAGTGAAATGTTTTGATTCTGCATCCATGTAGATTGGTGAATAGCAGTAGCCCTACTATGCTTTGCAACTATAGCCTACACTTGAAATAATTAAAATTCAACACCGTAGCCTCCCATGATATTGATACTTAAAAGATTCAGAGCATCAACCTACTGGATCAGAATTGTTTGTCCCTAATTGATGACAATGTATTTTTGGAAAAGTCTTTCAGGGGTCTGTTACACAATCGAAATTCGTGATCGTTAATTATAATGTATAAGGAAATGTGTTACAAGAATAAATTTCGTTGGTGTTTGCTAGTTTTTCATACTCACTAGTAAATGAGCACTGGTAATTTATTTCTATAGGAAGTATTAGGTGTTTCATAACTGATCGTTAATATATTTTTGGTGTTCTTTAATTTTGATTTGGTGCCCATAAAGCGGTTTATACAGTGTTACATGGTTAAAAGTTATACATATAAACAAGTTTTTAAAAAGTTGTAAATATTATTCTACAGCTGTAACATGTATCATGTTAAATCAATTGATCAGGTTATCATTAGTATATTTTCCGCTCCACACGTGTAGCTTTTAAAAATCTATTAGTTATTTGGTGTTCTTTAATTCTATATTCCAATCAACATGCTCGTTGTAATTAAGGTATTACCTTGGGATTCCCCCCACGTGACCAATGACGTCATATGGACTTCCCCTTATGATATTAGATAAAAAAGAAATAACGGATCATATTCGTTAATAAATCAAAGTTTTCACCATACTCTTTAATTTATTCACTTCATTTTACATATTTTATGGGCGCTGTGATGACGTCGTACACATGAATGTGTAGCTTACCATGCACCCAACCCAGCAAATTGTCGTTATCTGTCGCCATGATTGGTCATCAATGGTGACTCCTTTCTGAGTGATAACTCACTGCGTCATCTTTCGCCACTGTGTGTCAGTCTCACATGGCATGGCGATTTATCACAACAGTCGCCAACATGATCTCACTCACTGCGTGAGTATGTGCCACCCCTTGTCATCCCTCACAAAGCATGGTGACTTATCACCACCATCGCCGACATGGATCTAACTCACTGCGTGAGTATGTGCCACTGCCTGTCAACTCTCAGTCAGAATGGCAACTTTTCACCTGCATTACCACATGGCTCTCACTCACTGCGTGAGTGTGTATCACTCCTAGTTAATCTTATCTCAAACATTGCGACTTATCACCATCATTGCCAACATTGGTCTCACTCAATATGTGAATTTGTGTCACTCCAAGTCAATTCTCTCTGAGGATTGCATCATCTGTCACTCACTCACAGTGGCAACTTATCACCACCATTGCCAAAGTTGTTGAGACAGCACCACTGTTCAACATGTAGCCTATCTAGAAAGTGCGGGCATGAAGTATAAGTCCCATACATATCAAATGTGCTTTGTTTCACACTGATTTCCATGTAATACTTCAGAGTTGAATCAAACAAGATTATATAGAGAGAATATCAATTGAATTTAGATAGAGGTATCTCTAAAATGAAAGCAACTATCCATAAACACCTTTTCTCTGGTTACAGGAAAAATACATAGGGAAATATCAACATGAACACCTTGTCTGTGGTTAGAGGGAAGATACATATGGCAATACCTTCTCTGGCAAAACATACTTTGATCTGGCAGATGTGAGGCAATGTCGATGATCATGAGCTTTTCATCTAACAAGGTGAGTGATCACCAGTGTCGCCATCACTGGTGAGTCTGAGTGATTACCACTCTCGCCATCCATGGTGAACCTGCGCTATGACGTGGTGCGCGTTTCATCTAGCGAGGTGAGTGATCACTCGTGTCACCATCCCTGGTGATTGTGGGTGATCAAGATCCTCACCCTCTGTGGTGAACCTGTGCTATCACAAGGTACGCGTTTTATCTAGCGAGGTGACTGATCACAATCCTTGCCATCCGTGGTGAATGTGTATTATGACGTGGTGTGCGTCTCATCTAGCGAAGTGAGTGATCACTCATGTCGCCATCCCTGGTGAGGATGAGTGATCACTCATGTCACCATCCCTGGTGAGGATGAGTGATCACAGTCCTCGCCATCCCTGGTGAACATGTGCTATGACGAGGTGCGTGTTTCATCTAGCGAGGTGAGTGATCACCCGCGTCACTATCCCTGGTGAGTCTGAGTGATCACCATTCTCGCCATCTGAGGTGAGGCCATGTGATCACCACCATTGCTATTCCTGGTGATCTTGTGCTATAGCGGCGTCGTGTTCCATCTAGCGACATGTGTGAGCCACTTCACACAGGTTGACGAGGAGTCACGACAATTTGCTGGGAATACTTTATGGACGAACAGCAATATTAACAAAAACGAAAAAATTGCCAGATTAATACACATTATGAGACAGAAATTATTTCTTACTCTCCTTCATGATCTTTACTTTAAACATTTTATCAGTTACAAACACAAATTAATGAGCACTAATTGTGTAACAACCCCAGGAAGCTGTGTATACAGGTGTTTTTCTTTTTATATATATATAAACAGGTACTTGATAAAGGAAACTGGAGGGATTTTTTAAGAGGTCAAGAGGCATATGTTGCTGATGATTCAAGGAAACTCAATTTGATAAAGGTTTGGTCTATCTGTTTATCCAATATACAGTGGATCAACAGATAAAAATGACTTTAAGGGGGACCTTATGAGGGGCCCTTTTGCCCAATGAATCACTGTTATTAATGCATTTATAATCAACATAGCCATATATATGGATATGCATAGCGCTGGCTATAAAGAGAGCCATATTGTAAGAGCAATGTGAGTTCACGAAATACTTATCTCTCTTTCCGGTGCTTACTTGCTTGTGCCAAGCACAATTTCCATAGCTGTAAATGTACTGAGAAAATCCCATGTCCACTGGGGATTGGTTGTTGTTTTCCCCCTTCCTTCATTCATCTCGGACATCTAAGGCACCCTGTAGGTGCATTAGTAGAGATAACTTGTACCTACTAAGCAACATATTGGTGGTAATGAAGGAATAATATGCTCACCTTAAGCTTACCCTGGTCATGATGAACAAAGAACCTACCCTTCTAGTTTAAATATATCCTAGAACTTGGCCCATGGGAACCACCAAGTTGAGTCAAATAATATCTCTAAAAATATTATATCCAATTATCATTTTTATGTGATGAAATTGATTAATTCTCCTTGTGTCGCATGGTGTTTTAATGCATCTTGAAAACCCTTGGTGGTAAATGCACTAAAGTACATCATTGTAAGGTCTTTAGAATTGTTAAGAGACAATGCCTCAATTAGTTAACTATTTGTGATTCTATATGCTATAGCTTACACACTAAGGTTCATGAAATTAGAGATATAATATCAGTTTACTTGATGAAAACGTAGAGAGTGCTTTTGACTGCATATGCTCCATGGTAAAAATTATCCAATCAGCTGAGGTTTATGGTGATGCAAGATACTAAGATACTGATATCATATGGACATACATAAGATGTCTAACACTACAAGATAAAACTCCTACTTCATATTGGATGGAAAGTCTGAATCAGCAAATGATCTTAACAGGATGGAATCTGCAATAGCAAGGAAGCGAAGGTACCACTGCCAAGTTGGCTTGCACATCTCTCCCCCATGGATTTTCTATTATTCCCAAAGGCTAGTCCATAGTGTATCTATAGTAATGTATATAGGAGCATTTCCAAATGCCTCGCACCTTTGTCACGGGGTTGAACATGGGCACCAATTCTGTATGAAATCTAGGGGAAATATGCAAGACAAAAGGAAGGAAAAGCTTTAAGATGGATAAATAAATGAACATAGGACTCTAAGACATACGTTGCCCTCTCATTTTACCCTCAACCAAAAAAGCAATACAGAGAATTTGGTTATAGTTTCTATGTAATCAATCAGTCAAATGGATAGAAATAAAAATAGTGCTGAAAACCTTTGATGAATGCAAAGAACTTTGATCTGGATTCTAGCATCTTACACAGCCCATTTTCCTCCCACATGCACCATGTTGACATGTCAAGTTGAATAAATTCAGAATATATTTGTTTGAATATGATATCTTGACCACTAAATTATAGACACTGCCCATGGCGACACCACTGGCCATCTTTATGAGCAATAGCGAATGTGCTGGTGCTATATTGAAAAATATGTAGTGTACTCTGTGGATGGTATGTTGTGATAAAAGACTCATTTTTAAGAGGATTAGGGCCTGCTCCTACATTAGACATGGAGAGTGTTACCAAGTTTGGTATGTGTGGTATGCACTGGATACCCTTTGGATGGGGTAGGAGTAGGTGAGCAGCTTATAAATGCTGCTTTTAGTGGCGCATAATAGCCAGGTGTCAGTCTCAGGGACTGAGCAGACTAAAAACATAAAAACGCACATGCGGTTATTCTATTGCCTGGTCTTAACCAGTGCTTTCAATGATAGTCGGCAGTGCGGTTACCATAAGCAACAGTGAACAAACGATACATGATGTTGGTCAGATGACCAACGCACTGCCCCCCCTCTCTCGTGGCAGATATTTTATCAACTGCATGATAATATTATATCTATAGGATGGGGAATTCAGGGACATCTGTTTAGGTCTGTGCACATAATGTGAGATGATGATAGAACCATATTTACACATGGGGTTGGAGTGTTGATCCCCTCACCAACCCATGAGGCCAGGGTTGCAAAGCACCCAGGGCGTTGGGTTGGTCTTTCACTACAACCTGATGTGTAAATAGACCTGTAGTTCACATAGATGAAGTAGGTTTCTGTGGTATTGGTCCTCTGGAAATTTGAGGAAATTACTACTGCAAAGTCATTGCTGATAGATATTTTATATTTTTATTTTTGGCAAATTAAATATCAACATATATTTGTACTTTTGAGAAATATATTTGTACTCTTGGAAAGTTCATCTAGATCTTTACCGTTCAACACATCCCATGAAGGTACTAGACTCACACTAGTATCTACCAGTCCTACATTTGAAGAATTTGTGGTAAACGTTTCTCTATTACACACTGCAGATGGACCTTCCCCCACACTTTGCATGTCCGCCTGAGGTCATGAACTTATACAGCTGTCTGGTTAGGGGATGTGGGGATAGCATGACTATACAACATCATGACACATATAGTTTTAAAGTACCCTATACTCAGTCTGAAACCTCCTAGATATGCCAAGCTTTTACATAGACAACCTCTAAGGGTTGTGAGATGCCTCCAGGTCTATGCTCTTATACTGGTTGACAAGTTGGTGATGCTGCTCGCCAGCTCTGTTTTTATGCATAAACCCGACCCTTTCTAATACCTGAAGCATTGTCCTTATCAATACATGTTTGGAGTTCTAGGTCCAAATGCCTCTGAGGCCATATCTATGTATCATTCCAACAAAAGAGCTTGAGGAAGGCTAATCATGATGGTCCTCATGATGCACTTATGAAGTGCCTGCACTAATGTTTGCCAGTATTTCATATAAGTGCATCATGAATGGAGAATACTACCTGAACAACAAGAGCTGTATGTTTTTTATAGGAAAATAATCACTGCAGAATCAATACAAAAAAGTACATGTCATCTGATTACAAGCTTATATTCAAAGCTTGCACTAAACCAATAACAGTTTTTGCTGTGCAAATAATTGCCTTGCAAATTTTAGCTGGTGAAGAAAGGAGAGAGAAAGGATGAATTTATCAAAAAGCTGGGACAGAAGAAGAGACAGCAACATTATAGACCAAACATTTCAAAATGGAGTCATGCAGTACTTAAGTGGAAGTCTCCACTTCAAAGGGAGTGAAACAGTACTAAACCTTCACCAGCCAGTTAATTTATGTAGACAAAACCTGAGAGTCTTGTATAAGAGTCAGGGGGGAGCTATTTTATAAAGGGGAGGAGAGGGGTGGGGATTTGGAAAATATAGAGGCTCAGTGGGAATGGGGTAAGCATTCAAATACTCTGTACTCTGTGGAGACGAGGCAAAACATTATGGTAAATGCAAAGTTACTCTAGGCCAAGTATCCTTTTGAGCAGAGATTGCATGTAGACCCTCGACTGGAAAGCCAGGTGATTTCTTATATTTTCCTATTGTATATCATAGTCATGTTCCATTTCAAGTCACAAGCACAACTATCATCATATCCCTACTATTATCATCAATCAATTATGATACATTACATGACATACCACGGGAAAGCAAAATTAATGAACAGAAGAGAAACCGAGAGCAAACCTTACATGATACAATCAATCACAATGCACATGTTGATATCTAATTCATGCCTTCACTCAAGAAGAAAAATCACGTGTTTTTATGTGAGAGGCAGGTTTAGCTATGGGAGAAGCTGGGTATGTTTGCGTAGAGATGTAGAAGTGGTATACCAATTGAAATGCATTCTAGGAAACAAGTACAATTTGGCAGGGCATCCATCGCAATTATCAAACAGATACAAGTAACTATCTTGACCTCATTGCTACCTTTTAACTGATTTATTGGAACAGCTTAAACTGCTTATCCTCATGTGAAATTTCAGTTTGTGCTACATAATAAATCCCTAATCTCTTTCCCTGCCTCTATCTATCTCTCTAAAGGTTATCTGGGAGGACCTGGCGGGCCCCCTAACTGTGAGGGTGATTAGCACATTTTATTAGCTTTAGATCTAACACTTACTGGAGGATGCAGGAGGAAGTCAAGCTCATCTCTTTGAAAGTATCATTATAGACAATAAAATTTAACAAGTGTGGTGACAGATTCCATTCACACTCCAATTAACAACCCTGGAGGAAGGAGTCATGGAGTGAAATGTCTGGTGTATTCTTATACATTGGTATAGTCACTGTCCACAGCCATAACACTCCCACTAAGAAGACATTAGCCAGGCCCTTTGTCGGCCTCACCAGGTTCTGGTGGACAACCTTTATCACTCTCTGTAGTTTTCTGTCCCCCTCTCTTTCTCTCTGTCTGTCTCTGTCTGTCTCTCTGTCTGTCTGTCTCTCTCTGTCTCTCTCTGTCTCTCTGTCTGTCTGTCTGTCTCTCTCTCTGTCTCTCTCTGTCTCTCTCTCCCTCTGTCTCTCTCTGTCTCTCTCTCTCTCATACATCTCTGGCATACCCTTATAGCTATAGGTATACCACGCGATTAAGCCTCAAATCTCAAAGAGCATTGGTTATGTTTAAGTACAGGGAAAAGGGGAGCTTGAAATATATCTGAAGCACAGAAAATATAATATAGTGTAAATCATAGGCCAGTCATACCTTTAACTCTACCAGTATCTGAAGTGGTGTGCCTATCTACAAGAAACAACTCTCATCAGGAGGTAAGAAAATGGGAAGTGGAAAGGAGAAACTATGAAGTTATTGTTGTCTGTTATCATAAATAATCATCTGGATGTCGGTGATGGCAAAAAAGGTATGCTGATTAGGTAAAACTGCCATAAGGACAACTATCAATAGAACCGCTCCATAGCCAACTTTCATTGCAAAGAAAATTATCCCTTTCCATCAACCATTTCTTATCTCAGAACTCTCTCCTCATCCATCCATCAGGGGATATCGATGATGTGATTATGGACGTCCATTAAATGTGACATGATCTGCGAAAAGGGGTCTTAGTGCAGGGGGTAATAAGGCCCCTTCTCCCACTACACATCACAAATATAAAATTGAGAGGTGAGCTGGAGGCCATTTCTTAACAGGCTACCACTGCTCACCTTCAAGTCGTACTGGTAACCCTTAATTCTGTGACATTACAGTGCAATAGTATTGACCATGTAATGCCTGCAGCACTATGACTGCCCTAACAAATGTTATGTGATTGCTACATAAGGAGTGATCGTACTGAGCAGTCGTAGTGCATTCCCTATGATCACTGGCACTAACTTTGAGGTTGTGAAGTCGTAGTAGCTGTATGCAGTCGTAGTGGTTTAAGAAATGGCCTCCAGAGGTTCTTCATTATGTAACCCTCATTAGTAAAAATAGCAGATTGGGGATGATAGGTTAGGATGTGCGAGATGGGAATGTCTGTGCAAGAAAGGATGTAGATGTTATTTGTTGTGCTTGTTGTAGTATATTAAAATAGACCGGAGGGTCTGAAATTTGCATGATTCACAATGTAGATTTATGGATAGCCATGCCCCACTGTTCATAGATACCTTGTACTATAGCGGTTGACTTAGTCTTTCATTTCCAAGTGGGAAAACCTTTACACAGGATAATATGTACTACTTTTGTAACAAGAAATGGGGTGACTGTTATAACAATAGGACAGAATATTAAAATGATATCCCTTAGAATTCAGTGACAGCTTGTTTATAAAAAGAAATCATTGCCATGTCCAAACCCATTCATGACGTCAAATTTATGAATAAATACCATAGTGATCCTATCATCCACTCTTTTAAAATACACTTTTCATTTCACATCATGTTCTTTTTTTCCTATAAGCAAGAGTACCAGTGATAACAGTCTTTTTTACATATTTCAATACACTATCATGGTTTATAGTTGAGGAGACCATCAATTTCTGATGATAAGGGCAGAAAAGAGAGTTACTCAACAACAGCAAGTTTATATCACTGGATGACCTACTTAAGGCATATCGACTAATATTGGGTAGCGATCCATTCATTGAAATAGTTACACCAGGTTGAGGTCCAATTACAGATATAAGTATAGGCTACAATACTAGTGCAGTCAGAGAGTGCAGCAGATGCCTGTTATAGTCCCAAGTCATTCATCATTAAATGCTGGGACATGTTATTTACAACTTGGCAATTGCTCGATCCATTTCTGTTCCTGTGAGTAGTAAGACACTGGCAATCACACAATTTAAGTGCAAGGGGTACAATTGAACCTGACAGGATAATGATGCAACATGGGAACAAAGCACTTAAAGAAAGGAAAGAGCAAGTCTGAACCTCTTTTAGGGCCAAATAGTACTTCAGTACACAGAAAAAAATCCAAATTAGTAAATACTAATTTAACTTAGACAAAACCACTGATTATGCAAAATACCCAACATGTTAGTAATATTTTACTAACGTGTTAGTTGTATTCACTAACCTATTCAGGCAAGCTGGCTTGATTTAGCCAAGAGAGAAAAGCGGTAGTTTTGTCTAAGGGGTTAGTAGTTTTATCTAAGGGTTAGCAGATTTCTTCACACTAGGTGGCAGTGTGGTTTGCATGAGGACTATTATGTGAAGTGTCTATCATGGAAAGGCCTACAAATGTTAAATTAATGGTACTTCTGATGACTATTGACATGATAAAGCCTTCACCATTCAACCTGGCATAGGGCTTAACAGAATACAGCCTATAGGTTTATTATGTTATTGATGGAGCAAGGAAGAAGAATTGAAACACCTTTTCTCTGGAAATTCAAATTTCTCATATATCCACATCTATGGCCCTATGAGTCAAACCCCGAACAACTAAGTTCAGGGGTTTCAAATGAAAATGATATGAGGCATTTAACTTGTTTCTCAAATAGAGAGGCTCTATTCTGGGTGTCTTAATCCATGTGGAGTTTGGATTAAAATAAAAGAATGGGTATTATGGATATTGAAATAGTCCATGTAGTTAGTGAAAAAGTCTAAGGCAAGTTAGGAAGAATGCCCAACTTGCCTAATTTCTCCTAAGGGTTAGGCGTAAACTCCCAAGAAAACTTCGGTGGTTTGGCGACGTGCAAACTCCCAACTTGCCTTAGCAATTCCAACAAATGTTAGGTGAACAGCCTAAGATATTTAGAATTTTCTTTTCTGTGTAAGCATTATGCCTATCGGTTATCTTGATGCAATGGAGCCTGCCCGTGTTGCATTAATGCAACACGGACAGATCTGACTCTAAGTAGACTTCATGGGGCACCATACCACTAATTTAGGTGGCTTAAACACCCCAGCAGTCCACATTAGAAAAGGACTAACCGCTACCCCATTACAAGCTAAGTTGATTAACCATTGGATGCGAGGATGGAAGTGACTGATGGGAGTCCCTGAAAAGCTGAACCAAAAAGGTTTTATATAGGAATTTATAGGTTTTTTCGAACTTAAAAATCCCTGACATTAAGGCTTCCATCCCTGATGGATGAATCAATTCTAAGTACCCTCATATTATCAGTGATTTTTCTTTTTAAATTAAGATGCCTTTTCCTTTAAGTTCTTTCCTATGGCTGTAAGCATTAGCCTTTTATAGAAGCCCCCAATGAGAGAAACCATATCATAAACATCAGCCGGAAGCACCCCAGGAGTAACCCAGTGCGGAGAGACTAAAAAATGACTATATTATATCTTATCAACATCCACAAAAGGCGATCCGACTTTTTCCCTAGCACTAGATCCCACCAGAATAGCACAGTTTACCCAGAGCTCCAATAGTTTAATGGGCACATCTTTGTATAACCTACAGCATTCTTTACCCATTGCTCATCTAGTTTTTGTTTACATTCTGCTTCAGTTCTCTTCATCAATATTGTAATAATTACCCATCAATGTAGGTTAATTCAAGTGCCAATGTCACCCAGAAGAAAGAGATTTTACAAAATGTTCAAGTACACGTACTGTTGCAAGGAACATATATTTGATACGAGTAAGGATCTTGTTTATGGAATATTGTGTGATAATGTGTTTACTATAGGCCTACTATGAACATTGCCACTGTGGAATGTCTGGTCTTTCCTACTCTATTCACGTCTAACTCCATAACATGACATTTGATGGAATTGTCACAGGTATACACACATCTGGGTGCATACTGTCTGAAGTGACATCCAATGCCCGGCCATACTTACATAAAGTATAGGACACATTTAACTAGTAACTATAGGGGGTGAAATAGAATCAAACAATGCAATCGTGGATATTCATAGATTTGGATATCTTCTTTGCCCTAGTTAAAGCATGGGTCTCAAGATACTGGTTCCCTGAATGAAAACATTCACCTAATATCATAGAGATAAATTTATATTGCAGTTTATAGAGAGATAACATATCCTAATCCTTTGGGCCGCATTCTGGGATACTGCTATTTACCTCTGCTTTGCTAAAAACTAGGCGTTTTAAGCATCTTTAGCAAAGGGAGTACATCTGCATGAATCTGGTGAATTGGATCAGCAGTATAGAGCAGCTCTATTGTCTATGTCCTAGGGACTACTTGGGGTTCTCTCATATCTGGCTGATGCAATAACTGTATTTAAGGTATTCTTTGGTGAGTTTTCCTTGGTGGCATTTTGGGAAAGCTTTATGCACATAGTGAGTTAGCCCATCCAAGTGCTCCAGCTTTCAATTCAGACCTATTCCTGATGCTTCTATTATAGGATCATTGGCTATTGACAATTAATGTCGATGCTTCGATATTCTAATTTCAAGCTGATACTTTTGCGCCTATTCCAGACTGGCCATTATACATGAGAGCATAGTGCTTATATACGTAATTTGGTATATAAAACAACGGAAGAGAATAAGGACATAGAGAGTCCAGAAGCAGAAGGATGCCTATTTGTTTGGTATGGTACTATGGAAGGTTGGTTCCAGGTAGCAAGAGGGTTCCAGTGCATTGCTGCTGTACAAATGGATATTCCGGTTGCCTATAGATGATATCATCAAAAATGTATTAGTATCTGTTGTTGTGGATCCCCTCATGGTACATCTAGAGGAGGATGAATGGATATTGCTATTAGTGTGATGCTATTTGTCAGAATAAGGCACCCAGTATGCAGGCAAGCTGTACTACACCCGTCCTTAGAACTGTAAATATGAGAAAGCTATATAACAATATGATTTAACCTGTCATCACATTAAGTAAATCGTAAAGAATAACAGCAAAATGAGAATTCTATAATCATTATGTTTGAGCTTAGCTCAAAGGAGGTCAACTAATTTCTAACTGAATGAGATGGATCTGACAACTTGCTTTTAAGTATTTAGTACTTAAATCTTTCAATTCATAATCTGCCAGAACAGAGATACAAATGCCTCCCAAAACAGCATAATAGACAGTCATACTTCAATAAGAGTTTGAAGCTGGTGAAACCAACCTAAATAATTAACATTCTATTGCAATAATGGTCATTTACTCCTACATCGAAGAAGAAACCCTAATATTCTATTTCCATGTACAAGGTAGTTCCCAGTAACTTATATATATAGGTAATGTTATCTGAGGTTCCTAATTCACATACCATCAAAATGGTTCTGAGATGAAGCCTGTTGCCATCAGACTGGCTACCTTCGGTGGACAGATATCTCATATGGCTGAAGTGACAAGAACTCTTAGTAGCCCTGCAGAAACCTATTTCATCTCTATTAGCAAAAACCAGTGCAGCTTCTGAATGTCTACTGCCTCTCTCTAGTCTGGTAAAGCCCAAATCTTATTTAAAATAATATATGTGACCAGGCAAGCAAAAACGCCCATCTGCAGGGAAATTCTTTATCAAAGTTCATCTCAAGATCTTTAAAATGAGACATCATTGGTTTAAATATTCCCAGTAGTTATGTCAGAACCCCTCCTTGAACATAGGTCATTATTCGTATTTGAAATCGAGGATTAAGCTCTAAATACATTATAGTGAGCCAGCAAGCTAAAAGGACCGTCCAAGGGGGATTAGTACCAATTCTGGCCACCAGGGGGACACCACTAAGTCTTAAAAGGGGAACCTGGATCGAAAAATGTATTATACTAGTTTTTCATGAGGATTCCAATAGTCCTACAGGGAAATTTCAATTTTTGGCACAAACCTTCCAAATTTGGAATGCAAATAGAACGTTTTTAGGGCATTTTAGGGCATAAATCAGTGTATTTATTGATATGTGGTGCCATGGAAACAAGATTTCCACTCAAAGTAGAGGAATAAAAAAAAAACATTGATAGCCCCAATCACAGGGATGAATGTACTCAAAAAATGGTAAAAATCCTATTTTTAGGTCAAATTCTATGAGAAAATGAATTTAAAGAATATGCTAATTTTCCTAATTTGCATAATTATGCATACTTATACTTATCGCGAAATATCTCAGGAAATATCCAAGTTAGAGGTTATTTTTGATATTGATAGGTCACTGACCACCCAAATTCATAGAGCCACAACTTAAAAACCAGCAGAGATATTTTCTCATGTAATACATCATTGCAAAGCACATGACTTGAATTTAGAAAGTGACTTTTCCCCTTGGGGGACCCTTTTGCCTTGGCTCGACATACCATGATAATGTCTTAAAACACAATAAATCAACCTTTTCATAAAAAATACATAACAATATGGTGATTTTTATCATAGATTTTGACCTAGAAGGAATTTTTTCATTTCTGTTTTCAGTTTTGGGTTTTTGGTGAATATCCCCAAACATTGGCTTAGAAATCTGCAAATTTTTACAATTGGAATGGTGGCTATGGCAATCAGGAACAGGCATATAGGTTGATTTGTCATGAAAAATGTTCATCTTACCATCAAAATATGGGCCATTTCTACTGGAAATGGTGCATTTTAAATGAGACCATTGAATTATGCATAAAAATTAGCTTAACATATTTTTATAATGATTTTAGAGTAATTTTGCCCATCCAATGCCCCCTGGTGGCCAAATGAGGAATTAAAAATCCCCCGTGGTTGCACTCATACAATCCATGTTGTTGTTAATAAAAGCTTAGATTCCAAGGACAGACCATGATGATTATTGTATTCAGTCAGGATTCATTGCACCAAAAGTGTCTGCAGAAAGCTCTAAATCATAATGTGTAATCAACTCAGCTTTCCATATCATACCCAGCAAGTTGTCGTGAGTCCTCGTCAACCTGTGTGAAGTGGCTCACACATGTCGCTAGATGGAACACGACGTCGTTATAGCACAAGATCACCAGGAATAGCAATTGCTATGCCATGTGAGTCTAACACACTGTGGCGAAAGATGACGGAAAGAGTTATCACTCAAAAAGGAGTCACCATTGATGACCAATCATGGCGACAGATGACGACAATTTGCTGGGTATCCTGCTCAATCTGTAAAGCCATTAAATCTTTAATACTTCAGAAACTAATTCCCACTGTTGTCAGATTTCCCTTGAATCTTTTACATTTCCCATGAATTCTGCAGAAAATCCAAGTTCACGTGAAACAATTCATCACCAAAAATGAGGTACCTGGATGCCGGGTCTTCATTTGTGAATCAATAACTTTGAACAGAAAACAGAATGGAGAAGTAAATGAGACTAGCTAATTATTACTGCCTATTACCCACTGAGAAGGAGATCAGTCAATTTTACTTAAACCACCAGGGGCTGGCAAAGGAGCTCTTTAAGCATTACATTGGTGTAGCACGATTTTCATGTCCCATATTGTTACAGAAGCAAATCTAAGTTTTGATGGACCATTAGGTATATCCACATATAAAAATGTTTTGAAAGATGCACCTTCATTCAAGTATTTGCCTTTCTCAATGTGACTCCTCCAGAGGGGAAAATGGCTTTAAGAGAAAAAGTCACAGGTTTCGAAATGAGATATCTTGACCTGAAATATCCTAGATATTCGACTCACAAATACAGAGAAAGTAAAACAGTGTTCTTGTAAAATAACTAATTAAATGAGATGTTTTCATCATAAAATTGATTCTCAGGGGAATTTTTGAGGTTTGTTTTTGGTTCTGAGCTTATTGTGAAATTCCCAAAACATGTGTGGTATAGTCTGATATGGAATAATGGTTTGATTTCCAAGGGTTTTTAGTGTTCAAAAAGGTTGTCAGTCACCATGATACTCTGGAGCTGTTACGTAGAGGCATCAGCAGACCATGGGTGCATCAGGATTGTAAGGGTTTGTGGCCTTACGGACCTGGGGGGTTCGGGTCTTACGATTCGGAAAGAAAGAGTAAGACAGTATTCCAAGTGTATGCCAACGGATAGGTTTATTACTTAATGCACACTCACGGCTGCCGAATGATATCAAAGAGGCAGCTAATATTAAAAAGCAGTGGTCTACATAGTGCGGAGGCCAGAAGGGCCTCTGACGTAGCGGCTGAGCCCTGGGCTTTATATACAGACCCAGGTGTTCGTCGTCAGATGTCCCCACAGACCCGGATCGGTGCTGCCACCTATCCGGAACCTGAGGAACGTCCGACGACTCGACTCACCCGCCACGTCAGACGGTACCCAACTCCTATGGTAGTAAAGTGTACCTCTACACCACTCCCCCAGACATTTAGGAGGGTGTTATACGTATAATATTACTAGGATAACATTTCTACATGTCTAAACCTTTAGTAATAGAGGTACAACCATAGGTATAACATTAGCACTAAATAAATTGTGAACCAGATGTCATATATATATATTCGATAGTGAATTTTAGTTACATATAACGATTAGGATGTTGAAATATTATACGAATTACTTGAAGAAGAGACAGTTATGTGAAACGGAACTGTCTATTTAATTATTATACCACATAATATTGTATTATATTTCAGGTATAATTAATAAGACAAGTAATATGAATCGTATACATGTGATGATGACAGCTATATGTAACGGAACTGTCGATAATAAAACATATCACAAAATAACATCCGTATGTGTGTTTGTAGTCATTTGACAACACATTTGAATATGTAGTCTTAAAGAAGACTGTTATAGTAACATCACTATCTAATGACATGTCGTATATTAATATTATACGAATCCGTTAAGGATTCCGTGAGTAGTACGAATAGGATTATTTATAACATACATTTGAAAAAAAAGAAAAAAACATCACGGTGTGGTAATGAATATAATAATATATTATCACCGTGTACCTAATAACCTTTATAGCACCAGATCATTATACTTATTATATATTTTGTCTCGCAGGACAATAATATGTGTTATCTGGTGAAGTTTAACGGATCTTATAATATAAATACTAATAGTGATTAGAGATCCGTATCAGGAAATGTCTATGTACCCGTATTATAATATGTATCTAGTGGATATGTACATACATATAATATTATAGAAAAATAGAAATATGACATTATATACAATATATAGGAATTATAAATGCTGCTGGAGTCTTCTGCTGTATCCTCCGGGTACTAGTAGGTAGGTGTGGTCAGCTAACCACGGGATGGACGTGCTAAAGTTTATAGTTTCCTTATATTGAGTGAACACGGTAGTTGATTTGGGGCAGCTACCCACAATCCTCTAGTAGTGCTAAAGTTTATAGTATATCCGAATGGTGTAGATTTGTAGAATATTAGTCCGGATGTGTCAACTGTGTAGAGAACGTAATCCTTTTTAAGTTTTAGTTGACATAAGTAAAATAATAGTCCGATATAAGTTGATCCGGAAGTAATAGTAGTAGAGATACAAGTCCATTCGGGAGTACAGATGAGTTGTAGAGGTAAATCGTAAAGTCCATCCTAGTAATTGGTTAGCACGGGTAACAGCAGGAGTCTGGAACTGGCATCCGGATACGTCTCACAGCAGCAAGTCTACTATCGGATTGTTCATGGATGAAATTATAAATCCGAATAGGCTATTCAGGGTGTAATAAATGTTATACAACCTGAATAATAGACTGGTCAAAGGAACCCGGAACACATAGTATAGGTGTTCATGCACTAGTAAAAGCATTCGCAGACCTTTAGGGTTCCGCAAAGACTATATCTGGTCATTTGGTGTTGGAAAAAAAATTATGGAAGAAATAACCCTAGCATGCTTTAAACGGATTTCTTAGCATGCTTCTTCTTCAGAAGAGCTAAAGCCGACTCGGGAGTGCCGTCCCACTCGTCCAAGTCGACTCCGAACACCCTCATGAACTTAGTGTTCAGGTTGGTGTTCCGAGTGATCTCCTCCTTTACACGCTTTTCCAACACGTGTACATCCATAGCTGCTTTTTCTTGAGCAGCTGAGGCAGCCTCCTCCTGGGCCTTTACATCGTCCCGGATGAGAGTCTCGAGACGTTGCTTTTCAGCGTCGCCCACCTGTTTCATACATAACAGGGTTTCGTTTAGGAGACCCTGATGAAACTCGACCGCTTTCTCACGAACGGTCTTCTCCCAATGGGTGTAGATGGCCTTCTGGACATCTGCCTCCCCTTGGCGAGACTTCTCAAACCAAACTTCCGCATTACCAGTTTTAATGGTAATGGCGTCCTTTGGTTTCTCAGGTGCCGCGACAGCCTTGGGAGGAGTCGAGGCGGCCTGTGGACCACTTCCGGGTTTAGGACTCCCGGACACACCTGTCGTTGGTACGCAGAAGGCAGGTGGTACGTTCTGTTTCAGTCCCATTTGCAGGTACATGTTTAACTGCTCCTGGGTAAAGGTAACTGGTGGGGCGGCTGGAGCGGATGCAGATCCGGCGGCAGCAGATGCGGTGGTCTTCTTTGGCATAAGGCGACCATCCTTTCCTACCACCAAGGTCTGGCTCTCAGGTCCAGGTCCCTGGTTTAAGGACGGAAAGTTTCGAGAACTCACTTTCCCAGGTTTAGATACGGCTCCAGCGTATCCGGCAGGTTCAGGCTTCTTGAACACCGGAGTGCCCTGAGCCTGTTCTGCGGGGTGCCTTGTCAGAGGGGACCTGGAACGGTCCTCTGCTCTGACCTTCGGTTTTGTTGTACTCTGACCATTACCATTGCCGCCGCGGTTCTGGTCTCTCCTGCTCCTTTCACGAGCTCTCTTTGCATCCTTTCCGGATTCCTCGCATTTCTGCCAGAGAGACTCGTGCATGTCCAGTTTACCCTTTCCAGGAGTCAGGACTATCTTTGCTCGGAGTTTCGAATCCTTGGTCTTCGGAACTTCGCAGAGGACTTGGTCCCCTGGTCGGATCTTAGACCAAGCATCCTCGCTCAGGCTATCGAACTCCTTCATGAGTTCCTGATGAAGCTCCATGATGCGCTTCCGGGCCCCGTCCAAACCTTCTGCGTGGCATTTCTTCTGGTGTCTAGCCAGATCACTACGTCGGTTGTATTGCACCTTCGTAGTACACTTCTTGCCCTTCTTACCATAACTCGGATCACAGATGTAAACCGGGTGATGGTGGAAGTGGGCCTCTACCAGATGCCTTTGGAACCGGGCTGGAGTACTCCAGGTCCGGATCGAGACATCACTGGCATCCTGGCAGATAGAGAAGGGACAGGACTTTTGATCGTCACCGTACCACTTCTCTAAAGCCCAACGCAGCTTCCTCCTCTGGGTATAAGTGTAATACCCTTCGGTGTGGTTTAGCATAAGCCACATCTTTCGATAGGCTTTGCTCGGATTGGGGTCCTCGTCCGAGAGGCGCATCCAATCTTCATCATCCGACTCATCGTTCTTATTGATTGAGTCTGGACAGGCATAGAGGGTAGAGCCGTCCTTCTTAACTCCGTACGCACAGTCGGAGAAACACGTCGGGATCCGGGTTTTGAATCCGGATTTGGCGTTAGCCCAACGTTCGGCCTCGGTTTGAGTTGATGGAGTGGCCTTCTCATCATACTCAACCGAGGATTCGTGCACCGACTCCTCGTCAGACGACTCAACCTCCATGGCAGTACTACCAGTGGTTGAGGTGCTGGGTTTCGGCTCGGCTCTCGCAGAATCCGGGAGATTCTTGAGCTTCCGAGCAGCGGATCGTCGGTTCTTACTGACCTTCCAGTCTTCCTCCGGTTCCTGGGTTCCGGATGTGCTGGAGGTCGTGGCTTCTACTGGAGTAGTAGTGCTGCCGGTAGCTGATGTAGCACTGGCGGAGCTTCTGGTGGCAAGCTTCAGGTCGGGGATAGGAGGTGCGGGTGCTTCCGCGGCCCTCTTAGCCTCTTCCTGTGCCTCCTGTTCGGCAGTCATGCGGCGGACAATAACCGTCCGAAGGGCTGCAGCTCGGTCCAATCCGATTAGTGAATTGTTCTGGACATCCACCAATTCCTGTTCGGTTATGTAATAACCGTCGTCCCACTGCTCGAAGTTAGCAGCGGCCTCCCGGAATTCCTTAGTGGTCCGGCACGGCGTCCGGATAGCACTAGGGCGTGGGTAGGTCTGGCCATCGGTATCCCAGACACAGCCTACCCAGTTAATGTTCGTAGCCTTGACGTTCCACAGGGACTTGTCAGGCTTCGGATACGCTCCGAGCTCGAAGGCTCGGTTAGCAGCATACACGGTTTCACGGAAACCAGCGTCCACCATAAGTCCCCGTTGGAACCACGGCCAGTCTCGAAGCCACTCGGGAGGCATCCTGGACAGCTGTTCGGGAGCCATGACGCCCTCGATAGCTATCCTGACTTTCGGGTCCATCCTGACTGGTGTCCCGTCCGCGTAGGTCACTTGTGCCTGCAGTTCCGGGTGGACATACAGGTAGCGACCATCATAGCTAGCTGGAAAAGGCTCCGCCACTGCTGGCTTCCACTCATCCTTCTGTCCGTCAACTTGGGTAGTTTCGGACTCTGTCGCTGCGGGTTCAGCACTCGCAGTCGCTCCGGATCCCTCTGCTGGGAGTGGAGATAGCAGTTTCTCTGGCTCATTGAGTGAGAATGAAGCCAGCTTCTCCTCGAACGAGCGATCCGTGGGTTCCTCCACGTCCATCATCTCGCTCTCTTCCTGTGTAACAGGCGACAAAGCTTCCGGAAAAGCTTCTGCGGACGGAGTCAGCTTATCCGGGTCACCGGATAGCTTGGCTGCAGCTACGGATTCCTCAGCCATGACTGGGGAATCGATCACGGGAGTAAACTACTCCTTTTTCCGGCTTTTACGGCGCCGGGGCCGGCACAAACGGAGTCTGTCTACCAGGAGACAGACTCTGGAGGAGCAGCGGGGGGTTTGCTTAGCCGGTAAAATCCAAGAAGGGAGCGAGCTCGACCGTCTTGAACGTTACCGAAAAACAATATGGCGACAGGCCAGCTTTCGTGACGTCATTTCCCCGCGGTCCGCGAGGTCACGAGAGGTCAGCCGAGACTGGACACGGTGACGTCATGCGGAAACGCACGTGCTACAGGCGGTACATCAACAAACTGATTGTTTTTAGGTAATTATCGCTCACCCCGATGACTCGACTGGGGATTTAAGTGGAGATTATGGAAAGCTTAAGCAAATCCACCGGATTATCCGTCCACTACCCATTGGTACATCATGCGGGGGCGACAAATAAGCCTTTAGGGTCAGTTGTCATCCGTTCCTCTAAATGTAAACATTACACTCGTTGTGTATACAGGTTAGGTCACTGCAGTCCTCTGGGCAATTCGGGGGCTGCGGCGAACGTATCTCCCCTTCTCGGATAGTTCTTTATCGGACCTGACAGTCTGAAGAGCTTTCTCTAGGTGCTTCTTAGCCTTAGAAACACCTTTCCTCTTCTTTCTGTCTTCACCTGCCGAGACTTTTTTAACTCCCCCACGCTTAATCGGTGTTGGCGTGGGTGTCACTGATTCGGAACACTTTTTGGGTCTACCTCGACCACGCTTCACTGTAGTGTTCTTTACCTGGTCTATTATGCGATTCTGATTCAGGATCCTTTCGGAACCTTCACCATACATTTCTGTGGAGGTCTCCCTCCCAGACCATCTCCTTAATCTAGCCACATTTGACTTATAGAGTCGACCAAGGTCAGATTTAATAATTACGGTACAATCACTGATAATTTGTGTTATAGTAAAGGGACCGTCCCAATTAGACGCTAATTTTATGTGTCTAAGTGGTTCGTGTAATCTGAGGACTCTGTCTCCGGATTGGAATTTCCGATGCTTTAGATCGGTATCGTATCCTACTTTCTGCCATTTGGCACTTTTCTCCAAATCAATTCGGACAGACTCATATGCTTTTCTAAATCTGTCTCTTAAACATTCCACAAAAACTACATGGCAAGGTAGTTCAGGGTCCATTCCTACGACTCCAAAAACTAGGTCAGCAGGCATTATCAAATCCTCTCCGAATACTAAAAGGTTCGGAGAACAATTTGTACTTGAATGTACCGTACTATTATAAGCATGTGTCACAAAATGACATTGCTCATCCCAGTCATCCATATGTTCATTAACGAGTGACTTTAGGACTTGGATGAGGGTTCTATTGAACCTTTCCACTAATCCGTCGCTTTGTGGTCTATACGGATTGGTTCTAGTCTTGCAAATAGCCAAGTATTCGCACATACCCTGCCAGAGATTTGATTCGAACTCTCTGCCTTGGTCACTGTGTAACATTAATGGTACACCGAAGCTTAGTACCCAACCTTTTACAAAAGCTTCGGCACAAGTAATTGCTTTGTGGTCCGGTAGTGGAAATACTTTAGTGTATTTCGTATAATAATCACACACTACCATCATACAAGTATTATCATTAGCGGTTGTATTAAATCCACTAATAATATCTACCCCGATTCTTGCGAATCTAACTCCGAAAAGTTCTTGGGATAGGGGAAGTTTGCCCATCCCGGGTCCGGGTTTGTTTTTACAACAATCCGGACAGGTGGTTATCCATCTTTGCAAGTCCCGTGTCATGCCAGGCCAATAGTATTTCTTGGAAAGTCGTGCTAGCGAGCGTTTCCTTCCGAAATGACCACTGGTCCGATGTCCATGACAGAAGTACATAATGTCATGTCTCATGGCATGTGGTATCACCACTTGCATGATTCTATCACCATTATTACATGGCTTCCAACGGTATAACACGCCTTTCCGGACTTCAAGCTCGGTCCATTGAGCAAGAAACCTTCTCATTTCTCGATTTTCCAGAGAGACCTCTGGTCTAACTGGACGTATACCCTTTGGTACTAATTGCAGTAGCTGTGCAGTTATCGAGTCAGCTTCCTGGAAATGTCGTATGTGATCCATAGACCAATCCAGTATACTGGCAACTAGGGGTACGAATGGTCTTCGAATCCCTGCTAACACTGCCTTATGAGCTCCACAATCAGTACAATCCGGATTATCACATTTCCGGATTGGTATTCGAGACAAAGCATCAGCATTTAAATGCTTAACTCCGGGTCTATGCTGAATCTGTTGATGTTCCAGCCCATATTCGGATAAATGGGCTAGCCATCGGCCTAACATGCCTTCAGCATCTCGGAAGTTCAGTAGCCACCTTAAAGAGGAATGATCCGTACGCAAAGTAAAGTTCGTTCCCCATAGAAAATGTTTGAACTTCTTGGTATATACGACTACTGCTAACAACTCTCTTTTGGTTGTGCAGTAATTGCGCTGAGTCTTGCTCAGTGTGTTGCTGGCAAAGGCAATTGGTACTTCTCTCCCATTTTGGACTTGCGAGAGAGCTGCACCAATGCTATCATTACTAGCATCAGTATCCAGTATGAAATGATCCGTCTCATTCGGATATTGCAATACGGGAGTACTCGTGAACAGGTCTTTTAGCTTTCGAAAAGCGTTTTCCTGTTCATGTGTCCAAGGAAATTTTTCCTTGGTACTTCCTGGAGTCCAGTTAGCTATTGCTTGTAATGGGTAACTGACTCTAGAATAATTCGGAATAAATTCCCTGTAATAGGAACAGAATCCTAAAAAGGACCTCACTTCCTTGGGTGTTTTAGGTCTATTCCAATTCGTGACTGATTCGATTTTTTCCGGATCAGCCTTTATTCCTTCATCACTGATGATGCGGCCCAAATAATTTATGGACTTTCTAAACATGTGGCATTTCTTAGGTTTCAATTTGAGACCATTTGAAATAATACGTTCTAGTACCATTTTTAGGTTATTAGAACATTCTTCGAATGTTTTTCCGAAGACAATGACATCGTCTAGATATACAAGACATCTTTTCCACAATAAATCACTTAGAATTGTTTCCATCATTGCTTCAAATGTTGCAGGTGCATTGCACAATCCAAACGGCATTACATTATATTGGAATAATCCAATATGACTTGAAAATGCAGTTTTCTCCATATCTGAAGGGTTCATTCCCACTTGCCAATAGCCTGATTGCAAGTCTAGGGTACAAAACCAACTGTTTCCTCCTAAGGAGTCAATGGTTTCATCTATTCTCGGTAATGGATACGAATTCTTTTTCGTTATTCCATTCAACTTCCTGTAGTCTATGCAGAAACGGATAGTACCGTCCTTTTTTGTTACCATACACACAGGACTACTCCATGGGCTATTGGAAGGGACTATTACATCCTGTTCCAACATCTTATTTATTTCATCCTCAGCTACTCTCTTTTTTGCTAAGGGTAACCGTCTATACGGTATCTTAAAGGGTTCGGCATCTCCAGTATCTATTTTATGTAATACCTTATTTGTCGTACCTAGTTTTTCACCAGGTTTGGCAAAGGCAGTATGATACTGACAGAGCATATCATAGAACTCTTTCCGGTGTTCCGGATCTTCTAATGAAGTTTCTTCATACAACTTAAGTAAGTCTTCCGAAATTTCATCATCTCCTGTTACCTTCTGTAAGCTTAGCTTACTATCCGTTACAGTTTCCGAAAGGGTCACGTTTCCAAAAACTTGTCCCTTTTTCAAGTAGATAGTAGTGTTTCCAGTATTGGAGACAGGTACTACCGACCAGGATGCATTCGCTACTATTGTGTCTACAGAATTTAATCCAATACCTGACAAAGTAACTACATCCGGTTCTATCACTGCAGGTTTGTTACGCATTGCAGGATCACTTCTTACAAGCACATCACAGGCTACTCCCGGAGGGATTCGCACAGTGTGTGCCACACTAGCCATACTGCTCACTTGTCTCAGTGCACATCTAACCTTCACGGGGTACGGGTATCTCACACTCAACACTCCTGTTTGGGGTTCCAATACAGCACCATACAGGGATGCGAAATCCAACCCGAGTATCCCCTCATCTGCTATATCCGCAACGGTGGCGCTCATGACATAGTCATGTATACCATCTAACTGTAGTCTCACACAAGTTCTACCATACGTTTGCAAGGTACTGCCGTCGGCCGTCTGAGCACTTCCTCCCGATTTGAGAGTATCATGTTCATCCGGTATAAGGTCGTAGAACCCCTTGGAGATACAAGAGTGGCTAGCTCCCGTATCCACAAGGAATTCGGCAGACCTTCCGTTAACAGTAAGGCAAACATACCACCGCCTTCCGTTTAGAACAGAGGGCATGTCCGTGACAATCGGAACGTCATTTTTCACACCAGGAGTCAATCCACATCCTTTTAAGAATTCCAGACAAGGATGACCCGGGGGCAGGTGGGCACCACAGACCTTGGCTAACGAATAGCCGCCTGCCTCGTTACTGATATTGGGTTTCCCCTGTGCTCCCATAGCACCTGTTATATCAGCTTCCCTAACCTTCCGGGTGTCTACAACCACCTCGGTGTTAGGCGATCTTGTTACTTCATGTGAACTATCATCACGGATGGTGATATCATGGCAAGATTTGTCACTGGGATCCCCTTCTTTGCCCCTCGGGAGACCCCTCCTTAGTTTTCCTCTGTACTTACTCCAGAGACACTCTCCTGTCTACGAGGGACAGGTTTTTCAGCCATACATTCTGGAGCATAATGCCCCAGTTTCTGGCATCTGAAACATCTCCTCTGAGATTTGTCAACTCTCGGTCTCTTTAGAGCTTCTGTTAATCCGGCAATTAATGTTTCCATCATGTTAGTCGGAGCAACAGTGGCTGCTACAGTTGGGTTCGCCGTAGAGGCTACACTGCCAGGTTGAGTTGATCCGGAAGCTGTTTTACCAGCAACAGATCCTCCTCTCCCTCTCGAATGTACTTTCCTATACCGCTTTTGTCGGTAATACTTTCCAGCTACATGCACTGAACCAATATAATCTCCGTTTTCATCGGAGACATATTCATCATTCTCATCAACTTCATTCGATTCAACCGGAGCTAATTGGGAAGTATCGTATACCGGAGCAGGTGTACCTCCATATTGGAATGGAGCTGCTCTTATTGGATTAGGTCCGAGACCTACCAAACGTTTCTTCATGTCATGTCCATCGATTGCTATGAACAGATCACTGAAGGAAGTGTCATCTTTCCAAGAGTCCCAGACCACTTGCTTGTGATCCGGATCACGCAATCCACTGTAGAATTGTATAAACAATTCTTGTAGATAACAATCATCATCGTGAGCCCAATTTGGACGTGCTTTCGAAAGCAAGTCTTGTAGCTCCAAACCAAAGACTTTGTGTGATTCTTTAGGTTTTTGTGTCCTCTTCTTAAAGCTTACCCACGGATCTTCTCTAACGATTGATCCGAAAAGGTATGCGGCACATTCGACCAGTTGATCATAAGTACCGTATATTCCGTAAGCTGCTCTCCATTGGTTGAGGGCCACTTTTCCGCCTTTATTTAACCAACAGATCAAATATGGCAGAGCTTCTTCTTTTGTCCAGCCACTACAATTGACTTCGTCAACAAAAGCTTGATACCTGTCCTTCCATGGATCATTAGAATCATATGGAGGGGGTATCCGTGCCTGCCTACGTGCCGGATTATTACATCCGCGTAGTCTATCTGCTTCTCGCATGCTCCAGTTCATGACTTCCATGCCGTCTGCTCCCTTTCGGTAGCAGTCAATGCCAAGGTTTTGTATACATTGGCTTCTATCAAAGATGGTTTGCATCCCTGCAGGCATAGAAGTTCTCCTGTTAGGTTTCTTGCCACCTCCTCCTGATCCTGATCCTCCGGATCCGGATCCTCCTGGGCCGCCTGGAGGGTTTCCTCCTGGTGGGCCATTATTATTATAGCCTCCAGATGAACCACCAGGGTATCCACTATTGTGACCGGTGTTTCCAGAAGAAGCATATCTAGGGTAAGAATCATTTTGATTCCATCCCTGGTTATAGCTATTACCATTCTGATAATTGCCACTTCCCGATGGATTATAATTATTTCTATATCCATAGGAAGATGTTCTCGGTTGATGCGTACCGCCGTTGATATTGTTTTGTGGCGGATTTGGTCTCGGAAAACGTCCATCAGTAGGACCATTACCAGAACCTGGGGGTGGATTCGGTAATCTTGGTACTGCTGGTGTACTGTGGCCGGGTTGGGGGAAATATGAAGGTGGTGTCAACATATGTCTCATTGGTCCGGGTGCTTTTGGTTGTGCCACGGGTGAATTATTATTATTCCCTGTAGCACCATCGTGAGTCGCTTTGATTTTGTGACTCAAATCTGGTATGGGTGGTGCTGGTCCTATCGTATCCAGCATTGGAACTACTGGTTTAGATGCGGTTCCATTTACTGCAGCGTTATCCGGTTTCTTATAGATTCCGGATACCACATTCTTGTCAGCCCCATCATCAACGAATGGGCTGTATCTAATTGGGGTTGCATCTTTAGATGTCCTTCCCAACATTGTAGATACCACAGCTGGGTCTATATTACCTATAGTTAACTGGGCTGCTTCTACATATTTATCTAGAGTTATTGCAGTAGCCTGCAATTCCTGAAGCTCATTCGTGAGTTTCTGTCTATCCTCCTCCAGTTGTTTGTTGTAAGCTATGATGCCTACCCGGATGGTCTCATTATCTTCAGCTTGTTTACTGCACTGAAGTTTCAATTTATCCAACTCCTCCTGATAATGGCGAATTTCGGATTCGAATTTTGTCTTATCAAGGTTCAGTTGGTCGTTCGTATCTATGTATGTTTGGATACGAATGTGCCTATTGTCATATTCTTTATTGAATGAATCTCTCATAGATTGAAGTTTTAGTTCTTCACTCTCGAGTTCTTTCATGTACTCGCTCCTTCTGGCTTCGAATTCCTTTCGCATGCCAGTTAGGTCCTCTTCCATTTGAAGTTTTTCATGCAGTACTTCATCCTTAGCTTTGACCAAGGTATTTAAATTCTCGTTCAAAGTTACATAAGTTTCATTCAACAACAGGACATCCGGTCGTTTTAATTCTTCACCTTCCGGTACCGCATAGGTTAAGTCGCCATCTATAGCGCTATAATCTAATATTGGTAATTCGGGCCTGGGTAACCTATAAGGTAGTTCTCCGAATGTTACCCTTTTTCGCATTGGTGCCGGATGTTCTGGGTTAGTACTACCACCGACTTCGAACATCGAATCACATAATTCGTCAACAATTGAATGCTGGCCTATTAAGTTACTATGTCTCTGTATGGACTGTTCGCGTCGTACAGAGTCTGGCAGATTCTCCTCACTATCATTATAGTGGGGTCCGGGATCTCTCCAGGATGCTGATTCTGCATCTTGTGGATCCGAATGGGCTTGGAGCATTAGCGATCCATTTCCATTCTCTTGGGCAAGTGATTGCCCTGCTGGGTTAGCTTCCCTAAGGGTGTCTAACCCATGTACTAGCCGTTCGGACGTTATAACGTCCGGGCTATACACCAGAATTAACTGGTCACGGCACCAGTGTAAGGGTTTGTGGCCTTACGGACCTGGGGGGTTCGGGTCTTACGATTCGGAAAGAAAGAGTAAGACAGTATTCCAAGTGTATGCCAACGGATAGGTTTATTACTTAATGCACACTCACGGCTGCCGAATGATATCAAAGAGGCAGCTAATATTAAAAAGCAGTGGTCTACATAGTGCGGAGGCCAGAAGGGCCTCTGACGTAGCGGCTGAGCCCTGGGCTTTATATACGGACCCAGGTGTTCGTCGTCAGATGTCCCCACAGACCCGGATCGGTGCTGCCACCTATCCGGAACCTGAGGAACGTCCGACGACTCGACTCACCCGCCACGTCAGACGGTACCCAACTCCTATGGTAGTAAAGTGTACCTCTACAGGATGATACAGATTTGTCAAATTGAAAGTCATGCTACCATTGATGGGGTGAACATGTATTCCGATTATGTGACTTATGTTGCCTTATCTATCTATCTTTCTCTCTCTGTCTATTGTTTCTCTCTCTCTCTCTCTCTCTCTCTCTCTCTCTCTGTATATATATGTAGGGGCTCGTAGATCGTGATATAGTGTTCACGAGCGTCTTCCTCGAGAGGGCGTTTTGAGCGGTGCGCCCATCACCGGTAGTCACTAGAGGTGAACATGTATCCCGATACCGATCTTTATCACTATTATTTCTCTACACTTAACCTATCTACCTTGAATTTGAGTGTTGAGGTTAAAGTTTCGTTACTATGTGCTGCAGATAGACCCTCCCCCTTACATATCCATCTGACAGCTGTCTGAGTGGAGAATGCGGGGATTGCATGACCATACAACATCATGACAATAGTTTTAACACAACATGTACTCAGTCTGAAACATACTTTTAAGATCAAGCTCCTTGGGGGCTGCTTGAGGTCAATACGGCAATAAAGGGTGACCTTCAGAGAAGTCGTTGATAAGGTTTTTGGACTTTCTTAATGAAATCTATTGAGAATGCAAACTTTCCTTGTCAGGTCTGCCATGTACCCATTATGTGAAAGGTAATTGTCTTGTAAATCCGTCAGTGTTAGTCATTTGCCCATGTGGACATTAGAAGCAAAATTAACCTTAGCACAACTTTATTCATGACAAAGTCCCCCAAAAGAGGTGGGGTGGTCGTTCCTCCTTGTTCTGCAGTAATTTGCAGGATTTGAAATCCCCCCTGAAACCTCCCAAACCTGGAACCATTATCAAATGATGAGTACTCTCTCATAATATATCCGGGCCAAAAAAAAAAAAAGTTTCTGTCCAGTTACCCGACCGACCCTAGCAAAACAGGGCCGATTTCTTCTTTTTTTTTTTGTCTACAAGAATAAAAAATCCACATAAACTAATTCTACTGTCTGGTTTTGTGTGTAACCACCATTCTACTTCCTTTTTTTAGCAGAACAATACGGCCTACTATGAACTGCAGCCTTTTGTTTTAGGCTGTAAATTGTGACATGTACTGGGAATAGAGTCCTTAAAACATCCTGCACTAAGGGCCCTTTTCGCAGATCCTGTCACAATTATTATTTAATAATGGTCCAATTTGTAATCTGTAAAAACCAAAATGTAGCCTAGGTCATGCTCCCAAGGATAGAGTCAGACATTTTGTCTGACAGTCTGCTAATTTCTGCTGGCCTGGCAAGTTTTTTGTATTGACAGTATCCTATAGACAGAAACATAATAAATCATGTATTTCCAGGTGGGGAAGTGGGGGGGGGGTTGTTAGATATATAGGTTGGGACATTTAGAAAATGAGTCCCTTGGGGGTGGCAAAGCCAAAAAAACTTAAAAATTGGGGGTCCGATCAAAACTAAACATGGGCGATTCAACATCTAGTGTTCATCGCAACATGTCTTTCCACACCTGTATACAATTTCTATTTTTTTTTTGGGGGGGGTATTAGTTATCAGTGGGGGTGGGGTCGGGATAACTTTAATCATATTGGTGGGGGGTCGGGAAAAATTTGTTGGTATACAAAATCCCTCTATCCCCCTCCCCCACCTGAAAAATGACTCGTTCCTAAAGACAAACAAGGTGAAAAGTATACATAGAGAAATAAACGACCATGACTCCCAAGGGGGAGACAGCCCCCCCGAGGGGTGGATAGACCACGATGTACGTCTGGGAGATTAGTTCTCTATTTGTTTCATGTTAATTTGAAACAACATCTGTTTTAATTAATGAAATTGTATGCAAGGTATTATTGGACATGTATTATAAGCCCATAACTTGGCCACATATCCTATCCAATTGGCCTCGAATTTACCTTTCTTTTGATATATAGCATGCCCATATTGGACAGGAGGAAGATTACTCTGACATGAGGTAAAGGCAAGCATACCAAAAAAAATGAATCTGACCTACCGACCCTAGCATTTCAGTTCATGTAACTGGAAACACCTCTTTTTTTTGGCCCCATGGTGTGCCTTACCAACTACAAATTGATGCACAATTCCAACCCTGCCAGGCGGTTTTAATGTATAAATCCTACTCTGGCAGGTAGACCCACAATTCATGCATCATAGTGACACATTATGCACTGACAAAATGGCACGAACTTGAGTCCTTATACGGTAGTATGTTTTCTCAAACCTGATCCATATCACGGGCCTGATTTCTTGTTCAACTGACTCTAGTGGAACTAAGATGTTAACCATGGGCGAACAGAACTTGCACTGGCCAATCCACCTGTTATTCCCTCACTGCTGTACCTGAGTGTAGAGGATATTGTATGTAATGTCAAAAGGACAACCAGGTATGATCTGCTTTTTTCTTGGCAATGGAATACATATAGTCCAGGGCCTGTTCTTTTAGCATTATGAGGCAGAGCGAATACCTGAGGGGGTGAAGTAGGAAAAAAATTAAGTGGAGAAGCTAAAACCATCATTCTCTTTACATATTCCTTCTGACATGAACAGTGAAAACATTCTCTAAACAAAAAAAACAGCTAAGTATCTTTGTAGTAACAAATCTAAAGTGATGTTTTAATGTTGCTGCCTTAGAAGCCATTTACATTGGAGTAACACAGTGCTGGGCTATCACAAAATTATTTAAGTCATCTAGACAACACCTGAGGGTCATGCTGCAACTCTCTTTTTCTCATCTTGGGAGCATACAATAAATGAGTAGCAAATTTGTAGTAGATTTATAGGAATGGAAATGTTTAGGAGAACAGAAGAAAAGCTGAAATTAATGACTGAATGTTAGAGGAATGCAAATCGGTGTGACAACTACCTGGTGGAGGTTTTTTTGTTACAAGCTGTCAGCATCAATTTGTCCCAGGCCATTCCACAATATCCAAATGCATCAGTGGTTTCAAAAAAACTTTTTGTCCCGCCTATTACCCAGGTCATGATTAATCGACGTCACTGCAAGTTTATTTCCGATAGTGGCTAAGCTTTGACATGAAAATGTTATTTGACTGTTCTCTGTGCATTAAGAGATAATGACTGTAGAGTAAGTGAATAAGAGGGAATTTAAGCAGACTAATAGTCACTAAACACCACTAACTGAAGAAGCAGAAAAAAGGCACAGCAAAGACTTTGCTTCTGTTTGATAATTCAGAGATTATCACTTGAAGCTGACTAGGGTAGACTAAAATTAGGAAGTGTATAATTCCAATAGGAAAAGACTTCCCCCCTACACTGCCTCATCATGAAGTCTTTAAATGGTTAAAAGACAATGCCTCAATTATAGTTTATTGTCTATGATTTCATTATATATGCTATAGCTTACAGTCTAAGGTTGATGACATAAGAGGCATAATTTTACTATACTTGATTTAATAAAAAGGGTAGAGAGGGCTTTTAACTGCATTTTCTCTGTGGTGAAAATTTATCCAAATCAGCTGATGTGTGTGGTGATGTGTAAGGATGGAATTTCAATATTATGTGGGCAGATGAGGGGAAGGGCCCTCCCTGTGGGACCTTTAGTATTGGATCTGGCAATTAGGGAAGGTACTAAGGCTAGGAATGTGAAACAGCTTTTGTGTACTTTTTTTACACAGACAACCATGGTTTTCTCAAAAACGTTCTATTTCGTGGGACTTCCTGTATATTTTGAATGTAAATGGAACATTTCTAATCCAAAACAAAATTATATTCCAAATAGAAAGAAAATAAAGCCATCTGATAGAATGATTCATGTAGATTCATACGCTGAAAAAATCCCATAAAGATACCATTTCTAGATCCAAAGCTATGCCCAGATGTATGGAAAGTGATGATGATTTTTAATGATTATTTAATTCATTATGCTAATTAGATGCCTGATTTGATTTAAACAATGAATGGTAGAGCTTATTGGCTGTATTGATACATTATGTCATTCCATTTTTGTGAAGCAATATCTCCAAGACTAGAAGGGCTAACTGTTATACCTCATTTTAAAGCAGATGATATTAATTTTAAATTTTATATTTAACCTCAGATGACCCTTTCCCCTCATCTGTCCACTTATATGAATAGACATAAGATTTTGTTCAGTACAAGATAATACTCCTACTCCATATTGGGTGGAAATTCTGAATCAGCATTCTGAGCAGGATGGTGAGTCCGCAATGGCAAGAAAGCCAATAAACCACTGCCATCTTTCCCCCATGGATTCTCTATTATTCCCAAAGGCCAGTCCATAGTGTTTCTCTAGTATTGCATATAGGGCCATTTCCTAAAGCCTTGCACCTTTGTCGCAGGGTTAAACATGGACATTAATGCTGTATGGAATCTAGGGGAAATGTGCAAGATGGAGGAAAGAAAAGCTTTAAGATTGATAAATACACATGGGATGCTAAGACATACTTTACCCTCTCATTTTCATCCTCAACCAATGGAAAGAATTCAGAGACCTGAGTTATATTCTCTGAGTAAACAATCAATCAAATGGATAGAAATAAAAATAGTGCGGAAAACCTTTAATGAATGCAGACAAATTTATGTGGACTGGTTTCCAGAACCTTACACAGACCATTTCCTACCCCCATGTTGATATATATCATTTTGATTAGCAATATGTTCAAATACATGTGTATATAAATTTGTTACAATTCACTGATAAATATTCCTGAGAATTATTTTGACATAGGCATGGTTATAATTCACTGTGGAAAAGCAGGGATCATGACCACTGAAATATAGACACTGGCCAAGGTCATGGTACTACCCATCATTGTTTTGTATGAGACATAGCCAATGCTCTGGTGTCATTTTGATAAAGATGAAGTGTACTCACTGGCTGGTATGTTGAAAGGACCAATCTTAAGAGGATTAGGGCCTGATCCTATGTTAGACATGGAGAGTGTCAGCGAGTTTGGTATGTATGTAGTATCCACTGGATACCCTCGGGATTGGGGAGGGGCAGGTGAGCAGTTCATGAGCAGCTTATGATGGCGGCCCTGAACAGCTCATACAGGCCAGGTGTCTGTGTCTGAGGGGCTGAGCAGACTACATACTTAAAAACACACATGCCATAAACTTCTACTGCCTGGTCTCAGCCAGTGCCTGTCACTTCTGTGTTCTAGCAGACTGTAACTAAAAGGGACGTTGCTTAAGATCCATGCATGGTCATTGCTGATAGATACTTAATTTTGTGGCAAGATTTGCGGACAATGTATATTTGACCATTTAACTGATTTTCTGAGAAAACATAATCTAAATCTCTAAAACTCCCTGATTAAGGTGAATTACATACTAGACTAGGTGCAAAATAAAAGGCTTTAACCCTTAAGACCACTGAATTGGTGCATTATAATGTTGAATAAACATGGGTCTTTATGCATGATTAAGCCCTTGTTAAAGGGAAGGATATTACTGTAAGGTACCAGCTCCATGCATGTTGCCTCATTTAGTAAATACGTCAAGCCCATTTTTTGTCATGATAGGTCCACATGATGCTTTAAGGCAAGGTTGGTGAGTAGACTTGCGAGCACTGCATAAGGGCATTGTGCATTCAATACAGGACTGTGCTATGCCTAAAGTTGCAATTTCAGCTAAATCGTTCATCTAGAAAGTAATTGGTTAATGATACCCTATCTTATAGTACCCATTTCCCCTAAACACGGCATATATGATTTTGATCTGAAAGCACTCTCTGTGTGTAAATAGAGAACACTTTGATGTAAGACAGTTCTGTTATAGGGCAGGAAATCTAAGATGCGCGCCCAGGTAGCACCTTACATAAAAAAGATGTCCAATACTCATCATATGTGACATGATCTGTGAAAAGGGGGCTTAGTGCAGGGGGTACTAAGACCCCTTCCCCCAGTACATGCCACATATTCACTATTTGACATCATAATGATGTCTTTATCTGGTGCAATCATACACATCATATGCAGTCATGAATATGCTACGATATTAGAAGTGTTAAAAAGATGTGCACCAATAACACATCTCATAGTAGTTATTTTGCAATTTAATAAGGTGACACATGAGTGATGTCTAAATTACATCTTGAGCTGGTTAAACTTGGGACATTACAGAATTACATCTATTTCTTGTCTCCTTGCTCTTGAAAAAATGATATGTTACCAGCAATACTACAAATACTTGTTTACTGAATAAATCAAGAATACTAAATATTACATGAGATATTTATGTCATTATGATGTGAAGTCAAAACTGTTGTATTCTTGTAAGAATATGACCTTACATTTATACCCCCTAGATAGTTCTGTTATCTGACACAAGGGGTCTCATCTAAGCACTTTACTCACTACCTGATCTGCATTGCCATATTCCCCAATAAATAGTTGGATCAAAGTGAACTAACCACCTGCAGTTATTGGAACAAACTGAAAAAAATGTCTTCTTCAATATGTTCTCTGTTGTTTATGTGACATTCAAATGGGAAATAATGACTACAAAAACAATGCACATGATAAACACCTCTTTTAGGCCTTCAGAAAATATATAAGAACCAATATTGACTTCAAGTAGACATCACACACTGGCCTCTGGGCTAGGTTAAATGTGTAGTGCCCTTTCTGTGGATATGGAATATCTGTGAATACTTTTCACTAAACAGGTATTATAAATATATCCTGTGCAGAGTATCCATGCAGGATGCGATATTCCCATCTAATAGACATAATATTCTTATGTCCAGGAATATCTCTAATTGATGTATCCTATCTGACTAGGATTTGTGGTCACTATTCCCATTTCAATAGTATCTTTCATGTAATGTTGCCATCTTTATATCACATCACGTTTGTATGGTTGCACTTATGTTGAAATTACATCTATGAGTAATATCTTATTTATGACATAAACCATAGTCAGCTTACATGTCAAGATAAACATCTTTTTGATGGGTTTCAAGTACATCATATTGATGTATGATATGTACGTGCAGAGACATCTCATAGTGACATGAAAAAGTCTTGCACATACGATGGGTTTTTTCCACAAAATTTGCGCAATAATATTATGTCTGTGAGGATCAGCACAAGATGTAAAAATGACATGATTTACTACGAGTTTTGCTAGCTGGGACTGGCCTGATCACATGTCTCCCCTAGGGGTAGCACAAGGCTAAATAATCATAGCCCTGCAAATAGGTTAAGTTTATTTAGCTCTGTGCTATGTCACAGGGTGGTTAATTACAGGGAAACATTGACTTTACCATTTAACTAGGCCCTCAAATAGTACACACATATTCCCAAGGTAGTGGTCATCTCACAGTTCAGCGGTGAACCCCTTTGGTGGTGTCCTAAACTAACTTCAATACCATAAAACCATGTGTATAAGGCATACCCCATATCCCTTACTTTAGAGAAACCTATAAGGTGCATCTAGGGCTTGACTTGAGTACTGTTCTAAAGTATCCTCACCGATAAGGCACACCCCAACTTTGTGTTGATTCCATAAGGTCCACTATGCGTTCATCATCTCATATAAGCCTATCCTTATAGTTGAGGTATTACTGTAATTATTACAGTAAATACCAACAAGACATTATTGAGTATAAGATATTTGTGAGGTCTCATGAGATATGCAACATATGAGAGAAATAATGGTATTTTTACTGCAAATATTTATGATATAATTCCTTGGGGGATTAGCCATGCTTCCAAGATAAACTGGAAGTATCTGACCATGTTGATCCTTGTTTGATGACCCATAGCTAGCCTCTGTATACTCAAGTAGGCACCAATGAATGCATTAATTACCATAACATTGGCCCATTGTCAAAAGGCTGGTATATTATCCGGCAGCTTTAGTGTCAACCTACAGTAAAAAGCATAACTCAAATTATGCATATTTAATATTGAAAAACACTGGCTATTGCTGTACAACTTTGGGGATACTCTTAGGGCGGGATATCCCTTAGGAATACAGAATCACTGAAAAATCGGGAAATTTTAGATAGGATACGATCTTTAAAGGGATAAGCATGTATTCCCACTAGGCCACTCCCTTTAATCCAGGGCTTCTATCTGCCTTTTCTATCAGTCTGACTATCTATGCCTGTTCTATTTTACTCTCGCTCCTTCTGTGTGTCTATTTCACTCCAGCCATCTAGCTCCATCTACTATCTACCCAGACCTAAAGTTGAAGTATTGTGGTTAAAATTTTATTATTACATGCTGTAGATGGACCTCCCCCACCCAAAACCTTGTATGTCCTCCTGCGGTCATGACAGCTTTCTGCGTATAGGATGTGGGGATGGCATGACTATACAACATCATGACACATACAGTTTTAAAGCACCCCTATACTCAGTCTGAACCCTCCTAGATAGGGCAAGCACTTACATAGTGTCCCTCTAAGGGCTGCATGATACCTCTAGGTTTATGCTCCATGGTTGTCAAGCTGCACTAATAGAGTACTGGTGATGCTACTAGACAGCTTAGTTTTGATACATCAACATGAACCTGAGGGACTGTCGTGATGCATATTTGGAGCTCTATCTCAAATGCCCTCTAAGTGCATTCACTAATGTTTACCTGCACATCATGTTAGTGCATTATGATTGGACATGCCTTAAAAGATCTTTCGTGAACTTGGCACTTAATGTGATTGGTAACAGTGTGGATATTGTGAGACTAGCTGGAAATCATATAACCATGTAATCTTAGCAGTCATCTGACTACCTATAGCTAGTAATTTGAGAACGAGTTCCACCGTAGCCAATATATTCTTTGTTTTGAATAAACAGCAAATCAACAGCAAGTATTGGGCCCTCACCACCAGGTCCAAATGTAGTGTATTGTGCAGGGGACAGACAGCTAGGCATGATTTGGAGTGTGATACAGCTCAAGGTTCTGAACTTTCAGCTTAATGAGGCACAAACATGACTGGAGGGGAGTTGAGGTAGGAATCAAAGTAGGTTAAGAAGTTGATACTTTACAAATTAATTTTGAGACATGTATACAGTGACAATATCCCATGATTTATAGAAACATAATCACTGCAGTATCAATGCAAGATATACATAGTGCTTACAAATGACCATGTCATCTGATTATATATAATTATGCTCATGTTTGAAGCTTGCATTAAACCAATAACCTATCGGTGTGGAAATAATTCCCTTACAAATTTCAACTGGAGAAGAAAATTTAATGATAGAGAAATAATGAATTTATCAAAAGCCTGGGACAGAGGAAGAGACGGGACATTCAACCTATACAGCAATATCATGAACCTAACATTTCAAAGTGGAGCAATGCAGTACTATAGTAGAGTCCCCACTTCAAAGGGAGTCAAACAACAATACTAAGAAAATTCACCAACCAGTCAATCTATCTAGACAACATCTGAGGGTCTTGTATGAGAGGAAAACATAGAGGCTCAGTGGAAATGGAGTAAAACCTAAAATACTATGTACTGGATCGGAGGCAAAACATGATATGGTAAATGCAATATTTTCTCTAGGTCAATTATCGTTTCAAACAGAGCTTGCATATAGACCCTTGACAGGAAAGCCAGGTGACTTCCCATATTTTTATCTGGTATATCATAGTCATATACCATTTCAGGTCTCAAGCACAGCTATTATCATATCCATACTATTATTATCAATCAATCACATGACATACCATGGGAAAGCAATATTCATTAACAGAAAAGAAACTGAGAGCAAACCTTGCATGACACAATCAATCACAAAACACATGTTGAGATCTAATTCATGACTTAACTCTATAAGACAAATCGCTTGTTTGTATGCAAAAGAGGCAGGGCCACTATGGCAGAAACTAAGCATGGCTTTGTGTAAAGCTGTATAAGTGGTATACGAAACCATTTGGCAGGGCACACATACAAATTTTCAAACAGATAACTATATCAGACATCTTTGCTATATTCTTATTTATTGGAACAGGTTAAAATATGAAAACAGCTTAATCTCAAGTGAAATTCAATTTGTGCTACATAATATATCTCCAATCATGTTCTCCGCCTCTCTCTATCTATCACTCTCTGGTATTTTCTGCCTTGCACTCTTTTGCTCTCTGGCTCCCACTCTCTAATACATCTCTGGCATACCCTTATAGCCATAGCCATACTATTCGATTAAGCATCAGATCTCAATGAGCATTAGTTATGTTTAAGGGCAAGGAAAATGGGAGCTTGAAGTATATATCAGAAACACAGAAAATATAATATAGTGTAAGTATGGCCCTATCATACCTTTAAATCTACCTGTATCAGGCCGTCATTCACGCCTGTTCACAGTGGTATGGGGATCTGTTACAATCCATACTGCTCCCCACTATTACCGAATACCTGTATACGATGGAAGATCAATGAACTAGTCTGAGCTGGGGTTCTGTTGACTGTGGTCAAAGTGCCTTTGTACACAACAGAGTGTATATGGTATATAGAAGGACTAGTTATAACACTCTAACAGTATCAAAGCAGCTCATGTAGCAATATACCAGATCAATCCATTCATAGGGTAGAGGCACCCATTTCGGACGCTCCTGGCCACATGAGAGGTGACCATATTTGGTGCTCAAATCCTGTACCTTCAAATGGGGTGAATTCTATTTTCCATTGCATCATTTGATACATGATACTTAGCCATCAATATCTATGAAGAGGTTTTGATAAATATCTCTTGTACATATGAATAAACAGACTGTATATATATTTTGCCTTCTGAACATCAAATTGCCCCGTCCGTCGGACAGCACATGGCAAAAGGGAGCCTAGAGTCAGACACTATGTTATACAAATGATACAGACACAATTGGCCACTGTATGTGAATTATTCTATATGAAAAAGTAGCAGAACATTATAGGAAATAGTAGCTAATACAATACCCCCATGCAAGAAACTCTCAGATGTGTAATTTTGCATACCGTTAACAGGGCAATTTGCAGGCCCAATTGCATATGAACTCTATGGGCAGATGGAGTGGTGATTGAATTGACATGATCAATATTGGGAAAACCAATTGCAGATTAAATATCCATATCTGAGTATAAAGGTATATCACAAACAATTATCATTGTGATTAAATATCCATTGTAAAAGTTTATAAATCATTATATAATTGTGTCCAGGACTGGGTGTAATTGGTGTCCGACTGTAGGGGTAATCTGAAGGCAATATAATAATAACTCCCACAATGTAATGTGAGGGATGTTTTCAGAGATGCCATGTTAAATTATCAGCAAAAATGTACATGTTTTCATTGTTATATAAATAGATCATGTAAACATTCCAGTGAAGACACAACATATTGATGAATCAACCCAGGTTTCCAATTAACTCACCATTCTTTATCATCAAAATATAACAGAGACACCCAGGGTTCTCACAGTTGTAAAACTATGTAGGAAGGGACCTATATTTGTGATGCTCCATTTGTTAGAGAGTATGATAGCTTAGTTTTGATGTCTACTTCATATGACAGGTGAAACCATCCTATTTATGATGTAATCTAATCCAAAAGGTGTCTGTCCGACTCAGGGTGCCTTTACGGTATCAGGCATTTTGCCAGTACAAAGGGGATGCTGTTATGTAATTACTTTTATATAATACTGGGACAGGTTGTGAAGGGGATGGTTCCATTTAAGCTATGGTGGTTCTGTACAGTCATTGAGTGCCATTCAAGTACATGCTTGATCTGCTGCCAAATTTGCATTACATCTGATTCATGACAGGCTAACGATTGACATTTCTATCTCTTAGTTGGACACTCTATGGACAATGGAAATTGAGGTCCTTAGAAAAAAATACACACTGTCCATATAAAACCTCAACTCTGAATATATAGGGTACTAAGGTGGGCACTGTTTTGCTACCGTAATATCCCGCGTATTAGGCGCATCCTGCATATAAGGCGCACCCTGAGTTAAAGAGAAACATATAAGGCTCACCTAGGCCTGAATTTTGAAGGCTTAGTACTGTTCTATAGTAAAAGTACCTCACCTGTAAGGCACACCCAGACTTCAGGCTTATTCTATAAGACAAAAGAGGCCTCTGATTCATGTATAAGACACACCTTATACACAGGAGAAACACGCCTTATACGCAGGAGAAACAATTTCATCAATCACATTTGTAGCACTGGCTTTCATAGTACCCACTAATGTAAGTTTTTAATGGCACCACAGTGATTCGCAAGGACATGTGTCACTACCATTTGAAGGTCTGCAATATTAGTTTGTTCTGAAATACCCTCCTGATTAGAGAATGATACAGGAAAAGGAAGGAAGTACTTTAAGCAATAGTCCTACTGTAAAGTCAGTGCTGTCTATTATTATGATAATCATCTGGATGTCAGTGATGGGGAAAAACAGGTATCCTGATTAGCTAGAATGGCTAAACGGACAACCATCAATGGATCTGCTGCATTGCTGATTCTCATTAAGAAGATCTCTGGAAGATTGTCACTTTCTATCAACCATTCATTGAAATGGCAATTTCACACCAGCATTTGCTGGTCCTTCAGAGGGGGAAATATCTTTTTAGAGATGAAGTCACAGGCTTTAAAATGAGATATCTTGACCTAAACTATCCTAGATATTTGACTCACAAATACTAAGAAAGAAAACCAGTGTTGTAAAATAACCAATTAAATGATATGCTTTCATCATAAAATTGATTCTCGAGGAAATTTATTAGGTCTTTCCAAAACATTTGTGGCAAAAGTCCTATATGGAATAATGGAGTGGTTTCCATGGATTTTGACTATTCAAAAAGGTTATCAGTTGTCATGATACTCTGGAGCTGCTAAATAAAGGGTCAGCAGGATGATACAGCTTTATCAAATTGAAATAGTCATGCTACCATTGATGGGGTGAGCAAGTGTCCCAATTATGTTACTCAAGTGGCCTTACCTATCTTTCAATCTCCTTCCCTTCTTTTTCGCCTCTCCCTCCCTCTGTCTGTCTGTCTGTCTGTCTGTCTGTCTCTCTCTCTCTCTCTCTCTCTCTCTCTCTCTCTCTCTCTCTCTCTCTCTTTCTTTATCACTATCATTTCTCTACACTTAACCGACCTTCTCCCTAACTACCTACTCAGTCCTAGAGTTTAAGTGTTGCAGTTAAAGTTTCAGTAATGTGTGCTGGAGACTGTTCCCCTTACATGTCTTTCCGGACTCATGACAGCTGTCTGAGTGGGGAATGTGGGGATCGCATGACCATACAACATCATGACACACACAGTCTCAACCCATTGAGGGCTAGCATTGACTACAGTCGACACCATGGTGGGCCTAACATCAACTGTAGTTGACACCATGTTAGGCCTAGCGTCGGCTATAGTCGACACCCATTACATAGGGTTTGTACAGGAATTGTCCTCTAGGAACTATACTTTTTTAGAGGATGTCCCCATGACCAGGGTAACCATTTTTGCTCTGCCTTTAAAGGGCTAACGCAACATGTACTCAGTCTGAAATCTACTGCAAAGGTCAAGCTCCATGTGCACTGCTAGATAAGTAAAGTACTAGCATAGTAACCATCTTAGGGTCATATAATGCAACCATAATGCCTGGAGGGTTGTGTTCTTTGTCACGGAGTGCTCATCATCCACCAACAGAGGTTGGATGGTGGATCTTCTATCCTCTATAGTAATTTGCAGGATTTCAAATCCCCCTGAAACCTCCCAAGCCTGGCAAAAAGACCCACCATTCATGCATCATAATGACTAATGCACTGACAAAATGGCATTAAATCACAACTGGGGTCCTTATGTGCTTATATGTTATTGTATTTTATTTGCTCACACCTGTTATATGACAGTGAAGGGCTGTGAATTAACAGGAGGGCAAACATTTATAATAGGATGGAAAAGGAAAAAACTATAGTCCAACAGGGCAAGCGTAATTTTAGTAGAAATGGAAGTAATGGACAATAGGATTTAAGTTTAACCAACAGAAATAAAAGCCTGAGAGTCATGCGGCAACTTTCTTTTTCTTATCTGTGGAGTATGCAATAAATGAGTAGTGAATTTGTAGTAGATTGACAGGAATGGAAATCTTTAAAAGAACAGAGGAAAAACCTTATGACTGAAAGTTAGAGGAATATCAATCCATGTGACAGCTAACTGGTAGATGTTTTTTGTTATAGGCTGTCAGCATCAATTTGTCCCAGGCCATTCCACAATGTCAGATGTGTCAGTGGTTTTAACAATTTTTTTGTCCCACCTATTACACAGGTCATGGTTTATCAACAAAGCAACAAGTCTAATTTCCAATAGCAGCTATGCTTTGACATGAAATGTGACTGAACTGTTCTGTGCATTAAGAGATAATGACTGTTGAGTAAGTGAATAAGAGGGAATTTAAGCAGACCAATGGTCACTAAAACACCTACAAACTGAACGAGTAGAAAAAAAACACAGCATAGACCTTGCTTCTCTTTGATGACTCAGAGATGAAATTACGAAGTGTAGAATTCCATTGGCATAAGACCCCCTTCCCCATTTAAAATCCCCATTTGAAAAACCATGCATCTGTTTGGTAATTTTATATTATTTGCACAAGAAATGTATCCCAATTCTGCTGATTAAAGTCAATACCTGATCTAGATAATTTAAAACACAAAAAAAATATAGATTTCCACCACTGGGAATGCAAATAATTTATTTAACTCCTTCCCTGTGATTAATCACTCAAAGCAATCAAATAAAAATGTAAATAAGGAACATGAACTACAAGAAATCCTTAAAATCCTGATCTCCTCTCAACCAATCACGATAATGTACATTTTTAAATCCCTGTTCAAACTTAAACCTTCAGGGGCCATATAATGCCTCAAAATTAAAGTTCCTTTGACGTTAGGATGCACCAAGAGCGTGCCAAAGTATACAGCATATAGGAACATCCTGCTGACTCTTTTTGCGACTGAATTAAACAAGAAGGGTTTTTTTTATTAGTGAATGCAGTACTGGTGAGTTACTTGCCAGGGCTACATTCATACATGATGAAAACCAATTGACAAATCACATCAACATTATAAGTAGCCCTGAAGCAGTCACCTGGAGTTCTGGCTCCGTCAGATTTTAATCAATTTCTGCTTAGAGATTCAATCACTCAGTGTGTTCCTTGCAGGGATGAGGTAGGGGGAAATTGATGGTTATAGGGGAGGGAGTGCTTTCGATATAATAAAGTTTCCTTGTGGGAGTAACTCAAAAACCAGGTCATTTCCCATATTTCTGCTATAACATGTCATCATCCTATTTTAGTTTACAGTTAACAGTTTGCAGGCATAGCTATAGTTATATCCTAAATATTGTTATCAATCACATATGATCCATGATGAAATGTAGCCCAGGAAAACAATTGTTAGAGGGGGTGAAAAGGAACCAGAATCCAAACCTTAAGTTATAATGATCAATTACAGTGCACAAGTCTATTGATGACTTAACTCAACAAATTACCTGTTCACATTAGGAAGAAGGCCTAGGAGACGGTACGTATGGGTTCAACTGTCACCTTAACTTCAGTTGAAAGTTATAATATGGAAGGTGTCATTATTGCATTATTGGCTCCATCATCCATAAGAAAAACAAAGTCCTTTCACAAAACACAAGAGACAATAGCATGACTACCCCGTGGGGTCAGGCATTACAGAGATTCAGAGATGGCATTGCATAGGATCTTGCAAAAGAGTTAGCTGTACTTTCTGATTTCATCATAAAGAGTCAGTCAGAATTCATGATCAGAGAGGGAGTTCATCTGGATACTGAATCTACCTTCAGCCATCTTTTCTATTTCTATATTGTGAAGTCCACGCTTGCTGCCAGACAGAGAAATAATGCAGGTATTTGTGAACCCAGCTACCCTCCTGTCTTTCACCTGAAGGAAATACAATGATGCTTAATGAACTGATAATTAGAGATGAATTGGGAAGAATACATGTTTAACAACAAAGTTTAAAGAGAAGTGTGTGGACAAGACTATGTTCAGAGAACATTCCTGTGGCTTCCTGAGTTGAATATAGATGCAAAATGTCAATTACAGGTATAATTTGTTTTTTGAATATGCTGCTATGGTCTTTTAATTCATGATCAGCCAAGTACAGTTAGTCAGGCTTATGGTACACCTTATGTCATTCAAGTACGCTAATCTTACAAGTTACATATTTACTGTGTGAGGCAGCATACACCAAATGATCATCTCTGAGATGATACCTCTCCGGTCCTTCAGTCCTGGGATATGCGGGTAAGATATATCCAGTTCTGAGAGACTCTCTGATCATAATTGCTGACATTAATTAGAATGGGAGTGGGCAGCAGTGTCTAACTATCTACCTATCTGTCTCAGACTAAAAAGACACATTTTCAAAAGAAAGCCAAATGTGCCTGAATCTACCAGAAGGCCAATGAGCATTTTGTACGATACCTTCTTCTTCAATGTACACATTAAGTCCTTGTCGGCCAATGAAGGCAGTGTAGCCTGTTGTGGCTACACTGCCTACATAGCTGTATGCAATATATGAAAAGTGTGAAGTCCTTTGCTCTCCATGCTTGCTGTGGTATAATGTATCTTATATTTTAAGCAGACCTCACTTGGCACTTAAACAATAGCAGCCTTATGACAATATGGAGTATAACAAAATAGTGATGCTGTCATGTAAGCCATGTACAGAAAACTGTTCATAACAAACCAATTTTTAACTGATATGCACCCACCTAAACACCTCTGTCTTGCCCTTAAATACAATACCTACTACTCCCCACTAAACAATCTCTACATAACATGTGATCAATGAAGAGTCTGAGCTTGGGCTCTGTTATCTGTGGTCAAAGTGCCTTTGTACGCACCAACTTGTATATGATATATGCCTGTATGTATAGAGGAACTGGTGATAATACTCTTATGGCATCAGTTCATACTGCCAATACAAAGGGGTTGGTGTTATTTATTTGCTTTGATATTGTACCTGAGGCAGGTCATTTAGGGGACAGAGCCATTGAGTATATTGTGGCATTCTTTTTAGGTTGTAGTGGAATTGCTGAAAATCCATCAACTGCTCTTCAAGAGAAAGATAGATTTGCTGACATTTCTTCATGACATATTGGGTAACAGGATCAAAGTATCAGTCTTACAGACCGGGAGTCTACGAGCACAATAGAAAATCAATTCCCATCTAACTACCTTAGCAAGGAGTGCTAACCATAACAAATGCCTCATGTGAGAATCATTATCGACAATATGTAACTGCATTGCCACTTTAATTATAAATGATTCTCTTTGAGGAGCACTTAGAGGCTGACAAGTCATCTTGGCAGGGGACCATGCAGTGCTAATGGCCAGAGAGAGGTGAGACACAGAGATGGTGGAGCAGTTTCCAGGGAAACTCTGTAGGGTATGTGAAGAATCAAGGGAAAGAGGTTGAAGCGGGCATGGACGTAGGGCAGAGTGTGTGAGGTGGCACTTGAGCAAGGGGAATAGGAGCTGAATAAGGTACTCTGTGAAGGTGAGACGAGGGTTATAAAATGATTTAGTTGACAGAAAGCATTTACAGAGGTTGTGAAAGTATATCAATTCATATCTATTCACATTTTCCCATAGGTCAAGGTATTGAAAAAAACATAGGTATTGAAAATTGTAAATTACAATTTGATATACTAGACCCATTTTCTTAGATACCTGAAAAGGTTCCCAGATTAAAGGGCCACATCCACTGCCCAGAGATGGGCCATTTGTTGGCTTCATCCATTTTATCTATTAAAATGGATGAAGCTTTTTGTAGGCTTACATATATCCATCTATCATATTCCATTGCTTAACGGTATTTTTTATTCCCATTGACTTACTGGACATTCCTAAGTAGAGCCAGGATTTTTGTAGAGGATGAAATACTGAATGTTTTTTCCTCTTAGATTAGACAATGTAGGTTAATGACAGACATTTTATTAACGAACAGAGGCGTCCATATGACCTTTCGGGAAGAACGCCTTAAAGCACATGGCTAGTATTGGGTAGGCATCCATTTACCTAAATAGTTACACCAGGGTGAGATTCAATTACAGATATATGTATAGGCTACATAAGTAAAAGTGGGGTCAGGGAGTGCAGCAGGTGTCTGGCATAGATCTAAGTCATTCATCATTTAACTGCTCACAATGGGTACAATTCATAACTTGGCAATTGCTCTCCCAATTTCAGTTTCCATGGGTAGTGAGACACTGGAAACACCTCTAGTGTAGTGGGTGCATTTAAAGATGACAGGATAATGATATTATAAGATGGGAAGAAAGCACTTAAAGGATAGGGAAAGCCTGATCCTACCTTTTAGAAAAAAGGTATTTTAATGCATTGTGCCTTTTGGTTATTATGATGCATAAATGCCTCGGGGCTAGATGAGTAATTTGCCAGTGCTGCATTAATGCACCCTGCCAAAAGTTCAGGATCCATGAATTCACAAAGAGCTTGCAATACACACCAATACTGCTGAGTAGGCGTGCCAACATTGTATTAGTGCAGCAGAACGACCACCAGGTACACTCAAGAAGGCCTCTGTTGCCCTCCAAGGTTAAGAAGCGATTATGATAGGTAGGACTCTCGCTATAGTCTTGGTAGTGTGTTAACCATTTGCATGAGTGGTGTGATAAAAGGTAATCTGAAAGGATGCACCTGTGTCACTTATATATGGGAGGGAAATCTGCCAGCTTGAAGTAGGTGAAAGATGGACAACTTGAATAACTTATATTCTATGGCAATGATTATGATTTACTCTTGAATAGAAGAACATGAACCAAAAGTCCCTTTCCATCCAAAAAAGTACATCCCGGTGACCTATATAGGGTTTCTTTTGTCTGAGATCTGTAAACCCTGCCCAGTCAAAAGTGCTCATAGAGAAGCAGGTCTGAATCAACTAGACTGGCAACATCCAATGAACAGATATCTCATTCAGGTTGAAGTGACAAGAAGCCTCAGAAGTCCTACTGAAGCCTATACCATCCCTTATTAGCTGTCGTCCATGCATCTGTGTGGATGAACTAATAGGGAGCGGTAGCCCTATTATGCTTAGCAGTTATAGTCTTAGAAATATATTCATATATGGTAGTATCCCATGATGAATGAAAAAAAAAATTGACCCACTTTGAAAATAATACAGTTTTGGAATTACTCTCTTGGGATGATGTGTATTTGTGCCAAAGGCAAACAGAGGTTTAATAAAGAGAACTGGGAGGATTTGTACCAATTTAAGTAGCATTTAGTTCTTTTGATAAAGCTATGTGTTGATGAAATGCAATAAAACATTCAAAACTCAACCTAAATCTATCATTCTGTTAATCCTATACTGTGGATCAACCGACGAGAAGCAGTTTATAAGGGGAACTTTTAGGGTCCCTTTTCCCCCTTAAGTCCTGCCAATCCTCCTGTTATTACTGCATATGTAATCAATATAGCCCTGTACATGGATGTGTATGGTGCTGGCAATGAAAACAGAAGTCCTTGCTACACACTATATCATATACCACCTATTGTATAACCATTAGGAGACCCGCATTGCAAGAGATTCATTCACTGTTGGCCAAACTCTCTTGCCAGTGCTTATTTGCCAGTGCCAATCACAATCCCACAGCTGGATATACATACTGAGAGTACCCTGTGTCCACTCAAGATTTGTTGTTGTTTTGCCCTTTCCTTCTGGCATCTGACACATCTAAGGCCTCCTCTGGGTGCATTAGTAGAGATCACTTGTACCTACAAAGCAGTGGTAATAGGGGAAGAACATGTGCACCTTCAGATAACCCTTCAAGGATCATAGAGTGCTCATATTAACCATTTCCATCTGATTTCAGGTTGCACATAATAATATTCATGGGCCCAGCAAGACCAAGCTGGTCCTTTGGCATGTATCAAGCTCACTCTGTGGGTTTGATAGGGTCCTGATGGACCAGATTGATGGACCAATACAATGTGTTAGTTAAATGTAAAATGAGAACTAAGCAACATTTATCCTTGAGGCATTGTGATTCTCTCATAGGGCTATACAGGGAGCATGCTTGGTGCAGGGGACAAGGAACCAACACTTCTAAATTCTAGTTCAAATATATCGTAGAACTGTTGGCCCATGGGAACCACCAAGTTGAGTCAAATAACGGCTCTAAATGAATAATATCCAGTCATTATCGTTCCTTGATGAGTCTGGTTAATCCTGCTAGTGTTGCATAGTGCTTTAATGCATCATGAAAATCCTAGGTGGTAAATACACTGCCTCATCATGAAGTCTTTAAATGGTTAATAGACAATGCCTCAATTATAGTTCATTGTCTGTGACTCCATTATATTACATGCTATAGCTTACTGACTAAGGTTGATGACATAAGAGACATACTTTTAGTCTACTTGATAAAAAAGGGAAGAGAGTGCTTTTGACTGCATTTTCTCAGTTGTGAAATTCTATCCAAATTGGCTGAGGTGTGTGGTTATGTGTAATGATGAAATTTCGATGTCATATGGACATACATATATTGTGTCTTTCAGTACATGTATGTATGATAATACTCCTACTCAATATTGGGTGGAAATTCTAAATCAGCCTTCTGAGCAGGATGGTGAGTCTGTAATGACAAGGAAGCCAATGAACCACTGCCAAGTTGGCTTGCACATCTCTCCCCCATGGATTCTCTATTATTCCCAATGGTTACTCCATCATATTTCTATAGTAATCTAGGGGAAATATGCAAGTCGAAAGGAGGAAAAGCTTTAAGATTGATGGATGGATACACATAGAATCCTAAGACATACTTTGCCCTCTCATTTTCACCCTCAACCAATGGAAACAATTCGGAGAACTGAGTTATGTTCTTTGTGTAATTAATCGGTCAAATGGATAGTTATAAGAATAGTGCTTGAAACCTTAAATGAATGCAGGCAATTTTGGACTTGTTTCCAGAACCTTACAGAGACAAATTTCCTACCCCCATGTTGACATATCAATTTGATTAGCAATATATTCAGTACTTATTTGTTTACATATTATATAGATTTGCTACAATTCACTGATCAATATTCCTAATACTTATTTTCACATGGGCATGGTTAGAATTCACTGCGAAAATGCAGAGATTATGACCACTGAATTATAGACACTGGCCAAGGTCATGGTACTGGCCATCATAGTTTTGTACAATCCATAGCCTATGAGCTGGTGTTATACATAAAAACACACATGCCATAATCTACTGCCTGGTCTCAGCCAATGCTTGTCACTTCTGTGTTCTACCACACTGTAACTAGAAGGGAGGTTGTCGCTGATGGATGATTTATTTTTTGGGCAAATGTGTGGACAATGTACATTTGGACATTTGTCTGATTCTCTGAGAAAATATAATCTAGATCTCTTAAACTACCCGATTAAGGTAAAGTACATGCTAGACTAGGTGCTTCATGAAACCCCTAAGACCACTGAATTGATGCATTATAATGTTGAATGAGTATGAACCTTTATATATAAATGCATTATTTAGCCATTATATTATTAAAGTAGAAGGGTAATACTGTAAGGTATTAGATCCATGTGGTGCCTCATTATATGAATGGATCATGCACATATTTTGTCATGATAGGTCCACATGATGCTCCAAGGAAAGGCTGGTGAGTAGACTTGCAGGCACTGCATCAATGCGCTTTGCTAGACAGGAAAAGGATAAGCATGTATTCCCACCAAGATACTTGAGTTAGACCTACAGTTTCATTATCAGTGCTTCAGATGGACCTCCTGCCCCCACCCCACAGTCTACAAGTCCTCTTGTGGTCATGGCAGCTGTCTGGGTAGAGGATGTGGGGATAGGCTCACTATACAACATCATGACTCATACAGTTTTAAAGCACCCTATACTCAGTCTAATGATATGAGGAATTTTGAGGAAATTGTGGATTCTACGCCAGTATGACTGGAGTTTATTGTGTAAGTGCTATAAATAGGAGGACAATTTCTCAGTGGGGCTGGCTTGGCTTGTTGGTAAACACGAAACCAATATGGTGGAAGGCCTTCTTGTCTGCTCCGACTTGCAACAGAAAAACTTGAAATTTCATCAATATTAAGGGGGCACACTAGGATAGTTTAAACAGAAACTTTAGCCTGTATGGTTTAGAAGAAATGTTTCATACCCATGCCTATCATATACCGTTATGACCGTCTATAACAGCTTTATAATTTTGTTCCCATATTGAGGCGTTTCCATGGTTACAGAGTCAGATTGGAATAAAAAGCTTCTTTTTTGGCTTCTTTGGCTATGAGATGGAATTTCTATATATTTGTGAGATTTGATGAATTAGAATGGACAAAAGAAGTCATTTCTGAGGGTGATTTATTTTCGTTAGCTCATACTCCAATATTACACTGAGGAACATTTTGAACTTTTGGAGAACAGCTGGGATAAAACTATCTAACTTTGGTCGATTCAAGGGTGCTGAATTTAGAAATCACAATGCAATTTCTGAGCTTCTTCTCATTTCTGAGCTATTTGACATTAAAGATGCAAAAAATGCAATAACACAACCAATACGAGTGAAAAATATGGCAGGAAGTTTATTTTTTCCATCATCAAATTCGGTATAATTCGGGATAATATTCGGGATAATACATGTCTTCAACATTAAGAGAATGTGGTATATAGTCACAATGAGCATATTCATTGCCTATAAAATAACGCTTTTCTATTTGATATTATTCAAGTTTTGTGTCAATGTATCTGCATCTATGTAATACTACTGAATTATGAACAAGACAAAGCACATTTATTTTCTTATTTAGGGGTCACACCTTATTGTAATGATGATTATTTATCAAGTCAATGCAAGAGAAACCCAAAAGGAAAATATTCAGTATATATGATGAAGTATGTCATGTTCTTATCAAACAGCTCTCTGATATAATAGAATCTTAAGTAGAAAATCATTATTTTATAGGCAATAAATGGTTTCATACTGAATATATACCACATTTCCTTAATGTTGAAGACATCTGTTACTGTAAATGTAGATATTTCGCGTGTACAATTTTTTGCGAGTTTGCATAGAAACACATTTTTGCACAGATTTAAATTCGTGAATTTCCGATTTTTCAACCCCAAATATTATGACCAAAGACCCCTGCCCGACCTAGTCAGGGCGAGTCTGATGCTAGACAAGCCCTCAGCGCCGTGATACAGTCGGCATGCACAGACTATGCCCCATCCAGACCCTGGGGACAATACTAATTCCTTGCATCCATGGCATGATAGTCTAAGTGTATAGTGGTGGTATATGTATGATACTCCTGTGGTTGGACTTTTATCCTATCAAAAGGGAGCATTAAATAAGAACTTCATGGAAGCAGAACTTAAATTGACTAACATCAATATGCCATGGACTGCATATCAATATGGACAGCCATGTCCACCACCCACATGACCCAGACCACATTGAAGGGATAAATATTCACGATGTACTTTATTTTGCGAATTTTTAATTTCCACAAAATTCGCGAAAATATCTACGTTTACAACATCCAGAATATATTAATTTAACGATGGAGAAAAATAAACTTCCTGCCAAATTTTCCACTCGGATAGGTTGTGTTATCACATTTTATGCATCTTTAATGTCAAATGTCTCAGAAATGAGAAGAAACTCAGCAATTCCACTATGATTTCCGAATTCAGCACCCTTGAATTGACAAAGATCAATTGGTTTTATCCCAGGTACCTTTTCACATAGAAAATCGTGGTTCCCTCAAAGACATTCTATTTACTTATATTTCTTTTATAGGGGAGCCTATTTGGAATTTATATGGAATGTTTCAAATCCAAAATGAGGCTTCAATAAGGGTTCCCAAAAATTGTGTTGCCATGGCAACAAAAATTACATTCCAATTAGAACAAAAATCATATCAGTTGATAACATGATTCATTAGGATTTATATGCTGAAGAAACCATGTTGATACGACTTCTATATCAAAAGTTATGAACAAATGTATGAAAAATATTGGTGATTTATTAACTGCTGTTTGCATCATGATACAAATTATGCAAATTAGATGCATGTTATAAGTTAACTAGGGGCAACTACATATACCGGTTAACTACTACTGGTAGATCAATATATTTTAGTTAGTCTTATTAGGTAGTTACCATAAAAATTACCAATATAAATATAATACTGGTTGCTATGGATACTAAGATGTATAAGCTATGATAATAAATAATTGAACAGAGACATGTGTTTGGTTGAATTGATCTGAATATGCAAACTGGCTTTATTCAAAGCAACATCAGTCAATAAAAAGTGAACCCTAGGTTACACTCAGCACCTAGACTAAAATCTTAAAACTAACAATAAAAGGAAGAATAAAAATAAAAATTAAATTATGTGCCAACCCCCAACACAGGGGTGTTGTGCACTGTATGAGTTTGTGAGCCCGACTGGCAAGTTACTTGAAAACGCACCGTTATATAGGCCAGGGTATCTTTGCCATGGTTACCAATACAGTGTTGTATTGTTGCGCGCAACAAGTAGTCTCAAACGGGCATATCACTCACCACCATTAATTATATGAATATACACACATGTATATAGTCCAATAATTTTACTAGGGGCGACTACATATACCGGTTAACTACTACCGGTAGATCAATATATTTTAGTTAGTCTTATTAGGTAGTTACCAGTATATTACCATTATAAATATAATACTGGTTGCTATGGATACTAAGATGTATAAGCTATGATAATAAATAATTGAACAGAGACATGTGTTTGGTGGAATTGATCTGAATATACAAACTGGCCAACCACCTGGCAAACACATGGAACATCACGCAGTAACAATTATTACACATTAATAGCTGGTAATACATCAAATTTCAATAAGTCATACTTTGACTCATGCAAATATTTATACACACACTTATATTTCCAGTTAGAGCGCCTCATGATATCCTCTACAGATAGGCCAATTGACTTTAGGAAGGTAGCCCCACCATGATGCAACGAGTGGGTACTAACATTTTCATTTACTAAGCCAATTTTGACAGACAAAAATTTCAAACGCATACCGAACAGTTTCCGGTTAACATTTCCATTAGCAGACTGTATCAACTCTGACATAACTTTTGCTGGGCAAAACGGGGAGGAGTCATTGTGTAGGAGATATATATCATAGTGGTCATGGCCAAATTGGTCCGTCTTAGATGTCCTAATGTGAAGTTTTACATAATCATTAGTTAATACAACATCCTTTACCCTGAATGAATGTATACAGTCCAGTACATGGCAACACCTCAAAACTCACCTAAACAGTACCAGAATGGCACACCAGGATACCCTATCCAACCTCAGTGTCATATTCAGGGTTGACAAAATTTTAAACATGTCAACAGTGGTAATTGGGTATTTAACAACTTTGGTTAAACTTTGACAACACTCAATACCATCTAGAGTCTTTTTTTAGAATAAAACTACTACTGTAGTCAGGGTGACCATGCAACTCCTGAAAAAAACCATACAGCAGAAATATAATTCCTTATAGAGACTGGCTTCATCTTATCAGCAAGATAAGTGGCATACAAGGAAGCTTGGGATGGCAAAAACGGTTATACCTTAAGGGAAAATCTTTTACAAATTTTTTTGTACCTTTTAAACTGCTGTTTTCTGGTTTTTAAGGTTGTCATGGCAACACCCGAGTTCACAAATTTCTCCTGTTTTCTTAACAGAGACCTCAATCTGGGATCTGAAAAATTTAAATACACATATTATATCTAGACAAAGTTTTTTTTACAATTGGCAAGAACACTTTTGTGGTCTAATCTTGACAATTTGTCTGCAAGGAAATTGTCCGCAGACTTAACATAAGTTGAATAAATGTCGATATTGTACACAAAGCAGAGCCAGAAAATTTATTTTTACCACTCCATACACAGAGGGCTTTTTACTACGGCCTGTATTTAACATTGCCAAAACTTGCATATTGTCTGTGATAGCGTTCAAGCGACAATTTCTAAAGGAGTGACCCCATCTTTTAAGACCTGCTAACACGGGCCACAATTCATATAAATTTATGTTCCTATCATGAACTAAAATGTTGTCACATTGAGGGGGGGAACCCAATGATTCAACCCAATTTTTGAGTTGTCAATACTGCTCCAGGACCCATACAAAAAGTCCCAGCCACACCACGCCCCATAGCCTTTAATGGAAGCATCCGACACCATGGGTTTATCCAATACATCATTTAGAATTAAACTTTTGCAGTTGAAGACTTGGCAAAAATCTTTCCACCATAAAAAGTCCTTGATTATACCTGGACTTAATTTGATCATACCTCTACACTTTGCTTTTGCCATTAAATCAAAGACTCGCCTACTAAATGTACGGCCCCCTCTAACTACTTGGGAGCAAAACGACATCAAGCCACCAATACTCTGTGAAGTTTTTTTTACTAGCAAACTTCCTACCAATGCAATCATCTATGGCAAGGGCCAACTTCTCAACTTTCTCTTTTGGCAAAGATAATTCCATTTTTTGGGAGTCAGTGTTGATACCCAGAAAAATACATGACCTGCTAGGACTAGTGACTTTCTCTCTAGAAATCCTAAAGCCAAGATATTCCATTTTTTCCTTTTTATAGGTTTCTTTGACGCAAGCACTCCTCTTCTGAGTTGGCAATGATGATGAAGTGATCTAAATAATTAACAAGCCTGCCAATGCCATAGAAATTAGCAACTTTTGCCAAAAAATCAGAGATCTGGTTGAATATATAGGGAGCACACCTAAGACCAAAGGTCAGTCTATTACTCTGGAAAAATCTAGGACCATCACCCATGTCCCATTTGAAACCTTGAAACTTTTGGTGTTCAGCATGAACACTAATCAACCTATAAGCAGATTTAAGGTCAATGACACACATAAATTCATTCTTGTTGAACATTGCCGTCACAGAATTTATGGATTTGTAAGAAAATGGTTTGAATGTTGTATCCATAAAATTGTTTATACTTTTCTTAGCTGGCAAGCTGCAGTCGGTAATAGGCCTTAATTTACCATTACTTTTTGGGACTCCACCGAGAGCATGTATGCATCTAGGTTTGGAGGTTACTTCAACAACTGAACCATCCTGTAATTCCTCATTCAAAATTGCACACATTTAATAGTAAAATTTACCCTGAAAAATTGACTTATAATTCATACACTCATACTCAGCCTTGCACCCAAGATCAACAATTTTGAAGCCCTCAACAAAATCTGACCATAAATAGTGTAAGTCATTTTTTGGGTAAATTTCCAACACCTTTCTGTCATAAAAAACATGCCAAAGGACATGATAATATTTGCCATCGACATTTACCATTGATACAACTCTGGAAAACGTTAATCTTTGACTTACCCTGATAGTTTATGTCAAAAACTGGGTAAAAATCACCAACATTGGGAACACTTTTTAGAATAAAACCCATATTCACTTAGGTTTTCATAACTGGCAAAATTGAACAAGTCTACTTTTTCAGAGACTGGAAAAACTTCATCAACATCACAAACTGTGGGCAAATTGCCAACCATAAAATCCTGTACAAGAGAGTCTACCACAACTACCTCCCCATCGCCAGCAGACATAGGGGTAGGACCCTCCCCAGGTGGAACATCCTATTTGTCAGTATCAGCCCATGAACATTTGTCAGCTGAGTGGCTGGTAGACTCACAAGTACTGCAAATATGTCTGTAGCGGCATGGACTAAGTTTACACCCTTCAGGCCTATTAAAGGCATAACATGGGTTTTTGAGGTGGCAATCTTTTTTGCTAGATTTTGCCAATTTTTGAGCAGTAAATGTACAATCATAGCTAAGGTGGTGAAGAATGTCTGAATTTTCCACAGTTTCAAAAGCCTTAGTACCTCTCTTATCCGCCCTGTCCTTAACACTCTTATCATAATTAACCAAGGAGCTACGGGTATAGATCTTAGTAGCACTTTTCTCAAGTAACATCTCAATGTGATCCAAAATAAATCAAATATTATCTTCTCCCTGTTCATACTTGACACTCACTAGACGGACGTTGTCAATGTTTTGTTTGTGGCCCAAGAAGTTCTTTTGGTCAAACTCACCCCAGGGTTTTTTGGTCCTACGTCTTGATCTTCACCTGGAGACCGAGGAAGAACCTGTAGAACTTGACTACAACCTGGATCTTGACCCATAGGTTACATGGACGTAAATGCTGCCCTCTCGTGAGTCATATGGTATTCAGGCCTGCACTGAAGGTGATCTGGGTGCTGATTGGCTTAGAAATCATATGCAAGAAATATTGGTAAAATTATGAAAAAAATCACAAGTGACCCCAAATAGTTCCTAAATGGAACAGTAGATGAGTTTTTATATTTTGCCAAGGTTTGGGGATTTTATCAGGTCTGCAAATGTTCATCTGGCCAATGGAGGTTTTGAGGCCCAAAATAGGGTAGAATGGCACTTGCTGTACGTATCGCTCCCTTAGTTAAGATTTTCAGGGTTAAGCCTATCCTATATTCTAACACATTGTGTGTGAGAGATGGTTTAATCTTGCTACGGTCGAAAATATTACCAACGAACATTACGGGGGGCTGTTTTTATGTGTTATGCTATATAGAAACATAGAGGAAATGGAATTAGTTCCACGTAACCTATAGGATGATTGGACATTTGACCTGCCTATTTCAAATGCCCTTTTAATGTCATTTTTCTGTTACAGCAAGGATGGTTTTACAGGAATCTGGCCAAATTAGTCACAGAAATGGTGTGTAAATAAAAAAAATAGGAAAACCTTGCTTGCGGAGGTAGGGTAATTCACTAAATATTGCAGTTTCTATGAATCTCCCAAAACATAACTTTTTCTGGACATAAACCACCTACAGGGTGAAATTTTCAGCAGAAAATGACATTTTAGCCTCATTTTAATCTTCCTAGGGTTATTGATGCACAGATATCCATGTAGGGCCTACCATAGGGTCCATTGGAAGTTTGGTCAGGTTTGCGGTGTTTCGTCAAAGTTTCAGTGAGAGCGCAACGAACATTACGGGGGGCTGTTTTTATGTGTTATGCTATATAGAAACATAGAGGAAATGGAATTAGTTCCACGTAACCCATAGCGGTGACTTGGCCTTGACCTGCTGTCTCAATCGATGTTTTCTCAGCAGAAGTTCTGTCAGTGGTGGCGCCCTCTGAAGACTCATATTTGCAAGATCTTCTTTCCAGAACACCATGATGCAACGAGTGGGTACTAACATTATTATTACTATTGTAAAGTACTTTTGTATATGCATTTGGAGACCAAAATACAGGTTAACATAAATTATCATAATTTGTATCTATCTATGTGAAGCATTGCTTGTGCCCTGCTTTCTTTTGATACTTATCTATTTTTGCCGTGATATTATCCAACCATACCCTATACTAATGAGTCTTATTGGTCCCCTATCCTTATCCCTCTCACATTTATTACCCTGTTGATCCACTTAGAGATATTAGGTACACATAGCACTACACTTGGTAGGTAGGTAGATAGAATTAATGATTCATCCAAATCAAAAGGAGATGGCCAGTAACCATGAACGATAAAATGTTAATACTATAGGGACAGAACCAAGATGTCTATCAGCACATATATACTACTTCTCAAGATTAGATATGATGTTCAAGATCTGAATCAGCATTGTGAGGTTGATGGTGAGTGTGCAATGGCTAGGAAGCTAATGGGCCTCTGCCAAGTTGGCTTGCACATCACTTCTGCATGAATTTTGTATCTACCCCAGGGATTATTCTATATTGCTTCTGTAGTAATGCATACAAGGGTATTGTCTAAAGCCTGGCATCCTCATCATGGGATGAACATTTATATGGACCCGTTCTGTATGGAATCCAGGGGGAAATGTCCATTTGGAAAGAAGGGTAAGCCTCACCAAGATTGATTGAATACACATAGGGCCTTGGCATCCAGAAATATATTCTGTCCCCTTAACCATCAAAAACAATGCTGAGAATTAGGTAGCAATTTACCTGTCATCAATGGAATTGAATGGATTGAAAGAAAAAAAACATTGTGTTAATGTTGCTGAGAACCTTTAATGAATATAGAAAATTTGGCCTGCTTTCTCATTTGTTGCATTTTGAATTTTGAATAAAAATCATAGTGTACTCTCTGGCTTGTATGTTATGGTAAATACTATCCAATCTTGAGAAGATTAGGGCCTGTTTCTCTGTTACACACATAGTAAAGGTATCAGTAAAATGTACGGTGGGTATATGGTATGCAATGAGTGTAAAAGGTGTAGGCTGAAATTTAAACACTGAGCTAAAGAACAATATGAACATAATAAATTCCTACCAGCTGGCTTTAGCCAGTCTTTTGTTTCTAACATCATAATATTATATGTTGTCATGGTGCATGAAAGCAGCCCTGGTAACTCGACTCACAAAATGCACTTCTGTGCATCATGCCGTTACCTATGGGGTTGATACTGTACAAAACGGTTGTCAGTCGTTATGATACTCTGCAGCTGCTTAATAGAGGAGTCAGGAGAGCATAGATGCATCATGATTATACAGATTTGTCAAATTTCTTTATTTCATTTTTCAACACCTACCTAACCAACCTTTGTGGCGTGTCTATACCCTGTAGAAACCCCATAAAGTTTTCTTTTCTATACATGAAAGTTGTTTGAGGGGGGGAATGTGGGGATCGCATGTCCATACAACATCATGACACATACATTTTTAACACAACATGTACTCAGTCTGAAACCTGCAGTTAAAGTCAAGCTCAATGGGGTGCTGGCAGATAAGTCAAGTACTGGCATACTTACCTTCGTAGGGTCATATAGTCCAAGCACATAATGGCTGCAGGGTTGTGTTCTTTGTCAGGGAGTGTTCATCATCCACCAACAGAGGTGGGGTGGTGCACCCCCTTTCATGCAGGATTTGACAATAGGACAATGGGATGATTCAGAAGCTGGGTTCCATTGTCAAATGATGAGTACTCTTTCATGATATACCCAGGGTGTGCTTTACCAATAACAAATTGATGGTCCATGCTAATCCGCTCAGGTCATCTCAATGAAAGAATCCTACCCTGGGAAGTACACCCATCATTCCTGCATTATAATGACAAATGACATTAAATCAATCAATTCACAAATAAGGTCATTATTATGTTTTTTTCTCACATCCGACCCATATCATAGGCCGGATTTCTCTAAAGTTTAGTTGACTCTGGTGGAACCAAAACATTAGCCATGGGATGAACAGACTTTGCACTGGGCAATCCATCTTTTATTCTCCCTCACTGCTTCGCCATAGTGTAGAGGAGATGGTACCTAATGTTGAAGGAACGGCCAGCTATGATTTGCTTTTGCTGCACCATGTTGGCAATGGAGTATAGCCATGAGGCCTGCCCTTGCAGCATTATGCGTCCCAATGATGGCTGGAGGGATAATGTGGGAAAGGAACGAGTAAGAACTTTGTGACCATCATTATTTCCTTCACAAATTGCTTCTGACACAAACATTGAAAATAAACCAGTCAAATGTAATGGCCATGTCATCTCAATACAAGCTTATGTTCTAAGCAGCGCACTGATCCGATCCCAACTATTGGTGTGGAAATAATTCTCCAGAGTGAACAGTTTCAATGTGGAAAGAAATAAAGGAGTCAAGAAGAAATGAATAGACATGCAGCATAGAGAGAAAGATGAAGTATTTGTGTTAAATGACAGTTGCGATAACAGGACGGAAATATAGACCAATGGTTAAGGCAAGAGTAATTTTAGCAGAGATAGTTTGGCTGTTGCATCATCCGTGTTGGGCTGATGCAAGAGCGGCTCACTGGATCCCACTGGAGGAGGCAGGGTTTGATATTGTTCAATCCCTGCCTACTATTGAGTAAATAGATAGGGGTAGTAGTAGGCTTATGAACAGAGATTGGGCCTGTATGGCGAAGAAATTAATAAAGGTGTAAAAAAATAATAATACCCAGAAGAGTCCATTGACAAATCCCCACATTCATACTCATCTCTGCACGAGGTTAAAGGGAGAAAAATAATGTAAACATATAGGGCTTTACCAAGTCCATTGACAATTTTGGGTATTATGCTTCTTATACATTGATTATAAAATATGGTCCAATTGGGTAGATTGTATAAGATGGGTACAAAAATAATTTTCTTTATGGAAACCATGAATAAAACAGGAAACATGCAATATCCTTGTAGGATCAAAAGAAATATAAGTTACTATTTCTACAAAAATATACTAATATACTGAGGTACGCGGTGGATGCCAGCAATCCCTGAGTGTTCGGCAAGATAAATAGTAATATGTGGCAAGTACTGGGAAAGGGGGTCTTATTACACCCTGCATTAAGACCCCTTTTCGCAGATCGTGTCACATATATGTATGTGCATGGTTATCTAAGCTAAGGTCAGGATATAATTACAGGCATAAGTTAAGGGTATAGCAGTCTAAACACGAGATTGTAATCTTGCCATCAAAAATCTGTTTCACTAAGATTTGGTGATGGATCAAATCTAGGAGCGATCAAAAGAAAGAATTTGATTTTTAGTTGTCAGGATTACAAAATACCAGCAGATTGTATTTAAAAAGGGCAAGAAAACCCAAGGTAGTATTATATGGGACTGTTGACCTTTTTGGAAGTTTTGGCAAAATTCCAGAATTTTGAAAAAAGGTTGGTCAAGGTAGTATTCTCTGGGACTGATGACCTTTGCTGGTGGTTTAAACAATTTTTAGGCATTTATGTACAAAAATGGTTGGTAAAGGTAGTATTCTCTGGGACTGTTGACCTTTGCTGTAGTTAATGTGTGCCAAAAATCATTATGGTGAAGATGAGTTATTACTACTGACAAACACTACTGACTAAAACTCATAAATACAATACATAGTTGAGCTTGAAAATGTACAATGTGGTGACGGATCTTATAGTACCAAGAGAGACGGGGCAAAATGTCATGTTGTGCTGTCAATCATAAGATACTTTAAAGAAAAGAACTGGCTAAAACTTTTAAAGATCAATTCATGCACAGAGGACCCAGACAGCACTCCGACCTGCCCCCAAATAGCTTTCATCCTGGGCAGCAGTTCAGTACAAATAGAATGTTTGATTTTCATAGAAATGTAACTGCGAATGTATAGGTGTATGGGTCGGGGGGTTTTGTAAATTGTGTCCCTACAATCTTAAGTTAAAACTCCAAAAGTTTGTTTGTTGCAAAAAGACTTCACTGGCAGGGCCTGAACTGCCGCCCATGATGAAAGCTATTTGGGGGCAGGTTGGAGTGCTGTCTGGGTCCTCTGTGCATGAATCGGCCCTCAGCCCACCGTTTAGGTCTGTGCCTAATTGGGCAGAAGAATGAGAGTGTCATTTCGTTGAAATCCAGAACAACTGAGGCTAAGTCGCTGGCCTCTGATGTTATAGAGTCCCTACTCTCTGAGTCACTTCACGCTCAGAATCATAGCTCCCTTGTGGGCATTATGGAGCGCATCTGACAGGTTATTAAGACCCATTTCCATTGTCTCATGGGAAATTAAGTTTGGAGGCAGGTCACCATTCATTAAATAGTAAAGTGAGTCCAGTAGTGTATCTAAATCAGTTTGTAAATTTATAAGGGATTCAATTTGTGAGTTTGCTGCCGAAAATAACATCAAATAAATGGTGTGTTGTTTGGTCTATAGTTCCAGGTTAAGCAGTATATCTGAGATATTGTTGTTTAAGTGCTGGAGCTTAGAGCCAATCAAAGACAGTGCATCATCAGTATCATTTTGAATACTGGAGAAAACACTCAAGGATTTGTAGTGGAATTCGGAAATGTTTAGCAAGAAATGTGTGGCTAATTCTATCACATGCATTTTATTGGCCAATTTTTGCCCTAATTCAGTCATTTCAAAATTGAGAATATAGCTGACCAATAATCATGAATCGTCATTATATGGGCTGCCAGGGGTGTCTAAAAAATATTTTGGACCAGCCTAAAAAATTTTAGGGTACATATAGAACAGGTGTTGGGGCTTACAGTCCATATATATATATGCAGGTAGCTTAAATATCATTTTTAAATCCACAGCATGGGACCAAAGTTGAGGGTCTCTCTAGGGTCCAATCGCTAGTGATTGTACCATAAATTTAAGCCTTAATAGAGTAAGATGTTGATATTAACAGGTTAAGTTACTCTCATAAAGGTCTATTGTCATATAAGATATTATAGTTAGATATGTTATACACTGGTGGCAGTCTCTATGGGCTCTCTAGGGTCTAGGGTCTCTCTCGGGTCTAGGGTCTCTCTAGGGTCCAATTGTTAGTGATTTTACCGTAACTCTAAGCCTTAATGGAGTAAGATGTTGATATTAACAGGCCAGGTTACCCTCATAAAGGTCCATTGTCATATAAGATAAAATAGTTAGATATATTTTACACTAGTGACAGACTATAGGGCCTCTCTCAGGTCTAGGGTCTAGGTAATCCATGTATCCAGAAAGTAGTGTTTGAGGTAGTTCTGTGAACAGAACACTGTAGTTAGGCCGGAAATGGTTCCTGGATCTTTCATGAAATCTTGTGCACTTGATTGATGGAATTGCCCTAAGAAGATGAAGATGATTGGTGCCAAAGGGACTGCTGCCCTAAAAACAAATTAAGGATATCTGTCAGATTTGCTGATAAAATTGGGTGATCTTTGGGGGGCTGTAGGGTGGGGGGGGGCTTGGCTGTCTGAAGTGATGTGTGTGATGGGTGGTGGGTGGGTTGGGGTATGTTGATGGTGTTAGTAGGACATTATGGGTATGTTTCTTAAACAGAATAGGTTGCTAGGCTAATCTAGTAACTGGTAATTGATGCATCTTACACTGACTTCAATTTAGTTGATATAAATCAGTTGAGACAGGTCAATTCAGTGGTGGCAGTACTTGTCTGACATGTGGAGCACATTCGAACATTTCAAAGACTGCTTGCTGTGCCTGAAGGTTAATGGTATGCACTATGACACTGTGTCTGCCGACACCTGAGTAGTAACATGGTTAATCACGTAGGGGTTGCTATGAGGCAATAAGTGTCAGTACTCAATCAAGTCCACTTAAAACACTCATCAACAAAATATTGATTTCTACCATTTAATTCAGTTAACTCCTTCCCCATGATTAATCGCTCAAAGCAAGCAAGGGGAAATGTAAATAAAGAACTTGAACCAGAAGAAGATTTTTAATTCCCTGTTCAAAGTTAAACCTTCAAGGGCCATATAGTGCCTCAAAATATAATCAATGTACCTTAAACATAATAATGTGCCAACACAGTGGCAAAGCATAAAGAACAGTACATAGGGGCATCCTGCCGAGCCTTTTTGGGACTGAATCAAACAAGAAGGAGTAGAACCTGACTCAAAAACCAGGTCATTTCCCATGATTCTCCTTTAACATGTCATGATCCGATTTAATTTCAGTTTTCAGACAGAGCTATAGGTATAGCCTCACTATTGTTATCAATCATATATGATGCATAATATAATGTAGCAGAGGAAAGCAATATTTATGAGGAGAAAATTAAAAAAACAAACAGAATCCAAACCTTACCAGGGGGCCATTTCACCGCATTTGATACAATAAACACGGAGGTCCGTATTTTAAACACCGAGGTCTGTGTTTGACATTTATGTTCATATTTGAACACCTACTGCCCCCTGCCCCCTCCACATTCACAATATGGTCCAAATTGTAAATTGGGAGGGGAGAGGGTAGTAGGTGTTCAAATATGGACATAAATGTCAAACACGGACCTCCGTGTTTAGTGTATTATATGTGGTGAAACGGCCTCCTGATGCGATCAAGTACAGTGCACAAGTCTATATAATTGATGACTTTACTCTACACATCATTTGTTCGTATGAGGAAGAAGCGGGTGTGGGTTTGTTTGAAGCTAAAGATGTGGTATACAATTTGAAATGCTAACAGATGGGTCTTAATAAAAGTTTTCCGCATGTGGTGACATGGGTGAAAAAAGGAAACAATCTTAATTCCTGATGTAGACAAGATGTCTATGGGAGTGTTGGCAAGTTTATATTGCATCATGCATGATGATCCCTCAACATGCAGCGCTGGTGAATTGCTAATGCATTTGTGCATCATAACTATATATATATATATATATATATATATATATATATATATATATATACATAATGGACATAATATTTAAAGTATTCCTTAACTGACATTTGGAAATGATCTACTCACTGAGACAACAACGTTGGAATGAATCTAGATAAGGTGTAGGTTGCACTGATACACAGAGTCATTCAGAATTTATAACCAAAAAATGGGTAATTCACAACTTTAAAATAGCTTACTCAATCTGCTTCCCATTAGTAGCAAGGGCACCGGCAATTATATATAATTCGATTATGAGACAATGTCAATACACCTGTTTTCAGAATAGTATAATAAAGGAAGAAAGCACCTTAAAGGTAACCGTATATGGGCCACATTCAATTGGTAACTACTTAAGGACATCCGATCAGATCGGTTCGGGCACATCAAACATGTTTGATATTTGACCAACTGGATTGGACATCCCCGCAGACACCCCCGACCTCACCTTAAGCAGGAGCCTTATGCTAAAATCATTGCTGTCTATTAGCATGAATAATTATCTGAAAGTCAGTAATGATAAGAAAAGTATGTTGATTGCGTAAACAGGGTGAAAGGATAACGAACAAAGGACCTTCTGCATTGCCAACATTTCATTACTAAGACCATGGGAAAATTGCCATTTTGCATCAGCCATTTCTTATCTTAGACCTGTCTCATTGCACATCCATCAGCTTAAAAGGATAGAAGAATGATGCTGGTCTATGCCATTGAAGTTAGAATGAAAAGAAATGATTAAAGTGAAGTTACATTCATAGTCATTAAAAGGAGAGAAAAGACAAACACGAGTTGTACATGACTTCAGGAGGCCCTATGTCTATGCCATCAGTTGGGGGAAATTCACTTCAGTGAATACTGATAGGGGTATTATTTTATTTCTGGGGTTGCAAGGCTTTTCTAGCTAATAACTCTTTCACCAGTATTTCTGCACTCCTTGATGTTCTCTTGTCATTTATGTTATATTTGGATCAATTTCCTCACTGGACCCAAATCTCTCCAAAATATGACTAAATGCCTCAAGTTATATTTGAAGCTTGGTCGACTACCTTGGCATATTTTGAATGAAGTATGATCAACCTGCTTTTCAATCCATTAACATCTAAACTGAATTATCACCAGAACCGTGCTGGGAGCAGAAGGGTAATATGTACACAGGTGACTCTCGTATGGTAAAGAGGTGAGTGCTTTTGCATGAAAACAGTGGTCTCAAAGCAATTATAATTCTAACATGTGTAATTAATTGAAGAATTAGCCGAAGGGATACATAAGCACTATGTGTATGCTTGGTATTAGATGATGCATTAATCAATGCTCAGGTTTGAAGTCCCTTACGGCAACAACGAATTCTGGACAAAAACACAGACTGGATTGATTATTGTAAATTTTATATAGTAATCATCTCAAACCAATTAAGTTTTTTACACCCTTATGCATAAGCATTGCAAAATACCCAAGGATGGCCATAGTTAACAGGTCATTTTTGACCCAGAGTCATTTATGACCCTGTCCCCCACCCCTCCCCTTCCCCCTCTCTCTGCCTCATCAGTTGACCTAGATAAGTGGCCTCTCCCCTATACTGACTTTCAGGTATGAATGGGCAGCAGATTAAGTTTCAAATTGTGTTTTCTCAACTGCTATAGTTCATATCCAAAAGTTATTTTAGATTTAACTAGGATACATATTGGTCTTTCCAGTGATGTATGATCGATCAATCTCAAATGTGATACAAACTTATCATTTGCATTATTGTGAGCCCAGAGAGCTATTTTCCCTCATACCCACTGCAATAACTAAAACAGAATGCAAAATAAGATGGCTAAAAAGTAGTTTGGTATTCTAGACTAACATTATCAATCCTCCTCTTTTCATATATGATGGGTTTTTGATGGATAGATAAAGAAAAATGGCCCCAAAGAAGCAAATTAAAATTGCCTTTTCCATAGCAGACAGAGCAGGGTCATTTTTCACCCTGGGTCATTTTTCACCCAGGATCATTTTTTTATAAATACATAAACTCATAATGTTAGATTGGTATTAACTTGGGGTGCTTCTTATACACGAAGAACGTTTAATAGTCAGAGAAGGATTCATGACAGGGAAGGCAGCTGCCAACAAGCTGCCAACAAAGTCTGTAGAACATTTGAATATTGCCCATTTTCAATAAGTCTAGTGTACAGTATTGTCCCATCTAAAGGTTGGATTTTGCGTAAGCGCCTTTGTCATATAAATGTAGCGGACAATGAGATTAAGCATTTGAAATAGACAGTAAAATACTACCTGACATCTAGGTGTCATGGTACTAATAGGGCCAAGGACATTCTGATTTCCCCCCCCTCATCTTCCATCATAAAACTGGCGTCAATCGTGTTCTAATTTGATGGCGTTCATAAATAAAGGCTTAAATTAAAGCTGCAGTCATTCTTGATTTTTTTAGCATGGTCAACCATAACGGAGTCAGATCCGTTTTTGCACCAGTTGCCATGGAAACCACCATGTTGAATAAATTAAATGATACAGGCACCCCTGACAAGTCACAAATGTGATCTTGGACCCCTCTCTGACACAATAGGTTTCCATGGTGACCAAAAATGTTTTGCAATTATTTCCCCCCAAATCGTTACCTTTCTTCTGGTACCAAAATTATTAATCTGCGATAAAAATAAGGTCCCCTGGCACTGATTATACCAAGCAAAACACTGTTTTTAATTGGGACCATTTAGCTGTCCTAGGTTTACTGGGTCGGAATACTGCTGTGACACCTCTAAGGTAGTCATTCATCTCTTAATTCCATAGGGGTTATTCATGACACTACGGTATGCAAGATTGTTCCCCTTTAAGAATTATACCGAGGTTAATTAGTCAGCTAGTCAACCCAGAGTGAGGATGATGGGAGACATATGGATGGTGCAGTTTGGGTACAATAAGTAAAATATCCAAGGAGAAAGAGAAAAAGAAGGATATGTAAAGGGATGTGGAAGGGGTACAGAGAGGGAAAAACAGGTTATTCATTGAAACACAACTCTCATTAGTAGAAATGAATGGTGAGGAAGGATTGTGGTCTGGATGATGGGGTGTCTAGATAAGAAAGAATCAAGATTTCATTGGTATTGCTAGATATAGTAGATTATACATGAGAGGTCACCCTGTAATTGGCATGATTGAAGCTTTATGTTAGGCTTGTAGATGTCCATAAATCATAGTCCATTGTTTGAGATTTTGAGGGAAGCATTCATTAATGGTATTTTGTACTCTCATTAACCTAATAGACATTTCTTAGGAGAGCCAAAATAGTTTTGCAGAGGATGATATACAGACGGTTTGTTTTAAGAAATCATTACCTAGGCTATATTAGTAAGCACAGTGCAGCAGGTGTCTGGCATAGACCCAAGTCATTCATCATATATAACTGCTCGGAGATGGGTTATTTGTAACTTGGCAATCACTCTCTCCACTCGTACTCCCATGAGTAGTAAGACACTGGCAATCACACACTTCAAGTGTAAGGGATGCGATTGAACCCCATAGGAAAATACTTTATCTAAAGGCAGTAATTTAAGGAGCAAGTATCATATACTCTAAGAGGCCACATGGTGCTTTAATGCACTATTATGATCATTGGTTAACCTGGCGCATGAATTGAGGCCCCATGAGTAACTTGCCAGGGCTGCATCAGTGCATCACGCAGATCCAACTCCATTTATAAATTATCAATTGGCTCAGCATGATGTATCAATGCAGTGGTGTTGACTTGCCAATACTTCATTAGTCCATAAATGGTCCTAATGATGACCAACATGCAGCCCTTGAATACTTAATATAAGAATCGATAAGAATAGGAAAATACTGAGGCTCTATCATTTCTCCAAGAGGAAAAGTCGCGATTAACCCCTGAAAATGGCGAAAAAAACAAAATGGCGTCCAATTAACCAAAAATTGTCTCGAATACTCAATTCTTACCACATAGGGTTGTGTAATAGATCAAATTAAAGCTCTCTGTGAGATAAATCATTCTCTCATACTATCACAGTTGCCAGGGGAAACCTAGCAGAGTCCTCAATCAACACTACTTATATAAAAAAATTTCAAATAATTTTGTTATACATGCAAATATGTTTTCTACTTAGTTGGAACCCCCCTCCTAAAGCTCAACCTGAAATTGCAAAGAAAAACATAGCAAAAGACATGGCATTTGTCATTGAAATACAAAACCAGGAATCAAAGGTAGCATGGACTGAGTTCAATGAGGCCAATAGCACCAACACCAGAGAAATCACCACAGTTGGATATATGCCTATCCTTCAGGCACCTGCACACAAACCTAATAGCCTGAACACTGTAATCAAAATGTGTTTATAAAAACATCTCCAAGCATTTCGGTCAAGTTCATACCATAATAACTGTTGATCAGGCACTGTTCTGTTGATTGATGGAAATAAAATGACAGACTCCTGAATACAAGAATGTTTTCATCCACCTAGGAGGTCTCCATATAGCCATATGAATTTCCTCAAAGCCATTGACAGCACAGATATTTCCTGACCGGCTGTTTCACACTGAACATCTGGAAGATACGAAACTAGTCAGTGGTGACGACCTTAGGTCCTCAGGTTGGTAATACAACAACTTTAGGTGGTCAAAGGTGAACTTTGTTGTTAGTATGACGATCTTCCAGAATTTCAGTGCAGCTTTGAATGCCAAAGGTATCAAAGAATTATATTGCAATAAAAAAGGGTTATAGCAAAAGTACACATGTCTGACAGTCTATGCATTTCAGAACCATTAAAACATGGAAAGTGAAAGGCATTATTATCTAGAATCAGTACGGATTAGTGTATTGATCAGACACCAGTAACTTTGACTCTTTGATGCCAGTAATTATTAAAGATTGTGCAATAGTTATCGGTACTAAGCCTTAGATATTACAGGTTCAGTAAGTACTTTTCCATTCACCTTATGGGCAGATCTACTGAGCGATGTTTGCGCCCATTTTGTGGCTTTTTTTTTTAGCTTTGGGGAGCTACAATATAAAATGTAGATCATTTGTAGACCATTTGTCTTTATTCTAGTCTTATCTGATAGAAAACATCTTGAGCTTCAAGCAGAGTGCCGGTTTATGTATATCAACCTATAATTAGATGGGTAAAGGGGGCTCAAAGTTGGACAACACACCAAAATTGCCCTTTTTTCTATCAATTTTCTATCATTCCCACCAATATTTTATCAAGGTAGACAGTTTTGGAATGTCATATACCTGTTTTAACATTGGTAGGGGGTCATACCTATCTATTAAAAATGTTTTGGTCATGTCACCACCTCAACCTTCTGTCTCACATGTCTTATAATACTGAGCTGTGAGAAACCTCACATACGTAACGATTTTTTTATACTCTTATCTTCCATAAAAATAATGTATTATCACTGTTCATATAAATTGTGTTGAGCAGGGTCCCTAGGGGGGTTGTGATGGTAAATGAATAAAACTGCTAGTTTGTCACACATATAAGGTACATCTCATAAACCAAAATTTAACTCCCGAAAACGTTGCGTATATGAGGTACATTTTTACATGTCTGTAGGCTATATAAATGACAAATTCTTTTTTCTAGTGTATTCTTGTTTAATATGTATAGAAACTGTTTGGTTAAAACAAAAATCAAGGCCAAAGTCTAAGTAGTACGGCCACAGTGGGGGTCTTTCAGTCTCAGCGAGGCAAACCTCACATACGCAAAGTTTTTGGGTGTGTCATAGTAGAATGAAGCTGATGGTCCTGAGTGATGTTTTATTTTGAGTATCTGTTTTGCAATTAGTAATAGAGATAATGTGCCTTGTAAAAAAAGAGTATTTGAGGTACCTTTGTCTGTATTTAGGTAGGACCTAACATGCGCTCAGTGTCAGGAGTATTGTAAAATTGTGAGAATTTATTTTCAAAACAGTCAAAATGTCCCAAAATACAACTAAATTGTCTAAATATGGCTCTGAAATAGTAGTTTAACTCATTCTGTACAAGACATAGTGATGCAGATAATCTCTGATCTTTTATATTATTGCTCAGGTGGACTTGGAAAATTCTATGGAGTAATAGAGTTATGTGCCGAGTATATAAAGAGTATTTGAGGTACCTTAGTCTGTATGTAAGTGGTATATGACATGCGCTCGGAGTCAGAAGTGTTGTAAAAGTGCAGAATTTCTTTTTCAAAACAGTCAAAATGACCCATAATACATTTAAACTGTCTAGATATGGCTTTGAAATAGTAACTTAATTCATTCTGTACAAGATATAGTAATGCAGATGATCTGTGATGACTAAAAGTATTGCTGAAGTATCAAAAACCTCACATACACAACGTTTTTTTCGGTGTTCAGAAATGTCCGCGCAGATCTGGACCATACTAGCTGTATCAAATAATGTTGCAGAATGGTAACATTTATTAAAAGAAGGGGCATTGTAGATAGTAGAGATTGATTTTCATACAGATCTAGTCATTTTTGAATGTATGAGGGTAAAGTTGAGAATGCTAAGCTACATTTTAAAAATGTCTAAAAATCTCCAAATTGGCGATAAGGTGTAATAAAAAAAATTCTTGGCACAGGGATTTGATTTTTACTAAACATAAAGACAGCTACTGTAACATTATGGACATGAAATATGAAGTAGATAGGATGATATTTAATAGGTTTAATAACTGTCTTATTAAAAACGTTGCGTATGTAAGGTTTAAAAGCTATGGTTTTAGGCCATGGGCTATAAAAACTGACCCGTTAGGAGTTTGTGACTTGAATCAACCTTTCTAATAAGCAAAGACATAGGGCTTTTAATAAAATAAAGTGTCATTAAGTAATATTGAGTTTGTGAATTCAATGGTCCTCAGGCTGGTGAATATGGCTCACTGAATCACGCCATATTATATCTATAATACCACCTGCCTGGCATTGGTGTTATCAGCCAAGCTGCATGGCAAGGATAGATTCTAATTATCAAGCGCCTTAGTAAGGGAGTGATTGTTATTCCAGAACAGTATTAATGGGTCCTTTGAGTGGAGAAAAAAGTCGGGGCTCATGATGATGCATAAAGTGTGCTTAGGCTTTCCTCATTCACATTGTATTTCAGTTAAACTAAAACATCAGGTCAACACAATTCAAGCAACAAATGTCACTTTATTCATCTTTACATCTGTACATTCTAATATCAGTCATCATTTCAAGTAGCACGAAATTCCTCCTATACACAGCATTTCTAACACAATTTGAGCAGTCTGATATGTGTTTCTTTTTTATATCAGTTCCATGAGATGATGATTATCATCCTGAAGTACCAAGTCCTTCTGCAGTGGTTGATGTACAAAGAAATATATATATATATATATATATATATATATATATATATATATATATATTTATATATATATATATATATATATATATATATATATATATATGTTGGTTGATGAACAAATTTCAGACTTTATATTTGAATTCTATATGTGTAGTGTAGCGTTATAACTATTGATTATTATCATTGATTACTTCTCAATATAACAGTATAAAACAAGATAGTATCAAACATAAACCATGTTGTATCAATATAAAGACATTATTAACAGAACCTAGACTAAAGTGATGGGAAATAAGAACATGCCTCTAACTCAAGTCATCTGTACATCATGATATTCTTTGATACCTTGTCTAGACATTCCATTGTAAAATTGATTAATTTGACTGAATCAGAAATTTCCCATAAATTCTGTAAGCCACAGTGGATACACATGGAAAGGTAATACACTGTCTCAGCAACAGTGGTTAGAAATATCTATCACAGTGGCCCATAAAATTATGGGTTCTCAATGAAGTGCTAGTCTGAAATACGTGCCAAGGTTCCTGGGTGTGCAGAAGTAAATATCACTTACTAGAAGAAATCTCAAATAGATATTTTACTTGTTCAACTTGGGAAAAGGTGGTTTTTCAATCTATGAATGCCAGAATTATGGCCATCCCAAGGGCATGGCCAGGTCAGGCTGTGAAACTGGAGATGATAAAGCTTCTCAGTTTCCCCAGTTCCTTTTTCTGGAATAACCCCCAGACCCTCATTTAAATGCACATCATCAAGAACCAGAAGGAATAACTTTGTCCCATGGAGAGCATCTTCAGCAATCACCAATAGTGGATTCTTACCAGGTTTATCAGTTCATGAAAGCAACATTCTCCACTGATTTGATCTTATTTCCTGTTAAAGTCAGTGTCTTAAGATTTCAAAAGAGTCACAGGGGAACCCTCCTGAATTGACCATAGCTCAAATCCAGAGTTTGAAGTTTCTCAAAACCCCTGAAGGTGAGCAAATCAAGCTTCATGAGTTATTACCAAGCAATAGCCTCTTGATTTTCAAACCAAAGAAGTCACCAGTTTCAAATATGCTGAGCTGATTTCCTTGGAGGCTTAGGACAAGGCAAGACTTGGCAAGCTGATTTTGTTGTAGAATATTTTGATTGAGGTGTTTGAGGCATTTACATGTGTGCACCCAGGCATGATGTGCACTCCACAGGCACTAGATGGCCTCAATGTCTCACTGTTAAATAATGGTTACCATGGTAACCACCCATAGCAACAACATCACAGTGTATGTAAAAAGGAAAACAGAGGAATTAGACATGGCCATAGACATGGCTCTGAATGATGATCTTCTGAAACACATACAAAGTTTTGATCCTTTAAGATATGGTAATGCATTATGTTCATGGGTTGTCACAATTGATAAATTCAGCCCTTGTGAGTCTAGACCTGCTCTAAAAGATGGCATTCGTGCATTGTGCAGACCCTATGTACATGTTAACTGCATGAAAGAGGTCCTGCACATTAGACAGGGCTGCAGTCATGTATCAGTATCGTCCTATTTGTAAGAAACAAATGGTAGGAAACATTAGAGAAAGTTGGTATGGAGTGACAAAGAGTTGGGCTGGAGATCAGATTATCTAAAACCACCTTGCACATCTGGCACATGGGGCACCATACCGCTAATTAAGGTAAAATACCCCTGTAGAACTCCTTGGCTCAGGACTAAGCCCTACCTCATTACCAGCTAGTAGGATTAGTCATTTCTTCCTCAGTTGGATTGATGTGCCAGTGCAGTGGTCGATCTTGGAATACACTCTTAATAGTCAGTATGATACATCAATAAATACACGGACAATTTTGTGGGTTGCAGGCCAGGGCTGCATACAAGCAACATGATAACAGGTGGACATTCATAACTGCATTTTATAGTACTTAAATTCTTTAATCGAAGCTGTTCCTAATTTCTCATCAAGGCAGTGCACATTTGAAGGCTAGGTGTATTGATACATTTCACAATTTTCAAACAGATGGTACAGTGACTGTAATTGACAGCCATTTGTGACTGTATGATATGGAAAAGATAATCGGGCTGCGATTTCTTTTGGTTAAAATTGGTACAGAATTTGTATGTCACTTTTATCAGATAATCCTGCTTTCATAAATTGTTTTTTTTTTTTCTATGATGAGGAGGAGGGACTTAGAATTCTAGATAAACAGCAATTGGGCTTGAAAGTTAAATCACTTTTATGTGATGTTCCAGTGGCCTGATTCTTGCCTGACTGACACTGATCCTATGTTTTTCTTAGATCCAATATATCATGAATATTCCTCAATCAAAAGTAAGCTGGACATTTTCCCTTCCAAGGGTTTTTGCTCTCCCTGAAGTAGAAAATTGGGCTAGAGGTCATAGTAAAAGCAGCTAGCTTTTTTTTTTTTTGGGGGGGGGGAATAATAAAAGTTGCATTGTTCTACGTATCTTGGGTTATTTCTGGGATATACAGCCTTTCACTGGCTGTTTACTCAGGAGGACAGAGAAAAGTAGAAAATATTACAAGCCTGTCAAGTTTCATACCCCAATGGTGGCCATGCTATTTAATGTAGAGCTCCACTTTTGTCATTATTCAATTACACACATATAACACTACTTTTTTGTAGAAAAAAAGAAAATAATATGTGTATAATATAATTACTTTTTTCATTACAGATAATCCCTAGTGGTTACTTGCGCAGGCATCCTACTTCCCCAATGGTTTTTTGGACCTCAAAGTGTAATAAATAGGGATAGAAAGCTGGTTTTTGGCCCAAAATTTGCCCAACACAATAGGCTATTTGGGAAAAATAGTGGAAGATGCATACTTATAGGTACTTCTAAGAAATTCGGCAAAAGCTACCAAGTTTAATATTTCAAGCATCATTTCTGGGCTATTTGGACACTTTGGAACCCCCCTCTACTGTGAATTCCAAATTTCTTCTTCTTTCGTATAAAAATTGGTGTCCCCCTCGAGATTTCATTGAGTTCTATAAGATAAACTATAAATAACATACATACAATGCCTCTGGAAAATACCCGAGACTAGAATAATGTATATTGTCCATGCCAAGTTTTGGTGAAAAGAGACCTTAAAAGGATCTTGAGGTGTGTCATTTAGTGGGGGCTGTTCAGGATTCCAGGGGAACCTGCTGAGAAACTGAAATTTGGCATATAGGCCCATTTTGCCCCTCTTTCAATCTAGAGGGAAAGCCAATACGATTTTTCACCTGAACCCCCCGAAATCCAAGATAGCCACCGATTGGGCATGCATTTTCTAATTCTCTAAAATCCTTGTTACTCAAGATAATTGGTCATGCAATATATCAAAATGATGGTATTGAATCCTTCTTTCAATCTAGATGGGGACCCAGAATGAATTCTCATCCGAACCCCCAAAAATCCAAGACGGCCGTCAATTGGGCATCAATTTTCATCTTTTTACTTTAAAATCCTTATTTAATTCTATTGACATGGTGAAAGGAGTAGATCTGCATGAATCTGGCAAATCGGATCAATATATATCGGACATATATATATATATATATATATATATATATATATATATATATATATATATATATATGTATATATATATATATATATATATATATATATATATATATATATATATATATATCGGGCTACAGCAATGAGGAGGGAAAAGGATTTGTGTACATACCATAATTCCCATAAGTGCTCCAGATGAAGTTTTATTTCAATACCCTCACAAGTGATCTGGAAGTTATTTATTACCAGCCCTTCTGAGAGACCCTGCTGCTTATAGATGTTAATTTGGTAAGTAAAGAGCACAAGTATGGATAGAGCGAAAGGGTGAATATGAACCCCCAGAAAAATCAGATTTGATAAGATGTATGTAGCTGCTAACAAAGCCTCAACATCCTACTTTAAGACTCTGAAATTCCTTCCTATTCTTACATCTAATGGCCCAAAACGTTGGATTTCCTTTTAGGGTGTCAAATAGGGGTATTTCTTTTTACCAATGGCTAACCAAAATAGAAGGTGAAACGTTTGTACTCCAAGTAATCTGAATTTTATTCTTTGGCCTTACAGAGTAACATTACTACAGACACATTTACACTGATACAGATCATGCTCCAGTATACTGACCAGTAAGATTCAGCTAAGAGTCTAAGGATAAGGAAGATTATTATTCAGTCATGCTTCAGAAGGTTTTAAATGCTACTGTTTAATAAACTTGACTTCCATGTCCCGCTTAATCCTAAATTTAGTAAAGCCCTAATACTCACAAAGATATCATCCAATTACCCATGAATCTTTATTATGTGTCACAAATTCTGTAGCAAGTCCTGCTGGTGAAATAATCTATTATCGAAAATCTGTTACCTGGATGCCCAGACTTCATTTTGAATGACTGACTTCAAACAGAATGGAGATGAAAGGTAAATGAGAGGACCTAATATTTATTGCCTATAAAACCCACTGAGTAGCAGTTTTAGGTGTTGCTAAACCATCGGGCCATAGTGATCGAAAGACTAAAAAGGTTAGAAAAGGGCACATTTATCCCATTTCATGCCTCTTTAATGTCAAAACTTTGTGCCTCAAAGCCTTTTCCAGTGCCCATATTCAATGTCAGTGCCACATAAGATACCATGTCTAAGGACATATTGAGAACAACCATGTCCATAAGGGATCGGCTCCTTTTTTGCCCTATCCTTTTTAAGAGACATCTAAGAGACCCTCTAGGCTTAATAATGGAGATCATTTGTACCTTGTAAGGCACAGATGTGTGAAGATGGGAAAAGAAAATGCTCACTTTTCACTATCCCTTAAAATAAAAGACCAGAGATTGTTTGAATATTCCATTGATAAGAGTCAGTATGAACGCGTACAGAGAAACCTGATCTGTGCTGCATTATGCCTAATCTAATGACTTAATGATGTGCTACTTATGGACCAGCATAATATACCAGTGCACTGTCAATCCAATACCATTGCATTGGTTCATAATGAAGGGGCATAAGCCTGTAGACTGGTAGACATTATGTTTCTCTAAATAGCCTACAGATGTCATGTATGGTTCTTGTGACAAGGAACCTACATGTGGATTGAAATAACCTAACCTGTTGGCCCATGGTAACCACCATGCTGAATAAAATAACAGTTCTGATAAGGATACTGATATCCAGGCATCCCCAATCCTTGGTGAGGCTGAGTAATCCTTTCAGTGACACATTGTTTCATACATTATTAGACATAACTATTGTTATAACATGGTTATCGAGTTTAGGCACTGATTTCAGTTCCTAAAGTGGATAATATGAGTTCTGATATTTCGGGATAAAAAACCCAAAAATTGACAGCAGACCAGACATACCTTGACAACAAGTTGACACGAAAGTAAATCCTCCATTTTTGAAGCTTATGTACGAAATGTGACGACATGCTTTTGACATAACATAGTTGAAACCATATTCTACCTCCCTGTCGACTAGATTCCTTGATATTATGGCTGAATTTAACATAAAAACATCATAAAGATTCGAAGCGGGTGACTGGCCGTGCGTCTTCGCTATTATGTCAATACTACAGGTGCCTGCGTCTGATGTATAAAGAATGGATTAGGCTATAGACTGCCACAGCTCTGTCTCAACATATTCGCAGTAATAGGCCTTTGAGAATGGGAGTTGCACCAGGTCGCCAGCTTAACCATACTTTAACATGAAACCAAGATGGCAGAGGGCTGTCTCGTCGACTCGCAACAGAAAACAATGGATTCTATCAATTTAGAAGGTAAATAATTAGAATCAATGGTGGAAACCATGTTATAAACGCAATATGTAATGATCAGACTTGAACTCATTGGCTTCATGGGTTTGATAAAAGCAGTCGCCTCCAGCTCATGCTTTTATCACCCCCTGAAGCCAACGAGTTCAAGTCATTATATATTACATTCATATAATCCCTCAGTGTCCAGTCTTTATAAAGTCGAGGGGACAATGCATCTGTCACAGTTATAACACAACCCCTGCTCTCCTCTATAGTGACACATATTTCAATCAATCTGCCATCAGAATGTATACACTATCAGGAAAATTGGATGAGGTTTTTCCTAGAATATTTTTCTTAATATCTATTTTGACATAGGCACTGTGTCTATTAGTCTGGAGCCAAATCTAGATAAGATTCTAAATAAAAAGTTGCTTGGCATTTTCAGAGTTGAATTAGGGTAATTTGAGCATGCTGAATTCAAATCTGCTGTATGCCGATGCAAAATCTTATGGCATGGGTGCACCCCACCCACATCCTTTCTCTTGGGATAAACCTTGGTGAAAAGCATTTTCTTTCACTGAGCTTTCTTGGTGAAAATTATCATTTCTATCATCTCAAAGGATTTTTTTCATGGGGATAATGCCCTGTGAAACTTTTCACAGAGACAGAGATGGTGAAAGTCCTTCATCTTTCCTCTTCTTACTTTTGGTAGCTATCCTCCTCTCTTCTGCTTGATACTAGCTGTTTCTGTGTGTCCTTCCATTTGAAATCACTGGAGGGAGATATATTATATGCTGGCATAGACTCATCTGTGTAATATCACTGATGGTGAATTACCTAATTTTCCACAGGGAAAATAATTATTCTAATTCCTATTTGATCAACAATTTTCGCCAATCCTTCCCTGTGAAAATTATTATATAAGTTTTAGATGATTCTTAAGCTACTTATGGAAGGACCCCATGAAACAAATTGTTCTCAAAAGGAATAATGTTGTGGTTTCCTACTTTGCACAGAGTTGATTTTTACACCTTATAGAACCTGAATTCCCATTGCTTCATGAAGGTGTCCTTTGCTAGGAGAGGCCTAGTAGACATTAAAATCTAAAATATTGATGATGGTAATTTGAGCATGCTGAATTCAAATCTGCTGTATGCCGATGCAAAATTTTATGGCATGGGTGCACCCCACCCACATCCTTTCTCTTGGGATAAACCTTGGTGAAAAGCATTTTCTTTCACTGAGCTTTCTTGGTGAAAATTATCAGAGAGGCCTAGTAGACATTAAAATCGTAAAATATTGATGATGGAGAACCTTAAGATGAGCATATTTTGTCCCCTATATTCCCTTACCATGGCCATTGCACCTTTTTCCTAAGGGTAGGTCTAACCCTAGCCCTATAACCCACACTAGTCAACCCAGAATCTAGTATAAAAGTAACCCCAACCAAAACATTGCTTCTTACCTTAGTCTTCACATTAAAGGTAACCCTAATGTTTTCGAAATCCTAACCCTACATCTATATCCTTACCCAAACCCTAATCCTAACCTGAATTTGACTCCAACCCTAACCCTTACTGTAACCCTAACCCTAACCTAAACCCTAACTCTAACCATAACCTCTGCCTTAACTCTTACCTTAACAGTAACCCTGACCCTAACCTTAATTCTAACCCTTTCCTTCTCTTAACCCCAACCCTAACCCTAACCCTAACCCCAACCCTAACCCTAACCATAACCTTTCCTCTAACCCTTACCCTAACAGTAGCCCTAACCTTAACCCTAACCCTTACCTTTCCCTGAACCCCAACCCTAACTTTAACCCTAAACCTAACCTTTAACCCTAATCCTATCCCTATCCCTATTCCTAACCCTAACCCCAAACCTAACCCTAACCCTAACTCTAACCCTGACCCTAATCCTAACCTTACCCCTTATCCTAACTCTAAACTCAACCCTAACTCTTACCCTAACAGTAGCCCTGACCCTAACCCTAACCTTAACTGTATGCATAAGCCCTAGCTTATGTAGCCATAAATTTGGCACAAAGTACCAGATAGAGTTAGTGTAGGTTAACCAGTCTGCTGCTGCCACCTATATGTTATATGACTTATCCAGTTCCTCCACCGGTTTGAACCACTCCAGATCAACACCTACGACGGTGGGTTATTTTTTCGTTATTTTTTGTTCATTTTTTGTTTTTTGATTAAAACACCCAACCTTATCCAGAGTCATGTCGTTTATTCATTACTTCAAGCAACAATTTATACGGACCCTTACCTTTCCCTTAACCTCAACCCTAACCTTAACCCTAACCCTAACCCAAATGCCAACCCTAACCCTAACACTAACACTAACCCTAACCCTAAAACTAACCCTAACCTCTTCCCTAATTCTTAGCCTAACCCTGACCCTTACCCTAACCCTAACCTTAACCCTGACCCTGACCCTAACCCTAATCCTAACTCTAAATTTAACCCTAGACCTAACCCTAACCCTTAGCTAAGTTCAACTCCAACCCTAACCCTAATGCTAGCCCTAATCCTAACCAGCGCTCTAACTGTATGCAATGTATACAAGTCTAAATATTATATCACCTGCAACATTTTGAATAAGGAGGAATGCCAGCTCCAGGGAAAGCATTTATACAAGATTAGAGTAAGTGAACAAGGTTGGGCAAGGGGCAGATTTAGATCAGGGTTAGCATTAGGTTTAGGGTTTGAGCTAGGGTTAGAGTTTGGGCTAGGGTTAGGATTAAGTTTAGAGTTAAGATTAGGGCTGGGTTAGAGTTAGGATTAATAGTAGGGTTAGGGTTAGGGTTGGGCTTAGGGTAAGGGTTAAGGGTATGGGTAGGGTTAGGGTAAGGGACATGGTTGGGGGTAGGGTTAGGGTTAAGTTTAGAGTTTAGATTAGGTCTGGGGTTAGGGTAGGGTTAGGGTTTAGGTTAGGTTTAGGTTCAGGGTTAGGGTTAGGGCTAGGTCTAGGGCTAGGGCTAGGGTTAGGGCTGAGGGTAGGTTCAGGGTTAGGATTAGGATTCAGGTTAGGTGTAGGTTTAGGGCTAGAGTTAGGGTTAGGGTTTAGGTAAGGTTAGGGTTATGGGTTGGGGTGTGGGTTAGGGTTAGTGTTAGAAAAGGGTTAGGGGGGGTTATGTTCAGGGTTAGGGTTGGGGTAAGGGTTAAGGTTGGGGTAAAGGCTAGGGTTAAGGGTAGGGGTAGGGTCATGGTTGCAGTTAGGGTTAGGTTTAGGGTTAGTGATAGGGTAAGGGTTAGGACAGAGGTAAGGATTAGGGTTTGGGGTGATATTAGGGTTATGGTTAGGGTTGGGGTAAGGTTGAGGCTTCGGGTTTAGGTTAGGGTTGGAGCTAAGGTTAGGGTTACAGTTAGGGTTAGGGTTAGGGTTAGAGTCATTTTTAGGTTAAGGTTAGGGTTGGGGTAATGTTTAGATTTAGTGTTGAACATCTGGTACCCATTAACCATTTAGATTTAGGGTTAGGCTTAGGCAAACTTTAGGACTACAGTACTTCTAATGTGATGACTAGGGTAAGACCTAATGTTTTGGTTTGGATTTCTATTATAGATTCCTAGAGGCCATTTCTTAACATACTATGACTAGCCCCTCCAAGTTATACCAAAATCTCCATAGGAATAGGCATTGAGATTTTAAGTCGTAGTGCTGTGTGTGGTCGTAGTGCATTAAGAAATGGCCTCCTGTGGCCTAGATTTAATATGAGTAATAGGGCTAGGGTTAGACCTAGCATTAGTGTAAAGGTGAAATGGTCATGGTAAGGGCACATAGGTGTAGAATAATATAGGGAAATGCCTAGTATTAACTGTCGATGTTTGGTCTAGTTTGATGCTATTTTCCATGACTAGGGATTGTTGCACTGTGAATAGAGGGACAACAGTTGCAGGATATCAAGTCAGCTACATTATTCTGAAGGCAAGCAGGTTTTATTCAAAAAAAGAATTTATCTGTATTGTGCACAACAGGTTTATGATGAAAGGGCAATGAGACAATGTTCTGCTCAGAAATTATCCCTCAGTGGCAGTCATCTTGGATTTGAGGTGTATGCCAAAGGATTTCTTGTGGGCATACAGCAGATTTGAATTCAGCACACTCAAATTATCCTAGTTCAACTCTGAAAACACTTTTAACAAAAGATGCCTTATAATTTCACATATCCTGAAAACAGGCCCTGACTATATCAAAATTATATATGAAGATTGATTAACTGTTAGAAAGCATTAGAAAACACACTGCCTAAGGCCATGGCACTGGCCATCGTAGTTTTGTACATGCAGCAGCCACTCTGCTGGTGCTTTTAAAAAAGACGTGGTGTACTTTCCTGTTGGTATGTTATGGTAAAAGGTGCCCAGTCCTAAGAAGATTAAGGCCTGCTCCTCTGTTAGACACTGTCAGTGAGGGTATGGTAGGTATGCAACGTGCACCCTGTCCATGGGGAAGGAACAGGTGAGCAGTTCATGAGCAGCTTATGATGGCTGCCCTGAGTAGCTCATACAGGCCAGGTGTCAGTGTCTGAGAGACTGAGCAGACTACACACATAAAAGGAACACCACATGTGTGGTAAGCTTTAGGTCGTCATCCTGACAACCTGAGTCATCAGTATGACGATACTGACAATACAGAGTCAGCATACTGACGACTTAGGTCCTCAGGATGTCCTCATTTTGACCACCTAAAGTAGTTGTTTTAGGTACTGTCACCTGAGGACCTAAAGTCTTCACCACTGACTAGCTTCGGATCGTCAAGGTTTTCAGTGTATGGTTCCTTTAGATAGAGCACAACATGGACATGACAAACTCCTACCTTTCATTGGATGGCATCAGGAATATTCACATTTTTCTTATTTTTGTGTGTATTATCTGACCATGTCATAGGCCAGATTCTGTCAGTTGACTCAAGTAGAACCAGGATATCAGATAAACAGACTTTGCATTGGCCAATCCATCTAATATTCCATTACTGCTGCACCTGGCTGTAGAGGAGATTGTCCATAATGTGGAATGTGGACAACCAGGCGTGATTTGCTTTTGCAGCAGAAGGTTGGCAATAGCGTGTACAGCTGAGGGGCCTCTCCTTTCAGCATTATGAAGCACCATGATGGCCCGAGAGGAGATAAAGGGGGGAAAAGTGGGGAATAAGGAATGAATTTGTGATCATCATCTCCTTAACAAATTATCAAAGACGAACAGTGAAAATAGACTATAAATGTTACCAGTTTAAAGTCTTTGTAACAATATAACTAAAGTATCATATCATAATATAAATGTTGCTGTTCCAGAAGTTCAATGGCTACATCATCTGATTATCAACTTCTATTCTAATCTAGCACTAATCCAAGTACTGGTGTGGAAATAATCAATCCCTCTGACCGAACACTTTTAGTGAGAATGGAATTGAGAGAGACAGGAATAAATGAATTGATGTGCAGCATAAAGAGACTGATAAAATGTCAAATAAGAGTAAAACATTGCTATTTATAGAAGAATGAACAGGAGGGGGAGCAGTGACATAGTATAGACGAGGGAGAGACTAACAGATAGAGCAAAAGTATATCTAGCGTAGAAAGAATGAATGAAGCATAGGATGTAATTATAGTTAGAGGTTACACATCTAGACAATGACTAAGGGTATTGCAAGGGAGTCATAGCACAGCTTACTCTTTCCACTGTGTCTAGCAGGTGTTATTACACGATTTCTGTGACTCAGGGTGCTTTTTCTGGATATCCCAGTTCTGATATTCCTGTATATTGTGCGACCCCTTATGAGCAGATCCCAGGTGGATATCAGCACTCTCTCAGGTGGATATCAGCACTCCTTGTCCATGTCACATGTCACATGTCACATGTCACATGTTAAAACCCACGAAATTTTCCAGGCCAGGGTAGGGATCGAACCTGCAGTCTCACATCCCAAATCCAACTCCTTATGCACTGCGCCACAAGGACTGACGAGAAATGCTCGGTTCGAACCAAGTCTGGATATGATACAAAGCCGTGTGCGCTGTCGCTGTCCGCTGCCGGGCGAGGAGGTGTATTATACACAAACATAACCGCGAGACGCTGTGAACGGAGAAGGCGCGGTGGTCTAGCGGTTAGCACGTTGCGCTCAGCCGTCAGAGGTCCGCGGATCGAATCCCGGCCCGGGCGCATCTTTTTTCGCCGTGTGCGCTGTCGCTGTCCGCTGCCGGGCGAGGAGGTGTGTGTACCGATCGTGTAGAAACACTATGGCAGGCTTCGCGTCCCGGGGAAGGATTTTTGTTTTCAACTTGTTTTTATTGATATTTTATTGATTATTTATTGATTTTTTATTGATTAATCGTGTAATAAACTTAGTAAGGTATGGGCTAACAGGCACCGAATGGCATGTATCGTAGGATATCGTAACGAGTGGCCACTCGTTACGATATCCTACGATACATGCCATTCGGTGCCTGTTAGCCCATACATTACTTAGTTACTAGGGTAGGGTAACCTCAAGACGACCACATACCTTGAGTTGACCACCTGCCACCTTGTTTTTCTCACTTTTACATCTACTGTATGGGGCTGTACCTCTAATATTCCTGAAATAGAGGTGTTATAGTATCCCATGGACTGGCCACCTATGTTATGTTGAGTAGTTATCATTGTATAACAATACACCAAAGTACCCAGTGTTTGACTGGTTCTTATTATGGCCAACTGGCCATTTCTCCAGAAATCTTTAACTTTGGTTGATTCTGAACATTGATATTGTTCACATGTACCAAATTTTGATTCTAGACATAGTTATATATCATAGGTAAATGATAACATAAACAAATGTTCAGAATTGTTTAAATACTTTCAGTTTAGGACTTGTTTTCGCAGGCATGCCAATTTCACCTTGAGATGACCACCATTTCACCTTGAGTCGACCACCACTCAGAGAGAGAGTTATGTCTTTAATTGAGTAGAAACCACTGATTATGTAGGAATACATCAAAAGATCCATATCCATAATATCTTGGGACATTGCATTCTCTAGATTATATCTCTATGCATGGGTTTCAAACTTTGCTGTTTTCCTATTTTGAGTACTATGCAAAGGAATCATATGACATCAAGAACATAAATGCTAAGTCAGGCAAAATATTACTGTATCGGATATTGATAGATAATCATAAAACAAAGCCTTTTTAATGCAGGGGTAGGATTATTACCTCTAATTGGATGGGAATGGCAACTACGATGAACATAATCTTTACTGAAATATCCCTTCCAATTTAGCTGCTGCAAAACATACATTTTCATTACAATATAGCAGTAACAACAGTAACAGATGTAGCAGGTAAAAAAGCCTAAACAATAATCTTTTATCATTCAGTGTATTTTGGAAGTCTAAGGACCTAAAACTCTCAGAGATACTACCCACTACAAATCCCTCATTAAAGGCCTGCACAAGGACGGTCATCTTTAGGTTAATCTACCCTAAATGAGTAGCCAATTTGTTGTTGATTGAGGGGAATGGAAAAGTTCAAGAGAACAGAAGAAACAGACGGAACATTAGAGGAATGTCAATCTATGAACCAATTAGACGGTGGATGTTTTTGTTATTGGCTGCCAGCATCAATTCTACTCTAAGGCATCAGTGCTTTAAACAAAAATTGATTTGTTTTTGGTACAACTATTACCCAGGTCATGATTTATTGACTAAATGACAAGTCTTATTTCCGATATTATGTAAATGTAACAAACTGTTCTGTGCATTGAAAGACAATGATTACTGTAGATAGAGTATACAAGAAGACATTTAAGCAGACCAACAGTCACTTATAACAACTACCGTAATCTCCTGCATATACGGCACACCCCACCTATAAGACGCACCTAAAGCTTTAGGATTTGGTGTGAAAAAAAAAAATAAAAAGAATTTATAACTTTAAATTTGTTCTACTTAACGGATTTTCAAAATTCAAAAAGCTATGTGGTAGCTTGAGTCCTCTGGACCCTCCCGGGCCCCCTTATGTCATTTTATAACTTAGGGGGCATGTAACACAAACTAAAGAACCCTCTAAACCAATGAAGACAATGTAGGTTTTTGAATCCCTGTTCACACTAAACTGTTCCAGGCCACATGATGCTTCTAAAATAATGGTGTATTGAGGTTAATTGCTTGATTGTACTCTGCATGGCTAAAATGGAACAACTCATTTTATGGAGTTTTCTGGGAGTTTTTTTTTTCAGCCAATAAAACCAAACAACAACAATGAAAACAAGAACATCACTGCAGTTCATGAGCACATGGCATCGCACATTGAAGTATTATGCCGACCCTTCCCCACTGTATCAACCAAGTAGGGTCAGCACAATTGATGAATGTAGCACTACTTGGTTACTCTCTAACGGTACATTTATATAATGAAAAACGATTGATATTTCACATAACCTTTCTTTTAATGACAGGAAAGTGAGCAACTTATTGAATTCCCTCTCACAGATGCACATCACTCATTTATTGCCAGCAGGAGTAGTCTCAGTGTATATAGGGGAGGGGGTAACTTTGAGAGTTGGGGTTAAAAAGACTCAGTACTATGGGGTTAAGGACTAAACATGGTACATTCAAGATTTCTAACCAAGTTCATTCTATTATTATATTTACATCTGCCACATAGGGTACCATAGGAAAGCAACACTTATGTCCACAAGGGAGAGCAAACGCACCTTCATACAATAAATCACAGTGCACATCTCTAATTCATAACTTGACACAACAACAAAAATCACTTGTTTGCAGTAAGAGGCAGATTTTACCTTGACAGCTGTAGAGGAAGTATACAATTTGAAATGCTTTCTAGAAAACCATCAGACTTTGGCAGGATAAGTATCTCAATGGTTTTAAAACAGATGCAAATATCAATCCCAACACAGTTTGTTTTACCATTTCAAAATTAAACAAGTGACAGTCTTGTTCAAAGATTCTGAGAAGCACCCAGTGTTGCAGCTACATTCAAATGTGTAAGCCGCTGATATGATGGGGGCTTACATATTTGAATATAGCATCAGGCATAGATTTGATACCATCCATACCGCTCTTCACCATTACACATGATGATATAATGGTAAAGGTTCACTCAGACCAATTCAAGTGAACTTTCACATTTATCTCATGTTGTTGTACTGGGATATGTTCCACATTTCATTAGAATTTGGCACAATATAATGATCTAATCATAGTTATTCGCCCTTTAAGGATGGGGCAAGTCTCCCAGACTGTATATAGTGTAGTCTGGGCACGTCTCAGATTGTGTACCAGTCGGAGCTGGGGTAGCATCACTGTGGTCGAAGTGCCTTTGTACACCTCGCCTCTGTAAGGTAACTCCCTTTATAAACCTCTACTGGCATCAATGCAGCTCACATAGTGCTATACCAGATCAATCATTTATATCATTAGAGCTAGGACAAAAAGAAGGGGCTTCATCTAATTCCTTTGAAATTGTAGCTGGGACAGGTTGTGTACAGGACAAACTATTGAGTATGGTGAAGGTTGTCAACTCCTTAACCATGGCAAGTACTATGTATTGCCATTCTAATTATAAATGGTATTTGAGGGGCCTTTGGGGGCTGAATCTTGGCAGGGACCCATGCAGCGTGAGTGGGGAGATAAAGGTGAGACAAAGGTAAGTGCAACAATAGGATGACAGGTAAAACACTCTCTCTCATCAATCCACCTCATGTAATCAATTTAACAACTACCCCGAGGGATGTCTAAGCCCCAAGTGTAGTCTTGGAATTAGACTATGCACTAATCGTTGCTTGAAGCTAGAATTTCCTCCGTGTAATAACAAATTCCAGACAAAAAGACGGGCCAAATGATTAATTCCAGACAAAGATGTGCAAATTGAAGCATGTTATGATTAGCACGGCATAGAATTGTACATACAGAAGTACCAAGACTCTGCAACATCAGAGTCTATAATTATTCAACTAAGCATGTTTGATTGCTTAAGCCTGGTGAAAAAGGTATTGATCAGACATAGACTGGGCACAGATTGGAGGGAAATTAGTCCTCTTTGCCATGTTTGGGGTGGTCAAGGTTGAATGGAGGGGCAGGTGTGTGATTTCAAACAATGTTAGATATTTTCAGACCATTCTCGGATGGTTTTCATGGCCTTATATTTAGTATAGTTTAATATAAGGCCTATCAGTCAGAGAGGGATTGCTGATGGAAGGCAGCTGCAAACACGCTTTGTACTACATCTCACTATGTCATTCTCATTTTCAACAGTCCACATGGGTTGCTGAGGATAAGCAATCCTCTACATTTTTTTAATGGGAGGTAATTCATGACTTTACGGTATTTAACATTGAGAAATGGTTCCTTCTTGAGAACCCTCTCTAGACCTGGTTTCACGAATTCTATGCATTTGAGGGGCAGGGTGGTCTCAAAGCAATTTTGAAGTAGGGTGATTTCTATTTTTGTGGGTATACAATGGGTGTGGGTGGTCACTATTGCACAGGTAATTTTTCTTAAATAAGTAAACTGTTGCCATGGTTACCAATGCAATTTGTTACAATGTCAACAATTGCTCGGTTGTCATAACTAGTTGCAGCACAGGTACAATTCTGTTATCTAACTATCTACTGTATGTCCATTTAGTGCAGCCACATACCCCCTATGTACACCCCTAATTTCACAGCTGTGCCATAGATAGGAACAGAGCTACAAGGGGAAACATCATGTCAACAATTGCCCTAACTAATGGCTCTAACTAATATTAGTTAGAGCAAGAACCCTTGTCTTCAGAAATAAATCTACCTTTTTTTTTCTTTTCTTATATGTCCACTGTCCCATAATGTTTATAAGCAAGGTGGCAACAATATTGGCATTCAGTAATACACTTTCATATAATGTGATCTATTTTTGACACGATCCTCTTATTTCTGAGGAATCAATCCAATAATCTTATTAGCTACAGTCATGTGACATTGCTGGAAGATGCCCACAAAGCACATTGACAAATACTGGATAGGGATCCATTAATTTAGATAGCTAAACCCAGATGAGGTCCAATTACAGATGAAGTATAGGCTACAGTGATACACAGAGTCAGAGAGTGTAGCAGGTGTCTGGCATAGACCCAGGTCATTCATCATTTTTAACTGCTTAGGGATGGGTTATTTATAAATTGGTAATTACTCTCTCCATTCCTGCTCCCATGGGTAGTAGGACACTGGCAATCACACACTTCAAGTGTAAGGGATGTGATTGAACCTCATAGGATAATGATACAAGAAGGTAAGAATGCACTTTAGGAAAGGAGCAAGTGACCTAACTAATTGCAATGACCAGCGGCATGTGACCTATTTTCTCGAGCTCTGATTGGTTGAGAGTTATGATCATGTGATCACAACAAAAATGTAAACGTTTTGAAGGTGGGATATTTGAAATCTTGAGCTTTGATTGGTTGAGAGACTGAAAGTGAGATCATGACCTAGTTTCTTGAGCTCTGATTGGCTGAGAGTTTCAAAGGTGGGAAATTTGAAATTTTGCAATTGAAGGTGTGAGAGACGGTTGCCATGACAACAACAAACCATAAACAAATGCATTGTTGTCATAGAACATTGATGTGACCTAGACCTTGACAAAAGTCATTTTGACCTGACACCTAGCGGATATTATTGAAACTTGTTTTAGCTAAACCTAGTGGAACCCTCTTGTGGTTGAAAAATAAACAACTAGTGCCGCCCTGTCACCTAGTGGATATTATTAGAACTGCTCATAGCTGTATTTAGTGGAGCCCCCTTGTGGTTAAAGATTTTAGTGACGACTATATATGCCTGTCACCTAGTGGTTGTTTTTTTAACTACTTATAGCTGGGTTTAGTGGAGGCTTCTAAGTTTTGATTGGTTGTTGACATTTGTGTAATAGGGGAGACGTGCCATTGATGCAATTTAACCGACAAGACGACAAGAAAATGAAATGTTAATTAACTCAACACAACAGGACACAATGAAGGGCTTTTTTTTACTCATATTTCATTTTACAGACAGCCTCACATACGAATGTGCTGTTACCATTAGCAGGTTTTGTACATATGCGACAGAAAGAGCTGTTTGTGGTTAGTGATTTTGCTCTTGTCCAATGCGTCGATTTTAGCTATGTTTGCAATAGCAGGTTTTAATCAATGGCTGAGTCAGAAAGTAGGCGGAGTTATTTTTCACTGAAGCTAAAAGTCCTGAAAGGTATCCTTCCTTGAAATTTAGCTCGAATGAAAAATGACTTTTTACCCCAACCAAGTTTAAAGCTGAAAGTTCCAAGGTGCGTTGTAGACAGATGAAACATATGGTTTCACTACACATTTTGTCATCGTTTAGATTACTTTTATGATGTCAGAACACCCATTTTGGGGTAAATTTTCAGTTCCTGTATGTATGCTGCAAATCTTTGCACACCAACACACCAATCTTTTACCTGTAACGTAACGTTGTTTTGTTTACAGAAGTTAATGCAAATGACAAAAACATCCCAAAAAGACACAGTAAAAGACTTGTATATGTTAACACTAGTTAAACAGTGGTCAACAGTGTCTGGTTCTGGTTCAGCTCCTCTAAAATATTGAATGTTGTACACAGGATACGTGATAAAACACAACCTTAACATTATCTTTTAGTAAAAATTTCACTGTTTTTACACAACTACTTTTCTTTTTGGTTACTTTTCACACAGTATACACATGACAGAATGCAACCTAAAACTATGTAATTCTTACTTTTCACTCTTTTCAATTTTTTTCCCTTTTTTCCTTTTTTATTTTTCCCCTTTTTTCAATTTTTTTCACACAGGATATGTCTTTTACACACTATACACATGACAGAATACAACCTTAAACTATACAATTTTACTTTTTACTTTTTCCACACATGATAGAAAACAACCTTATCCTTTGAATAACTTTTCAAAGTGGTAAATCTGACCTTGTAAACGCTTTTTTGTATCGTTTTTCTAAACCAGCTATAGGTTTTAAAAAGTTTCCAGCACTTGAGGTGTGATGGTGTGCCCACAGTGTAAGGGGCAGATGGGGTAGAAAAATTGGTTAGGAGGGAGTGTAATATTTTGCCCTCTCATTTTTTCACAGGCCAGTTCTTGGAATTTAATTTGAAACTCTCAATTCCGCCTACAGACCCAAGGTGTAGCGACCCTGCCACCGGCACCGGTGGTGGTGCTGGTGCTGGTGGTGCTGCTGGTGCTGGTGCTGGTGCTGGTGGTGCTGCTGCTGCTTTAGAGGTTCTCTGATTTTTTTCTTCCACCGGTTCAGAACCAGTCCCTGACCCTGTGCCTGACGCTGTAGCTTTCTTCTTTCTCAAGTTTACTTTCTCACCAGTCAATAGCGGGGATGAAACGCTGACACCTGCCGCCACCACCACCGGCTTCTTTTCACCCACCTTTTCCAACTCTTTCTCCTCCTCAACAAACTCAGGTTGAGGCATGACAGGGTACATGTACGATGTGTCAACAATGTCTTCAGGTGAAGGTGGTGGTGGTGGTGCCGACGGCGTTAGCGCCAGTGCTGCTGCTGATGATGGAACTTCAGTTAGCTTGATGAAGTTTGTGATGGTTTTAAGGTTGTTGTTGTAGTAGTCTGTTGACGTTGCAGGATTAATAAACTTGCGTATGTCGAAACTAGACTCGTCGTTCTCCCCACTGTCCCATCCACCGTGCAACTCGCGCAGGTTTCTAATGTGACCACCTGATGGCGACGGTGGCACCGGCAGTGGCAGCAGTTTACAGTTCGCCAAGTTGGTACATCATTGTTTTTGCACCGCATTGCAAAATGGGTTCACAAACAACACTGCACAAATTTGAGAAAAGGTATAAAGACCATCGCCACTAGTCGCAAAAAGGGGGCCTTCAGTAAGTCCAGCTATAAGAGCAGTTCTAATAATATCCACTAGGTGTCGGGTGTAAAGAATACACTAGGTTTTTTTACGGCAAAAGCGCAGGCAGCTAAAAGCAGTTCCGAAAATTTCCACTAGGTGTCAGGTAAAAAAAAAATAGTGTTGTCAAGGTCAAGGTCGCCATGACTACAACACATTTGTTCATGTTTTGTTGTTGTCATGGCAACTGTCTCTCCCGCCTTCAATTACTAAATTTCAAATTTCCTGCCTTTTAAACTCTCATTCAGAGCTCAAGAAACTAGGTCATGACTTCACTTCCGGTCTCTCAATCAATCAGAGCTCAAATTTCCTGCCTTCACTACTAGGTCACTTCCGGTTCGTAAGTAGGTCAAACAGATTTCAGTAACTGTGGATTTTGTAAAACTGAAAAAAAAATGAACCGCCTTAATTGTATCGCAGTAAACCAGCGTAGTTTCTACAAGAAGCCCCAGGTATTGTGGTACAAGGAGTCTCTGTTAAAATAATGATGGGTTTCTAGCAACTATGGGACAGGGATTCTGCAGTTATTTTGTCAATATTTACAATGTTTTCTAAAGTGAAGGCAACAAGAACACAATAACAGCACCATCAGAACCCTATATGCAAAGGTCCTCATGTAGTTATATTTGGATACATAAGTCTAAGACACAACTGCTTCAGATAAGGTCACCCTCTCTTCCTGATTTGGCCTATAGTTGGGCACACTCTACGGAACTAATCTCCATCCAACTTCCTATCAGCAAGTAGTACTAACTGTGACATGTTTTTCTCATGTGAAGTAATGACATTATCAATGATCTGCAACTGTATTGTCATCTTAATTAGAAAGGGTTCCTCTTTGAGGGGCCTTCAGAGGCTAACAAGGCATCTTGGCAGGGGCCTGGTCTGAGTAGGATGAGAGAAGCGAGAGTCACAGAGACGGCACAGTAGTGGGGACAGCAGGGAAAACATCCTCTGTGATGAAAAGAGAAAGAGGGGATGGAAGTTGATGTGAATGTGGTGCAGAGGTGAAAAACAGGCTATTCATGTCTCCAACCAGAAGTACAGGTCTCATTAGTAGGAATAAGGTTAGGGATGCTGAGGTGGGAGTGGAAGTATGGGTTGTGGTGGATGGATAACGGAAGGATGAAGGCTTTATGAGTGGTTGAATGGTTGATTAATGTAAATGAGATGAGTAGTGATTTAGTATAGACAGGAGGCCCAGGACAGGAGAGTGCCCACTTGGCATAAAAACGTTTTTATTGGATTCCCTATTGGTTAATTGGTTGAAAATTGGTTGAAAAAACTTGCCAAGTGGGTATGTTATTAGTGCTAAACATGAGTCTGTATGGTTCATATTCACACAGTATTAAACTTATGGAGGTGAATAAAGATTGCAGTATAAAGAATTATATAAATATGGAGGTCTAATCAGTCTGATCAATTCAACATGTAGTGCAATGTCCTGATCTTTGCATGTAATTTTTATTCCCAGCCTACATATAAGATACAGAACCAGTGCCCCTACATGGGTCGCCATCTTAGTAATGTGGTCTGTTGCTGTGCTGCTTTGTATCTAATTCTTTCTGCAGTCTCCCCTGTGTCCACCAATTTCTGAAAGTACCATATCATGCATGTCAGATCTTAACACCCCGCATGTCGCCATGTGGTGCATGCGGATTTCTACCGATGTAATAACATCGCCAAATATTACAGTTTTCTGGAATGCTCAAAGTATAATTCAACCTAAGTCTCCCAAGGACTAACAATCTGACAACATAAGGAACCACTGATGATTAATCATGATAAATCTAATTAACCACAGCTTGTAATTATTGTTTTCATTTCAGGCATTATCTTTAATTTAAGCTTCAGCTTTACATGATCACCATAGATTAACACTTAAAAAATGACAGCATTGATAATTACAAACCGTTTGTAGGCCTAATGGAATCACCTACAGGATAAAGCCTGCTAATTATCGCTTCCGGGGAGGGGAGACAATTCAAGCTGAAATACCTGAACCCTCTAAGTGCACAATAACACATACTTAGATTTAGACACGTGGTCACCGGCTGTTGGTCAAGGCATGTCCGTGAGCCCTCATGACGTCCCCGGTCCCAGCACACCCACAGGAGCAAGAGCACGACCGACGTTTCAGAATGGCTGTGTGGGTATAGCTAGATCAGAGTATGAACGGTCTAACTAGGTCAAGTTGCAGATCTGCAGTGAAGGGCAATAAAAAAATATTTTTTACTGAGAATGGCTGAAATATTAAAATCTAGTTGACACATCCTCCCTAAAAATGAATATTTTGTGCGTCTTATATTTTTCCTTGCATGCTTTAGTCTAGAAAGTGGGCGGAGCCAATGTTGTTGTGCTTTGTTGTGGCCATGTGGTCACTGAATGATCTTCACACTAGATGGCAGGGCATTTCATGGGGAGAGTTTCCCTACAGGTTCTGTCCTTAAACTAGTGAAAGGTTGGCTACAAATGATCAAATGTAATTTATCTTAATGTATACAAAAGACAATAGCATCAGCACTCTTAACTACAGTGGAATTATAAATACAATATGGCTACTAACAAATACAGTAATATGTAAGGTGTTGCAGGATGTAGTTCCACTGACTATTACACCTCTTTTGTGTTCACAGGAAATATATTTATACCCTAGCTCTGCTTGAGTCTGTTGCAACAGCAGATTTGCCTGTAGGTGGTCCATACCGGTAGGCCCAAAGGCTTGTCTGTGATTTAGGCTTACAGGGCACAGAATCATGTGACCTGCCCAGGATACTGGCCTTAGGGAGTGGTCATTATTTATCAACATGGGGGGGTGGTAGGTTTGAGGGGGGGCGTGAAATTTTCACACCCCTCCAGAGAGGGGGGCTAAAAAAAAATTTGACCCCTCTTGAGGGGGGGGTTAGAAAAATTCACCCTCTTTTTAGCAAAAAAAGCCAGCGCTCTACTAAGAGGGGCGTGAAAACTCTCCGCGGGGGGGGGGCACAAAAAATTTTGACTGCCAGCAAGGGGGGGGGCATAAAAAAAAGAACCCTGTTGATAAATAATGACCACTCCCTTATAGCCTTTGGTGGTCCCACGGATGCCCCCCATGTTGTCCTGTTGGTTTCGTTTTTTTTTTGTTGTTTTTGTTTTAATGATTTATTTTATTTGGTCCATAACTTTATCACAGCTAGTCATTTCGAAAATTTGGGTATCAGGGTAAACGTAACCCGCGTGCTACTATAGATCAAAGAGGGGCGCGAAAACTCTCCGCGCCTCCAGCGTGGGGGGGCGCAAAAAATTTTGACTGCCGTCGAGGGGGGGGCGTACAAAATTTTTGCGCATCCGCGCGAAAACCCACCACCCCCCCTGTTGATAATTAATGACCACTCCCTTATAGATCACAGAGGCCCATTAAGATTTTTAGGGGGGAGAGTATAGATCTACGCCCCCCATCAAACCCACCAGCAACCCCCCCCCCCTGTTGTTAAATAATGACCACTCCCTTTAAATAACACTCCCTATTAAATGACCGCTCCCTACTGGTGTGGGGTAGATGGTGTCATTCTGTAGTCCTCAGTCTTGCCCCAAAACCTTTTTGTTAGGTGCATCGTTTCTAGACAATGTCACCCAAAATCATTTACACATACCATGCAAAATATCTCATGGGAAAGAATCAAATTCATTATTCTCAAAGGGAATCATCCATTCATACCTTATTTGGCTTAATCACAAAGTATATGTCAACAAGGTCTATGTTTACATTCAGGTAAAGGGGAGGAGCTTGGCCACTGAGCATGTACACCAGGTCTGCAGTCACACACTTCCTGGATTCCAGGTGAGGGGTAACTGGTGTCATTGGTGTTGGCTGGAATAAACACCTGATTCTCCCTGATAAATGCATGTCAGCATAATCAGACCACTGCAATATCTTTATTGAATACTCAGCTTCACGCCATAGCTTATTCCCCATGAAATTCTCATGATAACTATGTGTAAATCATCAATCTGCTGGGGTGAGGGGTAACTGGTGTCAGGTTTACCCCTGAGCCTGCTCACCCTTCTATTAGCCAATGCATTAGTGATTATCACACCGTGGCGCCATCTAGGTAGAGCCCATGCACAGGAGTGGCGTGTGATAGTCAAAAGTGTAGGGCTGCAGGGTCCACCTGGCCCCTGTTCAGCCATAAATTGCTGTTACAGATGCCCGGTGGACTATCATTGTAAGGGGTAAATCTCCATGTCTGCATTCTGTCTGCCTCCTTCTGCCAGTGTACATACATCAGGAGTGTGTTGCTCCTATGGTAAAAAGAGCTGTCAGTAGGTACCCTCTTTTCAAAAGAAGTCATGATCTGCTTCACCATTTAACTTGCATTCACCATGTTAGTCTGAAAAGCCACCTGCCTTGTTTAAAACAGGGAGAGCTGCACTATCAGGTACCTACTCATGTCACACAACTCTATAGTATACATATTATACTTGAATGACCACTTGTGAGCAACAAACAGGACATGGAAAGAAAGGACTGGAAACGAGGGCATTTTTAGACAGCTCTTCCTTTTACAATAGGAGCAACACCCTCCTGACCTGGTGGGGGCTGTGCTTTGATAGTCATAGCCTTCTCTATGGAGACACCATGTGGGTTGACAGCGCAGGATGGCAATGCACTTGGTGCCGCCCTGGAGAAGATGGCATCGGCAGGAGGTGGCTAGAGTGGCCGACAAAGTCCCATCACCCGGCCCAACCGAACGGACACTGTCATCACATCACACCCCTCGCTACTTGTATATGTATAAACCTACTGTTTTGATACTGTATGGTAGGTCTACTTACCTAATATAATATATATTCAACCAAGCTAATGATATTTGTATTTATTTGACCTGTTAAGAATTTACTTGTTTTGATCTCTAAAAAAAGGCTGATGACTAGGACCAGGAACGCACAGGAGTCTCTCAAGTGGCTTGGGGATACCTATAGATGGACAGATGGATTCTAATCGACCACTGCTTCTATAAATATTCTAACTGATGCTCTTTACAAATAAAGAAAGAACCCCTGTAATTAATGATGTATACATGACCCCCAACCCCACCTACCGAGGGTCTACCCTCCCACACTGTTAGAAATTTCCGTAGAAAAAAAAAAGAAGAATCATTGGCAACAATGGATGCCAATCTTTCACCGTTTTTTTAACGGTCACCTTTTTTTCAAAGTCACTGTAATTTATACGGACTTTCACCGTTATTTCTAAACAGTGTCTAAGGGTAATTAATTATACATATTGTTTTGGTTCTAATGCCATACACCATTAACTTATCATATGAATATTCAGCCTCTGGCTTGCCATTCTAGAAATTCCACTGTAAATCCAAAAAGGACTAGCTTATCTTTATATATGGTTTGGTTGCATAAATGCAATTCATCAGGACATCCTAGTGTGAGGACATTATAATCAGTATGATTATAAATGAGTCCTTGAGGGGCACATCATGCCCTACATAACTTTAGAGTAAGAATCAAAGAGCATAGATTACCTCAGAATTATGATAACTTGAAAACTGCAGTGGTATGCATATGTATTTTTTTCTATTCCCACATAATGGGTGCTTATGATCACCCTGCTACTCTCTTTTGCCACACAAAGATGAATTATTTTTAAAATATCTGAAATCTATGAACCTACAATGTAGACTTACATTTTGACAACATTGTGCATAAACCAAAGTGAATAACGGTACTTTTCTGTAGTGTTTTACACAGATTCGCTGTAACATCACTTAATCTAAGGTTGTTTCATTGTAATATAAATAACGGTGAAATACTGTAAAATTTAACAATGATTCTCTGTAAAATCTACAGAATCTTTTAACAGTGCACCCCCACCCCACCTGTCACCCCGCTTGGGATTTTGTTGTCCATCTTTTTTTTTCCTTTGTGCACACATGTCATCACTTCTTTTGTTATGGCTTAATATCAAGCACCCTCATTCCCACCAACCTTACCCCTCAAAGCCAATAACAGGTGAAAGCAAAAAGTGTTAAGAGACATGCTTTTTTGTTATCAAACTTTTATTGTATGTTTTTGTTATTGTTGTGGTTGTTGTTTGCTTTTATTGTGTTTTTGTTCTTGTGGTTGTTTTTGTTCCGTCTGTTTGATTTTGCTTTTGTCTTTGTTTTTGTATTTTATGTATACAGAGGAACGTTGTTCATAAAAGAAAGATGGAAAGGATATCTCTCAAGTTGAGGTAAGAGGGGTATAAGAGGCCACCTGGCCGGCCCACCTGTCAATGTGATATATCACTATCAGGGAGTTAGATACTGCAGGGTCTTAAAGACTATACATAACTAACCCTTTATTCAGGGTGAAATACACCTAGGTGCATTGATTTGTTATTGATTAAGACAGTAAGGAAGGTTGTAACTTCTTCATTCAATGTATTGTAGGATATTGTAACTCGTGGCCTACGGCCACTCGTCACGATATCCTACAATACACTGAATTCTGTGCCCATTAGCCCATTCAGTACTCTCTTATTATCTACCTACTATAAAAATACTGAAGCTCTGTCTATGGTATGTGTGTCTATACATATCCCAGTGCAATACTGTTGTATCAATTTTGTGTTATATAGCAATTGGAACACTTCTTTTGCCTCCCCTGCAGAAGCTGAAAATGCAGTTACAACCTTCTTGCATTAAGGAGACAAGCTGTTGTCATGATTTTCCAATGCTGTGCAGGCGAGTCAACCCACAAACTCAGCATCTGGCTTCCCTTATGGGAGTGTCCATGAGATCAGCATGATGTATAAATATAGCCCTGATAAGGAAGATAAGGTACCAGGCTTCCCCAATCTAGCCTCCTCCTGCCCTCACCCTCATTGCTGGCCAAGCTTTTAATACATCTTACCCCAGGTACCTCTGAATTGGTGGGTTTTTATATGGCAGAGGATACTACTTGGCCCTTTAAAGACCAATAGCATCATGATGATAGGTCGTCATGATTGGTGCATGAATCTAGCCTACGTCCTCCTTTGTGCATATGTCATGCTGACCCTGCAGGGTGGTTGCACTCCTGGAGGGTTGTCATGATGCACAAATGATGTGCTGCAGGGTAGACTCACGAGCACTGCATTAGTGCAACATGACGATCCTTGATCCTTGCATCAGGCATTTAGCAGCCCTTACAGTGTTGATATAAATAATCCAAGCTACCTGTGAATTGATGAGTCTGCATGGCAGGGGTTACTAGTCAGGCACACCCAATGGGGCATGGTCTGCTGGCTCTGTACCAGAATGGACAGACCTGTCACAAATAACTAAGGGTTACATGGCTGAGCATGTACTACGGTAATTACTAACCTATCTATTCAATTAAATTCATGTAGTTTTTATCCTGCTGACTATGCAGCATGAATAGCAGTGACAATGTATCTAATCTGTATGGACTTCTACAATTATTCCCCTAGACCCAGGAGGACATACAACTTCATTTCTTTTTCTTTATTTCTACCCCCTGGATTATACTTCTCTAGATTCATGATTAGGATGGCAAGCCCTACGGTGCTATGACGGCTCTTCCTAATCCTATCTGGTGGTTTAAGAATGACCTCCAATTACCTTATAGCACTATGATTACCAAAATACTAATATAATAAATTGTACCAAGGTCTGGTATAAGTTTGTACTTGTAATTAAATACACCTTATATACTATAGCTAAGGTGAAAAAGTCTCTGGCCCTTTTCCATATATTTTGCCAAACCAATGGTGATCAGTTGGTAACATGATGACAATTTGCCAATTGTATGAGTGGTGATTGATGAGAATATGAATGCAGTGGGAGCGGGGGTACCTCAAATCATACAGACTCATACTATCCTGCCCAGTGTCCTCCTGCTTGATGTCACCTTTCAGATGGAGAGCAACCAGAGTTTGTCTTAATTTTTTTTCAACTTGATTTCCATGAACATGTTCTGTATTAAAGACCATCTATGTCATTAATAGTGATTTCGCTTGATTGAGGGCACATATACAATATCTGCAGGGGGATTCTCTTTACATGCCCTGGATATTGTCAGGAAGCAGATCCACAAAGATCCCCACTATGCACAGGAGATGGTGGCCATGTATGAATGATACACAATGTTGGTCATATTGATTCTTGCCTTCTTACACATGAGTACCATACACTGCTGTGGATTCAGATCCAGTTATTCAATTCAATGTGTTTGGTTTTATTTCCCCTATTCAATACAAAACTTATGATATTCTAACATGTGCAATGCATCTTGAAATAGGCCTACAATAAAATATATACCCTGTTGATAACAAATAACCAAATATTGAACTGGTTGGAAACATGGTGTATGTAGGTATACCCTATAAAATCAGATAAGGCATTTTGATAGGTGTATCAAATTATCAATCAGGCAGAGATTAATGACATGTTTTAACAGGGTTTAACACAATGCTTTAAGGGCCTACATGCCTGAAGCTTGCTGGTGTAGGGGTATGGTATTTTACACTTTAACGTTCATGCACCCGTGAGACTCAGACCTAGGTCCTTCGGGTGTGGTGGGGGAATCCGGATGGCAGGTGGCAGCACCTGCCTCTGGGTTCGTATCCACTACACCAGGGGGCCTACCACTCGTCCGCCACACGTCACGTGGCCGGTCTGAGTTTCGCGGGCTTTTCCCCTATATAAGGCTGGTCCTAGCCCTAGGTTCCTCAGTAGTGGTTTACCCACTGCTCAACCAGGTTGTTACCCGAAGGGGTAACCGAATGCCCTAGCAGCATGTAGTCCTCTGAGGCTGTGATCGTATGTAACGCAAGCTATAAAATAAAAGCTCGGTTGCCTACCCGGAAACTTTTCTCTCTCTTCGTTATGATTTAATCTAACTTAACGAGACGAACCATTACACTGGTGCCGTGACCAGTTGGTCTTCGGGTAAGCGCAGTCAGAAATGACTGAGCTGAGCCCAGTCAGGGGAAATGGCCCAGATTATGAGCTAAACTCCCCGATGGAGGATGGTGAAATCAAATCACCACCCCAAGGTACAGAGTGGAGAAATCCACTGGAACACTACCCTGATGGGTTAGAGGATGTAAGAAAAAACTTACATGATGAACTGGATGAATTTGGAGACTCCTTATTCATGCCAGGAGGTACTTCGAAACCTGCACCAATGCATAAAAGTACTGCTCAATTTGGTAAACTACCATTTGAGGTACCAAAGCCTAGTGCAGGTATGTTTGAAACACCATATAGTTCTCGAATTAAACACCAGAAATGTGGATTCGAAAGGAACAAAATTGACGAGCTTGAAGATATGAGAGCTGAATACGAGAAGATCCAGAAGGATCTTATTACACTGACCGGAACCCGAGACAAGATTCTGACTGAAAACAAACAGTTGATATCAGAACGTCTTGATTACGATCAAAGTTGTAGACGCCAACAACAATTGTTATTGGATCAGATGGAGAAAGAAAAACAAGATTTTCAACTCCAGCACGAACAGTATCGTGATGCACTATACACGGCGGACCTGGAATACAGAGCCTCGTGTGATGAGTTGAATAGAACTAAACAAGAGTTAAATTCAACTCAAACGGCCTATGGCAAGTACCAAGAAGAGCTGATGAAAATTGAATCAGCCTTCAAGGATGCTCGGAAAACGTATCAAAAACAAACCGATGAACATGAAAAACTCAAAGGTCAATGGATACGTGAATCCACAGATTTGGCTGCCAAACAGACAAAGATGATGGATGATTATTCCGAACTGGAAGCTAAAGCTATCCAGATGTCAAAGTATCTAGAAGATACTGGTTGTGCAGTAGGCACTCTTGAATCAGACCTCACCGTTTCAGGAGTTGCCCTAAACACGACGAGTAACCAGATGAACTCTTTAAGGGGCGATGACGGGGTAACAGAGACAACTGTACCTCATTATGAAGAAGTAAAGAGTCATCAGGTTAGATTTACGGATAATACCTTCCAACCTCTTGGTCTAGGTACGGGAAATGGTGGGGTTGACTCTGCGAGTGGAACTAAACAAAGCCACTCGGCAAACACTCCCACCTTTCACGGCGGATGGCCACAACAGTCACCTTTAGGGGGACCAAATGGCCCGTATGCCCAGTATGGATGGAATCAATCCCAAACAGGAGCGAGTCCGTCCAAAGGTAACACCCGGAACATGTCCGGAGGAACAACCGGACAATCATCCGGGAATTCCAGTCCAGCTGGAGGGCAATCCGGATGTGACCAAGGATCCGGACCTTCAGGAGATCGTTCCAGAAGTATACCCCCTGCTGGTGGGACTGGTTCCAATAATGGAAATCAGCCAAATGGAACAGGAGGAAACACTAATCCCAATAGTGGTTTCTTTAGCTTTTGTGGAAATACACAACCCACCAATAATCTTGGGCCAACTCCTCAAACCAGCGGATACACCTTCTCACAGGTGCCTCCATACGGAGCAGGAGGATCAGGGGGCGGAGGAGGACCACCGCCTGGAGGCCCTGGAAGTACTTATGGTACGAATCCTCCAAGGAAAAAGAGACTCAGTCGCCGAGTATCTCTTTCTCCAGGGTTACAAGCGCTGCATGACTCTAATGCAGCGATTGCTAACTTAGGTGTTGATTGCTACAATCAAGGTCTGGATGATACGGAGATCATGGAATAGAGTAAGGGTTTATCCCTTACTGGATCCACGAATCCGGCTCGTAGAGTAGCTAAGATACCTACCCCCTTTAATGCCAAGAACCCTTGGAAGGAGGAGTATCAAGGCTGCGCGGATGTCTTTAACTGCAATGGATGGGGTAAAGCGGAAGCTCTCCCTTATCTAGTATGCTGGTTAAAGGAAGGCGACGGAAAAGGAGCCGTGGAGCAATGGAGAGATTCTCAAATAGTAGGACTCTCAGCCCATATGAAATATGATGAACTCATAGAGATTGCTTCATATCTATATGGGAATATAGTTGGAGAAGATCCTTGGCTGACGTTCACTAAAAGAACGCAGAAGCCTAAGGAATCTGCCAAAGTGTTCGGCTTAGAATGTCAACGACTGTTGCATAAAGCCAGACCTCAATGGAGACTAGATGATGAATGCTTCCTAGATGAGATGTTTAAACAATTCATTGAAGGATTGCAGAATCAGGAACACAGGACAGTAGCCTGTGAAGCTTGGAAGAATGATGCCTCTCTGACAGATTTGTTCCAGTCCCTAGATCATTATGATCGAAAGGCCCGTATCTTTGCCGGGAAGGTACCCCAACGGATGTCAGCAATGATAATCCCGGAGGGAATACCCGAAACCGATTCATCCGAATCAGGGGAACCTGACGAAGATGAAAACGTTGGGGCCATTGGCCAAGGGAACCCCCGGTATAACCGGAACTGGGGAAAGAAACCGGGTTACGTCAAGGAGAAAGTGAGCACTTCTAAACCTCCTGTGACTCAACCCGATACCAAACCCACTACGGGTCCGTCTTTATCAGAGGACCTGGTTAACAATTTGGTAAAGAAGATTACTGAAAATCTTAGGAGGCCTAAGCCTGATAGGAGCGTAGTGACATGCTTTAGATGTCAGGAAACTGGGCATTATGCTGCCGAGTGTGAGGCAGATAAGCCAGTTTATAGAAACACTCGTTACCGGAACAATCCGGGTAAGGAGGACTCAGTGAAGAAGGAAAACTGAGAGGGGGTGTCCATGAAGGCAACCGGATTACCCCCCGAATTAATGATTGCCATGACTGCCAGCCTATCGCCGCTTGCGGTACTGGTGAGAATCCTCTAGCGATTTCGCCCAGCAGTGAAGTTAAGGAGCCTGATCAGCTCCTTACTCATGAGGCTGGGGAGACTGATAGTACACCAGGTGTCAAGAACTGGCAGAAGAACACAGAGGGGAAACCCGATATCAGTCCAGAGGGAGCGGCCAACGAGTTGGCCAGGGTGGGGTGTGCCCAACTCCCCCCGGGTCATCCTTGTCTCAAGTTCTTGGAGGGATGTGGATTTGACCTCGGCGCTAAGACGGAACTTGCTAAGTACGCAAGTAGTCCTACCTACTTGAAAGGTAGGAGGTGGTACGCAGTTGTATCTGTGAGTGGTAGATCCGCTGAGTTTCTTGTCGATACGGGTGCTAGCCACTCCTGTATTGCTAAGAGATTCTACGATCTTTTGCCTACGAATCATGAAACTTTCAGAATGGAAGGAAATGCTCGTACGGCCGACGGTAGCATGATACAAACGTTCGGTAGAACATGTATGAGGTTCAGTCTACAGGAAGATAAGGACTTCATCCTTACTCCTACTGTGGCGAACATCGCGGATGATGGTATACTTGGTCTGGATTTTGCTGCATTATATGGAGCAAGGTTAGATTCCCAGAGGGGAATATTGGAAGTGAGAGACCCGTATCATCTCGAAGTACAATGTGTGCTTAGGCAAGTAAGCAGTGTAGCCAGTGTAGCCCAGACTGTTAAGATACCACCAGGCACAGCCTGTGATGTCTTATGTCGAGCGGACAGACAGTTTTCAGGAAAAACTGGAGTTGTAGAGCCAGACATGGCCATGTTGTCAAGTATCGGATTGGAATCCGCCGACGTTCTAGTAGCTAACGCTGCCTGGACAGTGGTTCCTATATCCAATACCGGTAATAAGACTGTCTATGTACAGAAGGATACGACCCTCGGGTCGGTTGTCCTGTCTGAATTGGTAGAAGACTGTAAACATGTTTCGGCACCCGGAGCCCCTTCCTCACCCGAAAGGAGCCCGGAACTAGACATTCTAGTAGCCGAAAGCCATGTAGAAAGTGATGAACAACGTGAAGCTCTAACTGACTTGTTATACAAGTACCGTAAAGCTTTTGCAGCACCAAGTGAAAAATTGGGGCGTACCGATAAGGTACTGCATACGATTGACACTGGTGAGAATGAACCTTTTAAGATTCCTTATAGAAGACTCCCACTAGCAAAAAAAAAGGTAGCTGAGGAGGAGATAGCTAAAATGCTTGAACAGGATGTAATAATTCCATCAACCAGTCCTTGGTCTAGCCCTGTGTGCATGGTGACTAAGAAAGATGGTACCATCCGTTTCTGCATAGATTACCGGAAATTGAATGGTATGACCAAGAAGAATTCATATCCCTTACCACGGATTGACGAGACTATAGACTCCCTTGGAGGTAAGCAATGGTATTGCTCTCTAGACTTACAATCCGGGTACTGGCAAGTGGGTATGCATCCGAAAGATATGGAGAAGACGGCCTTTTCCAGTCATATTGGATTATTCCAATATAATGTGATGCCGTTTGGATTGTGCAATGCACCGGCGACATTTGAAGCCATAATGGAAACTTTATTAAGTGACCTCTTATGGAAGAAATGTCTCGTCTATCTAGATGATGTGATTGTCTTTGGGAAGACATACGAAGAATGCTTGGAAAATTTAGGTATGGTCCTGGAAAGGATCATAACTAATGGTTTGAAGCTGAAGCCCAAGAAGTGCGATCTTTTCAAAAGATCTATTAATTACTTGGGGCGAATAATCTCGAATGAAGGGATTAAAGCCGATCCGGAGAAACTGGATGCCGTGTCAAATTGGCAGGCACCCACGAATGCGAAAGAAGTCAGATCCTTCCTCGGATTCTGTTCCTACTACCGGGACTTTATTCCAGGATATTCAAGGGTTGCCTTTCCTATCCAGAGTTTGTCCCACTGGACACCCGGGATAAGAAAGGAACAATTCCCTTGGGGATCCGAGCAAGACGAGGCCTTTATGAAAATAAAGGATTTGTTTGCAAGTACACCTGTGTTGAAGTACCCTACGGAGAATGATCATTTCATTCTAGATACTGATGCTAGTAATGAAAGCATAGGAGCCGCCCTTTCTCAGGTCCAGGATGGGGTTGAAGTTCCTATAGCCTTCGCTAGTAACACGTTGAGTAAAACTCAAAGAAATTATTGTACCACTAAACGTGAGTTGTTGGCTGTGGTGGTCTATACGAAGAAGTTCAAGCACTTTTTGTGGGGGAGTGATTTCACTCTACGGACTGACCACTCTTCCCTCAGATGGTTATTGAACTTCAAAGATGCAGAGGGGATGATAGGTCGCTGGTTAGCACACCTATCCGAATTCGGTCTAAATCACAGCCAGATTGAACACCGAGCCGGGGCAAAGCATTTGAATGCAGATGCTTTGTCTAGAATCCCAGTGAGGAAGTGTGCAAATGCTGAGTGCACTGATTGTGGAGCACACAATGCTGTGTTGGCAGGGGTTCGAGTTCCATTCGCAACCCATCCGGAACATGTCTTGAATTGGTCCTTGGAGACCATCCAGCAGTTCCAGGAATCTGACGCAGTCACATCACATTTGATTAAGTTCCTTAATCAGGGTATCTGTCCTCCAAGACCCGAAGTGTCATTGGAAAACAGAGAGATGAGACGATTCTTAGCTCAATGGGCCGAGCTAGAAGTCCGGGATGGTATTCTGTTCCGATGGAAGAACCATTCTAATAGGAAGAAAACCTAATAGTTGTCATACCCAGTGCTATGCGACGAGATATTATGTATTTCTGTCATGGACATAGAACTAGTGGACACTTTGGAAAGAAACGGTCTCTAGAACGTCTGACCAGACGATACTATTGGCCCGGCATGAGTACAGATCTCACCCGATGGGTGGAGACCTGTCCCGAGTGCTGTAAGAACAAACCAGGACCCGGGTTAGGCAAGCTGCCATTATCCCAGGAACTGTTTGGTGTAAGGTTTGCTAGAATAGCTGTTGACATTATTAGTGGGATTCCCCCCACTCCTAGTGGCAACACGTGTATGATGGTCGTGTCTGATTATTATACCAAGTACACCCGAGTGTTTCCTCTACCAGATCATAAGGCTGTTACTTGTGCTATGGCCTTTGTAAAAGGGTGGGTGCTGCACTTAGGTGTCCCACTCATGTTACATAGTGACCAAGGCAGAGAATTTGAGTCTAGTCTGTGGCAAGAGATGTGTAATTGTCTGGCGATTTGCAAGACAAGAACTAATCCCTATAGACCACAGAGCGATGGACAAGTAGAGAGATTCAATAGGACTTTGATCCAAGTATTGAAGTCTCTGGTAAATGAGCAGATGGATGATTGGGATGAACAATGTGAATTCGTGGTACATGCCTATAATGGCACTGTACATTCGAGCACAAACTGTTCTCCTAATCTCCTCGTTTTTGGAGAGGATTTGATTATGCCAGCCGATTTGGTGTTTGGCGTAATAAGAATGAATCCGGAAACCCCTTGCCAGGTGATGTTTGTAGAATCCCTACGGGATAATTTCAAACAAGCCTATGAGAGGGTTAGAGACGAGTTGCAGAAAACTGCGCGTTGGCAGAAAGTTGGCTATGACACAGGTCTAAAAGCTAGATTTTTTAATCTAGGAGATAGAGTACTGCGTCTACACCAACCTCTAGCCAACCTGAAATTAGCCAGCAATTGGGATGGACCTTTCACTATAACTCAGGTTATTAGTGATTGCACAGTGATTATTAAATCACAGCTTGGTAAATGTTACAAGTCAAATGTAGCGAGACTACGCCCATGGAGAGGGAGGGATACCTCCACCGAAATGTATGGCGATGGTCTATTGGAAGTAACGGAACAGAGTCGTGTTAAGCAACTCGAAGTGGTACCGACCCGAAAGTGAGGACCCGGGCGGCCACGGAAGGTTGCAGACCCGAAGAGGGTGGTGCCCCCTGTCGTAACATCCGGAAAGCAGGGGAAGATACAAAAAGTCTCGGCAGGCGCAGGTAAAAATAAGAGGAAAGGTCCTTCTAAGGCTAAGAAGACCTTGGAAAAGGCTCTTATGGATACCAGGTCAATAAAAGAGGCCTCAAAACCTCTTAGACGCAGTCCAAGGTTGCTACAGACTGCCGTAACCTAGCCTGTTAACACAGCGAGTGTGTTGTCCTGTACTGTGTACTGTTATATGTTGTAACCTAATTCAATGTATATTTGAGCCAGTCATGAGTTTCTGGAAAAGGCCCTATGACAATGTACCCATGGTTTTGGACGGATAATCCGGTGGATATGCTTATGCTATCCATAAACTCCAGAATACCTAGCGAATTGTCATAGTTGAACCCTGAGTACGGACGGACGACCGATTGGGTATTGTATTGTTTTTATGTAAGGGCGCGTGACCTAATTAAGGGCACGCGGGAAAGTTGTTGACCCATTTTCGAATGGTCACGTGAGGCGCCGGTTTGATCATGCGCAGCGATTCAAGTTCGAGTATCCCGCCATATTGTCTTATTCCTGCGAAGGAAGAAGACGTGGCCGAGGGTGGTCTTACTCTTGTTGGAGTCTGATAGCCCGTGACAGCCATATTCCGAGGTGTGCCCTCGTTAAAAGGCACCCGCCTTTCACTGGGTAAGCAGTACTTACTGCTTATCCGGTGGATTGGGATATTTTATCCCCGAACAGCCACTTCTGTCGATGGCAGAAGAGGCCGTCCGCCTTGGCGGTGGTGCCGGTGCCAGCACCCCGCCAGAGTATGGAAGTGGTTCTCCACAGAGTCCCACTTATACATACGACGATCAGCAATACGATGCTGATTGTGACCAGATGGATCAACAAATGAATGTTGATCAGTACTTCTCTGGAGTAGACGATAGCGACGTAGAATCGTTCTACGACGCATCCGACAACTCCAGACAAGTTAGTCCTGAACGCCGAGGCGTTCAACAACAAATTGATGTAGGTGAGCCTTACGTAGCCCCTCCATCCGAAGGTTTGAGTGGAGAACCGGCAGGAGCCCAGTCTCATGACAGGGCTCTGATGCCACCTCCCCCTCAACTGCCACCCCGTCTTGGTGGGAGTACCTCATTCGGTGCTTTGGGACCTGCTTCTCCGGTTGACAGGCCAATGTACCTAGAGCTGCCCCTTCCAGACAGTCCAGAATGGCACGATGTAGCCGGTCCCTATGACGGACGGATGTTAGCAATTTCTGAGGAAATGCTGATACCCACCTGTTATGGGACGCCCAGAGAAGTTGATGAACGTGTTGTCAACGCAATCTGGGAATGTGCTCATCAGCAATGGGCTAATACCTTTCCGGAGTCCTGGTTGATGGATTACCATCAGATGGCCAAAGGATTGGTAGTCCACTTATGGTTTCGTAAAGCCGTCTGGGACGCAGAAATGGCTTTCCGAAGTAATCCCTCTTATAGGCCTTCCTACGTGTCTGACAAAACGGGTTATACCGGTGTCAAGGCAGATGAGGTCTCTAGATATATAGATAGAGACCAGATCCTACTGTTAGGCACAGCGGATGAGTATGAAGCAGCAGGTAACCCTGTTGTGTATTACTGTCCAGGGGTCCCCATTACGTCTCAAACCATTGAGGCAGAAGAGGCCCGTATTGGTGTGTCTCCACTAGACAGACTCGGGGTAATACAAGACCTCGTAGTACGTCTATTGGAGAGGCAGTATGCACTGGCGCATCCGGAGTTAGTACCCGGACCCGCACCCGTGCAAGTAACAGCCAAGATGGCCGATCGGATGGACCGTCTCATGTCTCCTGCTGAAGCTCCTACCTTGGGAGGCGCAGCAGTAGTACCTGAGAAGGCCCTGCCTGATGCAGATGCTTCCCTTAAAACTGCTCAGTCTACCCTTACGACTGAGCAAGTAAAGGTGAAAGCAGCTGGTGGAAAGGGTAAAACAACCCCCACCAAAGGTAAGGGTAAAGGGAAGCGGTCAGGAACCGAACCCTCTACCAGCACGAGTGTGGCCGACAGTACCCGAACCCGTCGGGTGTCCCCACGCTCGGCCAATAAGAAGGGCGCTAAGGCTTCGGATGTCTCCGGCAATGAGACGGACGCATCCGAGCCTGGCACTTCTACTAACGGCAGATCCCGCAGGAGGAATAAGAAGAGGGTTGACCAACGCAAACCTGAACCTATCGAGGTAGACGTTCAAGCTGATAATACAGAAGCTGAACCGGCTGTCCCAACCGTAAAAGTTGAGCTCGGTGTGCCAATCGTCAAGCTACACGACGTAATGGCCGATTTGAGTGGAGACGCTCAAGATGCTGCAGCCCAGGTTCTCGCGGGTCAACAACCCGTTGTGCAACCTGTGGATGTACCATCCGACCCGGAGGGAGAGGAGCCGGTTGACCCAGTTGTGGATGCCACTCCGACTGACGAGCAAGAGGCTGCTATCTGGGCTAACGCCAATAGCAACTTTGCTGACTTCATTCCTCTACACAGGGGACACCTGAAGGGGAGTAAATCCGTATGGAGACTGCCCCCTCGGATCACCTGTGAGAGGCATGAGGATATGGAGGAGTGGCTTCGCAAGAAGCTCTCTGATAGAAAGCCGGCCAATATGTACTGGATCTATTGCTCTAGATGAGTACTACGGGGAGGATCGTAAGGATTGTCCCTTCCAACGTTGTACTCAAAGTGAGGGTGAGGTCGAATTCTTCATCGAGAAAGACGCGTTCCTTCGTCATCTCTTGGAGGTTCATATGCACCAGAGGCCGGAATATGTCTGCGACCGAGAGGTTGGCAAGAAATGTGCTAAATGCACAGGATGTGTCACCCCCGACGCGGAGACATGGTCCGGCACTATGTGACTTCGCATGGAGAGGGCCTGGAGGCAGCCATAGATCGGGTGATGAAAATTCACTCCGAACTCTATGGTAACCTTAAGGGCCTCAATGCAGAGAAGTTGGCTTCCCTCACACCGAGTAAGAAGCAGTTTGCGCCTACAGTTCCTGGTACTAACCAGAAACTAAAGGCTCGGTTTGCCCAGACTCCCGGGTCCGGCAAACTAGAGTACGCTCAGGAGGAGTACGATCTGTTGAACGAATGGAGGAGCAACAAGGCCCGCCGTCGTGGTGGGGCTTATGTAACTCCATCCGGAGAACAGATCCGAAGCCGCAGGGATTACCGCCAGGGACCCTCCGCGGCAGATAGGAAGAGACAGGCGTCTCAATCTCCAAGCCGAGCCAGGTCACCACTGGAGGCGTTGGAGAGACAGACGAATGGGGGGAGGAAGAAGCCACATCTTCCATCCCCTACTGGAACTCCTTCCCATTATGGGCGAGCACCAACTCCACTAGGTGCACAGAACCCGACATTCTTTGGTGTCAGTGGACCGAGTGGCCAGTCCGCCCGGAAACACGCGCCTTTGAATGTCAAAGACCCGAAGCAGTACCCTGCTATGGGCCCACCCGGACCAGAGATGCAAATCTTTGATCAGTACGGGAGGGTCAAGCAGGAACTGCCGACAGTAGGAGGTCAAGCTCCCCGACCTACAATGAGTGCTGTGGTGAGACAACGTCCACCCGCACCATTGTTGACGGCCAAAGACCTTAGAAGGGAATTGTCGCGGTTACCCCTAGCTCAGGGATTACCAAACCAAGGCCCTTCTTCGACCACTGCTAGTGCGGCTACTACTGCGGTTGCTTCTTCGCACACGCAGGTAGCTGTCACTGCGAGTGGGTCTGGAGCACAGCCGAAGCCTCAGGGTCAGGTACCCCCACCTGGTGCTGTGGTTCATCGGCCTAAACTGATCCAGACAGTGGAGACCTTCTTCAAGAAGGAGGACAAATTGTCTTGCAATATTCAGAGCAAGCAGTTTGAGACGTTACAGCACCATCTGGAAAACCTCCACCTGGATATGTATCGTCGGACCGTGTCGAGCACTCTCCAGTGCATTGACGCGATCCAGAAGTCAGAGATCAACCGGATCTCGACTCAGATAAAGGCGGATGTTGCCAAAGATAAGCAGGAAGCTGCTAATCTGCGGCAGGAGGCCCTATCCGAGAAGGAAACAGCTTCTCAGATGCTCGACCTAGAACGAGCAACGAACATGAAGAACCAGCAAAAGTTCTTCAAGGTTTTCGGAGTTATCATGGATAACTGGGACGGCACACCTGAGCATGCTTTGAACCTGTTCGAGGCACGCCAAAAGGTGAAACTAACACCTGCTGTCCCCGCATTGGCACCTACGGATGGAACCGGTGTGGACCCCCCCGTTCAGCCACAGGCTCAACAACCGGGCCCAAACCAGCCACCCGAGGAGAACATGGAACAGTAAAAAAACTGTTGCATGAAGATCGGACATAATTGTGTGTCCCGGGGTGCTATTTCCTATGTATTGTTGGATAAGAAACCATTTTTTATCCAACCCGTATTGATTCGGGTACCAAGCTGTACCCTAATCCGGAAACTGAAAACAGAAAAAAAAAAACAAACAAGTCACTCTGGAGGAGGAGTACGAATGCTGTAAACACCATAATGACTGTGCCTATTATAAAATCATGGACAATTTACACTAATATGGACTTTTGAACTACAAACCGGATTTACTACTACACCACTACTATTTGTTAGCTAGCACTACAGGCATCAGGGTTTAGCTACGCCCATAAAGTCCATCAACAGTCTACAACTGGATCTACTATTACCTCCAGTTAGCTAGCACTACAGGCATCAGGGTTTAGCTACGCCCATAAAGTCCATCAACAGTCTACAACTGGATCTACTATTACCTCCAGTTAGCTAGCACTACAGGCATCAGGGTTTAGCTACACCCACCAACAAGTTTTACTATAGCACTTCAGGCATCAGGGTTCAGCTCGCCCATACCAAGCCATCAGCAGCATCCGACTCCTGTTACATCCTCCAATCATGAAAACAAGTAACTTTGTTGATAATATTATATTGTGTGTAAAATTGTATTTATAACTATATAATATCTTTTATAAAGATATATTATTATATAAGGGTACCTATAAATATACTGGATCTGCGAATCCTAAAAATTGTTTAAGGTAATCCTAGACCTATAACTGTCTAGATAGGTCATTCTTGGTCTCAATATATTAAGAGACTATATTTCTTCTGTAACTTGTAAATATAAAACACTAAGGTATAAACTGAGCTGCGTCTCAAAAGCATAAATATTTTTTCCATAAAATAAGAGAAGGTCCAACGGATTTCTCTAAACTTAGTATTGTATTACTCAGGTTAATACCTAATTGTGTTCATATAGTATCAGATTAATGGTTCATATCTGATCATTAATATTTAATTCACTCTGTAAAGTGGACAGAGCTGTTAATTTAAAAAGTCGAAATTTTTTTTTCCCGGGTTCAATAACCGTAATACGATCATTATTTACAACCACCGGTCCTTTTCAGGACCCTACTGTTGTCAAAACGTTACTATAAATCTGTGATAATTGTATGTTTATCATTTAACCTACTGATGGAAATGACATGAACGACGCTCGATGCTATTATTGTATAATTTTTCAGAAATAGGATAGTCTTATACTATAGCCTATTTCACATCGAGCAAGTGTAATTAATACCCCTTTTTAGTATTGTAAACAATCACTTACTAGGTTATTAATACACTGCGGTTCAATTACCCCCAAGTTATTGTCTAAGGGGGGCAGTGTAGGGGTATGGTATTTTACACTTTAACGTTCATGCACCCGTGAGACTCAGACCTAGGTCCTTCGGGTGTGGTGGGGGAATCCGGATGGCAGGTGGCAGCACCTGCCTCTGGGTTCGTATCCACTACACCAGGGGGCCTACCACTCGTCCGCCACACGTCAGGTGGCCGGTCTGAGTTTCGCGGGCTTTTCCCCTATATAAGGCTGGTCCTAGCCCTAGGTTCCTCAGTAGTGGTTTACCCACTGCTCAACCAGGTTGTTACCCGAAGGGGTAACCGAATGCCCTAGCAGCATGTAGTCCTCTGAGGCTGTGATCGTATGTAACGCAAGCTATAAAATAAAAGCTCGGTTGCCTACCCGGAAACTTTTCTCTCTCTTCGTTATGATTTAATCTAACTTAACGAGACGAACCATTACACTGGTGACGAGGGCATCAGGTGCTTGGAGGCAGTCCAATTAGGTCATGAGGTCATGACAACATGCAATGATGGCGACAGTGAGTGGCTGCAGGGCGGCCCGGTGTACAGCGATAGTTGAATTCTAAAAGATTAAGGCTTAATTGTGAACCAAACCTCAAGATCTAATAGAATGAGAGAGCTGGGGACCCTAGGGATACTGGCCCTACACCATCCATCAGTCGGCAGTCAGTTTATTTTGTTTAAATACAGGAGGAATGGTCATGTGACCTCCACTCTCGTCACTAGCTTGAAGCATGGGTGTCAGTGTGTGCGTTGACTATGGGCGACATTGGGCCTACCATGGTGTCAACTATAGCTGATGTTAGGCCTACCATGGTGTGACTATAGTTAATGCTAGTCTTCACAGATCTATGGAACATTCTGTGTACACAGAATGTGAATCAGGGCAAGAAAAATATTAATCCCTTACTTTGTAATTGAAGTTGTAAGCTGAGTTAGATTCAATACCAGCATCAGAATTAGATATAATTTCATATTGATGAATTCAGAAAAGGACATTCTTGTTGAACGATGTTATGGTGAGATTGGTACAGATCCATAACATTTGCAATTTTGTTTGTAAATTGGGGTTCGCATCTTGGAGTGGACGGGGTAGATTGTGTAAATGGTATTCTCTAACTTTTGATTGAATGGCACATCTGCAGCTGTAAGGGCCTGTATGGTGAGCCCTCATATTCTGCCTGAAAGAAATATGATTTATCATGTTCACAATGGGAACATATATGGCATAAGATTTACTATGTAGGGACAGATCTATGATATGCATCCTTGGCCCTAGTATTTGATATAGAAGGGTACTATTTTGCAATCTGAGGATTTGATTTCTGTCTAAATACAGCAAAACCAGATGTTTCTTTGCCTCTTAAAACCCTGAGCTCCTCCTTAAAGCTGTCTCCTTGTGTGTTGGATGATATATCGGAAATAAAGGGCTATTCTATACAAGAATACAAAATATGTTCCCCAGCTCTTAAGGATTTCCTATACACTTTATGTAGAAGGGAGATACTGCATATATAGATGCAGCAGAGGCAGCTCTGTAGGGATTGGGTCAGTTTAAAGTTAGATGAGGCAGGAGCCACACCATCGAGAGTGAGAGGAATGTAATGGCCTGGTATTGGTTGTCTTGACATAGCTCGGAGAATCTAAGATTAAGGAAAAGAGATAGGGATGTAAAGGGTGTAGGGAGATGTAAACTGTACAAAAATGTCATCATTTAATAGCAGATCCTTGGCAAGCTAGGGAAATACGGGGCTCCATTGTACATTACAGCTTCACTGCATGAAATTATGGTGGTTCACTTTTCAGTGTTACAAGGATGCCTGGTAGATTCAACAGTTTTTCTTAAGAGTGTAGAAGGAGGAGATAAGGGAGGCAGGCAGATATATGTAGGGAGGCATAAAAACAGCTAGAGGGAATAAGGGAGGTATGAAAGGAAGAGAGTAAGGACTGAACAAATGAGGGAATAAACAAATGAGTGAACAAAGAAAAGAAGGAAGGAATGAACAGAGGAAAAAAAACAGATGAACAAGCCTGCTATAATGAAATGAGTCATTCAGGGCAACTGTATGCATGTAGACCTCAATATTAAAATCACCTTATTCTTACCATACACTTCCTAGAAATCTAAACTACAGTGAAGTTAAGTTGGCTATTGCTAGGGGTTAATAAGGTAATATCAGCACCTCTGGGGTCTAGATCAGAAGGAGGAGACTAGAATAAAGGTCAGGTACTGTCTAAACTCTAATTCTCACCAAGAGTATTTGAACTAGAGCACTAATATAATCAAGAACTCTTTTTTTTAAGAACAGATTTAAACTTTATTTGGTCTTAAGGTACATGCATCATGTAATCGATAATATATTACATAATTACCCTTGTTATAAGGTAATTTATCATGATATTAACATGACCAAACAGTTAATGACCAGATCGTCATTTAGGAAACTCTTAAACAAGACCTTGCACCCCATGGCATTTCCTCCTACGTGTCCCTGCGGGGAATCCTGATCTATCTTTAAACACTTCTAAGCAAACTGTTGTCTTACTGTCTAGTCCAAGACTGAATGTTGACTCTCAAAACATCCGTACCTTTTTAAATGTGCCTTTGATTGGAACGATTTTAAAAGCTAGATTGTGTTTCAGCAGGCACAAAATATTACTCAATATTGAATTGCCACTGACAGTAGGTTAATGTTGTTCAACCAGTTGTCAATGTTGAATCAACATTCGGTTTCCACTGGGGCAGTTCCTCACAGAATCTTTGTATGTGGACAGAATTTGAATTTGAAATGGAATTAAAGAAATATTACTGACTCACCTGCTTATATGGCATATTCAAGAGAGGACATCCATTTTATATAACCAAAGCATGTGGTAAATCTTTACTCAAACTGTATAAACCATATCCCTTTGATCTATATAGTTTTTATATGCTTTACCACAAGGTCGATATTGCTCTACTATAACAACAGTCCCTGTAGGGCCTGGTTTTACATTGATTCTGGTATATCTTTACCACACTAATACCACTTACTTCCCCACAAAGGCTGGACTGATTCTCCTAATGCTATAGTCTACATTGTACCTATTCTCTTCCCAGCTCAATACAGTCACCTTTTTTTCATCTGTCAGCAGGTAGATAGGTGTTCCCAAAGAATGCTTAAGCCCCATGTGGAGTCTTAAAATTTCAGACAAAGCATGTAAATTGGAGCATGGCATAGAATTGTAGTATACAGGAAAATATTTATGGAGCAAAGATGGATGGAGTTAGATCTGGATAAACGGCAGTGTCTGGGAAGGAAAGGATAAGATCTTATTTGTATTCCTGGCTTAATTAGATTGTAACTTGCTTTGCAGAGGATAATATACAGAACCATTGTCTTCAGAAATTGAATAATGTAAATCTATGATGGAATCCTTGGGCCTTTGCCAGATATCTACTGGACTCTCTGACTCTGTGTATCACTGTAACCTATACTTTTTTATAGGTATGTTGTCTTTTCTGTTGTCTTTTCCATACATGAGAGATTTCAGTATTAAAATATATGATAGCTTCCAATCCCTCCAGCCTATGTAAGTTGGCACTCTCTTTTCACACCAAAGTTTCTTCCCCATCCAATGTGAAACAAATAGATTGAGTCAAAATCATGCCCTTGATTGTCCCATAATATAAGCAAAGTGGTGGCCATATTGGCATTCAATCTTTACTATAATATGCTTATATGTGATCTATGTAGGACACAATCCTATTATTGCTGAGAAAATGACCCAACTATTTTATTAACAACAACTGCCATGTGGCATTGCTGGAAAACAAACCTTAAAACACATTGACTAGTATTGGGTAGGGATCCATTCATTGATATGGTTAAGTCAGGATGAGGTTCAATTACAGATAAAGTATAGGTTACAGTAATAAACAGAGCCGGAGAGTGCAGTCAGAGAGTGGCATAGACCCAAGTCATTCATCATTTATAACTGCTTGGGGATGAGTTATTCATAACTTGGTGATTGCTCTCTCCATTCAAATTCCCATGAGTAGTAAGACACTGGCTATCATGCATTTCAAGTGTAAGGTATACGATTGAACCTGATATGATAATGGTACTTGTAAGATGGGATGATAGCACCTCAAGGAGCAATATTCCATGTGAGTTAACATTTGCATTTATGCCATGGCCCTACGGGATGAATTTGCTTTTAGATAAAGACTTACAACAATATTTACTGATTTTGAAAACGCCAAGTCATCGTGGTTTGTTTTGATCTGCCATGACACCTTGCTCGGCTTGGTCGGGAGCTAGCAGTGCAGCTCAAGCCCTTAGTTTCGTATCAAGTCTTACGCACAGGGATTTTTTCCATTTTAGACATGGCCATTCTCTTAAATTTACATAAACAATAATATTATTTAACTAGTTCAATCATTCTTTTTTTGTGAAACTTCTAATAACCATACCTAAATACGAAACTAATTAGCTCTGTATAAATTTCAAAATGGCACCGCTGAATATGCGAGGATCGTATTCCATCCCCCCCAGTGAATACGGCATAAGTAGTACTAATCTATAGTGTCGTCGGTGTTAGCCATGGCATAAATAATGATCATCATTGGTAAAAATAATGCTGCACTACTTTTACCAATTGCATGAATGGAGGTCTTATGGTTAACCTGCATGTGCTGTTTCCACACATCATGCCAATGCTGTAATGGTTGGGCATGATGCACCAATCAGGTGCTGGTGACAAAACTTGACATCACTACACTAGTGCATTAGTATGACCTTTAAATGGTTAAACAGTAATTTAACTAGGGAAGTACTGAGGCTCTAGCCTCAGTGATTTTAATCATTCAAATAGATGGTATGGTGAAGGTAATCTAATCTTGTAGAACTGCTGAAAAAGTATTAGCTACTGCACCTATGCCACTGATTATTTCACCTCCCTAATGCTGTAAAATCTTTGCCATTTACTAATTTCTTGCCTTAAAATTATGTTATCATCCAGTCATCAGCGGATCCATATGGATTCCATGATAATTGTGACGATAATTTCAGGACATAGGTTCATCTTCACTGGTCATCCTACCTTTTCTCTCTCAGCCATTAGATAGTTTTCTTCGGCCTAAAAGGACGCTAGCGAGACAGGGTGGACCCTAGAGATTTATTTTTGTTTTGGGAATATTTTGACATTTTTGGGGAATTTTTAGGCATTTTTCCCCATAATTTTTCATCAATTTTTCAGGGAGCTCACATGAGCCCTCATCTATTAGTATACTGGTCATAACAGTCATTCATATCTTTTACATATTATGTTTCACATTTCTTATGTTTTCAATATTTCTACTGTAAAATCATAGAATCCAACATGTCTGCCTATACATTTCTATACAAAATCAAAAACGATTTTTAAAAAAATCTGACCTACCGACCCTACACTTTTAGCCATGTAACTAGAAACACACAATATATTTTTTTTGGCCTTAGTTATAGCAGTTGAATACCAACTTATATTGTCTGCTACTGATTTGTAGTGGGCATGACCACTTGGTTATCAATTCTGGACAAAGAGCTTGAAATCGAAAAATCCTCAAAAAGGATCATAAACAGATAAACTGATAAAGGCACTGAAAAAGAGTTTACAAATTGTGGTATAATCAGACACTAGGGGCTCTCTGATACCAGTAATCTATTTAGATAGTGCCATATAATTCAAGCAACAAATGTCATTTTATTTGTCTTTACATCTGTACATTCTAATGTCAGTCATCATTTCAAGCAGGACTAAGTTGTTCCTATACACATGATTTCTAATTTTTTCCTCCAATAAAATCTTTCTTGTGCCAGCCAGAATTGTTCTTGTACCCACAAGAATTGTTCCTGTTCCGTAGGAATAATTTCTATGGGTAAGAAATATTTTTACACATCCTATCCAGGACTCCGTATGTACCCCTAAGAATAATTCTTTACCTGTAAAAATCGTTTCTGTATCCGCTTAAATAGTTTCTGTACCCGCAAGAATGTTGCTCAATGTTGCTGTACCTTTAGGAATTGTTCAGTAGCCCCAAGAATTGTTCAGTAGCCCCAAGAATTGTTCAGTACCCACAGGAATTGTTCAGTACCTGCAGGAATTGTTAAGTACCCGCAAGAATTGTTCAGTATCCGCAAGAATATTTTTATGGGGAAAAAAATCTTGGTATGTCCTATTAGGGGCTCCGTACAAATGTGTCAGTGGTTTCAACAATAACTGATTTTTTTTCTCACACCTATTACCAATGAGTCATTAACTAAATAACAAGGCTAATTTCCGGTAACACCCAACCTTGACATGAAAATATGATAAACACTTCTATACAAAGAACATAGCGGCATTGGGTTAGAGGCGGCATGCGACCGGGCAGACCATATTTTCACAAATTATCTATGATATAGGACTGACAAACACATGAAACCTTGAGAAGTGGCATATAAAGTAACACACTACAATAACCATGGCAAACCAAGGACCAAGATACAGGCAGAAGAAAAAGACAATGGATTTAATACCTCAAGAAGCTTCGCTAAAGGAGGTTATAGCTGCTGTCAACTCCATGGATAAAGGATACTGTCAGTAGAAGACTCTCAGACTCAACTACAATCTAACATTGAAGAAATTAAAGAATCGATTGATGGATTAAACCAGACGACAGCTAACATAAATGGGACTCTAGACAGTATCAAAGGAAGACTTACCTCAACCGAGGGAACTATGGAAGCCATGTCAAAGACAATCACTGAGACCGGTGACGCCATAAAAATCCAAAATGACAGTGTCAAGTCATAGACAAACCTACTCCTTCAACATACAAAGAAATTCGAAAAAATGGACCAAGAAATTAAGAAAAAAATCTTAATTATAAAAGGACTCAAAGAAAACCATGATGAAGATGTCTCTGTAAAGATAGCCCAGTTTTTGAGAGATATTAAATTTAATCAGGGAATCAAAATTATTAACCTCATTACACATACTGGTGTTATACCTGATAGCTGGAAAATTGTGGCGATCCTTCAAATGTATCAAACCTGAGACCGATTAGTGTATTACCTGTACCTGGCAAGATACTAAAACGTCTTATTCATACTAAAATCAGTTCTCATTTAATGAATTATAATATATATTCGAAATTTCAAGGAGGTTATAAAAAAAAAAAAATCGACTTTAGATACCATAACAGTTCTTGTAGATGATATATTAAGAAATAGAAATCAAAATAATATTACTTTAGCTGCTTTTATTGATATCAAAAAAGCTTTTGACTCAGTAATTCATAATATCCTTCTAGCCAAATTAGAACAATACAGTATAAGGGATAGAAACTTGACGCTGATAGAAAACTACATTTCCAGAAGACAAAAGTGTTCAATTGCAAATCATGTAAGATCAGGTTATAAAAGTTTAACATGTGGAGTACCACAAGGGTCAATTTTAGGTCCTTTGTGTTTCCTATTATATATCAATGATTGTATCTCAGTAAATGATACTCATATAACTTTGCTATACACAGATGATTCAGTTTTATATGTATGAAGCAAGGATATAGATCATCTACAAACGCAATTAGAAAATGCTCTAAATAAATTTTATTTTTAGGCCTCAAGTAATGAGCTGACAATGAATGAAAATAAAACAAAAATTATGACCTTTGCCTCATCTGTAAAATTGAAAAATCTGAGAAAACCAAATATTGTTATTAACAATAAAGCACTAATGAATGTAGCTTCTTACAAATACCTTGGTGTTACTTTGGACCCAGAATTGAAGTTTAATATGTATCTACGTACTGTATTCAACAATGTGAGATATAAATCTTTAATACTATATAAGACTCGTAAATACATGACCCATGAAGCTAGATTGAGAATGTATAAGATGCATATCCTACCAATAATAGATTATTGTGATGTATTGTATAGCACAGCTAAGACTGATTATTTATTGGAATTACAGCGTATACAAAGTAAATGCTTAAAAACATGTTTTGATTTCCACATATTAATGCCCACTGATTTTGTACATGAAAATGCTAAATTACCTATATTAACATCTAGGAGAAGCTATCATATTAAACTCATGGCCCACAAGAGATCATGTAACAATGACTTTATAGGGTTAAAAGTAAGAGAAACTCGTCTTACTACTGCACCTGTATTAAAATATCAAAAAATAAATTGTAAATCATATGAGACATCACCAGAAGTCAAATGTGCTCAAACCTGGAACAGATTAACTACTGAAACTAGAAATATCATAGAATCTAATGAATGGTATATGTATTCTTTTATGGCTTGGCCAAGACAACATCCTTCGGATGACGGTCAGTCATTAACTTGTTAGCCATTAAGATTCTTTTTCCTCATATAAGAGAATCTTTTATATATCAGATGTTTGAATCTACCCATGTTATAATGCTGACCTGTTTATATAAGGAAACCTTGTGTTATGTATATCAGATATAATGGACTTAATTTCTGCGGCTAATAAAAGTTTTAATTTGTTTTTAAAAATATGAATTAAAAGACAACATTTACTGTAGAGTCAGTGAACAAGAGGAAACTTAAGTAGACCATGGAACCCTAATAACACTAACTGAACCAAACAGAGAATATGCACAAACCCTATCTCTCATTTTTAATGATCCACATAGGGCCTCTGATGAAATCTCTTAAAAGTGCCTAAGGAGTTCTGCAATTAGGAAGGGTAAGAATTCCATTGGGAGCATGACTCCCTTCCAATATACCCATCAGAAAAAAAAATGCCAAATCATTGTGTGTGTTTTGTAATCTTATAATGTTTGCTCAAAAATCTATAGCCCAATTCTGCTCATTAAAAAATCAATATCAAATCAAGACCATTTAAAACACTCATCAATGAATACTGATTTTCACGATCTATCTGGCATGCAAATACTTCATTTAACTCATTTCACTGAAGGTAAGAAAGTGAGGTGTAAATAAAATACACAAACTAGAAGAGCCCTCAAAAACTTGGTCTGCTTTCAACCAATCACGGTAATGTACATTTTTGAATCCCTGTTCAAACCTGAGCTGGTCAAGACAACATAATGCCTCAAAAGTAATCAAAAGTTGACCTAATGATGCATCACTTCAGTGCCTGGGCACATGGCACATATGGGCATTTTGCTGACCCTTCCCCACTGTATCAACCAAGCATGATTGATAAATGTAGCACTGTTAGGTTACTTGCTGTTAGAGTACATCTTCTATCATGTATCCATATCTTATATCATGACGACCAATTGATATTTCACATCACTTTACTGTTATGTGTGGTTCTTAAAAGGAGTAGACACAATCTCCTCAAACGGCACTTGGTGGCAAAAAATGAAACTGCCAAATTTGACAATATTTGCTCATATTCCTAATTTATGTGACATAACCCTTCTTTATCAACCCTTTAGGTGTGATACATTGGTATTCTATACATTCTTATCACTGGATTTCATATTTCCTGTACCCATAGACTCCTATACTAAAGGAATTAGAAATATTTTTAGTTTATCAGGAAAATTTCAATTTGCTTGTGACCTCTACTCTTCCAATGATGTCAGGTATAAATACATGAGCTTTGGTAAAGAAATTGTTAGAAATTTTTTTTCAATGGAATTAAAAGTTAGGATAACACAAATTCTCATAGGCAGCCATAGTTAAGATCACCAAACTTTAATACTGTCCAGTGGAAAAACAGACACTGTGACCTATGGTTTTTATGCCTTCTTTATGTTACCTAAGCATCAATCTAACATCCCTAAAAGTTACTAAGAGAAATTGTTTATCAATTTTGAACCAGCTGGATCATGTCTACTCCCAGGTAATTGGCGCGAACCAGTGCGAGCGCAATCTCAGGGCGCGAGAAACGTTCAGTTGGAGAAGACGCCCAGCATCTCCTTTCAAGCGCCCTCTCACCCCCCAAAGGGCATATATGCGCAAGGTCACGTGACTTTTGGCAAGACCCCCTGGGGGTGGGAAGGGAGGGGACTACTGTCCGTTGCATGGATGACGGGAATACCCCCTACCCACCCCTGCCTCCCTCCGTACACCCATCTACCCACACACCCAGCCCTACATCTCATTTCCCTCTAATAAAATATATCTTTATTGATCACAATTCACATCAATTGCATCAGGGCTCCTTATATATAAATCCTGTTTTCCTGTCCAGCTGCCATATATATCTACGAGCAGTGGATCACTTCAATGTGTCTGCCACATGGTGATTATAGTTTCTGAAAAAAGAAAAGTAATAGACAATTTATACAATTTCACACATGGGCGTGCACTGGTTACCAGATTTAGTCTGTGTAGGTGTTATCCATATGCTATAGTAAGGGTGAGAAAGTAAAGGGAACAGTGCTGCCCTCTGGTGCCTTTATTTGCTATGCACAGACCTTGATTACAGAGGTGAGTGGTTACTTTGGCAAAGTCACCACTCACCTCCGTAATCAAGGTCTGTGCATAGCAAATAAAGGCACCAGAGGGCAGCACTGTTCCCTTTACTTTCTCACCCTTACTATAGCATATGGATAACACCTACACAAGACTAAATCTGGTAACCAGTCCACGCCTGTGATTTCACATCAATCAGTTTATCACGAAAACATAGGAGTATTAACTTTGGCATAATGACAAAAGAAATGAAGGCCGACCATGCCTATACGGAATCATGGATTGGTGCATTGTATATTCTGCACCTGGTCGTCAAAGTGATCCCCAGTTATAGTATGTGATAAGGGAGATAGCAGTATTGTGAACTGCTTGCCAAAACACGTTCTGTCCCGGGTATGGGGGACCGGAGTGGTACTACTGCTGACGGGCATGCCTTCACTTACAGTCGGTGACATTTATATAATAGGGCTGATTATAAGCTAATTATAAGAGGTGTTAATAGCTATTATCCCTCGGCCATAATAAGCATGTTTCAATGGGATATTCTAAAATCTAGTTACACAACTTAGAATGTAATGCTATTGAATACACACCCCAAAGTATGAGATAGGCCCTTGATGGGGGAGAGGGTCAACTCCAAAGTCCCATGTTGATTTTACGAAATGGCCATGTCCCTGTTTCGATTTTAAGGGTGTAGGGCCAGATTGTGTGGACAACCTACCTCCTGACCTTGCTCCAGTGGCTGCTGGTTCAAACTGTCAGTGGAAATTCCCCAGGAGGACAAAGAACTTTCAAAATTGAAAATGAACCAACCAGGAATGAGGAAGGGCATGAGTATAGATAGGATGAGCATGAGTGAGTATGGGCGAGGCTGCTTAAGACCTAGCCCATCCCCATCTCTGCCTCACCTAGCTTCACCCTATATCATCCCATGGGCTGAGGACACCTGAGTGAGTATGAGCAGGTGTGAGCTATAGCTCAGAACACCCTCGCTCAGACCTCCCGCATCCTCAATCCAGCACACCCCAACTTGCTGGGATCCCTTTAAACGGCTCTTAGTAGTTTTGTCCCAGGAAAGTGAGCATCTTGTTCTATTCCCTCTCACAGGTTCAATAGGTTCATTTATTGCCAGCAGGAGTAGTATCGTTGTAGGAGAGAGGGATCCCTTGAAAAAGTAATCCCCAGTGGCAGTGGGGCATGGTCCATGCCAGATAGTACATCATGCTCACAATTTCTTGTCATTCCATGTTTCAGGCACAGCTATGATTATACCCCTACTATTGTAATCAATAATATGTGATGCATGTCATAATGTACCATAGAAGAGCAACACATATATGACACGAAGAGAAACTGAGAGTAAGTCTTGATACAATCAACCACAGTTCACAGATCAATATCTAATTTGTAACTTTACTCGACAAGGCAAATCACTTGTTTGTATGAGGAGGAGTCAGGTTTAACTTTGGGAGAAGGTAGGTATTTTTTTTGTACAGCTGTAGTATACAGTTTAAAATGCTTTCTAGAAAAGCCACACGCTTTGGCAGGATATCCATCTCAATTATTTTTAAAAAGATGTAAATATCAATCCCGACACATTTGCTTTTACAATGTCAAGTGGCAGTCTTGTTCTGAGATGTACCCAAGGTTGCAGCTGCATTCATATGTGTAAGCCCCTGGTCTGCAGCTTTAGCCATAGATCTGTTAGAATCCATACCACTCCCCACCATTGCACATGATGATATGAGATCAATGTACCAGTCTGAGCTGGGGTACTGTTGACTGTGGTCAAAGTGCCTTTGTACACATTGCCTGTGTGAGGTAAATCCCTGTTTACAGACTCTGCTGGCATCAATGCAGCTCCTGTAGGGCTTTACAAGATCAATCGCTTATGTTATTTTTGGCTAGCACAAAAAGGGTGGATTTATCTAATTGCTTTGATATTGTAACTGGGACAGGTTGTGTAGAGGACAAAAACCATTGAATATGGTAAAGGTGTTCTTTTAAGGTTCCCAACTCCCCCAGCAAATTGTCGTCATCTGTCGCCATGATTGGTCATCAATGGTGACTCCTTTTTGAGTGATAACTCATTCCGTCATCTTTCGCCACTGTGTGTTAGACTCACGTGGCATAGCAATTGCTATTCCTGGTGATCTTGTGCTATAACGACGTCGTGTTCCATCCCCAGCCCTACATCTCATTTCCCTATGATAAAATATATCTTTATTGATCACAATTCACATCAATTTCATCAGGGCTCCTTATATATAAATCCTGTTTTCTTGTCCAGCTGCCATATATCTATGAGCACGGGATCACTGGTGATATTTAATGTGTCTGCCTCATGGTTATTATAGTTTCTGAAAAAAGAAAAGTAATAGACAATTTATACAATTTCACATCAATCAGTTCATCATGAAAACATAGGAGTATTAACTTTGGCATAATGACAAAAGAAATGAAGGCCGACCATGCCTATACGGAATCATGGATTGGTGCATTGTATATTCTGCACCTGGTCGTCAAAGTGATCCCCAGTTATAGTATGTGATAAGGGAGATAGCAGTATTGTGAACTGCTCGTCAAAACACGTTCTGTCCCGGGTATGGGGGACCGGAGTGGTACTACTGCTGACGGGCATGCCTTGACTTACAGTTGGTGACAATTATATAATAGGGCTGTCTACATATTGGGGTTTGGTGGGGATGTTGGCCAATACATGTACATATCAGGTGGGATGCTATCTTTTACCTGAAAATAGAAATTATAAGCTACTTTATTCCAAATAGAAAAGGATAGAGGTGTTAATAGCTATTATCCCTCGGCCATAATAAGCATGTTTCAATGGGATACTCTAAAAACTACTTACACAACTTAGAATGTAATGCTATTGAATACACACCCCAAAGTATGAGATAGGCCCTTGATGGGGGAGAGGGTCAACTCCAATGTCGATTTTACGAAATGGCCATGTCCCTGTTTCGATTTTAAGGGTGTAGGGCCAGATTGTGTCGACAACCTACCTCCTGACCTTGCTCCAGTGGCTGCTGGTTCAAACTGTCAGTGGAAATTCCCCAGGAGGACAAAGAACTTTCAAAATTGAAAATGAACCAACCAGGAATGAGGAAGGGTATGAGTATAGATAGGATGAGCATGAGTGAGTATGGACGAGGCTGCTTAAGACCTAGCCCATCCCCATCTCTGCCTCACCCAGCTTCACCCCATATCATCCCATGGGCTGAGGACACCTGAGTCAGTATGAGCAGGTGTGAGCTATAGCTCAGAACACCCTCGCTCAGACCTCCCGCATCCTCAATCCAGCACACCCCAACTTGCTGGCATCCCTTTAAACGGCTCTTGGGAGTTTTGTCCCAGGAAAGTGAGCATCTTGTTCAATTCCCTCTCACAGGTTCAATAGGTTCATTTATTGCCAGCAGGAGTAGTATCGTTGTAGGAGAGAGGGATCCCTTGAAAAAGTAATCCCCAGTGGCAGTGGGGCATGGTCCATGCAAGATAGTACATCATGCTCACAATTTCTTGTCATTCCATGTTTCAGGCACAGCTATGATTATACCCCTACTATTGTAATCAATAATATGTGATGCATGTCATAATGTACCATAGAAGAGCAACACATATATGACACGAAGAGAAACTGAGAGTAAGTCTTGATACAATCAACCACAGTTCACAGATCAATATCTAATTTGTAACTTTACTCGACAAGGCAAATCACTTGTTTGTATGAGGAGGAGTCAGGTTTAACTTTGGGAGAAGGTAGGTATTTTTTTTTTTTTTGTACAGCTGTAGTATACAGTTTAAAATGCTTTCTAGAAAAGCCACACGCTTTGGCAGGATATCCATCTCAATTATTTTTAAAAAGATGTAAATATCAATCCCGACACATTTGCTTTTACAATGTCAAGTGGCAGTCTTGTTCTGAGATGTACCCAAGGTTGCAGCTGCATTCATATGTGTAAGCCCCTGGTCTGCAGCTTTAGCCATAGATCTGTTAGAATCCATACCACTCCCCACCATTGCACATGATGATATGAGATCAATGTACCAGTCTGAGCTGGGGTACTGTTGACTGTGGTCAAAGTGCCTTTGTACACATTGCCTGTGTGAGGTAAATCCCTGTTTACAGACTCTGCTGGCATCAATGCAGCTCCTGTAGGGCTTTACAAGATCAATCGCTTATGTTATTTTTGGCTAGCACAAAAAGGGTGGATTTATCTAATTGCTTTGATATTGTAACTGGGACAGGTTGTGTAGAGGACAAAAACCATTGAATATGGTAAAGGTGTTCTTTTGAGGTTCCCAACTCCCCCAGCAAATTGTCGTCATCTGTCGCCATGATTGGTCATCAATGGTGACTCCTTTTTGAGTGATAACTCATTCCGTCATCTTTCGCCACTGTGTGTTAGACTCACGTGGCATAGCAATTGCTATTCCTGGTGATCTTGTGCTATAACGACGTCGTGTTCCATCCCCAGCCCTACATCTAATTTCCCTATGATAAAATATATCTTTATTGATCACAATTCACATCAATTTCATCAGGGCTCCTTATATATAAATCCTGTTTTCTTGTCCAGCTGCCATATATCTACGAGCACGGGATCACTGGTGATATTTAATGTGTCTGCCTCATGGTTATTATAGTTTCTGAAAAAAGAAAAGTAATAGACAATTTATACAATTTCACATCAATCAGTTCATCATGAAAACATAGGAGTATTAACTTTGGCATAATGACAAAAGAAATGAAGGCCGACCATGCCTATACGGAATCATGGATTGGTGCATTGTATATTCTGCACCTGGTCGTCAAAGTGGTCCCCAGTTATATTATGTGATAAGGGAGATAGCAGTATTGTGAACTGCTCGTCAAAACACGTTCTGTCCCGGGTATGGGGGACCGGAGTGGTACTACTGCTGACGGGCATGCCTTGACTTACAGTTGGTGACAATTATATAATAGGGCTGTCTACATATTGGGGTTTGGTGGGGATGTTGGCCAATACATGTACATATCAGGTGGGATGCTATCTTTTACCTGAAAATAGAAATTATAAGCTACTTTATTCCAAATAGAAAAGGATAGAGGTGTTAATAGCTATTATCCCTCGGCCATAATAAGCATGTTTCAATGGGATACTCTAAAAACTACTTACACAACTTAGAATGTAATGCTATTGAATACACACCCCAAAGTATGAGATAGGCCCTTGATGGGGGAGAGGGTCAACTCCAATGTCGATTTTACGAAATGGCCATGTCCCTGTTTCGATTTTAAGGGTGTAGGGCCAGATTGTGTCGACAACCTACCTCCTGACCTTGCTCCAGTGGCTGCTGGTTCAAACTGTCAGTGGAAATTCCCCAGGAGGACAAAGAACTTTCAAAATTGAAAATGAACCAACCAGGAATGAGGAAGGGTATGAGTATAGATAGGATGAGCATGAGTGAGTATGGACGAGGCTGCTTAATCCTTTAAGTGCAGAGCAAAAATTGTTGCCCTGGACATGGGGACGGCCTCTGAAAAAAGTATAGTTCCTAGAGGACGAGCCTATTTTCAATTCCTATACTAATCCTATATAATGGGCGTCGACTATAGTCGACGCTAGGCCTGCCATGGTGTCGACTATAGTCGACGCTAGGCCTGCCATGGTGTCGACTATAGTCGATGCTAGCCCTCAATGAGTTAAGACCTAGCCCATCCCCATCTCTGCCTCACCCAGCTTCACCCCATATCATCCGATGGGCTGAGGACACCTGAGTCAGTATGAGCAGGTGTGAGCTATAGCTCAGAACACCCTCGCTCAGACCTCCCGCATCCTCAATCCAGCACACCCCAACTTGCTGGCATCCCTTTAAACGGCTCTTGGGAGTTTTGTCCCAGGAAAGTGAGCATCTTGTTCAATTCCCTCTCACAGGTTCAATAGGTTCATTTATTGCCAGCAGGAGTAGTATCGTTGTAGGAGAGAGGGATCCCTTGAAAAAGTAATCCCCAGTGGCAGTGGGGCATGGTCCATGCAAGATAGTACATCATGCTCACAATTTCTTGTCATTCCATGTTTCAGGCACAGCTATGATTATACCCCTACTATTGTAATCAATAATATGTGATGCATGTCATAATGTACCATAGAAGAGCAACACATATATGACACGAAGAGAAACTGAGAGTAAGTCTTGATACAATCAACCACAGTTCACAGATCAATATCTAATTTGTAACTTTACTCGACAAGGCAAATCACTTGTTTGTATGAGGAGGAGTCAGGTTTAACTTTGGGAGAAGGTAGGTATTTTTTTTTTTTTTTTTGTACAGCTGTAGTATACAGTTTAAAATGCTTTCTAGAAAAGCCACACGCTTTGGCAGGATATCCATCTCAATTATTTTTAAAAAGATGTAAATATCAATCCCGACACATTTGCTTTTACAATGTCAAGTGGCAGTCTTGTTCTGAGATGTACCCAAGGTTGCAGCTGCATTCATATGTGTAAGCCCCTGGTCTGCAGCTTTAGCCATAGATCTGTTAGAATCCATACCACTCCCCACCATTGCACATGATGATATGAGATCAATGTACCAGTCTGAGCTGGGGTACTGTTGACTGTGGTCAAAGTGCCTTTGTACACATTGCCTGTGTGAGGTAAATCCCTGTTTACAGACTCTGCTGGCATCAATGCAGCTCCTGTAGGGCTTTACAAGATCAATCGCTTATGTTATTTTTGGCTAGCACAAAAAGGGTGGATTTATCTAATTGCTTTGATATTGTAACTGGGACAGGTTGTGTAGAGGACAAAAACCATTGAATATGGTAAAGGTGTTCTTTTGAGGTTCCCAACTCCCCCAGCAAATTGTCGTCATCTGTCGCCATGATTGGTCATCAATGGTGACTCCTTTTTGGAGTGATAACTCATTCCGTCATCTTTCGCCACTGTGTGTTAGACTCACGTGGCATAGCAATTGCTATTCCTGGTGATCTTGTGCTATAACGACGTCGTGTTCCATCCCCAGCCCTACATCTCATTTCCCTATGATAAAATATATCTTTATTGATCACAATTCACATCAATTTCATCAGGGCTCCTTATATATAAATCCTGTTTTCTTGTCCAGCTGCCATATATCTACGAGCACGGGATCACTGGTGATATTTAATGTGTCTGCCTCATGGTTATTATAGTTTCTGAAAAAAGAAAAGTAATAGACAATTTATACAATTTCACATCAATCAGTTCATCATGAAAACATAGGAGTATTAACTTTGGCATAATGACAAAAGAAATGAAGGCCGACCATGCCTATACGGAATCATGGATTGGTGCATTGTACATTCTGCACCTGGTCGTCAAAGTGATCCCCAGTTATAGTATGTGATAAGGGAGATAGCAGTATTGTGAACTGCTCGTCAAAACACGTTCTGTCCCGGGTATGGGGGACCGGAGTGGTACTACTGCTGACGGGCATGCCTTGACTTACAGTTGGTGACAATTATATAATAGGGCTGTCTACATATTGGGGTTTGGTGGGGATGTTGGCCAATACATGTACATATCAGGTGGGATGCTATCTTTTACCTGAAAATAGAAATTATAAGCTACTTTATTCCAAATAGAAAAGGATAGAGGTGTTAATAGCTATTATCCCTCGGCCATAATAAGCATGTTTCAATGGGATACTCTAAAAACTACTTACACAACTTAGAATGTAATGCTATTGAATACACACCCCAAAGTATGAGATAGGCCCTTGATGGGGGAGAGGGTCAACTCCAATGTCGATTTTACGAAATGGCCATGTCCCTGTTTCGATTTTAAGGGTGTAGGGCCAGATTGTGTCGACAACCTACCTCCTGACCTTGCTCCAGTGGCTGCTGGTTCAAACTGTCAGTGGAAATTCCCCAGGAGGACAAAGAACTTTCAAAATTGAAAATGAACCAACCAGGAATGAGGAAGGGTATGAGTATAGATAGGATGAGCATGAGTGAGTATGGACGAGGCTGCTTAACCCTTTAAGTGCAGAGCAAAAATTGTTGCCCTGGACATGGGGACGGCCTCTGAAAAAAGTATAGTTCCTAGAGGACAAGCCTATTTTCAATTCCTATACTAATCCTATATAATGGGCGTCGACTATAGTCGACGCTAGGCCTGCCATGGTGTCGACTATAGTCGATGCTAGGCCTGCCATGGTGTCGACTATAGTCGATGCTAGCCCTCAATGAGTTAAGACCTAGCCCATCCCCATCTCTGCCTCACCCAGCTTCACCCCATATCATCCCATGGGCTGAGGACACCTGAGTCAGTATGAGCAGGTGTGAGCTATAGCTCAGAACACCCTCGCTCAGACCTCCCGCATCCTCAATCCAGCACACCCCAACTTGCTGGCATCCCTTTAAACGGCTCTTGGGAGTTTTGTCCCAGGAAAGTGAGCATCTTGTTCAATTCCCTCTCACAGGTTCAATAGGTTCATTTATTGCCAGCAGGAGTAGTATCGTTGTAGGAGAGAGGGATCCCTTGAAAAAGTAATCCCCAGTGGCAGTGGGGCATGGTCCATGCAAGATAGTACATCATGCTCACAATTTCTTGTCATTCCATGTTTCAGGCACAGCTATGATTATACCCCTACTATTGTAATCAATAATATGTGATGCATGTCATAATGTACCATAGAAGAGCAACACATATATGACACGAAGAGAAACTGAGAGTAAGTCTTGATACAATCAACCACAGTTCACAGATCAATATCTAATTTGTAACTTTACTCAACAAGGCAAATCACTTGTTTGTATGAGGAGGAGTCAGGTTTAACTTTGGGAGAAGGTAGGTATTTTTTTTGTACAGCTGTAGTATACAGTTTAAAATGCTTTCTAGAAAAGCCACACGCTTTGGCAGGATATCCATCTCAATTATTTTTAAAAAGATGTAAATATCAATCCCGACACATTTGCTTTTACAATGTCAAGTGGCAGTCTTGTTCTGAGATGTACCCAAGGTTGCAGCTACATTCATATGTGTAAGCCCCTGGTCTGCAGCTTTAGCCATAGGTCTGTTACAATCCATACCACTCCCCACCATTGCACATGATGATATGAGATCAATGTAACAGTCTGAGCTGGGGTACTGTTGACTGTGGTGAGTGAGTGAGTAATAGATGTTTAACGCCATTTCGACAGCTAAGGTCATATTCATGGCGAGAACTACATTACACAATTTCACAGAGGAATGTGTCAGTGCCCGCGCATATGTGCACCACACACATCCGAGAGGATAGGAAAGAGGAGAAATAGACCCTTTTAAGTGGGCTAGGGAGGCCCGTTGACTGTGGTCAAAGTGCCTTTGTACACATTGCCTGTGTAAGGTAAATCCCTGTTTACAGACTCTGCTGGCATCAATGCAGCTCCTGTAGTGCTATACAAGATCAATCAGTTATGTTATGTTTGGCTAGCACAAAAAGGGTGGATTTATCTAATTGCTTTGATATTGTAACTGGGTTGTGTAGAGGACAAAAACCATTGAATATGGTAAAGGTGTTCTTTTGAGGTTCCCAACTCATTAACCATGACAAGTACTACGTTTATTGCCAATCTAATTATTTAAGGAGCCTCTGCAGGCTCACAAGGAATCTTGGCAAGGACCCATGCAGCGTGAGTGCAGAATGAGAGGCGAGACACAGAGATGATGCAACAAGAGGAGCACAGGGGAAAAACTCTCATCTATCCACCTCATGTAATCAATTAAAAAAGTACCACAAGGGATGCCTTAATCTCATGTGTAGTCTCAAATTAAACAAGAACATAGGCGTAAGGGTTAATTTCAGAAAAAGCTGTGCAAATTGACGCAGATTATAATTAGCATGGCATAGAACGGTAGTACACAGAAGTTCCTAAACCCTTCAACACCAGAGTCTACATCAGTTCAACTAAGCATGTTTGATTGCTTAAGCCTGGTGCAAATGCTATGGATCAGACACAGACTGGGTACAGGACTTGGACAGGAAAACCATCCTGTCTGCGCTGTTTGGGTAAGTCAAAGATGCAGACCGGACACAGAGTTTGCATCTCGTCTACATCTGGAGGAGGAAGTTTGTGACATCAATGTTAGATATTTTCAGACCGTGCTTGGATTGTTTGCCTGTTGATATAACAAGCTTGTTCTTACATACAACAAAGTCAGATTGAAAAGTTGGGGGATGCAGACTGGGCACAGACTGCCATCCTAATCCCACCAAAATCTGGTCTGCAGCCAGTCTTGTCTATTTGCGCTGGCCATTTGGTCTGCCTTTCATTGCCTTCATTACCACTATAAATGTCACATTTTGAATTGTGTATTACTTCCTTCCATTGACGGCTCCCTTCTATCCAGTATATCTGAATATAAGGCTCATATGTCAGAGAAGGATTGATGATGGAAGGCAGCTGACAACAAGGTGTGTACATTCGCCTATAAAAAAATAATTTTGAACAGAACTGATGTACAGTAATGTCCCATTTTGAACAATGGGTTTCAAATAAGCACATGAATTAAGGGAGTGTTGAATAACTCTTAAGCATTCAAGATAGACCTTAAATGACCACATGACTTGTAGAAGGGCTGAGGATGAAGAGTCCTCTAAATCTGTTAATGCCTATGAAATGATTCCTGACTTTACAGTATTCATCATTGGGAAACGGTTCTTCTCTGAGAACCATAGGTAGGCTGATTGCTAGCTGGCCCAGTGTGAGTTTGCTGAGAGACACAGGGGTGGTGCTTTAGGGGGAAATATCTATGTAGAAAGGAAAGGAGTGCAAATTGAATCAGCATAGAGAGAGGAAAAACAAGTCATTCATTGTGGGTTCTCTCTACAAGGAATGTAGCTCTCACTAGTAGAAATGATGGGTGGGGGATGATGGGCTTGGGTCTGGATAACCAGGGCTGTCTGGATAAGAAAGGACCAAGATTTAATTGGTATTGCTGCCCTTACTAGATTGCGAATGACAACACGCCCTGTAATTGGCATGATCGAAGCCTTCTGTGAGGTTAGATATCCATTCATCCATCCAGTCCATTGTTCAAGATATTTTCTTTTAGAGTTATTACAGCCAAAGTGATTTTGCAGAGGATGATATACAGAACCTTTGTCTTCAGGAATCAAATAATGTAGATCTATCTTTTACTTTTCTTACAGGTCTGTTTCCCATTATATAAGCAAAGTGGCAGCAATATTGGCATTAGATAATAACTTTTAAGTAAGGTGACCTATGTTGGATATGATCCTGTTATTTCTGAGGAAATGATCCAATAATCTTATCAGCAACAGTCATGTGACATTGCTGGAAGACCCTCTTAAAGCACATTGACTAGCACTGGGTAGGGATCCATTATTTTAAATAGTTAAACCGGGATGAGTCCAATTACAGATAAAGTATAGGCTACAATGATATACTCAGAGCCAGAAAGTGCTGCATAGACCCAAGTCATTCATCATTTATGTCTGCTTGGGGATTCATTATTCATAACTTTACAATTGCTCTCTCCATTCCTGTTCCCATGAGTAGTAAGACACTGCCAATCACACACTTCAAGTGATGTTATTGAACCTGATAGGATAATAATGCAAGAAGGGAAGAAAGCACTTTAGGGAAGGAGTAAGTAGGAGGATGCAGCCCTTCGAAAGTCAAATAGAGTGTTTCAGGTGTATTATGCCCATTGGATACCATAGTGCTTAAATAGAATAACTACTTGATTGACAAATTCACAAATGGCCAGGCATGATGCACCAATGGAGTGCTAATATGTAGACTCATCAACACTACATGAGTGCACCATGATGCCTAACCTGCAGCCCTTAAATGGTTAAGAGGCAATCATATTAGGAAAGCACTCAGTCTCTAGTTATAGTCTTTTCACTCTGTTAGGCCATTTGAACAAGTGGAACGATAAAAGATAAATGTAGAATTATGGAAACGGTATCTACTAGTACAACTGCACTTGTGCCATTGATTATTTGACCTGCCTTGCTCAAGGGAAAGGTACATGCCATTTACTAATTTCTGACCTAATAGCTGAAAAATCAGCCAATCATCAGCGGATATAAGGTTGAGATAATAATAGTGACAATATTCATACTCTACAGTATAGATCTGGGAAAAAAGACAAAAGACCTTTACACATGCATGAGGAAATAGTTTAGTGCAAATGATATGTAGTAATGACTTAGGTGTAGGCTGCCAGAATAGTAAGGTTCATCTTAAATAACATTTTACATAACTTACTGGGATATTGTGTTTATTATTGATATGAGAAAATCTGGCAACATCACCTTTTTAGGCTATAGATGCCCTAGTTGTTCTACTTTCACTGTCCCAACCATTACATTAAGTATTTGCTACATATCAGCTTACATTTGCTGCCACGACTTCTTTTAACACTCTCTCTCTCTCTCTCTCTCTCTCTCTCTCTCTCTCTCTCTCTCTCTCCCTCTCTCTCTCTCTCTATCTATCTATCTATCTATCTATATATATATATATATATATATATATATATATATCTGTCTCTCTCTCTCCCTCTCATACTATAGCATACTATAGTTCAATAAACAATAAAACGAACAGAGATACTACATCGTAATGCTAATACGCAAGAATAGGCTACTGGTGCACCTTATAGGACGAGGAAAGTTTTAGTGTAAAATCTTCCCAATGCCTCCCATAGATTTAAAGGTGGATTCAGGCTATTAGGGGACGTGTAGCTACGCATAGGTTTTTGAATTTTGAAAGTCCATTCATTAGAACAAAGCTAATTTCATTTCAGATTTTTCTAGCATATCCATCAAGTATGGGCTCATCTTGCATGCAGACTATGTATTATACAATTGGTATTAGGGTGCTATAAGAACCTGACATTTTTCAAAGACAAAGCTGCTGATATAACTTCTTCAAACAAAGCCATCCTTTCTTCCTGAATTGGTCTAATCTCGATCCAACTCCCTGTAAGCAAGTAGTGCTAACTGTGACATGTTTATCTCATGTGGAGTAATGACATTATTGATGATCTGCAACTGTATTGCCATCTTAATTAGAATCGGTTCCTCTTTGGGGAGCCTTCAGAGGCTGACAAGGCATCTTGGCAGGGGCCTAGTCTGGGTAGGATGAGAGAAGGGCGAGACACAGAAGATGGTGCAGGAGGGGGACAGTGGGGAAAACATCCTCTGAGAAAAAAAGAGAAAAGGGGGGTGGGAGTGGATGTGAAAGCAGTGCAGAGGCAGGAAAAAAAGGCTATTCACAATGGGCTGTCTCCAACAAGAAGTACAGCTCTCATTAATAGGAATAAGGTAGGGGAAGCTGAGGTGAGAGTAGGGGGTGTGAGCTGTGGTGGGTGGGAGGCTGGGTGGGTGGAGAAGGGAAGGATGAAGGTTTTATGAGTGGTTGAAGGGTGATTAATCAAAATGAGATGAGTAGTGATGTAGTAGACAGGATGTTATATGTTATCAGTGCTAAACATGAGTCTGTCTGGTTCATTTTCACCAATTATTGAATTTAGGGAGGCGAATAGACATTTTTGGGGGGCATTGCAGAGTAAGGTATTAAATGTACCCGGATGCAATCTGATCAAATTTTAAGGATAATGGAAAAGTGTATGTCGTCATTTTATATTCAAGCACTGCAGTTGTGTTAGTGTGTCATGGCAGTTTTTACCTAATCCTTTCTGCTGTCTCCCCCTTTTTCAGTCAATTTTTAAAAAGTGTGGTACCACATGTTAGGTTTCAAAACCCTGCATGTCGCACATGTCAATTCTCCCATGCCCAATAGTTTTCATAAATGCTCAATATATAATTAACCCATCTTCTCCAAGCACTATCGGTCTGACAACATAAGGTACTCCTTATGATTAATCATGACAAATCTAACTAACCACAGCTTGTAATTGTTGTTTTTGCTTCAAGCATTATCATTAGTTTAAGAACCAGCTGAACATTATCACTACAGATTACCACTTGCAAAAATGACAGCAGTGATAATTACAACTCCTCAATGGGCCTACTGGAATCACCTACATGATAAGCCTGGTAATTGTCACTTCTGGTGATGGGAAGCGATTCAGGCTGAAATAACTGTACCCTCTAAGTGCACCGCATATTATTCTACCTCTAACAACAAGACATATGGGAATCCTGTATGTAACTGCCTTGAATTCTGTGTACCCACATGTGTAGCATATAATATACCTTGGCCACTGGTTCGCAGCAGAACCAATGAGAAGGATACAGATACAGGATGCATAATAAATCCCTTTGTTTTGTAAAAATGGTATTCTTCCAACAAAGCTGGGTGACCTGGTATGCTGGACAGAACTGCCTTGGTGCATCACAGTTTCCCCATGGGATATCATGCTTAATGACAAATGTGTATCCAAGCAAACCATCTACAATTGTTCCTAATAAGATCTAAGTACTCTAAGAAGCAATCATGACTGTCAGTTATGATAAAAAGTGCACTAATTAGGTACAAGTACTGAAAGGATAACTACCAATGCACCTGCGTCATTGGCAATTTTCATTAGCCAACCACCAGACTGGATGATTGCATTGCTGTTTTTTGTCAGCCATTCTTTGCAGCCCTCGCTTTGGGACTGCATCAGCAGATTAATAGATGATTGGTCATGAGTCACACCGGGTAGTCCTACTTTCCATCTGCTGACAATTCTTTTTCCTTTTCTTTTCATTTTACTCCGCATGATGAGTGGCAGGGCATTATGTTAAGTCACAATTAATAGTTTCGTCCCCTATGAACACTTTGTAACAGCCTTTATCCATGCCAGTAATGGCATCATCAGCGCCATTGTTTTTATAGAAACAAAATAAACTGACGGCTGACTGAAGCCTGTCAGTCACTGATGGATGGCTTAGGGATAGTATCATTAGGGTTGTTGTATTCTCTAGTTCTATTGGAGCTTGGAGCGTGTTACCTTGGTTCCTAATTCAACCCAAATCTTTTAGATACCATTATAAGGACTTACCAGCTGCCTTGTATGACATCATTACCTCTTGACCTTATTCGCCCACATAGATGGAGGTCACGTGACCATTCAGATTTCCTCTAGGCCACGAAGCCTACCAACTGACAAAAATCCTATAACTTTAACCAGGTCTGATGCTTCTCAAGTTCTTAATATACTGACAATGGCCAAATGAACTTGGTAATAAAAGAGAAACCCTTCCGAAGGTCAGTGCTGATATAAAGGATGTTTAATATTTTAGGGGCTACATAATAAGTCCTTGTTCAGGGCTACATGATAAGTTCGTGTACATTCCTTGATGGTTATGATACACCAGTTCTCATAAGCGCAGCATGAATTTCATTCCAACCTTTTCCGCAGAGCGCCAACTGTCATAGAATCAGCATGATTCCTGAATGCAGCAGTGGTGAGGGTGGTATCTATCATGAAAAGAGGCCTTTAACAAGTAAGAGATGAAGGGAACTTGGTAGATGTAGGGGGCTATTGTATTATCCAGCAGCTGGCCAGCTTGTACCCACCTAGTGACAGCTAAAATAACTTAAGGGACAAGTCATGGAAAGGTATACCCCAGTTGAGTAAGAATAAAGAAATATAGGTGCAAAAGAGGAAGTGTTTTAGGATATATAAATATGGCCAGAATATCTAGGCTAAGTAGGTCAGAATGTTTTGTTGTTCTCTTTATTAGTTTTTCTCTTTGCACTAAGACATCAGATTAATTCACCAGAGAATGTCTTGGGGACTGTAGTAGTGATTAATGAAAATTGTGCAAATGTGTAGACCAGGTAACTTGTAATACACCTGTCATCACTTCTTGAATCAAGCACCCTCCTCCCTACCAACTTTACCCCTTAAAGCCACTGTCAGACAAAACCAAAAAGTGGGAAGAAACTTGTGTTTTTTCTTTACTTTTTATCAAACTCTAAGTATTATTTTGTCACTGCTGTTGGGTTTTTTTTGCATTGTTATTTTTGTTTTGGTTGTATACAGAAGAATGTAGTTGTCAAAAGAATGGAAAGGATATCTCTCAAGTTGAGGTAAGAGGGGTATAAGAGGCCACTTGGCCAGCCCACCTGCCAATGTGATATATCACCAACAGGGAGTTAGATGCTGCAGGATCTATAGGGACTAGAGGCGTAGGAAGCAAATCTTCATTGGGGGCCCAGCATGGGCATAATGACGTCTATATATACCTCTAGAGAATTTGTATAGAAAAGTAATTTTTGTTGAATTTTAGGTGTGATTTAGGACTCAGGCCCCCATTTTTCCTATTCCATTACTATATTAATCTAATTTGAGATGCAAAGGTTTAGCTTCTTGTCTAATTTAATATGAATTCTTGGCAATTTTTTTGGGGGCCCAGACATACTCAGGCCCCTCCTCCTTTATGATTGAGGGGGCCAGCCCCCCTTGCCCCCCCCTTTTCCTATGCCCCTGCTAGGCATAGCTTACCCTTTATTTAGGGTCAATTACACCCTGGACGCATTATGCCTATTTGTGTTCTTGATGCAGAAACGCAGCTCTGGTGAGTAACTCATCAGTGCAAATGTCAACAGGATTGATTCATTGAGAAAGGGTCAACCTGATGCACTAGCCTACAGAAGACTTGGCAAGTAAACCCACAAGTGCTGCATTGGCACATCATGGTGACAAAGAAACAGTACATTGGTAGCATCCTGAAGCCTCTAAAGTGTAGGAGGGTGCAGATTCTATGGGGACTATAGATAAGTAATGGTAGCTGCCACCACCTCCTACCGTCACCATCATGGCTGCCTGAGCTTTTAGCACATCTACCTCCAAACTATCTCTCAACTGATGGGGCCGTATATAAAAGATTTAGTGTGTGGAGGGTACCCGCTCCTTGGTAGGAAAATAAGACCACCCATATTTGGCTAAAGTCCAGTATGCTGGGTACCACTTCTACAGGACTGCCTTCTTTTGTTTCTGCAATTGGAAAAGATTATAGTTTAATTAATGCAGTACCTAATATACAGTAGGGTATTATCTGTCAGTTTTCAGTCTTTTTTGTAGTGTAAGGTGTCAGAAAAGTCTATTTAGTAAGCATAGGCTGTACAGTCTATTTTTTGAAAACTTGGCTGGCTTTTCACTCTAATTGAGTAAGTAGAAGTTGAGGGGTAAAATAAGTGTGACTTTTGAACCTGAGCTACATAGAACTTTTTGACTTTTGGGCAATAGCCTCAGTTATCAAATCTTCTCCCAATGAAGATCCTTTAGAAAGGTTAGTTGTCAAAAGGTACTGAGAGGTGTTTTTTTTTCTTTTGTCAGGTAATCACAGATGATACTAAGCAGTATACCCACACTGACAAAAAGAACTGGTTTTCTTTCAATCTGAAAGAAACTTGCTGGAAAACCATATCCTTACTCCCAGCTAGAATTACAATAGATGAATAGAGACAGTTGGGAATTAAATTCCAAAGCACCAAAACCCCAAAGCTTAAAGGAAAGAGATTACAACAGTACTGTAGATTTCATCATAGACATAGAGATAGAAGTTTTCATGTCTGTGATTTCACCAATAATATCAAATTTTTCTTCATAAAATAGTCGTTGTGAAGTACTTACCCTGTGTTGGAGGATGAAGGAAGGAGCTGTACACTCACTGTTGCATCCACCAGGCATCCCCTAAACAATACTCTGAATCATCATACTTGTCAAGCACTGTCATTTCTATAATGAAGCCCCAGGGGAGGGTACAGTAAAGCACTGTACTTCAAGAAAAATGAAACTCCATGAAAATAACAGTGAAATATTTGTCTCAATGTAGCTGGAGAACTGTCAATAGTTTTATAGCAATCCCTTTTGATGTAGCAAAAAGAGAAGTGGCACTGGACACTAGTAGATCTATGTGTTAGTGGCCATCCAAGAGCACCAGACACACAAAGGGATAGAAAAGAGGAGATAGAGGCCCACTGACTATGTATGAACACCCACACGAATCTATCTATCTATCTATCTATACCAGTGCTCCTAGCCCTAAAGTACTGGAATTCTCTTTATACCTTAACACACTGAGAGATCAATACACTGTTCTAAATGGGGCTTCTGGTAACTATGGTCAACGTGACTTTCCATTAGTCTGTGCCTGCTATATTTGTACTGTCTGCTACTGGACAAATATCAATATCAATTCTTGTGTAAAACCAGAACGTAGAGTTATAGATAGTACAGATGATGGGTGGACACCCTCTTATATAAGTTACCAGCTATTACATAGGATGCTACATTTTGTTTCCTGAGTGTATATTCCCTTCTAATGGATTCCCTAATTAACAATGACACAACTCAATTATTAGATCCAATTAATATTTATGGGGTACTTTTACAGGAAAGGTAAATTGCAGCTGCTGCAAAAGTAGGTATTTCAATTTGATTTGCCACTGTTGGAAGATGGCTGTTTGGAATGACAACAATCGGTAGATCTGTGCCTGGCTTGCACCTGCATATACCACACGGGAATATTATCAGGGTTTTTTATTCAGAAGTCCTTGTGCCCCCATTCTTATGAGCGCAGATTGCAGTATGAATATAGTCCTGATGAGTACTCCCCAGGGCATGATAGTTATGATGTACTGTTGGGCCTTGTCACAGATGTTAACTGATGATCTACATAACTCACAGCCTCAGCAGCACTGAAATCCTGGAAGGATCAAAACTCATCAGTGGTGACGACTTTAGGTCCTCAGATTGACAATACCTAAATCTACATCTTTAGGTGGTCAAAATGAGGACTTTAGGGTGTCTTCTGACGACACACATTTTTGAGGGTGTTTCTTCACAAGAGTGTCATGCAATGCTGCTGTCAAATCTGAATACAGCATTGCAAAATTGGCACTGTAAGTGAAATTTACCATATAAGTATATTTCTAAAACTCAAAGATGTTACTTTCTGCCAATAATCAGGGTATAAGTAAAAAAACTAATATGACAAGCCATCAGGCAGCCTACCATCCGATCCAGATATAATGTAGGCTAATATGATAAAGGTATCCTTTGGTTGGGTGGTGTAGACACTATAGATAACAGCCTCCTCCTGCCCTCACCCTCAGGTCTGGCCAAGCTTTTAGTACATCTTATCCCAGGTACCTCTGAATTGGTGTTTTTTTTTTAGGTGGCACCAGTTACTACTTGGCCCTTTAAAGACCCATTGCATGAATTCAGCCTTGAGGGGTAACTGTTCATCCTCCTTTGTGCTTATATCATGCTGACCATACAGGATGGTTGCACTCCTGGAGGGTCGGCATGATGCACAAATGATGTGCTGCATGGCAGACTCACGAGCACTGCATTAGTGCATCATGGTGATTCTTGATTCATGTTAGAAGCCTAATGCATCCCTTATAGGGTTTGTATAAATAATCCAAGCTACCTCTGAATTGATGAGTCTGCATTGCAGGGGTTACTAGTCAGGCACACCCAATGGGGCATGGTCTGCTGGCTCTGTACCAGAATGGACAGACCAGTCACAAATATCTAAGGGTCACAGTGCTTTATGGTAGGTTACTTACTGCGGTGATTTTTTTTAACTCATAAATTCATTTGATAGATTCTATTCTGCTGATTGAATGTCTAGCATGAATAACAGTGGTGTTGCATATAATATCTATTACTGTCATTTTACAATTAACACTCCCCTTGAAACGTACGATATACATGTACTACCTTATTCTTTTTCTTTTGTCTTTTAAAAAACTTTCCACCCCCTGGATTATCTCCTTTTTTTAGATTTTCGATGACAATAGTAAGGGGGGAGCTTATTCAGTCAAATTGATGATAGGAATGGGGGTACACCTGAAAAAGATGCTACTCATCATGAGAAACAAGAATCTGGAGTTCATTTTTGATTTTGGGGACTCTAACCCCCTAGACCACCCCCTCCAAAGTTAAAAGGTTTTAATTGCTATATGGTCAATCTGAGTGCCCCCACCACTCTGGGGCACCTAAAAATACACTTCATATCAACAAAAAAAAATCAAGAAGTGAAGATAACATTATTTTGAACTTTTCGAAAAATCCAATATGGCCACCGGAGGCCAAAAATGAGTATTGCAAGCATATGTGCACACCTAATTCAACAAGTAAGAATATAATGGGTAAGGTAAGGTCTAGGATCATAAGGAAAGCATGCTGAATCAGATTAAAATCTATTGAAGCCCTGTTCAGGTCACTATATCACATATACAGGCTCGTAAAAAAAGGGTAAATATAGATAAGCCTATTCCAATTGCATATAGGATTACAACTGTTTCTTAAGTCATAGTAAATGGGTGTTTTGGTAACTACTACGTTCTGTACATCAAATCAGTAATAAGAAGTAAATACTATAGAGAATAGGTACCTGTACTTATCCTTCTTGTGAGGAGTTCAAAATGGCTGCAGGCAACAAGATAAATATTAAATTCATTCCTCTCTTTTGCTCTATGGCCTACATCAAGCTTTGGATTCTTCTTTGTGCCTACTTTGTAATATGTGTCAACAGCTAACTTCATGTTGCATATCAAAAACCTTTTGAGGTCTACATAAGTCGTGATTGCAATCTAGCCATTTGTTTTGTTGTAATGCCAGGGTGCCATTAGTGCACAATGTGACAGTACTGAATTGGCACACCCACAAGTTCAGCACATACAAAAGAGCAGTAGCAGAGGAAGGTAACCTCATTGGTGCATCAAGCAGACAACATATAGTTTACTTTGAACAATCATGTATCTATCAATGGTGTTGGGTAATTATTATATAGAAATAAGTTATTTCTAAATAAATATCTCTTGCTAGATAACTGCTCTGCATGTAAACCAGAAGGCAGGATGATTTACATCAAGAGGTAGTGTTTGATAATTACCAGCAGGGTTATGTCTCTCCTGGAAGCCTTGTTCAAAGTCTCTATTGTTTTGGTCATAGAGTGGTTGGAGGCCTGAGATTGACCCTATAGCAATAAAAATGAATTAATTAAATATTTTCCAACTCTTTAACTTCCGAGGGGTGGTCCGGGGGGTTAGAGTCCCCAAAATCAAAAACGAACCCCTGATTCCTGTTTCTCATGATAAGTAGCATCTTTTGGAGGTGTACTCAAAGATATTTTTTGATCTAAGCTCCTCCCCCCTAACGATATGCCTTGCAGTGCTGTGACAGCTCTACCAAATCCTATCTGGTTGTTTGAAAGGGCCTGGGGCTTGCTTCAATACATCCTACATTCACCATAAACTAGCACTATGTCCACCAAAATACCACTATAGATTCAGAGATTCTAAACTAACTTGTAGCTCTTCCATGTATAGAGGTTTGTTCCAAGCTCTAGTCTTAATGTGTACTAATCCACTGAATAAAATATAGAGAGGAATAATAGGTCTGAGGCCCTTTTCCATGCATTTTAACAATTCAGTGATAATAAGTTGATGACCATAAACCGATTACTAGGCTTGTGATTGTTTGTGAATACAAATGGAGGGAGGATGGGGCAGCTCATTGTTGGCTGTGCAATATTGGTCTATGTCGCAGAAAGCAATGTTATATAATCGCTGACAGCCATTTGTGAGGTTTTAAAAAATAGGCTCTGTACACTGCACAGTAATAACATCCCATACAGTGTTCTCCTACCAGATGTCACCTTTCAGATGGAGAGCAGCCAGAGTTAGTGCTTCCCTTTGTTTCATAATTTCTTCTTTTTTTTTGCAAGTTAATTTTCATGACCATGTTCTGTAATTAAGTCCACTCATGTCATTGATGCTGATTTTTTATTAATTAATAACACACAAACATTATTTGTAGGAGATCCTCTTCATATGTCCTGGGTATCGAAATGCCTTCAGGGAGCAGATCCACCAAGGTTACTACTACACAGAAGCTGGAGGTTGGTCATATATTGATTCCTACTTTTTACACCTGAGAAAAAACCACTACCTTGTGCTAACAGTACACTATTGTGGCTTCAGATACAGGTTATTGTAAAATAATGGTAATTGGGCAGTATTGTAAAATCACCTCCTGTTTTTAATACAAAAAGATTTGGCTATAATATTATATTCCCCAGCTCATTGTAAAGTTCATATTTTATTGACAATATGGCTAAGACTAGAGTCACACTGGAAATACATTGTAAAATATATGTGACCGGTTTTACCAGTCTGATAGATAAGTCGCCGACCTTCAAAATTCAGTTAGATATCAGTTGAGTAAGAGTTTATCAATAACTTTCATTTGACATATTATATGAGTCACTACCTGCTCTGAAAGTATTTTTATTTAATTTTCAAAGTTAAAAATGCACGGAGTGTTGTTTTGAGCTACTCAGCCATGAAGTGAGAGGAGCTGCTCGTGAGCGTCTGCTGAGCAGATGGCTTGACTCTCACCATAGCAACGGGTATTAATATTTGAGATATCGACACAATTTCTTTTCTGCATAATATAGATAAGGGTTATGGATAGTACATATCACAGAACCATGCACTTTGATGAAATATCTTTATTCATGCAACTGCAATAAAAAACATGCGCTGACTTCTGGAAAATGTCATTGTTAGTGTTTTAGTCAAGTCACGTAGGTGCAGTTAACCAGTCTCTTCTACAGATAGGTTTCTGTATATCAGTGTATAATGTCATGTTAGTCACTCCATGATAAATTGGGCATATTGCCAATAGTCAAATGTATACAGAGTATAGCAGGTGGAAATCCAGGTATATAGATCCAAGCTCCTTTGGTAATTATATCCACATGGTTACTCCAAGTTTTAAATCATTCCAACAGGCATGGTAACACTGTAACCTGTTATCCATTCTAATTATAATAAATTAAATAATCTACATAGCATGATCTACATGTGAGTTACTTTTGAGTGGTCTGCCCCCGGTGCTGCCGCTGTGTTGGAGCAGAACCAATATCATCCATAGCCATTGTCCCCATCATCTCTTCCTCTCCCTCAGAGTCAGAATCCTCTCCAGAGACTGGTGTCCTTTCTCTTCCTCTACCACGTTTTTTTTCCTCTCCCTCTACCAGAGCCCCTTGGTCGTCCACACCCTCTTACTGGTTGTGGATTATCATCTAGCAAAGGCTGGTCCCCCTGCATGCAACCTGTACCCCTACCCCTTGGTCTGCCTCTCCCTCTTCCTGTTGTGACACCTCTACCTCTGCCTCGAATTTGCTCTCCATTTACAACTGGAGGAGGTTGTGGAGCTGGAGGTAAAGCCTGAGGTTCTGCAACTACCCCAGCTGTAACATCCTTTGGAATAGTTGGTTTTGGGCAAGTGATATTCTTTGTGTCCTCAGTACAGAATTCCCGGATACTTTTAAACAAATACCACTGTCTTTGGGCAGACAAGCCTGGAGAGGGAAACATTGCTGGCAGTCCTTGGGGGACATGCTCAATGTCCTTGATCAATATGTTGCAGGTGTCAGGTGCAGAGTTTACTAGCTTTTTCATTACCACCTGGCCAGGGTTGTCAGAGTGATGATACTGCTTGATCCCCTTTACAAGTTTGGTAAAGGGGAGCAGAAGGCTTTGCCAATCATATGTTGGAACAGAGCAGTTACCATTCTATCTCCCACTAAATGGGTTACAGTGCTCTCCTGTATCACCTTCTGAAACTGTGCAAGACTAGAAACATCAGATCTTCTAAACCTTTGCTTCAACAGGCCAAAACACCAGTCGGGTGCAAACTCGGTGTGCCCAGTAATCAAAAAGTGCTGAGATATTGACTTGTTCAGCCCCATAATACACCTCCACATGAGATAGGCTATCATGTACTTATTTTGTTCTGCCCACTGCAGTTGTCACAGTGTAACCCCAGATGTTTTGGAGTAGTGGTGAAGGTAGGATATGACTGCATTGGATCCTTTGCTGCTGTAGTGAGATTCATCAATTAGGTACTTAACCTGCTTTGGTCCTCCTTCCATACATACCCCAAAGATTCCACACTTCCTTGGAACTAAGAAATAGAGTGGGCCAGGCTGCATAGGGTAGGAAGGAAGGTGCACCTGTTGAGCATAATCAAAGCTCACATGGACTGTGTAGTCAACACCACAAGCAGGGTGAGGGCCAAGTGGGGGTCGATTTGCAAGTTCATAGTCCTCTTTTGCCTTCTTACACAACTCTTGATAGAATGCCAATTCTCTCCCCACTACTTCTAGGTGCTCACTCTGCTTCTGAAGCTTGGTTTGTTTAACACAGTCTGGGAGACAACTAGAGTTGGGGATATCATGGTTGTTCTTTTGGCATTCCCAGCACAAGTCAGTCATTAGGCGGGAGCAGACAATTTTGGGAAGATATTTCCTCCACAAGTTCCTGAATGTAGAGTCAGCTAGTCCTGAGGTTCATCTTCTCTACATCCTCCTTGTACTGCCTATATATATTACCCTTTGTACAAGAGGAATGGAGGATTAAGGTATCATCTCGCTTGTGTGTTGGGAGTCGGCCAGGGAGTGGTATGGCACAAGTTTTGGCATAGGAATTAATGTAGTCCAATACACGAGCAAGATCCAAAACTTTATCTGTCTTGCGAAAACCACCAGATGCCTTCTGACGTGTAACCACTCCATCCCTCAACATACCAGTTCCTCACATAGTCCAGTGTATGTGGACTGATACTGCAAACAAAAAAGCCCTTTATTAGAATTTCTTAATTATTTTGCTAGCTCTCTAGATAATAACCATTGAAAAGTATATAACATTTTTTATCATTTTGAAAAAAATATACCAATGCCTAAAATAAAAAAAGTGTAAATATCTAACAAGCGTGACAGATGAATTATTCACAAAGATTGATATCATTACACTCACCTGTAGAAAAAGAAGAATGTATCCTGACACACCTGTTTATTGCCAACTCTAAAGTAGCTACGGGTGCGCTGCCTAGCCTTCCTACCCTTTTCCCCCTTCTTTGCTGTGGAAAGGTGTTGACTAGTGTTAGTCGCAGATGCCAGGATACCCAGTAGCAGCATGTCCAACTCAGTTGTAAACACAAAAGAAGTATCAGAATCAGTAAAAAAGAAAAAGTGAAGCAGGTATCAAGCTATGGTTAAATTGAATAGTCATGAACAGTTTGTGATAATAATTCCCAGCAAATTGTCGTTATCTGTCGCCATGATTGGTCATCAATGGTGACTCCTTTCTGAGTGATAACTCACTGCGTCATCTTTCGCCACTGTGTGTCAGTCTCACATGGCATGACAATTTATCACAACAGTCACCAACATGATCTCACTCACTGCGTGAGTATGTGCCACCCCTTGTCATCCCTCACAAAGCATGGTGACTTATCACCACCATCGCCAACATGGATCTAACTCACTGCGTGAGTATGTGCCACTGCCTGTCAACTCTCACTCAGAATGGCGGCTTATCACAAGCATCGCCAACATGGATCTGACTCACTGTGTGATTATGTACCACTCCCGTGCCACTGGCATCAACTCTCACACAAAATGGCGATTTATCACTACCATTGCCAACATTGGTCTCACTCAATGCGTGAACTTGTGTCACTCCATGTCAATAATCTCTAAGGATTGCATCATCTGTCACTCACTCTCACTCAGAATGGCAACTTATCACCACCATTGCCAGCCTTTGTCTCACTCAATGCGTGAATTTGTGTCACTCCAAGTCAATGCTCTCTGAGGATTGCATCATCCGTCACTCACTCTCACTCACAGTGGCAACTTATCACCACCATTGCCAAAGTTGTTGAGACAGCACCACTGTTCAACATGTAGCCTATCTAGGAAGTGTGGGCATGAAGTATAAGTCCCATACGTATCAAATGTGCTTTGTTTCACACTGATTTCCATGTAATACTTCAGAGTTGACAAGATTATATAGAGAGAATATCAATTGAATTTAGATAGAGGTATCTCTAAAATGAAAGCAACTATCCATAAACACCTTTTCTCTGGTTACAGGAAAAATACATAGGGAAATATCAACATGAACACCTTGTCTGTGGTTAGAGGGAAGATACATATGGCAATACCTTCTCTGGCAAAACATACTTTGATCTGGCAGATGTGAGGCTGCATGATTACCAATGTCGATGATCATGAGCTTTTCATCTAACAAGGTGAGTGATCAACCGCCTTGCCATCCCTGGTGAGTGTGAGTCATCACGATCCTCGCCAACCGTGGTGAACATGCTCTATGGCATGGTGTGCGTTTCATCTAGCGAGGTGAGTGATCACTCGTGTCGCCATCCCTGGTGAGTGTGGGTGATCAAGATCCTCACCATCTGTGGTGGACCTGTGCTATCACGAGGTACGCGTTTTATCCAGCGAGGTGACTGATCACAATCCTTGCCATCCGTGGTGAATGTGCATTATGACGTGGTGTGCGTCTCATCTAGCGAAGTGAGTGATCACTCATGTCGCCATCCCTGGTGAGGATGAGTGATCACTCATGTCGCCATCCCTGGTGAGGATGAGTGATCACGATCCTCGCCATCCCTGGTGAACATGTGCTATGACGAGGTGCGTGTTTCGTCTAGCGAGGTGAGTGATCACCCGCGTCGCCATCCCTGGTGAGTCTGAGTGATCACCATCCTCGCCATCTGAGGTGAGGCCATGTGATCACCACTATTGCTATTCCTGGTGATCTTGTGCTATAGCGACGTCGTGTTCCATCTAGCGACATGTGTGAGCCACTTCACACAGGTTGACGAGGAGTCACGACAATTTGCTGGGTTGATTTTTACAATTGGTAAGCCATAAGAAATGTGCACACTTTAGTACCTTTTTTTAGAATTGAGAATCTTTTAGAATATTTTTAAGAATTGAGTTTAATCATAACCTGACTCCAGTTGGGCCACCTGTTGCCGTCGCTCATTAAATTGATCAGGGTTGAAGAGTGAGCTGCATGGACTGTTGTCAGCAACCATCTTACAGCTACATCTGGGAAAGGGAAAAAATGATAGTCATTAGAGGTCATGAGTGAGGAGTTGAGGTAATTTAGGTGATTTTCAATAATTAGAGCATGATTAAATGTATGGCACATTTCATTTAGAAATACCAATGGGTAAAGGGAATCATGCTATATGTAGGTCACGTTGGCATCCCTTTGAAAACACCTACCTGACATATAATATAATCATATATCTACAATCTAAACTGTACAAATTCATGCACCAACAATTTAGATTTAGATATTTGACCCATTTTTAAGGGCCAGAACAGAAAATTACCACTGGCATACTGTCAGCATCCACATGGTTTTGACACTCACCTAAAATTTTCACATCTGTTTTTCTCGTCATCTAATACTTGTTCTATAGGATCTGTCCGAAGTAAAGGTGGATCCTCATCTTCATCTGACTCATCTGTATCCTCCAAGGGTATATTCTCCTCGTCACTGTCACTATCCTTGTCTGAATTCCTATCATCCTGATCGTCGAACAAAAATAGTCATTCATGAGGTCGCGCAGTTGTTGCTGATCTGTGACAGCACCAACAAGATTTGCTCAAGTTATTGCATTTATGGCGTCACTTACAGCCTGTGGCTTTGGTCTGCTGTCTGCCATTGTTTCACTTACATGTCAGTGTCCAATCCAAAGTAATTCCAAGTTTTATACTCCACCTGGCTCTGCACCCAATTGTTCCTACTGTAGGTTTATTTCTTCATTCTACAGTTGGGGATCCAGCAGGAGGTTTTATGAATTAGGTGAGTTCTGGCAGGAGGTTTTGTGAATTGGGTCAGGTCTGGGAGGAGGTTTTGTGAAATAGGCCAAACATAGCAGGGGATTTTATGAATTAGGTCATTTTTGAACAGTAGATGAAATTCTTGGGAAAATACTGTCCCGTATGGAATTCGTACCCAGACACCAGACAGTGTTGGGATCCAGAGTCCCATGTGCTAACCATTACACCATGGGTCCTCAGCTGATATGGTGGGTGTTAGAACATCTACTGAATGGAGATATGTTACTACTATGACTGAGTAATCAACTATAGATAAAGCGGGTAATTTCATTATGAAAGTTTGACTGGTCAATGAAGTGTAGTGGTTAAGGCCTGGGACTAGAAATCTAGACCACACAGGTTCAAACCTCTTGAGTGGTTTTATTTTTATTCTCAGCTCGTAACTGTCATTTTGTGCAACAAATTCTAAAAATAATGTATTATAATCAACATCCCCTTGATTGCCAACAGGATAAAAGGGGCTTCAGGGAGAACTTTTACAAAGACCCTTTTAGCCTTGTATGCCTATGTTAAAAAACGTTTTCCTCATGCAGTCTTGATCCCACATTCTGTGATTCAAAGTCAGCCATGCTAACCATTATACTATTGAGATTGCTGGTGATTGGAGCCTGGAACACCATATATTTACCATAGCTTTGTATTACATCCAGTGTGGATGATTCAAATCCTCTTTGAGGCCACTACAGTTTATGTCAAAATATGCTTATTTATGGTTTTACTGTTACATAAACTTCAGTGGATGGAGTATAAGTCAGAAAACCTCCTTAGAGTTGGAGGTTTTCCATTACAAATACTTCCAATAAAACATGTATTTTCAGCATAATGTGATGCTTGACAGTGCCGACGCGTCCCTTTCAAAACTGTAAACAACGCTCAGCAGGAAGCAGCTGCTGAGCGCTCAGCCAATCACAGCGATGCATTTATACCACGTGACCACCGTGGCAACAATTGTTTACACTTAGGATGGCGTGAAGGGTATAAAAGATGGCCTCTGATTGGTCCACAAGTAACTTTGAAATGAAAAAAGTTCTGCCATTGGATTGATGAAATGGCGCACTACAGAAGCATACCAAACATGGGTATGGGGCCCTAGTGTGGGGGTTCTGACAGAATACACAAAATACACGAAATTCACTCGCCGATACGATCTCTTGGCTCTTTTTTCTAGATCACCAGACCATGTAGGACTTCTTGAAATGCCTCAAAAACATATTTAGGAGTTTGATATGGCTCCATAACTTGGTGTAGGGCGAGACAAATATATAAACTGGCAATAAATGTGAAAAAACCATTTTTGATTAAAATGATGTTTTCCCCTTCAGATCCCTGTATCTCAGTTCGCGCTGATGCGACTTATCTATCATACTGATGAAATAGGTCACATATATTGATGATAAAGTGAGCAAACCAAGATTAATTAATATTGAACTGGTCGGAAACATAGATGTAGGTACCCCCTATGACAAGGGATTAAAATGGGTATATCTGATATTGATCTACAATGCAGAGTTTGATGATATGATTGATTGAGTCCTATATTTGTAATTGAGATGGATTATGCCTGTTCATATGGCACATTTATTGAAGATCCCTCCAGCCCATTCATATCTGTAATTACTTTCCACCACATTGCCTTGGATCCATCTCTAATCTGATTCTCATGTGTGTTGTGGGGTTTAAAACAGGCCTTTAAGGGCAGAGGCTACCCACCCTGTAGCAGCATCTAAGAAAGGAAAGTTCTTAGGAGGATCTATTAGGTCTATTGCATTTCCTTTGCAATTCTTGTATAACGAGGATTGCCTATAGTCGACATTGGGCCTACCATAAAACCTCGGTCAAAAGACAGGGGTTGAGTTCAAGAAAAATTTATTAGCCGATCTTTGAGTTTGGGGCCATGCCCATCCCAAAGCCCCTCAAAGCTACCAAATTTTCATCATTTTTAATGGGTATTTCAACAATTTTACCATGTATCAGAAGTTATAATTATAGTTGCTATGTATCTATGAAGAACAGGCTTAAAGGGAGTAGACACGATCCAGCTGGTTCAATATTTACCAACAATTTCTCTTAGTAACTTTAGGGATGTTAGATTGATGCTTAGGTAACATAAAGAAGGCATAAAAACCGTAAGTCACAGTGTCTGTTTGTCCACTGGACGGTATTAAAGTTTGGTGGTCTTAACTATGGCCGCCTATGAGAATTTGTGTTTTCCCACAATTAATCCCATAGAAAAAAATCTTCTGACAATTTCTTTACCAAACCTCATGTATTTATACCTGAGATCATTGGAATTATTTTAGAACCAAAAAGTAGGGGTCACAAGCAAATTGAATTTTTCCTGAATAAACTAAAAATATTTCTAATTCCTTTAGTATAGGAGTCTATGGGTACAGGAAATATGAAATCCAGTGATAAGAATATATAGAATACCAATGTATCACACCTAAAGGGTTGATAAAGAAGGGTTATGTCATAAATTAGGAATATGAGCAAATTGTCAAATTTGGCAGTTTCATTTTTTGCCACCAAGTGCCGTTTGAGTAGATTTTGTTTACTCCATTTAAGGAAGCGATGAATCATTCAAGTCTGTATCTATGCCTAGAAATGCCATAAGAATGTCTAAATAGTAGATAAACTTTTGAAAAGCCCTGGTCATAAGCCAGGGGTAGACTTCAGTAAGAGATTAGAGGCTAGTTTTGATCAAAAATAGCAAAAGAAGATCGACTTATGACCGGGGTTTTACGGTAGGGTAAAGTGACCATGAGTCGTCCACCTGGATCATCTTACCACCTACTAGTTAGGATAGGTTCTTTGTAATAGTAGGAAAACTTGCAGGGGTCATCTAAAAATGGATATAAATATTACACAGATGTCTTACTCTTTCCATCCAGCAATGTTACAACTATCATACCCATAGTCATGGAGCTCTTTGAGCACCCATTATTCAATAGATGTGAATTTTCCTTCATCAGTACCAGGAGTCAGCCACTGTGGTACCTTGAGTCAGCCACATCATAAAATGACTCAACTAATTCATAGTAAAGAGAGTGCTTTTGAAGCAAAACAAGGAAAACATTTATTCCCGGCTGAGTGATCTTGGTCAGAGTGTTTCTGGAATGATTTTACTAATTATAATACTGATTAATACCATTCCTTGGGTAAACATAAATTATAGCAAACTTATCCCTATTTATCAGCTGTCCGTTATTTCAAAGTGGCTGTCAATATATCAGAAGACCTCTCTACCTAATTGATAGAATATAGTTGATTTTGTTGAAAAAATAATGGATAGTGCTAGATTCCCTTTCCCAAAGATGGAAAGATAGCAGATGCTAAAGCTCAACATAATCTATCAGTGTAAATAACTTAGAACCCAATGAAATGGTCACTACTAAGTTCATTTTGGACCAAAAAGCAATAGTGGCCGACTCAAGGTACTTGTATAGTGGCCGACTCAAGGTACATGTATTGCTCGAAGACACCTTGGGTCAGTCTTATCATACCATGAGTCAACTTCTATACAGCAGATTGTTGACTTTTGTACTGAACACTATAAAAGGAATAATTTCAAGTTAAATGATGTTCGACAGAGTATGAATGCAATGCTTTTTTCCAATTTTAGTTAGGTTTAACTCTGTTACTTGGTCAATATCACATTTTCACTCATCTATCATTTTGTTGCTAGAAAATCATTTGAAACCTATATCTGACTTCAAGAATAATTTACAAACTCTAGTGTCATCTAGAGCTCCTGGAAGGTCCTAGACTTATATTCCAAAAGATGCTAAGATAGCTTATAGCATATCTTGCCATATAGCACCAGTGCAAATAGCTTAGAATCCACTAATATATTAATTAACTCATTCATTTTGGGCCCAAAACCAAGCAAAATGGCCGACTCAAGGTACCTGGACGACTCAAGGTCACTCTACCCTACCATGGTTTCAATTATAGCCGATAAAGCCTACCATTGTGCAATTATAGTTGATGCTAGTCTATAGGGATTATTAGATCTGAAATCACAGAAGGTGTGCAAATGGGAACTTTGGTGAAAGTCAGCCCCCTACACTTAGGATTTTGATTTTTCCCCAATTTTTTTTGGGTCATATTTTTGGGCTCAATGAGTTCTTGATGTTATATATGGGTTTTATTGGTCCATTATCAATATTCTGACCTCCAGGGGGTTGAACATACCTAAAATTGACCCCTTTCAGCTTGGAAAATCAATAAAATCAACATATTTCATCATTTTTTGTAGAATGAGGAGTAGGTATGTGTCTGTCCACTTTAATTATGTAAATTATAGAGTCTTGTGGTGAAACAGGAGCAAAAATTATGTTCCTGGTCAGATTTTTTCTATTCTTCTGGAGCATTTTACTTTTTGTAAAGTGGTCTGTCCGGGCGATAATTTGGTCATTTGGCATCCCCCCATTAAATACCTAAAGGTGAAATGGGTTCAATAATGCCTTAAAAGATTTGCTACATGTTGGGGGTAAAGTATGTTGAAAACAAAATTTGATTTCCTCCACAAACTTCACTGTGAGGGGGCAATAAGTGATTTTCCTTGAAAATCCCCCTATTTCCTTGTCCGGGCGAAAAATCATGTTCCTTCCCCTCCTGTGTAGGATTAACACATTTAACTATCCTAACTAAGTCAGTTATTTACCCCCTACATATACCTAAGTGCCATAAGTATAGGGCAATGGATTACTCTCCATCCTTTGTAGTAGCAGAGATGGGAAGTGCTATTTTGTCCGGGCGAAATCGTGTCCGGGCGAGTGACCATTAAATAACATGCCATGTTGAGGGGTTGATTTCCTACAGAAATTAAAATTTTATCTTAATGAAAATAACAGCTCTAGACCATTTAGACCTGTAGATTACAGAAATCACATTGTTATGTACACGCGCGCCAACTACTCCAAACATCGGGGGTAAGAGTGGATGTAATATTAGTCAGTGTAAGAAACTCACCGCCATATTGCCTGTAGTTGTGCTGCCATCTTCCAGAAACCAACCCAACTATTTTCTGCATCACATTCTAATAAATAGTTCCCACCTATTTAACACACACATTATTTTTATCTGGGACTTGATTAGATTTATCATGATTTGTTTCACAAGTTTCACATTTTTACTATGGCTCCAGTATACAAAAGAATTCTAAACATATACACCCCTCTGGGACCCCACTTCGTTTGAGGACCGCAGCAATATTTTTACAGAGGAGAAGGGTTACTTGGCCCAAACTGAGGATTCATGGCATATGTTTAATTATGGGGAGTCTAGGGGGCTCATGATACAATTTCTCAGTGATATTTATGAAAATGTGACCTGTTATTATGTGTATATCCAATCATGATCTCCACAGATTGCAGATCCAGCCATTACAGGGGAGAGTTGGGACTTGGACTTTCCTACCCTTAATATAACTCAACCGGATAACACTACCAAACATCAGCTGGGAGACAGTTCCCGCCCGTGGTTATGTATGTCAGATGTGTCCTTTATATCATAAAAATGAGTGTACTTATAATAAATGTTTGTGATTTTTGGCATATGTCCGGGCGAATGACATTTGAATAATATGCCATGTTGAGGGCCTGATTTTCTACAGAAACAATTGTCATAATACCATGACAATATCAGATCTAGACCATTTCGACCTGCATATCATGAAAATAACATGTTTCTTTATGTCAGATGTGACCTTATTATCATAAAATGAGAATGCTTTTAACGGTTTTTACCATGATTCTGCCTACATTTCTTGTCCTCACACAAAATTCAATATTCCTGCCCCTCCTCTGCACAATAGGGATATTCAAATATCCTAACTATGCCAGTTATTTACCCCCTACATATACCTTAGTACTCAATGTATGGGATAATTGATTGCTGCTAAACCTTTGCAGTATCAGGGATGGGAAGTGTTTTTTTTGTCCAGGTGAAATTGTGTCCGGGCGAGTGACCATTGAGTAACATGCCATGTTGAGGGTTTGGTTTCCTACAGAAATAATCATTTTACCTCATTGAAAATCACAGATCTGGACCATCTTGAGCAGTAGATGATGGAATTCACATTGTTATCTATGTCAGCTGATTCCTTGCTATCATAAAATGAGCCTACTTTTAATCAATTTTGATCACAATTCTGAACATAATGTCCAGGAAAGTGATGAACTACAAGGTATTTTGAACAGATTTTTTCCCCATTAAAACTATATGCCACCTGAAAGTACATGCCGTGGGCATTGTATTCCATATAATCAATAGTTCCTACCATAGTCTGTTCAGCTTTTATATAGAACAGAAAGAAATAATTATCTTAGAATCTGAGCTTTACTTGAATTCCAGGCTAGGCCCTATAGGAAAATGACCAGAGGGCAACGCAAAAAGCCCATTATGTCTGACTACAATACTCCAAACCCAACCATTAGACCCAGTACTACAAGCAAAAACATAATAACAGTGGACCAGAAGCATATCATAGGTCATTTTGAATCAATAAAGGGAGAATACCCCAAATGGTCATTTGGGAGGACATCATTTCCAGGTAGATAGGTTCTGGGCATTGCCATAGCAATGGTTTTCTAATTTAACTCATAATATTTCATGTGCAGTTACCCCAAGACCTATACGCAGGACGCAACTTCTCGACCCGGACTATGCCCCCGGGGCATTCACGCGCTGCTCTGCGCGTGACAGCAGTCCTAGTCCTGCCGCGGCCCCACTACCACAAGGGAACACTGAGCCCCCAGCGTATCAATGGTATGGAAGATGCCCCAGGGGCATCAATGACTCTACTGATGCCCCTGGGGCATGCTATTGTCATTTCTAACCCAAAGAAGTAAAGGATGCCCTGGGGGCATTGGTAGCTCCACTGATGCCCTATTGCTGTCCTTTCTAGGCCTAGCAGTAGAGGATGCTCCAGGGGCATTGACAATATAAGCAATGCACCTGGGGCATGCTCTATAATTGTTTCTTGTATGCAAGAATAGGGAAGAGGCCCAGGTGTCATTGATGGCATCGATGATGTCCCTGGGGCATGTAGCAGTTTATTTCAGCATAGAGGAGTACGGAAGAGGCCCCAGGGCATTAACTATGCTAGTATTGCCCCTGAGGAATGCATTAGTTCTTCATAGCTTAGAGGAGTAGGGAAGAAGCCCTGGGGGCATTAATTATGCTAGTAAGGCCCCTGGGGCATTAGTCGTTTATACCTTTGTAGAGCATGGAATAGCATCAGTAATGCCCCCAGGGCATAATTAGTATCGATGCGGCTCCAAGGGCATCCATTTTATGGACAATCCCCCGGGGTATCAATGGCTCCACTCTACTGGGATATGCTGTTGTCTTCTACTAACCCATAGAATTAGTTCTAAGTAGAGGATGCCTTGGGGGCATTGGTGGCTTCACTGATGCCCCTAGGGCAAGTTATCATTTCTATTCCTAAGTTTATATGCCTAGCAGTAGAGGATGCCCCTGGGGTATTGACGGCGTCAGCAAATTGAGCAATGCCCCTGAGGCATTCTGTAGCTGTTCCATGCAAGGAGGAGTAGGGAAGAAGCCCCGGGGGCATTGACAGCATCGGCAATGCCCCTAGGGCATCCTGTAGTTGTTCCAAGCATGGAGCAGTAGAGAAGAGGCCCAGGGGCATTGGCTGCATCAGCAATGCCCCTGGGGCATGCATTAGTCCTTCATATAGGATAGAGAAGTAAGGAAGAGACCCTGGGGGCATTGACGGCATCAGTAATGCCCCCGGGACATGCATTAGTACTTCATATAGCATAGCATTAGAAGCATTTAATAGTACTTTATATAGCATATACTCCATTTATTCCACGACTTAACTACTTAACAAGTTTATAAGGAAAGGCCCCGGGGGCATTCCCGGGCCAGTGATGCCCCTGGGGCATACTTTAGTCGTTTCTTGTGTAGGAGTAACGAAAATGCCCTGGGGGCATTGATGGAATTGCTGATGCCCCCAGGGCATGCCATTGTAGATTTCAGATTATTTAAGAAAGGCTATGCCCCGGGGGCATTTGTGGTGTGTGTGATGCCCCCGGGACATAATAGTATTCAGTCTATAATATAGAAGTAAATGCTATGCCCTGGGGGCATTTGTGATGTTGTGATGCCCCCGGGACATGCCATAGTAGTCTTCAGTCATAGACTACAGCTGCAGGTTACAACTTGTTACATCGGTCTATGCCCTGGGGGCATTCAGTGCCGCCCCCTGTGGTGATGCGTATATTTTCGGGACTGCCGCGCGGAATTATGCATACCCTGAGGGCATATTGCTGGCCCTCTAGAAATCAGCAATTTACCAATGCTAGCCTATGCCCTCAGGGCATCGTGTACCGACCCTCAGCGAATATGCATACACAGGACCATTCCTGACCTCTGGATCTAGACATTCTGGCATTGACCAGAAAAACATGCACATGCCCTGAGGGCAACATACCCTCAGGGCATATTTCTTGCTTCTTTAAAGCATGATTGACCAAAGCATGCCCTCCAGGCATGTAGTACAATTCCACATGTTGTACTTGTAGGCTAGCTACAAGAAGGGCCTAAGTATGCATACCCCCCAGGGCATCTTCCTTCTCCCGGGTTCCTTATACATTCTACAAATGTTACTCCTCAGGGCATAAAGTTGATGATAAATGAAGTGGTATTAAACAAGGGTATGTCCTTGGGACATCCATGCATGCCCTCAGGGAATATTGGACTTTAAGCTAATCAGGGGGGAATTAGGAGCCTACTAGGCTGGGGCACTCTCCAACCTTCGACTCATATGACTATCAGTGCATTCCCTGGCGCCATTCCCTGGGGGCATCATCACACATCATCCATATTATGGATGCCCCAGGGGCATGGTACAGAGAACAATGGGGGACAATGCCCTCAGGGCATTCATAGTAAGGATAATCATACATGCATAAAAAAAATTGACGATGCCCTGGGGGCATCCATGTACTAAACGATGCCCCCAGGGCATAGTCCAATACCCTATATAGGCCTACATGTCCTGGGAGCATCATCCTTACCATGGATGCCCTGGGGGCATTTTCCCAGACTTGCCATGGGAAGTGTGGGAAAGGGCACGCCTGTGCCACTGCTGTCCGCGTAATTTTCGCATCACTCCCACGCGGCAGTCTGTAGGCCCCTGGGGCATAGTCCAGGTCAAGAAGTTGCGTCCTGCGACCTATACACTATCCACAAAAAATATTTTTGAGATACTACATAATTTTTTCTCAGACCTCTCAAAACTCCACCAAGGCCTATTTGCACACTTTCTATGATTTTTGACCATTAAATGTAGTATTAAAGACATGAGATATTAATTAGGCAGAACATCTACTTAACATTTGGCGTACACAGAATGTGAAGTGGGACAAGAACAAGATTAATCATTTACATTGTAATTGAAGTTGTAAGGTGAGTTAGATTCAATACTAGCATCATAATTAGAGACAGGTATACATTGATGAATTCAGAGAAATATGTGTTTGCTGAACTATGTTATGATCCATGAGCTTGGTACAGATTTATAACATTTTGTAATGTTGTCTATAAATTGGGGTTGGCATTTTAAAGTAAATGGGTGGATTGTGTAAATGGTATTCTCTAACCTGTGATTGAATGGCATATCTGCATATGTGAAGGCCTGCAGGGTGAGCCCTCATATTCTGCCAGGAAGGAATATGATTTATTAACTTCATGATGGGTACATGTGGCATAAGATTTACTATCTATGTAGGGACAGAACTATAGTGTACATCATTGGCCCTAGTATATCTAACAATGAGGAGTATTATTTTGCAATCTGAAGATTATATCTATGTATGGACCTATTACCCAACATGTGAGCAATACTGATGAGAGTGCTCCTGACAATAATAAATTCAAACTCAAAATGAGTACACAAAAATTAAATCACCTGATGAAGCCTATAGTGTAGGTGAAACTTGTGATCTTTGATTCTCCATCCATGAAAATAACTTCAGTTGTTATAGTTGTGTTGATCATCTTGAAATATAGATTGAGAATAATACAAAAATTAAATGTTTTGCCAGCTTCCAAAAACCACATCCAGCTAAAGCAGTCTCCTCGTTTCGAGGAAGATATATGAATGGAAGGCCTACAAGTATATAAAAAAAACATATCCCAGCACTTAAGGATGTCCTATACACTTTGTGTACAAGGTAGATACTGCATATATAGATGCAGCAGAGGCAGCTCTGTAGGGATTGGGTCAGTTTAAAGTTAGATGAGGCAGGAGCCACACCATCAAGAGTGAGTGGAAAATAATGGGCTGGTATTGGCTGTCTAGACATAGCTCTGAGAATCTTGGATTAAGAAAGGGAGATAGGGATGTAAAGGGTATTTGGAGTTGTACACTGTGCAAAATATGTCGTCGAAATAACGGCAGATCTGTAGCAACTTTGGGACTTTCAATATTATCTATATTGAGATTCCTTGTGCCACAATATGGTACTGCACTGACATCTGGGGCTTCATTGAAGAAACTACATTGCTTCACTGAATTACAATTATGGTCATTCCCTCTTCAGTTTTACATGGATACCTGGTAAATTCAACAGTAACAGTAATGTGACATGGACTAGGAGAAGTGTTTTAGAACCCTCTCCACTAAGCACCCTTTTCGCAGATTGTGTTAATTGTTTAGAGTGTAGAGGGAGAGGAAGGCATATATGTAGGGAGGCACAAAGGAGGGTAGAATAAGGGAGGTATGAAAGGAAGTGAGAAAGGAATGAACAAATGAATGAACAAAGAAAAGAAAGAAGGAATGACCTTAGGAAAGAATAAAGGCTGTAGTGGCATTAGAGTGAGGGATCCCATTTTGATTTGAAGGGGTCCAGCCATACCATCTTGAGAAATGCCTTTCAGAGGATTCTATTCTCACCATGTAATACCAACAAGACATGTTTGGACAAGCTTTCTGATCTGAGATTCTAAGTATCTTAGTAATTGTCTAAAGTAACTGGTCTAAATATTATGGGGTACTATTTGAGGTTAGATTGGCTAATGCTAGCATGTGCCGTGGTACTCCAGCAGTTGATAAGGTCATATCAGCACCTCTGGGGTCTAGATCAGAAGGAGGAGGCTAGAATAAAGGTCAGAGGGGCATTGTATGAACTCTAATTCCTACCCAAAGTATTTGATCTATAGTGCTAATATAATCGTGAACTTTGAGCAGAGTCTGATGTCAAACAAGACCTTTCATTCCATGGCATTTCCCCTGTCTGTCCTTCCAGGGAATCCTGATCTATCTTTAAACACTTCTAAGGAAACTATTGTCTTACCATCTAGTCCAAGACTGAATGTTGACTTTCTAAATATCCGTACCCTTTTTAAATGTGCCTTTTTTCAGATGCTTGTAAAGCTAGATTATGTCTCAGTGGGCACAAATATTGAATTGACATTGAAAGTAGGTTAACCTTCATCAACCAGTTGTCAATGACTCAACATTCAGTTTCAACTGGAGCAGTCCCTCACAGAATGTTGGGCTCTGTATTTTATAATTTAAACTGAATTTTACCCATTTCACACAGCCGTGGACACAGGCACACATAATGTATCCACCTAACTGGTCTATGAAATCCCCCCCCCCATCATTATGGCCCGCTCACCCATCCATATGGCCTATACAAAAGAGGACACTCATTCTATAATGATGGACAACGATCTGTTTGGTTCCCAAGTTATAATCTGTATTCATCCTGTAGTTTAAGTAACCATCCACCCATCTAAAACATAATCAAAACATGTGGTATACACATGGTTTTCTACCCTAAGTGTAGAAACTATATCCCTTTGATCTATATAGCTTGTATATATGCTACATCACAAGGTTGATGTTGCTCTACTATGATATCAATCCCTATGGACCTGATTTTACCTTGATCCTGGTATATCTGTACCACACTAAAACATCCCACTTCCCTCTAACACAAAGCCTAGCCTGATCATCCTAATGCTATAGTCTAAATTGTACCTGTTCTCCTCACAGATCAATAAAGTCACGTTTTCCCATGTGTCAGCAGGTAGATGGGTGTTCCCGAGGAAGTGATCGTGATACAGAATCTTTGTGTTTAGCTCTTTGTGGGACATAATCCTCTTATTGTTGAGAAAATGACCCAACTATTTTATAAACTATTTTAAAAACTGCCATTTGACATTGCTGGAAGATCCCCTTAAAACACATTGACTAGTATTGGGTCCATTCATTGATATGGTTAAGTCAGGATGAGGTTCAATTACAGATAAAGTATAGGTTACAGTGATAAACAGCGCCAGAGAGTGCAGTCAGAGAGTGGCATAGACTCAAGTCATTCATCATGTATAACTGCTTGGGGATGAGTTATTCATAACTTGGTGATTGCTCTCTCCATTCAAATTCCCATGAGTAGTAAGACACTGGCAATCACACACTTCAAGAGTAAAGGAATATGACTGACCCTGATAGGATAATGATACAAGATGGGAAGATAGCACCTTATCGAGCAAGTACAATAACATCCAAATGGCTATATGATATTTTGATGCATTGTGACCTTTGGTTAGTATGATGCATAAATGGAGGTCTGGCTGTTAACTTGTATGTCTTGCATCTACACATCATGCCATCCTTACTCTTTTGATAAATTTAACAAATGGTTGGGCATGATGCACCAATGAAGTGCCTGTGACAAGACTTGATATCACTACACTAGTGCATTATTGTGATTGGTGTGATGCCCTTAAATGGGCAAATAATTAGACTAGGAAAGTACTGACACTCTAGCCTCAGTGATTTCAATCATTCAAATTAATGGTATGATGAATGAAATCTAATTCGGTACTTCTCTGAACCTATTCCACTGTTTATTTCCACCTCATTAATCTTTGCCTTGTCCAACAAATATGTTTTCATCCAGTCATCAGCAGATATGGATCCCATGATGATTGCGATAATATTTTCAGGCCATAATTTAATCTGCATCGGTCATTCTACTTTTGCTGTCTAAGCCATTAACTATTTTGCTTAAGTAAAGTGGCATTACATCAATTTTGCTGCTACTGATTTGAAGCCGGCATGACTACTCGGTTAGCAATTCTAGAGCGTCATAGACACCACGTCCGATGGCTGACCGCCTCTATGAATAGAATGGCATTAATGGCATTCGCATCTTGCTCTGGTTGTGGACAGGGCAGCAGCAGCAGGTATTGTTGGCTGCATTTTGGGATTCGTTCGGGTGCTCTGTAGCAGTCCTACCTACCACATAGGACTTCATTTCCCTAGATGCAGGGAATGAATCCATACATTACTTCTCCGTTTTAACATGTGACATATGACAAAGAGACATACTGAAATAAATCAAAAAAATAGTATTTTAAAAGAATCAAAAAAGTATATATAAAAAAAAAAAGACTTAAAATTATAGATCATGCAAATATCCAGTTCTAAAGCATGCTTGATATCCTCAAAAAGGATCATAATGGAACTGAAAATGCACAAATCGCAGTAGAATCAGACAGTAATAACATTGACACTCTGATACCAGTAATTGATTTAGTAATTAACTAAATGAGTCATTCAACACAATTCAAGCAACAAATGTCATTTTATTCATCTTTACATCTGTACATTCTAATATCAGTCATTGTTTCAAGCAGCACAAAATTCCTCCTATACACAGAAGTGCTAACACAGTTTGACTGCTTTGATATGCATGCGTTAATATAACGCAGTAGTGTACTGAAAACATTTGGTCTTTATATTCTATATATGTGCAGTCAGCATTTAAATCAGAGAGTACTTCTCAATATAATGTTCAGTTAAGCTATGAAATATAAACAATTTTACCAATTAATAGACATTAAAATTGCAGACTAAAATAATGGGGAACATGGGGGAAACCTCCACAGAAATCATGTCATCTAATATATATATATATATATATATATATATATACATATATATATATATATATATATATATATATATATATATATATATATATATATATATATATAGTTCACCCAAATGCCTCTCCAAATGTCTGTTCCAAAATATCATGAGAGGTAAACGTGCAACTTCACTTAAATATGTATATGGTTAGTACTGTCTGTGACTTTCTTTTCTTTCGTATTCATGAAAATCAATAGATTGCTAATCAATAGAACGCTATTGGTAAACTTCATGATATTCTTTGGTAGCCTGTATAGAAATTCCATCATAAAATTGATCAGTTTGACTGAAGCAGAAAGGAAATGTTTCACAGATTATGTAAACCACAGTGGATATACAAGGAAAGGTAACACACTGTCTCTATACCATAACAAGTGGGCACACATCGGCACACGAAATATTGGGATTTAAATTAAGTGCCAATCTGATATACGTTATTTGGTGTGTGTAAGTAAATGCCACTTACTAAGCAGTATCTTGAAATTAGTATTTCACTTATACAACTTGGAATAAAATGGTATTGCAATCTATAAGTACCTCAGTACTTAAACAGGTCTCTATGGTAACTGTTCATGTGATATAGTTTATCTGCAAAGCTGATATAATAAGTAGATCTAGTCATGATCAATTCATACATGGTTTATAATTCAGTTTCAAGCACTGTAATATACTATTGTAAAAATGTGCTGGGCTATTGAATGGGTAATACAAGACAGATGATAGCTTTTTTATAAGCTTTATAGGCCACAAGATACCTCCTAGGGCATATGTTCTGTTTCAAAAAATAGATGATATAATTCTACATTACTCCATTTCTCTTTCAAAATAGAAAAGGTTTCATGGAAAATCGGTGCAGCCTTGAAGATTGTGATTCAGTTTCAAATTGATTCTAACAAACTATTTACAGCATAAACTTAAAACAAGCTGCTAGGTAATTATATAATGATGGTCCGTGAATATAGGTCCTATTTAAATCAGATCATTTTGATCAGTCTTATGGTTCATTTTCATAGTCATCGTAATAGTAATAGTAATCATGGTCACATGTAAACTCGCGTACTGATACCCGCACTATGGGTTTGCCCACCAAAAAGTCCGGTCTAGCACATTTAAGTGCTGTAAGATCAGCGAGGACTTCTACATTCTCTTTATGCTTCCGGTAATCCTTTTTTATCCACTGAAGTAGGCAGTTGCACAACCATGGATTCTCTGCCAGGTGGACTGCTCGTAGTCTGCCACCCTCCCATCTAAACGTCCTCTCATCAAGAGTGATCATCTGATTGACTCTCAGGTCAATGGTCACAATATTGTCCATGCCCTCAAAAGAAAAAGGACTGACCTCTTTGATGCTGTTGTGGCTCAGATCTAGCCGCATCATATTTTTAGATGCATTGAATGTCCTTGCATATATTCTTCTTATTCGGTTGTGGCTTGCTTCAAGTGATTCAAGGCTTGTTAGAGAGCGGAGGACAGCTTGTGGTAGCCGTTTTAATTTGTTACCATTAATTTCTAGAGTAGTTAGCGAATGTCCAATACCATGGAAAGCCGAGTCAGGAATCTCTTTGATGTCATTGTTGTCAAGATTTAGTGATCGTAGAGATCTAAGATCAGAAAACCATCCACTTGGTATATGAGTAATGCCACTGTTAGAGATGGAGAGGCTCCTCAATTTCCCCAGCTCCTTTTTAGGAATACCCTCCACACCCCTATTCAAATGTACATCGTCAAGAACCAGAAGGAATAACTTTGTCCCATGTAGAGCATCATCAGAAATCACCGACAGTGGATTCTTATCGAGAGACAGCACTTCCAAGTGAGCCAAGTTCATGAAAGCAAAATTCTCCACTGATTTGATCTTATTTCCTGTTAGTGTTAGTGTCTTAAGATTTCGAAGGAGTCGCAGGGCATCACTTGGCACCCTCCTGAACCGATTATAGCTCAAATCCAGAGTTTGAAGTTTCTCAAGGCCCCAGAAAGAGAGCAAATCAAGCTCAGCTAGGGAGTTATTACCAAGCAAGAGCCTTTCAATTTTCAGCCCAAAGAAATCACCAGTGTCAATTGTGCTGAGTTGGTTTCCTTGTAGGCTTAGGACTTGGATGGATAATCGGCCAAAGTCAAGACTTGGCAAAGATCGCAACCTGATTTTGTTACAGAATATGTTGACTGAGGTGTTAGAGGCATTTGCACATGTACACCCAGGCATGATGTGCACTCCACAGCCACTAGATGGCCTCGATGTCTCACTGTTTATAATGGTTACCATGGTAACCACCCATAGCAACAGCATTACAGAGTATCTGAAAAGATGAAAACATAAGAATTAGACATTGCTACTTCAGGGAATACAGATTTTCTTAGTTACAACTGAAATGAATGATGTGCAAGTGATAAGTGAGGACAAGTGAAAACTATTGCATACAGACAAATTTTTGGCAGTAGAGAAGGCAAAACTTTTTTTTTTTTGGAGGGGATGATTAATAAGATAATATCTGTGAACCCTCAGTATTAGTATGAAGATGTAATGGGCCGGTGATACTAGCATGGGCATCTTGTGCGAGTAAGATTCTTATTCGCACAGGATTTTCTGGGAAACATGACAATTGATAAATGGAACAAAAAAAAAGAAATATGGGAAAAGGGACATTTAAGAAACAGGACAAGAGGAAGAAATTTGGGAAATGGGACCATGGTGTTTAGGAAACGGGACAAGATATCTGGGAGTAAGATTTTTATCTGCATGAGATTTTCTAGGAAACAGGACATTTGATAAACGGGACAAAACCAAGGAATATGGGAAACAAGATCACACAATAATTTCTAATACACATGCCTCTGCACCAGGAAATTTGCCAAACGGTACATGTTCAGTATATTTGGGACACAGGACAACACATTTTCAGATTCTGTTGGAAACAGGACATCTCCCCAAGTCGCCCACGAGGGCTTGGTCAACTTGTCCACGAGGGAAGATTCCCGTCCACTAGACAATAATTATTTGCTAGATCAGGGTGATAAATGTACACTGTTTTATTGGGAAAACACCTGTTATCTAGAAATCCACATGAATACCTTGAGTAAATATATTCCCATTAGCTCAAGATTCACGGATTGCTCCATATCCCAGGAAAAAAATGGAGGTGTGTGAATGGGGGGCCCGTATTCCACCCCCTTGACCTTCTTTTTGGGTGGACGAACACTGATCTAGGCATAGCTTTCTCCTTGAGTAAGGGTGTGGTTTATATGCAGGTGCAGCTTATACAAGGGTGTGGTTTGTATACAGGGTTATATGGTAGCTAACGATTCATACAGGTATTTATGAGAATGTACAACTGTAATTTAAAGGGTGTGGTACCCGGGGGTTGGTATTAGAGGGCCAGGCAACGAAAACTTTTGTTCGTTTTGCTATTTGAAAATGTCTACCAATTTAATTGTCATAAAATCATAGTTATCATAAAAGTGCCATTATGGTGATGACAATCATAATTCATGTAAGTTAAAATCCTGATTATGATGTAATCAGAATTGTCACTATCAGCAGCAGTATACCCTACGTTATAGCAAAATTCCGTTTTTAGCCGCTATATACATCACAAATTTAAAAAAAAAAAGGTTTCAAGAGGAAGGGATGGACTGAAATAGACTGTCCCATGTATCCAGTCCCGTTTCCCAAAAACTTATTGTTGTTTTTTGAGTCCTATTTCCCAGAGTTTCTTTTCCTGATGTGCTAAAGATGTCCCTTTTCGCAAATAATGTTAAAAGAAAAGGGTTGGTTTTTGGTAACATGATTAAAAATGTTGAGGTCGGTAGGTCAGATTTTAGTAGCCAATGCCTCATAAAGTCGTACTTTGCTAGGTTTGCACTGGTTCTTTTCCCTCATGGGGCACGAGAAATGATGGGACAATATAAAAATGAATGTTAAAAAAAAAGATTTTCATTGGTTATTGTAAGATATGATCATTTCCCGCATGGAGTACGAGAAATAATGGGACAATATCAAAATAAATGTTAAATAAACATTTTCAAAAAGAAAAAATCGGGAAAATCGTTTTAAAAAATCTGTGCAAAAAAATATGAGGTCGTCCCTATTTAGCTGAGATCGGTTGGGTGACCGGAAGGAAACAATCTGTTTTTGGCCTAACTATAGTCCTGTGGTCCCATTTCTAAAATGAATGTCCCGTTTCTCAAATAACTAGTTAGCTGCAATGCATTTCCTTGTCTCGTTTTCCAGATTTAAAGATGTCCCATTTCCCAAACAACTGGTCCCGTTTCCCAGAAATACTAGTGGAGTCCTGTTTCCCAGAATTTTCAAGTCCCGTTTCCTAAAAAAAACCATGAGAATAAGAGCATTATTTGCATGGGATACCCGTGCGAATATCACTTCCCGTTGAAATAGACATGGAGCCATGGTGGTGGGGAATAGTGCATCATTTATCATGAAATAGATCTAATATGTAGAACCAATCTCCACATCACTATTGCAGAAATAACTCAGATTCACCAAGTGAAGATAATGGATAATGGATATAGCCCTGGTAGTCCTGATGACTACCAAGGCTTTATCCATGCAACATGATGGCTAGTGGAGATGATTCATTACTACATTCTACAGTACTTATTGAGGGCATTAATAGCATTAAACTTTATGTTTTACCAAAGGCATCAGTGAAATTATATATCATAATGTAGAATAGAATGTTCTACACAAGATTGGCAGTCTGAAAATTTGAGAATCATGAAAAAACATAGAAAGTGAAAAGAAGGTGTTATGTTATCTAGAACAAGTATGGATTGATGCATTAATCAGACAGAGATCTACGCATCACATTAATATCAGTAATTAATATAGATTGCACCACATGGTACATTAAGCTGGAAGATCCCACAGTCAATAATTACCTTCCCATCTGTAATACCACCTGTATGTGGTTGGTCTTATTAGCCAGGTCTAGTGTATTGCAGGGATCATTAATAAGCAAACTGCTCACTACAGGGGTGACACTCGTTCGATATCAGTGTGTGCACAAAGTTGCCATCCCTCCAGAATTTGAGGTATTAAAATGCCCGTTCACATAAATTGCATTGAGCATTAGGTCCTATCCTTTGATGTAGAGCAATGTGTTGGCGTTTTTGCTGAGACTGGTAAAAGGGGACAAAGCCTTGTCCCACTTCTTAATATATGATATGTCCCTAATTAAATTGTAGATGGGGTAGAACTTAAGTGTCAATCTAAAAGGTTTTCTTCCACTAGAAGTAGACCTGTAAGAATTAACTATTGAATCTACCAAGGATCCCCGTAAAACTGAACAGTAAACCACCGTAATTATAATACACTGAACCAGTGTAGTTTTTACAAGAAGCCCTAGGTGGCAGTACAGTGGTACGAGGGATCTCTGTGAAAATAATGATGGATCTCTTTGGGACAATGATTTTGCTGTTATTTTGACAACATTTTTCTTTTACAGTGTAGGTTGTGTTAGTAACAGGAGCGATGACTAGGTACATGTCTTTTTTACAGGTGTAGATGCAGTTCCATGATGATGAATCCCAAGTATAGTAACTACCTCCAGACCAAATGGCACAGACAAAAGTCTGCAAATTAAAGCAAATTATAATTAGTATGGCATGGAATTGCAATATCTGCTGATTACCAAATGCTGAGTGCAATAGTCTGGACTATCTAATGCTAATTGGTGATCCCTCTAGCTATCATTTCAATTAGCTGCATACTCTACAAGATTTCAACTGAGTATGTTTAATTACTATGATTAAGCCTGCCTCAAGCTGCTATTTTATCACTCCAGTGGCCACATGTCTCTATAATTTGAATCTCTCGATGTGGCTATGAAGTTTGCAATAGGAAATAGATATAGACTGTGCTGTTCAAATTGCCTATTGCCCTATTGTAATCCAATTATGAGACTTGTCAAATCAGCACCTGTATTCCTGAAATTAATATTCAAGTCCTATGTTTATTCAGAGAAGATAAATGTGATAATGGTGATTGTTATAGCATGAACTTTAAATGAATGCTAACTGGTAAAATTAGCACTAGCGGATGTAAATGTAAGATACATGTACAAGCTTCTAAACTATTTTTGTATTGTATCCTTGATAGGACTGTTGGCTTACTGTATATCAAAGAAATAATTGGCCCTGAGTTTTTAAAGGTGTGGTCAATAAACCTTTTTGTAATTTTCTAAAGTGTAGGCGACAAAATAATGACAGAATTACACAACCATCAAAACCCGAAATGCTTGTGACAAAGCTCCTATAGTTTGATACCTAGACCTATATTAAAGATACAACTTCTTTAAATGAAGTCACCCTTGCTTCCTGCACAGAGCTATAGGCCCACTGTAGGAAGTTAGCAAACTAATCTCCCTCCAACTTCCTGTAAGCAAGTAGTACTTATTGTGACGTGTTTATCTCATGTGAAGTAATGACATTATCGATGATCTGCAACTGTATTACGATCTTAATTAGAAACAGTTCCTCTTTGAGGGGCTTTCAGAGGCTGACAAGGCATCTTAGCAAGCGCCCGGTCTGAGTGGGATGAGAGAAGAGACATCGCAGGATGGGGGACAGCAGGGAAAACATCCTCTGTGAAGAAAAGGGAAAAAGGAGGTTGAAGTGGATGTGAAAGCAGTGCAGAGGAAGGCAAACAGGCTATTCACTGTGGGATGTTACCAAAAAGAAGTAAAGCTCTCATTAGTAGGAATAAGGTGGAATATGCTTAGATGGGAGTGAGGGGAAGGTTTTGGCTGTGGTGGGTGGAGAAGGGAAGGATGAAGATTTTATGAGTGGTTGAAGGGTGATTATTGAAAATGAGATGAGTAGTGATGTAGTAGACAGGATGGCATGTTATCAGTGCTAAACATGAGTCTGTCTGGTTCATATTCACACAGTGATAAATGTATGGAAGTAAATAAACATTGTTTTCAGGACGTTCTTGTATATAAAGTATTATATTTAGAGGTTGAATCCTTAGATTTAATCTTATCATTTTAGCATATAGGATAACATCCTGATCTTAGCATGAAATTTAAATTTCCAGCCTTAGATACCATAGTAGTGTTTCCATAAGTGCTCAAGCTATAATTGCATATCCTGGCTAAGGACTATTGATCTGACAACATAAGATACCACTTATGATTAATCATGATAAATCTGATTAACCAAAGGTTGTAATTGTTGTTTTCACTTCAGGCATTATCTTTAATTTAAGAACCATCTCTACTTAATTACTATAGATTACCACTTACAAGAATAGTAGCAGAGATAATAACAACTCCTTGATAGGCCTAATGGAATAGCCTACAGGATAAAGCCTGCTAATTATCGCTTCCAGTGATGGGAGGCAATTCAGGATGAAATAACTGTACCCTCTAAGTGCACCATATATTATTCTACCTCTAAAGACAAAACATGAGTATTCTGTATCCCATAGCCTTAACCAACGAGTATTGTCACTTCTGTATGGATTAAGGCTGTTCATAGGGTTGGAGTTTCTCAAGTTATTGAATACACTGAATATGGCCATATGAAATTGATAATAAAAGAGAAACCCTTCCCAAGCTCAATGCTGATAATTATAAAGGACCTTTAATGTTTTAAGGGCTATATGATGACTCCTTGTTCATTCCTTTGTGGTTATGCTGCACCAGAGCTGGGGAGTAACTCACCAGCGCAGCATGAATGGATCATGGCAATCTTTCCGCAGAGCATCCTATTATGTAGGCTCAGCATGATGCTAGAATGCAACAGTGGCAGGGTGGTATCTATCATGAAATGAATGGGCAGAATGCACTAAAATAATATTTGCATCCTTAAGAGGTGAAGAGAACCTGGTTAATGTAGGAAAATAATGTATATGAGCAAGCAACTGGCCCGCTTGTCCCCACTTAGTAACAGCTAAAGTAATTTCTTTGCAAATAGGAATTTATATATACTCCAGTATGGTACTTTGGTATGATAGCTCTGTATGGTGCCTGATGCTGAAAAGGCCAGTGATGGTGGGTTGTGTCATTTATGTTGGTCCCTCCAGACAGGTTGGCTAGAGAGTCATTAATAGGTATAAACTAAGAGGAAATCAGCAAAATGAAAATGAGGAAATACAGATGCAAAAGGGAAAAGAACAAAGGAAAAAAATTAGTCTAAGTTGCCAGATAACTTGTAACACACCTGTCAATAGTGTCATCACTTCTTTTGGTACGGCTTCTCATCAAGCACCCTCCTTCCCACCAACTTTACCCTTCATCACTATCAGCAGACAAAAACAAAAAGTGGGAAGAGACATGCTTATTAGATATCAAACTCTTAGTGTGTTTTTTTGTTACCGTTGTGGTTGTTGTTTGCTTTTAGTGTGTTTTTTGTTGTTTTTGTTCCATCTGTTGTTGTTGTTTTTTTTTCTTTTGTTGTTGTTTTTTGTTGTATACAGATGAATGTTGTTCATAAAGAAAAGATGGAAAGGATATCTCCCAAGTTGAGGTAAGAGAGGTATAAGAGGCAACCTGGCCGGCCCACCTGCCAATGTGATATATCACTATCAGGGAGTTAGGTGTTGCAAGGTCTATAGGGACTTTACATAACTAACCCTTTATTCAGGGTGAATACACCTAGGTGCATTATTCCTATTTTGTTTTTCTTGATACAGGAATGCAGCTCTGGTGAGTCACTCACTAGTGCAAATGTCAAAGGGGTTAATTCATTCCCAAAGGGTCAGCATGATGTACTACTGAGGACCTGGCAAATAGACCCATGAGCGCTGCATTGATGCATCATGGTGACCAAAAAACAGTACATTAGCAGCAGCCTTTAAAGGGTTGGATGGTGCAGAGCCTATAGGGACTATAGAAAAGTAATGGTAGCTGCCACCACCTCCTACCCTCACCATCATGGCTGACTGGGCTTTTAGCACATCTACCTCCGAACTATCTCTTAACCCTTTAAGGGCTGCTGCTGCCCTCAGGCAGCATCTAGAATGTCCCTCAACTGCCGCTGCTGCCTCAGGGCAGCATCAGTGAGCTGCCCAAGGGCAGCACTACCACATTGCTGACATCCCTTATCACAAAATTGTCATATTATTCCACCAATATAACAGCGTTTCTACATGAATATACATGCATCCTTGTCGAAAAATACAATATCCTATAGATGTTCTCCTTAACTACTAATTCAGGGGAGCATATTATACCCATTTTGCTGCCCAAGGGCATAGGGCCGGGAGTTAAGTCCCAAATGACATTTCTAAGGGCCAGCAGTTAAAGGGTTAACTGATCGGACCGAATATTAAAGATTTAATGTGTGCAGGGTTCCCACTCCTTGGTAGGAAAACAGGACCACCCATATTTGACTAAAGTCCTGTATGATGGTTGCTAGTACCTATATCTAAAAAACTACCTTCTTTGGTTCCTGCAATTGGAAAAGGTAGTATCATTAAAGCAGTATCGTACCTACAGTATAGCATTTTCTTTTCAGTCTTGATCGTTTTTTTGTGTTGTAAATAATTTCAGGAAGCAATGTTCTAATGTAATCTGAGTACGAATAATTATGCTGACAATCTTTTTTATTTTTTTTTTTGAAAAGCTGGTGGCTTTTTACTCTAATTGATTAAGTGGAAGTTGAAAGGTAGAATATAGCATGACTGTTGGACCTGAGCTATTTAGAACTTAGTGCACCTTTTTGGCAATAGTGTCCAGTTCAAGAACCGCATTTTTTTCCATTGGGGCCTGATCCCAAAAGCAATTTGTCAAAAGGTACTGACTACTGAGTTTTTTTTGTCAGGTAATCACAGATGAAATTAAAAAGTATACTTACAGTGACAAAAAGATTTAAACTGGTTTTCTCTCAGTCTGACTCATGAATTACCTGCGGAGAAACGATATTTCTACTCTAAGCTAGAATTACAATAGATGAATAGAGGTTAAAATTACATGTCAAAGGAGAAAGCTGAGAATTAAATTTAAAAGCACCAAAGCCTTGCAGTACAAAGCTGAAAAGAAGGAGATTAAACAGTACTGCAGATTTCATCATAGACACAGAGATAGAGGTCTTCAAGGCTGTGATTTCACCAATAGTATTAAAGCTTTCTCCATAACGTATAGTCCTTGTGAAGTGTCCTGTGTTGAAGGGTCAAGGAAGGAGCTGTACACTCTAAAAAATAACTGTTGAATCCACCAGGTACCCTCCTAAACTATACTCTGGATCACCCTATTAATTTTGTGTCATTTCTAATTCTATAATGAAGCCCAGAGAAGGATAAAGTAAAGCACTATAATACAAGAAAAACAGAAACTCCACGAAAACAACAGTAAAATCCTTGTCTTATAGTTGTTGGGGAACTGTCAATATTTCTATTGCATTTTGTTTTGATGTAGCAAAAAGAAAAGAGGCACTGGGCAGTATAGAGTAGATCTATGTGTCCGTGTCAGTGGCTACCCAAGTGCAGCAGGCACACATAGAGGGTAGGAAAGAGGAGATAAAGGCCCACTGACTACGTATGAACAACCGCACAAATTTATCCATAACCTACCCTCAACCTACTGGAAGACTCTTTATACCTTAACACAATGAGAGATCAATACACTGGTCTAAATGGGGCTTCTGGTGACCAGCAAATTGTTGTGACTCCTCGTCAACCTGTGTGAAGTGGCTCACACATGTTGCTAGATGGAACACGACGTCGCTATAGCACAAGATCACCAGGAATAGCAATGGTAGTGATCACATGGCCTCACCTCAGATGGCGAGGATGGTGATCACTCATCCTCACCAGGGATGGCCACATGAGTGATCACTCATCCCCACCAGGGATGGTGATATGATTGATCACTCACTTCGCTAGATGAGACGCACACCACATCTTAATGCACGTTCACCACGGATGGCAAGGAGCGTGAGGCCATTCTGAGTGAGAGTTGACAGGCAGTGGCACATACTTACACAGTGAGTTAGATCCATGTTGGCGATGGTGGTGATAAGTCACCATTTTGAGTGAGGGATGACAAGGGGTGGCACATACTCATGCAGTGAGTGAGATCATGTTGGCGACCGTTGTGATAAATCGCCATGCCATGTGAGACTGACACACAGTGGCGAAAGATGACGCAGTGAGTTATCACTCAATAAAGGAGTTATCATTGATGACCAATCATGGCGACAGATAACAACAATTTGCTGGGTATGGTCAAAGTGACTCTCCATTAGGCTCTGCCTGCTTTATTTGTCCTGTTTGCTACTGGACAAAAATCAATATCACTTCTTGTGTAAAACCAGAACATAGGGTTATATAGGACAGTAACGAAAACAAGTGATGATGTAGATAACTCACAGCCTCAGGTGGTTGCTGTCAGTGCAGTTGTGTTTCATATTGTAAAGCAGTTACAACGTTTTCATTTATAATTTATGCAGACATTTTCACAATCCCTCCTCATGAACTCTGGATTGACGCATTCCCCCTTCCTGAGTCACTTCATAAAAGAAATGTAAGAATTGCTAGGGTCTTCGGAGTGAGCAGCGTAAAATAAATGGGTTAAAACTTGCAAAAGAAACTCTGACAAGCTAAATTTAACCTTCTTTATTTTATGCTGTTCACTTTGAAGATTCCTTTTTCCTGAGTTGCTGCCCACGCACTGGGAGACCGTATCATCTATATTTGTGTCTGGGGGAGGCACAAATTTTTGAGGTGTCACTTTTTTAACAGTGTTACCCAATTCCTTTTTGTGCACCTACAGATTCATTAGAAGAAGTGAAATGGCCACATGATATATGTCAATTTCTAAAATCCATGCATGTGTCTCTTTTCTTAACATAGAGAAATCTTCAGTGAAAGAATCGGAGCAAAGGACAAGGTACCAGGCTTCCCCACTCTAGCAATACTGTAGGCCTATATATATATGTTAAAGGTATCCTTTAGTTTGGTGATGCAAACACTATAGATAACTGGATATTACCCACTGCCTCCTCCTGCCCTTACCCTCAGAATGGCCAGGTTTTTAATACATCTTACCCAAGATACTTCTGTGTTGGTGAATTTTTTATATGGCACATGTACTACTTGGCCCTTTAATGACCCATAGCATCATGTCCATAGGTTGTCATGATCAACACATGAATTCAACCTTGGTTGACTCTTTGTCTTCATTTGTTCTTATATCATGCTGGCCCTACAGGGTAGATGCACTTCTGGTTGGTTGACATGATGCACTGATGAAATGCTGGAGGGCAGACTCACTAGCAATGCATTAAAAGTTTTAAGAGTTTTTATTGGGTCAAATAACACATATACAAGTAATAAAATTAAATGATATTATGGATTAAACCTAACATGGGCGCATTGCCCTACTTACGTTAGTACCCTATATGTTCATTTATGTTTCATTCTTGTTATACAGGGTATAGCAGGAAATCACTGGTAATATATTTACATCTTGAATATATCGTAACAGTATTGCTCTGTAGGTAATGAGATGAAATGTAATGAAAGATTATGTAGTTACAGCCAGTAGGATGGAGACCAATATAATATACAATAAGACAGGTCTCTTACATGAAACAGGAGGGATAATCTGCCAATATCTGTTTTTTAAATAGTTTCTGACAGGTTTATGTAGTGTATTCCGTTTTGAGTTCATTCCACCTCATTATGGCCCTATGGTAGGAACTCTTGATTACTAGCGGTTTGAGTGAGTGGGGTAGAATTAGGCTGATGCCCTGATTTCTCCTTGTTGGGAGGTTCCTATTATCAACTAGATCTGGAATCTCTTTTAATCTAAAAGCATATAGTAGCAGGTGAATATCTCTCCTGTTTATTAGTTTTTGACACCCGCTTTTATCATGTAACTGATCAGTTGTAAAAAGAGGGAATTCCTCAAGTTTAACCTTATATACTGATCTCAGGCCTTTGATCTGTAATAATTGTAGTTCTTTCGTTTCTCCTCTATAATCCCTATCCCAGACATAATCTGCATAATCCAACACTGGTAATACCAGGGTTTTATAAATGATCAATGCTGTGTTTTCATCAGTATACCTTCTCACTCTATACAAATCATATAACCTCTGTCTAAATTTGGTACATGTATTCTTTCTGTGAGTGGTGAACGTTAGACCAGTGTCTATTGTCACACCCAGGTACATAAATTCATTAACTTGCTCTAATATAGAGATACCTAGAGTGAAAACAGGCACAGGGTCATTTTTTTCTTATTGAAGACCATCCATTTTGTTTTTGCATAGTTGATAGTTAGACTATTATCTATACACCAAGTTGATATTATTCCTAGGGCTTCTTGCATTTTTGCACTAGAGGTGACAGTTATTACAGCATCATCTGCATAGAGGGATATCTTATAATCATACAGTGTAGCCAAGGGGTTTATATACAGTGAAGAAATGACTGGACCCAACACAGATCCCTGAGGAACACCATATTTCATTGTTCTATTGGTTGAAAGGGTGTTGTTAGTGATTACTTTTTGTGTCCTATTCATCAAATAGTTTTGAAAAGATTTACAAGTATTTTTACAAAGTCCAAGTTCTAGAAGTTTGTGATTTAATAATTTGTGTGATATAGTATCAAAAGCTTTTTTATAATCAAGGTAAAGACAAAAACTGGGCTTGTCTTCTATCATATTATTAGTCCCTGAGGTGTTCATCTATGGTGGTCTGTGTTGAGTGACCAGCCCTATATCCATGCTGATTTTTACTAAGTAAGTTATTAGACTCCAGGAAATTATTTAATCTCATACAAACAACTTTCTCAAGTATTTTCCCTGGCAATGGTAGTAAACTAATAGGGTGAAGGTCATTTACATCTGTAGGGTACAGTTTCTTAGGTAAAGGCTTAATAGTTGCTGCTTTCCAGGTATTGGAAAATGTCTTTGCATCTAAGCATTTATTATATAAACATTGGAAGATTTCAGGGATTGCCAATAAGGCATCTCTAAAGAAGAGGGCTTATCTATCTTAATACCTTTAATTATTTTGATTAATTCTAAGTACGAGATGGGAAACAATAGATTACCATCTCGTGCCATTGCATACCTTGGAGGTCTATTACCCTGATTAACATTGATGTTTGGTAGTGCATTTGCCAATTTTTCACCTATAGTAGCAAAGAATGTATTTATGTGGTCAGCACAATCAGGGTGGAGGAATCACCATACCATTGGTTGCATTCCTGAGTTTTATCAATGTGGCATTGGTTTTATTTGGTAATAATTTTCTTATAGCCTGCCAGAAAGCACGGGGATTAGTGCCTCATGACAATCCTTAATCCTTGTATGAGGCATGATGCAGCCTTTGTAGGGTTAACATAAATAATCCAAACTACCTCTGTATTGATGAGTCTCCATGGCAGGGGCTACTAGTCAGGCACATGCATGGTCCACTGGCTCTGTACCAGAATAAACAGACCTGTCAAAAATAACTAAGGGTGAGAGTGCTTAACAGTTACATATTACAGTAATTGTTTTTACTAATCTATTCTATTCATAGTATTCATCCTGCTAATTATGCAGCATGAATAGGAGTGATGGTGCATCTAATCTATACTTCTACTTCTACAATTATTCCCCTTGACCAAGGAGGACATACTACTTCATCAATTTTTACTGCTTATCTCTAACCCCCTGGTTTATCTCCTTTTCGAAATTCATACTATGGATGACACCACAGGCCTTGCAGTGCTACGACGACCTTACCTAATCCTATCTGGTGGTTTTAAAATGAGCTACAATTACCATATAGGTTATATTTGTCTTTCTCCCTCTAGACCATTACCACGAAAGCACCCAAAAACTGCTTGGGACGTCCGAAGACACCAGTGAGGACTCCACTCTTTGCTTAAGTACCAATACTGCAAATCTATTGGTTTATATTTGTTGATTGACCTAGATCAACTCCATGCACACTGGCAGTGCCTCTGTCAGTGTGTGTGCATGTGTGTGATCCCTCACAGACTGTCATGAGGTCAAGTTCAGTGACACTTTTTATAGAAATTATACTTCTATACATATTTCTAAAGTTCTATAATAAACATAATAATTACTGTGGGTGTGGTAGGGTGTGGGAGTGTTTTACATGTTCTCATGACCAATCTAGCTTATTTTTCAATTTTTTTAGAAAATATAGCCAACCCTCTTATTTTTGTGGGATATGCCTATATCCCCACTAACATTTGTGGTTTCAACCCTTATGGCGTCTCATCAGGTGGATGTGACAGGATTATAAAATGTGTTAAACCTGATGCTGTTTCGGTTTTCCCAGATTCTTTCCCTAATTGGTTGGTCTTTCTGTTTTTCCTACATATTGTGAGTTGCAGTGGGTGCACTCTAGGCAGTAGATGATGTTAGAACGTTCACAGGTCACATATCATTTTGTGGTGAAAGTTTTTCCAGTCACTTTTGACTTGATCTTGCCTCCCTTGTCTATTTTCACGCGTTTGTTGCAGAATAGTCTCTTACACTTTGCCCTGGAGTTCCTTTTGTTTGGTTTTATTGTTATACCATCTTCCTTGTCATCTGACATGGGATAATTGGTTGCCGCTCGCATCAAGTGATCCTTAAGGCCCTTTGGTCTTTTTTGGCCATTAACCAGTTTTGACCTTTGAAGGAATTTTATAGTTTTGGGCCCTCCTAAGTAGTCCCAATGGTTACTTACAGTTTGATTCAGGATATCATTCCCTGGGAGGGGGGGTTGGTACTGGGTTTGGCCACTAGGGGGTAGTATATGGGTAAAGCACTGAAAAATATGCTAAAAAATGCTGTAGGCCAATTTTTGACAAGGAATCCAGTGGTATGCTTAAAGTTATACCATCTCCACTGAAAATGTTATTTTTTTAACGTTGGTTGCCATGGAAACATAGAAAATTGATAGAAAGGGTAAATTGTGGTTGCCATGGAAACAACGCTGAAAAATTCCTTCTAGAACAAATTTTATGATAAATACATTTAGAGCTTATATCCTATTTTCAGTTGTTCACACCAACCTAGGTTTCATAGGCAATTACAGCAATACTACTACCAACTTTAGCTCAAGATATCTCATTTTAAAGCCCATGACTTAGACTTTAAAAAGCCATTTCCCCTTGGAGGCATGTTTTCCCTCACCTGGCCACATCTATAGTATAGCTGGGATTAAAAGGTCTTGGACCCTTTCCTGTGCACTTTAACAATTTAGTGTTGATCAGTTGTTAACATGATGGCCATTAACTGAATAGGGTTGATGATTGAGAACACTCAATGGACGGGGGGGGCTTATTGTCTATTGTACAATATTGGCCTCTATCGCACAGAGCAAAATCGCCCACAGCTATTGAGAGGTTTCAAATGATAGGGGCTGTGTTCAGTGATACCATCCTGTCCAGTGTCCTGCTGACTGATGTCAGCTTTCAGATGAAGAGCAACCACAGTTAGTGTTTCTCTTTGTTTTCGTATTTTTTCTTTTTTTTTCAAGTTGATTTCCATGAACTTGTTCTGTAGTAAAGGCCACTTATGTCATTAATAGTGATTTTGATTGATTAAGTGCATGCACAGTATTTGCAGGAGATCCCTTTTACATGCCCTGGGAGCAGCAGATCCACCAAGGCTACTACGACACAGAAGCTGGTGGACATGAATGGGTAATACACAAGGTTAGTCATATTGATTCTTACCAGCTTATGTTAACAGTACAATATTGTGGCTTCAGATACAGGTTATTCTAAAACAATGGTAATTGAGCAGTATTGTGAAATCACCTCCTGTCCTTTAATTCAAAACCTTTCAGAGATTTCGCTACATTTATCAGCTCATTGTAAAATTCATGACATTTTATTGGCAATATGGCAAAGACTAGAGTCACACTGGTAATACCTTGTAAAATATACTGATGATGAAGTGCGTAAACCAAATATATTGAACTGGTCGGAAATAATTATAGTGTATGTATATACTCCCTTTGAAATCAGACAAGGGATTTAAATGGGTATATCTAATATTGATCTTTAAGGCAGCGATTGATGATATGGTTATGATATTAGTAATTGATATGGATTATACCTATTCATATGGCACATTTATAGAAGATCCCTCCACCCCATTCATGTCTGTAATTACTTTCCACCACATCATCCTGGATCTATCTCTAATCTGATTCTCATGATTGTTTCGGGATTTCGCACAACCTTTTAAGGGCAGACACCACATGTAATACTTTGCCATTGTGGCAGCCTCTAAGAAAGTAAAGTACCTAGGAGGAGAGGCCTATTGCAATTCCTATACAACTCCTCATAATAAGGATCGACTAATGTCAACATTGGGCCTACCATGGTGTCAACTTTGGCCAATGTTAGGCCTACCTTGGTGGGACTATAGTCAGTGCTAGTCCTTAAAGGAATAAGATTAAATATATAGGAACAGAACTATGGTGTACAACATTGGCCTTAGTATTACATATGGAGGGGTACTATTTTGCAATCTGAGGATTTGATTTACATACAGCAAAACCAGATGCTTCTTTGCCTCGTAAAACCCCAAGCCCCTTAAAGCAGTCTCTTTGTTTGCAGGATGATATATAGGAATTGAAGGGCTATTCTATACAAGAAAACAAAATACATTCCCCAGCACTTAAGGATTTCCTATACACTTTGTGTACAAGGGAGATTCTGCCTATATAGATGCAGCAGAGGCAGCTCTGTAGGGATTGGGTCAGTTTAAAGTTAGATGAGGCAGGAGCCACACCATCAAGAGTGAGCGGAAAATAATGGTCCAGTATTGGTTGTCTGGACATAGCTCTGAGAATCTAGGATTAAAGAAAAGAGATAGGGATGTAAAGGGTGCAGGGAGATGTAAACTGTACAAGAAATGTCATTGAAATAACGGCAGATCTGTGGCAACTTTGGGACAAGGATTTCATTGTTATTTACGTTAGATTCATTGTACCACAATACATTACTGTACTGCCATTTGGGGCTTCATTGAAGAAACATAACATTACAATTATGGTGGTTCAATGTTCAGTTTTGCAAGAATGCCTGGTGGGTTCAACATTTATTCTTTAGAGTGTAGAAGGAGGAGATGAGTGAGGAAGGCAGATATGTAGGGAGGCATAAAGGAAGGCAGACGGAATAAGGGAGTATGAAAGGAAGTGTGAAAGAAATTAAGGGATGAAAAAACAAATGAACAAAGAAAAGAACGAAGGAATGAGCGAAAAAAACAAATAGATGAGAAAATGGAAGAATATGGGGATAAATGGACAGTGAGGGGAGATCGAAGGACAAGTAGGCCTCAGTCAGGGCAAGCTTTTTGCATGTAGACCTTCAAACTCAACATGAGAATCATCTTCTGACCATGTATACACTTCCTAGAAATCCCCCAGAGCTGGGGATCCTCCTCTCATCATGTAATAGCAACATAACTTGTCCAATTGGACTAGATGATCTGAGGTTCTTAGTATCTAGGGAACTGGTCTGCACTACCTTGTCTAAATATTATGGGGTCTGTGAAGTGGAGTTGGCTATAGCTAGCATGTCCTGCGGTACTTTAGGGGTAGTAAGGTAATATCAGCCCCTCCAGGGTCTAGATCAAAGGAGGGAGGCTAGAAAAAAGGTCAGAGGGGCATTGTCTGAACTCTCACCCAGAGTATTTGATCTAGAGGGTTAATATACTCATGAACATTGAACAGGGCCTGATGTCAAACAAAACCTTGCACCCTATGGCATTTCCCCCTGCCTGTCCCTCCAGGGAATCCTGATCTATCTTTAAACACTTCTAAGCAAACTATTGTCTTGCCGTATGGTCCAAGTCTGAATGTTGACTCGTGAAACACCCGTACCTTTTAAATGTCCCTTTGTCAGGAACTATTTTAAAGCTAGATTATGTCTCAGTTGGCACAAAATATGATTAAATACTGAATTGATGTTCACAGTACGTAAACTTTGATCAATCAGTTGTCAATATTGATTCAACATTCAGTTTCCACTGGGCAGCCCTTCACAGAATGTTAGACTATGTATTTTATGGTTTAAACTGAACTTCAACTGATAACACACAGCTCCATTGGCCACAATGCCATTCCCCTTGTTACTACAAAGGGGACTCCTTCCTAAGGCCTTCCTTTAATGAACCTAAATGGCTTCCCTTCATTCTTTTGTTCTTTTAATAATTTTTATTTTTGTATGGTCCCCCTCCTTCCCTCTGTAAAATGGGTGTGTTTTTCTGGTTTTTTTCTGTTTTTGTCAACTAAAACATCTGGGGGGACGGGGTGTCTGGTGAACATATATGTTGTATATCGTGAATCCGCCTATAAAACTGTTCTGTGTAATTTTCTCCCCATCATTATGGACTTAGATATCAAAATGGCATAACAAATTATTTACAAAGGGGACATTCATTCTATAATGATCGACAGCCATGATCTTCGGTCCCTAGTTATAATCTGTATTCATCCTGTAGTTTAAGTAATTATCAACCCATCTAAAACATAACCTAAACAGGTGGTATACACTTGGTTTTTACCCTAAGTGTAGGCCTATAAACTATATCCCTTTGATCTATAGCTTTTATTTATGCTATACACCAAGGTCGATATTGCTCTACTATGATAACAGTCCCTATGGGCCTGCTTTTACTTTAACAGTGGTATATCTTTACGGCACTAAAACCTCTCACTTCCCTCTAACAAAGGCTGGCCTGATCCTCCTAATGCTAAAGTCTACATTGTACCTGTTCTCCTCACAGATCAATACAGTCACTTTTTTTCATGTGTCAGCAGGTAGATCGGTGTTTCCTGTACACACAGACGCACCCTGGAGGTCATTTCTATAGTCCCAACGATCCCAGATCTTACTCCTGCAGTTCCTTGCACATATGGCGAGGGTTATTTCGGCATAGTAGTAATAGAATCTGCCTCAAACGGTGTATATCATGGGTGACGATTATAAACGATAAAGAATATAGTATAACTGCTTCACCACCAGCCACTTATTCCTCTATCTTCTTTTTTATTTAATGAACAAGAAAAATGTGGCAAGGACCATGGATGGGAGTTGCTACTCCCATCCGTGGTCCAAGCCCCATTTTCTTGAGCTCAATGGGGGGGGGGCATTTATGATAGCCAGCCATGCCAAAGTCTAGGCATTATCACCCTCTAACCCCCCCCCCCCCTAGATGTACCCCTTAGTGATATCACCATGTGACCAGCATGGTGACAGGAGGGTAGCAATGTGTGTGTCTTTTTGACTTCCTGTAGGTCTACCTGGTACCCGGTAGCGACTTTAGGCCTACCTACTTTACAGCCTATTCACACAAATTGAATGTGACGTAGCCTAACACATTAAGGTTTTGGCTCAATGAATTAAAAAAAGACGACAGCCAGGACAGTGGGAGCGCGGTGTGGGAGCCACTCTTGTAACCCTACCTAAGTACATGTATTACAGACGCTGTGGGTATATTACACTGAACATCATCTGTCACGGGTTTGCCCCCTCCCCACCCCCCCCCCCCACACACACACACACCGACCACATCGTAAGAGTGGAAACAAACCAATGCCTTTGCTTGTCCATTCCCAGCTCACAGGACGGCCCTCTTAGTGATATCACCATGACGACAGGAGTGTAACTAAGATACACGGAGCTTTGTGCTTTGTGCTTTCACTTCATAGGTGACACCACAGCTGCTGTCTGACGTCAAACGTGATGTCATGGCCCTAATAGCCAAAACCGAAAACATAATTGAGTTGCTACAGTCGCTGTGCTCCCAGCCGCTACGCGGCAAGCAACTCCAAAAAAAGTATATTCAGACATCCACTGTGTTCATAGGGTTCTAAAGCACAACTATATTGAACCCTGTGTATGTTGTATTCGATAGAGAGTTTGCAGGAATAACCCCACTAGTCTAGAGTCACCTGGCCGAGGCTCAACCATCCTAGATGGTCATTACATTGACCCCTCCTTGCTTTTAAAACTCTTTTTGATAATATACAATTTGAACCAATTAATCGATTCTTGGACAGTCTACCCTAAGCCTGCACACAAAAAAAAAACACTAAGGCCTTCTAATTGAACAGCATCAAATAAACGAGTCAAAAACTGTCAAATATAATGTGCGAGCCCTCTTTATGTTGGCAACTTTAGATGTTCTAGGCATATGACCCTAACGTACAACCCTAGGGTGACCATGAAGTTGTTGCACATAGCCAGATATTATTATTAGGTTGTCAACAAGAAGAGTCTGTGCCACGTCTGACAAGTTAAATTTGATAGGGTTTGCCTCGTTCATTTTATGTTGTTCTGACAACTCGAAGACCCCATTTTCTCATGGAAGTCGGTAGCACCTTCAGAAATACCCCCCTGTATACAGGAGGTGATTGCTGATGGGTAGGTATTGATTATTGAGGGTGTAGACGCCAGTGTAAGGCAGCCTAAGGTGTGTATACAGACATGTAAGAGGTTTAATACATGGCCACTACCTCTCCCTGTCCTTCTTTTTTTAATGTTTTTAATGACCTGATAGAGATATAATTTATCATGTAAATTGTGCGTGGTTAGATATGATGGCTAGAGTAATACTAATTGATAGTATACAATGAGCAATGGATTGAAATTTTGGTCACAATTATTATCTCATTTGATTGAATATTAGAGGAATGTCAAAGGGGGGGGGGGAAAGATTATTAGATGTAATTTTGTCTCTAAAAGTGTATGCTTGTTATAGGTAAGGATGGTAATTCACATTGTCAATGAACGTGAAAATTCAAGGAAGTGAAAATTGAAATTCTCAAAAGATCTTACTCTCATTTTGAGAAGAGACATGCATGTCTTTATAAAAGATGGTGAGATTATTAAAACTCATCTTAGGATGATTGTCGGTGATTTCCTAGGATCTTAAATTTACTCACTTCACCTAAAATTCAAAAAGAATCTGCCAGAATTCGTTTTGGGTGTTTATTTTATGTTAATACCGCTTACAACTCGCAATGGGAACTTGAACAAGACAGTAAATGCAAGAGTCGTTTAGACATAAGACGATTTTCCCCTCCTTTTGCTTATACCTGAATCGACTTCTGCATTTGTTGCCTACATGGGATTTACCATTATCAATATAAAACCTTTGTGATATGAGATTACAATAGTGTTAGTTCGGCTAGTATAGCTTTGCAAATTACGTTTACATGTGAACAAAGATATTTATTATGTATATGTTCATTGCAAAGGAAGGGGCATTAAAACAGGTTAATACACCCATTCTATATATACATGCACCATTGCAATGGCGAAGTAATATAGGCTTAAATCAGGGAATATAAAGTCTATGCACATGAGTGAACATTGCCTGAGGCAGATTACATAGGGTAGCTTGATAGGTAGCATTTACGTGTGTAAATGTAGGTCTACTGCGTAGATAAAAAGAAAACTACTACTATGAGTTCTGAGTCCATACAAAAAGGACAATGCTGACGTCAATGGTAATTTTTTCTCAGAAGTGAAAGGTAATACGAAGTCAATTGTAGTTTCCTATGCACACATGGGACCGTGAAACATCAAGTTTCTAAAAGTAAAGACTCGATTTCCACTTTTTTTTCTTTTTAATTCTTAGATGTAAACAAGACGCTGAACAATTTATCATCTCCCAGAACTCTGGCCCACAGGTGCTTATCAACAAATTGTGACGTTACCAAATGGATCATGAGTATATCATGGGACTGTGAAAAGGTGGATGAGCAGGGTTCTGTCCCCTGATATTGAAAAGGCCTCTTATAAAGGATGATTGTGCAGAATCAGATGGTCTTTAGGTCCTCTAAATTACACTTCCAAGGCAGGGGCGTAGGAAAAGGGGGTCCTGCCCCCCCCCCAATCATAAAGGAGCTGGGGCCTGAGTATATATGGGCCCCCCTCAAAAAAAAAATGCCTAGAATTTTTAAGAAAATTGCTTCTCAAATTAAATTGATATATTGATGGGATGGGGGGAAACAGGGGTCCGAGTCCAAAGTCAGATCCAAAATTGACCAAAAATTACTTCTCTATACAAATTCTATATACATTATTTATAGGCGTCTTCGCGCTCGAGCCAACAACTCAAGGTGGTCGTGACTGGGCGCTCGCTGCCCCCCCCCCCAAAGATTTGCTTCCTACACCTCTGCAATGGTAGATTAAAAGTGTGTACATGTATCCCAGAGTCATTAGTTCTTAAAACTTAAATTGTATGATATTCAAGCCCAAATAAAGAAGATATGATGCAGGTTGCACAGAACAATATTTCTGCTCTTTGAATTAAAAGTCTAACGCTAAGAAGATTAATTACAGTGGATCAACACGGTAACAGGTACGCCCGTGAGGGGGTGCGCGGGCATACAATTACCGTGTTGATCCACGTTAATGTATCTGCCCTCCATCACCTAATATCCCAATAATGAATTTCAAAAGACGGGAACCAAAGTGATCGCAATCAAAGTAACTAACACCCGACCATACGCTAAGCAGTACTGGGTAGCTATATAGATCTCTTTTGGTGTGTCATAAAACTAGTTGATTGTAACCTCAGATACAGCTTCAGTAGTAGAAGTGTTTTGATGGGGGAGTCCTCTTTATAACAGGGGATAGTGGCAGTACATAATACATTCACCTATCCTTTTGCCTTTACACTTACATTTTGCCCTTCAAATGCCACAGGTTCATGTTCTTTGGTTGACATGATGTTTCAATCCAGTGCTAGGCAGTCAACAATGCATCATTAAGTATAAATTCTGTTTGAAAACAACTACACCCCAAGGTCACACAGAAAAAAAACTGTTGATCATTTTCATGGAATTAAGAACATGCTGTATTGATTTTTACCATTAAAATTGTAAACGATTTCCATGAAAATGCTCATGACAATGAAAGTATTACCAGGCATTCTCAACATTTAAACGATCACGTCATTCTGATCATTTCAATGAAAGAATCTTCTTTCTTTAAGTTATAAATCAACTCCCACACCATCCCTACATTCAGGAAGTGTACAAGGGGAGTGCATTAACCTACAGGGCCCGGCATGATGCATTAAAACAGTCCTTAGGGAGTAATCATTTTTTTAACAACAGAGGGGATCAAAATAATTTCACCTGTTTTCAGTGAAAAATCCTGCGCATTACCATAGGTTAAAAGGGTGTATTCGCATGCGATTTTCGACCCTTCAGGGAGGTAAAAAAAAAACATTTGACCCCTCGAGAGGGGGGCCAGAATTTGTTTGCACAAACCCACCAGCCCCCCCCCCCCCCCCCGTTGTTAAAAAATGATCACTCCCTTAGTAAAAGCACGCATACCAGGGCTGCATGCAATGGGCATGGCACATTAATGCACTCTCCAGCACTTAAATACTCACATACACACACCTACATAGAGATGTAGTACATCGTTGATCTCACCTGTGTGCGGCTCCAGTCACCAGCAGGTGCCCATCCATCCTGGTGCGTGGTTGGAGTATGGTAGTAGTAAAGGTGTACCAGGTACCATACAGGGGTGATAGACTCTCAGTGTCTAACCTGTGGACACACTCACATCCCTCCTGGAGTTGGCAATGTGTGTATGGAACTTGAATTAAATAGTCCACTGGTGTTTGGCTTGGTTGTTTTCACCTCCACTAATAGTTGATAGAATTTAGCAGAGAGACTCCCTTATAGGTGGTGAGTAAGACTATAGCGTAGGTCTAGATTTAGTTAAGGCTCAGATTGAGCATAGTAGGACTAATGCTCTTTTCAACAGCCAGAGAAGCTTAGTCCTCTCAGTGTATACCACCAAAAATTCAATTACATTCTCTCTTTGATGTGAATTGACTACTTAATTCAATCACACTTCGATGGTAGTATCCACCAGTTCCTTGTTTATTGCATTGTTGTATTTTTATTTTGTAATTATTCTGTGAATTTGTATTGCCAACTTTACTTCCACACAAACTCCAGTTTCTATGTTCTAGTAATAAATCACAGGAACCTACAGAAACTCGAGTCCTGTTTTTGTCCTTGCAATAAATCACCAGGTCCTTTATCCTTAAAACTGCATGGCACGCAATACTTAATAGGACCTGTAAGGCCAATTACTGGTAGATGCCTTGTACAGGTAATGTGAGTCTAATAGATGGTAGACACCTTGAGATAGCTTGAAGTGATGGCACAGTGGTAGTAGAGTATGGTATAATAGTCAGAAAGGTAGTATATGGATCCAGCTGTTGTAAGGTGGGATATGGTTTCCAGCTATAGTAAAGTGGTATATATATCCAGCTCCAGTGGCCGCCTATCACTGACTTGGACCATGTAGTAGTCCCCTATAGTAATATCCAGTGTGGCAATGAGCACCTGTGGTTATCGACCCCTGCCTTAAAGAGCAGTGTAGTACGCCAAGGGGCTCAGTGTAAGTGAGGAGAGCTCTGATTGGTTGGCAGGGACGCTGGGGTGCTGAGAGCGCCACCTATTGGCAGTGCTGACACTTAGATGGTGTTCTGCGGTAGTGTATCAAGCACAATGATGGGGTGGGAGAGGGTGCAGGGGGATGATGATAGGGAGCATGGTAGGGAATGGAGCACTACTGCCACCTACAGCTTGTTTCTGGAACCATAATACCAGAGACTTTTGGTAGGCTGTTGGCAGATTTAGCAGGAAAGCCACTCCTAGGTTGGCAAGGAACAGTATACTAGGTCCTTCGATGTTTCATGTAGGAAATAAAAGAACTTCATTCATACAGAAGGTGTACAGTAAAGATACACCACCACCCAGATCTCCAAATAAAAAAAGGAAAAATGTTGCTTCATAAGATTTAAATAAAATCATCAAAGATACCATAAATTCACACTGAAATTGTGCTGAATATATAAGGCGCACCCGGGAAACCTGTGCTAACAATGACATGTGGTTAAATATTCTATACTTTGGTTTTAAAAATCACATATGTATGGCATGTCAACAACACCATATGATAGCCCGCTATTAAATGATTGGCCTAATTGATTGATGTATCAAATACACGCAGCCATGTGCCATAATTATCCCAGGTCTGGTATCAACAGTGATCGTCATGAGCTACTCGAGTATCACCGTAATGCCTCGCGTACAAGACGCACCCTGAGTGTAAGGGGATGCTATAAGGAGCATCTGGGGCTCGACATTTGACAGTTTACAACTAATGTAGTGTGTAATATCATAACCTATAAGGCGCATATTTTACTTTGGCTGCTTCTTAACCCTTTAAGGGCCGCTGATACAAGAGTGCCTCATGGCCATTGCTCATCATGATGCTCCAATGAAGTGCTGGCGAGACTGCCCGCCAGCACTTCATTGGAGCATCATGACGACCCTCCGGGAGTTACTTGCCTGGGCTTCGTTTATGCATCTTGCCGACCAATGGGCACGTTTCATGACCATTAATGCATCAGCTGTCCCTAAAGGTTTAAAGACGCATGCGGGGGATCTATCAGTATGTGAGGTACCGTAATCTCCCGCGTATAAGGCGTGTCTTATATGGGGGGTTTTAGTTCTCATTGGATCCACAAGAGGGACACCAAGACCTTTCTTTTGATATCTTACATGCCCCCTTGGTCAAAATAGGACAAAATGGGGCCCAGGAGGGCCCAAGGTGGCCCAAGCTACCCATAGATTTTTGAATTTTGAAAATTCATTCAGTAGAACCAAAGTTATGAATTTTTCCTTTTTTTGAGAATTTTCCAAAACTCTAGGTGCGCCTTATACGCGGGCTGCGCCTTATACGCGGGAGATTACGGTTCGTCATCATCTTTCAATGACATCTCCCTCCTTCTTTTCCCTTATCATCCATTCTTCCCCTGTTTAGTGCAACATTATATGGTCCTTTTTTAACATCCCCTATTATCAATATCAGTACCCTAACGATGTCACGATACCCTTTAATGGTAACTCGATACTTGAAAAGCAGCTCAACTGATGGATGAACACATGATAGAAAGGGGGCAAGAAAGGCATGGGACAGGACAGCAACTACCGTAATAACCACATAATAAGGCGCATCTTACAGCAATTGCTGGTTTAAGCGCAGGGGTCTCAAATGAGTACAGATCTCATTTGAGCTCAGGGTAAAGATCCCTTTAAAAGCCACTAAAAATCTCTTTAAATGGTCTCAAATGAGTGCAGATCCTGTATAAGTGTAGGGGCCTTATACGCTGGGTATCATAGTACTGTAAAGCTCAGTCATTGGCTGATCTGTTTAGATTTAGGTTCATAATGTGATAGTCAATTGGCAAGACCGCGAATGTCATACTGAAATTTTGCAATGTATTAAACGAATTCTGAGAGACGGTTGCACATGTAGGTATTGATCAACCTTAAAAATTGCCTTAGAATGTCTAGCTGGCATCTACGGTAGGTATATATTAAGATTGTGAATACAGCGTTGTATTAGACCCAATATCACTCATTTACCAGTAGTATTTCCTCAAATCCAGCCCAGGCTTCTCACTGGTGTTTTGCAGTTGACAGGTGCTATGCTAGAGTATCTAACTCATGCCTGCTTGACACCCCCTTAATACTAGGGACAGAGATATAAGTCAGGCATGGACAAAAATTGGCAAGCTATTCATTCACTTGATATAAAAGCCTTCTATTTTTCCCCAAAAGCCCTTCTTACCACTTTTATAAGGAAAATAAACGTAATTCAAAAATTTCAGAAATCAGGAATTCCTGATATAACCTGAAGACTTACATTCCTGCAGGGAACATTACGTGTGTTGCAGTAGTTTCATCAAATGAATGGAGGTGGCACCACCATGCGGCACTGGTCGTACTGAGGTAGATGCAGACTAGCCCCAGAGTCTATCTATTGACCTCTTGTGCCCGTTTCTCCAAATAGGCAAATGAGGTACCAGCAGGGGGCCATCCATAAATCACTTCATACAAAATTTGACCATTTTTGACCCCCCCCCCCCCCCATCGTCATGTTTTTTTGCAAATTTTGCAATGATGAAGTTATATGGAAAATGAAATCAATTCCGTCAATCCCGGCCTGACCCCGCCCCCCCCTCCCCCCCCTCCAGCATGACGTCATTTGTGGATGGCCCCCAGGATGGGTGGAACTCCATGCCACTATTCAGATCGATTTAACCACCTAAAACTTTAGAGGTCGTATTATGTTTGTGAATTCATGTTCGTCCCTGAGATATGAATGCAGTACTGATCCAGTAACTGTATGATGTATACCTGAACTATGCTGTCCTTAATACAGGTTTACAGTGTATACTTTCCATTACTGAAATTATAACCATTACAGAATACAACCACTTTGCATTAGAAATATAAGTAACGGTTTATTTTCAGCCTAAATGCAGCAGTAGACATATTACGCATTTGGCACATCATGCACAAAAAGGGTGTTTTATGTATATTTAGAGTTAAATAATAATGTGAAAGAGAGTATGTACCATATTTTGCCTTCAATATTAGTTTAAGGTTTACAATGCTCTATTCATCCATCTATGTTCCAACCCATTACCGCAGAATGGCCTTTAAATGAATCAGTGAGCTGCAATACATTACTTTGGCCTACAGTTATATTCATGAGCTATCAATTACCTCTATAAATCCAATTATCAGTATTACATTTATCACAAATGTTTGACATGAAATGGTCGAAGTATACATTTGTTACAAAATCCTTTACATGAATTTACTTTGGCAGTTCACACCAGTCTCCCCCATTTAGAGCCACAGCTACAGGAAGGACGATAGAGATTACTGAGGTCTATCAGTGACAGTCAATTTATTGTACCGTAATCTCTCGCGCAGGAGATGCGTTGCGCGTATAAGACGCACCCCCAACTCAGGAAAGGCTGGTTCGCGTATAAGACGCACCTCTTAGGGGTGATATTTGTAAGATTAGTACATTTCTATAATAAAAAAAGAACTCGCGTATAAGACGCATCCCCTTCTTGTGGAGATCCTATAAGACGCACCTGGCCTTTGTTTGGTGTATAAGACGTGTCTTATACGCGGGAGATTACAGTAACTTGAGAGATTTGAAATAACGGGCACCACCTCAAAATTTACATCCGCAAGGGAAGCTGTTGTGTTCTCTTTCCCTAGCCTGATTTAATCGTTACAATATATAGGAGTCCTACGTTAGGTCACCGTACAGTCAGATTGTTATATTGGTCAGCCCAATGGAAGGTCGAACATTGTTTCTTCTTCGGCTGTTGGCAGGCAAAGAAGCGGCGTCCATTATTGGCGCCCTGTTTAAGGACTGTCCGCAGGACACAGCGCTTTCCATGCGCTTCACAGAACGGGAACTTTTCATCACCCCACTGTAAGAAATAATATATGTATTGTAATACCAGGTATGAGCCCATTATGATGTTAATTAATTAAACCATATTTATTACCAATATCCTTTTTATATTCATTAGGCCTAAAAAAAATTGTTGTGTTCAGGTAACGCTACCTACCCTAATTTTTTGGCCCTACCTTAACTTTTTTTATGGGCATTTTGGGGGAAAATCAGACATTTTGACACCTATTGAGACATTAAAGATTATTTTATGATCTGGCACATCAAATTCGCGGCACGTGGGAGCGAAAATTTACAGCCGGCCTCAAAAGAAATCTTCAAAAAAGAAAATTTCCCTACCTACCTACCTACCCTAATTTTTTTCGACCCCATGACCTGAACAACCATTTTTTTAGGTCTTACTAACAAACCTTTTTATTTGTGTAACAACCTTTCCCCAGTGAAAAGAAACACTGGATCTAGCTTCCACACTTGGGATGTGACACAAGACTAACGTAAATCAGATGTATCTTTAGCAGAAATTAAAGCAGAAGAATACTCAAAGTACTGATCAGACATTCCGCAATACCCTGCATATAAGGCGCACTCTGCATATATCTGCCTAACCCCTAACTTGATGGGATTCCATATGGCGAACATGGGGCTTGATTTAGAAGAGTCTAGTTGCAAGGGACCATCCATAAACGACGTCACACAGCAGGGGGAGGGGGGGGGGTCCATGCGTCCTATACATTTCTAGTATATAGTAAAATTGTGAAGAAAGGGGGGGGGGGTAAATGATCAAAAAAAGTGTGACGTCATTTATGGATTCCCCTAGTTTAAATATCCTTGCCTATAAAGAATAAGGCATGGCTTATACACAAGGTATATAACAATAGTTTTTATAAATCCATGTTCCACTTACCAGGAAGAAGTTACAGTTCCTGGTAGGACAGCAGAAGAACATGCGGCCTTTGTTTTGTCCCTCCTTTCTCACCTCCCGCAGCATGCATGGAGCACCATGCGTCGAACATGCTGGGAATTTCTCACCGCAGGACCTCGATGGTGTAGACGTCTTTGAGTTAAAACTAGCATATTGATTACCAGTTGTGTTATTCAATGTTGATAACCGAGGCCTTTTACTAACCGGTCCCTCCATGGATGGGGTCATGGTAGGCATCGGTGGTGTCGTTCGCACTGGCTGACTAGTACTATGTAATGTTGGCAAAGGTTGAGTAGTGCTTCCAGTAGATGCTCTTTTCTGAGTCCTAGTAGTGCTCCCTATGTTTTGTTGTGGAGTACTTGGTGAAGTTTTAATGTGAGTATTGAGCTTTGTGTCCTTTGATGTTGGGTCGAGTGTGATTGGTGAAGCGGCGGGGCGTGGAGAGGTGCACATGGCGCAGGCAGTACTTGAGTACTTGTTAAGGTAGGTACATAATGCACAGGGCCACTCTAGACCCTGTGCCACTACTCCAGTAGTCACCCATCCCAACAGGCTATTCTTACTAGCTGAGTTACTGAAAACAGAAGAATTTATTATTTCACTTGTGCTACAAAAAGTTACAATTATTTCTGCAATGTACCGTAATCTCCCACGTAGAAGACGCGCTGCGCGTATAAGACGCACCCCAAACTCAGCAAATGCATTTTCGCATATAAGACGCACATTTTAATGCTGAAATTTGTAAGATTAATACATTTATATAGTAAAATTACCCCTCGTATAAGACGCACCCCCAACTTGAAAAAATCCTATACGACCCCCAGCATTTTGTTTGGCGTAGAGGGCGCGTCTTATATGCGGGAGATTACGGTATCCTAAATTTATATTAGATAAGCCCCTCCCCCGGGATTATCCAAGTTTCATAATCTGTTCTAAAGGTTTATAAATCTACGGGGCTAGAACCTTACAACAACTTTTTATTATGGCACTTTACTTCATACAACCGCTACTCTAACTATAAATATTCTACAAATATTGAGCAAGGAAGGGTTACTGAATGCATCAACATGATCAATACCTACATGTGCAACCATCTCTCATAATTCATTTAATACATTGCAACATTTCAATATGACATTCGCGGTCTTGCCAGTTGACTATCACATTATGAACCTAACAATTTTACGATCAACTTCTTTGAAAAATTAACATGATAAACACTAACCCTGATTTTAGTTTAGTGATATCGTTGTCCTGACAGGTAGGGCAGTAGGTGGTGAGTCGTTCGTTGTCGACTCCCATACGAGTGGTGACCGTCTTACCCTGACACACGCCACACTTCGCCTTACGGTAGATCTTCAGGTACGGCTGGAGGGGCTTGGCATCTCTACGACACTGGAAAAATATGTATCAAAGTTGGAATAAGCCATGGGATACATGTCACTCATAGTCTTGCATTCTGCTTTACTTTTAAGGACATAAGAAAAAATTAACTTTAGTATTTCAGGTAACCTGACCCTATCAAGCTAAACAGGGCCGACCCTAGTTTGATTTTTCTTCAGTTTTGAAAAAATATTTATATAAAGTTTCAAAGTTAAGACCTCTCCTCATCATGAATCACTGCTACTAGGCGAGAGTCATTGTATCAGTTAAAAAAAGCAAAATAAAAAAAAGTCCGACCTCCCCTACCTATTTTTTTTTCAATTCAGCATGTTACTAGAAACACCTTTTTTGGCCTAATCAGATGTTATCTATTTGCTAAGAAGTGGGCATTAGTATACAGAGCACAAACCTCCAGTTTATAAGCTATTCTCCCCTTTTCGACACACTATCAGAATAGTGTTGATCACAAACAACAGGTGGCAGGACTGAGTAGGAAGGCCTCCAGTGCACGGATATCCCCCAACATAGAATACTACTCTGGCAATGTGTTGTAGTTTGGAATATTTACAGTGGATTTTACTGTGGTATCGGTACCTCGCGTGGAAGACGCATCACATCTCAGATTCCGGTATAAGCCAGAGTGTACTACGTTAGTTTATTAGTTTTCACAGCTTGAATTACACTTCATATACATACATCCAGATCCCTAAGAACATTTCATGATATTGGGACAAAATTCATAACCTATATACATGTATATATTCCTACCTTGTAGAATAACATGGAGAAGTCCCGCGTCATCTTAACCAGGAATGAGATGTGCTCCTCTGTTAGAGATGATAGCTGATTTTATATGAAAACAAAAGAAATGTTAATAAAAGTGATGGCCCTGTTAATATCTGTGTGTACAATTCTTATTCATAGTCGACCAAGGATGTACCAAAGATACAAGGTGGCTTACCGTTGCATCAGCTTTAATTCGACTGTCAATCAGCGCCTGCAAAATAATCAAAAACATCTAATATTTAAATTCTGTAATCTAAGACTGTGTCAGTACCACAGGTACCTGTCGATTCCACATATAAGGCACACCTATACAGTGTATGTAGATTGGTCCCGATACATTAAAAGACCTAACTTTTGTTCTTGTTTATAACTTTTCAAAATTCAAAAAGTTGAGTGTACCTAGAACCTACTGGACCCCCTGAACTGCTGTGGTTGTTCGGTGTCCCTCTCCGGGAACCTGGACTAACCAAGTGCTCATTCATTTTAAGCATATGAATTTCTAAAAGTAAATTGGCACATGCGCTGAAAATACACCCAGACTTCCGGAATCTCCTGTTAAATAAGGCCCTGATTATATTGTAGGCATGGAAGTGCCACCTACTACTAATAATGAAGTCGGAGATTGAGTATTTGTTGAAAATTACATGGTGATTTATTGTACATTAGAAATGCATTTATAATAAGAGGTCACCTGCACAGAGCACCAAGTACTGAGTCTTGAGAGTGGTGACTACCATTGGCTGCACCAGGGTTTATATCCCAACCCTGGGGCAACACAGGAAGTCAGTGTCTCCATGGTGACTGGCAGGTAAATAATGCTACATGGATGCTGATTGGCTATACCAGGTATTCACACCTTAAAGCTCCCATTCTGTTGCAGTAGAATAAATGTAAAAATGACTTATTAAAGGTGTAAAAGCTGTCATTTTCTTACAGCAGAGAAATGTAAAGGTGCCCAAATTTGGTAATAATATAAATCCATATTTGATAATGACATATTGGTGGAGCTTTATGCTTGGCTTTCATAAGGGGATTACATATTAATGTTCATTATGTTCCTGCTGGTGCTGCGGCACCAGGTTTAGCACTGTACTACTGTATATATCAATACACCTCGCTTACAGTATACATATATCACTATTACCCTCCTCACATGGGAACCTCCGTTATGTTCCACTGAGGCAATGAATCCTGTTTAAGTCGAGGTTTCTATGTGTTTTATTTTTCTAAATGTACGACCACCTGTAGTCAGCTACATCTCACAATGCCTAGACATATGGTTAATGAGAAATATATCTAAATTTAAAAAAAAAAATAACAATCTCACCTCATTTTTGATGATATTGCCGACCCCAGGCAGCAGAAGTTGGTCCAACAGGAGATCCACCATGATCCTGGAACCATCCTGCTTCATCAGCGTCTCTACAGCCCTCTGGTGACTGAAGTATGTACTACAGATGTCCAGATGCCGCATGTCCATAACGCGCTGACGGCTCTCCTCCGCAGGTCTGTTATAACAGAGAAAGAAAATGACTCATCAAGTTGATGAAGTTAAGAGCAATTTGCCAATAATTCATACCATATCTTTGGCATTTACACTTCTGTTCACTGCATGGAAATATGTGAACCCCGACTTTTATATTTGGATGGAGCTGTAGACTACATCTGGGGTATGAAAGAATGCAGGTTTGGTACTGTTTTTATACATCAAATGCTTGCCTCTTAAGGTTAATTAAACCATTGAGGGCTAGCATCAACTATAGTCGACACCATGGCAGGCCTAGCGTTGACTATAGTCGACGCCCAGTATAAAGGGGGGGATTTGAAAATAGGCTCGCCCTCTATGAACTGTACTTTATTTAGAGGCTGTCCCCATGGCAAGGCCAACCATTTTTGTTCTGCCCTTAAAGGCTTAACCACACCCCTTCTTCGGACTGATGCTATATAATAAGTCACATAGAGCTTATGGTATCAGGTAGGTCACAACCTATTAGACAGAATTAACCTGTCCCGTCCTCCTTACATCGTATGACTGAAGTTGTGCTTTATGACTACCGTAAATACTCTTGTAAAAGCCACAGCTAGTGCCAAAACTCAGTTCAAAGTGTGGCTTATTAAATGTGTATTATGTAGGGGTGCTGCTTATCAGGGACCTTCAATCCTATAGAACAGTATAGAACAAACCCTTCCCTATTCAAGCCTTGTGTTAGTTAAAAATCCCCCATCAAAAATTTTCCACACGTAGATATGCATCCATAACGTCATATTATGTAACAGTTATTAATTATATTATATTCATATCGTTATCTCTAAATCTATATATTATTATTTCTCATATAGCCAAGCTAACCCCCATATGTCACATATATTATAATTCACCCAGCGACCACCAGGTGGTGGCACCGGCGCGTTACGTCGTGTTACACTACTGTGCCTTATTGGCTAACTATACAAACCAATCATTACTATGCTAATTACCTGGGGTCACGGTGTGGTCCTGCACATTTGCACTGCATCATAAAAGCATGTAGCACACGTGTAAGGACACACTTGAAAGATGGCGTACCATACAATAAACGCCATCTTCACTCAACTGGACGCCTTTAAGACTCCTTTATCCATCCTAGTGTTATCTCTGGTACTACACTTGGCTGTGACTCTTGGCTTTTCCCAAAGTCAGAGGTGCAGCTTATACGAGGGTCTGGCTTGTACAAGAGAATTTACAGTACAACTTATAAGCTGGATATTTTTGTGTATTTTACCTGGTAGTACTGGGGGCATGAAAACTATCCTTTTTTTTAAATCAAGTTTGAAGTGAGTGAGTGACTGACTGAGTAATAGATGTTTAACGCCATTTCGACAGCTGAGGTCATATTCATGGCAAGAACGACATTACACAATTTCACAGAGGAATGTGTCGGTGCCCGCGCATATGTGCACCCCACACATTCGAGGGGATAGGAAAGAGGAGATATAGACCCTTTTAAGTGGGCTAGGGAAGCCCAAATCAAGTTTGAAACTTACCTCATTTCCACAGAACTTTTATTGAAGGTGATGACATCCTTTGACATTCTGAGGGTGAGTGATGCTGTCTTAGCGTCACCGCCTCCGTCTTTGTCCAGGTTCTCCCCGTTCACACGGATACCACCAGCCATCAGGAAATGTACCCTGATATATTTAAGCGAGTAAATGTATCTTGACCTCTTTGGTATAAAAGTATATATTCTATAGTTCATGGTCGGTTAAACAGAACCGTTTTCAATACCTGTACCATAAAACTCAGGCAGTAAACAACCCATTATCTACCGTAAACTTTTGAGGATGAAGATCTCAGAAATTTCAGTCCATCAATGTGAAAATCTGCAAAACTGCCCCCATCCCCCTTCCCAGGTAAGCACTTATGAGCTTATGAGCTGCATATAACCCATGAACTTATGAACTTATGAGCTGCATATAACCCATGGAATTGTACCCAATTTTTTATATCAGTAACACTTACCTAAGGCAGACAGCAGTTCCCTCAAAGAACATGAAGAGTTCTTTACCCAGTGTGAGTACCTCGCTGCAAGTATGTCCAAGCAGCGTGTGGTACGGCGACAGTTGGGTGGGAGGTACCGGGGCAGTGTCAGCAGCTGAAGCTTTCCTCTTCTTCTTGGTGTGCTGCATGAAAACATCAAGAGCTGAATGAGTATCTTTTACAGAGACTATGACTATTATTACTAGTAACAAGGCAAGGGAGGCCAGAGGGGCAATAAGAACCAAGTCATCTATTGGGGAGCCTTAAAGGATTTTGGCAGATCAACAATTTTTTCCCCCACCAATATGATAAAAGTGATCATTCAACCCCCTCCCTACTGAGAACTGATTTTGCAAAACGACCTCCTCCCTCCCTCCTTACCCCCCCCCCTCCCTAAAAACAAATAAAATCGGATATGCGTGTGAAATTACACCATGCGATGAGTACCAGTACACAAATTGTCTGAGTTTTTTTTACCCCTGGAGGACTGATAATCGTGTGCGAACACGCCCTTTATAGTAACACCCTGTCTTTTTCGCTGAAAAAGGTGAAATCATTTTGATTGATTGATTGACGTTTATTGGCTCAAAATATCTCAATACAGTAAGCTTTTCAATGATGGCCATCCGCATATCAAATGTCTGTGTGTCTGTGTGTGTATATGCACAACTTAGCTTGACTACATATTACATCCTCAATTTACGCTTGATCAGATAAGATTAGATAAAGAAAAATCTCCTTCACTTTAACATCTTGCATTTACACCCTAAGCATGATCAAATTAGACAAAGAAAAGCCTCCTTCGTTTCAGCATGTTGTGTCTCAGCAGGTAACTGATCCCATAACTGCTTGCCCCTATATAAAGGGCTTTTCTCAAAGATCCCCTTCATTGGTCATTGTAACTTTGGTTGAATTCGCCCAGAGGTCCCTCAGGGGGCATCCATTAATTATGTATGCATCTAGGGGGGGTGGGGGGTCAAGCCAAATGCATACCGATGCATACAGGGTGGGGGAGGGGGGTCAGAGGCTTTGAGTATTTACGCATAGGGCCTAATGAATTAGGAGAAATTGATGCATTTTTGGGGGGTAGAGGGAGGTTGATGGTAGGTCTCTTGGTACAAAATATGGTGACTGTAGGAGAACAACCCCTCATTCAAGTATTCAATAAGGCTACAAAAATAAGGGGAATACTTACAAAGTATGAATACCATTTTACATTTACCAGAGGGTAAAGGAAATTTTCCTGCAAGCAGGAAAGGGGGGGGCTCCATGTGGCTTGAGTATGTACACATGGGGGGAGGGGGTAGCCCAAATGCGTACAGGGTGCAACATGGGGGGTGGGGGGGTCAATTTTCGGCAAATTTGTGCGTACATAATTAATGGAAGCCCCCTCACTGGAACTACTCGATTTTAACCATCCTGTACATAGCCATACATTATTTCCAGCACTACTCTCCTCCTTCTGACAATCAGTTTCTGTACATCATACCATTGGTGAAGTTCGTCCACATTTGCATCCCAACTGTTATGTATACCTGCACTGATTCTCAGGGTGTCGTTTTGCAGCACCTGCAGTTTTTGTGTTACCCAACCTGGTGCATCATCCCAAACAAAGGCACAATATTCCATGATGCTGCGTATCATTGTCAGGTAAGCTTTCAATGATGTATCTCCTGGGCAACTAAGGACAAGTATCTATCCAAGGTTATGCCTAAATAGCTGAAGGTGTTTACAGTCCTTAGCCTTTTACCATCCAGGTACAGCGCATAATTGTCTTCATTCAGCACCTGACCTCTGCCTCTGCACCACATGCCCTGATTGTTCTTTACATTTACGGTCAACTTATTAAGTAGACACCATCTGCTCAAGTTGTTCAAGTCCTCCTGTAATAGCTGCTGTATCCTATTTGGGTCCTTCGATGAGCACACTAAAACTAAGTCTATGTACGCTATAAAGCGTGAGTGCATTACAGCAGTGCCAAAATTATTAACGAAGCATAAGAAGAGAGTAGGGCCAAGCATTTAGCTCTGATAATGTCACTCCATTGGCTACTGTACATTTACACCTGTTATTTAGGTAGCTCTCGACCCAACACACCACATTCTCGCCAATTCCTAGCTTCCTTAGTTTCTCCTTAGTGTGGTGATTCAGGCTATTAAATGCCTTTTGCAGGTCAATGAAAGCCAAACAACTGTACTGCCCCCTGTTTCCCACATCATACAGCATAGTCATCAATTCCAGCACTGCAGTTCCCATAGAGCGTCCTTTTCTGAAACCATGTTGCTCGTTCATGATGATGTTGTTTTCGACTAGGTGGCCTATACAGTGCATTTTTGGTCATAATCCCTGTGCGTTATCAGGGTTTAACCGAACTCTGAGACCTTTTATTCTTCTCCAAGAAGGTGCTGGTTAGAATCTGGACATGTTAATAAATTGGAGAAGTATAAGTCAACCTCGTCATACATTTCCAGTTACAACCGTTTAGGGCTCTATGGGAATTGTTCCCCGGCCGCTGTGGCATGAGGCGGACTCGCTGTCCACTATACCAAGCCGAACGGTGCTAGAAGCCAATGTACATGAAGGATTTGAATAAGTTGTCCGACATACCTGGGGCTTTGCACACCTCGTTTGCATAGAATCCAACAGTGCCATGTTGAGTTATTAACAGGGAAACATCCTTAGATATCCTATATGAACATGCCATGCCTACATTCTCCATATTGTTCGAAATAAATAAGAATCCAATGATTTTTCTATCATAGGCGAGTCGCGCTCGACCATTCCTTGCTCGACGCATATTTGACCCAGTTCCTCAGCCGAAAGTATGTCAGATTACATCCGGGCACCTTCCCACTTCGTCATCAAGAAGGAATGGCCGTGTGGCGATGGATCGCTATGTAAATTCATTGGATTATTAGTTATTTAGAAGAAAATGGAGACAAAATGTAGGCGAACACCAACTAGAGATTGTATTTTTGTTGGTGCTAGAAGTACAGGACTTGAAATGCTTGGATTCTACCCGAAAAATTTGTGTAAATGTGGAGGGATGTCGGGCAGAGTGACAACATAGCCACAGCAGCTTGGCAAAGCAAGCGGATCGCATGCACTTTCAAAATGTCTTCTCCTGGATTTATTCTGAGGTTATAAGGTTAGAAATTAATACAAAATGGAGGAATCTGTCAGATAAATCATATTAAATGCTTTAATGTAACTTTATGGCCGCACTCGTTCGGGTAGTTCCCCAATAATTGGGGAACAACCCGAACTCGTGCGACCATAAAGATACATTAAACGCTTACTAACCATAGTTAGTCGGCCCGCCCGTCGTCAATGATATGGTCGTTGAGGGCAGCGTTGATCGGCTAAATCATAGACTCATAGTTGGTAGAATACCATGGTATCCTACTCACTGTCACATAACCTAGTCCTACAAGCCTGGTACTATTAAAGCTAAACTTAGTGCTCATTAGCAATTAGTAAAGGCATAAATAACAAATAGAGGTTCACGAGTTGATTATAGGGGCAGATAAGAAGCACGAGGCCGTAGGCCGAGTGTCTTTTTATCTAGCCTCTATAATCAACGAGTGAACTTCTATTTGTTATGTATGGCGTTTATACCATGGTTTCCTCCATTTTCTTAAGTAATTACCTTATAAAATGAAGAAATAAAAATCCAAGCGATACGTCTTGTTCAGTCTCCTCCGCCATTTTGGTTTCTCGGCGAGACGACAAAGCCGCTTGGACGCAAAGTGTTACGTTGGCGTGTGTCCGAGGGGTATTTTCATAGTAGAACCGCTGGTAAGGACTGCGCGCGGCAGCCAGAATACCCTTAGAGCATATGCCAACGTGACAGCTTGTGTCTCGCCGTGGTAAATAATCCGTGCGCTACGCAGTCAACATGACGGAGAAATTGGCGCTCGATTCGATTTTTATTTCTTCAATCCTGTTGAAAATACACTTTAAATCATGGCGAATTAAAGGTAGGTGATAGATTATAATGTCTTCTTTCATCCTCTATACGCATTAAGCTTCTAATGCTATAGTTTTTTTATTATCGAATTAAATCTATCATGTCAATTTGCTGTCATATCCTTTCAATCCAAGTGTCAACATCCGTTCACTTAGCGCGTACTATTCGAACGTCATTATCCGCTCCAGGCATCGTAAAATCATTCAAGAATGTGATAACCATGGTATAACTCTGTCTACGCGTCGGGAGCCGACTGTTGTTGAGAGGTGTCCATCAACTAAAACAAGACGACTAATCTAGGCTAAAGCTGGGCTAATTAGCAATGTGTGGTCAGTGTGAACTGGTTTATCAAAAATGTATTCAAAGTATTGCCATGTCATAATATTAGTCTGTATAATGTATTCAAATCTAGTCTTATTAAAGTTAAGCCTGTGAGTGTGACTGAGTCAGACTTAGTTGGATCGGCGCCCAACTCACATACTTGTTGTGAGTTGGGCGTACTGGGGCCTCAGTTTTTGAGATTGGATGCGCCTTGAATTTCGGCGCACTTTCCTGCATTTATTCCTAGGTTGAATTAAACAAAATTTAAATTTCTGGATAATTTGAACCTCTAACTTGCACCACAATCAATTTCATTAAGGTATGACTTTTGTAACCTGTCTAAATTGAGCTTTTAAAAATCCTGACATGTTTTACTGGGAATATAACATGGCGGCCATGTTGGATTTTCGGACATGCACTCAGCAAACTTGCAGCTCATGTAGCATATGAAATATAGGGAGTTATGGTGCAATTATTTGTATTCTTCTAGAAATGTGCCTAAAGATTAATCGACCATCATGATTTTGATGAAACCCAATTGTAAATGTACAAACCAAGCACATGTAAACAAAGAATTTGCCACTTCCGGTTCTACTGCATGGCACCACTGTCAAACTCATTTACTTTTGCAGGGGTCACTGAGACCCTAAAACGTAGTGTCATTAGGGGCTCAGATCTGTGACTAAGTCAGACTCAGAAGTCTGAGATCAAGATGATCCAAATGCAAATGATCACTACTCCGTAGACGCTCTGAGGGAACCTCAGAGACCAAGTGTGTCTGTTGTAGTCTGTTTGGTCAGCCAGATTGGCTGAGTGCCCAGTTCTCACAGAAGTACTTACTGTCAGGTCCAATGCTTCCACCAACACTTCCCTCAATGTATATCCAAAGATTCACAATACACAAAGCACTTGAAATACTTGTAATAATTAATAATCCAGGTGATTTTCAAATCTCCCTCCCTAACTCCAAATCATTGTCGGCCATCTTGAAGCCAGGTGTAGCCACCTAGTGCCAAAAAGACTACACTATTCTTGGTTGGTTAGCCCTATGTTTCAAGAGCAGACGGTACGTTCGACCCCTGGCTTCGTAACTTACGGAGTTCCGCTCCAATTACCAACTGGGTTTACTTGAGTAAGGCCAGACCCAGACACATGTGTCACAGGAAGTCATGTGACATCTGTTTGTAGCATAGGAATGGTGCACTGTGGGATACAAACAGAGGTCTGAGGCTCTGTAACTTACACAACAACCTGCCCTGACCCATTTATGATGTCACAGACTGGTAGCCAATCCGATAACCCGGCAGGTTACGCAAGTAACTTACGCACGTCAGTTTGGCCAGGGGTCGAACGGACCGAGTCTGTGAGCAGGCAGATATTTCGGCCTAATGATCACTCACCCTGTCCACAGCGTTACCAAGCACACCCTTCACCGTCTGTCCCCGGGCACGTTTCTGCAGTGTTTCCCCCTTCAGCTTGCATCCTGGTCCCTCCACCATCCTTCTTATTATTAGATTTCATGGAGAGAAGGACGACAAGACCGTGGCCATCGTGATGTGGACGCGTGGACGCTGAGGATAACTTTATTGGTACAAACATGATGACGTTCATGAGCTTATGGTTAGTCACGTTCCCGCGCCGATGCGACGTTCACGAAACTTAGGATTGTACATATCTAACACTCCTTCTCAATACTAATGTTTTATGATACTACGTAATAAACTCTTTAGTATGCAAAGTCTTTCTCAAACTTCCTTGAGTGTTTGTATGATATCTCAATGTTCATAAGTCTGCTTCAGTCACTTGAATATGAGTTCTTTTATGTATCAAAGTCTATGATATATATAGTAAACACCATACTGTGTTTGTTTAGCATCCACTGTGCTACTCAGTTCTTAATATTTTGAACTATTCAAATAACCAAATGATGATTATAGTTGAAACACTTTTAGAAAAATAGATATATATATATCCTGGCTAATTGAGAGGCAGGGTCACCAGTTCTTACCACTCAGTCACTTCAGGAGTGACTCTGTACCTTTACCGTACAGGAGCTAAGCTAACCTGACTATCCAGGAGGCAGGGTCTCTAGTTCTTACCTCCTCTGTCACTCAAGGTGACTCTGTGCCTTCAGCGCACAGGAGCTAACTACATTTAGCATAGCACGGAATTTATCGTGCTTCTCATGGGTGAGTCCCTTTGTGAGAACATCTGCCGCCATGTTGTCTGTGGGGCAGTACTTTAAGGACACAACACCTTTGTCCACTTGTTCTCGTATGTAGTGGAACTTAATATCTATGTGCTTGGCACGACCATGATGTTGTGGGTTCCTTGTAATGGCGATTGCTGACTGGCTGTCGTCATTGATCATGGTGGGCTTACTCTGAGTAGCATTGATGTTACCCAGAAACTGCCGAAGCCAAACTGCTTCCTGTGCTGCTCCAGCTAAGGCGATGTATTCAGCCTCCGCAGTCGACAGAGCGACACATGACTGCTTGTTGCTCCTCCAGCTGATGGGAGCTCCTCCGAGCAGAAACACATATCCGGATGTTGATTTTCGGGTGTTGACATCACCCGCCCAATCGGCGTCGCAATAGCCGATGAGATCTTCACTGCTCGGGTTGTATATGATACCATGGTCGATTGTTCCTTTCAGGTATCTGAAGATCCTCTTCACCGCCGTCCAGTGTTCATCTCCTGGGTTGTTTACATACTTTGCCACATTGTTTACGGCAAAAGTTACATCTGGTCGTGTCCAGTTGGAGAGATAGAGAAGACTCCCAACTGCAGACTGGTATGTTGACTGGTCTACCTTAGACTTCTCTTCTTGTTGGTGAAGCTTTTGACTGGGGTCAACTGGCGTTTTAACTGGCCTAGCTTCTGTCATTCCAAACCGTTCCAAGATCTTCCTTGCATAACCCGGTTGTCCTATCCATATACAATCTTGCGTGATGTTGATTTTCACACCAAGAAAGGACTCGAGTTGACCTAAGTCCTTCACCTCAAACTTCTCCGATAGAAGTCTCTTCATCTTCATCATCTTCTTGCTGGTCTCGGTAGCGATGATGATGTCATCAACATATACAGCCATGATGACTGTTTCACCTTTCTTGCTGGTGTACACGCATGGGTCAGCGTTTGACTGAACCAACCCATGGCTCTGCAGGAACTCGTCCAATGCAGTGTTCCAGCATCTTGGGGACTGCTTGAGCCCATATAGGCTCTTCTTCAAACGACAAACAGAGTCTTCTTTCCCTTTCTCCTCGAACCCCTTTGGCTGCCTGATGTAGACTTCCTCTTCTAGCTTGCCATTCAAGAAGGCAGTCGTCACATCCATTTGATGCAGCATCAAGTTCTTCTGTGCGGCCAGTGCAATGATGCCACGCACTGATTCAGCTCGCACTACTGGGCAGAAGGTCTCGTCGTAATCAGTCCCATACTTCTGACTGAAACCCTGAGCTACAAGTCTTGCCTTGTAGCGATCCACTTCTCCTTCTGGAGTGACCTTCGTCTTGAAGACCCACTTGCTTCCGATGACCTTTCGATCCTTCGGAAGTCTCACTAGCTCCCAGACTTTGTTTTTCTTCAGAGACTCAATCTCCATCTTCATGGCATCACGCCACTTCCTCTTGTCTGTAGCCATGGCCTCTTCATAGGTCTTTGGATCGTCTTCACCTGTAATCATGGCCCATTCACCGTAGCGATCAGGTGGATTACGTTGTCGCACTGGTCTCCCGACTATGTGCTGATCTTCCGGATCTTCTTCTTGTGGTCTAGGCGCTTCCACTGGCTCTTCAACCTCTGCCAGATCTTCTGCCTCTACCTCTACCAGCTCTTCAACCTCAACTGGTTCAACCACCTCTTCCGGTAAATCTTCATCCGTGTCTTCAATAAACCACTCCGATTCCGAGTCTTCGTCATGCTCAACCTCTTTGTCACCAGGCTTCTTCTCGTTGAAGATGACGTCGCGGCTGAATATGACCCTTGAACGCCCAAGGTCATACAGGCGATAGCCCTTGACAGTGTCGCCATAGCCTATGAATAGGCACTTCCTCGACTTCTGGTCGAACTTCTTCCGTTCGTCCTTCGGAATATGTGCATGACAGATGCAACCGAATGGCTTCAGGTTACTGACATCCGGCTTTCTTCCGTGGAGCGCCTCATATGGAGTCATACCAATGACAGCTGACGTTGGACTCCGGTTTCGCAGGTAGACTGCTGTCGCCACAGCTTCTGCCCAAAATCGTCGCGGCATGCTCCCAAGCATCGACCTTGCCATCTCGACGATCGACCGGTTCATCCTTTCAGCCACTCCATTCTGCTCCGGTGTCTTCGGAATCGTGGTCTCATGACGGATCCCCTCTTCTTTGAGGTAGCGCTCGAACTCCTTCGAGGTGTACTCCCCTCCATTGTCGGTTCGCAGCGTCTTCAGTTCCTTGTTGAACGACTTCTCAACTTCAGCTTTCCACTCCTGGAACTTCTCATAGACCTCAGCCTTGGTCTTCAAGATGTACACCCATGTGTACCGCGTCGCGTCGTCAATAAACGTGAGGAAGTAGTGGCCACCGCCGTTTGACGTGAGGTCCATCTTCCCGCAGACGTCACTGTGCACCAGTTCTAACGTCTCTGTTCTTCGACGACCTTCTCCGTCGAACTTCTGCCGATGATTTTTGCCGTCAGCACAGTCATCGCAGAATGTCAACTTCTTTGACGCATTGTAGTCGAGTCCCTCGACCATGCCGTCCTTAACCAGCTTCTTCAATGACGTCTCGCTGAGATGGCCATACCGCTGGTGCCACAGGTCTTCCTTTGACTCCTTCTCGACAGTTGTCGCAAGTGCCTTCTGGGTTGACGTAAAATTCAAGTAGTACAGTGACCCTGAACGTCTTCCAGTCGCCATCACTCTCCCTTCTGTTGTCACCTTGCACTTGTCACCTTCAAAGACAACCGCACATCCTTTGTCATTTGCCATCGGAACGCTGAACAGATTAAAAACCAGTTCCGGCACATACAGCACATCCCTCACCGCGGTTCGCTGCGTCTTTACTCCAGGGATCTTCAGGTGCAACACCACTTCACCGACTCCGGCACATCTGAGACTGCGCCCGTCTCCCACCGTCACACGTGACGTTTTTGTGCCGTCCATCTTCCTGAAGAGGCTCGCATCGTTGCACATGTGTGCTGTAGCTCCCGAGTCGATGATCCACCCGCCCTTACCGATTGCGGCCAACGCATGTTGTGCAAATAGGCTGGCTTCGACCTCATCGTCCGACTCCTCTGCCGCTGCTGCTGCTTTCTGTCTTCTACGTCCGTTGGTCTTGTTGCCAGACTTACCTCTGGGCCTCCTGCTGCCAGACTTCTCGCTGGACTTCCTGCCAGACTTCTCGCTGGACTTCTTCGGACAATCTCTCGCGATGTGTCCAACTTCGTCGCAATTATAGCAACGCCACTCCGGTTTGCTCATAAGCGCCTTTTCGTCCCTCTTCTTTGATTTCTTCCTGTCGAGAGCGCACACCTTCTCGACTACCGTCGTCCACGCCGGGACCGCATCCATTGCGTCGAATGCCGTTACCAGACCATCATATGATTCTGGGAGACTGGATAAGAGATAAGTTACCTTATCTTCTTCATCCACAGGTGCCTCGATGACGGCTAACTCATCAAAGATCTGGGTGAGCTGCTTAATATGGTCATTTGCTGACCTCCCCTCGGTGAGCTTTGCTGTACATAGCTTCTTCCGGAGCTCTCGCTTGTTAGCGAAGGTGTCTTTCTGAAACATATCCTTTAACTTCTTCCAGATTACCGCTGGATCTTCCTCATCTGAAGGCACCATCCATAGCAAACTCGGATCCATGTTGAGAACTATAGTATAGAATGCCTTGTTCTTTCTCGTTTCAAAGGCCGCACGACGCTCCTCACTAGCGTCCGCCCCGAGTTGCTCCTCTTCAGATACAATTTTCCATACATTTTTATACTTTAAGGTGCACTTTACCTGAAGTTTCCAAGATGAATAGTTGCTACTGCCCATCAGACGATCTATCTTTGGTCCCTCCGCCATCTTGTTGAAGAAATTGACCAGAAACTGCTAAAAAATGTTGTCCGTTGGGTCTCCTGTAATTCACAGTGCACTTGCTCCGCTGAGCCTTACAGTGCAACACCACACTCTGTGATACATACAGTTCAGTTTTATAGTGTATTAATGAAAAGTCAGCTTATAACCACAGATGCACAATAGATAGGTCCTCTTCTAAAGCTGCACTATAATTCTTCACTTCCTTCCAAAAGTTACACTAAGCTGATACCTCATAACATTTAACTAGCAATACTTTTCTCCTTCTGGATTTTATAAATTCTGACTTCACAATGACTTGACACAACTTGATGGACTGATGGTAATCTTCTTAAAGCTTCATGTTCCTCTTCTTACCTTCCTAACATTTCTGCTTTACACATGTTAGACTTCTTCATACTGTAGAAATGCATGTTTGTACTCACAATACCATGATGTTACTGTGTGCCCTTTCTGACAACCACACAAACCCCTTTTGCATCCCTGCTGTCTGTCAGCGATTTTTACGACGACACCCGGGTAGCGTGGTCGTTGAGGCGGCGTGCTCCTGCTGCTCGCCATCCACTCAGTGCTTTTTGAGACGGTCCCTCGGCGTCTGACCTACTTTCCAGCGTGCCACTCAGCATCCTCTACTTTGCCGACCTGTAGAGAGTATTTTCGTCCTCAAATACAGCTCTACGTCGTCCCTACATGTCCTCCAATCCTTCATAGCTTTAGCAGAGTCTACATTTACGAAGTGGAATCGTATCTGAGGCCTCATAACCTATTAGATTTCATGGAGAGAAGGACGACAAGACCGTGGCCATCGTGATGTGGACGCGTGGACGCTGAGGATAACTTTATTGGTACAAACATGATGACGTTCATGAGCTTATGGTTAGTCACGTTCCCGCGCCGATGCGACGTTCACGAAACTTAGGATTGTACATATCTAACACTTATATACCTGTACCACACAATTAATGTTAAATCGTGACTATCGTCTGAAGTACCGGTAGCTTTCTTTCCCAAAACGTGTGTTACATAAATCTGAACTCCGCGCCATGTGTTGCTTACTTCCGGTTCATGATGTTTACTAACTTACACTCTTCAACAGATACTTTACCCAGGCTCTGCTCTAAGAGTGAACTGTTTCGCGCCACGCCTCTCTCGGATCGTCCCCATCTTAGCAGAGCCCTGAGTTTGCTAAAGATCTCAATGTCTCACTGGGAATAAGAAAACAAATGAGATAAGCCATTTTTGACATCCGAGGGGTCTGAAATCTTTCCGTCCCCGCTTTTAAACTTCAGTGGTGCGTGGGCTTTTTCACTCAGAAGGGGCGAAAATAATTTTGCCCCCCCCCCAAGAGGGGTCTGAAATTCTTTGTCTCCCCCCAAAAAAAAATCGACCGACCCCCCCCCCTCCTGTTGTTAAAAAAAAAATACAACTCCCAAGTGAACTATAGCCTATATATATGCCTATTTTTTCACATGTCACGGTTTCCATGACCATCACTTGGCATGAGGTATTGACGAAAAAAAAAATTGTATATCATTTTCTGTAATTCAAATAGAATTACATGTACCAAAGGAATAAATTGGGTAATAAAAACATAGCTCCAAAATCCCCATGACAAAATGTAGTTGACAGATCAATAAACTCCCTCTTTATTAGATATGAAAGTCTGCCATGGCAAATTTTCTTTAAATTTGGTATATCATATTACTTTTTTCGGTATATATTTCATTTTTTGGTATAATATATTTCATTCTAAACAAGAAATATATTTCACGATTTTAGACAAGACGAATGAAAATACATGTATAGAGGTTCACACCATGTCCCCCTCTGCCTTAACCTTGTGATTTGTACCATGGTACACGTTATATTCATGGATCCGCCCCAGCTAAATAGTGCCCCCCCCCCCTCCCTGCTAGCAGTAGATCAGTCTCGTCCGGTCGGGATTCAGGGAACTTCCTCTCTGGTGTTTGGGGATTGTGGGTCCCCATATACTGTGGAATATTACAGCGCACTGTACCTGTCTACATTTAACCACTACAGCAACCAGCGCCCAGAACTACTTTTACCCAGAAACGCTGGTCGCCAGAGACGACTCACGCTAGTGGTTGAGCTGGGGCCAGATTGGCAGTAAACCTACATCTGAGAGACCTGTGATTGGCACCAATGAGTTGTGCAGTCAGCCTGGTAATCTCCTTTTTGCAATAGTACTACCGTAGTACAGTTTTGTAGTTTCAATAACACATCTTTGCAGTGGGGGTTTCCAATTCAAAGTTTAAACGAGACCAGCAGCAGATTTAATTGATAATCAGAAATATTCAGAAAATCATGAACTACATATTATGTACATTATCAGTGACATGACAAACCCTAATTCCCACACTCTTAATACAAATCAAGCTATAGAGTAGAGCAATAATTCTGGTGTGGATGTGCACATGACTAAACTGAATAATTCATTACTCTGCTCTTAAAAAACTTTGGGGATCAATATGTTCTATAAATAGGCACTGCAGGCCATGCCAGCCAGCCTGATCTCACTCTCCAAGCGCTGCACTACTTATAATCCTATAGCAGTACATACTCAGGGATTATACCAGGAGAGCGTGTCTTAACCTGACGACCAGGCACTGTTTACATCGCTTACAGGTGAGCAGTGTGACTCTACTACACATTACCTACACACACAGGTATACTGGAACCTGTACCCATAACATAATACTCACTAGATCTATGCATGTATGGACCTGGTCGGACCTGGTCAGTCTTGGCATGGAGCTTTTAATAGCATAGGGAGATAAGATTGATCATACACTTGGACAATCAGGATATACCTGGCATATATTAAGCATAGAAAAGGTAGGTTTACACAGAGTCAACTCCTAGCTTTACATATGGGTCTATATCTGACAGTTATACACCCATCCATTACCAGTGGTTCAAGCTGTAGGGGATGTAGAAGCAAGCCCATCTCCCGGGGCCCATCTATGTGTACATGTCTGCATATATATATATATATATATATATATATATATATATATATATATATATATATATATATATATGTGTGTGTGTGTGTGTGTGTGTGTGTGTGTGTGTGTTCACAGGTAATGTTTGTATTAGGGAGTGACCTAGTCAATTTACATCACCTGTACCCATACAATCACTGGGGGCTATTCCGCGTTAGCGGATTCCTTCGTGGGCTGACCCCTGCTGAAGCTGATACTTTGCAAGATAAGGACTGATAACAGCGAGCTGATGGGTACCAGGTATTACGTAATGCGCCCTGAAAAGTCTGCGCTGAATGAAAGGAATTTTCTCATTGGTCACTAATGTATTCTGCTAGGTCGGAATAGGGAAGTCACTGAGTAACTTTGAGGCATAAACATCCTAGTCTTGACCAGTAAGGTGGGCTGATATGTAAAGTAATGCCTTATTATGTTTGTGTGTACCTCTCATAGTTCCATATACTTAACTGTATAATTGTTGTAGCCTCAAAGGTGTCCCATTTATCATAATCCTGGATCCAAGTTGGCAATCTTTGGACTGTGTGGTGTGCTGTGGTGCATATTTGTCTGCATTTCTCACCACTTTGGCCAAATGGAGACACCTGATTCACACTACGAGGCGTTCGGGCAGCGGTTTTCTATCGATATCTATTGCATTATGGGTAGGGGTGACCTCGAACGCTAACTACACAACCTTAGCTTGTTCCCTCTACCCCTCTCCACCCCAGCCATGTCTGGGTAGGTACCAGTGGCTAACTATGCTTGGAAGGGTAGTAAGTTGACCCAGGGATCAACATTGACCCACATGGGGAGGACCAATAGAGGGTGGCCTTACAAACCAGCATTGATCCCTCGGCCGTACTCCGAACGCACCGACTAGAAGTGACCTCTAGATGTGGGAGTTGAACTTGTTTGCCCACTGCTAACCACCCTATCTCACGGTCAGTGAAGGCAGTACTAGACCAGAGGCAGTACTACCTCCCTCTGTAGGGAATGGGCTAGGGCTAGCTGGATCTCAGCTCCACAGAATGAAACCACAACAAAGTGACAGAGGATAGGTTGTGGCCAGGGAACATTAATTTTTATAAATGGATATGTAACAGAGTTTCATTCAACTGACAGGCAACAATGTAAGTGAATTTACAAAGAAAAGTGTCTATACTTAAACATAGGATATTACTGGATTGAGTGGGATCTGTTACCAGCCAAGTCTTGAACTGGCCTGCTAGCTAGGAGTGACCATTATTTACAATGGAGTTGGGTGGATGGGTGGGAGGAGGGGGTTCTGGATTTTGTGTGCAGACGCCCTGGAATTTTTTAAGGCATTTTAATAGTGGTTAAATATTTTGGTCCACCCCCTAGACACACTATGTGCTAAAGGAGCAAAAATAAAATGCTATAGGCCTAGGGCATGTCTGAAAATCTTGGAGCCAGTGAAGGTGCAGCTGTAGCCGGCGGTCACCATAGAAGCACTGGGGGCACAAATGTAAATCTGGGTGGATCCAAAATTTTCACTAATAATGGACAAAGGAACCCACCTCACAACTTTTTGGCTTAGACCTCAGAGCTATAAATTTCTGAGGGAGGGCACATATGTTGGTATTGGAATGTAATTGAATATGGAGATATAAGGGCAGTGAAAATCGTGAGCATAGTGAAGTGACTATGGGAGGGGGTTTGGGGGCACACCCCCAGGAAAATTTCGAATTCTAGAGGGTATTTGGTGCATTCTTGTGCATTTCTACACTCAAATTTAATGGCTGTTCTAGTATCAGTTTTATTATCATCTACTAAATTTGATGTGGGGAACTGAAATTTCATGTGGCAGGATTGAACTGAAGGTGGACTAATGATTGGATACAGGGACTGGGTGGGGGTGGGGACCTTCATTGCTGCTCTCACCTTGCCCTCATCCCCATCCCCATCTACAGTATTTCCCTAACACACCCCAGTCCCCGACGGTGGGACTTGGGGACCCAGGTAGCACAGAGACATTGGCATAACATTGGGCCTACGTTGGCCCAACCATCGGCTTTACATCGACTGCCCATTCTGCCTATGTAGGCCTGGTGGTGCCAACCAAATGTTGGCATTTGGTATGCCATTGATCGGCCATCGGGCCTACACTGCTCCAATGGGCAGCCAATGTTGGCCCTACATTGGCCTGATGCATCTGGCCAATGTAGGGCAATTTTTGTGTGCTACCTGGGGAATGGGTTGATGTTCTGAGAAATGTTTTGGAACTGTCAATGCCCAAACATGCATTCTGATGTTTTTTTTGGAAATTACTTCATAACTTTGGTTCTAGTAGGAATATTTGAAAAAAAAATCTTTCACTGTTGAAAAGCCCAGGATCTTCAGATAAATCCCAAGCTACTTGTCGCCAAATTCAAGGCCACTGTCGCCACTTTTTGGCTACATGGCGACAGTTGCCCAGGGTGCCTATATACGTGTTTTGTACCCCCCCCCCGCTACTCTGGACCCATACATGCAGGTGAAGTAATTCTCTTATTTTAAGTAATTTTGATCGAGTTAATTTACATCATATCCCCAAATATGGAATATATCATAATAAAGTTCTTTGAGGTAAACAAAATAGTCCAAGACAAATAGTGGCACAATCACACCACACCATGGTAAATTGTAGTATATTTCCTGTGATTTTGATGAAAAACTCTTATCTCGTCTAATTAAACATGTTGGCAATTTTCAGACATGCATCAGGATCTTTTCACTCAGAAATAAAATTGGCCATTAAATTCTGATAACTTAATGATGAAGGGGCCAAATAAAAAAAAGTTTGTTTCCAGTTACCCGACCGACACTAGCAAAACAGGGCCGACCCTAAACTTCTTTTTTTTCTATTTTGAGAATTTCAGAGAATTTTTGAGATTTTTTTTTCGTATTTTTCATAATTTTTCACGAATATGATCTTTGGGTGTCCACTTGATAGCTTCAATAGGCATATCCTTTGCATATTTTCCTTATTTCTCATATGTTTTCCATGTTCCTGCAAACTGGTTTGACTATCTCACAGAATCGGGTAGATTTGACCATACATTTCTATACAATTTCTTTCTTTTTAAAAAAATCCGACCTACCGACCCTAGGTCTTTAAGTTATGTAACTGGAAACACATGACATTTTCTTTGGCCTGGGATACTCCCAAAGTGTCGACATGACGTTTCCATGAAGTACTGGGGAGCAGACTCGCTGACACTTCATTGGTGCATCAAGCAAAGTTGCATGATGAACTCCTACATTAGCGGACCTTAAAGTAATAAATGATTAGAGCACACGTATCTTTTTCCTCTGATTATACAGTGACAATTTGTGAGGATGGCGGCTAATGGAGGGTTGGTGGTACATAGTTCCATCACTGTAGACACCCCTCAGGGTGCACGACAGATACAGCTATGTTATGGGGACATTACCAAACTACCCATGGAAGACAAGATGGATTTCATCATGGTGTCAGCCTTTGCCGGTAAGTTTAGGCATTGGAGTAAAGCAGAGAACAACTATTGAATTATAGAATTTCCTTATAGGGGCCATCCATTGTATTTGGACCTCTTTTAGAAGGTATTTTTTATCATGAAATTGAAAAAGACATAAATTTCAAAGAGAGATTCAGGACTACTGCCATTTGAGTGGATGGCAATAGATGGTCCCTTACATGTATACTTTTGGAGATGTGTACAATCTATAATGTCTGCAGAAGATTTGGCAGAACCATGGAATTCAAAGCACATACCATTTTGCTGGGACATAATGCAAAATCGATCAAATGCTTCCATTTTGATTGAGCAGGGGATTATATTCCAACACGGACGTCTGTTATTGGAGCACTCAAACATAACCTTGGCCTGTCTGTCCGTGACCTAGCAAAGAATAAGAAGGAGGACCTCAGGCAGCATTTCCACTGTTGGCTGTCTCACCCCCTCCCTGACAACCTCCCCTATGGGTAAGTAACTGTGAGCACCGATACTTGAAGTGTTTTCTTTCTTTTTTTCATATGGGTGTGCGACTGAACCCGCGACAAATAAACCTTTACAATTGTTGGGTACTTTTCTCCTTTCTTTTTCTTTCTTCAAAAGGTACCCTTAGATTTGGCTAAGGATATCTAAAATTTAGGCCCCATCTTTTTTTTTTTTGGAGTTGCAAGCCGCGTCAGCGGCCGGGAGCATAGCGACCATAGCAACTCCATAATGTTTTCGGTTTTCTCCCTGTCACCTATTACATCATTGGTGACGTCATGCTGCCTTAGTGACGTCACCCGCAGTGGCTAGCGATGTTGCTATGCAACAACACAAGCCATTGTGCTGCGGTAACTACGTAACATAGCGATTCTCCAAGGTAACGTGAGTGGCTAGGTTGGGAAGAGGAGTGGCAACTCCTATCCATGGTCCTTGCCACATTTTTCTTGTTGGGGGGGGGGGGAAGGCATGCATTTGTTCTCATGATTTACATTGAGAATATAAAAAATTCTCATGTAAATTGGCCCTGGTGTGTAAGCCTTCGGTGCTAGAAGTCCCTTCCAATAACTTGGAGTGCTAGGAAACTAAACAATGTTCAGATATACACTTGTGAAAAATAAATCCCTAACACTTTAAGTGGCTATCCATTTGGTAAGCTTGATATACGTCAGATATCTTAAATTAGCTTAAAATTAACCTATGGAGTGGTTAATTTCCTGCAAGCTATTTAGATAATCATGCAATTTCCTGCTTCTAGTCAGCTAGGACCTAACACCTCTGATTTTTACAGAGAGATTTTTTGCCTGGAGTTGTACTCAATATCTATAGACCTTTTTTTCACCCCAAGGTTGTACATGGATGTCTTATAATTACAGACAGTTGGTGTGCTTTGAGACACCAATGAGGAGGGCTTTCCGCCACCCAGCTGAACTGGTTGGAGATGTCTTCAGGGCCCTTATCCCCATGTTCCAGAATCAGGAGAGAAGTGTCATCACTCCACTACTAGCAACAGGAGACCAGGTAGGTGTACAGGCGGTATTTCAATATAAAGTTATTAACTGACAATTTAGCTATTGTGGTGGTCACGAGTCGCCATCGAGGAATATTCAATACATCTCGAGTTCCTCACTGGCGACTTCGAGAACACTTCACATACCCGACGTCACGTGGCCCTCGACTCCACCGTATATAAGGTCTTTCTGAAGCCTTCCTCTGGGTCAGTTCAGTCATGACAGACCGTCCTGTGAGATGGAAAGCGATTGCCCGACTACCATGATTGTGTTACTGATCTCTCTGTGCTTCTGCACAGAGCGAGTTCATGGTGTTTTGCTTCTACGAGACGTTAGAAGGCTGTGAGTCATTTAGCGTTGAGTTGTTATTAGTGATTGATTCACTTACCTGAAACTTGTGATTAAGAACAGCTGGTGACGAGTGCGTTGACAAAAAAGTTTTATCTGGAACCTGTTTAAGTGTTTTTTTTTCGTTATTTATCGAAGGATTTAAGTAGTAACGAGGGTAAGGAAACTACACTATCTTACTTGAGATGCATGCTGTCTGCATTTCTTCCTATTAAAGAGTGGTCCATATGTAATCATGCACATAGTATTTAGTCAGGGATTTAGTAGAGTAATTTTAGCACTTATGTATTTCCCTATGATTGACACATATTAATGTTCTTGGCAATGGGGGCCTATTTTTTCATTAAGGGATGTTTAGATAGGTACCTGCATGTTAGTTCAGAGGCCCTGTTGTAGCAACAGTCACTACGAAGCTTTGAAACACTATATATACGGGTAGGAACTCAATGGAAAAGTAGATGGGGATTGTAAACATATTTTGGCATTGGTCAAACTTGTGGAGCAATTCTTTAGATCAGATGATCACACTAAGAGTTTTCATTATTTATCAACATGGGGTTGGTGGGTTTGAGGGGTGGGCTAAAAACGTTTTTAGCAAAAACGCCAGCGCACTACTATAGATCAAAGAGGGGCGCGAAAATTCTCCGGCACTGGGGGGGGGGGCACCAAAAATCTTGACAGCCATCAAGGGGGGGGGGGGGCGTAAAAAGATTTAACGTGTCCGTGCGGAAAACCAACACCCCCCTGTTGATAAATAATGACCACTCCCTAATGATGAGTACAAGTCATCATTTTCAAACTGCAAATTTCCCCCAGAACTACTCCCGGACAGTGATGATAAAGGCCATGCTGGATGCTGCTATTAACTGGATACGAGCTGGGCTGGGGCTGACATGTCTTAAGATCGTCCTCTACAAGCAGGATCCAAGCTGGCTCAGCTCAGATGAGAAGAAACTGTGTGACATCTTCACTGAGTACAAGGGACGCATTGACAAAATGCAGGAGGCAGATAAGGTGTGGTTACTCAAATTTTGTATTCTGATTAAAAACGGCCATGTTTGCATCACTGCACTGTAACTTTAAGGCCTCTAGAGGTATACATTTGAGATCAATCAGATAGTTCTCTTCATTGCTGAGTCATCTGGTACACATAATTTATGGGCTCCAATGGGTACATATTTTGCCAGTACCATCTTCAGTAATGTCTGCGCCCACTGGACAATATGGCTATTGGTCTTTATGATGCACCATTGTCTTACTTAGGGTTGCATTTATGACAAAGAGGATTGTCACAGGGAGGTATTCTCCCAAAGGATATATTTTTATGTATTAGCAAATGTCCACTTCCATGATATAATTTTGAATCGTATATTCCCCGATGTGGAACTGGTCACATTCCACTCAGCCATTTGCATTTATGTCATGGCCTATGGGGTTAATTTGCATTTAATCTGAAGAAAAACAACATAAAGGCATGTCTATAGGGTCCTTTCCCACCAGTAAAAATTTAAAAAAAATAGCGAGAGTCAGTCATAGCAGAAATTATTCTTGTCAAAATGTTGTGATGAAATTTCTCAAAAACAAAAATAAATAAATTAATTGATTGATTAAAAAATACATTTAATGGATGAAGTTGGAAGTTGAAATTATCTGCCTTTTATTTCACCAGGCCCGTCAGGACCAGACCAAGTTTGACGTCTACCTCAGTTATAACAGCACCGACAAGGACCAAGTAATGGAGATCTCCAAACTGATGCTGAAAGAAAATGAAAAACTGAGGATATTTGACGAAGACCAACAGCTGCAGGAGTCATGTGCCTTCCAGGAGGACATCTTAGACACCATGAAACAAAGCTACAGGTATGTTGTACAATAATTGACCTATGGCAATTATTTACATGGGTGGAAGTCTTCAGGGTTTCACAGATTTCAGGGAGTATCATGGCCCAGAAGACCTATTACTCTACACAACTTATATTTAAAGAGTGCTAATTTTCCCTTCTGGTGTCAGGGGGAGAAGGAAAGAGAGAAAGTACTTAGGGAGTGATAATTTTTAATAACAGTGGGGGCTAGTGGGCTTGCACACAGACACGCAAAAAAAATTCTGCCCCCCACTCTTTAGGGGTCAAAATTATTTTGACCCTCCCCCGAAGGGCCGAAAATCACATGCGAACACGCCATTTTAACCTATAGTAATGCGTGGGCTTTTTCGCTAAAAACAGATGAAATTATTCTGACCCCCCCTCAAACCCACCAGCCTCTCCCCCCTGTTGTTAAAAAAATGATCACTCCCTTAGTCAAATTAGGATATATCCCTGCAACATGAGTAGTCAAATTAGTCACGGTCAGTCACTGACACAAGGCGTTCACTGAGTCACTGAATCAGTAAAAATAAATACAAAGTAAAAAAGAAAATCTAACCCACCTTACCTTATAACTCTAATTTTCAGTGGGGGATTTAGATAGGAAGCGCGTGGGGCGCACCCCCTACATTTTGCCTGAGCTTGAGAATTTATTTGCATACTTTGGATCCCAAAAATTGCTAAAATTAAGGTGGTGCGCCCCCTCCATTTAGGCTGTGTACTCTCCTTTTCCAAATCCTGGATGCAACACTGATTCTCAATAATTGCGACTTGTTTCCCTTATGACACAGAGTGGTGACGTTCCTGAGCCCTGCCTTCCTGGGTTCAGCTACCTGTGTAGAGAAGTATAACTTGGCCCTGTGTGTGAACAGACAGGCCAAGAAGCACATCCTGGCACCCTTCTATGTCCAAACCATAGTCACCATGCCCACCTATATGACACTCGTCCAATATGTGGATGTCAGGTAGGTTAAGTCATTTTTATCTATATTTCAAACCCTAAAATAGAATTTTTTTTTTTGTAGAAATTTAAGTCTAACTACCGTAAACTCCCGCGTATAAGACACGTCCTCTACGGGGGCTCTTATAGCTTTCTCTCAGGTTGGGTGTGCGTCTTATACGAGGGGTAATTTTACTATAGAAATGTACTAATCTTACAAATTTCAGCATTAAAATGTGTGTCTTATACGCGAAAATGCATATGCTGAGTTTGGGGTGCGTCTTATACGCGCAGCGCGTCTTCTACGCGGGAGATTACGGTAGTCTTCAATCGTTCATGCTCAGGACACACTCTAATTACAAATCATGCCCACATATATATGACACTGGTGCAGTATGTGGATGTTAGGTAGGTTGAGCCCTATCTATTTTATTCACTAGAATTTTCTTTCATAGGATTTTAAATCTGGCTAGTCGTCAATAGTTTATAGGCACACTTCTATGTTCCGTTTTATCATAATTTGGTTGGTACCGGTACATGAAAATATTTAGCAAGGATATTTTTAACCTAGCAGGCCTTCAATATTACATCCTCAGTTTAGGTGCTTAGGGACACATTCTATCTATAGCTAAGATATGTCTTGTATGATTATATGACACGGATACAGAAATCCACCCTGCTTGATAGTAAAGCAATATGTTGCGAGGGTTCGATATTTCTATATTTCTATGTTGGCGACTCAGAGTGTCGAACGATTGTTACTGTTGGTCTCATCAAGGTTAATAACAGTGAAGGCTTTGTACGAAAGGTGTCTTATTTTGTCATTTTTACAGTATACCAACAAGAGCACCCATACTTCTCCCAGAGCCCATTTATTTGTAGTTATACTCCTTCACTAATTTGGCAGGAAAATATATAATTACGCCTAAATTGATTATTATGAACTCTACCCATTCCAGGAATAGACTGACAGAACAGTCTGGGTAAATGTCTGAGATGTATGTTTGATGATTCCGTTACTAAGTTCATATAACTGCCCCCAAAAGATTTTTTTTTTAAAAGCAAGGATCAGACAAGGAACTCTACCCTTCGATAAAAGTTAGAAGTTATGGGTTACAGTGGGGCTTCTGTTATAGTTCATACTCATAATCATGATGGATACTGTATATGTGAAGAATGGGTATAGAAAATTATTATATCAAGCCTATTTTATTCTCTTTTATGGGGAGTCATAAGAAGCTTGACTCTCTTCAAGAGGAGAGTCAGTCAAGCTGTTTTTCTCTGTGTATGTACGTGTGTTGGTTTATCTTTTGATTTCCCCCCATTTATATATTTCTCTGTTGGCAACTCAGAGTGTCACACGATTGTTACTGTTGGTCTCATCAAAGTGTTGCTTTTTTTCTAATCGTTATTCATTTTTGGGTTTTGTCTTTTCTGGCACAAATCTTCACAACCAACTTTCTTTTCTAACTTCAACCTTAGGGAGTGGTGATTATTTATCAAGGGGGGGACGGCAGCCCCCCGAGAGTTTTCGCGCCCCTCTTTGATCTATAGTAGCGCGCTGGCTTTTTTGCTAAAAAGAGGGTGGATTTTTTTAGCCCCCCCTCAAGAGGGGTCAACATTTTTCAGCCCCCCCCCTCGGAAGGGGTCTGAAAATTCTACGCCCCCCCCTCAAACCCACCACCCCACTGTTGATAAATAATGACCACTCCCTTATTTGATCAATAATCTCACATGGCATGGGCTTCCCAAGCCCACTTACAGGGGTATATTTCTCCTCTTTCCTATCCCCTCGGATGTGTATGGTGGGCTCTGTAAAATTGTGTAATGTAGTTCTCACCATGAATATGACCTCAGCTGTCGATATGGCTTTAAAGATCTATTACTCACTCACTCTCACGTGGCAAAAGAAAATGACTAATTGAACGAAATATTAAAACTGATTATTTTGCCCTCCAAATAAGATAATTTATTATTAGAGGAGTATCCTTTTTTGGCTGTGTTAGAGTGTTCTCACTTGGCAGAGAATATCTTTTTGATTTGTTTCTAATTGTAAAAAAGAAAACACGTTTAAAAGCATTTTTCTGCCATGTGGGTTATCTAGTCAATAATCCAAATACCAAAACTATAATATTGTCATTTGACATTAAAAATTAGTTACAACTCAAATAATCCCTACCCTCTTATGTATTCTCTTTTGCAAACAGAGACAGAGATGGCACAAATCAGAGACTGCTTACCGGTGTTCATACCTTTATCATGACACTCAATGTAGAGATCAAACTTAAAGTGTCCAAACCACTGAGTCTACACTATGATGTGTTCATCTCCTATTCCCATCGTAATGCCGACCAGGCCAACCATGTGCTTCAACTACTACAGAAATTGGACCCACAACTTAACATCTTCTTTGACAGAAAGGAACTCAAGACAGGTTATTTTTCTGTAAACCTTTTAGTTTAGGTAGACCAGGAGGTTATTTTAATACTTATGAACATAGTCCACTTGGCAAAAGAAACAATGTTTTTTTTGGTTAGATTCTCCAAACGTTCATTTTAGGCATAAACATAAAAGAAAATCCTCAAAAATGTTGGTTTTTTTTCTAGGTTAAATAGAAACTTTTTTTATTTTTGGTTTAAAAAATGTAATTTTGATTAGTTGAAACATTTTAATTTTAATGTAAAAAAAAGGAATGTAACTTTAAAAGGATGTATGTATGTTAAATGTTAAATATATGAGAGCTACATGGTGAGAGCCATGGTGAGAGCTACATGGTGAGAGGTATAGCCATGGGTTGCTGCAGTTTTGGTATGGCCCCTTTTGGTCAATAGTACCAGAGATTTATTTATTCATTATTTTGTTGTTGTTGTTGTAGGATATTCATGGCAGCAGACCCTGTACCATGCTATAGATAACACCAAGGTGATGGTGGCCATGTTATCTCCTGACTATCTGGCCTCACTAGTCAGTATTGAGGAGTACAACCTAGCCCTCTGTCGGCACCTTACCGAGGTAAGAGCCTTTATCACCTATAATCATCTTTTGTACAGGGCCAAAAATAACACAAGACCTTCATATGGGAGGTTTTTATACTTAGATAAACAATACAATACATCCAAAAGAATCCATTATCATTGATTTTAAAGGACAGATATCCTCTCAGTAGCAGATTCAAATGGGATACGCGGAGGCAGGCAACCCCTTTTTTCTCCATTACTTTTATTTGCTTCATTTAGTGACACAATTAGGAAATACTTCTTTGAACAGAGGGACGGCACAGACACTCTTTGCCTCATTCATAATCCCCGCCTGTTTCTTATCTGTTCATCAGACGCATGTGTCGGACAAGAATATTTCTCTCATTATCTTGAAATCTTCAAAATGTGTTGATGCCTTAAAAGATTGATCGGACGCTAATATTTCTTGGGTGATTTGCCTCCTATTTTTTTATTACCACTAAAGCTTAATTCAATTCTGACACCTCTCCAATTATGATTTCCAGAATGAAATAGTGTACTTTGCTGAGCTAAGCTAGAATGTTTTCATTAAACCCATTTTCATCAAAATTGGTCTCAGAATAAAACCCAGTTACAATTTCCTTTTGCATAGGTTGGTGATGATAAGTTTGAGTTGGTTCCTGTGATGATATTCCCCTGTGAGTCCCTGCCCCCCTCTGTGGGTGAGGTCCCTATACTGGACGCTACCCAGGACTTCGAACAGACTGCACAATTTGTCACAGAGAATGTCATCAAGTCTATCAAGAACAAGGATGGCAACTTCACAAAAATTTTCAACAAAGTAACGGTGAGTTGAAGTATACTGTAAGAAAAATTGTCATTAAAAAATAATTGTGAAATCTTTATCTCAAAGTTGCCAGAGACCCATTGTTATTTTATCGTAAAGTTTGAAACTTTATTTAGATGAATGGCTGTTAAGGGGCCTAGCGTAAGCACTCAATACGTAGGAGCTAGGAAACATATACATTATTTACATGTTTTATTTGTTTGTTCCCAATAAACGACTTTAAAAAAGATTAGAGATTCCGTGTACCGCTTTACTGCCATCTGGGGCTTTATTGTAGAAACTACACTGCTTCAATGCAGTATGATTACAGTGGTTTACTGTTCACTTTTACAAGGAGACCAAGTAGATTCAACAATTATTTTTTAGAGTGGAGCTTAAAAGAAAGAAGCCTGTTGAAAGACTAATAATATAGACTATTAAAGTATGTCATGTTTTTCTTTTCAATTTTCTTCTTGTCAAGAATCAATATTTTCAAAAACATCTGAGGTAGTCCTCAATTGTTTTTGCTTGTTGGATGACCTGAACCCAATTTTTCTTCTTTACCTATATTACCTTAGGTCCTGTAACCAGCAATTCCTTCTTTTAATTTTCCAGAAACCATTGAAACTAGAAGATGTCCTCTCATCCAATCGAGCAGTTAATCTCCGGACACGGTTCAACATAGAACAGCACACATTTACCCACAAACATCTTGACTATGGCCAGCTAGCCAAAGATGCCAGCGTATACAGAGAATCTGAAGCATACAAAGCAAAAACCCAGGAAATTGAGAAAATCCTTGCCGAAGAAAAGGAAATTGCCCAAAGAGACATGGATAAAGCAATAGAGAATGCAGATGCATATCAGAGGGAGTCCAAAAAGGAATATGACCTTGATAAGGTCTATGATGTTGCCTTTATATGTGCTGATTATAGAGAAGGCACATTTCTTAACTCTTTGTTACATCACAGAGCTCCACAGTTGGACACTAACTTCTATGTGGACTCTGAGGATGCTGAAATGACTGCCCTGGAGAAGGCTAGGTTGTGTGTCGTGTTCCTGTCTCCAAAGATGCTGACTATAGGTAAAGTATGATTTAAGTATTGTTCACCTGGCTAGATCTCTGGCCATGGGGCCTATTGTTGACTATAATCAACACCATGGTAGGCCTAATGCTCATTATATTTAACACCATGATGGGCCTAACATTGACTATAGACAACACCATGGTGGGCCTAATATTGACTATAGTCGACAGCATGGTAGACCTAACATTGACTATAGTCAACACCATGATAGGCCTAACATGGACTACAGTCAACACCATAGTGGGCCTAACATTGACTATAGTCAACATCATGGTAGGCCTAACATCACGTATAATCAATAACTTTTCCTATCCCCTTGGATGTGTGTGGTGCACGCGCACCAACACATTCCTCTATGAAATTGTGTAATGTAGTTCTTGCCATCAATATGACCTTAGCTGTTGAAATGGCATTAATCTATTACTCACTTACTCCTAACATTAACTATAGTGAACACCATGGTAGGCCTACCATGAACTATAGTGAACACCATGATAGGCCTAACATATTGTTTGAACTCAATTTGCAATAGGTAAAGACATGGAGGAGTTAGATGTGGGTCTGGCCCGCCAACGAAAGGCGGGAGAGCAGCCAGTAGTCTATCCCATCCATGTAGGGGCATTGCCAACTAAACCCTCCTTCACCCAGCTTATCCCATGTCTGGTGAGTAACATAGGATTTGATTAATTCTGCCCATTAAGTACTGCTAATGCATTGATGCATCAGATGCATGGATGCAGCCCTTGGTAGTTTGCCAGGGCTACTTTCATGCATCATGTCAATTCTATGGGGCTAATACAGTCCCGGAGGGTCAGCATGATGATGCAATAGAAGCCAAAATGTTATGAAATTTTATTTGATCAACTCACTTATCTAGATATTACAAATGATATAGAATAGGTTTAATTGAAAACTCATACACAAAGCAATAGAAGTCCACCGTGGTTCCACTGAGCTCTTCCTGTATCCTGTAAGTGCAATTTTGCTTTTTTGCTAGAAGATAAAACATAATACTCTTGCCTATGTAAATACTATTAAGTTCACCGCTGTGTTCTATGAAATAGGTGTGTTTGAATGACCGTCTGTGGATAGACATTATGGTGGACACTCAAATAACTTCTACTGCCTTCCTACCTGAGGAGGTAGTGAAAGCTGACCACGACCTACAAGAACGCCATGAGGAGAGTCTGGATATACCTACCATGCTGGGACTTCTAGCTGCCTGTGATGATATCATCTCTATACTCACACAGAGAGAGTAAGGAATATTTGATGTGTTCGACCCTTTAAACTGAAAAGGTCATTGGTAGATCTACATCCTGCTCCCTCTGGGAGTGTGTTAATATCACAGGGTCGGATGGATGCAGTCCTGGAGAGAGGTTTTGACAGTTGGGCTGCATCCATGCACCATGATGGCCAGTGGCTATGAGGCATGAATGCATTGTCTTGCATGTCTTTGCATATATACTGAAAAGTGCTTCATTCATGCATCATGTCGATCCTACTGGGGTTGGCAGATAGGGTGCATGGACACAAACCTGGCAGGTTAAAGCAAGAAACTACTGCTAGACCATGTATGCTGTTTATGCACTGTTTTTGTACTGTTTTCCACTTCATTCTGGTCCAAGGTATCATGGTCTAATATTTACCTATAATATTTTCCCTACAGCACCAGCAGATCTTACACCAAGAATGGAGTCATCAACAACATAGTGTCTCTAAACATGGAGAATAGCAGAGGGGATGCAGATGACGAGGTATGTGATCTAACCAAGATTGTAAGCACCACAACTGTTAAGCAACTGCTTAGTGCAGAGAATTGCCTAACATTTCTCCTACCAATTTTGAGGGTGTAATATTGATTCAAGTTGTTTTGATATTTCCCATACAAGGGAGTGATCATTTTTAACAACAGGGGATGGGTGGTGGGTTTGCATTCGGAAAATTGACCTCCCCCCCTCTCAAGGGTTAAAAGCTTCCGAAATTCATGCGTGAATGCGCCATCTTGTCCTAGAGTAAGTCAGGGGTGGATTTAGAAGGGGGCACAGGGGGCACGTGCCCCCCCCCCTATCTTTCCCACAAATATGTTCATCTGAAAATATATGTCCTGCTTTTTTCAACAGCAAAGGAATATTTCAAATATTCCTACTAGAAACAAAGTCATGACATCATTCCCAGAAGTCACCAGAATGCATGTATTAATATCAAGAATTTCAAAATTTTCCCCATAAGAATAGATCACCGATCCATCTCCCAAAGTCCCACAAAACTGCAGGAAGTAAGGGGTTAAATGGGGGGTTAAGTTGAGGGTAGATTAGGGTCCTGAATATGGGATCCAATATGGATCTGTTGATTTTAAAAAGTGTCCATAATACCCCATTGATTTTCAGAAATGCCTGTGTCTACTGCCTCACATTTCTTAGTGATCCTGGTGATTGGTAAGATTGGGTATGGGACTGAGGTGAAGGAATTGTAAGACTGGAGTGTAAATGAGGATGAGATTGTGGGAGTGGAATGCTAGGGGTAAGGGCGGCACCAGGCTGTTGCAAGCCATTCATTGCTTCTCCTGCCCTTACCCCTGACCACGCCATAGATAGTTGAACCCCAGTCCAAGCATTCCTCCACCTCAGTCTCATCCAACCCTTATCATCCGTCCACCCCTCCCTCCACCTAGGTCTCATCCTGCCCTTGTCCCAGCTCCATGACACCATTCTCATCCTACCCTTGTGATCAGATCTACCATTCCCCCACCTCAGTCTCAGCTTGCCCTCACCCTTAGGCTTAGGCTGAGATTAGTAATAAATGTGACTATGACAGCCTCTCAATTTGGGTATAGAAATACAACAGAATGCACCAAATGTCCTCTAGAATTCATTTTTTTCTGGGGCATGCCCCAGACACCGCCACCATAGTCACTTTGTTACACTTATGAAATCGCTGCACTTTACTTGTGATAGGTATAGGCCTGCCACCCATCCTATGTCCAAAATTTGTGCCCCCCCCTTTCTCAAAATCCTGGAACCACCCTTGGTAAGGTGGAGGCTTTTTGCTCAAAACAGGTTAAATCCTTCTGGTAAAAACAATTTGGTAAAGCACCATGAATGATGGACCAATTTAGATACCCTGTGGAGATAATCTATTTAACAATGTAACAGAGACAGCAATAATCCCTTCCAATATTTGACATTTATCATGTATTTCTTACAGTGAAGTAACTGTTCTCCATATTTCTGAATGCTTAGTTACCGAAATCCCCATCAGATGGCACTGTGAACACAGCACCAGTGGTGCCCCCAAAGATGAGGACAGTGAAAGATGTAACAGAAACACCCACAGAAGGAAGCCAACCTCAGAAAACAAAACAAACCTCTACAATAAGCAAAAAAGAAAATGGTGTAAATAAAGAGACAAATTTAGGGAGAAATCCAAAGAGCGGCGCTTGTATCTTATTGTGAAAACCAACTTTCCATATGCATAGAACAGTACTATACTAATAGCCTATAGCAGGCCATTGTATGTAAATAATTTAGGCACTATAACGAGTAAACCTATAGTGTGGTAGCTGTAAAACAAATCATCAACATTCTTCTTGATAAAATATATTTTGATAATCAGTCACTCAGCAGGCTGCCGTCCAAGTGTATTGCAATTTGGTTTACCATGACATTAGATATACATTGACTAAGACCCTCATAACTTCACATTCTTGAATAACACCATACCCATCTATGGGATTCATGTCAGTAAACTGATGTCTTATGTGGTGTGGTGTATTTCCTTATCCACAGGGGGGAAAACATACCATGCTATCCATGTATATGCACTAAGTGTGCTGCCTTCAGAATCACCGGACCAGGACATTATATGCCCACAGAGGGAGGCAGTGTGTAGTATGAATTAACTGTGACCAAAGAACTGAAAAGGGCCATTCGGTGCATTTTGTAGTTTGTTGTGACAAAGAAAGTCCCCCTAATGAGGCATTTGAGGTGGGGGTGGGGGGAAAATACTCACAGGATCGATATAACTAGATAAGAACAGAATTACATATCATGTGTAAATGTAGGTACTTTAGAATTCCATTCATCAAACACTGTGTATAGAAAAAAGTTTAAAGATGTATGACCTTATGAATTCATAATATTATCATTGCTTCTGTGACCCCTTCCAAATAAGTGGAGACATCCAGGATACAACAAGTAGACATGGACGTAAAAATACTGAACTGGATAGTACTGCCTATTACTGAAGCACTAAAATAGTAGGGGGTATCAACTCACTTGTCTATACTTTTAGTATACTTGGTGCTATGGTAACTAAAACATCCTCTAATTTCTGTTCTATCATAATTTGGATGTCCTTTGACTCTTCCTTGCTAACAAAGGAAAATCAGGGATATGGAACAGTTTCAGCTGGTTAACCCCCTTTATGTCTGGTATGTATACATGTATTAATGTCATCTATGATGACATTTTCAGGATTGAAAAGGCTTAGAATGAAAAGCATAGCTGAGGTGTAATCTTTCATATAGATACCTTGATCAGAGACATGAATACACTTAACATCCATGCCCTGATCATGATTTCAACTATGTAGACATACCATCTATTTTTGAATTAGAGTGATGACATTTTCTGGATTGTTGATAATAACTCAATCAAAATTTCTACTATAGTTGCATTTACTTCTCCGTCACTGCTGGAATATGTCCTATATATTCTTTTAATAAAACTCATACACCATGTATATCTTGTTGTGTTATTTAATATATATATAATTTGCATAATTAGGAGTATGATAAAGTTCAACTGTTTAGGGAACTATTTAGAAATGTCTAATTAAATAGATTTAATTTAGTGAAACAATTCTACGTAGAGCCCTAGAATGGAAGTGTTGACTTCATCCTCTGCTTGCAGGTTGCATGCGTTTTGGCCCCAGACACTATACAAGCTTCTTTTTTGAGGGTCAGTGAGCAGGTTGAGGAGGTATATGATTGAAGAGCGTAAGGTAGCCATCCATGTATGCACTCTATAAGCAAATTCCTCTCCACACCCAATGTACTTACATCTGAGGAAAGAAAGAATCCTAGCTATAAAAAGGAAGTCAGTTTAAGATTGGTGTTATCACAAATTTATAAATACAAATACAAATTTATAAATACTATCTATACTTTCCAAGCCCCATATTTTGTTCAAGTGCCCAATAATCAAACCAGGCAGGATCCTCTCTTTTCCTGAAGATTTGCTGAGAAGGCACTGAAAAAATTATATGTAGATTCTCTAGGGCCCTCTAAGTGACCAGCATAACATACAACTACCTAGCTTAACTATTCGATGTGACACAGAATCTTCATGGTGAACACTGACGACCAGGCACTGTTTACATCGGCGACAGGTGAGTAGTGTGACTCTACACATTAACTATACATAGAGGCAATGGTACGGTGGCCCAAGAGTGACATTGTGTTTCGCGTTTGTGTGTTTGCACGTTTGTGTGTTTGCATGTTTGATCTTTTCCCATTTTTGTGTTTCGTTTTTCAGTGTTTCGTTGTTTCATGTTTGCATGTTTGGTCTTTTCATATTTGTTTGTTTTGACATTTCATACTTTGGGTTTCGAATTTGTGAGTTTGCATGTTGGGATGTTTTGTGTTTTCAAGTTTTACTGTTTGTCTATTTCGACCTTTCACACTTTGCTTTTCGTGTTTGTGTGTTTCCATGTTTCATCTTTGGATGTTTTGTCTTTCCATGTTTGTCTGTTTTGACATTTCGCACTTTACGTAGTGAGATTGCATGTTTCATGTTTGGTCTTTTCATGTTTTTGTATTTCGCATTTCAGTGTTTGGTTGTTTCATATTTAGATGTTTGGTCTTTTCATGTTTTCCTGTTTGTCTGTTTTGATGTTTCGCACTTTGTGTTTCCTGTTTGTGTGTTTCCATGTTTCATCTTTTCATGTTTTTGTGTTTCACATTTCAGTGTTTGGTTGTTTCATGGTTGGATGTTTTGTCTTTTCATGTTTTTCTGTTTTAACCCCTAGGTGCCCAAGCGCGCTTTAAAGCGCGGTTTTGGGCATAAATGGGGCTTAAATACATGTATATTGAAGGAAACTATCATCCAGATACTTCTACTGGTCCAATCTGCAAAGTTAGACCCTCTATAGAACAGCCACGATCTCCCCATCACAATACAACCATCCATCTTTCTCTATTACCATTATACCTAACACAGGGAGTCAAAATTTGAAAATGATTCATAAAGGGGCACCCTCCAGGGGGCTAAGACCAGACATGACACAATTATTACGCTAGATCATATACATCCAATGTCCCATACTCCCATTAGATTCTAAAAGAAATGTTCATATCCATAGCGATAATTCATGCATTGTTACTAGCACATTATGTCTGCTGAGTGGTAGTACACATATATATGTAGAATTGAATGAGGCCTCAGAATTACAGGTATTATGGATAGGGGGGGGGTCTATCTAGTACACAAGAGAGACCAAATACTACCAATGACAACAAATGGAATGTTTTGGTTACTATGGTTACCAAACCTGACCAATAAATTTCATGTCCTTAACTGAAAGTCTTCACTGAGTTATGAGTATTCAGGAAATGCAATACAGAGCCTATATCAAAAGATAAGATCAAAATAACCGATGGGCTTATCAACTAAGTAATATAATTGTGAAATAATGTAAAATCTTCAAATAATTCTGGGCACCAAAAGGTGTAAAGTGTTAAAACAGAAAAACATGAAAAGACAAAACATCCAACCATGAAACAACCAAACACTGAAATGTGAAACACAAAAACATGAAAAGATGAAACATGGAAACACACAAACAGGAAACACAATGCGAAACATCCAAACAGACAAACAGGAAAACATGAAAGACCAAACATCCAAATATGAAACATCCAAACACACAAACACAAATTGCAAAATGTCAAAACAGAGAAACATGAAAAGATGAAACATCCAAACATGAAACAACCAAACACTGAAACGCGAAACACAAAAACATGAAAAGACCAAACATGAAACATGCAAACTCACTACGTCAAGTGCGAAATGTCAAAACAGACAAACATGGAAAGACAAAACATCCAAAGATGAAACATGGAAACACACAAACATGAAACGCAAAGTGTGAAAGGTCAAAATAGACAAACAGTAAAACTTGTAAACACAAAACATCCCAACATGCAAACTCACAAATTCGAACCCCAAAGTATGAAATGTCAAAACAGACAAATATGAAAAGACCAAACATGCAAACATGAAACAACGAAACACTGAACAATCTAATACTGTTGTGTCAATGGCCCCTCCCCTCTCTGGTTTAGGCCTTGGGTACTAGGATTCCTGCCAATGAAGTACTAATGAATTGGGATAAGTGTTAGATAAAAGGGCAAAGATATTCAGAATTCTTTTGTGTGTGTATGTCACATGCCAAATAGGAAATGGCACAATTCCAGAATTGCCCCCTATAGGTTGGACAGTTTAGGAATACTTGAATGGATTATTCATGTTCTGATACTTATTTCAACAGGCTTTTCCTTTCAGCAGTTGGGGTGTTATTCTCACAATGTTATTCACACTTACACTCAGGTGTAATATTATTGGACCTACCCTATAGGAGCCATAAGCCTTGAGGGTGGGATGGTCAATAAAACAGAATATTATCATTAAATCTCTGTCTTTAAATCATCTTATTTTATGAGGATTATCATTACTGCTTTAGTATTCCCAAACTCCGCAAATTACTACATTGGGCATAACATAGACCCTTTTCTTCAGTTGGTGTGCTTTGAGACACCCTTGATACAGTCAGTCGTCAGTCGTTTCTGAAACCTCCCCAGCCGGGAGGGTGATGTGGGCATGGGCAGTGGGGCTCTAAACATATGGGTCGTAGAAAATAAGAGAGAAATTTATCAAAATCACAAAATCATTGAAAGATTAGATGGAAAATGAACAGAAAAATCGAAAATAAATCAGGAATTTTTAAACCTTAGGCCATGCAGAAAAAAATACAGCAAATTGAGTAAAAGAAATAATTCCTTTATGAAAAATAGAGAGATTTGTAAACCAGATCAGAAGTAGGAGGCCTCAATTGGACCCTTATCTTATCTCTTATCCCTGATCTCAAAACTTCTCCCGACTGACCACTGACTGGATAAGGGCTTTCCACCATCCAGCCAAACTGGTGGGAGATGTCTTCAGGCCCCTTATCCCCATATTCCAGAATCAGGAGAAGAGTGTCATCACTCCACTACTAGCAACAGGACATCAGGTAGGTGTACAGGAGGGTATTTTGACGATATGATTATTAGCTGACAATTTGGCAATCTTACTGGATAGGCATGCAGTTGTCATTCCTTCTCAAAATTGGTCCATATGTAATCATAGGACTTGGTTAAGTACTTTTAAATAGCATTTAGCAGCAGGCCTATGCACTGATGTGTGACAATGATGATCGGTACATGATTATCTTCTTGATTATCTTTGAGGCCTATTTTGTCATTACGGGATATTGAAATAGGCACCTGTATTTCAGCTCAGAAGGCACTATTGTATAGCAACAGCCACTACGATCACATGAAACATATATTCATGTAGGAACGGAATAAAAAAGTAGATGGGAAAATGCACATGTATTTTGGCATTGGTAAAATTGTGGATCAACTTTTGTGTTCGGATGATAGTACTAAAGATGAGTCTGTGACTCATCAAACTTTCACTTTCCCCCAGAACCACCCCCGGGCAGTGATGATAAAGGCCATGCTGGATGCTGCTATTAACTGGATATGTGCTGGTCAAATGGGAACAACATTACTGTGCGGGTACTGATGTGAAGTGTGTTCTCAAAGATATTTTCAAACTTATTTTCACTATAACCACAGTCGTTGCATGCAGGACCCGGCTCCTTGTATGTCCACAGATAATATTGTGCTTTCGACTTGACGTTGATACACTGGCTCTATCAGTTTTTTGGTTGGTGAGAACATTTTTGAACGTGTCTTTATGACTTTTGTATAGTTTAAATTCTCTAAGTCTTTAAGATTAAACGTGAGTGACTAAATTTTAAAGTTGTGTAAGGTAGGTGGAGTTATAAAAAAAAATGGTAAAATCCTTGTCCCATCATTGCCACAGAACCATCGTCATTTTCGCACAGATTCCTTGTGAGTGAGTGAGTAATAGGTGTTTAACGCCATTTCGACAGCTACGGTCATATTCATGGTGAGAACGACATTACACAATTTCACAGAGGAATGTGTCAGTGTCTGCACATATGTGGACCACACACACCTGAGGGAATAGAAAAAAGGAGAAAATAGATCCTTTTAAGTGGGTTAGAAAAGTCCAGAGATTCCTTGTACCACAGTGTGTACAGTACTGTTTCGTTGTAGAAACTACACTGATTCACTATAATGCAACAACAGTGGTTCATTGTTTAGTTTAATGAGAATCCATGATAGGAATTGTGGATATTTTTAGAGTGAATATTCATTGCGAAAAAATTCTGATTAGACATCACTGTCACAAATGAGGACATGTGTCCATGTCTGTGCATATGAACAGCGGCGCTCCCAATATAGAGTTAAGTTGGAGAACTAATCCACAGGGCTACCCTACTGGTGACACCTGGGGATATATACATAGGTAGGTTTACACCCTTCTCACTCATCATGTCTCATGGTCCTAATAGTATCCACATTGAAGGGCACTGCACTGAGGGCTACACCTGACACTTTCTGTATCACACTTTTGATAGACTTTGCCTCAACTTAGAAAAGTGAGGTTGGCCATATATGCATCTTTTTGCATTTTCCACTTCTATACATATCCAACTATCATAATCTAAAAGTATTTGAAAATAGCAACAGAACATGAATGATATTTTGGCAGAAAATGAGGTCATAAATTTTCCCATTGACTCCTATAGGTCTTTCTTCATTACAGCCCTTTCCCAGATAATTAAGCACGGTGACATGTCACTATTTTTACATTTCCTTCATCCCTATATGTAAACCTAATGATATCCAAAGGTATAGGCAAAAATCAACACAATCTTTTTGCATTTTCCACTTCTATACATATCCAACTATCATAATCCAAAAGTATTTGAAAATAGCAACAGAACATGAATGATATTTTAGCAGGAAATGAGGCCATAGATTTTCCCATTGACTCCTATAGACCTTCCTTCGTTACACCCCTTTCCCAGAGAATTAAGCTCGGTGACATGTCACGATTTTTACATTTCCTTCATCCCTATATATAAACCTAATGATATCCAAAGGTATAGGCAAAAATCAACACAACTTCTGATATCCAGAGGTATAGGCAAAAATCATCACAACTTCTTTACCACTCATCCACCAGCATTTGTCTTTAATAATAGTTGTATGGTCTAGTGTCACATACAAGCATGTTTTTTAGCAGTTAAGTACTACTCTAAAAGTACAAAATCCTCATGTATAAGACACACCCCTAACTTTGGTGGCTTGCAAAAAACACAGCAGTGCTCTATCGTAAAATATATGGCTTATACTAAGGGGCGGGTTCACTTATATTAAAATAACTTAATACTTTGGGCACCCCACCACCCCGGCAGGTGAAAATCAAACAAACAGACACCCTACCGAGGAGAATCTCTGTGACTATGGGATAAGACCTTTTAAGTCTTTTATCTTTTCCCTCTGGGACAAACAACACTTAATGATCTAAGGGATCCATGCCTACAGCAAACGGCAGGTGAAAATCAAAAGACAGATACCCTACCAAGCGAGGGTCTCTGTGAAAATGGGATTAAATGTCTTTTAAGTCTTTGATCTATTCAAAACGATAGTTAAGAGACTTATCTTGAACGGGTACATAAGGGAAAGTAAAATTTTGTTGCCTCACACTTTCTCTGCCACCTTCATCATGGAAACACCAACCGCTCTACAGACTATCAACTCTGAGAACCCAAAAACTACTACAGCATCATATAAAAATTTTTAATTTATATAATATATCTCATTTGTATAATTAGCCCCGCCCAATTGTTTACAAATAAGGTACCACATGGCCAGGCCCCATGGCTAGGCCACGTGTTGTTTACAAAAAAGGGGTCACATGATCGCACTAATCTCCTAACTAGGTCATGTTATCATGGTAACCAGAATGCCGTCCTCTGATTGGCTGAGAGGTGGTCACTAATCCGTAATTAGGTCAAGGGGGCATGGCCTATTACGCAAATGAGGTCAAGGTTAAGGTCACATGACCATATATGGGCATGCACCATGGGGGATCCAGTGACGTCACAGGTCACGTGACCAAATGGAGGCCTCTGATTGGCTGCATCCCCAGTGAGTATATCCTGTACTTAGCTATAGTCCTGTTCCGATACATACCATACTACTTTTCACAATAATTCTATTTCAGAAATGTTATCTAAGAACTGAACATGAGTGAATGCAGTGTGTATTAAAAATACCAGTCACATGATTTTCAAAATATTGAAGAAATGGTCCTACATCCAGGTAGCCCCTTATTTTAGCTTTAAGGAACCAAATATATATTACATTCCTTGGAATAGCAGTGGCTTTATAAGTTCACTTGGCAGAGCAAAGTCTTTTTACAAAAACAAAAAATAACCATTTAAAACCCCTTTTTCTGCCAACTGGGTTTTAAGTTAATAATTTGGATACTAAAACAATTTGACTTTAAGGATTAGTAACAACTCAAACAAAACCTCTCTTCCTTTATGAACAGAGACAGGGATGGAACAAATTAGAGGCTACTTACTGGTGTCCACACCTTCATCATGACACTTAATTTAGAGATCAAACTCAAAGTGTCCGAACCGATGTCTTCATCTCCTATTCCCATCGTAACGCCAACCAGGCCAACCATGTGCTGCAACTACTACAGAAATTAGACCCACAGCTCAGCAACTTCTTTGACAGAAAGGAACTTAAGACAGGTATTTATTTCTGTAAACCTTTTATGCAGACAAGGAGGGTTTTTGAATATCTATATCTACACCAGAGTACTCTATTAAATTATAAATGGCACACTAATAGCCTGATTTTAGGGCTAAATATTAGGGGAGAAATGGTGAAACCGTATCAAAATACCAAATGTACAATGCTACGTATAATGATATTATGAAGGGTCTGGCGAGATTGAGGTAGCAATGGGGTGATTGCTGCAGTTATGGTCTGGACTCTTGAGGTCAACAGTAACATAGAATCCCAAGATCGCAAAAGCTGTAGTAAATCACGTCATATCTACAACTTTATTAATTTACTATTTGTTTTCTATTATAGGATATTCATGGGAGTAGATCCTATACCATGCTATAGATAACACCAAGGTCATGGTGGCCATGTTATCTCCTGACTACCTGGTCTCTCTAGTCAGTATTGAGGAGTATAACCTTTCCCTCGGCCGGCACCTTACTGAGGTAAGAGTGTTTATCACTTAGGCTATAGATATCATCATTTTACATGGCAACATACTTCAAAACCCTTTATATAGCAGGTTTCCTTTCCTAGATACACAATACAATACTTCCAAAAGGTTCCATGATCAAATATGACAAAGCAATCTTGTTGATGGCAGGTCTACATGGTTGAGTGTGGTCAGGCACCCCCCTCTTTTTTCATTTTTTTTTTAACATTCGTCTTTATTTCCAGTAAATAAGCAGACAGTTACATTAAGCAATGTGCAACTTCAATAGAAAACATATGCTCACAGTATAATGATACTGGATAATAATTCCTGTGCAGGCAAGAACGGTACTGAGAGTTTTATTTGCTTCATTTAAGTCACAAGATTAGGCAAACCTAATTTGAACTATATAGATGTTCCCACCAAGTATAGGACTGATCTAAGGTATGTCTTTACTGAAGAGAATTTTCAGTTTAAAAGCAATTTTGCCACTCTTTTCTGTTTTAATAATACAGGAGAAGTACACAAGACGACTTTCTAATCATTTCCAAGCAGAGTTGATGAGAAATAATGCCAATATTTCATCTTTAGAGCTAAATAGATGATAGGAATAGCCTACAGTAGGGGGTAACCTGGCCTAACAGGCCTATCCTGTGCCACAGGCAAGTTCTGGGCCTGGCAATTTCCGGCAATCTTAGAGCCTGTTTGGCGACTGATATTTTTGTAAGTATAGGGGCTACAGTTATCAAAATAGTCTCAAATTAAGTGGAATTTTGTTTTACAACTTCTGTGGACTTACCATGTACACAGAAAAATATGTTTCTCTCCAATGGCTGTGAGAGTGATGGAAGGTAGCAAAAATTTGAAGATTTAAGAAAACTTTTACTATGGTTTCCATGGCAACCAGTCACATGATTTTCAAAATATTGAAGAAATGATCCTACATCCAGCCCCTTATTTTAGCTTTAACCTGATATCTAGATCAATATTGCAGCTTGACTGGTTGGGAAATTACCAATGACCTTTCAAAACCAGTCAGGGAAACTTTAAGTTTTCAGACGACTTTCTAATCATTTCCAAGCAGAATTGATGAGAAATAATGCCAATATTTCATCTTTAGAGCTAAATAGATGATAGGAATAGCCTACAGTAGGGGGTAACCTGGCCTAACAGGCCTATCTTGTGCCACATTTTCAAATTTCTGAAGTATATTATGTGTTACAGAGAGGTAGTTTATACTTTTGCATCAAACACAGATTTTGTATTTTTTATAAAAACCTCTTTGAGATACATTATGATCAGATTTCTTATGATTGTACTCAGTGGGATAACCAAAATTGGTCCTTCAGCTTCCAGAACAAGCACATTACTTCCCCTCAGGAACCTCCATTCCCCAACCATCACCTCTCCATCGCATTGGGGTTGTAGCCCTTGCTACTGGCTCAACTTTGCACCTCCTCAACAGTCCAAAGGTGTAACCCCCTTAAGAGATTTTAATATTTCTGTCCAATTATTGTCATACATCGTATTTGCACTCTTTTGACAAATCTTTCAGTGTCTGAGCAATAAATTTAGTGAGGATTTGATGAATTTGAAAGGGAAGAATGCCTACAGTCTAGATGATTCTCAGGGTAGTTTCTGGTGAAAAATGGCAATTTCCGGCAATCTTAGAACCTGTTTGGCGACTGATATTTTTGTAAGTATAGGGGCTACAGTTATCAAAATAGTCTCAAATTAAGTGGAATTTTGTTTTACAACTTCTGTGGACTTACCATGTACACAGAAAAATATGTTTCTCTCCAATGGCTGTGAGAGTGATGGAAGGTAGCGAAAATGTGAAGATTTAAGAAAACTTTTACTATGGTTTCCATCGCAACCAGTCACATGATTTTCAAAATATTGAAGAAATGATCCTACATCCAGCCCCTTATTTTAGCTTTAACCTGATATCTAGATCAATATTGCAGCTTGACTGGTTGGGAAATTACCAATGACCTTTCAAAACAAGTCAGGGAAACTTTAAGTTTTCAGGCCCATTCTTGGTGAGAAGATCTATAGGGGCGGCAGCACCCCAGCACAGACACTCTTTGCCGCATTCCTAATCCTGCACTGTTTCTTAGAATAAAGGATTTGTGCATTGCACATGAATTTAAATTGTCTTGCTATCTTAACAAGAATGTCCTGGCTGAGTTCTTCAAATTGTTTTGATACTTTGAAAGGTTGATCAGACACTTGATCTTTTCTGAGTGGTTGCCTCCTTATAACTCCTGAACAGCAAAGGTTCTTTCCATCAACTTCCGAATATTTCTCCAATCATAATTTCTTATCAATAGGTTGGCGATGATAAGCTAGAATTGGTTCCTGTGATGATATTGCCATGTGACTCCATGCCTCCCTATGTGAGTGAGGTTCCTATACTGGACGCTACCCAGGACTTCGAACAGACTGCACAATTTGTCATAGAAAATATCATCAAGTCTATCAAGAACAAAGATGGCAACTTCACAAAGATCTTCAATAAAGTAACAGTGAGTTGAAGTATACTGTAAGAAATATCATCATCAAAATAACAGTGAAATCTTTTCCCAAAGTGCCAGAGACCTGTCTTTCTTTTAACAGAGATTCCTTGTACAACTGTTCTGCTATCTGGAGCTTCACTGTAGAAACTATACTGCTTCACTGCAATATTATGGTTACAGTGGTTCACTCTTCACTTTTATACGGAGCCCCTAAGAGGACATGCCAAAAATGATTATTTTCAGCAGAAAAAATATTCTTGCGGATACTGAACAATTCCTGCGGGTACAGAGACAATTCTTGCGGGTACTGAACAATTCCTGTGGGTACAGAGACAATTCTTGCGGGTACTGAAGAATTCTTGCAGGTACTGAAGAATTCTTGCGGCTACTGAAGAATTCTTGCGGCTACTGAAGAATTCTTGCGGATACTGAACAATACCAAAAAGATTTTTTTCATGAAAAAAATAGTCCTGCGGGTACTGGAAGATTCCTGCAGGTACATGAACATTTTTGCAGGTACGCAAAGAATTCTTGTGGGTGCACAAAGAATTCTTGTAGGTGCTAGAATTATCCTTGTGGGTGCTAGAATTATGCATTCACCTACCAAAAAGTCTTTTTTTCCTCTAATAAAATCTTTCTTGTACCCGCAAGAATTGTTCTTGTACCCGCAAGAATTGTTCAGTGCCCGCAAGAATTGTTCAGTACCCGCAAGAATTGTTCAGTACCCGCAAGAATTGTTCAGTACCCGCAAGAATTGTTCAGTACCCGCAAGAATTGTTCAGTACCCGCAAGAATATCCCAGTACCCGCAAGAATACCCCAGTACCCGCAAGAATAATTTTTTAGAAAAATAATTTTTGGTATGTCCTATGAGGGGCTCCGTACTTTTACGAGGAGACCTAGTAGCTTCACCAATTATTTTTTAAAGTGTATAGCTTAAAAGAAGTGTGTTGAAAGACTGATGATATAGACTAAGCAATGTCAGTTTTTTTAACTTTCTTCTTGCCATTCTGAATCAATATTTAAAAAAAATCTGAGGCAGTCCTTTGCTTAAGTTGGTCGGATGACCAGAATCCAATTTATTTTCTGTACTTATAACAACCTGACATCCTTTAACCAGCAATCCTTTCTTTTAATTTTCCAGAAACCATTGAAACTAGCAGATGTCCTCTCATCCAATAGAGCAGTAAATCTCCGGAAAAGGAAAGAGCACAGAGAGACCTAGATAAAGCAATAGAGAATGCAGATGCCTATCAGAGAGAGTCCAAAAAGGAGTATGACCCTGATAAGGTGTATGATGTTGCCTTTATATGTGCTGACTATAGAGAAGGCAAATACCTTAACTCGTTACATCACAGAGCTCCACAGTTGGACACTAACTTCTATGTGGACTCTAAGGATGCTGAAATGACTGCCCTGGAGAAGGCTAGGTTATGTGTGGTGTTCCTGTCTCCAAAGATGCTGACAATAGGTAAATTATGATATAAGTAAATTGTTAACCTGACTTAATCTTTTAACACTTTAAGGACCAACATCAAACATTGTCGACACCATGGTAAGCCTAACATTGACTATAGTCAGCATCATGATATACCTAATATTGACAATAGTCAACATCATGGTATGCCTAACATTGACTATTGTCAACACCATGATAGGCCTAACATGGACTCTAGTCAACACCATGGTGGGCCTAACATTGACTTTAGTCAACACTATGGTAGGCCTAATGTTGACTATAGTCAACACCATGGTAGGCCTAACAGTGACTATAGTCAACACCATGATAGACCTAACAGTGACTATAGTCAACACCATGATAGGCCTAACATTGACTATAGTCAACACCTTGATAGGCCCGACATTGACTATAGTTAACACCCTGGTGAGCCTATTGTTGACTAGTCAATATCATGGTGGGCCTAAAATTGACTATAGTCAACACCTTGATAGGCCCGACATTGACTATAGTTAACACCCTGGTGGGCCTATTGTTGACTAGTCAATATCATGGTGGGCCTAAAATTGACTATAGTCAACACCATGTTCGACATAACGTTGACTATAGTCAACACAAAATGTTACAACAGTACTGTCTTTATAATAGAATTTAATATCACCTAAAATTATTCAAACTCAATAGTAGTATAGAGGGGCAAACTCAGCACATAGGAACAGCTACTGAAATCGATTTGACCTACTAACTAACTAGAAGTGACCTAGTTTTGAGACTGGAAGTGACCATATATGGGCATGTGACCTACTTTCTTGAGCTCTGATTGGCTGAGAGATAATTTATGCTAATTTATGCAAAACATGACCTAGTTGGTTATTACATAATTACATGAGTTTGGTTGCTATGGCAACACCACTACAGGGATGGTGGGTAGGTAGGTAAGGGTATATAGGTGCAAACTCACCACATAGGAACAGCTACTCAAACCCGTTTGACAGTGTGCATGTTTTTTCTTAAAATGTCTAGCAGTAAAAGTGCTTACTCCATCTTTTACACATGCGTAGGTAGGTAGGAGTAAATGACATTAATCCTGTAACACTAGTACCATTGAAAGTGGCGTTGTCCTACATGTGATATTGTGGTGTGTGTATATCAGTTTTCTGTTACACTTTTGGATGTTTATACCGTGTTCCTGGAAAAGTAGGTTTATAAATTAATCCTAAATATGAGTGAGCGGTGTAGAAGCCGACAGGTTTAATTGGAGCTAACCTTTGCTAAATTGTTAAAGGGATTTCCACCAATGTACAGTGAAGTAGATGCAAATAATGTTCCAATGTGTTGCATGTTGTATCCTTGATGTTAAAATCCGGGATTAAGTACAAGGTAGTATTAGTAGATACAGTATATGGACGGTCAGAAAGCTTGCTATGTAGAGTGGGGAATTTCCTCCAATGTACAGTGAAGTAGTAGTTCCAAAGGTCTGTATGTTGTATCCTTGATGTTAAATCCTCAATTAAGTACAAGGTAGTAGATACAATATATATAGAGAGCTTGCTGTGTAGAGTGGAGAGTCAGTGTGAGAAGAGCTTCCAGGAAACGATGCGCTTTGACTAAATGCAGGCTTGGTCATGGTGTAAACAAAATCCATGTGACTGGTCAGTGTGAGCAGAGTGACTATTTTTGTAATGAGTCACTCTTATGGCAAATTTGACTTGTGCTTTTAGCCCCTAGCTATGTGACCACAAAGTCGGGATGTAAGTTTGTACATAGGTAGTAAACCTATAATATCATAGAGGCAAATGAAATAATCATTTCCTAACTTTTTTCTTTTCAAGTCATCAAAAAGATGGAATTGTAACGAAAATTTGGTGAAGAATTTAGTTTCTTTTTTCTTTTTTTTTTTAAAAAAGGGAGGTCAATTGTCCCCCATGATACGTAATATTTAGCAGAGGAACAGACAATCTGTAAACTCCAGAAGTGAGTTGCCAGTTAAGGCTGGTTAGTAGTTTTTTAGTTTAACTCTTCCTTTACCAACTACACATTAATGCGTAGTTTTGGCCGGTTTTGGCCTATTTTTGACCAATTTTGAGTACACTATAACTTCCACAAAATCCATTGAAACTCTTCAATTTTTCTTTGTTAGACTTAGCTTGATTTGGCTTCTCCACAGAGTCCAAAGAGTTGGTCTCTATCTCTTATACTTTTAGCATGGCAGTTTTACAAACTTGAGACAAAATCTTAAATTATCCTAAAGGTTTGCCATAGATTTAATCAATATCAAAACTAAAAATCATGAAAAATGTCAAATTGTATTGTTTTTTCAGCGAAAATTTATTTTGTACATTTTTTCATGCTCAAGAAAATGGCATGGGAATTATTAGTGTATTTTGATGCATTATTGGCCATTTTGGCTGGTTACCATGGCAACAGATATGAGAAATGCCGATTTTGCATGGTTTTGGTTGCCATGGTAACCGAAAAAGAATGTCTTCCAAAATTCATTATCTGCCATAATTCCAACAAAATTAGATATTTACTACTATATACACTTTACATCAGTGCAATTGATAAAGGGAGTGCTGAGATATCACAATTTGAAGTGAACTCATAAGATCAACTTTTCTCATCATGACACCACCTTTATGATGATATATTTCAGTAATTAAACTAGATGGAGAAAACTTTAGCTTAACCAGTCACCATTTCCCTTCTAATTTGAATATTCACACAATTCCAACGGTTTTTGAGAGTTTGTGTTATAAACTGAAACCCAAAGATTTGCTCTGAAATTCTCTGGTAAAGGGAGAGTTAAGAGCAACGTATTATGGGCTTCAGACCTCCCCAATTATCCGTGAGTAACAGCGCGTTTATATACCCCATCGCCTGAATGGTTTGAATAACATACGTTTGTTTTAAAGCCTATAACTGCTTGGGTTGATGTATTTCATAATGTTCTAGATTTTGACCATAGGGCCAGTGGTATAAGCATCTCATCACGAAGGCTCTGAGGATATACAGTGAAATCAGAACAACTGCAAAAGGACATCATTGCATCATAACATCCCGCCACTTGAATCCACTGATGCACCATTATGGGATCAGTGGGCGGTGGGCTCAAGGACCAATTCTGATTGACATACTTGATTTTTTATTAAGTCTCGTCCAAGATGCAGGGTCCACCATGGTTGGAGTACTGTGAATAGTGATGAGCGGCGCCATGTGTGTCACACGCGTGTGCACACGGCACGTGACTATGCATCAGAAAATGGCGACCATTGGTGACAACAGGTGTAACCAGGGTTTAGAATTTGAGCTTGTATCCCAGGTGTGTTATTGAATCGGTGGACAATATTGATGATTTATCATGGATACCCACTGCAGTGTCCTTGAGGGTGAGTACATCTTTAATTAGGGGTAGGATTTTTTTATTATGAAGTTCCTTAAGATGCAGAAAGTTGGGTAGCCTCAAGGTGGGGAGAGTGGTTGCTATGGTTACACCAGAAACATTGGCTGGCGGGTTTTTCACAATGGTCACAGTGGCAAATTGATGGGCACTTGGGCGATAGGATTTAATGTGATATTCAGAATACAGGACAGATTGGAGAGCATCATTATCATTTCACGGCTTTTTGAGTGAGCATAGGCATGGTATTGATATTATTGAAAAAGCTGCATTTATTTTTATTTCTACTTGACCTGAATTAGAGCACTGAAGGATAGATGGTGATTTGTTGGCAATCTGTATATAGGAACTGTAAGATATGTATTTGATCATGTGAGCCTGAAACTACATGTGATGGACAGCTTCTGGTATGTCTAAAAAATAGAGACAATGCACATGTGGGGTGGTGAGGTGATAGCATGGCCAGTGGCAGGTCAGAGCTTATAAATGCTTATAAACTTCACACATATCCATATCCATGTGATCCATCTCAATGTAAAGTAAGTGAGATTTTGACATGACTATATAAGTGGGTAGTGCCTGTACCAGTGTATACCCTGTAGAGTTGACATTTGTGGTGTCAAAGGGGGACTAAAAAATGCCTCTGTTCTATTATAAATAGAGTAGGTGTTTCCCCCCACAGTCCTACGGGTATGGGTACAGTAATGTCAAGTTTTGTTTTGATTCTGCCAGTGCACATGCACTCTTCTCTTGTAATAGAATCCGATGGGGACGCTTAGAATCATGTGGACATTATAAAAGTGCGTCTGACAGATTATTAAGGTTCAGTTCCATTGTCTCATGGGGAATTAAATTTTGGGGGAGTTCACCTTCTATCATTCCACTTTTTCTGTAGCACATAACCAATAATGAACACATACACAGGTGATGGGATTCAAAAGCAGATAATGTTGGCCAGTATAGGGGTATTCTCATAGTTTAGAGGAAACAAGGTAAGATCTCTAGGACTAGGCAAGTTTGACTGACATAGATTTTAATATGAACACCTTTATTTCAGAAAATGACGCTGATAATAGATCAAATGTATACTTCAGTCAAAACTAGGCTACAACTAGTAAGCTTGGGGACCCATATAGACAATAAGGCATCCGTATATCTATAGGCAGTAGAGTAGTCAGAAGTGGAGAGCCTTCTAACACTTTTCTGGGTCTATGTAGGCAGTAGAACATCCACCAACATAGAGAAATCAGTCCTAAGAATAAGTGGGAAGGCTTCTCAATAGTGCCCTCTAACACACACTTTCCTAAATCTATATAGGTAGAAGAACAACCACCAACATAGATAATCAGTAAACAGAATGGGTGGGGAGGCCTCTTAGAATAGTCTCTAACACACACTTTCTTGGTTCTATGTACTCACCTGCAAACTCGAGGTGAGGAAAAAAAAGTTAATTGAGTCCAGTAGGGTGTCTAAAATCAGTTTTGTAAATTTATGAGGGGTTCAATTTGTGAGTTTGCTGGCGAAAAATAACATTGAGTAGAAGGTATCCTGTTTGGTCTGTAGTATATTGCTGTTTAAATACTGCAGTTTAGAACCAATTGAGGACAGTGCATCATCAGTATCATTTTACGCTGTTGCTAAAAGGACTTGTCCCTGTTTTATGTTGATGTAAATGCAAAAGATATTCCGCACATAGTTTGTGCTCAACACTGGCCAGTCACGTGGAATTTAGATACCACGTGACCGAGACCATATTTAACCAAAGGTTCCAGTGGTTCTTCTCACACCAGCTCGCCACTCTACACACTGAGTTCTCTGACCATCCATCATATACTCTATCTACTACCTCATGCTTAATCCATCTAGGATTTAATAAAGAAGGCTACAAGATAGAGGCTTTGGGACTTCATCTACATCTACTCCACTGTACATTGGTGGAAATTCCTTCAAAATCAAGCAAAAGTTGGCTCCATTACACCTATAGTCTTCTACACTGCTCACTCACATTAGGATTAATTTATAAACCTACTTCACCAGCTACACAACTAGGAACACCAAAACTGTGACACAAAACTGATATATACACACCACAATGTCTCATATATGACCCAACAATCAAGTGGAAATTGGAATGGACTAATCTCCCTGCCAAAAGTCTTACTCAGACTCCTACAATGTAATTACTCCGGACAAACTAAAGCAAATGTTACCTCTATCAGCACATCCACAACCTCTTCAAGACCTCCCAGATGATGATGATGATGACTTTTGGAGAGAAAAAGTGTCAAAGTTTTTACAGCTACCATCAATAAGGGGTAAGGCAATATTTAACCCCACCCCTGGTCAGTCAAACACGCAGCACACTAACAATATCTATGCCCTCTTTTCTGGAACTGTCAAACCCTTGGGTGTGAATAAACCACCACAGGGGAACTGACTCACTGTTCACTATAATTCCTGTCAAGTCACAGGTCACAACAACTTTATAATCATTTTGTCCCAATGTCCACAGCAGGTCAGCTATGAACAAGTCGCCAGTGGATAGAACAGCTTAAACAATGGAACTCATATTTTCCGTGAAATTTGGTCAAATGGTGCCTTAAAGACTCTCAAGCACAAACTAAATTTTATACATCGTCGTATGCAAAAATGGATTAGAAAAAAAAGTTTCAACTTTTAGCACCTACATCATAACATTCTCCCACCACAATGTAAAAAAATAAATGACCGTATCAACATGGTAAACACTGTCATGCCACCTGTGCCATATGTTTCAAGATCAAAAAGAAAGGATTTACTCAACATAACATTCTCTCCACCTCAGCCTGGAAAAATCATATCACCACATGCAAATTAGCAGTTTACATGCTGTTTACATGTTACACTCTGTTCACAACCATCTGTGCTACATCCTCTAGGATCAAAGACATTAGCAGCAGCAGCAGCAGCAGCAGCAACACTCCCAATGGTACCTGTGTTCCAGGATCAAAGCCAGTCATCAGATTTTTTACCCAGTTCAGGCATTTCAGAATTAAGAATATCTATTTCTGGCTAGGTTCCAAGACCTATTGAAGCTCTCAAAATATTGTCAATTATTTGTCCTGGGGCTCCTCTCGGGCTGTAGGTTTTGGGGTGAGATAAAAGGTTAACTAACAATTTAAAGTGATTTTTGGGAGAAAAGATTGACTAAAAGTTAGGCCTTAAGAGTGGGCTGTTTCCATGATGAAAATTGGGGTCAATCTCTCAGGTTCCTGCAGAGTTAGTTTGAATGATAAATACAGTGTGATCACAAGGGGTAGTCCATGTATCCATATGACCGTCCATATACTGTATCTACTACTACTACTACTACTACTACTACTACTACTACTACTACTACTACTACTACTACTACTACTACCTTGTACTAAATCCAAGATTTTAACATCAAGGATACAACATGCATCACTTTGGAACTTTATTTCCATCTACTTTTTAAACTACTTCACTGTACATTGGTGGAAATCCTTTTAAAGATTTAGGAAAAAGTTAGCTCCAATTAAACCTGTAGGCTTCTACACTGCTCACTCACAGGATTAATCTATAAACCTACATTACCAGAAACACAGTATAAACATCCAAAAGTGTAACACAATGTCACTTTCAATGCTACTAGTTTTCCATGATTAATGGTAGTCGTTAAATTTTACCCCTACCTACCTACGCGTGTGTAAAAGATGGATTAAGCACTTTTACCCTTGGACATTTTAAGAAAAAATCTCTCTTTTCTCTTTTTTTCTTATTGTACATAGCAAAATCTTGTGTGTAAAAGTGAAAATTTTTGTAACGATTTCTATGACATTTTGGCAAATTTTGTAAGGGGACCCTTATAAATGACTTCTGCACCTTTGTTTCCCCCCGGAAGTGCTTGTGTTAAGCAGAACTGTAGTTATTTGGGAGTTTTTGGGGCCTAACCTCTTAGACACCAGAAAATAGGTCACGGTGGCGTCCTTCTCCCAGGGCTCCCTAGGTCTGGACTCATCTGCACCCCCTGGTGCTAAAATGTTCAGTTTTTTTTGGGTTTTAAAACCCCTCTGGTCAATCTGTTGCCCCCTGGCACCTAACAGATCAGTGTAGAAGGAGGATTTCAGTCTGAAACGGGCAGAATCGCTCATATTCACTCACATATCGCTTGATAAACCTGGTCCGCCGACAACCTATGCCGGAGTGACACCCCTTACGCACGGCCTAGCCATACCCTCGTCTCCATGGTCGAGCGGTCTAAAGCGCTGGGTTAGTTCCTCCAAACGCAGCGCAGTTGGGACTGGCGCCACTGTACATCTTTGGCTCGCAGGTTTGAATCCTGTCGGCGCCCGCTTGGTCCGGACGCGTTTCGTTGTGCGAGAGGGGGGTTCGAACCCTGAGCTTGCAGGTTTGAATCCTGTAGGCGCCTGCTGGCACCGGACGCGTTTTCCGCCGAGACAAAGGTCCAAACCCTGAGGTCGTGGGTTTGAATCCTGCAGGCGGCGGGTAGGCCCGGACGTATTTTGCCGTTAGGCAGTGGTTCAATCTCTATAGGAGGTGTAGCCTTTTCATGTCTCATTTTAACTACTTGGTCAGTGTTTAGGTAAACTGAAAGTTTCTTTCTTTCCTGTTCCAGGAAACAAGATGGCCAAGCCTAGGCCTACAAGAAGAACCAGAAGCAACCACACCGTGAGTGATGCAGGGTCAGAAGCCCAAGGTCCTACTTCTTCCACGCAGGACCAGAACCCGCAGAACCAGCAGGCGACCAGCCAGCCCGCCCCCCCCTCAGGGAGGGGGTCTGGACTTGTCCACTATGTTCCAGAACATAGACGTAAAGATCTCCTTAAGCCTATGGTCATAGCTAAATATGGAGAGCACATCCTCAAGAAAGGGGGTGATAACCCTAAGTTCCTGTTTGGAGGAGATCTGGAGGAGGCCATAAAGGTGGTGGATTCGACCCATAAGATGGCCGATAAAATAGACAAACAACAGCCGGCACCTGGCAAGGCTAAGGCAGCCTACAAACAAAGTTCCCCCGAAACCAGATCAATTACTGTCTAACGTCTTCTTACGCCCCAAACCCGATGGGGAATTAAGCTTATTCTGAATTTGGCTAAGATGAATTAAAGTGTGGAGTACACACACTTTAAAAATGAACAGTCTTTGGCAGTAGAACTAATGCGACCAGGTTGTTGTATGACATCCATAGACCTCAAGGACACCTATTACTCGGTTCTAGTAAGAGAAGAAGACAGAAAATATTTGTGCTTCAGTTGGAAGAACAAAATCTATGAATTCAAAGCGTGCCCAACAGCTTGGCGTGCGCCCGAAGAATCTTCACTAAACTTCTCACCCCAATCTTTGCAAAATTAATGGGTGTGGACCACTAAATTTGACATGGTGACATGGCCATTTCTTAAAATCGACATGTGACATGGGCCTTAGTGACATGAGCCAAAAAATTAGTGACATGACATAGGTGCTTTCTTAAAATCGACATGGGACATGAGAGGTTCTTAGAGGTGACATGGGACACAGGGATTCAAGTGACATGTGACATGACAATTTCTTAAAATCGACATGTGACATGAGGGACCCCCCATCCACACCCCCAAATTAAGGGAGGGGGGACACGAATGCTTCTCGTACTTGGATGACTCGTTCATTCTGGTGGACACCCCAGAAAAGTGCATGCACACTACCAAGTTCTTGGCACGGGAGCTAGATAAATTGGGATTTGTAATCCACAGGGACAAATCAGTTTTTAACCCCACTCAGGAAATAACCTTTTTAGGCTTCTCATTGAACTCACTGTCCATGACTCCCACTAGGGATAAAATTGATAAATTCAACAGGGTGGTAGCTGAGGTGTTATCTGTACAAACACCGACCATTAGGCAGGTAGCAGGGGTGGTAAGTCTTATGACCTCAAACTCACCAGGGGTGCAATATGGACCTGCCCATGTCAAACATCTCAAAAGGGAAAAGAACAGAGCTCTAGAAAAGTGTGCCGACAATTTTGACACAACTATGTACATAGGCTAGAGGGGCCCTTGAGGACATTACTTGGTGGTACAACCGCCTCCCACTGGCTTCAAAGAAAATAAGAAATGAAGGCGCGGACACAGAGCTATGCACAGGCGCTTCTGATGGGGGTTGGGGTGCCCACAGGGGTCCGATACCTATAGGGGGGAGGTGGAAACCCCTAGAAAGAATCCCACACACCAATGTGAAAGAACTCAGAGCCATTCTCCTAGGTCTCCAAGCCCTCGTCCCAGAGAAGGGCATTACAGTTGATGTCAGGACAGATGCCACTAGCACCACTGCCCTAGCCTACATAAGAAAGATGGATGGGATAAAGTCCATTGAGTGTGATGAGATGGCGAAAGAAATCTGGGAATGGTACGAAAAGAGAGACATGTGGCTACTCATAGCCCACATCCCAGGAGTAGAGAACGTGTTAGCAGATTTCAAATCCCGCCATTTATCGGACAACATTGAATGGCAGCTTAATGCTAAAATCTTCTCTAAGATATGTGACAGATGGGGGACCCCGGACATAGACCTGTTTGCATCCCGTACTAACAATAAGTTAGATACATTTGTGTCCTGGAACCCTGAACCTGAGTCATCAGGAACAGACGCTTTCTCTATGATATGGACTAAATGGTATTCTTACATCTTCCCTCCTTTCAGTCTGGTAGGAAGAGTGGTACAACGCCTGACGCTACAACTGTCGGACACAGTACTGGTCACGCTGGACTGGCCTGGCCAGCCCTGGTTCGGAACTCTGTGGGGCAGCAAACTTTTGAGAATGCGGTTCAGAAGGGCCAACGGAAACCTACGACAACATGGTCAACCAAGAAACCCAGACAGGATCCAAAGGATTCCTTTGGTGGCCTGGCATTTCTACTCACCAAAACGCTGAAGGAACAAGGTTATGACCATGAAACAATTGAACTGATACTGGATGCTTGAACCACTGCCTAATGGCAAAACGCATCCGGGCTGACCTGCCGCCTGCAGGATTCGAACCCACGACCTCAGGGTTTGACCTTCGTCTCGGTGGAAAACACGTCCGGTGCCAGCGGGCGCCTACAGGATTCGAACCTGCGAGCCTAAGATGTACAGTGGCGCCAGTCCCAACTGCGCAGCGTTTGGAGGAACTAACCCAGCGCTTTAGACCACTCGGCCATGGAGATAGGGGTTTGACCCGGCCGTGCTTAAGGGGTGTCACTCCGGCGTAGGTCGTCAGCAGGATGAGGTTTACCGAGCGATATGTGAGTGAATATGAGCTATTCAGAGCGAAATCCTCCTTCTACACTGATTTGTTAGGTGCCAGGGGGCAACAGATTGACCAGAGGGTTCTAAAACCCAAAAAAACTGAACATTTTAGCACCAGGGGGTGCAGATGAGTCCAGACCTACCGAGCCCCAGGAGAAGGACGCCACCGTGACGTAGTTCCTATCGTCAATCCAGGACTCCCAAATAACTAGAGTTCTGCTTAACACAAGCGCTTCCGGGGGGGAAACTAAGGTGCAGGAGTCATTTATAAGGGTCCCCTTGAAAGGGGGACTTAAATAAAGCAGGAAAACAGTACTTACCAGGCGAAATTGATCTGAATCCTTTGAGACTGACCGAATTGTATCACGCGGGAATCTTGACTGGACTGAGCATGCGCGTATCCACCTCTTGTTGATTCCTGGAAACCCCGAGGGTTCCCAAGGAATAACATATATTCTGTGTTGTACATAGTGAAATTTTGTGAGTAAATTTGTAAAAACAAAAATGATTTCAAGTTATTTTTTCACATGTGTGCGTGTATTTTTAAAAAAATACCCACTGGTAACATTGGTATCATGTTAGCAACGTAGTAGAAACATAGTAGAAACATAGGATAACATTCACATGAAAAAATAGGGGGGAAAAAAGGGATTTCAGGTGTTGAGATCAAGGCTCAGCTCTTAACAATTATGCGTGGAAGTCGGCTTAGTGACGACTACACATAGCATACCAGCTGCTGTGTTAGTCGGCACTTAGCCAACTTACATGCCTGAGGAGCAGTCTGGTACTTAAGGTTGCTGAGCCTTCCTGTGAACCGAATCCATTCTCTTATGATGCATATTGGATATCATATGTGACCAGGCAAGCAAAAACACCCCTCTGCAGGGAAATTCATTATCAAAGTTCATTTAAGATATTTAAAATGAGACATCAATATTCCTAGTAGTTATGTCAGAACCCCTCCTTGAGTCGTTATTCATATCTGAAATTAAGGATTAAGCTTTAAATACATTATGTACCATAATAATGTCTAAAAACACAATAAATCAGCCTTTTTCACAAAAAGTGATTTTTATCATAAATTTTGATCTAGAAGGAATTTTTGACTTCCAGCAAAAAGGTGTTTATAAGTGACAGCTCACAGGGATGGGTATAAAGTTCAATTGTATCAACTTCTCATGTAGCAGGGGAAAAAGAGAAAAGGGTTTTTAAACATTTACTACCCGTTATGACGATAACCCCCACCCTTTATCCCCATCTAATCACCTCTCCTCTTACTGTGGTCCAGTATTTCTTCTATGCATTATCGTAACTGCCACCTAGTGGGCGGCGGAAAAAGAATGTGACCTGGCTAACTGACCTATTTCTTCCAAAGAAGCTGACATTAGTGCAAAAGTAGGCACGCCACTTTTACTTTCAAGACCTGTCACAAGGAGGCGTGTAACGATGTGTATATATTTTACTTACATTCTACTTTTAACAGTGGGTAAAATTCAACGTTTATCACATCATTTGATATTTGTGACAGCATCATACATGTAAGGTCGTGTGGTATTTTTATAGCATGCTATAGGACACACAAAAAAGTTCATGTCATGCAAGTAGACACCTTTTATGTGGTCACATACTAACAGCCTACTATATAAGGTCGAAAAGGTCAGCTATGCATTGGGCGGAGCCACACAGGTATAACTACAGCTACAGTTACATGAGCAACCTGCAGACTGATCGGTCTACTGAACTTCAGTGGCTGATTGGTCTCACACCTTGTTGCCCGACAGAGTAGTTACTTCAGCACCGACACTCAGCACTATCTTTTACATGTGTCATATCATACTTCTTACTGTGAAACATGTGCTTTAACGTTGTAAAAGGGGCTTAACTTACAGGAATAAATCATGCACATCAATTAAGATAATGCACAAAAAAGGAGACGAGAGACAAGGAAGTGAATTGTCTGCATTTGACATGTTCATGCCTGAGTGTATTAACCTTTTTTTCCCTTCTCCATGTTGTCCCCATTGATAGCAGGTGTCAGTCGTTGCATGAATTATTCCTGGAGTATCGCTCACCCCACACCCTACCCTACATAAATTGTTTGTTATTCATCCACGAACCAGTGAGCAGCAATGGGTGTGCGGCAGTGGTGGTGTTGGTGGTGGTGGTGGTGGTGGTGGGAAAATGTTATGATAAGGGGGGGGGCACATGCCATATGCATATAACACACGCACACCCTACTTACCCCCTACCTACCCCTACCTACTTAATTTATTTACCTACCTACCTACCCACCACCCCTGTTGTTAAAATAAATGCGCCCCAACTACAGCACCATGAGACTTTATTGCTACTGCGGTGTTTGCCATAGCAACCAAACTCATGTTTTGCATAAATTTGCATAAATCTTTGTGGATTTGCATAGGGAATGACCCTAGTAAACATAATTATTCCAAAAGTTCTCCGCTGAAATTCCTGCAGTTTTTGCATAGGTTAAGGTCAAAGGTCTGGAATTTCCCTCTATATTCTTATATTAAGTTGTTTAACCCAGGAATTGATTGCATGTTCTCTCTGAACTAGGCTAAAGGGCTAAAAGGGGATTTTAAGGTTTTGTCTGGACCAAACAAACCATGCTGATTCCAAATATACTTTGCATATTAGTCTGAGTATGCTGGAAGTGTAAATAACATGGTGTTAAAAATTAAAACTAAAATTGAAAAATATGTGAAAATATCAAAAATCAGTAAAACATGAACTAAACCCCTATGAACGCTCTAAACACATAATTCAGGTAGGTGGTAGACGAGGAGCACAATAAGTATGAATTTATTATGTTATTAAGCCTGCCAAAGGTCTTGAATAATTATTGTTACCCTCCTACCCAAATACAAATTGTTTTATTATGGCAGGTGATCAAGTATTACTTCGGACAATCTGTGGCGAAAAATTCCCCTTGTAAATCTGCATTAGCATTGACAATCAATGCTGATTTCTGCATAAAACAATGCATCCTAGGAGTTCTAAACCTACTGCAATCAATTCCTCTATGTGAGAAACCCCTATTTAGAACCTAAAAGCGTGTAGAAAGGACTCTTAGAACCAGAGATATGACGTATATGGTTTCCGTGACCTTTAACCTAATTAAATAGGTCAAGGCTTAATTACATAATTATTTCATACTTATTGTGCTCCTCACCAACCACCTACCTGAATTGTGTGTTTAGTGCATTGATATGGGCTTATTTCATGATTTACTGATTTTTGATATTTTCACATATTTTTCAATTTTATTTTTATTTTCTAACACCATGTTTTCGCCACTTCCAGTATACTCAGACTAATATGCAAAATATATTTTAAATCGGCATGATTTCTTGGTTCAGACAAAACCTTAAAGTCCTCTTTTAGCCCTTTAGTCTAGTTCAGAGAGAACATGCAATCAATTCCTGGGCTAAACAGCTTTATAAAGGAATATAGAGGGAAATTCCCTACCTTTGACCCTGACCTACACAAAAACTGCAGGAATGTCAGCAGAGAACTTTTGGTATATGATTACTAGGGTCATTCCCTATGCAAATCCGCAAGACAGCAATAATCCATACTAATAATTGACATTTATCATGCATTTCTTACAGTGAAGTGAATGTTCTCCATATATTTTTAAATACTTAGTTACCAAAGTCCCCATCAGGTGGCACTGTGAACCCAGCACCAGTGGTGCCCCCAAAGATGTGAAAACCAACTTGTCCATATGCATATAACAGTTATACTAGTAATAGCTCATAGTGGGCCAATGTAGTCCTATGTAAAATAATGCGATGCACTATAAGGAATAAACCTACTGTGTGGTAGCTACAAAACAAATCATCAATATCCTTCTTGATAAATATATATTTTTATAATCATTCACTAATCAAGCCACCGTCCAAGTGTAATTAGGTTTGCCATGACATAGATATATTATGTTGACTGAGACTGTCATATTTTGAACTTCATATTTTTTATTACAACCCTACCCATAGTATTCATGGCAGTAAACCGAGGTCTTATGTGTTGTATTTCCTCGTCCATAAGGAAAAAAGCATTTATCATGCTCTATCTGTATGAACTAATAATGTTATCCTCAGGATCATCCGACCAAGACTGCATATCATTTTGAACATTTCGTATATATGCCTACAGAAGGAGTCTTTGTGCGGTAGTATCACATCCACATAGAGGTACTTTATACTATTCATAAAGCATCGTGTATAGAAACATTCCAATGCTTTTATAATGATATGATAAGAAATGTGGGAGTATTTTTGCTTCAACTTTCACTTTTATTTGGCGGGCTTCCCTAGCCCATTTAACAGGGTCTATATCTCCTCTTTCCTATCCGCTTGGATGTGTGTGGTGCACATATGTGTGGGAATGGACACGCTCCTCTCTGATTTTGTGTAATGTAGTTCTCGCCATGAATATGATCTTAGCTGTCAAAATGGCATTAAACATCTATTTCTCACTCACATCACTTTGGTATTATCTGGTATGTTGCCTTGACCCACGGAGTGGAGACAGCCCAGACAGGCAAGACACACCAAGCAGAGAATGTATGTAAATTCCTTTATTTACACTGAAGTCTTGTAGCTCACTGAGTTGTAATTAGTCATAGTCCAGTCAGTTGTAGAGAAACATAACTTATGTAGCATGACATAGGCCATGGCATATATGGCAGTAGCTCCATGCCTCCATGGTTTGTGGCCATTCCATATATGTTTAAAACTTTGATATCGGCCATGAAATGAACAGGCAAAGTTTCACAAGAAGTGAGATAAATTCTCAGTCAGACCAAGCAGAGTGGACCTGTACATTTATGTCACAGCTGTTGATAAGAAATGTTCAAAATTTCATTTGATTTGAATGACTATTTGATTTCTATCATTGTTATAATAGTCATTGTGAATGTAGGACCAGGCACTGAGATACGGGCAAAACTTGTAGGCGATTAAATTGAAATAAAAAAAAATGCATAGAGAAAATGATCATTCCTCTGGGGTGTGAGGCACAGAGCTGTTGTGTTAAACCCATAGGAGGCGTTCTTATTAAAAATGAAAAAAAAAAATCTATGTACCACCTATTTAGTGAAGCACAAAAAGGCTAAAAGCATTGGCTCACTTGTCTATTTCATAATCTACTTGGTGCTATGAGCTTCAAGTTCTATTTTATCATGATTTGGGTGTCCTTGGGCTCTCCCTTGCTAACAAAGGAAGAGATGTCAATCAGATATGTGGAACAGTTTCAGCTGTTTCACACCCTTGGAGGCGGGTATGTAGGGTAGATTAACCTAAAGATGACCGTTCCTGTGCAGGTTTTCAATAAGGGAAATGCAGTAGCTAATATCTTTGAGTCTAATAGATCCTTAGGGTTCCCCAAGGTATTAAGTGAAAGACAGTTATTTGGGCTTTTTGACCACTTACCTTTCTCAAATCCATGTGTAAAGTTTATCTATTGTTTTTCATCATTTCTAAGACCATCTTAGTTAGTCTATTTTCACCTTGACATGACCACCTTGCACCTTGAGTGGACTACCCTTCTAATGGCGCTATGATCATTAAACTATTATTTGAAAAAAGAATAAGTGTCTTCTATAGATATGCAGTGAAATAGCATAATTAAAACTATTGCATCATAAGAAAATGTATATTTTTACAGTGACTCAATTAGAATGGAAATTGGAGGCAATTTTATGGCCATGGATATTGTAAATCTCATCAAAATAGAAGTGGTATTTCCAACCCTGCATTATAGAGGCTTTATTTTTAATGTTCTTTTATAGACCTTCAATATGGACTATAATTATCCATTCCTTAATTTTATCATCACAACCTCAGTATCAAATACTTCCTCTACACAGTAATAACCATAGCATTACAGTAAAGATTGAAATGTTTGCATCAGAGCATAATCCAGTGAAGATTTCTATCCCAAACTATTCTGGCCATTAATCTTGTGATGTAATCCTACATGATCATTGGTTTCTATTCAATTAAATGTACAAATAGGTGTACAAGGAGTGGTCAACTCAAGGTGAAATGGTGGTCATCCCAAGGTGACATCGGCATGTTCTAGGAAATAAGTCCTATACAGAAAGTATTTAGCATTTCTACACTTTTCCTTATGCTATAATTTAGCAAAGATATTTATCAATTCCTAGAGTCAAAATGTTGTTTATTTGAGCACTTGTCATCTTCAAATTATCAAACCAAAGTTGGAGAATTCTGATGAAATGGCCAGCTGGTCATGTTAAAAACCATTCAAACATGGAAACTTTAGTGTATTATTATGCAATGACAATTACTTAATATATTCCAGGACATCATTCTATGGGGTACTATAACACCTCTATTTCAATAATATTAGGGTTCAAGACCAATGCAGTACATGTGAGAGTGAGAAGATCTAGGTGACAGGTGGTCGACTCTAGGTATGTGGTCGTCTTTAGGTTAATCTACCCTATGCATATTTAGGGAATAATGCATGGGGCATAGCTGTGGGAGTGCTCTAGACTGTATTGAGACATCGAGGGGCCTTATAGGTGATGTGACCAAGTGAATTATTCTCGTTATAACACAGAAAAATGATCCATCATCCACCTGACAACACATAAATATCAATTCTGAAGTCTAAAGGTGAGATGAAATTAACTTCCTTTGCCAGGAGTGCATTACCCATCTAGATAATGCACAGCGAATCAGCCAATCAGAATGCAGCATTGAGGATAATGCACTATGACTTTGCCCAGCCGTGTTATAAGCATGTATAAATGTTATCTACGATGGCATTTTCTGAATTGTGAAGTCTTAGAATGAAGAGCCTACCTCATGTATGCCTATAGTCTTCTATAGTTACCCTGATTATGACTTCAACTGTGTAGCCATAATTTCTATCATATAACTAGTGTGATAACATTTTCTGGATTATTGATAATAATTCAATGACAATTTCAACTGTAGTTATATTTACTTTTCCGTCACTACGGCAACATGTCCTATTTATATTCTTTTAATAAAATTCATACACCATGTATATCTTGTTGTGTTCTTTATTGTATATCATTTAGGAGTATGATTAAGTTTGATTCTAGAAATGTCTAATCAAACAGCTCTACTTATTTGGAACAATTCTGTGTATAGGCTTAGAAACGGAGTGTTGACGTCATCCTCTGTTTGGAGGTTGCATATGTTTTGGCCTCAGACACTCTTTAGACACTTCCTTGGTGCCGTGGGGTTTATGATTGAAGAGTGTAAGGTAGCCATCCATGCAGATACTCTACATGTTTTGTATATTCCTCTCTACACACACTACACCAAAAAGCTGTGGAAAGTTAAGGAATCCTAGCTATAAAAAGGAAGTCAATTTAGGACTGGTGTCAACTCCTCTGTAATAATACAGAATGTCCATCTTTGTTTTCGATGTATACCATATTTTACCTAGACAGCCAACTATAGAGGCTATACCTACGGTGGTCTTCAAGCTAGGATCCTCTCCTCCTAGATTCATCACCAGCCAGGACAATTTGCCGACATATAAGTCCATCTACCATTAGTGATCTAATAATCGTGGTAAAACCTCGCATATATACAAGACAAATTTCTAGTACAAAAACAACACTATAAGATGCATCCATAGCAAACTCTTGACCACATCAATTGTTCTCTTCACTTTGAATTCCTCGTGAATAAGGGTCTCCTATAACAGTAGCTTCTGTGTAAGTCAAGTTGGTCCATCCTAACATATTGTAAGCAGTAACTGATACCTGAGGAATTATAGTATACTACATACATGCAACTGTTGAAGCACCGATATACCTGAGTTGTCCATATTCATGTTTAATAGTGTTACATCCTATATATACTCCTGACACTAGTATAGGGTAGACCGACCAAGGTTCGACCAGTTAACAATTGCAAGTGGGTACATGTAGGTCTACCAAATTTCGACCACTGCACCTCTCAGGTTATCACAACGTTTCATATTGTCAACCTCCCCATGTTCTTTCTTGTACAATCGATTCAGATTAGTCTATAATTAGGCTTTGGGCCTAGATTATACATGAAATGAGTCCTATTTGAATGACGTTGGCCTGCAAGAAAGCTCTAGACCCCGAACATTAACATGGCGACATGAGTCCTTTCCGGCTAAGTGACATGGGCCATGTTGTTTCTTAAAATTGATACAATTACATTCCCTAAAATCGATATGGGACATGGGGGAACCCAATCAAGGACTGCTGCGGCATTAGATATAAAATCATAGTAAACAAGTAGATGGTCGAGTCTAGGGGAGACTACCCCACCTGGCAGTGACGTCGTCGTGAGGTCGTCACGGTCCTGCCGTCCGCACTGCAGCCCCACCCTACCTACCACCCCAACCAGACCACAGGGAGACACCCTCAAGGATACACTACCTCCTTCACAGAGAGCAAAACACGCCCAAAACTACACATTTTTGGTGAATTTTCGAAGGACGAGGGGCTGCAGCCAGTGGAGGAGTGAAAGGATGGGAGGTATGATGGGCCCACAGGCCTGGGGCCTCCTCGTTCTTGGGGTATTATTGATAGCCTGTGGACATTTGGTAAGTGAATTTCGTCATAATCTAATGAATTCTCCTCTCATTTCCTTGATTTTGTCTAGATATTGAGCCTTTTATTAGTAATTATATTTATGGATAAATAGGATACATTCTGTATTGATGGTGGTCTATATTGATCATCTTGGGGTGTTTTCACATGCCCATAGATGTTATCGACTTGAGAAAATATAGATATACCTTCGCCTGTGGCAGAAATCTTATCTCCTACCCCTTGCACAATGGATCGGTACACACTTTCAAGACAGAGGCCTACCTTCTTTAACCTACTTAAGGAGGGAAGTTGAAATGTACATTATATTCTCTGGGTGCAAAAGCTCGAAAACAAGCATCAATCACACAGTAAAACATACTAATTAAGAGATCACAATTCCTATATACACTCGAAGTAAATAGCTCCAGTTCCTTTCTTACAGTGGTCATGCTGTATTTCATAATTACTTTATCTCATATTTCCCCATTAGCATTTAAACATATACATCTATATTCAAAAGTTGATGTCATTATATATAATATATAATAGAACAACTGAAACCACTGCGTCCCCTAATGAGAAAATTGTATTGATTATAAGACAATGTAGGCGTGACTATACAAATTATGGATTTATAAGATGATATTGTCCGGGATATTGTAGACCAAAGTGCCATGTACATGTATGGGATATGTATAAGATAATGCTATATAGACCATAGTGCTAAGGTAGTTTGGCAGACGTTTCCCCTATATATACTGTATAACAGTTAATACAGGTATAGGGTGGTAGTGACCTGACGGGCACACAGGCCCACCCAGGCATGTAATATACAGTGTGAGAACACCTCCCAGCAAATTGTCGTCATCTGTCGCCATGATTGGTCATCAATGATGACTCCTTTTTGAGTGATAACTCATTCCGTCATCTTTTCCCACTGTGTGTTAGACTCACGTGGCAAAGCAATTGCTATTCCTGGTGATCTTGTGCTATAACGATGTCGTGTTCCATCTAGCGACATGTGTGAGCCACTTCACACAGGTTGACGAGGACTCACGACAATTTGCTGGGCTAGAGGATAGAGTAACCCCAGGCAAACCAGGAGCTTTCCTTATAGGGTAAATTAGCATTGAGACGCCCAGTATGTACCCTACAACATCCACCAACCCAGGGGTTTTACCTTTCTCCTTTTAAAAGATTTATACTTTCATTAGTCAACAAAATAGATTCATGCAGAGGCATCTCATTTTTCACCCTGTGAATACTGCATACGTAATAATATCTGGGCCTCCTTATGAGGCATATCCGTCCGAATTCAATAAAAATAAACAAACACCATAGACTTAGCATTATTGACTCTCGCTAATGATAAAGTGGAAATGGATTCAAGGAGAAGTAGGTGTACAGATACTAGTAGACAGACACCGCCAGTTTAACCGTTGTTTGAAGCTACAATTGAAATAATTCTACTTCATTCAGTAATCCATAAATAGCTAGTAACATTGATTTGGTGCTGAATCAGTATTTCTCACTGATTCAGTGCTCACCAACCATTTGGCAATGTTGATTGAGCAGTATGCCCATTTTTTATTTGGCAATGTTGATTGAGCAGTATGCCCATTTTTTATTTGGCAATGTTGATTGAGCAGTATGCCCATTTTCTATTAGGCAATGTTGATTGAGCAGTATGCCAATTTTTATTTGGCAATGTTGATTGAGCAGTATGCCCATTTTTTATTTGGCAATGTTGATTCATTTTGTGGGATTGGCGTCTCAAGGTGTGTGGACGTCGTAGGGAACGCTACCCTAGATTGTGTTTAATCGGTTAAATCAGGGTATAACTTCAATTTAATCTGCATGTCGCTCTAATGAGCTTGTATTTTGGGTTATACCAACCTATCCAGAGTTAATGTATTTTTTGACAAAATATAGATAATAAATATACTGCTAATTTGCAGCCTAAAGTGATGTGTCTCTAATAAATGTTAAATAATTCAATGTATGATTAAGAATTGAAAAGAATTTTCTGCTGGGTGTGTGTTAATGAACATCTAAGGGGTGTCATCCTGAAAGGGAAAACAACCATATATGCATACCCACCCACATAAACTACCTCTCGACCTTCGACAAAATCAAATTTGAAAAAAAAAATGTAAAAATAAAAATAAAAATTACAGCAAAAAACTCGAAAACTTAGTGACACAAAAGAAACCTTGAAAACTCAGGCTACACACCTATTCATGAGTAATGTGAAAAATATATAGGAGTTATATGACCATCATTCCTGACTGGGCGTTGGTAGTATAGCGCATTCACTGGTTGAGGCGAATGGGTGGGGGTGGGGGGGGGGGTGCATATCATACAGGGCACCCACCCATGTCCTTAGTACTGTATCAGTAATGGTATATAGAAGGTGGATCTGACCCATCTGCCAGGCCAACCATGCCTGCATCCTATACCTCAGTGCTCTGCCCTACTTAATACACATTAAGCTGTGCACCTTTTCCCTATCTTACCTCACAATTATCACAATTTATACATTTTTGTTAGCTTATATTCTTTATTCTAATGTATTACATGACTCCAGTCCTCTGTCTTGTACAAACCTAGAGATAAAAGAATGACAATTAACATGGAGAAGGCAGAGTTAATGCACCCTATGTGAGCCTGTATTAGAAGGGGTCGTGGCCATGTATGAGGGGAAGATGTGTGCAGAATGGTGACCACACCCTAGTCTGCTTTCTCTTTACTCTCAGTCTTACACCAAGTTGTAGACCTACAGTATGGGTGCGGTTAGATAAAGAATCCATTTGCCATGTTGCTTCATAAGTAGCAGTAAAATAAGCAGTTCTAATTATTTTGAATTCTGGTAATTTAGAGAGGTTTTCTTTCAAAGACCAGGTGCAATATAATACGTTGGCCATATACAATTAAGGTCAATATTGATATGTGTTTTCTATTTTGATATAAGTTTGTAACGCTTGTACCAGCGTCTTGATTATTGGTGTGAGGACTTGGAGTAGAAAAATAAATCTTTTTGGGAAACCCACCGTAAAAGCCACCACGACTATCTGTTCACATGTAGAGTCTGGTTCACCACCAGGTCATCGAAGAGATATACAGATGCTAGGCAGCATCACTTAAGATTTCACCAAAGATTAGGATAAAGGATTCGGAGTCAGCTATTACATATAGTAATCATGTGATCATTGAGCTTTAAAAACAAGAACAGTAAGAAGCTCAGCATGATGATTCATAGGAAGTTATCAACATCGATTTGATATTTTCGCCAGGTTAAAAAGATTCATCTAGACCGTTCAAGTTAAGTTAATGGCCTCGGTTCATATGTTAATTAGCAGATATACAAGTAAAGCGCTTGACTCCCAGATGGCCACGGGAGGGGAGGGGGGGCATCTTAATATGACGTTTGCTATTTTAAAATCATTTTGACCCCCTTTTTGTAGATTTCACATATTTCTTTTTAAATGGGCAATGTAGCACGAATCTTTTTCCATCTCTAATCCTTGCTGAATATGACCTTGGCCGAAGAATTATTTTGTAAGATAAAAAGGAAATACTGAAGTATAAATGTCTGCCTTAAATGTAGATACGCCAGCCTTCTTATACCTCACTTTTGATATCATAACTGGATGATTCATGATCACAACTTTCCTTTCTCTTATCGAAATCACATTAAATTGCTCTGGAATGACAAAGCACAAAGGTTTATATGCAAGCCTGTGATCTATTTCTATAGATCTATGCCATCCCCTTTGTATAATATGATTTTCATAATATGAGAGATTAGAGATTGTTTATAATATGTTATTGCAAATTTGTTACAGACCGAAGGCAAAAAGTACTACCAGGGGGATTATGAAGGTAAGCAGAGTTTTCATATCTCATTTTGATGGTTGCTTAGCAGCAACCTCTTACATTATCTGTAACCAGGAGGGCGATTCATAAAAACTGACGATACAGAATTGTAATTTTCTTGAGGATCCAAAAGTAATCTAAACACTTCAAATTCAGTTGATGGTTGTTATTTCTACATCATTTGGAATGACAGGTATAGATATCACATGAACAGATTATTGTTTTAATTCATTAAAATGCTCGCTACTGAATTAACCGCAGATAAGTGGCCAGTTTTTTTTTTTTATGAATTGTCCTCCGCTCCCTTTCTTGGATTGAAAAGGTTGAAATGTCGGAGCTTTATATATAGTTGAATCATGGTCATAATTGTGAGCAAATAAATGGAAAGGATCGTACATGCGGGGATGCTCCATTCACTTGGACTGCTTACCAGTTTTTGCTTACAATTGATTAGCAAAAAACGACACAACACAATCCTTAAGACCTATTGAGGTTCAATTTTGAGTAAATAGTGATAAATATATCCTATTTTGTACAATAATGGTTATACCTGGCATGTCCAGATGACGCTATAAGGCCCAAGAAGGATTTTTTTTTATCAGTTAATTAGGCCTTTATATATATATATATATATATATATATATATATATATATATATATATATATATATATATATATACGCAATACGACCTATATTGCAATACGACAGTGCTGCTTTAAGTAATATGAGTATGATGTCGGTTTGTTCTATTTTACTCCATAGGTTACACAGTTCGGTGCACTATTGGTGTACAACATCAACCAGTAAAACCACCAGACAGCCCTCCATTTGATGCCTGTAAAATGGTAAATGGGAGCAGTTATTTTTATGTTTATACCCATAAGATTTTCCCCATTTGTAACTAGATATTAAAGGCCACGATGTCAACGATCAAGAAAAAGCCGCTTGGAGAGCCAATGCCCAATAGACTAATATAGAGTGGAAGTCTTGGGATCGAAACTATAAAATGATTTAGATTTGTGATTGTAATTTATTTGCATGGTTCTCAAAATGGAATAGAATTGTTAAGGAAATTCAAACTTGTGGAAGAAGCGTTTGATCTAATCCAGGTGTAGAATAGCCTTGGCTGTCCAAAAGGTGCTCATCTAAAATGCATAAATAAAACCGTAAAGTCTCATTCTGAAGCATATCAAAATTCGGAATTTGGGCTAAATTCAGCCTAAAGAATTTTTGCAAAGTGCTGGAGAAAAGTCTCCCGAGGGTGATATTAAATGCACTGCTTTTAGTTTAGTTTAGTTTTAAGCTCTTTAACTTTGGTAAAGATCTGCTTTTATACGTACTAATTCCCTCAAGTGACTTTCATATCCCATTTGAAAGGGTCTACCCAGTAAACACAGTTATGTTATACATACGTAGATTGCACGTAGAAATTTCAGTACATTTACGTATTTTCTCAACGTAGAATAACATATAAACGTGTATGCTGATGTACGTATTTCCGACGTACATATACCTCATTATTACCCGAATTAACGAAGAAAAATGATGTTCTTTAAAAGTAAATGTTCCTATATATTTAGATATCCAACGTATATTTTCAATACTTTTATACTAATAACTACGATGTATGTAGTTTTGCAGGTTATGGTTATGCTCCAATATACGTAAAATTACCTCAAAGAGACGTTCATATACCTACCCCTATACCCTCAGTTAACTTTATTCATTTAAGAATGTTATTTCCTTGTCTCATTCTATAATACTGGTATATTCAGGGCCAGTATTTAGCAAGAGACACCAATGCTTTAGCCATCAGTTTCATCATTTGAATTAAGAGTCAAGTATAACTCCTGATTGTATGTTGAAGGTTCTGTGATGCTAGGTATATAAGTCTATTTCTTAATGCTACAGCATGGGTGTTTACCATACCTGGATCCCAAAATATACATGGTAGCATCATCAATCATTGAATATTTTGCACAAACCTATTCCCAAATGAAAGGTTGATACAATGAGTTCTCAATAATGTGTTTTTAATTAGTATAGTTGATTAATATAGATGACAATCATCATGGAGGTCTAAATTAAATACAATGCTCAGTAATAGTGACACCTGTTGAGATAAACTGAAAGTACAGAAATACGTAGGTAAATGTTATTTTACGTATTTCAGACCTCTTTTCATGTAGAAACATTTGGAACAGATTAGGTGAGCACTAAATGGAAATGAATCTGCCTTGTGATTTTTATTTTCTACATTTAGATAGACCCAGACTATGTTTGAAAGCTGTAACCATACAGCTTTCATATTTGTACTGGTATTGGATATGCTGCCATCTAGTGAGATAGGAGTGAAGCACAAAATAGTGTATGTGGGACATAATCTAACATATTTCCAACCTCTATGACCATGTGCTTTCTATATTCCCTATTATCACCCTCTGCACACCTACATTTCCACTGTTTGTATGGAATCTAGAATTCATTACTGAATGAGATTTTGCCACATGATGCTCTAACCCATATGGTACATATATTTTATATGACCAACAAATACTCTTGCTTAAATAATGCATATTTAAGATGTAATGTCAATACAGTGTTAATCCCCATAGGGATATGAAAATAGGAATTATTATCCATTATTACCTAAAAATGCACATAATTACAACTACTGCATGTAGGTCAGATGCCTGTCCACCAATAGATTTGATTATGATATGTACAGGATTCTTGTAGACCTAGGCCCAGCTGAGTTATCTTTTTTTCATGTCAAGTGATTGATTTTCATCATTATTTATCACTGATCTTTATAAGGCAGTTGTTAATGAAATGAAAGTTTGGTTAGATAAATGAAACAATACTATTTATCATTAGAAGTTTTTATCCAAAATCTACATACATGAACCAACCAATATCTACGTCTTACAATCGTTCTACCTACGAACAAAGCCAATCAAAAATATGGATCAAGATTTACGTAGATAAACCTCTTAAAATTGCGAAGCATAAACCTTATTTATCAACATATATCCACCAACCGATATCTACGTTGCTGGAACCTCATATAGAGGTTCAGTAGAAAACCAACCTAGATCTACCAGAAATCTACGTTGAAACACGTAGTGTGTTTACTGGGTATTTACCTCCTCTGGTGTGTCTGGAAGGCATTTCTCAAGTTGGTACGACTATTGGCCCCTTTCAAATCGTAGCAGGATCTCTTCAAGTTAAAGGGGGACTAGCACGGCGATTTTCAACATAGGTACCTGCTCAAAGATAGTTCACAAAGTCGCCGGACCCAGCGGAAAAATCGCGACGATCTGATTGGTCGAGGGGTGGTCACGTGACTTGCTAAGGCGGGTACGTCTTAGCCGTGCTAGGCCCCCTTTAATACCATTACAGCCCTGCATCTCGTGGCCACTAATGATTACACTGGTACGACTGCCTAGCAAACCCTATGTAATTACTGCATTAGGTGCTAATCATACAGAGTTGTCATAGTGCATTGCCTACGCTCACCCATTTTAATTTTGAGATTTTCAAATCGCAGTGGTTGTGCTCAGTCGTGCCATCTTGAGAGGGTCTTAATATCTTTTCTGTCTCCTCTTTTTGTCCGGTTTACATAATAACATGCATTCCCAGTGACATTCAATTAGTATCTATTGTAGTTTTCTTGCCATGAATATGACCTGGATATCAGAATGGCGGATCAAAATAACCATTACTCACTCACTCCCATGATTATGGGTATTAACTATTATGTAAACCTACATTGACTACTTTTCTATCCCTTCTACCATAGCTGAAATACGGCCTTTCTACGGGCGTTGTGGGTGACAAATGTATGAGTGTTAACAAGATAGACCAGAGTTACTACACGTTGTATGAGGTAACCTTCTACCTGTCCAGTGGGGAGGACTCAGCCTACCACTCTATGCAGTACCTTTTGGGGAATTTTGATGTAGATGCTGCAGAACTAGCCTATGGTGACAAGTATGTCCCTGGAACCCTGCAGTTTTATGGTAAGGATAAAATATCATAAGGTATTATGAGTGTTAGTACTTTAAAACCCCACGTATAAGCCGCACCCACGTATAAGCCGCACCCTGGATTGCTTTAAAATTTTAAAAAAGAAATCAATACCAATGAATTTTCAAAATTAAAAAAAAAACACAGAAAAAAAAACACTATAGGACTACTCCCATCCCTCAATAACAATAGAAATGTTGGGGGGAACTATGGGTAGGTTCTACAGCTACCTACCCCCTCCCCTCCACCCTCCCTCCCCTCCCCCTGTGTCAGAAATTAAATAGACTATAAACCGCGGCTTATACGCGGGATTTTATGGTAGTGTACATAAATTGATTGAGTTTCGTTGGCTTCAATTTTAGACGTAACAAAGGAAAATAAATTCTAAACTACTGTCAAAAAGTAGGGGGTGTGCGCCCCCATGTCCCCGTCTTCTGTTACTGCACTATCCAGGGTTTAAACATATAAACTCAAGTACCGAAAATTCTCTGGTATAAGCAGTGGCTTATACCAGAATCCAAATAAAAATTAGGCTTATAGGCCTCATATGCAGCTTATAGCATTCTCCTCAAGTCAGGCAGGGGCGTAGGAAAAGTAGGGCCAGGGGGGCTTGGGCCCCAAAATCACAGAGGAGGTGGGGCCCGAATATGTCTGGGCCCCCCAAAATATGTCAAGCCTCATTGTAAAATGTACAAAAATCCCCACAGCTTATCACTCAAATTAAAAAGAAAATGTCGTAAAGATAAGCAATCAAGGAATAATCTTTTACATACATCCCCCCCCATGAAGATTTGCTTCCTACGCCTCTGTCAGGGTGCGGCTTATACGAGGATGTGGCTTATACCAGGGAATTAGATGTAGAGTTTTCTATTGGGATAATTATTTAACTGTTTTGATTTTTATGGTATAGGACCTTCCATGCCCATGCCCTATCGATGCCCCATTCATCCCACTTAACAGAAAAGAAAAAAAAAAGTTTCTCCTTTTGTGTAAAAATCCTTTTATGTAAAAATTCTCAATAGGTTTCAAGGTTCTCCAAGATTGGTTGTAATTTCTATCTTGAATCTTCATGATTTTTGTACTTCAGATATTGATGAGTGTGCCGACAGAACGAGCAAGTGCTCGCCTAACGCCGCATGTTACAACGAGTGGGCTACTTATAAATGCACCTGCCTCGATGGATACAAGGACAACTCAGGACCTGAAGACCGCAGGGGTTACAAGTGTGATAAGGGTGAGCTAAACACTGGGGTGGTTTATCTTACAATTTCTTATTTCTTTTTAAGCTTTTCATATAGTGTGAAAGTATTTTAATACAGAAATGAATTTCTCCTTCTCACCTAACATGTGTCCCTCCCCGAAAGGAATGAAAAGGTCATTCTACATTATGTGTTTTGTTTTTGTTTTTTGTTGTTTTTTATTTGTTTTGTTCATTTTTTTTTCAAAAAAAGGATTTAGATGAAGTACATTTTGGGGTTGACCTCAAAGGTTGGGGACACATGTTGATTGCTATTGCCATTTTATATTATATACGGAGTGCCCCTGGAGTGTCCTGGAGGCAAAAGGGTGTATGTTTGGAGAATGTACCTGGCCCTCCGCGGAGACAAATGTTGATGCTGGTTGCTACCCAGGTAGCACAGAGACTTTGGCATAACGTTGGGCCGACGTTGGCCCAACCATCGGCTTAACATAGGCTGCCCATCCTGCCTACGTAGGCCCGACGTAGGCCCGATGCGTCGGGCCAAATTTTTTTGCTATCTGGGTATTATCATTGTACATTAGAGATGACAGGATGTACGTGCTGATTGCTATTGCTATTGTCTGTTACAGATGAAGTTCCCCCAGATGCTGGAAGGGTGGACCTGCAGATATGGGTGTACGTGCTGATTGCTATTGCTATTGTCTGTTACAGATGAAGTGCCCCCAGGAGGAGGGCTGGACCTGCAAATATGGGTGTACGTGCTGATTGCTCTTGCCGTTTTTATGGTGCTGATGTTGGTGATCTGCTGCTGCTGCTGTTACACTGGAAGTAATGACTGCTGTCCCGGCATGCACCAGTCTCATACCAAGGTCACCAAGCATATCCAGGTCAGTTAGTCACACTCTCACAAGGACAGTTAGATTTTGCACTTTCGATTTGATGTTTCTAAGATGTTGTATTTTATCATAGATTTTTTTTAAGAATTTAAGAAGAATTACATAAAAAGTGGTACTTTAATCAGTCTTTTTTATCATAGAACGTCCGCTATGGCCGTTGCCCATCATGACACATATAGATAGAACTAAACGACCATGGTGTACGAGGTGGTCGATCCACCACGAGGGAGTTGTCTCCCCCGCCCTCGGGGGAGACAACTCCCGAGGGGTGGATAGGCCACCGAGGATACCAGGGGGGTTTAGTTCTATATTTATTTTATGTTTTTAGAGGTTTAAATAAGGAAAAATTATCAAAATCTGGTACCGTAGTTCCCCGTACAAGCGCCGGTCCGCCATTTTGAATGTTTACATGCACCCAGAACGAGGCTGCAGTAGTGGATCAGCCACTGTGGTGGATTGAGACACATTACGCCACTGGGGGTATGGCGATCGGCTCCGCAATGCTATGTCTACGGGAAGAAGTTATTCACATAAAATAAAAAAGCAGCCGTGGTTAGTCTTCTCACCGATCAGAATGATCAGAATGGCTCTGTATACCATAATGGCTAGTTTAAGCGCCGGGGCCTCGAAAAAGCGCCAGTCTCAATTAAGCGCCGGGGAAGGGGCACTGAAATCGATCTTAAACATTAAAACCAGTATTCAAATAAGCACCTGTCTCATATAAGTACCGGGGGTACAGTGGGAATAAAAATCAATAAGCGCCCAGGCACTTATACGGGCCAGTATGGTATCTGTATCTACCACTGCTTCTCCTCCACATTTCTTTTTACATTGACTTTCAATTGAGCCTGCAGTCATATGACATTCAGCTAAAACCCAATGATGAAGCATCAATTAAAATTTCCTCTACAGATTATGGAACCACAAGAGGAGAAGAAGATCATCATCCAGGTGGACCACACTGCCCCGGTCGCAGCATGTGACCCCACCATAAGCGGACCCAGTGCATTTATCGCCAACAGTGGCTACGATGGCAAGGTCTACGTTGGTAGTGGCCAGCCTATGCAGGCGACGCGTGCACTTCCCTGGGCTGATGGTTCCAGCATCCAGACGGTGAATCCTCCAGTACAGCAGGTGCAGTATATCCAGGAGGAGCCCCAGCAGGTGCAGTATATCCAGGAGGAGCCCCAGCAGGTGCAGTATATCCAGGAGCTGCCCCAGCAGGTGCAGATTATCCAGCAGCCAGACCCGCAGCCCATCTATTCGGCCCCAGTCACCACTCAGTACGTCTATAATTAGATAATGTAGACGTGGACCCATCTCAAGTACAGTCCATGTATACTACATATCAGTAGTAAAAGCTGTCTTTTTTTTCTTAAGTAGAATGTAAAAGAAGATTTCCTCCAATCAGTTTATTTCCTATTTCTTTGAGAATCAAAACATCAATTTTGCATTAGGAGAAGGAGTAGTTAGTGATCCTGGAATTTTGACAGTTGTTTTTCTGGTAGCTGTACTGGCTCTGTTAAAGAGTAAAAATGAAGGACGACCAAATCATAGATTTTAATATGTAATACTCATTGTTATTTAGAAGATTAATATTGTCAAGCTTATGTAAACCTAACCACCTTGTTTACAATATCTAACATGGATAATTATAATATATACTTTATAGAATTTTTTTTAACTATTTTCGATTCCATTTCCTTTTTTGCTACATTTGGCTATTGGTATGCATGCATCAGGATAATATAATTATTATATTGATTTTGAATAGTAATGCTATTCTTATTCAGGACATTTTTCACTGGATTCAACAGATAAAGGTTGTAGCCTTAATGCCGAAACAGTGCTTGTAGTCAGCTGTAATTACAAGCTAGGTCAGGCATCTTTAATAGTCCTGTTCACCATCTATACAGAATGATGTAGGCCCCTAGGCCCTACACTGCATATTAAGTATTTGTTTTTCTAACTAATCTCAAATTCAACCCACACAGCAAAACTTGTAATGTTTAAACGTGTGTATTGTGAAATATCGTATTGTGATTCAGAACTATCCTTTTACAAAAAAAAAAAAAAATGTGTCAAGTACCACGGATAGGAGTTGCCACTCCTAGCCGTGGTCAAAACCACATTTTTCTTGAATTCACTGAATGGCAAGACATCACCCCTTTACCAGTCAAGACAATAGGCCCTATTTTCTATTGGCACTATTATCATTTCTATTTTTTTATAGACCAACTTGTTTATTTATCTATTTAAAATGGGCATTTTTATGCATGATATCGAGCATTTCATTTGTATGACAATCCTGGGATGGCAGATGGTCAAAGAAAAATTCCAATAGATTCTTGGCGATGTTTCTACGGTGACCACTGACAGTGGTGATTGACGTTCTGTGCGCTGATAAACTTTCACTTCACCTTGATGCCAGCTTATTGTGCCATGCTTGTTGAGAAGGGTAGTCTTCCTTCCCCACATAGTGTAGGAAACTATGCTAGTTGAAGCAATTTCCCAGGAGCAAGTGTCTCCGTAGTGTTTTGACGTGTTGCCGACGTGCAGTTGACGACGTAGGCCTACAGAGACCCGGCAGACCGGCCGCTTCGCAGCCGTCGTGTGACGTCACGGCTGCCGTATGATGTCAAAGATGACATCACATGGCGATCGTGACGTCACTCACGTAATGGCAGCGACCATGACCAAACCCGAAAACATGATAGGAGTTGATCAGCAATGTTGCTAACACAACATCGCTGCTGCTGTGCGGCCTGGCAAAAATAAAAAGGCAATAATTATAAATATGCTGTCAAGTTCTTTCATAATAAAGATTACCGGTACACCTCTTTATGAAAAAAATGTATGATGTGTTTTATTTTCGCCTGAGCGTTGATGCTATGCCATATCCCTGGTAAAATCTCGAATGAACCCAGAAGGATAGGATAGTCAATTCATTTATGGAAAATCCACTATCTATAGCAATAAGATCGTAAATGAACAAATATACGCCAATTGCCCATGATACACGAGAAAATCCTCATTGGCTTATTAGGATTTATTAAGCTGGATTCCTTATAATCAATCGCACATAGGTTAGATATATTGGCTATTATGTCTAATGCATCGACTATGATTGCATCCCTCACATCTTTGTAAAAGTTTGTGAGCACGTAATAGGGCCCTTGTCATAGTTTACCAAAAGGGCTGTAGAGGGCGGGTCTGCATGGGCGGCGACAATAGCGGCGATCCCACGTGAGACGCAGCTGTACTAGAGATAACAGTCTTGTAACGGGGTAAGCTAGTACATCTTTTACTAAGCTATCCTCACACAACTCAGCATGGCTCCTCTCAACCCAGGAATACAGTTTGGTAAGTTATTTAAGCTCCTACCTTTAATTAACACAAAATATGATATGCACATGAATGGAGCGTAGTATGTTACAAAAGGGTTCAACACCAGCTGTACATCATAGCAGCTATTGTCATGCTATATATATATATATATATATATCTGGCCTGTGAATTAGGTCAAGGCTTGGTTGTGTGCTTGGACTTTGCACTGGATGATAACCAAAGGCTGCTGAGTTTATTAAGTCCCACTAGCTATACTCTAGCCTATGCGTTCATTGCCGGGGTTCATTATAGTGGTCTCCTCGGGTGTCTCCTATCGCTAATCAGAGATCCAGATATCTAGCCTTATACTATTAACATGCACCCAACTATGTGTATTGGACTTGAAAGAACCAAACCATGATACAGACTAGATCCCAAAATCTTACCCTATTTTGAGATCACTGAGTCTGTACCCAGTTCCCCAGTTAATATGGCTATAGTACTTATAAGTGTACCTCAGCCCCTGTCCATTCTGTATAGGTTACTCTGTTCTCTGCATAAATCAGAGGTAACAATGGTACATGTGAGAACCAGAGCACAGATCCCCTACTGACATTGCTCCCCCTCCTCTCTATATGCATTTAAATGCATTACCATTAAATTGAAATCCTCCTGTACTTCACCAATGCATATTGCTAGTGCCATGACTCCGAGAGCCCTATATGCAGGAATCAAATAGTAAAGAGAACTCTAGAGGCCCTACGTGTCACTGGTCCTACCCACAAGGAAGACATGTATAGGGGTGCATCCACTGCTGGCGGATGGATCATCCATTGGTTTCATCCATTTTTTTTATCATTGATTTCTATGTAGCAAAAATTAGATGAAGGGAGACGGATGGTCCATCCGTCGCAGTGGATGCAGCCCTTATGATGTTGCTTTCTATGTGTGTTGCTAGCTGTTTGTTTAAACCAATGTCCATGTGTACCCATGTATATTTGAACTAGGATCCAGGGACCTGAGGTGAATCCAGTCCCTCTCTCACGTATTCTAAGTATAGTAGGTATACATGTGCATATATAAGGAGCCATTCAGCAATATATCACACAGGAAGGCCGTGTGGAAGGTGTCGTCCATTCCTATTGAGCTGTATCAAAATATTAGACCGGTGTGTCATTTCCCAATCAGCAACCAAAAGAATGTTGGAGATCCCAGGAAATGTCACCTAACCTCCAGATACCCCCCCCCCGCCTCCTCCCCCCAAAAAAGGAAAAAGATTTGGGGGAGGGGTAGGATTAAGCCTTGCACCAGCCCAATCATCAATGAATCACTGGGCCATGCTTGTCCATGCTTGGCCCAATATAAGCCGATATTGGCCCAATATAAGCCGATATTGGCCCAATGTATCCTTTCTACCTGTGAGTGTGCTGACTTGGGTGCCCTGTGCAATGTATTTTCTCTATCGACATGCCTGGTCACATGAAGTTATTAAATGGCATAGTAGAACAATATTATGGTATTCCATAGTCAAGGTGTGCTTTATCTATAGGTTTGCCTTATATATGAGGTTCTATGGTAAAAATGGTACACTGTCATACACCACTATCTATTTAATATATCACTTTCTACTACAGACCCTGCATGGTTGGAGACAGTTAAGGTCAACCTGCCCGCTGTAAAACGACGCGCTGACACGCTGGGCACAAGGAGGACTGTCAAAAAACAATGGCAGGTCAGATCTACATTCTGTGTTATACACTAATTCTGGAACTTCATATTGTGTGTTGATGAATCTAAAGGGCTGTATCCACTGCGAAGGATGGACCACCCATCTCCCTTCATCTGCTTTTTGCTCTATAGAAATCAATGATAAAAAAGATGGATGAAACCGACGGATGGTCCATCCATCTGCAGCGGATAAACCCCTTAACGCACATAGATTCCAATACCACTGTATGGTACTTGATGGGACAAGTTCTTCCAGTTTAATACTCATTTTACTGCCTAATCCAAGCTCTTATTTGAGACCTCTGCCTGTGTCTGGTTCAAATACCACATTAGGTATGACACACCCCATTACTGTATGCATATTAGTATTCATCACATTTTAGGTTTTATGTTAGATTGATTTTTCTTACTTTCCCTAAATTTCCCAATGTCATCATCTGGCCTTCCGTATTAAGAAATATTTCCATTTATAATTAACAATACTTTCTGTGTCATATATCCAGGCTGCATGGTTACTCCGGGCGGTGACGTGTATTGACTTAACAACCCTGGCTGGTGATGACACAGGGTCCAACGTACAGCGACTCTGTTACAAGGCTAAGAATGCTGTCCGACCAGACCTCCTCAAAGCTATGGGCATGGAGAACAAAGGTAGGATACACATAAATGTAATAATATAAATCTCCATTGACTGTGATTATTTGTTAGACCTTGTCTTACAAATATATAATTTTAGTAGCTTCTTGGAAATCTTTCTAATTGGTTTTGAAGTGCCTTTTTTAAAGAAATATTACATTCTAGCAAAAATTGATTAAGTTTATACAATACCAAATATTCCTTTGTTACCTGAGAACTCAATAGATGAAATTCCTTTGTTAAAGTTAATGCAATTTTTTAATAGTTGATATAATATGTTTTTGCCAGAGGAATGACACCTCTGAGGGCGCCATGATAGGATCATCTGAATAAAAAAGAGAGCATACAGAAAAATTAATTCCTAGGTAAATAGTTATGTCTGAGTGCATCATAGATTCAAATTTATTTTTTTCCCTGCAGGTATCACCACAGGAGCAGTATGCATATACCCTAACCGTGTCGCTGACTGTAAGAAGTACCTACAGGAGGTGGGCGCCCCACACATACCCATTGCCTCAGGTAAGGATCAGGCACATACCCATAGCCTTAGGTAAGCCTTATGTCACACATAGCAATAGTCTCAGGTAGGGCTGATTTCACACAATACCATAGTCTCAGGTCACACATACCCATAGTCTGAGGTAAGCCTCATGTCACACATAACCATAGTCTGAGGTAAGCCTCATGTCACACATACCGTAATCTCCCGCGTATAAGGCGCGTCTTATACGGGGGGTTTTAGTTCTCATTCGATCCACAAGGGAGACACCAAGACCTTTCTTTTGATATCATACATGCCCCCTTGGTCAAAATAGGACATAAGGGGGCCCAGGAGGGTCCGGAGTAGCCCAAGCTACACATAGGTTTTTGAATTTTGAAAATTCATTCAGTAGAACCAAAGTTATGAATTTTTCATTTTTTTGAGAATTTTCCAAAACTCTAGGTGCACCTTATATGTGGGCTGCGCCTTATACGCGGGAGATTACGGTAACCATAGTCTGAGGTAAGCCTCATGTTGCACATACCCATAGCATTATGTCACACATATACCCATAGCATCATGTCACACATATACCCATAGCATCAGGTAAGGCTATGCCAGAGAGCCTGAAGTATCAACTTCCTTTGTGAGAAGATTGGTTTGGAATGCAGAAATCTAAATTGTGGTCCGTTCTCATTTTTATTCAGTAAAAAGAAATATCTGGGTTTTGGGAAATATATCTTTTCTTCTAGAATCAAGAAAATAAAAAGATTGAACGTTCATGAAGAGTTTGAATTATAGGGGCAGTGTGCCTAGATATTCTATAATAAAAAAAACTAAAGCAAAATTGGAGTGGACTGCAGAGTCTTCCATATATTGGACCCTATCTCAGCGCAGACCACAAACTCTGCATGTTAACATTCATCTACATGTTGTTCTCCATTTCACAGTGGCTACAGGTTTCCCAGCTGGCCAAACCCCCCTAAAGACACGACTGATGGAAATTGAGATGGCAGTGACGGATGGCGCCAGTGAGATAGATATTGTTATCAACAGGCAGTTTGCACTGAATGGCAACTGGAAAGGTGAGTTGATACATTTTTTACTTCAAAAAATTACCAAGGTGGTGTCTATTGTAGTTTTCTCACCATGAATATGACAATAGCTGTCAAAATGGCACTAGATAAATGTTAGGTACTCACTTACTCAGTTGTGTATTTGTCATGGTACAGGTGTATATGATGAGGTGCGTCAGATGAAGGCGGCATGTGGTAACGCTCACATGAAGACCATCCTGGCTACAGGAGAACTAGGCTCACTCACCAATGTCTACAAGGCTAGTCTCACCTGCATGATGGCAGGTAGGTTAACTTTGGGTATATTTGATATTGTCTCAATATCATGGAAGGCAGGGAAATGTTTAATGTTTTACTAATATCGCATTATAATGACAGGTAGGATAATGTTGGGTCTTTTCAGTAGTAAAATTAACTTACTTAAATTTTAATTTTGATGCCAGGTAAGGAAAATGTTAGGAATACAGATTTTGTAACGCGCCATCTATCATATTGATTTGTAATTACTAGAAGTGGGCGACGATAGGGGAAATTAACGACAGTCTAGCACAAGGCACCTAAATGTAAGGTGTTGGTTCTTCCTTCAACTCATTACAATTTAAATCAGATGAGCATTGTTAGGTGTTTCCTCAGAATCCATAAAAAGATTAGGTGTTTTGTCATCTCATTAGGATGGTAGGTAAGGAAAATGTTAGGTTCCTTGATTAAACTCTCAGTATGTGTTTGGAATAAGGGTTGGCCATTCATTAACACAAGGGGTAGGGCCTAAGACAGGTAGTGCTCATTTGACTCTAAATCATTAGAATTAGATCTTGAGCGTTATTAGGTCTTCAAATCTATTCTCAACAGAGAGGTTATGCATAATAGAGCAAAAAGGGTAATGATAGGCATTTTCAACAATATCTCAGTACCGGTATGATGACAGATAATACCCGGTAGTAATGTAAGATATTTTCATCGTTATCTCATCCCACCAGGGCTTAAAAGATCGATTTTTACATAAGCAGACACATAACATGAGCATATGATATTCCTTGCGTTCAGGCGCAGACTTTATCAAGACATCCACAGGAAAGGAGGGCGTGAATGCTATCCTACCAGTCGGTCTGGTTATGGTACGAGCCCTTCGTGAATACTACCAGAAAACTGGATACAAGGTAAATATGAATAACAAACTGCATCTGTGTGATAATATAGACCTACACAACATAACCTGATACTACAGCTGTTAAAGTTTGTGATAACAGTAACACTATTGTTAATTTACTTAGTGACAAGTGATAAGGATGCCTACTTCAATTTTACCAAGCTTAAATTTGACCTCTTCAGATAAAGTGAAGAATGGGTGGTGCTCTCTTGTGGAGAACTTAACAGCCTCAAATTTTAATTCTTTGACATTCATCTTTTATGGCATTGATAGAAACAGTTTTATCATTTAGCATCACATCTCACTTTTTATACAAAAAGAAATCTACTTCTCCTTGAATCAGCTGTCCCCCATGACTGGATTTGATAAATATGAACTGCAAATCTGCCAATGCTGATTATCTTCAATCAAACCATCACTCGTATCCTTCAGGTTGGATTCAAGCCGGCCGGTGGTATCCGCAGTGCTAAGGACTCATTGGTATGGTTGTCAATGATGAAGGAGGAGTTGGGAGATGAATGGACCAAGCCTGATCTCTTCCGAATCGGAGCGAGTGGACTGCTTGGAGATATTGAGCGTCAGCTGTATCATCATGTTACCGGGCAGTATGCCGCTGCACATGAGTTTGCCATAAGTTAAAGATGAAGGCAACTCACATAGAAATTAGAATCCACTTTGTTCACCCCTTTATTTAAGTCAGGGATTACTATTTTAATTTGTACATTTCTTTTCTAGTAAAGAACATGGTAGTAATAGGAGATTCTTTTCTGTAGGGGCATTGTTGGTAGGCTTGCATAATTTTTGAAATTATAGAGGATGGCTGTTAAATGGAGAAAGTCATGTATTTTTTAAATCATGTTTCTAGGACTCACTTGAGTGCCTTAATCAAATATCTATATGTAGCATACATATTGTGACGGGTAGATATATAGGAAATATTTTAGAATAGTATAACGTAATGTAATATTGGATTACAGCCACATAACATTCCACCATTTCTCTTCTCTTTATCCAATCATGTATAAATTAAGATAACCGATATCTAGAAAGAAAATGGTTGTTGGCTATTGCATCCAGGAGACTTGCATGGTTCTAAGAACAATGTGCACTCCAACATGCTTATCATTGATTGAGTTACAACTCAAGCTTATTGAGTGCCCCTCTTGTATCTGATATGGTGCTAACAGAACTTTTAATAAAAAGATCCCAACCTACATGTGTTGTTTTTTTGCCAAGTCAGTACAGTGTTTGGATGGCATGTTTTTGGTACCCATTCCTGTATACTACTCACGCTGCACTAGGCACACATAGGCCACCTGGTGGATTATTAAGGAAACACTGCTTTGCCACAAGATGTGACTGCCAAGAAATAAGTACCTTGTATAAGCCACATCCCATACTTTGGAATAAGCTATAATACATATCGGGAGCTTAAAAATTGCTATATTGATACCGTCTAGTATCAAAACCCCCTCTTTAATTAATAAGCCAAACGGTGAAACAGCCTCCAGGTCTAAATTCATAATCCAGGTCGACTAGTGAACATAATGTTAGAGAGTTACATGGGCCGCGCACACCCGTGTCAGAACGGCAATTCTGCATAGATTCCTGGCACGGTCTCAGTTATTTGCTCCCCAAATCCTAACTATAGATAGCCCAGTAATGATTAAGGTATGAATATGAAGCTATTGAGCATGTGATAGGCCTATCAGTTCTTCATTTATGATTATTGGTCTTATGGCTGTGGAAACACACAGGTAAAAGTCACGTTTGGCACAGTGTGAGTAGGTAGCATATGGCAATATCTGCAGTAGGGGAAAATACATGTCCTTAGATAATGCCATGTATGCAAGAATCTATTGAAATCTTAGTGAGATGAAAGGTGCAGGATTTTTCTACACATATTTGCGCATATTGCCTTTGGCGCACACTTTTTTTATGACCAGAAGTCACAATTCTGTGTCATGTTTTAGGTAAAAAAGACATGGTTTTATGTTAAAAAGACCAATGAAAAATGATAATTCAGAACGTGTGTGCTCACGTTATTGAACTACACCAAAAGAATGGACATATAACCATCATTATAGCTCTACACAACTCTTCCATCCTGGTGGCAGAAATCGGCCTATCTTATCCCTTCTTCTCTATACCTTGGCAAACCAAATAAAGTGTGATCACCCTATGCTGCATGGTCCACTCTGCACCCAAAGAGGTGCCACTGGAGGCCATTCCTTAAGGCACTACGACTGCACACAGTTACTACGATTTGAGACCCCAATACTTATATAGTGTCAGCACTCGTAGGTAGTGCCCTATGACTGCTCTGTATGGTCAGCAGTTATGTAGATGTTACATAGCCTTTGGTAGGGCAGTCATAGTGCTGCAGGTGTTATATGACCAATACTGTTGGGCTGCAATGTCACTAAATTAAGGGACCCCACTACGACTTGAAGGTGAGCAGTCATAGTGTGCTAAGAAATGGCCTCCTGCCCGTATAGTCTATATATAGAGCAGTGGGGACAAAATATCTGCCACTATCAGCAATTTTGAACAGTTTTCAACCATTCCCTATTGAAGATAAAATCATTCTGATTTTTACATTGAATTGATACATGTCTTTTCATCAGATTCATTATTTGCATAACATGATGAGACAATCGATCTATTTTCGATGTAACACCCTAATAATGTTTTCGTGCACTGTATAACCCTTGAAGGGTTAGATTATACATATTTCACTCTGTATTTCTGTTTCTTTCCCATCCCCCTTTTCGTCTGGTTTCCTCTGCCCTTTCTCCTCTTTATTATTATATACAGAACCACATCCTCTTCCTATAGAACCATTCTGCCCGTAGACATAGTATGGCTACATAGTAGGAGTGATAACACTGAGATTTGTGTCAGTGTGAGGCCTGTAGTTCACCCTGAGTGCATGTCTCACTGATACCCTCTCACCATATGTACCTGTTCACACTGAGATAAGAACAGGAGATGGGTTAGATCAAGGTGGGGGCAGAGTGTCTTCACTATCACAAGGGGGTTAGTGCAGAAGAAGGTACGATCTGAAATGGCACCACAATTGAAATAAAGGTCACACCTTGAGTTTAGGGTGTTATGTGAAAATAAGTGCCATGTGGGAACGACTTTATGCCGTATTCCAAAAAATAATAGGGAAAACCATAATGTGATAGTGTATGATAAAGGGGTTCGGGAGTCTGGTTAAAAAATGGGAACACAAAATCATATTCTTGGAGTTAAGTACCTGAAGCTGCGACAACCCTTCCCCTAGGGCACTATGCGCAGGGTTTCCCTCAAAAGGCTACCCTTACTAGGCCACTCTTGCCGCAGCAACTTTAGATTTGGCTTGGTGTGTCTTAAATTGCCCTTGTTTGGGGTAAAATATTACTTTTGTTCCTGATAGTTCTTACCAGGGATATTTTGCGGACAGGTATACCCTTGCCCGAGACATTGTGGTCAAAACTGGGCTCTGGGTATATCTTGGGATATTCTGCTGAAAAAGTACAAATGCCAGCCACACATAGTATTCACTGAGAAAATATTCAGCCTCACTTGAGTCTGGAGCCAGACTCAGGCAGTGTCGCCAAAATGAGTATCATTTGAGACTCAGCCTGATCCTGGGATGCTACTCAGGCAGAGCCAGGGTATTATCCCAGGATTAGCCTCAGGATAAGTGAGGCTGAATATTTTCTCAGTGTTGCTAAGATTCAAAGCCCCCCCCCCTCCCCCTGGGGAAAATCATCACCCATTTTAACAACTTGCTACCATCATGCAATAGTGACATCTCCATAACATATAGAACTTATGAAGCAGCCAGGGCCTTAATACACTTACCTATTTTATAAACACTATTGCTGATTGCATAGACAAGAACTACAATTCAGACTGATAGGTTGACCTCAGCCGCTCACCTCCTGTGGTGAAGCACGGCAGTCCCCTCATTCTGTGGGTGTTGTAGGGGTAGCAGGGTGCCAGGGTACGGAGGTCTTATGGAATGGTCATCAAGTGAGGGTTTTGTTGAGCCTAAATCTTGTGCGATAAGGTGCAAAATCGTCACCTTCACCTTGGGCTATAGCGCTTCTTTGCTACCAGAGTTAAATGCAAAATCGTTTCCCGCTCATGAAGAGGAAAATTTATGTCCTTTTGTGGGGATTGGCGGTTTGCAGACCCCGCCCCCTCAGCAGTGGCAGCGGAGCCTTGGGGGATCCATTCCCACACTTTTCAGGATGGCCTTATAGATTATATATAGAAATTAAACAATCAATATTTACGCCCCCATCCTCCACAATTTTTTGGCTGTTCCACCCCAACTGTCTCCCGATGTTGATATAAAATAACCACTCCCTACTACCAGCTGAGGTGCAGCAGCTACACCTGACAGAACACTCTGTTTGCACCCTGGGTGGTGTCCTCATAGTAAAACATGCCCGACCCCCTGCTCTCTCTCTCTCTCTCTCTCTCTCTCTCTCTCTCTCTCTCTCTCTCTCTCTCTCTCTCATGCCTTACAATAGTTTCTCACCTGCTTTCATAAATATCTTCCCTCCAATTTATTTCAGTCTATAGAAGTCTATAGTCACGATAGATTTTCACACCAACGGTGATATCTTGTGCTTTTAGCTCTTTTATCAATATTCAAGCCTAATCCTAACTATGGTCGTTTGTAATGAAATGCAAGAAAGTAAATAAATTTGTATGTCAAAATCTCCTTTTCTAAGAATCAAAGAACCAGAATGTTATAGATCTAACAGAAGAGTGTATCTTAGCAAACAGAGGACTATCAATCGGCTTGGACAAAGCTGACAAAGTCTGGATGTGTGAAAAGGATCGTGAGAGATGATTTCTTGTGTCAACAAATGTGAGCCTTTAGTAATACCAGTTCTGTTGATAAGGAAGTAATACTGATTACATGACAAATCCTAAGCCTCCCGATGGCATGTGCATGCTTGTCTACTGTTCAAAGCATCCCAGTCAGCTTCAACGATGCCTAGTTCTCTTATTTCCCTTCCATTTCTTTTTCTTTCCAAATGCTACCTAAACATGCTCTAGGCATGATTGACCATTATATGTTGTTCATAGTGTTTAAAAACCAGAAAGAAGGTGTGATGGGCATTTGATAGGGCCCAAAAAATGTTTTTTTTCCAGTCACCCGACCGACCCTAGCAAAAGAGGGCCTAAATCTTTTCCTTCTTTTTAAATTCTCGGTATTTTAGATAATTTTTTCGTAATGTTCATGAAATTCCATCCATTTTTCATGCAGATCATCTCTGTGTATACAGTCGATAGCTTGAATATGTATATATTTTGTATATTTTTTATGTCTCAAAAGTATTTCATATTCTTATCGTAATATCAAAGAATCTGACAAATCTGCCCATATATTTCAATACAGAATAAAAACCGACCCTGGGTCTTTGGGCCATGTTACACACACAAGTTCTTTTGGTCTGACATTCACTATTGGTATGCATTGTAAAAATCGAGCATTTCGCATAAATTTTATCAATGTTTCAACCATCATGTAACCTAAATTGGGGAGAATGGGATCAAATAGGGCAGGCAACAAGGACACGTTTTCTTAGTAAATGCGTTTTTTTTTATTCTTAAGTAAATTGAATTTAAAATCCATACACAGGACGTACGCAAGCTTTATTTTCAAGACTTTGAATTTCCCACACTTCATGGCATCCATTGGACACACCGCAGAAATCCTTAGTTGTAAATAAATGTTTGTAATCTGAATAATGCTAGGGTTTCTGTTGAACCACTATATATTAGTACTATGACCATAGTCCAGTCATCGGCATGTTATATTCCGACCTAGCGGGATAGGGGTGGTGCCATGGTGTCTAGCTGAACACCTGAAGCTGGTCACCAGCCTGTGCTTTACACTGGTTGTAGGGTACAGTTATGTTATATCTGGTGGGAGTCCACTCTGTCTCACCCTACACACAGAAGTACTATTAAGACTCATTAACTAGCATATAGTGGCTTAAAAATAGAATTACAAGTTCAAAAGTATGTTTAGTGTGGGCTATCACTCATCACACCTCCAGGTGTGGTTTTCACACCTACAGGTGTGGGGATTTACCAATGTATAGAGTGTCTTCTGGCCCCTGAACTTCAGCTTCATGCTGTAAGTTGTAAGTCTCGTTACTCGAAGCTGTAAGTCTCGTTAGAATGCATGTTAATTAGCCCTGAGCTGGTTGCTGTAGTACAGTCACACCTGTATGCCCTACCAGCATGGTACTAGCATCCACTGGTACACTTGCAACATCGGTATAGAAGGAGTTTCACGAGAATTACGCCAAACTGAGTATTTCCTCTCGATATAGCCTTAAAGCAGAATTTGACGAGGCAGAGCCGAGTGAAATCCTGCTTTGAGGCTATTGAGTGAAGAAACATTTACTTTGGGGTAATTAAAAGTGGATCTCCGTTTTTATTTCAGGTTTTGTAGGTAAAAGAACCCTCAAATACCACTTCGGGTTGTGAGGTCTGAGATTATTTTGATGATGTCATAGAAGAGAATGGGACAGTTTCTCCACAGCCCTGTGAGGAATAGGTCCTACAATACAGTTCTATGGTAAGACTCGTTCTCAACATGAAATGAAATGCCCTACCTCCACCGACCTCAATGTACCCAATGTACTTCCCCTACCCTGCCTGTACAGGGTAAGAGGCCAGTTACTGGTATTTGGTATAGCCTTCTGAAACCTCCTCCTGTAGTATGTCCTTCCTTTCCTCCCACTCACACAGGGCATCCATCACTCCCCTAAGGTATAGCACCTGCTACAGAAGGGTCTTGCCAAAAGAAAACAAGAATGTGTGTAAATGTTATGTCTATTGGATATGTAAAAAAACGTGCACGTTTCATCTAAACGACTATCTAAACAATCTTTTAGCAATACAAAAACGTGCACATTTTCCTTTTTGGTTCACGTTTGTCTTTTGGCAAGACCCTCCGGAGGGTAATACATCTCCAGACTTCCACCAGGAGGCTTATAACAGCCTGTTATCTGGTGGTTGGCATCCAGGTCAGCTGTTATCTGTAAGATGCTCAGCACCTGTCTGCTGCTTGGTGCCACACACACATCTCTTGGGAAACAGCTTAGGTCAGCTTCCTAGCATCCTCACGGCCAAAATAAACTTTCCTCATAAACTTTATCTTATGTGGCGGATAGACTAGATATAGTTTAATTACTAATGAGTCTTGTTCTGTCAATCATTATTTATCATGTTATTTTGCCTGTGTTTCTGTGGGTTTGGCTCTGAATGATACCAAACAAATGGGGCATCTCTAAACCAATTCGGGTGATTCTCGGCATTTAGAACCAGCCCCCTCTCTACTGCCTTGTCAGCCATAATCAGACAAATCTGAATTTGGGCAATTACCTCTGGTATATGTGTAGGGGGAGATGGCACCAGCTGGCTTTTGGATCATCCCCCCCCCCACCTTCTACCGTAACCCCCAATTCTAACTGTACCCCTGCCCAAAGCTCATACCATTCCTCCCTTAGTTTAGTTGATCCCGACCCAAGATCACATCCTGAGCCTCCAATCACTCCAAACACCTGGACTTGGGGCAATAAATCCACAGGATTTATCCAAGATCCGAGAGCCGCTGGATTAGGAGTGGGCTAACATGTGCACATGCCTGCCCTCTATCAATATAGTAAATACCTCCAATACGGCTGATCCCACACCTCACTCTAAACGTCAATAATGGTCCAGCTTTGGCCAAATAATGGCACAACGTTGGAGAATTAAGGTGTGGGTAGGTAGAATAAATGGTTGGTAGATGTCTATAGTTTTAAGGTCAAAGGTTTTGGCCAATATACAATTGTGGTGCCTATACATGGGTAAAAAGTGACGATCGTGACGCTTGTGATGGAGGGGTTTTAAAAAGTGACAGTCGTGATGCAGGGGTTTTCGAAAATGATGGACGGCGACAATTTCAAAGGTTCCCAGTACATTGGTATATACATAAAAAGTGACGGAGTGATGCTCCATCCTTCCTAAAAAGTGACGGTGTGACATCCTGTAAATTTGAGCACCCATGTATCGGCACATTGTGATCCTAGCCTCAATCCCAGGCAGACTGTGCACCACATCTAAGTTCATATTATAGTACTTGTATTTATACAGGTGTTATGTCAAAGTTCAGCAGTTTTACTCCTTCTTCGTTTAGACATCAAAGTCCAGTAGTTCTGTTTTGTGCAAAACAACAACAGGAAATGATCATATTATGCAGATGTCTATACATTTATCATATATATTTACATCTTTGACAAACAAGAATGGCCAGGTAGGCTACAAAGGGAAATAATCAATGCATTACGTCAATACCTATGTGTTAATAATTATACTCTAAGGCAGAGGGTAGGCATGATGCACTAATGAAGTGCTGACCAGTGGTCCTGCCAGCCTATAGATTCAGTGGTGCATCACAGCAAGAATGGAACATAAGCCTGAAAACATGAGCAGCCTGTCTTTAAAGTTCAATTGTCATCATTGGGTCCCATCAAATTGATGCATTTATACATTATCACAACCAATGGACATAATGCACTATTTGCTCCTTAAAACGGTAAACTACAGCAATTTGCTTACCACATAATTAAACAATAGTTAGCAGACACACTTTACCCGCTGGAGTCATTACCTTCAATAGCTGGTATAGACACAGCGGATTTGGCGGTTTGCCTGCCGTCTTATCGGTACTGAGACCCTGGAGAGGGCTTAAGGCACTCTCAGTGCTAAATCCACCTTGGAGACTCCTCCATGGACTCCATGGGTAGAAAAGATTCTGAAGCACAAGGACGTTGTTGGTTTGAATTAAGTAAAACAAAAAGTTGAAACGGCATTCTAAATGACTTGGAAATGAGAAATGGAAATGAGAAATGACCAAGGACCACCTTTTGAGTTTAGTGTCTACATTAAGGTGATATTCTATTGATTATCAAGTCAACGGACTGAAAATTTAATTGCATATAGGCCTAAGCACTGGACTTTAGTTCATAGCTAAGGTAAGACCCAAGACTACCTCTTGATGCAATGCTCCCACGACAATTAGATTATGATAATTATCTGTAGATTGTTTCCAGGCACAACCCGGAAAATAAGATTACTCTGCCGTACATGACCGGTGAGAGCAAGTACAGGACCTACGTGCATACAAATGCTATTAGCATGCACGTAGCATGGGGAAATACCTGAGGAGTCCTTTCCTCCATGTTTTTTTTTTTTTTTTTTTTTTTTTTTTTGGGGGGGGGGGCTTGTTAAAGTTTGACTACCAGGATTGACAATCATTTTATCAAGGTATAAGGCATTCAATAATTGGAGATTCCAGGCAGTCCCCTATTTGTCTGATGAACCCACAAAGTGCCCTTAGGGGTGGGGGTGAGGGATGAAAAGGGGGCGATTGCTTTCTCATCAATAGCAAATTAGAGCCATTTTGTTCGTTCAACTCAAATGCGAGAGAGAGGAGAGAGAGAGAGAGAGAGAGAGAGAGAGAGAGAGAGAGAGAGAGAGAGAGAAGAGAGAGCTAGGTGATTGGCTAATTATGTCTTTTTCGAATCGACATTTGATAGAGAGTTTGGGCTAATGAAGCATGTTGATTGAGTCTTAACCAAAAGCTTTTACAATATAGCCTGGTAGCCGTGGGGGGTAACCTCAACTTCTCCGATATAGTTTTTTTTTCTCTGGTGATTATTCATCTATTGGGTCTAGGTGAATATATCAAGGCAGATGTGGAGCTCTCACCCTTGAGCAATTTGAGATATAGAAGATGGCTGCCAAAACGCTATTGAAAACTTGAAATCTATCTATCTCTCGTTCTAATAAACTTAGAAACAGAAATGAAAAGGTGAAAAGTATGTTTTGGGGGTCAGGGAATGCATTCCTGCTATTTCTGAGAAGATATCTGGCCTCAATCTTGGATTTTTGACCTAATTATCTGTCTAACAACCCTAATTTTGGCCAAAAAAAAATCATTAAAATCCTAGGTCATGCTAGAACTGTCAGCCAAATGTGTTTTAACCATTTTGAAGGAATGTTTTTGTAAGCCATGACTTGCTCTAGTAACCTACTATCCCAAGTTGTCATTGAATTTACATTTTAGCTTTGATTAATGGACATGTATATAGGGATATTACTGGATAAGTAAAAGCCTGAATGCTACGGTTCTGTTCAGCTAGTGCACATATCAATGGCGAATGGTTGCTTCATCATTCTTTTCATTCTCCTGTCCCCCCCCCCAGAAAATAGAAATATTGCAAAATCCCAGTAGCTAGATGTAAAAGAAAAAATGTCAAAGATCGCAGCACCGGATCCATAATCCAAGTTGTAAGGGTTCCCCCGGGGATGCATGGGGGCGGGGAGAAGGTCTACAATATTTTTGAACCTCAATGGCATGGTGGGTGTGCTGCTGACTAAACAAATATTTCATAACCTTAAAAAATGACTATTTCTCAACACCTGGTCGGATATCTGTGTGATAAAGGTACACTTTACGACTTATGGGACCAATCATGACCCCCATGTCTCAAATGTTGTTATGCGTAGGGTCAGAACTGAAGGCGCCAGGCGCCTTAAAGTTTAATGCAAATACCCTACCTGTTTCTATTTATTTACCCGACTCTTTTTCGGCAAGTTAGATGATTTTTGGTGATGATATTAAAGTACAAATTCGGCTTTGGTATAGCTTCCTTTCCATTTTAGAGACTTTCTGCTTCTGTGAAATAACTCCCAGTGGTCCCATCACCTCCCACCGCTGATAAAGAGAAATAGACCAGCCCCTTTATCGCATGGCTGGCCCGGGATGACTGGTCACTTAATACTAAGGTTAGTCTTACATAATTTATGAAATACCCTCCACAAATAAGATTGTGTAAGGGGTTGTGGCCTTACGGACCTGGGGGTTCGGGTCTTACGATTCGGAAAGAAAGAGTAAGACAGTATTTCAAGTGTATGCCAACGGTTAGATTTATTACTTAATGCACACTCACGGCTGCCGGATAGTATAGAAGAGGCAGCTAATAATGGTTAATAGTGATCTACATTCTGCGGAGGCCAGAAGGGCCTCTGACGTAGCGGCTGAGCCCTGGGCTTTATATAAGGACTCAGGTGTTCGTCGTCAGATGTCCCCACAGACCCGGATTGGTGCTGCCACCTATCCGGAACCTGAGGAACGTCCGACGACTCGACTCACCCGCCACGTCAGACGGTACCCAACTCTATGGTTAAACAATGCGTACCTCTACACCACTCCCCCAGACATTTAGGAGGGTGTTATAGTTATAGTAATATTACTAGGATAACATATCTATATGTCTAAACCATTAGTAATAGAGGTACAACCATAGATATAACGTTAACACCATGTTAAGTATGATTCGAATGTCAATTTTATAAATTTGATAGTGTATATAGTTACAGAATAACAGACCGGATATTGTAATATGATACGAATTAGTTGAATGAGCAACAGTTATGTGTAGCGGAACTGTTGATTAACCTTTTATACCATATAGTGACAATCTATGTTTACGGTATAAGTATTAGGATAAGTACCATAATTCGTATATATGTGATAACAACAGTTATATGTAACGGAACTGTCCCATATCGAATAAATCACATAATAACATCCATATGTGTTTGTAGTTATTAATAACACATTTGATTATATAGTCTTGAAAAAGACTTTAAAAGTAACTATACTATCTATTGACATATAATTATATGAATCCGTTAAGGATTCCGTGAGTAGTACGAGTAGAACCATTTGTATTATACACTTGAAAAGAAAAAAATCACGGTGTAGTAATGAATATAATAATATATGATATCACCGTGTACCAAATAACCTCTATAACACCAGATTAATATATTTATAGTACAATATGTCTCGCAGGACAAAAATGTTTAAGTTCTGGTGTAGTTTATCGGATCTTATATTATTAATATGAACAGCAATTTGAGATCCGTACCAATAGATATATATATACCCGTATCACAATATATAATAAGCTATGACCAGTGTAGTGGATATGCACATACAAATAACATTTTAGAAAAATAGACATATGATACTATGTACAATATAAAAAATGATAAATGCTGCTGGAGTCTTCTGCTGTAGTTTTCCGGATACTAGACGGTAAGTGTGGTCAGCTAACCACGGGATGGACGTGCTAAAGTCTATAGTTATTAGATTGAACACGGTAGATGTAGTATATCCGAATGGTGTAGAGTAGAAGTAAAGTGCAGATCCGGTTTTGTCAACAGTGTAGAATCGTAATCCGTTTAAGTATTGTTGACATAAGTAAAAAGTCCAATATAGGCTAGTCCGGAAGTAGTAGTAACATGTAGTATAAGTCCATTCGGGAGTATAGGTGAATTGTAGAGGTAAATCGTAAAGTCCATCCTAGTAAGTAGTTAGCACAGATAGCAGCAGAAGTCTGGAACCGGCATCCGGATACGTTTGACAGCAGCAAGTCTACTATCGGATTGTTTATAAGTGAAGTTCTGAATCCGAATAGACTATTCAGGGTACAATAAGGATTATACGGCCTGAATTATACAATATGCTGGTCATAAAAGGAACCCGGAACACAAAGAACAGGTGTTCATATACTAATGAAAAAGACATTCGCAGACCTGTAGGGTTCCGCAAAGACTATATCTGGTTATTTTAGTGGGGAGAAAAAAAACTGTAGAAAACAACCCGTAGCATGCTTAGGCAGATTTCTTCGCATGCTTCTTCTTAAGAAGAGCTAGAGCCGACTCGGGAGTGCCATCCCACTCGTCAAGATCGACTCCGAATACCCTCATGAACTTGGTGTTCAAGTTGGTATTCCGGGTAATTTCCTCCTTTACAAGTTTCTCCAAGACGTGTACGTCCATAGCTACCTTTTCTTGGGCAGCTGCGGCAGCCTCCTCCTGGGACTTTACATCGTCCCGAATGAGGGTCTCGAGGCGCTGCTTTTCAGCATCCGCAACCTCCTTCATACACAACAGGGTATCATTAAGAAGACCCTGATGGAATTCTGTTGCCTTCTCACGGACACATTTCTCCCAGTGGGTGTAGATGGCCTTCTGGACATCTGCTTCCCCCTGGCGAGACTTCTCGAACTAAACTTCCGCATTACCGGTTTTAATGGTAATGGCGTCCTTTGGTTTCGCAGGTGCAGCGACAGCCTTGGGGGGAGTCGATGTGGCCTGAGGACCACTTCCGGGTGTGGGGCTCCCGGACACACCTGCTGTTGGCATACAGTAGGTAGGAGGCTGGCTCTGCTTCAATCCCATTTGCAGGTAGAGGCTTAACTGCTCCTGGGTGAAGTTGGTTGGGAGGGCGGCTGGAGCGGATGCGGATCCGGCGGCAGCAGGTGCTGAGGTCTTCTTGGGAACAAGTCGACCCCCCTTTCCAACGACCAGGGTCTGGCTCTCAGGTCCAGGTCCCTGGGTCAAGGACGGAAAGTTACGCGGGTTAACTTTCCCAGGCTTTGATACTGCGCCAGCGTATCCGGCAGGTTCAGGTTTCTTGAACACAGGAGTGCCCTGAACCTGCTCGTGGGGGTGCCGAGCCAGAGGAGACCTGGAGCGGTCGTCTGCTCTGACTTTAGTGGTGGTCTGACCATTACCGTTACCACCACGGTTCTGATCCCTTCTGCTCCTTTCACGAGCTCTCTTTCCCTCCTTACAGGATTCCTCGCATTTCTGCCAGAGAGACTCGTGCATGTCCAGCTTACCCTTTCCAGGAGTCAGGACAATCTTTGCGCGGAGTTTCGAATCCTTGGTCTTCGGAACCTCGCAGAGGACTTGGTCCCCTGGTCGGATCTTAGACCAAGCATCCTCGCTCAGACTATCGAACTCCTTCATGAGTTCCTGATGAAGCTCCATGATACGCTTTCGAGCCCCATCCAAACCTTCTGCGTGGCATTTCTTCTGGTGTCTCGCCAGATCACTACGTCGGCTATATTGAACCTTCGTAGTACACTTCTTACCCTTCTTACCATAACTCGGATCACAAATGTAAACCGGGTGATGGTGGAAGTGGGCCTCTACCAGATGCCTTTGGAACCGGGCTGGAGTACTCCAGGTCTGGACCGAGACATCACTCACATCCTGGCAGATAGAGAAGGGACAGGACTTTTGGTCGTCGCCGTACCACTTCTCTAGAGCCCAACGCAGCTTTCTCCTCTGGGTATAAGTGTAATACCCTTCGGTGTGGTTTAGCATAAGCCACATCTTTCGATAGGCTTTGCTCGGATTGGGATCTTCGTCCGAAAGACGCATCCAATCTTCATCATCTGACTCATTATTTTTATTGACTGAGTCCGGGCAGGCATATAGGGTAGAGCCGTCCTTCTTTACTCCGTAGGCGCAGTTGGAGAAACACGTCGGAATCCGGGTTTTGAATCCGGATTTGGCGTTAGCCCATCGCTCGGCCTCGGTTTGAGTTGATGGAGTGGCCTTCTCATCATACTCAACCGAGGATTCGTGCACCGACTCCTCGTCTGACGACTCAACCTCCATGGCAGTACTACCAGTGGCTGAGGTGCTGGCTTTCGGCTCGGCTCTAGCAGAATCCGGGAGATTCTTGAGCTTCCGAGCAGCGGACCTCCTGTTCTTACTGACCTTCCAGTCTTCTTCCGGTTCCTGGGTTCCGGATGCGCTGGAGGTCGAGGTTTCTACCGGGGTGGTAGTACTGCCGGTGGCTGATGCAGAATCGGCTGTGCTTCAGGTGGCAAGCTTCAGGTCGGGGATAGGAGGTGCGGGTACTTCCGCTGCCCTCTTAGCCTCTTCCTGGGACTCCTGTTCGGCAGTCATTTGGCGGACGAGAACCGTCCGAAGGGCTGCACCTCGGTTCATGCCGGTTAGTGAATTGTTTTGAACATCCACTAGCTCCTGCTCGGTTATGTAATAACCGTTGTCCCACTGTTCAAAGTTGGCAGCGGCTTCCCGAAACTCCTTGACGGTCCGGTACTGGGGCCGGGTGGCACAAGGACGTGGGTAAGTCTGCCCCTCGGGTTCCGAGACGCAGCCTACCCAATCAATATTCGTCGCCTTGACATTCCACAGAGTCTTATCCGGCTTCGGATACGCTCCGAGCTGGAAAGCTCTGTTGGCTTCGTACACTGTCTCGCGAAAAACAGCGTCCACCATGAGTCCCCGTTGGAACCACGGCCAGTCTCGGAGCCATTCGGGAGGCGTCCTGTCCAGCTGTTCGGGAACCATGACGCCCTCGACAGCTATCCTCACCTTCGGGTCCAACCTAACTGGTGTACCGTCAGCATAGGTCACTTGTGCCTGTAGTTCCGGGTGGACGTACAGGTAGCGACCGTCATATTCTATTGGGAACGGGTCAGCCACTGCTGGCTTCCACTGGTCCTTCGGCCCGTCGACCTGTGCGGTCTCGGACCCAGTCGCTGCGGGTTCAACACTCGTAGCCCCTCCGGATCCCTCGGGTGGGAGAGGAGACAACATTTTCTCTGGCTCATTTAGTGAAAATGAAGCCAGCTTCTCCTCGAACGAGCGGTCCGTGGGTTCCTCCACGTCCATCATCTCGCTCTCTTCCTGTGTTACAGGTGACAAAGCTTCCGGAAAAGCTTCTGCGGACGGAGTCAGCTTATCCGGGTCACCGGATAGCTTGGCTGCAGCTACGGATTCCTCAGCCATGACTGGGGAATCACCCACAGGAGTAAACTACTCCTTTTTCCAGCTTTTACGGCGCCGGGGCCGACACAAATGGAGTCTGTCTACCAGGAGACAGACTCTGGAGGAGCAGCGAGGAGGTTGCTAGCCAGTAAAATCCAAGAAGGGAGCGAGCTCGACCGTCTTGAACGTTACCGAAAAACAATATCGCGACAGGCCAGCGTTCGTGACGTCATTTCCCCGCGGCTCGCGGGGTCACGAGAGGTCAGCCGAGACTGGACACTGTGACGTCATGCGGAAACGCACGTGCTACAAGCGGAACATCAACAAACTGATTGTTCAGGTAATTATCGCTCACGCCGATGACTCGTCTGGGGATTTAAGTGGAGATTATGGAAAGCTTAAGCAAATCCACCGGATTATCAGTCCACTACCCATTGGTACATCATGCGGCGGCGACAAATAAGCCTTTCGGGTCAGTTGTCATCCGTTCCTCTAAATGTAAACATTACACCCGTTGTGTTTGCAGGTTAGGTCACTGCAGTCCTCTGGGCAATTCGAGGGCTGCGACGAACATATCTCCCCTTCTCGGATAGTTCTTTATCGGACCTGACAGTCTGAAGAGCCTTTTCTAGGTGTTTCTTAGCCTTCGAGACACCTTTCCTCTTCTTTTTGTCTTCACCTGCCGAGACTTTTTTAACTCCCCCACGCTTAATCGGTGTTGGCGTGGGTACCACTGATTCGGAACACTTTTAGGCCTACCACGGCCTCGCTTCGCTGTAGTGTTCTTTACCTGGTCTATTATGCGATTCTGGTGCAGGATCTTTCCGGAACCTTCACCATACATTTCTGTGGAGGTCTCCCTCCCAGACCATTTCCTTAATCTAGCCACATTTGACTTATAAAGTCGACCAAGGTCAGATTTAATAATTACGGTACAATCACTGATAACTTGTGTTACCTTGAAGGGACCATCCCAATTAGACGCTAATTTTATGTGTCTAAGTGGTTCATGTAATCTGAGAACTCTGTCTCCAGATTGGAATTTCCGATGCTTTAGATCAGTATCATATCCAGCTTTCTGCCATTTGGCACTTTTCTCCAAATCAATTCGGACAGACTCATATGCTTTTTTAAATCTGTCTCTCAAACCTTCCACAAAAACTACATGGCAAGGTAGTTCCGGGTCCATCCCTACGACTCCAAATACTAAGTCGGCAGGCATTATCAGGTCCTCTCCGAATACTAAGAGGTTCGGAGTACAATTTGTACTTGAATGTACCGTACTGTTATAAGCATGTGTCACAAAATGACATTGCTCATCCCAGTCGTCCATATGTTCATTGACGAGTGACTTTAGAACTTGGATAAGGGTTCTATTGAACCTTTCTACCAATCCGTCGCTTTGTGGCCTATAAGGGTTGGTTCTAGTCTTACAAATAGCTAAGTATTCGCACATACCCTGCCAGAGATTTGATTCGAATTCTCTGCCTTGGTCACTGTGTAGCATTAATGGTACACCGAAACTTAGTACCCAGCCTTTTACAAAGGCTTCGGCACAAGTAATTGCTTTGTGGTCCGGTAGTGGAAATACTTTAGTGTATTTTGTGTAATAATCACACACTACCATCATACAGGTATTATCATTAGCGGTTGTATTCAATCCACTAATGATATCTACCCCGATTCTTGCGAATCTAACTCCGAAAAGTTCTTGGGATAGGGGAAGTTTGCCCATCCCGGGTCCGGGTTTGTTTTTGCAACAATCCGGACAGGTGATTACCCATCTTTGCAAGTCTCTGGTCATGCCAGGCCAGTAGTATTTTTTGGAAAGTCGTGCCAACGAGCGTTTCCTTCCGAAATGACCACTGGTCCGATGTCCATGACAGAAGTACATAATGTCATGTCTCATGGCATGTGGTATTACCACTTGCATGATTTTCTCACCATTATTACATGGCTTCCAACGGTATAACACGCCTTTCCGGACTTCAAGCTCGGTCCATTGAGCAAGAAACTTTCTCATTTCTCGATTTTCCAGAGAGACCTCGGGTCTAACTGGACGTATACCCTTTGGTACTAATTGCAATAGCTGCGCAGTTATCGAGTCAGCTTCCTGGAAACGTCGTATGTGATCCATAGACCAATCCAGTATACTGGCAACTAGGGGTTCGAATGGTCTTCGAATCCCTGCTAACACTGCCCTATGAGCTCCACAATCAGTACAATCCAGATTATCACATTTCCGGATTGGTATTCGAGACAAGGCATCAGCATTTAAATGCTTCACTCCAGGTCTATGCTGAATCTGGTGATGTTCAAGCCCATATTCTGATAGATGGGCTAACCATCGGCCTAACATTCCTTCAGCATCTCGGAAGTTCAGTAGCCATCTTAAAGAAGAATGATCCGTACGTAATGTAAAGTTCGTTCCCCATAGAAAATGTTTGAACTTCTTGGTATATACGACTACTGCTAACAACTCTCTTTTGGTTGTGCAGTAATTGCGCTGAGTTTTGCTCAGTGTATTGCTGGCAAAGGCAATTGGTACCTCTCTCCCATTTTGGACTTGCGAGAGAGCTGCACCAATGCTATCATTACTAGCATCAGTATCCAGTATGAAATGATCCGTTTCATTCGGATATTGTAATACCGGAGTACTCGTGAACAGGTCTTTTAGCTTTTGAAAAGCAGATTCCTGTTCATGCGTCCAAGGAAATTTTTCCTTGGTACTTCCTGGAGTCCAGTTAGCTATTGCTTGTAATGGATAACTGACTCTAGAATAATTCGGAATAAATTCCCTATAATAGGAACAGAATCCTAAAAAGGACCTCACTTCTTTGGGTGTTTTAGGTCTATTCCAATTCGTAACTGATTCGATTTTCTCCGGATCAGCTTTTATTCCTTCATCACTAATGATGCGGCCCAAATAATTTATGGACTTTCTAAACATGTGGCATTTCTTAGGTTTCAATTTGAGACCGTTAGAGATAATACGTTCTAGTACCATTTTTAGGTTATTAGAACACTCTTCAATGTTTTTCCGAAGACTCTGACATCGTCAAGGTATACAAGACATCTTTTCCACAATAAATCACTTAGGATTGTTTCCATCATTGCTTCAAATGTTGCTGGTGCATTGCACAAACCAAACGGCATTACGTTATATTGGAATAGCCCAATATGACTCGAAAATGCAGTTTTCTCCATATCTGAAGGATTCATTCCCACTTGCCAGTAACCTGATTGCAAGTCTAGGGTACAAAAACCAACTATTTCCTCCTAAGGAGTCAATTGTTTCGTCTATTCTCGGTAATGGATACGAATTCTTTTTCGTTACTCCATTCAACTTCCTGTAGTCTATGCAAAAGCGGATAGTACCGTCTTTCTTTGTTACCATACACACAGGACTACTCCATGGACTATTGGAAGGGACTATTACATCCTGTTCCAACATCTTGTTTATTTCCTCTTCAGCTACTCTCTTTTTCGCTAAAGGTAACCGCCTATACGGTATTTTAAAGGGTTCGGCATCTCCAGTATCTATTTTATGTACTACCTTATTTGTCGTGCCTAGTTTCTCACCAGGTTTGGCAAAGGCAGTCCTATACTGACAGAGCAAATTATAGAACTCTTTCCGGTATTCCGGATCTTCTAATGAGGTTTCTTCATACATCTTGAGTAAGTCTTCCGAAATCTCATCATTTCCTGTTACCTTTTGTAAGTTTAACTTACTATCCGTTACAGTTTCCGAAAGGGTCACGTTTCCAAAAACTTGTCCCTTTTTCAAGTAGATAGTACTGTTTCCAGTATTGGAGACAGGTACTACCGACCAGGACGCATTTGCTACTATAGTGTCTGCAGATATTAATCCGATACTTGACAGAGTAGCTACATCCGGTTCTATCACTGCAGGCTTATTGCGCATTGCAGGATCACTTCTTACTAGCACATCACAGGCTACTCCCGGAGGGATTCGCACAGTGTGTGCTACACTAGCCATACTGCTCACTTGTCTCAGTACACATCTAACCCTTACAGGATACGGGTATTTCACACTCAACACTCCTGATTGGGGTTCCAACACAACTCCATACAGGGATGCGAAATCCAACCCGAGTATCCCCTCATCTGCTATATCCGCAACGGTGGCGCTCATGACATAGTCATGTACTCCATCCAACTGTAGCTTCACACAAGTTCTACCATACGTCTGCAAGGTACTGCCATCGGCCGTCTGAGCACTTCCTCCCGATTTGAGAGTATCATGTTCATCCGGTATAAGATCATAGAACCTCTTGGAGATACAGGAGTGGCTAGCTCCCGTATCCATAAGAAATTCGGCAGATCTTCCGTTAACAGTAAGGCAAACATACCACCGCCTTCCGTTTAGAACAGAGGGCATATCCATGAGGATCAGAACGTCATTGTTCACACCAGGAGTCGATCCACATCCTTTCAGGTATTCCAGACAAGGATGACCCGGGGGCAGGTGGGCACTACCAACCCTGGCTAGCTCATAGCCGCCTGCCTCGTTACTGATATTGGGTTTCCCCTGTGCTCCCGTGGCACCTGTTATATCAGCTTCCCTAACCTTCCGGGTGTCTACAACCACCTCGGTGCTAGGCGAGTTTGCTACTACATGCGAACTATCATCACGGATGGTGATATCATGGCAAGATTTGTCACTGGGATCCCCTTCTTTGCCCGTCGGGAGACCCCTCTTTAGTTTTCCTCTGTACTTATTCCAGAGACACCTTCCTGTCTACGAGGGACAGGTTTCTCAGCCATACATTCGGGAGCATAGTGCCCCAGTTTCTGGCATCTGAAACATCTCCTTTGAGATTTATCAACTCTCGGTCTCTTTAGAGCTTCTGTTAATCCGGCTATTAATGTTTCCATCACATAAGTAGGAGCAACAGTGGCTGCCACAGTTGGCTTCGCCGTAGAGGTTACATTGCCAGATTGAGTTGGTCCGGAAGCTGTTTTACCAGCAACGGATCCTCCCCTCCCTCTCGAATGTACCTTTCTATACCGTTTCTGTCGGTAATACTTTCCAGCTACCTGGACTGATCCAATATATTCTCCGTTTTCATCGGAGACATATTCATCCTCCTCATCAGCCTCATACGAATCGACCGGGGCTAATTGGGAAGTTTCATATATCGGAGCAGGTGTACTCTCGTATTGAAACGGAGCTGCTCTTACCGGGTTAGGTCCTAGACCTACCAATCGTTTCTTCATGTCATGTCCATCAATTGATATGAACAAGTCACTGAAGGAAGTGTCATCCTTCCAAGAATCCCAAACTACTTGTTTGTGATCTGGATCCTGCAGTCTACTGTAGAATTGTATAAACAACTCTTGTAGATAACAGTCATCGTCATGAGCCCAATTCGGACGCGCTTTTGATAGCAAGTCCTGTAGCTCCAAACCAAAGACCTTGTGAGATTCTTTAGGTTTCTGTGTCCTTTTCTTGAAGCTTACCCATGGATCTTCTCTAACGATTGATCCAAATAGGTATGCGGCACATTCGACCAATTGATCATAGGTGCCGTATAATCCGTAGGCTGCTCTCCATTGGTTGAGGGCTACTTTTCCACCTTTATTCAACCAACAGATCAAATACGGCAGAGCTTCTTCTTTTGTCCAGCCACTACAATTGACTTCGTCGACAAAAGCTTGGTACCTATCCGTGCCTGTCTACGTGCCGGATTATTACATCCGCGTAGTCTATCTGCTTCTCGCATGCTCCAGTTCATGACTTCCATGCCATCTGCTCCCTTTCGGTAGCAGTCAATGCCAAGGTTTTGGATATGTTGGCTTCTATCAAAGATGGTTTGCATCCCTGCAGGCATGGAAGTTCTTCTGTTTGGCTTCCTGCCATCTCCTCCTGATCCTGATCCTCCTGATCCGGATCCTCCTGGGCCGCCTGGAGGGTTCCCTCCTGGTGGACCGTTGTTAGGATAGTGTCCGGATGAACCGTTAGGGCATCCACCACTGTAACCGGCATTTCCTGCTGTTCCAGAAGACGCATACCTAGGGTAAGAATTATTTTGATTCCATCCCTGGTTATAGTTATTACCATTGTGGTAATTACTACTTCCTGATGGATTATAATTATATCTATATCCATAGGAAGATGTTCTTGGTTGGTACGTACCGCCATTAACATTGTTTTGTGGCGGGTTTGGTCTTGGAAAACGTCCATCATTAGGGCCATTACCTTGACCCGGAGGTGGGTTCGGTAATCTTGGACCTGCTGGTGTACTGTGGCCGGGTTGAGACAAATATGAAGGTGGTGTTAACATATGTCTCGGTGGTCCCGGTACTCTCGGTTGTGCTACGGGTGTATTATTGTTAGCTCCAGTAGCACTATCGTGAGTCGCTTTAATTTTATGACTCAAATCTGGTATTGGTGGTGCCGGACCTATTGTATCCAGCACTGGAGTTGCTGGTGTAGGTGCGGTTCCATTACCTGCGGTATTATCCGGTTTCTTATAGATTCCGGATACTACATTCTTATCAGCCCCGTCATCAACGAATGGGTTGTATCTAGTTGGAGTTGCATCCTTGGATGTTTTTCCCAACATTGTAGACACCACAGCTGGATCTATATCACCTATAGTCAACTGGGCGGCTTCTACATATTTGTCTAAGGTTATTGCAGTTGTCTGCAATTCCTGAAGCTCATTCGTGAGTTTCTGTCTATCTTCCTCCAGTTGTTTATTGTAAGCTATAATGCCTACCCGGATGGTTTCATTGTCTTCAGCTTGTTTACTACACTGAATTTTCAATTTCTCTAACTCGCTCTGATAATGGCATATTTCGGATTCGAATTTTGCCTTATCGAGACTTAATTGATCGTTCGTATCTCTGTATGTTTGGATACGAATGTGTCTGTTGTCATATTCTTTATTGAATGACTTTCTCATCTCCTGAAGTTTTAGTTCTTCATTTTCGAGTTCCTTCATGTACTCACTCCTTCTGGCTTCGAATTCATTTCGCATGCCAGTCAGGTCTTCTTCCAGCTGAAGTTTTTCATGGAATACTTCATCTTTAGCTTTGACCAAGGTATTTAGATTCTCGTTCAAAGTTACATAAGTTTCATTTAACAACAGGACATCCGGTCGTTTAAATTCCTCACCTTCCAGTACCGCATAGGTTAAGTCGCCATCTATAGCGCTGTAATCTAATATTGGTAGTCCGGGTCTGGGTAATCTATAAGGTAGTTCTCCGAATGTTACCCTTTTTGGCATTGGTGCCGGATGTTCTGGATTAGTACTACCACCAACTTCGAACATCGAATTAGTTAACTCATCAACAAGTGATTGTTGGCCTATTAAGTTACCCTGTCTCTGTATAGACTGTTCGCGTCGTACAGAGTCTGGTAGATTTTCCTCACTATCATTATAGTGGGGACCGGGATCTCTCCAAGATGCAGATTCCGCATCTTGGGAGTTCGAATGGGTTTGGAGCACTAATGATCCATTTCCATTCTCCTGGGCAATTAATTGCCCTGCTGGGTTAGCTTCCGCGAGGCTATCTAACCCATGTACTAGCCGTTCGGACGTTATAACGTCCGGGCTATACACCAGAATTAACTGGTCACGGCACCAGTGTAAGGGGTTGTGGCCTTACGGACCTGGGGGTTCGGGCCTTACGATTCGGAAAGAAAGAGTAAGACAGTATTTCAAGTGTATGCCAATGGTTAGATTTATTACTTAATGCACACTCACGGCTGCCGGATAGTATAGAAGAGGCAGCTAATAATGGTTAATAGTGATCTACATTCTGCGGCGGCCAGAAGGGCCTCTGACGTAGCGGCTGAGCCCTGGGCTTTATATAAGGACTCAGGTGTTCATCGTCAGATGTCCCCACAGACCCGGATTGGTGATGCCACCTATCCGGAACCTGAGGAACGTCCGACGACTCGACTCACCCGCCACGTCAGACGGTACCCAACTCTATGGTTAAACAATGCGTACCTCTACAATTGTATATGACCATTTATGATGGAAAACCCAGCAAGACAAGAAATTATTTGAAGTAAGCAGCGTAAAATATAAATAAGGCAAAACATGCCAAGTATAAATGTAAAATAAAAACAAAGCAAGATATATATGCAAGATATAAACGAGGCAAAACTTGTAACATTTATGTAAAATGAAAACAAATGTAAAATATAAACGAGGAAAAACGTGTCAAATTAACCCTGTTAGTCTTGGCACTTTCTTGCCTGTAAATGAAAGGTTACCAGATAAAAGAACCATCTGGATCATCTAACATTGGCGCATTGCACAGCACCATACCACGTTGCCTATCTATTGTAAAGGAGGCTATCTCATATATTTTGTATGCCTGACCTTCTTATAAAGGGCCTACCCACACCATAGTGTAGGTGAAAAGACAGAATATGGGACTCTGTGTATCTGCTGCCTAAATAGGGGAGGGTTATATTAATGAATGAGGATTCAGAGATGTAAGACCTGAGAAATCACAGCGAAGAGAGAGATATATTAGGATAAACAAGCAAGACGGTGTGCACAGAAAACCTAGGCTTGTTGAAAAGTAATCAATGCAGATGACTTTAGGTCATAATTCCTCATTGATGAAAGAAAGTAATCATTTTGATCATACCATTTCTCCCACCAGGGGGCCCTACTTTATGCTGATGTGACATGTCTCATACAATCTAGAACATTGTTGTGGTAAAATTGACATAAATAATTGCCATAAATGTATCAACATGCATGTTTAAAGTGGGGAAGTTATGTAAAGTTGTGTTGAAAAGGGGACATGTTGCAATATGAGAATAAAAGGAAAATAGGCATATTTAGAGCATAAACACCTATCTTTTGTCAATGGTCCTATCAAGAAGTATGAAGATAGGCATCAACTGCTCCAACTTATATAACGATGAATCCCATATCTTCAAGGAGAAGACCTACTCTAATAAATGAATGGGGGTTAGGTTGATGGGGTTGGGTCGGGGGAATTCCAAAACTGTTATTTTATTTCTTATTTTGAGCAACATTGTACTTCAATCAAATTGCTTATCCAGGTCATTATTATCTCAGCATATGAAAAACTAATCAGTATTGATGACCTGAAGTAATCATATTGATGACCTGAACTAATCACATATGATGAAAGGGGTACTCTCCCTGGTCTGCATCAACTTGAGCACCCTAAAGTGATCACTACTGATTAGTTTCTGCAGTCATAGGTTTTCAGTGTGCATGGAAATCGTTGAAAGGATCTAGGTTCAATCAAGAAAGAGGTCCTGAACAAATTGCGAAGGAGGATGGAAGATATAATGATCAGAAGGAGAGGACGGAGTCGGAGTGTGGGGGAAGGAAGAGGAAAAGGGGAAGAAATGAGGAATAAAGAACCCTCATAGTGCATCAAACATATCAGAAAACATGATGTACATATGCACCCAAGGTGAGTATCTCACCAGGAGGTTAATTCAAAAGGTCCTGGGATCACTACCTCAGCATTCTCAGGAATCATTCTGCCTTATCCAATTAAGCGATCTTAAGATTAGACTGTCTTGCCTTTTCACAATCAACACTAAGATCGCAGTGATCTTAGCCTCAGCCCTCCTACACCATTCAAAGTATAACACACTGTGCACAGGGGCAAGAGGCCCATACTGAAAGAATAGCAGTGGAATATGTATACAGCAGGGGCATTCATTCTTGGGAGCAGGAGTGTTCCCTGTGAGTGCTCGTGTACTGTAAATATTTCACTAAGATTGCAGTGATCTTAGCGCTTGAAAAGAAATAGTGAAGTGATCTCAGGACTTGCTGTGCCTGAATGGCCTGCAACCACTGCATTAAATAGGGTAGACTGGCTAGGTCTTATGATATGTGCCTACGCTAAGATCACAGGAGTAGAAATCCCAGGACCTTTTGAATTAACGTCCAGTGCTCCATTCAATGAATGTATCATCATGATCCTGTGTGCACAGACCCGGCTCCCAAATGCATGATGCACCAATGCTGATACGGGGGAGTTATTCGCTATCAGTGCATTGGCCCTTAAGGGGTTAAGGATCACAGAAGAAATTTACCCAAACACCGCACCACCCACACTCCCAAATTAACACATACACATTGCCTCTACAAGTGGTACCTTGATGGAGTATGGCGTCTGGTAGGAAAGGACACCTAACCTCCTTGGAGACCATTAGCAGACACCTTAGGTGCTTGGTGAGGATGGAGGGCTGGTAGAGGACAGTCTTTGATGCTATGTATAGGTAGGTAAGGGGACCTCTTCACACCTGAACACCTGCAACACACCCACCTTGGCAGGTGTGTTTGTGAGTTAACCCTTTAAGGGCAGCCAATGCATTAACTGATTAAGGCATCTTGCCCATTGCCTACATTCATGCACCGTACCGACCATATGGGGTTAATCAGCTCCCGTAGGATCAGCATGATGCACCAATGAAGTGCTGGTGAGCAGTCTCGCCAGTGCATCATTGGTGCATCATGACGACCAACGGGCATGATGCACCCCTACAACAGCGGTCCTTAAAGGGTTAAGGGTTGGTTGGGTGTGAGGGACGGGGCTGGTAAAGGTAGGGTATAGGTTGCGGCCAAAGGATCCAAAATAGAATCTTTGACCATTTAAGGGCAGCGGGATGCATTAAAGTCCATTCGTCATCTACTTGCAATGACTGCATCTGTGCATTATGCTGACTCTACAGAACTGATACACTTATAAAGAGATCGGCATGATGCACCAAGGCCGTGCCGGTGTATAGATTCGCCAGCACTGCATTGATGCATCATGCCGACCAAGGAACAAAAACATGAAGACGCCACGATGCATTCAAAGGGTAAAATATGTAAAGTGGGTTCATTACCTTAAGAATACAGTGACACAAGCCCTATTAACATAATTACAAGGGACATTCACAGGGTCAAAGTAGACGCTGACGGTAAGACTGATAAATATAACATAGATAATGCCACAGTTTAAATCTCTATTGAGGTAGGTATAAAGAGTGCTTTGGGTCCTTTTGACTATAAGTTTCTACTCAATATTGCTAAATTGCTTTCAGACAGTTACTCGCTCATTCTAAGTTGTTGTGTTTAGGTTATGGGGTCGAAAATGCCCATAAAAAAAGTTGGGTTGGGCCAACAAATTAGGGTATGTAGCATTATCTGAACACAACACTTTTTTATGCCTTATGATCATAAGTGCCTTTAGTCACCCCAGTTACGATTTGACATTGAAAGATTTATATGATGATGGACATTGCAGTACATATAAAAATCATGTGCAGAATAATTATTGTTCATTATGTCATGTGTTCATCATTTGAGTCAATTTAAGCAACATGCATTTCCTTGCATTACTTATTCTACAGTCTTGTATTGCTTACTTTCTTTTCAAATTCTCATTTTTGTTTCGTTTAGGTTGTATCATATCCTGTGCACAGCTGCAAATGCGGATCTTGTGGTTCCAGTGTCTATTCTAGCAACAACGACCACCCCCCCCCCCAGTTCTCCCGGATATTTCCATTTGTAGGCTTTATTACAACACGCTATACGCACAGTATTATTTGAAAATGAGTTTTGTCTTCTATAAATGACATGAATGCATTCATTCATTATCACCTACGTTCACGCCACCTATTTGTATACATGTTTCAGAACACTCAAAATGGTACTTCTAAAAGACGGGTCCTATAGCCTAACAGTCTAATTGTCTATTAATTAAAGGCACTTTAAAAGTCTGGCATGAAAGCATTCATATAATATATATTGCTGCTTAATTCATACAAGACACATGCCTGAGTTAGAAATACCCATTAATACAATTAGATACGCCCTACCCCCATAACACCATCTATTGGTCTAATTGAGACACATGGATCTCATTTTCCCTGGCCTGAAAACAACCATTTGACGAAGTAGATGCCTATTTATAAGTACATTGCCATGCAGGAAGGGGCTGGAGAAGGGGGGGGGTAGGGTGTTCTAGGTATAAGAGATATGCAGGCGGAGATATGAGTGATGTGGAATAGATTCTTTAGATAATAGTTAGTGCCACAATCTCCTCTCATGACCCATCATAGCAAAACGAAATAATGTCAGCAGGCTCGAGGTAGAGGCCAAACCACGTGATTCGATCAGGCCAATAAGCGCAGTTTGTGCCTATAGTCGGCGGCAGCGTGTTATGGGCGGAATTTTGTATCAACTGGTGAGGTGGATATTGGATAGTGGGTCTCCACCACCAGATGTAGAAAAGCCATATCGTGTATTCTATAAATGGGGTGCACATGGGCACTGGTACCATATGCCTGTACATGAGTAAAGAGTGGGGAAATGTGAGACAGAAGATTAAACAAGTTGACAGATAATGACAGTTTCCTAAAAGTTACTGACTGAAAGCCTGACATTTCTGAACAACGATGTATAGGGACTACTTTGAGGAACGCACATTTCTTAAAATGGAACGAAGGCTTTGCAAGATCAACAGGAGGTCATAAGGAAATCATATCATATCCACGGATACATATTGAGATAAGGCCGTTGGCTGCTTTGCACGATTAACACGTGCAAGGACAGTTGATGACTGAAATCGTGTAGGCTTCTTTTCAGTTGTTTAGATGTGATGATCAATGATACCCATTGTGATCTGAACTAGTGTTGTATGCCAGTGTTGTTGTACGCCTTTAAGATTTAGGGTCCCTCCATTCATGTGCTCTTCTTCAAATTGAATTATGCAGCTCTGTCTGCAAGAAAGCAATACAAGGCAAGGATGTACAGATATAGCTTCTAGAAAATCACATAGCTCTTTCCTCTTGGAATGGTTTACCAACATAGGGGATGGGTGTGGACCACTAAATTTGACATGGTGACATGGCAATTTCTTAAAATCGACATGTGACATGAGAGGTTCTTAGAGGTGACATGTGACATGGGGATTTAAGTGACATGTGACATAACCATTTCTTAAAATCGACATGTGACATGAGAGGTTCTTAGAGGTGACATGGGACATGGGGATTTACGTGACATGTGACATAACCATTTCTTAAAATTAACATGTGACATGGGGGACCCCCCATCCACACCCCCTAAGGGGGCCTACTCTCTCACCAATGCAATAAGTCAGCCTGCTAGCTTGCTGATAACGCTATAACCCACACATACCTACCCTATTCCCATTCAACACCGTCAGTGTTAATTCTTCAAGAGCGGCCCATTGGTCGTCATGATGCCCCAATGCATTGATGTACTGGCGAGTCTGCTCGCCGGCACTTTGAGAAACATCATGATGAGCCTCCACTGGTGTATCAACCCTGTAGGGGTTGCACAGTTCATAGACCAATGCATTATATTTTTAATCAAAACACGCTGGAGAGATCTATAGCCGCATGTACGGTAAAGCTGCGTCCGTCAGCGAACAGCGCACTGCACGGCAACGTCAGACGCTCAGACGGCGTTCGGCCGGCGTTCCCACTCCAACCAACCAACCACCTCACATATCCTAACCAACCACTGGAGGAATCAGGAGGCCCTGGAGGTGGAGCAACTGGAGGTGGCTGTAGTGGATTTACCTACTCCAGGTGTAATTGCCGGGACCCCGTAATTTATAAGGAGGAATAAGGAGCATATTAATTATACATGTATGCAAAAATCCCATAGACCATCCCAGGATTGATAATTGCTATATTTTAATCTGGAGTAAACTAAATTAGGACACTTATATCACAATAAAAGGATATACTAATATTTAAAAGGTGAGTAGTAGCCATTTTTCTATATAGGTAGAGATATCATTATTCATATTGTGCTGTTTTCAGAGACCCCCCACCCCCTATTCCACTATTCTTTATACCGCTTTTGCTAAGGGATATTTCCATGCCACACCCCTAAAGGTATGGGGCGGTGGAATGTCGTTACAAACAAAAGTAAGATGAGATAAAACGAATATATGACGACAATACACTATTCTCTAACAATACATTTCTGAATTGAAGTGGAAACCAAGCGAAGGAACACAGAGAAAGGTGGGGAGGGGTCTCTTCACGAATTGGCAGTGAGGCGAGGAGAAATCCCCTGCAGGGGGTTTGATGGGACTATGTTCTCAGACACTTTCACATCATTCAATACAAAAGGAAAATGACCCTATACGCTCCAATCATTCACAAATTGTTCTCAGAACTGATCGTTGTTTATGGGTGCCATTTATAATTAGGATCATCTCCTGGGATTGTGAAGGAACTTAAAGGTCAGATTTGTAATAGAGGAGAAGGGGAGACTAATAGAACAGCCTCACATCGAGAGCTGCCGTTGTTAAACAGGAACTCGGTTCATAATAATAGATGATGAATGTCGTCTGCTATGGTTAAATGACAAAATAAACATGGGAATTGTCTAAAACTGATCTGTAGGTGTGTTTAAAGGAAAATAGTGAGTAAATTGAAGAGATAAGTGCCAAGGTTTCTGTGGGGTCATCATAAAGCATTGAACTATTGAACTGAAGGCGAGCATACCTTTCTGCCTCGGTCTGGGCCTAGTACGGTAAAACCTCGTGTATAAGGCGCACCTGGCGTGAAACGCGCACCCTGAGTTCAAGGAAAAACTATGAGGCTTACTGTGGGCTTGATTTTGAGCAGTTGTAAACTGTTCTATAGTGCCCTTTCCTGTAAGGCGCAGCATGGCTTTAGGCGAAGTCTACAAGCCTAGTCAAGTAAACTAGGTATTACGGTATACATATAATCTATGCAGTCTGGGGAGGCACCGCCCAACTTGCTAGTTTCCCTTCTAGGAAACACACAAAAATAAACTCGAAATAACACGAAAATCAGTAGTAAATACCCATAACTTAAATGAATATCATGTGGCATCGTGTATATTTTGGTTTAGATGAATTTAGTTTAGTTTTGATGTGGGAAAACCCCGGTGACTTAGCGAAAATATGCAGAGTGAAGGTGAATCATGGCCGCAGTTTGGTCCCCGCCATCTTGTGCGTCGTGGGGCCGTCATCGTTTCACATAACACAACTTCACATGATGTTACCTGTATAAATGTCTATGAATCGGACAAACTTCGTTCAAAATTGACCATAGGTGGGCACTTATGACGCCCAGTAATTGAAAATGAAAGTAGGAAAAGTGTGGTGCGGGTGCTGCGTAGATGGGAGGGGCAGTAGGGAAACCGCGGTATGGTGGAGGGGGGTACATGTATAATCAAGACCAATAGAAAATTCTCGCTGGTTCTAAATGCGCATTTAGTCACTAAATTGCACTCTATTGATGCCCAGCTCAGTCAAGTCTATCCGATTACAAATTGAAAGTATACTCGATACAGCATGTAGCACATTCCCCTTCCGCCATCTTGGGTCGAGCTGATTAGCCTATACATGTATTTTCCAAGTTACAAGGCTCTGATATGGCAGTGTGTGAGTTTTCTTCAATTGAACCCTGCCGATTGCATTTAGATCCATACAGTTCTAGCAACTTGAGTTGGCTGTAGTTCTAGACACGATAATAACGCCTTGACTACCTACAGAAGGAAGAGACTGTATCAATAATGCATTCCATCCAATCGTCAAGGCACCAACCCCCACCTTCCAGTACCCCCCTCCTTCCACCCCACCCACTCATCCATCCACCTACAACCACCTACCCTGCAAGACCAACCTTCACCCCTAAAAAGTAACCTCCCCTCCAAAAAAAGTAAATTGCTTTGCCTTTGCCTCTGCCTCCCCCTCCGACTGTAACCCCTTGTGAGCTGGGTTTTTGGCGAACATGGAAGGAAAGAGAGTGTGTGTGTATGTGGATGGGGAGCCCGGGGGGAGGTTGTTGATAGTAGTCTGGCTAAAGGTAGCATTCCTGCCTGCCTGGAACATATATTGGGTTGAAAGTGATAGATTCCTTCTGAGAACCCCACCCAATTTTCACTATTCCACAGAGTTTCTAGGCTGGGCCCTTTCTTTGATAGACTTGGGATGAAGGGAGTTTGGTTGATTTGGTCAGTGGATCCCCCCTATGTCTGCAAGGCTGATATTGAATACAAAAACATATCATATCACTGATAGAAATTCAGATACCTGTATGACTCAACTTCTTGGCAGTACAAGGGGATGTTGTAAATAGATATATGGTATGTCCATACAATACCCAATACCCATGGTGAGAAATGACACATTTTCCTATTAAAGGGAATTGCTAACAGAGGGGTTTCAGTCCATACAGTATGTTTCCAATCAGTTATAGTGCCTTTGTGAGTAGGTGTCTGAGCGAGTGTGAATGTATGTATACAGTGCTGAGGTGTGTTTTGGAGGGGGGGGGTGTTTTGTTAATGGTGTGTGGAGGTAGAAAAGGCCGATGGGAGAGTTATTAGACTACAAATGACAAAAGTAATGTCGATATATGATAACAATACTATTCTACTCTCACATTATTACACTGCTGTCAAAAGCACTCCCACATAGACCTACACACATTGGGACACCAATATGATAATGACATGTGGTACCATTTGCTAAAGGATCAGTTTCCCAATTCTACAATGAGAACAAATGTATAGTGCATCTATTTGCATTAATATTACTAGTAATATTAATATTACTAGTAATATGAAAGCACTGCTGCTATACATGATTTGCTCAGATATCTTAGTATAAGGCATACCTGTTGGTTTGATTAATGCACTGTTCCTTCCTAATTTATTCTATAAATGGGGAGGGAACATAAATGAGCACAGCCTTTCTTCTGACATAATGGAGAAACGAAAAGATTAAATATACTGTAACAAGAAGCATGGTGGTGTCCACAATTGAATACTAGACAATTTATAAAAAGGAAAGGAGGCCGCATTATAAAGTATCAGTTGAAGTCACCTAAAAAATAACCCAGGCATGGGCTGTTAAATCCAACTGGTCAATAAAAACATTGTAATGTGCTACCTGAAGAGGTTTTATCAACATTATGGTATACTTGTTAGGACTTGGCGGCATGCTTAGACCCCAATACTTTAAGTATAATAATGTTATGCCATTCTTCCATTACGTCCATTCTAATGCCTACCTACCTTAAGGGTTATTAAAGGGTGAGGAATAATGGTCATTTGTAAGAGCTTTGAAAGGCTTAACAAAATAGACCCTTCTGAATAAGGTATTGGAGCTAAGGGTCTTAATGCACTCTGAGTGGTTTGGTGTAGGGGACCTATGGCATAACAGTACAGGTTATAGTAATTCAAGATGGCGGAGCTTAATGGAAATCACAGCAGTAATAGAAACTTGAGATTACAATATGTAAGGAAATTATGGGCTGTATTTATAGCAATATTGTGGAAGTTTAACTCAGTGTAATTTTAATCACCCCATACATTAACAAAATATCCAGCAAGCCCCCACCTTTGGACGGTTGGAGATTTGATTTTATTCTGTAAAGATTTTATAGACAGATTTAATCTTATTACTTATGTAAAACTAATTTAAATTAAATATAAATCATGTGGATCAACACAGGAAAATGAGCCTCCCTGCTGGATTTTAGTACTGGTTTTGACCACCAGGGGGCCCTACAGGGCTAAATAAGTGAAAAATTTAAATTTAATATAAATTAATATCAACACAGGAAAAAGAGCCTCCCTGTGGGATTTTAGTACTGGTTTTGACCACCAGGGGGCCCTACAGGGCTAAATAAGTGAAAAATTTAACAAAAATTGATTAAAGGTACTTTTTGATGAGGAATACAGTAAAGCTATTTTCAAAATTCTATTTTCATTCAAAACATTCCATATTTGGAATGCAAAAAGAATGTTTTAGGGGCAAAATGACTGTATTTGTTGATATTGGTTGCAATGGTAACATAAATTCTGTTCCAAATTGAAAAATCAAAGAATCCCTTTGATTAATTATCTCACAGAGATAATTATAGTGAAAACAGAATGAAAATCCCATTTTGAGATCCAAAGTTATGACTAAAAATGTTGAAATTGTAGCATTATTTGCTAATTAGAATAATTATGCTAATTTCAAATAATATCTCCTAATTAATTATATATAGAGCCTATTCCCTATGAGAATAGGATGATGGGCACCCATATTTATAATGTCATGTCTCGAAAACTTCTGAAGGTATAGACTAATGTGATACACCATTGTAAAGCTTATGACTTTATGTTCAAAATAGACTTTTTCTTTTGAGGTCCCTTCTCCCATGGCTGTCCACCTATATAGGTTATTCAATGGCATATCCTCAGCAACAGAAGACCAGTCAACTGTTAAATTCATTCGAATTGTATCAACCACAATCATTGTTTTATTCCTCGCTTAACCATCTCAATAAAATTTGATCAAGTTTAATGTAATGCTCTGTGCCAGAAATTATCAATAAGAAGGTCTACCGTGTCCAAAAGGCCTTATGAATATAGGCTCTATTGGAGCCAATAAATTGAATAATTATCAATACGGAACAAATGTAATATACTATAATATTCAGATAGACCTAATTTCATGAGCCCTATGCCATACAACTTCTCGCCTAGTTCTAGGCAACATATGGGTACTTACATAACATTGAAGGAGGCAGAGGATATTATCAGACTAGTTAATTATATAATCAGATAAGACAATTGCCATTCCTATCTACCCGCACTTCTCACCATGTACACAAACTTGTAAGTGATATACTCTTTGAGGACTGCATGGCGCATACATATGTATCATGTCGATTGGTTGCCATGATGCATGAATGAAGCCCTGGCGAGTAACTCGCTAGTAATACATGCCTGCATCATGCTGAGGTTACGGGTTTGATACAATGTTGCAGGTTTGACAGGATACAGTGCTGAACTGCTCTGACAAGTAAAATCCTCATATAATATCTCATGGTTAATGGTTTCTAGGTGTCCAAAGCCAGGGTCTACTTTGTCTAGGGATTCCAGATGTACACTAAAGGATGGTGTTTGAAGACCATTAATTGTAGCACAGATTAACATAGTTCTTGAAATCTATTTTTCTGAAAGAAAATTATGTGGCCACCAATATTTCTTCCCTCCAAAGATTCTGGCGGTCTATTCAGATCTATGAGTCTCAACTAAGGAGTCCCATGCAAAAAGGCAAAAGGGTCACTTCTTGCAGAATGTTCCTCGCCCTCTGTGGAGATGAATGTTGACGCCGCCGCGGTTCCCAGGGTGCCCGGCCAAACGGAGGTTCGTGGGCAGAGCCCCCGATCAAGGATATATGCCAGATCTCATCTGAATTTGAATTACATTCAGATGAGATCATCTGAAAAAAGTCAGAAGTGTGTGACAGCATGGTCCCACCATGTCCCTGAGGAACTGAGGCGGCGTGAATGTTTGTCTCCAGTGTGACGTCATTCTACTTCTGGCCAGGTACAAATCCCAAGAAGAGACCCAGATGCTGCAATACCCTCGATTCCTATGTGAATTATGTGACCAAGTACCTGCAGGCAAGTCTAAACTAAGGAGTCCCATACAAAAGGATGTATGTTAATGGCCTGCAGTCAAACACAGGTAAATCTCTGACCTGGGGTAATTCAATACATTTCTATACAAAACCTGAGAAGTTCTGAATTCCATTGATGAACAGAGAATCCAACAATAGGTCTGGATTCTCTCCACTTGTCTGGCAGTTGTGGCTGTACGTGGGACCCTCAGGGCACCAGAACTGTCGGCCAATAAATGGAATCGGACAAGGTTCAGGTTTGATGTGTGCGATATTTGATTTCTTGGTATTGTTGCTGCTGTTTCCATTTTGTTGTTGTTATAGGTTGTGATGGACCCGTAATACCCATCTCAGTATATGGGTCAAGATAAAGAGCCCCATTTATCTGCCTCCCAGTTCTTGTCTGGTGAGATAATTTCTATTTGGATTGGGTCCAATGCTAGTTATGCACATACCATCCACTTTATTTGATGCATGCATGTAATTCCCTTACAAGATTGGCATCTTCAAGATCTCGAAATTTCTGTGCCAAGTAATAAATAATAGAGTTCTATTGTTGGTGCTTCCTCTAACAATTCAATTGTCATATTATGTTAACTCCTGACCATAGCATAGGTCTGTGGAATTGCCCCCTCTGGTGGTTTACATAATAACTATACAGGGCACAATTCACACTATATTCAGACATTATAATATCCTGATCCGTCTATTTGACCCCATGCCCTTTGACACAATAAGGAGATCCTGTCCCAATCCCAAACGGTGCAGATCCTATAGCACAGCTGCCTTCAATCCTTTATAAATACATGTACCACTGTCCTTAACCCTCTAAGGCAGATCCTATAGCACAGCTGCCTTCAATCCTTTATAAATACATGTACCACTGTCCTTAACCCTCTGAGGCAGATCCTATAGCACAGCTGCCTTCAATCCTTTATAAATACATGTACCACTGTCCTTAACCCTCTAAGGCAGATCCTATAGCACAGCTGCCTTCAGTCCTTTATAAATACATGTACCACTGTCCTTAACCCTCTGAGGCAGATCCTATAGCACAGCTGCCTTCAATCCTTTATAAATCCATGTAGCACTGTCCTTAGCCCTCTAAGGGCTGCCTGGTGCACTAATGCACTGTGCCCATTGGTAATTATGATGCACACACATTAATTCTATAAGATGGCCTAAATATCAAGGGGATGCAGCTTGCAATGTTTATCTATTGATTTTCTTTTGTTGTACCAACCTATACATGGATGGTTGCCATGAAAATCATTCATGGAGTTGACAATCTGAAAAGAAATGCATCAATTCAGAGTTGCAATGGAGCATCATGCTAGATATTGAAATACAGCCCTGAAGGGTTAGCATGATGCTCCAATGTTGTGCTGATGAGTCTGTTCAACAGTCTGCAGCTCTATCCGGGTATCATGCCGACCATTGTTGATTGGTACACTCCCATAGGGATGGCATGATACATCAATGAAGTGATGGTCACCTGACCTGTAGCACTGCATTGGTGCATCATGACGACCTAGTAATGAGATCACGCGGCCCTTGAAGGGTTTCAGATATTAGCATGGCATTTCCATTTCTGACATATATCATGTAGTATAGAGCCATATCTCTCTTCCCTTTGTTTGAGTACAGCCTGATTTGGCACACGTGGAGATGGGAATTGTTAGAAAGGGTATGTGGCATTGGACAATAACCAAAGTGTGTCTAACAATAATGGAATGGGAAGGAAGGCGTACTGCACTGACTTTTAGGCTTCCCCAGCCAGTTGTACTCTGAGAATCTGTTTTCTCAATAGGGCAGAGCGCTTAAGGTAAAAGATCCCCTGTAGTGCTTTTATGGTGCAGACATAATGGTATTTGAATTGATATAAAAGCAAAATTTAAGAAGCAAACTACGTTATTTTGTCAATCAGTACTTAAACCATGTCCATGGAAAACTTGGGCAATTCATGTTCGACTGTACAAAGGATAAGCTTCACATTGCATTAATGCTTCATACCCAATGGTCAGCATGATGCATGAATGCAGCCATGGTGAGTTACGCACCAAGGCTACATTCATGCATCATTTCTAACAGTACTTAATTAAGAGCTAAATTGATTATTTTGGACACTAAAATTTCCTCAAATATATAGGGGGTACATCCCCCGCTTTTGTGCCGCGCCCCCTGCTTTTCCACATCCTGAATCCACTACTATATATGAGCTGCATCCGTGGGCACTGCATTTTAGCATCTTGATGACCAAGAAACCTGGGCCTGAAGGCATCATGTGGCCCTGGGAGGATTAAATGATTTATGGCATGGTTAGGGGGTTATTTATAAATAATTACGTGAGGGGCAGCTGTGACTCCTGGTTGATCTCTGCCATGTGTAAAATAACGTTCAGGGCAGCGTCATGGAGAAACCTATGCCGATCCTTTAGAGCCAAATTTTATCACTTGCAATTGCAAAACTTTAGAATAATACTTTCCAGAATATTGTATTAGTGCTTGCAATGCTACGACGGCTCTACTAAGTCCTGTACAACTGCGTCAATATTAGGTGGAGGTCTGAGGTCATCTATTGCGAAGTGAAGTTTTGAACTTATGTTGGACATTATTTCCTACCATAAATAAACAGTGAGTATCGTAGTGGCCCATACACATGAGCTCTTTGCGTTGGCTGCAAAATTTGGGAAGGCTATAAGCTCTAACAAGTACCAATACTCACCTTGCCTGTCTCCTCCCCCTCCTACCCATGTCCTCCCCATGGAGATTAGAGTCATGTGATTGAGGGGTGTGGTATAGATTACAGTTATGGTTCCTAATAACCGTGGTAGCACTTGTTTGCAATAACTACAGTACACCCAGCTGTGTCTGCCCCCCCCCCCCCACATACTCCATGGTACCCAACTCACATGGCTTACCTAGGCACATTTATAGTACTTCCAATCCCACACGGAAATGATGCAACACTTATTTAAAAATATATATATATTATATTGCTTAATACAACCACTGAACGTTCCTTGACGACAACAGTAGGTGAATGGCAGAGATAGTATGCATATTAATAAATGAAATAGTTGAATAAACTTACGGCAAAGTATTTGAAAGACCCATGCAGTGGTAAAGTGATAGAAATAGGAAATGGATGGAGTAAAAATGGAATAAGCTCAAACGAAATCAGGATAGAAGGCAATTGCAGGTATTTTGAACAGGACACTATCAGCCAATCTAACTCACACCTTGCATTGATATAAAAAGAAATGTAGTGGCTTCTTTAAAACAGCTTCTCTAAATCACAAAGGTGCCTACATTGTTTGACAGATTTCATATTTCTGTCTTTCTGGCCAAAGAAATCAATTAGAATACGCACTTAGTGTAGCAATTACCAATGACTCCACACAGGAACCAACAAAGCATTCAATATGGTATAATCAGCAAGTAAAAATGAAGAAGCCTTGAGTTGACAGACAGATTCTATCTATGCGTCCGGGCTATGCGTACTACATCCTAGCATGGGGCAACACACGTTTTGGAGAGCAGCTCAGGCCTGGTGGAGGGGAGCAGGTCAGGGTGAAGGCGAGCAGCTCAGGGTGGGAGGGGAGATGCTCCATATCCCTGGTCAGGCCCTGGCTGTGGCTTCTGCCAGTGAAAGGTCGACTGAAGGAACTATTGTAGCAGTGTATAGCCTACAGGCACTGGCAGAGGCCAGAACTATAGTATTATAATGTGTTACACCCTGCAGTAGTCATTTTGTCCCCCTGTATATTGCCTTAAGTTAATTTCTGAGATCTTGTAGCTCGCTTGGTCAATCTATATCTGGGTGCAGCACTGAGGTATCTGAACGTCTAAAAAGCACAGACTAGATTCAGCTCCTCTTTTGTCAGAGTAGCCCTTTAGAGGCGGCATGGTGGCCATGTTCATGTTGGTTGGTCATGTTCCTCGGGTCAGGGTCATGTTCCTTGGTCGTCATGGTGCACCAACGCAATGCGTGATAGTCTATCCAGCAGCACTGCATTTTTGAATAATATGAAACCCATAGGGTCAGCATGATATTTTTAGAATAATATGAAACCCATAGGGTCAGCATGATATTTTTAGAATAATATGCATTTTTAGAATAATATGAAACCCAAAGGCTCAGCATGATATTTTTAGAATAATATGCATTTTTAGAATAATATGAAACCCATAGGGTCGGCATGATGTTTTTAGAATAATATGCATTTTTAGAATATTATGAAACCCATAGGGTCGGCATGATGTTTTTAGAATAATATGCATTTTAAGAATAATATGAAACCCATAGGGTCAGCATGATATATGAGCTATGAGTGTACACTGATAAAAATAGAGCCTATTATCTTAGTCAGTAGTGACTAACATAAGATAGTCAAATGATAGTGTGATTTTTGGCTATCCCTCTATAGTCACCTGTGACTAACTTAAGTTAGTCATATAGTCAACACATAGTCATGCCTTTAATCTATTGAAATAGTCCTTAGTCAGATGACTATCATTTTGTTGCTAAGCAACATTTAGTTAGTAAATATGACTAATATATACAGTCAGTACTGACTATACCTGCAAGCAAACATTCATCCAATCAAAGATGGCTGACATATGCCTTCCCATTGATGAACAGTTTGAACCCAAAATAACTATTGTTATACTGCAATGGCCACAAATATCACAACAAATAGTTAACTTATCTATCCATCAATGGCCAGACATATTGAGTTTCCATGGATGGACAGGTTAAGATGATGATTTGGCCTAATTATAATTGCCTCCTCTTAGTCCAGGCAACCATAAATATGTCCTCTTTCTGGATGACGGTTTTTGTGCACAGAAACCTGTGACATCATCAATCTGTGAGCTCTACATATAGTCAAATTGACTATCTTTCTGACTAATATGTGACTAAGGTATACAGTCATGTGACTATGGGGCTCAGAATATGTGGGTATAGTCACTACTGACTATAGGTTTTATTATCAGTGTAAAGTATCAATAAATACAGTGCTCATAAGGCTGATCTCAACACATATGACTGTCATTCACAGGTATAGCCGCATATATATTGGAATGCTCCCTGCAAAGAAGAGGGTGTGGGAATAGCTTTGAAGGCTGGCCAGGCACAGAAGTGTTTGTAGGCAAGCACGAAGGCTAATATTGGCTTATTTCCAGGCGGCATGGGTGACTGTAGCCAACAGATGTAGTCATACCCTGTAAAAGCCCATCTGTGGAGGTTTAGATGTACCACAGCTGCTTATATGGATGAGTGGTCATTATCTATCAATACTGGGGTGGTAGTTTCACGTGGATGAGGAAAGAAAATCTTCATCCACCCCCCACCCCTATTTCTCAAGACTGCAAGTCCGTGGAAAATCCTTTGCAACCTCCCGTGTTCAGCTGGTGTTGTGCAAAATATTTTCTCCTTCTCACACCCACCCCCCGCAATGTGAATTGATTAATATACAGTTCTCCTTGATTTTTTTTTGTTTCTCTTTTCTTTTTTACTATTAGCTAGGGGAAGAATCATTTAAGTCAAAATGCCCTGCCCAAAATCCCCCCCCCCTACTTCCCCCTCACCATGGTAAATGACCACTCCCTAAAGACGTCTGTACATTCTAGCTCTTATAACCACAATATGACTGGGAGTCAATATTCAATTACACAAGTCTCCATCATGTGTGGGTGCCTTGTCAATCCAAGGAACCTGATGTGAGGGAGGAGTCTGTTCAAACCAATCTAACTTTGACATCATTTCTCGTCTTACTAAGGTGATGGATTCCCTGTTTCTACCATCTCTACTTCATATAGGAAATAGATTTTTCTGAACCATGCAGCTGTTATTCAATAGCCCTATATTAGGTAGTACATATTTATTTTATGTGAATAACTTCTTCCCATAGAGATAGCATTGCGCGGCCGATCGCCACACCCCCAGTGGCGTAACGTGTCTCGATCCACCACAGCGGCTTTTCCACCACTGCAGCCTCGTTCTGGGTGCATGTAAACATTCAAAATGGCGGACCGGCGCTTGTACGGGGAACTACGGTACCGGATTTTGATAATTTTTCCTTATTTAAACCTCTAAAAACATAAAATAAATATAGAACTAAACTCCCCTGGTATCCTCGGTGGCCTATCCACCCCTCGGGAGTTGTCTCCCCCGAGGGCTAACGCCCTCGGGGGAGACAACTCCCTCGTGGTGGATCGACCACCTCGTACACCACGGTCGTTTAGTTCTATCTATGTATATGTTATATAAGGCTATACATCAATATATTGTATACTTATAACTTGTAGACTATAATTATATGAGAGGGGTGTAGGAAAAGGGGAGTGGGCAGGGGGGCCTGCCCCCCCCCCCAATAATGAGGAAGTTCCCTATATAAGCCTTTATATAAAAATATAGCAGGCGCCCTCAACCGAGACCCCTGGGCCCTCCCAATAAAAATTTGCTTCCTACGCCCCTGTCTGATTTTCTTTTCTTTTATCTCAGAGGACCTCCCCAAGTAAAGTCTACAGAGAGAGCTAGAAGTATTATAAGGGACGACAGGAGTAACCTTTATATACACTAACAATAACAACGGTCTCTGACTTTGCCCGCCAAGATTCTAGATAACCATTTGAGAATATCGCAGTGCATTAATGCATAATGCCCAATTGTCGGCATGATGGGTGAATGCAGTCCTGGTGAGTTTACCCCCAACCACCCTACAGGATTGACACGGTATCTCTTTAAAAGGGTCGTCATAATGCTCCAATACAATGCTGGTAAGAAGACCTGTCAGGAGGTCATTTCTTAAAGCACTACGATCGCACACAGCACTAAGACTTAAAATCTCAAAGTTATTCCTATGGGAATTTTGGAACAATTTGGACGGTGCAGTCGTAGTCTGATAAGAAATGGCCTCCAGCCCTGCATTGCTAAATTATGAACGACCAAGAAACGTGAACTTTGAGGCATCATAAGGCCCCTAAAGGATTAATAAGACATTCTTTGCTCGTCCATTCACATACACATTTCACAACTACAGACCTTGCGTATAAGCCACACCATGGGTGTGTAAATAAGCAAAAGGTCGCACCTTTGGTCTGAACACGTGGCCATTCCTGACAGGAGGCTAAGTATATAAAGCCCTTGTATAAGCCACACCCTGAGATCAGGGTAATTCTTATAAGCCACACCAAGGAGTCTAAAATGGTCTTAAAACAGCGGCTTATACGCGGGGTATTACGGTATACATGAGTAGCTCGTATCAGAGTGTCTAGCAGCTCACTCCAACCCACACAGGTGAGTAGCTCCTGCACCTTACTATAAATCTTTGAGCAGCTCTCCATCTCCCTACAGGCTATCCCCAGGCTGCCCACAGCACTTTAAGGGCTGTGATGCACATCAAGTGCTAAATTCAACAAGACATATGGATCTGTGTGTGAGAGGAAAGTGTAGTGAGGCCTATGCCATTTTCTGATGCATGCATATGCATGAGTCTTGGTGGATTTTGGCCGATACCACTTTTCCTGGTTTTCCAGAAATTCCTTTTTTTTTTTTATAGAGCTTTCTGTAGTACAATTATGCTAACTTCCTAAGAAAAGGTGTCCTAAATTGTAAGTCTTCGTGGTTATTGTGGGCCAGCGAGTGACATCCATACCATTCCCATTGACTGTGCTGATGCATGAATACAGCCCAGGAGGCTGTTGCAAAAAGATTGAGTCGTTGCTTTTCAGGGTAGGTACCTCACTTCCCACATCCCTCCTCTACTTAACCACTCAGAATCACTTCCGGCACTGTAGTCCAGAAGTAGTCACTTTCCCATAAATCAAACTGTGTTGCGAAAAGTGGTCACACCTGAGTGCTTCCAGGACTGCCCACACCTATATACTTATGCGACAGAGTGTAGGGATCAACTTCCAGTTGAGGGGTTGTTACTAACCACTTCTTTTTGGGAAGTCCCATTTGGCAATGCAATAGAGAAGAGACTTCCAAAGATGAGTGCCTTCCATTTTTGGAAGTACAACTCTGACAGAAGAGACATCCAATGGTTTAGCAACAGCCACCTGGTGAGCGTCTGACAAGCGCTGCATCCATATACCATGCTGACACTATGGGGTTGGTTGATGCATGTCTGAAGGGTCGACATGATGCATCGATGCAGCGCTGACAAGAAGAGTCACCAGCGCTGCATTGATAGAACTTGAACATGGATGCACCAAGTGGTCTTAAAAGAGCTACAGGCTATCTACACCCCAGCTGCCGCCAAAGGCCAGTGGTCAAGTCTTTAGAGGGCTCCATGATGATGGGGCAACCGTGACCGGCATTTCTACATGAATTGGTCACTCACTCAACGGATATGGGGCTTGGCGAGTATGCCATACTAGGATTAATATTTAAGGGGTCTGCTGGGTGATGGAATGCGAGTAGCCAGGGGTGTGGAATTTGAGAATTCACTTGAGAGGGGACGCGGTTAACCTACAGTGGTCCCTTCAATGCATGTATGGATCAGAATGACGTCTGGATGTGCCCCTGGTGAGTTACTCAGCTTTGTTGTGAGTTGCTCACCGGGGCTGCATTCATTGAGCATTTGATACACTGGTGGCATGAATGCGTCATGATGACCAATGTGCAAAATGCATCAACACACTATAAGGGCACTCAGAGGGGTAAAGGTTTGACACGTAATGAATGGTGGATGTAAGAAGCAATTCAAGCAGAATTCCACAAGGCAGCCTCCTGTACTCCAATACTTATTAATCAATTCTTTTGATGGAATACATTTGACTGATCCATGGGAAGAGAGATATGGTTAAACGATGCTCCCGAAACCGGTAAATTTGTGAAACACGAGCCATGCTTACAGCAGAACAGCATTCGTGAACAGCACCATAGAATTGCCCATGTAAGATGTGATATATGATTCCCAGTTATAGTCGTGTGATTCATTCGTGTACTTCTGAGCCAATCTTATGTTATTGGATAAAGAAGCATACCTATGAATCAGGTCTGATATTGAAATTTTAAGTTTGGAGCAACAAACAACAACATCAATAACAACAACAACAAAGGTAACAACAATGACGACATATGTATCAACCATAGACATAATGTATCAACCATGGAGTACAAAGTCCTCGTTGAAATCTGGCAATGAACATTGTACTTATTTTTCCCTGTCATCGTGTTAACAGCAGAGTATAGCCACTAATCTCAGTGGTGAACAGAGGCTGAAATGTTTATACTTTTTGTTTACACCTAGATGATTGATGATCTATGGTAAAGTAGCCTCCCCCTTGCCATCTATATAAACAAGGTTGCTGACAGCATGTTGTAATATGGACTTCATGGTCAGGATTATACTCAGTGGGATACATTAATGTTGGGCTACCGTAAAACGGTGCATATAAGCCGTGGCCTAGGGAGTGACCCGCGCTATAGCATGAAATAAAGGTAGGGGAGGGTTCAGACCCCTCTTAGGGGGGATTCGACCAACCCTCCCTGTTGAGAAAAAATTGACAGTTTCATGTATATACCATTTCAGAAGCCTGTTTATAGAGTCTTCATAAACTTTAATAGGGTGCGGCTTAAAAGAGGGGTTTTACATATACTATATACCAAGGAATGGCAAACCTTTTCAGACCCAAGATGTGGCTTATGACAAAACTAACAACTCAGGATTCACATAATTATATGCAGATGCACCTTATACACGGGGGTTTACAGGATAGGTTTTATTGGCACTGTGATATCAGATATCCACAGGCTCAGGTGGCGTGTGTCATCTACCTATAGGGTATATTATGAGCCTGTGTGGCGTGTGTAGGGATATGAAGAGGGAGGAGGTATGATGGAAACATGGTGTGCATGCTGGTTTAGTGTTCTTTTTCAGAAAGAGATGTAGGTATAATGCCCGCCAGTATTGTCTGAATATGATACAGTCCTCCCTTCTGTCTGCCTCTCATGCACACTCTTACCACAGCTCTGTATATATTATTACTGTTTTGTTTAATTTAACTTGATGGAAAGATTCGCTGAGGTGTACCTGCAGAAGACTGTACCTCACAAGGTGCATTCATAGCAAAAGGTTCCAGGATAGGGATTCAACAACAAAGTAGCTCTCTATACCGTACATGCACGATATCACTGCCATTAAGATATATATATATATATATATATATATATATATATATATATATATATATATATATATATATATATATATATATTATAGGAGTTTACACACACTTTTTATCAAAGCTAACATAACTGATGTTTGTATTTGTCAGTCTGTAAATACAAAGCATTTGATGTAGTTTATTTCCACTCTCAATTTTATTTAGAGCCATTTTGCCTCTATCCTCACGGCGATGATACCAAACATCAAAAGCATTTTTTAGACCTTACGAATGAGAGGTATAAACATTAATTACCCACAACCAATCTAATGTCATGTGACCCATGTCACATGACATGGCCAATAAATCCCCTACATTAGTCGTATACCCAATTACACTTGTAACCCAGGAGACTGGAACTACCCTACTCTACTCCTTATGCACCCTGTAGACCCCCCCCCCTTACACACACACACACACACACACACACACACACACACACCTGCCTACACTGCCCATCCCTTTAAGGGCCGCTGATACAGGAGTGCATCATGCCCAATGGTCAGCACCATGCACCAATGAAATGCTGGCGAGACTGCTTGCCAGCATTTCATTGAAGCATCACGCCGACTCTCTAGGGTCGGCATGATGCATTAATGTAGCTCTGGTGCGTTACTCACCAGAGCTACATTAATGCATCATGCCGACCAAAGGACATGGTTCATTAATGCACTAGCTGCCCTTAAAGGACCAGGCGCTGGAGGATATTTCCCCTTCTACCAATTCCATTGAGTATCGATCCACAGGTCGGCAACCGGGGTCGGCAACGAATTAGCAGCCGTCAGATTCCTCCTATCCCGTGGGAACTGTGATAACATCCCTCCTCCTACCACCCCCACTCTCCCTCTCCCCTTCCTTTGGTATATTTCATAGCACTCCTTGTACATTACATAGTATAGAAGGCCGTCTGGAGGCTGTTGCGTAAAGATTGGGGATTTGATTCTCACTGTAGCTAGCGCACTTTCCAGTTCCCAGGGATTCCCCAGCCCTTGAGACCAATCCCCACCTTATACTGTAATGGAATTGAATTGCTCTGAATTAGACTGCATTTCGAAAAGTTGGGGGAACTGGTTCCATGATTGGTTCCACCTGAATGTTTCTCATAGTAGGTAGGCCAGGGAATTATGGAAGGGATCTAGCCGGGAATTGGTTCTCAATTGGGAAGCATTCATCGATTCCTGATCACTCCTAAACCACTTCTATGACCAATTACCTTTTGGCAATGCAAGAGAGAATTGATTCCCTGAATTCACTGAGTTCCATTTTGGGAATAGCACCTCCGACCGAATGAATTCTGAATCTTTTTGCAATAGCCTCCTGATGTAAGATATTGCACGTTGAGATATTAGTAGATGTATAGAGTTTTGTCAGTACTGTCAGTAACCACTGGTGCCTATATAAACCCATGATCCTGTAACATGTGAATTTATTCCATAGGGCTACATGTACATGTACACCCCCCTACTCAACCATATATGGGGGGTCTTGAGTAGAACACCCTACACCCAACCACCTACCTGTTTGACATATCTCCTGTCGTCCATTACAGAGTACTAGTAACTAACCAATATTTCTATTACCATGACATTATTGACCACCGCCCATTATATAAATTAATGTTAAAAAGCTGCCAGAATATGCAATAATATCTTTCATTAATCTACCACAATAGCTGTTATGGTTCTTTAATCTAAGTTTAAGTACCCAAAAAGGCAAGTGGGAGAGCCTAGGGCTATCTACCTATACCAATGTATATGACATGTCAGCATTCCTGATTTATGTAGCTGCATGTGTCTAGTCATGTGTCCTTTTTGTACACGTACACAGCAGGACACACGTACACGTACACCTGGCACGTGGTGCCACGTGGTACCAGGTTGCATAAATTACCCTTTATATAGCCATAGGTAGGTTCTATATCATTATGTATACATGCTGGGAGTGGCTATATATATATATATATATATATATATATATATATATATATATATATATATATATATCAATGGGAAAAGATACAGCCTTGTAGGAAAGATGTAAACCGGATTCGCCCAATGCAATACCTGAACAAAGGCCCATACTAATATCTCTGCCTGAGATAAAATGTTATAATCTAGTATTGAATCATTGATATGAGAAACATGTACAGGATTCGTGGTACCTTTTTCCTAGGGATAGACACCAAAATGGCTTGGTCGATGATAATCAGTACCGGGTATCCATGTGTTATGCACAGTAAGCAGCCTTATGACTGTTAGGCCACCATTATCTATACATAGATAACATTGAACCTGCCCTGTCTTAGTCTCCATAGAAGGCTTCTGTGAGTATAGCAATTCTAAGTAGTTTTATGATGACTGGTAGTTGTCATAAATTATTAATGTTTCGAGAGTTATTCACTTAACACTTCTGTGAACTGACATAGTATTGTAAAGCTCCCCGCGATATGAGAAGTTTATGTCAATGATATTTCAATCAATCAGTTAGGCCTCACACCTGTGGCTTCACACCATATAATTTCAGTCACACAGCAATCTATGCCAAATACATGTAGTATTGCTCGACAAATATTCTGCCAAATCCCTCTCCTTATTTACACCACACAATATTCTACCCACTGTGCATCCAAGGCCTGTTTCGATCCTTACAGTGACCAGAGATGTGTGGATGTGTCTTTGCAAGCCGCTTATATCGACAGCCCCCTCATATTATTGACAAACCTGAGAAGTTAAGCACATGTGGCCACCCCTATGACCCCACCCCCACTTTCTATCTGCCCCCAGTAGCACCCTTATGACCCCCATACTGCCCTCCTGCCCTCCTCTGCCGCCACCAGCTACTTAATGGGGTCGATAATACTACTATAACAGTGCCTAAGACAGAAATATATGAATTGTACCAGGAATCTCAGATTTGAAAAATTTGCCTGTCATGTCAAACATTCATCCAAAAATCAAGTTTTCCTTCAAGGCAATTCAGAAATTCTGAGACAAAGGGACCTTTTGCCAATTTGATAGGGACTTGTGGGCCTCAAGTCTAAAAAAAAACATTTACATGTATCTAACAATTTTTTTTTCGAATACAAAGAGTGAGCTGCACACTGCCACCACGATGGCCATTTGCGGTACATATAGAGGCAGTCTCTACTACTTGACACTTTAGAGGGGCCTAAGTCAAGGGGGATATTACTAGACCTCAGATGTGTTCCATCACAATTACAATACTGGTATTCTCCGGCAGCTTTGGGACAATGCTTTCCCTGCTATCTTTACAGAGATTCCTTGCAAAAAACTACTTTACTAAACTGTTTCTGAGAATCACTGTAAAATTGTATTGGTTCGCTGCATCTGAAATATTGTGAGCAGTTTATAGAGATGCCAGGTTGCTTCAATTAATGGTCATTTCTGAGAGTGTGGGTGTGATGGGTCAACAGTGGCCGGATACAGCGTTATGGGTGATATTCTGGCTGACCCATCCTCTACAATATTCATATCAAAGCGGATGTAGGAAAGACTATACCCTTAACCATGGTGGGTTTAACCTTTGAAATAATCCTCTGTCTCTATGCCTCATATGAGTTGGATATTAGAAGGGTTTGGAGGGCACTTGTCGAGTGTTTTCAAATAGTGTGCTCTGCCATTTCATTATAGATTGCACTTGTAAGTAATCACATTTAGCAATAAGATAGGGTACATAATATGATTTGATTTAATCCTTTAGTAGAGAGAGATATGAGCTCCGGTTTGGGTTTAGATCACCTGAGTGTAAAATGCTATAAAGTATTGGGTGAGTAGATTTAATATGTATGTCTATTCAGATAACTTGTACCAATAAGGTTATTGTTATACCATTCATGTGTAAGTTAGTTAAGACCTACGTACACTAAGCTGTCATTAGGTACTTTAAGGGGCCTTCATTTAGAGAGACATTTAGAAGGCTCTTAATAGCAATCAAATGCATAATAAGTTTCACCAAAAGCTTTATGATATTAATTATATTAATGGCAATTTTAACTGATGCCATGTTATTTCATACCACAGAGTTAAACATATAAGACCTAGAGAGTAGCTAGTGTTTATAATCATTTAATATTTCTGCCTCCACTGGTGGTTAGCCATGGTCGATGTGAATATCATCAGGCTATTCATATTGATCCAGTGCAGCTGTGGTAGACACTCTATATATCCCATCTGTTAACATTATCCTAACGGGATACCTGTACATAAATATGCTAATAGAAGTATGATGGCTCATACAATTATAGATATAGACCAGTGTTGCAGTATTTCAACTTGGCCATAAAATTCTCCTTTCAGTACCAGATGGTTTGTCCTGACTGGAGGTTATTTCCTTAGGTCTTACGACCAAACACAGCCCTACGACTCAAATTCCCATGCCGTTCATATGGCAATTGTGGTACGATTAGAAAGGTGCATTCATATTTTAAGAAATAACACACTGGCCATTCATGATTCTAGGTTTTCCTCTCACCCCTTTGTGGTTGTAATATCCAATTGGTTTTAGTAGCGGATCCAGGGGGTGGCTTGGGGGCCACGTGCCCCCCCCCAAGACCCCCTGAATGCTCTTAACTATAGGAAATCTGGGGCCAGACCATGGCTATGCCCCCCCCCCCCCCGACCACCCCATCTGGATCCGTTCCTGGGTTTTACATTTTGTGTCACCTGTTTGCATCTATATACAGTAAAGTGTGGAATATCCATATAGAGGAAATGAACACATACACAATGGCTTCCGCTCCATCCACCATAAGGCATACCCCAGGGGTCCCCACCTGGCCTCAGACCCATATCCTGTATAACCCTCCTCTGTGGGTTGGAATCCCCCAGTGGAAGGGTATAGTTGAACTGGGTCACGTGATTCAGACCTACTACACAGAAAACCCTTGAAGGGGTCTCATAGTGCAGTTATGAATCTTGCCCATCGGTGGTTATGTGTGCAGCCCTGGTGAGTCAAGCGAGTCACGTGTAACCCTGGTTAGTGGAGTAAGTCACCAATATAGCCCTAGTGAATGCATCAAATGAATCACCACTGGTTCGCTAAATGAGACACCAAGACAAGCAGCCCTGGTAGGCTGAATGAGTCACCATGCAAGGCATGAATGCAACCCTGGCTCAGGCAAATGATTCATCAAGGCATGAACGCAGCCCTGGTTCAGTCAAATGATTCATCAATGTAGGCAAGCCCGGTAAGTCAAATGGGCCATCAAGGCATGAATGCAGCCCTGGTGAATGCAGCCCTGGTGAGTCAAATGGGTCACCAAGGCATGAATGCAGCCCTGGTGAATGCAGCCCTGGTGAGTCAAATGGGTCACCAAGGCATGAATGCAGCCCTGGTGAATGCAGCCCTGGTAAGTCAAATGAGTCAGTGGGGCTGTATTTATGCAGCATGCAGATATTGCAGACCTAACAGAGATTATTTTTTCAAAGGGTCAGCATAATGCGCCAATCTAAAGCTGGCAAGCATCATGCTGTCATGCTGTCCATGAGCCTGGAGGCATCATGCGGCCCTTGAAGGGTCACCCCTCCCGTGTGACCATACAGCAGCCCATGTGGGAGGCTATAGTACTAGGGCTGGGAGGAAATCAATGCTTATGACAGGAAGTGGAAGGCAATATTGGGTTTAGCTCTGGCAGCAAGTATGTCAGTCAGATTGATGACTGGTATTGCTGCTGGTTTTGGGGAAATGAGAGAAAATTGGTCAAGTGGCTGGGACTACATGTGTGTGATACAAGTTGTAGCTGCTGCAGTATTTATAAGTGTGCTATTATAGTCTAGGAATAAATGATATGTGTGTGATATCCTAGAATTGGTATATGTCAATAGGTTGTTAGGAATGTTCTTCTCCTTCGACATCAGTGTAAATATTCAGCAATAACAATATCTATGCCTTTATTCCCCTTATTTAACAAGAAAAATGTGGCAAGGACCACGGATAGGAGTTGCACTCATAGATCATGGCAACATCGCTAGCCACTGCGGGTGACATCACTGAGGCAGCATGACGTCACCCATGACGTCATATGTGACAGGGAGAAAATTGAAAACATTATGGAGTTGCTAGGGTCGCTACGCTTCCGGCCGCTGACGCGGCTTCCAACTCCAAAAAAAAAAAACACAAAAAAAAACTATGGTACCCATTGCATGTGTATTGTGATGAGTGAGTCCAGTGAAGGGCTTTTCCATCAAAATGACGATTTCTTTTTAATCATAACAATTATAGCAAGTGTATAGAGAATTCGATTGATTATTAAAAGATTTCACCTGACCGACGGCAGAGGAATCAGTCACATGTACTCTAATACCCTACATATAGGGTGCAACGTGAGGTTGGACACCTACTGCATCTTATAGCTTCAGCAGAAGTTGGGGGTCCACCTTATAGGCCACGATATTATATCATAGAACAGTACCAGAGTGCCCAAAATCAATTCCTAGGTGGACACTTCTGACTCGGGGTGCACCTTATCCACGGAGTGCGCTTGTTAAAGGAGGTATTACGGTTATACCACTGATCCAGATCCAGAAGTCCCTCTACACCTTCATCTATTATTACAGACTATAAGAAATACTGGGCACAGGAGGCATGGGAGAGGAGAGAAGAGCAGAGAACCAACCCAGGAGCATCAAAGAACTAAACACCAGCATTTATTGAACGTGTTTGTCCTGGCCGTGGGGGCTGTTTGCCCAACAAATAAAGGCAAGAAGTCAATGGCAGTGGCCAATAATATTTGACTGCTAACTAAACATGGGATTAATTGAGGGGATGGGTCGGCCATTGACTTGTGGTTCTGCCCACTGCCGCCAGATGGCCGTGCTGGAGCTGCTCAGCAAACAGACCTACATATTTACGAGTTGCTCGTTTTTATAATAAAGCATGGGCTATCTATAAGAGGGTAGTAGCCCTGAAGCCACTCTCTATGTTGCATATGGCTTCTCTGCACTTCCCCCATTGTGGACATTTTGCCGCTCTTATGTTCTCCCTCTTTCCCTTTCCTAGTTTACTTTGTCCCTCTGCCCTATTCTTAGGAAATTTCCCACAACCAGTAAGGCAGCTGTAAAAGAAAAGTTAGATATGACACATGAAGTGCAATGTGTAATAGCTTCTTAGTTATAATGTACACGTCCGGCTCTCGCATAGGCACTGTTGATATAAACAATAGTGCAAAAACTGTACCTCAAGTATTTATGATAGAAGTTTAGAACACAATTGGAAGCTCGAGGTACCAGATTACTTAAACATATATTTACAACAGGTCCTACATGTGGTTAACAGGGTTTGAAGCCACATGGCTTCCTGTTTCCCTTTGCATTTTCCTGCCACCCAGCCAAGGGTCTTTTCCTAGATGTCATCATATCTTGATGAATTCTAATCTGAACAACAAGTCCCCATAGTTGTATGTCCTGCAGAGATCTGATCTATGGCCTATAGTGGCCCCATCCCCAATGACCCTGCTCTCTATAAGTTCCCTATCAGTGCCCTCGTGTATAACCTCAAGTTATTGATGATCCCCTGGAGGCCCACCTTAACCCTTAAGGGCTTAATAGTGACTTAATGCCTCATGGGACTTTTAAAGGGTTAAGTCCACCTTAATACCCCCCAGTGCTACATCACCTGACTGCCCTTTGTACAACCTCCATATGGCCATACTACCAAACGTCTTACAATCAGTCTTTGTTAGCTGGATATGAGGCAGACCTTGTTCCATTCATATATTTCACAATCAGTAACAATAGGCAAGGCTAGGCCTTTATTATTAAGGCATTTGGTGGCCCGAAGGACACTGGGTATACGTCTATAGATCGAGACACGCCTACACTCTGTCTCTCTCCACATATTTCTGTGTCTCTTTCTGTCTGATATTTCTGATATTCTCTGCCTCTTTTTATCTCTCATCGCTTCTCCCTTTCTATATCTTGATCAGAATCCCTCATTCCCTGCATTTCACTCTCCAATTGTTTCTATCTTCCTCTATAAGAATCTCTCTGTGCCTTTATTTACCTCTTGCCTCTCTCTGTCTCTGTCTCTGTCTCTGTCTCTCTCTGTCTCTCTCTGTCTCTCTCTGCCTCTCTCTCTCTCTCTCTCTCTCTCTCTCTCTCTCTCTCTTGCCTTTATCTCTCACCCTCTTCTTCCCTCCCTCCTATACTCATCCCCTTCCTCCCTTCCCCTGTCCCCTACTCATAGGCTTTGCCCACCACATGCTTTATATCACTCATTGTTGAGGATATTCTATATGTCCTTGTCCGTCTCAACCAATGACCTCCAAACACACACTACCCACAGAGCGGAAGGTCAGCCTGCCATCGACATCCGGCCCCGGATAGAGCCCATATGTAATCCGTCGATCAGTATTGATTGATAGCTCGGTCAGTGAGCCTGCTTGGCCATATAACATTGAAGTTTTGGGTTGAGCTGTGGGTTTGGGTGGGGGTGGGGCTAGTACCCTAAATCCCTGGGTAGATGCCGCACCCTGACTTTGGGAAAATGCAATATCCTGTACCTGAAGCCTGAAATGGTTGCCGGTCCTCACTACAGTCTATACAATAATTGTCATGTAAAACCCCACATATAAAATGCTCTCTGACTTCCTAAGACTTAAGGCACAGTAGTCCCCTGAAGAGAACTACAGGCCGCAGCTTATACGTGGAGTTTTACGATACTATTGAAAGTGTGGGGAGAGATAAGGAAAAGAGGGCCGGACAAGATATGCAGACAGAAGGGTAGGCAGAAATTGGGAGAGTGAAGTGGAACTGGGAGGGAATGGGGAAGTAAAACTTGGAGGGGATTGGCCTGTACTTGTTTTACTCTGCTCCACTCGATTGGATTTTCTGGGTAATTGCCTGGAGGGGTTTGGCCCGGAAGTAGCTCGGGCCCGCGCATGCTCCGTGGAGGTATGGGTGTGATGAAGTGCTCGTGACTGTCCGTCCGCGATAAAGGAAAATTGATCTTTGTTTACGGTAGAGTAGCGGTCGTAGCCACTGAGGCCAATGAGTATCAATGAGACTACTACCGCTAGCATTTGGGGAACAGGCGATTTCTATAGGTAGCCCTTTAGAGGTTGCTGCTACAATAATGTATGCAAATATGCATCATGCTGACGCTACGGGATTGAAACACACCTGGAGGATCTGCATGATGCACCAATGAGGTGCCAGTGAGCAGATTCACAATTGGTTCATTGAAGCATCATAACGACCTATGGGTAAGATCAGGGGCGTAGGAAGCAAATTTTTATTTGGGGGGGCCCAGTGGTCTCGGTTGGGGGGCCTGCTATATTTTTATAAAGGCTTATATAGGGAACTTCCTCATTATTGGGGGGCCCAGGTCCCCCTGCCCCCCCCCCTTTTCCTACGCCCCTGAAGATACGTTAGCGGGAAGAATGCATCAATGCATCATGCCAATTTGTTGGCATGATGCAAGAATGCATCCCTGATAAGTCTTCTGGTTAGGACTGCTTCATGCCCACCTTACAGGGTCGACACTGACCCTCCAGTGGGCTAGGCACGATGCATGAATACAGCCCTTATCATGGGTAAACTCAACAAAGCAGCATCCATGCATAGGGACGATAAACCGGCATCATGCATTAATGCACCATGTGCCCCTTAATTGGTCAAGGCTCCTAGACTCGCCTGGGCTAACGACCAATGGACATAATGTATTAATGTAGTATTGGCCCCTAAAGAACTAGCATTTGGGAATTGGAGGCTTGGTGGGTGGGATGAACGTCCAGAGTGTTAGGGTTAAAAAAGGGTAGGATTTATTGTAGTGGCGATGAGATTGCATATGGAATAAATCACCATGTAGATTACCATACTGGCAATGTCTGATCCCAGCACTGCAAACATGGAATTGGTCCTGGGGAATGTTTTTAGAATTGTTGCAGCGTTATTTTCCACATACATTATTCATTGAGTTAGAGCAGGGCAACCAAAAGGAAAGCATTCTATTTGGAAAATCGTATGCATTGAAATTAGAATTAATTTCTATAATTAACCTAAATCTGATATAATCCAGAATTGATACAGGTTATGTACACTATACAAAGCTGGAAACTGTTAGGCTAATCTCTTAAATGGGTTTATTGAAGAGGAGGATAGTTTGCAGAATAGTGCCATGAGAGGATTCTAGATGGTGCCTAAGCAATAAGCCTACACTCACACCTATTCACCCCAGTGGTCAGTATATGAAATGGTACCATGGTTATAAGCCCACTCACACCTATTCACCCCAATGGTCAGTATATGAAATGGTACCATGGTTATAAGCCCACTCACACCTATTCACCCCAGTGGTCAGTATATGAAATGGTACCATGGTTATAAGCCCACTCACACCTATTCACCCCAGTGGTCAGTATATGGGATGGTACCATGGTTAAAAGCCCATGACCACACATATTTACCCGAGTGGTCAGTATATGGAATGCTACAATGGTTATAAGCATATACCCAACCTATTCGCCCCAGTGGTCAGTATATGGAATGGTACCATGGTTATAATCTTGTACCCACGCCTATTCACCCCAATGGTCATTATATGGGATGGTACCATGGTTATAATCCTGTACCCACACCTATTCACCCCAATGGTCATTATATGGCATGGTACCATGGTTATAATCTTGTACCCACACCTATTCACCCCAATGGTCATTATATGGGATAGTACCATGGGTATCATTATTGGGTCTAAGCAGACTCGAGCTGGTTTCTGGTGCCATGTGCTGATAAGGGCTAATAAGATGAAACCAGCCTGTCCCTGTAATTGGTTGTTATCCAGGGACAAGGTACCCATCATACCTTGTCTTATCCGTGTGTTTTGCCACTTTTGGAAGAACCAGCAAAATTCAAAATGGTGGATCCACTTGGTATGGGTCTAGAATCCTATATGGAATAGTGCCATTGCTATAAGCCCTATTCACCTCAGCGGTCAGTCTATGGGATGGCCAAGTGGCCTGGAAGGCAGGGGTCAGTGCAGGGGTCAGCCCTGCAGTATAAGTAGAGGGAGGGGTCCTGAACATAGGGGGGGGGGGGCAGCAAAGTGATGAGTTGGCAGATTGTGCAGGATAGAGTGGGATGGGTTATGACCTGAATCTTCCCAGCTAGAGGCCCCTTTTCATATTTCATGGTAGATCCAGAACCTCAAAGTTGGATACTGGGCTATGGTAGAAATAACAGGTATGTTTACACTGACACTCCAAAATTGATACACTGAATTGATGCATCATGACCTGGACGTGGAGGCATTCAACCTTGCATTCTGCGAAGAGTGGCCCTAGTACTAAGCTACGAATCCTTCACCACTATACGATAGTTTTGCTGAACCCTGTGTGATGATTCCACCAAGGCCTATTGTACAGAGGGAGCTTAACTCATGCCGTCCAATTGCATGGCAAATTTGCAATTTCTCAATCTGCGATGCCAATAATATTGTGATCGAATCATCTCTTGAAATGCCTGTAGGGTAATGCTGGGTCCTTGAATGGTCGTCGCACTTGGGTAAGTGCTAAGGGCATATCAATTATCGAATTTATTTATGCACTATAAGCCTAGTCTTAGATAAATGCCTGTAAGATATGAGCATAGGTTTTAGAGCCTAGTTGCAATCTCCAAGCGCCTGGGCGCTTATATACTGTGAGCGATTTAGATATGGGAGCTACCTATAAGAGTGAGAGCAGCTGGGGAGAGCAGGTATCTATAATGTACCCAGGTGAGCAGCTTCTGACTACGTGAGGTGAGTAACTCAGTGAGTAGGACAATGCACAGACTCTGCCACAAGATGCCCCCACACACCATGCCAGTATGCACACCAGTACACCAACTTAATGAATTCCAGCTCAGCTTTCTACTACACACCACACACATACCCCATCTCTCTCTTTCTCTCTCTCTAGTCTCATTCTCTCACTCTCTCTCTGTCCCTGCCTTTGTGTATGCCTCTCCTCTCTCTCTCTCTCCCTCTCCCTCTCTCTCTCCTCTCTCTCTCTCTCTCTCTCTCTTTCTACTCTCATTCTCTCACTCTATATTATATATCCCTGTCTCTGTGTATATCTCTCTCTTCTCTCTCTCTCTCTCTCTCTCTCTCTCTCTCTCTCGCTCTCTCTCTATCCCCTTCCGTATCAACCCTTTGAAGGCTGTAATGTATCATGCATTTTGTATAGCTATTGTAAGTAACTCACCGGGGCTGCATTCATGGCCATTCCACGCCTAGAGGGCAGACATAGTACTTATTGATGGGCCGGGATTATGCACTAAATCAGCAATCCATTTCTGGGAATCATGACAAAAAAAAAAAGATAAATGAAACTAAAAGCATACGTATGTGGCCTTTACCTGGTGAACTTAACCATCCCACCTTCAGTTTAATAGTCCGTGCAGCTGTTGCAATACACAGCTGGCTGACACCTGTACATGACCCCCTGTATGCATGCACACATATGCCTCCTCTCTGCACATCTGTTCCCATTGTACATGGGGGTATATTGTACCATTACTGTGAATATAGACTCATATGTAGGACTTACTATTAGAGTGCAACATTGGTGAAAATTCAATTTTGGATAATTTCACCAGATTTTACGACCCTGATCAATAAATGTAAGTACCTGTTCATTTATAGGTAGCAAAATATGCATTGCACCTGAAATTAATATAGGTGCAGTTGAAATTATTGCTTTAACCCTTGAATGGGGATCCCTTCCCAGTGGGCACAGAACGTTGGATGAAATTGATAATTGGTTGATCAACCTACATTGCCTACATTGATTAAACTTTCTGTGCATACTGGATTAGTAGAACTTAGCCCCTCTCGTTAAGATGCACAAAATGCAGCTGGTTAGCCTAAGTACCAGCACTGCATTGGAGCATCATGACAACCCTCATTGCGCGCATAAAACAACATAGGGTCGGCATAATCCATAGGTGTAGCCCTACCGAAGGGTTATCAGCTACTAGCATGAAATATGGCAATCGATTTTCTTTAAGTAGCTGATAGCTATGTAAAAGAAACATTCAATATGTCACAGTAAAATCTGACTGACGCTCGTGAACATCATCAATGCTTAACAACTGTTTACAGTTTACAATCACTTTGTAGCAGATCGACTTAAAATGATGCCTTGATAAGCTTGTACAGCATGGAAAATCTCATTTGGTCATTAGGCTGTAGGAGGATTTATGAATCTTTTTTTTTGCCTTTTTTAATTGGCAATATTATGTTACATATACGTCATCTACAAAATTAATTCAGCTGAGGGAGGGCATTAGGGCGGCCACCAATATCAGGTTATTTATTGGTGCAGCTCTCCTTGTATTTATGCTGCAATATATTAAGATTATGGTGCTGCTATATATACCTATACAAAGTATGAATAAAGCTCATATATTGTAAAAGGTAACGCATGGTACATTGAAAGCCTGATTGAACCCTGCCGGTCTTATAACTCATAGTCAAGTAAGGAGGATAACGACGTGATATCTATATTGATGATATTATAATTTCCGATCTGTAAGGCTATGTGCACAATGAAAATATAATCTGAACATGTTTTGGATAATAACATAGGTGAGGATTTTATAAATCATCCAGAATTAAAAGGAAAGAGGTGGGAATAGATTTGTATACCACTATTTCATCTTTGATGCAAAGTTTAACTTCCTAGTGAAATCGTGGATCAGTTAAAGGAATTAAACACAATAATAAAATGCTATTGATAATGAAATGAGATAAGAAAGATATCTCACCTTGTCTAAAATATGAAAGTAACAGATCAAACTTCATGTATCTACCCTGCCCTGTAGAGCCTTTACATCTGACTTTCCACAAAACTAACCACGTTCATGACATTAAAGGTTACTTTACCAATAGTGTTCTGTAGTTTCGCTGCTCCTTTGATAAGTAGACTAAATCATTAATTAGATACACACCAAATTTCTCTCTTCCTCACCCCTGTAAGTCCATTGAGATCCACCATGGCCCACAGCTACATAGGCGCCCACAGGCCCCCATCAGGTGGTTCCCATAGCAAGGTGGAGATAGTCCATATAAGGCACCACCATGCCTGCCACGTCAAGGTCTCCCCCTCCCTTTAGACCAATCAGAAAGGGCCTTCTATGACACATTAAAAGGGAAAGTCTTCGCCATCATCCTCTCTGGGATATTCAGTGAATTTTACCTTAAATTGGACCAAAGATTTGGATTTACCATGGTGTTTTGAGACCTAGAAGTGGAGAAAGTGATAAGGATTCTGGAGAGAGATAAGGTAGGATGCTTTTATCTTTGTGTTCCTGGAGTTTCCTCACATTCCTATCGACCTTGATATACCTTGTCATAAACATGTTTAAAGGTAGGTCATACAGGAATATTACCAAAATATTCTTTAAAGATCAGAATATCTTTTATTAAAACCAGTTTTGCTTGTCTACCCTCTCTTCATGATCATTCTTGGACTTATTATGGTCCGAATTTCATAGTTTTAACAACTATGAAATAGGTGGAAAATTGAGGGGATCTATGAGAAAATGATGTAGGTCATTGGGAACGCCCTGGTGACATCTATACCTAGAAAAAGGGGATCTGAATCAACAATCTTCCCTAGATCTGGAGACACCGGTGGTGGTGGTTTTGGTACACCTCTGGGCTATTCCGTAGTAGAAATGGCGTCCTCTGTAGTAGGCAGCTTTTCATCCTCTCTCCTGCTCGGTTCCCTTTGGAATCTGCTCAATTAGAAAGAAACGCAATTATTGGACCCAATATGACAAATTAAAAGAATAAGTACCCCTTTTGAAATATTTCCCAATCAAATACTGCACACTTAGAAATGAAGGCTCCCCATCCTGGAGTCAGTAACCCCTAGTTGTATAAACTGTGTATACACAATGCCAGTTTTCCTATAACAGGGCTACCAATGCCGTAAGCTTATATGGAAGACTTGAATTTGTGCATTTGAAAAAGAGTTCAAAATATGTGTTTTACCATTACCTTCACAATTAAATCCTCTAAACTCACGAATAGGGTGCTGCAGTCCAACGGCCCTGCAGAAGGTCAGCCCCGCACCAAATGATGCAAAGGCCTCCTGGCAGATTTTGAATGGTAACGGTACTCCCATCATAGCCAACAAGCACATAATTAGGGGGAATCGATTCATTTCCATTTAAAACGGGTGGGAATTCTATAGGTTTGCATGGGTAGCTCAAACTATTCCCAAAGTGGGTTAAAATGGCAGTTCCATTAATTTGAATTAAAGTGCTATGGGAGTAAGTGCAGCCCGTCACTGCGGGATGACTGTTTGATTCTTGCACAGCTGTATTTTATTTTATTATTGCTCTTTAAAAGTAAACAACTGTGTGCACCATGTGTGAGATTTTAACATTTGACATTTATTAACAACATTTACTGAGGTTTAGAAACAGATCTCCACAGAACCTTGGAAAGAAAGGGTGCGAGGGCACGATCCCTCCTTCTAAATTTGCCTCTACACCATTTGGTTATGAAATAATACGTTTCCATGAGAAACGCAGGTAGTGGGAACTGACATATACCTTAATGAAAGCTACACATATATAACTATAAAGGAATCATACAGGCAATCCTTTGAATGAACGACAACATAGGCAATTCAATCTATAGTATTCAGGGACTACGCCCATGGAAGTCTTAAGTCCTCCTCGTGTTAGATGGATATTAAGTAGTTATAAAGGATACTGTGTCTAATTGGCCTTATATTGATATATGATCTTCAACATCACTAGTTCTCCCACTACACCCAGAGAGAGAGGCCTTTATTCATTGCATCATACATGCTACAAATAGGAAATATAGAAAATAACTCTGACAGTATGAGTCATAATGATTATAATAAATGACACAGAAATTCATCAGGTAAGCCATACGTATAATGTGCAAGTGGTGCTCCTCTCACTGAAATGCTCAAAGCAGTAATCTCTTACTTTAAAGGCCAAATGATACCTCCAGGGCCATGCTCATTGGTCGTCATGATGCGCCATTGGAGTGTTGGTGAGTCTACTCCTATGCATTGAATTGGAGTACCATATTGGCTTATTGGGAGTGCATCAACTTTATGGTCGGTATGATACATGGTCGCAGTCCTAGTAACTATAGCGGGAGGGTGTTGCTCCTATACGGCACATGGCTATTGTATTATTGACCAATGGGAAGCATCCCTGGCATTTACTGCGGAGACGGGGGCTGAAGGTGTTAGTCATAGTGCAGTCGGGGTCTAATGGCGGCCTCCATAGCCTAATGTGCTAATGCCCTATAGTAAAAGGAAGAGCTGGCTAAAAATGCCTTTGTTTCCAGTCCTTTCTTTTCATGTAGCTATATCTTGTCCCTTTTGTTGCTCACAAGTGGTCATTCAAGTATGGTGCTAAAAAGGGGGGATTTGAGTAGGTACCTAGTTGGGAGAAGTCAGTCAGTATAATATACTATAGAGTGTGTGACATGAGTAGGTACCTGATAGTGCAGCTCTCTCTCTCTCTCTCTCTCCCTCTCTCTCTCTCTCTCTCTCTCTCTCTGTTTGAAACAAGGCAGGTGACTTTTCAGACTAATGTGGTGAGTGCAAGTTGAATAGTGAAGCAGAGCATGACTTCTTTTGAAAAGAGGGTACCTACTGACAGCTCTTTTTACCATAGGAGCAACACACTCCTGGCCTGCATCCGGGTCGACCAATTGGTATAATGCAGCAATGCACCGTACGAAATTTAAAGGGTTAAATGTAGATATGGATGAAAATACAAAACAGAGGAATGTACTGCTGAGTCATCATTTCATCAATTGGAACATGAACAATTGCCTCTGTGATGGGAGCAGGAGCACTGCCACACCCACATCCCTTACACAATAAATTAATCAGTGAATAACTGCTTTCCCACACCCACATCCCTTACACAATACATTAATCAGTGAATAACTGCTTTCCCATACCCACATGGCTTATGTCACACAGGCCCACCCACCATACATTGAATTTACTGATTCCATTTGGAGACCTCTGGCATTTGTTACTGCCTCATTATACCCATTTGTTTATGCTTAATTTAGGCTGAAGTTTCTCCTTATGCTTCCTCAGGCATTGCCCTTTGTGCATGAATACCGTAATGGTCTGTTTAAGCGCCGGAGTCTCAAATACGCGCTGGTCTCAAATAAGCGCGGGGGGTCTAGGGGTACTGAAATTGATCTTAACCACTAAAGACAGTATTCAAATAAGCGCCTGTCTCATATAAGCGCCAGGGGTAAAGTGGATTTGAAATCTATAAGTGCCCAGGCCCTTATACAGGCCACTAGGGTATCACTGTCTGCTAAATAGCCTGATAAGGGCTCATTTGTTGACTTTATTCAGGTAATTCTACCCAGTACCAATTTAACTCCAGAATGACGAAGTAGTTAAAACTGGAAGACCATGAATTTTATCCATGATGGAATGAACAACTTGAATTAATAATTCAGCTTAATGCTGGTCGAATGTGCGGATCAGCGAATTTTGATGAGGTAAATGTTTATATGGAGGAAAGTCGTTGGATCAGTGTAAATAACCATAAATCAGGTGAATGAAATACCCCAGGGCGTCTACAATATTACTTCAATCTAAGAAAAAAAAGCTGAACATACCAGGCATCCTCATAAAATTGGACAGTGAACCACCACAATGGCAATGCAGTGAACCAGTGTAGTTTCTAAAATAAAGCCCCAGGTGGCAGTACAATAAATCACATGTGGTACAAGGAATGTCCATAGAAATAATGGTGAAATCCTTGTCCCAGAGTTGCCTGAGATCTGTCATTATTTTGACACACATTTATTACAGTGTCAATATAGGTAATAGAAGTGGCCTATAACAGGATTCAGAATAGGCCAGTCAGGGAAGAGAAGGAGTCGATCACCTCTAACTCAACCAGTCACTGGATGGAAGCAGAGGTAGTCCGTTGTAGCTTTTGTCTGACAATGGCACCAGATGGTTTGGCAGAGAATGTGATGGAGCCTCCAGGCTATAGGTGCACATGAAAGCTGCGATGTGTGGCCTACTTCCAGCCCTGGAGGAGATCTGGTAATCAATACTTACGCATTACCATGCTACCTGCCTCCAACACCCCAGCCCCATACCCCTCAGCCTATTGCTCCCTTTACAAAAAGTACCACCTGAGCCTATGTTGAATGTATAGTGAATGTTATGGGAAGAATAAAGCAGGTGTGTATGTGATAGGGGTGGTTATTGAAATATATCATCAAAGATGTGCCACTTGTGGGCATACATTTATATCACTTGTACATGTGTGGGGGTAAAGGTATGCCTCTTGTTTATGTGTGGGAATATTTATGCCACTTGCACTTGTGTGGGAATCTAATTTATACCCGTTCTCCACGTCTGGGAACATGTTGATACATGTAGTGTTGCTATTTGTTATTGTGTGGGAGTTAATATTATGCCACTTATTCTTATGTGGGAATTTATCTATACCACCTTTTTTAGTGTGGGACTATACTAATATTATCACTTCTCCTTGTGTAGGAATTCAATTATGTCATTTTACCACTCCTTCTTGTGTGGGGAAACAGATGTGGTGGAGCATCTGAGGATGGGCTCTACTAATATATAAAGGGAGTACATACTGGTATTCCGTATTGTCATATATCAAAGGTGGTTAAAATGAGTATTACCTTGTACATTTTGTGTAAAGTTGGCAAATTATGAGCATGGCAGTGCATACTTTACACAAAGGAATATATGTAGTTGCTTAGGCATCTAAGCTATGTTGTGTATTGAGGTTAACGCATATACATGCAATATTACTACACAGTTTACAGGTCTGTACTGGTCTCTATGACGGTATATGTAGAGACTAGTTTTAGGTGAGTTATAGGACAGACAGATACTGAAAGAAATAGGGGGTATTGGATTAACCCGTGAAAGACTGCATTTGTGCGTCATGAGTATGCATAAGTACACAATGCTTTAACTGCATCAAGAATGCCACTGCATGAGAGCATCATGCCCATGGGTCGACGTTATACATGAAGGTAACCCTGTAGTAAGCCATGGCCACATGATTGCATCATGAATACCAATGGACATACTGCATTAATGGAATCTCAGCCTTTGAAGGGTTAAGGTAGCTACCACTACACCAAATTAATCTCTGTATTCTATATCATTTGTTTAATAGCAAACATCTGTTACAGGCCTCCCTACCAGTGCTACCTCGACAGTAGCTACATGGGCCCCAACACGCCTTAATTGAGCTCTGATTTGGGCAAGGCCATCATGTAGAGGTCCGTTTCCTACCACCAACAACGCCACCTAGTGGAGGAAATGAGAACATTTTGGGACAGGAAATTAATGGTAGAAATGTGTGCAGCTTGTAATGAGTGGTTGGGGAGGGGGAGGAGTGAGAGAGGTAGAATAGAGTGTGCGCTGGTAATACTGGCAAAACAGGATAAGTCAGTGAGCCAATGAGTGTGTGGGTGAGTCAGTCGGTGAGTAAATGGGTCAATGATTGAGTGAGTGAGTGAGTGAGTGAGTGAGTGAGTGAGTGAGTGAGTGAGTGAGTGAGTGAGTGAGCAGTCGACTGAGCAGTCGAGTGAGCAAGTGCACAAGTGAGTGAGTGAGTCAAGGAGTGAGTCAGTGAGTGGATCAGTGAGTGAGTCAGTCAGTCAGTAAGAATATGAGTAAGACTAGTAAGTTATGGAGCAATTGAGTGAATGGGGGAGTGAGTGAGGGAGTGAGTGAATGGGGGAGTCAGTCAGTGAAGAAGCAAACAAATGCTTGATCTTACAGTGAGTTGAACTAGTGGCTTCCTCTCTGATTATATTCAAAACATTGTCAACAAGATGGAGGTAGGAAAGCGAGCAGACACAAAGGGAGTTATGTAGAATGAATAGGATTAAAGGTAGACACTGCTATGCCTATGGTAAAGCACTGCTGCACTTCTTAGGGGACAAATCATTTATTGCTGGTGGGGGGCGGGGCTTTTTGAAAAAGAGGCCCTCTGTGTGTGGGTCAAAACTTAAGAACCTCCAAACAGGGGGGGGGGGTCAAAACTAAATATGATTGATTCAAGTACTCGTGCTGACTGGTCATTCCACACACGTGTTTGATATTATCTTTTTTTAATTATTTCAATTTTATTCCTTTGCCATTTTGTTTCTTACATTCATGCCCTGGTGGTGTTATGATAAAGATCATGATCTACCTACATGCAAACATCCAACAACCTGGCGAAACCAGCTGGCGAAAAATGACTCATCTCTACCCCTTACATATAGAACGCTCTTCATCCTCTAAATTACCAATGTCCGGCCAAATTAGATCTGTAAGGGGAAGGAAACATCAGGTAGGAAGGGTGTCAATGAGGCATAGACCTACAGAGGACCTGGCAGCCCGACAGGGAGGAAGTAGGGAGGAGTGGGGGAGGTGAAAGGTGGAGTCAGGTAGGGGTGATCAACAATATAAAGGAAAATACCACCCTATTTTCATGATGGCCTCATTTGGTGGACTTTATACCTCATAATAAGATTCTGACTTACTTAGCACATCAGCTAACATAAGGGGATAACGCAAGCTTCATCAGATAAACTTGCATACCCCAGTCCCTTATAACAGCAGATTTAAGTATATCAGCAAGGGGCATAATGCACTCCCGCATCAGCAGCCCTCAAAGGGTTAAGGGGAAGGGGGTAACGAACAAATGGAGCAATGAGGAAATAAGGCAAGCAGCAAAGACTCAGACAAATGGCAGCAAAGCAGGCAAGGTCCATTTTGGAGGTATCAGAGAAGGTAGTTGTCAGAGCACTGAAACTATCCAGCAAACTTTAAGCCCTTATCCAATGTTTCTTATATTTCTTTTACCTTCCAAAAGTAGATATCTACCACTTGTTCTATTATCAATACCCACATAGGGGGTGGTGGTAGGGTCATGTACCAAAATCACCCTTCTCCAGTCACTACCCCCTTCTTTAATCCTTCATCAGAGGATGCCCTGAAGCCCGTTGGCCTTTCTTTTTTCCCTTTTCCTGCGTATGTTCTTGTGAGGATTAGGAATCAAAGACATATGAGTATAGAGGCAGGATAGGACAGTGGCACACAGGGGTCTTTACTTAGACTATTATGTCAGACAGATTGATGTTGGACCCCCAAAGGCCTTCCTACAAACATGAAAGGAAGGGCCTCTGATTGTAGATTTGCTCAAGTCTCTGGGGTTCATCTATATTATAATCTATCATTTCCTTCACTGTAAAAAGACTGTTGAATCTATGAGGGATCCTAGCGTGTACAACTGAAATGTGAACACCATAATTGAAAAGCATTGCACCTGTGTAGTTTTTACAAGAAGCCCCAGGTGGCAGAACGGTGACCAGTACACACGTTTACAAGGAATCTCTGTGAAAATACAGACGGATCTTGGGAACTTTGTGATGAGGATTGCACCGGTATTTTGATACCATTCTTTTTACAGTGTTGTCAACACCATCATCACGATCACCATCATGATCAGCAGTAGTATTATAACCTTGCATTTTTGGCAATCTCAGCAAAATCAATCAAGCTCATTCCCTAGAAAGCCCTCTCCGGCCTTTATTCCTCTTTCATACTTTGGCAGAAGATTAATGTAGGATTTTGACAATTTTAAGTCATTTTCTCTGTTACTATATAGTACCATCACCGCTACTATCCATACATGTTATTGCTTACTCTTCTAATTTCCTCTCATTCTGCTATATCTCCATTCCTTTTTTATTTTCTCTCCAAAAGCCCTTACTTCTTCCTCTTATTCATTTCTAGAACCTGTCCCCAAAGTTACCCTGATAATGAAAGACTTGAGCAAGACCCAACCCCTTCCCTCCCTCATCCTGAGCAGTTCAGATGTGCTCATCCCTCCTTCATGTCCCTCCGTGTGAGCCTCCCCCTGAGCCTCAGGCTGTATATTGATATTGATTCTATTCCACAGATGCGTTTTGCATCCACTACTGCCATCCAACCAAGGACTAGGGTAGGGGAGTAGTAGTCTGTAGTGTGGTCACAACACCTTTGGTGTGACTAGGGTGCATAGAACTATAAAGTAGGACAGTGAGATCTACCAGCATGTTGCACTTGTAGCTATATTTTTCATATGAATAACACCAAAGTCATGCTCTTTGCCATGTAAATACTGAAAGTTACTATTATTTTCTGTGTCCGATCTGGGGTGGATTTACCCCCAAGACGGAGAAATTGCATGCGTATACTTGTAGATTACCCTTGGTTAGATTGTTTTGTGAGATAGCAACACTCTGATCAGCAAAACCAGCAGCATATCCATTTGGTGCTGTGGTAGAGGGCACTAGCATATCAGGTCATAGAGGCAGTCATCTTGCTTTGCATCATGGGTAGGCCCACGACTCCACAACAGTGCATTCTGGGTAATTTCTTATCAGCAACTGTTCACACCTCTGAACAATGGTGATTGATAACACTGATAAGGATGACAAGCTGCTCCCTGCTCCTATCTTAATCACACTAAGTACCTCCCTATTGTTTCAAGTGTAAGAAGACAGGATTAGCTTGATAGGGAGACAATGGCCTGGGTGTACTCAATCTAGGTGATATGTGACCTCTTATTGAAATCTTAAAGTTTTATTTCTAATATATTTGAATTATTAGGTTTACACTAAGCTTATCTAGTTAAAGTTGGAAGTGTTTGCTATACATGAATATAAATTTTAGAAAATAGCTATAAGTAGTTAATGAGGAAGAGACCATCAAAGTAAACTATACAAAGAGGCCGGCCAAATGTTGATCTAGCCCCCGACTACATGAGCCATCTAGCTGATTCTCTCAGTACTAGCAATATGCTAGTGCCGTACATATATATAGACCCCTCTAGACCATCAAGAAGGGGTTTGATAAAAGACTGAGTAGAGGAGGAAACACTTCAAGACGCCTGGTGCCACCTAGTGACGCTGATCGAATTTATCACTACCCTGTGGTGGAGATTGGCGGCAGTCATAAATAGTCTCATCAGGCAGAGAAGTGAAATATTCTCGTACACTGTGAGGCTATCTTATTGAATGAACATTCTCCTCTGCATCAATAATCCTCTACCATATGGTTAATTTGATTTTCAGAATATCAGCTTATAGTCTATTTCTCACCGTTAAACTATAAGAGGGTTATAATATAGAAAAAGGGACAAATCGTAATTTTCATTTGAAATTGGGGAAAACAGCTGAAGATGCCAAGCACTGCATAAATCAATGATATGTATAAAAAGGAATTGTCTGACAAGTCATGGATAATTACATTGCAGCTCCACCAAGCCCAGATTGCAGTAGGCCAACAGTGGTCCTATTGAAACACACTGTCCTGTATCCCCATGTTGCACTAATCTAATTCATGTTTCCTGTCATTATATCTATGCTTTTAGAAAACCCTGTACGCAAATCAGAAGAATTGCACACAAAATCTGTATGAGCATGGTACAACAATGAATTGAAAGGAACGTGTTCCGCTCCGGGGTTCCGCTGATGCCAATGCTGCTCCTAGTGGAGCCGGACTTAAATCTTTGTCGACCTGTTGAACTATGATAGAATGACAAAGACAAATTGTGTCAACTTTGCTGCTTTTAGTTGTAGTTAGGCAGGGGGAAATCAAAATGACATATACAATTATTCAATATTGATGAAGTGGTGATCCCATAGGGGAGTAGAATGCCTAGCTAGACTTTCTTACTTTACCAAAGCTGAAGGCGGTCCATTAAGGCAACATGTTCATGCACTTTAAAATGGTAATCAGGCTGCTTGGTACTTATAATTCAAATGGACATGCTATGCTATGGTTTAACCCTTTAGTGACTTTTATGACCCTCAAAGACTCACCAGCACTGTATTGGCAAATTATGACCTCATACAATCCTCAAATAGTGTTTATATCGAGTGCTGAACTGATGCATAGCTCCCCAGCACTGTATTCACGCATCACGACTACCAATTGACAAAATGACTCAATGCACTACGTGGCCGTTTACGGGTTAAAGGTTGATATATCTAGTTTCCTATAATCAATTATAAGCAAAAGAAGCAGATGGGTCCAACTGCAAATGATACTACCAGAGACCTTATATACCACTACCGTTATGTCCGTGAGAAATGTGAACACTAAATCTGTCTAAGTGGCTTCCATTAAATAAAAAGACGGATACAATAGGTACCCTGTCATAAACTAAAAAAAGGTACCGTAAATAAGGTACCATAAGTGCTCCGTAACTTTTGCTTCTCGTAAATTGGGTATAGACCCCTTTTTCACCACTGTAAAATAAGGAGTTATGGTAGGAAGGTGTCGTAATATTATAGCTGATACCAGAGGGTATTTGACCATTAAATAAAGGTGATTTACCTCCCCTAAAATTGAATGAAACATTTTCAAAAAAAAATATACAAAAAAGATCTAACACTTCAGGCTAGTGGGGCTTACATATAATATTGGTAAAACCAAATATAGTAATCATATATGGGTTATTAACAATTTTATTCAGGTTTTCATTAGACATTTTCATGCTTCTCGTACATATTTTCTATTTCCTCTTTGTCATGTTTGTTTTACCAGACCCTTTTTCTCATAAGAAAAATATGATACCCTTTCTAAATGACCAATTTCCCCTCAACAATACCCTTAAAATCATCGTTAGATAAAGGCTTCTTGTACTTATGGCGTTATGAGGGGTTGTAAGTAACATTTACGGTACCTTCTTTATTTAACAACACAGAAAAAAATAAGTTCCAAATGTTAGTCATATACGAGTCAAATTGTCTAACTTTCTAGCAATAGTTAGTCAAAACGCCGTCTTTAAACGTCCCTCTTTTTCTTAGTCGAATATGACTAACCATTAGACAAAGTGGCCAAATTGCCTTGGCTTGCCTGATTTTGACTAGGATTCCTTGGTTGTTTTGACTAAGTACACTTCTTGATATTTTTACTTCAATTCAACTGGTGATTGTGTTAAGCTCTATATAGGATTCACACCTGACAGATCAAAGTCTACTCATTGAGGAAGCATTTGAAATGCCTCACACCATATTCATTTAGAACCCCTGAGCCAAAGTACTCTGGGTTTCCAACAAAGAAACAAATTCAAATATGGATATTGTATTTATCTAGAATACCACAGAATAGGTGTTCCTCTCTGACTACCTATTTCCTTTGACAAGGCATCAACCTATTTGGTACATTTTGCCAAGTGTAATGTTAGATTGAATTTTGAAAGCCTCAAATACATGTTGTTTCTGAAAAATCATCATAGTTTTGACATCCATGGAGCTATTCATTGTACCCACCCATCAGAAAAATCCTGTTTAAAACCACAGTGCCATCTGGTGTGTAAAGGTAACACCATGTGTCTATCCCTTAGTCAAATTCACTAACGGACCTTGGTCAAAATGACTAAGATCTCTTAGTGAAAGTGACTAAGATATGTTAGCTTGCCTGAAACTCCCAGCAGATACCCTGTTCAAGATAGTGCTCGGAGAGTGAAACTGATCTGGGTAGTCAATATGACTAAGAAAACTTAGACCTCATTGGTCATTTGTTAGTCATAAGTACTAAGTAAGATTAATAAGTCACTTTGACTAAGTTTTCTTAGGTGCGTTTTTTTGTGTGAATGGGTAAAAAGCTGCCACAGCATATCATAAATTACTTCTCGTAAGTGCATTCTGCTTCTCGTAAAAACCCATTCTTTATTTAACGAGTCTCAGGACTACCAAACTGCCAGGGCTATATTCGTATTGGCATCGATACTGTCACGGAGGGTCGTCATGATGCCCCAATGAAGCGTTGGTGAGCAGACTCACCAGCACTTCATTGGTGCATCATGACGACCAATGGGCATGATGTATTAATTCATTAGCGGCTTTTAAAGGGTTGTGAGGTTAAATTGGAATGCATATATTCAATCTAATTCTTTGCAGACATACCAGTTTTCATTTATCAACAGAGAAAAGAATGCAGAGTAAACCTACAAATAATTGCCAGCAATCAATGCTGGATATTTCTCACTTCTCTCCTTCCTTTAACTTGCAGGAATAAAACAGCATTGTTAACTCCACAAACATTGGATAGGGACACCTATAGACAAATTCAGTTTCTGGATACAAGTTTTCCTTCTTGTATAGTTTGATATCTCTTATAGTGGAAGGATATAGTTCCCTGGTCCCTAGTATTTGTTTTCCATTCCCTTCAGACACATGTGGGACGTCCCAGAGCAAGCTTTCATCTCAACTAAAGGAGTGGCTATTTTTAAACAACAGGGGATGGATTGGTGGATGGGGAGTACTCTTTTGGGTGGGGACTAGGTCCGCCCTTAAATGGGGGTGGGGGGTGACTCTCTTGGAAGCTGCGTTTTTATTTTCCATTCTTGTGAGAGACATGAACATTTGAAACCCCTCCCCATGGGCGGGCTAGGATTTATTCAGTGTACCCAAACAAGAACAAAATAACCCCTGTTAAAAATGACCACACCTTTACTGACCGGTTCATGTAGTCAGCAGTAGTCATGTAGTTCTCCTGGGAGACCACAATCTAGTGATGACGTGCTCCAGTCTACATCAAGTGGGATTGGATATCCCCTACTCCCTTCCTTAATCTATTTGTACCAGGCATTGATTCATTGTGAGTTCTGAAGCTACACAGGGGTGGTGCCTCTAACCACCTTACAATATGTTGGTGTAATTTGATTGTTGATGAAATTGTGCATTATTAGCCAAGCTTCTTAAGTAGCATGATGAAATAATTGCCAGTTCATTAATTGAGACCTTAAATACGAACAGCCCGATTTCATGTAAACCACACACGTATATAATTGATTGTATAACAAGTGGGGATGGAAAGGTTTAGGTAAAATCACTCTCACGAAGAAAAACATTGAAATTCATTAGGGCACCCATTCTCTTTTCCAAAGTGAATACATGTACATATATGCATGTAGAAGTTTTGAACAACCCTCCTCTCATTTTTAGTTATGAATGGACAAAGATACATGTCGTGGTCTTCTCTTTTCAAGAAAAACTATCACAGCCTTTGAGCCAGCTGCACTATCTGCTTAAAGCCACATGGCCTGGGTAAATATTAGCCTTGCTCTCTCTACCCTTAGTAATGGGGGTATTAGTGGGACTGTGGGTGTAGGCTGATAGCTTAACGACGGCTCTCTTAAAGATAATCCCTGATAATACGCTGGACCGGTTATCTAACAGTATCACGGGTGATTGGGTCCCCTACATGTGATTTATTGCCGTGGTCGGTGCATGGTTGCGGCCAATGGTTGGTGATAGGAGGGAAGTGGCTTCTCCCCGAGACTTCCTTGGCTGCAACAACATGGAAGCAATGGTTAGAGTGTAAGTAAGCATATAGTACAGAATTTTCAACGGCATATGAACAGAATGTACGTCGCACGATCTTTTCATATTCTCATTGTGAGTCTTGTAATTACCAGGGGCAAACTTTTTTCGTTTCTTTGTTATTATTTCATAGTAGGCATATAAACATATGTTATGGTATATGGTTTTTGAGGGAGACCAGGTCCTGGTATAATGAGTTCTCATTTTGATGTAGGGCCTATAACTTTTCTGAAGGAGAGAATTTTCCTCCCTTGATTTCTAATAATCCCTCATATCTATGTACAGCAGTTCTCTTTAATTTCTTGTATATATCGAAAATGCCACATTAGGTGTTATAAATGCATTATGTACATGAATTGTTTTATGATATTACACACCTATTACCAGCTGTTGACATTCTAAACCCTTCCAAACTTGACGTCTATCACTCTTTACACTGCTTTACTCAATGCCCAATCAGTACAGGATCAGTTTTATATTTGCTCCAGTGATTTATATAAACATTGGGACGGTTTCTGAGAACAATATGCCACAAATTGGCATGGGAGTCACAGGAAAGTCTATTTCCGGCTGGGCATGCACAATAGTGGGCGGGTGAATAATCTGAGCCTACCCACAATCCCCTGGAAGCCGTAGAAATCTGCCCGATCTGCCTATCACGACAGTTCGACAGCGTCCCACCAGAGGCTCTGCCAACAAAGCCGATGGCAGAGCCATCTCCAGGCGTGGGCAAGCATCAAGGCCAGTTTAACCTGGTGATTTGGGGCATGCATCAAAAAGCTATTCACTATCTATGGATGAATGATGGTTGGGATGGCTGGTGTGTAGGTGGGTGGGTGGGTGGGTGGATGGGGGCTGATATGGGCAGGCAGAAGCCAAACCTTTGTAGGGACATCCATGAAATTATGATGGACCATCTTTGCAAAGTCAGAAGTGGTATAGTATGTATGCACGCAATGCTAATAGCACCCCTTTGTTCAATCTGTGGAAGGCAATTATTTATTTAATTCTCCCCCACACAGACAAAAGGATATATTGCTCCATCAATTCTTTTAACCCTTCAAGGGCTCCTTTATTTTTGGCTCGAAAGACATGTTTAATGGTCGACGTGGTGCACCAATACTTAGTCTGCTGGAAATCACGAGATTGGAGCATCATGCTGAAAATTCGGGAGTGTATCAAGTCCGCAGGGTTGGCATATGCCTAATTGCAGGCATGCGTCCCTGGGGAGTAACATGCCAGAGATGTATCCATGTATCATGAAGACTGTAGGCGGAATGATGTCTTCATGCCCTACAACGGTCTCTATATGCAACCATTGAAGGGCTAACACCACTGGAAACTGTGGCTTTATATTGATGCAAATTGTGACAATTAGAGACCAGTTCAGTTGACCTTGTGAAGTCATGCAAGCTCAGCTATGCTGATTTATTGTTAAGTTAATGTTATTAAATGTCTGGCAGTATCTCTGATAATGTAGCAGCTGAGCATTGACTGTGTATGGCATTAGAAATATAGTTACAAGGATGAAGGTTAATCTCGATGTGGGATAAAACAGTTATAGGTTTTGTGAGATGATATCTATATATGTCGAAGACATTGGTTTGCTTGTGTCCATGCAATGACTGTTTCTAAACTTATGGAGCTACTACTGGATACACATGGCTTCCTTCCTTAAATATATGGCTTCATCGCTTGCTCCTCCTTTGTATACATTCTTTTATCTTGTGTAAATAAGGACCTTATCGGTATAAATATCATTAACTAAATCATAAATGACGGCTGCAATAATTCTCACAAAATTTCCCTTATATGCGTGTAGTTAGACTGAGACATTAAATTGTAAAAGATTAATAATAATAATCAGTCACCAGTGATTCAGTGGTGAGCAGGTAAAATCGATTATGTAAAAGTATGCATCGTCTTGAGATTTTAGCGATTCTAAAGACTGTGTAATACCCTTGCTGAGATCTCTACAAGTTGAAAGCCACAACCTTAGTGAAAATGTAATCACCCTTGAGTTTCCAATAAGTGAAAAAGCACCGTACTTGGTTTGGTTGATGCATGAGGTGAGCTGAGGGGGCCTGGGTTATATTTAGTGAGATTTAAAGAGGGGATGTCACCTATAATTAGTACCAGGAGTAGAAAAATATGTACACAATTCCACCAAAAGTATGGAGACCACTTCCATGTACTGGGTTAGGATTACAAGTGTTTTATGCATTATATCGATCCAGGCAGAGGAGAATCACATAGGACTAGAGGGGGCTCGACCTAAGCTACTTCCTAACGGCAATTCACCGTATTGTTACGTCAGATTTGATGTTAATGCAGAAAATCATATTATACTTAGTTTGGCAAGGGGTCTTTTCATTCCCACACAGTATAGTCATGGTATATCTAGGGAACATGAGAAGCTCTGTAGGGACTGTAAACGATTCCCGGTGACCTTGTCCAGAGGAATGTCTTTAAACTATCAACCTCAAGGCCAGTCTTGGTATTCCACATTAATTTGAAGAATCCAAACATCCCCACTTTAATCAACCTTACTATTCCCACGTGTGGCCGAGATACTGTTAACGACTTGAGGGAACATTGCTTAATGAAGTAAGACCCAATACCCACTGGAGCAATCTATAAATAGGCATCCTCCAGAAGGGGCAGGGTAGATTGGGTTGTGTTTAGTGGGCTATGCATTCAGGGGTAGGTGGTGGAGACCAAGGGGGGTGCTTGAATAGTGTCTTTTTTCCCATCATCTTAAATTTAGGCTATTAATGTCAGGCATCTTCATCTATCAGCGGTGATTAAGATTTTAAAATGAATTAAACATAGATGAAAGCAAATTAGAGATGCAATGTATGGGCTATTATAAAGTGATTGCCTGTCACAATTTTTACTTAGAGTCTATGATTTAGGATTCTATAGTGGAAGCTTTAGATGAATAAGACTCATGGTGACTTGATGCAAAAAGTGATTGGGACATCTTAAGTAGTGGTTTATTTCATTTGGCTACGCAGGAAATGATACCACCATCTTCCTCACATTGGAGATAGCACGAAGAGAAATGTAATGTGATATGGTATCACTTTCAAATTAAAAAAAGAAAGAAAGAAGTAAGACAGTTATCAATAAGTGATCTGAATTGTATTCATCTTACCAGCACAAAATGATGCTGCCCACATAGGATAGCAATCACATCCTATTTATCCTCTTCATTCTACAACCATCAAAGAAATACCTGGTATTATCCCATCCATTGAATCATACACAATTTATGATAATTAGCTATTGTATACAGTGTCTATTCAGATAGGCAGTATTGTATACAAGACTTGATAGTGTCCAAGCAAAAATAATCCCCTCCTGACTTCACCTCTAGACTGTGGTTCGTTTGAAGTGTTAATGACAAAGCTTATGACAACCTGAGGATCATATTGAATGGATCTATACTTCATCCAGGTTCCTCTTACACGTTGTATTGAGGTGGAATATTTCCAGCTTTTATTATAGATTTGATGTGGCATTTACCACTTAGCAAGTATTTCCTCTTTATGACACCTCTTTGAGGTCAAAATAAAGCACTGAAAGTCTGTCTTTGGATTATAAACTAATGTGAAATAAATTGTTTAAAAGTGGGAGAAACACTGTTCTACAAATTTGTCTACCTTTTGTCCATTACTAATCAGTAGCAAAGGTTTGTGGATGAAAATTAACTGTGGTACATTCACTACAATGGGGAGGTGGTTGGTGATAGAGATTGCCACACGGTGGCGCCACAGTACTTGGCCAGTGTCTGCTCCTTCATTCCTGAACTCTTTAATAGACTTTATACCATCGTGGACATGATTATTATTATTGTTTTTTTGTTTGTTTGTTTTTTGTGGGTTTTTTTAATCAGATAAAATGTGTGGTGGTTATGATAGTTCAGTTGTGAATGAGTAAAGAATATAGATAAACAAGCTGCCATACAATGTTCTCTGAACACAGCTTGTTTTAGTACAAATATGTGCCACCAGAGAGAACCACGCCATAGCAGGTCAAGACGAAGGGAGATGGTTACATCTGTAGCTATCCCGGTTCATTTGATCACCAAAATAACTTTTTCCGTCCCTGTTTGTTGAAAATACACCCTGATGGCATTGATTACAATTGTTATTAGCAAGCTCTAAATTTGCTTTTTCTATTTCTTTTCTAAATTATCTTTTTTGTACATCAAGCCGATTCTGTGCCATATGATTTTGTTGAATTATCAATCTAATTCTTCTCCATTGTTCTTCTTACAGGTTGCAAAAGCAATCACGTAGGCAGAGCAGACCTCGGGAATAGCATAATCTAACGTGGAAGAGTCCAGTCACAACATCCCCTGAATAATACAACTACAAACCCAACAAGATGGCGGCCACGGAGATCCCAGATATTGAAAACATCATCAAGAGATGGGCCATGGAGATGTATGAGTATACTAAGACCAAGGAGCAGGCCAAGATACCCAAGGACTCCCTCATGTTGACTGTGGACTGGAAGAATGTCAAATGTAAGCACCATGTGCCAAACTACACTGAAACAGAGAAACCTCCAGCCCCAAAAGCACAGGTTCTATTTAAGACCTATTTCAGTAATAGCACTGATCAGGATCAGGAGTATTCATTTAAAACTGAGAGAGTCACTCGGAGCTGTTGTGAGGTGTTCATTGAGCAGGGAGTTACCACTGGGCAGGAGATGAGTGTGACACTTAAGACCCCTTGTGAGGTGTTTGAAGCCAATGCTGGCTTCCACAGGGAGATCTCCCTCACTAAATCATCTGGGGAGGTCATTGAGGAGGAGCTCACCTGGGAGGTGGATAGTCAGATTAAGGTGCCACCCCACACCAAGACCATAGCAGAGCTTGTGATCACTGAGGACCAGTACTCTGGGAAGTTTGTGGTCAGGACTGATTTGTCAGGAAGAATCAATGTCAGTATCACCAACCTCAAGGACAATAACTCCTTTGTGAAGACCATTGAGGGAGAGATTGCTGAGATCATTAAGAGAGAGATTGAGAATGGAGCTGGGAAGGTGTTCAATGTTCAGAAGAAGTTGGTGTCATTTGAGACAAAGGGACAGTGTAATTTCAGGTTTGCAGTTGAACAACATGTGAAGTTGAGTCAGGAGCCCCTGTAGACTCATGGTGTCCCAATTTGGGCAAATTGTTAACCCTTTAAGGACCATACAGTGCTTTTATGCAGCATACTACTTGGTCCTCACGATGCATGAATGCTGCCCTAGTGAGTGACTCGCCAGGGCTGCATTCATGCATCATGCCAACCTTGGGGTTGATTAATCCCTGAAGTGCTGGAGAGCTGCTCAAATGCATTGCTGGTGAGTAGACTGGCCACCAATTGATGCATTTTGACGACCAAGGGGCAAAACCAAGGAAAGCAAACCAAATGACATGAATCTGGGAGCATCATGTGGTCCTTGAGTTATTGTATCTTGATGTAAATAGACATGTATGTAAGCCGAGCTGATACTTAAACATTTGCTACCTGACTATGGGATTTAAGAATACACCTCTTGTTGAAGACTGAATGGACACTTGAACAGGTGAATGATAACAAAAAATGAGCATGGATGGTTACTTAACTGATTGAAAGATCCGCATATAGTAAGTACTTAGTACATCTATATACCATTTTTTAAAAGTATCTGGCCCATACCAGTGATTTAATGATAAAAATATGTAAACACATGATTGCCTTGTATACAAAATAAAAGTTATCCTTACAGTAAAATCAGAGGCGTTCACCCTGCCTAGGTCACTACAGACTAATTGTGAAACAAAATTGATTTTTTTCTTTGTGGATGTGAGAAAATTATAAGATAGTTAGATATGACAGGAGTGTTCTTCAAACTGATATGATTATCCAAGAATTGTATGTATCTGGATGTGGACGAGATAGTGCTAGTCACAAAAAAAATTCTATTTTTCTAACAATCTTTTGATTCTCATTTCATATAGTATCGTCTTAGTATATTCAGATTATTTACGGTTCTCTTTTGGCTTTATTTTTGCATTCTGTATTTGAATTGAACAGACTGTGCCAAGAAAATAAGATGAAGTGTTTACTCGTGCATAAGGTCAAATAAAAAAAAGGTGTGATCCAGGGTACCGGCATATGGTCAAAATCTGGAAGTTGAACTTTTTGTTAAGGATTATTCTTTATCTATATATTTGCATGAACTTCTAAATCATAGAGGTGTTGACGACTGAATCCGCTCAGAAATCAAACTATTTTTGGCTAACCTTTTAAGATTCCATGATGTTATCTCTTTTTTCAATTCATTTTTACGTATAGATATGGCTACCCTGAACCACACCTTTCTTTTTAGCCCAATAGAGGATAACAATACAAATAACTTGATATGTCGCTGAGTTCACCAAATTTCCAATACAATTAGTTGTAGCCACCATTATTAAGGCTTAGATTTGCAAAGTTTACCTTTACTATATGGCTTAGCTAGGTATTACAAAGTAGATACAATAAGAATGTGAATGCTTGCAGGTTTGTGTAATAGTCTACATGCCGTCCCCATTGAATGAGATGAGATTTGAAAATGATGATATTGTCTATTGGAACTACAGTGTATGTATCCTGACTTATGGCAGGCCCTTTCAGCTTAGATACCTACTGTGTGTCATTATAAATTTCTAAGTGCTGCAGCAGAGTGCATTGAAGTATACATAGGCCTGCCAAAGTGGTACATGAATGCATCCTGGGTGAGTTTACTCACCATGCAGGGATGCATTCATGTATCAAGCTAACCCTAGTGCAAGTTTGAAGAAAATGTCACATAGATTCTGCATGGACATGTATTGAGGCTTATGAGCTGTAATATACATTCTATGAGAAGTGCATACAAATACAAAGAGCTTATCAATATGGTATCGCCATGAATAAATGCCTTCCCTACATCTTGATATTGTATCATTTTCAATCTGGACAATTTAATTGCAATCTGCTCAACTTGTGTTCAATACCAGGAGTCTTACATGATTAAACCTATCATACTATAAACATGAATTTTTGTATGAGTGTTTGTCTTATCAAGGTGGACTACATAGAACGTTTAATATACTCTCTCTGGTCTTATGAAAAATAATCTAATGAACTGCACTCTCTTAAATCTTGGCCATAGGCCTATGTGAATGGTATCTTTTCAATGGTTTGATATCATATTTATGATGTGGTTATATCTGTATATATATATATATATATATATATATATATATATATATATATATATATATATATATATATATATATATATGCGTGTGTGTGTGTGTGTGTGTATAGTCCGCCACTATATAGTCTCTGTCCCTACCGGGTACTTCATTCCGTGATAAAATAATTAGCATTCCCTGGCGTCGTTCAAATGTCATGGACCTACTCATTGACCATATGGTACCGGTAGGTCCACTGCTGTCTCAAGTGGCCACATCCCTATTTGCCTACAATTCCCGAGTTGAAGAAGAGTTGAAGGCAGAGGCGTTAAACCATAGCGTCCCTCACACTCTCCAGGTTATCCGGCAGAGCATGATCTGCTGGGAGAGTGACTGAAACCGGAAGTGTTACTCAAGAGGCTAATTTAGGTTTGTGAGGCCTAAACACAGGCAAGATGGCGGATAAAGCAGACGAGATCATCCAACAAGACAAAGATTCCGGTGAAGAGACCTTCCGACATCCTCTTGGTGGTAAGAAAAATAGTCAGAAAGTTAGAGATTTGTCAGAGCTTTCCTATGATATGCTTTATGACATGGATTATTCAGTGACACGGCCACAGACAGCCCTAAACAGGCGGCGAATTTGCTAGTTTCCGTCTCCACACCACTGGTTTCTTCAACGTTCAAGTTCTTGGTGACTCAATTTAGTATATTTTGACTAATACTGGTCCTCATTATGCATGCGATCTAAGGACTATTTCACAATCAAAATACTAATGTTTGAGACAAGATGAATTTCTCTTTCTATCGACAAATGAACGTGTTATGATCTCCATCGTTAAAAATAGTGGTGGGGTGTTTTGTTTGGCACTTCACGTCTTCAGCCTTCACAGTGGCGTGGCCTGGCTTGCAAAATAAAATGTGGCGTGTGTATTGTCACTGTTTAAATGGAATCTTAGGAATGTAGACATCTAAAACATGATTTCATATGTTCCGAGCCACGCCCCCTTCTTAGACCTTCAGATAAAGCACAGTGGAGTAATAGCCCGAACAACTGTATCCCCTGCCATATTAGCTTAGAAATCTAAACTCTCATCTCTGTGCCGCCGTGAGAGTTTAGAGAATCGTTCACTCTGGCCTGGGTGACAGCCAGCGTATCTGCTCAAAGACCGCAGATTTTCGGCAATTTATACTTAAGATTTCTCAAAATGTTAAAGGTCCCTGCAAAGGGTAATATGTTAGCTCTGCACTCACCAATTTTTGGAATCAGATGGTTTATAATAAATATTTTAGAGCAGATTTCCCAAAGACCTTCCACATCAAGCTCCAGTCCCACGGTCAGCGCGGGAAGAACTGGAGGTACGAAAATAGACTGAAAGTAGGTCAGAAATCTGTGCTTTCTCCCCTCCACACTGGAGATTTCTTTGCCCACTGACAAACATCCGGTTGCCTAAACTCTCACGTAGGTACGGAGATGAGAGTTTTGATTCCTAAGCTACTGCCATATCTAACTTTGTTGATCGCTGCCCAACTCAGGTACTAGTGTCCTAACACGTAGTGTCATTAGGGTCTCAGATCTGTGACTATGTCTAACTCTAACTTGGCCTAAAGGCGACCGCAGACGGGCCAGACTCGATCGGTATCTAAAGCTGACCGCAGACGGGCCCGACTGGATCGGCCGATCGGGAAGTCGGGAACGTCTGCGGAGGATGTCCGATCCAGTCTGTCAATATCAAACATGTTTGATCTGCCCCGATCCGATCGGCCACCCTTCCCTAACTACCGACCAAATTGGCCCCGTCTGCGGTCACCTTAACTTTCTAAGGAGTGTGGTCCCGATCCGATCGGGAGTATCAAACATGTTTGATATTGTCAGACTCGATCGGACGCCCACGCAGACGCTCCCGATCGTCAGGATCGGCCGACCCAGTCAGGCCCGTCTGCGGTCAGCTAAAGCCTAGGCTAAGCCACACCCAGTCCCAGACTCTGTTTTTATATTATTTGAAAAATACCGGTATCATCGGGTATGCCTATAAATTACCGGGATTTAACAAATTAGAGAGCTTCCCTGGACAGCGCCTCTCCAGCATTGCAATAGTGACAATATTTTGCATGAGATGATAAGGGACTGATTATTTTTTAACAACAGGGGGGGGTGGGCTGGTGGGTTTGAGGGGGGGTCAGAATTTTTTCGACCCCTTGACCGAGGGTGCGCAGAATTTTTTCGCATGTCACTAAAGGTTAAAAGGGCATGTTCGCACATGATACAGTGGGGGGACAAAAAAAATTTACCCGCTCGACGGGGGTCAACATTTTTTATGCACGTCTGCGCGAAAACCCACCAAACCCCCCTCCCCCCGTTTTTAGGAAATGATTAATACTTAACGCTAACACATCTAGTGCTCTCGTGCAAGATAACAATCCAATGTAGACATGTTCCTTCTGTGCTTTTATTAATATTTTTAGCGGTTGTCAGAACTATGTTTTAAGGTTTCATGTATTTTGACCCTACTCTCGTGTAGTCTCAACCCCCTGACTTAATTTGGTCTCAACCCCCTAGCTGGCCCTGCCTCTAAACTACCGTAATCTCCCGCCTATAAGGCGCGTCTTCTACGCCAAACAAAAGCCAAATGGGCCATTTAGACATTGCCAAAAGAGGGGGTGCGTCTTATAGGAGGGGTAAAATTACATTAGATTAGTACTAAACTAGTCCAAATCCTGCCCCCAGGTGCGTCTTATAGCTCTCCTTTCAACTCAGGGTGCGTCTTATACGTGAGATGCATCAAAAGCATCTTATACGAGGGAGATTACGGTAAGGGAGTGGTCATTATTTATCAACAGGGGGGTGGTGGGTTTGAGGGGGGGGGCATAAAAAATTCAGACCCCTCCCAAGGGGGGGCTAAAAAAATTTGGACCCCTCTTGAGGGGGGGGCTAAAAAAATTTACCCTCTTTTTAGCAAAAAAGCCTGTGCACTACTATAGAACAAAGAGGGGTGCAAAAATTCTCCGCGCCAGGAGGGGGGGCGCAAAAAAATTTTGACTGTCGCTGAAGGGGGGCGTAAAAAATCTTCGTGCGTCCGCGCGAAAACCCACCACCCCCCCCCTGTTGATAAATAATGACATCTCCCTAAGCTTACAGTGTAACCTCTGACAATCTCATTCCTGACACCCAACCTATCAAAGTCTGTTTCTCAAAACGACTTAATGCCATATCATCTATTCTATCTTATGTGAGCTACTTAATCTTAGCATCAAAGTTTTAACTCCTTGCATCCAGGGCAGAGTGAGTAAAGTCGCTACTAATTGTGGATCCCAGCTTGGAAACCCCTTCATACATGATTTCCCCTTGGCTTTCTACCCCTTTAATCTGTATGCAGATATGATATCTTGGCTCATGAATGATCTATTTAACCCTGGATAGTCTTCTTTTTTGTCAGATTGCAAAGTGCAGCCCTCGGTTTAATATGAATTTTTGCGTTAACATTTGTATCTCAATTCTCATTAAATATAAATTAGAATTTGGCATTTGTCAGTTTGAAATAAAGCAACAGTTATGTAACATCCTTCTTAGTATTCAACAGCCAAAAATTACAAACTACCGGTAGTTACACTGGTAGGGTCATTTCCTCATTATTCTTATTGACTTGTCCAAAGAAAAAGACTTACCGTTATTCTCATAAATAGTTAGATTATTCGGAAATCATGAATATATTTTCATCTAATGATAAGGGGGGGGGGTAATATTTAATTCTAAAAAAAGTCCTTGTATTGCCTTTTTGTTTTGTGTGTAATGTCAAAAAAAGAAAAAGGTGTAGAAACAATGCTTAGGCCACACCAAAAAAATAAGTTGGTCTACGGATTTCCCTCTTCATATTTTTAAGAATGCAAATTTTTTTTTTCTTTGAAAAAAATCTTGTCTACGGATTTCGCTCACCTCACTTTCTGAGAGTTTTGCTCACGCCTCCTTTTTCAAGGAGGAAATCCATTGGACAACAAAAAATTCTTAAAATATAGAAAAAAAAATTCGCTCGCTCGCACCAACTTATTTTTTTGGTGTGGCCTTATGTGAATGTTATGTATGATTTGTTTTGTGCACATGGAAAAATATATAGTGTAATTCCCCATAGTATGGCCCATGGATGGTCCCAAGTGTTTGTATCCAGTGAGAGATTTAAGGACCTGTACATGTAGTAAAATTATAATAAATCTAGAGTCTTCATTGCTACGACTTCTTATCATTCTTACCCCCTCTCTCCCCATTCTATAACACGGGTATGTAGTAAAATTGTGTCCAGTCTATTACTTTGCCGTCTCTAACAATAATTTCATCCTTTTGCCTTTCTATTACTAAACATGTAGTCAATATTTGTGCCCATTGCTTTCCCCCCTTCACATTCTAGCTATTTTCATAATGATCTACTCGCCTTTGGTTAGGTATTTCCTGTAAAATGGAGAAATTATGCATACGCCCACAAGGTATATTCAGAGTCTGGTGGTGATGCTAATTTTGTCTATATCTGTTTGTGGTCATAGGTGTGCATACTGGTTTATCTTATATACACAGATGATACATCAACGACAATATAACCGACCCACCGCCATCTTATCTTACTGATAAATTCATCCATGCTTTACTATAAAAAGAAATACAAGTCTGTCTATATTAAGCTGTGTAGTCCTGAACAGACTATCAGTGACATGGGTACCAAGGCATCATAATTCTGACCTTAATATATGCAAAACGAATGTAGGCCAACGTATTTCATGGATGGAATTTTGTTATGACATTAGTTTTCCTGATCTGAAATTACTATAGTCATTTTAACAGGGTTGTTCTTCAACATTTGTCCTGGATATTGATTGGGTATATGCCTTTCCTATACGCTTAGATGATAAACCTAGACGAACCCAGAGAAACCATTTTCACATGTAACTCCCAAATGTCCCCCAAAAGTTTTTACAGTTTTGCACAAACCCCTTTAAGTGACATAGTCCGATTTTTTTTTTCATTTTTCAAATCCTATTCAAATGTGTCCCATACACCGTTTGGCCACACCAAAAAAAGAAGTTGGTCTACGGATTGTGGTTCTGAAAAATAGGTGCGAGCGATTTCTTTTTTTTTTTTCTTATTTTAAAGAATTTTTTGGCATCCAATGGATTCCTTGCTGGGAAATTGAGGCGAGCGAACAAATTTTTTTTTTTTAATTTTGCCAAACATCACAAAGAGAAAACTTGTAGAAACTGAAGCAAGTGAAATCCATAGACAATACTTTTTTCAAAGAAAAAAAAAATTGTATTTCTGAAAATATGGAGAGTGCGATCCGTAGACCACTAATTTTTTTGGTGTGGCCTAATAGTATTATATTTAGGTGTGACTGGACCATCTGTTGGTATCTTGAGCTCACACACTCTTGGAAAGGGGTTCCATGGACCTATGCATAGGCATTTTACAGTTTATTCCGAGTGGATGGACTTTTGGCGTGCACTCCAAAAGTAGAAAATTGGGTATAAATCTGACAATTCCTTCAATTATGAGCTTACGGGTAAGGAGAGGAAATAAAGTAGGTACCATAGGAAGTATGATCTATGTGAACATCCTGGTTCAATTTTGAGAAGATTGATTTTTGAGCCTCAACCAGCGGACTATGCCACTTTAATTTTCAAGCAGTATTTGCGCAGCAGATTGACACCCTATGCAAAATAGTGGAGAACGCACATTAATGGAATCAGAGTAAATGTGCAATTCATAAGTATAGTCTGTTTAAGAAATGCCTCATATCTAATGTGCACCCTGACAACAGGAAGATCTGCAACAGGAGCTTTTAGACTGTATGTACACTGCGCCTTAACCACTAAGAACTGATGTAGTATTGTGTGCATTTATCTGTTACGTGTATGTTTGTGTTCCATTGTTTAGTTTCATCAGACGAGGACTGTGCGGATGGCTTCGTCCGTGTTAGTATCGTGTTTCCGGGCCTGAAAAAGAAGCTCATGAAGAATGCGCCATCAAACGGAAACCTCGACCTGAAGTTTGAATCAAGGTATGATTAATTAACTCTCAGAGTTTCAGGAATCACTGCTCGGCTAAGCCACTTTGAGACAGCGTTTTGGGGGGCAAAAACGAACATATTTTTATTTTCAAAAGTCCATTAAAAATCTTTTAAGGTTCATTTCGGCCTCAAAACTTCATGTATGTGATAGATTACGTTCTGTGGCACCTGCAGTACCAAAGATTATAAGGAGAAATCAAGCCTATTATCGCTCACGGGCCACAAACATCAATGAAAATAAATAATATTTTGAAAACATAAAAACCATGATAACATCCCTCTCTTCTTATAGAATTTTAAAGGACAACAACCCTAATGATACTGTCTGTACGCCATAGAATTATGAAACGGTTAAAGTTTGAATTAATTATTTTTAAAATTACGGCCAACTTTTGGGGTGCTCGACTTTCAGGATATGACAGCGCCAAGTAATCCTGCGTATGCGCAGCTCACCTCGAAAAGATTATGGCGAAGAAGACGACCAAATTTACACATTGTAGCTTGAAATTAATGGTTTCTTGTATCATTAACATGCCTTTCATGCTAAATAATGCCTATTTGAATTGATTCCCAAAGCCCTATACATTCATATACAAAATCAATACTTAGATGGGTTCTTATCAAGCATTTCAGGGATTTTTGGTGTCAGTTATTTTCATCCCTGATTAGAGCAAAATGACTGACAGTGAGTCGCAGAAGAATGTTATTAAACTATATTTGTATCATAACTGCTTGACTACACCAAAATGGAGATTTGGACTGTCTGGGTAGGTCTACCTATGTACTACGTTGCTGAACATTGAGAGTTTTGAGTGAAGGAGTCACTGTGCCATATGTTTCTAGCTTTAAAAAGTGGCTATTGTAATTCTATGACAGACGATCGCTGTAAAAAGTCATTTCTTAGAATTATAGTCAGGATGGGAAGCATATGGTATAGAGAAGAAATCAGATATTTTCAGGTACCGAGGTATTTGGATAAACTTAGATAGCTCAAATGAAAGTAAAACTATTTGTAGGTACTGTGGTGATTTATGGTTATTTCCTAATATGCCACAACATTGATGGAATACTCAAAATAAATGCTGGAAGACCTCCTTCTGTTCACACTTCATTTGTGGCATTCTACAATTTATATGGTCAGCATCACATATCATTTCTCAATTGGTATTTCTCCTTACCCTGTGTATAAGGTGTACCCCAACTTGGGAAAGTGCTATAAGGCGCACTGCCCATCTAATTTGCATATAAGACGCGCCTTCTGCGTGAGAGATTATGGTACGATAGATCCTTGCATTCAACTGACAGATTATCCACCCTAACTATATGAAGATTTTAAAGCCACATATGAGTTTGAAATCATGTCATTCATCAGCATTATCTATATTAAATACCCAGCATATATGCCGCACCCACACTAGACATGCGTTATATGGTCCATTGTGGGTCCCACTCCCCCTCTTTATGTGTAGTTCTTTCAATCACAATTCATGACTTTATTACTTTTAACAGAGGCATGAACCTGACGTTGACAATGACTAGAGACAAGAAGAAACTAGAAAAATACCAGTACAAAGTGAAGAAATTCCCAGACGAGGTCATTCCTGATAAATGTTATTACAAGGTATGTACTGATAGCTGGTGTTTTATATTTGAAGATATCATATACCCGGTCTAGTAAAATGCAAAAGTTTGATTCATTCATTAATAAAAACCAAGGTGGACGGATATTTCTTAGTATAGAGGGTTTCTGGGCAGTGATTTTAAAACAGCTATTTCCTATCGGTGTCATTGCTCAGATATAATTGTTAGTTTAAAGAAAAAGTCTATCAAAATACAGTTTAAACTTCATTGGTGAGTTATCTCTGGAATTTTAGTTAAGTTCATATTCATACAAGATTCAACAGGAAACTCTGCACTGAAAGTAATTAAATATAATAATTAAACGAGGCAAGGGCCTTTGACACCACCTTTCTGACCTCTTGTCTACTAGCCCTTAGCCAAGTTTCTTATGATTACTTAGTTTCAATTGCTATTTTTGGCCTCTAGCAGATTACATGCACCACCAAAAAACTATTTCATTACACAGCATATGCCCTATCACACCCTTCAAAGACCCCATGAGTCATATTTCTATTTACATGAAAATCTTTTGATAAATGATGAAAAAAACATTTCATGGGATATGCTTTTCTTATATTGAGATTCCAAGAATTTGCATAGACCATCAAAACCTGTCATTTAACCCTATTTCCGATACAACTGAACCCCCAAAAATTAGGCATATAGTGAGACAAAAAGTAAGACAAAGCTATCCATGTAATAGAATTTACATTTAAGGTGTACTTTGATGGCTGTGACATGGTAATTGCTGTTGGTTTTTTTTTTTTACTATGGAGAAATGCATGGGATTTAGGGCTCTCTTTACCCTAAATAAAAAGGTAATCAAACTGTCTTTAACCCCACTTATAGACAGATTTCAGATTTTTTAGAAGAGGAGGGCATAGAGTAGGTATGGGGGCAATGCATGCCATGGTTATCTGGGCAAATATCTTTAGATATAGTTGATTTTGAAGGCCTTCTAATTTGGTTTATTGATAGGTTTAATTCCAAGATTCTCTCATAGACAAAGCATTAGGCCCCATACAGACACATACTGTAGCAGGCTCACACATCAATCACAAGTATCAGCAGTCCCTTTAAGAGAAATAGCACTGTGGGAAAGCTCAAGGTCCTTCTGATCTTTCCCATGAACACCTGGCAGATGGAAGGATGTGACAAGGAAGTGTGACATGGGGTGGGAGGGGGGGACATCCTTATTGAACTTTATGGATCTTTATTGAATTTTACAGATCTTTATAAAGATCTGTAAAAATCTTTATTGGGGTTTATTGAACTTTACATATCTTTATTGAACTTTACAGATCTTTATAAAGTTTTGTTTTTGTTAATCTTTATGGATCTTTATTGAACTTTATGGATCTTTATTAGGTTTTATGGGACTTTATGGATCTTTCTTGAACTTCACACATCTTTATTGGGTTTATGGGTATTTTACGGATCTTTATTGAAATTTACAGAACTTTATGGAACTTTTTTGAATTTTATGGAACTTTATGGTATCTTGGGACCTTTTTAGGATGTTAGGACCTTTTTAGGACTTTAGGCCTTTTTCAAAACTTTTTCGGGACTTTGGGACCTTTTCGGGACTATAAGACCTTTTTGGGATCTTGAGACCTTTATAGGACCTTTCATGACTTTTAGACCTTTTTTGTAAGTTGGGATCTTTTTTGGGTCTTTCAGACCTTGTCCACCCCTAGAAAGGTCATGGTACTGGACACGTTCCTTTTAGTGATACAGACAAACAACTAAGATAATGTTTGAGGATACGACACCTTGTCTCATTTTGTTTGTAGTGTTTTTGTATATGGAAGATAGTCATTATGGATGCATTTATAGGTAATATGGAATTCAAAATCATGTAGTTATTATTGTTAAAAGTAGACATGACCTGAAGCATAGCTAGTTGGGTTGGCATTGAAGACCAGGGAAAGCTATGACTGATGTTTGATTGGTCTAGACAAAGCTATAATTACCTACTTATTACTAGTAACACACAAATTAAGGCAGTTGGGTCTAAAGGCAGAGGCAGGCAGGGTAGGTGGTGATACCACAAAACAATCACCAGTGGGTGTGGGAGGCAGAGGGGATGGTAGGTAGGCACATCACTAGGTAGGTTGGGGGGTACTCAGTTATGCCTCAATACTCAGAGCTGTGCTGGTAGTTGTGGGTGGTGGGGGGGGGGGGGGAGACAATCAAGCAGGTACATGTGTCCTTAATGACATAGTGGGAAAGTCATGGGCAAGTCATCTAGCCAAGGCTCTGTACCCTTGCCTCGTTTCCTTTCTGTCTCTCCAAGACATACTCTCGACCCAACTGTTTTAAACTAAACGCTTTCTTGTTTCAGGTAAAGGAGAACCAAGTGGTGGTATTCCTAAAGAAGCTCGATCCACGGTCCTGGGCAGCGCAGCTGGCTGAGTCAGGTCTGGAGACGCATGTAGACGAGGAAGCAGAGGAACAGGAAATGGACAAAAACTGACGAGACGGCATCTCTCGCCTCTACACTACGGAAAGCATTGCTATTTCTCTTCTCGACATGACTTCTGTCATAATCCAGGGTGTACCATGTGCTTTGTAATCCATTTCAAAGAAGTCAAAAGTCTGTTGTATATGACGCCGTTCAAAAAACATGTTGTGTGGATTATAATATTGAAATTATGGACAGTACAAATGTATAATCAGTATCGCACTGGGTCCTTTGACTTTTCGAAGTTCTGTGGTATGTGTTGCAGTTGAAACCTCTGTTTCTAAATCTTGCTAACCTTTGACTAAGTACTCTACAATGTGAAAAGTTCTTTCTTTCAGCCTACTAACAACATCATGGCCAGAACAATGTTAGCTTTGACATCATTCGGGGCGTGTCTCTTATTTTCTCAATGATGGATCAGCTAGTCGCCCGATGAGGTTTTAGTCAAGCGAAGTGAGGAGAACCACGATTGCAAGAAAAATGTACTAAATCTAGTCTTGCTATTGACATACTGTCTGTACATGTCTAAGGGAGTGGGCATTATTTATGAACGGGGTAAAAGCTTTTGACGCATCTTTGGGAGGGGGAGGCATAACAAATTTTGCCTCTTTAGCAGAAAAGCCCACACGAGATTATAGATCAAAGAGGGGGCATACCAATCTTGTGTGCCTCTGGCATGGGGGGGTGGGGAAAAATGAAAAATAATGATCACCCCCTTACTGGATATTGAGATGACTGTTGTACTTGACCCAGTGAAAGATACAATGGATGTAATTGTGAAACCTATCCAAGTGATATTATACATGTATGTTGGTGGTATAATTATGTGGTACCAGTGGACATTAATTAAGCAAAGATTAATTAATAATATATGTCATTCCATATTCATCAACTTAACATAATTCCCCACATATAAGGTGAACCTGGCGTATGAGGCACATCCCACATCACGCTGATCCTCTAAAGGTGGCCGTAGACGGGCCGGACTCGATCGGTAACTAAGGAGTACCCTCCCGATCCGATCAGGAACATCAAACATGTTTGATATTGTCCGACTTGATCGGACATACTTGCAGACGTCCCCTAACCTCCCAGTCGGGCCCGTCTGCGGTCGCCTTAAGACCAAATAATTGAGGTTTTCGTACTGTACTCTATTTAGAATTCTTGCATATTATGCTAAAATTGATTTATAGGGCAAACTAGGGGTTTACTCGTGCGTATAAGTCGCACCTTTGAAATATGTGAGGCATTATGGTACTACTCAATCTATGTGGTATAATTCTCAGTCTGGTGAACAAATCTGTCAAAAATTTAACTGTGTTACTGTTTACATTCGGTTGTGGGTTATCCCTAAATTCTCACTAAATATCTTTGAATTGCTTAGAATTAGCTACAATACTAGGGGAAAGAAAGAAACCCTAAATCTTTAGCCTATGAAGTCGCACTTTTAGCAAGGATACCTACATTTGGACGTGTTTTTGATAAGATTATGAATCTAAAATGTATTGCCACGATATCACACAACAACCTCCAAACACAGTAAGACTATATTAAATCTGAATATTCTGGTTGGTATTATGTGTGATATGTTGAATGTTATCTGTGTTAGTTAAAAATGTGAAAAGAAAATCACATCAGTGTTAAACTGTTTGCTATGAAGCAATAAGAAGAAAGTGGCCAAAATAGGAAAACTATAACACACTTGTGCAAAGAAAATGTTAATGTTAAACCATCCTGTTAATGCAAACACTGCCTCAATTTCGAGTCTTAACCCTTCCGGGTAGCTTCGTGCTTTAGAACATATTTCTTACTTGTCAGCAAGAATTCTCAAACTTTATCATGGGGCATTTGCCTATAAATTCACTTTTTAAATTAATAGTGTACCGTTTAAATCCTCTATGGCCTCGAAAATTGGAACTCAATGTTGCCCGAATTATACTGCCATCCGTCTGGTCGTATTGGAATCTTGCTCAGAAACAAAGCCTCCTGCCTTTCTATAGAAGGGAGATTATACAGGCTGAACATTGAAAAACGTCCTTTGTCTTTAAATAGCGAAGGAAGCCCTATACTGAGTTTACTACAGAAAGTTGAGACCCATATCATAGCCATCTCAGTGACTTAAGTGTTGGAAAGGCAAAAACAGTGTTACCCGGTACAATTGCTTTGTTGAAATGACTTTGAATACATACCTGTGAGGACCAACCAATACCTTATCAAAGTACATATATAGTAAATGTACTCATAGTAGGAAATAGGTTCATTTTAGAGGTTTTACGTCATTTAACCCTTTTAGAGCCGGAGATAAATAGAGACGTCCCTGGTATATAGAGGGTTAAAGTCAGCTCATAGTCCTATGACACCCTTGTAGTAAAGTCAAAGCTTGAACATCCACTTCCTCAATTCTACTTTCCGCCCAAAGCTTTAACATTCTCTCTATATAATCTATTCTACCAGTGGTGTGCAGTGCCCATTTATTCTTAGTAATGTGTGATTTAACCTGGACCAAAATGTAGTATGCTATTGTTCAAGAGTCCACCCCTTACCCAGTCAGTATAGATTTATATTATAGAAATAGATCTAGAATTAAAGTACTGTATATGTGTGCCCATTGCCCTGTCGTCCTGACCTGTGCCCCTCATGTATATATAAGGGAGCACCCCTCACAATGTGTCGGGTGTGAGCAATCGGCATAATGTCACTTCTCGCTTTCGGATTTTCGATGACTATGTATAAGCTGCTGAATATGAATATGTGTATTTTAACAGCGAGTCTTTGCAAACTGTTGCAGATAATTGCAAACTTGCCATCTTTTATGCGCTATTGCCGGTAGGAAATCCTGCATTTTCTTTGGAATATTAAATTTTCAAGATAAAAAGTTTAATGAAAGACTTGTCTTGTACTAAGTGAAAGATATATCTGGTATGTTTTCGGTTATGCCAACACAATCACTTAAAACAGCAAGCACTGGTACATTCTAGTTTTATATACAATTGGTTTTATATACAATTTGAGCAATAGGCTTTATTCTATTGAGACGATTCCCATGCAATAGCTTTAACATCAATAGCATCAGTGTTAACTACCCTGACGCCTGTTTTCCTATGATAAGGGATTAGAATCGAATAAGAACACAGATTTTATTTCAATTTGACCTGAAATAGTTCTTATTCCATAACAAGTTGACCTCTTTTCTCTTTCTATTGTGACATGAAATTAATGGAAATGAGCATCCGGGAATTGATTTGTGACAATCTGGGATATGACAATCCTTCAATGATATCTGATAATGGTCGCATATTATGAGGCAACTGATTCATTGAATTTTAACTTCTAATAAAAAGGGAAAATAAGTGTTTGAATAATTTGATCGTGTGATCAGATAACGAAGATATATGAAATAAAAGACATAATTATGTAACCGAGATTTTCTGGTATCAACTTCCCAGTTTAGTACCAGTTACCTGTAAGATTATCACAATACCTCTATTTCCTCTGACATAATCACACTATTAGGAGAACAAGCAGTTTCCTCTTCAGTACTCTTCGACAATTGTCTTGTTTTTTTCGGGAACATGAAATTCTAATATCCCATGTCAGGTTTACTATGAAAGATCAGTACTGTTAATGTGGATTCCCCACCCATGGATATTCATTGTATCGATATGCCAGAATTTCCCCCAGAAGATTTACCAACATCTGAAGCGTTCCTAAATTTCACTTAAATAAATATAGAGGCATTTCCAAGTGTCCAACTGTAGCTAGATCTTGTAGATTGTATGTTTGATTTCCCTATGGGTGCTCCATTGTAATTCTACTCCTCCATAAGTGGCCAACAACAACAAATTTATATATTGTCTTTTCATTGAACAAAAGCCCTACTGTTGGGGCCAAACTTATAGGCCATTTTGGTTTTCAATTGGATTAATCTGTGGGAATTTCACTGCGTGTTGGATTTCTCCTATATTACCTCACACTTTGCTATCGCTGGCCTTCTTTTCCCACCTCATTGATTCATGATATTGAGAGATATTGGTCTGGTAATATTATAGAATCTAAGCTATATATTTGTGTTATATTATGAGTCAATGATGTTGTCCCTTAGTTCCCTAATGGGCATATATCTTGTTACCGGTACTTACGTTAAAAAGAAAATGATATAATTGTTTTCTCTTAATCTTTTTTATGTTATTCTTGTTATGATTGATATAGATAAGGAAATATATGATAAGGGACAGTACATAGAGATCTGACATAATTTTAAAATATTGTTTTATTCATTGACATTTCTCTGTCTTTTTTTCTCTCCATGTCTGTATCCGATTCTCTACCATAGATATATGAGTTTGATTTTTCTGCATCTCCCTATACATACTATGCCTTCTTCTTACCTTTCTCTCTGAGTATATATGTCTGAATATATCCAAGACATCGAAACTGAGTACTCGACAATGAAACTGATATACTTGTACTATTTATGAAATATGAGTCCTAATATCTTATACATATATACCTATAGCTTGTACTTGATATCATATACATATCTTAAAATCTGATTAGCTTTTACCACCATGTAATAAATCCCTCTGTCATGTATTGCTTATATGAGGTAAATCGTATTGAGTATATTGTTATTTGATATGGAAAATAAACCTTTAAAACCAAATGTCGGTATTTTTGTTTTCTTTCAAGCAGCTATGATATTTGGGGCAGGGAGGGGGAGGGGAGTATGATGAGGCCTATTTGTCACCCTTTGGTCTATAAACATCTAAGTAAGCTGCGCCAGCGGTTTTCTGCTGTCGACCTTTGCCCACAGACAATAGGGTAGGATGAGCGATCCCTTCACAATCCATTTCAGAAAACATTATACATTAGCCATCCGACGATAATATATTAGAGGAACATCTAGGGAAATTGTCAGGCATCAGCCCACCACCATGCATTACTTTCATATAAAGGCACATAGGTTATCTGTAATCCTCCATTTTATTCACATCTTTTTGGAGTGAGACGCCTGATGAGACAGGTGGCCCAACCTGTCACCAACGTTCCAGAGCCGTCCCACTTGGCAAAAAGCGTGTTTTTAACGTTTGCAAACGTTTTTATTTGGTTTGGGTAAAAAACGTTTTTTAAAAACGTTATTTTGATGAAAAAAACGTTTTTCAACCAAATAAAAACATTTTTATATACGTTTCTTTTACGTTAAAAAAAGTTTTTTAACCTGATATAAAAACGTTTTTTATAAAAAAAACTGTCAAAATAACTTTTTTTTAGTACAGGTAAAAACATTATTTTGACGTTAAAAAAAATGTTTTGCAAACTTAGGAACCAAAATAAAACGTTATTTTGACGTAAAAAATGTTTTTCTGCCAAGTGGGGTAGTACTGTATCGGAGAGATTGAGATTGTGAACAGAAAACTAGACATGGGGACGCTTCGGGTAGAGATAGGCCAAGGTGGTACCAATGCTCCATAGCCGTAGTACTGTACAGTATAGAGATTGTGACTGGGGACAGAAAACAAGATGTGGCAAGTGAGGCATGGAGGTCGGGTAGAGATATTTACATGTACTACTTAGTGCAGCTTTTATGCACAGTGCATATCCTATATTTAATGATAGCGATACTTTGTAAATTATCTTGAATATTAAACCTGACAATACGGTAAGAATGTGTACATGCCCAAGGACCCCAAATCACCTTGATAGACATTTGGGCTGCTGCCAAGCTCAGCCTCAGAATCCTGCATGATGCACAGCAGCATCAATTAGTAACTAAGTAATGTATGGGCTAACAGGCACCGAATGGCATGTATCGTAGGATATCGTAACGAGTGGCCGTAGGCCACGAGTTACGATGGCCTGGGTGGCCTGGGGGTGGCGGGACAAAGTGTTTGAGGGACTGTAGGCCGTATCTCCCATGGCCCTGGGATGTGGGCGGCGGAAGTCCCAAGCCCAAGCCGTGGGACCCAGTTAACCCCGTCGCTCCCGACGTCTGGATGGGGGTCTACCCACTGCAGCTGACGGTGGGGGTCGCCCCACTCCCGGCGGGGGCGGTGGAGGTGGTGGTGGGGGCACTCCTCCCTGACCCATCCCTGGGTCGTACCTCTGGACTGTGGTAGCATAGTAGTGTTTACGCCACAGGGATGGGCCCACCAGCTCCACCCACCCGTGCGCCCGCCCGCCTACGGGGGTGTATTCCTCGCCCAAATCTGGGGATGGGGCCAGCCCCATTCACCCACTTCTGCAGCTTGTCGGGGTTGTCTACCCGCCGCCAGGGGATCCGCTTGTAGGTGTCACCGATCCACAGCGGCCTCCCAGCCAGCGAGTCCATCTCCTCTGCCCGTGGTGGCTCCGGTAACTCAGCCCTGGGGATCCTCTCTCCCCACTCCTCCCTCCACTCCTCCCTCCTGAGCCCTGGACCCTGGCTCCTCTCCTCCTCGTACCTCTCCTCAAACTCGCGGCGCCTCCTATATTCCCCATAGCTTTCACTCCTGTGGGGGCCAGTCTCATACCGCTGGCTCCCCCGGCCCTCTCGCCTCATCTCTTCCTCCCCTCTTCTCTCCTCCTGCCTCCTCCTCTCTCTCTCTTCAGCCTGTCTCTCCTCCCTTTCTCTCTTATCTCGGTCCTCCCTCTCCTTCTTCTTGTGAGCCACTCTCTCCTCTCTCTCTTTTTGATCTTCTCTCTCTTTCCTCTCTCTTTCGTCTTTCTCCTTCTTTTCTTTAGCCCATCTCTCCTCCCTATCCTTCTGCTCCATAGCTGTCTTCTCATCCCTCTCCCTCTTCTCATCCTTCTCCTTCTTTTCCCTCGCAGCCTTCTCGTCTCTCTCCCTTTTCTCTTTCTTCTCCCTCTTTCTTATCTTTATCCCTTCTTTCCTGCGCCGCTCTCTCTTCCTCTCTCTCTTTCTTCTCCTTCTCTCTTTTCTCCTTCGCTTGTCTCTCTCTTTCCACTCCTTCTCTTTCTTGTCTTTAGCCGCTTTCAACCTCATCTCTCTCCTTCCTCTCCCTGTCCTTCTCTTTCTTGTCTTTAGCCGCTTTCTCTTCGTCTCTCTCCCTCCTCTCCCTCTCTTTCCTTTCCTTTATCGCCTTCTCTTCGTCCCTCTCTTTCTTTTCCCTCTCCTTCCTGTCTTTGGTAGCCTTTTCCCATCTCTCTCTTTCTTCTCTTTGGCCGCCCTCTCTTCATCCTTCTCTTTCCTTTCTCTCTCCCTTCTCTCTTACCTCTCTCCCCACCACTCCTTCTCCTCCTCCTTTCTCTCTGTCTCCTTGTCTTTCCGCTCCCTCTCTTTCGCCGGTGTAGGAGCCTCCCCCTCCCTTCTCTCCTCGACCTGAACAGGGGCCCCGGGTAGCGGAGCGCCCCCCATCGTGACCGTGCGTGTCTCGGTCTCGGGCACCGGGCTGTCCTCACGGTCCAGCCCTGTAAGGGTGATCACCCTCCTGCCGCTGGTAGTGCTTCCGCATTACCTCGGCCATTTCCTGAGCCAGCTGGGCCATATGCTTCAGGAGGCCCTCTCCCACACTGGCTGGAGCCGGGTCGCCCCCCTCGCTCTCCAGCAACAACTGCAGCAGCAGTGGGTCGCCGTCTCCACCGGCGGAGGGGGCCTCCAGGACCCGGTCCAGGAGGGCCTCAGCCTCTGAGTCTAAGGGTGGCTGGGCTTGTGTGAGACGCCCCATCTCCTCCACCAGGACCCTGGCGGCCTCCTGATCCTCCGCCGAGTGGTGACGGGACCGGCTCTGCTCCTCCGTGGCCTGGGCCGGAGCGTCCCCGGCGCCCCTAGGCTGACCTCTCCCCTCTTTCATCGAGGCCTCCTCGGCCCCCGTCCTGGCCACCTTATTGGGTGGGACCCCTCCTTCTTCCCCTTCCCCCAACTCTATCTGGGGTGGATGGGCATCCCAAGCCTCCGTGGTCGTTTGCGAGTGGCTGCCCCCCTTTTCTGGGGGACTGAGCGGACTACGCTGCATAGCCGCCGGGGCGAACGGCGCGGACTCACGGGCGTGGGGGTCCTCTCCGTGGTGAGGTGAGCTGCCCGTCGGGTGTCACTGCGGGAACGCGACCGTGGGGAGCCCTGAGAACGGGTGGGGCTGGCCATGGGGCTGTCATCGCCACTCTCGGTAGCCCTCTCTCCGGTGGCTGCCTCCTCGGCAGCCTTCTCCATATGGTCAGTGGCCACCTCAGTGTGGTCGGTGGCCGTCCCCGAGGTGTGGCCCACCTCGCCTTTGGAGTCCATCTCCGTGGTGGCTCCCCCCTCCGAGCTGTCCCCTCCTTCCTCGGTGGGCGGTGGCTCTTCCCCAGCCGCAGTGGTCGCCGAGCCGAGGGCCGCCCCCCCCTGTACCTTATGGTGTAGAGTGGTGGCCGCTCGGCCCGAGACAGACTCAGCCACGGGTGGCCCGGGTGTTGAGCCGCCATGTGGGCCATCAGGTCGTCCCACAGCCATGTGCATCCCCTTGTACAGGATCACCGCATTAGGGCCCAGATTACAGACCAGGACCGGCACCTCCCCCCCTTCAGGCGTCACCAATGATCTGCCTATGCGAATACCCCACGCCATCTCCACTTTCACCACTCCCTCCACCATCATGTCTGTCTGCCTGGCTGATTCTGGCACCCGAGCCCGTATGACTTCTCCGTGCGGCTCCTCACCCACTTCGTCCGCGAGCTCACTAACCGGCAGGGCTGAGTCTCCCCCTCCTTTTCCGGCCACACCAGCCTTTCCCCGGCCATGTCAATTGTCGCCCGTGTCTGCTGCAGAAAGTCTGCCCCCAGCAGGCCAGGGGTGGATATGTCGGCCACGACATATCCACCCCTCGCCATCTCCACTTTCACCACTCCCTCCCCCATCATGTCTGTCTGCCTGGCTGATTCTGGCACCCGAGCCTGTATGACCTTCTCCGTGCGGCTCCTCACCCACTCCGTCCGCGAGCTCACTAACCGGCAGGGCTGAGTCTCCCCCTCCTCTTCCGGCCACACCAGCCTTTCCCCGGCCATGTCAATTGTCGCCCGTGTCTGCTGCAGAAAGTCTGCCCCCAGCAGGCCAGGGGTGGATATGTCGGCCACGACAAATGATGTAGTCTTTGCGCGGCCCCCGCATTGTAGTTCAGTCATCACCCGCCCTTCCACTGGTAGTGGCTTACCGTCCGCCGTATGGAATGCCGACGTGACCGGTCACAGGTCCCCAGGGGACCCCTCAGCCTTCCACCATGCTGTGGAGAGCAGGTTGCTGGTGGCCCCCGTATCCACCACTAAGGGGATGTCTTTACCCCACAGCTTCCCTCCAACCTCCAGGCCGTTCCCTTTCTTCTCTTTCCGACCCAGCCATTCTCTCATCATTTCCACTCCATGGGTCTCCTCCCGGCTGGAAGAGGGGACCCCGTCTTGTTTTCCGAAGCCGTCTTTACCGCCTCCCTCTTCTCAGCGGCTTCGACACGTTTCTTCCAGGCGGGGCAGTTACGCTTAAAGTGGTCTGGAGACCCACACTCGTGGCCGACCGGGAAAGAGTCTCCTTCATTTGCGTGACCGCCACCCGCAGCTCTCCCATCTCTTCCGCCATTGACTTCGTGGTGGACCTGACCTTTAACGCCTTGGCCCTTTCCTCCTTAAGGTAAGTTTCTGCTCGTATACCCCTCTCTACCGCCTGTAGGAGGGTAGGGTTCTCTCCCTGGTATATCCACTGTCGGAGCTCCATGTCCTCCAGACATTCGACAAACCTATCCTTGGCCATGCCGTCCACCATCTGGGCTTCCGCATTAGGGTAGGACAGACGCACCAGGCGTAAGATTTCCTCAGAGAGGGTTTGCAATTCCTCCCCTGGCTTCCGCACCCTGGTGCAGAGCAGGGCCTTATACGATTCCACTTGGCTTTTTGGCTGGAATCTAACTAGCGCATCCCCCAGCTTCCTGTATCTCCCCGGAGGTGCCGGCTGCTCTGACGCCAACAGCCGCCGGGCGACTCCCGACAGGCTAATGCCTAGGAACGTACCTGACTCTCTCTCCGTCCAGCCGTTGGCCATGACACAAAGATCAAAATGTGACAAAAACTCCTCTAGGTCGCTCGACCGGTCATATTTGCCCGGCATAACAATTGGCTTCCGAGTGGCCCCATCCCCCCCGGGCCCCGGTCTGCTAGAGCGTCCCCCGCAACCTTGCGCTATCGTACCCTGCGTTTGATTTATCCCCAGAGGTGTGGAGGTCCTGGCCCCTTTTCCGCTCTCCGTCCTAGAGCTACCTCTCGGGCTACCCTGCCGCAGCCATTCCACAAATGGGTCTGCCACTTCTCTTATAGCTGCTCCCTGGCTTTCTCTGACCTCCCCGTGGGCTCTGACGGGGCCCCAGTCTTGTGCAAGATCCTCTCGTCCTTCCCTCCGGTGGCCCTCCCTTGCCTTCTCGTTCTCCGCGCCACCGAACCCTGAGCCACCGAAAATGGCCCCCGACCGCCCCACCGACCGGCCCACCGAACCGGCCACCGAGCCTACTACCGAACTCAGTCGGGTCCATCTCTCCCTCTTCTTTTGCCAATGCACCAGGAGGCACCTGGTGGCCAGCCACATCTCTTGCCATACCCCCGTCTACCACTGGGCCTTTCCTCTCTACCCTCTCATCCACCGCCCACTTCCTGTCGTCTGCTCCGGCGGTTTCGGTGGCGTCGGCGGCCATGGCCGCCAATTCTCTTATTTTAACTGAGACCTCCTCGTTAACAACCTGAATAAGCTCACCCCGCCTGCCTGCCCCTAATTGCTCCTCTAGGGCCTTCCTTTCCTCCTCCATTTTCAATTTGCTAGCTGCCATGTCCTTTGTTTACTCTGGTTCACGCGGATTCGTTAATGTAAACAACCACCGCTGTCACCAATGTAATAACCAGAGTCGACAACTTGTATAAAGAATTGAATATAAAGTTACAGCCATTGTTGTTGTTTTATTCCTTATCGACCTTAGGGACTAACAGGCACTTGTCATCAGTTACTTGCTTCTACTGATACTGGTACTTATACTTGCTTAGAGACACCACTCTGTTCATGGACTAGAGACTAGCCACCGAACTCCCATAGGAAGGCTTACACATAGGCCACCTGAGTGTCTGATCACGTCTGACTAGAAAACCACCAAACACGGCGTTTTATAGTCCCGCCCGCCGAGGGTGACGTCACAAGGCTGTGATGTCACAAGGCTGTGACGTCACCGCCGACGGGGCCTCTAGTGGCTACCGTGTGAACCCACCGAACGGACCCGGTGGACCACCGAGCCGCCGACCAATGTTTATTACAATACTTTTAGGCTTACATCAGTGGTCATAGATTTGCGTAATTTACACAGTTTATTTAGTTTATTACCAAATGATTTTTTAAGCTTATTGATGTGCGATGTTAGACTAAGAATGCTGTCTAGTTCAATACCAAAGTAGGTATAAGTGACACAACTGGGTAAATTCTCTGTCGCCAAGTAACATTTTTGGTTCGTCAATATGTTTATTTGGCGCACCAAAACGCAGGCACATACTTTTTTCTTTGTTAATTGTCATGAAATTTTCGTTACACATCTATTAACACGGTTGGGATCATCTTGTAATAGCCTGTCAGCAGTTTCCTTGCTGTCAGCCATGCTGTATACCACAACATCATCCGCATACATGACATATTTACTATTTTCCAGGCAATTTAGCAGGTCATTTATGAATAAAACAAACAATAAGAGACCTAAAATTGAGCCTTGAGATACTCCAAATTTAACATCTGATTGGGATGAGGTCATTCCATTTGCTACTGTTTCATGTGAACGGTGTGCCAAGTAGTCCATTAACTATTTTTTGAGTTTGGCATGTATATTTAGTTTGCAAATTTGTTCAATTAACTTAGGGTGGTGGACACTGTCAAAAGCCTTGCAATAGTCTAAAAAGCATGCTGTAGTTAATTTGTTGTCATCACGGCTGTCATAAAGGTCCTTAAGGTAGTGAAAGATTGCATCACTTGTTCCACAGTTTGGCTGGAAACCGTATTGATTTTCACATAGGTCATTTTCATTTTCTAAGTAGTTAATGAGGATTTTATGAACAATTTTCTCTAATAGTTTACGCGGCAGCGGCAATAAAGTGATGGGACGCCTCGGTGAGGTTAGCTGGAAATATCAATGCATTAATAGCTTAATATTCCTTTTGTATATGCCCTAACTTATTACTACCAAGCTGTTGAACATCAGACTTTTGCACTTTTACTGACAAAACATTAAGATTCACATATACATTGGCCAACTTCATAGATTCTGTAATTGAGGAAAAAGATTTTTTTTCATGAATCTGTATCTTCTAGACTCTGCCAGTAACCTTCCAATTCTTTGCTCATAAAATGTTCATAATGATAGTATCTTAATCCCTGCAAAGTCTGGTGAACAAATCCCCGCCAGTTTTTTTTTTCCAGTAATGAGATATGTAAGAAATTCCAATACTTTTCACTTCCGCTTTTTTGCTTAAATTATTCATGGCTCTTTTGTTTGTCCAATGACTACCTATCTTTGTTGCTTGGTCATGGTACTAATGTCTACTAGACATATGAGAAGTTGAATTAAGATATTGCTGGACAATTTTTCAATATTTGAGAAAATGATGAACGATGGGGGTTTCTCCCATAAGCGGCCATAGTTAAGGATTCCCCATTTTCAGAAGTCAATAAATCGGAAACTGCTCAGAGATTTCAATATCAATACGAGGGATAGTAACAGTATTGGTGCAAAGGGTTTGTTTGACATCTGTAGGGATAATAGTTTGAAGAGATTGAATGATGATATTACATGCCCCATCGAAAAAAATCTCGGGCGGAACTTGCATAGACCACATACTAACAAATTGTGATATAATCAGCCATTCTGGAGTGCTGAAATGCCTGGTGGCGGACCACTATAGTGTATATGCCTGTCGCAAGAAACCCCGGGAAATACATATTGAGCTTTAAGGGATTTTCCACTATTCGCTAAATCCTAAACTACCAGCACTTTCTCCAAATCACTTAGGATTATATTAGTTTTATGTATTATGATTGAGGTAGCTGAAGCAATAAAAACCATGGTTCATTGTGATACCCAGAGTTCATATCTTTCCCTGTCAATTTTCTTAATGATTCTATCTAGTCCATCTATAAAAGCCTGTAGGATTTGTTTGGTGGGCGGTAGACGTTCAGAATTATCTAGATTTATATGTAGGCTTATCAACTAAGACAGCTAGGATCTCTGAGTTAGGGGGGGGGTTGAGAAAATGGGTATCGGGGAGATGGAAAGATATGAAAGGTAAGGCGGGCCAATAGCGAAGGTACTTTTATTTAAGAAATAAGCCTTTTAGAATTATGAAAATAATGTTGACATAGTGGAATAAACATGGGAGAACAGTATTTGTATATAAGGATCCAGCTCTAACCTGAATCAGTAGAAGGGACCAAAAAGTAACCAAAAGCAAATAAGAAATAACATTTAGGAGCTAGGGGACCAGAGTCCATGGATGACTCATGATGATCCAATGTCCCTAAATAAGACTATGTCCCAGGGTGGAGTCCAAAGTTTAGCAAGGTGTCTACCCTTATGGAATAGCAAGTTATATGCAGCAGAATACACTCCTATAAGGTATCCAATATCATCAGGGGAGCAGAGTCCAGGAGGTGCTGGGTAGAAGTAGCCAGTGTCAAGCGAGTGCAGGGCCAGGAAGGGCATGAATTGTCGGGGAGTAGCGGGATAAGCAGTTCATCCTGGAATCAAAAGGGGAACATTGTATAGTCATCAGCTCACAAGGAGAATTTATATTTTCTGGAGGAAATCTACTAAGCCAGGTGCTGTTAGTTGAGAGTGTTCTTTGGGAACTTAAGGATTCAATGGAAATTAAATAGATCTACTCTGCCTCTACCTAACCCAATACTACCATGAATTAACTACCGATATATAAGCCGCCTTGGGTTTGAGATTGCTCTTCCTTACTCTACCATGAATGTTTAGGCGACCATTATTAGAATTATTCATGGATGTTATGAGAATTTATATAATAGTTTGTCAACGATTTGAGATTAAACCAGGTGCTCCATTGCTGTGGAGTTTATGAATTAGTAGGAAGTTATCAGGAAACAACAAAAGTGTTAAGGACCAATTCACTCTGGTGTTAGGAATGGTGTTTAAGAATTGTGAATGAAATATAGCAACATGAATTGTAATGGAATCATCGGGAATCAGTGCAATTATGATTGAAGTGAAACAATTGGAATCATCTTCCTGATATATAAATGTGCCTATGAATAAAACTTCAGAGCTGACTTTACCCATTGTGTCTTCTTTTCATATGGGCTTTGAGATTTAGACACAAGTCTTAACCACTTGATGCTAGTGACTTCCCCAATATACCAGCCAAAGTTAGTATGATTCACGGTGGATAACTCGGACATTAGTATATACTGGTATCTATATTTATGGTGGAACTTGTTATATAACAGGGTAACCAACACACAAAACCTATCAAATTCCTCCACCCTCCTATAGCCCATCTCAATACTTTCCTCCATTAACTGCAACTCATTGAGGGTAGTACAATAGGGGCTGAAGTTGTCATTTATGTACATGAGTAACCCACCACCAGTATGTGTATTTCTGTCATTTCTGAATACTGTTTTCCCAGGCCAATAATGAAGGGTCCCATCACTTTGTTCATCCAACTCTCACATATGCAAAGGAAGTCGCAATCTAGGCTGAGTTTGATATCAAGTAGTTTTTTTTCCCTACTAAGGCTGTGGGCATTACAGGTAACAAGTTTTACCCCTTTATAAGAGAGTCCAGATATTTTTGAGTATTTACAAGACTTTATCTTCTGTCATTCAAATTGTTAGGTGGGGGGAGAGGGGGGATGGCTACCCTCGAGTTTTAGTACCAGAGAGCAGCACTGACATAATTAATCATACCGACAGGCCACCACGTTTCAGCATCTGCCAATGTCCATTATAAATGTACTCATATAGTTATGCTAAGCTGGGTAGCCCAAAGTGATTAGGGTTTCCGGGCGTGTACCAGTAGCAATCCAAAGAGCTTGGTACGGTTTACTGCATAAGATTGGGAGTCCAACACGATAGAAGCTCATTCGCCCCCCCCCCCTCTCTCAATGACAGTCAAAATTGTTTGCACCCCTCCCCACTGCTGGAAGCGCGGGAAATTGTCCCGCCTCTCTTTGATCTATAGTAGTGTGCCGCCTTATTTGCTAACAATAAAGAGGCAAATTTTTTAAACCCCTACCCCCCCCCCTTAAGAGGGGTCAAAATCTTTTACACACCCCCCCCCCTTCAACCCCCACCATGTTGATAAATAAATATAATGACGACTCCCTTACATGGAAGAATGCACATTTGGCAGGGTACATTTGGATTTTTTATATGTCTCTGATAATAGAATCCACCGCCCAACACTCAAAATGATTGGAGAAGATAAAGATAGCAGTTTAACAGCATTGCACAGCCAAAGTACAGCGACTCTTGTGACGATTGTCTTACAATGACAATGACAATGACAATGATTTTATTCTCGAAAACTCACAAGAGCTACATGAGATGATAGATATAATAAACATACAAAGATAAAACAATTAAACTCATACAAGCTACATAGTATATGAGATACATAGATATAATGAACATACAAGGATAAAACCATTACAATTACAGGCATGCGTAGTTCTATATAGTACTAAATCGATCTTCTGGGAATGTCCCTAATACTGCATATGCTATACTATATGTAGTAGTGCTGCCCTAAGAAAACGAGCTACTGTAATCCTGAACCGGGAGATTCATTGGGATAGCAGTGATGGAAGATAATATATAAATAGTTAAAGCTAATGTTAATTTGCTGGTCCATCAGCATGGTTTCAGCAGCACCATCTTTATGCTTATACTAAAGTTACTTGTACTACTAGCCTAACATAATATATGTATAGTGTTTTTTTGTGTTTTTTTTTTCATTTTTTGTTGTTTTTTCATATATGGACAGGTATAAAACTTCCTTTTTCAACACATAGCTGACTTAGCTCTTCGGTTACGGGTACCGGCACCAGTGTAGCACCTGTTTTCTAGCCTGGCAGGCTATCATTGGCAAGGATAATACATGTGAGATTCTATAATGCTTTAGTATTATGATTTATACAGGATAATACATGTGAGATTCTAAAATGATTGAGGATTATAATTTATACAATCACTTTTGTGAGCACCAGTTACAGAAATAGATGTTGACCCTTGTTTAATAATACTCAGGCCCGTAACTAGGGGGGGTTCGTCGGTTCGAACGAACCCCCCCAGCCCCCTTATGGGCCACCCTAGCTAGCCCAAAAGTTCACATGATAAGCTACATGTCAGTTTTTGCGGCTTGTAAATCGGACAATTATTAAGGTTTTTAGAGACTAAACCTTAAAATCAGGACATTTTGCCTCAAATGACCCATTACCATACAGATTTGTATACAAATTAAGTTAATATTTGCTGTTTATTATATGAAATTTTTGGCGGGTTCCACCTTTTAACTGATCGAGTTCCACCTTATCAAAAATCGAACCACCCCGCGACAAGGGCTAGTTACGGGCCTGATACTGGCATGAGAAATGTGAAGACTAGTGTTAATAATTGATTTTCTCATTCAGATGACCAAGGACGGATTTGGACAGTTATTGCGAGCGATGGCGCATCACATTTATGTAGCAAATTTGGCCATTATGCACTGGCATACATGCCAACATTTTAGGGCACAAAACCGGGAGACCTTCAGAAGTTCTGACCATGGTGCTATCAACACCTTACAATGCTAGGTCCAGGATGTATTTGGGACCATTTCCCCCTAGAAATTTATAAAAATCAAGACATGAAGTAGACAAATTCGGTGTATTTTCTTGAGTTGAAAAGCCCTAAGTATATCAAATCCGGGAGATTTTCTAGGTTTAAAGTGCCTAAATCTATCAAAGTCCGGGAGAAGGATGAAAATCCGGGAGATTTGAGGGGAGAAATGTAATCCAGGAGAAACCCTAAAAAATTGTCAGAATCCGGGAGTCTCCCGGCCAATCCGGGAGTGTTGGCATGTATGCACTGGACAAACTGTGACAGTTTTTGTAGTTTTGTCTGATCTGCACTATTGAACAATTCAGAGATAATTGAGTCAGCCCCTAGTCTATTTGTGTGGGGTATTAGAAAGTTACAACGTTCTTGATCAAAAATGGGGCATCTAAGAAGGTAGTGTAATTCATCCCCTATCTCACCCATTGTACAAATCGAACAGAGCCTTTCTTGTAAGTCAACGTTGTTACACAACTGACGCGGGAAAACATGTTGATCTCCAAGCACAGTTGCCCACAGCGATTGATGTGCTTGAAGATCAAGCTCCCGACTATGCGGGAACCGTAAGGAAATTAGTGGCCAATATCTAACATGTAAAATACAATACCTCGTTTATCACATTCGATGGAAACTCAAATATGTATTAAAAATTTCTGATAAGTGATTTATGTGCAACGAAAACATCAGCACTCATTTACATTACAAGGAATATCCCTGATCAAAATGTATTCGGAAACTAAGATTATAAACTTTCCCTGTCGGTTCTCTTCAGAAGAGCGCGTGGGGTTTGCATAACACAACTGCAGCCGGGAGGCAGAGAGAAGGCAAAGAGAAGTGAGTAATTTTCTGAAATATTTTGTGGTATTAATAGTATCTAAGTGTTTTTGGAGGATAAGACCTTGTCCCCCATGAGAAAGGGGATACAGAGAATGCCTAGATCTAAGCCGATAAAGGTTGACTTTGTGAAACTAGGGAGTGAAGGTGTCCACTTTCTTTGCCAAAGAGTGAAAGACTTTAATTTGGCAAAGTTTTGGTCATTTTCAATTTTTGTTTTGTTTTGTTATCGGTACAAAACTTTAATACCGGTACTAATGGACTGATGATATTCTAACAACAGGGGGGGGGGGGGGGGCTGGTGTGTTCAACTTAATAACTTCAAGGGGGGGGGGTCAGAATTTTTCAACCCCTTGACCGGGGAGGGGGGGGGGGTTCAGAATTTTTTCAACCCCTCTGTCAGGCTCTGATCAGACTCCGAGACTGATGGGGGGGGGGGGTCAAAATAATTACTTGTTTTCAGTGGAAAACCCATGTGTTACTATACTAGGTTAAAAGTGCATGTTTATATAGTGTGTGATCTTCGTCCCTTTTTTTTTGAGTGTGTCCGCGAGCAACCCCCCCCCCCCCCCGTTGTTAAAAAATGATCACTCCCTCAGGGACGGCCTGTCCTACTGTGCTGTGCTTTAAATTATTGAGTTTTCAAGCAGACACATGAAAAGTTTTACCCCCCCCCCCCTTCCGAATGGCCGTCAAAAGATTTTGCGTGTCACTCCCCTGTAATGCTGTATCAGACTGCCCAAAGGCAAAGCTAGGTGCCAAAAATTGTCATGCCTCTTTACTCAACTTACTGACTAACTGACCTTAATTTAAGTTAATAGGCTTTGGCTTTTTTTGGCACAAAATATGTCGGGGGGGGGGGCATTTAAGTTTTTGCATCTCCATGTAACCCCCCCCCCCACACACACACACCCCACCCCGACCATGTTGATAAATAATGATCACCTCCTTAGACTTAGGGTTAATATAGACAGAGCTAGAGGAGTGGTCATTATTTTGTTGGTTTTTTGTTGTTGTTTTTTTCTTGTAAAGCCACTAACTTATAATATAACTATCACACAGGAGTTGAGACCGACAAAAGTAAACAAAATGGCTCCAAAGAGGAAAAGTGAAGAGGTAGCTGAACCCACCAAACGTGCAAAGTCCTCATCAACAAAGGCTGAGACAAGTTCATCGAAAAGTAAATCTAAAGCTGCAAAGGGGACGGCTGAAAAGTCCAAACCGGCGCCTGCAAAATCTTCAGCGAAGACAGTGAAGCATTACCCGAAACACGTTAAAGAGTCCAGTGGAAAAGAAACAGATGAGGTACTGTATTTAAACAGAAGGGTCTCTAATTGCTAAGCTGGCCCTTGAGTTAGAATGTTATACTGTATGTTATCACCATGTTTTTGAATAAGCGCCACTCTTGTATAAGCGCCAGGAGTGTTGAAATATCTTTTAAGCACAGAAAAAAGATCTTGAATAAACACATGTTTTCTATATGGGCCAGGGGTAACCATCTAGGGGTCAAATACTATGAGCGCTGGGGCGGTTATTCACGACAATGCGGCAATTGATGTAACAAAAATCCCTATGTACAAGCCATGGTTACACAGTAACACAAATGGATATGAGAGGATTTGCTCAAGATGCATTTGAAGTGAGATATTAATATGAATGTACTTTTAAGTAGCAATTATGTCTCCTGTCTTGTCTAGTCTTTAATCATTAATGGTTTATATGCAAGGTTTTTCAGGGCAGGGATAATTATCTGCATAGTTACCGGTAGTTTAGACAAATACATAGCTATATGAACTGAGAGTCAGACTTTTGCCTTTTGTCTTTTGCAGCTAAAAAAAAACTACTGATAAATTATCTCAGGTCATCTTGAAGCTATTTTCTAAGTTTGATAACATATTTTTTTTCTGCAGGAGACAGAGTTGAACTTCACAGAACCTATACCAAAGCGTAACGCTAAGAATGAGTTGGTATTTCCTGACTACCCCGATTTCCGTCCTAACATGACCCCGAAGGAGGTACTACAGGCAGGTAGTTTTGGTGGTACTTACTACAGACCAATCAAGTCCAGTATCACAGGTAATTATTCAGGCAACTCAGATATGTATACACTTGTATGGGCAAATTTTATACTTACGTTAATTTTCTATATGAGCATATATAGACAAATTCATATTCTAAACATGTGATCTTCAAATTCGTCTCAATCGTAAGTGATACTGCAAATTCATCCTGCCTTTCTGCTGTTTTGCGCATATGTATGGTTAAATGTATGATTGAACTATTGTATTTTATTGGACTAGTATTACACTATGCCCAGAGTTGATATTTATTAAAAATGACATTTTAATTTTGATTTAGCTCATTCTTCTGCTGACTCTGCAATGTTGTGAGATGGACTATCTCTTGGAGATGTATTTGTGAATTGAAACCTGAAGACCTTACATCTTGATTGTAGGTAAAAGCTATAGCGGCGTATGGAAGGAGCTTCCCAAGGACTGGTTAGAGGGACTGGACATAGGCAAACAGGTGGGTCTAGAACAAACTTGCAGATTTAATGATGTAAAACATGTACATGTGAAAGTTTCATGAAAATCTAATGCTGTATTATCACGTTTAAGCAGCTGGTTAAGAAAAGGAAACCACCAGTCTTCTGTAACTACCGTAAACTCCCGCGTATAAGACGCCAAACAAAATGCTGGTGCGTCTTATAGCTTACTCTCAAGTTGGGGGTGCGTCTTATACAAGGGGTAATTTTACTATAGAACAGTACTGAATTTACAAAAGTGTGCCCTTATACGCGAAAATACATTTGCTGAGTTTGGGGTGCGTCTTATATGCGCAACGCGTCTTCTACGCGGGAGAATACGGTCATACTATAAGCATCCCCAGGTAAGGTGATGTTAAAATCAATCTTAAGCACTTAGAATAAACTGTCCTGAAGTGTCTGATGTGTACACGAGCCAGGGTTATTTATCTCTTCAATATCTGTAAGGTGCAGGACAGTTATGACCACACAGTACAGGAATTTGAACTTCTTGCTCAATTCTTGAAACTTTTAGAATGTGTTTCTCATGCACAGTTCCATAGCTATCTCATCTGTTACACGTACTTGGATATTCTGGAAATGTTGAAAATGCAGAAAGTTTTGTCATCAGCATGAAAATTGTATTATGGCAACACGAGTATTTATAACACCTGTCCTCAATGTGTAGCAAACCCCAGGATGCACCTGATGAGGCTAAATGTTTTTCATAAACCCGACTGAAAAGAAGGCCGACATAAATGTTTGTGTTTATATCGCACCTAATATACGAGATAATTAATAGAGTATTATTTTATGCCAACTATTGTCTTTGTCGCTAGGTGTCGTGTTCGACGTATAATGAGAAGGTGAACAAGTACAAGGCAAAGTGTGGCGGTAGTCTAGAGATGTGGGAGGAGAGTGGATGGATGCACAAACAGGACCCCTATGGATGGTACCAGTGGTTCTGCAGGTCAGTATGGTAAAAGTTAAGAGTGGTCGACACTCTGAGACAGACTTAGATGCGGTGGTTTTTGGTTGCCAGGCAATAATCAGTGTTAACCCTTTTAATGCATCATGCCCATTGGTCGTCATGATGCACCAATGAAGAGCACTTCATTGGTGCATCATGCTGACCGCGGGGAGTATAATATGTATCAACCCCATAGGGCGTCATGTTGCTCCAATGAAGAGCTGGCAAGCAGTCTCACACTTCATTTGTGCATCATGACGACCAATGGGCATGATGCACTTATGCATCAGCCGGCTTTAGAATGTTAATGAAAGTTGCTAGGTCATGTCATAAAACCTTATAGGATGGGCCTGAGTTGGGGTGCGCCTTATCCGCAAGGTGCGCCTTAAACACTGGGTGTCATGGTATTAGCAGATTCACAAGCATTAGATTTCAGTGCTGCTACCAGAGGCCACTTATGCATATCGATAAGATGCTTTTTCCCATAGATATCATGAATATTCTGCTCTATTATTAGCAGTGGACTTTAGAAAAGCCATTGTTGCAAACAACTGACGTATATTAGCATCAAATTTGTGCTATCGGCCAAAATGACGATAGAAATAATGTAGGCGACCATTAGTAATTCCATAATCTAGAAATTCCTATTAATTTCCTCCCTCAGGTTTTACCAGGGGCGGCGTACAGAGGATGACGAGCGACAAATCGGGCGCTGGCTCCGATGTGCGGGGACGACAGGCAGGTGGCGCAACAACCTCATCTCTAAATGTGTGCGCAGTGGGTGTGCCTACGACAACTTTGCCGTATCACCAGTCGTGAGACAAACCCTACAGCACTGGGCATACACCCTAACCAAGGAACATTATGACGCATATGCCAAGAAGATGAAACAAAAGGGAAAGGCATAATGATGATTCATTCTCTCCGTATACATGTGTTCATGACAAACTTGAATTTGGTGAAAAGGACCAACATAGACACTCAAAATTAGCAAGGATCTAAAATTATCTTCAAAGATGTCTGTCGTGTTAATGATCTCATGTGTTTATTTCATTTTGGGGACATTGGGATATGGATACTTCATTGATTTAACCTAAAGCTCTGTATCTCAAACTTCCCATCCCGTGAGATAACCCACTCCAGTATCATAAAGCATGTAATTAACCTTTTTGAATTGGTTCTGTCGCCTCATGAGATAAACGGGCTTCCCTAGCCCACTTAAAAGGGTCTATATCTCCTCTTTCCTCTCCCCTCAGGATGTGTGTGGTGCACATATGCGTGGGCACTGACACATTCCTCTGTTAGATTATCAACTTGTGAAGCACGGGATAGCCACTTAGTGCCGCTAAAGTGCTGTAAAACACAAATCAATCAATCAATCAATCATGAGATAAACCTCAGTCAGATCCAGTTCTTGTGAACCTTTGCCTATTTATTTCGCAGTTAGCGGATACTTAGGGGTATCATATTACTAAGCATACTACATCAGTTTAAGGCTTGACTAGGCATTAAGGGGAGAACTGTCAAAATATAGAACACAAAAACGCACTGGTAGGGTAGAAGTCACCCATATTAAAAGGGAAGAAGTCACCCATATTGACATCGCTACACTCAAGTTTCCCCATGCCACATGTCTTTCTGCATGCGTTTTCCCTATCGAAGCTAACAGAGATTGTAAAATGCAATAATGCCACTTTTCCTGGTTTACCAGGAATTCCTGGTTTTCATTCCAAGATACCTGTATTGAATTATGTTAAATTCCTTGGAAAATGTGTCCAAAAGTCCAGTTTTCCTGGTTTTTGTCGTCCAGCGAGTGGCAACTCTGAAAATGAAGTTTTATACTCAGCCTCAGGTAGTCATTCAGTTAAATGAAGTCGTTTTATACTCAGCCTTAGGTAGTCATTCAGTTAAATGAAGTCGTTTTATACTCAGGTAGTCATTCAGTTAAATGAAGTCGTTTTATACTCAGGTAGTCATTCAGTTAAATGAAGTCGTTTTATACTCAGGTAGTCATTCAGTTAAATGAAGTCGTTTTATACTCAGGTAGTCATTCAGTTAAATGAAGTCGTTTTATACTCAGGTAGTCATTTAGTTAAATGAAGTCGTTTTATACTCAGGTAGTCATTCAGTTAAATGAAGTCGTTTTATACTCAGGTAGTCATTCAGTTAAATGAAGTCGTTTTATACTCAGGTAGTCATTCAGTTATCAGTATTAGATCTGCAGTTGTTATCAACTGAGCAAACTTCAAGTTTTGATACGGTAGCATATAGCGACCGGTATACTGTGTTATTGTTGTATAGTCTGTATTATTATTGATATTACACAATCTCATGGATAAAGAAAATAGATTTTAGAGAGCATAATTTGTGTATCCTCTCTTGATTATATCACTTGAAGTATGCAAGTACAGTGTACTTTGTATTATATCACAGGTTACAAAGTGATGTTAAGATAATGTATATCTTGATATGGGCATTATTCAGGAACGTATTTTCTTTCAGAATTTTGTTTGCTTTCAGATTATTCGCATGTTGACATACCAATTCTTGGATCACTGTTTTGTACTCTTTTACAATGAATTATGAACTCTACTTGGTGTCGGTGCCTTGACAGGAGGGCATCAGGAATATCTTTACCATAATGTGAAGCATCGCCACCCTCAAACCAGGTTGGCTTCTGTATGATCAGCCTATCATCAATTGTGAAAAAATATTTGGAGTATTTTTTATCTATCAACATTCATATAATTGTGTACACCCAAGGATCTTGATTATTTTACATGAGGACTTGTCCAAATTGAATTATTTCAATAAAGTTGTAAGAGTTTAAAAATGTTTTAGGCAAGCCTACACATTGCCTTATATGTTATGAAGTTTATCGTTAGGGTCTGGCTATCTGTGTCATATCTCACACAACCCATTAGACTTTCTGTTTGCACCAGGCAGTTCCTTCAGTATCTTAGATATGAAACCTTAGCACTTAGTGATTCAAGATATGTCCACTTGGTGGCAGCAGCATACAGCCACGACAATGAGTTATAGGCCTGGTCTTTTTTGACATGGCACTAGAACTGGGGGCTGTGTACAAATGATGTCATGCTTTTTTTGGCCATTTTTGAGCCCCCCCCCCTTGTCATGTTTCGTCATACAATGCTTGACCCCCCCTTAACATGTCATGCAGAGATACCCCCCCCCCCCCCCGGCCCAAAGTACATGAAGAGAGTATAGCAAATTAAGATGGTTCAAAGGGACATGTATATATTGGGTTAACTTAATGGTGCTGGAAACAGGTGGGGCTTTTTCCACCGTCCCTGGTCCAAAACTGTGCTGGGCTAATAATGGGTGTGAATTGGTAAGGCCTAAAAAACATTGTTGTATTCAGGTAATCGGTCAAAAAAAAATTAGAAGTTCTAGAAGCGCCAACCTCAAAAAAAAAAACCTACCTACTACCTACCCTAATTTTTTCGACCTTTATTATATCCATGGGGGTAAATGGTTTGGGGTAGATGTCTGGGGGTAAATGTCCATGGGGGTAAATGGTTTGGGGGTAGATGTCTGGGGGCAAATGTCCAGGGGGTAAAGGTCCTGTTACCTCACATCCTCATGAGAGGTAAAGGAAAGGAAATAAGAGAATAAATCAGATCTAGCTGACAGTTACAGTGGCTTCACTGAATTACAAGTGTAACATTACAAGTGTGGTAATATGATTACACATATATAATTAAGATCACACTTACAAAACAATCATTTTACTGTAAGGCATAATATAAGGCATAACCCCTAGAGTCCCATTCGGAAAAAGGAGAGAATAAGCTGTTTGTTTCCAAGGGACAGTTTGTGATTTATCAACAGGGGGAGCAGGATGCAGATTGAGGGGGGAGGGAGGAAAACAATTTTGACACCTCAAAGTGGGGAAGGGGGCAGAGAAAAATGTTATGCCTTTTCTGTGAACTACTGTAGAACAGGAGGGATGACCAGGGCAATCTGTCCGAGGGGGAGGGGGTCATAAAATTTTCAGATTTCTGCACGTCTGTATGACAATCTACCCCACCCCTCAGGCCTGTTGATGAGTAATGAGCAATCCCTAAATTACCAATGGGTTTTTGAATTGTGAAATTTATCAAATAGAATAGAAGTTGGGTCATTTGAATCTTTCTACTGAATTCTCAATGCCAGGGTACAAGGTACTTCTTACCCACATAGATCAACCTATATATGGGGTCCTTTGGTTAAATGAGTCCAACTAAAAGGGCATTTCAAAGTGGTATGGGGCCTGGGTTAGAGGTAGGATAGAGTAGTGGACCAACACTGACACTGATGGCAGTGACAATCATTGAGTGGGGTGTCTGAGGAAAGCATGCCTGTATAGGTAATATATATTTCATAACAGATGAATGCATTAAACTTCCCTACCTTTACAAATCATTTTTTTCTTGCCAAAACTGAAGCAACTTGCAGTTTTTTTTTATGACATGATGTCATGCAGCCCATGACCCCCCCTCCCCCCCCTTGTCATGCTTGGTCATGGGCAGTGGGACCCCCCCTCCCCCCTCCTGCATGACGTCATTTGTACACAGCCCCCTGCCAACGTCTTCATTTATTTCTCCCAGCTCATGTCCACAACCAAATAAATCACCCCTGTCCTTAGCCTAAGGCAGTGGTCATTTTTTACCAGTGGTGGTGAGGGGTTGGGTGGATAAATTGCCACTCCCTGGGCTAGCCAGCACAGATTTACCAGTGGCAGTAGCCAGCCTGTAGTGTATTGCACCGTTAGGGTGTATACCTGAACATGTGAGCCAGGATAGAAGCGGTAAATTAGTGCGAGCACATGAGGTTCATCCAGGGGCAGGGAGGGTTCTATTTTAGCCTGTTTGCCCTCTCCAGTACCACAGCACTATCAGCAGTCCCCCATCGACAGCCTGGACTATGCCTACTCCCGAGGACTACTCCAGCCATAACGACGACCCATGTTGGCCTGGGGCTAGACCTACTTACTTCTCTCATTTATATTTCTAGTCAATAGCACAGCAGAATAATGATATGCCATAGAGGTCTGAGATGGAAGAGTTCATTCTCAGAGTTCTAAGCAGACCTAGGAATAGGCAGATTAGCCTTACTACCTTGGCTTAGTGGTCAAGGCCAAGGGCCCATTGTTGGCGTAGAGAGGAACTCGTCCTAGGCCAGGCTAGAAGTGCTACAGCATTGGACTGCTACGGGCACTATTCAGAGAACCCCTGTCACTAAAAAATGACAGCAGACACTTGGTACCACTGGAAAGCCCAGATCGAGTACATTACAGCCCTGGCTTTTGTACGAATGAGCTCGGTGGACGAACTTGGCAAATCAGTAATGAAAAAAAAAGTTTGAAAATGCAATTTAATCATAATAAAAAAGGAATAAAATGCTGTACCTACAAATATCAATTTTGGCATAGGACTATATGATGAGACTTATATGGATGCCATTTCAAGTTTTTTGAGGTTATAGGTCAAACGGCAAGGGTCAAATATCAGTGTTAATAGGGCAAAGGTAAAAAATCATGTTTTGACCTTTGCTGTTTGACCTATTTTACCTATGGCATTTCCAACGGTCATTAATTTATGTCTTGTGATATGATTTCATGTCACCCTGTACATCCAGAAATTATCTTATAGGTAATATATTGTGGTCATACTTATACCCAAATTCCCTGATATTTGCCCTTTGCATTTTGACCTATGACCTCAAAAAAAACTTGAAATATTATCAATACAAGTCTCATATAATAGTCCTATGCCAAAATGTATAGACAGAATTGATATTTGTAGGTACAGCATTTTATTCCTATTTTATTATGATTAAATTGCATTTTCAAACTTCTTTTTTTTTCATTACTGGTACTGATTTGGCAAGTTTGTCCCCCGAGCTCATTCGTACACAGGCCAGGGCTGTAATGTACTCGATCTGGGCTTTCCAGTGGTACCAAGTAGGGCCCTAGACAGGGGGGTCCAATGTCCTTTGTTAATAAATGGTTCTTGTCCCTTGCCTCTCACCCCCATGTGCCTTGTCGAAGTGCTCTTGTCCCTTGTCCTTAAGCCGATGTCCCTTGTTGATTTTAAGAATTGCACCTTGTCCCTTGTCACTCAACCCCATGTCCCTTGTCGATTTTAAGAAGTTGCTTTGTCCCCTTGTCGATTATACCCCTCTGGGGCCCTCCAAGTGTCTGCTATCCTTTTTCAGTGACAGGTGGGAGTGTGGATTGGGGGTCCCCCATGTCACATTTCGATTTTAAAAAATGGGCATGTCACCATGTCAATTTTAAGAAATTGTTTATGTCCCACGTCACTAAGCCTAGCTAGGATTAGCTAAAATAGCCCATGTCGATTTTAGTGGTCAACACCCATACAGCCTACAGGTGCCGAGGTGGTACCGTAGGTGATATGCCCCCCCCCCCCCCCCCACCCCGGGATATGCCCCGTACGTCTTGCTGCACTGCTGCAGCACTGTAGTTACGATTGTAACCCAGTCACTTTGAGAGGATGAATACCTAAGGCTAAGGCGAATATTGAGTTGGAAAGTTCAACAACAGGGATTCTACAGTGGAAAAACTAAGTCATCGGAAATCTACTAGTCAATAGTAAAGAGCAACTGTAAACCTAACCTATAAAAGGTCATGACGTGCAAAAACTAAGATATAGAATTCAGGCCCGGCTAAAGTTGTCATTGGTAATGTTCACCATGAAGCGCTGACAACCATGCATAGCAACCGTTACCAAGAACACTTCACAGCAACGCAGGATCTCATGACGACGCTAGCAACGGCTGTTACTAAGCAACGTTGACGACAATAGATACCCTAAGTAAGCATAATCACAATAACGGCACAGGGCTCGGAAGTCATTACTATTGTTGCATCTATTCATTCAACATGGTAAGCATTATTATTTCATTCCGTCAGTATGGATCGAGCTATAACATAATCCATGCTGCCGACGCCTACACACGTCTAGCAGAGATTTGTACAGCTAAATTGGCAGGGGGCCCACTAGAGTAGACTGTGAGAAAGTGTGGTGTCTAGTTATTTAGTGTGTGAGATAGGGTCTATTGGATACACGTCAAGCAAGGTCACCTGCAGTTGAATCTTGCAGTGCTGGAATTAAAGGGACTGAAAACCTGAAGGAGGGGATATATGATTATAATATCACAGGCATGGCCACAGGACAAGACAAGGTGAGCCTCAAGGTTTGATATTCTTAAGTGTACCCCTGGGCCTGGTACTTAGCCGAGGTATGATTTGATATATACTTTCCAGTTGATACATTGTTTCAATATCCCGGTTCAATATGGATATTTTGTAAGTGGTACAACAAAAATGTATCAAATTTGTGGCGGTAGCCTTTACCGCCCCTAGTAGTAGACCTAAATGAAATCAACGAGAATTTTGATTACCCGGTGGCGGGGGGGGGGGGGGGGGGTGTCTTTGCAACTGTACAGGATCAGCCCAAAGTTTAAACTATGCCTTGTACAAATTCAACTTGCCCTCACCCTACCACGGGTCACCTCCATGCCCCCACCCATGGCATATTTTTTTTAACCCGGGGGGGGGGGGGCACTCCTCTCTATATATGTAATGTATACACATATATGCGCGGCTGGCAAAGGTACTTTTTCAAGGAAAAGTCCCTAGCAAGCCTCCTGTTTCAGCCACAAATGTCCCTAGCAAGGGTCTACTTTTGAGCAAAATGTCCCTAGCCCGGGGGTGGGGGCACTCCAATTTTTTTTTATACGGATGTGTGGCTGAACCCATGACAACCCTTACCCTTGCTAGGGCACTTGGTCGCGGGTTTTTTCTTCGAAAGCCTACCCTTGCTAGGGCACTTTTGACTCAATAATCCACGATTTATTTCAAAATGTCTTAAATTTAAACTGATTGGGGAGAAGGTTGAATTTGGTTCATGCTATTTTCATGAAAACTGTGCTGATCTCGAGGAAAATTTTGCAATTTCCCGTGTAAATCAGGGTATTTTGCTGAAAGTTGACCCTTGCTAGGGACATTTGTGGCTTAAACAGGAGGCTTGCTAGGGACATTTGTGGCTGAAACAGGTGGCTTGCTAGGGACTTTTCCTTGAAAAAGTACCCTTGCCAGTCACACATATGTGTATACATTACATAGAGAGTGCCCCCCCCCCCCCCCGGGGTCCCTAGCAAGGGTCAACTTTAAGCAAAATACCCTGATTTACGCAGGAAATTTTGAAATTTTCTTGCACATTAGCACAGTTTTCATGAAAATAGCATGAACCAAATTCAATGTTCTCCCCAATCAGTGTCAATTTAATACATTTTGAAACAAATCTAGGATTATTGAGTCAAAAGTGCCCTAGCAAGGGTAAGGGTTGTCGTGGGTTCAGCCACACACCTGTATAAAAAAAATTGAAGTGCACCCCCCTGGGTTTAAACTTTGGGCTGATCCTGTAACAATAAGCCCCTTAAAAGTCAATAAGCCGTGGCTTATAATATGTTATATGCAGGGTTTATTTTATCCTTAGCAAGTGTATTGCACAGAAATGATTTATCACTCCGAACGTGCCTTGCCCCCCCCCAAAAAAAAAAAAAAGGAAGAGAAAAAGGAAAGGAGAGGGGAACGAAGAGGGAGGCAGTTTTTTTAATATGGCATCCCATATACCATTAGAAAGCTTAGATCATCAGGAAATGAGCTATTGGCTTCCCATATATGTATAATGAAAACAGATTTTTTTTTCTCGCCATTTTAAAAGTAGAATCTTAATTCAAAATTCAAAATACACCCTCTGGTCAGCCCCCCTGGATGTCTGGACCCACAGGCCTGACTTGCACTTAACTGTAATGGCATATTATTTGGACTTCCTGCTTACCCTCCTGCAGTGAGATAAGCCCATAAGTCAAAGTGATGCATATAACAAGCTTTACCTGAGGAATACAACCAGACCCAAGGTGTGGAAAGTTGCTTCAGACTACATCATTTACAGACTAGATTTCCAAAAATCTCTTAGGGAGCATGTATCTAATCCCCCCTCTGGCATTTTATCAATTAGGCTATAGGACTGCATATTACAGGGGCATGGGAAGCAGTTTCAGATTAAACTATGGATTCAGATTTTTTTGCCTCTCTTTGCTTGACCTTTTAGGTTTGACTGTTTGGAGAGGTGGTTAAAAGTGGAGGGGGTTCCCTGCACCCCCGCTCCAATGCTTATACCTATCAATGCACAACGTCCTTCCTATAGCCGTGGCTCTACGAGGTAGGCTGGCCCGACCCGTGCCTTTTGTAGCCTAAGTCACGACTGAGGGGCCGCTGCCCCGCGGTCACGTTATATAGTGGCCACGGCCAACGCGTCCCCTAGTGGCACCTGGCCGAACCAACCGGCCCCAGTATATATGTGTGGATGGATGGGTGGGTGGGTGGACCCATCCCTCAGGAATCCTTAACATAAAAATACTTTTTACTTTAGGTTGTACAGGCATAAAACTTGATATTTATTTTCAATTAGAATGCATCAAAATGCACCATTTCAAGTCTAAACATACAACATTTTCTTGGGGGTCATGCCCCTAAATGCCCCTAGTGTCGCCGCTGTGCTTCACTTGCGGTGCTGGGCTAATGTAGAACCTCACCACTTTCACCAGGTCTTGGCCCCCCCCTCCCCCTCTAGAGAATCCTGGATCCGTCACTGTAGGCTGCCATCCATGGGCACTGTGTATGTATCCTGAAACCTGTATAGCCCCATGGTACTTGCTTCTGTGAGGTACACCTCCTGAAAGCTGAATTGCCTGTGAGGGAGATCAGCACCCAGCTCCATGTGCATAAAGCACGGCCACTATACCAAGGGCAGGAGTAAAAACTTACTTATACCAGTAGGGAATACAACTTTGCTTCATGGCTTCAGATGGCACCACTGTGCTGGTGCAATCAAGACTGGATAAAATGCTGGAAGCATTTTATTTTCACACAGATATATGCTTAAATCAAGTATGGTTAGAACTTACGGAATAGACTGAGATTTCACCAGAACACTTTTACCAGTACTGTGATGATAGACATCTAGAAAGTGGAAGATCTTTATACATTGTGTATTTGAGATCTTATAGCAGCTTTAACTGTATGCAGGACATGTTAGGGTTAGGGTTACAGTTAAAGGATAGGGTTAGGGCGAGGGATAGGTCTAGGCGGGGTCTAAATAGGGATAGGGTAAGGGATAGGGATAGGGATAGTGATAGGTTAGGATAATAGTGGGGTTCCTTATGTAGCTAAAAACGGTTGTGTTGGAGTTTTGTGGGGAAATTGGAAACTATACATTTTTGGAAAGCTTGTAACCCCCCAAATCCAAAAATCATTGTTGCCATTTTTTGTGACAATTTTTGGTTGCCATGGCAACCATTTCCCATAAAACGATCAAAATCAGCCTAAATCCACAAGAAATAATGGTCAAATGATATATCTAATCACCCCCTACCCCCTGAAAGCATACCTACGGATTCTATTTTTTATTGGCTTTCTTCTAGAAGCCTTGGTTTCTTACCCAACAGCTGATTCTATCTGCATTTTCCCTAGCAACCAAGCTATTACTGCAGTGTTCATCATTTCTGGCCATGGAAACTCCGATTAATTGACCCTTTAAATTTCATTAGTACCACCACCCCTATCCTAAGCAATGACAAGGGCCTAGAAATGGTGATTTACTCATAGGTGACCATAGCAACAACAATAACGTTCAGTGTACACAATGTATATTTGATGGGACTAGATAGCTAAGCAGCAATAACTTGCTTGTTGATTTAGGCTGATTTTGATCATTTTATGGGTTGCTAGGGAAAATGGTTGCCATGGCAACCAAAAGTTGTCGCAAAAAAACCCCAACAAAAGTACATAAGGACCCCCACTATAAGGTAAGGGGTCCCTGAAACTTGATAGGGAGGGGGGCAGGGAATTCCAAGGGGGGGATTCGGGGGGGGGACTTCCGAGGGGGGGGGGGTTCCTAGCATCGGATTTTTGGGAGCTGTAGATTTCTGATACATTGCATTCCATACCTTTTGTCCAAACGTTTGAATAACTTGGCAATGAAACTGTGTGCCTTCCTTTATCTATAGAAACCTTTTTCTGCCTGTTAACCGAAACTAACCTTTTCAGGCATATGGAATCCCTGAGAATGCACTGTTAAGTCCTGTTAACCCGCTTTGCATGTAAACGTTTTTTGGGAGTAAAAAAAAGTTTTAATTGGGTTCTTAACGTTTCTCTTTAAACTTAAGAAAATACACATGTACTCAATAAGAAAAACGTGCTTTTTTTTAACCTTATGTAAAAAAAAAAGTTTAACGTTTCTTTAACGTTGAAAAACGCTTAAAAACTGGGTTAAAAAGTTTCTTTTACCTTAACCTAAAAAAAAGTTTGCATACATTGAAAATACGGTTTTTGCTAAGGCCTAAAAAAGTTTTGTTTCCAGTTACCCGACCAGGGTAAAAAAAGAATTTCGGGGGGGGGGGTTGAAGAATTTTGTCTCATCTTTTCATATTTTAATGAACTTCTTCATTTATTTTTGAGGATTTTTACTTCTTTTTTCATCCATTTCCTGTATCCTTTTCGTGATCTCCCCCTCTCTCACAGTTTTCATTTTTCCGTCATTATGTTACGATGAAATCAAAGAATTTTTTTTAATCCGACCTACCGCCCCTACCTTTTCAAGTCAGGTAACTGGAAACACACCTTTATTTTTTTTTTGCATATAGCGTAAGTTCCTACACAAGTGGTATTTGCATGGATGGTAGGTTTTTTCATGAGGGCCTAAAAAATGTTCTGTTCAGGGAACATGCATTGCCCCAATAAGATCAGGTGGGTCGGACCCTCCCCCCCCCCTTTTTTTTTTCTTAGGTCTTCGGCTGCCCAAAAGTATGGTGCATTAGCAAACATCTGATTAGAAAAATTATGACCTCTTCAAAACCTTTATTTTGACACCAAATTTGTAAAGGTTTTTGCATTCATGGCATAGTTCTGACCTTTTGGGGCAGTTTTATTTTTCAAAATTAAGAAAAAAAAACCAAAAAAACCCTGAAACCTGAACACAACTCATTTACGCCTAATGGTGAGCAGGAATGAAGATAACACTGAAGCTTTGTGGATATCTTCAAAAATGCCTTTCCACAGGCGCTGTCATCACTATTTATGTGTTTGCAGTACCGTAATCTCTCGCGTATAAGGCGCGTCTTCTACGAGGGGTTTTAGTGCTCCCTGGATCCGCAAGGGGGGCACTAAGACCTTTCTTTTGATATGTTACACTCCCATATAACCTCACCAGCTGCATATGTGGTCCAGGGGGGTCACGGGGGTCCAAACAGCACAGAGCTTTTTGAATTTTGAAAATCCATTCATTAGAACAAAAGTTAAGAATTTTTTATTTTTTTGACCATATTCTGAAACTCTGGGTGCGCCTTATACGCGGGATGCGCCTTATACGCGGGAGATTACGGTAATGTCAGTTTCCTTTGGAAATGGCACTTATTACTCTGACATCATCTTAACCACCTGTGCAAAAGACCACATAATAACTTGTGCCGTACATCTTGGCCTACCAACATGCTGTCCTTTCTTGTCCATTTTGGTCACACAGAATTAACATCCTGTCACAAAGGCCGAGGTGCATGTGAGGATGGGCTGTAATAGTAGTGTCACAAAAGTCCAAGAAGCAGCGCGACGGCACTCCACCCATGCTATTCAGGTACTTACTTACATTCACTTTAACAGAATTCCCACATGGCAGAAAAAAACTTTTGTCAACGTTAAGTTTTATTAGGTACCTAAGTTTGTCAAACGTTTTTTCTTTTACGCAAAGAAAAAAATGTAAAAAGATGTACTAAAAAAACGTTTTTCAATGTTTTTTTACCCAAACCTAAAAGAAATGTTTCCAAACGTTGAAAGATACGTTTTTTTGCCAAGTGGGTTGAGTGGTCGACATGGAGGACATTTGTTTTCTACACTTTTTCTTTTCTAAAGCTTGTTTACACAACTTAATTTTCCGTTTCTGCAACTTGAATTTTCATTTTCGCAACTCAAATTTTCGTTTACGTAACTTTTATTTTTGTTTCTGCAACTTAACAGTTTGTTTCCTCAACCTAATTTTCCATTCCCACACTAAATAGTTAGTTTTTGCACTGTCAATCAATTGCAGCTATAATTTAAGTTGCAAAAACAAATATATAAGAACTTTTGTTGCGGAAACGAAAATTGAAATTATGGAAACGAAAAATTAACTTGCGGAAACAAAACATTAACTTGTGCAAACAAAATATTAACTTGCAGAAACCATAGAAATATTCCCCAAGAGAACACCAACCCGCCGCGAGCGAGCGTAGGCTTGTTTTCATTGGTTGACGACTCCTGTACTGCAACTTTACTTCCAATGCCACAGCCTTATTATTATACCCCCCATACGATACTGTATAGCAAATGTACAGGATCGCCATATGCCTACCATGGGGGCATACAGGCGAAATATGCAGAGCAGAGGGCATACGGATAGAGGAGGGGGCATACGGAAAAGACCATGGGGCATAAGGAAAAGTAGTGCCAAAACACAACCCTACTCCTGATATAAGCTAGCACTACAAAATATAGTTCCCCTCGTAGATTGCAATAAATATCCTCTACTCGACTTTGAAGTATTTTTTGTGCTTCTCCTGGAAGCTCCCGGAGTAGTTATTAGTGGTGCGGATGAGGTCCTCCTCTATTTCTCCTGGTTTTTTAGCTAGGAGGTACATGCCATAACAGATTATCATGTATGAAAAGTAGAACAAAGTACCTCCATAGCTTTTGCAGTTGGGGGGTCCATGAAATTTTCAAATCTTCAAATGTGTAAATTTTCAACTTAATGTTTGTTGCGAGAACCGCGTCACTCGCGTCTACCGCGCAGTGCTGCCGCTGGTGTTAGAGTTATGTACTACTGCTGTAGTGTTGTAATGGGTTGCCCGACCTACGCGTAACCGTACTTCCGCATTTCCGTTATTAAAACAACTGTTGTTCCGGCCATGTCGTCGTCCACATGAGTTTCTCACTGAGCAGATAAACCCATCTTAAAACATGATGTCAGAAGTGAGGATTTTTTGACCATCTGCCAGTGGAAACAACAACAATGAACAACTAGACTTTAGTCAATAATGTGAGAGTATTTTTGAGGGTGGATGGCAGGTTGGTAAGGAGATATTTGTGGGTGAATTTCAACAATTGAGACAACAACACTGGACCACCGGTAAGGCTGAATATTTTATTCCTAGTCAGTCAAGTCAAGTCTACAAGTCAGTCAAGTCAACATATTCAGTCAAAGTCAAGTCACTGTCAACCTGTGGTTATTGTCAGATACAAATTGTGCCGTATTTGACATTGTCAAGTCCATGTAAAGACAATTGATGTAGTCACCCTACTTCACCAAACCTTGCCACTCTATACCTAAGCCCCTCAAATAAGCCGCCAAGTCTAGTAGGTGCCTGTCTACGGTGGTACGCGCTAGTGTGTAACAGTCAAGTCAGTCAAGAGAATCAGTGACATTTTTCTTAATACATACAAAGCACTAGTAGGCCTACCCACCTCGTCAAAATGCCTAAATATCAGCCGCCAGAGCCATTCGACTTCACTAAACCGGCATCATGGCCGGATTGGAAAACCAGGTTTTCTCGTTATTTTATTCTCGAGAAGATCCGTGATGAGGAGCCGGACGTGCAAGTTTCAGCCCTGGTATATACTATGGGCCGCCAGGCTGAACATATCTACAAGTCCTTTAAGTTTGCCGCACGCCCCGAGCCCACAGACGACGAGCCCGATCCGGTCGACCCGAAAGACGATTTCGAAGCAGTTTTGAAGAAATTTGACGACTATTTTGTCCCGCGGAAGAACACCATCCACGAGCGAACAAAATTCTACCAGCGCTCGCAGAAACAAGGTGAGTCAGTCGAATGCTTCGTAAGAAATCTGCATGAGCTTGCAGAGCACTGCAACTTCGAGGAGAAGGAAGACGAACATATCCGCGATCGTTTAATCGCCGGAATGTTAGACAAGGAGCTATCTCGCGAATTGCAGATGGAGCAAGACACCTTGACGCTTGCAACAGCTACTGATAAAGCGCGACACAAGGAGCTCGTGGAGTCGACCCAGAAGGAAGACACGTCAGTCAATGCCGTCCACAATAGAAGCCAGGGATACAAAAAGTCAACACGTCAGCCACAGTCAAAACAAGGTCAGTCAAGGTCAAGGTCAGGAGGTCAGTCGAAGCAGAAGTGCCCAAATTGTGGATACGTGCACAGGTCGCCAGGGCCCAATGCCTGCCCTGCGATCGGGAAAACGTGCAAGTCCTGCCAGAAAGTCGGACACTTTGCCTCAATGTGTCGTAATAAGAGCGTCAGAGAAGTCTACGACGATACCGAGGGAGAAGCCCAGTTTTGTGGTGCTGTGAACTTTGACAACTTCATCGGTGCCATAGACTGCGACGACAGTGGCTCAGCCTGGAAAGTCACACTAGACCTCGGAACGTCATCCGAGACGTTCAAGATAGACACGGGTGCAGACGTCTCCATAATGTCCTATTTGAACTACCTCAAAGTGAAGCCGCGACCACCCCTAAAAGACGTCAAAGTCAAATTGTCAAGCCCGGGGGGTCCACTCCGTTGTCGAGGACAGTTCATCGCCAACACCATCTACAAGGGCCAGAAGTACAACTTCCGTGTCCTGGTCGTGGACGGATCCGGCGAGAGTCTCCTAGGACGAGGAGTCGCCCATCGCATGAACTTAGTCATGCGCATCCAAGCCGTCAGTCAGGACATCGGATGCCTCGAAACAGATCCAGTCAAGATCGTACTTCGAGACGATGCCCAGCCAGTCGCCGTCAACGTCGCCAGACGTATCCCCTTTCCCTTGGTCGAGAAGGTGAGGGAGGAGATAAAGCGCCTAACGTCTCTAGGCATAGTAAGGAAGATCACCAAGCCAACACCATGGTGTGCTCCCATGGTACCAGTCCTGAAGAAGTCCGGCAAGGTCCGCCTCTGCGTAGACCTGAAGAAGCTGAATGTCAACGTCCAACGAGAACGCTTCGTCCTGCCGACCTTGGATGATCTAACCTCTAGACTCACAGGCGCTGCAAGGTTTTCATGCCTCGACGCAGCAAGCGGATTCTACCAGATCCCGCTAGACGAGCGGAGTCAAGAGCTGACTACTTTCATCACTCCGTTCGGTCGCTACTGCTTCCGACGCCTGCCATTTGGCATCACATCAGCCCCCGAGATCTTCATGCGGAAGATGCTCGAAGCCCTGGAGGGGTTAGATGGAGTCTTCATTTACATGGATGACATCCTTGTATATGGGAAGGACGACGCTGAGCATGACGATCGCCTGTCCAAAGTCGTCAAGACACTCGATCGTGTCGGTCTTAAGTTAAACCATGACAAATGCTCATATAAGAAGAAGGAGCTCAAGTTCCTTGGGCACGTCTTCAGTCAAGATGGCATTCGGGCAGACCCCGATAAAGTCCAAGCCATAAACCAGATGCCGCCGCCTACATCTGTCACCCTGCTACGTCAGTTCATGGGAATGGTGCACTACCTCGGATCATACCTGCCCCACCTGAACTCAGTCACCGGTCCACTGAATGATTTACTGAAGTCAGACCGAGAGTGGACCTGGGATGCAGCGCAGGAAGAAGCTTTCCGTGCGACAAAACAGCTGATCGCTTCAACGCCTGTTTTGTCGTACTATGACGTCACCAAACCAGTCATCGTCAGTGCCGATGCCAGCTCTTATGGCCTAGGAGGAGTCCTCCTACAAGAGCATGGCAGAGCGGTGAAACCAATTGCCTACTGTTCTCGGACACTGACCACCAGCGAGAAGAGATACGCCCAGATCGAGAAGGAGTGTCTGGCCAGCGTCTGGGCGTGCGAGAAATTCGACCGATACATCCGCGGACATGGAAACGTCACGGTCCTCACGGATCATAAGCCGCTTGTGCCACTCATCAACACCAAAGACCTGGACGAAGTGCCTCTGAGATGTCAGAGACTACTCATGAGGTTGATGAGGTACAACATCAATGCCAAGCATGTCCCGGGTAAAGAGATGCTAATCTCAGACGCACTCTCGCGGAGTCCACTTGTCTCGACCCTGTCCTCAACAGTCGAGGATGTAGAAATGCACGTCCAGTCGGTCGAGTCAACCCTTCCTGCATCAGACGCCAAGAAGGAGGAGCTTCGCACTGCAACAACCAATGACCCGGTCCTCCAGTCAACTATCGTCTACACGCTGACTGGGTGGCCGAAATACGAGAAGAATGTCCCAGACAACCTCAAGAGCCTGTATGCACATCGTGCATCACTGTCAGTCACAGATGGACTACTTGTGTTCGCCTCAAGGATCGTCATTCCAACTTCCATGAGGCTGGAAATACTTGCTCGAGTCCACGACGGTCACCAAGGAATCACCAAATGCCTCGAGAGAGCACGTCTCGGTGTTTGGTGGCCTGGAATCACTAATGACATCAAGAGAATAGTTAGCATGTGCAGCCACTGCACTGAGCACAAGCCGACACAGAAGCGCGAGCCGCTCATGTCTACACCATTGCCACAAGGGCCTTGGTTGCGAGTCGGAGTAGATCTATTTGTCTTCAAAGGGAAGGACTATCTAGTCATGTGTGACTACTACTCCAGGTGGATAGAGGTCCTCGCCTTAACGTCTACCACCACCACAGCCGTCACTGGACGTATGAAGGACGCTGTCGCCCGTTTCGGTGTGCCACTAGAAATAGTATCCGACAACGGTCCGCAGTTTTCGTCAGCCGAATTCGCTGAATTTTCGGCAAAGTATGTGTTTAACCACATTACATCTAGTCCATACCTGCCCAATTCCAACGGGGAGGCAGAAAGAGCTGTCTACACAGCTAAACAAATGCTGAGTCAGAAAGACCCATGGCTCGCTTTGTTAGTATACAGAGACACCCCTATAGCAGCTACAGGTGCCAGCCCGTCCCAGCTTATGATGGGTAGACACCTACGTACAACCCTTCCAGTACCATCAGCTACTCTGGAGCCCGTATGGCCTAGCCGTGAAACGATCCTCGCTAGGGACCAGAGGTACAAATCCTCCACCTCTAGGTCATACAACCAGCATCATGGTGCTAAGCCACTCCAGCCGCTTGTCCCAGGTCAACCTGTCCTGGTCAAGACAGATTCCCAGAAGGGCTGGACGGAGAAGGGCATCGTTCAAGGAGAAGCCGACACTCCAAGGTCGTATACCATCGAGACCAAGTCAGGTGCCCAACGGAGAAACCGCCGACACCTAATGGAGATGCCTCCTATGGCCACTGCCACAGTCCTACCGTCAGGCAGTGCCATACCACCACCTGCTATCATGACTGAGCGACCGCCAGTCGCAAACAGCCCTGTGTCTTCACCACCCAAGACACCCGATGAGCCTCGTCGCTCAAACCGGGCTACCAAAAAGCCTACTCGTCTAATTGAGTCAGTCTAGGGGAACCTATGGTAAAGATAGGTTAGAGGGTGACGTACTGGAGACCGCTCCCCTCGAGTTTAGTTTAGCTTATTCATATGGATATTTTTATACATCCTGATATAGACTTTTACCAAGAACACTTGCCAAGTCATATGAGTTATTATTAAACAGTCATAACATTGCCAATATCCTGACAGTATTCATAAACCTTTATTACAGAGACTTACAGTCATTGAACATTGAACAGTCATTTTCATGTTTATCATAGACTATACTGGTGCTATCAAAGTATATCTTTCTTTAAGAGATTCAAGGACAGTTTATCCAGACAATAACATTATTATCTTAAAGGGGGAGATGTTGCGAGAACCGCGTCACTCGCGTCTACCGCGCAGTGCTGCCGCTGGTGTTAGAGTTATGTACTACTGCTGTAGTGTTGTAATGGGTTGCCCGACCTACGCGTAACCGTACTTCCGCATTTCCGTTATTAAAACAACTGTTGTTCCGGCCATGTCGTCGTCCACATGAGTTTCTCACTGAGCAGATAAACCCATCTTAAAACAATGTTGTCCAACCAAAACAATATGGTGGCCTCCTTGTTTGTGTGGTGGCTACCTGGGAGGGGGTCAGGTGACTTAGATGAGACTATGCAGGCCTGCCCCCTATGTGAGTCCCAGTGTAGCAGACACCTGAGTAGCTGTGAAAAAATGAGTTTTGACACAAAAAAAAGGTGCAAGGTCGACTTTGATCTATGTGCGTCATTTAGCTTATTGCAATTATTGGTAAGAAATAAAATTCAATTATTGTTTTAAAGTTTGTCAATCAATGGTTGAGATAAGGTAATATCATAAACAGAACAGAACAGAAAGCAAATATTTCCCGAGATATAAGGCTTTAAAGTTGAATGTTGAAAAGTGAGACGGTACTATTTAAAATCCACCATCTTGGATTTGCCGATGTTCTTAACATTAATAACGGTTCTATAATTAACGTTAATTTCGATTTAAATTTAAAGCAAATTTAAAGTTGGTTGTTTTGAATGTTGAACAATTAAAATTCAAAATAAAACATTTGTTGTCATAGCTTAACCAGAAGTGATAAATAGAGATCCATTTTAAATGTAATTACATTCATTTGTGTCCATAAATTAACACCATAACACCTTTTATTCATTGAAATCGAAGAATTAACCGTAATCCATTTGAAAACATCGAAAACCGGAAGTGCTTCCTGTTGCTATGACATTGCGCATGCGCAGAGAGAAATAGCCTCAATCCAGTGTTTTTCCTTTGTTTTTGCTGTAATCCATTCAAAATACACATTTATTTAAGTCTAGTGGCTAGTATTGATCGTTATTTAGTTTAGAAAGGACATAAATCCGTCCTGGTAACGTTTTATTCATTCTCAGACCCTATGAGTAAAAGGATTCCAAATCTGTTTGTTTTTCTTTCCTATGAGGATTTGGTGGAAAATTATGGGCATTTTTGTGATTTTTCATGGTCTACAATATTTGTTATCAGTCAAAAGTGAGGTTTGATCCATTGGGGGTAATCCTCTCAAAAAACTGATACAAATTGATGTGCTGCACGTCCCTGTGCGACCAATAGTAAGGGAAATGTGATGGTTTTTGTAAAACTGCCAGTTCTTGGACCTTTCTGCCAGTGCCTGGACTGGCGTCTGCCCCCATGTCCCAAAAAACCCTTAATTTCGATTCCATTCCTTCCTCAAACCTGCCCTTTTTTGCCGGTGACACTTAAAACAGATAGGTTTTGGCTGGAGGTAGGGCGCAGGTGGACCGGCTGAGGCCGAAAAGGACGCTAGTTAAAAAAATTATTTTGCTTATTCTTTTCCGAAACAAAGTTTTTAGGGGGGCATGTTCTTTAGGGGGACGAAATACCCCAGATTGATACCAAACATTCCATATCTGCGCATATTATTTGCATAATTAGCAAAATCATGCAGTATCTTGGTACTTTTCCATATATATAGATGTGTGTCATTGCTCCCTTATAGAATTCTTATGCTTGCAAAAAAAACTACTGACACCTAGTTGGGGGTTTGACAAAAATTTGTCCCAGTCCAAAATTTTATTTCGCTTAATTTCAGTTGAAACAAATTTTCAATAGTGCGAGGTCGATCGGAGGGAAAAACTGTGTTTTAATCTATGTTTTTATGGTACATGTATTGAGTTTAGGGCTATAACAGGTTAGTGTTAGTGCTATGGTATGATAGTAATTACTCACTTTTTGTCAGCAGTTAATCAATATATGTTAGTAATTACTCACTATTTGTTAGGAATTAGTCGAAATATGTCAATATTACTCACAATTTGTCAGCAATTAGTCAATATATGTCAGTACTTTAATAGTCACTAGTAGTATATAGTATATATCGGAACGGGATTATAGTTAAGTACTGTTTATTACTTACTCGATCTGCAGCCAATCAGAGGGCTCCATTTAGTCACGTGACCTGTGACGTCACTGGACCCCCCGTGGTGCATGCCCATATATGGTCATGTGACCTTGACCTTGACCTCATTTGCATAATAGGCCACACCTCCATTTCGTCACGTGACCTGTGAGGTCACTGGACCCCCTGTGGTGCATACCCATATATGGTCCTGTGACCTCGACCTTGACCTAATTAGGGGTGTGCATACCCATATATGGTCATGTGACCTTGAGCTCGACCTAATTAGGGGATTACCCCGTTCACGTGACCCCTCATTTTGCATAATAGACCATGCCCCCTTGACCTATTTAGGGGAACGGGACTACAGGATGCAATCAATCAGAGGCCTCCATTTGGTCACGTGACCTGTGGGTGCATGCCCATATATGGTCATGTGACCTTGAGCTTGACCTTATTAGTGGTGTGCATGCCCATATATGGTCATGTGCTCCATTGGGTCAAGTGACCTGGTGATGAGTTCCTTATTTGGAAAATAGGCCACACCCCTTTGGTCACGTGACCTACACCCCGCGCGTGGTGAGCTCCTTATTTGGAAAATAGTTTACACCCCCTTAGCCAATTAGAGGCCTTCATTTGTGACCGGATTATGTAAATGGGGGTTGGTTAACCACATATCCTTTTTTGTATGAAAACAACACGTGATTTAACTACGAACTACATGTTTTTTTGTTTTTTTTTTGGGGGGCTTAAAGGAAGAACAAACCCTTGGGGCGGGGAGGGAGGGGAGGGGGGCCCTTGGGGTAGAGGGGCTCTTTAGGGTAGGGTAGGGTGGGGTGGGGTGGGGGGCCTTGGGGTGGGTAGGGGCCCCTTTTTCTTTTTGAAAAAAAAAATTAGTTTATTTTTTAAGGCTAAAAGCTTGCCCATAAAAAATTAAAAAAAGGGAGTAAACCCACCCCTACCCTTTTGGGGTAGGGATGGGATTTACTTGTCGCAAGTGCAACGTTAGTACAACGTTAAAGTAACGTAAGGCCAAAAACAAAAAGGTTTGTTTCCAGTAACATGATCCAAAAAGTTGAGGTCGGTAGGATCGGATTTTTTTTTTGATTTTATTTTTGTCTATGCTCATTATTTGTTGATTTCTCACTGGTGGGTTTTAGAAATGTTCATTTCCTGCATGGGATATTAGAAAACCATTGGAAAATATGTGCATACATGTATGTCAAATAACCATTTTGGAAGAGAATCTTCGAAAATTTTGAAAAAATCTTCAAAATTCTTCTAAAAATCAGGAAAAAATCATGAAAAATTTGAAAAAATCTTCAAAAAATTCTGAGCTCGGCCCTCTTTAGCTGAGGTCAGTCGGGTTGGCCTAATGAGTGGGTGGCGTCACCTGTCGTTTTTTTCTTTTACTTTTATTTGTACTTATTCGTTCATATATCGCTCTAGTCTAAAGGACACAACTTCTTTTTTTTATGCCTTGTACACTTCATCATCAACAATGTATTCTAGGATGCCTGTTTGCGAGGTTAAAGCTTTTCCAATGGATTTAGGTACTTTTCAGTAATATTTGAAAAAAATTTTAATTTGTGGTAAAAAATGTAAAGTATGAAGGATATATATGACTGTGATACTTTTTTTTGTAATACCTAATTAGGGGATTACCCCTATGTAACCCCTTATTTGTATAAGAGACCACGTTCCCTTGACCTAATTACAGGGTTTGTTGACCCTACCTTAAGACCAGAGGTGGGTTTACTAATATTTAAAAAAAAAGGATGAGTGTGGTTATGATGTTGGACGATTAAAGTAAATGAGAATTTTTTTCCCCAGTATTTGCTTAGTGCCACCACTGCACATGACAGATTAAAGGATATGGGGATGGTTTAATTTTAGGTTTCGGAGAAAAGGGTGAGGTAGGTGTCATGCTTGCATCTCAGCTCATGGACATGAAGGGTAAAGTCGTCTGGGGGCCTAACTACCTTTAGCATACCAGCTGCCGTAATAGACGGTCACCAGCCGACTTTGTTTTGTGTAGCTCTAAAGTGTTGCTGATTTATGCTGTGGCCTACCTCCGTTTATAACATTACCCGGCATGATGTTATATACTCACCCTCATCTGTAATTTACAGAAAAAGGTGTTTAAAACATACATGTATGTTAAATGAGCTGTGGCGGAATTACGTCTTATTTTTTATAATAACATTTATTTTGAGAAAATCACTAGGCAACTCATGAGGGGGTAGTGTATATTGAACTATTTCTCTACCTATGACACTTGAATAAATGTGTTGAAATAGAGACCATTTGTTAGCGTAGAACAGCTGATATGGTTCACAAGTTTGGTTTCGGTCAATACAGAAAAGATAGCGAGGTTAAATTCGTATTTGATAAGTTGACAAACACAATACATTAACCTTTGTAGACCTAGAAAAGGCGCAGGTTTGATTACCAGGGATGCTATGGTTAGTTCACACCAGGTTACCACACTGCACTAGCGCTATACCATCATGGCGAGATCGTATATCAATTTATGCTTTATAAGTTCGAGTAATTGCTCAAAAGTGCTCCCACCTTTGTTTTTGGGATTATATGGGTGCATAACTGGATTTGGGTAATAAATGGTTATTGTTGTTTGAAACCACGGGTCGAAAAAATTGAATTTTAAAAAGGTCAAAAATGTGCCAAAAGATTTGGAGCGCGATTTTTTTTTTTTAGACGTTTCACAATAGCTCACTCAGACTAAGGATGCAGATCTTCGATATCGAAATCATCTTTCCAAACGGTGTTGTGCTTCACCTTACAGTCGTAATGACCGGTGCAAGGTGGGTAATTTATCAAGATCACGTCTCAAATTCGGAATTTTGAATTAATTTGTGTTTGGTTTGCCGTTGTAAAGAGAAAGATTCGTTTTTATTTCCAGTATTACGCAAATCACCTACACCATGATTAACCCCAGGGCTCAAGACGGGTTTTAAGGTAGGTGGAAGTTTTACTGAGCAATCCCCACATCAGCATCATCACCGATCTATCCGGTGGTATGTCCGATTCAGGACCAAGGACGAATATCACACGAATCTTGGGATTTATGTGAGAAAAGAAGGAAAACTCACTGGTAAAAGTGTCAGTACCCCTCTCAGCCAGTGTAGGATCAAACAGGAGGTATTTATCTTTTGGTGGTTTGAGAAGAAAGATCTGTTTCCTTGGGATCATTTTCTTTATTATTGAGCATCAAAATGGCGGACGAAAGGTGCAGTCAATAACCAGTCATGGTTGCCGTGAAGAGTGATGAGCTATGTGAGAGCTGACGAAATCTCACCTCATCTACGTCTAGACATAGCTCAGGTGTATGGACACATGATGCATCTACACACACACACACACCACGTGAGCACACAGCAAAGGACACCTATGAGCGGTGACAATGAGTGTAACCATGGTGAAAACTCAAAGCTATATCCAAAAGTGTGTTATGGAGTCTGTGGACAATATTGAATATCTATCATGGATAACTGATGCAGTATTCTTTAGGGTGAGTACATCCTTAATCAGGGCTAATATTTTTTGATTATGTATAGGGTTTAAACAGTGAAAGTGGGGTGGTTGCTATGGTTACACCAGAAATATTAACCGGTAGGTTTCTAAAATGACACCACAGTGGTACACTGTTAAAAAATTCCATAGATTTTACAGAGAATCATTGTTAGATTTTACAGTTTTTCACAGTTATTCATATTACAATGAAACAACCTTAGATTAAGTGATGTTACAGCGAATCTTTGTAAAACACTACGGAAAAGTACCGTTATTTCTTTTACGGTGAATCTTTGTCATTTTGGAAGTTTCAAATCTTCCCACTAGGTGACCTCGGGCTCACTTTGAGATTTTCTTTAATGTCCTAGACCCTAAACAGATTGAAATTTAGCAAAATTCAAAGAGTATTCACTTTGGTGTATGCACAATGTTATCAAAATGCAAGTCTACATTGTAGGTTCATAGATTTCAGATATTCAAAAAATAATCCATCTTTGTGTGGCAAAAGAGAGTAACAGGTGATCGTAAACACCCATTATGTGGTAATAGAAAAAAACTGCAGTTTTCAAATTATCATGATTCAGAGGTAATCTATGTTAATAGATTGCTACTCTAAAGTTATGAAGGTCATGATGTACCTCTCAAGAACTCATTTATAATCATAATGATTATGATGTCCTCACACTAAGATGTCCTGATGAACTGCATATATGCAACCAAACCATATATAAAGATAACTCGGGCTTCCCTAGCCCACTTAAAAGGGTCTATATCTTCTCTTTGATATCCCCTCCAGATGTGTGTGGTGCACATATGCGCAGGCACTGACACATTCCCCTGTGAAATTGTGTAATGTAGTTCTCACCATGAATATGACCTTAGTTGTCGAAATGGCGTTAAACATCTATTACTCACTCACTCACTATAAAGATAACTTAGTCCAATATGGATTTACAGTGGAATTTCTAGAATGTCAAGCCAGAGGTTGAATATTCATATGACAAGTTAATGATGTATGACATTAGAACTACAACAATGTGTAATTAATTACCCTAAGACACTGTTTAGAAATAACAGTGAAAATCTGTAAAAATCATGGTGACTTTGAAAAAACGGTGACCGTTAAAAAAACGGTGAAAGATTAGCATCCATTGTTGCCAATGATTCTTTGTTTTTTCTACGGAAAATTTCTAACAATGTAGGTTAATGGGGAACTTGACAACTTTTTTTTTTACACTATGTTAAGCGATGTTTTATATCATTTTTGGCATCCAGGAATTTAAAAAAAAATCTAAAACAAATTTGACCCCCCTACCCTAATTTTTTCAGCTATGTTACCTGAACACAAGATATTTTTTTTAGACCTGGGAACTCAACAACTGTTTTTACCACAACGTTCAGCTCCATGCTAAACCGTATCGTAAAAATGTCGGGAAAATAACATAGGAAGGGGTAGACTAAAAATACTACCTTCACGCATATCCATGTTCGTGTGACTCATCTCAATGTAATGTGAGTAGGAACTGCACTTGGTTATGTAAGTTGGTAGCAACTGTACCAGTGTATACCCTGTTAGAGATGTTAGAGCTTCGTCTATTTTCAGAGGATTGAACTTCACTAAAAATTAGACTTTTTTAGAGGATTATTCCATCTTGTGATCATACTTTGGATAGAAAGAATTATATTACACCTAGATACCCTTATTATGAGGTTGAGCCTAGTTTAGACCTCAGTAGGTGGAATTAAGCATACCTCGTGCTGCCCTTTAGTCTTTTCTAGACAAACTACCTTTCAGAGGTTAGAGAATCTCATTACAGAGGACATCAGTAGCTATCTAAGCTAGCTACTGATTGGCTGAAATTCTGATGAATCTTATTTTAAAAACTTTCTATCTAAACACGGTCTTGATAGTTTTGAGTAAGGGGAACAGGTTGAAATGAAGACGAGATGGGTACTTTTAGCATAGTTCATTGGGAACGGTTGGTTTGCTAACACCCAAAAATTTTCAGAGGTTAAGCCCATACCCAACTGACATCTCTGCCCTGTGGAATAGACGTTGCTTGTATCAATGCAAATCAGGAATTTCACTATTCTATAAATAGAGTAAATACTTTTTTACAGTTTTTTTTTATGGGTATGGGTACAGCGACGTGTCAGTGTACATGCACTCTCCTCTTGTAGTAGTAGCCTATGGGTACACTTGGTATTATGGTCCCCTTGTGGGTATTATGTAGTGCATTTTGATAGATTATTGAGGTCTAGTTGTATTGTTTCATGTGGATTAAATTTAGAGGGAGCTTACCTTCCAGTAGGGAGTTTAGCAGTATACTTGTTCAATACTGGTACTCATAGATTGTGACGCTATAGGGTGTCTAAATCACTGTTTTTTTATGAGCGTCTCAATCTATGAGTAGAAATGCCCCTATCAAACAAAGGGACGCCACCCAGCCATAGTGGTCTTCAACTCCCTGACAACTCTTAGAACCATCAGGTGAAGCTATATCTTTCATGTTGGGTTCCTTCATATTTTGATGTCATTACTCAAGAAGGCATCCTACTCTCAAGGAATTATAATATTTCTTCCCACCATCGCTGATGTACATATATATCTGTCTCTAGGGTCCCTTTTTCTTTTAGTTTCCCCTTTTTTTTTTTTACCTTCCCCATGGGGATCATGTAACTTTTCCCCTATTTTCTTACATCCCCATTGTCCCGAAAGTGGTTACTGATAAGGAGGTATCGAGTGAGGACAACTTAAATTTATTAACCCCTTTGTTTCTGGAGTTCTCACCCAATGACTATCTCTCTCTGACTTTTCTTTTCTCCCAACTTCCTGTTAAACAAGGACATATACATCCCTGATCCCTCTCTTTTCCTACTCACTCTGCTTCGAGTTACTCACTAGTCCATCATGGAGTTCAGGATTGCTCTTGTAGGCCCTGATAGTGCCTTCCTTCTTCCTGCCTGAAGACAGCACCATTGCTTTGACCATTCCCTTTCACACGGAGGTCTCCCTTCAAAACCCTACCTTCACCATCAATGCTCAATTGGTACCCGATAGCTCGGCAACCTCGGATCTATCATTCGAGGATCTAATGCATATCTACTCAGCTGGGTACCCGGATCTACCCAATCACTTCCCACGACGCTGCTGGTTCGATGGTGTCCCTTTCATGGGAGCCCCTATGGCTCGTTGGCCTCCGGCTGCCTACTCGTTGGTACCTCTTATGGATGTTCCCGTGGTAGCAATACCTCACTACCAGACTCGTTCCGGATTGTCCACTCCGGCGGTCAGTGCAGTCACTAGCGCTCCAGCCGCCCTGGGAGCTCCACCATCATCTCAACCTTCAGATGTTAATGTCGCCTTTCGAGCTCCTGAACCAGTTTCCCAACATTATAACGTCTCTTTTGAGCCTGACGCCTACCTCAATCCTTATTATCCTCAGAGTGGCGCCAGCACAGAAATCACCCGCACTCCCATGGAAACCACAGGAGCCCATAGGTCTTCAACAACAACCGCCTCTCCTGGGTTTCCTTTGACTTTCTCGGCCTCTCTAAATATGACTCCCCCAGCCATTCAATCCATAACATCAGAGGTACTGGCAGTAGCTTCACCCACAGAGGTGTTTACCTCTGCCGCCATTCCTCGGCAAACCTCAGCGGCTCTGCCGCCTCAGCAGGAGTCATCTCAGACCCCTTCCAAGTCTTCAGCATCCCCCGCCGATTCAGGCTCTCACTCCAAGCGTTATCACAAGAAGCCAGGCTCCTCAAAACATCATCAGAGGCTGATCCAGTGATGTCCACCACTTCAAGGCCGCGCTCTTCTTCGCCTCGACTTTCCGCAAGTCCTGCCTTTCAAAAGGCTGAAGGCCCCATCGAGGTAGAATCCTCTGGAGATGAAGCCTCGGATAATCACTAGATCATCAAGCCAATAAGTAAGTTTAATATCAACATCAACTCTTATTCTCCCCGCATCTTTTTAATAACATTCGAATTATTCCTCTCTTTGACTGCGGGCCCTAAATACATGATAGTTCTCCTATCTGTACGATTCCGATGAGAGGGATCACAAGATTCCTCCCTATTTCTATTATCAACCGACAAACAGCACTAAATCTCTAAACAATGACCCCAAGGAGCTTGGGGGCAGGTTGTCACCACAACACGACTGGAAGTTTCCTCCCAAATGGTCGATATCAAGTCCCTCTGATTCTGCTGCGCCTTTTCAGCAATAGTTTTTAAACACTCAACACACACACCTTCCAGTAACGCTGGTTTCCTTAATGTCCCCAATCATATAGGGCATTATAATGCACTGTCTCCCTTGCATATTGGTACATCCTTTCATCATTTGTGCGGTTCTTCCACTTATCAAATTCTCGTGGCCCCTATGATTTATTCTACACGGCAGATATAAAACGTCAAGATTTTCATTGACTTCCTTCAAGGCGAATAATGTAGTCTCCACCACGACAGTCCTTGCTGACGCCAAAGGTCCATGTGCAGTCACAGTGACTTCTCCAGAGTTTGCACCTGGCAGAGAACTCATCTTGTTACTTGCATCCTCCAAGTCTTATCCAAACTTCGATCCTCAGTGCAGAAATTTCTCAACTAGTCTCTTCATATCAATTGCCAAAATTCCTAGCAATCAAGTTCCCCAGTGCCAGTTCCAAGTTCCCATGAAGTGGACTCTTCAAGAGCCCAAGCCCATCTGAAGAGTTGGCACCGTGAGACCTTCCTTTATAGGGTCGCTGCCCTCCTCCAGGTCCATGCTGTGGTATGCAGCTAGGGATGTGTGTGTGTGTGTGCACATGCGTGAAAACTCGTATATATATATATATATATTTTTTTTTTTTAAACACAAAAATTCCAAAAATTTCCTGAAACAGAATAACATACATATTTTCACACCCAATCTCCCTTAAATTATTATTATATATATTTTTATTAAAAACTTGTGACACCTAACAACAAAAATATGTCCTTATTCCCAATAATAAGATAGTAATCACAACAATATAATATTTGTTTCTAACATTCATAACATTCCTCGCACTCAAATGTGTTTTCACACCATTGTTATTTCAAAATATCCTCACATCTTTCTAATTAATGAGATACAAACACAAGTGTCCATCAGTCATTTCGCGGGCATTCACACTTTCTCACACATCTCATCATCAATCACTTCTCCCCAACAAAATCCACACCTCACTTCATCTTTTTGCAGGAATGCTACCTGCCGTTTTTAAACTTATTTCTTATTATAATTCATTAATTTCTTTTTACCGACTTATTAATAATGATAAAATACAAACCCGCAATTCCTTCAATTGAATACTTACCTCCTGTCCTCTTTCAATTGCAGGTTCAATATGGTAATTAATATTACAATAATCTCAAACCATGCTATACAGCTATAGCAAATAATATCCTGATCTTTGGATCATTCAAGGAATACTCTTCCTTGAAAGTATTGAGTATGTGTGTCCTCGCGGGCCTCTATCCTCCAACTGAAGCATTTCCTCAGAGGAGTGACTTTTATATATCACTCTCACAGTCACATACACTTCCATTGTCTTCAGTGATAGTGTCCAAAAGTGAATCACAAATAAATTCTAGCATCTTCATGACTGGGTTCCAGTGCCATTATTGTATTTTCGGCACCTACCTCGTCATCACCAGTGAACCCTTTCTTCTTCAGTTCTCGTGCATCACAAACTAGTCTCCTGGCCTCGTGTCGTGCATCACGGGCCTCTCGCATTTCCTGTTTCTTTAGACGCTCCACGCTGGTAGGCTATAAGCCTTGCCTGTGTTTGTTTCTTGCGAGTATCCTGGACACTAGCTATTTCATCTGTCACTAAAGGTAAAATGGATTCTTTGTCTGTCCAACTGTTTATGGCTTTCTTTTGACGTTTCATTTTGACGTATGTGAAGTGAATGTACAGGATATCATGTGTGAAATGAAATTTACATATAGCGATCATTTTCTTCATGATATAGGAAGGCTGTTAGTTGGACCTTGGAAGAAATTGGGAATCTACTTGGATATCGCCTATGATCGTCTGCAGGAGATGGTCGTTATCAAGACGGTACAGGATATGTGTATGGAGATGTTCCAAACTTGGTGGTCTAAAGCTACGCCTCATGCCAGATGGGGAGAACTCCACCACGCCTACATGAGTGTTCATTGACAAGATCTGTTACTTCAGTCGCAGAACTTTTTCAAGACGTACAAATTGGATTACAACAACCCCGACCAGTTTTTAATGGAGAGGTACTTTGTCACCATGTCTGAATCTCTATCCAGGGAGTGGAAAGATATGGGGACGTATTTAGGCTTGACGTCTGGAAAGCTAAATAGTATTGCTTAACAACCGGAACAAGATATGTCTCTCCACGCCTTCAGAGTGTTGAAAATGTGGCAAGCTAAACCCAACAGTACACATAATTAGCTCATTCGAGTGCTGATGGATGACATGAGGAGGTTTGACGTGGCCAGATATATATTGCTTCACTTTTAAAACAAAGAAAAGAGATGAGACATGGAGAGTAATTGTGGAAGGGCGTGGTGAATTATGTAAAGGAGGCGGAGGTGTGCACCATGGGAATCACATCTTAAGTCGCTACACAGGAATGTGGTGGAGACGGAGAGTATGCTGGAAAGGGGATGAAGCACATCTGTATGAACCACTTACGTCACGTCTCTGGTGTCTCATTTACTACCTCACCTACCACTGATGCGTCCACACTAGACACAACTACTACCACCGTCGTCACTGCTCCCACGTAACCTACCTACCTACCTACCTACCTACCTACCTACCTAAGAGAATAGTCAAGTATGTACGTTTCGTCGATTTATCAAGGAGACTCAACACTTTCGACACAATTATGTGGAATAAACCCCGTCCTTTCACAGAGAAACTTGCCGCCCACAGATTCTTTTACATCGGAGGTAAGGACCTTGTTCAATGCTACCAATGTGGAGTCGCTATACACACATGGTTAGAAAGTGACGACATCACCGGGGAGCATTTCAGACATTCTCCTACCTGCCCATTGGCTTCGGAAGGTATGATCCTAAGTCCACAGAGCAAAATTTTGCTGACGCAAATGGTGAAGAAATTGAACTCTCTGGACAACGAGTTGCAGCTTTTCAGAATGAAGCGTGGAGGAGTTTTTCCTTTTGAACAAACAGCTTCTGTGTTTTCTAACGCTGTAACGTCGGAGGACACAGTAGATAAATGAGAAACAACATATATACACCAGACACCACCATAGATTCACCAGGGACAACATATATGAACAGAACAAAGACCACCCACAATGAATCACGATTCATGTATAGATAAGACACCAAGATAGTTTGTATGTGAAAAAAATGAAATGAAATTATGACAAATAAAAATGGAATGTGTACTATTGTATTTCTATTTAATATTTAACTACCTTATGTAAATTTAACTTTTAGTAAACCCTCCCCTACCCAAGGGGCGGGTTTCCAAAAAAAAAGGGCCCCCCCAACCCAATGGTCCCCCCCAAAGGCCCCCCGCCCCAAGGCCCCCCCTCCCCAAATATTTCCTAGTTTTTTTGTTGTTTTTTTTCTCTTTTTTTTCTTGGCAAGCTTTCAGCTTGCCTTTTTTTTATTTATATAAAAGATATCTCACTATAGTCACACCCTCATCTACATAATAAACCACACCTCTTTATGCTAATAAGGTCACGTAACTACTTGATTGCATACAGCTGACGGTATGATGTGTGGACAGCCAACCAATCAAAGGTCTCCATTTTGGCAAAAGATTTTAAAAAAAATAGAGTCACATTACCAAATTTTTCAAATTTCCCACCAAAATTCAAATTCAAATTCAAATTAGGGTCATGTTACCTTATTTGCATAATAGAGGTCACGTGACCTAAACAGCCAGCCAATCAGAGGGCGCCATTTTGGCGGCACACCACAGGGGTTTGGGTCACGTGACCATTTTGAATTTCCGCCAAAAGGGAGGGTTCTGATTGATCCATTTTGGCGCCACACCATGGGGGGTCTAGGTCACGTGACCCCACATTTGAATTAACTGCCAAAAGGGAGGCCTCTGATTGGCTGCATCCCCAGTGAGTAATATCCTTAGATTAGCTATAGTCCCGTTCCGATACATACTATACTCCTGGGGGAGTTATTGGTTTTTCAAAATCATGATGGAGGAAACCAAATTATGAGTGGATATTGTCTGTTTTGTGACCTAGACTTCAACTGTGCCCCTTTTCATTCAAGGCACATAGCTTTGGTGAAGATAGAGTGACTTAAACTGACTTTGGTAAGGTATTTTTAAGCTATTGAAGGTTGTACAAAATATGTGATGGAAGAAACGAAATTCTGGGGAAGATGTCTGGGTTTTGACGTGTTTGAAGTTTGCTTGTGTGTTTTTATGAATACAAGACACATAATCTCTTAATTGCCATTCATTCCTCATAGGCTCTGTACTTGAATGGACTCTTCTGAAACACATGCCAGTAGACTTGATCCAAGTCCTAGCCCTCTAGCACTATTATTCATAGTTTGACCTGGGTCTCCTCACCCAGAACCACTGCACCACCCCTATATTGAAGACCATTGCAGGTCCAAAGCGGTGCTTGCTCACTCTCCCTGTATATCCCAGTCCCATAGGAACAATATGGTGTATACCTATACATGGAGTGATTTATGCAAATTAGTGTTCTTGCTTGAGCTATGGTGGTGCTGGTGGTGAATCCTGGTCACTGAAGTGGTGGCAGAGGCCACAGGAATAGCCTTGTGTTATAATTCAAAAGCATTGCTCCCTCATAATCCGCTGCATTGGTCATTCACCACCACCACCCCCCCCCCTGCCTGCCCACCTCTGAACAAATGTGGTTCTACAGTGCTGAATGTGGTGGTTAGCATGCTGGTATATGAGTCCACCACCTCCATGATAAAGTTTGAACTTTAAAATCTTGGTTGAATTTGACTTAATCATTGCTCCTAATTATCTTAGTATTAATGTGTATGGCATTACAGCTATGCTGTGTATTTCTGTGATTACAATAATTTGGTTTTGAATGATAAAATATCATGAAACTACCAGATTAAATTTTGAATCAGTATAATGTACAGCAATATAAAAATATCTGCTATTAAGACCATGGCCATGTCAAATCCTAAAATCTGATCCTAATATCCTGATCCTAGATATGGACCCTAACATTCCAGCTGAACCAATATCCTGAATCCTGATATCCTATCTAGTGCCCCCTAATATCCTATCTATTGCCCCCTCGTTGTGTCTTTTTCTTCCCTTTTCTGAGTAAAGGCTAGATAATCATAACATGAATGTTGAGATACTGAAAGTGAAAGATGAACAGCCAGATCAATATAGAGGTGCAGCAAACATATTCACGTCATGTACTTAGGGAGAGTTCATTTTTTAACAATAGGGGGGAGTTGATGAGTTTTAGTTTGGTCCCCTGAATTTCTTTTCCGCCACCCTCTCGAGAGGTACCAAAATCTTTTCCGCCACCCCTTCAGGAGGGGTCAAAAGTTTTTTCGCCACCCCCCAACATTGCCTTCTGTAGTACTCCATTGTAGAGCATCATGCCACATTCATTTTTAATATCTTACCGAGGTATGAGTTAAATAGATCACATCACAGGGTGATTATTATCTTTTGCAATGCATGAAATTGAAAAGGGTGTTATGCTTTAGCTATGTGTTATACTTTAGCTATGTGACACATATTGTCCACATCACATTTCTTCACAATACATCCACAAAGGCCCAGCGCAAGGTGTCAAAAAAAATGTACTGTCCACAGACTATTTTCGCAGAGTGTCCATAAGATACAATTTTTCCATACCCAACAATGACAATGTATCCACAAAATACACTCTGTCCACAGCCTATCGTCCCAAAGTGTTCACAAAACACATTCTGTCCTCATACTTTCATCACAAAATGTCCAAAAACACTATTAGTCCACAAGATTTTACCACAGAGTATCCACAAAAAAACACAATATCCACATTCAACTTGAACAAGGTGTCCACAAACTACGAATTGTCCACAATCTATAATCCCAAATTATCCACAAACACATTTTGACCACAAGTTTTGAGCTCAAAGTATCCACACAACACATTCTGTTCACAGTGTATGGTCACAAATTGTCTACAAAATTCATTGAGTCCACAAGATATATAAACAAAGTGTCCACAAATTATATTTTGTCAACAGGCTAAAGTGTGTCCGCAATAACACTTTGTGATTGTTTGTGTGGAAAATGTGTGCTCTGTGGACATTTTGTAGCACATTGTGGGTACATTTTTTTATGTCAACACCCTGTCAAGAATGTGAACAATTTGTGATGGTTTGCTTTTGACAAGGGGTGCATTTCAGATATTTTTAGGTACAGCAAGGACACATAGTGGGCACTTTCTTAGCAGTGAGACCACCCTGATTATGTATCTAAATGTTGCCAAGCTGGCATTGCTGGGCTAATTTCATACAGCATGATTTTCTTTAAGGGGTCGTAAGAGGAGATTCCACAAAATCATTTTTTCATGAAAAATAAGTGTAAAACACAACAAACCTGCACATATTATGTCATGGTGGGAAGCATAATTAGTGCCTTTATCAATTTCCTTCCACCCTGTAACATTTTGTTGTCTATGGAATGTGAATGAAACGAAAATGTTCTTTTTTAGCTCCTTTTGCTATGAACATCATTTCAGGATAGAAACTTGTTATATGTGTTACTTCTGGTGAGTTCAGATTAATTTTGGAGGAATTTCGGAGGGCACATTTTTTCTTTTGTTGATACTCCAATTATTAAGGTCTACAGAGCTGTTCAAAGTTGGGTTGTCATTCAAAAAGTGCAATTTTCACCTGTTTTCCCTGAAATATACATGGCTGAGCAGGTAAGTGTCTAGCCCCATAGTATAAGCCAGGAAGTTCACCTTATGTGCTTGGTTTTATGCTAAAAAAAATACTTTCAGAAAGCATTAACACTATACGCTAGTGATCCCAAAACAACCAACATTCACATTTAATTTCTCAGCCTCTGAGAATTACTAGAGAAGCAAGGGTTTGCATATGTAGTAGATGATCAGGATAAAATTACTTAGCATTCTGGGTAATTAGTCTTGGGAAAGGTGTGTCTACACTGAAAAGCAATTATTGAAAAAGAAAATTCTATGTACCGAATGATATTTTACTAGCACTGGAAACAAGGAGATTCTTGATTTCCTGCGGGAAGCCAAGCTCTTTGACAAAATATGAAAAACAAGGAAGCCTGATCCTATCAGGCAATGCCCTATAAGTAAATAGGGAAAAACAGAAAAGAAATGAAACATAGTCTCTCTGCTAAATTTTAACTACTATTAGCGGAGGTTAAATCAACCAAACCAAACCAAACCAAACTTAGAATTCATAAAACTTGACAGTTTCACCTTTACCTAAAACACCTGTATTAACTTCTACAGATTCTATACATTATGTTACTTTTGTTAGCTGAGAGAAGAGGCGATCATTGCAGAATTATCCAAAATACCAAGATTTTCAACAAAGTTTGATGGATTTCATTCATGCGGTAGTGGTAAAGAGTAGGAAACGCCACGTTTACTCAACAAAGTTTGATAGACCAATTTTAAAATATCTATACTGAACTTTATTTCAGAAGTCTCTGTTGAACAATTGTGGATTGTCTGAAATGTTGAGGACAGATCTATTGAAAACTTAAGGTGAAGATGAGGGAAAGAAAGCTTCATAAGGTGATATATATAACAATATGTGCTTTATAGCCAGTTCTATTAAGAAGCTAGAGTACCCATGGCACCGTAAGGGCATTTCATCCTGCTTGGTTTTACAATGAATATTTTTTTCATTTTACATGTTGACAAAGGAAGGTCTTTTACACATTACTCATGGGGTATAAGAGAAAATTGACTGCAATGTTGATCATTAATGGCATTGATGAATGTATTACTGGCACCCCTAACCTTAGCCACTGTCATGCCATTTTATGAGGCACCTGTGTCATAACTACCATAAAGAGGATCTGACAATCTATTTTTATATCTAGATTGAGATAAAGGTAGTCCAAATATTTTTAAAAAAACAGTCCCTATTGCCATCTAAAGGTATTAGTAGTTGTTGAATATTCTGGAAACTGCACAGATCAAAATTCATCTTCCTACAACTGATTTCATGAGACCAATGCAAGATACATACATTGAGGAAAATGATCAATTATAGCACCTTTTGGGTTACATTAATCAGCCTGCAATTATATAATGCCCATAATCTCAATCATGAGATCCCTCTTTGATGTCAAAAGACTGTCACGTTTTCTTCATTACATCTTGATGTTAGGGGGGTGTTTCCAGATTGTGACCCAAATTCTTTGCTTATACACCGTATGCTCTTCCGCTTTCTCTCTCTCTTTCATTTTATGTAAACACGATGTATGAACATGAAGATAACAGGTGGTGTAAGTACTTTCTTTCATTTTCGATATAAGACACAACACACCACTTGTCCACTTATTTTTAGACATCTTAATCGTACACTCTATTCTGTTTCACTTTCTCTCTCTCTAGTTATATGTAAACATGATGTGTAGAATAGTCAGGTATTCTTAAAGTAATCAAATTATTGCTAACCTAGGGTTGACCATTACACAACGGCTAGGCATAAGAAACTGCAGACCTCAGAAATGCTCTTCGTTGCTGTCCACTCTCTCCCTACCTCCACCTTGGATGGATAAGTGACCTCCCCCCCCTTTATCTGTGTGCCCAAGGAACATCACTCTTCACAATGAGCTGGTTTCACCTTTAGCCCTGCTGTAATTACTTGATATAGGACCTAAGCCCATGGATAAATTAAAAGAATGCCTGTTTCTAAGCAAATAATCACCATAGCATGAGGGGAATAACAGAAATAAGACAGAAATAATGTGAAACTTGCACTTTTTGAAATCCAATTATAGTGATTAGAGATGTGGTTGGACATGGATTTTTCCTTGCAATGCATATATTGGGTTATATAGGCATGGCAGTCCAATGGATGCACAGCTCCTCTAATAGGTCTGCTGTGTAATTATTTTGGTAGCCATGGATATATGATTTAATAATGCAGGGTAGTGTCTTTTGACACCTTGTTATAACAGGAATAAGGCCACTTCGAAGGGGAGGGAGTGTAACCCCCAGTTATTGGGTAATAGATGCACACCTACTCCCCTTGTGCATATTACTTCTGCTAATGTCGTATTCACCTTTGGCCATCATTAACAACATATGTGATTATGATTGATTGATCATTAACCATTTTTGAACTCAAAACTCTTCTACCTGCCTTATTCCTTAAGTACCCTATATCTCCAGAAGAAGAATGTATAAAAGGAACTTTAGTAATCTATGAAACATGTACAGTCCAGTCATGAATGGAGAGAAAACATGCAGTACATACCCTGAAACAATATCAACTACACAGCAGAATGATAGGGTGCCATTAATACCAACGACTGAGCAGATCTGTTGTTATTACTGGCACCCCCTATCAAATCCACCATTCTTTTACATTGATTTTAAATTGAATGTTTTGGGAGGCAAATGACATTCTTAGGTATGGGAAATATCCCTAAGGTTGTTCTGAGATTCAATTTGAATAGAGTAAACATTGGCATCAAGTTGAGCACAAACTTAGCAAAAGCCATAAAACCTCTTTTCTGCTGGTTGGTGAATCAGTAACTACAAAATCAATGGGAAATATCATGACCTACAAACCTGATTTAGTCAATTTTCTGCACATAGGCTGGGAGAGAAAGGTCTATAGAATAGGCTTGAAGTAATAAAAAAAATATCTAAAAGCTCATTTGCATGCCACCCGCATCGAGCGCGTCCACAGGTGGCGGATAGTGGAACGGTCTTCAGATATGTAGACCAGCTGCGCAAGCAGTCGCAGACCAAATGGCAATGGACTGCCTGTATCCATGAGCGGATGAGGAATGCTCTCGCATAATTCTGAAATGGATGATGCTGCATGCCCAACGGTCATGAGCGGATGAGGGTCACTCTCTGACACCCCAACGGTCAACAGGCACCCTCCAAATGGGGCTTGGAGGGTCAACAAATTCCGCCCCGGCTTATGTCCTGATCAGCCTGGTCCAAAGAGTGCCAAAAGCAGGACAAAACCTTCATCACAACTTAGGAGGTCTCATTACTTTCCTCTCTCTGTGTTATAGATCATTAACATGTATGTTATTTCTTTGTACATGCGAAAGACAACCCTTTCACCCCTTCTCACTCATACCTTTTCATCAACCAAAAACCAAGAGCGATTCAACTCCACTGAAGGGAACCCGGATGGACAAAAATAGGTTCCTGGCAAATTCCTACTTATGCCTTTGCTAGTAGCAACAAAACAAAGTGGGCAACCTGTTTGCCGTGGGTTGCATCCTTGTAGGGTAGGATTAAGAGATCCTGGAGGTTGAGGGTGGAGACCACTGTCAGGGCCTGGAGCCAAGTACAGCCTCCATGCTAACACACCTCTTCGGCTCACATATTCTACCTGAGACAAGGGGTTGGACCTGACCCAGTTCAACCAATCGGCCCCAAGTGGGTTAATCGCGGAGGGATTATATCCCACAAGAGTATATCATTCTCAATAAACTAAGTCTGGTGCCCTGTCCTGCCCATGGCCCCGAAAGGCGTCATGTAGCAACTAGGTCTGCTAGGATTTCCGCGGGACTCAGTGGCATCCCCAAATTGGGGCTCCGTGAAGTTTGTGGGTGGACCGGAGAATGATGAATCTTAAACTTTAACAAATGGATAAAACGAATACAAAACAAACTCAAACCTTCAAAGGAGACCCCACAAAGGCCTCCTACTTTTTAATCTCCTCCAAAGGAGAAAAACCGGCCACAAAAATAAATGTCTTTGTCCTGACAAAGACATTCGAAGCAGCAATATCAACACCCCAACAGGTGAAGATGTTAAAGAATGGCCAAATCCTGGTCCAAGTGGCCAGGAGAAGCCAAATCCCCAATCTCCTGGCTCTGAAGGAGATTGGTGGTACAGAGGTAGAGGTGGTACCACACCCTACCTTAAACACGAAGAAAGGAGTTCTGAAAGACCACCCTGGAATCCTTTCAGACTTAACAGAACCAGAGCTGTTGGAGGGCCTTAAAGACCAAGGTGTTACCTCCATCAGAAGGCTATCAACAAGAAGAGATGGAGAAAGAACACATAACACATATGTCTGCACTTTCCAGACATGTGTCAGGCCAGAACACGTATATGTGTTCTATCATAGACTGAAGGTAGTACCTTACTATCCTAACCCCCTGCGGTGTTACAAATGCCAGGCATTTGGGCACCACTCAGACAGGTGCCGTTCTAAGGCAAGGTGTGTCAACTGCTCCTCCTCAGAACACGATTCAAGAGACTGCGTCCAGGATCCCACCTGTGCAAATTGAAAGGGGGATCACTCTGCAAACTCTCCAGCATGCCCTCAGTGGAAGCTGGAGAAAAAAGCCATCCGTCTAAAAGAGGACGAAGATATCCCCATGTGGGAGGCACGAAAACGGGTTACACCCCAAAAGCCCCATCTGCAGCAACCAACTTTTGCCGCGGCAACAAAGACCACACAGTCGATCCTGGATGACCTAAAGGACATCCCGGTTGCAACATTGAGGGAGTTAGTCAAAGCCCTTCTCCACTTTATTAAGGCAGCCGAACTCAAAGAACCAGAACAACAGAAGAAACAAAAACAGGCGGAAGGTATACAGCCGGAAACCCCTGCTAAAACCCAAGAACCAACCAAAAAACCAAGCAGACACCACGAAGACAGCCAAGAGAAGACCCTACAGCTGGCAACCCCTAATGTGAGGGAACCGCCTGTGGCAAGCTCCTCTGACCAAACAGGGAAAACATCACTACCTGGAGGTGCCCCCCTCCAGGAGGTGGTAACCCCTAAGCCTCCTAATAAGCCAACGTGGGGTGGGGCTAGACTTTCTTTCACCGAGAAAAGCCCACCCACACCACCAGAAAATCAGCCAAGCACTAAGAAAACCAAAAAGGATAAGAAAAACCAGAAACCTCAACTCAATACTGGGGCAAAAACTTCCCCATCTGGGCGAGTCACCAAAGGGGCAATGGGCCCGGTTAGCTACCCCTAAAACACTAACTAATTATAAATTATGGGTAAAACACATAATAACACAATAGTTCAGTGGAACTGCAACAGTTTCCGTAACAAACCCCAAGAAGTGGCCCTACTATGCCAAACATACAATCCCATAGTCATTTGCTTACAAGAGACTAAAACTAAGGTTAAACTTAAAGGATACACAGTATACCAAAAAGAAGGAACACTAGACCAACAGGGCAGAAGCCTTGGGGGTGTGGCAATCCTAGTAAAAGGAACAGTTATACAGTCAGAGATTCCACTAAATACCCAACTGCAAGCAGTAGCATCCAAAATCACCTGTGAAAAATCTGTCACTTTCTGTAATTTATATTGTCCACCATCACTGCCTTACCCAAGTCTACAGGACTTGACAAATCTAATTAAACAACTACCCAAACCCTTCTTCCTCCTTGGGGATTTTAATGCCCACAATACCATCTGGGGCAGCCCCAGAAATGACCAGGAAGGCATTCTCATTGAGGATCTCATCAATGAACAAAACCTTTGCCTGCTGAACACTGGAAAACCAACCTATTACAGTGCAGCCGCTAAAACCTGGACACACATTGATATTACACTCTGCAGCCCATCTATATTCCTGGACTACTCCTGGGATGTTGCAGAAGACAGTCATGACAGTGATCATACCCCAATCCTCATAGAACACATCCATCAAGGTCCCATTGACAAAATACCTAAATGGAAGTTGTATAAAGCAGACTGGGAGACATTCCAGGAACTCAGTAAAAAGGAACTCAATCTCGAAAAGCTACTCCAAAAGGAAGACCCTATGGCTACCTTTACAGCCACCCTCCAAACAATAGCAGAAAAGAGCATTCCAAAAACTTCCAACAAATCTAAAACCAAAGATAAACCCTGGTTTAATGATGAATGTCGAGAAGCCCGCAAGATGCGACTAGAAGCTGAAAGGACTTACAAAAAGAACCTTATCATACCCAGTCTCATCACCTGGAAAAGGGCTAAGGCACACGCCCGAAGAACCTTTCGCCAGGCCATGAAGGAAACCTGGATGGCCTATGTCTCCAAGGTTAACAGCAATACACCAATGTATAAGATCTGGAAGATGATCAGGAAGATGAAAGGCAAAGACACTACAACATATGTGCACCATTTGCAAATTGGTAGGAGAAAAATAACAGATACCAAAGAAATTGCTGATAGCATCGGTTCAACACTGGCAGAAACATCTTCTCTAAATGGAGGCACACAGAGCTTCAATGCTCACCGGAGGAAGGCAGAAAGAACGCCCATTGACTTTGGCAACAACAGAGATGAAGACTACAACCTAAAGTTCTCAATGGATGAGCTGAAGACAGCCCTGGGGAGCAGTAACAACAATTCCCCAGGTCCAGACAACATCCCTTATTAGTTCCTACGACAGCTACCAGAACCCTCGAAACAGTGTTTGCTTGGTATCATGAATAACATTTGGGAAACAGGTACCTTTCCGCCACACTGGCGAGAGGCCATAGTGCTTCCATTCCCAAAACCAAGCAAAGACTTGTCAAACCCAAAGAACTATAGACCCATAGCTCTAACGAGCTGCATCTGCAAAACCCTCGAAAGAATGGTAAACACCAGACTGGTCTGGTACCTAGAAAAGAAAAAGATCCTTAAGACAGAGCAATGTGGCTTCAGAAAGGGTCGCTCGACACAGGATGCCCTAACTACCCTCGAGACCTATGTACGAGATGCCTTTATAAATAAGGAGCAAGTGGTAGCAGTCTTCTTTGATCTGGAGAAGGCATATGATACCACCTGGCAATATGGTATCCTTAAGGACCTCAAAGATGCAGACCTGAAAGGTCGGCTCCCTAATTTCATCAAACAATACCTATCGAACCGTTGCTTCAGGATCAGAGTAAACAACATCCACTCTGATGTCTTCAATCAGGAGTCTGGAGTTCCACAGGGAGGCATTCTCTCAGTGACCCTATTTCTATTGAAGATCAACAACATCGTCTCTAAACTGGAACTGAAGCCAGAGATAGGCCGAACATTATATGTTGATGATTTCTTCATGTGTTTCCGTGGCAAGAGCCTGAGAACCATTGAACGACACCTCCAACTTGCCATAGATGAAACAGTGAAGTGGGCAGACCAAAATGGCTTCCGATTTTCTCTAGACAAGACATCAGTTATGCACTTCCACTACTGCACTACAACAGACAGACAACCAAATATTGAAATCAACAACAAACGTATTTCTGTAGTGGAAAATACCAAATTCCTTGGGCTAGTCATAGATCGCAAACTTATCTTTGATAAACATATTAAGTACCTCAAGGATAAATGTAACAAAGCTTTCAACCTACTGAAAGTAGTGGCACATCCATGCTGGGGTGGAGACCAGGACACACTCCTCAAACTATATAGAGCACTGGTCCAGTCTCAACTGGACTATGGTCTGTGTATTTATGGATCAACCTGGGCGACATACCTAGCAATGGCAGAGCGGATCCAGAGCCATGGACTCCGCATTTGTTTGGGAGCATTCAGAACATCCAGAATTAAGAGTTTGCAAGTCGCTGCTAGAGAACTACCCTTAGCCCTTAGACGAGAGAAACTCTCCCTTGAATATGCTATCCGGATTGCCACAAATCCTAACAACCCAGCTGCAGCATTGTTGACAAACCCCAAGCACAAGGCAAAAAATGAAGCAAAGAAGAACCAATACATTGCACCCCTTCGGGTGAGGGTATCCCACCTATTAGAAGAAGCGGGAATGTCTCTGGATAATGTACTTAATGTAGAGTACCCGGAAATGCCCCCATGGACATATCACAAACCAGAGGTCAGAATGGACCTTACCGCGCTTAAGAAAGGGGTAACATCTAGCACCACATATCAAGCACCATTCAATGAACTGCGTGACAGTTACAGAGATCACGTACCAATCTACACCGACGGATCACATATGGCAGACAAAACAGCATCTGTTCTAGGACCTCATGCCTTCAAAGAACGCCTGCCAGACGAAGCCTCCATCTACACAGCAGAGCTACATGCATTATACCTAGCACAAGATCACATTGAGACATCAGAAGGCAACAACTACCTGATTGTATCTGACTCCAAATCATCACTGTCAGCAATGCAGCATAGCAAGTGGACACACCCTCTCGTGAAAAGAGTGTTGGAACGACACAATAGTCTTGCTCTAGCTGGAAAGAAGATAACGTATGCTTGGGTACCAGGCCATGAAGGAATCCATGGCAATGACCTAGCAGACGTTGCTGCCAAGGATGCAACAAATCAAGTTCCAATAGATATGCCTCTACCATCAGAGGACCTCAAACGGAAAATCAGGAAATACATCCAACAAAAGTGGCAAGAGTTATGGGACGCTGAAAGAGACAATAAACTCTACAAAATACAGCCCAAGATAGGCACAACCAAGAAAGCCAAATGCAAGAGCAGAAGAGAAGAAATTGTCATGAACAGACTAAGAATAGGCCACACCAGACTAACGCATTCACACCTCATGAAGAGAGAACCCAGACCCCTTTGCAACAGGTGTCAAAAACACCTGACGGTGGAACATTTCCTTGTGGAATGTAGCCAGTGCCCCATCAGGGCACAATACCATCAATGTACAACACTGAAAGAGTTATTTGATACCTGCAGACCGGATACAATACTTGCATATGTCAAGAACCTGGGATACTACAGTCAAATTTAAACAGTAGAAACTTTCTTCCATAAAACCTTTAGGCACAAATAGCCATCACCAGTAGCTGACGTGCCGTAAAACACTAACTAACTAACTAACTAACTAACTATTGCTAAAACAGCTGCACAATGCTAGTGTGCCAGTAATATCCCCCATGCCAGTAATACCCACGGCTGTAACCTTAATACACCTGATCTTTGTTTAAGACATTTGACTAGTTCATTTTGACCTTGCCTAAAGCTACACCCATTTTCAAAAATCACATTTTACATAAAATCCCCATAGATGCTGGCATCATTTGCATTTGTTATTAGGATTTTTTTTATCGAATTCTTCAGTTAACACACAGCATTTCCTTCATGGCAAGGCCAGGTTGTCTGCATACCAGATTGGCATCTAGAGTGTAATGTTAAAAATACCCCCTTTGCCACAGAAAACCACAGAATGTGTTACCAGATATCCACAGAGCACATATTCTTCACACAAGCAGTATAGTATGTATTGGAACGGGACTATAGCTAATCTAAGGATAGTACTCACTGGGCATGCAGCCAATCAGAGGCCTCCATTACATGACCTGGACCCCCCTGGTGCACCTCATTTGCATAATAGGCCACACCCCCTTAGCCAATTAGAGCCCTCCATTTGGTCACGTGAACCCTCATTTACATAATAGGCCATGCCCCTTTATGCTAATGAGACCTCATTTGCATAATAGGCCACGCCCCCTTAGCCAATCAGAGCCCTCCATTTGGTCAGGTGACCCCTCATTCACATAATAGGCCATGCCCCTTTATGCTAATGAGACCTCATTTGCATAATAGACCACGTTCCCTTGATCACGTGACTTAGACCCCCTGTTGAGTGATTTCCAAATGGGGGTCTCTGATTGGCTAATGGTCTAGGTCACGTGACCTGATTATGTAAATGGGGGTTGACCGACCACGTGACCTCCCTTGTTTGTAAACAACACGTGATCTAGCCAAGTGACTTAACCACGTTGTTTCTATAATAGTCTATACCCCCTTGATCATGTGGTGTAGTCATGTGACCACTTGTTTGTAAACAAGGGGTGGGGTTAATTATGCATAAAAGGTCTGAGTTCTTGATAAGAAATATTTAAGCGTTGGTAAATTTTACTATTGTATACCTTTTTTCGATGAGAGGACAAAATAAAAAAAGGATTATGGAGGTGATGCCGCATGAAAGAGGATGAAGGAGGAGAGGATGTCAGCAGTTTACCTTTGTGAAGACTGTGACATATCATTTGACAAGAGGAGGAGGCACTACTACCATGAACACCCCACTACTACCTTTATGTTAGTCTCTTTATATAGTGATATGCAAGGGAGAAGCTACATAAAAGGTTTGTAAGGCAAAAACGTGAAGCGATGCGAGTAATACGATAGAGAAACGTAATGAGCGGGTGGTTCCATACGATGTACACGGTAGTCTCTTTATATAGGGATGTGTGAGGGAGAAGGCACATAAAAGGTGTGTAAGAGTGACGCGAGTAAAACGACAGTGCAACGTAAGGGTGGGTGGCGTCGCCTAGCCCAAATTTTTAATATTATAAATCTGATATATCCATAGTTCATATATGTTGTTCACCAATAAATCACCATCAATCTTACGATGATGATGGATGAAAGAGGGTGAAGTAAGCAAGTGGTTAAAGTAGATGAGAATTTTTTTCCCCAGTATTTGCACAGTACCACCACTGTACATGCCAGATAGAAGGATATGGAAATGGTTTAATATTAGTTTTGGGAGAAAAGGGCGAGGCAGGTGTCGTGCTTGCAGCTCAGCTCATGGACATGTAGGGGTAAAGTCGCCTGGGGGCCGACTTCCCTTAGCATACCAGCTGCCCTAACAGTCGGTTGCCAGCCGACTTTGTTTTGGAGTGGTTCTAAGTTTTGCTGATTTATGCTGTGGCCTGCCTCTGTTTATAACATTTCCCGGCGTGATCTTATATACTCACCCTCATCCACTAATTTACAGAAAAAGGTGTTTAAATCATACATGTACGTTAAATGTGCGTTGTCGTTGCAACACCACCTAGCACCCTGTGGTTGAATTACATCTTATTTTTTTTAAATAAAAAAAATTTCAGTACCTTAAGACGCTTCACAACCAAAAATTAGCACCCCTATTTAAAGATGTAGTTATTTTAAAGGAGGTTGTAGAACCAAGCATGATAAAACCTCAATACTGACTGGAATCATAATAACACATCTTGGATATTCACCACCTTTTCACCTGTTGTTACCAATCATAACCCTGCTCTGCTACGTCCTCATGTACCGTATACATATGCAAGTGTAGGGGCAGTAATTCCCTGTACTCGGTGGCAGACCCCCAGGGGCGGGTCTCCGGGTAATCACTGCCCCCCTAGTGTGTATCATACCGATCCAGGTGTGGATGGAAGGTAGAGAATGTCAGGCCAGGGGAAATAGCTCAGAGGAAGAGCAGCCGCTTCGAAGTTGGAGGGTCCCGGGTTCGAGTCCCGGTTTCTCCAAGATATTTTCCGCTGACCACTACATTGGTGGAGAAACCGAGCATCCTAACGCAATCACGGATTGAAGATATGTGTGCCTGCTCATGTCTTAACGCAATCATGGATTGAGGACTTGGGAACTGGGTCGGTATGATACAGATAACGCTTCAGCCTGCTAGGGGTGAACTAGTCACCTGCTGGAGGTTGGGTTGGAGGAGCAGGGTTGGTTGAAGCTGATGGGGAGGAGTGTAGGGGCAGTAATTCCCTGTACTCGGTGGCAGACCCCCAGGGGCGGGTCTCCGGGTAATCACTGCCCCCCTAGTGTGTATCATACCGATCCAGGTGTGGATGGAAGGTAGAGAATGTCAGGCCAGGGGAAATAGCTCAGAGGAAGAGCAGCCGCTTCGAAGTTGGAGGGTCCCGGGTTCGAGTCCCGGTTTCTCCAAGACATTTTCCGCTGACCACTACACAAGTATCACGCCTGACTTAGCTCATCAGTATTTATAACACCCCAAACATTGCGGACGTTGTATTTTGGACGTCTGTGGACATCATCCACCGTGGTCAGTGTGGTGGACATTGTCTACCACACTGACAGACTAGGTGAATACTAACGTATATGGTTTATGGTAGAAATCTGTGAGCACTACCCATTATCACACCGTCTTTGAACAGTTAGAAAAACTTACCAGAAAAGGGAACTTAACCCCAAAGTATCCAGTCTCCTAAGGATTTGTATATGATCGACCCAACACTGGCTGAGAGGGTCACTGATAGTGTTGATGGTAGGTAAATTTTTCGACTTATAAATCCAAAGTGGATGGTTTCGATTTATTGTGTAAATTATCCAAGGTCCCTACCGTCTTACCTTCGACCACTAGCGGACACCCCATGTACATCCAAAATAGAACCGTCCCAAGGTTATTTTTAAATGACAGTACTGTTTGGAAGATACCATTTCACTGATGTAGGGATGACAGATATACCATCCATACACACAACGTTTGATATGGTGTGGGATAGCACGCCAAAAGTATATCAATATCACATTAGCTACTTAACCAATTACCCTAACATCATGTTACACCAGTAGACAATTATAACCAACACAATAGACGGGTTTACACTGATTCTTATGAACGCAAATGCAGTCTGCGACATCTGACCGACATTTTCGTGCCAAACGCGGCAGTCTTACACCATCTTGGATTTGTATTAAAAGACCGAAATTAATGACTGTCATGACCATGACCATGACAACCATCAGTCATGTGACGCATGAAGGTGGTGTGAGTGTCACAACAACAATGACACATGTTAGCACGATGGATTAATCAAAAATTACACCTACCTTAGTTTCCATTAGGCACTCCCGGCGCCGGCACCGGAATGACTTGCCACTGAATTTGAATGATTCTAAAATATGAAATAATACACGTTTTAGATCAATATCCCAAACAAAATCATAGTCAAAATTCAAAATTCAGAAGCAATACGAAAAACAACACTTACTGTCCGCCCGCCATGGTCACTGTAATGTGGAGTTGTGCTCTGTTTGGAAAAACCAAATCCACCATGTAAATCTCCATCATCGTAGATCTTGTTATGTAACGCTATAATATCAAAAAACCGGCAAGTGTCAAAATATCGCGACTTGAGAATATTGATTTTTTTTTTTATTATTTCTTATTTTCATAATTTTGGTCACAATTGAGTTCTCAACTACAACCGTCGACAATATTAGGCCTATGGTTGGTGGACCTGTGGTAGAAGTTGACTCGAGCAGGTCACGTCTATATTAAAACCCATAGTTAAATACATCATTCTCACCATTACGGTGCAGTGCCAGCTCAGTGCAGCTACCTGGTGTGCAGTAGATGAACTAACCGAAGCGTCCTTAGCGACCCAGCCCGCGCTACACCCAAAACAAGATATCCATAGCGCTCTCAATGGAATAGTGTATGGCATCAATACATACAGGAATGTTGTAATGTTCCTTTAGATACATACTTGTTGTAAGCCCACCACTATTTATAAAACTGTGGATTTTAAAAGGGAACAAAAGAATTTTTTTTATTGTCAAAAGTGGTTCTAAAGAGAACCTATGGACCCTTTAAGGGGTAAAGTCCCACTTGGTTGGAACGTGACTGAACTGAACCTTGGTGGTTAGATTCATGGTGAGGAGGATTATATCTATCTCCTAAATCAGTTTGAAAAAGGGTGTAGTTTTACAAGGCGACTAATGTGAATATTATTTATGCATGATTGTGAATTTTAGATCACTGTAGTTCATATAAGACGATCTTGGTAGTATTAAGCTGTGTTGTGTTAAATAAATTCATTAACTATACATCTATAATACGTTTGGTTGTGTGTATACTACATAGGGTGGTATGGAAGGTTTATGCTACCAGCACCTGGTGGTGAATGCTTTAATTGAACCGTTGTCCTTAAGTAGCTTAAGATGGCGCCACTGTTTCTATTTGAGATAATCACTTCACCAATGTAACATGTATTTCATTGCAATAAATTCAACATTGTGTGAAGATGATCCTTGTTTTAATAAAGAAGTATGTTGTCAGACATGTGTTAATGTCCAAAAAAATCGTGTGTTTGTCGTTAATAGTGTGGAATACAGAGCTGTTTTGCTTTCAATGACACTATATCTATTACAAGTACCATGCAGCCAGACTGTGACCGTATGATCAAATACACACCCCACCCTCTCATTGCACCAAGAAAGGTGGTGGGGTACCTGTTTGGTGGGAACATGTAGCCTTGACCGATTCATGGTTGAGACCCCCCTTTATAAAGGGGGGGGGGCATTGCTATCTCTCAACCAATTCAGTTGTAAGGCTGTGACCCCGCAACAGACATCGTTGATCTCAGTACCATACATACTGGGGTCCAACGTCCCGATTGAACCAAAGGTAATAATTAGTTCCTAGACTTCTCACTAGGTGATGTTACTAGGAGCTCGGTTGGACTGTTTGCTTACCATACACACATTCATTGATGTAAATTAGATCGATATTGATGGTGTACTTTATCAATTTCGTTTAGGTATTGTTTAAAAAATAAAGACCTAACACCTGAAGCGGTTTCTCTCGCCGGAAAAACTTCAGGTAGACTATAAACAAGGTCGACATTGGTCGACACCTTTTTGGTAAATGTCAAAACTTTTACATGTAGTATTGAGTGAGGATGATGTAAGTGTGGGCGCTGCTTAGGCTGGTGCACCATCCATAGCGATGGGGCTACCATAAGCCAGATATTGTTTTTCTACAGTGACACCAGTTGCTGCTGCTATAGCAACCTGTTTTTCACGGGTTAGACTTTCGGCCCACTGATCCAGCTGTCTAAGTAATTGTGAAACTGAGGGAAACGCTGTCACTGGGAAGACGCTGTCACAGGTTCTCTACAGAGCCACCCTTTTAACCAAAGTTAATCACCCATTCCATCACGGTGTGCCTGATGTATCATTTAGCGTATCATGCTGTTTGTGTTGCATTTATATCATACCGTAACAGTACGTTTAAGTGTCGAGTATAGTGGGACGTAAAACTAAACAAACAAACAAACAAAAATAGTGGGATTGAATTCAATCTGCACCCAGGAACTTATACACACACACTATATTCATAGTAGTAGTGACCTGTTCCTTTTGGATTGGACAACCATGTACCAAGGATCATATAGCTTCTCTACAGAACCAACCATTTCATACTTACAGTACTATGAGTAGCATAGGCACAAATAGCCATCACCAGTAGCTGACGTGCCGTAAAACACTAACTAACTAACTAACTATGAGTAGCAGTACCGCTGTTTGCCACCAGATGGAGGCGCTATTGGTGTAGTAAAGAACTTTGAAGGTAATTAAAGCGTTTTTGGATCTAAATCAGATCGAACTTTACATATATATGATGTTATTTTTTGTTCCAAACAATGTTAAACGTTGTAGACTGTGGTCACAAATCATAGAAAGTGTGCATATGGGGCCTTACATGTCATTCGCCCAGACAAAGAATTCTTATAAGTATGCTTCTTATTCAATAGCAAGGACACATCTGACATAAATGATAATGTGATTTTCTTAATCTACAGGTCAAAATACTCTGGACCTGAGATTTTCATGGCGGTATGAAGATTGTTTCTGTAGGAAATTAAGCCCTCAACATTGCTTGTAACTCAAATGTCATTCTCCCAGACACAATTTTGCCCAGACAATTTTGGTCATTTTGGACACATTTTACCCCCCTGGAGCCCAAAATATGCATATGGGACCATCAAAACTCATATGTAACCTGAAGATCTCATCCAGCCTGACACTTTGAGCCAAAGAAATAGAGGGGGAAACTAAAATTCGAAGAGTAGGGGCTGGAATACCTCCAAATTCGTCATATGCAAACCTTCTATGATTTTCGACCCTTTTACTTTTATATATTTTTACACGTTTGAAATGACCAGATGTAGTCATCAATGAGGTTATATTTGATTACACCTTTTTGGAGAAGGTGATGGTTTTACAAGTATTGGTTAGGGCGATAAATTTATAAAGTGTATGTTGGGGAGGTCTACGCTGTCTCTTGCGGAGGCACACCCTTCATGGATCCTATAAAGGATCCCCATTTTGTAAATCAAAAGTAAATTGTGGTAACGAGGGGGTGGTGCATTCACACTCTAGTGGGGTAGGGAAATCTATCAATAGTCTGTCGTCTCAATGAAATTCAAATCTGCAACATGGAAGGGAACAACTGTTTGAAGGTAAATAGAATGGGTTTTTCAGACGAATTACTTCGATCAAGCACTAAATTATCTTAAAACAAAAATGCTCCCACTTATACCTAGTGTTCGCATTCTAAATGAACTATTCTCCCCTTCCATATTTTTTGTGAAAAATTTCTGTTTATTATTTCCATACCACAGGCATGTATTGTTTGTCTGGGTGGTCATTGAAATCTATAGTTAAGGGTGGTAGTAGTTCTCCAAGTACCTTACAGGGGGTAACACTGGTATTTTTTTTCTGTTACCCCTAGTACTACTTCTACTACGATAATCTACTGCTACTGCTGCTGCTGCTGCTACTCCCGATCCTTCTACGCTAGTTCTGCTGGTCTTACTACTAGCTACTACTGTCACTACTGTTGTACTTACTGTTATTGCTACTACTGCTGCTGCTGCTACTGCTGCTACTGTTGTACATACTCCTACTGGTGCTGTCGCTGCACTCACTCCGGTTGCTGTACATGCTTTTACCACTGCTTATGTTCCTGCTGTTGCTACTGCTGTTGCTGCTGCTGCTGCTGCTGCTGCTGCTGCTGCTGCTGCTGTTGCTACTGTTGTACATACTCCTACTGGTGCTGTCGCTGCACTCACTCCAGTCGCTGTACATGCTCCTACCACTGCTCATGTTCCTGTGCACTTTTACGGCTGATGTTGTCAAAGGAGACAGCAGACATGATCTGCCCTTCCAAAAAAAATCAGGGGTCTATATAGTCGAGAGAGAGAACTAATCGTGTTTTCACCTGGATCCTTCCACCCCTGGATTAATCAACATGAAAAAGGAAAAAAGCCTTTTTTAATAAAGGTATCAGGTGGGATAACAGGTGTAACAACTGTGATAATTACCTTAATGTGTCTTACATGTATAAAAGGATTATGGAACGTTAGGAAATTAAGGCGTTCAAAGTCTTGTCTGTATACAAAAACTACGGGATGGTTAACAACAAAGGAAAATATAATCTTGTAAGAGAGAAGTCAAAGTGTTTTGATCGGATTACTCACTACGGTTAAGAATAAAGATCAAACCCCCTACCATCTACTACTATGAGGTCAGAACCTCTTTTATCTTTTTCCTCTGGGACCAACCACACTTAACGATCTAAGGGTTCTATGGGGGTATCCAGCTGAAAAAAAGGAATCTTGGTGGAATTAAAGCTGTTAGAAACTGTGATAAATATCTTAATGCGACTTACAGGTGTAAAACGATGTGACTAATTAGGATTATGGGAAATAAAAGTAAAACATGAAGGAAAGATGCTGTGACAGGTGTATTTTAAAGGGAAGGAAAAAAGGGGGGAAGTTAAACCTCTATTGAAAGAGATGTTAAAAGTCTCCTTTCATCTATTTAAGTATTTAGTCAGATTATGGGGGATCGTTTGCATTCTGTGTAGCATCTTATCTTTAGATCTGTGGACAAGAAAGAGATGGAAAGGTATTGTGATAACTGTATTTGGTAGGCTTACAAAAGTTAGAAGCTGTGATAGTTATCTAATACGTTTTACAGGTGTAAGAAAGGTTCGCTCGTTAAGGTATTATAAGCTTCCTTAAGTTTTTACCCCTCCCCTTTGTTAGTAGGTGGATTAAAAACAAAAAAAAACTTTTCATCTTTTTAAACTACAGTAAGAGGCTTATCTCCAGAGGAGTATATAAGGGAGAAAGACAAATTCATTCACTCACACTATCTCTTCAACCCTCACCATGAGTAAAAAATATTTTTTAAGGAATACGAAAAGGATCAACAATTCAGAACCTTTTCCTACTGCTCAAGATGCTACCGCAGCTGCTTTTACTTACAACCCACGTGGTGTAATCCCTGATTACCCTACTGCTGCTGCTGCTGCTGCTGCTGCTTCTTCTGCTGATGAAGATGCTACTACTCCTGCTGATGAAAGTGTTGCTGCTGCTACTGATGTTGAACATTATTACCCTCACGCTGGAGAAAACCATGCTGGTGTAACTACAGCTGACGGATATGATGATGATTTAAGTGATTACTTCTCATACTGTAATAAGGTAATAAGAAACGCTCTCTTCGGTAAAATAATTTGCAACAAAAAAAATGACCACTGTAAAATACAGTAGAGGATGGTGCTACCAGTTTAAAGGGTACAGAGTTGACCACAGAACTCTTTTAAAAGTCAAACTCCAACCAAAAAAAAACAGTAAGGAAGTAGGTTCTATCATATTCCTATCCAATATCCGACTACCTCATGTAAAAAGGTTCAGGTCACGTGACCAAATGGAAACCTCTAATTGGCAAAGAGGGTGTGGTCTATTTTTCAAAATAAGGAGCTCACCACGGGGGGCCAGGTTAAGGTCGAGGTCACATGATCATATATGGGATGTATCGCAACGCTTATCCACCATCATTTGTCTTTATGTTAGCTGTATGATCTAGTGTCACATACAAATTTGTTTTAGTAGTTTAGTAGCCCTTAGTTAATTAGGGGTCTCAATTTGGTTACATTATCATATGGGTATGCACCACGTCGCTCATTCATCAGCATTTGTCTTTGATATTAGCTGTATGCTCTAGTGTCACATACGGAAACGTTTTTTAACAGTTTAGTACTATTCTTTAGTACAAAATTGCCATGTATAAGTCACGTGTTCTTTATCATAGGTGTTAGAAACTGTGATAAATATCTTCATGTAACTACATGGTGGTGGTAGTCAGGTTTCTAATTTGAATAAACGGTTAATCCACATTTGCATAACAGTGATGTGTTTTATTTGCTATATAAATTTTTTATAGCTTGCCTTTTTTTTTTGTCCTCTCATCGAAATAAGGTATACAATAGTAAAATTTACCAACGCCTAATTTATTTCTCAGACCTTTTATGCATAATTAACCCCACCCTTTGTTTACAAACAAGTGGTCACGTGACTACACCACGTGATCAAGGGGGTATAGACTATTATAGAAACCACGTGGTTAAGTCACTTGGCTAGATCACATGTTGTTTACAAACAGGGGAGGTCACGTGGTCGGTCAACCCCCATTTACATAATCGGGTCATGTGACCTAGACCATTAGCCAATGATAGACCCCTATTTGGAAATCACTCCACAGGAGGTCTAAGTCATGTGATCAAGGGAACGTGGTCTATTATGCATAAAAGGGCATGGCCTATTATGTAATTGAGGGGTCACGTGACCAAATGGAGGGCTCTGATTGGCTAAGGGGGCATGGTCTATTATGCAAATGAGGTGCACCACGGGGGTCCAGGTCACGTGACCAAATGGAGGCCTCTGATTGGCATGCCCAGTGAGTAATATCCTTAGATTAGCTATAGTCCCGTTCTGATACATACTATACTACTCACACAAACTATCACAATGTCCATATAGATAAATTGTAGCTAGTGAACAAAATGTAATTTGTGGACACTTTGTTAATACATCTGGTGGACAAAATGTATTTTGTGGACACTTTGTTACCATGCACTGTGGATTTTTTTGTGTGTTTTGTGGATACTTTGTGATAAATTTGGGTTGATAGATTGTGGACAGTTTGTAATTTGTGGACATCTTGCTCAAGTTGAATGTGGACAGTGTGGTTTTTGTGGATGCTCTGTGGTAAAAGCTTTTGGACTAATAGTGTTTTTTGCACTTATTGTGACAAAGGTATGTGGACAAACCATGTTTTGTGGATACTTAGTGATATAGATTGTGGACAGAGTGTATTTTGTGGATACCATGATGTTTGTTATGGATAAAGATTATGTTATGGACACTCTGTAAAAATAGTCTGTGGACAGTACATTTTTTATGGACACCTTTCACTGGGCCTTTGTGGACAAAATGTGAGAAAAATGTGAAGTGGACAATATGTGTCCCATGGTTAAAGTGAAGCACAACAGGGGGCCTTCCACTACTCGAAACCAATATTCTGTCAGTAGCTTGTCCAAGTCACACACCACTTTAACATTTGATACTCAAGGACACCAGCAGCAGATTTAGCCAGGGATGCAGGGGTCCCCCTTCATTTTCCCTGTACCTACTGACATTTCCCATGTGTAAGGCATGTCTTTTACATAAATATGAGGGCCCCTTTACCTTGTAGAATCAGCCCAAAGTCTGGGCATCTTATAGGCTTTTACTATAGAACAGTCCGAAACCTTCAAAAATCAAGTCCCAGCTTTACCTCATAGCATGTCTCTAAATTTAGCACCTTATATGCGGGATGTGCCTTGTACATCATTTTTGGACAAAACAGTATTTTTACCTGTGAGAGGTTGTGTCTCTGTTCTCGAAATGGAAATTTACCTTAATACTCTAAGGGCATTGCATACCTGCCAACACCAAATGATAAAAAAAAACTTGGGCCTTCTAAAACCTAACCCTTTTTGTTTGAAAAGGCGCTTGGAGAATCTAAGCACAGGGGTCTGAGGAGACATCCCATCAGGGGCTTAGACATGTTGCAAAACTAGAGGCCAAATTAGTGCATTATGATGATATTTGAAAATGACTGGCATACTCAGTTTAAAAGTTTAATTTATATCTAACCTTCCCCCCACTCATTTTGTTATACCCCAGCAGTAGCGTATATAAATCCAACTACCAATGATTGGTTTGGCTTTGGATTGGATTGGAAAAATTCTAGTTACCCCGTTCTTAGTTTCTAAGCTCATTTGAGCTGTGGTAGATTTCTACCAATAGAAACCACAATTGTTTGGGCATTTAGTTAAACAGTATGATGTACTAAAGATGATGCTGACCATGAAGACATATATTGTATTTATCAAAGATTTTCTATGTTTGCAGCATCAAATGACTTATAAAGCCAACTTGAAACAACGCATACTAAGATGCTGCTGATGATGATGATAACGATCATTATCCATCTAAGAATTATATTTACTTTCTTCGGACTAGCATCAAGTGTGTGAAGGTCTGTTTCTGTTTGGTTAACGAACACAGGACACCAACTGTTCATATATTACACAGGACTGAATCTATGTTATTGTATCAAGTATAGAAAAGACTCTCTCTATCATCATGTGACTATAGGCCACCCATAAGTCATATACTGTATTTATCAAAGATTTTTTATATTAAACGAGGCAAGGGCTTTTGACACCACCTTTCTGACCTCTTGTCTACTAGCCCTTAGCCGAGTTTCTTATGAATGCCAAGTTTCAATTGCTATTTTGGCCTCTAGCAGATTACATACACCACCAAAAAACTATTCCATTACACAGCATATGCCCTATCACACCCTTCAAAGACCCCATGAGTCATATTTCTATTTACATGAAAATCTTTTGATAAATGATGAAAAAAACATTTCATGGGGTATGCTTTTCTTATATTTAGATTCCAAGAATTTGCATAGACCATCAAAACCTGTCATTTAGCCCTATTTCTGTTACAACTGAACCCCCAAAAATTAGTCATATAGTGAGACAAAAAGTAAGACAAAGCTTTCCCTGTAATAGAATTTACATTTAAGGTGTACTTTGATGGCTGTGACATGGTAATTACTGTTGGTTTTTTTTTTCCTATGGAGAAATGCATGGGATTTAGGGCTCTTTTTACCCTAAATAAAAGGGTAATCAAACTGTCTTTAACCCCACTTATAGACAGATTTCAGATTTTTTAGAAGAGGAGGGCATAAAGTAGGTATGGGGGCAGTGAGTGCCATGGTTATCTGGGCAAATATCTTTTGATATAGTTGATTTTGAAGGCCTTCCAATTTGGTTTATTGATAGGTTTAATTCCAAGAATCTCTCATAGACAAAACATTAGTCTTGCATTGGAGGTGAATCTAGGTGAGTACATAGAGGAGCCTAGTAGGCTTCTCTATGGTAAGTATCAGTAGTGAGATAGCTGGGCCCTTTAAGAGGATTGGCTTCCAATCATTTCCCATGGGAAAGGAAGGAAATGTAACAAGTAATTGTAACAAGGTCACATCACCTTGGCTACACTGTCTGTGATGTCAATTGTAGGATCAACAATGACTGTCTATGGATGGATGGATGGATGGAACTATGGTCGGGACTATGGTCGGGACTTTGGTCAGGACTATGGTCCGGACTATGGTCAGGACTATGGTCAGGACTATGGTCCAGACTTAGGTCGGGACTTAGGTTGGGAGGATTTACTCAATATTTGAAAGCTATGACTGATGTTTGATTGGTCTAGACAAAGCTGTAATTACCTAGGTAGGCATGCCACTAGGTGGGTTGGGGGGTACTCAGGCATGCCTCAATACTGAGAGCTGTGCTGGTAGTTGTGTTGGGAGGGGGAGGAAGACAATCAAGCAGCTAAATGTGTCCTTTCTGTCTCTCCAAGACATACTCTTGACTCAACTGTTTTAAAATAAACGCTCTCTTGTTTCACTATGTTTTGCTGTTCTTACAAGGAATAAAAGTTATGTTCTTGTTAGAAACCAGTCACAACTTTTGAGTGGAGAGCCATCTTAATACAAAGAGTATGAGGACTAGAAAGAATCTCAATGACCCCCTGGTTTTAGTTCGGGGGCTGTGTGATTTTCTTATTATTACACTAGCCATGTTAGGGAGGCTATTCTAGATCTGAATGTTCGCCATCTTGGATCTCCATTCAAAGGGAACGGCAACTCTACAAGTGGTCCTATTGTATGACCCATCTTTATTCTGAGATATCTGGATTGTGCTCGCCGGGAGCTTCAGTCTGATGGGTCATAAGTTAAGATCCAGTGAGTAGTTCCAGAGATAATTACAAAACTATAACCTCTGAGAGGATCTGCTAGGAGAGTGAAAATTTGTTTGGTGTTGCTATGTGACACCATTGCTAAGTGATGCGCCGTTGCTAAGTGATGCGCTGCTAAGTGACGTGCCTCTAGTGTAAGACACCAGAGGGCTGGATTGTGCTTCAAACTCTAGTGGCGAAGCCACTAGTTTCATTGAAAAACCAGTCTGACCCATAGTTTTTTAGCACATTCCTATAGTTTATGTAGGACTGCAGGTGCGGGTGACCAAAGCTTAAAAGTCTTAGTATCTACTCCAGGTATTGTATTTTATATACTGTAATGCCCCACATATAAGGATGATAAATATTTCTGGGAGATGGGTATGTAGGTTTTGAAGCTATTTGATACATTCATTTCATCAGCATACAGCCTTCCCCATCTCTTCACATAGAATTATTCACACATGAAACACTTCATGATCAAATGACAAAGGTTTTGAAAGATAACTTACAGGGTGTGTGGAGAAGTTATTTCTAACAGATTTGCATGCCGTCACAATTAATGCAGAAACATCCAATGACCGTCCAATGACCTATGGAAGACGACCCCTTCTAAAAATGAGGGAAATGCCTGTAGGAAAGATGTAGTGGTGAATGACGACTTTGAGGGTACAGACTCAACTAAGGTTGTTTTAAAGCATGGTAATGAGCATGACCACTCTCCTGTTCATATGGTCATGACCTCCACACCAAGGGTTAACAGCGCGTCCCAAACTATCATGCCAGCAACTCCCATTGAAAAGGACTCTAAGGCGGCGCCAGTATTTAAAGGGCATTCTTCACCTGATATGAGTGAGACACCTCCATGGTGTGTAACACACCCCATGGAATTCAATACAAACAACTTGTTCAATGATAGAGTTTTATGAGGATTTAAAGATTTTAAGACTAGTCTATCAAGGCATGCATTATGGAAACCAACACACCACCCACAGAACACACCTCAGTGTCTTGCGCCTTTTACCCGGACTGTAGACTACTCACACATAGTCTTTTCCTCTTGAGTAAACACCGCATGGTTAAGGTTTTACCCCATGCATGTTTGATGTGTTGCTAGTGAGTCATTGCATATGCAACACTGAGCTCTTGTTTCTACCCCTTTGAACTTTGTTTTACCCATTGTACTAGGAGGGTTGGTGTGTTTCTACCCCATGTAATATGAAACAGACACTAAATTTAAACTTCTGCTCTACCCTCTCACACTGGGGTAAAACGCACGAGTTTACCCTATAAGTATAGGATATACCCCGACCTTCTCTCATGGTCTTTTCGTCGCTTACTAAATCACCCCAAACAATGGGTGGAGCTTTTAAGGGGTATTTAGAACTGTAGAAGTGTGCCTTATAAAGCATATATTTTTCAAGGATCAGATACAACTTTTTAAACATTTTCAATGTTAGGGTGGTGGCTAATAAAACAGTACAGCACATACATGTGAGTGTATGGATGGGCATATTGAGTGACCCCCATGCAAATAAAGATTTATTATGGTCCATGTCTCTCTAGGTGTCACGGTAGTAATCCGCCCTGGTAAGCCTAGGACAGCTAAATAGTCCCAACTAAAAACAGTGTTTTGCTTGGTATAATCAGTGCCAGGGGACCTTATTATTATCGCAGATTAATAATTTTGGTACCAGAAGAAAGGTAACGATTTGGGGGGAAAAAGTTGCAACAAATTTTTGGTCACCATGGAAACCTATTTTGTCAGAGAGGGGTCCAAGGTCACATTTATGACTTGTCAGGAGCGCCTGTATCATTTAATTTATTCAACATGGTGGTTTCCATGGCAACTGGTGCAAAAACGGATCTGACTCCGTTATGGTTGACCATGCTAAAAAAATCAAGAATGACTTCAGCTTTAATTTAAGCCTTTATTTATGAACGCCATCAAATTAGAACCCGATTGACGCCAGTTTTATGGTGGAAGATGGGGGGGGAATCAGAACGTCCTTGGCCCTATTAGTACCATGACACCTCTATAAAAAATCACCCATATTTCTGGGGCCTTAGCCCTTAGGTGACTGTCCTATCCTCCTCTCCACTGACAATAGTTGCTCCAAGCATCTGCTGAGATACAGGACTATCCCCTTTTTTTTTTAGCCACGCAAAATCTCGTCATCATGGCAACCACCAGTGGAGTCAATGTGCGACTGGCTTATCACGCACTATGGAGAGACGAATGAAGTCTCGGTCATCCGGTAAATATTGTTATAAATAAAACTAGGGCGTTGAGCCTTCCTCTTCTTATGAATAAGCCATCCTAGAGCACTGGATAAACTAATGACACATATAAAAAAATGCTCCGGTAATAGAAATAGCGATCACCGCTGTGTATAACGTGTTGGGGTCTGGAGCAATATGATCATTAATGGTTGTGCACACATCAGCGGTGCAGCTAGGGGGTGTGGCAGTCTCGATTGTGCTGTAGGAGGTCTCACTATGCGGTGTAGTAAGACTGTGCTATACACCAACCATATAGTGCTTATTATTGTTTCAGCTTTCTCGTCAGTAGTCTTAGTAGTTTGGGGTGTGGGGCTTGTAGTGTGACCGTCCTCATTACAAGGCATAACCAGAGTGATGTTGAGACGGGTGCACTTTTTCTGCAGCTTCTTTCTCTCTTGAAGACACTGTAAGTGTCTATTACCGGTAACTCGTAATTCAGATAAACTAGGCCACAAGATCATTCTTAAAGATCTCAAAGATCTTATGGAGATGTTTTGAATAATAAGAAGTTTACACACCTTACTTTCTTTTTCAAAGGCTGGGAAGAACTCGATGTTAGGCCCATCACAAAGAACAATCCAATGAGCGTCAGAACATAAGTATTTAGATGGTACACCACATTGCTCCGCTTTAATCTGAGCTTGGATTTTCACGATATGAAGCAAAAAAAAAAAAACACTCAAACATTTGAAAACGATCATTCTGAGCAGCTATATAGGGTGTCAGGCGATTTAAAATATGATATCCCATGCATGAAGAAATTCTATTTATATGGGATATAGTCACCAGACCTCTAGATAAAGCCAATATACATATCGCAAATTCCTGGGCAAAATCACACCAACCCTGTTTGATGGATAATGACTACAGTAGCTCCCCTTAAATTGACTGTGACCTTCATACGACAAAGCAGTTGCAATCTATGGTCACCCTGCACAGTTTTACAGTTGTGTAGTGCAAGAATTGTCTATTGTCTTCTTATGGCACAGTGTTTCTCCCCCCCCCCACCTCTCTCTCTCTCTCTCTCTCTCTCTCTCTCTCTCTCTCTCTCTCTCTCTCTCTCTCTCTCTGTGTATTTATCCATCAATACAACCATCTCTGTCCCTCTATCCATCCATTCATCCATACCCCCATTCATAAAATGTATACTACCCAAATGACATGCATCAGATCATAAAGCTCTTAGGAATTGGTCATTTTAACATGACCAAAATGATATTCTATGCTGACTCTAATTTCTAAGAGGTCCTAAATTGTGAAAGTACTTGATGCATGACCATGTAATGTGGGTCCCATTCTCTAACTCTGCATCTAGCATGTGTCGTCCCCCACATTATGGCAAAGTCTTTTATCCTTACTGTATAAGGGGCGGATATAGGGGCCCCAACTTAGTTAAATCAGACCATGTTCTAACTCCTTTGTTAATGTTCATATCAGACAGTCCATTTCTTAACCTCCAATATGGTGGTCAAACTGTGGTGGGAGTCAAGGTCAAGCTACACTGTTAGACAAATCCTAAAAGGAAAAAAAAGAGTACAGAAAAAAGTACGGCCAGGAGATGGGATTGATCCCTTAGATAGCTTAGGAAATCATGTCCCATGGATATCCTGTACTTGCTGTGCAACCCCGTGTATAAGCTGCACTCTGAGTTTGTTGATTACTTTTTAAAATTTTGAAATTCATATTTATTCTAATCCGTGAATTTTCAAAATTTAAAAACCAATGTGGCTCCGAGCGCTCTAACCCCATCCCCTATGCCAAAAATAAAGAAATTCTCGGGAGCAGAACCCTGGTTGCTAAGGATCTGGCAAAGGGACAAATTATATAGACAATGTACTAGAAAAAGTAACCTTTTTGCTGTGTTCTTTTCTAATATTGGGATTAGAATATAGTGGATCAAGTATGTGATGCAAATTTCTGAGAATGTGTAACTCATTTTGCTGTCCAATGTCTAGATCTTTTCTGATAAGGGTTTTAACACCTTTTTGTAGAACATTTTCTATTTAATTTAACCCTCTATGAGGATTCTTATCAGTGGGCAGATAAGGCTGATAAGGGCCGCGCTGGCTCCTATGACGTCACTGCTGCTCCCAAGACTGGAGAAACCTTTGGGAGGTGCTACAGCTTCCTATCTCTAGAGCTGTTTTCACAGATCATGTCTGATGTCGTAGGACGTGGTGGTGCACTACATAGTCGATGTAGTGGCCGTGAGAGGGGGTTTACTGCCCCTATGTTACAGACATGCTATACTGCCATGCCTGTAGTGAATGTCACCCGCACATCCTAACAGCTAATGATAATACCTTTACCTGTTGACCCGTTAAGGGACGGTAGTACAGTACTCTATCAAACCCATAGGTCGTCATGATGCACCAATGAAGTGCTGGCCAGTCTGCTCGCCAGCACTTCATTGGCGCATCACGCCGACCCTCTGGGACTCTTAATAGCAGAATTTCACTACAGCTTATTTCAAGCATCATGACGACCAATGGACATGATGAATAAATGTATCACCGGCATCTAAAGGGTTAATACCTGGTGGATATGCCACAGCCACACCTGGGCCATTGATTGACATTTTATACCCCAAAGTCAGTCTGTCAGGTACCCCCACCCCCTCTACCCACCACCCAGTCTCTCTGCATACCGTCCCCTATACCCACCCACTCAGCCATCTGAACATCCAGACCATTTAGCGCTAGCTCCCTCCTGAGGCTATTGATTGTAACCTGAGGCGTTAACAAGAGAGGACCTCAGTGATGGAGTGATTTATCAGTCTACCTGGAGAAGATATTATATCAAACATTTGGATTTATTTCAAAGACATTTTTCACACTTCTACTCTCAGTATATGGAAACTTTATAGATATAATATTGCACACTTGGACTTATTTCAATGACATTAAATACTACTATTTAAGTATATGGGAACTAGAGGAGTGCAGGAGGAATCAGATAGTAGATTTGTGTATTGTAGTGTTAACTGTGGAGCCATGTATCAGCAGTTCAGGAGTGATAGTAAGGTGAGGATATCATAAGTTAATTATGAATAGGTTTTAACTTACATATACTGGTTAAGGCTTATAATCATTGTGTTCCTCTGCTTCTTTGTTATGACCCTCGCAAACGCAAACTGAGTGATTTTTCTCATCTCTGTTACTTGTCTTAATTCTCTTCTCCCTCCCTCTCTCTCCCTCCCTCCCTCCCTCTCTCTCTCTCTCTCTCTCTCTCTCTCTCTCTCTCTCTCTCTCTCTCTCTCTCTCTCTCTCTGCTCGCGGTAAATCGGAACATTTGTCACTTCATAACTTTATTAACCATGAAAAGAAATATGCAAATAAAGGTTGGACTTCTCAAGGAGAAAAAAAACACGCTGGAGCAGGTACACTCTAGTGGTACAGTGCATGTAGATCTTCCTTTACCATTCACAGATCCATAGGCGTGCAAAAGTAGACAATCGTCGGATAAAAACTTTCCCTTCGCTCTCTATTTATCTGCCCTGCCAAGTAAAACGTTATAGGCATATTATACCTCATATCTCAAGCAGTGCACGCACACTCGTGCTGCACTTATAGTATTGGCCTAGAGCTCATAATATTATATTGATGATCTTCCCCTTTAAAAGCACCATCGTTGTACGTGCATGCCCATGCATCAACGTATCCTCTCTTCACCCCCCCCCCCCCCGACCCCTATCTCTAACCTCCTCTACCATATCCACCAAAGCTGGCTAACGCAGGTCGACTTTGATAACACAAACTAAACTACCTGTACATTTCCTAATGCACATAGCATCTTCAATGTCGCAATACACCATTTTGGGCGGTTTTCACCCAGTAATGGGATTTTACCTGGTAATAATAATTATTGTGATTCTGACAGGTATGGTATGATAGATAAGGAAATTTGATAATGAAGGCCAAAAATGAAAGGGCCCCGTCTAAATCTACCACTACATTGAATGTCCTTGGATGGGTTGACCTAGTGTATGTGTCAGCACTTTTTCATGGAGAGGGAAAATACCCCCTTTTTCCTCAATACAGAGCAATCTTCAGAAATCATCCAATTTTCTCCAGACAAAGCCATACATAATTATAGAATCACAATAGGTTTCAAATGTACCAGATCAAAATCAGCTTTTAACTGACCCCCCCCCCCTCGTCCCCCATTCGTTTTTGGTTAACGTTAGGTTATTCTGAAGAAAGTCAGCATGGATAAAATTCCTGGAAGTAGTTTGAATTGCCATTAAAGATAGGTTTATGATATCTGTACAAACTTCATAAGCCCATCTTTAGCACAGACTGTACTGAACAAATGTGCCTGAGCTGATCAACTCTCACCCACTTGGCATAAAAACTTTTTTTTTTTAACGTTAAAAACCGTTTTTATTGGTTTCCCTATTGGTTATTTGGTTGAAAATTGGTTTAAAAAAAACGTTTAAAAACGTTTTTTGCCAAGTGGGCAGTCTCACCTGGCACTCCAATAAACTCTGTCGCACATAATGGTGGTGACATCTGGTGGAAAGTGAAAACATCCTTATGTGGATGAATGCCTCAACAAGGGCCTCTATAGAGACGATAAGCTCTCACTTGAATCCAAACTTTCAATGTTAAACTGTTAACTTTGTACCTGAAAAGAGAAATAATTATATGGATCATTTATAGGGATATAGCTATAATTGCTGCCCGTTATTCTCTGTAATGTTCTTGTGACATCTGATGATAAAAAAGGTAGGCCTACCAACTTCAAATTCAAGCAGGCATAAATCTGGTGGTCAATTTATCAAATGACTTTGTGGATGATAGGCACCAACAGAAAATCATTAAGCAACTCTTGCATATGTAGGTATATCGGCACATAAAAAAAGAACAACAGAAATTGTGGTATAAAGATGATTAATGTTGTTTTTGTTGCTTCCCAGCAGGGGGAGCCGGTGCGCCACGCTACAGGGCCCAGAGTGACAGGCGTGGACGTCCTGAGGAACCCCAGGGTACATAAGGTAGGCGTGCTTTAACATTCTAATAATCAGTATGTTATATTATTTTCTCCGGCCTCCATCCTCTCACTTCCCAATATTTGCTTGCTGTCATTCCTACTCATGTACCTTCTCAAAACATAACTTCCAGGTCCACCCCCATGTCTCCTCAGGCCCCCTGTACAACCACTATCTTTGTAAACGACCACTATCTCAAGTACTACACATAGAGGCTGACCATCCAACTACTACCCATGTAAAAATGTACACTATCTGTAGTACCCATCCAACCTCTATCTGTGTAGAAACTTTTCTATCAACATGTTATGTCACATAAACAATTCTGATGGGCTTAAAGTAAGGGCGGATCTAATGTGTTTTAATAATAATGTTAGCTGTTTGACACACTAAATTTGATACAGATTTGATACAGATACACAGATAATGGTTGGATGGTTAGCCTATAACTGTAGTACTGCAGATAGTGGTTCTTTACACAGATAGTGGTTGTACACCTGCACTATAATGAAGGAGCTTATGTACCCTTGTTTATAACTTATAGTATAACTATAAGGGTCCTAGACAGGAGGGGTCTTATATCCCTCTCCGATCTTACGAAGGGAAATTGACACACGTCTCTCACTCCCATGCATGTCCATTGTTGATTTTAAAAAGTGGCCCTGTCCCTGGTCTCTAAGCCCATCTTCCTTGTCGCATTTAACAAGTGACCTTCTCCCTTGGCGATTTCACCCGTCTATGGCCATCTATGGATATACATGCATGGGGTGGGGGGGGGGAGGGGTGGTACAAAAGGAAAACACGTTTTTTTGAGGTTTGAAAATGTTTTATTGTCAAGTCACTATTCATACAGAAAGTGGTAAAATTAGACAATAATGTGAATCCTCGTTCAGTTATTACATTAAGTGGTTGTTTGCACATAGTCCAATGAATAAAGATGGGAATTTATACAATGAAGAATGAGAACAATAATATAAACAGAAAAAATAAAATCTATATAACAAACAGTATATACTATGTACACAAATAGCAACCTCTATAATCTTACAATAAAATTTCAAAAAGAAGGGCGTTATGTGTATGCTTCGAGCAGATCCCTTAGAGTTCTGTTTGCCTGCTGTTTCCAAATATAGGTGTTTCAGGACGGAGGAGGGCATGCCCCTCACATCCCTCACAGGATGGAGGGTGAGGCAGAATGCGATTTAACCCACCAAATGAAAAAAAAGAAGGGGGGGGGGAACGGTAAAAAACTATAAGGTGTACATTTTTAAGAGTCAGACAAAAGATATGGACACGATGATTTTGTGCAGGGTCAGTTTTTATTGTCTACCTCATTTTCCTCCTTTTCCTTTTGTTCTCACTTCCCTTTTTGCACCACCCACCAGGGCGATACACACAAAAAAAATTCTAAATATCTTAGGCTGTTCGCCTAACATTTGTTGGAATTGCTAAGGCAAGTTGGGAGTTTGCATGTCGCCAAACCACCGAAGTTTTCTTGGGAGTTTACGCCTAACCCTTAGGAGAAATCAGGCAAGTTGGGCATTCTTCCTAACTTGCCTTAGACTTTTTCACTAACTACATGGACTATTTCAATACCCATAATACCCATTCTTTTATTTTGATCTAAACTCCACATGGATTAAGACACCCAGAATAGAGCCTCTCCATTTGAGAAACAAGTTAAATGCCTCATATCATTTTCATTTGAAACCCCTGAACTTAGTTGTTCGGGGTTTGACTCATAGGGCCATAGATGTGGATATATGAGAAATTTGAATTTCCAGAGAAAAGGTGTTTCAATTCTTCTTCCTTGCTCCATCAATAACATAATAAACCTATAGGCTGTATTCTGTTAAGCCCTATGCCAGGTTAAATGGTGAAGGCTTTATCATGTCAATAGTCATTAGAAGTACCATTAATTTAACATTTGTAGGCCTTTCCATGATAGACACTTCACATAATAGTCCTCATGCAAACCACACTGCCACCTAGTGTGAAGAAATCTGCTAACCCTTAGATAAAACTACTAACCCCTTAGACAAAAAGACCGCATTTCTCTCTTGGCTAAATCAAGCCAGCTTGCCTGAATAGGTTAGTGAATACAACTAACACGTTAGTAAAATATTACTAACATGTTGGGTATTTTGCCTAATCAGTAGTTTTGTCTAAGTTAAATTAGTATTTACTAATTTGGATTTTTTTCTGTGTATGGTCTGCTGTCCATGGGATGGGGTTTGACCAGCAGTCACACTCACAGACGTAATGGTACATGTAACATGTATGACGACTCCTGGTGGTGGTCTACAATAACTACATCCTGCATAGGATCGAGCAGACGACAATTCTCCCACAAACCACACACTGCACTGTGTTATATACACACTGGTGCATTAAGGGGGTGATCATTTACTACCCATAATGGGGGGGGGGGTGAGTTTGATGGGTACAAACCATTAAAATCGGCATGGTGACTGACATGTGTGGACAGGCATGGCGTTTTTTTTAAATTGACTTTGGCCATCGATTTTAGTCATATTGATAGCATAGAAAAGGAAAACAAAACCAGCTCGTCTAAATTTCCCACTGAAGTAGTTTAAAAAAAAAGGCAGTCGGGTGGCAATATTTTTTATACCTTCGAGGAGAATGCAAAGGATTTCAAGCCCTCTTGAATGCATAGGTGGGGGGGGGGCAAAAAGATCTCTCAGCCACATGAAAACTCGATCACTACCCCCACCCTTTGATAAATAATGACCACTGTCTGACAGACAGGTGGGGCCTGGCCAGGGACCAATCATTCGGGGTGTAGGGATCACACCATACAGGGCGAATATCCACCACTATACCCTGATACTCATACTGCAGACCTTAATCTGTGAGTTTGAAAAGTGAGAAAAATGGATTTTAATCTACCAGGATCCCTCAAAGGGAAAAACGCCAAGACTGTCACCAAGGGACTTGAGGTGATAAGAGACCCATCTTTGAGCAAGGTAGGTGTTTTGATAAGGAAAGGAATATCCCACCAACTTCAGTATCCACCTCTGCTCTGATGTGGAGTTGGAGCTGAGAGCTGGGGGTGAGAGTGATACAATGTACACATGTATGGGTTCACTATACTGCATAGACGTATGCTTACAATGACATTTTCTCTTTCCTTTTTGTGGTCAACTTTTCCCACCTCTTCTATTCATCTGATTAATTAGGGAAGGGGGGGGGGGACATGTTAGAAGTGAGAAATATAGAGAAAGTGGGCTGCCCCATCAACGTATATACCCATTAGACGTTGCATAGCATTGTGAAGGATATATCTCAAACAGGGTCTGCCCCTGTCTTGTTAGAATTTGCATGACGCTATCGCTACATCCTAGTTCAGTATTTACTTAAAACGTATAGATAAGTCAAACATACCCAGTGCGCAAACTGTTTTGAAGTATCACTGGACTGTTGAAAAGGGGCAAAACACATTGATAAGACTTGCCGTGATGAGCACCTTGTCCCTTGATAACAACCACTTGCAAGGATAAACTGGTACCCACCTTACCAGCTCTTATCATGTCACCAGAACCAGATCAAGCCCTGCTTGCAGCCTATAAGCACCCCATAGATTTCAAAGCTATTTATAGCTCTGGTAGACAGGCGCTTATTAATGTTGAGAACCGATCCTTAGTACTTGATATGTATATTAGAACGGCAAGTCGTATAACTCCTTCCAACTGATACTGAAAAGTTTCAACCAGATATTAAGTCATGTTTTGACACTTTGCTGTTCTTATATTATCAAATTAATGCTTCTATGTCAAGAATAATGACAAAAATAAGCATTTACTTGGCTATATATAATCATCGCTTTTTGCAAACAGGAAGTAGCTTGACACGGGAAAAGTTTTTGCCTGGTACGGACACTTTAGACAGGAAGTAGCTTGATACAGGAATCAATGTAAAGCACTTTAACTCCTCGTATCAAGCATAAAGCATTTATTGATAATTATGTAAGTATCACGACATCCATGGCACTTATTCAAGTCCCCCAAAGCTTAGACTGGCCAACATATTATATCGCTATAACTAGGGCCTTTACAACTGAGAAATAACTGATATTTCAGTTTATTCTCGAACCCACGGCATTATTCACTCCACATAATATGCTATCATATCATGTAGTCAGGCTTCCAGTATTATAAAGGCTAAAAGTAGAGTAATATTTATTCTACTCTTTGGGCAAATATCATTCATCAGCTCATGAAATCAACGGGAGCACTTAGGGTCAATGAGTGCATTATTGATATGAAAATCACGTGCAGTTAGAAACATGCCATTGATATGGCTATGTGGGAGGAAATTGAAAGCCAAGGAAAATACGGGAGTATATTCATTTCAGGTAGCTACATGCTTTACATGGGAATATGCCTACTTAATAACTCACATTATAGGGAAAACATTCTTACTGAATTTACATGTGTCATAATTTTGTAATGTAGGGGTATGGTATTTTACACTTTAACGTTCATGCACCCGTGAGACTCAGACCTAGGTCCTTCGGGTGTGGTGGGGGAATCCGGATGGCAGGTGGCAGCACCTGCCTCTGGGTTCGTATCCACTACACCAGGGGGCCTACCACTCGTCCGCCACACGTCACGTGGCCGGTCTGAGTTTCGCGGGCTTTTCCCCTATATAAGGCTGGTCCTAGCCCTAGGTTCCTCAGTAGTGGTTTACCCACTGCTCAACCAGGTTGTTACCCGAAAGGGTAACCGAATGCACTAGCAGCATGTAGTCCTCTGAGGCTGTGATCGTATGTAACGCAAGCTATGAAATAAAAGCTCGGTTGCCTACCCGGAAACTTTTCTCTCTCTTCGTTATGATTTAATCTAACTTAACGAGACGAACCACTACACTGGTGCCGTGACCAGTTGGTCTTCGGGTAAGCGCAGTCAGAAATGACTGAGCTGAGCCCAGTTAGGGGAAATGGCCCAAATCGCGAGCTAGACTCCCCGATGGAGGATGGTGAAATCAAGTCACCACCCCAAGGTACGGAGTGGAGGGATCCACTAGAACACTACCCTGATGGGTTAGAAGATGTAAGAAGAAACTTACATCATGAACTGGATGAATTTGGAGACTCCTTATTCATGCCAGGAGGTACTTCGAAACCTGCACCAATGCATAAAAGTACTGCTCAATTTGGTAAATTACCATTTGAGGTACCAAAGCCTAGTGCAGGTATGTTTGAAACTCCATACAGTTCTCGAATTAAACACCAAAAATGTGGATTCGAAAAGAACAAAATGGACGAGCTTGAAGACATGAGAGCTGAATACGAGAAGATCCAGAAGGATCTTATTACACTGACCGGAACCCGAGACAAGATTCTGACTGAAAACAAACAGTTGATATCGGAACGTCTCGATTACGACCAGAGTTGTAGACGCCAACAACAATTGTTGTTGGATCAGATGGAGAAAGAAAAGCAAGATTTTCAACTCCAGCACGAACAGTATCGTGATGCACTATATACGGCGGATCTGGAATACAGAGCCTCGTATGATGAGTTGAATAGAACTAAACAAGAGTTAAATTCAACTCAATCGGCCTACGGCAAGTATCAAGAAGAGCTGAAGAAAATAGAATCAGCCTTCAAAGATGCTCGGGAAACGTACCAAAAACAGACCGATGAGCATGAAAAACTCAAAGATCAATTGATACGCGAATCCACAGATTTGGCTGTTAAACAGACTAAAATGATGGATGATTATTCCGAACTGGAGGCTAAAGCTATCCAGATGTCAAAGTATCTAGAAGATACTGGTCGTGCAGTAGGCACTCTTGAATCAGACTTCACCGTTTCAGGAATTGCCCTAAACACGACAAGTAACCAGATGTTCTCTTTGAGGGGCAATGACGGGGTAACAGAGACAACTGTACCTCGTTATGAAGGAGTAAAGAGTCATCAGGTTAGATTTACAGATAATACCTCTATACCTCTTGGTCTAGGTACGGGAAATAAAGGGGATAATTCTGCGAGTGGAGCTAAACAAAGCCGCTCGGCAGGAAGCTCCACCTTTGACGGCGGATGGCCACAACAGTCACCTTTAGGGGGACCAAATGGCCCGTATGCCCAGTATGGATGGAATCAGTCCCAAACAGGAACGAATCCGTCCAATGGTAACACCCGGAACACGTCCGGAGGAACAACCGGACGAGCATCCGGAGGTTCCAGTACAGCTGGGGGGCAATCCGGATGTGATCAAGGATCCGGACCCTCAAGCGATCGTTCCATGAGCAGACCCTCTGCCAGTGGGACTGGTTTCAATAATGGAAATCAGTCGTATGGAACAGGAGGAAACACTAATCCCAATAGTGGTTTCTTTAGCTTTGGTGGAAATACACAACGCACCAATGGTCCAGGGCCGGCTCCCCAAACCAGTGGATACACCTTTTCACAGGTGCCTCCATACGGAGCAGGGGGATCAGGAGGTGGAGGAGGACCACCATCCGGAGGCTTTGGAAGTACTTATGGTACGAATCCTCCAAGGAAAAAGAGACTCAGTCGCCGAATATCTCTTTCTCCAGGGTTACAAGCGCTGCATGATTCTAATGCAGCGATTGCTAACTTAGGTGTTGATTGTTACAATCAAGGTCTGGACGATACGGAGATCATGGAATGGAGTAAGGGTTTAACCCTTACTGGATCCACGAATCCGGCTCGTAGAGTAGCTAAGATACCTACCCCCTTTAATGCCAAGAACACTTGGAAGGAGGAGTATCAAGGCTGCGCAGATGTCTTTAACTGCAATGGATGGGGTAAAGCGGAAGCTCTGCCTTATTTAGTATGCTGGTTAAAGGAAGGCGACGGAAAAGGAGCCGTGGAACAATGGAGAGATTCTCAAATAACAGGACTCTCAGCCCATATGAAGTATGATGAACTCATAGAGATTGCTTCATATTTATATGGGAATATAGTTGGAGAAGACCCTTGGCTGACGTTCACTAAAAGAACACAGAAGCCCAAGGAGTCTGCCAAAGTGTTCGGCTTAGAATGTCAACGACTGTTGCATAAAGCCAGACCTCAATGGAGACTAGATGATGAATGCTTCCTAGATGAGATGTTTAAACAATTCATTGAAGGATTGCGGAATCAAGAACACAGGACAGTAGCCTGTGAAGCTTGGAAGAATGATGCCTCTTTGACAGATTTGTTCCAGTCCCTAGATCATTATGATTGAAAGGCCCGTATCTTTGCCGGGAAGGTACCCCAACGGATGTCAGCAATGATAATCCCGGAGGGAATACCCGAAACCGATTCATCCGAATCAGGGGAACCTGACGAAGATGAAAACGTTGGGGCCATTGGCCAAGGGAACCCCCGGTACAACCGGAACTGGGGAAAGAAACCGGGTTACGTCAAGGAGAAAGTGATCACTTCTAAACCTCCTGTGACTCAACCCGATACCAAACCCACGACGGGTCCTTCTTTATCAGAGGACCTGGTTAACAATTTGGTAAAGAAGATTACTGAAAATCTTAGGAGGCCTAAGCCTGATAGGAGTGTTGTGACATGCTTCCGATGTCAGGAAACTGGGCATTATGCTGCCGAGTGTGAGGCAGATAAGCCAGTTTATAGAAACACTCGTTACCGGAGCAATCCGGGTAAGGAGGACTCAGTGAAGAAGGAAAACTGAGAGGGGGTGTCCACAATGGCAACCGGATTACCCCCAGAGTGAGTGATTGCCATGACTGCCAGCCTATCGCAGCTTGCGGTACTGGCAAGAATCCTCTAGCGATTTCGCCCAGCAGTGAAGCTAAGGAGCCTGATCAGTTCCTTACTCATGAGGCTGGGGAGACTGATAGTACACCAGGTGTCAAGAACCGGCAGAAGAACACAGAGGGGAAACCCGATATCAGTCCAGAGGGAGCGGCCAATGAGTTGGCCAGGGTGGGGTGTGCCCAGTTCCCCCCGGGTCATCCTTGTCTCGAATTCTTAAAGGGATGTGGATTTGACCTCGGCGCTAAGACGGAACTTGCTAAGTATGGAAGTAGTCCTACCTACTTGAAAGGTAGGAGGTGGTACGCAGTTGTATCTGTGAGTGGTAGATCCGCTGAGTTTCTTGTCGATACGGGTGCTAGCCACTCCTGTATTGCCAAGAGATTCTACGATCTTTTGCCTACGAATCATGAAACTTTCACAACGGAAGGAAATGCTCGTACGGCCGACGGTAGCATGATACAAACGTTCGGTAGAACATGTATGAGGTTCAGTCTACAGGAAGATAAGGACTTCATCCTTACCCCTACTGTGGCGAACATCGCGGATGATGGTATACTCGGTCTGGATTTTGCTGCATTATATGGAGCAAGGTTAGATTCCCAGAGGGGAATATTGGAAGTGAGAGACCCGTACCATCTCGAAGTACAATGTGTACTTAGGCAAGTAAGCAGTGTAGCCAGTGTAGCCCAGACTGTTAAGATACCACCAGGCACAGCCTGTGATGTCTTATGTCGAGCGGACAGACAGTTTTCAGGAAAAACTGGAGTTGTAGAGCCAGACATGGCCATGTTGTCAAGTATCGGATTGGAATCCGCTGATGTTCTAGTAGCTAACGCTGCTTGGACGGTGGTTCCTATATCCAATACCGGTAACAAGACTGTCTATGTACAGAAGGATACGATCCTTGGATCGGTTGTCTTATCCAAATTGATAGAAGACTGTAAACATGTTTCGGCACCCGGAGCCCCTATCCCACCCGAAAGGAGCCCGGAACTAGACACTCTAGTAGCCGAAAGCCATGTAGAAAGTGATGAACAACGTGAAGCTCTAACTGACTTGTTGTACAAGTACCGTAAAGCTTTTGCAGCACCGAGTGAACAATTGGGGCGTACCGATAAAGTACTGCATACGATTGACACTGGTGAGAATGAACCTTTTAAGATTCCTTATAGAAGACTCCCACTAGCCAAAAAAAGGGTAGCTGAGGAGGAGATAGCTAAAATGCTTGAACAGGATGTAATAATTCCATCAACCAGTCCTTGGTCTAGCCCTGTGTGCATGGTGACCAAGAAAGATGGTAGCATCCGTTTCTGCATAGATTACCGGAAATTGAATGGTATGACCAAGAAGAATTCATATCCCTTACCACGGATCGATGAGACTATAGACTCCCTTGGAGGTAAGCAATGGTATTGCTCTCTAGACTTACAATCCGGGTACTGTGTCATACTAGTGATTGGCATGATCAAGTTGTCATATGAGAAATATCATAAGACTAGTGGTATATAGTGTAATTATCTCAAGGCTCTTATAAATAGTGTTATTTCCAGTTGTCACTGGTTTATTCAGCTTTAGGCAACATGTAAGAAATATCAATCATACAGTAGTTAGTATGTAGGTAGTTTGCACATACAGTAAACATACAGTAACTTATAAAGTATAATGTTCAGTTCCACTCCACCTGTGAGGTATTAATAATACAGTGTCCAGCATACTTCTAGGTGGGTTCCCACACCTAGCTCCTGACCTGCTGCTTAGAGGAATAATGTAATAATGGATAACTTTACCCTCTGGTGGAAGTCTTGAAGAAGATAGCCTCTGGCCACTAATGGTAGGAAACCAATGCCTGTCTAGCATAGTTTCACCATAGTGCAGTGGTATAGCAGGTAGCAGGAGATGACTGGAGATGTTACCTCTAGAGCGGTTCTTGGTGATGTGTGTTCCTGGAGGTGCAGACAGGCTATTTGTAGCAAATCTTGGAAAAGCACCTCCAGACTGACTGGAGCCAGCAGCATCTGCCTAACTCTACAATTGTTTGAGGGGACTCTTTCAAGTGTCACAGGGGGACAAAGGACCCCCATGGACGCCGCTATGGCCCCCATTGTCTTGGTCGGTTCTGCATCTTCAAACCCTCATAACTCGGTCGTTTATGCTTGTATAACCGCCATTTTGGGCATGCGCGGAGCTGAATGTGCCAAGATTATAATGCCCGCTGGATAGGCGCGTAACTCCCGCCGGTTTGTCTGTAGCTCACTCGGAGGTCGATTCAGTCTCCATGGCGTAACTTCCTTAATACTGGGAGTTCCGCCTTGATCTTGGGCTCATTCTGACCGTCTAATTATGGGCTTTCCATAGATATTTTGATATTTGACCTAGGTCGCTCAGGAGCGACGCTAGAGCGACCGGAAGGTTATGGCGTCGTGCTTATGTAACCCATTGTTCAGTCCTTAGAGTGCTCAGACACTCATGACGGCGTCAGCGGTGCTCAGGCACCCGTGACGGCCGGTTGCATTCACTTACAAGTTATTAATTTGTGCATTGAACCATGAGGTCGCACACTGAGACCCTCATTCTTATTATATTGTGCAGTGAACCATTAGGTCGGAGCTTTTGATGTCATAAACTCTGTCTAACTGACTGTGGCTGGTGTGCAGTGGGGCATGAACGCTCTTATACAAAGTTTGAGCGCTCTTATAGCTCTTAGAACCAACCTATGTATTAATTTCATAGATATTTCTTTGATTAATACAAAATATGTTAGAATTTATGGAATAATAAAATGGTATATCATAACTGGCAAGTGGGTATGCATCCGAAAGATATGGAGAAGACGGCCTTTTCCAGTCATATTGGATTATTCCAGTATAATGTGATGCCGTTTGGATTGTGCAATGCACCGGCGACATTTGAAGCCATGATGGAAACTTTATTAAGTGACCTTTTATGGAAGAAATGTCTCGTCTATCTAGACGATGTGATTGTCTTTGGAAAGACATACGAAGAATGCTTGGAAAATTTAGGTATGGTCCTGGAAAGGATCATAACTAATGGTTTGAAGCTGAAACCCAAGAAGTGCGATCTTTTCAAAAGATCTATTAATTACTTGGGGCGAATAATCTCGAATGAAGGGATTAAAGCCGATCCGGAGAAACTGGATGCCGTGTCAAATTGGCAAGCACCCACGAATGCGAAAGAAGTTAGGTCCTTCCTCGGATTCTGTTCCTACTACCGGGACTTTATCCCAGGATATTCAAGGGTTGCCTTTCCTATCCAGAGTTTGTCCCACTGGACACCCGGGATCAGAAAGGAACGATTCCCTTGGGGACCCGAGCAAGACGAGGCCTTTATGAAAATAAAGGATTTGTTTGCTATCACACCTGTGTTGAGATACCCCACGGAGAATGATCATTTCATTCTAGATACTGATGCTAGTAATGAAAGCATAGGAGCCGCCCTTTCTCAGGTCCAGGATGGGGTCGAAGTTCCTATAGCCTTCGCTAGTAACACGTTGAGTAAATCTCAAAGAAACTATTGTACCACTAAACGTGAGTTGTTGGCTGTGGTGGTCTATACGAAGAAGTTCAAGCACTTTTTGTGGGGGAGTGATTTCACTCTACGGACTGATCACTCTTCCCTCAGATGGTTATTGAACTTCAAAGATGCAGAGGGGATGATAGGTCGCTGGTTAGCGCACCTATCCGAATTCGGTCTAAATCACAGCCAGATTGAACACCGAGCCGGGGCAAAGCATTTGAATGCAGATGCTTTGTCTAGAATCCCAGTGAGGAAATGTGCAAATGCTGAGTGCACTGATTGTGGAGCACACAATGCTGTGTTGGCAGGGGTTCGAGTTCCATTCGAAACCCATCCGGAACATGTCTTGAATTGGTCCTTGGAGACCATCAGGCAGTTCCAGAAGTCTGATGCAGTCACATCACGTTTGATTAAATTCCTTAATCAGGGTATCTGTCCCCCAAGACCCGTAGTGTCATTGGAGAACAGAGAGATGAGACGATTCTTAGCTCAATGGACCGAGCTAAAAGTCCGGGATGGTATTCTGTTTCGATGGAAGAACCATTCTAATAGGAACAAAACCTTGCAAGTTGTCATACCTAGTGCTATGCGACGAGATATTATGTATTTCTGTCATGGACATAGAACTAGTGGGCACTTTGGAAAGAAACGGTCTCTAGAACGTCTGACCAGACGATACTATTGGCCCGGCATGAGTACAGATCTCACCCGATGGGTGGAGACCTGTCCCGAGTGCTGTAAGAACAAACCAGGACCCGGGTTAGGCAAGCTGCCATTATCCCAGGAACTGTTTGGTGTAAGGTTTGCTAGAATAGCTGTTGACATTATTAGTGGGATTCCCCCCACTCCTAGTGGCAACACGTGTATGATGGTCGTGTCTGATTATTATACCAAGTACACCCGAGTGTTCCCTTTACCGGATCATAAGGCTGTTACTTGTGCTATGGCCTTTGTAAAAGGGTGGGTGCTGCACCTAGGTGTCCCACTCATGTTACATAGTGACCAAGGCAGAGAATTTGAGTCTAGTCTGTGGCAGGAGATGTGTAATTGTCTGGCGATCTGCAAGACAAGAACTAATCCCTATAGACCACAGAGCGATGGACAAGTAGAGAGATTCAATAGGACTTTGATCCAAGTATTGAAGTCTCTGGTAAATGAGCAGATGGATGATTGGGATGAACAATGTGAATTCGTGGTACATGCCTATAATGGCACTGTGCATTCGAGCACAAACTGTTCTCCTAATCTCCTCGTTTTTGGAGAGGATTTGATTATGCCAGCCGATTTGGTGTTCGGCGTAATAAGAATGAATCCGGAAGCCCCTTGCCAGGTGATGTTTGTAGAATCCCTACGGGATAATTTCAAACAAGCCTATGAGAGGGTTAGAGACGAGTTGCAGAAAACTGCGCGTTGGCAGAAAGTTGGCTATGACACAGGTCTAAAAGCTAGATTTTTTAATCTAGGGGATAGAGTACTGCGTCTACACCAACCGCTAGCTAACCTGAAATTAGCCAGTAATTGGGATGGACCTTTCACTATAACTCAGGTTATTAGTGATTGCACAGTGATTATTAAATCACAGCTTGGTAAATGTTACAAGTCAAATGTAGCGAGACTACGCCCATGGAGGGGGAGGGATACCTCCACCGAAATGTACGGCGATGGTCTATTGGAAGTAATGGAACAGAGTCGTGTTAAGCAACTCGAAGTGGTACCGACCCGAAAGCGAGGACCCGGGCGGCCACGGAAGGTTGCAGACCCGAAGAGGGTGGTGCCCCCTGTCGTAACATCCGGAAAGCAGGGGAAGATACAAAAAGTCTCGGCAGGCGCAGGTAAAAATAAGAGGAAAGGTCCTTCTAAGGCTAAGAAGACCTTGGAAAAGGCTCTTATGGATACCAGGTCAATAAAAGAGGCCTCAAAACCTCTTAGACGCAGTCCAAGGTTGCTACAGACTGCCGTAACCTAGCCTGTTAACACAACGAGTGTGTTGTCCTGTACTGTGTACTGTTATATGTTGTAACCTAGTTCAATGTATATTTGAGCCGGTCAAGAGTCTCTGGAAAAGGTCCTATGACAATGAACCCATGGTTTTGGACGGATAATCCGGTGGATATGCTTATGCTATCCATAAACTCCAGAATACCTAGCGAATTGTCATAGTCGAACCCTGAGTACGGACGGACGACCGATCGGGTATTGTATTGTTTTTATGTAAGGGCGCGTGACCTAATTAAGGGCACGCGGGAAAGTTGTTGACCCATTTTCGAATGGTCACGTGAGGCGCCGGTTTGATCATGCGCAGCGATTCAAGTTCGAGTATCCCGCCATATTGTCTTATTCCTGCGAAGGAAGAAGACGTGGCCGAGGGTGGTCTTGCTCTTGTTGGAGTCTGATAGCCCGTGACAGCCATATTCCGAGGTGTGCCCTCGTTAAAAGGCACCCGCCTTTCACTGGGTAAGCAGTACTCACTGCTTATCCGGTGGATTGGGATATTTTATCCCCGAACAGCCACTTCTGTCGATGGCAGAAGAGGCCGTCCGTCTTGGCGGCGGTGCCGGTGCCAGCACCCCGCCAGAGTATGGAAGTGGTTCTCCCAAGAGTCCCACTTATACATACGACGATCAGCAATACGATGCTGATTGTGATCAAATGGATCAACAAATGAATGTTGATCAGTACTTCTCTGGAGTAGACGATAGCGACGTAGAATCGTTCTACGACGCATCCGACAACTCCAGACAAGTTAGTCCTGAACGCCGAGGCGTTCAACAACAAATTGATGTAGGTGAGCCTTATGTAGCCCCTCCATCCGAAGGTTTGAGTGGAGAACCGGCAGGAGCCCAGTCTCTTGACAGGGCTCTGATGCCACCTCCCCCTCAACTGCCGCCCCGTCTTGGTGGGAGTACCTCATTCGGTGCTTTGGGACCTGCTTCTCCGGTTGACAGGCCAATGCACCTAGAGCTGCCCTTCCCAGACAGTCCCGAATGGCATGATGTAGCCGGTCCATATGACGGACGGATGTTAGCAATTTCCGAGGAAATGCTGATACCCACCTGTTATGGGACGCCCAGAGAGGTTGACGAGCGTGTTGTCAACGCAATCTGGGAATGTGCTCATCCGCAGTGGGCTAATACCTTTCCGGAGTCCTGGTTGATGGATTACCATCAGATGGCCAAAGGATTGGTAGTCCACTTATGGTTTCGTAAAGCCGTCTGGGACGCAGAAATGGCTTTCCGAAGGAATACCTCTTATAGGCCTTCCTATGTGTCTGACAAAACGGGTTACACCGGTGTCAAGGCAGATGAGGTCTCTAGATACATAGACAGAGACCAGATCCTACTGTTAAGCACAGCGGATGAGTATGAAGCAGCAGGTAACGCTGTTGTGGATTACTGTCCAGGGGTCCCTATTACGTCTCAAACCATTGAGGCAGAAGAGGCCCGTATTGGTGTGTCTCCACTAGACAGACTCGGGGTAATACAAGACCTCGTAGTACGTCTATTGGAGAGACAGTATGCACTGGCGCATCCGGAGTTAGTCCCCGGACCCGCACCCGTGCAAGTAACAGCCAAGATGGCCGATCGGATGGACCGTCTCATGTCTCCTGCTGAAGCTCCTACCTTGGGAGGCGCAGCAGTAGTACCTGAGAAGGCCCTACCTGATGCAGATGTTTCCCTTAAAACTGCTCAGTCTACCCCTACGAAGACTGAGCAAGTAAAGGAGAAAGCAGCTGGTGGAAAGGGTAAAACAACCCCCACCAAAGGTAAGGGTAAAGGGAAGCGGTCAGGAACCGAACCCTCTACCAGCACGAGTGTGGACGACAGTACCCGAACCCGTCGGGTGTCTCCACGCTCGGCCAATAAGAAGGGCGCTAAGGCTTCGGATGTCTCCGGCAATGAGACGGACGCATCCGAGCCTGGCACTTCTACTAACGGCAGATCCCGCAGGAGGAATAAGAAGAAGGTTGACCAACGCAAACCTGAACCTATCGAGGTAGACGTTCAAGCTGATAATACAGAAGCTGAACCGGCTGTCCCAACCGTAAAAGTTGAGCTCGGTGTGCCAATCGTCAAGCTACACGACGTAATGGCCGATTTGAGTGGAGACGCTCAAGATGCTGCAGCCCAGGTCCTCGCGGGTCAACAACCCGTTGTGCAACCTGTGGATGTACCATCCGACCCAGAGGGAGAGGAGCCGGTTGACCCAGTTGTGGATGTCACTCCGACTGACGAGCAAGAGGCTGCTATCTGGGCTAACGCCAATAGCAACTTTGCCGACTTCATTCCTCTACACAGGGGACACCTGAAGGGGAGTAAATCCGTATGGAGACTGCCCCCTCGGATCACCTGTGAGGGGCAGGAAGATATGGAGGAGTGGCTTCGCAAGAAGCTCTCTGATAGAAAGCCGGCCAATATGTACTGGATCTATTGGGAATTCGTTAAGAATTCGCCCAATGGTCTGTACAATTATGACCAGAAGGGCAAGCTCAAGTTTGCTCTAGATGAGTACTACGGGGAGGATCGTAAGGATCGTCCCTTCCAACGTTGTACTCAAAGTGAGGGTGAGGTTGAATTCTTCATCGAGAAAGACGCGTTCCTTCGTCATCTCGTGGAGGTTCATATGCACCAGAGGCCGGAATATGTCTGCGACCGAGAGGTTGGCAAGAAATGTGCTAAATGCACAGGATGTGTCACCCCCCGACGCGGAGACATGGTCCGGCACTATGTGACTTCGCATGGAGAGGGCCTTGAGGCAGCCATAGATCGGGTGATGAAAATTCACTCCGAACTCTATGGCAACCTTAGGGGCCTCAATGCAGAGAAGTTGGCTTCCCTCACACCGAGTACGAAGCAGTTTGCGCCTACGGTTCCTGGTACTAACCAGAAACTAAAGGCTCGGTTTGCCCAGACTCCCGGGTCCGGCAAACTAGAGTACGCTCAGGAGGAGTACGATCTGTTAAACGAATGGAGAAGCAACAAGGCCCGCCGTCGTGGTGGGGCTTATGTAACTCCATCCGGAGAACAGGTCCGAAGCCGCAGGGATTACCGCCAGGGACCCTCTGTAGCAGATAGGAAGAGACAGGCGTCTGAATCTCCAAGCCGAGCCAGGTCACCACTGGAGGCGCTAGAGAGACAGACAAATGGGGGAAGGAAGAAGCCACATCTTCCATCTCCTACTGGAACTCCTTCCCATTATGGGCGAGCACCAACTCCACGAGGTGCACAGAACCCGACATTCTTTGGTGTCAGTGGACCGAGTGGCCAGTCCGCCCGGAAACACGCGCCTTTGAATGTCAAAGACCCGAAGCAGTACCCTGCTATGGGCCCACCCGGACCAGAGATGCAAATCTTTGATCAGTACGGGAGGGTCAAGCAGGAACTGCCGACAGTAGGAGGTCAAGCTCCCCGACCTACAATGAGTGCTGTGGTGAGACAACGTCCACCCGCACCATTGTTGACGGCCAAAGACCTTAGAAGGGAATTGTCACGGTTGCCCCTGGTTCAGGGATTACCAACTCAAGGCCCTTCTTCGACCACTGCTAGTGCGGTTACTACTGCGGTTGCTTCTTCGCACACGCAGGTAGCTGTCACTGCGAGTGGGTCTGGAGCACAGCCGAAGCCTCAGGGTCAGGTACCCCCACCTGGTGCTGTGGTTCATCGGCCTAAGCTGATCCAGACAGTGGAGACCTTCTTCAAGAAGGAGGACAAATTGTCTTGCAATATCCAGAGCAAACAATTTGAGACGCTACAGCACCATCTGGAAAACCTCCACCTGGACATGTATCGTCGGACCGTGTCGAGCACTCTCCAGTGTATTGACGCGATCCAGAAGTCAGAGATCAACCGAATCTCGACTCAGATCAAAGCGGATGTTGCCAAAGATAAGCAGGAAGCTGCTAATCTGCGGCAGGAGGCCCTATCCGAGAAGGAAACAGCTTCTCAGATGCTCGACCTAGAACGAGCAACGAACATGAAGAACCAGCAAAAGTTCTTCAAGGTCTTCGGAGTTATCATGGATAACTGGGACGGTACACCTGAGCATGCTTTGAAGCTGTTCGAAGCACGCCAAAAGGTGAAACTTACACCTGCTGTCCCCGCATTGGCACCTACGGATGGAACTGGTGTGAACCCCCCTGTTCAGCCACTGGCTCAACAACCGGGTCCAAACCAGCCACCCGAGGAGAACATGGAACAGTAAAAAACTGTTGCATGAAGATCGGACATAATTGTGTGTCCCGGGGTTCTATTACCCATGCATTGTTGGATAAGAAACCGTTTTTTATCCAACCCGTATTGATTCGGGTACCAAACTGTACCCTAATCCGGAAACTGAAAACAGAAGGAGAAAACAAACAAGTCACTCTGGAGGAGGAGTACGAATGCTGTAAACACCATAATTGTACTGTGCCACAATGTAATGACTGTGCCTATTATAAAATCATGGACAATTTACACTAATATGGACTTTTGAACTACAAACCGGATTTACTACTACACCACTACTATTTGTGAGCTAGCACTACAGGCATCAGGGTTTAGCTACGCCCATAGAGTCCATCAACAGTCTACAACTGGATCTACTATTACCTCCAGTTAGCTAGCACTACAGGCATCAGGGTTTAGCTACGCCCATAGAGTCCATCAACAGTCTACAACTGGATCTACTATAACCTCCAGTTAGCTAGCACTACAGGCATCAGGGTTTAGCTACACCCACCAACAAGTTTTACTATAGCACTTCAGGCATCAGGGTTCAGCTCGCCCATACCAAGCCATCAGCAGCATCCGACTCCTGTTACATCCTCCAATCATGAAAACAAGTAACTTTGTTGATATTATTATATTGTATGTAAAATTGTATTTATAACTATATAATATCTTTTATAAAGATATATTATTATATAAGGGTACCTATAAATATACTGGATCTGCGAATCCTAAAAGTTATTTAAGGTAATCCTAGACCTATACTGTCTATATAGGTCATTCCTGGTCTCAATATATTAAGAGACTATAATTCTTCTGTAACTTGTAAATATAAAACACTAAGGTATAAACTGAGCTGCGTCTCAAAAGTATAAATATTTTTCTATAAAATAAGAGAAGGTCCAACGGATTTCTCTAAACTTATTATTGTAGTACTCAGGTTAATACCTAATTGTGTTCATATAGTATCAGATTAATTGTCCATATCTGATCATTAATATTTAATTCACTCTGTAAAGTAGACAGAGCTGTTAATTTAAAAAGTCGAAAATTTTTTTCCGGGTTCAATAACCATAATACGATCATTGTTAACAACCACCGGTCCTTTTCAGGACCCTACTGTTGTCAAAACGTTACTATAAATCTGTGATAATTGTATATTTATCATTTATGGTTGTTATAAGCTAGTGATGGAAATAACATGAACGACACTCGATGCTATTATTGTATAATTTTTCAGAAATAGGATAGTCTTATACTATAGCCTATTTCACATCGAGCAAGTGTAATTAATACCCCTTTTTAGTATTGTAAACAATCACTTACTAGGTTATTAATACACTGCGGTTTAATTACCCCCAAGTTATTGTCTAAGGGGGGCAGTGTAGGGGTATGGTATTTTACACTTTAACGTTCATGCACCCGTGAGACTCAGACCTAGGTCCTTCGGGTGTGGTGGGGGAATCCGGATGGCAGGTGGCAGCACCTGCCTCTGGGTTCGTATCCACTACACCAGGGGGCCTACCACTCGTCCGCCACACGTCACGTGGCCGGTCTGAGTTTCGCGGGCTTTTCCCCTATATAAGGCTGGTCCTAGCCCTAGGTTCCTCAGTAGTGGTTTACCCACTGCTCAACCAGGTTGTTACCCGAAAGGGTAACCGAATGCACTAGCAGCATGTAGTCCTCTGAGGCTGTGATCGTATGTAACGCAAGCTATGAAATAAAAGCTCGGTTGCCTACCCGGAAACTTTTCTCTCTCTTCGTTATGATTTAATCTAACTTAACGAGACGAACCACTACAGTAATATGGTTTTAAAGTGGGATAGTCCGATTTTCTTCATATTTCAAATTAGTCCGGAGAGGCTCCGACTGTAGGGATTAGGGCCCGGAGGGGCACTTCAATTTTTTTTTATACAGGTGTGTGGCTGAACCCAGGGCAACCCTTACCCTTGCTAGGGCACTCGTTCGCGTTTTTTTTTTCTTCAAAAGCATACCCTTGCTAGGGCACTTTTGACTCAATAATCCTAGATTTATTTCAAAATGTCTTAAATTTACACTGATTGGGGAGAAGATTGAATTTGGTATATGCTATTTTCATGAAAACTGCTGATCTCCATGAAAATTTCGAAATTTCCCGAGTAAATCGGGGTATTTTGGTGAAAGTTGACCCTTGCTGGGGACAATTGTGGCTGAAACAGGAGGCTTGCTAGGGACATCTGTGGATGAAACAGGAGGCTTGCTAGGGACTTTTTCTTGAAAAAGTACTCTTGCCAGCCGCACATATATGTATACATTACATAGAGAGTGCCCCCCGGGGATTAGGGAGCCTCTCCTCCCCTCCCTCAGCCAGAATGTCCGGGCTAATTTCAAATTTGACTTAGTTGTGTTTCAAACTAGTTAGAAACTTCATGTTCATTAGATAGTGGACCATAAAATGCTGATCATAGTCTTAAGGAGCATAGAGAGGGTGTGTAATATGCCAAGGTGTAGGTATTTTACAGTTCACATCCTACAGATGGAATTATACACTGTCATAAAGGTATTTAGAAATTAAACATGTTTAGGGTGATAATTTGCTTAATTTCTAATCACATTTTTGTGTTTAAAACCTAAGCACATGGAGGTTGTAAACACAATATTGTGCATTTTCCAGCCTCTTAACACCACAGTGATAAAATTGCATTGAAAATGGACAAATATAGTCAAGTTTGGTGTCAAAATAAAGCAGTGCACCTAGCTATGAAAAATAACAATTTTTGGACTTTCTAAATGTTGAAAACCATTTTTTTCTTACGTGCAACCACGGCGTATAGGTTTCAATCTTTATCAACTGCTTATAAAAGAGAAGGAAAAAAATCCTCCCTTTTCACCGCTTGGTGATGAGAAACAACTTTTTTTAGTATACTTATGACATGTATGGGTGACATTTCGCAATACATAATTATAGTGCGCTGCAAAAGTTTAAAAAAAAAATAAACTGACTTTATCTTAGTTTAGTGACCCATAGTGAATATTTGCCACTATTTGGGTGAGCCTAGTATGCTCAGGGGTAGCTCACAGATTACCCTTCTATATCCCACAATTATGTGCAGACCAACACTCTGTATACAGGACGGGATTAGGGGATAATCCAGCATGCAGCCACTACTAATCCCTCAGATCCAAACACTACTGTCTTGGGCACTACCACGTATACATGCCTACATATATGGGTGATTAAAGAGGGAAGATCATTCTTATTTCTATAATGGTAAATCACACTAGACTTGACCTTTTTATAAAATCTTTATTATTCTCTGATGTCTGCCTGTCTCTCTCCCCCTCCCTTCCCTCTCCATTCTTTATTCTGTTGCTGTAAATTATTTTTATTCGCCATGCATATGGATATGACATTTTCTGTGATCCAAATGGCTTTAAACCCGTTTCCTTACTCAGTACATTCTTAAAACCAGAAAACTCTTCATATCCTTATGTTTGATAGTAATCTGAAAGCTTTAAGATATGTACCTGCACTTTGGAAAAGGCTAATCACACACTCGGATTGCCTTGAGGCAACCAGACCAGGAGAAATGAAAACCCTTTCTCTGCTATTAGTGCCAGCCTTTAGAGCATTGACACTATGTACCTGGGTTAGAATAAATACATAAACACACAATAAACACAGGAAAGCTAAACAAAAATAGGAATAATGGCACTAGACCTCTGTGATTGGTACCCTTTAAGGACAACTAATGTAAGAGTGCATCATGCCCATGCGTCATCATGATGTACCAATGAAGTGCTGACCGGTGAGTCTGCTTGCCAACACTTTATTGTTGCATCATCCCGACATTCTGGCGGTGAATCAGCCCCCAGTGTCGGCATGATGCATGACTGTATCTCCGTGGGTAACTCGCCAGCACTGTATCATGCATCATGAGGATATATAGGCACGATGCATCACTGGACTATCGGCACTAAATGGGTTAACAGTAGTGATGTCAACCTTAAAGTGGCAACTTAATGCATCTTGGCCCTAGGGAGCAGGAACACTAAACAAACCTTGGTTCCAAAAGGCATAAGGCCTACAGGGAGAGTAGGGTCACCTAAGTCCTGATAAAATGCCTTCTCCTTCTCAGAAAGGTTTGCATCTTGACGTTTTTGCCACCATTATAGGGCCTATATCTCCTAAAACTATGGATGTCCCCAATTAGGCATGTGTCGTGCTCTTATTCTCTTCCTGAAGGGATGAGCGGTTTTAAACCAAGGTTAATAGGGTGTTTCAATTTAGCAACAACAAAAAAGAAAAAAAAAGAAAAAAAAAGATACCTGCTTGGTAAAACAGTTTCGACCCTACAGATCCGCAATCCATTTCAAGAAACATGAAGAAATAGAAAAAGAAAAAAAAAGAAATGTCTGATTTCCATTTTGAAGGTTAATCTTTGCTTCAAATATCCATCAGCAAATCACCACTACAAGTCGATGCGTTTGCTACTTATGAAAATCCGGGGCACCAGTAAGTGAGTATCATATATAGACATCCCATCTATAGATACTAAATCATAAACCATTTAGCCTTAAACAGCATTTATTTTAACTCTATTGGAAAGGTCTGTAGACTACCGATCGGAAACACTGCAGGTGTGACTGAAGTCTACACTCACATATGGTGTAAGCCATTATGGTGTAGAGTCAACAGGCTTAACTAATGTCAATACTAAATTATTCCTCTTCTTCTATGTCCATTTCAGCTTCAGCCTAGTTTATGTACCACTGCCTGACCATGGGAGTGGTGTAAGCTACAAACGACTGTGGTACTATTACTCATGGGTTCAAAACTATATAGAGGGAATGGTGGTTTAGGATGATCCATAAACAATGTCACGCCAGAGGGGGCGTGGGGCGTTGGTCAAAGTGTGACACAAGATGATGAAGGTGTGGCAAAAAGCCTGACAGGGTTTCCTTCTTTCTTTATTTTTTTTGGAGGGAGGTGTTGAAAAAGAAAGAGGATAGGTTTAATAGGTCTCTTCTCTTTTTAAGATTCATTTTACAACTACCTGTATTTTGTGGTACATTTCTGACCTAATGTCGTTTTTATCCAAAAGGACCCAAAACACCTTTGGTAGGGCCAAACAATAGTCATGGATCATGGTGCTATTTTTAGCACAAATATCTATTTGTCTTCCGTTCTACCTGAGTCCTATTTCACCCTAACTATTACCCCGGGTCACCAATTTGTAGTCCAACCTATATCGTGTCATTAGGGCAGCAGCAGAAACATCACAGAGCCTGTAGGCTGTAGTTGTTCCCATTGTGAAATATTCATACTGTTTGTGATAAAGCTCCGCTGTTGGTGTCAGGCCGAAAACTCGGTGTGCCCCCTACCGCCACCCCAATGTGGTGTCATTTACTGACGATAGTCACCAAAAGATTATGGGAAGTCATATTGCATCTGTATTTGATTAATGGATTAATCAATAACGAACTAATATTGACTCAATTTATAAAATCATTTAACAAACTAGTCGTGCACTGCATATCTATTATGACTAGAAAGGCATGGCGATAGCCCTAGCCTGATCCTTTCCTTACGATTATTCTATGTAATTAACCTGGATTTAGGACAAAGGAAGCAAGTAATATCCCCTTGTACTGCCATACCTCTGCTATATACACTAGCCCAATATTGGCATGTTGCCGAGGTCTAGCATGACACCTGATGGTACAGACCCGAGACACCTTACCTCCAGTACTGAGTAGGCTACCTGCCATACCTTGTTCCCTGAGGTAACAATTCAGAACAGCAAGGTAGCTCTCAGTTTGGAAACAAAGAGGGATGAAATTTTCGCTTGAATTTTTATCATAGTGAAAACGGTGGCTATTCCTTTAACTGAGAGGCACTCTCAGTCACGCTGAGGAGCATTTACACAGGTTTCCAGAGGCCAAGTCTTTGAATCCTGTGAACCGTGAACCTTGACCTTGTGTTATGGAATGTCAGGAGAAATCTGCTAGAATGTACCATTTCTGGATAGATTGTCATAGATATCTCATAAAGACAAATTCCTTTTCAAATCAAGGTCCAGATGACATATAGGCAGGGTATCAAAATAAATCTGTTGTCGATTCTTCCTTTTATTGAGAGAGAGAGAGAGAGAGAGAGAGAGACAGAGAGAGAGACAGAGACAGAGACAGAGACAGACAGACAGACAGACAGACAGACAGAGAGAGACAGAGAGAGAGACAGAGAGACAGAGACAGAGAGAGACAGAGAGAGACAGACAGAGAGAGACAGAGACAGACAGAGAGAGATCCTGTAGGAAACATGATGTGGCTTATTAGTGGTAATACATTCATTAGCACCAGGGCCCAGTGTACTCCCTGTCTGTGCCCCTCCAGTAACTGCTGCAGGTGAGTGGTAGGTGAGTTGTGTTAACCTGGGCTGAATTATACATGTGAGACCCACACACCTGTATCCCACCACTCTCACACCTACTACTCACTTATACTATAGCTCTATAGACTAGCCGCAGTCCCTTAGGCTAACCCATCTCCTCCAGTACTCTACACACAACAACACATTGCGAAGGTCTTCTATTCGAGCAGCATGAAATCAGCAAAATCTAAACTGTTGGTCTGGCACAGACTCTTTACAGAGGCGTAGGAAGCAAATCTTCATGGGGGGGGGGGCCCGGCGAGGGCACCATCGCAACTACCTTGAATTGTAGGCTGATGTGTGATGGCGTCTATATATGCGTATTTAGAATTCATATAGAAAAGTGATTTTTGGTAAATTTTGGATCTGACTTTAGGCTCAGACCCCCATTCTCCCTATGACATCACCATAATAATCTAATTTGAGATGTAAAGTTTTAGCTTTTTTTCCATTGTGTTTATGAGTTCTTGGAAAATATTGGGGGGCCCAGACATACTCAGGCCCCACCTCCTTCATTATTGGGGGGCCCAGGCCCCCCCTTTTCCTACGCCCCTGCTTTATCTTGAAGAATTGAGATGGCCCAGTTACCCGACCGACCCCACACAAATGACAGACCACCTTTTGGAAAGATCTCTATCCGCTGATCAATATGCCAATGTTCATACTACACTTTTTTTTATTCATTTGAGTTTTGGGCTAACAAAAAAAAACACCAAAAAACTTCGTAGCAAATGCATGACACCATTTTAAGAAAATGTAGGTGTATGAGAAAAAGGAGGTGTAGGAGGGACAAAAAATTCAAGATATTAGAGTTAGGAAGTGATCATTTTTTTTAACAACAGGAGGGGGTGGGGCTGGTGGGTTTGAAGGGGGAGGACAGGAGGACTCCTCTGCGGTAAGGAACAGGACCCCTGGCACCCCCCCCCCCCAAAAAAAAAAAAACAAAAAAAAACTGGAAACACACCTCTTTTTTTGGGCCTAGGCACTTAAGTTGTCATGGAGATATATAGAACCTGTAGGTGTGTCCTCCAGCCCCATGTAGCAAGCCCGCTCGGGGCCAAATTGGTTTTACCCGGGATAAGGTGGTTCAAAGCGGGCAGTATTCAGTACATGGGTTTTAGGTTCAGCAGATGCTGGGTTTCCAGTCAGGGCCACACAGGGCAGCCCAAATGGGGCAAACCCACTTGAGCCCGTTGGGCTCCCAACGGGTTTTGTCCTCAGCATACGGTCTGGGCCACATTGGGCCGCCCGATTTGGGCAGTGGTCAGCTTTAAAATGGGCAACCACATTGGGCCCAGGATGGTCTCAAAATGGGCATCCCAAGATGGGTACTTAGCTGCATAAAGTCTTCCCAGTCTGGGGTCAGAGTGGGTTTGGACAGGGCAGCCTCATCTTCTGAACTGTTCTAAACTCTGTGATGAGTGTTCCCCCTCCCTCTCTCTTTTTTGTTCGTCCCTCCCCTATCCATTCCCTACCCCTTCCATCTCCTCCTCATTCCACTCAACCTGCCCTGCCCTTTCCCCCTCTCACCCCGCTCTGCCCTGCCCTTCTGTCACCCTGCCCTCCCTGGGCCTCCCTAGCCCACTTAAAAGGGTCTATTTCTCCTCTTTCCTATCCCCTCAGGATGTGTGTGGTGCACATATGCGCAGGCACTGACACATTCCTCTGTGAATTTGTGTAATGAGGATCTCGCCATGAATATGACCTTAGCTGTCGAAATGGCGTTAAACATCTATTACTCACTCACTCTCACTCCCAGCCCTCACCCTGCCTTGCCCTGCCCTGCTCTCACCCTGCCCTGTCCTGCTCTCACCCTGCCCTGCTCTCGCCCTGCCCTGCCCTACTCTCATCCTGCCCTGCCCTCCTCTCACCCTGCCCTGCCCTGCTCTCACCCTTGCCCTGCCCTGCTCTCACCCTGCCCTGACCTGCTCTCGCCCTGCCATGCCCAGCTCTCACCCTGCCATGCCCTACTCTCATCCTGCACTGCCCTGGCATCTCCTTTGCTCACATGCCCTGCCCTGCCCTGCTCTCACCCTGCCCTGCCCTGCTCTTACCCTGCCCTGCTCTCACCCTGCCCTGCCCTCTCACCCTGCCCTGTCCTACTCTCACCCTGCACTGCCCTGGCATCTCCTTTGCTCACATGCCCTGCCCTGCTCTCACCCTGCCCTGCCCTGCCCTCATCTCACCCTGCCTTGCCCTCTTCTCACCCTGCCCTGCCCTCCCCCCTCCCTTCCCTCCACCACTGCTGTAGGACACTTTCCCTATACCATTAATACACAGGTAGGTTCATAGTAGGGATCCAGATATTTAATGTAAAAGGCAACACTGACTAGTCCTGGAAAGAACAGCTTCATGTCTTTCTTTGTACTAGTAGGCTTGCAAGGTGTATTTGTGGTGTGGGGGCAAACAGGTCCCACACTTGGCCAGGTATAAGAGGACTATATATAGAGGCAATTGAGAAACCAAAAATATCCCCTGCCTCTGTAGGCCAGTCCATGGCAGACTCACTACAAAGTGGTTTCACAGCACTCCAGGCAGAATTCTACTACCCATACCAAACTTATTTCTTTTAGACATAGGACAACTGGAATAGACTACTAAATCAGATATGAAGTAATAATGTGCAGACTTTCTCATAGTCTGGAAATACTTAGATGTTTCTAGTCAAAAGTGCAAATCAAGGTAATCTGAGTAGTAGTGGAACGGCAACACCATTTCTATTGCACTGAACTTGGAACAAGAGCAGATATGCAGAGGTACAGTCATTATGAACTTGAAGGCTCTCTTCTCTACTCCTACATAGGGAATTAGTGGGGGAAGATTGAGGCCAGAATGTCACTTTAATGAATCAAAGTGCCTTGTGTTGGCTGAATGAGTTTGATTCAAATGAATGGTACTGCTCTGCCTTTCCACTTGGGTAGATATTGCATTTACTGCTTTGGTGATATGGGGGGGGGGGTAGATTAGCTCAAGGATTTGTTGCTTATTGACTTTTAAAAAAAAGAAAAGATTTTGGATAAATTTCTCAAAAAGAATTTTTAACATGTCACCACTAATTTTTCATCAAATCGGGCAGCCCACTTTAGGCCACACCAAAAACCCATGTTAAATTCACTTTGAGCCCAAATCGGTGAGCCCAATTTCAAACAGATCTGTGCCCGAATCGGTTAGCCCAGTGTGGCCCAGACCCTTTGCTGAGGACAAAACCCATCGGGCGCCCACTGTGTTAACCCAGTGTGGCCCACATCAGGAGCCCGCTCTGGCCCAGACTCGGGCCACACCATTTTTGCTACCTGGGGCGACAGTACAGTCTTTGTCAGGTCTGATTTGCATTGCTCAATTTAAAGTCCATTATCCCTTCAATACAGTAATCCTGGTTACAATTAAAATCAATGGACTTGAACAAGTCTATTATGGCTTATAATTCACATTGTTGGAGACATGTTGTACAAATACTTTGTTTGCCACTTTCACACATCCTACCCACATATACCTAGAGCTCATACTTCACATGGTGGGGGGCATGCTACACAAATAGCAAGTGCACATGTAAATCACTGCAATGGAAGACATGCAGTATCCCCCTCAGGGTGGATCGGCCACAATGTACGCCACGGCCACAATGTACGCCATGTCTGTGTATTTATTAAACACTCCCATTGTCAGTTGTGTCAGGCGAGAGAAATTATTTAGAGAATTGGATGTCAACGGTTTTGGGGGTAGTTAATGGATACTTATAGACAGTGATAGAAGGGGCTTTAATCAATTGCAGTTCTGTTTGAAGAGCAATACAAATCTATACTATGGTCTATGTGATGACATTTACAAAGCCAATTCTTAATTCTAAATATACTTATCCCACACCTTTTGGGGAAGACATGAGACGAAGTGTACCAGACCCTATCTAACAAGATAAATTTTCACACTGGACTGATTTATCCAAGTGATTGTGAATATGAAAAATGTATTAAGGTGTTTTTGCGTGATTTTGACATCTGTGGATCATTGGAATTCCATACCAGGCGATCATAATATAAAAATTGCAAGCTGAGTACTGTCTAGTACTGAGAATTTCGAAGACGGAAGAGAGATGAAATATTACTCCTAAGTTGTCAGGGCTTGCAGTCTGGAGCACACATTTATTTGTAGCCTCTTGCTGCCATTGCGATGTTTAATTTCTTGTTCTATTTATGTGTTAGACCCTGAGCAGTAGTTCCACCAATACCCTTCCCGACACAGAACGTCTAAGGATTACACGTACTGACCCAAGCTCGGATTTACCCAAATCCCTAATACTGAATAGAATTCGAACCTAGGAGTTTGGGAATTTCACTGTGCCGCCCCCTGGATAACTGAACTGCAGTTATGACCCTGCCTTCATTCCCCAATCACTCACCAGATGGGGTAGTGGTTGATGTTCTTAAACACTGGGTCTCACATCTCATGACTTGAGCCTCTTGAAATACCAGTGCCAATTTAGGGCCTGTTATGTTAAGGTTAACGGTACAAAATTGATCAGCCAGTTACCATGTATTGATTTAAGATTGAGGTGATCTTCTCTGCCAAATTGTGTAACATCGTATAATAGCATCCTAACACCATCTGATATCTGCCTTAAACTGCTACATAGACAAAGGTGCACGAGAATTGGTCCTCACTGAGGGTTATCTTTGCCTCGTGTGATAACCCGCAGTGGACCAATTCGTGTTTATCTCAAGTTATTTTCGTCAGAAATGTTCAAAGATTCATTTATTTGGCATTAGTAATCATTTTATCACAAGTTATATGACTATTTGCGATGTTCTACCTGGCAGTGTGACACAGGGAAGGGTTATCACACTGGGGGTGTGATACAGAGGTTCTTGGTTATAATTATGGGGCTGTCGTATTCAACTTGAGATAACATCTTGTATTCCTCAATCTACCTCTTTCACTATGGACTCTATGTCTCACCCCTCTTCCCCTATCACATAGATCTGTCCTTTCATGGCTTCCCCTATTTCTTCCACTCGTCTTTATCTAGGATGTATGTAAGTCTTCCCAATATCCATTTTATTAACCTTCCACAAGGACATAATCTATCACATACCAGCTGACATACTTAGTGTGTGGACAGTACCTGTTTACCAAATCAAACTGACCACACACACCCTCCTCAGCCTTAGGCTAGCACAGGTATGGTCAAACCCCTTTATGCATACATAGGGGCTATTTCAAAACAAGCTATGAATAAAAGTCCTTGCAAAGAGAGTTGTGGTCGATATGCAGTCACACCTACTTATACGCGAGATCTTTCAACTGGTAGGGATGGTAGTGCACACATTTCGGGGTCTAGAGTTGATTTCAATATAGCTGACGATACTTCGTCTCCAAATCATCAAAAATCCACAATGTGCCATAACATCTAGTCACACATTTGTGTTTGCAATGCTAAATCTGCCAAATCCTATGCAGTGGCAGATCCAGGATTTGGAAAAGGAGGGGGCGCAGCTTAAAGGGAGCGGGTGCACCCTCTATTTTTCAGCAAATTTTGGGGTCCAAAATATTTGATTAAACTCCTAAGTACTGGCAAAAAGAAGGGGGCGCTCGCCCCTCTAAATTCGCCACTGCTATGTGCAGGAATCTCTGATGGCAGCATACTAGTAAGATTGACAAATTGTCTGTGGATTTCGTGATAGTGGAAATGGCCCCAGGTCTGGCCTAAGGGGTTGACAGTGGATGAAGAGATGCAGACCACCTGCCCCCTCACCCCCACACGCACACACACTTTAACCCTTTAAGTACCGCTGGTGCAGGAGTGCCTCATGCCCATTGGTCGGCATGATGCACCAATGAAGTGCTGGCGAGTCTGCTCGCCAGCACTTCATTGGAGCATCATGCCGACCCTCAGGGAGCAGCATCCTCCCTGGAGGTCCAGCATGTTGCATTAATGCATCAGCGGCCATTAAATGTTAACTAAGCACAATTTGAGTAGTACCACCCAGGTGCTGCAGCCTCCTATTATGTTACCTGCAGTTTTGCTCTGACTGCTACCTGTGCTTACCTGACGCTGACAGGTGCAAAACACTCAGGTGGGCTGCAAACCTATATATATATATACCCCTTAGACCTACAGGTCTTATAGTGATAATAACATACTACCAGCCATCTAGTTATATATAGATGTTCTACTAGGATGCTTGTACCAAGGAATCTGTCATATTTAATCATTTATCGAGATATCCCTAGCAGTGCTGAAGGCTGCTATCTAAGGATGGAACCTGAGACATTGCTTTTAGACTTTGAGTAACGGAGCACCTCATTATTCCAGGACAACTACTCAGTCTTCCAGGAACCAGAGGGTAGTGACACTGCCTATATTTAGGCCTACCGTGTTGGCAAAGTCACAATACTGTTGCCACTAGGATTATCCAGGACCCTTGCCTAGTCGACTGGAATCACAAATAAGGATTATTCTGCCAAGATGGTGTATACAGAAATGAGAAGATCATATGAAGTGGGGATTAAATTCAGCTGCACATATCAAAATTCCCTCTTGAATCCCCATATTTCAAAGGCGTGCAGGAAATAGCAAATTTCTAAATTTGCCTATTTGAGGATCATGCTTTTCTCTATGTAGGATTAGTGTTGTGTATTTAGATGCTATATAACATCCGTTTAATGTTCAGATGAACTAAATCATTGGAAACTCATATGAACTGCTAGCTATTATGTTCTATATAGACCCCTCAAATGTCGAAAAATGCAACTACCAATTGACATATAAATCTGCTGAAATGAAATGAGCTTAATTAATTAGAACTAATCACGCTTCTTACAACAAATCCTCCATTTCAATAGACGTGGCTACAGTGTGTGTATTTAATCAAAATAGTGGCAGGAGGTAACCATTGACTGGTCAATTGGCAAACCATTATATGTAACTCATATTACAGAAACACTAACAAGTGAGTACCTGAGGTGTACATGTGAGGGCATCATGTGTGTCATCTTTAACAGTTTTCTGGAGCTAATTGCGACACTTGATGCAATGGCACCAGTGATGGGTGCTACATACACAGCTGGATATCAGTGGTAACAGTGCTGCGACAGCTCTACCAACCCCTGAGGATGACCACCTGATGGCCTGTCATACAGAGTGGTGTTCACAATCACATGTCCTCGAGGTGGATTTCTGGCAAAATTAATCTGTATAATCGGCGTTTGAGTATCTGTTGCAATAGCTCCAAGAGGGCTATCTCTAAGCTATTGCAGTTACACCATAATCTGAGCTTGATCCCCAACAATCGAGTTTAGACTGACGTTCCTTGAATTTTAAGTTATTATTCTTAAACTAACCGTAGGCAACTTGTAGGAACCTCACAAAATAGAGTCCAAATCTACGCACTAAAACAGGGGTCCAAGGATTGATATCAATAACCAAGTACCACAATGTACCTTAACTACAAAAGGATTCACTCTGAGGAGCCGTGGCAGGCTGCCCTGGCTAGGAGAGAGAAATTTGAGGCGTGGGCGCAGAGTAAAGGTTACACCAGGAGGGGCCTGGAGCTGCTGACCACCGGTGCACCTTATGGGTATGGTGAAAATGGAGATGCAGACTACTTCATAGACTCTGTGTCATCAGGGGTGCATCTCCTTAGGAACCCTATATTTAACAAGGTATACTTGATAACAAGGTATATAAATATAAATATATAGGGTTATTCAAGTGGGGTTGAATAGAGGGGGGGGGGCGAGAGGCAGGCAGAGAAATAGACAGAGCGCGAGGCAGAGACAGAGGGAGAGACAGAGACATATAGACAGGAAGATGCAGACAGACACAGGGAGACAGACAGATAGCCACAGAGACAGAAAGAGACAGACTTACAAGGAGACAGAGATAGAGAGAGCCAGCAGGAACGGGAAGAAGGACTGGGAGAAGGGTAGAAAGAAAGGTGTTAAGACTGAGAGGAGAGAAGAAAGAAGGGAGGCAAAGATCCCAGGTGGAGGACAATGTCCATCAGTTGATATGACGGTCTTTTGGTTGTTTGAGTATCTAGTCCCGCAGAGCGTCTTTCTATGCAAATCAGACTGCCACAAGGTAAAGCTTTTTACTCGCCCTGAACAGGTATTTACAGCTGTGATAACTAGCTTCTCTTCTGATGAAAGTGTTCATATCTTTGAGGTGCCCACATACATAAATTGATTCTCTTTGCAGGACCAGATCAATAGCCACTAAAAGTAGCCTTTGATCTATTTTATATTGGGGGATTGCTCTCAGCGGAAAATGGTATTCATAGGTTGTACCTGAGTGCCACGAAATCCTTATCAATTCGTGTCTTATCTTCTTACAGGGTCAGGCGTTTACCATCAAGGAGCGTCAGTTACTGGGTATCCATGGCCTGCTACCTCCCGCCGTCAGAGACCCAGACCAGCAGGTCTTCATCGTCATGCAGAACTTCTACAGGTAACACTAAATCTTTCCTCTCTGCTCCATCTTTGATTTTAACTCTTTAAATGCTGCAGGGTGGCCCCCGGTTCATGCTCGTTATGTGCCAATCCTCTGGGATTCGGTCCATCCTGCAGGGCCGGCACGATCATTGGATGCAGCTCTGGCAAATAAACTTACTAGAGCTTCATTTGTGATGACCATTGGCCATGATTCATTTAAACACTATTTGGTCCCTTAAAATGGTTAATTCAATAACCTGCTGCAAGTAAAGCACAGATTCTCAATATATTGGTTCTCCTCAAAATGGCCTGTTATGTATGATGTTTTTTTCCAAATTAAATGAAAGATCTCAGAGGTGGTCCTGACTTGCCTTGATGGGCTGGGTAACGTACACTTCACCTCTTTGATGCATTGGAAATATAGGAATAAGCAGTTGAAGTCTTATACCTAGATTATAATGAATGCAAAATGACTGTATCCTCACAATATTCTCACACCTTCAGGTGGGAGAATGACCTGGACCGGTACATTTACTTGATGGGGCTCCAGGACCGTAATGAGAAGTTGTTCTATCGTGTTATCATGGAGAATGTAGAGATCATGATGCCCATTATCTACACACCCACAGTGGGACTAGCCTGTCAGAAGTATGGACTCATCTTTAGAAAACCAAGGTCAGTGGTGTGATATGTTTTGCAAATTGACAAATAGAATAGGAGTTTACAACTAAGTTGTAAGGCTCAAAATCTATAGCATCAAATATTGTACAGCCTAAACCACGTGAACCCGATCGAACTGCATCCAAGCCAAGTTTGACAAAATAAAGGCCCAGTTAAAAAAGGAGAAGAAAATTCAGGATTTAACATTGGTTTTCCATTGCAGGGGTTTGTTCATCACAATTCATGACAAAGGACACATATACGACATCCTCTGTAACTGGCCAGAACATGAGATCAAGGTAAGACATCATTATTGTGGACTGTAAAACGGCCTTTGACAGCAAATTAGATAATTCTCTAAAAAGAAATGGTTATTTACTTACGCGAATGTCTATGTGACCTTTTGCTCCTTTTTTCGGACAGGAAGATGTGACCTCTGTTGATAGAAACATTCATGAATTGTATTCTATGTAAATGTAATATGTTGAATACCTCAAGGTTCTACTCCTGCACTCCCTTTTTTTTTTTTTTTCTTTTTTTTTTTTTTTGGGGGGGGGGGTAAACTGTTATGTCTAATGCATAGGATGGCTCATTCTTGGTCATATACAGATAAAAACAACGCTGTAAATATGATCTCAAAGTGAACGCTCTGTTCACAAGTAACCTGAAAAAAATCCCCAGCTATCGAAAGCAACAAGTTTCCAATTTTGTCTCAACCCCCAAATTGAAGTAACTTAAACTGTGTTGTTTTCTTACCAAACAGGCTATCGTAGTGACAGATGGAGAGCGTATACTCGGGCTGGGTGACCTGGGTGCGTATGGTATGGGTATACCTGTAGGTAAACTAGCCCTGTACACAGCCTGTGCTGGAGTAAAACCTCACCAATGTCTGCCCATCACATTAGATGTAGGAACCAACAACCCGGTATGTATTCACATAATCTAATGCTATGGAGGGTTTTCAATCGTAAGGTTCATGCACTTGAAAAAAAAAGAAGTATTTTGAAATAATCTCTATAATCATGTTACATGTACCTAGAGCTATATGTTATATATTATCCAGATCTTAATGCAAGTTAAACATATTTCATCATTATTCTTGCAAATGTACCTTTAAAATTCAATAAGCACAAAATACATATTTAATGCTTGGTCACAATTGACTCAGGGTTCTTAGTTTGAGGCAGTTCATCGTTGATAACGGTATTCTGTTTTCTTGTAGACTTTATTAAGTGACCCTATGTACATAGGACTGAGACAGAAGCGGGTAGAGGGAACGATTTACCAGGAGTTTATTAAAGAGTTCATGCAGGCTGTAGTTAAAAGGTAAGTGTATTTGAGTGAATGAGTGTCATATTCATGACGAGAAAATTACATTTCAAGATTTCAGGGGTGTATGTTTCGGTACCAGGCACATAGAGGGGACAGAAAAGATGAGATTTATATCCTTTTAAGTGGGCTAAGGAGGCCCCAAGATTTTTTCGTTTCTTTTGTGGAACATAAGCACATCAAAGTGATAACGTGCAGATATGCCAGTTTCTTCAGGTGATCCTGTAGAGACAATATGGATGTGAATGTAAGTAGTATATGGGACTGTGAGATTGAATCGGGCAATGTGGAGTAAGTAGTACATAGAAATGGCTGCTAAAACCAGGAGGAAAGGAGTGGCAAGCATTAAAAGGGTTCAACTTCAAATAGCAGGAAAAGAAAGATTGTACTTATTACCAATCATGCAGTCTCATAAAATACACAGTTCTATCTGTCAGAGACGAGAGATGTAAATTTTCATTGAGGAGGTTGCTTCCTAATGGGAGCCCACCAGATGTTTGTATAAGGGAGCCTCCCATTATTCTGTACAGTCAGGCCCTCACTCCTCTCCATTTCATTTCCTGTGCTAGTAACAATTCAGATAACACATAGTATCGATTACCTATTTCAGAATTAGATTTTACATTTGCACTTATTGATTTAGTCAACTTAAATCTTAATATGATACTGAATTAATTAACTCTTCTTCAGATATGGGCAGAACACGTTGATCCAGTTTGAAGACTTTGGTAACCATAATGCCTTCCAGCTCTTAGCCAAGTACAGAGACACCTACTGCACCTTTAATGACGATATCCAGGGTGGGTGAAACCTAGGGGATAATTAAGTACTTTTTTACTTTATTTTTGATGAATTTAACCCTTTAAGGGCCGCTGATGCAGGAGTGCATCATGCCCCTTGGTCGTCATGGTGCACCAATGAAGTGCTGGCGAGACTACTTCATTGGATATTCATCATGACGACCCTCCCTTGCATTCATACATGACGCCGCCCATTGGACATGATGTATTAGCAGTCTTTAATGCTGTGTCGTGCCTGTCTTTCAAATAGCATTGCCGTTATGCATTGCTGGAGAGTCCACCCATCAACCGGGGAGTCTAACTGCCAACACCACATTAGTGCATCATGCCTTTAGGGTAGGCATGATGCATGAATGCAAAGAATGTAGGAGCAGCAAGGTTATCACCCTTCCTATATGTACCGTTTTAGATGTGTGACATAGGGTAGTGGCTCTTAAAGACAAACTGCCATTTTATTTCATTGGAATATAAAATTCTATATCTTTATATTTCCCTCCATGTTTTCAGGTACTGCATCCGTCAGTTTGGCCGGTTTGATAGCATCAATGAAACTTAAGGGCTCAAAGCTGTCAGAACAAACGATCCTATTTCAGGGTGCAGGAGAGGTCAGTAGTTATACAATTACAGTTTTATGGTGTGTCTTTTTCATTAACCCATGAAGGCTAAGTAATGCATTGATGTGTTGTGCTTATTGATCTTCATGATGCATGAATGCAGCCCCGGCAGGTACCTCGCCAGGGCTGCATTCACGCATCATGTCGACCCTATGGGAGTGATACATTCCTGGAGGATCAGTATGATGCTCTAATGAAGAACTGGTCAGCAGACCTGCCAGCACTTCATTGGTGCATCATGATGACCAATGACATAGACCTGTCATGTAGGTCTATGCCAATGGGCATGATGCAATCCTGCATTAGAGGTGTAGGAAGCAAATCTTCATTGGGGGGGCCCAGAGGGGGCCCCACCTCGACCCCCTTGAATTGTCGGCTCAAGCACAATAGCGACTATACATACCTATATAAAATTTGGATAGGAAAGTAATTTTTGATGAGTTCTAGATCTGATTTGAGACCAAGGCCCCCATTTTCCCTATCCCATTACTATATCAATCTGATTTGAGAAAAAGTTTGAGCAAAGTTTTAGCTTCTTGTTTAATTCACTATGAATTCTTTGCAAATTTGGGGGGGGGGCCAGACATACTCAGGCCCCACCTCCTTTATGATTGGGGGGCCCAGGCCCCCCTTTTCCTACGCCCCTGTGCATTAGCGGCTCTTAAAGGGTTAAGACTAGTATCTAACTGGCATTGCATGCCGCCCGCAGATCCAAACACTCGTGAACCTTTGCCTATTTATGCGCCTGGTTCCACTCATAATATTAAAACAAAGAGGTGATGTTCGCTTTTGATGCCCATTGTGATGATGTGCCATCCTATTAATGATTGTTATATCTGTAACTTGCAGGCTGCTATTGGTATTGCCACACTAACAGTGACAGCCATGATGGAGGAAGGACTCAGTAAGGAGGAGGCACTAGAACGTATCTGGATGGTCGACTCTAAGGGACTCATAGTCAAGGTAGGCTATTTACTGAGCATCTATCTACAATGTATACATAGTATAGGTAGCCTCAAGGTAGGCTCTTTACTTAGCATCCACAATGTATATATAGTATAGATAGCCTCAAGGTGGGCTCTTTACTTAGCATCTACAATGTATTTATAGTATAGGTAGCCTCAAGGTAGGCTCTTTACTGAGCATCTACAATGTATTCATAGTATAGGTAGCCTCAAGGTAGGCTCTTTACTGAGCAACTATACAGGACTCATGATAAAGTGAGGCTCTTTTCTGAGCAGCTATTGGGGACTTATAGTAAAGGAAGACTTTCTATTTAGCATCTATAAGGAGCTATAAGGCACTCAAAGACAGGGTAGACTCTTAATATTATAAGAAGGGATCTAACCTTGTAAACCCAATATAATTTTTCTCTCTCACTCTCTCTCTCTCTCTCTCTCTCTCTCTCTCTCTCTCTCTCTCTCAGTTTCACCTTCCTCCCCCCATCCTTCTGTTTTACATAGTTCCTAATGGTTTCACAACCTAAATTTCCGGTATTGTACAAACGATTCCATGATCATTTAATCATTCTTCTTTAGGACCGACCGAAAGGAGGTATCAATGAAAACAAAGCGCCATTTGCCAAGAAGCATGAGCCAGTTGACACTTTGGCCAAGACGGTGAAGAGGATAAGGCCCACTGCTATCATAGGTAAATATAGGATAACCTTTAACCTTTTTCTAACGGCCAATGGTACATTGATACATCATGCCCATTGAGCAACAAAGCCACAGCATACCAGAGTTGATGATCATCTGTCCTCTATGAAATAATTTCCCCAAAACAGAGTTGTTTGCAATTGTAGATTTGCTAAAAAAAACACACAATAAAACACAAAGGAACTTACAACTTGGTATATTGCCTCCACTTCAAGTCCTAACAGAGGGAGAAAAGGGCAATTTGAAGATGATTTGTGAATCATGGATTTTTCTTTCTTTTTTATCCATGCTGTAAAAGGGCAATTTGAAGATGATTGTAAATCATAATTTTATTTTTTATCCCTCAGGCGTGGCTGCTGTTGCTGGTGCCTTCACAGAGGAGATCATCAAAGACATGGGAGACTTAAACCAGCAACCGATCATCTTTGCGCTAAGTAACCCAACGAGTAAAGCGGAATGTACCGCTGAACAGGCTTATAATATCACCAATGTATGTTGTACTTCAGAAGCATGTGGAGTGCTTGAATTTTTCTCATAACCTTTTCAGTACCATTTACAGAAGATATTAATTTACAAACTTGTAGTATTTAATACATACTGTAATGTATATCTTCTGAGTTTTTGTAATAATATTTGTTAGCTACACACAGCAAAACTACCCACTTCCATATGTGTTCTGTGTGTCCTTGCTCTGCAGATCAATTTGGTGTTCGTTATAAAGTACAATATACTTGGTTATGAAAGGAACAGAAGTGCCCTTTTTTCAACTTTTTGCGAATGAGAGATAAATCAAGTAAATGAAAGATTCGGGAAAATATGTTTGAATATAGATTATACATGATACATTCACACTTTGCAGGGCCGGTGTATATTTGCGAGTGGCAGCCCGTTTGACCCTGTCAAGGTAAATGGTAAGACATATTACCCTGGTCAGGGTAACAATGCCTACATCTTCCCCGGGGTAGCACTCGCTGTGGTGGCCTGTGATGTACACCATATCCCAGATGTCATCTTCCTTAAGGCAGCCCAGGTAAGTAGTATCAAATGACCAGACAGATTGAGGATTTTGTTTTCAAGTCACTATCCTCCCTTTTCGTATTTTCCATGTTACTCTGTGTCCTTCTTTTGGGAAGATTCTTAATAGCTGACCAATAAACAATACCTTTTACCAGATGATAATGATTTTGATAGTTTTGGTGATAATTCTCATGTCTGATATCAGAGTAGCAACTTTAATTGGCAAGAAGACATTGGCTAGTTTATGTGTCCTTAATTTGGGAGATTCTTCGCTGTCCAATGAACAATACCTTTTACCAGATGATAATGATTTTGATAGTTTTGATGATAAATTTTCATATCCAATGTCAGAGTAGCAACTTTAATTAGCAAGAAGACATTAGCTAGTTTTTGTGTCCTTTGTTAGCTATCAAATCAACAATACCTCTCATCAGATGATAATGATTTTTATAGTTTTGATGATAAATTTTCATATGTGATGACAGCATAGCAACCTTACCTGGCAAGAGGACACTAGCTAGTCTGTATGTGGGAAAAGAGTTTTAGATATGAAAGTCCTTATAAATACTTGAATAACAGAGGAGATGAGAATTCCTTTGTCAAATAGTACTTCCTAACACTTTCTGGTTTGTTTCTGGATCTTTCTTATTTGTCAATCTTTCCCATAACAAAATGAATGCTTTTTTATAGGCGTTGGCAGAGATAGTGACATTAGATGACATGAAAGAAGGACGTGTGTACCCTCCTCTATCTGCCATCCGGGAAGTCTCCATCAAAGTAGCGGTTAAAGTCGCTCAATACGTCTACGATAACAAAATGGCTGCCTACTATCCAGAGCCCGAAGACAAAGAGAAGTTCATCCGTGCCCAACTCTACGACTACAACTATGAGAGTTTTATCCCCGAAATGTATGACTTCCCTGAACCAGGCACATCATAGTGCAAACATGCAAGAGTGGGTGAATTGTGAGAAAGGAAGAAGGGTGAACATCTATTGGAAACTTTTGAAAAGTTTGTTATTATTTTTTTTCTTTGGGGAATTTAATTTCTTTTTATTAGATCTAAACAGAAATAGTTGTCTAAGAGCCAATATCAAGATTCAGGGAGTAAAATTTATGGGCAGAATAAATAGAAAGCAATATTTAAAGATCGATTTTAACTTAAACGTATGAGAGTGATATACTTGTGATTTGCATACAATTATATTATACTGATAATATTCTGTGATGTGGACCATCGCAGCGGTTGAGGGAATGTTATTATACTATTTAATGCTTTACCTCTGTTTGGAATAATGTTCAATTTATATTAAATTGTTGTCTATATATTGTCTATGAATGTATCAATTAAAATCAGATTCCTAATGTAAATTTTAGTGTAGCTAGATCTAATGTTATTTACCCATTGATAACATTGTGTTCACTAATATAGCTTGTTATCCATGACAGAGAAGGCTTACTTTGTTGATATTTCAAATGTTTCTCTTTCACTGATATGTCAGAAACTTACCAACCATATGCCTTAAAGATACCAAATATCTTACTTTTGTTACCAAGGCCATCGGCAGAAGTTGGACAGGGCAAAGCTTTTGATAAAGCTTAACTGAATCTCATCTGTATATTGTCTGTCATATTTCACTGATATGTCAGAAATGAATTGTTTTACCAATCATAATGTCTTAAAGATCTTACTTTTGTTACCAAAGCTATCAGAAGTTGGACAAAGTTTTTGATAAACCTTGAATGAATCTCATCTGTTTCTTTTCTGTTATATTTCAGTGATATGTTAGAAATTAATTGTTTTACCAATCATAATGGCTTCTTGATACCAAATCTTACTTTTGTTACCAAAGCCATCAGGAGAAGTTGAACAAAGCTTTAAATAAACCTTAACTGAAGCTCATCTGTTTCTTTTCTCTCTAAAGCTCATTAAATGGAAAGAATAATTTTATCTAATTGGATTTTAGCCGCTATATGACAAATCACACCTATTTCAATAACTAATTGAGCCTTTTCTCATATGTCAAGCCCTGAATGAAAGCGGCACTTCCTATATAGATAGCCTTTGAACGATTAAGATCCAAAAATGAGTAAAGAATTGATAAACGTACCAGTAATATTAGAGGTAGCATGTTAAAAAGCCCACGACCATAGAAATAGGGTGACAGGGTTCCTACATCTGGTCGATTGGACTTATAAAAGTCCGAGCCTTAATAGTGTTTGAGTACCAATCCTGTGTAGACAATGCTTCTCTGATTGCTACATGTACGAGGGACTCAAATCACTTTGCTAGACACCTGAGCTGCCCAGCTTAGGATGATTTTGAGTACATATATTATCACTGGGCGAATGTTGCATTGGCAGAATGTAGAAAATGACTCAGTGGTTTCTCTGACGTTGGGTATCAGCAGTATTGTCAATAGCCAGTCAATGCTGCTGTGCATCTTGAAGGATTTTGAAGCTGAGCTGGGCAGCCCAAAATTCCGAGTCCTTGGACATGTACCAAGACTATTTATTTTTCAACACAGCTATCATTTGATAGTGAACCAATTCAGCTATGCTGAGGATTCTAGAGATAGGACTGAAAAGGATTCTCCAGTTGATATTCATCCAAACACCATAAATGCCCTTTGGAAATAAAGAGTTTAAGAATTGATTCAAGGTAGAAAGGAGTAACAGGCCAATACAAAATTGAAGCCGATAATAGTGATAAAGGGACGATAGACAAAAATCAAACAAACAATAGACATTGTGGATAAATATAGTTTATTGCTCCTAGTAGATGTACACGTTATAATAACGACAAAATACAAGATTCTTGCTGATTTTTAATCAACTAAACACTAAAGGAAGAATCTCTTAAACACTCTTCTCAGTTTGTAGCATCATATCACACTCATGTTTGATCACAAGGACAACACAAAAACAGATTTGGATGAGCTCTACCTTTAAATGTTGTCTACTCTATGCATGAAGTGAACAAAGTGAAATGAAAATAGGCATCCAGAAATCTCCACACGTTAATTTGTTGTTGAGGAGCCTCACTGTTATTCTGCCTGTATATGAGATCCAAACATGAATGCTCTTTTTACAAGTTTTCTATTTCTGCTTGATCACCTTGGACGGAATATCTTGCCTTATTCAGAAGGCATATCACAGATAACTGTAGACTAATGTATATACATCAAATATGAAGGAGAAAAGGAAATAGATAAAAGGAAAGCTGAGGAGGGCGTGAAAGATCGTCCCCATTCTCCCCATGGCAAGCTTTTCTAGACTAGCAACAAAAAGCAGAATAATTATCACAAAACCAGGAGAGTGATTCATCCATAATCAATCCCAGCATCAGTTTATCAAAATGAATTCATTCAGCTACTACACAATGTCACCGGTCTATTTAGTGAGTGAGGTCTACCTCAGGCATCAAACCTATGTACAGTATGATACAAGCACTGAAAGATCACCAAAGTGGGTTTATCTACAAGTATACAAGTGACGATTCAAGATCGTGAGTCAGAGCATGTGCTGTATGGGCACCTTTGGTGATCTTAACATTTTCAGCATCATATCAGAGACCATTTTCCATCAGATAGAGAGTATATACCATGAATTGGACGGAGTCAGGGAGCATGCCGCTCATAATCTATGAAGTTGCTCATCTTCTCGGACAAGTAGCACCCTAGAACCGAGAGTGCAGCCTCTTATAAATATCCCTCTAAGGACTGAGAGTTCTTTAATGCATCATGCCCATTGGTCGTCGTGATGCATTGACCAGTGAGTAACGCACCAGTGCATTAGGCACCCTCCCAGAGGATGGGCATGATGCATCAATGGAGTGCTGACCTGTAGACTCCCCAAGCCTTCATTGGTGCATCATGACGACCAATGGGCCTGATGCACTCCTGCATGACTGGCCCTAAAGGATGTGAAGGGTCTTTAGCACCCTGGTTTGTTGTGTGTTGGAAGGTTTAGACGGTGACGACAGATGTTCTTAATATTCGGGCCCTGACCATGCCATCACCACTCGACTGAAGGCTACAAACACTCCACGATTAGGTTTGCTGTAAGAGACGAGAATGGGCAGTGAATACCATTTTCCTCACCTTTCATGTGGTGAAAGCTTCAGAAACACAATTAATATGGAAAATTAGAAAGTATCACAGACTACACTTATCACGGTGGTTCACATCTGACATCTGAAAAGCTTGAACAGTAAACTTAATTTTTCTGAACCGAATATGATTCCAGAGGTATCTATAATTGAATTCGATTGGGACCAGGCTAGGGTCTATTCCCATGGCTTATTGAACCCATTGGAACCATTACTTTAAAGTAATTGAAAATGAGCAATTAAGTTCGAGTTGTGGTTTAATATACTTGATATTTGGGCCAATAGTTGTGGCAAGAAAAAAAAAACTTACCATGTGAAATATCTTTGCCCATCGTAAAGTCCATCATGCTTTCCCACTGTAAAATCAAATTTGAGAAACGGTTGTTAAAATTCTGAAATAGTAGATAACTTGGATAATAAGCAGTTCTCAAAAGTTACAGTTGTTGCATTCAGGTGATAAAGTCATAATACATGAATAGGGTATGAGTGTTGAAATTTAGTTTTCTTTGAATATTCCTCTCAAGAGCCTAAACATCATATTCAGTACTAATTTGACACTGGCAATCCTTAATTCTTAAAGCCATGAGAAAATTAAGTAGGGCAAAGAAGTATGGACTTTTTAGCCCATAGCCTACTTTTTGGCCCTAGGCAACAATATTATGTTATCACAATTATAGTATACTATATGTTTGATGTGGATGGAAAGTCATATAAGCCAACAAATATCTTACTCTCATGCTCCAGTTCTATACCAAGGTAGGTATCATTTTTGTTAGGCAGGTGCCCGATATATTTTACGACCCCTTTGCTGATCTTCCCTCCCTGCCGGGTGAATTTTACGACATCCTCTGCCCGGATGTCACCTGGAGTACGGGGTGCGAAAGGACGCTTGCTGCCAGCCCCGAAAGTAGTAGAATCTGGCCGGTTACTGCAAGACAACCGTTCACATAGAGTATAGCTTAATTAACAGTGGTAAGTATTGGCCATGCAAGGGTCTGCTATCTGTACCAAGTAATTATCATTATTTCCAAAAGAACCTGAGATAGGCTTGATTGGTATGCTACTATCCGGCAACTCTAAAAGATCTTTCTTTGCCTCCCTTACCACTTAGTGTAACAAAACTAACATAAAAGGTATTCAAAGTTAACACAAGTAGTATATGAAGAGGTTGATAATACTGGAACTGTTGACTAGCAGCAATATAATCTGTGTCAGTTTTAAAACATAATTTTTTTAAATTAGCCAGAAGATCTTATGGTCTGGGTTGAGAATTCCTCAAATGTGCTTATGATGAATCCCCATACCTAGTAGGAACTGGACTGTATGTGCCCTTGTTCTGCTGGCTGCTCAGGAAGGCTGGACTGTGCATCCGTCCTTGTGAGGTCAGGGTGTTAAGGGAAGACGAGGGTAGGGTTGATGTACCAGAGGTGTTTAATGCCTCTCCAGATGACAAAAGCGTCGTCCTTGATGACAGGGTAGTTGACGCTGAGCGGGGTTTTACTGTCAAATTGGAAGATGTCCCACTCAAACTGTATGACTGATGCGGAGACAAGTCGCGAGTCGTCGGAAGTGAGTTTAGACTGCTTCCCCCTGGTGGGCAAAAGAGGAAATATAGCTGGAAAAATTAGTTGCTTTTCAGGTTTTCAGGATGGTGGACTAGAAGTGCCATTTTGAAGTGCTTTTTATGATTTTGACATGCTTTTACCTTAACACAAATGGTGGACAAACAAGACTACAGTCAAAGGTTAGATATTATTAAAACAGGTGCAACCATAGACAGTTTGTCCATGGCAATTGGTCTAGGGATAGTCAAAGACACAGCATAACATAGTGATCATTGCATGTAGCTACATTGGATAAAACATTACAAAATAAGGATTTCATATCTACTTTTTCACTACAAATTAGGATTTGAAGATTTAAAGAGCCTTGGTTCATGAATATCAACCAAATACAGTCTAGGTGTCGGTTATGATGGCCCATGTGCATGGCAAATCCATACACACTACCCATAGGATCGTTGAGAGCACTAAAGCATAGGTCTAGAACAGCTGATTGTCACATATATTTCTGTTGCTATGACAAACCTAGTTTTAGGGAGTGCTGATTATGTATGAACAGGAGATTTGGTGGAATTAAAAGGGTTCTTATGTGTTTTGATTGCTCCAGGGATAGGCATTGGCAGCCAATTTCACACAAAGAAAAAATTAAAATAAAAAGTAATGGCCTGAACATTAGCTACTGTTGTTAAAAGTGGGCCAGGAAAAATTTGAAACCTGTTTAGAAAATATCAGCACTCCCTCACATACAACAGGTAAGACACCAAAAGACAGACCAGCGAATTCATATGACACTACCAGACAGATTCAGATTGAAAACAACTTTAATTCTACAAGCTATAACAAGTGTAGATCCAGTCAACAATAGAGAAAACTCCCTGATTCATGTATACAAAAGTCTTAGATATAGTTTAAGTATTATTAGATATTTTTCAAGTACCCTCTTTCTGCAACCACAATTAGTAAATAATAACCATAGTGACCCGTATTGTTGCGTCCAAATGCTAATTGATTTAGATGTTACTGTATAACAAGTGCCTTTTCAAGACCGGCGATTATTGGAGACGCCAGCACTTATACGGGCTAATATAGTCATATAGCATAGAGAACCTACTATTATGACACATCCATTTAGCAGAATGTACTAATTTGTTATTCTATGTTCAGTGAGTGTTATACAGATAGAATAATCCTACATTGTTAGAAGATTATACATTATATGAATAATTCCAATATTGTACATTTAGGTTATTTGCGAGTGCATACATGTCCTACGACAACATGTTTTGGTTACAAGATATACATCATTCAGTCTCCTTGAATGAAAAGGCCTCACCAAATCTACGCAAATCCAGGTACAGGCCTGAACAAGTGAAAATAGGGAAAATTGAAGGAATATCTTTCAAATATAATATAGTCATAATACATACTACACTTTTCCCGAACAGGACAGTCTATCAAACTACCTCACTCTATACATAAAGTTTGATTCTTGAGGTTATCAAAATAGAAAGTCTTTTCTTTTCTTTCCTAACAGCAAGACTCAATACTTGGACCAGCGTATACATAGTATACAAACAATAAGAACAAGGAATGTCCACATAGAAGTTCATCGAATGGCCCTTGGCCTATGCCAGGCTCCATGCCTTTAACTTTATATGCTCAGCAGCAACATCCAAAGAAAAACTAACCGCAAATTGTATTATCCTTAAAATCCGTAAAGTGATGCGTTGGCGACACTAGAGATGTCACTTCCGTATTGCAAATAGTAATAGAAGATTTCCTGGTAAGACTATTGAAGGAAATTAATAGATGTATACTCAAGATAAAGCAGGATCCTTTCCAAATAAGGAAAGTGACATCTCTGCATCACCATCAACATTACTTCAATGGACATCCTAATAAATAGATAATGAAAAATCATGTGATGCAACGCGAATATTCCTCCCTATTATAAGTTTTTGATTTTCTCATAGGAGGATAACTCTTTTGTTGTGTAACATGATTTTTCTGGCCCCATACTAATAAAAGAAGCATGCAGGAACTAACTAAAATACACAAGGGTCAGGGGAGGGTTCAGGAGAGGGCGGCTTTTCCTCAGTTGGAGTGCAAGATGGAGGGGAAGCTGGTGGTTTCGTAAGTAGTGGGCTACCTGTGAGGTGCTTGTTGTTTGGCTGCGGGTCACTAATTATTCGTGTTGTCGGAGAGTCCAGAACAGAACTTCCATGTTTCAAATGCTGTTCGGCTTGTATGAGGATATAGTCTGTGGAGTCGCTACTGATCGAATCTCTCCTTCCTGCCACCTGGTGGCCAGACACCGCACTATCTGCTCCTCGTGCATCACTATGGCCATTCTGTATTTTACCTTTAAGGTCAAGGTCATCATCTGAGAGGTCATCTATTGATTGTTGGACTGACTTAGTATAAGAGCCAACTGACTGTTCTTTGTGCACACTATCATTCATACTTTTATATCCTTCCGTATGTTTTTTTGTTGAGGATGAAAAACTCGTTGTAGACAAATCATCATATGTCCTGTTTATGTGAGTAATAAATGGCTCAGTGTATTTTGGCCCACCACCCGTGGATGACACTTTATACGTCTTGTTGCCTGGACCCAGGAAGAACTCGTCATCATCGATGTCATCCATATCGGCCTGGATTCTACTACTCGACATGGAGACATCATGGTCTAGTGAATTGGTTGGAAAGTCTGCGGAAGGTGATAAGCCTGTTGTGTGGTGCCGTATGGTGGTGTGTGTGGAAGTTACAGCAGACTGGTGGTTCCCTCTGATGGTGGCAGGGCTTTCATCTATCAGGTCATCTATCATATCGACTTTGAGACTCTTTAGGTCTGCCTGCCCATGGAGTGGCACTGCCAAAAACAACAAAAAGGGAATTTCCATGAAAACTTTCTTATTTAAAAGTATCAAAACTTTTTCTTAAAGATATATCTAATGAAATTTAGATTTTTGCTCTTCAAAGGAAAAATGTCAAATATAGCCAAAGATAGGAGGGTCTTTTTGTAAGTTGGGGAGGAGGATTTGTCTGATCTGTTGATCAAGCTAGGAAAGCTTAGCTAAGTGTTTGGGTATTCCAGTTATCTTGTTGGGGCATATTTTAAGGTCTGAGAGAGTTATAAGATCCCTGATTTGAAGTCACTGCCACCCCAGAGTTCATGATCCGGGGTAAGGAACTAAAGTGCTACAGTTAGGACACTATACAGGTTATGGGTTTGTCACATTGAATTGTTAATTACATTTGGACAGCACTAGCACTTACAATCTAGAGCAGTGGGAAATCTATGAATCATTAGAAAATTATTTGATATCAAACACAGGTCTAATGTTTTTGGTTGTAATTTTGAAATTCACCATGATCCCCAGAGTAAAGCAATGAACAACACAACACTGCCAAGGATATGTATTTACAGGACAGCAGGGCACACTAGAAAAAGCTTTATTCATGTACATCCACAATTGGTTTGACTTGATAGATCAATTATACAGAATTTGGCCATGCTTTAGATATCACCATAATTGCTGATGGTGTTATTGCTAATTGTGTATGTAATTAAGAGGTTATTGAGACTTATTGTGCATCTAGGGTATCTACAGAGATAAGCTGAAGAATTCGCTTACCATGACTGCGCTCATCCTTATAGGTGTCAATATCTCGATTCGCGGAGTTTGATCCATTCTCGCGGATTCCACTAGGGGGCATGCTGGTCAGGTACATTGTTGAGTCAGACTTCTCTGACATAGCATGGCCGGGTCTCTCAGAATCTAATAAAATGTTGAGGTCATGTATTAAACTTTAGCAAAAAGTATGGAAAGAGTTACATATATATGAGTTGGTGAATAGTGTGACTAGTTAACATTTTGGATATGATGGGTGAGATATTGGTGCCACAACTGGTTTGTTGAACTTAGAATACAAAATGTAGAACTTCTACTATAATTTAGTCATCATTTCATTTCACTAAATTTTTGCTTGTCAATGGAAGCATGCCATGAATTTATGAAGAATGTATGACAATGCACTAATATTGATAAGGACATTTATTGACAGGCATTTAGGGGTAATAAACACTTACAGTCAAAACCATTAGTTGATGATGTATGCAGAGGCAGGTTCCTGCTGGATTCTTTCACTCCATTGTGTGTTCGCATGTAGCTGTCCTTCCGAAGGTCAGTCGAAAATCGAAGGTCATCTAGATAACAAAATCATTTGACTTGCTACATTAGAATTTCTCCCTTAGTTTTAATCTATCGTTTCCTATTATGACTTTCTGGTATATTGGTGTCATACCAATGCCTGTGATAATGCAGGTTCTTAAAAGCACACTCTTTTCACTTCTAGAGTTACCGATAGTTGCTGTTGTTATCTCTCTGACATGGGTTTAAAAGTGCTGAAGGACCCATCTATCACAGGGTTTTATCTGGATTTCTTTCATCACATTCTAGTACTGGCGCCTTCAAAGCAAAGTTTTATGACTTCACATGCTTTACTAATCAAGAAACTTTCAAGATTGTAATAGGCTAATTAACAACTGATTTAAATCATTAAAGGGAAAAACTGTCTATGATAAGTTTATTATATTCATACTGACCACTGTTGCGACTTGGGAGTGCTGCAGGAGAGTGAGAACGAGCTCGGAGCTCATGGCGCATGGGTGAGACACTCCTAGGGTATGTGCGTTCTTCTACCGTTTCATGTCTATCCTTCTGATACCGATCAACACGCTCACAAAGGTCAGAGTCAACTAAATTGTAAAAAGAGAGAGCAAAACCTATTATTGTCTTTATTATCATTGGATTTAAATATTCAAGTATGTCTGTTTCCCCAAGATGCTTCGTCCATATGCAAACAAGACATTTTGCTATCCACAAGCTATTAACAGCTGACAGACTGGGAAGCATGAACCTACAAAAGGAATAGAAATTGCAGCATGGTGGTTGGAATTAATAATTAGTCTGTGTTAATTATTTCTTTTTATGAGATCATCATGATTTAAGATGTTTTGTCTTTGATTACTTATTATCCATGTATAATTTGTGTGAAGATGACATTTTGCCCCATACTAGATTGATGACTTAGAAGAGTCTAATTCACATAAATAGGGGATCTATGAGATGCAAACTCCCTATATCACAAACAGACAAAACAGAACTGCACATACAAGCACAAAGCCAATATATTGACAGATCACTGAACTCTGTGCCATTATCAGCCAGTAGCATTTGTGGCACAGCTGGACTAAAGACGTCAAGCCTTATGCTAGATATTTTGTTGCAGGGCTATAGGGTGACAGTTGAAGGTATAGGCATGCCTAATATGGTGTTATTAGGCTAGACACATACAGGTGAAAGTTGTGTGATGTGAAAGTTGTTCAGTTGACAACCTGGCAAGGTCAGACACATAGCAACATAACACCTGTTGGGATTCCTTCCCATAACGTATTCACTTTACACAATCATGACCTTGTCAATTGACACATTCATTGCCTTGTCATAGTCAAGTAACATGCTGATAAGGAATATTTTGTATGAAGGGCAAACCAAGGTCAAGTGAATGACAGACACGACCCGGGTGACATATCAACTATAAACAGTGAACTTGTGGGTGTAACTGTACAGCTCAATCTAGACACATTCATTGCTCCTGGAACCTAAGGACATGGGTGAAGGCCTTATATAGGTAAAGGTCATAAAGGTGATATTCAATGGGTATTATCATGTCAGGCTCACCCAGGCAGGTTAGGTCATGCAGGTACCTACCCCGGTTAGGGGTGGAGCGTCTGAAGTCGGACAACCGTGTGGGTGGAGGTCCTCGGGTTGACCTGATGGTTCCTGTGCAAATATCCACTACCAGGTTTATAAATTATGTTCACTGGACAGTGCTTGATGTATTTCATACCTAGACCTATAGCCTAGATATGACATTTGTACATTCACCTGTTAAATTGTAACACATAGCTGGGGATGCTTTTTAATGAGGGGTTGCTCTCTTGAATCATCAAATTGTAAAAAAGAGAACACCAATGAATGTTTAATTCTATGTAGCTTTGTGGATCCCTATCATATATTTCTGATAAATTTGGGCATTTGGGGCATCGAGAACATACCTAAAATATCTTAATAAATATAAATAAGGTGTGTACCTATAATAACTAAGAGAGCACTCCATTTGCTACATTTTAGGCAACTTAGTCGTCAAATTCTTACAGATTAAATATATAGAAAAATTGACTGTCAGATGACTGTGATTGCGTCAAAAAATGATTAAATTGAATCCAACATTTAACTCTCAAGCAGCTGCATAATGTCTCTAAGTTGATGTTCCTAGATGATCATGACACACCAATGAAGAAGCACTGGCAACTCTCCTTGGCAGCACTTCATTGGATCACGGAACCTTCAGGAGCACATTAACCCTGTTTGGTAGCATGAATCCACATGATCAAAGAATGCAGCCTTCTGACTTTCATGAATGTGTCATGAGAGCCTATGGGCATGAGGCATTAAAGCACTTTGCAGCCCTCAAAGGGTTCTCAAGCTGGACCAAAATGAACCTTGAGTCATACACTCAGATAACAATAACCACCTTTGACCTTCCGAGATACTGACCTGAGCTGGTAGTCTTGTTGAGTAGTGCTCGGGCCTCCAGGTCCCGGATGTAGTCGGTGAGTTTGATGTTGTCCTGGGTGAGTTGGTGGTTCCGGTCACGGAGGTGGTGGAGGTCCGTCCTCAGCTGACGGACCTCAGAACTAAGGTACTCCCCGTCTGAGGCTCCAACCGACCGACCAGGCTCACTCGGCTCTGTCCTTAGTGACTCCAACTGTTACAAAAAGGGTTATGAGCATCAGTCATGATTCATTTTATAAGAAGTGAAAACAAAGGTTGGTTTATTCCACCATGTAGTAACAACTGTTTAGAAAATTTAGCTGGTAAAAAACTGTAATTGATCATATGGGTTTCCTGTTAGCCATGTCAGTTTTGGAGTACCCCAAGGTTTGGTCCTTGGGCCACTTTTTTCACACTTTCACATGAATCTTTATGTAGATGACACCGGAATTGTAGGTACATAACCACCATAGATGACTTGGTCATGCATGTAGTAATTCTCCTGAACATCTGCATGTCGATTCTGTGTGTGTGTGTGTGGGGGAGCTATCTCCTCTTGAGCAAACTATAAGTTATCAGCATCCCATTTCAAGAAGAGTAGACTTTTCTTTGCCTCAAAATGGGCCGAAGACTTTCTTCTTTGACACCTTTAGAAGAATTAAATCCGCCTGCGAATATATAAAAGAAAAAGCCTTCTTCCCTCCTTTGGTGAGTGACGACTACTCTCTTACCTGTTCCTTAAGCAGTGCGTTTTCCTCTCGCAAGTCATGTGCAGAGTCGGCTTGGTTCCTTCTGAGGAGGCGGTTCTCCTCCCGGGCCTCCTCCAACTCCTGTTCTGCGGAGGCCAGCTTAGATGACGCTGTCTCATTAGCCTCCTGGAGGTCCTGGATCTGACTCTCCAGGTCTGCTAAACACAGGGTACATAAAGGATGGTTCTGTTGTTATTCAATCCATTGAACATAGAGTGCGCAAACAGTGGTTTTCATTATCAATTAACCCATTAAGGTGCATAGTGTGTATCAATGCATCGAAGATGCCAATCGGCTACCAAATGTACCCCGAGAGTCTACTCACCAGGGAAACAGTCATGGTATGCTACTGGGTTAATGAATACTGAAAGATGGTTGCTATGTAGCACCAATGCACTGGTCTCTGGCACTACCAAGGATACATACATTGCTGCATCATGGCGACAAAGGGGTATTGCACATTTCATTGAGAGAAATCACAACTAAGACTTCGAATTTTGTTTCAGGTGGTTTTTCGTCAGACAATTTACATTTTCTATCAGGAGAATTGTCCTTCATCAGGTGTTACCATCATTTATTTATATAAGAAATCATCTAGCTGACCCACCCCCTTATATTCCCCCGAGGGATGGCTCTGTTCTTTTGAGTCCTTTTCTCAACCAGGTTAGCCAAAGAATGCACAGAGGCATGTGGATCAATAAAGGGTTCCCCCTACCCAACCAAGAAGTACTAGGTAAATCGATACCTTGAAACCCTCCATCCAAAACCAATTGTAAGCCTGATAGAAACTACTTCCTTAGAACACTCATTTAACTTTGCACAAACACATTAACGCTACTGTTCGCCAAGGATTCAGTTTCCCAGCAGTGTCAGATTTAAACGACGATGGCACCCTGGAAGACTGCTGTGATCATACCCAGTAATCATGGGTTAAATCAATTAAACATGCTATAACCAGTGCGCATCAGTGAATTCAATGTATACCCAGTAATCATGGATTAAATCAATTAAACGTGCGCATCAGTGAATTCAATGTATACCCAGTAATCATGGATTAAATCAATTAAACATGCTATAACCAGTGCGCATCAGTGAATTCAATGTATACCCAGTAATCATGGGTTAAATCAATTAAACATGCTATAACCAGTGCGCATCAGTGAATTCAATGTATACCCAGTAATCATGGGTTAAATCAATTAAACATGCTATAACCAGTGCGCATCAGTGAATCCAATGTATACCCAGTAATCATGGATTAAATCAATTAAACATGCTATAACCAGTGCGCATCAGTGAATCCAATGTATACCCAGTAATCATGGATTAAATCAATTAAACATGCTATAACCAGTGCGCATCAGTGAATCCAATGTATACCCAGTAATCATGGGTTAAATCAATTAAACATGCTATAACCAGTGCGCATCAGTGAATCCAATGTATACCCAGTAATCATGGGTTAAATCAATTAAACGTGCGCATCAGTGAATTCAATGTATACCCAGTAATCATGGATTAAATCAATTAAACGTGCGCATCAGTGAATTCAATGTATACCCAGTAATCATGGATTAAATCAATTAAACATGCTATAACCAGTGCGCATCAGTGAATTCAATGTATACCCAGTAATCATGGGTTAAATCAATTAAACATGCTATAACCAGTGCGCATCAGTGAATTCAATGTATACCCAGTAATCATGGGTTAAATCAATTAAACATGCTATAACCAGTGGGCATCGGTAAATCCAATGTGTGAAGCACCTTGGATTTACCATATTGGACACTGCTTCTGTATGGAAGTGTGGTTTACATACTACATATGGTATACATCTCCAGACCAAACCCCATCAATGGAAACTAAGACCCCCCCCCCCCACACAGTACAAGGGATGGTTGATTATTGATCTCTGCTTCAATCATTGACATCCTATTGATTTCAGGGCTGATCAGCTTATCGATTCTGGCTGCAAATCCCTAAAGCAAAGTTAACCCATTAAGGGTCATGTCATGCCCTTAAGCTCAAGTCCCTTTATCGTCATGATTCACCAATGCAGTTCTGGTGAGTCTACTCGCCAGCACTGCATTGGTGCATCATGAGGAACCTTCAGGACTGTATCAACGCTGTAGGGTTGGCATGATACGTGCCTACAGCACTGGTGAATTAATCACTAAGACTGCATTCATACCTCATTTACGTCCAAAGGTCCAACAGCTAAACACTTACTATTGTGGGAATAGGTCTTCTACTGCTGCCATAATTGTACTATTTCACAGATTTCAGACTTTTGCGTATTAACATTTTTGATTAATTAATGAGTAGTTTGGCTTTTGATTCCTTCTCTTGTGTTTTAACCCTCTGAGGGCCACAGAATGCATCACAGCTTGTAACTCTCGGTCGTCGTAATGCATCAACGCAGCCCTAGTGACTAACTGTGGTGCTTTGCATTCATGCATCATGCCAAGCCTTAAGAGTTGATACAGTTGGGGAGAAGGGGTGAAAATGATGCACCAATAGGCATGCTGCACTCCTGTATCTGCGGCAATGAAAGGGTTCACATCTTAATGCTAAAATTCCAAAACTTACTAATTTTGCGGTGGAGAGCCCTGGGGTTGTTGGGGTCGTAGTGGTCGAGCTGTTCGCCTCCTGCAGTGTTGTGGGAGCTGCTCTGTATGGAGGAGGTGGGGGAGGAGCCCCTGTCCAGTCTCTGGTTGTCCAACTCCTTTTTGAGACGCCATACCTCAGTGGTCAAGTTCTCACGGTCTGCTATTAGACTGTCTACCTTCCTCTGAAACTGAGGGGAAAATGTAATATTAGATTGCGATTCAAATCAAATACAGAGGGACATGGTAGAAAGCATGCATGTAGTTTGGTTTGGTTGTATTTCTCTTCTGTGATTTACAGCTATTTTCGAACCCGCAAATAATCAACAACTTATAGATCATTTCAGAGAACTACTGTTACTTATAATAAGTCTTAGTGGGTGGATTATGGGCAGGGTTGGGGCTGACAGTACTAAAGCGGCCATTTTCAAGCCCCTTGATTTACCTTGGTGGGTAAAACTCATAAAGTTATATTGAGGATAATGGGCCTATGGTAGGTCCTTGTGGCACACTACTTTGATCAAGGTGTGTAGTACATATCAGTTTGTAAATTCTTCTAACATGCTTTCTTCCTCTTGGGGAAAGATCATTGATAAATTCTGGTAAAATTGGTAAAATCCTATCTGCCGGGAATAATCACATAAAGCTAAAATGATGAAAATGTCGAAGTCAAACGCCTTTCTGGAATCCCCAATAAATGGTATTTCCTGAATTGATTGGATAACAGTGCAATCATGGGGAGAATACATTGTGGACTTACCTGTTCCTTGTCAAAGTTAGACTCTGTGTTCTTGACAGTGTGAAGTTCAGCTTGCAGTGACCTCTGTTGGGACTTCAGTTCATCAACTTCCCTTTCGCGCTCCTTGAGTACCCGTTTCAACGAGCTGACTGTATCCTCAAGGTCCTGTACCCGGTAAGCATCCTGCAGGAAAACAAGAACAAGGAGGTTGAGAAAGCTCAGTGATGTTCTTGGTTAGCACATATTGGTCTACCACATACATATTCTCCCTCATAAAAGTATGTGAATTAAGCACTGGTTCCACTACTGTCAATTGAGCATTTTTTTGCTAATCTGACGGATTTTTTTTCTATACTTTTGCAATGTTTCAAATTGACGGAATACCAGCTTTGCAGGCTAGGACCCGAATATTTAATTTGCTTTTTCATATCGTTCATATAAATTTTGTGCAAATACTGTCGCAACATCAAATTGCTTCATTTATCAAGAGGAGATGCATTATGAGGTGACACATGAAAGAAAAAAGGTTAATACTGGAAGTGTCAGTTTTAGTAATCTTTCAATGGTATTTTTCAAAATTATGTAAATGGACAACAAAATATTCTTGTATATATTACATGACATTGTACTTAATATCGATATGTATCTGCGATGATGGCCTAAATACTTTCGATACTATATGGTATCCGTGCATTGGAATGAGTGCACTTCCATAATGTGATTTATATTCAAGGAGATTGAAAGTAAAGTCTTTTTAAACTGATATAATAATGTGATATCAAAAAGATTATATCGGGAATCATATATCCACTATGCCAGCAAAAATAGTCAACTACAACAAGCAGAATGTTACTCAGGGTAATGCATTGAAAGATTGACCTACAGATAAGAACAGATAAGAATCCAATATGTCAAAAGTCCAGTGCATGTATCGTCAAAGAAGTGGAAATGCAGTGTTATAGCAAGACATTTTCAATGCTTCCTACTAATTACACACATATAGACATATTCCTAATATCTTTTAATAACCGCACCTAGGCTCTAGATATGAATGTCGATATAATATATTGCCGGGGAAGGGGCAGGCATTGAACAGCAACTTCAGTTTGCGGACGCACTCACAGTTAGCAAAATCGAGGAGACATTAGCCAATAGCTATTATAATAAAACCCAACCCAAGCTTTTGCTTACTATTTTGGCTAACTATATGCAATTCTGTTCAAGTTACAATGTACATCTACAAACGTTGAAGGGCACACTGCTACTACTAAAGTATTTACAATGCCTTATGCATATATTCACCCCGCCTCAAACTGGATATATAACCAAATTGCTATTACCTCAAGTACATGTATGTTGGTTAAAACACATTAAGATGCAGTGGCCAAACTATAATGGGCCAAGTTAGAATTATAGAGGATTCTGCCAATCAAGAATAACAACCATTTGTTCTCTTCCTTCTGAATACCAATGCATCCAAATGTCTTATTGGAGAAATTATTCTTGCTGGGTTACTTTCACCCTAGCCTCCAGATATTCCTAATGATATCAGTTTATTCTCCCGGTCGGCTACGATTGGATTAGCCGTTTTGAATTGATTTTAATTTTACCAGTGAATAGAAAAGCAAAGTTTAAGAACATGACTCGTTGGGGTCCAATCCTGTCTTAATGCCTGTTTATACATGTTGGCAGTACTTCCTTTTAGCCCTGGTGGGTTTTTAAATGACTCTGGCAGCCCCTTTAGGTCAGTGGTTGACATGTATACACCCTAAGGGTAATGCAATTCACTCCATGTTTGTATTAGGGTTTCTCTGTGGGAATGGCAAAGTCAGCTTATGTAACTGTATTAACCCCTCAAGGGCACCAAAATGAAATTTAAATCACTTTTTTTTTAATTCCTGTCAAATGATTTCACCTGTTCCATAGAGAAAATATCAATAATTTAAATTGAAATCCCCCTTTTCCTCTACCTATTTGAGAGCAAGTTGTATCCAGCCTTAAGAACATAATCCCCCACATTTGACATTGAATTATTTCAGTATACAGATATATGAACGACTACTCAAGCATCATGTCCATTGGTACTTATGATGTATTGAAACAACCGTTGTACGTCACTTGCCAGAGCTGCATCCATGTATCATGTCGGTCTGATTTGGTTGTAACACCTCTCCATGGCTGCTATGATGCACCAATGCAGTCCAGGTAGGTAGACTCGTCAGCACTTCATTTGTGTATCATGACGACAAAATACATACATATAAAGCATATCGTAACCCTGAAAGGGTTAAGCTATCGGTAATATGTCTGTAGGCTGAATTAATTCAAAGTCAAATACGGAAGGTTATGTTCCCAAGGCTAGATACAACCCGTTCTCTCAAAGGTAGAGGGGAAGGTAGATTCCATGTTAAATTGTATAAGTTCCTTTCCTCTGGGAAAAAGGAGCAAGCATTTGATAGCAACTGAATAGAATTAAATCTTGTCCCAGTTTCCGGCTGCATGGATTCGATATACCTTTGTAGTTTATATGCTGTTATAGATGAAAATTTTAAGAATTATATAGGGAAAATAAGAGAGAGCATGGCAAGAAAGGACACATTTAAAAAAGTAATGCTGCTTTACACATGAATATTTATGAAGCATAGTGGCATCATAGCAACTCACTAAATATGGAATTTCATCCAAGTCCTAACCTGCGTTCATTTGAGATATTTAAGAGAGGAATTTTAAGTTTCAGCGGCTTCTATGATTGCACTAATTTAAACGAAGCCTGGGCTCTTTTGAGACTCCACCACGTTATCAAGCAATTACACTAGTATTTTTTTCCTGGCAGGGTAGTTTTATGCACAATGCTTCTCAATCAGCAATTAAGTAGTTGTTAATAATCCACCTACTTTGACATGTCCATTCTGCTGACTCCTCCTCTTATTGCCTTCCTCCTGTGGGCGAGGCATTTTAATCATTCCTCCTGCATTCTCCATGGTGTCCATCCCACACAAACACTACTCCAGTACCAACAGCTTAGTTTGCTGCCAGCTGAGACGACTAGATTAGTGTTATCAGCATGGCTAGACCCTAATCTCCCCTTATCACACCCATGTATGGGGGTTAAATGCAGCTTTAAGTCAGCTTAGATCCTGGTGGTTGGACACTGAGGTATGCATGGAGGTAGAGACTGCCATACTAGAGCACTGGTAGTGAGTGAGTGACTGGGTAAAGGCCATGGGATTAGGTCTGACTGCTTTTAGTTGGAGGGTTGTGGATTGGGGGGAGGGTGGGGGAAGGACGGTAGGAGTGGGGGTGGAACTGGGGGTGGGAATATTGTGGTTTAATGCATTATAAGAATGTGTCTAGTAGCTTCTGACTACATCCCCCCCCCCTCGATCCACTCGACACACATATACGCAAATAAAAACTACTTACTCCCCTCCACTCCTTTACAGGCCCATATTGGCAGGAATTAAAGCCATTAAAAATATTCTCGATGTTGATCGGTCTCTCAGAACTTTGATTGCCTGTATTCTGTCTAGCAACACTGAATCACCGTATTTCGCACAATGCAAAACAAAGGTATATTATTATTTCTAAAACAAAGCCCAACTTCCCCAAGTAAAACAGAACAGGGATGCACTGTAGTACCATGAGGAATCTTCGTGAAAGTAATGGTGATAGCTTTGTCCAAAAATTGTCCGAGAACCGTACATTAGCCTATTTCGGTGGTATCTCACTGAACAGTGCACATTGTGAGGCCTGTACACTAGTATTATGCATAGGAAGGCTCGTACATATTATCCTAGAACAGTAGAGACACATACTTAGTGTCCTAACTCCATAGTTACAGCCTCATCTAACTAACGTCATCTAACTCTTGAAGGAATGCAAATCTGTCAATTATGATCATTGGTATAGGCATGATGCATGAATGCAGCCTCTGGATGCATGTATGCATCATGCTGACGCTATAGGGCTGATACACTCCCAGAAATGTCAGTATGATGCTTCAATGCATTATTGCTGTCGAGTCCACTAGGTGCATCATGACGACTGAGACACGTGAACATTATGTGTCTCTAAAAGGGTGTATGGTATGATTCAGTCCTTTGTCTCTATCACCAAGGCCCAAAAAAAAAAAACGGTTTCCGGTCATGTTTGAATTCGATACAAACATTTTCTCGAATCCTATGCAGAAAACCAACATTTCTTATAATAACGGGTGCAAACCTAGCAAAGTATGACTATATGAGACCTTGGATACTAAAAAAAAAAAAAAAAAAAGATCTGACCTACCTACCTCAACTTTTCTTACCATGTTACCAGAAACATACCTTTTTTTTGGCCCAAGGATGGGGATAACTCTATCAACCTCTTGCAGCAGTTTTTATTTCTTATGCTTTATATTTATAGGAGACGTTGCCAGCTTCTTTGGGACATCTACCTGAGCACCTCAAGTATAATAAGGTGTACCTAACATATTAGGTTCACCCTGAGTAGATGTGGGTAGAATGAGATTTAAGAAGCTATAGAGCAGAGCTAGTGTTTGATTGTGAACAGTTTGGTACTGTGATTAGTTTAATACTGTGATTCTGATGAGACATATTGATAGAGGATTAGGTTACAACATATGGATATCACACCCTATGAGATGAATAGCAGTACCCAATATCGGATTTGACAGGAACAGGTACAACAACTAGCATATTGATTGGCAATTAATTCTCCTGTGCTTCTGATGAACATATTCAAGCAGGTAGTGGGTGGGGCTGAGGCAGCCATTGTTTGCGTCTACATATGCCAGGTAACTACAATATATTTGTAGGAGCCCAATGTGCTAGCACTAATCTTCATAAGCAAAGATTTGCAAAATTGGAGGCTGAAATTATTAGAAGTGAAATACTATGCTCTCATAAGAATATTTACCAATCATACCCAAAGTTAAAATCCTTAGCACATTGGAGTAACCCGCCATTATAAGGATGTAGGCTGGTATTTGGAATGGCTATAACATTATACCCTGTGTGTGCAGGCTCCCCTCTATTAGGCTTACAGGTACTAAAACCTACTTGATTATATTGACATATGCCTTAACGATCTGTTATTGCCACATAATGCAATAATGCAGCATCATGATGCATCCAAGTAGTCGCCATGACTACATGCATCACCTTAAATGATTGATACACTCCCAGAAGGTGCTCTAATGCAGTGCTGGCGGACAGACTTGCCAACACTGTATTGGTGCATCATGAAGACCAAGGACCATGAAACTAGAGGCATCATGCTACCATTACAGGGTTAAGACGTAATGAGTTGACTCTAAGTGGTATAGAGGATGTGGGAGCCAGTTTAAGTAGGCACTGTTCATTCCTTGTTCAAATACGATTAAGACATTAGCCAATTCTTAATTATTCCTGAAAGGCATTTAGCCTAAAGAGTGTGGTCGAGTTTCGTGAGTTTGGTCACAAGACATTAATTTACAACTTCATGGCATGTATTTTACTGGACCTGATGACCCATCTTTGGTGGCCTGAAGCCCTTTGTCAAAAACTTTATTCAATCAGATAAAATTGAAAGATCAATTTCAGTTTCTAACCCTCCCGATTGAGCCCGATCGTCCCCAGTTTAAAAATCAAGAACAATCGGCATTCTTGCTTATATTAATGGGGAAAATGATGGGGTCGCAAACTTTGTCTGCAGGTTGTTTGTGAAGCAAACAGGCGATAGCATAAAGCAGTTGTAAAGTACATACATGAAGATTTCTGTTAAATTTGGCCAAAGTCATGAGAAACCATGTTAGCCCATATGAACCTAGCCCGCCGGCACAGGGATTATATTGGTGTACTTTGGTACAGCTAGACGACTCTTATTTCTTAGTAACACCCCTTTTTCACATTCCTGATACCCTGATTATGTCCAAACAGATTCCTCCACCTATAACACTTATGGATCTTAGCCCTGACTCTTAATAACTAGCTAACCTTCTTGGATTTATGTAATGATTTCTAACAATCTTGACTTAAGCTAATTCCCATTCATGAATCTATATTTAAACCATTAAAGGAATATAACATGAGTACGTAGATTATAACTTCTACCACTAGCACCAATGTGTTATTTACACTACATTTCCATTTTAGTATTGTACAACATCGGTTTAGCCTATCCTATATCTAAACATGTATACTGTATTGTGTACCTAAAGTTTCTTATTTAGTAACCCATTTATCGTCCAAGGATAACATAAAGCAGACAACATCATACAAACAAAATACAGTCCAACATCCCTAATTTAGAAATATGTAAAGCTTATGTGCAATTTATTCGAGGTGAAAGCTAAAGCCCAACTCTAGACTAACCATGTGACTGTTTCAGCATTTACTTACCATAGATATTAGATGCCAGGAGTTTTTTGTCAATCAGGTTGGAATGATGTTAAAAAAATGCAAAGGGTTATGCTTTAAAATCTATTCAAAATTACTATTTTTGTCATAAAAGAGATAAAGTCAGTGATATCACTCAGTACATACTGTTATGTTATATGGGGTCAAAATATATCATTTTGATAAAGCCGGTGGCATTTCCTCTAATCTTATCTGGATAACAATTATAAAGGTAAGAAAGGGACTCACATCTTTGCCGCTGCCAGATTTAGAGGCAGACAGATTGGGCCTTGTTGATGATCTGGATGTCACAGAGAGAGGAGTGGTTCTTGACGTGACCAGGGCTGCCTTCAATGGCGGCTGTGATGATTGGTTGCTGCCATCGCGGTGTGACAAAGATGAGTATGGCTCGCTGTCCGAGTACTCGTGGTCTCTACTGTAACCAGACGACCTGTCATGAGATGGTTCTCGAGACCGTGTATGGTCCCTGCTCCAGTCTCTGTCTCTTTCTCTATCTCTGTCTCTTTCTCTGTCTCGGGATAAACTTCTCGTTCTATCATCCCGGTCACACTCACTATGGTCTGAGGTTGATTGGCTCCGGCCGCCATCCCCCGAGTGGCCATTAGCTTGGGAGTATCGGCCGCGAGAAGGTTCATTGGAAGGAATGGGTGATGTTTCTCTGTCAAGATCAGCCAAGCGGTCGTTGGAACGCCGAAGGATCTGGGATAGGCGGTCTACTCCTCGCCTCCCAGATTCAAGTACTGAAGAAGAAACAGGCTTTTCAGGGCCAGTTGGGTCAGGGATGCTCCGCGAGTGGCGGCCTGACTGATGAGAGTCACCGAAGTAGCGGCTCAGCTCTTGCTCACTGGTAGCACTTGCTCTACCACTCTGGCTACCATTCCTGGAGACCCACTCTGAAGACTCACTGCTATTCAACCCAGAGCGAATAGGTTGGAAGTCAAGTTCTCTACGGGCTGTTGTGCCTCGGGTTGGGCTAGCCGCTCTGTCTTCTGGATAAGAATCATGATATGATCGGCTAGGGCTGGAAGCCCTGCCATCCAGGGTATCACGGTATTCTCTGCTAGGGCTGTCTGATCGATGTCTATCATGGAAAGCCCTCACTGGGCTACCCCTGCCATCCCTGTCTCTCACTGGACTCCTTCGACCATCAAGGTCCCTATCCCTGATTGGACTACCCCGGCCATCAAGGTCCCTATCCCTATCCCTGTCTCTATCACGGTCCCTAATTGGACTGACTCGACCATCCCAGTCTCTATCTCTCTCCCTGCTTTTGTCCATATCCCAGTCTCTCCCCTTGGACTGGTCTGAGTATCGATCTCTTTCCCCGTCCCGCCGCATTCTGTCCTCATATGAATACAGCTCCTCGTTTCTAACAGCCTTCACAACATCATCCCCTTTATTCTTTGACTCAGAGTCACTTGCTGGTTCCTTGAGCTGTTTCTTCACGAGGCTCTCGAGCAGACTGGAACGCCGTATGTTACTACTGCTACCAACTACAGGTTTTGTTTCCATGGAAACGGCATCAACATCTACAAGATGGTCATCCAGAGTTCTGGGACTACCATCCACCTTAACGTCCTCCCTTCTGATGATACTATCCTCCAGGGCCTGTAGACTGGACCTTTGCTGACCTTTGACCTGGTCGTTAGTCACGTGACCACTGCTATTACTGCCACCAGGTGGGAGGATGGAGTAAGTACTTCCGGTGTCCTGGCTGACTTTGACTGGTGGGTCTATGTCTAATGGCTCCGTCTCAGCTTCCTCCTCCACGTCTGAAAACAGGGAAAGTAATGGAATTATTAGTTTTGATTACACGATAAATAGTTTACAGATATGATGGGGGGGGGGTGTATTGAGTGGAGGGATAAACAGTCATCCCTAATACTAGTAGTCAAGAATGAGAAAGGACAGAAGATGAAGAGAATGGTCTTCCTGCTGTGACAAAATATCTACTGCAAAGCATACCCTGACCATTTGCCTGGACTTTCCTCTTATACAATGTCCAAACATTCTTAAAGTATAACCACAGTGCACACTTTGCCCATTACACCTTTCTTTATACATACAAATTCAAACCGTGTACAAAACAGGGAGGAATATACAGTGGAAGTAATTTGTGATGGGGAGAAGGGAGGGGTAAATACACGGTGAAGCTAGCATTTTCACGTCACTGTCACCGCCTAATTGCATGACAGCTTAAATTGAATTAAGAAATACCTAGGACTAGGACATGTTACATGGAGCAGCAGATGTGAACATGTACCAGGTGGCATGTAAGTTTCTATGACTTATATATATATATATATATATATATATATATATATATATATATATATATATATATATATATATATATATACATGAAGAGAGGAATCAATTCAGGTTTAACGACATAAAGTACCACATTTAGTACTAAGCTACTAACCCTAGTCCATCCTTCCCTCCCTCTCCTCGTAGAAAATCACTCAGAAATCAATTCCCATCACAAAGATCAATTTTATATCATATCAGGTTACGATTCTCCCTGAACTAGGGTAGGTTCACCATAAGACGCCCACACACCCTGAGACGTCCACCCCCCCCCCCCACTTGGCAATACAAATTAAGCTATTATTGCTGATCAAATAGGTATTACTAAGCATTAAAAATCAAATCTCGTTTTCATGACCACTAGATGAAGTGGACTTCTCATGGTGTGTGGGCGTCTCATGGTATATGCACCTCATAGCCATAGGTTATAATAATATTAATATACATGACTCTTGGTTCCAGTGTGTGCTGTTCAAAATTTATTATATTTCAACTTGTAGTCTTGTCACCTATTTTCTAACACACTCCCTACCAGCCTGATAGACACAGGGCCACCCACCTTAGTAGACCACTACAAATTACTCTACCTGTCTAAACTCACCTGGCATCGCACATTATCAGCCTAACCCATGTACTACACACTCCTCCTAGTGCTCCTGGGTATAAGATAATCTCCATCACACTTATGGGGTGAAATTACACCAGTAGGTAAGCCTTCAATCCTCCTTCTGCTCTTATTCTGATTGTACACACCAGCTGGTAGTCTGGTCTGGAGTCATGGGTTTTAGCTGTGTCTGTGTTGACAGTTGATATTATGAGAGACTGTATTTTTGGCCTGCACTGACTGGTCTCAGTGAGCCAAGCATTGACTGACTGTCCCCACCGACTGCCATATGACTACTGGGCCAGGTCGGCCAGGTGAGAGAGGAGGATAATACGGCATGGCAGCTGAGAGAGGTGAGTGTGTGTGAGGGGGGGGGGCTGGGTGAGAGGGGGCTGATTATAATCCTAAATCAGGGCCCTGGAAGTGTTGAGAGGTGGGAGGGTGTGATTTAGGACATGCTCCCCTTGTTTTGGTGTTGCACTACTTCTATTGTCTCCTCTCTGGCCTTTTCTGCTGCACCTTTCCCTCCATCACCCCCTCCACCTTCTTCCATCCCTCCCCACCCTTACCGGCCCTTTACTCACACCATCCTTCTTTTACACCAGCCTCTCCATGCATATCACCCCTGCCTACATCACCCCCCCCCCCACCGGCCCCATCCCTGGAACACCTGGTATTATTGTTCAAGAGGCGAGGCATGGAGATTCTGTGGAAGGTTGGTCGGAGCAGGAGGGGGGTGCTACTCTAGCTCTGTGTCCGGGCTCTCTGCCTTTCACCAGTGGCACAGTGCCACAAGTCCACCCATGTCATAGGTCATTAGAGGCCGCATGATGCCTCTAGATTCATGTCTCTTGGCCGTCCTGATGTACCAATGCATAAATGCTTGGAAGCACCATGTTACCATTTTAGTGCTAAAGTAGGGGTGGTGCAGTAGGGATGTGTGGAGGTGGAGAGTTAGAGAAGGGGGCTGACGCAGGTAGTCACGCACTGACCCATACCTTAATTGCTTCTCACCTGTGTATGGTCGTGTATCCATGGCCGTGTGTGTAGGGGGGTGTAAGGGTTAAAACACCTGGACTGGTGGTACCTGGCAGTGGGGGAGTGGTCATTTCGCGATGTTAAAAGCCTTTTAACACATTAAGGTCTGCATAGTGTATTAATATATGATCATAGAATATCCATAGTTCCATCTTTAGTTTAGGTGATTGGATGACTGATGGGGGGACACCTATATGTGTCAACATCAATCCATTTTTTTGATAGCATACCCAATACCCCCTCTCATATATTATGATCCTTGGGGCACTTATATTGGAATAAGGCCTACTCCCATCGGTCTTCAAGATGTACCAATGCAACGCCTTAGAGATAACTGGCCATCAGTTGATTGGTGCATCATGACGACCCATTTTTCACTCAGGAGTGTATCAACCCCCATGGAGTCATGATGCATGAATGCATTCCTCACCAAGGCGGCTTTCTTGCACCAGGAAGACCAATGACCATGGTGTATTATTGCATGCTGCTGCTCGTTAAGGGTTAATATCCACACCTATGGTCAACCCCAATGTGAAGGGGAGTGACCACGCGCCGCACGCCTCACAATTATTGACTACATTAATTAGTTAGGGGTTTAGGGCGCTTGTTTGAGGTGCTAGAGGTCGGGGTGGGCGGATTTAGAACAATAGGGATTGGGAAATGGGTCAATAGACTTTGGGCACGTGTTATAAGGGTTCAATGCCTTTAGGCTGGGTATTTGGAATACACATGTATGCCCTATGATTTGGTCGCATGCATTTATAGTTATCAAAAATATATCTTGATACTAGTATTCAGAGTTAAAATGATGTGATGTTGAAATATTCACTTCTCCATATATATATATATATATATATATATATATATATATATATATATATATATATATATATATATATATATACACACATATAATAGCATTAAAGGGGGGCTGGCATGGAAAATTAACAACATGGGTACCGATTCAAACAGTGATGATAAAATCGCAGGAACCAGCGGAAAAATCGCGACACCCTGATTGGTCAAGGGGTGATCATGTGACTTTTTAATGCGGGCATACATTACCATGCCAGGGCCCCTTTAAATAATAGGTTCAATGGAATTTAAAGAATAAGGGGCGGGGGTAGTGGAAATTGCCGGATATGCAATATAATATCTATTTTGAAATGTCAGATCATTTCATGATTTATAACTGGCACATTTCCTTTCTCATGCAATCCATAGCATGACAATCCATTATTTATGCCGTCATTTATTAATTGTGAGCTTAACCGTACGACTTTAAATCAATAAAGTAAATCTAATTGTTGGCCTGAAGATGTTCGCCTGATACAAAGGCCAAACACGCTATACTACTTCCTCCAAGTGCTGATCCCTTTGCCCACCAGTGTGGTAGGTAGTGTGGTTTCTGCTAGGATGTCCAGCCTACCACTCCACCACAATTGACTCCACCCACCCCGAAGCTTCCCTTACTTAACACCAGGTGGCCACAAGGCCGTGATTAATATGTTTTAGTCTCATGTTGCCATGGTATACCGGCTTAGCTGGTTTGAATATCAGCCAATGAAAGGATCCCGTCTAGTCACTGTTGATTTTTGTTTGTTTTTCTCTTCTTTTTCAATTTTCCTTTTCACTGAGCTCTTAGGATTTTCACATTTTTAACTCAAGAATTAGTGGCTTCGCCACTAGATAGTGGGGGGGGGGCAACACGTGAACACACAGAGAATATTGTTGAGTGACGTCTAGTGAAGTGACGTTGCTTAGTGATGTGACGTTGCTTAGTGACATGACGTGACGTTGCTTAGTGACGTGACATTGACAATACTTTGAGGTACTCTCCAAGCAGATTTGGTTTCTACTTAATTTCCATGGAACTACTGATCAGGTCTTAACATATGAGCTATCAAATAAAAGATCTCGGTGATTACTATCCAGTTCTTTGAACTAGAAGCACCTCACCCCATGAATTGCATTGGGAGGGGTGCCGATCTCTTTGGATCGAGATCCAATATGGCAGACATTGCAGCTTGTCAATTTTTGAGGCTATAAAACGCCTGTAAAACATTTAACAAAGCCCAAACTATAGAAAACTCGAATAGTGAAACAATAGGACCAATCGAATTGGTAAAACATTACCTATTTATGAAAATATGGTAGTTCAATTGTGTATAGAACAGGTCGAGTTAGCTGGCAGTTTGTTTACTGGTTCATAGCATGGAAATTTTGCTTCATCTGGTACCCCACATTAAACCAGTCATTAGTTTTTAATAGGTAACCAGCGTCTAGTAACCCATTTTTATATATAGGGTGACAACCATGACATTGAATCATAGAGCACAGACTTTACTTAATAAGCTTAAAACTGTCCAATAACTATCATAGTATTCTATTCCATCACATTAAAAATTACCCCCTGAACTGAGTGATAAACCGATTTGGTTATATAGATATGCTACTGAATAATATTTACCAACCACCTCTTCCCAGCTTCGCAAGCCAGATTTTAGTATTACATCATAATGGGCATAATTAGATATGACATAACCTGCGCATGGATCGTAAAGGGATAATCTCCGAACATTTCTCTGCTACTATAGGAATAATTTGTACACGGCATACATACATAATACTTACAATCATTGTCCGTGCCACATCTGGTCAATTTTACTCCTGATATTCTGGATTTACCCAAAACTCCCCAACAGACGCAGTACAACCTAGTCTTGTTACCTTGCCTTTGGCGCTTGTTTCCTCACAGTAATGCATTACGTTAAAAGAGAGGAGGGGTGCATAGGCTCTCTATACATTCAAATGTTAAACATTAACCACCTTATGGGATATGCTTTACAAGCCTCATTTCTATCACTGCTACTTTTAGAGAGTCACATTTCCTCTGTATAGGCCTATCTTTCATAAACCACATTCTACAAGTTAAACCTAATTAATAGAGGATGGCCTTCTAGCAAAACGGTCTAGTTCCTACGATCAAGTAGTATTTGTAACTGGAATGTTGTCTATATTAACGTTCATCCTTCACATACGGATAGTATTACCTGCTCTGGCCTCTTATACATGTGCTGCCCCCTGGGATCCATGTGTGTAATAACAGTGTTTAATGTATAGGTCATACAGGAGAGGGTCAATGCCATGTGTGCTACAGTCGAAATGAGGATTGAAATGGATTTTATACGTTAGAAACTAGTGATTCAAATGGTGTGAAATAATCTAATCGATATATCATACTATGAAATATCTCTATGCCCTTCTTTGATAAATATCAAGACATCAGCGGATATATATGAAATGTGATTGTTAAATACCAGACACCAGGTCTATATGTCGTTGACCTAACAGATTTATACCCTACTCATCCCATACTGATCATAAGAATCAAGTCATAAAGTGAAAAAAATAAAAGTGGTTGTGTCATCTGTCATCATACCAATACCATGTTACTGGCAAAGCTATTCTGCGGGATCATCACTCTACATAAACAGGCCATTCAATCTCAATTTGCTTTCAGCTATGTTTTAACCCTCACCATTAAATGCAGGTAGGACTCCTTCACCTCGTCGACCTTGACCGTGACCAGGTCGAGCTGAAGCTGGGCGTAGTCTTGGATTGCCCTGGTGAGAGAGAAGTGAACTACCTCTTCCACATGAATCGTCCAGATTGCAAGATGTTCTCCTTGGCAAGGAAGGGAACACATCATCATCATCATCATCATCATCACTATCATGATTTTTGTCTTCACCAAATGTCAAATTCCCTTTCTTATGCCCATCCACATTTTCTCTCTCCAGCTGGACAGTAGAAGCAAGAATGGATCGTGGAGTCCTTGAGGACATATCAGTGGACATTGATAGTATCCCAGAACCCACTGATCGATTGGACATGCTGAGACCATCATAGTATCTTGTTGAAGAGTCAAGCGGGCTTTCGTCAGGAAGAGGGGCACGCCCAAAGGAATATTCAGGGGGAGCAAGGGTAGCCATACTGCCATCAGGGTGGAAGGAGCTTTTTGTAGAGAATCCCAGAGGTTCCAGATGAGGTTTGGTCACATTAGATGTCATGGACCTGTATAATGCTACATCTTCTTCATCAGAGAAAACATCCTCAGGAACAAATTCCTCTACATCAACTTTCACATCTTTTTGTGCATCATCCCTGTCATCCTCGTCACTACCGTCAAAGATATTCTCAAACGACACAGATTTCTTTTTCTTAGCTGCTGATTCTAGTAATGCAGGTTCTTCTGATTTACCATAGGTGTCTGCAAATATGTCTTCATCAAAAATATTTTCTCTTGCAGAATGCCTCCGCAGGGTCTGATGCACTGGCTCAATGTTTGCAGGATCCTGTTGTGACGCTGAAGATCTCTCCTCCCATGCTCCTAGCACATAACTGGGTCTAATTGTTGGGATTCTTCCTGGAGTACTGTAGGTGCTTTCACTGATAACAGAATTTTTTAAGTTCTCATATATTTCTGTCAATCTATTGCTACTCGCTATTTCCTCACTTTCGGTATCAACATCAGTATTGCTTTTATCGTCTTCATTTCTAGTTAATTCCATGTGTCTCGAGAAGTGATCTCGGTGTATCTCAGATTCCTGTGTAGTGGTATGAACAGATTCAGGCTCTTCTGTTAACTCGATTCCTTTTCCTTCAATACTTAAGCCAAAATCTTGTCTTGGCTGAGAAATCCTCGTAATGGGAGGGGTCATCTCAACAGAGGATGTTGGTGTCAGTTCACTGACTGCTCTCCAGGATGTATCATCAGTTGGGTTTCTAAAGAATTCTCCCTGGTGTGCTGGAGAAAACTTGGCCATTTCTGAATCATCATTAACTGGCTGCCTCACAGAATCGTGCACTGTGTCAGCATGATCAGGCTCCACATTTGAACCCTCAACTTGGTGCCTCATGGCACCTGTACCTGATCTAGTATGATCTATCTCTTCATTCCAAGGCTTTCCTGCTGATGAGGATATTGTATCAGGTTGAGATTCATCTCTGAGTCTGGCAGTCACTCTGCCATGTTCGCTACCATACGATGAAGACTTGGAGGTAGTGAAGGTGGAAGACGAAGATGTGGACCAGCTGTCATCACTACCTGTTTCTGCTGGGCCGTGGGATATATCTTTGCTAGCTATTGATGAGTCATCGGCTGTTGCTAGACTCTCTGAATCTTCAATTTCATCTGTTGACCCAGACCTGATGCTTTCAACCTCCCCTGAGTCTTTTCTCTGATCTCGTGGGAGTGTGCTATCAGCTGGCAATTGTGCCCATACACCTGAGCCTGTAATTGGTTGGTCAGCCTTTGAATACCGATTTTCTCTTTCTAAATATTCTTTATTCTTAGCTTCTTTATCACTGGAAGACCTACTGCTGCTGCTGCTGCTGCTGAGAGATGAGCTAGAATGGCTGATCCGTCTCCTGTCATCTTCCTTGGTAACAGGTGCTTCATTTCCATCACTGAAGGCATTAGCCAGACTATCATCCTGACTGTCTAATGTATCCTGTCTGTTAAGAGTCCTTTGCTTTCTGTTAATTTCCTGAGATGATGAGATCTTTCGGCTGCTATCTGAGTCAAGGGCAACCTCTCTGGACTCCTCTGGTGATGCATTTAGGTCAAATTGAGGCAGGTCATCAATTTCAACAGCAACATTGGTAGTATCATTGCTCTCTATGAAGCTTTCTAGTGCAACTAAAGGCCTTGGAGACTTTGCATTATTAACTGCAGGCATGACAGGACCCTTCCTGCCATCTGAAGATGAGCTTGAGTCATCTAAATCATCACTCCATCCTCCAGTCTGATTCTCATTTGGCAATTCTAATTCTTCATTACCTTTCTTTAGATCAAGAATTCTTTTCTGAATTCCCTCAGTTTCTGGGTTATGCTTCTGATGCTCTGCGAGAATTGTGTCTAAATAAGATTGTGAATATTTTATGCCTTCTGCAGATGAGCTTGAGTCATTTAAGTCACTGTCCTTTCCATGTGGCGGATTTTGTGTACTAAGTATTCCACTTTCACTCCCCTGAGATTTGAGCCTGCCTCTCTGATGCTGTGCCAGAATTGAATCCAAATATGACTGTGAGTATTTCTCGTCTTCTCGAGAAGAGTGTGAGTCATCTAAATCAACAGTCCATAAAATCGTCTCATCTTTTGAAGTGCCAAGAATTTTTCTCTCAATACTCTCAATTTCTGGTTTGTCCTTCTGATGTTCTGCTAGAATTTCATTCAAATAGGATTGTGAATACTTTTTATCTTCTAAAGATGCACTTGAATCATCTGAGCCATGTATCTTTAAATCAACCTTTGCTAGACTTTCCTTATATTTCTCTACATTGAGAACTTTCTCATAGCCCTCAGATTCTTGACTGGGCTTCTGATGCTCTGCCAGAATGGCATCGAAATAAGATTGGGAATACTTCTTATCTTTTGGAGATGAAGTCGAATCTGTGTCTTCTTCATCTCTCTGTATATTGAGGATGCTTTTCTCTTTCTCTATTCCCTCAGATTTGGGCATGTCCGTTTTATGCTCATCCAGAATTGTATCTAGATAAGACTGTGAATATTTTGTGTCTTCTGAGGCTGAGCTTGAGTCGTTTAAGTCATGACTCCCTCCACGTGCTTCATTTTGTATATTAGGAATTGTTTTCTCATTTTTTTCTGATCCTGGTTTTTGATGTTCATCAAAATAAGATTGTGAATATGTCTTGTCTTCTGGAAATGAACTTGGCTCATCCAAGACATTGGTCTCTCCAGCACTATTATTCTGTAGATTCTGTAGAATTTTACCATCAACTGGCTCAGATTCTGGTCTGTCCTTCTGATGTTCTACTAGAATAGCATCAAAGTACGATTGTGAATACGTTTTATCCTCTGAAGATGAGCTTGGGTCATCTAAGTCCTGACTCTGACCATCTGTTTGATTCTTACTCGGTGGTTCAGAAAGCTTTGTCTCAGATGGATGCTCTGTAAGTATTTCATCAGAATAAGAATGTGAATATTTCTTGTCTTCTGGAGTTCTGATTGAATCATCTGAGTCATGGGTCTTTGAATAACCAGTAACTAGATCTTCTGTGTCTCTCTGTACACCAAGACTTCTTCTGTTAATTTCCTGTGTCCTGTCCTTCTGGTGCTCTGCCAGTATGGCATCAAAGTAAGACTGTGAATACTTCTTGTCTTTTGGAGATGAGGTTGAGTCATCTGAGTCATGGGTCTTTGAAAAACCAGCAACTAGATCTTCTGTGTCTTTCCGTATATCAGGATTTCTTCTCTCAATTCCCTCTGGGTCTGGCCTGTCCTTCTGTTGTTCTGCCAGAATAGCATCAAAATAAGATTGTGAAAAGTTCTTGTCTTCTTGAGATGGAATTTGGTCATATGAATCATGTATCTCTGAATCAGCAGTCACTAAGTCCTTGTCGTATTTCTGTATCTCAAGAATTCTTCTCTCAACTCCCTCTGATTCCAGCCTTCTGTTCTGATGCTCTGCTAGGATAGCATCCAAATAAGTTTGGGAATACTTTTTGTCTCCTGAAGATGAGCTTGAATTATCTACATCTTGATTCTCTCCATCTCTCTGATCCTCACTAGGAAATGTCCTATCGAAATAGGATTGATCATACAGAATACCATCATGGCCATCAGCATATGAGGGAGAGGTTTTCGTTGTAGCTGCACTCTTAAGGTAGCCACTGGTAGCTTTAAAGCTACTACTTGGCCTTTTCTTTTCTATTGCTTCTTCATCCTCCCAAGGTTCCCCATCTGATGATGCCACATCGTCTTCTTCAATTAGAGGTGATAGCTGCCACTCCTCTCTACTATCTTCATCACTATCCTCTACCTCTTCATCTTCTTCATTTTCTCCTTCCTCTTCCTGCTCATCCCCTTGTTGGTGAGACCTATCTTCAGAGTCAAGAGGTTCTTGGATTAGTTGTCCAACAACAGCATGAACATCAGCTTTGATATGTTCATCTAGCATAGTATCCACACTATCATCCTTTGTATCAAGACTAAGTCCACGTTTGAAAGAAGCAGACCAACTGCTCATCGAGTGAATGTCCTCAGAGGCATCCATTGAATCATCATCATAATATCCTACCATACCTTCTGAAGGGACTTCATCAACAAAGGATATTGTACGATCAATCATATGTTGTCGCTCGTAAGGAGGTCTGACGTTTGATGTTATGTTGGTACCCTGGTAAGATTCAAGGGGAGGTTCAGACGGGGCACTAGAGGAGGAATGTGGCTGCTGCTCTTCCCCCGATGGAATGTGTGAGTGTAATGCAGACAGTCCTGGCGATGGCTCATTCTCACATTTAGAGTCCATAGATATTGAGCCATCATCTTCAGCTCTTTTATCAAAAGCGAATGCTGAACTTGGATTTGATACAACCCTATCTGAGCCACCTAACCCATAAGTGATTTCTTCATCCATTTTTGGTATCTTGCCTGGATCAGACTCGATGCCTAGATTCTCATCCTCAGTTATCTCTAACTCTATTTCCTGAACTGCTAGGACATTATCAGTAGCTTTAATTTCACTCAGGTTTTCAGCATTTTCGCTTTCTCTTATATCCAATAGTTGATCTTGCCCGGGTCCCTCCTCAGTCAAACCATACAGCTTTCCATTTGGTTCATAGGAATTTGCACTACTGCTACTGCTACTCTCAGATTTCCAAGAAGACGAAGATGAGGAAGAGGAGGCATCAGATACATCCTTAATACTGTCTTTTCTATCTAAATCTGATAAACTAATCACATTCATTTCATCTTGTACATTGGAGGAATGGGCTTGGTCAGGATTTACATCTTTTTCAACAGATATTCTAGAGTTGGAGGAATCTGAAGACTCAGAGTCAGTACTTTTGTCGCTGAAGAAGTTTTTCACTTTGCTGAGTATTCCACTGCCCTCCCCATCACTCTGCTTTTTCTCCTTTTCTTCATCATCACCGTCTGACTTGGATGAGGTTGAATCACTACTACTGCTACCTTTCCTGGAGTCCTTTTCAGATTTCCTGGCCACACGACAGTAATTGGTTTTATCAAATGATACCCCTGCATCCTTATTACCTCCAGCATCCTCCTGGTCAGTATGGCCGTCTTTATCATCTGAAGAAGATGATTCATATGGCTCCATTCCTCCCTGAACATAGCCATGGATTTGTTTACATCCACTGAATCCATCATCTTCTGGTTCTATTCTGGGATCTGGAGATGTGCCTGTAGGGCCCAAATAATGCCCATCGCCATCCGCAGACACTGCTCCCATAGGATTACTATCCATCCCTTGATCATAGAACATAGCACTGCTCTCAGAGTATATCCTTTGGTCTGTATCATCATCTGAGTCCACATATCTTTCACCTTCATCTGGCACAACTCCAGGGTTCATATCTAATCTCTGGTCATAAAATACTCCATTATCATCGCAATCATCATCTGAACTACCTCCTGGGTTAATATCATCTCCAGGACCTAAATACTCCCCATGTTCATCACCTGACATCACCCCAGGGTCCCTATTCATCCCAGCAGCACAGAATGAGTCTCTAGAATCATTATCATTATCAGAGTTGACTCCAGGATCAGTGTTGTCACTGAAGTCTGCATCATCATCTGACACTAGTCCAGGGTCAGTGTTAGTGCTATGGAGAGCTGCTCTCATCTCAGCCCCATGAGAAGCTCCTCTCACTACAATTGGTGATTTTGCTCCTCCTGTGAGCTGCTCACTGTCACTTTCCTGTAGCCCCCCACCTTCCTCCTCATCACTCCTATATTCTATATCTTCATTATCAGAGAGGCCCACTTTATCCAGACGTAGCATGGAGGTACTCAGGTGGGCTGGGGTCATGGCAGAGGGTGTGTCACTGCCTCCACCTGGAGAGGAAGACCCAGGAGGAGGGGGTGACAAGTCCCCAGATTCCTCATCTGAAGTCCACGTGTCCCTCTCCATTGTCTTGTGTTACACTGGGGTATGCTCTTCCTGTTTTTGTGTGAAGGGAAGGAAAGGAGCCCCCTGGTTTTATCAATATGTCCTGGTGATCCTGTATCTTAGTATGTTCAGCGTATAGGTGCTCACTGGAGGCTAGGAGGCAGAGCCTCTGATCATATATACTAACTACTAGCTCCCTGCTTGAGTGCCTGCCAGCTTGAATGGCTGCAGCCTTGATCAATAAATAAGGTGCTCATAGGAACAGAGCCATGTATAAGTAATACACACACCACTGGCCAAGTGCTATGTTAGATTCAATAATAGGCTATGTACAGCTCCTATCACAAATCTCAAAGTGTGTGCTAGCACTATTTTTGGTAGAATAATCCTATGTTTGACTGACAACTCCAGTCACCTTTGGGAGAGTTGCCACGCCTTGCCAATATCCAATAACAACAAGACCCATCCTGCCAGAGGTTATAGTCGCCAGCCTGCTGTATCTATTCATAGTCAGCAAGTCAATCCCCAGTGTCCATGGATCCAATATTCACTATAAATCCTCTGTATATTTAACCCATCATTGTTGTACAGATCAGCATTAGAATAATCTTAGTTGGTGTCTATAGCCTGACACTGGTAATGGTATGTATACAATACTGATGCCTTGTTCCTTGTAGGTAACACCTCAGGTAGGAGTATAATACACTGGTATTGCAGTACAGGAGGTGTGGCCTGCCTCCCTGTAGTGCTCCTGGAGCAGTTTGCAGGTTTGGTGGTAGGTGGATTCAGGTCAGTGCTGTATGGGTTGGTGCCATTGGTGTCATGCTCGGATCCACCCCCTGCTGCTGCAACACCCCACCCCATCACCCCTCTACCAGGTGCTCATTAACTCATTAAAGGCAGCATAAGTATCGCCTCAAGGTCTATGTTCCTTGGTCAGTGTTTAATTGCCGGCACTGGATTGGAGCATTATACTGACCCCCTGGGAGTGTATCAATGCTATCAGGTCAGCATGATGCATGAATGCAGTCCTGGCGAGTAACTCACCATGATGAACAATGACAATAAGACATTAAATACTATGTGGCCTTTAAAGGGTTAGCTACCCACCTGTAAATTAACCCCCCCCCACCCACCCCCTGCTTCCTAGCCCACACCAGAACTAATACTGCAGGCACCTTGCCATCTCCCACAGACCCTCTCTGGAGGCCATTTCTTAACACACTACGACTGCTGTCCTTTGAATCGTAGTGAGAACCTAATAATTTGGCCATAACAGTACCATGCACTAGTAGTCCCTAATGTCTGCACCAGTACGACTGCCCTACTTAACCTTATGTAATTAATGCATAGCTGCTAATCATAGTGAGCAGTCGTAGGGCAGTTCCTACGATAGCCTGGCTTATTCTTGGCATTTTTAAAATGTAGTAGCTGTGTGCAGTCGTAGTACATTGAGAAATGGCCCCCAGATTCCTGCCCACCCTACTAATATTGGTCCCTGGCTAGCTACCCTGAACTCCGCTTTTATGTCCCATATCTTTTCCTGACCTTGTCCGGCCTAACTTGAAGTCCTTTCTATGCCCCTGACTTCTTACTGTCCTAAATACCACAATACTCTTGCCCAATACTGAGGCCTCTCTTACTATCATAATCTTATCAAGTCTTGGCCTTTTTCACATGAACTGTTATTGCCTCTTATTATAAAGTTTTGCTTTGAATATTCTGTTATACCCTGTACTATCATAGCCTGCCCTACCAAACCCTGTCCAGGCCAACCCTACATTTCCCTCCCCCACCTCTTAATACCCGTATCCCTGCACGCACAATCCATCCCCTACCACACCAGGGTACCCCCTGACTCATCTATAATTCATCTTCATGCTGCTATTGGCCACAGGCCTGACTCCTGAACCTCTACCTGAAACCCTCCCCCTTCCCTCCTGCCACCCTCCCCATCACACCCAACCCCTTGCCCGACCTAGTACATAGGCTATAAGACTCTGGAGTATTGATTAACAACTTGGGAACTTTTTGGGGATGATCTCTGTGACCTTGCCTTTTACACAAGGATGACCTCTTGTGGAAGCACCACCCGTTGGCTCGGCTCCCCGTATCTAAGTTTCGTATTAATTAGTGCTGCTTTATTGAAACTGCTGCTCAAGTTTCAAAGACAAATACAGGTGAAAGGGTGACCACCATACAAGCAATTACATGTCGACCTGCCTTATGCCACATTCATTGTATGCCATTGTTTTGACCTATGAGTATTGCAGATATATTCAAAAGGAGCACAGCTTGCAAAAACGGCCTTAAGATTATATGCACCGATCTTAGGGAGTGCACTATGTAGTTTGCAATTCTGAGTTTAAGCCAAGAAGACTTTCCCTGGTATTTGTTACTTCTCATCATAATGTCACCAGATCTGTAAAAAAATAAAAACTCACTCCTTCCCTATGGCTATATGGTACATTGCCGACTGTGGCCATGGATACAGTGTACATACCTCATTCAGTGGCTGCCTTTTATACTTCCCCTTTACCTCCCTCCCACAGTCTGTCTTATACTTACTTCCCCCTTTACCTCCCACAGTCTGTCTTATACTTACTTCCCCCTTTACCTCCCTCCCACAGTCTGTCCTACACTTACTTTCCCCTTGACCTTCCTCCCACAGTCTGTCTTATACTTACTTCCCCCTTTACCTCCCTCCCACAGTCTGTCTTATACTTACTTTCCCCTTGACCTCCCTCCCACAGTCTGTCTTATACTTACCTCCCCCTTTACCTCCCTCCCACAGTCTGTCTTATACTTACCTCCCCCTTTACCTCCCTCCCACAGTCTGTCTTATACTTACTTCCCCCTTTTCCTCCCTCCCACAGTCTGTCTTATACTTACCTCCCCCTTTACCTCCCTCCCACAGTCTGTCTTATACTTACTTCCCCCTTGACCTTCCTCCCACAGTCTGTCTTATACTTACTTCCCCCTAAACCTTCCTCCCACAGTCTGTCTTATACTTACTTCCCCCTTTACCTCCCTCCCACAGTCTGTCTTATACTTACTTCCCCCTTTACCTCCCTCCCACAGTCTGTCCTATACTTACTTCCCCCTTTACCTCCCTCCCACAGTCTGTCTTATACTTACTTCCCCCTTTACCTCCCTCCCACAGTCTGTCTTATACTTACTTCCCCCTTGACCTTCCTCCCACAGTCTGTCTTATACTTACTTCCCCCTTGACCTTCCTCCCACAGTCTGTCTTATACTTACCTCCCCCTTTACCTCCCTCCCACAGTCTGTCTGATCTCTTACACCATCATGCTCTCAGCCTTACGTGGTTCACCTGTTTAATGATCTCGTACCAAATCACAGCCTCCCTTACAAAAAACAATCAATTTCTGATTTCAGCAACTTGCCCCATTTTCTTTTAGCTCCTAGCTATTTATGATTTATAATCCGTTGTATTAATATGCTCTTTGCTCCACATGATAAATACTAAAAAACGCCATCGATATCTATTTGATGTCACTTTGATCCAAGGTTAAGTGCAAGGGTATTGACTTAGATATATCCCTGCTAATTTGAATCACTGAAAACCTCCGTGAACCAAATCTCGTCAATATTGACGACTTTAGGTGCTCAGATTGACGATACCTAAATCTACAGCTTTAGGTCGTCATAGGGTAGTCATAGATGACGACTTTAGGTCATCACTGACGACCTAAAGTCGTCACTATGGCTGCCCTTTAAAGCCAGATCAACCTGAGTAGAAATGATAGATGTTCCAATATTGTCATTTACAATTTCCCAATTTTCTAATTATATGTTGTCCCCTTACCCATAAATCAGTATCCATTGGCAGTGGGGGGGGGGTCCTAACCCACTATCATAGGTTTAGTTGAACATCATTGTGGTACTGTGTCAGCACACTGGTCTACTCTATGTAAGGCACACTCAATAAATAAGGAGTTATACCTTAGCACTAGTCATAAGAGAGGTGTCATTACTCGATTGATCTATCTCCTCTTCTATATTTCTATTAAAACATTCCCATCTTTGTACAAGTATGTTGTATCAAATGATACTTATATTCCCTTTTTTACAATATAATTTACAATAAGTACAATGTATATATTTGAGCCTGTACACACCCAAGGGATCATCAAGTAAGTTGCAGAAATAAATAGTGGGGCCCTCTTCTGGTCTATATACAGACTAATGGTAAATCCAGGGTGGTCAGTATGACAACTTAGGGTGGTCATAAAGGCCTGACGACCCTCTGACGACCCTAAACTCGTCATATATGACGACTCTCCAATAGTGGCATGTTTTCAGTGAATTCATCATATTCCACAATTGTGACAATGAAAATTCACAACTTAATAAATAATAACCTAGTATTCCATGGGGTCTCCAGAAGACCTTACATCGTGGGTAAATAAAGCAACAGCCCTCATTATTCCCTTCACTTGCTCTCCATTTATTATGCATTTAATGTAAATAGCAACAGTACAAACCTCTCTCTTCCTATATCTCTATGGTAATATAAATACAAATGTAAAATGCCTGCACTTATTCTTTGAGGTTTGCCATGTGATTATCAAGGTCGAATTCATTTTGGTGCTAGTATGAAGCCACTGACTGTATTGGTTTGTTGCATTCTGAGAAATCGATTTATATAGGCATTTATGCCTTACAAAACAAGGATTTCTAATCCCGAATCCTACTTGGGGTCAGCATGGCAGGAATCCTCACATTCTAGAGGGTTGGCAAGTCCCGTAAAGTCGAATTTCAATTCTCTATCATCATCTTTTATCACAATAAAATCACAATATAAATGCAATGTGTAGACTTGAATAGAATACTAAATCTAGCTGTGGACAGATATGGCCTCTGAGTTCAATAAGAGCTAACCCCTACTTATATATATTGAACAAGCTTCCCTGTTTTTAAAGCAAATCAAATATTGCTCATTCTTCCCTATTAAGGATATCACCTAGTGTAAAAGCTGACCAACAGGGATATACGGATATACACCGTAAATGCCCGTTTATGAGCATCTTTGCTATAAGATTTCAAATGCCCCTGTCACAGGCCTGTGTCTTTTTTTTTTCAGGACATGCGCTAGTGCGGGCTCCCTCCTGTATAGGGGATTTTGGCTTTTGGGAGGTCCTACCCCTGCGTTTAAACAAGGCGTGTGCTTATTTGAAACCCCCGTGCTTAGACGGACACTTACGGTATTGTGGTGTTGGGTGGGGGTCTCAGGCTACTGGATACCAATGCATGCAGTAGGCGGGAGGGCAGGCCTCAACATGCACCATTTGAGGCGGTTATATGAGTAGCATATAACACGGAGATTATCACTGTTAGCCCCCAGGCTGAACCTGCATGGCCAAAGTCCCATGGAGTAGAGCTGTGAGGATATCTGGTTCTACAGGGCCTAGCACTGGAGCTACAGTGATAGCCACAGAGTAGGCCTACCCAAATAAATGAAAATTGGAGCTACAGTGATAGCCACAGAGTAGGCCTACCCAAATAAATGAAAATTGGAGCTACAGTGATAGCCACAGAGTAGGCCTACCCAAATAAATGAAAATTGGAGCTACAGTGATAGCCACAGAGTAGGCCTACCCAAATAAATGAAAATTGGAGCTACAGTGATAGCCACAGAGTAGGCCTACCCAAATAAATGAAAATTGGAGCTACAGTGATAGCCACAGAGTAAGCCTTCCCAAATAAATGAAAATTGGAGCTACAGTGATAGCCACAGAGCAGGCCTACCCAAATAAATGAAAATTGGAGCTACAGTGATAGCCACAGAGCAGGCCTACCCAAATAAATGAAAATTGGAGCTACAGTGATAGCCACAGAGCAGGCCTACCCATATAAATGAAAATTGGAGCTACAGTGATAGCCACAGAGCAGGCCTACCCATATAAATGAAAATTGGAGCTACAGTGATAGCCACAGAGTAAGCCTACCCAAATAAATGAAAATTGGAGCTACAGTGATTGCCACAGAGCAGGCCTACCCAAATAAATGACAATTGCGCCAATAGTAAATAGTAGCATCTTATAAGCCATGCATATATGTAAAAGGAAAATTAAATTATGCTCATTTTGATTTGCAAACAGGCTACGCGTGATTTTATACTTTATTCCGCATCAGGGGCGTAGGAAGCAAATTTTTATTGGAGGGGCACAGGGGTCTCAGTCGGGGGGGGGGCTACTATATTTTTATACAGGCTTATCTAGGGAACCTCCTCGTTATTGGGGGGCAGGCCCCCCTGCCCCCCCCTTTTCTACGCCCCTGCACGTGATAAGCCGATTCATTTTTTTCCATTTAAATGCAAATTCCTGATATCAAAGTAATTGTGAAAAATGTAGGGGGAGCATCTCAATGGAATTTCTGCCGGTAGTCTATGTATGGATATAATTGAAGGGCAAAAATTTACATAGAATCGTGACACGTTAATGTTTTAACACAACTTCACCTATAATGGTAATGCTACAAAATCCCAACTGGCTGTATATGCCAGGGAATCCTCAGTCCTAAAAGTCTGTTTGAATTTAAATTTACACCCCATGGAGCCGAGGTTTATGCTTGACTTTCGAAACTTTATTTATAGTTAGGTTTCTTCCTTTACTTGTATGTTTAGTCTAGTGTTTGTTTTAGGATTTAAGTATATGCAAAAACAAGACCTATGTCTTTGTGGCGAGGTGCCAGGTCACACAACTTGGTAGGTATTCCAAACTTTAATGGTATCAGTTACTGGTCTCCTATGACCTTTTATAGCTTCATTTTGAATTCAGTGCACTCTAAAAGGTGACTGTTGAATCTGTCGGCGAATCTGTAAATTGTAAAGTGAATACCAATATGTTTGATGCAAAGAGGGAGTGTAATTTCTATAATGAAGCCCAGAAAACATCATAGTAATATTAGCCACTACCGTGCTACTAGGAATCTCCGGGAAAATAAAGTTAAAAACTTTGTCTTAATCTTGCTACAAATTCCTCGTTATTTTGACGTTTATTTGTACAGTGTAGTACCAGGATGGAGCCTGTTACCTGAGGACCATGTCATTAAGTTGTACAGACCTGCTCCTGTAGTGCACAAACTGGTATTAATGCCCCTCCATGAACGTGTAGTATACGGTTGTAATAGGGACCCTTTGTTCTTGACGTTGCTCTACAATTCTATACCCAGTATTTTCATTCTATTATTCTATTGAGTTCTAGGAGGCTGATGGTACAGTGAAGTGCTTTTTATCAAGACTTAGTCATGTTCTTTTGAGATCTTTTAACCAGGCAACCTTATATACTTTTAGGGAATTCTAAAGAACAAATTAACTTGTGTTTATCTTGTTACAACCCAAGCTTTACATAATACTGCGATTGATTTGTGAAATGCTACTTCTAATTGCATAAGGCATTCTGGGTATACAAATAGGAGTGCCTCTTGATATGCCTCACTCTACGAAGCCTGTACGACTACGGTGTGGTCTACTATATACCCCCTCCCCTCCCTCTCAGTTTTAGCCTTGGGCTATTGATATTGTACAGGTATATTAGATACAGGGCTCTCCACAGAGTGAAAAATCATACCACAATATCCATCAGCAGACTGTAAGGGTTCCTGTTGTTTTTTTTTTGAGTATGGGTAATGATGCAGAGCACCAGCCCGTTTATTTTATATTATTGTACATTGCTCAATTCAGAGGCTAACTGCGGCTTATAAAACAACTCACGCTATGGCTTATAGAACGGACTTAAAAAAACAAAAATATTTTTGATTGTCATCACAATTCCGATAAAAGAACTGTTCTAATGGACCGACTGCTAAATATGTCCTACAGTTAGACCAACTTCAGTGGACTCAGATTATCTTCAAGAAATCTTAATCTCACAAAACCTAGACCGAAGGGACTGACCTTTGCTATATATTTGATGTGCCAAGACTGTTGGCAGATTTCAAATGTATGCATTATATATGCTATATACTAAACAATCGGCCCATTCTTATATATACAGGTATATAGCACTTGGCTGCCCAATAGTAAACTGGTGGGTATGGGTTCTGAAATATGTGAAGTTTTTATTCTTCTTGTAAGCTGTTCTAAAAACACCCTGCAAGCCTGCATGCATATACTAGTAGTTGTTATATTCTGTTTTCGACGATGTGGCATGTGCCAATAATGAGTACTTTTCAATTATAAATGATCACGGAACACATTGTAAATCATTTGCTTGAAAACCTATTCCAGTCAGATAACCACTCCTAATGTGACCATCAACGAAAGCGTTCTACTCTCATGTTAGTACTCAAGCTTTAAGGCGCTGACAGGTAAACTTTACGAGCTTTGATTCTTTGCCAACCGCTCAGAGACCTATTATAACTGCCAGATTTTCCAGTTGTACGATGAAGGAGTACTTAGTAGGGATCAAAGGTATGGCGGCGGAATAAGAGGATGTATGCTAACTTGGATCAAAATAACTAAAGAACAAATGCTGCTTGCATGCTGGCTAAGGCTTTAGGGTACCTTAGTTATGCTACATGACTTTGAGCTGATGCCACTGGTAGGGTCGGTCTTCCCTAGCCCACTTAAAAGGGTCTAAATCTCATATTTTCTGTCCCTCCCCCCTTGTTTGTGATGCACATATGCTCAGGAACCGACGCATTCTCTTGTGAAATTGCGTAATGTAGTTTTCTCGCCATTGATATGACCTTAGCTGTCAAAATGGCATTTAACATCTATTACTCACTCACCACTGGTAGGGTAGTTGGTCCAAGAATTGACCAATTGGCCACTATAGCTGGTCGGTAAGCAAAACCACCCTACATGTTGACAGATCTTTTCCACAACGTTTATTGATCTAATACTAATGTACCCACTAGGTAGTGTTCAACTTGAGGTAGCAACCAGCTGGAAGAGCTCGATTCATGGGGATATTACCTCATAGAGTCAGACCTGAAGGATTTCCTTTCACATTAAGTGAATTGTCAGCATTCTGGAGGTCCCTGGGAATTTGCTTTAGGCTTTCAAGCTAGGCCTCACCAAACAAGAAGTTGGTATGCTTCTTCTCTCGTAGGAGTACTCCCTTGTTTCCATTGCTAACACTTGACCTTGCACTTCTAGTTACTATTGGGTCATATCAAAGCATTCTTCTATCCCATTTGAAAACCTTTTATCCACTGCATACAAATGTTAAAGGTTGAATCCAACTAGGAATTCTAGGACTCCAAAGTCGTTGCCTTTTTATTGCGTTTCATTCTTAGGACGATGCTCAGCCAAGGAAGGCAATGGCTGGCGAACGTACTCGGAATCCCACTATGGATTTAACTCTAGGCCAACTTTGCAATAGTTCTTCTTTTTTATTCTAGGGGCTCATCAAGGTCCCCTGAACAGGAGAGACAAAGTTGCAGAGAGATTGGAGACCTAGAGCGCCAAGTTGGGTTTAACAAAATGGTTGGAAATTCTGCCTTACTGTCAATATATCGATTGTTAATTAAGTATTCTCTCACTGTAGAAAGTACTTAATGATAAATGCAAATGATAATATATGCTGATAAGAATCAGGCGTGTATTTGCAAGACTTTTTCTGGAAAGGGTAGGCCTCATTCCAAATAAACATAGCTTAAAAGGGAAAGCTTTGGCCTTAACTAGCTTTGGGATTTAGAATAACAAGTAAAAGCACAAAGGTTTTGGGGTTCTAAAAGACCCTGTGATCGTATATACAAACTACATAGAGTTATTCCAGGCTATGGACACTGGCATTTACTGAAGTGCTATCCAAACTCATATACACAGATAAGGGCGATCTGAGTAGAGCAGTTCAGCACACACCTGTTTATATATACTCACTGTCTGCTAATATATCCTTAACTGATAACGACCCCATAGTGCTCTAAACCTTTAAGGGCCACTAATGCATCAGAGCATCATGTCCATAGGTTCTCATGATGAACCAATGAAGTGCTTGTTGAGTCTGCTCGCCAGCACTTCATTGGGCATGCTGACCCTCTGAGGCTGTATCAACACTGTAGGGTCAGCATAATGCACTAATGCAGCCTTGGCTAGTCACTCACCAGGGATGCATTCATGCATCATGACAACCAATGGGCATGATGCATTAAGGCAGTGTTATCATTAAGGGTTAAGGCATCATGCCCATTGACCATCATGATGTCTGATGAATATAGCCTTGGCGAATTACTCACCAGAGCTGCATTCATGCATCATGACGACCCTCTTAGACTGATACATACCTGAAGGGTCGGTATGATGCACCAATGCAGTGCTGGCAGGTAGACTCACCACCACTGCATCTGTGCATCATGGCGCCCAAGGAACATGAACATGGAGGCATCACGCGGCCTTCAAAGACGTAACAGATAAGGCAAGGCTTCCTTGTCTACGGATTACATGATTGTGGCCAATAATCTTTCACCCTGACATGCCTGGAGTCAGTCCATATTAGTTGATGATAAGGTTATGACAGCAGACGTGTGGACTCTTCTTCACTCCAACTTCTTGGTGATTGACCAATTACTTGTTCTTATAGCCAGCTTGTTGGGTTCTTCAAAAGAAATATCACCTCAGTCATATAATAAAGATACAAGGCCCAATAGAGCTATAATCATCATCAGAGCCATTTGTCAACATTGGTGACAAAACGTGATGCACAAATGGTGAAAAACAATTACACCAATCTACCCAAGGTGTGCCACCTTCCCCAGAAGGCTGTTCGTAGGATACTACGACTACACACGGCCACTATGATTTGAAACTCTCAAGACAGGAGTAGGATATCGTAGGGAAAGACCTAATGACTGCTCTGTATGATCAACACTTTTGAATTCAGTAGTTACATAAGGAAACGTTCAACAATTATGTCACCGGTATTAAGGACTTTTTCAGGACCCACCCACCCCCTTGTCACTGTTTTTGTATGGGGCATATAGAGGGACCCAAAGACTCCCCACCCCCTAAGCAGTGACGTAATTGTTGAACGTTCCCTAAGGGGCGATAGAGCAGTTATAGACATTTTCTCTATGAGTTATGCCGAAAGTCCACCAAGCCTATCTCTTTTTTTCAAACATTTATGTGATATATGGTTCATTTAAAGCTCTATGCACTTTGGTGGTAGTGATGCATGTATGCAACATTGGTGAGTAACTCACCGGTGTCGTATTCAATCATGGAGCTGATACACTCCCAAATGCAGGTTGGTATGATACATCAATAAATACACAGAACTAAATGACCATGGCATAGATACACAGAACTAAATGACCATGGCATACATACACAGAACTAAATGACCATGGCATACATACCCAGAACTAAATGACCATGGCATACATACACAGAACTAAATGACCATGGCATACATACACAGAACTAAATGACCATGGCATACATACACAGAACTAAATGACCATGGCATACATACCCAGAACTAAATGACCATGGCATACATACACAGAACTTAATGACCATGGCATACATACACAGAACTATATGACCATGGCATACATTGTTGGGTGATCCACCATAAGGGGGGCTGTCTCCCCCGTGGGCGAGGTCCGAGTGGGAGACAGCCCCCGAGGGGTGGATGAGCACAATATATGCCATGGGAGTTTAGTTCTGTATTTATTTCATGCTATATTGATATACAAATGTTTAAAATCAATTACATTAGTCTGTAAATAAGTCACATGACCAGCAGTGGCGATCAAGACATGTTACGCCACTGGGGGTGTGACGATCGGCCCTGTAACGTTACCTCTATGGGAAGTAGTTATTCGCATGAAATGAAATGATGGGAAAGGGGCATGCAAGCGTTGGATTAATGCCTCAGAACAGTCAAGGAAGATGAACCTAAAGGCATCATGTAACACTAAAATGGCTAACAAGTGCAATATCCTGTAGACCACCAATTATAATAATTGGAGATGTTGTTATGTATACATGCATATACTGTAGTCCACACCAATGGCACTCGGTAACATAATATGTTCAATGACATATACAAATGGCCGGATGCCAATACCTATTCTTGAGGTTTCTACACAAGCAATGCACTTGTATAATGCATTCAAGATCAATATTTGAGTTCATATAAGACGGAATAAATTCTGAATTCAATCTGTAATGAGTGAACTGCTACACTGCAAAAATGGTGTTTAGATCCTGAACACAATTCTAAACATATTTGTGTCCCGTTTTTCTAATCACTTTAAGTTATAAACATGTTTAGCCAAATAATGTGTTTGGCTTAACTGTTTAGAAATCTAGGTGCTTAGCTTTAAAATTTTGTGTTTAGATATCTATCAAATTTTGTGTTTAGGTCTTTATGAAATTTTATGTTTAGATGTCTAAATGATTTGATGGAAATTTAGGGGTTGCAGACGTTTGCATTAAAAAATATTTCTTTTATTTGTTGTCTCATTTATCTTGTGGGGGACATCAGGTATTTAGAAGTCTTCAAACATTTCAGTCATGGGTATATACATTCATGTATACACACTGCATTAGAATGAGAGACTTGAGAAAGTACAACAGTTTGGTAGGAAGGACATTGCTTTGGCCTTTACAAAATAACATGAATTAGGTGTCAGTCATGAAACCTATTGATTATTGAATGCCAATGGTGGTGGTGTAAGGTGAATTCAGTCATTTCTGTATGGTCATTTCTATTCTCTTGATATTCTAAACATGTTTAAAGTCTAAACACCATTTTCGCAGTTTACACAGCAACAATCAAGATTTGGCAATGCAGAAGTGATTACACAATTCGATGTGGATGTACAAAATTAAAAATGGCAGGAGACATGACAATTTCTGAATATCGACAGGGGACATTAGACTTGTTAAGGGACAGAGAGAGAGAGAGAGTGAGAGAGCGAGAGAGAGAGAGAGAGAGACTTAGAGAGAGACCTTCTGGGCATTTCTTAAATAGACCAGTGCCTATGTACACTATAGTATTCAATAATATCTAAAATGCAAATTCTCTAGTAATTATATGAAGTGTACGCCTACCTGCAGGGTTGATGAGTGACCACAGTGCTAAAGTACTGAGCATGGTGTGCATGGTGTCAGTCATACATGTCTATTATATCTCTTACCACCCCATGGGAGGTCATTGTTGTCACCTTCATATCCCAACCACAGCTACTGTGTACTACCCCTCTGTCACCCAGCACTCCAGGTGAACAGCCTTAATGCATGTACACCACTGGTGTGAGGTGATAATAGAAGTAATTCTTGGAGTCAGTATATTTTGGTATTAATTCCAATGTAACTCCTCAAAAAGTTGTTGGGATTATCACACAGGAAGGTATTACATACTAAAGCCAGTGTAGCTCATGCTTTAGTTAGTACCCCCTGGGTTTATACACATTTGTAGGTGTAACACCTCCTGAAACAGTTCCTCCATATATCATCCAGGTCCCCTGCTAAGTCAGCCTGTCCCTGTACTACCTGGAGTATACACTGGCTGTGGGTGTCCAGTAAGTTCCTCCTGTTCCTATGTGGTACAGGCACAAAGTAGGTAATCTACAGTAATCCCTGGCCTCCTGCTCAGAGCGGATTGGTATATGGTCCCAGGTATATGGCACTGGAGGACCTACACATGTGCGTAATACTATGTGTGGGCTCTGTACATACAGGAGTTACGGGACCTGGGGCCTGTCCCTCTGGACCTGGAGGAAGGGTTGGGGGGGGGGTAAGCCCTACACATGTACTAGCTTTTTCTATGGTTATTTCTGATCATCAAATGATTATTTCTGGGTCCAAATCTTTATGAAGGGGCACCAAGAGGTGTGGGGTAAGCTTTAGGAACAATCATCCGTGGATATGACTTTAATGTATACTAGTCTAAATGGTCATGTTCCTGGGACGTTATGATGCATCAGTGCGGGGCGGCCAGTCTACCAACCAGAGTCACGTTTTGGGTTTTTGTAAGGGTTGACATGATACATAAATGCAGCACTGGTGAGCTACCCACAAGAGCTGCATTCATGCATTATGTCCAGATACTAAAGTACATAGGACATTAATAGACAGTAGCTTTTAAAGGTTTATGTCTAGTGCAACACGGCCTGGGGAGAAGAGGCTTGGTTGGCTTGAGGGAGGGGGTGGGGAGTTACATGGTATATAGATTCCCATAAAGGTACACCATGGTCATGTGGTCCTATGTAAGCAAGGTTTTGTGCAGTTCAAGGTAGATATTATGTATGCAATAAACGCTATTTCACACTACTTTATAAAACAATAATGTGGATGAATATATGGAATGAGTTTTTTGACATATAGGACCCGTTAGCAGCTGATGTATGTTGAATAATCAGAATTTCATTATTATATTAGACCTGAACTATTCCTGTATGATTGCATAATTCACAGGTACGTCAAGATACACCAATACAGTGCTGTTGGGTAGATCCTTTGGCACTGGGTTGGTGTATGAAGACCAAGGAACATGAACCTGGAGGCATCAATTGCCCGTTGAGGGGTTAAACAGCTTGTATGCCTCAGAGGTCGATAGTTGAGCTATACGGTAGACATACATGGCCATGTGTACGTATAATGTAACCACAGATCAACAGCCCTGGAAACCACTGCCCACTAGATGACCACCTACATGACACCCCCACCCACGTCTAATGAAACCTTAACCTCTAAGGGCCACATAATGCTCCTTGGTTTATGTTTCCTGGTCATTATGGTACATTAGTGCAGTGTGGAGGAGTCTACTTATCAGCACTACATTGCAGCATTAGGACAACCCTTCAGGAGGGTATGGTTCCTGTACGATCAGTATGATGCATACATGTAGCCCTGGCTACTAATAAGTCAGCATGGATGCCAGCACGCATCAGGATGATTAAAGGCCATACATAATAGACGCAAGCGTTATCAAAGCCCTAAATGGTTGTATCCTTATGAGCCGCATAGTGAATCAATGCACAATGCCGATCGGTCAACATTATGCATAAATGTAACCCTGGTGAGTAACACATGAATGCATTTATGCATCATGTTGGTCCGCCAGGATTGAGTTGATACCTGAATGCACTGCTGGCTGGCATACACGTAGCCACTGCATTGGAGCATCATGCCAAGGAAGAGGCATGAACCTGGAGGCATTATGCGGCCCTATGAGGGTTAAGGTTGGTAAACATACCTCCAGCATGGAACAACACCTGGAGGAGCGGGTGAGTGAGGGGGTTCTGAGGAAACCAGGCCCTGGAGAAAACCAAACTCAGGTGGCAGGCCTATTGTATATTGGTATACATAAAAGAAGGAGAAGGGGCGGGGGATTGCAAGAGCATGGTAGCAATTCACCTTACCTAAGGTGCTAAATTGGCATGTCAAAGAACATTGCCATGAGTGCCAATTAATGCAATATGGTAAATTGAAACATAAGAGATTGATATCGTACAGAATAAATTATTTATTCATTCCATATGTGGTGCTATGTTCAATGACTATTGAGGAGAGAGGTATCAACTAGTGTACATTGTGTGTTTTATTGGAAATATTTAATGGAACATAACCCTTTCCTTGTTATGTTCTCAATAAGGTTTATTGGTACTGCAGCAGCTTGTATTAAACTTTCAGTTGGTTATACTGTAATGGGCCATATAAGCGCCCAAGCGCTAATAGATTTCGATACCCCTGCAACTAAGCCCTTCTAAGACTGGTGCTTTTAGATACTATTTCTAGTTCCACAGACTGATTTCAATACAATCCCCCTGCACCTCAACTGCTTATTTAAGACTGACACTTATTTGAACCCTCGGTGCTTAAAGAAAGCAATATAGTTAACACCACTGCCATGGCGTCCCCTGTCGCTTCCTAGTTAACTTTAAATTCAGTTAACCATGCTTAATAATCATTTTGCTCTGTTACCCTAGCGTTCATCCGAGAGAGGCACAGTGTTGCACATATTTGAGACTCCTGTGCAAGTAGGCGTTATTAGGAAGGGGTAGGTGGGGGTGGCATGGTTCGGCATAAGGTGGGTTTGTGAACACAGTGGGACTGCATAGCGAATACACACAGGCTGTAGTAACTGTAAGGCCACCTGGTGCTAAATACTATAGTCTACTGCAGGTTTTCTGTTTCCATTTACTTGGTATACACACAATGTACTCTGACCAACAGAACAAGGACCTTGTTCTCACCATTGTTGTTTGGATCGATCTCATCTAAATAAATCTATATGTGGCATACAAGTGTGATCTCTCTGGACTGAAGTAAGAAGTGAATGTTATATTCCAGGTTTGCCTTGCATATTTAGATGGGCCTAGCAGCACCCTAGATCCCGTTAGGCTCTAGGTGCAATTGGATTTTGTATTTTGGGCAAACATTTTAATCAGTTTTAGAGTTTAATACAATTCATCAGATTAGCTGTGTGACATTTCTTTTAGTTACAAATGTACGGGATCTTCAGGATCTTTTGTGTGGGGAAAGGAGAGGGGTAATATTGTACAAATAGTATATATCTTATATGCCATGAGAACCTGAAATAGAATGAACAAAAAAAAAGCTTTTGAATGTGTCCACAACTGCAAATCGTCAATTAATGGCTCAGGAATCAGTCAGTATAACCTCTCTAATGATTTATCCACTTATTAGCGCCATTGAGAAATGTCCTCCTGAGCAGCTGGTGGTATTACCTGACTAGGATGGATTGTCTGAAACCTCCACAGATTCACAGATTCGATGGCTGAGGATTGACAGTGTGCAGTACATAAATCCTAAGCAGCTACGGAATTAGCTGATAGAGGACAATTATCTTTTAAAGTTTAATTTTAAGCACCCAGCCATAGTCAGCATACAGTCCAGGCCTGGCGTGAGCTTAACCTTTCGCAGCCAATAGTGCATTAGGTATCGTGTCTATTGGTTGTCATGATGAATGAATACAGACCTGGCATACCTATGCTGACCGGCACTGCATTCATGTATCTTGATGACCATAGGTTATAGTTGATATGGGTACCCCAGAAAACTAGTCATGATGCATGAATGTAGCAATGATAAGTAGACTAACCAGGGCTGCATTCGTGGCGACAAATGATCATATATAATGCGTTAATCCTTTTTGATGTATCAATGCCTCATGCCCTACAAAGTAGATACACTCTCAGAGAGTCGGCATGCGGCATGGTGATCCAATGACGTAGTGGCGAGCAGTCTTGCCAGCACTTCATTGGTGCATCATGACGACCAATATGCACGATACACTCCTGCATCAGCGGCCCAGTGGCCAATTACCTATATGCAGTCCGTAAGCGGCTATAACCCTTACCTTCAATGATCACAGGTAGGTACCTTCTCCAGTACCTTCTCATTGATCCATGCACTCCTCCAGGTTACCACTATCATTGTAGACCTGTCCAGCACTGGAGGAACCTAAGTACATTAGTGATCCAGGCAGCCCAGGCAGGCTATACCACTTGGATCCAATAACAGTCTGCCCCAGATATGAATGGTACAGATAAAATATATCCGTTCCTACAAGTTACTTCAGACACATTGGAAAAACTCCAGTTGGTCCATGAGAGCTGGCAGTTAAGTTGGTCAAGGTGGCTTCAGAGAGCTGATCTGATTGGTGTCTCAGGCCTTCTGCTTTATGTGGCTGAGACTAAGGCTGTGTCAAGATGTCTGAGCCCGTATATTTTGGGGGCACATATGCCAAGGTTAATGGGCCTATAGTTCAAGAAGTCTGGTAGTAATGGCAGCCTCCTCAGAAATAGTAGGCAATGGTCCTATGTGTAGTAGTACACTCTACTAAAAGTCTATGAAGAGATATATCCTTTGTATAATAATCAACTCCCTATCATTAGGCTGCCTCACCCAGGCCAACCAGAGGGTTTTCTATAGATTTTAAATCCCTCCTGCTCTGTCCTAAGATGACCAGATCAGCTGATAAGACTGGGAGAATAAAGCCTGCCTGTTGCACACTTTGTATGCAGTGGATAATTCATGCCATACATGTAAGCTTCAGGTCCAGGCTTGGAACGCTGGAGGTGAGGTAAACAGGAGAAGGGGGGGGGGGGTGAGGGGGCTGCCATGGACGGATCACTTTACAAGTCTCCAAGTGATTGCTTGAATCAACTTGTACCATGTTTGCATGTTTGAAATTCATTCATTCCTCCCAGCAGGGGCCTATGCAGGAGGTGGTCGTGTTAACCATTACAGGTCTGCATTATACATGTGCCAATGCAGTGCTGGTGAATCTGCTTACCAGCACTGCAATGGTGCATCATGCCTACCCTTTGAAGAATGTACCAGCCCCATAGTGTCGGTAAGATGCATGAATATAGCCCTGGCAAGTTACCCATCACAAGGCCGCACTCAAGCATCATGGTCACCAATGGGAACTAATGCATTGTGCAGCTTTTAAAGGGTTAAATGTGTGAGGCCCTGTGTGTTAATCCTTTGTATTCCTGAAATAAAATAAATCACCTATGTGATTAACTAGAATTAATTTGAGTCATAGTAATTCACACAGTTATATTCATACCCTCATGCCTACACCTATGTGGACTTAATTCATTAATAGTTTTCTCCACTCTAATGCATTATAATCCCTATAGCTATGTAACAATATGGCATGTTATATGTTTTAAGACAATTATGTATGAGAAAAGAGGATTAGAACATACGTTATAAGTAAGCCTACTCTAAGTGATCTACTCATACCTAAGCACACGGCAGGTTTAACTAAACTATAAGTTATTTCTAGCATTACAAATATTGTATGATTTGATACCAAGTACACGCATGTTTATTCATTTATCTTTTTGCTCATCTATTTGTTTGTTTGTCTCTTTTATTTCTCTATTCACCTATCTATTTACTTGTTGTTCTCCCCAATTTTCTCTCCTTTTTTAGCGCCTCCCACGCCGCGTAGCGGCGGTACCGCGAAGCGGTACCAGAGTGCGCTATGATGATTTCATTTGCCCCATGTGATGAGGTCTCACAATACAAAATTACTGAATAGAGAAATTGATAATTGTGAAATCTTTATGTCTGCTTTTATGAGACATGTCATCAAACACTGGTATACCGACATTCACGACGGGAGGCGTTTTTTTATTTAGCGCCTCCCACGCCGCGTAGTGGCGGTACCGCGAAGCGGTACGCTAGTGCACTATGATAATTGCATTTGCCCCATGTGATGAGGTCTCACAATACAAAATTACTGAATAGAGAAATTGATAATTGTGAAATCTTCTTTATGTCTGCTTTTATGAGACATGTCATCAAACACTGGTATACCGACATTAACGGCGGGAGGCGTTTTTTTACGCGGTCACAACCGCATTTCTTGTTAGATATGAGAAACCCATCTTGTCATTGAAGAGGCCCTATGTCACTTTGCAGTAGAAATTTCCATTGCATTGATAAATTAATCTTTATAAATTATTGACCTACAATCTCATTTTACTTTTCAAAAGCAAATTTAGGTGGGCTCAAGCCTCTCCCTTGTAGATTTAATTGGACTACTCCTTACACTGTTAGTGTGTATTCTTCCACGCCAGGTCTAAATGAAATATTTGCTCTCATATTGACTTCTTCTAAAATTGGTCAGATCTGGGACATTGACAGACCATGATGCATGACTTGAACCTTGTTGAGTAACTCGCCTAAGCTAAAATTATGTATCACGGCAAGCCTCTAACAGCCTAAGGCTGACACACTCCAATGGCATAAACTTGTCATCTATACATTGATCCATCATGATGACCAAAGATTATTGATTAACCGAAATGCTTAATGTAGCCCTTGGAGGGCTCGGCCTGGAAATGCTAACTGTTAGAATTCCAATATTCTATGTAGTGCAGTGAAGGTATCAGAGGGATAGGCCCCAACACGTCCCCCCCCCTCTCTATGGGTCTGTATGTGGTGTATGTGTTTGACTGATCAATTAATCACGTGTAAGGTGATATATGGTAGTAGTGTGTTATCAGTCCATTTACTAGCTAGAAAAATATTAATGGTATATAAAGGTATATAAAATGCAATTCTGTCCAAGGTTTGGGTGAATTATAGTGGCGGATCCAGGATTTGATTTGGAAAAGGAGGAGACGCGGCCCAAAAGGAAGGGCCCACCCCTATTTTTAACCAAATTTTCTTTTTTTTCCTTTTTATTTGTGTATGCATCACTTTATTCCGGTCATTACTGTAATCCCCTATGTCAGATGAACGTTAGATTTTTATACTACATAAGCAGTAATAGGAACATGACTTCAACCTTCAACTCATTAACACCATTCGAGGGCTGCACGATGCCTAAGATTTATGCAATGCTGGCTAGTCTACCCGCTGACCAGCACTGCATTGAGGCATCATGTCGATCCTTTGCAACTGTATCAGCCCTCTTAGGCTTGCATGATGCATTAGATTTATAAAGCCCTGGGTTGACTCTTTACAGCTGCAATTATGCATCATGATTACAAATATTGGCACCCTTAAAGGGTTAAAAGAAGGGACAGCCGTTGTTTAACGTTTAATTAAACGTGAACAATAACGTTTTTCTGCCAAAGGTACGGAAGCCGTGGAAGGCCACACCTTGAAAAAATTCAACTTGAACTTCCAATATGGAAACAACATAAAATGGAACATAAAAAACTACTGTGAAACCTGAAATTTCACCTGTCAACTGTCAATGTAGAAAAGAATCTGTTGTCAATATGATATTTTCCCCTGTCAACTGTCAAGTTGACAGTTGATGGCAGATTTTTTTCTAACTTGACAGTTGACAAGGGAAAATATCATAATGACAGCAATGCATTTTTTAAACTTCAACTTGGTGGTTGTAAGAAAATCGTGCTGATTTTGAAGTGCATGTTTCTTTTTGGTGTGGCCCTTCACGGCTTCCATACTAATGGGCACCCTTTCTTGTAGTATGGATCTATAGAGATACATGACTAGCCCCACAAGTATGGCAAAAAGTACCATTATTGGGGTCTCTAGGGTATTAGGGATAATCCACAGGTAAGTATGGTAATCCTTACCCCTACATTCCCTGTAAAATATAAGGCTTGGCTGCAACTAAAATCAGCAAGTATTAGCTCCATCCATCAACTCTTTTCAATGTATCCAAAATGTAGTGGCTTCTTTAAGTGCCCGGGCACTCATTTATTTCAATAACTATTTACCCCCGTGCTTATTTGAATACTGTGTTCAGTGGTTAAGATTTATTTCAACACCACTCTAACCCTGGCGCTTATTTGAATACTGTGTTCAGTGGTTAAGATTTATTTCAACACCACTCTAACCCGGTTGCTTATTCGAGACCGATGCTTATTTGAGACCACGGCACATAAAACGGGCTACTACGGTAAATGATAAATCTGATGTCCTTGAAATCTTTTTTTTCTATTTATATGCGAGGATGAACCCCTGGTGCATCTCCTACAAGCAGCCAAAGTCAGGGATCTGCCTCATATGAACCCCTGGTACATCTCCTACAAGCAGCCAATGTTAGGGGTCTGCCTCATATGAACCCCTGGTGCATCTCCTACAAGCAGCCAATGTTAGGGGTCTGCCTCATATGAACCCCTGGTGCATCTCATACAAGCAGCCAAAGTCAGGGGTCTGCCTCATATGAACCCCTGGTGCATCTCATACAAGCAGCCAAAGTCAGGGATCTGCCTCATATGAACCCCTGGTGCATCTCATACAAGCAGCCAATGTTAGGGGTCTGCCTCATATGAACCCCTGGTGCATCTCATACAAGCAGCCAAAGTCAGGGGTCTGCCTCATATGAACCCCTGGTGCATCTCCTACAAGCAGCCAAAGTCAGGGGTCTGCCTCATATGAACCCCTGGTGCATCTCATACAAGCAGCCAAAGTTAGGGATCTGCCTCATATGAACCCCTGGTGCATCTCATACAAGCAGCCAAAGTCAGGGGTCTGCCTCATATGAACCCCTGGTGCATCTCCTACAAGCAGCCAAAGTCAGGGGTCTGCCTCATATGAACCCCTGGTGCATCTCCTACAAGCAGCCAAAGTTAGGGATCTGCCTCATATGAACCCCTGGTGCATCTCCTACAAGCAGCCAATGTTAGGGGTCTGCCTCATATGAACCCCTGGTGCATCTCCTACAAGCAGCCAATGTCAGGGATCTGCCTCATATGAACCCCTGGTGCATCTCCAACAAGCAGCTAAAGTTAGGGGTCTGCCTCATATGAACCCCTGGTGCATCTCCTACAAGCAGCCAATGTTAGGGGTCTGCCTCATATGAACCCCTGGTGCATCTCCAACAAGCAGCCAATGTCAGGGATCTGCCTCATATGAACCCCTGGTGCATCTCCAAGAAGCAGCCAAAGTCAGGGGTCTGCCTCATCTGAACCCCTGGTGCATCTCCTACAAGCAGCCAATGTTAGGGGTCTGCCTCATATGAACCACTGGTGCATCTCCTACAAGCAGCCAAAGTTGGGGGTCTGCCTCATATTAACCCTGGTGCATCTCCTACAAGCAGCCAAAGTCAGGGGTCTGCCTCATATGAACCCCTGGTGCATCTCCTACAAGCAGCCAAAGTTGGGGGTCTGCCTCATATTAACCCCTGGTGCACCTCCTACAAGCAGCCAATGTCAGGGGTCTGCCTCATATGAACCCCTGGTACATCTCCTACAAGCAGCCAAAGTCAGGGGTCTGCCTCATATGAACCCCTGGTGCATCTCATACAAGCAGCCAATGTCAGGGGTCTTCCTCATATGAACCCCGGGTGCATCTCATACAAGCAGCCAATGTCAGGGGTCTGCCTCATATGAACCCCTGGTGCATCTCATACAAGCAGCCAATGTCAGGGGTCTGCCTCATATGAACCCCTGGTGCATCTCCTACAAGCAGCCAAAGTCAGGGGTCTGCCTCATATGAACCCCTGGTGCATCTCATACAAGCAGCCAATGTCAGGGGTCTGCCTCATATGAACCCCTGGTGCATCTCCTACAAGCAGCCAATGTTAGGGGTCTGCCTCATATTAACCCCTGGTGCACCTCCTACAAGCAGCCAAAGTCAGGGGTCTGCCTCATATGAACCCCTGGTGCATCTCCTACAAGCAGCCAAAGTTGGGGGTCTGCCTCATATTAACCCCTGGTGCATCTCCTACAAGCAGCCAAAGTCAGGGGTCTGCCTCATATGAACCCCTGGTGCATCTCATACAAGCAGCCAATGTCAGGGGTCTGCCTCATATGAACCCCGGGTGCATCTCATACATGCAGCCAAAGTCAGGGGTCTGCCTCATATGAACCCCTGGTGCATCTCCTACATGCAGCCAAAGTCAGGGGTCTGCCTCATATGAACCCCTAGTGCATCTCCTACAAGCAGCCAAAGTCAGGGGTCTGCCTCATATGAACCCCTGGTGCATCTCCTACATGCAGCCAAAGTCAGGGGTCTGCCTCATATGAACCCCTGGTGCATCTCCTACAAGCAGCCAAAGTCAGGGGTCTGCCTCATATGAACCCCTGGTGCACCTCCTACAAGCAGCCAAAGTCAGGGGTCTGCCTCATATGAATCCCTGGTGCATCTCCTACAAGCAGCCAAAGTCAGGGGTCTGCCTCATATGAACCCCTAGTGCATCTCATACAAGCAGCCAAAGTTAGGGGTCTGCCTCAAATGCGAGGATTCTAGAGTACTGTAAATTCTCTTCTACAAGCTGCGGCTAACACCAGCACCCAAATAAGAATAAGGCATTTAGGAATCAAAGTCAGGATGCGGCTTATACGAGGGCATTTTACAGTTATAAAAGAGTACTAAATTGCCAATTTTCAAGCCTTCGCTTTGGCTTACAGCTATTCCCAAAGTCGGGATGTGGCTTATACAAGGGTGCGGCTAAAACGAGAGAATTAACGGTATAGAACAATATGAATTAAGCCAAAATATGGGCGCGTCTTATATGTGGTTGGCACCTTATACAATAGGTCTTACAGTAATATGACCATATGTATTAAGTATGCCAACGGTGATAGCTAATTTGATGGGATATGCTGGTAGTATTTGGGAAGATTCTCAAGAGTGTGGTAACTAGTAGCTGGTATTACAACCCCAATAAAGATATCAGACATTGATTTATGGACCTCCTGTGAAGGAAGGAAACCCTCACCTTATCATCATAATCCATCGTTGAGCATAAAGTGTATATGATAATGTAGGTAATGCTGGTGTATATGGTAGGAACCGAAGAATATATCATTGTTGAAGTCACCATGAGTGACTTCAACAATGACCTATTTGATGGGAAAGCCTAACCATATTCTCCAGTTATTGGTTTAAAATAAGAAAACTATATAGTATGACACCCTGTCAAAGCTAAAAGGTCCCTACAGCTCCAAATTGCAGTACTCATGAATTGACTATAAAACTATACTACATATTCAGTTAGTCCCTAACCATCTACATCTATATTCCCATTTTACAAATCATAGGACACGTCAAATTCTCCAGGCTGCCCAGCATGCAGTGACAGAAAAACCTAAAGCTGTAATCCTGCTAACTGATAGGGCCAATAAAGCACATTATACTATAAGTACTTTGTAGTATATCTTTAGTAAGGTAAATGACCCGGTATGCATGTCGGACCTATTTGGACTGAAATGGAGTATAGGGTAATACCTCCAGGCCTATTTTCTTGGGCTCCTAATTGATCGGCATGATGCGCCAATGCAGCCCTGGTGAGTAGACTCATACTGCATTGGTGCATCATTCATGAACATGAAACTGAAGGCATCATGCAGCCCCTAAAGGGTTAATGTAAGTCAAGTCACAATGTGTGGCAGGCAGGGAGTGACTGAGTAGATCCATAGTACATGGACATGTGTGTTGTTCACTTAATCATGCCTTAATCCTTCAAGGGCTGCTGATGCATTGATGCATCATGCCCACTGGTCATCACAATACATGCATGTACCCCTGGCGAGTAACTCGCATGCACCATGCCTATCCTAGGGGTGCAACTCGCCTGAGGGATCCTCCAATGAAGTGTTGACAGGACTGCTTCATTGGAGCATCATTCTCGCCAATTTGTTTGATACACTCCTGCACGAGTGGTCCTTGGTGGGTTAACCATGCCTTGAGGGCCAGACCCCCACCAGGGCATAGTGTTTCTGCTATTCATGAGCTAATGTTTCCCCCCTTACATAGCAAAGCTAATTATTTGTTTTATGGATTATATATTAATGGTTAACTAGAGATAATATTGATTTGCCTGATTTACCCAATTCTTTTCCCGCAGCTCCTCTAGTTTGTGTATGGCCCAATTAAAAGCCCCCCTTGCATTGTATGCTCTAATGCATTTGACTGCCGTGGGTCAATGAAATGAAAAAAAGGTAGGATGAACCCTTTTTGGATAAAACAAAGGGAACTTTTATGTCTAAATCTGGACCTGGACGAGGACAATGAATTTTTCATAACTTCAGGCAAAAAGGCGTCCCAACGTCCCCTCTCAATCCTTTCTGATACTGTGGGTGTGACCAGGTTATTCTATGTAGATATCAGAGAAGTAATGGATAACGATGGATGGCTTATTCAGTGGCTAAAGTATGTCTAAGTTCAAAACCTAATAATCATAATAATTGTGATATTCGCAGGCAATTGTGCCTAAGCTGTGTTCTGAACTCGATTCTCATATATTTAGGGCTTTCCCGGCATTACATCCTGCTGTGTTGTTTTAATCTCCCCTTAGTATTAGGTTGGTTTTCCTTCTAAACAAATAAACACTACAACTTGTACACGTATTAAGTGTAAGATCTCTCAGTGGAAGATCCAAGATTTTAGGAAAGGGAGAGAGGTGCAATATAGATATAAAATTGAAAAATCCCTAAAAAGAGAAGCAATATTTAGAAAAAAAAGGTGAGTTAAAATCCCCTGATCCCCTGATAGCCAAAGCCTGCATTTAGAAAGTGGTCCACCGTTGACTACAGAGACATTTCTTTATATTTAGACATTCATATGTCTTTTTGATTTATACCGGAACCATAAACCCCATTCTCACAATGCAGGGACAACTGAATCTTCTAAATTCAACACAGACCACAAGGATATCACTCGCCCTCCTCCAGCTATCATAAAGTAAATGGTATAGGGATACCAGCGACCATCCAAACAATGTGCCAAAAGTAACGTCATTGTATAGTTCACCGCAAATCATGAAACACAACCTTACCTGAGAATGCCCACGCTTGTTAATTAGATATATTAAATTCTCCAGGTGAGTAGACCTATGTGGATGTATACCCAGTGCCATACACAGGAGGTGTGAGAAGCTTCCTCCTCCTGTACTCAGTCCTGCAGGTAGGTACGTACTGGAGTAGTAATGGTAGTATTCACTAGTTTATCCCTTACCTCTCCTCCTGTTCCTGTACTCTGCTCCCCCATTACCACATTAAGCTCTTTAACCCTTTAAGGCCCGCTGATACATGAATGCATCATGCCCACTGGTTAGTATGATGCACCAATGAAGTTTGAGCATCAGTCCGACCCCGCGGGGATGTATCAGCCCTATAGTATCAACATGGTACATAGGAGGCCCTAGCCAGGGGTGCATTCATACATTATGACGACCAATGGGCACAATAGATGCATTATGACGACCAATGGGTACAATACATGCATTATGACGACCAATGGGCACAACACATGTGACACGATCTGCGAAAAGGGCCCCTAGTGCAGGGGGAATAAAGGCCCCTTTCCCAGTACATGTCACACATGCATTATGACGAGCAATGGGCACAATACATGCATTATGACGACCAATGGGCACAATACATGCATTATGACGACCAATTGGCACAATACATGAATTATGACGACCAATTGGCACAATACATGCATTATGACGACCAATGGGCACAATACATGCATTATGAAGACCAATGGGCACAATACATGAATTATGACGACCAATGGGCACAATACATGCATTATGACGACCAATGGGCACAATACATGAATTATGACGACCAATTGGCACAATACATGCATCATGACGACTAATGGGCACAATACATGGATTTTGATGACCAATGGGCACAATACTTGCATTATGATGACCAATGGGCACAATTCATGCATTATGACGACCAATGGGCACAATACATGTACCAATGGGCACAATACTTGCATTATGATGACCAATTGGCACAATACATGCATTATGACGACCAATGGGCACAATACGTGGATGCATTTATGCATTATGACGACCAATAGGCACAATACATGCATTATGACAACCAATGGGCACAATACTTGCATTATGACGACCAATGGACACAATACATGAATTATGACGACCAATGGGCACAATACATGCATTATGATGACCAATGAGCACAATACATGCATTATGACAACCAATGGGCACAATACATGCATTATGACGACCAATGGACACAATACATGCATTATGACAACCAATGGGCACAATACATGCATTATGACGACCAATGGACACAATACATGCATTATGACAACCAATGGGCACAATACATGCATTATGACGACCAATGAACACAATACATGAATTATGACGACCAATGGGCACAATACTTGCATTATGATGACCAATGGGCACAATACATGAATTATGACGACCAATGGGCACAATACTTGCATTATGATGACCAATGAACACAATACATGCATTATGACAACCAATGGGCACAATTCATGCATTATGACGACCAATGGGCACAATACATGAATTATGACGACCAATGGGCACAATACATGCATTATGACGACCAATGGGCACAATACATGCATTATGATGACCAATGGGCACAATACATGAATTATGACGACCAATGGGCACAATACATGCATTGTGACGACCAATGGGCACAATAAATGTATTATGATGACCAATGGGCACAATACATGCATTATGATGACCAATGGGCACAATACATGAATTATGACGACCAATGGGCACAATACATGCATTATGACGACCAATGGGCACAATACATGCATTATGACGACCAATGGGCACAATACATGCATTATGACGACCAATGGGCACAATAAATGTATTATGACGACCAATGGGCACAATACATGCATTATGACGACCAATGGGCACAATACATGAATTATGACGACCAATGGGCACAATACATGCATTGTGACGACCAATGGGCACAATAAATGTATTATGACGACCAATGGGCACAATACATGAATGTATTAGCGGTCCGTAAAGAGTTAAAGGCCACATTGTGCCTAAATGCATGGGCCCAATGGTCGTTCTGATGCATGAATGCAGCCCTGATGGATCTATGCCCCAGGGGTGCATTTATGCATCATGACGATCATTATGGGATGGATACCTTTCCTGAAGAATCGGCATGATGCTTCAATGCAGTGCTGGCGAGTAGACTGGCCAGCACTGCATTGGTGCATCATAGCGACCAAGGAACATGAATATTGAAGCTTCATATCGCCTTTAAAGGGTTAATCCCGGTGTTATACTTTAAATCCTCCTACCGGTACTATTCACATGTCATACCTCCAGCTCTGAATGCTCCAGGCAGGAAGGATAAGTTTGACCCAGTTACATGCATTAACATGACCCAGATACATAAATTAATAGGACTCGCTTTAATATAATAATTCAGCAATATACATTTTGCTGAATTAGTGAAGATAGATTTCCAATATTACACAGTTTATGGTGCATATGTGCTAAAATCTACAATTGGGAGATATCTTTCTATGTGGTTCCAGATTTATTTCGAGGATGGGAATTTAGTTGAGCCAAATAAAATCGGGTGAACACGTTTGAGAGAAAGAAAATCATCAAAATTGTATGGAAGCGATTGTTATATCTTTTCCCCTCTTTTAGTGATGGTATAAACTGAGGAATAATTGTGACCCTTTTGAATGTATGACACACTACATGTAAATGTATTCATATCTATAAGCAATGTAAACTAATTGTAGAGGTTATGATATATGTGCTCAATTAGATTAACAATGATTAGAGTATTGGTTTCTGCTCTATGTAACCCCTTTCCCCTATTACCAAAGCTTGCAGGCCGTGTAAGTGCAGGTAAATATTAATCTGTCGCTGTTTCCTAAATACCCATTGACTGCATACATTGTGCATGCCAGTAGTGCTTAACCCTTTAAGGACTTTATAATGCATTAATGCACCATGCAAATATACCTTATTCTTAATTCATAAGTGTTCGCCGGTGGTATTGGGATCGTGTAAGTGAGAGGTTTATGTAGGCGCGAGTCCACTGTGAGGCTAAACCTTGTTGCAACTAGAAATTTCACTGGGTCTGCAGTTGCATCAGAATAACTCACATATGATAATCATGTGACGTGTACTGGGAAAGGGGGCCTCATTGTACCCTGCACCGACACCCCTTTTCACAGATCACACCAAATTTTGCTTTTTAAGCAATTGCAGCTGCTGGCCCCAGTTCACGAAAGATCGTCGAATGACAATTCTAATAGCAGAGTCCTCTATGCAAAAGGCCATACAACCCCTTCCATGTGTATCTATTTCTATGCAACTAGCTCTAAATCGCACCCTATGTTGCATAGTGGACCCGCAGGTTATGGGTTAGCCTATTAAGAAACTGGATAGTCGATACCCCATGCCTTACTCAATCACCTCTAGATAAAACTTTGAAAATTGGTCGGCATGATGCACCATTGCAGACCCGTGGAGGCCTACTCTCCAAGACTGCTTTCAAGTATCATAGCGATTCTACAGCTGCTGATACATTCCTCAAGGGTTGTCATGATGCACCAATGCAGTGCTGGTGAGTAGTCTCACCAGCACTGCATTGGTGCATCATGACAACCAAGGAGCATTGACCTGGAGGCATTATGTGGGAACCTTAAAGAGTTAGAGTTAGAAGTACCATTTTCAGTGTAACTGCAGCAGAGGACTTGTCTAGACAGAACACGTAAGTGTAGTGGGGGAGATTATAAGGACATGCAGACTACGTGTTTATTCCTTGTTGATTATGACAGTCCCATAGATTTAACCAAGGAGCTTCTTATCACCAACCGTTTGTGCAAAATAATTGTAGTTCTGAAAATTTCTGACCGGTATGATCTGAAATAAATACAAAATCTAATTGATAGCCATCACTTGTGATTAATTCTCGTTAACCTTGTCTATGTATATTACCGTGAAATCTCACGCAAATTCAAAGTCGCAATAGAGGATGGGAAAGGGTCGGGGCCAAGGGAAGGAAGTAGGAATTTAGTTTTAGTAGAAGAATCAAATCTCCCATATAATTATATGTCTCTTGTATTTACATTTAGTTACTGTTGATCACAGGCTGTGATATCAAATAGATTCCATATGAGAAAGTCCCTGTACTCATGTCGTGGGTATACTATTTACATGCAACAAATACTACCTTTTAATTCTTTAGGGCTGCATTGTACATTAAATCATTGTATGCCTACTGTCCATCATGGGGCCTATTTTAGGATTTCTTTTTTGCATTTTGGGGGAAGGTTTAGGCAGTTTTCCCGTAATTTTCATAATTTTTCATCAGTTTTTCGTGGAGCCTATCTAGGTCCTTATCTATTGGTACACAGTTCATAACAGTCATATATTCATATATCTTATATGTGCTTTACATTTCTTATGTTTTTTTTTATATTTCTACTGTTAAATTATAGAATTCACTGTGTCTTCCCACACATTTCTATACAAAATAATAAAAAAAATTTTAAAAAATCCGACCTACCGACCCTAGACATTTTACCCATGTAACTGGAAACACACACAAAAAATGTTTGGCCTGATGCATAGATGCAGCCCTACACTCTCAGCCCAGCGATGCAGTTTTACAGCGGATTGCTTACTTTGCGGGTCTCCGCCATGAATATGACCTTAGCTGTCGGCTTGGCGTTAAACAACCATTACTCACTCACTCACTCACTTTGCGGGTCTACACTAGGAGCTGATGTAAGTACAATCCTATAGAGCTGATTGAGGTTGTTGTGTAGCTACTACACCACTATGTGCTGCATATTTACAACTCAGGCTGAGAGTGCAGTGAGTCTTACCACCAGGACTACATTCATGACTAGGACTATAGTTAAGAATAGTCATCATGATGCACCAATGCAGTCCTGGTGAGTAGACTCATTAGCACTGCATTGGTGCATCATAATGACTAAGGTACATGAACCTGAATGCACTGTGTGGCCCTTCAAGGGTTAAAGTGATCAAACTGAACCACGAGTTGTGTTTTTTACACTGTGTGTATGTGTGATTTACACACTGGGCATATGTAGGATTACAACAGGGCCTTACACAAACCTACAACATGTACTCTGATACAAACAAGCAAACCTTAGAAATTAACAGTTTTCAATAAGGGTTCTCAGTTTGCAGAGACCTCAAAAGCCTCCACAGGGACCTACTCACTATGGAAGAGATGCTCACTGGTAGTTCTCAACTGTAGAAATATCCAGCGCTTGACTTACTAAGGGAGTGATCATTTTTTAACAACAGGGAGGGGGGGGGCTGGTGGGTTTGCGCGCAGACGCGTGAAAAAAATTTCGACCCCCCCCTCTCAAGGGGGTAAATCTTTTTCGACCCCCCCATAAGGGACAAAATCGCGCGCGAACGTCCCCTTTTAGCCTATAGTAACGGGCGGGGTTTTCCACTGAAAACAGGTTAAAATTATTATGACCCCCCATCAGAGGTGTTAAAAAAATTCTGACCCCCCCCTGGTCAAGGGGTTGAAAAAATTCTGACCCCCCTCAAACCCACTAGACCCCCCCTGTTGTTAAAAAATGATCACTCCCTAAGGAAAAGATTATATACTTTAATATAGGGGTCTATAGGGAATGTAAGAAAAGGAGAATTTATTTCTTTTTTCCCCTGCATCTTTAAGAAATAATATATCTGTCCACCTCTATATGACCAGCAAACTCTACCCAGGTTTTGCATTTTTTCCCATTGTCTGTCTCCGTCGCTTGTACCAATGTAGTATTTCCCCTCTCACCATTCTGTCTGTGATCTATTCTAGATAGCCAAATTCACATAATAAAAGAGTAGATTGGTTATGCAATTATATATCTCTATGTGTCTATTCATTGTAATAACCATTGCATTGGTACATACAAATTAATAGATAATTAATCAATTCTTACCGGAGAGTGCTCCAAATTCAAATCTCATTCCCAGTTGACAGGATTAGAGTCCTCCCTGCTGCTTAATCCCTCTATGGATTAGTGATTAGTCAGTATTAATAAACTCTGGAGGATGAGAGATAGTCAGCTCCCACACCTATCCTGTCTCCCCAACACCTGGACAACACCTGGTGGTGGTTATCAGTACTACACTGACAGGAACCCTTTAGGGCCTATACTCTGTCTCTTTTGCATTGTATGATGAATTATTAAGTGAGTGAGCACTGGTTGTCTAGCACCATTTTGGCAGCTAATGTCACATTCATGGTAAGAAAACTACATTGGGCATTATTTTGAAAAGACGAGATGTGTCAATGCTCAAACATATGGGTACCAGACAAACTGCCTTTAAGAAAATTGGAGAAAAAGAGGAGACCGGATCTGTTTTACCAATGGTCTAGGGAGAGGAGCAAACAGGGAAGACAAGGGATTAAAAAGAAGATAGAAATTGGAGACATCTTACTGTAATTTCTGGTTTAGTTTGATGACAGTGAGCTTCTTACTGAGCTGATGACCTGATAAAGGACGTGACACTTTCTAAATCCCTGGGTATTTTAGATAAAGGGATTCTCCTGCTCTTAGATTTGGATACCTGGATAAAGCCGCCATTTGCCTCTGACCTGCACATTGTCATATTTTGGACATTCAGATATTACAGCTGCTTAGTATAGGAATTTATCCACTTTAAGGTTCAGAAAAAGGTTCTTAACAACGTTTAAACTAAAATGGTCAAATTTGCCCAAGGGTTTTGATATTACTTTATATGAATTTTTTCACTGAAAAAAAAAATCAGATATTGCTCCATATGCATTTCCCCACTAAAACAGTCAAATGTAGCTTTACAGGAAGCTATCCTTTAAGAAAGTCCGAATATAGCATCATGTGAAATTACCCGTTGGAAAGTTCAGGTTGCACCAATGGAAGACTTGGAGATATTTTTGAACTCAACTCAACTCCATATAGATTTACCCTTTGTAAAAGTTAAGATAGAGTTTCATTTGATCTTTGATTTCATTTTTAAAGGATGGCTTCATGCAAATTTGCCCATTGAAGGAATTAGACATAGGGCCCTAAACAGGGGGTCGATTTCAATGAGGGGCCTCGTCCTTTTGTTAATTATAAAAAGTGGCCTTGTTCATTGTCACCCAACCCCATGTCTATTGTCGATTTTATGAAGTGGCCCTCTCCCCTTGTAAATGTATTTACCCGTCTCGGGCACTATGAATTGGCCCACTGAAAGATTAAGTTGTATCTTCATATGAATTTGCCCTTTAAAAAGATGCATACGAGTTCATCCATTCAGAGAAGAGATAACTTTTTCTCACGCCCATTGTTAGTGTTAGAGTATAGTCTTGGTGTATAAAGACTTTGACCTAGTGTTATCATTCACTGATATCTTTGTAATCTGTTCTTATCTGGTAAAACACAAACTGCCGTGTGTTAGATGGCAACCAGTCAATGTGGTTCTGGTCTGCAGCTGATTAAACCAATCAATCACTTCTACACCGTGAGGGGGTATACTTGAGTATAGTACACCAACATGCTATATGTGTGCCGTGCGCCTAGTCCCTTTGTCCCATAATCATTTCTATTTACTCGTTTGTATCTACAAACCTGCTTGTGCATTGAAAGGGAGCTACCCCCCCCCAAAAAAAAAAAAGAAAAAAAGAAGAAAAGAAGATAAAAAGAGCATATGAAATAAATGAAATAATGAATGAATAAGAACTCGGGTGCCTACTACATTGATGTACGCATAATCCATTAGTGTACATAAAATGTCAGTGCCCCCCCCCCCCGAGTCAAAAGACCTCCCCAACTCCTAATAGAACCCTGCTTCCTAAGCCTCTACAACTGAGGTTTATTGAGTATCCTGCGCACACATACACTGGTACACTTATGTCTCACTTACATGATTCAAGGTGAAAATTTGTTCGTTTTGAAGTGGTAGAGAAATATGTACCGGTAGTCATGCACAAAGTCATGGTATAACTCTAGTCGAAATATTAATATCAAGACCATGTTCAAACTAAGCCACCGTCCACTAGTCTGTATCTCACGTCACAGACTGACAAATTACATGACTATCAACTGACAGTGATCCCCCATCCCTAATCCGCTTTTTGGCAAGTAAGTCTGAATGGTATAGATTTGTCACACCAACACACAAAATATAGGACTTTGTGATAAGCCTAGAGCTACAGTAGAGAGAGGGTGAAATGAGATTAATGGTTGCTGTGTTAGATTTGGATGATAAATGCACAATGTATGAAAGCCCAGTTTGCAGAAGGGAGTAGGCATTTTTTTTCAGCAAACAATAAAAAGAAACACAATATTCAAGTGAGATGGTGACGTAAGGCAGAGGTATAGCCACCCTTGGTATCAAAACTGTTTTTCCTTTTGTTTCTAATTGCTTTCCTTCTGTTTGTCAGTCTACGTCTAAACCTCCTCCCTGCTGCCCCCTAAATACGAATTGAACAACTACCATTCTCCTCTTGGCTTACAATTATGACACCTAGTGGCATATGGGAGAAACACAAGACCTCAGTCACCCACTTGGGTAATAATTTGCCCAATAAACCAATTAATGCTCTTTAGACATCTTCTTTGTGCTATGGTGACCCACCATTCACACCTACACATGATAACCTACATCAACTTTGTCCTACTCACCTTTGACAATGTCCAGTTCAACCTCAAACATGAACCGGTTGACCTTGAGTGGTTGGAGAAGCCATAGTTTGTTGTCTACTACCAGAGACCCCCTGAAGGCGGCGCCACATGGGATCCTACACTCGTCTGACGTGTAGGTGGCGCTGTGATCACTCCAGGTAAGTGGTAAGGGGGTCTGAAGGCAGAAAGGAGTTAATTTTACCCACTGAAAGTTAGTGTAAGGAAAAACAATTGAGCACTTCTTACTATTACTCTGTAATATCTCATGGAAGTTTGTCTTCCTCAACGATATTATATTTTTTGTTGTCAATAAAAGATATTATTAGCATTATTGAAACGTGTTCAGGTAAAGTAATACCCGGCGTGTATTGGATGCGAACCGCTGCTGTCCCCTGGTGCTGTCCCGTACATGAATGGGTAAAGTTATTTGGAAGGTATTACACGACACACACAAAAAGACCTGAGCTTTGTCACACCTAAACTTATATCTCTGACAATTGAAGTTGATGTCATCAATTTTGTAGATGGAATTTATAAGCAGGCAATAGATCTACTTAGGTCGAATCCCACTTGGCGAAATATGCCCCAAACATCTCTGCGATTTTGAATCTGTTGCGATTATTGGGTCTACCCCAAATTCGCAAGGGGTATAACTACAGTAGGGTACATAGAACACAAGGACACTGTTGCGTTTTCTCATGCACCATTTGAGATATTTTGCCTTTGTTGATGTGTATAGCTCTGCATATGATGTATTCTCTGGTCTAAAATCACCAAAGAATGTTTGTGTTCTATGCACCCTGCTGTAGTTATAACCCTTGTGAATTTGGAAAAGACTCCAAAATCGCAACAGATTGAAAATCGCAGAGATATTTGAGGCATTTTTCGCCAAGTGGGATTTGACCTTTATGAGGTAGTCCTACTATTGCAACTTATTTAAAAAAACCTGACCAGAACATCACCCCTTGTACAACCACTATCCGTAAAGAGCCACTATCTGCAACACTACAGTAAGAGGCTGACCATCCAACCACAATCTGTGTAAAAAAAAAAAGGAAGCTATCCCTATCAAATTCAGTGTTAAAAAGCTGATATCAGTATTAAAAACACATTAGAACCCCCCTTCCCCTACTTTAAGAGTATCAACATTGTTCAAGTGCCTTAACAAGTTGATGGAAAAGTTCTACAGACAAGGTCGAATCCCACATGGCGATTTAGGGCTCAAATATCTCTGCGATTTTGTCCCTTGCGATTTTGGGGTCTTCCTGGGCTCTTAGATTGCAACGATTGTTCAACTTATAACGAATCCAACAGTGAATTGAGACCAATTAAGCAGTTATCCTTGCGATATAGGGGCTCAGGAAGGCCCCAAGAGTGCAAGGGACAAAATCGCAGAGATATTTGAGTCCTAAATCGCCATGTGGGATTCGACCTACAGCGTTCATTTACACAAGAAATGGTTATATAGATCTATACTACAGATAATGTTCATCTTTACACAAACCTCAAACAAAATAATATCACTGCATATTGTTAGTGAATTTTCAGATTATCAGTTTTATTGAAATAGGCCTCCGTCGTAGAGTTGGCACCTACCTGAGTGTAGGGTAAGTTGAGGTAGACAACTTTTGCTGTTGTGTCTATCGACTTAGACCAACGGAATCGGACTGTAGCCGACTGACTGCCCTTTGGAGTTGGTATACTGTATCAGAAGATAGGAATTATATAATACAATTATGTAAATGCATTGTCTCACACTGTATATCGGTAGAGATACATCAATGTCTATCACAATTTAAATCGCCAATGTGTCTTATGTTATTTAAAAACTTTCTGTGCATCAATTCATACATGCATGACACTATGCTCAGAAAACCTTGAGTATATATTGTAGGATATATCTGATATCATGGTTTGACACTGGAAATATCCCCTATTTCATTCAAGGGCTCTCTATTTCTCTAGATATTTGTATCGGACTATCAGCTTTATTAAACGGTTAGCATCTCGTCTGGCAGATTTCTTATTTGCAAGGTCTGTATTATGGATATAAAAATGTAAAATGTTTTAAAACTTATAAGTTCCTAGCAATACATGTATGGTGCAATAAGTACATAAAGGCAACCACTATGCTTCTTGCATCTCACACAAGGGGGCGTCTGTGTGCTGTGTGTCTGTCCATTTGGCATTAGTGGAGACTCCATGCACTACGCGATCTTTGCAGAAAATCGGAACTATTCTCACAAAAGCTGTTACAAAGTCAGACTACAAAGTGTTTTTTTATTATTATTCCAATGTAAAAATCGAATGTTGAGGGAGTTCTTTGTTTATGTGGTGATGCCTTTGTGTGAAATCTCAGCCATGTTTTTGCTTTCAAAAATGTTTTTGTTTACTAAATCTAGTTGATCTAATGTGAATATTACAGACTTTCACTCTGATGAGTCTCTGCAATTCAATATCAAACAGGTTTGATCTTTGCAGGACCCTGCACTTTATGGTGAGTATTGATAGACTGCTGTGTTGTTATTTATATCTTTGTGTGTTGATATTTACATAGTAGAACAGAGTAACCAGCCCTACTTGATCACAGTGGTTTTAGTTATACTCTGTTCTAAGAGAGCCTGTGCAGGTGAAATCTCATGTTTACAATTTTTAATCTCATGTTTACAATTTAGGAATATAAACATCTATACCTTAGACAATGAGTGGGAAACAATTCATAAGAATGCAGCAGAAAATCGCGTAGTGGAGCCTCCACTTATGTTGTGAGCATGCATATTCCGTCACAACTCAATTTCAGTTGCATCGGTCTTTTATACTGTACTCACAATTCCTGGCTGAGAAATGACTATTTAAAATCCTTTCAGCTACAGCAAGTTGTCTAGTTTTTAGCCACTTATAAATACCATTTTCAACCATTTTCACAGGTGGCTGAGACTGCAGTGATGCGCATATCGTCCAATATTTTATACAATAATTATTGTCTCTTGAGGCATGAACTAGGAATAAAAGTATGGTCTTTATTTTAACTCATATATATATATATATATATATATATATATATATATATATATATATATATATATATATATATATACGTCCAACATAACCTACATCACATGATTGCCTTACCGTGTTTCTTATATTGTATAAGACAGAACTGATGGATGTTATTCGTAAATGTTGAAGGGTTGAACAATCCTGTGAATGGCATTACTTAGGGGAAGACAAAATTGACAAGATGAATTTGAAATGATAAAAGTGGAGGTTCCACTACGCGATTTTTTGGCACATTCTCACTAACTACTATCCCTAAAGTGCTTAGCTATAGGGTGTTGACATTCCTATATTGTAAACATGAGATTCAAAAATGTAAACATGAGATTCAAAAATGTAAACATGAGATTTCAGGGGTCATTTAATGGGTGATCTCTCTCCTTGTTGCCACATTTACAAACTAACCTGCACCTGCATAGACTCTGTGATTGGGTGGGAATTCAATATATAAACATCAACACAGCAAAATATAAATAACAACACAGCAGTCACACAGATCGCAGGGTCTTGTACTGTAAAAATCAAACCTGTCTGCTATTGAGTTGCAGAGGCTCCCCAATGTGAAAGTCTGCAATTCTACCTTGTAACGATAACAAATACTACTCTTTTACCCATGTTTGTCTCCCATTTTCTGAGAATTGCTGCGATTCTCTGCAAAGATCGCGTAGTGGAGCCTCACCTATATACTCAATCAAAATAATATTACTGCATAACTCTTCATTTAGGTACATTGGATGGGCACAGAGCTCGGCTGGCAGCCAGATCGTTGAAGTTAGTTTCTAAGTTGAAATGTTTTACAATTCAGCTGAGGCCTAATAAAAAAATATTGTTTCCAGTTACCCAACCGACCCTAGCAAAACAAGGCCGATCCTGGATTTTTTTTTATTTTGTGAATTTTTAACATTTTTGAGCAATTTTTAGGGATTTTTCCGGTAATTCTTATATTTTTACATGTTCTTCACATTTCTTTTGTTTTTCATAATTCTACTGTAATATCATAGAATCCAACATGTCTGCCCATACATTTCTATACAAAATCAAAAAAAAAAAAAAAATCTAGTCTGCATGTATAGTAAAAGGAACACAGTTTGATGGCCTTAGTTGTCGTTTAATTGTATGTTTAGTATTGTTTATTTTAGAAAGTTTACGCATACGGGAAGAAGTTGACTGATTCTTTCAATTTGAAGTTCCTTTTCAAAGGGAAATTTCTTTGTATTAACAACAACACCCTGCAGATTGAAGTCATAGTATGTCAATGAACCTTAAGGTCGAATCCCACATGGCGATTCACAGCTCAAGTATCTCTGCAATTTTGTCCTTTGCATTCTTTGGGCGTTCCCGAGTACGTAGATCGCAAGGATTATTCAACTTATGCCGAATCACAAAGTAAGTAAATAGGTGAGGCTCCACTACCCGATTTTTGCCAAAAATCAGAGCTATTCTGACAAAAGCAGATACAAACACAGATTATAGAGTAGTATTTGTTATTATTTCAATGTGTAAATATAAGTAGGCAGCTATATCCTTGCGATTTAGGGGCTCATGAACGCCCCTAGAATGCAAAGGACAAAATCATTGGAGCCATGAATATCTATGTGGAATTCGACCTTATGCCTTACCATGGAGATCCTACAATGAAGAACTCCCTCCAGGTGAGATTAGCCTCAGGGTCTGTGTCTATAATCTGTAGGAAGGTGTCCTTGTGGTGTGTTGCTTCATGTTCACCTGATGGTGATGGTTGATTCCCTTCTGTCTCCAAATGCTGAATATGCCCAGTCATGGCTTGGTACACACCGGGGACCTGAGGATAGATAGGACGTACTTTATACTGTATTTCACAATTCATTTATACACTGGCTTGTGGTATTTGTATTTGTTTTGCTGCGTTTTAGCCAGATAGTACAAAACGCCCATAATCACACAAACCTCTATCGAACCCCTCTCACAAAATGACCACAGAAGGTGTTACAAAATGTCTACAGAATACACTTTGACCGCAAAGCCCATTACATATTGTCCACATGGACACTTTGTGCCCTGTGGCTAAATATGCTGCTAAAACGTATACCATTACAGGAGAGGGATGGTAGAGAAATTTATTCTGGAAACATGGCCAAAGCTGTGTCAACTAAAGCGAAAGACAACCATATTTTCATGATGACTCATTTTGGTAGTATTTTCATTGAATAAAAAGATGCAGGCATACATTTTAACACAACTAGTATTGTAAGGGCAGGGAGGAGACCTCTCTGATGCAGAGTGTGACGTCAGAGGAGACCAGATGCAGCCCAGTATTGACGGTGCAGTACTGTATGCCTACACATAAATGGTGCTTACAACCGTCCTATGACCATGCTTCTTTATTTCCTTTCATTACTACCTCTAAATAGTCCCATTGAGTTAAACTGCTTGATATAAGGTTGTTGCATTCTTTACTTTTACAATCAAAAACATAATTTGTAATGGCCCTCATACTCAAACAATTCAGCACCGGATGCATCTGGTCTCTTGTGACGTCGAACAGATTTAAGACCAAGGAATCCAACAGTGTTATTGCTGCTTTGGCAATAGGCCTAGACATTTTTCAAAGGATAAATCCCTTCATGTACTGTGACTGCAACAACTGATAATTTAGTTGTATAGAGAACAGGATAATGACAGGAGATATTTTGGGATGTCTTATCAAGATGATTATCACTGTTTAATGCTCACTATATACACTGCATCAGTAAGGATATCCCAATAGCAGAACTGCCAGAAAAATGTACTGCTCAGTACCTTTTGCAACAATTTAATGGAATTAAGGATTGATCATTATAAACTACATTCTGGAGTCGTTAAGTTATCACATTGGTAGTCATTGCTTGAGTTTGAATGCTGAAATATTTATCGACCAGGAGATGTACAGATAAGCCATTCAAAAATGGCAACAAAGGTACTAATCTTGAGGTGATGTCATTCTACTTTCAAAAGTCATGTATATACCTGTGCACCCATGTATCGACCTAGCAAATTGTCGTGGCTCCTCGTCACCTTGTGTGAAGTGGCTCACTCATGTTGCTAGATGGAACACAATGTCGCCATAGCACAGGTTCACCAGGAATTGCCATGGTGGTGATCACATGACCTCACCTCAGATGGCGAGGATGGTGATCACTCAGACTCACCAGGGATGGCGCCACATGTGATCACTCACCTCGATAGATGAGATGCGCACCACGTCATAACGCATGTTCACCACGGATGACAAAGACCATGATCACTCACACTCACCGGGGATGGCGATGCGAGTGATCACTCACCTCGCTAGATGAAACACGTACCTCGTGATAACACAGGTTCACCACAGATAGCAAGGATCGTGATCACCCACACTCACCAGGGATGGCGAGTGTATTGATTAATCAAACTCACCTGCGATGGTGACACTGGTGATCACTCACCTTGCTAGATGAAAAGCTCATGATCACAGACACATCATCGACATTGGTAATCATGCCGCCTCACATCTGCCAGATCAAAGTATGTTTTGCCTGAAAAGGTATTGCCACATGTATTTTCCCTCTAGCAACAGAAAAGGTGTTCATGTAGATATTTCACTATATATTTTTCCTCTAACCAGAGAAAAGGTGTTTATGGATAGTTGTTTTCAGTTTAGAGATACCTCTATCTAAATTCAATTGATATTTTCTCAATATAATCTTGTTTGATTCAACTCATAATAATTACAGGGAATTTGATGTGAAACAAGGCACACATTCAATACTTTTTGGAAGTGATATAGGCTCACACCTCTGTAATGGTCCAGACATCGAACAGTGCTGCTACCTGAACACCAAAGGAGGAAAATGAGTGAGGTTCTACCATTTGTGTGAAAGTGAGGGCTGCATAGTCACACAGTGAGTGAGAATCATGTTGGCGACAGTGGTGAGGCTTCACTACACTGAGTGAGAGTTGACAATGAGTGGCACAGAGTCACCCATTGGGTGATAATCATGATGGACAGAGTGGTGGAGATACTCCATTATGAGTGAGACTTGACTGTGAGTGACAAAAGATGACACAATGAGTGAGGACAATGTTTGCAACAATTGTGAAAAGTCACGACGCTGAGTGAAAGGTGATACCCAGTGGCGGACAGTCAAGAGGTGGGTGAGAAAATTGTTGATGACAGCGGTGATGATTGGTCATGCCATGCATGATCACAACGGTGCGTTTCATCTAGCAACATGGGTGATCACTCAAAAAGGCCTCACAATGGATCACCAATCATGGTGACAGGTGACGACAATTTGCTGGGGATGTGCTGTCCTATGGTAAGAAAGAAAAATTATGTATTGATGGTATGTTTAGACAAGCAAGTGCATGGTTTATTAAATTCACTAAAGACCTGAAGACATTAAATCTGAATGATGTCATTATCAAAAATTTAGACGTTTTAGTTTCATTATCAAAAATTTAGATGTTTCAGCTCAACCCATCTCATCACACAATAGACTACCTAAGAGGTGAGAGTCATCTGTATAGGCTATTTACATACACCTAAGTATGTTATATTGGACCATGTTGTGAACCATGTTATCTGGGGATTTGTTATCTTTTATTACCTATCAGTAACAAGGTATGGAGGGGCTTGTACAGAGTGATAACTGTAAAACAACACCTATAAGTCACACCTGTGCATATAAGCCACACTCCCAATTTAAGCAAATGATATAAGCTGAAAATTTCAGCTCTATAATTATCATACTGTTAAGCCCCACATATGAGCGGCAGTCCCTGCTGCAAATAGCATAAGCCACCGTGGGCTGTGACTTGCACGTCTGACTTGCCTATAAGTCATCGCTTATATGCGAGGGTTTAATGTATGTATGACGAGATTAGCACAGCTAAAAGTGATGCTAACAATAGAAAATACAAATACAAAAATATTTCCTTTTATACATATCAGTTGCACTATTGACATACATGTATACCTTGTGCATCAACTGTGTCACCATCAGTGCAATCATAGTGTAATGATTGTAGAAGTACATTATAATCTTGATAGCAAAATACATATGAAAAGAAAAGTGGAAATCACTTACCTTAGTTTCACTATAACCAGCTTCTCCACACAGTATCACTGTCCACTGCAACTGTCTGTATTTTCTCCAATGTTCTAAAGTCCAAAGAATGCAACAGGTAATCCAGCAAACGTGAAAGTTTCAATCCAGTGGCAGTTTTCTAATACTATAAGGGTATAGATGGGCAGGAAATCATCAGTGACAGACTGAAAGTGTGACTCCCATGCAGTCCTCACTGTGTGATATCTCTTCTCCCCTCACTAAAATAGTGTGAGTAGGGGTAGTGGTTGGGGAGTAGGAGGATGAGAAGGCTTATCATGGTACTGATAATACAGTTAGCTGTTATTACCAAGTGTACAGGACATGAGGAGGTATATCAGACTGAGGATTACACTAGTTCTCACACCGTGGAGGAGGGTTGTATGGAGGCACATGCCTGTGCTCAACATGGTCAAATAAGATCACCTGGACATGTTATACCTTGACTAGGGCCTCTTGGTTTAAACTACTGTATCACCACATTGGCGGATCCACGGGGGGGGGCAGCTGAGAAAGCAGAAGAAGAGGGAAAAGGGATAAAAAAAAAAGGCAAAAAGAGAAGGAGAAGAAAAGTGCAGAATGGGCCTTAAACATGATCCTCCAGGTTATATATTTTGCTTTGTTTGGCCTAATGAGATTCCATTTTGTCACTTTTTGTGTCACGTGTCTTGGAATAGTTTGGACTGCGGGTATATATTCTTAGATGGCACCAAAATGCACCATTCAGCCTCAAGGACTTCAAAATTTTTCCCAGACCCCCACCTTGCATGAGAATTGCGACTGAAACACATCTGAACAGATGATAATTTAATTAGACAGTAAAGTTCGGTAGGCAGTATGATTGCAAAAAAAACTCAGAATATACTGTTTCAAGTATTGAATTTCATGTTTGTTTGTTGTTTTCCTTTTTTATTAGGGGTGGGGTGTGGAAAAGCTATGCCTGAAAATACACCATTTCCCGTCTTACATTTCAAAATTTCATTGGGAGACAAGCCCCCAACCCCCAAATATTAGAGGCTCAAATCTGAATAAAACATGTTTTTTCTATCCCTGTTCAATTAGAATGCATCAGAAAGCATCATTTCAAGTCTAAACCCTAAGAATTTTCTTGCGGGGGGGGGGGGTGTCTGTATCCCCCCAAAACCCCCTATTCTAATCACTTTGCCTGTGGTGCTTTGGGACATGTAATACCTCAACAAACTTCACCAAGTTTGGGTCCCCCCCCCTCCTGGACACATATTAGACACAGTGAATACCTTATTTCGCTGTTTGAGCTTTAAACCTCACGTTTATTTTTTAGACTGGCTCTTAATTGAGACCTCTTTTTGATGTAAAAAAGGCCATCTGGCAGTTATTCAAGGCTGGCGCTTATTCAAAGACCAACTTCCCAAAATCAACTCTGGGTGCTCTTCATAGGATTTATATCAAAGTCTCGGTGTGTCCTATAAATTCATGTAAGGTTGACTTATATACGGGGGATCAAAGCACACGTCACTCAGCTTTAACTCATGATGTTTCTTGGACATTATTGTTATGAAGCCTACTTTCAGAGCACACACTTTTGCTTTAACCTTAGTGCTCAAAGTTGCTCAAACTACATTGGAGATACGCCCAGATGGCAATGTTTTGGTATTTCTAACAATACAGATTTTAAAAAAAAAGAGGTCACTATGATCCTGTGCAAAATCAATACACATTCTCAAATCTCAACAGCTGTTGAAAGGCAGTGCAGGGAAACATCATATGCAATGGCAAAGGATTCTGGACAGAGTATAGCCCCACCTTGGACATTCACCATTTCCTAATCACGAGTACACAATAGCCTTAGGGTGTAGACAGACCACTGTTCTTACGGTTTTTATTTGAATAATTGAAACCAGACCAACATTTGCTTTCCATTAAGAGCTTGTAATGTCAGGCTTAATCGGGTGGAGCTTACTCTTGCACAAAGGGATTGTGCAAAGCTGTTACAAGCGCTGACAGAGGGAGGGAAAGGGGGTTGTTCTTATGCAAATATAAGGCAGGATAAAGGGTACCTACTGCACAGACCAAAGGGGTTACTGTACAGCCTATATTTTTTTGGTCTACTTGCTGTTAAACTTCAATTTTTCCCCACCAGACAAGTGATTTCTTTTTACATGGAAGTAAACATAGTCTGAAGCACTCCTCCCATCAAAGCCGATTAACATAAATCACCCCATTTTAATGGGATTTAATAGAAATGATGGATGAGTTTTATAACATTTTATGGGGGTCCCCAATGCATTTCCCCGCAATTCCGGCATTTTTTCTTTCATTCAATTTCACCAGAAGTGGTGGAAATGCATCGGGAAGATGCGCGATTTGCTCCAGATTTTAATTCAGGAAGAAACCGGCTTCAGTGGGACACCCGCTTCTGGCAGTACCTGGGCAGGCTGCCTGCAGTGCTGCTGTCTGGTGTTGTGTCGGTTGGCCGAGATTTTACTAATCCGACCGATTTTTTCTATACTTTTAAAATAATCAAAAATAATCGGATCAGCAAAATTTCGGTTGACCAATGGCAGTGGAATACCTGCTTTAATTAGTGTTGGATTAGCACTGACCCACCCGATCTTTTTCTAAACTTTTATAAATGGTCGAATCAGGACTATTCCGACTGATTCTACACCTGTGGACCCAGCGTTTTAACAGTGTCATAGACTGTCAATTCCTCTTATAGGTCCTACTAGAGGTGGATGACACCATTTCATTAGTTTCTAAAGTTGCCACTCTAATTGAAAGAACATGGAAATAGAACTGAGTCTAAGAGACCAAAGCAACCCTTGCTCCGTCTGCACTAATAATTCTACGTTAGTGAACATAATTTGGTACCAATCTGGCTTGAAAAGTACAAAAACAGGGTCCAGGTGTTGACTAGAGGTTTATATTTCTCTTACCAGGTGGCAGGTGAGGGTTTGGTCCTTCCCAGTCACCAGCACTTACATGTTGAACTATATATACACAGTGGTGTTGTACTGGTGCTCCCCCTGCAGGACAAGTTAAAAACTAATCATGTAGCCTGTCAAGTCCCTGGATGACAATGATTTATTCAAGCAAGCAGCACCTTGGAATATTTAGTGACTTTAGATAATATAAACTATGCTGTGTAACAAACGTTATTAACTAACGTGTTGACCAAGTCGTGAATGTCAATGGCCGTACCCTGACATCATGGTAAATGTGAACATTATTTAGATTACAAATATCTTATTCTTCCCCCCACAGAGGTCTGCTTGTTTCAATCTCTTCTTTTATTCTTTTTTATTTTTAGATATATTAGTTGAGACGAAGATTCTATATCTCAAGTAGTTTGCATGTTTAAGCATTATGATTGTCTTTATGTTGACAAATAAAAAAATGGGCACCAACCAAACAATATGGTGGCCTCCTTGTGTGTGTGTGTGTGTGTGTGTGTGTGTGTGTGTGTGTGTTTGTGTGTCGTGGCTACCTGGGGGGAATAGGTGACCTAGATGAAACTATGCAGGCCTGACCCCCAGTGTGAGCCCCAGGGTAGCACACACCTATATAGTAGCAGAACTGCTACACATATATACATTATAATAACTAGTACCGAGATAATTATAACACCCTGACAAATAAGGACATTTTATCACATTCTAATAATTTCATCAAGTGGTCGAATATCATCTGCAGGAGTATCCTTGTTCCATTCCATTGAATTTGAAAGAGTAAAACTACATTAAAAGATTCAAGTTCACATACTTTGGAATAACCTTTCGCTTTAATTAGGCCCTCAGTTACACATTATAGAAAATAAAAGAGATTTGCCTCATGGCATTTAGAATTGATTTTCCTATCCTTCCGATTTCCAATCTGGAGTTAAGATGCTTAAAATTCATCTGTTGAGAATTTCTAAATTTAAAAGTTAAAATTGAAAGTTAACTAGGCAATTTTTCTCTCAAAAATCTTTTTATTTGTTTTCAAATACACTATATTCATGATAAACCTAGTCTTTGAATCAAGTGGACTTTTCACCATTAATGTTTAAAACGATTACATATATTCAGTGGAATAGGTACCACAAAGATTTCTCTGTCAATGGGACCCAATCCTAATGGACGTTTCTCTATAATTATTTGCTATATGTGAAAAGGTAACGAATACTTGTGTCAGGCCTGCACAAAATAACACCAGTATTACCAAGCATCACCATAAAAGAAACAGCAGTTGGTAATTAAGCTGTGTGTCCACAGGGCGTCAAAATTTGTGATGACAAAATCCAGCGTTTTTTTTTTCACGCCGATAAAACCACTTTTGACGTCCATTCTCAGTGACAAAACCACTTTTGACGTCCATTTCCGACTATAATATCTAACATCTTTGATTTTTGTCATCGGGAATGGACGACAAAGGTTTTGTCGTCGGAAGTTTTGTCGCTCACCGATTCTGCTGCCCTGTGGACACTCGGCTTTACAGAAATGACCAATATGCAAATGGAAATGTTTTCTGTCCCATAAAGTATACCATTAATGGATGTGGAAGGGATCTCCGCTTGGATTCATTTGTCTCCTAACCTTTGGGTATGTATTTTATGAGAGGTAATTTGTTGCATTACTCTTGCATGCAAATGAATATCTTCCCAGGCCTCTTTCACAACTTTGTTTACAGAATTCTAACCCTATAAGGGGTGCAGGGTTGCCCAAAGGTCTATGTTCCTTTTTTGCCGTCATGATGCACCAATGCAGCACTGATGGGTCTACTCACCAGCCCTGCATTGGTGCATCATGCTAATCCATTGGCAATGCATCAACCCTGTACACTCAGCATGATGCATGAATGCAGCACTGGCAAGTTACCGATCAAGTCTGCATTCATGCATCATGCCATCTTAATGCATAGGTTCTCATGGAAGCAGGCAAACTGAAAAGATCACCCAATCACTTCCCAGGGATGCCCTTTCTACATTCCTGATTACATATATGAGCCCCTTAAAGAGTTATACCATAATATGTAGAGACCTTTGAAGCACATACTTCTCTATCCCTTATACTGGCAGTTGGGGCCCCTATATAACTCCTATGGCAGGTGGTTCTCTAGTATCTTGTGGGTATTATGAAAATCATCTACATGTAAATGGTTAATATTGCTGGCACATTCAGCAGTATTTGTCCTCGATGACAGGAAAGCAGAAATAATGATAAGCTACAAGCTGATAGGAATAGGTGTGCTCAGAAATGACATATTTATTACACGATTTCTGTGACTCAGGATGCTTTTCCTGTATATTCCCATTCTGATACCTGTCGATATTACACACCATGATGCATGCATCATGACCTTTGTAAGGTGTGCTGATATCCATGGATATCAGCACACCTTACATGTCATATCTCACATGTTAAAACCTACGAGAATTCTATTGCCAAGGGCAGGGGTTGAACACATACCCTACTGATCCCAAATCCAACTCCCTATGCATTGCGCCACAGGAAATGATGAGAAGTGGTTGGCTAGAACCAGGTCTCTACAAGTCAATGATATGATATAAAGCCCGGGGAGGTCACTCATGTATAACTAGTATACATTCAAAGTGTGAAAATATCCTGCAGTCTGGGTTGTGACCCCCCACCCTTCCTCCCTCCCTATGGAGCAATGGTGTTCTGGCAAATCTAGACTCAACACGGCTACATTCATGTATCATGTAACGACTGATGGGCCCAGCAAGACTCATTATCAATGATTAATCACACATGTTTCATTCTCATCCTACAGCAAATATGTGTGGTATATGCATGCTGTACGAGCGATCTGAGGGATTGTGCGAGGAGGGGTGGAGTTGTTGGTCACAAGGAATTTTAATTTATTTACTTTTTTTGGAGTTGCTTGCCGCGTAGCGGCTGGGATCGCAGCGACCGTAGCAACTTCATTATGTTTTCGGTTTGTCAGTGACGTCATGGACACCTTGTGACACAATTTGTGACGTCATACGTTGGCCGTGACGTCACATGTCAGCCGCAGAGTGGCAAGTCATGCAGGAGGCAGCAGATAGGAGTAGTCAATCGGCGGCTGACTCAGGTACGCAGTACAGTGAGTGAGGGAGCGCGTGAATGTCTCTCTGTGACTATATAGGAGTGGCAACTCCTATCCATGGTCCTTGCCACATTTTTCTTGTTTATTTTCATTTATTTTATTTTTTATTATTATCTATTTTTACATTTTGGATTAATTTGAATCGAAGGTACCGTTACATAAACTAGGAGGGTGTGGGGGCTCAGTCCCAGGAGATTTTCGATTCTTATTACTTCTAGAATGCCCTTCAGCTACCCTCTATAACCGGCAGATATAGGACGTGTAAGCCACGCCTTATACATAGGTATTAAGATACAAAAAAGCCCAGAATCATAGTATGGTATGACCGTGGGCTTACATTAATGCGTCTTTAGCGAAATGGTCTTCACTAATGATTATTATTGAGGTGCCTCCCTCCCAGGCCAGGCAGACAATTACATTTTTCCCAGCCCGAGTGCTGGATCCTAGATGGCTAAGTTCACTGACAAGGATATGGCAGATTTTTCTTTTAATCATTTCATAGTCTGTGGCTTTAAAGTGACCTTTTCTTCAAGGTTTTCTGGCCCCATTTTAGCTGAGTCTGTTTATTCTCAGGATCAGGAGAAAAATCTTGTCTAGATACCTGGACGTAGGAATAATTGCAAAACATAAGGCCAAAATGATATTATTTCAAGTATCATCTTGGAAAAGTTCAGAGGCGTAGGAAGCAAATCTTCATTGGGCCCACTGCGACCACCTTAAACCGTCAGCTTGAGCGTGATCATGGCTATACATATATAGCTATGTAGAATTTGCATATAAAGATGTTTTTGGTGAATTTTAGATCTGATTTGAGGCCCAGGCCCCCATTTTTCCTATGCCAATACAAATTTGAGATGAAGATTTTAGCTTCTTTTCTAATATACTATGAATTCTTGGCAAATTTTGGGGGGCGCAGACATACTCAGGCCCCAACTCCTTTATGATTGGGGGGGGGGGGCGTGCCCCCTAGCCCCTCCCCCCTTTTCCTACACCCCTGAAAAGACCATGGAAGAGATATACCTCCATCAAAAACTGATGATCCCTGATTTTCAAATATATTTCTCCTAAGTAGCTTTGAATGTTTTTAAATATATGTATAATATGTATGATATGCCATAATTGTGGTGTACAGGACTGTCCCACCCCCTCTTAAAACGTATTTTGCAAGTCCGCTATATAACCCAAAATGAGGCCACGGGTATCGTGACAACGCGACATTCGGGGAGCCTGGTAGTTGGGGGAGGGGGATACATGGGGGAGTGGAGGATGGAACTGAGTAGAGGGAAGGGGAGGGAGGGGGATAAAAGGGTGGGTGCAGGTTTTCTGTGTATGATGCAGTACTAAAACGTACATAAACCCAGAAAACAGCATGTTGTTTTCCTTCCCTCATGGCTGGGAGAGTGTATAGAAGATAAAGGATATGGATCCTTAACCCTGTAAGGAAAGCTTATCATGATTAATATGTATCCAAGCACCATGCATGCACATAGGTCGGCATGATGCATGAATGCGAGTAACTGACCAGGGCTACATTCAGGCATCATTCCAACACATCCGGGGGTCACATGATGCTCCAATGAAGTGCTAGCAAGCAGTCTTGCCAGCACATTATTGGCGCATCATAACGACCTACGGGCATGATGCACTCCTGCATCAGCGACCCTTAAAGCACCTTATGCATTGGAGATTCTGAGGAAGTGCTGGCGAGCAGACTTTGAAATTGCCTAATGGGTAGTATGCACTATTTCATCAGCGGCCCTCAAAGGGTTTAAGGACTATAACCAATGACCTCTTTTTATACAAATAAAGAGAGCTATCTCATGTCATGTCACAGATCAGCACTGGACAGCCTCTCTGCTTCATCAAATGATGCTTCATGTACATAGCCTTAGGCAAAGGCCCAAGGGCGTGAGTAAGCTTAATTAGTTAGAATTCTGATAATCAATGTCAATTTAGCTATCAGAGAGAAAGGGAGAATCTAGCATTCAGAACGGGATAAATTTCTTTACTCTCAACAATAATAGAATTGTAGCATATTGTAACTACTCTTTGGCTATCTAATAGTCCTTGCTAGACATCTGAGTTGCCCAGATTTTGCCCAAAACCTTAAGGGCTGCTGATGCACTTGTGCATCATGCTGATTGGTCATCATAATGCATGAATGCTGACCTGGTGAGTTACTCGCCAGGGCTGCATTCATCCATCAAGCTGAATCTATGGGATTGATGCACAAACTCCTGGAGGGTTGGCATGATTCTGCAATGAAGTGCTGGCAAGCAGTCTTGCCAGCAGTTCGTTGGTGCATCATGATGACCAATGGGCATGATGCATTAATTAATGCATCAGTGGCCCTTTAAGGGAATATGGGAGTTGCAGCAGGTCGTCAAGTAACTGCACATCTTTCTGGAGCTGGGCTGGCTAATCCAGGTCTCTAGCAACGTGATTTGAGGTACATGGATATGTACCGACCCCAAAAGCTATGCCAGGTTTACTACGGAATATAGGCACTCAATATATTTATAGTGTATGGGCCCAAGGTCTATGAACTAATTGTGCAAACCATGTTAATGAAGTGTATAATATACATGTGTGTCTGATGTATATGTTATAATGAATTATACACGTGTCCTGCTGGTTAATGAGAGAGTGGTAATTTTTCAACAGGAGGGGAATATTGGTAAATATAAGTGGATGGGAGTAAAGAATTTCAAAACTTTTGAAGGGGAGGACTAAGAGATTTTGACCCCTCTTGAGATGGGAGCCTATGTCTGCTTTGTCATATTGTAGTGTGTAGTAGTGTTGATCTGAGTTGCCACCCCCGCCCACCAGTGTAGAGACACATTCTAACGAGTAGGTTTCAGGTGGTAGTAGGAGGTGTATGCCGTTAGCTAGGGTGGCTTACTTAACAAACCACGATTTGTCAGATTTGCATGGGTTGTTGAGGAAGATAATGCTGGTATCTTGCGCATTCCTTCATGTCTCCAGTACCCTACACATGAACTTCTTTGAGTTAGGAATGCATTTTCAGATGTGAGACAATTTGCCTACCAATGACTGAAGTTGCATCTTAGTGGCAAATTTGGCCCTCTCCCAGCGTTTGCACTCATCAATCACTTCCTGCAGAGTCAGGTATAGTAAGAGTCATTTCTACCATATTGAGTCTGAATCCCAGCCAGTCCATGATCTGAGTCGGAGGTTCACACTTTTTAGGGGACAACTTGATGCCTAGTTCAGCTGTCAGACTTAGGAAGTCTGAATTAGCCTCATCCAGAGTCTGGGCTGCCCGGCAGAGGTTGTTGAGGTAGTTCAAGGACCAATTCCCTTGTAGCAAAGAGGTAGGTAATAGCCGAAGTAGTGTGCTGACAGGCTAAGCTGGAAAGTCTGGCCCCAAAGGAGGGGCAAGTACCTATATAGTAGAGGCCTCTGTGTTTCATGGTGAGTAGTGGTAAGTCATTGACCTAAATTTTCAGCTGTCTATAAGCATGAGCTATGTCCGCCTTGTACATATGAGAGCCTTGTCCAAGGGAATAGACTTTAGTGACAAGGTCAGCGATGAAAGGCAAGGTGTAAGGTCGATGCTGTCCGTCGATACAGTTTTTAGTGACACCACTGTTCATGCCCTTACCATCGGGGAAAGATACTACAGTAGAGGAGGTCTCTTTCTTTGGTCGGGTGAGTAGAGGTGCTACTTTGCACCAGGGTGTAAATGGAGCCGATGTAAAAAGCTGAAGAAGTCCACCTAGTTCTAGTTTATTTTTGATGAATTCTTCTATGTGAGTGGGGTATCTAAGAGCTGAGCTGTGGTTTTTTTCATTGGAGACAGGTGGTGTATTTTCAGTGTAGCCCACTGGCCAACCATAGCGTAAGTATTCACATAGTTTGTAGTCATGGTAACCTTGTAATTTGCTTTCTCAGACATCCAGATTGAGGCCCGATGGTAATGTGAGTCTGGGGCCTAACCTGTTGGGCAAGCAGGTCTCTCTCATAGTGTCATATAGCTTAGCATATTGAGGGAAACTTTCCCAAAGGTCAGTCACCCTTACCGGCCAAAATGAGGCTTTGATAGGAGCGAAGAGCTCTGGGGATGGACCTACGGGAGGTGAGCTGTAAAACAAGTCTGCCTCAAAAGGGTAAAAAGTTTCATCTGAATCAGTAAGTGAGCTCGCGGTGTATGCCTGGCTATCACTAAAGTCAGATGAAGAGGTATGTATAGTAGTGCGAGTTGGACTAGCAGTGCTAACGACCTGATCCATTTGCTCTATTATATGAGTAGTACATGTAGAGTAGTCTACTGTACAGGCATTGTCTGGAATGTGAAGTTTAGTGTTGATATCTGACATGGGCCTAAATATGGGAGCATTAGGCCTAAGCTTGGATGAGGTAGTTTTATCACAGTTATTAGTAGGGATAGAGGTGGCTAAGTCTATTTCCAAGTTCATGTCAGCAGTATCATAAGGAGAGCCGGCATAGTCAGGCTCAGGCCTGAAAGGAGGGCTCTTTATCTCCTGGTTGTTTGCAGTGGCATGCTTTGAAGCCATGGAAATGAAGCTTCTGAATATTGTGCCTGTACCAGGTGCAGTGGTGGCCGTACTGTATACCACCTTCTGTATGGCCATCAGGCTTAGTGCAGCCAGCCTTAGTGTTGTAGTGTTTATCAGGTTTAGTCTGATTCTGAGAAGCAGCCTGATTTTTAGACTCTATTTTAGACTTAGTCTTATTCTTTTTGACCTTGGCGACCTCTGACGTCAATGAACTAATAGTTCACTGTCCTGCCAAGTAAATAGTTCATCAGCAATGGAAGACAGGACCAATGGACCAATCATGTATCTGCATGCTCCCACTGATAATCTTTGCCCGATGTTATTATTTCCATGATATGCTTATCTTGGGGCAGGGTATAGAGGTATAAAATTGTGGAACGAATTACCATGTGAGGTCCAGTATATATCAGTGAAGGAAAAATTCAAAAAGGAGATAAAAAAATGAAATGGTACAGATATAAATGGTATGAAGGAGAAATATATACAAGAGATGAGAACTAGAAGGCAGTAAACTCACTTACGATTAAAGACCTAATGAGTCTTTGCTCTTTAAAGCTGAGTATTGTAATGTTACTAACTCATGCCCCACACAAAACTGTGATTATTAGTCTAAAAGAGATGAAGAGTGATTCATCAGTACCTCATACATTACTATTTAAAGCGAAACATGTGTTAACCTGTTCATTATCATCAAATGTAAATAATTTCATCCCTCTTCATATTGTTTATAGAAATGTTCTTAAAGTGGCAGTGAGGTAAATTGAAATGACTATGTGATTAGAATCATATTATACTAGAGATTTCTTGAAATCATACACAAACACAAGCTTTGTACACCCATAGAAACACCATTGGATATGCTATATAGTAATTTACTGGAATTACCGACATACCAACATGATGCCAATATGCTTTTTGTGAAACTGTTTTTATATCTATTCCAGGAAACAAATGTATCCAATCTTGTATATCCTGTCTTCATATTGTAACAGAAAATCGCCATGTGCAGTTACAATAAACGCCTATTTCATAGGACAAAAAAAAGGGTACGGCGATCTTTCATAAGTCGTGACAGGCCAAACAAATATTCTAAAGGGTCTAGGACATTCAGGCCTGTTTTAATATGTGTAGGGCCATGGAAAATGAAGTTGTGGGCATGAGTAGGCTTACCCTTGATGGATGACAGCTGATGTGATGTAGAGGTGAGGATATTTGCTACCTTCTCAGTGACAGAAGCAGGAACTTTGTCTTGGTAGCGTATTCCTAGACCACCACCGGGATCTAGCTGACCTGTGGCTGTACTTGTGTAGTTGTAGGCTGTGTAGCAGCAGGTTTAAGGCTGTTTATAGCAGCGAGGATTTCTTTGTTTGGAGACCGGATGGCGAGGACATCATCCTCGAGGCTTGTAACATGGTCGCCTAAATTGTCCAGAGAAGTAGTCTTTTTAGGCCTACCGCCTGCCTTCTTTTTAGGTGCAGTGGCAGTAGATGGTGTAGTATTAGTACGCTTCATCCTGGAAGTCGGATGGTAACTTTAGACGGTGATAGTGATGGATTGAATATGTGAAGTTTATAAGGCATATTGTTATGAATGCCGGGTGAGAAAAGGTAAAGTGTGTCACCTGTTGCAACCAGGGGTTGAGAGTTGCTCGGTGATTAGCAGAAGCTGGAGCCACGGGGTTGAGTCCTTGAGAGTCAGGTGAGTACATGGAACCACCACTAGGTGGAGTATGAATTTGCCTGTCAGTCTCATTACCCACAATTTATGAATTACTGATAATGAATTATACATGTGTCCTGCTGGTCAATGTGAGAGTGGTAATTTTTCAACAGGAGGGGAATATTGGTAGTTATAAGGGGATGGGAGTAAAGAATTTCAAAACTTTTGAAGGGGAGGACTAAGAGATTTTGACCCCTCTTGAGGTGGGAACCAAAAAAGAAATGCACTAAAAAGGGGGTCGTCCAAGATGAATGGGAACCTAGGAATGAAAAAAACGAACCGCTCACTCTGTCTCATAAAGCTTCCCGCCCCCCTTAACTGTTGCTAATAAAATGGCCAATCCCCATTTAAGGCAGCAATATAGGTCTGCCCTCATATACATATACAATTAGTCTGGCCTAATCTAGGTCAGCATGTCTACAGGTTGTATAACTATCTCTGTGCTTGATATGGCTACATTTTTAATGGTCACATACTGCACATCTATCAGAGTGACTTTTATGCATCGTACAAACCCTACATGGTCAATACAGTTTCAAAGAGTCAGCATAATGCACCAATGCAGTGCTGGGGAGCACACTCACCAGCACTGCATTGGTGCATTATGACGATCAGGGAAATAGACTTTGAGGCCCTTATGCAGCCCTTGAAGGGTTACGCACCAGACCAAGTGGGACTATAAAAATTCATGTTGATATGGGGCAGGTGGGCACTGGACCAGTGGAGGTGGGCAGGGGGATGGAGATATGGATGCAGAGAGCTGGGAAGTGGGGATAGGATATAGAGGGAGAGACAGGGGCGGAAGAATGGATGGATGGATGGATGGAGAGATGAGTGGAGAGATGGAGGAAGTTGAGGGAGGGGGTATAGAGGGATGGCCAAAGGGAAGGGAAGGATAGAGGGAGGGACAAAGTGAGGGAGGAGGTGGGTGAAAGGAGGAGGACAAAGTGAGGGAAGAAGGATTGGGTGGAAGGAGCGAGGGAGGACTAGGGGGATGATCAAGGAACAGAGGGAGAGAGTCATAGTGGGATAGAGGGAGGATTAGAGGGATGAACAGGAAATGGAGGAATGGAGAGAAAATGAAAGGACCAATGTTTAAAGAGATGTATTGAGGATTTGGGGAAGGTAGGGGCCTTGCAAGAGGAGAAATAGAGAGAGAGATAGTGGAGGGAGCCATGGAGGAACGCAGTGGACTGCAGGGAGGGAGGGAGGGATGGAGGAAACTGAATGAAAAAGGTATGGAACAATGGCTGGAAAAATGGAAAGGGGAATAGAGGGATGGGGGGGGAGAGAGGAATAATGGGGAAATGGTCAAGGAATGGAGGGACGAAAACAAGAAGTAAGTGAAAATGAAGACATCCCGACCTGTACATTCGGTATTTAGGGAGGCACTACTAGTTAAATTTAGCACACATGTATAATACAATAATGTGTTTTGGGGACATTGTGGCAATTCCGGCCCTGATATAAGACAGTCAGGGTTGGATACACCTTTATGGGTAAGGAGGACACCTTGATGGTATGCAGCCTTTAACAACATATGTAACTAAGTGTTCCATTCTGTTTTAGCTTCTTGACTAATGTACTATGAATTCTTGGCAAATTTTCGGGGGCCCAGACATACTCAGGCCCCAGCTCCTTTATGATTGGGCCCAGGCCCCCCTAGCCCCTCCCCCCCTTTTCCTACACCCTGAAAATACAATGGAGGTAGATATACCTCCATCAAAAACTGATGATCCCGATTTTCAAATATATTTCTCATTAGTAGCTGTGAATATTTTTAAATATATGTATAATATGTATGATATGCCATAATTGTGGCAAACCGAACTGCCCCACCCCCTCTTAAAACGTATTTTGCAAGTCCTCTATATAACCCAAAATGAGGCCAAGGGTATCGTGACAACGCATCATTCAGGGAGCCTGGTTGTTTGGGAAGCGGGATACATGGGGGAGTGGAGGATGGAACTGAGTAGGGGGAAGGGGGGGGAGGGGGATAAAAGGGTTGGTGCAGGTTCCGACTTCTTATAAACACAAAAGTCAATCCTTCACATCGTCTGTGTGCCACGTCTTGACTTCACAGTAAAAATGGGAACAACATTACTGTGCGGGTACTGATGTGAAGTGTGTTCTCCAAGATATTTTCAAACTTATTTTCACTATAACCACCGTCGTTGCATGCTGGACCCAGCTCCTTGTATGTCCAGAGATAACATCGTGCTTTCGACTTGACACTGATACACTGGCGCTATCAGTTTTTTGGTTGGTGAGAAAAAGTTTTGAATGTGTCTATATGACTTTTGTATTGTTTAAATTCTCTAAATCTTTAAAATTAAAAGTGGGTGACTAAATTTTAAAGTTGTGTAAGGTAGGTGAAATTATAAAAAAAAACGGTAAAATCCTTGTCCCAACATTGCCACAGAACCATCGTCATTTTGGCACAGATTCCTTGTGAGTGAGTGAGTAATAGGTGTTTAACGCCATTTCGATAGCTACGGTCATATTCATGGTGAGAATGACATTACACAATTTCACAGAGGAATGTGTCAGTGCATGCACATATGTGGACCACACACACTTGAGGGGATAGAAAAAAGGAAAAATAGACCCCTTTAAGTGGGCTAGAAAAGTCCAGAGATTCCTTGTACCACAGTGTGTACTTTACTGCTTCATTGTAGAAACTACACTGATTCACTATAATGCAACAACAGTGGTTCATTGTTCAGTTTATTGAAAATCCATGATAGGTATTGTGGATATTTTTAGAGTGAATATTCATTTTGAGAAAATTCCGATTAGACATCACTGTCACAAATGAGGACATGTGTCCATGTCTGTGCATATTATGAACAGCTGCACTCCCAATATAGAGTTAAGTTGGAGAACTAATCCACAGGGCTACCCTACTGGTGACACCTGGGGATATATACATAGGTAGGCCTACACCCTACTCACCCATCAGGTCTCATGGTCCTGATAGTATCCACACTGAAGGGCACTCCACTGAGGGCTACACCTGACACTTTCTGTATCACACTTTTGATAGACTTTGCATTGGTACATTATGCTGACTCTTTGAAACTGTATTGACCATGTAGGGTTTGTATGATGCATAAAAGTCACTCTGCGAATAGATGTGCAGTATGTGACCATTAAAAATGTAGCCATATCAAGCACAGAGATAGTTATACAACCTGTAGACATGCTGACCTAGATTAGGCCAGACTAATTGTATATGTATATGAGGGCAGACCTATATTGCTGCCTTAAATGGGGATTGGCCATTTTATTAGCAACAGTTAAGGGGGGCGGGAGGCTTTATGAGACAGAGCAAGGGAGGACTAGGGGGATGCTCAAGGAACAGAGGGAGAGAGTCACAGTGGAATAGAGGGAGGATTAGAGGGATGAACAGGAAATGGAGGAATGGAGAGAAAATGAAAGGACCAATGTTTAAAGAGATGTATTGAGGATTTGGGGAAGGTAGGGACCTTGCAAGAGGAGAAATAGAGAGAGAGATAGTGGAGGCAGCCATGGAGGAACGCAGTGGACTGCAGGGAGGGAGGGATGGAGGAAACTGAATGAAAAAGGTATGGAACAATGGCTCGAAAAATGGAAAGGGGAATAGAGGGATGGGGGGGAGAGTGGAATAATGGGGAAATGGTCAAGGAATGGAGGGACGAAAACAAGAAGTAAGTGACGGGGAGAGATTTGCGAAAATGAAGACATCCCAGCCTGTACATTCGGTATTTAGGGAGGCACTACTAGTTAAATTTAGCACACATGTATAATACATTATTGTGTTTTGGGGACATTGTGGGAATTCCAGCCCTGATATAAGACAGTCAGGGTTGGATACACCTTTATGGGTAAGGAGGACACCTTGATGGTATGCAGCCTTTAACAACATATGTAACTAAGTGTTTCATTCTGTTTTAGCTTCTTGTCTAATGTACTATGAATTCTTGGCAAATTTTCGGGGGGCCCAGACATACTCAGGCCCCAACTCCTTTATGATTGGGCCCAGGCCCCCCTAGCCCCTCCCCCCTTTTCCTACACCCTGAAAATACCATGGAGGTAGATATACCTCCATAAAAAACTGATGATCCCGATTTTCAAATATATTTCTCATTAGTAGCTGTGAATATTTTTAAATATATGTATAATATGTATGATATGCCATAATTGTGGCAAACCGGACTGCCCCACCCCCTCTTAAAACGTATTTTGCAAGTCCGCTATATAACCCAAAATGAGGCCAAGGGTATCATGACAACGCATCATTCAGGGAGCCTGGTTGTTTGGGAAGCGGGATACATGGGGGAGTGGAGGATGGAACTGAGTAGGGGGAAGGGGAGGGAGGGGGATAAAAGGGTGGGTGCAGGTTCCGACTTCTTATAAACACAAAAGTCAATCCTTCACATCGTCTGTGTGCCACGTCTTGACTTCACAGTAAAAATGGGAACAACATTACTGTGCGGGTACTGATGTGAAGTGTGTTCTCCAAGATATTTTCAAACTTATTTTCACTATAACCACCGTCGTTGCATGCTGGACCCAGCTCCTTGTATGTCCAGAGATAAAATCGTGCTTTCGACTTGACACTGATACACTGGCGCTATCAGTTTTTTGGTTGGTGAGAAAAAGTTTTGAATGTGTCTTTATGACTTTTGTATTGTTTAAATTCTCTAAATCTTTGAAATTAAAAGTGGGTGACTAAATTTTAAAGTTGTGTAAGGTAGGTGACATTATAAAAAAAAAGGTAAAATCCTTGTCCCAACATTGCCACAGAACCATCGTCATTTTGGCACAGATTCCTTGTGAGTGAGTGAGTAATAGGTGTTTAACGCCATTTCGACAGCTACGGTCATATTTATGGTGAAAATGACATTACACAATTTCACAGAGGAATGTGTCAGTGCATGCACATATGTGGACCACACACACTTGAGGGGATGGAAAAAGGAAAAATAGACCCCTTTAAGTGGGCTAGAAAAGTCCAGAGATTCCTTGTACCACAGTGTGTACTTTACTGCTTCATTGTAGAAACTACACTGATTCACTATAATGCAACAACAGTGGTTCATTGTTCAGTTTATTGAAAATCCATGATAGGTATTGTGGATATTTTTAGAGTGAATATTCATTTCGAGAAAATTCTGGTTAGACATCACTGTCGCAAATGAGGACATGTGTCCATGTCTGTGCATATTATGAACAGCTGCACTCCCAATGTAGAGTTAAGTTGGAGAACTAATCCACAGGGCTACCCTACTGGTGACACCTGGGGATATATACATAGGTAGGCCTACACCCTACTCACCAATCAGGTCTCATGGTCCTGATAGTATCCACACTGAAGGGCACTCCACTGAGGGCTACACCTGACACTTTCTGTATCACACTTTTGATAGACTTTGCCTCAACTTAGAAAATATATAAAGCTAGTTTTAAAATCCAGGACATTCATACTTTCCATATATCACAGTTGAGATAAGGAAAAGGTGAATATTTTTAAACCTTAATGTGAACATCATTTTGGAAGCATGCTGTACTTAAATGGTCCAATACACAAAAGTGAGGTTGGCCATATATGCATCTTTTCGCATTTTCCACTTCTATACATATCCAACTATCATAATCTAAAAGTATTTGAAAATAGCAACAGAACATGAATGATATTTTGGCAGGAAATGAGGTCATAAATTTTCCCATTGACTCCTATAGGCCTTCCTTCATTACAGCCCTTTCCCAGAGAATTAATCTCGGTGACATGTCACTATTTTTACATTTCCTTCATCCCTATACATAAACCTAATGATATCCAAAGGTATAGTCAAAAATCAACACAACTTCTGATATCCAGAGGTATAGGCAAAAATTAACACAAGGTCGAAAATCATAGAAAGTTGGCAGATGGGGCCTCCCTTGGAGTTTTGGGGCCTGGGATTAAACCCTCGAGTATCTGAAAGATATTTTTTGTGGATAATGTATAGGTGTTGGGGTAACTACCCACGAAATATTTTCAGTTAAATATGAAATCAGTTGCTGTGGCAACACCCTGAACATCTTTACTGTGGAAGACTCTGGAAAGTTGTCTTGCCGAATGACATTAGGGGGGTATTTTCCCTTAAGCCATGCAAAATTAATTCTTTATGTATTTGGTCAACTTTTATGTTAACTTTTGTTGACTACTGGGTCTAAGGATAGGATTCAGAGAGCTGCAGCTAAAGGACTTGGACTTTTGTCCTACACTTGAATCCTTTTTCTTCAGGCCTGAAATGGTATTTTCACTGAATTCCTTGAAATTCCTGGTTCAGGAAATTTCAAAACTTGCTGGTATACATAAAAGTGACACAGTCTTAGGTAGTTACTTTTAATCATGTGGAGGACAATGCCCATCATGTGTACTTTCAGGTGGTATATAGGTTTAATGGGCCAAAAATATGTGAACAACTCACAATCGAGGTCCTCAGCATGGCATGTAACTCAAATATCATTCAGGAAGACAGATTCCCAGAATTGTGATAAAAGTTTATCACAAAAACATTCATTCTAGGATAGGAAGATCACATCTGACATAAACACTGATACAATTTCCATAATCTACAGGTCAAAATGGTCCAGACCAGAGATTTCCATGGAAGTATGATGATAATTTCTCTAGGAAACCAAGCCCTCACCATGGCTGTACCTCAAATGTCATTCGAAAAGACAGATCCACAGATTCGCGATAAAGGTTTATCACAAGAACGTTCATTCTATGATAAGAAGAATGCATTCTATGATAAGAAGAACGCATCTGACATAAATGCTAATACAATTAATATAATCTACAGGTCAGAATGGTCCAGACTAGAGATTTCCATGGAGGTATGATGATAATATCTTTAGGAAATGAACCACTCAACATAGCATGTAACTAAAATGTCATTCGGCAAGACATGTCATTCGGCAAGACATTTTTTAGACTTTTCCCCCTGCTATTCCAAACCATGAGGGATAATTTATCTGTTTTACACTATGGCACTTAGATATATGTGGGGAGTAAATAACTGACATAGTTAATATAGTTAAATATGTAAACCCCAGCCAGGGTGAGAAGGAATGTGCTATTTCGGGAAGACACCAAAAGAAGGGCTGTCTGGCTGAAAAAATACTCATGGCCTGCTCACAGCCAAGATAATGGAGCAATTCCAATTATTTTTCCAGATTACTTTAGCATGGGACTAACTCTAAATGTTAGCACAGAAAATTAACCCATATACATTATAGATATTTTAGGAGAGGGTCATATGCCCTAAAATTTTCGCCCAGACAAACTGCTTTACAAAAAGTTAATTTCTCAAAAAATATAGACCAACTGCCCCTAGCAAGGCAATCTTAGGTCCAAAATTTCAGTTTCCCTTCAGATTTAAGTGGTCATAAATGGAAGGACCCATTCCTATTGTCAAATTTTTAAAAAATTATGAAAAATGACGGATTTATTGATTTTTCCCTACAAAATTGGTCATTTTGGGCCTATTTTAACCCCCTGGTGCCCAAAATATGCATATTGGACCATCAAAACCCATATGTAACATGAAGATCTCAATGAGTCCTACATTTTGAGCTGAAAGAATTAGGGGGGAAACTAAAATCCTAAGTGTAGGAGCTGGAATACATCCAAATTTGTCATATGCAAACCTTCTATGATTTGTGACCACAACTTCTTTACTGCTCATCCAGTAGCATTTGTCTTTAATATTTGTTGTATGGTCTAGTGCCAAGTACAGGCATGTTTTTTAGCAGTTTAATACTACTCTATAGTACAAAATCCTCATGTATAAGACACACCCCTCACTTTGGTGGCTTGCAGAAAACACAGCAGTGCTCTATCATAAAATACATGGCTTATACGTGAACCCGCCCAAGGTTAATAACTTAATACTTTGGGCCCCCCCCCATCCCAAGGGTCACCCAAATATTTCCCAGCTTTTTTTATTTATTTTTTCTTAACAAGCTTTCAGCTTGCCTTTTTCACACACACACACACACACACACACACACACACACACACACATGCACATATGCAAATAAAATAAAATATAATTTTTCATTTATAATTTTCACCTACCACCCTTGGATGTCCATCAAAGTACTAATGCAGCTTACAGGTGCAAGGGGTGTGGGGGATAAAAAAAAAATTACTACAGGCGGTCTCACCCTATGTATCTCTGGAGGGTGTGAAAAGCTTATTTTTTAATACCATCAAAGTGCTCTTGATCTCTGTAAAATCACAGGTGTTAGAAACTGTGATAATATCTTCATGTGACTACATGCTGGTGGTAGCCAGGCTTCTGATTGGTTGGATGGCTGACCCTCATTTGCATAATGGTGTTGTGTTTTATTTGCTATATAATTTTTTTATAATTTTTTTTTATGTATATTATATATCTCATTTGCATAATTAGCCCTGCCCCATTGTTTACAAATAAGGGACCACGTGATCACACTAATCTCCTAATTAGGTCATGTTACCATGGTAACCAGAATGCCGTCCTCTGATTGGCTGAGAGGTGGTCGCTAATCCCCTAATTATGTCAAGGGGGCATGGCCTATTATGCAAATGAGGTCAAGGTCAAGGTCACATGACCATATATGGGCATGCACCATGGGGGTCCAGGTCATGTGACCAAATGGAGGCCTCTGATTGGCTGCATCCCGGGTGAGTACTATCCTGTAGTTAGCTATAGTCCCGTTCCGATACATTATATACTACTGTAATGGAATTGTAGCATATTGTAACTAATCTTTGGATATCTAATAGGCCTTGCTAGACATCTGAGTTGCACAGATTTTGCCCAACACTTTAAGGGCCACTGATGCACTCGTACATCATGCTCATTGGTCATCATGATGCATGAATGCAGCACTGGTGAGTTACTTGCCAGGGCTGCATTCTTGCAATATGCTGACCCTACCGTATTGATGCACAAACTCCTGAAGGGTTGGCATGATTCTCCAATGGAGTGCTGGCAAGCAGTCTCGCCAGCACTTCATTGGTGCATCATGACGACCAATGGGCATGATGCATTAATTAATGCATCAGCAGCCCTTTAAGGGAATATGGGAGTTGCAGCAGGTCATCAGGTTTATTCCAGCGGAATGTTGAAATGTGTGTGCATTTTATCATAGAAGTGTATAATTTGGTACACTGGGGTATTTTGATATGCTCTTTCAAGCTAGAGTAAGGGCCAAGCTCAATTTTTCCAATATGGCCACCAAATCCAAGATGGCCACCATTAACTGATTTGTTTCAAGGTTTTTTCCCCAAATCACAAACTGTTCATTACATATCAAACAAAACCATGAATTGAGGCTTGGAAGACACAAAGAAGTGTTCCTGTGATAATGTGGTTATTTCTCTCAATTTAAATCCAATATGGCTGCCAGATATTGGTTTTAAATGTATACTATTGACGTTCTACTATGCAGACATCACTCTATGGTAAATCTGTGATTCTTCTTGAATATTAGCCTCTATAACGCCACCTGAAAGTCAAATTTGACATTTACATACAGTGTTTGCTGTTTTTGCAATCCAAGATGGCCACCAGTGAGTTTGGTATACATCTGAACCCCCATATCTTTATATTATAGTAATGTTACAGATGCAAGTTTTTTCCCCAAAATCACACGCTGGTTATTTCATATCAATCAAAACCATGAATTGAGACCGGGAAGACTCAAAAAGTGTTGTTTTGATATTGTTTGGCCATTTGTCTCAATTTAAATCCAATATGGCTGCCAGATATTAGCCTTACATGTATAATAGCAACATTCTACTATGCATACATCACTCTATGGTAAATCTGTGATTCTTCTTGGGTATTAGCCTCTATAAACCTATTTGAATGTTAGTTATAACATTTACCAAGTAGAATTTGCTGGTTTTGAAATCCAAGATGGCCACCACTGAGCTCAGTATACATCCAAACCCTCATATCCTTGTATATCATAGTGTTGCTACATATAGAATTATGAATACAAGTGATGCCACTCTAACATCAAGTCCAAGCCAACTGAATGCTGAATCTATATAGTAAATGAATGTTCATAATTTATATAGCACAATACCATGCCCCACATATAAGGTGCACCTAGCATTCATGTCAGACTTTAGGGTGCAGCTATGCGTTTATTCCGACCAATTCAATTGTAAAGTGGACAATAAGGTACACACCAAACACCTAGCTTTGGCTGATCCTATAAGGTGCAGCAGCGGTATTACTGTAATATGAAATATGAAAAGCAATATATGCTTTGTCTGTTTTTCTTTTCAATATTGTCTGCATATTGAGATGGCAGCATTCAGGATGGTTGGTCACTGGCTGTAGATGGACAAGGGCTTTGGTAAATGTTGATGTTGCAGGTCCTGGTAAAGCAGAATTTGCTGAAGTTATCTCCTCAAGTCACATGCTCCAGGCATTCACACTGAATATACCAGCAGTCAGCCACTACATGCTCATAAAGTAGACCTATAAGGATGATCTTAAGAGCTCAGAACAGGAATTTTGACAACTGATGTGAAAAATGTTGAATCGAAAGCCCACAGTCTCAGGCTGGGCAAGCACACTAAAACTAGTACTCACTGTCTTTGTGTTTCAAAGGGAAGGTAACTTCCAGATGTATTTGGGGTCTTGAGAAGTTGATTCCCTGGATTTTGCTCTTGATAATCTTTGCTATACAGTCGTTGGCAGCCTATTTATCTGTACTATATGATCCTACTGAGGCAAACACATCATGTAGTGGCTGCTCAATTCAGGAAAGGCAAGTTTTTGGTCAAGAGGACATCATATTTCTTTTCATATTCTGTTTTTGACCAGGCTCATGAGCAACAAAATGCCATTGTAAAGGGTGATGGTGGAGCTATTTGTCTGGTTTTGAGGAAACTACAGCCATGTTAAGCCATATGAGAACTTCAGACCCAATGAGCAGGTTAGATCCATTCAGAGACAGCTTAAAACTGTTCAGAGAACATTTGAGAAAGAAGTCACTCACAAAGAAAATCCAGGATCATGGCTATCCATTTGTTGATAAATGCTGGAACATGCCTGTGTTGGACATTTGAACAACATTGTCTGGGTAGCTATTATGAAAACAGTCAAGGATTTAGAAGACAAGCATTTCCAGGATGTTGAAAATAGATCGAAATAACAAGCCAATAAAGAGAAATAGCCTGGCAATTTTTGACCGTCAAACCAAACACACAGAGTCAGCTGACCATAGGCATTTCAGTGCTCCCTCTTCCCAAAGCTGTATATCCCTGTAAAGTGAGAGTCGGAGATCTCAAGAAATCAGAAAAGTGAGTCTTATCCAATTTGGAGAACTCTGCACTGGCAAAAAAGTCAAATATACTTTAATGTCTTTAGTGCACCTTCCCAGAGCTACTGTGCCAGGGGATTATAATATTATTGCAATTGTGGATCTTCTAAGACTGACTGGTAATGCAAAGGCTTTTGGGGATTATGCTAAGAATATAATATATTTGTTCCATTTATATAAGCTCGTTGAAATCATCAAGAGTTGAGGCCATAGAGATGAATTATTACAGACCACCTGACAGCAAAAGGAGAAATAAAACATATAGACCAAAGTATGGATAACACTTCAATACCTTTTAGAATTTTGTCATGAACTCACAAAATGGAGGTTTTGTCATGATTTAAGATTAACTGGAAGATTTAAGCATGGGAAGTCACCGCTCCCACATACCATGTCTGTAAGAATCGGCTTTCATACATTGTTTGTGATGGTAACTGCACTTGGTGTAGTTCAACTCAAGAGAACTCAGATATGTCACTTGCATTTACAACTCTGAGATGATTAGATGTGAAGATATCTGAATTATAATTCATAGTTTTGGTTTGTATGAAATAACCAGCGTGTGAATTGGGGAAAAATAACATGCATCTATAACATTACTATAATATACAAAGATATGGAGGTTTGGATGTATACCAAGCTCACTGGTGGCCATCTTGGATTGCAAGACCAGCAAACACTACTATCTAAATGTCAAATTTGACTTTCAGGTGGGGTTATAATGGGGCTATGATGTAAATGTCAAGCTTGACTTTCAAGTGGGGTTATAGAGGCTAATATATAAGAAGAATCACAGATTTACCATAGAGTGATGTCTGCATAGTAGAATGTCCATAATATACATTTGAGATCAATATCTGGCAGCCATATTGGATTTTAATTGAGAGAAATGGCCAAACATTATCACAACAACACTTCTTGAGTCTTCCAGGTCCCAATTCATTTTGGTTGCTATGAAATAACCAGTGTGTGATTTGGAAGAAAATAACTTGCATCTGTAATGTTACTATAATATACAAAGATATGGGGGTTTTGATGTACACCAAACTCACTGGTGGCCATCCTGGATTGCAAGACCAGCAAACACTACTATATAAATGTCAAATTTGACTTTCAGGTGGGGTTATAGAGGCTAATATCCAAGAAGAATCACAGATTTACCATAGAGTGATGTCTGCATAGTAGAACGTCAATAGTATGCATTTAAGACAAATATCTGGCAGCCATATTGGATTTGAATTGAGGGAAATGGCCAAACATGATCACAGAAACACTTCTTTGTGTCTTCCAAGCCTCAATTCATGGTTTTGTTTGAAGAGTTTGTGATTTGGGAAAAAAATTTGAAACAAATCAGTCAATAGTGGCCATTTTGAATTTGGCAAAAATTGAGCTTGGCCCTTACTCTAGTTTGAAAGAGCATATCAAAATACCCCAGTGTACCAAATTATACACTTCTATAATAAAATGCGGGCACTACCCTCATTCTTGCACTATTCTGCTGGACTAGTAACTGCACATCTTTCTGGAGCTGGGCTGGCTAGGCCAGGTGGCTAGCAATGTCATTTGAGGTACATGGATATGTACCTACCCCAAAAGGTTTGCTAACCAATATAGGTACTCAATATATGTATGGTGTCTGGGCCCAATGTCTATAAACTAATCGTGCAAACCATGTTAAAGATGGGTATAATATACACGTGTGTCTGGTGTATATGTTATAATGAACTATACATTGTGTCCTGCTGGTCAATGTGAGAGTGGTCATTTTTCAACAGGAGGGAAATATTGGTAGATATAACGGGATGGGAGTAAAGAACTTCAAATCTTTTGAAGGGGAGGACTAAGAGATTTTGACCCCTCTTGAGGTGGGAACCAAAAAAGAAATCATTTTCTTTTTGGAAAAGAAAACCAAATGCACTAAAAAGGGGGTCGGCCAAGATGAATGGAATGAAAAAAAAAACCTCTAACTGTCTCACATAAAGCCTCCCCCCCCTTACCTGTTGCTGATAAAATGGCCAATCCCCATTTAAGGCAGCAATATATGTCTGCCCTCATATATATACAATTAGTCTGGTCCAATCTAGGTCAGCGTGTCTACAGGTTGTATAACTATCTCTGAGCTTGATATGGTTACATTTTTTATGGTCGCATACTGCGCATCTACTCACAGATTGACTTTCATGCATCGTTCAAACCCTACATGGTCAATACAGTTTCAAAGAGTCATCCTAATGCACCAATGCAGTGCTGGTGAGCAGTCTCACCAGCACTGCATTGGTGCATCATGATAATCAAGGAAATAGACTTTGAGGAAGCATATAGCCCTCCAAGTGTTACGCACCAGACCAAGTGGAACTGTAATAATTCATGTTGATATGAGGCAGGTTAGCCCTGGACCAGTGGAGGTGGGCAGGGGGATGGAGGTATGAATGCAGAGAGCTGCGAAGTGGGGATGGGATATAGAGGGAGAGACAGGGGCTGAAGAATGGATGGATGGATGGATGGATGGAGAGATGGAGGAAGTTGGGGGAGGGGGTATAGAGGGGTGGAAATTAAGAGGAAGTGGACCAAAAATAGGGATGGGTGGAGGGACGGAGCGGAATGGAGATAATAGAGATAAGTATGGAGTAATGGCTATAGAGATGGAGGAGATGGATGGAGAGAGACGGAAGGATAGGGAGGGACAAAGTGAGGGAGGAGGTGGGTGAAAGGAGGGGACAAAGTGAGGGATGAAGGGTTAGGTGGAAGGAGCGAGGGAGGACTAGGGGAATGCTCGAAAAACAGATCGAGGGAGAGAGTCATAGGGAGAGAGTCACAGAGGGATGGAGAGAAAATGAAAGGAGCAATGTTTAGAGAGATGTATGGAGGACTCGAGGAAGGCAGGGGCTTTTCGGGAGGAGGAATAGAGAGAGAGATAGTGGAGGGAGCCATGGGGGAACGGAGTTGACTGTAGGGAGGGAGGGATGGAGGAAACTGAATGAAAAAGCTATGGAGCAATGGCTGGAGAAATGGAAAGGGGAATAGAGGGATGGGGGGAGTGGAGTAATGGGGAAATGGTCAAGGAATGGAGGGAAGAAGACAACAAGTAAGCGACAGGGAGAGAGTTGCAAAAATGGAGACATCCCGGCCTGTGCATGCTGTATTTAGGGAGACACTACTAGTTAAATTTAGCACACATGTATAATAAATTATTGTGTTTTTGGGACAGTGTGAGAATCCTGGCCCTGATCGGAGACAGTCAGGGTTGGATACACCTTTATGGGTAAGGAGGACAGCTTGGTTGTATGCAGCCTTGAGCAAGATAATACTAAGTGTTCTGTACTAACCCTTTAACCCTAGAAGGGCAACATAGTGCCTCACGGTTCATGTTCCTTGGTCGTCCATCATGATGCATCAATGCAGTGCTGGTGAGTCTGTTAGGCAGCACTTCACTTCATTAGTGCATCATGTCGATTCTAATGGAATATGTTAACCCTATAACCTAGACAGGCATAAATGTTGTTGAATGGTCTCATGAGGGCTGCGTTCATGCATAATTCTGATGAAAAATTGACACAATGCATTAATTAATTTACCATGCAACACTCAAAGTGTTGAGACATGTTTTATGATGATAAATTGTACTTGAAAGACCTATGCTATATATACATCAGTGCGGAAAGTAGGAAGTAACACATAATGATGAGGGGTGTGGGAGTGGGGGAGCCAAATGGCTATAGATCTCTATGACCAAAAGGAAAGGTAAAAACAGCAAGTGCAGTGACGATGGCTATCCTCTCTAAGTGAATATAATTGCCCACTTTTCCCCTCTTTTTTTTTAGATTCATGACATGGATGGAAAGTGAATGGTAGTTCTCTCTGGGACCCCTAGGTGGCAGTTCATGCGCCTCCACACTCCATGGACCCTAGTTCCTACACTCGTACCTAGCGCCATGATAATGCATGAGTAACCACTAGATTTACACTGAACTTCACACTTTGCTAGCATATATGCTTCAGTCTACAAAAAAAAATGCAACCTATGCTTGAAGAGTGAGCCATATTTCTTGTTCAATTTCCTATTCCCGTGACTGTGGGAGGAGGGACATAGTCATGATTGTGGGAGTTACATAACAGTCTAAGACCACTCTGCTTGCTGCTGCCCGTACAGTGGTACCCTGAGTGTTTATACCTCAAGGTAACAGAGTACCTAGCTCTATACAACTCTATACTTAGGGCCCTAGACGGGGGGGGGGGTCCCATGTCCATTGTCCATTTTGAGAAATGGGTCTTGTCTCTTATCAGCCAACCCAATGTCCCTTGTCGATTTTAAGAAGTGGACTTGTCCCCTTGTCGATTTTACCCGTCTTGGGCCCTATACGTGTTGGTCTTGACCTAGCTCCCTCCCCCACCCGTGCCATAAAGCATCAGAGTTCAGCATTAAATAGGGCATTGGTGACAGACTTTTTTATGTCTTGTTCAATACCTTGGCTGACTCAGTCAGTAGTCGGACAGATAAGTATCGCACCTAGCCAGGTCGATTTTAATAAGTTACTCACCCAGGTATGTGACAAATTTTTGAGGATTGATTCTTATGCAGTTTTTTTCAAGGAATCCAAATCTGCCAGTGGACATCACAAATTGTACATATTAAGGTCCCTAATTAGCATATTCTAATTAGGTAGGATAAATACCGGATTGTACATGATAAAGTAATGCAGAATCGGTCAAAAGTCTCCAAAATGACCACCCACCTTCTAATATGGGTGGAGATCAAGATTGCATTGACATATATTATTTTCACATAGACCTAATTAGCATAACTTTTGCAAAAACTGAAAGTATTGCTAATTAGGCACTGTTAGCCTACTAGGCATTGGGAACCAATGGATTCCTATGGGAAAAAAGTCCAAATCAAGAGACAGAGCAAGGCTTGGCCATCAATCTTACTTGTGAGGCCAATTCAGATTGACCGATATTGGCAGCTTTTTTAAATATGGCCTACACTGAAGTATTCCAAACTCTGACGCTCTGCTTCTAATCAACTTAGAATCACAATTCCAAAGGTAAAATCTATATGTTTAAGGTCAAGAAATCGGTTAACAATACTTTCAAAAGTAGTATACCTGGCAGCCATCTTGAATTCTAAGTAGATTATTGAAGGAAGCCCTTTCAAATATGTATATACTTGGGTTACAGCCTTTCTATTCTACCTTACACATTATGTTTCTGCCAGATATGCTTTTCTGAGGAACCTTCACAGTACACCTGTCATTAAGAGGAGGAATAGTGGCCATCTTTAAATCTATGGGAAATTGGTAATGGTTGGGATGGTCAGATTATTATCAATAGGCTTGTTGTGACAGGGCTTCAGCCTGACCTTCAAATGTGGGGGCCGTACCAGTTTCATGCTCCACCATATTTCCCAGTGTATCAATTGACTAGGCACTGTGTAATAGTCTGCCCCCTGTATTGGCAGGGGTAATTCTCACGTTGTGCAATAGAGGCCAGGCCCCATGTATTAGATGTGATATGTGTTGAATAAATGATAGATTTTAGGGCATAGGACATAAAACAACCTCTTTGTAAAGGTTTTGGCCATTCTTTTCACTGGTGCAATTCATATTCATGCCCAACTTATTAAAACCATTCTAAACATGAGTCAAGGTGTGAGTAATGGGGAATATTGTTATGAAATTGTACGAAAGATTGTGAGAAACATACAACATGCCTCTACAGGTTTTTAAATGAAAGCCCGCCTCATGTCTGCCCTATGTACAAGCCTGGTCAATATGCCACTCTTTGCAAGTACAAGCCATGGCCAATAGACAGAGAAATACAGTAGTCAATGTAGCAGTGTCATGATCTATTCCAGCAATTACAAAGTAGAGAGAGAGAGAGAGAGAGAGAGAGAGAGAGAGAGAGAGAGGTCAGCAGCCTGAAGCTAAGAATTTATTAGCCTCTCGAAGAGCGACTATCATTGCACCAGCTATGTATGAATCCCATAATGGGCACCTTGTCTATAGGTAGATTTCTGAGGAGGTGCAACTACTACCTTGTATCTAAATCTCAGGTTCTCAATATCACAAACAATGAAATAAGACCTTTTCTGTCCTCCCTTTTTCCTGTCTTTTCTTGTATTTTATTCACAGTTCATATGCATGGAAAAGATAGATCTGTGTATTTATTTATCAAACTGATGTTTATATTTCCTCAATGTGGTAACTTTTGTCTCCTTGGAGTGATCACTGCTGTTTTGGTCAAGCAACATTCCATATACATACAGGTGTGAACAAAGAACTGTGACCTTGTGCCAGACTGGTTTCCCCAGAGAGGCCACTCCACATATGATAATTCCCAAAAAAAACAATTTCTGGGCTTTCACTTAGTCATTATTTTGCATAAATCATGTAGCATTTATTTTTATGATACTCATTACATGACATCCTCTTAGCACTGATAGGAATTAATGTTGTGGGTATAGACTCTTAGTATTGAAAAAGCTCTGAAAAAAAGAAGCTGGTTTTATTCTAGCCCCCCCCTAACTTAATATTGCATGGATTGAACCCAAATTTTGCATGTAGGATCTTAGAAGTGTCATTTACACTTCAATGTTTTTACATTCTCAATTCTACACATTAGATTGCTTTCATGAAGGTAGTCTGCATAGACAGGATATCCTTTGCCCCATTTAGCATATGCACCAACTGATCTTACGCTCGGGAGTGTGAGTGAGTGTTTAGTAAATGAGTGTAAGACATTCATCGCCATCTTGTATTGGTTTGTGCCAACACCTGTCATTATACAGAGGGAACTGTTTCCTGCCTGAGAATATGATAAATACTTCCACATTAATTGTGAAGCATGTCAGTAATTTATGTGTGCACCTTTACTGATTTATTGAAATTGATTCCAAGATTTGTGTAATTTTACTGTCTCTCAATCTCTCAAAACAACATTGAGCCCCCATCTGAGGCTGCTTCTGATCCCCAACATCATAATTAACCAGCTTCCCCTACCACTTGCACTTAACAGAACAATAGGGTTATAACTTACCCATTGTGACAGCCTAACCCACTGGCCTACAGATAATCAAAGACCCATTGGACTGTGCAGACCATAGGATCTGTACCATCCTTCCTTGCTGCTGGTAATACGGGTTCTGCAGAGTTCTACATATAGTTTATTTCCTTAGCCAAGGGGGAGCAGTTATATGTGTGAACAATCCAGATATGATCCCTGGCTTATTAGGGATTTACTTGAGATCTATGTGACAGGTCTATTGTTGTGTAGTACAGCTAAGTCTGTTGTGAGAGAGCCATGTGGTTTAAGGACCACAGCAATCATTATTACAGAGGAGGAGGGGTACTTTGCTAAAAAAAACTATAATACATCAATTATACTAATTGCAATGAGGATATGGAACTAAAAGACATTATTAATAGTTCATATCCATTTCAATACACATATTTCCATTCAAATTTTGGAAGGAGAGAGACCCAGCAATTACAGGGGAGACATGGGACTTTGACTGTCCAACCCTTATATATCTAACACGCTAATACTACTACAGATTTGCTCTAGCTTGTGCCACTGAGAGAACCTGTTATTGGTCTAGATGTAGGTATAGTTAGCCAGTTGTCAATTTTACCTCAACCAATTAAGACTGTACAGCTACTCTTAGCTTGCATTGTTTGGTCTAGACATAGGTGGACCATACCTATCAAGGGCAGACAATTGGTTGAAATCTACAAGGCCAGACACTTCAGTCTGTAACCCCCAGCCTGCCCCCTAAGATTTACAGCCGTAACTAGGCAGGTAGGTAAACCGTCAGCTGCGATCATATAGGATACACATGTATCTCAATGTGTTCTTTTTTATCTAGAGATATGAAGTATATAGTCCTACAGATACCAGACATCTGTACTAGAACCTGGCAGGGGGGAGGGGTATGCTAGCGAGGGGGGGGGTATGCTTGCGGTGCCTAGATCTACCCAGACAACCTACTAAATGCATAGTACATTTTGTCCGGCGGGCGCTGACTCTTACCTAATGGGAGAGTCAGGCTTCCTGCATAGGGCTAATTTGTCAGGTGGCTGGAATTGTAGGACATAATTTTTTTATGTCAATTTCCTCTTAAGGATGGCTTCCTAAGACATATTTGTTGCCATTTTATTGCAGATTATTTGGTTCTTGCAAATCTGTTAGCCTTCACATCAAGTTTAGCTGCCACGGTCGGCCATGATGGAAGTGGTTTCAGGTCTCACAACAGAGGTGTTATTCATGAAATAATGTTATCCATGAGAATCTGCTTGGTGAGTGAAGATTGACTTCCTGTCTGGCAGAAAATGCACCTGCTGATAGCTACCTGTTGCAGCCCACACAGCATGTGCCAAACCTTGGAAAAAGGTGCGATCTAAAGGTTTCCAACAAAAGACGCTCTTCCCACTCACAGACAGCAAAACTAAGGTGGTACTCTTGTCAATGTTATAAGCTGATTGTTGGGAATTTGTCTCTGTCAAATGTTATTCTTAGAAACTTGCTGTTTCTAGAGCACCTGCAAGTTTTAGCTAGGGCAGTCCCAGCGACTCAGTCCTTAACTGAGTCGTGCACAGTGACTAAGTACATTATGCAAGTATGGCAATGTGGTACCTTGTTGATTTCTTGGTGAATGCATACAACATAGTCATATCTGAAAGCAGAATAGACAGGCTACAATACGGGCATTAATTAGATAGGATTTCCTTGTATGACCTACATAGAATTCAAGATGGCTGCCAGGCATACTTTTGAAAGCATTGTTAATGGATTCCTTGACCTTAAATATATAGATTTTGCCTTTGAAATTGTGATTATGGGTTGGTTAGAAGCAGAGCTAAAAAGTTTGGAATACTTCAGTGTCGGCCATATTTAAAAATGACCGCCATATTGGTTAAACTGAATTGGCCTCACAAGTAGGATTGATGGCCAAGACTTGCTGGGTCTCTCAGAGAGATTTAGACTTTTTTCCATGAGAAATTCATTGGTTCCCAATGCCTAGTAGGCTAATAGTGCCTATTTAGCAATATTTTTAGTTTTTGCATAAACTATGCTAATTAGGTCTATGTGAAAATAATATATTATGACAATGCAATCTTGATCTCCACCCATATTAGAAAGTGTGTGGTCATTCTAGAGACTTTTGACCGATTCTGCATTACTTTATCATGTACAATCTGATATTTATCCTACCTAATTAGAATATGCTAATTAGGGACCTTAATATGCAAAATTTGTGATGTCCACTGGCAGATTTGGATTCCTTGAAATAAACTGCATAAGGATCAATCCTCAAAAAATTGTCACATACCTGGGTGACTAACTTATCAAAATCGACCTGTCTAACCTGGGTTGAGTGGAGGGGGACCCTCAGTCTACTTAGTGTATATCATAGTTCATCCTTATCAACATGACATTTAGAGATAGTCAATGTATGAAATGAATTCATACTGTTCAAAAGACAAATTCTGAAAAAGAAAAAGCCCGAAAACAGGTCCATCAGAGCCATATATTTCTGGCAGGCAAGGGTATTTTCTATTTCGATTTGCCTTTTTGTGTTTATCATGTCAGTTCTTTAGAATCAATGTTTTGTCATATGTTTTTATCAATCATTTTGTTATGCTTTTATGATGTTTTATTAGCTATATTCTGTATGAATTGCGTTGTGATAGGACCACCTGCCATGTGTGTAGGGGTGTATTGTCAATGCTTGTAATCTATGGATTTGTTGCATTAACCCTCTAAGGACTGCTGATGCATTAATGTATCATGCCCAAAGGTCGTTATGATGCATGATTGCAGCTCTAGATGGCGAGTAACTCACCAGGGCTACATTCATGCATCATGCAGACCTTATGGGGGGTGATTTATTCTCAGAGGTTCGGCATGATGCTCTGATGCTTCATCAGTGCACCATGCCAACCAATGGGCATGATGCATGCACTCCTGCACTAGCGGCTCTTAAATGATTAACAGATAAAAATACGGCTAACATTTCCATGTACCATATTTCCTCAAATATCGTGTTTCAAATATTTAAGCCTTCGTAGCTAAATAGAGTTCGGAGTAGGTGCCCTCTTTTCCAAAGAAGACTAGTTACATTCTGCTTCACCATTCAACTTTCACTCACCATATAATTCTGAAAAGAAACCTGCCTTGCTTAGAAATAGTGTGTGCTGCACTATGAGATAGCTATGTTTGTCAAACTCTTTCAAGTGCTCTTGTGTTGACCGCTTTTGTGCAAGACAAAGGAGTAAAATCTCTTTATATCGAATCCTGTTACATGTTACAAGAAGGGGACTGCTGCAGGTGAGGCACTTCTTAGGCAAAACTACCTTTTGCCATAGGAGCAACACCCCCCAGACCCAAGTCCCTGGAAAAAGTGTAGTAACGCACTGCATTATCAGAAATCTTCTTGAAAATAATTCTGAACACTTTGTCCCCAAGTTTCTGGAGAACTGTTGTCATTTTAACAGCATTAATGTACAAATATCGTTGAAATGCACTCTCAGCCCCAACTGTTGGTCAGCGCTAACTACCCCTGTAAGTAGGCAGTCAAACCACCTACAGCTACAGCACTATATACATCCAGTATAGGCCTTCTAGCCTGCACAAGGTATTACTGTAGGGAACAAATAATCAATGGATAATTCATGATGCATGAGTGTTAGCAAAGGATAATTACACGAGGGTGCAGCCCGAGTGTAATTATGCTTTGCTAACACACACATGCATAGGGAGTTGGATTTGGGATCTGAGACTGCAGGTTCGACCCCTACCCTGGCAATGAAACATTTCGTAGGTTTTAACATGTAACATATGACATGTAAGGACATGTAAGGAAGCATGTTATCCGTGGATAACATGCCTCCTTACATGGATAACATGCCTCCTTACAAAAAACATGTTGCATGCATCATGGTGTGCATTATCGACAGGTATGAGCATGGGAATATCCAGGAAAAGCACTCAGAATCACAGAAATCGTGTAATAAGTCACATTAAAAAAGCATTACACTGCTCATTTACGTGGGCAGGCTGAGAGTGTGGCGGTGAAACCCTTGTCCCAAAGTTTCCAGAGACCACTCGTTATTTTCACAGAGATTCCTTGTACCAGTGTATACTGAACTGCTCCATTGTAGAAACAACACTGCTTCACCACAATGCAATATGGTGGTCATTGTTCAGTTTTACAAGGATTCGTGATAGATTCAACAATTTTTTCCTAGAGTGTAGATTCATGCAATATCATCTAGGGGTCCTCTCAATTAATGTGGATTGGGCATAGGAGATGAGAAAACTTATATCTCTCTTGTTTTCATCATAGGTCTGGGGGAGGCATATAATAGATTAGAATTACCTTCTCATCCCAAATATATTGTCCTCTCAATTTCACTAAAGGGCCTGCATAGGTAGCTGAATGCCATATCAATTACAAATAGCTGGCCCTTTAAAAGGCTATATAATGTCTTACTGGTTTATTAGCATTTTCATGAACTAGTCCCCTCCCTCCCCACAGCTGTTTTCATGCATCATGCCAACCCTAGAGGGCAGATTGATTAAAATCCAACTTAAAGCTCAAATTTATTAATAATTTATTTTCTCTCATACATCTATAAATATTCTATCATGTACATACATTGTTTCTGGTTACCAGTCTGCGCTAGGCAGCCAAAGAACGAGTGTAAACTTTTAGATCAATAAACTTGTGCTCATGCGTTGGCTAATGTATCATATTGCTGGCATTCGGAAAGGGATCTCGTCAAGTGGTTGGGGAGATCGTGGCAACATAGTCTTTGTACATGTACTAGTTATGAGCGATCAATGAAAATCTAAAAAAAAAAGAAAAAAAAGAGATAAACCTTGGGGGTTTCATGATGCTCCGCAGCAATTAATGCTGGAAGGTTATCCCACCAGCATTGTATTGGTGCTTCATATACGACAAAGGAACATTACCTGGAGGCATATAACGCACACATCAAACAACCCTTAACATTTCAAAGGCCACTGATGCAGGAGTGCATCATGCCCATTGGTCGCCATGATGCACCAATGAAGTGCTGGCGACACTGTTCACCGGCGTTTCATTGGAGCATCATGACGAGCATACAGGGTCAATATATGAACTCCCAAAGGGTTGGCATGATGCTCCAATGATGTGAGGGTGAGTAGTCTCGCCAGCACTTCATTGACGCATGATGCATTAATGCATCAGCGGCCCTTAGAGGGTTAAAGGGTAATATGAGGATATAATGAGGAAGTGCTGGGGTCTCAAATAGTCTCGACAGTCTCGAATAAGCGCCGGGAGTAAGGCCAGGAAACAATCTTAAAAACAGATTTCAGATAAACACTTGTCTCGAATAAGAGCCTTAAGTTTTATATTACATAGTCATTTCTGTTTTGTGACTTGTCTAGATAAATCATCTAGATTTTAGAGAATGGCTACTGCTCATCAACTGGGCGAATCAATTAGGCGAATAATCCCCATGACTTGCTCGAGGGGCTCATCTGCTTAAATGTTGAGCAGATAAGATATTTGTAAAGTTCAAATTCATTAAAATATAAGTTCAAGACGAAGGGGAGTTGGCTAGGCTAATCTGACATAATTTTGAGTTTGCCCTAGCCATTATATTACATCTGCTTTGGAGATGCAAATCAAATATATAGATAAGAGCTCGTTGATGATGGAATGTTGCCCCCATCCCTCTTCCCCAAAGAGGAGTTATTCCCCTGTCTGTGGACCTGCGGGAGGGTGTTGCTCCTATAGTAAATAGAGCTGTCAGTATGTGCCCTCTTTTCAAAACAAGTCATGCTCTACTTCATCATTCAACTCGCACTCACCACATTAGTCTAAAAAGTAACCTGCCTTGTTTAAAACAGAGAGAGCTGCACAATCAGGTACCTATTCATGTCACACGTTTATTATACTGACTGACTTCTCCCAACTAGGTATCTACTCAAATCCCCCTTTTTTAGCTCCATACTTGAATGACCACTTGTGAGCAACAAAAGGGACAAGTTATAGCTACATGAAAAGAAAGGACTGGAAATGAGGGCATTTTTAGCCTGTTCTTCCTTTTCCTATAGGAGCAACACCCTCCAGACATCACAAGGTCAGGTGTGCACGTGGGAGAAGGATCTGCTCTATCCTGTCAGAGAGTCACCCACTCCCCTGACAGCACAGAGAAAGGTTGTACTAGAATCAGGACAGCCTACCTCTGTGTCCTGGGGGGTGTTTCAGAAGCCAAATATGCAGATGGTCATTAAATGTTTGATGCTAAAACTAAATTGGGACTACAGTGAACTTCTTAAACTTCTTATCTTAATCAATTTATTGATGAAAATATAATAGAACATACTGTTGCACTCCAAGAAATGCCTGACAGTGTAATTGTAAGGCACTTATGAAACTGCTAAAACATTCTGGTGGGAGGCGTTATACATTTCTAGCTTGTGAAACGCCATACAAGGGATCGTTACGAAGAAATACGCAAATATATTGATACCTGGGGCATGTTACTCAGAGCTATAAAAATACCCGTACCACCACCTGTTCTTTGGTCATTAATGTGAGTTAGTTCTAGACCAAATGGGAGTGAAGCACCTGTGATCTTACTTGATCCCAGGTGGTGTCACTTGCTGATCAGAGCAACATTAGACAAATTCTCGTTGAGGGCTAGCATCGACTATAGTCGACACCATGGCAGGCCTAGCGTCGACTATAGTCGACGCCCATTATATAGGATTAGTATAGGAATTGAAAATAGGCTCGTCCTCTAGGAACTATACCTTTTTCAGAGGCCGTCCCCATGGCCAGGGCAACAATTTTTGCTCTGCCCTTAAAGGGTTAATCCTATTCATAACCATTTATTACCACCCTGAACGACACAGACCTCCTGAATCGTTTTGTGTGCATGATGAGTTTTTCAGAAACAGACCCCTGATGATGTGAACAGGGAGCAGAATGGCTGAAGTGTTGCACCCTAATCCTGCCTCATTCTTCCAACATCTGTGGCATTAAGTGACCCTACCTTATCACTCTAAGCGCTGCTGATGCATGAGTGCATCATGCTTATTGTTCAGCATGATGCACCAGTGCAGCACTAGTGAGTATTCTCGCCAGTACTTTATCAGTGCATCTTGCCCACTAACAGGGCTCGAGTTGGGAATGTTTGCAACAGGGTGAATTTGGGGAGATTACCACTTCTCCAAAGGAAATCAAGGGTTTCCCAAGAATTCAACACATTTCCTTCTACAAGTGTTGACAAGTCGGGACTTAATAAATACCTTAGGCCCCAGACCCTGCCGAGATCTTGTTCAGTGGGTGACGATACTTCGGGAAGGCAACAACAATACAGGGTCGCCTTGATGTATGTGTGTAGCCCTGGAAGAGTACAGGGCTGCAGTTATGAAATGTTTTATTGGCCATAGCCATCCGATGAAATATCATATCTTATTCTTAATAACCAAGAAAAACAAGGAAGTTATTGAGATTATCAGACGATTTGCCTCCTACATGTTACACATCAAGCCAAGTAGATGATAAACGTACACTCTGCAAAAAAAATGCAATAACGACGGAAACCTTGTCCCAAGGTTGCCAGATATCCATCATTATTTTCAGAGAGATTCCTTGTCAAATTTGTGTACCACCGTACTACCACCTGCCAGACCTTCTTGTAAAAGCTACACTGGTCCCCTGCAATACAATTACGTTGGTCCACTGTTTAGTTTTATGAGGATCCCTGGTAGACTTGGATTTTTTATAGTGCAGTTTGAAATAAGGAGGCATTTCACGTGCCACCCTCAGCACAGACAGTGCGTCTATTGCTCCAACTCTGCAACATTGACATATGACCACCACGTCCTTGGAAAATACAGGTTTATTAGCATAGTTAAGAAGACAAAGTGAGATTACAGTCTGGCAGCGTGCGAGCTCCTTGCTACCAAGGACACTCATGGCATGTATTATCATTAATGAACCAGATGCCACAGACAGCCATACTTGTTCTTTGACAGTGTGCTTTTCAAACTGGGTCTTACAACCATATTTCCCTTCTTTTTTCCTAGCATATCAATCCCCGACCTACCTTTGCTTTGTCCAAATTATCAAATCCCATGTGTATTCTGTGTTTTTAATGTTTGTCCCGTACAGTTGAGACCCTGCAATTGCCATCAATTACCTGCGAGTGCAATGTACATCACCTGCAAAAAAAAAGGTTGTTTCTATAATGGTGATGATAGTGTGCCAAGGGAGCGAAGATGTATCTTATTATCTATCCCTTACTAAAGCCTCAGAAAGTTCCATCAAAGTGGGTGGAGGGGGAAACAATGTCATATTTATACTTTCCTCATATTTCAGCAAGTAACGACCCGATCAATACAATTAGAATAGCTCTGAAAAGCCTAGACGTCCTACTCTCAGGGTTAGTATGTGTCATCGTGTAGAAAGCAGAGTTTTTCTCCTTTCAAATGCTTCAGACCCAGCAAACAAAGTTTGGTTAAGCTAGAATCACAATTGAAAGAGTGCCAAAATGCTCTTTTAGTGGACATATGCCATCCCATTGCCCGATGCAGCAGTAAATAATGGCAAAATTGACAAAATCAAGACTGTTTTGGAAAGCCACGACAGTCTACCTTAAAATCCATATTTTGACCCATAAGGTACATATACATAGATGCTGTCTAGGCAAAAAATATATTGTTACCTGTGAGATGTGATGCAATTTCTGAATGTCCTGGCTTCTCCTCGTGCTCAAAACAACACGTGGAAGTCTTTCTCCATGCAGGCTCACTATTTTAATCAGTAAAGTCTTTAAACGTTAGCATACATTATACCACGATTTCTGGGTTGCTCAGTGCTTTTTGCTGCACTGCAAAAATGGTGTTTAGATTTTAAACATGTTTAGGTCTAAACACGTTTAAAACCTAAACATATAGGTCAGTTAGGTGTCTCATCGACTACACATTTAGAAAATGAACACTTTTATTCTAACTACATAAACATTTACGCTAAACATGTTTAGATGTTTAGAGTTGAGACAGTTGAATAATAGGTGTTTAGATTTAAACATCAATATGTTTAGATACTTGGATGTTGAATCCACACCAGGTAGCAGCACTACCTTTTACTGGACTATCTGCACACAGTTATAGTCAATTGTTGTGACAAATGTCCAAAATCCCATGTTTATCATGGCTTCATTTCATAGAATGTCATGTGAATAGAAAGGGCAATAGAAAATTGACTAGATTCACCTCATGCCACTATCATTACCATAAAATAATCAATAAACTCCATGACTGACACCTATTTGATGTTATTCTGGAATAGATAAGGCAAATTCCTTCCTGCCAAGCTGTTGTACTTTCTCAAGTCTCTCATTCTTATACAGTGTGTAATCTATGTACACGTATATAGCTGTGACTGACATCTTTGGAGACTTTGACAAGTAGATACCTGCTGATGTCCCCCACCCAGTAAATGAAAAAAAAAAAACCAAAATATATCTCTGTTTTTTAATGCATACATGTCTGCAAACCTTAAATCTCCATCAAATCATTTAAACATCTAAACACAAAAATTCATAAACACCTAAACACAAAAATTCATACATCTAGACACAAAAGTTTTAACCTAAACACCTACATTTCTAAACACTTGAGCTAAGCATATTGTTTGGCTAAACATGTTTAGGAAAGTAATGTGATTACAAAAACGTTGCAAGAATATGTTTAGAATTGTGTTTAGGATCTAAACACCATTTTTGCAGTGTGGATATTCCCATGCACATACCTGTCGATATTGCACACCCTGTAGGCTGTAACATCAATTTTGTAAGGCGTGCGGTTATCCACAGATAACCTGCATGCCATGCGGTTATCCATGGATAACCCACATGCCTCTCATGTCCTTCCATGTCATATGTTACATGTTAAAACCCATGATAGTCTTGACCAGGGCGGCTCGAACCTGCAGCCTAAGATCCCTAGTCCAACTCCCTATGCAGTGCGCCACAGGGACTGACGAGAAATGCCTGGTTCGAACCACGTCTGGATATGATACAAAGCCTGGGAAGGCGATGACTGTGGGTTGTCAGCTACCATAACCGCGGGACGCACTCAAAAATATCCAAGCCGAGACGGCCGCTGAAGGAGGAGACGCGGTGGTTTAGTGGTTAGAGCATTGCGCTCAGCCGTCGAAGGTGGGCGGATCGAATCCCGGCCCAGACACGTCTTTTTTCGCCGTGTGCGCTGTCGCTGTCCGCTGCCGGGCGACGAGGTGTATATCTAGTCTAACAGTTAGTAACACAGTCCGGGTGCATCTTTTTTCGCCGTGTACACAAACATAACCGCGAGACGCATTCAAAGCTTTAGCTGTCCGCTGCCGGGCGACGAGGTGTATGTACTGATCGTGTACATACATTTATAACTGCGAGATGCATTCATTCAATCTTTCAAAGCAAGCCGAGACGGGGGCTGTCATTGTCCGCTGCCAGGCGACGAGGTGTATGTATCTGTGTACACACACTATGGCTGGCTTCGAGTCACGGGGAGGGGGAATAATTTTTGTTTTCAACTTGAATTTATTGGTATTCTATTGATTATTTATTGGTGTCGTGGTATAAAATAAGTAGTCAATGGATAATTCATGACTCGTGTGTGTTAGCAAAGGCTAATTACACTTGTCATGAATTATTCATTGATTACTTGTTCAGTAATGTGTTTTGTTTACGACTGTTAAACCTGGACTTATGTCCAAGCTGTAAATACTTATGTGTAGCCCAGGTACTAACCTGTTTGCACCTGTAACACTGACTCCTTTGCACCTGTGGCACTAACCTCTTTGCACCTGTGGTACTGACATCTTTGCACCTGTGGCACTAACCTCTTTGCACCTGTGGCACTGACATCTTTGCACCTGTGGCACTAACCTCTTTGCACCTGTGGCACAGACATCTTTGCACCTGTGGCACTAACCTCTTTGCACCTGTGGCACTGACATCTTTGCACCTGTGGCACTAACCTCTTTGCACCTGTGGCACTGACATCTTTGCACCTGTGGCACTAACCTCTTTGCACCTGTGACACTAACCTCTTTGCACCTGTGGCACTAACCTCTTTGCACCTGTGGCACTAACCTCTTGACATATGTGGCACTAACCTCTTTGCACCTGTGGCACTGACATCTTTGCACCTGTGGCACTGACATCTTTGCACCTGTGGCACTGACATCTTTGCACCTGTGGCACTAACCTCTTTGCACCTGTGGCACTGACATCTTTGCACCTGTGGCACTAACCTCTTGACACATGTGGCACTTACTCCTTGGTACTTGTCGCCAAACTACTAAACCATGTAAAGTGATTACATTACAATGTATAGCCCGTCAGAGAGTTAGAAAGACTATCAAAGACCATTACAGCATGCCATTGCCTTCAAATATATACGATAGTTGCATCAACTGAAATGATCGACACCTAGGTTCAAAATGGACAGCATTGAGGTAATGAGGCCTATTTCACCTTGTGCACTGAATGCCTATTGCACCAAAAAGTAATCAGTAGGCCCACTGATCCCTTTAAGATGCTGGATGTGACAAGGACTAGGGACAGTACCCCCTCGCCATTAGAATGATTGTTTGTGATTACCTGGTCAACCATACAGGTCAGCTCTTCGTGTGATCACATATGATGACCTTGCCTAGTCAGTTTGATGGCTTTGCAATTTCATGGACTCAATATGAATTATGGCATATATTGGAAATTGCCCCATCACACCCCCCCCTCACTTCATTCATTAGGTGGAGTATGTCTATAGGGAGGTGGGATCCTTGAGATATCTGGTAGGGAGAATGTGTCTGTGTTCTGAATTTGTCCATAGCCCATTACCATATATCTTCATGTATAAGATCCGGCTTATACAAAAAAAACTACCTCACCAGCATCCTATAGAATTTAGCCCAACTCAGATTGCGTCTTATGTGCGCGGATTTTATGCTATAGAACTGTACTGATATTACCAAAGTTTGGCCCAGGTGCATCCTATAGAATTTAGTCTACCTCAGGGTGCACCTTAAACTCTATAATGTATGTAATTTTAACTGTAAACATACATGCTGATGCGTTCTTAGCTTGGTTATCATTAACACACGTAATGCTCCCGATCTTAATAAATAGACATATCACAGTTAGTAACACAGTCCGGGCGCATCTTTTTTCGCCGTGTACACAAACATAACCGCGAGACGCATTCAAAGCTTTAGCTGTCCGCTGCCGGGCGACGAGGTGTATGTACTGATCGTGTACATACATTTATAACTGCGAGATGCATTCATTCAATCATTCAAAGCAAGCCGAGACGGGGGCTGTCATTGTCCGCTGCCAGGCGACGAGGTGTATGTATCTGTGTACACACACTATGGCTGGCTTCGAGTCACGGGGAGGGGGAATAATTTTTGTTTTCAACTTGAATTTATTGGTATTCTATTGATTATTTATTGGTGTCGTGGTATAAAATAAGTAGTCAATGGATAATTCATGACTCGTGTGTGTTAGCAAAGTCTAATTACACTTGTCATGAATTATCCATTGATTACTTGTTCAGTAATGTGTTTTGTTTATGACTGTTAAACCTGGACTTATGTCCAAGCTGTAAATACTTATGTGTAGCCCAGGTACTAACCTGTTTGCACCTGTAACACTGACTCCTTTGCACCTGTGGCACTAACCTCTTTGCACCTGTGGCACTGACATCTTTGCACCTGTGGCACTAACCTCTTTGCACCTGTGGCACTGACATCTTTGCACCTGTGGCACTAACCTCTTTGCACCTGTGGCACAGACATCTTTGCACCTGTGACACTAACCTCTTTGCACCTGTGGCACTGACATCTTTGCACCTGTGGCACTGACATCTTTGCACCTGTGGCACTGACATCTTTGCACCTGTGGCACTAACCTCTTTGCACCTGTGGCACTAACCTCTTTGCACCTGTGGCACTAACCTCTTTGCACCTGTGGCACTAACCTCTTGACACATGTGGCACTAACCTCTTTGCACCTGTGGCACTGACATCTTTGCACCTGTGGCACTGACATCTTTGCACCTGTGGCACTGACATCTTTGCACCTGTGGCACTAACCTCTTTGCACCTGTGGCACTGACATCTTTGCACCTGTGGCACTAAGCTCTTGACACATGTGGCACTTACTCCTTGGTACTTGTCGCCAAACTACTAAACCATGTAAAGTGATTACATTACAATGTATAGCCCGTCAGAGAGTTAGAGAGACTATCAAAGACCATTACAGCATGCCATTGCCTTCAAATATATACGATAGTTGCATCAACTGAAATGACACCTAGGATCAAAATGGACAGCATTGAGGTAATGAGGCCTATTTCACCTTGTGCACTGGATGCCTATTGCACCAAAAAGTAATCAGTAGGCCTACTGATCCCTTTAGGATGCTGGATGTGACAAGGACTAGGGAGAGTACGTACCCCCTCGCCATTAGAATGATTGTTTGTGATTACCTGGTCAACCATACAGGTCAGCTCTTCGTGTGATCACATATGATGACCTTGCCTACTCAGTTTGATGGCTTTGCAATTTCATGGACTCAATATGAATTATGGTATATATTGGAAATTGCCCCATCACACACCCCCCTCACTTCATTCATTAGGTGCAGTATGTGTATAGGGAGGTGGGATCTTTGAGAGATCTGGTAGGGAGAATGTTTCTGTGTTTTAAATTTGTCCATAACCTATTACCATATATCTTCATGTATAAGATCCGGCTTATACAAAAAAACTACCTCACCAGCATCCTATAGAATTTAGCCCAACTCAGATTGCGTCTTATGTGCGCGGATTTTATGCTATAGAACAGTACTGATATTACCAAAGTTTGGCCCAGGTGCATCCTATAGGATTTAGTCTAGCTCAGGGGGCACCTTAAACTCTATAATGTATGTAATTTTAACTGTAAACATACATGCTGATGCGTTCTTAGCTTGGTTATCATTAACACACGTAATGCTCTGGATCTTAATAAATAGACATATCACAATATTGTATAGTAGGACCCGCTGGTGTGAGAAATCTGGTTATCAAAGTGATACAAATAGGCTAGCAAGTTATAAATGTCCATATGTGTGACTGAAGGGGAAACACTCTAGATAACTCCTTTATTTTCCAACATATCATCAGTATTCTTTACTGGCCGATCCCCCTCCTTTGCACACAAAATTTGGTTTAACAAGAAATGCCGTTGTGACCGCGTAAAAAAACGCCTCCCACTGTTATTTTGTATTGTGAGACCTCATCACATGGGGCAAATGAAATCATCATAGCGCACTCCCGTACCGCTTCGCGGTACCGCTGCTACGCGGCGTGGGAGGCGCTAAAAAAAAGCCTCCCACTGTTATTTTGTATTGTGAGACCTCATCACATGGGGCAAATGAAATCATCATAGCGCACTCCCGTACCGCTTCGCGGTACCGCCGCTACGCGGCGTGGGAGGCGCTAAAAAAAAATCAACTTTGGTTGTAATATCAGCAGCTAATTCCAAACAAGAAATGAAAAGGTCAATGTGGGAATACCTTCCTCTAAACATTTTTATGAGAAAATACATCCTGCTCAAAAACAGCCGGAGGTGTTCCGGGATAATGTTGGTCAACCTTTTACCACTGAAATAAGTCTTTTTGACACTACCAGGACTGAGAAACAGTGTATTATTAAAATCCAGGATCTAGGGTGGTTTTAAGAAAGCCAATAGGTTGGAGAATCATTTGAAGCCATGAATACATAATAGCTGCATATCTTGAGTAGACAGAAAGAAAGGGCACTTTGTGACAGGGCACATTTACCGTTATTCTTACTTGCTTATTTATGAGAATGGACCCTTGCAAAAAAAAGTAGAAATAACATGGAATCTCCATACAGTTTAGTATGACTTGCCTTAAGTACACTGTAAAAAATAACTGTTGAACCTACAAGGGATCCATGTAAAACTGAAAGCTGAACGACTGTAATTTTAAAGCAGGGTGGCACTGTAGTTTTTACAAGAAACCTGTTGGCAGTGTGGTGGCACAAGCAATCTTTGTGAAAGATTTAAGATTTAATGCGTACAATGCATGACTGGCCAAGGGTAACCTACCATAGGAGACAATATAGTGACACTGTGTCCGAGTCGTCAATGGTTAAACCATAGAAAGGCATGAGACACTGTAATTCTACTCCATTCTGTTATAATAAAGCAGTTTCAATAGAACCGTAAGTCGATCGTACTCGCTGTCCGCCATTTTTGATTTTGCCTATTTCTGCACATGCCCAACCCCCTCTTGTCGGAAGTAACATTTTTGAAGGAGAAACAGATTCTATTGATTTAACTTGAAAATGATGAGTTTTAACATGTAATCCATGCATTTTGGGCAATAATAATCAAGTTGACTCGAGAACACCCCCTCAGTTTCAACATACAAAAAAAAAGAATCATTGTCATGGCGGTCCTTCTCTCTGCGCATGCCCGACCCACTCATGCCGGAACTAGCATTTCGACGGAGATATTCGATAGTTTCTATCGATTTAACTTGAAATTAATGGGTTTTTGAATATAATCCATGCATTCCAGGCAATATTAATAGACAACACCCACCTTATTTAGCATGGGACGAAAAATAAAGAATGATTACCTCGGTTTGTGCATGCGACAGGCCTGCCGGAAGTGTGATTTCAATCAAACTGCCATATTTATAAAGGAGTCCTATTGGTCAAGAAGTGTCATGTGATATGTTAATGACACCGCCATACCATAAAGGCGGTTCCTAATTTTACTGTAAGTTGCGATTTCAAGAACAATAAAGCGGACCATACTGTAACTATGGCGGTCTAAACAATATGGCAGTTCTCCCTCATATATAGAAACAAAGAAGTAAATTTATCAGACACACAAAGGATGTAGCACATATGACATGCCTGATTACTTCTACACCTGCTGAATTTTTGGCGTCTTAATCAGCAATTTCCATAGGAATCAAGGTGTTTTTGAAATCGCAAAAAATTATCGCCACCATAGGCCCCATGTTGAAGCCATGTTATACATATGGCTCTTCAAAAGGTGAGTCAAATATGGCAGCTCATTTGACAGGAAAGACATGGCTCACGGACAAGAGAGATGTATTGTTGGAGAGATGAGATTCCAATCTATCCCATGGTTTTTTAAATAATTTGATTAGAGGCCTGGATCTACCAATGATTACACTGTAAACTTGGTGATTAGAAATCAGGAAAATTGGCCTCGAACCCGCCGCCAAAGACCCAGGCATAGCCCTGGGCCAATAACAACATCCAAGTGAAAATAATTATGGATCTTAGGCAACTTTGGGACAAGGAATGCTTATTTATTTTGACAACATTTGTGTACAGTGTAAAAGAACAGTGATGCATCCTGAAGTCAAAGAGTGTTAAAAGTATTTCATTGCATTGCGCTCCACTCACAAACTTTGTATTGAATGGGGTATTATAGGTTTACAATGAAACTATGTAAATTGCAGTTTGTTTATGTGTTACTAATTGGCGCACTATCACCCACCGAAAATCTAGACTTTTAATATAAAAGTAATCAGTGAAGATGAGTTTTGATTTTGTAATTGTTGACCTGCTTTTATAAAAATGATAAGGCCCAAGTCATCATTTTGAGTACATAAATATACTAAGAGGGGGCTCTACCTCAATATGCATATCAATTATCAAAGCTAGTCCTTCAGGGTTGCTTTCTCACTGATAAGATCGACAAGTAATCAACAATTATGACTTTTGCTCATTACTTAGGAATGATTAGTCAAATTTTGAATCAGGGTTTCGAATCAGGCAAAGATGATAAAAAATAGGACACTGGGACTTACAATGTTCAGGCAAAAAGATTCAAATCAAATCAGGGAATAAAAATATTTGAATCATTCCATATTTACTGAAAATATTGTTGGTAGAAAAATGAGTATTACTGATTTTATCCAGCATGAGGTTATGAAAATGAAGATAGCACATAGGGAGAAAAGGGAGATGCAGATTAAATGCACAGACTTATTTGATATTACAAAGAGAAAGTCAAGACAGAAAAGATGTAAGGTTAATCCCTTTTAAGAAGCCCTAGAGAATGCCAACAAAAAGGCAGGAAAAATACCCATGGTGGTGTTGAAGGTATTAATATTCTTTGAGCGAACACACACAGTGAATGCCACCTGAGGAGCTATGACCCCTTTATGGCTAATCTCTGTTTCAAGGACACAGATTTATTAAATATGGCTGAGACAGCATTAAAAACCCTGTCTGTCTGTTAGCTCTTTGAAGGCCGATGGTATATTAATGCATTTTGTCCATCGGTCGCCATAATGCTTTAATGCAGCCCTGAAAAGTAACCCACCAGGGATGCATTCATGCATCATGCTGACCAAACAAGGTTGATACACTTCCAGAGGGTCGGCATGAGAAACTAGTGAAGTGTAGGGAAGCAGAAACACCAGCACACTGCAAAAATGGTGTTTAGATTTTAAACATGTTTAGGTCTAAACACGTTTAAAACCTAAACATATAGGTCAGCTAGGTGTCTCATCGACTACACATTTAGGAAATGAAAACTTTTATTCTAACTACATAAACATTTATGCTAAACATGTTTAGATGTTTAGAGTTGAAACAGTTGAATAATAGGTGTTTAGATTTAAACATCAATATGTTTAGATACTTGGATATTGAATACACACCAGGTAGCAGCACTACCTTTGAATGGGCTATCTGCACACAGTTATAATCAATTGTTGTGACAAATGTCCCCAAATCCCATGTTTATCATGGTTTCATTTCATGTGAATGTCAGGTGAATAGAAAGGGCAATAGAAAATTGATTAGATTCACCTAATGCCACCAACATTAGCATAAAATAATCAATAAGCTCCATGACTGACACCTATTTGATGTTATTCTGGAATAGATAAGGCAATGTCCTTCCTGCCAAGCTGTTGTACTTTCTCAAGTCTCTCATTCTGATGCAGTGTGTAATACATGTACACGTATATAGCTGTGGCTGACATCTTTGGAGACTTTGACAAGTAAATACCTGCTGATATCCTCCCAGTAAATGAGAAAACAAACAAAATATATCTCTTTTTTTTTAATGTATACATGTCTGCAAACCTTAACTCTCCATCAAATCATTTAAACATCTTAACACAAAAATTCATAAACACCTAAACACAAAAATTCATAGATATCTAAACACAAAGTTTTAACCTAAACACCTACATTTCTAAATACTTGCACTGAGCACATTGTTTGGCTAAACATGTTTAGGAAATTAATGTGATTACAAAAACGTTGCAAGAATATGTTTAGAATTGTGTTTAGGATCTAAACACCATTTTTGCAGTGCACTTTATTGATTTATCATGAGGACTAGTGGCCATAATGAGCTCAATCCTTAGCTCATGTGCCAACTTTATGGGTCGTTATCTAACTATCTGGGCCTCAACAGTGCTTTTTTGCTCATAACCCCAGTTCCTTATCCAGCCATAACGCACTCTGAGACCTTTTCTTTGTCTTCAAGAAGCTGCTGGTTTCAATCTGGACATGTTAATAAATTGGGGGAATATACAAAGTCAACTCTTCCATACATTTCCTGTTAAAACTGTTTAGGTTCAACAGGGAATCGATCTCCGGCTGCTGGGGTAGGAGGCGAGCTCGCTGTCCACCATACCAAGCTGACCGGTGCTAGAACCCAATGGCCCTGGAGTATTTGTAAAAAATTTCCGACATACCTGAAGTTTACACACCTTGTTAGCATAGATTTCAATGGTGCCAGGTGGAGTTATTAACAGAGAACCATCCTTAGATATCCTAGATGAACATGCCATGCCTAACTTCTCCATTTTCTCCGAAATAAATAAGAATCCATTGATTTTCCATAGCAATACGAGTTGGCACCCGCCTCGTATGGCCATTCCTTGTTCGACGTGTGGTTGACCTAGTTCTTACAAGACGAAATGGCCGTGTACCAGGCCGTGTGCGTTGGATCATTATGGAAAATCAATGGATTCTTATTTATTTAGAAGAAAATGGAGACAAAATGTAGGCGAACACCAACTAGAGAGCGTATATTTGGCGGTGCAAGAAATACAGGACTTGACATGCTTGGATTATACCCGAAAAGACGAGGGTATGATGGATGGAGTAAAAACAATGGCTACGCTGGCTTGTCAAACCGTGCGAATCGGATGCACTTACAAAATGTCTTCTCCTAGATTAATTCTTGGGTTATAAGGTAAGAAATTAATACAAAATGGAGAAAAATATGTTCGATAAACGCTTTAATGTATGTTATGGGATCGCACTCATGGGTTTATGGGTTAATAATCCACTCCCCCTTCGGGGTCATGGATTATTAACCCATAAACCCACTCGTGCGTTCCCATAACATACATTAAACGCTAAATACACTCACAATGGTATTGAATGGTGTTCCAATACAGTGGTAGCATTGCATTGTTGCACCATGACAACCATGAACCTGGAGGCGCCCTGTAGGGTCAGCATGATGCATGAGTGCAGCACTGTCAGTCTGTTAAGGTTGTAGGGTCAGCATAATGCATGAGTGCAGCACTGTCAGTCTGATTAGGTTGTAGGGACAGCATGATGCATGAATGCAGCACTGGTAAGTTTGTAAGGTCAGCATGATGCCTGAATACAGCACTGGTAAGTTTGTAAGGTCAGCATGATGCCTGAATACAGCACTGGTAAGTTTGTAAGGTCAGCATGATGCATGAATACAGCACTGGTAAGTTTGTAAGGTCAGCATGATGTATGAATGAAGCACTGGTAAGTTTGTAAGGTCAGCATGATGCATGAATGCAGCACTGGTAAGTTTGTAAGGTCAGCATGATGCATGAATACAGCACTGGTAAGTTTGTAAGGTCAGCATGATGCATGAATGCAGCACTGGTAAGTTGGTAAGGTCAGCATGATGCATGAATACAGCACTGATAAGTTTGTAAGGTCAGCATGATGCATGAATGCAGCACTGGTAAGTTGGTAAGGTCAGCATGATGCATGAATACAGCACTGGTTAGTTTGTAAGGTCAGCATGATGCATGAATGCAGCACTGGTAAGTTGGTAAGGTCAGCATGATGCATGAATGAAGCACTGGTAAGTTGGTAAGGTCAGCATGATGCCTGAATGCAGCACTGGTAAGTTTGTAAGGTCAGCATAATGCATGAATACAGCACTGGTTAGTTTGTAAGGTCAGCATGATGCCTGAATGCAGCACTGGTAAGTTGGTAAGGTCAGCATGATGCATGAATACAGCACTGATAAGTTTGTAAGGTCAGCATGATGCCTGAATACAGCACTGGCGAGTTGCAAGGGCTGCACTCATGCATCAGGTGTTATTGAGACATCAATACAGTGCTTTTTGTGGACCTAACCTTAAAGAACTAAGGGTCACGTAACCCTTTAATTTTAACGCAGATAACCCTACTGTCCTACATGTAGGACGCCTAAGTGACATCATGGAAAGAGGTCTATATCCACAAGTAAACTTAACAGATATGGAAGTAAAATGTTGCATTCTATAGTTCTAGGTCTAAGGCTTCCAAAAATGCTCCATATGGGTATTCTTAGGTACTTTTATGACATTACACACATGTCCCAAAACACCGACTACTTAGAAAATTACCTTCTAGTAAAGATTTGGACCTTCAGAGGAGACAGACGCCCAAAGTCCTACTGTCCTACATGTAGGACGGTGCTGATCTCTGAATCCGCTATAGCTAAAGCTTTGAAATTTCTTGTATGGCATAAATGGCCATATATAAGCCTATATGTTAGTTTTCAGCACTCTTGTACAGGAATTGTGGTTTTCATGGCAACCAAAAGAACACAAATTTCAAAGGACAGCAGTCTTAAATCCTACTGTCCTACATGTAGGATGGTAAGTTTGTAAGGTCAGGATACTTGTCATGCATTATGACGACCAAAGGGCATGATGCATTAAGCTATTAGTGCCTCTTACAGGGTCAAACACAGCTGAGACAGACACCTTAAACCATACTTGAATAAAGACAATACCTACCCTTATTTGTTTGCAACACATTGATTCAGTCGCGCAGAAATGGGACAGGGGTAAGAGTACACCATTGCACAGATATTCAGCTACGTTTCAATAACCCTTCAAAGGCTTCCATCATGCCCACCCAAATCCAATTTTTGAATTCAATCGATGCACAAATGCAGCATTGGCAAGTCTAATTATGAAGGTTTTCTTGATGTGTATACTAGTAAAGTGGAATATTATGGCTCAATCTAGGTTAAACCAAGAACCTTTATATCACATCCCCTGTGTGATAACCCTACCCTGTATCACACGGCTAGGTAAAACATCTCAAATGGTCACATGACCAATGATGAAATAATATCAAACACCAATAGATGTATTTCTGACCACAACTGACTCAGCTTTGCATTGTGTGATATTTACCCTCTGTGGTAACCAATTCTCGTGCACCTTTAATTGTATATGTCTTATGCTGACAAATTAAGTCGTGCCTTTGTTAACTCCATGAGGTCCCATGCATAAATACAGCACTGGTAAGTTGGTAAGGTCAGCATGATGCCTGAATGCAGCACTGGTAAGTTTGTAAGGTCAGCATGATGCATGAATACAGCACTGGTAAGTTTGTAAGGTCAGCATGATGCATGAATACAGCACTGGTAAGTTTGTAAGGTCAGCATGATGCATGAATACAGCATTGGTTAGTTTGTAAGGTCAGCATGATGCATGAATGCAGCACTGGTAAGTTTGTAAGGTCAGCATGATGCCTGAATGCAGCACTGGTAAGTTTGTATGGTCAGCATGATGCATGAATGCAGCACTGGTAAGTTTGTAAGGTCAGCATGATGCATGAATACAGCACTGGTAAGTTTGTAAGGTCAGCATGATGCATGAATACAGCATTGGTTAGTTTGTAAGGTCAGCATGATGCATGAATGCAGCACTGGTAAGTTTGTAAGGTCAGCATGATGCCTGAATACAGCATTGGTAAGTTTGTAAGGTCAGCATGATGCATGAATGCAGCACTGGTAAGTTTGTAAGGTCAGCATGATGCCTGAATACAGCACTGGTAAGTTTGTAAGGTCAGCATGATGCCTGAATACAGCACTGGTTATTCTGTAAGGTCAGCATGATGCATGAATGCAGCACTGGTAAGTTTGTAAGGTCAGCATGATGCATGAATGCAGCACTGGTTATTCTGTAAGGTCAGCATGATGCATGAATGCAGCACTGGTAAGTTGGTAAGGTCAGCATGATGCATGAATACAGCACTGGTTATTCTGTAAGGTCAGCATGATGCATGAATACAGCACTGGTAAGTTGGTAAGGTCAGCATGATGCATGAATGCAGCACTGGTAAGTTTGTAAGGTCAGCATGATGCATGAATACAGCACTGGCGAGTTGCAAGGGCTGCACTCATGCATCAGGTGTTATTGAGACATCAATACAGTGCTTTTTGTGGACCTAACCTTAAAGAACTAAGGGTCACGTAACCCTTTAATTTTAACGCAGATAACCCTACTGTCCTACATGTAGGACGCCTAAGTGACATCATGGAAAGAGGTCTATATCCACAAGTAAACTTAACAGATATGGAAGTAAAATGTGGCATTCTATAGTTCTAGGCCTAAGGCTTCCAAAAATGTTCCATATGGGTATTCTTAGGTACTTTTATGACATTACACACATGTCCCAAAACACCGACTATTTAGGAAATTACCTTCTAGTAAAGATTTGGACCTTCAGAGGAGACAGACGTCCAAAGTCCTACTGTCCTACATGTAGGACGGTGCTGATCTCTGAATCCGCTATAGCTAAAGCTTTGAAATTTCTTGTATGGCATAAATGGCCATATATAAGCCTATATGTTAGTTTTCAGCACTCTTGTACAGGAATTGTGGTTTTCATGGCAACCAAAAGAACACAAATTTCAAAGGACAGCAGTCTTAAGTCCTACTGTCCTACATGTAGGACAGTAAGTTTGTAAGGTCAGGATACTTGTCATGCATTATGACGACCAAAGGGCATGATGCATTAAGCTATTAGTGCCTCTTACAGGGTCAAACACAGCTGAGACAGACACCTTAAACCATACTGGAATAAAGACAATACCTACCCTTATTTGTTTGCAACACAGTCGCGCAGAAATGGGACAGGGGTAAGAGTACACCATTGCACAGATATTCAGCTACGTTTCAATAACCCTTCAAAGGCTTCCATCATGCCCACCCAAATCCAATTTTTGAATTCAATCGATGCACAAATGCAGCATTGGCAAGTCTAATTATGAAGGTTTTCTTGATGTGTATACTAGTAAAGTGGAATATTATGGCTCAATCTAGGTTAAACCAAGAACCTTTATATCACATCCCCTGTGTGATAACCCTACCCTGTATCACACGGCTAGGTAAAACATCTCAAATGGTCACATGACCAATGATGAAATAATATCAAACACCAATAGATGTATTTCTGACCACAACTGACTCAGCTTTGCATTGTGTGATATTTACCCTCTGTGGTAACCAATTCTCGTGCACCTTTAATTGTATATGTCTTATGCTGACAAATTAAGTCGTGCCTTTGTTAACTCCATGAGGTCCCATGCATAAATACAGCACTGGTAAGTTGGTAAGGTCAGCATGATGCATGAATGCAGCACTGGTTAGTTTGTAAGGTCAGCATGATGCATGAATGCAGCACTGGTAAGTTTGTAAGGTCAGCATGATGCATGAATACAGCACTGATAAGTTTGTAAGGTCAGCATGATGCATGAATGAAGCACTGGTAAGTTTGTAAGGTCAGCATGATGCATGAATACAGCACTGGTAAGTTTGTAAGGTCAGCATGATGCATGAATGAAGCACTGGTAAGTTTGTAAGGTCAGCATGATGCATGAATACAGCACTGGTAAGTTTGTAGGGACAGCATGATGCATGAATGCAGCACTGGTTAGTTGGTAAGGTCAGCATGATGCATGAATACAGCACTGGTAAGTTTGTATGGTCAGCATGATGCATGAATACAGCACTGGTAAGTTTGTAGGGACAGCATGATGCATGAATGCAGCACTGGTTAGTTGGTAAGGTCAGCATGATGCCTGAATACAGCACTGGTAAGTTTGTAGGGACAGCATGATGCATGAATGCAGCACTGGTAAGTTGGTAAGGTCAGCATGATGCATGAATGCAGCACTGGTTAGTTGGTAAGGTCAGCATGATGCATGAATGCAGCACTGGTTAGTTGGTAAGGTCAGCATGATGCCTGAATACAGCACTGGTAAGTTTGTAGGGACAGCATGATGCATGAATGCAGCACTGGTAAGTTGGTAAGGTCAGCATGATGCATGAATGCAGCACTGGTAAGTTGGTAAGGTCAGCATGATGCATGAATGCAGCACTGGTAAGTTTGTAAGGTCAGCATGATGCATGAATGCAGCACTGGTTAGTTTGTAGGGACAGCATGATGCATGAATGCAGCACTGGTAAGTTTGTAAGGTCAGCATGATGCATGAAGGCAGCACTGTCAGTCTGATTAGGTTGTAGGGACAGCATGATGCATGAATGCAGCACTGGTAAGTTGGTAAGGTCAGCATGATGCCTGAATGCAGCACTGATAAGTTTGTAAGGTCAGCATGATGCATGAATGCAGCACTGGTTATTCTGTAAGGTCAGCATGATGCATGAATACAGCACTGGTTATTCTGTAAGGTCAGCATGATGCATGAATGCAGCACTGGTAAGTTTGTAAGGTCAGCATGATGCATGAATGAAGCACTGGTAAGTTTGTAAGGTCAGCATGATGCATGAATGCAGCACTGGTAAGTTTGTAAGGTCAGCATGATGCATGAATGCAGCACTGGTAAGTTTGTAAGGTCAGCATGATGCATGAATACAGCACTGGCGAGTTGCAAGGGCTGCACTCATGTATCAGGTGTTATTGAGACATCAATACAGTGCTTTTTGTGGACCTAACCTTAAAGAACTAAGGGTCACGTAACCCTTTAATTTTAACGCAGATAACCCTACTGTCCTACATGTAGGACGCCTAAGTGACATCATGGAAAGAGGTCTATATCCACAAGTAAACTTAACAGATATGGAAGTAAAATGTGGCATTCTATAGTTCTAGGCCTAAGGCTTCCAAAAATGCTCCATATGGGTATTCTTAGGTACTTTTATGACATTACACACATGTCCCAAAACACCGACTACTTAGGAAATTACCTTCTAGTAAAGATTTGGACCTTTTCAGAGAAGACAGACGCCCAAAGTCCTACTGTCCTACATGTAGGACGGTGCTGATCTCTGGATCCGCTATAGCTAAAGCTTTGAAATTTCTTGTATGGCATAAATGGCCATATATAAGCCTATATGTTATTTTTCGGCACTCTTGTACAGGAATTGTGGTTTCCATGGCAACCAAAAGAACACAATTTTCAAAGGACAGCAGTCTTAAGTCCTACTGTCCTACATGTAGGACGGTAAGCAATCCCTCTGGACACGGTGCAGGTAAAAGTCCGAAATTTTGTACAGGGCATATTTGGTCATATATTAGTCTACTTATCGATTTTAAGCACTCTATGACAAGAATTGCCACTTTATGGCTATGGGCCCTAATGCAGGAGCACATCATGCCCATTGGCCATCATGAAGCACCAATGAAGTGCTAGCAAGTCTGCTCATCGGCACTTTATTGGTGCACCATGCTGACCCTCCATTAGTGTACTCTCTGTATAAGGTCAGCATGATGCATGAGTGCAGCCCTATCAGGATACTTGTCATGCATTATGACGACCAAAGGGCATGATGCATTAAGCTATTAGTGCCTCTTACAGCTATTAGTGCCTCTTACAGGGTCAAACACAGCTGAGACAGACACCTTAAACCATACTGGAATAAAGACAATACCTACCCTTATTTGTTTGCAACACATTGATTCAGTCGCACAGAAATGGGACAGGGGTAAGAGTACACCATTGCACAGATATTCAGCTACGTTTCAATAACCCTTCAAAGGCTTCCATCATGCCCACCCAAATCCAATTTTCGAATTCAATCGATGCACAAATGCAGCATTGGCAAGTCTAATTATGAAGGTTTTCTTGATGTGTATACTAGTAAAGTTGAATATTATGGCTCAATCTAGGTTAAACCAAGAACCTTTATATCACATCCCCTGTGTGATAACCCTACCCTGTATCACACGGCTAGGTAAAACATCTCAAATGATCACATGACCAATGATGAAATAATTTCAAACACCAATAGATGTATTTTTGACCACAACTGACTCAGCTTTGCATTGTGTGATATTTACCCTCTGTGGTAACCAATTCTCGCGCACCTTTAATTGTATATGTCTTATGCTGACAAATTAAGTCGTGCCTTTGTTAACTCCATGAGGTCCCATGCTGCATTCACCGGCCATAGCAAGTATACCTTCAGGACTGCATTTAGGTGCATCATTACAACCAATGAACATGAAGCTGCAATGATGTGTACTTTAAAGTGTTAAATAGGTTTATTGTCAGCCCAGAGGTTAGGGAGGATCCCATAGATTTTCCTATTAGACAATGGTGTGAGGTCAATGTATTCACAGCTAGCCCCTTTAAGAGGTGATTGAAGGTATTGGGATGGGTTTATGTGTCTACAGCCATTAAGATGGGTATACATAGAAGATAGGGTCAATCTGTTTTTATGTTGTTTCTTGTTGTCCTCTTTTAAGGGCTGCCGAAGCAGGAGCACATCATGCCCATTGGTGCATCATTTTGACCCTTCTCTGGGGTGAGAGCATAAGGGGGCAGATGGAGACATGGAAGGGGGGCAGACAGACAGACATACAAGGTGGGGGTGGAGGTTGAGCAAAACAGGGCTTGGGTCAAATTTGTACACATGTATACATTGGCCCTCAATTATTTCCAATATTGTCACTCTGTTACTTTTATACCCACAGTAATGTTCTGAAACAGGCAAGAATGACTCTGTCCTTAGATATCCCAAACTTGTCACAATTGTAAATCTTTTGAAAAAGCCTTTGTCCCTTTATCTGTTTCCGTGGTGAAGGTACTGAAAGCTTTGTTCTGGGATACTGAATTATTTCGTTGTTTTGGGGTCTTTTATTTTGCATTCAACATAATTATGTATTCAACATAAGGGAGTGGCCATTATCTATCAATAAAGGGGTGGCCCGTTCAAGGGGGGGGGCATAGAAACATCTGGCCCCCTAGGGCGTGCCCCATGTCACTTAAATCCCCATGTCCCCTGACAGCTCTCAAACCTAGCATGCCCCATATTGAATTTCAGAAATCTCTTTACAACACATTGATTCAGTCTGGTAGAAATGGGACAAGTGTAAGAGTACACCATTGCACAGGTATTCAGCTACGTTTCAATAAACCTTCAAAGGCGGCCATCATACCCATCCAAATCCAATTTGCGAATTCAATTGATTTCCAAATGCAGCCTTGGCAAGTCTACTTTGGCAGCTTACTTGATGTATCTAAAGCTAAGTAAGACATGTTCATGGGTTTAAACAAGAACCTCTGTATCACACACCCCGGAGTCATAACCCTGACCTGTATCACACTGCCCAAACTGCCTGTCCTAATTTCCCAAATGGTGACATAACTAATGATGAAATATTAAACATATATGGCTACACTAACTTAAGATAAATACAAAGGAACAGTCCAATTCACATGCACCTTTGTCTATGATTATGAATTATTCTGACCCATCAGAAGTAAACCTTCATCAGCGTCATGGGGCCATCATGCTGCATTCATGCAGTCACGGTGAATATATATATATATATATATATATATATATATATATATATATATATATATATATATATATATATATACACACACACACACACACACACACACACACACACACACACACACACACACACACACACATGTACATAGAGATGTAGACTAGCCAGGGCGCATTTCAGTGCACCATGGTGACCAATGGGCATGATGTAATACATGTAACACACGGGGCAACCTTTAAAGTGTTAGATAGGTTTATTGTAAGTCCTGAGGTTAGGGAGGATCCCATTCCCCTATTGGGCAATAGTGTGAGGTCAATGTATTCACAGCTAGCCCCTTTAAGAGGTGATTGAAGGTATTGGGATGGGTTTATAATAAATATGTGTCTTCATCCATAAAGATGGGTATAGGAAAAAGGGTTAATCTTTCTTTATGTTGTTTTGTTGTTGTTCTCCTCCAAAGCAGGAATACATCATGCTCATTGGTGCATCATGGTGACCCTGCTCTGGGATGAGAGCATGAGAGGGCAGACAGAAAAGGGTGGGGTGGCACTTTAACACGACAGGAGGGTTTGGGTCAAATATATGTACACCTATATACGTTGGCCATCATTTTTTTCGAAATTATCACTCTGTCACATTTATGTCTGAAGTGATGTACTGAAAATAGGCAGGAATGTCTCTGTCCATAGATATTTAAAACTGCTGTGTCATCAGCGTTGATCTTTTGAAAACCCCTTTGTCCTCATATCCCTTGCTTTTTCCATATGAAGCAACAGTACTCAAATCTTTGGTTTGGGATATTCAAGTTTTTCTTTGTTCTTCGATCTTTTTGTGTGCATTCAACATAAAAGATGCACTAAGGGAGTGGTCATTATTCATAAACGAGGGAGTGGTTGGTTTGAGGGGAGGGGGTTAAAAACTCCTGAGGGAGGTGAAGAGATTGAGGAATTTTGCCTCTTTATTTTAGAAAAGCCAGCGGACTACTTTAGATCATGGGGGCGTGAAAATGTCAATGTTGAATAATGACCACGCCCTTAGCAGGTGATGTTAAAGCACCTTCTATGGGTATAGGACTACACTGTTGCTGAATGGCCTCACGGGGTCACGCTTTATGGGGCCAACATCGATTTATACCTCTACCCAGGGTTCCCTGCAGAACACAACACACCCATGGGGCCCTGGACGGGGGGGAGCACATCACATGTCACTGTTCAGAAATGTTCAGTCACTTAAATTTCATACCCTATTTCACCACTCAAAACCTAGCATGCCCCATATTGAATTTAAGAAATCACATTAATTGATTCATACTACGTTTTCCCCTCATGTCATTAATGGGCATGATACATGTCGATTTTGAGAAATACCCTTGTCACCGTCTAGATTTTAGTGGTCTGGACCCATTAGCATCCTTAAGGGGACTGGGTCTAGGTTGGATGAATTGTCTTGTCAACCATACTCCAGTGCTGCGGATGCTGCGGGTATGGACTCTGTCCCTAGTGGTACAGGGGGTCATTTCTAAACGATCCACAACTTGAGCCACCCAAGTCACGAGTACCAGAATCCTACTCTACGGTCTAAACTACAATTAAAAAATGTAGAGGAGTTTTAATCGGTTTTCAGTTCCAGTTCTAGAGACCTCAGTGTCTTTTCCCTTATCTGCAAATCTCCCCTTTCAAGGTGACGGAGTGATCATTTTTAAGAGATTGGGGTGGTTGAATAGAGGGGGGCAGGATTTTCGATCCCTTAATTTGGGGAGGGGGTAGCTTTGTTTTAACCCATCGGATTGGTGGAAGATGAAATTTTCGTGAACTAGCTATGCATTTCATTACAGGTTTAAAGGCACTTTCGCATTTTCGGCCCCTCTTGAAGCCAACAAAGGGGAGGGGAGAGGGCAAAATATTTTTAATGTCCCCACAAAAACCCTCCACCTTACCCCTGTTTAAAAAAAAAATAAGAGCACTCCCTGATCTTGACAGGATATGAGTGCTTGTGTGTGTAGTTGTATCTTGAAAAGAAATATCCTCCTGGTGCTCTCTCGTTTCCCAACCGGTCTGCCAGACGCTAGACTAGAGAAATGTCTTTAACCCTTTATTAAAGGGGCACTGATTCATTAATGCATCATGCTTGTTGGCTGTCATGAGGCCTAAATGCGGAACCAATAGGCATGATTGACTCTTGAACTAGCAGCCATTGCAGTTTAAACAGATGTAGTAGATTTTGTATTGCTGCAGTAGGAAGGGAAGCTGAATCAGTTAAACCATATCCATGTATTGTAGCGTACTTCCATGTAGCGTACTTTCATAGGACAATCAGTATTTAGTTGGTTTCAATGGTGCCTTTGGTCCCCAAAAAAACGGTGAGGAAGTAGATGTGGTACAAGCGGAATTCCCTGGACTGAGAGTACCTAAAGGGGATTAGCATGGATCAGTATCCCAACTACAAAACTGCAGCGCTTCCCTTTTGGCCATTTCAAATCAACTTAAATGAAGCTCAATTTTCATAGCCCCCTTTCTTGGGCCTCTTCCTTGTAAAAAATGGTTCTTTGACAATAGTTTTCAGGAATTTCACAGCACTGGAATGATTCAATGTACTTGAAATATTCAGATCACTTCCTTTCCAAGGAAGTTCTTATAGGTATTTAACAACTTCTTTCCTCTCACTGATGGGTCAACAGCCACCGTTCCATGGGGTCATTACCACGGTTGGTATATAAGCCCATGCAAAGTGCCCCCCATCCCGGCTTCAGGACCCCTTTCTATAGCAGCCTTGGTCCCTTGCAAATACCCCCGGACCCATGCACAGGTCTTGGCTACATGTGTAGCTGACGTCAAATAATGACACCAGCAGCCACAAGAACAACCTTGAACTTTGTACTCTCCTGGGGCACTTTCGCGCAACCCAACCTGGTTAACCGGGTGACTCGATCTGGTACATCCGGGGTGTAGCTGTGGTGTATGCCTGATGGGTACAGCCAGTCGACCGGGTGAACCGGATCAGGCACGCGAAAGTGCCCTCCGGATATCTTTCCTACTACAAATTAAGAACTCTGATTGAAGAGTGAGCATATTTCCTGTTCCTGCTGACAGAAAGAGCACAAGGATGTTCTGGGAAAGTGTAGACAGATTAGTACATATATAGTATGTCAGAGGGCGCATGTGGCATGACACAGTTACCTGTGTCACCCGTAGGGTGTACAGGCTGAGAGAGAGAGAAATCTGAGAAACCAGCTGCGTGGCACAAAGTACTGTGCCATAGGCAATGTAGGGTGTTACGTAACAGCCTGCGTCCTCTGACTATACTACTACCGTACATAGAGTCCTACACTCACCCAGCCTTGGTGCTCCTCATGAGAAAGAGATGCATGTTGCGAGACCTATGGCCAGCATCCACTGAGATTGACCAGTTTGCACAGGTCTTCCTGTTACGGTGGTTCCCTGAGTGCTTATAAAGAAATCCTCAGGACACCAGCGTAAGGTCTGGGGGTGAGGGCTGTCTGTCTATTTATACCCTGTATTGATCTATGGTATATTGGGGCGGCGTAGGACAGGCGCGACACTGGGGGCAGTGAACCCTTTTTTACTATATATACGCGTCATGGGGGTGGGAGCCGCACCCTAAAGCCTCGGTTCAAGGAGAAGGGGGAGGGGAGGGAGTGGGAGGAGGGGAAGGAGAAGGGAGGCTGCCAGACTGCAATGCCTATAGCTGCAGTACTGGGTACTAGAAGACCCAAGGTGTCTGGTGGTGGCGACATAACAAGGTCTGTAGTATGTCGAGCACCTGCAGTGTACGGCAGTATGGGCTATATGGACGCCTAGTGGGTTGGCTATTGCTCGAGGTGCATAGGTATGTTTGCCCGCAGACACATATAATTAGAAACAATCAACAACTGAAACAGTAATTGAGTACTTGAATAACAATCAGTATAACGCATCTGTATCCATGAAATTGATAAGGATAGATGATGAAAACATAAAATCAAGACGCTCTTGATAACAGGTGGGCTAGCTGATAATATAAAACATAAAAAGATCTATATATTTCAACTTTTGATGCGGCTTTAAATTGCATTCTGTTTACTGTTTATGGTTTATAGACCATTTTCGGATAATTGGTCCACCCTGAACTCAGGGTGCGGCTTGTATGAGGAGTTTTACAAGGACTTTGGTAAGGAAAGGCCACCTTTCCAGACACATGGTGTGGCTTATAGCATCCTCACAAACTCAGGGTGCGACTTCTATGCTAGGTTTTACAGTATGTCATCAGTTTGGCATAAATAATGCATCTATGTTGACTTAAAACCTTTACAGTGCTTCTGAAATAGTAGAAGCTTTCCCTAAATCCTAGCTCTAGTCGAAGTTGACATTTACCTTATTGCAACTGATGATGGTATCCAGAGTGGAGTTTTGAAAAGAAATAGAGTCCTTTTAATATCCGTTGACATTTCCAAAATTAAAGTAAAATGTGCATTTTACCCTGGACAGAGGAGACACTGTGTATCTGGCCTATTGATTTACTCATACAATAATCAGGTTACACTCCATCTGTCAGAAATGTGGGCAGTACATGTACCTTAATATGAAAGGTTTAAATTACACTTTGGCCATGTCGGGATTCAGGCAACTCTCTCAAGACCGAGAGAGACAGCCAGAATGAAAGAGACAGAGACAGACAGGCAGACAGTCAGAATGACTAACAAAGGTCACTTATAGATAGTGTCGGATTTAGATGGGGGGAGGTGCATACCCCCTCCTTTTCTGTCAGTACTTGAGAGTTTAATTACATATTTTAGACCCCAAAATTTTCTAAAAATAATGGGGGTGCACCCCCCTCCTTTTCCAGATCTATCCTGGAGCCGCCACTTACAGAGTGGTGTCATTAACGTAACTTTATAGGTTACACTCTATTTTGGACAAGCTTCAAACACTATGTCCTCATTCTTACTCTAACGATGTTTTAAAGAAGAAGTTCTAGTACTCTTATCTGCAGATTAGGACCTATAATAAGATTGAAATTTGTATTAATTGAAGATCATGGAGAAATAGTCATGTTCTTATACCCCCAAAAGCACCCGAGGTCGATAAAGAGCATAAATTTGCTGTATTTGCCTACAAAGAACTCAAATCAAAAACACCCCATATCATATTCATATTGTATTATACCGGGTGATTATATCATAGCCATATTTTTCATAGAGCAGTATACCCAATCATTGATAAAAACAAAACAAACAAAAAACGACAACTTATAGCAGTCTGTATAGAGGGCCCACACATACAAGGTGGAAATCAAATGTTCAGGGGTGGATTATTTGAATGCAAGGTGTTTTATTCAAGGTTGATTGCTGTACTTATTGCGGAGATGGAAAATACATGCAATTGTAAGCTTCATTATTAAGGTACGGACTCTTTATGAGCCATTTCCCTTGACACATTTATGAGTTTGCCCATCAATACAGCATATAGCGTTTTATCGCCCAATTAAGCTAGCCCCACATTGACCACTACTCTGAGCCATCGCTAGATTATAGAGATTTTGGGATAAAGTAGTTCTGCCCGCTTGTTGTTGTAGTAATACCATGTAGGAAGGTACAATGCACAGTAATAACCCTACACCAAATGGGTACCCATAATGCCTAAACGCGAGACAGACATTCCCTAGACCATGTCTCGTGGTGAGATTGTTTATTGCCATGATGCATGAATGCATCCTTGGAGGTTCCTCTCACCAGGTCTGCATTCTTGTATCAGACCGACCCTGACAGGTTCTAGTGAGTAAATAAATCAAACAGTCCTTAAAGAATGAAGAAAAAAGGATCCATGAGCTACTTAGCCGAGCTACTTTACATAAAGAGAACAGAGCTATGATGAAACATTACCTTCAGAGAGGAAACTCTCTATCATAAACCTTGCCCACCTAAAATTTCCTTTAAAAACGTCTTCAGTGGCGAAAGACAACAATAAACTTGAACCGAGTTTGCAAGACTTAAAGCAATCGGAAAGTTTTCAACACATGATTAAAAATGTCATTACTTTTATCAAATGTTCCAATACAGATACTGACTTGCAACACGAAATAATACAACCATATTCTCCTCCGTTTTCCAGAGACAAAGAAATGCCAACAAAAATGATATGGGACGAGTGTGTGTTTTACTGTCTTATTAATTTGATAAAAATGGGCGAAAGAAGTAATCAGTGTGTTCAAGATGTTTTAGAATGTGCCATGTTTTGGGTGGGTTTCTGTTTCTTCACATATTGCCTACCTTACCTGGCTTTTATGCCACATGAGCCGGCTACCGTAAATCCACTCATATAAGGCGCACCTCGCATTTAAGACACACCCTGAGTTGAATGAAATACTCTCAGGTGCATTTGAGGGTTGAAACTTGGCATTTGGTTGATATTTGATAATCCTCAACTACAATGTACATCCTTAGTTCAGGATAATTCTGAAAGGCACACCTGAGGCCTTCATCCTCTAATTAAAGCATAACTACATCAGAGTTGAGCCGTATACACGCGAGGGTCTGTCATATTTCCATCCCATTCCACATGCCCTTATTTGACCACCTTCTAATGGTCGGCATGATGCAAGAATGCATTCGCGCATCATGCCGACTAATGGATTTGATGCACTAATACAAAAGAAGCCTTTAAAATTTGCCCTCATTTCAGAAATGACCGCAAGGTGCCCTGGGGGTTCATGCCCATGATGCATACATTTGATGCACTCCCGAGTTGATCCACTCCTGAAGGATCGGCATGATGCACCAATGCAGTGCATCATTACGACGAATGAACATCGATATGGAGGTAGCATGCGGCCCACAAGGGATCACCAAGCTAAACTCCACTTTTGTTTCACTTGTACGAGAAGTGAAGAAGAAAGGAAAGTGATTTGGACTTTTCTACATAAATTACATTCAGTCCAAATAAGGTACTAAGGCTACTTACAAAAGAGAGATTGGACATTTCTAATAATTGAAGTGGTGAGGTTTTATAACCTACATAAAGATACTTTGTACTGTTTTGACATTTTATGCAAGTGGTCATCAAACAAAGTTTTGTCAGGAGTTGGGATAAATTAATTTTCTATGTTTCATTAATAAACAAGTTTCTCCGCACATGAAGAAGGGAAGAGTCCTGTGTTTTGTGACCCTTTGATCAGCCACAGGTATGGGAAAAGGGGACTCCAAGCATATACCAGCGTATTATGCCTGAAACATGTAAAATATAAAGTAGTTATAAATACTCTCACAAATGATATGTATTGATATAATGTCCAGTATTAAATTATAATCGAATTAAATCATCTGATTTATAAGCTGTAAAACTGGCTGTTTACCATAAATTCAAAAATCCAAGGCATTAATTTCGATCAGCAGTAGCTTACATTACAATGGTCCAAGAAGACATTTCTCAACATGGTACGACTGGACGATTTGAAACCCTCAAAATTAGAGTGGGTGATCGTAAGGAATTCCTTCTCTATTCAATCAGCACTTATGTAGTTATTACATAGGAGTGGGTAGGGCAATCATAGTAGTGCAATCAGAGACCTGTTTCACAAGCATTCTTAATTAAGATCGATCTTTCCACTCTATGAGTGACCAATTAAGATCAGTCTTTTGGGAATGACTACTAGTGTTTCAAAACAAGCTGTTACTCATATTGGAACTGAAGACTGGTCCTTTAGAAACAGCTGTCAATTAGACATAGGGGCAGTAATCAAGATCAGTTGTAAGGTCACTCATAGGCCAATTATCCAGCTAGTAAGATCGATCACCTAGGTGCAGAATATGGCTTTTCTTTGTAATTCCATGATAGAAAATGGTATTAAAAGGGGGAATTTTCATTTGATATATACCTGACTTCATGCATTAGAAAATGTTGTGGGATTCCACTTGTTGTTAGGACTTTTCACATTTATGTGTACCCTCCACCTTCCCCATAAATCAGCTACTTTATGTTGGTCGTAAGTCATTCTTACATTGACCCTTTACTCCCCATTTACTTTTGAAACACTTCCACTAAGCCTAAGAAACCTAAGATCAATCTTAGAATGACCATAGGAGTGATCTTGCTCGTACACCAATCTTACTCGTACATGTTCCTTGTGAAACAGGTCTCAGGAGTGATAACTAGATGGAGGGCTGTAAGCATTAGTGTGAGGGAGTACACTATGTATTGATTTGAAAGGGTCTTGCCGTACCATCTTGTGAAATGCCTTCCAGCACCCCTTTAGCCCACCATTGCCCATACTAAGTCCCCTGCATGTTTTCACACAGACTCTACATGGATATACTGTCATGAAACCTCGCGTGTAGGGCGCAGCTGATACTCGAGGAGGACTCGAGCTGCGCCTCATAGATATAGAGCATTCCCAAAGTGTGGGTGCACCTTGTAGGTGGGATGTCTAGGTTCATGCCAGCCATTCGCAACATCACCAATGGCAGATCGGGGGGGGGGGGGGCAGGGGACAATTTGGCTAGTTCTTAAAAAACTTTAAAAAAACACACACACAAAAAGAAAAAAAAAGAAAGAAATCGCCAAATGGGCAAATCCTGAGGACCAACAGTGGGTAGGGTTTTGTTAGTAAAGCCCGCGATGTACTCATTTTATCATTTAAGATTAATACTAAACCGATCAAATTGAGGCCCCTGGTGTGTATATTATGGGTTTCTTTTCAACCTTAAGTCAGGATGAGGTTCGCCTTATAAACCAGGGACTAACCTACATAGTCGTGAATAATGCTATTGGCGTATGGGGGATCAGGGATGGATAACAAAATAAAAATGCCATGTCAGCAGAAGTTTAACCCCATTTATAACAGTGCCACCGATGTACCGAACACCCAGGGTAGATTGCCTACGACTCGACCACTATACATGGTCTGTACCCTAAGTTAACAACTCCAGCTTCAGACAGGAAGATCTCATAATACCCTAATACCTCACTCATAAGACGCACCTTGCTTACAGGGCGCACCCTGAGTTGAAGGAATTGCTATAGGCGCAGCTAGTGCTTCGACATTTTAAAAGTGCACTATAGTATGATATCTTAGCTGAAACACCCTGCATATAAGGCGCATTGTATAAGCGATGATGCACACTGAGTGCACCCCATAGGATTTGCCAAAGTAAGGGATGCACCTTTTAGGCGGGATATGATACTAAAACCAGTACTTAGCTGATTAGAATAAAGCACAACTGTCAACATTTTCTCTAACTCCGGGTGTGGTCTTATACGTGTGGTGCACCTTATACGCGAGGTATTGTGGTGGCTAGCCTAGAATGTTATTGCTCTATTAGAGTTTGGGGTATGGTATTTTTGCTAGTCCTTTTTCCTGAATCTATTTTCTTTTAAATCATATATCTGTAAATATATCTGCCAAAACCCGGGAAAAAAATATCTGCCAAGACCCAGATTCGAGCCATAGATGCAGATGATAACAAAATTAGTGTGTGTTTTACTGTCTTATTAATTTGATAAAAATGGGCGAAAGAAGTAATCAGTGTTTTCAAGATGTTTTAGAATGTGCCATGTTTTGGGTGGGTTTCTGTTTCTTCACATATTGCCTACCTTACCTGGCTTTTATGCCACATGAGCCGGCTACCGTAAATCCACTCATATAAGGCGCACCTCGCATTTAAGACACACCCTGAGTTGAATGAAATACTCTCAGGCGCATTTGAGGGTTGAAACTTGGCATTTGGTTGATATTTGATAATCCTCAACTACAATACACACCCTTAGTTCAGGATAATTCTGAAGGGCACACCTGAGGCCTTCATCCTCTCGGGCTTCCCTAGCCCACTTAAAAGGGTCTATTTCTCCTCTTTTCTATCCCCTCAGGATGTGTATGGTGCACATATGCGTGGGCACTGAAACATTCCTCTGTGAAATTGTAACCTACTTCTCGCCGTGAATATGACCTAAGCTGTCGAAATGGCGTTAAACATCTATTACTCACTCACTCACTCACTTCATCCTCTAATTAAAGCATAACTACATTAGAGTTGAGCCGTATACATGCGAGGGTCTGTCATATTTCCATCCCATTCCACATACCCTTATTTGACCACCTTCTAATGGTCGGCATGATGCAAGAATGCATTCGCGCATCATGCCGACTAATGGGTTTGATGCACTAATACAAAAGAAGCCTTTAAAATTTGCCCTCAATTCATAAATGACCGCAAGGTGCCCTGGGGGTTCATGCCCATGATGCATACATTTGATGCACTCCCGAGTTGATACACTCCTGAAGGGTCGGCATGATGCACCAATGCAGTGCATCATTACGACGAATGAACATCGATATGGAGGCAGCATGCGGCCCACAAAGGATCACCAAGCTAAACTCCACTTTTGTTTCACCTGTACGACAAGTGAAGAAGAAAGGAAAGTGATTTGGACTTTTCTACATAAATCAAACACACAAATAATCGAAAAAAAACAACTATTTTTTACATTCAGTCCAAATAAGGTACTAAGGCTACTTACAAAAGAGAGATTGGACATTTCTAATAATTGAAGTGGTGAGGTTTTATAACCTACATAAAGATACTTTGTACTGTTTTGACATTTTATGCAAGTGGTCATCAAACAAAGTTTTGTCAGGAGTTGGGATAAATTAATTTTCTATGTTTCATTAATAAACAAGTTTCTCCGCACATGAAGAAGGGAAGAGTCCTGTGTTTTGTGACCCTTTGATCAGCCACGGGTATGGGAAAAGGGGACTCCAAGCATATACCAGCGTAATATGCCTGAAACATGTAAAATATAAAGTAGTTATAAATACTCTCACAAATGATATGTATTGATATTAAATTATAATCGAATTAAATCATCTGATTTATAAGCTGTAAAACTGGCTGTTAACCATAAATTCAAAAATCCAAGGCATTAATTTCGATCAGCAGTAGCTTACATTACAATGGTCCAAGAAGACATTTCTCAACATGGTACGACTGGACGATTTGAAACCCTCAAAATTAGAGTGGGTGATCGTAAGGAATTCCTTCTCTATTCAATCAGCACTTATGTAGTTATTACATAGGAGTGGGTAGGGCAATCATAATAGTGCAATCAGGAGTGACAACTAGATGGAGGGCTGTAAGCATTAGTGTGAGGGAGTACACTATGTATCGATTTGAAAGGGTCTTGTCGTACCATCTTGAGAAATGCCTTCCAGCACCCCTTTAGCCCACCATTGCCCATACTAAGTCCCCTGCATGTTTTCACACAGACTCTACATGGCTATACTGTCACGAAACCTCGCGTGTAGGGCGCAGCTGATACTCGAGGAGGACTTGAGCTGCGCCTCATAGTTATAGAGCATTCCCAAAGTGTGGGTGCACCTTGTAGGTGGGATGTCTAGGTTCATGCCAGCAATTCGCAACATCACCAATGGCAGATCGGGGGGGGGCAGGGGACAATTTGGCTAGTTCTTAAAAAACTTTAAAAAAAAACACACACACAAAAAGAAAAAAAAAACAAAAAATCGCCAAATGGGCGAATCCTGAGGACCAACAGTGGGTAGGGTTTTGTTAGTAAAGCCCGCAATGTACTCATTTTATTATTTAAGATTAATACTAAACCGATCAAATTGAGGCCCCTGGTGTGTATATTATGGGTTTCTTTTCAACCTTAAGTTAGGATGAGGTTCGCCTTATAAACCAGGGACTAACCTACATAGTCGTGAATAATGCTATTGGCGTATGGGGGATCAGGGATGGATAACAAAATAAAAATGCCATGTCAGCAGAATTTTAACCCCATTTATAACAGTGCCACCGGTGTACCCAACACCCAGGGTAGATTGCCTACGACTCGACCACTATACATGGTCTGTACCCTAAGTTAACAACTCCAGCTTCAGACAGGAAGATCTCATAATACCATAATACCTCACTCATAAGACGCACCTTGCTTACAGGGCGCACCCTGAGTTGAAGGAATTGCTATAGGCGCAGCTAGTGCTTCGACATTTTAAAAGTGCACTATAGTATGATATCTTAGCTGAAACACCCTGCATATAAGGCGCATTGTATATGCCCCATAGGATTTGCCAAAGTAAGGGATGCACCTTTTAGGCGGGGATACGATACTAAAACCAGTACTTAGCTGATTAGAATAAAGCACAACTGTTAACATTTTCTCTAACTCCGGGTGTGGTCTTATACGTGTGGTGCACCTTATACGCGAGGTATTGTGGTGGCTATAGCCTAGAATGTTATTGCTCTATTAGAGTTTGGCGTATGGTATTTTTGCTAGTCCTTTTTCCTGAATCTATTTTCTTTTAAATCATATATCTGTGAATATATCTGCCAAAACCCGGAAAAAAACATCTGCCAAGACCCAGATTCGAGCCATAGATGCAGATGACAGCCCTGTGAAATATAATGTTATGACTGCGGGAGTGATTTTAATAACAGTGGCAGGGGGCGCTGGGTTTGCATGCTAAAAGTGTAAGCAATAATTTTGACCCCCCCCCCCCTTAAGGGTCAAAATCTTTTTGACCCTTCACTGGGGCTAAAAATCGAAAATGTCATTTTAATCTATAGCGCTGTGCTGCCTTTTTTTTGTATGAAAATAGGTAAAATTATTTTGCCCCCCCCCCTCAGAGGGGTCTGAAAAATGTCCCCCCCCCCGCCCACCTCATTGTTAAAAAAAAAGGGATCAGTCCCTAATGACCGTTCAATGGGCTGCGACTCGAGTTGTCGATTCATGGGCAGTATATCCTATACAGCCCCTTGAAACCTTGATATGCATGAGAACATTACGGGTACACCTTCACCTGTTATTTACTTCAGAGACAAGTGACACCACACCCAATGTCCGTCCTACACTATTAGCCTATTTGGATCTGGGGCAAAAAAGTGTTTTCGGTTACCAGGGGGTCTGCTGCCGAAACCCTCATCATGCACGCAAAATGAATTTAGGAACTCTGTGTGGGCCTTGTAGGGTGTTCCCAGGTAAACAATCCTACACCCTTGTTTTCATCAGCCCTGGATAATCAGCCATGTTTGCTACTCTTGATTTAATCACAATCCCTGTAAAATCACCTGAAAGTAGACCAGCTATTCTAACACCACAGAACATAAACTTAAATTCATTTTTGAAATAGACTTATGAAATAATCCAAGAAACCAAGCCAAATTGGCAATCAATGGTGAATCTATGTATGAGAAAAAGTGAAAAATTCTGAATTGACTCAATCTTTTTATGGGCCACCCCTGGTAAAAAAAAGAGAAATAGCATTTCAGGTTACTCGATCGCAGATCACAAAATTAACCCAGTACCAGGGGAGGATCTAGAAGGGGTGGTCTAGGGGGGGGCACGGCCAAGAAAAGTTGGTCTTACACAGAAAACATGACGCCACATAAAAATCGTCGATATAGACGAGTTTAGGATAGTCAAGGTCAAATGTGTAGGGCAAGGAGAAAGGGTGCTCCGTGCTAAAAGTCAACTTTAAAATTCAAATCATTAGCTTTACAGTGATACATAGCATGAGAAGATACTCCTGTTAGTTTTGGAGGAATGGCTTGCTAGATATGGGTAGGTGTGACCATTTGAAGAATGTTAATAAGCTCTATGTCTAATTGGTCATGAGATATATAGCTAATTAGCATAATTTATGCTAATTAGCTAATTTCGTATAAATTTTTATTCTTTTGCCCATAACTTTTGATCTAGAAATGGTATTTTCATGTTGTTTTCACCATAGTAAACCTTGTGGGATGTTCCTTCAAATGGAATCATTGGTTTTCCTATTTAGAATGAAAATCATGTTTCCATGGCAACAGAAATCAACAAAAATGCCTATTTTGGCCCAAAAACATTCTTTTTACATGCCAAATTTGGAACCTTTCCACCCAAAATAAAACGTTTTATCAAAAACCATTGAATTCTCCATAAAAAAGTAGCCTATAACAGTTTTAGTCATATTTTTCCTATTCTAGTCCATAGTGGTGCCCCCTGGTCGCTAAATCTGGTACTAAATCCCGCAGTAACTGTCCTTTCTGCTTGCTGGCTCACAAATGACGACCTAAACTCGTCATACTGACAATTCAAAGTCGTCATACTAAAGTCATCATTTTGACGACCCAACGCTGTAGTTTTATGTATTGTCAACCTGAGCACTTAAAGTCATCTGCACTGACGAGTTTCGGGCTTCTCAGGTTTTCAGTGTAGAGGGGGGGACAGCCAAGGTTCGGCACCACTTTTCCTTTATAGTAAGAGTTTAACGAAAGCCCGATTTCAGGGTGTCTAAGGGGACACGTGCTTCCCACCCCCTGTATTCACCACTGAATATCCTTACAAATGTTTTGTATTTTTATTTATCTTCATGAGGATCGGCCTATAAAGGATTCACTGGAATCAGACTATAGACCCAGAGCTCCAGGGGCTTATAATTGACTTTCTTTTCTTTAAAAGATGTTAAATTACATTAAATTACATTAGTAGGTCTGTCCTATTCCTGAGCCGCTGAAAACTCTCTGTAAACCTTGCGAATAAGGCGCATGCCATATGCAATGGACCCTTCCCGTGCCTTACTTATATAGTAAGGATAGTATAGGTTCCCTAGGATGTGTTACTGAGTGCATAGTCTATGGGAAGAGTGTAACAGGCCACCCCCCTCTACCCCCCCCCCCCCTTAAAGGTAGGCTGCTTTGTGTGTTCAGTGTTGATTCATTTAAAGGATTAGGTGGTTTATGGAACTGTGGTGCACCTTTATCAGGTTGATACCAGATGACAAGAAGGTACAAACTAAATAAAAAAGTTCTGCTGAATCCAAAATTTATAGTCTTGATTCTCGGAAATTGATCAAAATTACTCAAAAAAATCAGGTTTGATGATAAAATATTTTGAAAATGTACAAAAATAATATTGGAAAAATATTGGAATTTTTTATAGATACAACATATAGACCAAAGTTCATAACAAATCTACATATCCAAATGTTTGCCTATCTCTCAATCTGGCAAGGACTTTGCCTGTGCATCACTCTGCCTATCCAACATACTGTCTATCCCTTAGTCTAACTATCACTCATACTGCCTCCTGAATTCAAAGCACCTTGAGTTAGGTAAGGCTATGTCCAAAGGGCATAAAGGCTAAAGCTGACTCCTCACCTTAACTTATCCTCTCTGTGACTACTTCCCTTAGTCTACCTATACTCAATCTGCCAATCATTCAGTTTACCTATCCCTCATGGTGACTATCCCTCAGGCCCTCATATCTACCCTATGTTGTTCATCTGAACCCTAATGGTTAACAGTGCATTCCCTATCGTGTCTACTATTTTAAGTTTACCGGTCTACCTTAATAATGCTTATCATAAAGCCTGCCCATCCCTCATGGTGCCTATCCCCCAGCCTGCATATCACTCATGCTTACTTTACATATCCCTCAGTCTCTTGAATTATGCTTATCTGTATATATGCCCTGCCATGTTTATCATTATGTTAGCTTTCTATCCAACCTGCTTCACATCCCTCTTGATGTCTATTCCTCACTTCCTATCCCCGATGCTGCATATCACTCATGCTATACCACTTGGCAAAAACGTTTTTTTCAATGTAAACAAAGTTCTCTAGGTCCCTAAATTGTTCAAATGTTTGTTTATAACAAGCACTAAAACATTTTTAATAATTAATGTTATATCAAAAGGTTTTATATTAGGTGAAAAACAAAAACAAACATTAAAAAACATTAAACAGATGTTGAAAAACAAACATCAGAAGACTTTATCATGTTCAAAAGTTTTTTAAATCTTTTTGCATATTTTTCTACCCAAACCTATTTCAAACATTTGAAAACATTTTTTTGCCATATAGGATGTAAAACAAACATTCATTTCAGCATCTTAAGTTTGTTTTAAATGTAGATAAACATGTACTCCAAAAAACGTTTTTAAACCTCTACTTGGTAAGTAGACTAAGGGATCCCACTTGGGTAAAAAACATTTTTTTAATGTTGAAATAATGTTTTATTTGGTTCCTAAGTTTGCCAAATGCTTTTTCATAGCATCAAAACATGTACTAAAAATACATTTTTTCACATATTATAAAAATGTTTTGTTTTATTTCAGGTTAAATAGTGTTTTTTGAAGTGAAATAAACGTAACATAAAAATATTTATACGAAACAATTTTTTAATGTTGAAAATTGGTTTAAAAACAGTAGTATGGGTGATAGGTAGATGTATGGTTGAGGTAGACTGTTGGATTGATACCTTAGGGGATAGGTTGACTTAGATTTGCTCATCATAATAAAGATGGGTCATGATGGCCAGGAAAACTATAAAGTGAGCATGAGGGATAGGACCTGTATTCAAAAGGATGGGCAACAAGGGGGATAGGTAGCATGTGTACTAAACAGTTTAAGAGAAAGGCACAGAGTACCTTGTAAGGTGAGCATTATTTAAAGGAAATATGAATGCTAGTGTAGGGGGAAGTATGGTTGCCCTGCACCTCCTAGTGACTGATCTGTACAAGGTTCCCAAGTGTGCAAAGTGGACTAGCCAGATTAGTGTAGTGGTTAGCACACTGGACTCCGGATGAAGGTAGCGCGGGTTCAAGTCCCGCATCTGGTGAAACACTTTTCATTTGGTACCTTTACATTGGCACCAGATGCGCGCATACCTGAACCCCAGGGACAGCGCTTCTGAGCAAAATGGTTGATCAGTCCCTCAGATGTCTGTTGGTGTTGAGTTCCAAGCACTTAGTGGTTGGTAGCCAGCAGCCCATGCGTGGATCTACTGGGGGTAGTGTCTGGCACCTCAGTGGAGGTGCTGGGGGTAGTGTCAGGCACCCCAGTGTTGATGAATAGCTGGGGGTAGTGTGTGGCACCTCAGTGCTGATGATGGCTGGGGTAGTGTCAGGCACCCCAGTGCTTGGATCTGGGGGGTAGTGTAGGGGGAAGTATGGTTGCCCTGCACCTCCTAGTGACTGATCTGTACAAGGTTCCCAAGTATGCAAAGTGGACGAGCCAGATTAGTGTAGTGGTTAGCACACTGGACTCCGGATGAAGGTAGCGCGGGTTCGAGTCCCGCATCTGGTGAAACACTTTTCACTTTTTCACTTGCTACCTTTACATTAGGGGTAGGGGTAAACATTTAGGGAAACCGGGAGTTGAACCTGGGACCTCTCAGCCTTCAGACAATTGCTCTACCACTGAGCTACTTTCCTATACAACGTTTTCTACCTTCCACCCACGCCTGGGCTGGGGTGACACAGAGAGGGGACATGTGATTATACGACAACCGGCCCCTGAGAGTCAGCACATCACGCGCGGGGAAATCACATTCCCCTACACAAGGTAATATGACAGAAGTCAAACATGAGGGATGTGCAGAGTTGGGGGATAGTCACCATGAGGGATAGGTAAAATGAATAATAGGCAGATTGAGGATAGGTAGACTAATGGAATGTACAAATAAAGTTAGGCACAAAGGTAAGAGGTAAACTTTGGTCCTTTAACCCTTTTGAGGGAAAACCTGAGTAAACTCTAGATTTCAAGAGAGAGGTATACTAAGGGATAGGCAGTATGTGGGATAGGTAGAGCCATGCACAGGCAGTAGTTGTCAGGTTGAGAGAAAGGAAGACATCGGAATATGTAGATCGAGGTACTTTGATTAGCATGTTGAGTTTTTTTTCAAAAGTCCCAATAATTTTTAATATTACTTTTGTACATTTTTAAAATATTCTCATAATCAAACCTCATTTTTAGGTACTTTTGGTCAATTTCTGAAAATCAAGATTACAAATTTTGGATTTGGCAGGATTTTTTGGTACAAGTGGTACCTTGTTTGCACCTAATATCAGTCTGATAAAGATTCCGTGCAACTCCATAAACCCCTTATCTTACATAGGACTCAATACTGAACATAAAAGGAAGCCTACTTTTAATGGGGGGTAGAGGGGGGGTGGTCTGCACTATAGGACTCTTTGAAGAAAAACATCCTAGGGAACCTATATCATCGTTGCTTATAGCTAGTGCGCATAAGTTTGGAGTGTGCCTTATATGCGCGGATTTTAAACTATAGAACAGACTGACATAACCACTTTAGGTGTACTGGAGTCAGAAGGCCATTTCTTAACCCTATGCAAAAAGTATGTGCATGGCCACGGGGGCGACCTTTCAGAAAGCACAGTTCCTAGGAGGATGGGCCTATTTTCAATTCATATGTATACAATTCCTATATAATGAGGATCAAATATAGTCGACGCTAGGCCCACCATGGTGTCGACTATAGTGGATGCTATCCCTCAATTGGCACTACGATTGCACACAGCATCTACGATTTGAAACCCCAAAACTTATCGTGACAGTAATCTTGGGTAGTGACCTACAACTGTTCTGTATGATAAGCACTTAAGTAGTTACTACATAGTGTTTGGTAGGGCAGTCGTACGTCATGACCAATACAATAGGGCTGTTATATCACTAGATTAAAGGGTCCTCACTACGACCTGAAGGTCTTAGGGAGTGGTCATTATTTATCAACAGGGGGGGGGTGGTGGGTTTTCGCGCGGACGCGCAAAAATTTTTTACGCCCCCCCCTCGACGGCAGTAAAAAAAATTTGCGCCCCCCCGCGCCGGAGGCGCGGAGAGTTTTCGCGCCCCCTCTTTGATCTATAGTAGCGCGCGGGCTTTTTTGCTAATAAGAGGGTAAATTTTTTTAGCCCCCCCCTCAAGAGGGGTCAAAATTTTTTTAGCCCCCCCCTCGAGAGGGGTCAGAATTTTTCACGCCCCCCCCTCAAACCCACCACCCCCCCCCTGTTGATAATAAATGACCACTCCCTTAGTGTGGTTAAGAAATGGCCTCCAAAGTTATGCCTTAGATTTCTAGAGGCTAGCATAATTTTGACTAATGCATCTTTTTTTTTTAATAAAAAAAGAAAAATCTTGGGTACCTAATTTTCACAAGTTGGGGGCGTGGCTAAATATGTGGGGATTTTAACCCATAGAACAGTACTGACATAACCGATTTGAACTTCAGGTGTACTGGATTCAACGGTGTGCCTTATATGCATGGTGGGTTTTTTTATACGAAGGATATTCTAGCATATCTTTTATCAATGAACTTTTTGAATAAAAGGAAAAGCCTTGGGTACCTAAAAGATCCCCCATTACCACGTTGCAGAACGATTGAGGTATCATCCAGTCAATATGTTGCATCAACTGCATTTTGTCATAGCAAATGCAACGGTGAAGCACATTTAACAAGAAGCACCTAGGTGGCACAACACAACTAAGAATATACATCTGTGTGCATAAGCTAAATTTAGAATGTATATTGATTGGGTTCACCTTATATCCAGAAATGAGGTAACAGTTGAGTGTAATTCTACATGAATGTCGAAATAAAATTGAGAATATATCAATGATTCAACAACTAGGTCACTAGGAATGGAAATATTCCCTGACATCATGGAATATAAGTTAAGTATGTACATTTAATGGAGAAATCACTGATAGGCCAATGTGGAGGCTGATAATCTATCTCCCTGAGAGTACTTGATAATGTGTCAAGTGATATGAGGGTAATACCCGACTTTAAGATTATAGCGATAGAGTTAGATTTTTAAAGTCAATGTTGACATCCCACTGATATGACATTGACATTAATATGATGTATGACACACTGAGATTGAACCTAGATGTGACACTGGCAAAAAGAAATGAACCTCAAACTATGTAAAGATGGCAATACCTCTAGTTGGCCATCTAAGTGCCTGGACGCTCATTAGTGCTTAAGATTGACTTCAGTTGCCCTGTACCCCGATACCCCTGGTGGTTATTCGGGGTTGGTGCTTATTTGAGACCCCTGGAACTTAAACAGGTCACTACGGTACAATGATATGCTGATATCAAAAGTAGTCATTAACATGAGCCTTTATACCATAGAAGTATGGTGCTATGGATATCAAAGAGATGTGACATTGATACCAGAATCTGTCAAGAAGCATTCAGTGACATTACATTCGGAACCCTGAATTATTTGTGCCCCCTTAGACAACTGGCCCCCAGGCAATTGGCCCCCTAATTATTGCCCCCCTCCCATCCCCGCAGACAATTGGCTACAAGACAGTTGGCGACTATGGCAGCTGAAAACATACAATGATAAAATAACATATATTTACATCTATAAGAGACAACTAGTGAACAAGTAACCAATGGATAACTCATGACGAGTGTGTGTTAGTGAAGGATAATGACACGAGGCTGTAGGCCGGGTGTTATTAGCCTTTGCTAACACACACGAGTCATGAGTTATCCATTGACTACTTATTTTATACCACGAAACCAATAAATAATCAATAGAATACCAATAAATTCAAGTTAAAAAACAAAAATTATTCCCCCTCCCCGGGACTCGAAGCCAGCCATAGTGTGGGTACACAGGTACATACACCTCCTCGCCCGGCAGCGGACAGCGACAGCGCCTGTCTCAGCTCGGACAGGCAGCGGCACACGGCTACCATGGTTATCACGTTCTTGAATGATTTTATGATGCCTGGAGCGGATAATGACATTTGAATAGTACGCGCTAAGTGAACGGATGTTGACACTTGAGAGGAGACGACGTGACAGCAAGTTGACAGTGAACAATTTAATTCGATAATAAAACAACTGTAGCAATAAGACCTTAATGCGTATAGAGGAAGAATCTAGATATTATCATCTATCACCTACCTTTAATTCGCCATGATTTGACCTGTATATGTAACAGGATTAAAGATATAAAAATCGAATCGAGCGAAATTTCTCTGTCATGTTGACTGTGTGGTGCACGGATTATTTACTGCGGCGAGACACAAGTTGTCACGTTGGCATATGCTCTAAGGGTATTCTAGCTGTCGCGGGCAGTCCTTACCAGTGGTTCTACTATGAAAATGCCGGTAGTACACACGCTGAGGTAACACTTTGCGTCCAGGCAGTCCTGTCGTCTCGCTGAGAAACCAAGATGGCAGAAGACGGATTACGTCAACTCGCAACAAATAACATTGATTTTCATGGCTTTATAAGGTAAATACATTTAATTTAATGGTGGAAACCATGGTATAAACGTCATATATAACAAATAGAGGTGCACACGGTGATTCTAGGGGCTAGATAAAAAGCACTCGGCCCACGGCCTCGTGCTTCTTATCTGCCCCTAGATAAGAAGCACAAGAAAACTTGACAATTTTGAGGGACCAGCCCCCAAAACCTCACAAAGGACAAAGCATTACCACATAAGATTTGCATCCCCTTTATGGAAACCCTGCCCACCCCAGGTTTACACCAAAGTGTTTAAAAATTTGCTGTTTGATATTTATAAATCTGAATTTTTCTAGGGGACATGCCCCCCAAGCTGCCCTCAACAGCATTGTCCAATTAAAATTTAATAAGATTTTCATTCCCTGTTCTCATAATCATGGGTTAACTGCTGATGGTACAACAAAATGCTTTACTGGATTGGGGTCTAGAAATGCATCAGAATGCACCATTTGATGAGTGAGTGAGTGAGTAATAGATGTTTAACGCCATTTCGACAGCTAAGGTCATATTCATAGCGAGAACTACATTACACAATTTCACAGGGGAATGTGTCAGTGCCCGCACATATATGTGCACCACACACATCCCGAGGGGATAGGAAAGAGGAGAAACAGACCCTTTTAAGTGGGCTAGGGAAGCCCGGCACCATTTGATGTCTCGATTTCAAAATTTTCTTGGAGGCCAAACCCCCCCTACATATGATGCGGCGCTGCGCTTGCGATGTTGCTGTGCTGCACTTGCGATGTCATCACGCTACGCTTGGGACATTGCCATGATATCTCCCATGGTAACTGAGGGTTGGACCCCCCTTTCCAAAATCCTGGATCCGCCCCTGTCAACAACTGACCATTATATTTCAAAGTCGAGATTACCCTTATTAAAATGAATTATGACACTGGCATTATCAGAATGATGTAATCATAACATCATTTTTAAATTTTTGTACCGGTATTATTCGCTAAGACACAGGTATACTTTCACACAGGAAATAAACACTGTCATTTTATTAGCGAACACTCGCTTAACATTACTGCGATCAAATATAAAAATATAAATGGAGGCTGAATTAGTGTTTGTCAGTTAGTGAGCCCTTAGAAAGAGGATGTTTTGATAATTCGGTAATTTGACAAAAAATTATACTTTGTTTGGATGACCGTTCAACATCAGTGTGTCGTGCCGAGGGAATATGACACGGACATAAACGAAGCACAGGTGCCACGTGGCACATCGATGAAGCTTGCTTACAATATGACTAATAACAAAAAATATGACAAATAACTTGGCGAGGCAAATTATAAAAGCCGGAATTGACACTAACCAAAGGCATTTTCTAGACCCCTTTTCCTCCATTTTTTGGGGCTCCACCTTGTGAATCAGTGGACCTAGTATCTAAGCCACAAGTGGTTGCTACCCCCTCCCCTGTTCCTCCCCATCCCATCCACCTACCATTTCCACCCACCATCTCCCACCACTACCAATAAAAAAGCACTCTTCCTTATCGAGGACACACCGACCTTGGTCTCTCTCCAAAGATATATTTCCAGGCCCAGTGGTAAAATAGCCATAAAAAAGAAGCACATGAGTAAAAAAAAAAGAGAGAAAAAGGATAAAAGAGAAAAAAAAGAAAGAAAATGGTCCCACGTGGCGGTGAGGTGATGTGGGGCCCAACCCGGGTCAGTCATCTAATTATTGACCGCTCTGCTAAAGGAACAGGAGGAAGGGATGGAGGGGAGGGTGGGGGGCCACTATTCAGATCATATTATCTGGGATTAGTCTGGTTTAGGGTGTGGCCAAGAAGACTGCCCCATCAATAAATTAATTGGAGTAATTGCAGGACCATGCATCGAGCATGGGCCTTGGCTTAGAATGGGTGGAATGGTGTATAAGCCCTAAGTGTGTGCGAGGGGGTGTAGGGTGGGTGGGTGGAGAGTCTACGTGTGTACCGGCAAACACAACCTCTGTGCTATACTGTAGATGTTAATTCACACATATAAGCACCCAAGGTCACTGGGCTATAATGAGGCACTAGCGGTATCATAGCCATTTCATTGGAAGCATTGCACAAAATTGGGACCCTTTATTTATTCAAAATCTAATAGGGATCTTTTTATTTTAGCAAAATAACTGTGACATCGCAATTCTATAAGTACTCGATCCATGATTATAGATTTTGAGGATCTAAAGCCATGGAATCAGTAATTTACATTGTTCATTTTTCCATATAGCAGTTTTTTTGGACCTATATTTCAAAAGTCATATACCCTAAGTGCTTCTTCTTTCCTGGTGCTTATTTGGGACCCCAGTGCTCTATGGACCCTTATATCCCAAACAGCCCTTATACCTGAGTTGTGGTGTAAGGGCAGTTGTCCCACATACTCATATGAACCAATATGCTAGCACACACACCCAGGTGTGGCCCAGTCCACAATTGACTTTCACATCTTTTTTTTTTTTAAATTAATATGACGTGAGTGGCATATATTTTTGAAAAATATGTCACGGCACGGGATTTCCTAGATCCAACATGTGACATGCTAGGTTCTTAGTCGGGGATTTACATTTGACATGAGCATACATTTTGAAATCAATCTGCGACCATTCCACTCCCCATCCAGGGCTGCCAGACTGTGTATTGGACCAGGAATAAAGCAACAAGCAGTCTATATGGCAAAAGCAGAACCAGCAGGACCCTTACCTATTTGTAGCAGGAGATCCTGCAATGACTGCAGTACCCTGGTGCTATACCAGCCAGCATCCAGCCATCCAGTCACCCTGCAGGGTCGATAATAGGTATACCCAGCCAACAACCCAGAGCAGCAAGCACTAGCTACTACCTCCCCTATACCCAATGACTGCCTAGACAGACTGGTGCTGCAGGGTGCTGGGCCGTGAGACACCATGGGTTAACATGGTAAATAGACTAGGTTTTATGATGCTGCTTGGCTCAGTGGTGGTGGTAGGGAGTGGTGCAGTGGTGCAAGCACTAGAGTGGGTCCAGTGGAGGCCCCCATCTAGGTCAGCCTACTGGTGGCTTTTTTACATCACCCAACAAGTCCCAAACCTTGGGCACACTGCATTCAGCCTTGAGGGTGTATTCTTGTCCTTCACTTATCTTTTTTTCCCACCTTTTTCGTCTGTGTCTTTATCATCTTTCTAACCATAGAGAAACCAATACATGTACCATAGGTTTACCTGTGCCCTCCCTGCCTGTCTATTTCCCTCTACTTACCGGTACCCCAAAACTCTTCAATGCCTCTTTCTGTCTGTCTGTATCTGCCTGTCTCTCACTGCTTGTCTATCTTACTTTCTCTGTCTGCTCTCTCTTTCTGTGACTCTATTCCTCTCAGTAATTGGAGAAGTGAGTACCATGGAAAGTGAACCCCAAGACAAGTGAGTACCAGGGAAAAATAAACCCCCAAGAGAAGTGAGTAGCATAGAGAAGTGAACCCATAGGAGAACTTGGTACCAGGGAGAAGTGAACCCATAGGTAAAGTATCCTAAGGGGGATACCAGAAAGAGGTGAATACCAGTCAATACCAAAACCCATCATACACCACCAAAAATCAAAATAAACTGTAGACTAATGGACGTCAGTCACTGATTGACAGTGTAGGGACAGTATCCTTAAGGTCCCCGGCTTTGTAGTTCTATAACAGCTTGGAGTTTGTTATATTGGTTCCTAATTTACCCCAAATCCTTTAAATTCCATTATCACTGCACACCGGGGACCAACGAGCAGCCATCATCCCTTGACCTTATTTGCAGTCATGTGACCATTCTAGACTCTCACTGGCCTGATGCATGTCATCAATGTACCGTCACCTGCCTCGAAGCAGCTGACTGTGCTGTCACCAGAATGCTTCAGGTATGTTACAACTGTTCAGAGGGCTGCATTCATTGAGATAAGTTATGCACTTCTCTGTAGTACTCAGATCTCTCAGGGGTTCACTTCTCTCTGGTATACAGATCTCTGATGGGTTCACTTCTCCATGGTACTCACTTCTCCAGTATCCTTCCTCTCTTTCCCTCTCTCTGCCCCCCCGCCTCTTTCTCTCTCTCTCTCTCTCTCTCTCTCTCTCTCTCTCTCTCTCTCTCTATCTCTCTCTTCTCTCTCTCTCTCTCTCTCTCTCTCTCTCTCTCTCTCTCTCTCTCTCTTTCTTTCTCTCTTCTATTGGTTTCTCCATTCCCAAGCATCCTCAAGCCTTCTCTTCATGTCTCGCATAATATATTCTGTACTGTCCACTCTCAACATATGTACTGTTCTTTCAATTTCTGTTTGTCTCTGTCATTCTCTACCTCCCATGTTATATCTCCCTTCATTCTTATTTCTTAATTCTATTCCTATACATTACTCCTAGACAGCTATATCTCTCTCTCCCTGTGCCCCCCACCTTCTATGCACCTATGTCTTTCTCTGCCTGTTTTGCTTCCGTCAGTCTGTTTGTCTGTCTGTCTGTCTGTCTGTCTGTCTGTCTGTCTGTCTGTCTCTCTCTCTCTCTCTCTCTCTCTCTCTCTCTCTCTCTCTCTCGTCCCTCCCCCAAACCCCTTCCAACCCAGACTTAGCTTTATGGAGCATGCTGGTGCACTGTTTGTGACTAAAGTACATAGCCAGGGGTCCAGGGTTTGTTAGAGGTAGGGGAGGGTTACAATCTCCAGGGCTCCACAATATTGCTGTAGTACTCGCCCATCCCAGGAGGGCATTTCCTCACATGCTATACTGTTATATACAGCCTATATCATTCAGAAGGCCTTACAGTGGCAGTGATATTCTTTATTCGATACTGGGGTCAATTTCAGAACAGACTACTATTTGCCCCCATTATGGATTCTCAAATGATCAGCAATTGTACAATATTGCTGATCATGTTGCCTATTGCACAACACTGAATCAGTGAGATGCATGTGCTGGGGCCTATTCAGATATATAGTAGAAAGAATGCAGTTGTTCACATCTGTACTTAAATTAGAGCTTTGTAAAATGCTGTAAATCCTAAAATTCAGATAGATTCTATGACTGTAGTGGTGTTTTAGTGATCAGAGAGCTATTTGGCTATTGTAAGATGAACTTAAGGTTATCCCTGAGGTCTTATAGAGGTACGAAATCTGACCCTACGACTGCCTTGGCATGTAGTATAGTCATAAAAGGCACTTGTATGACTTAAACAGCTTAATTCGTAGCTTATTAAGAAATGCCACCCTGGCCATTCTAAATAAGCGGGTTCTAGGGGTGGTGCCTGGCTGGTCTGCAGGTACAGCCAGACACTATCATGGTGCTGCATGTATATACAGTGCAGCAGCCTGCAGGGAACGCTGTAAACGCTTTTCTCTTTTACCTTTTCACCTTCTCTTTGATTGTGTCTTTCTCATTTATTTTTGTTGGGGGAGGAGTGGGGTAGGTGTATGGGTTATGGCGGCATGGCACGTTAGCAGATGCCATACCAGAACCAGTGCAAAACACGTGCTAGGCTTACTCATGACAACCTAGTAGTATAGCATTATGTGTTTGGGGCATACCTACCATCTCGCCGTCATGTTTTAAATGTATGTTTGTAGAAAGCCTCTAACAAGGGACTTTATGGATCGTCGATCATACATCAAGGGGCGTACTTAGTGGGGGGGGGGGGGAGTCTTTCATTTTGACCGTTCTGGAAGGATTGAGAAGGGCAATTAACATCAGTATCGTTCAGGTAGGAGAGCCTAGAAAGTTTTGAGTGAAGCTGTCTTGTAACTTTGCCCTTGTTTAAAAGAGAATAAAAAAGGGAAACCTATTGCTGGGCCCCGATTAAACATTTGGAAAAAATATATATAATTCTCTCACTTAAAGCCACCAATACCGAATTTCTTGTTTCATCTCCTACAATACCAGCAGCAATAAAATCATATTACATTCAGAACTCAATAGAGAGTACAAGCTATGTGTAAACATGGCTTCATTGACTGTGAAATTTTGAATAAAAAATTGAAATAACCAACTACCTTAGTCCCTTCAGGTTACGTGGAACTAATTCCATTTCCTTTATGTTTCTATATAGCATTACACACAAAAACAGCCCCCCATAATGTTCGTTGGTAATATTCTTGACCGTAGCAAGATTAAAGCCATCTCCCACACACAATGTGTTAGAATATAGGATAGGCTTAACCCTGAAAATATTAACTAAGGGAACGATACATACAGCAAGTGCCATTCTACCCTTTTTTTGGCCTCAAAACCTTCATTGGCCAGATGAACATTTGCAGACCTGATAAAATCCCCAAACCTTGGCATAATATAAAAATGCATCTACTTTTCCATTTAGGAACTATTTGGGGTCACTTGTGAATTTTTTCATAATTTTACCAATGTTTCTTGCATTTGATTTCTAAGCCAATCAGCACCCAGATCACCTTCAGTGCAGGCCTGAATATGACTCACAAGAGGGCAGCATTTATGTCCATGTAACCTTCAAAGGAAGTGATGTGCAAATCTTCATGCATTTGTTGATAAATGGTGGTTATTTGGGAGGGTATGAATTCAATGGAGAATGGGGGGATGGGAAACGTTTGTGTCTGAGGACATATCAATGGAAACATACCAAAAGTTTTATTACCAAGACAGAGATTTTTGCTTTAAAAGGGGAATGTAATTATCTAATACCTTCTAGTTTGACATGTGTTAGTTTATTTTTTAGAATATGTTTTGTAAGAAAATTACAAGCACTTCTTAAAAGTATTACAATTGACAATAAACCCAACCTTTTTTTTCTGTAGAGTACATTTTCCTTTTGGCTTTCTATTTCTTTGGTTACAGGCACCTTACAATCTTATTAAAGAACAGAGGAGAAAATTAAAATGCTTCTGTTCCCTCTTGAACTAGTGCTCATCACATTTTGCACGGATCCAATGAGAACTAAAACCCCCCGTATAAGACGCGCCTTATACGCAGGAGATTACGGTATATATATATATATATATATATATATATATATATATATAAATGTCTACAACTATACCTGAGTGCAATTGGTACTTTTATTAGTGAAGATCCGGGAATATCCAGAAATCAACTATGCAGAGGGACTAAGCAAGAGGTAGATGCACTTGGGCCAGTCCAGTCGTAGACTACTGGCCTATATATTTAAACAGAGAAAAACGAAAGTTACAATTACAAAAGAAAAATTGAACTGCCAGCTATGCCTCCCTGCCTGCTACCTGTGAGTGGTTGACTGCACACCTGGTGACCTAGTTGACCCAGGGTGACTAGAGGCCTGTGTGGTGCTCTCTGTACTTAATACCCGAATCAGTCAAGTATAACAGACTGATTCTAACCATCATACAATGTCAGCAGAAATATTCCAAGGTAGCAGGTTGTCCCATGGGCGTGGCCACTGCTGGAGCTTATTACCAGCGAGTTCTACTGATAAAACCTATCAGATGGGTACCAGCTGGCCCCCGAGAGGACTGCAGTGAATAGTTGGGATTTCCTCATTGGCTAATAATTAGTCCTGCTAAGTCCGTATATTATGGTAGTCTGGTAGTGGAAGGCCATATTTTAGCCTAACCTCAACTTCTCCCATATAGTTTTTTTCTATGCTGATTATTCATCTATAGGGTCTAGGTGAAAATATCCAGACGGATGTGGAGCTCTCACCCTTGAGCAATTTGAGATATTCAAGATGGCCACCAAAATTCTATTGGAAACTTGAAATCTATCTGGTTCTAATCAACCTAGAAACAAAAATGAAAGAGCAAAAAGTATGTTTTGGAAGTCAGGGAATGCATTGCTGCTATTTCTGAGAAGATCTCTGGCCTCCATCTTGGATCTTTTACCTAATTACCTGTATAACAACCTTAATTTTGGATCACGTTAGAACTGCCAGCCAAATTTGTTTTAACCATTTTGAAGCAATACTTTTGCAAGCCATTACTTGCTCAAGTAACTTACTATCCCTAGTTATCATTGTATTTACCCTTTAGCTTTGATTAATGACAGCTAAGGTCATATTCATGGCGAGAACATTACACAGTTTCACAAAGGAATGTGTCAGTTCCCACGAATATGTGCACCACACACATCCTGAGGGGATAGGAAAGATGAGAATTAGACCCTTTTAAGTGGGCTAGGGAAGCCCAGCTTTGATTAATAGACCTGCATATAGAGGTATTACTGGATAATGAAAGCCTGAATGCTACAGTTCTGTTCAGCTTTAAGACACATATGAACAGTCAAGAGGTATGTTTACAATGTTTTTTATCCATTTTTGTCACTTCTAAGAAGGCATCTGGCCTCCCTATAGGATTCCTGACCTATTGTAATACCTTGCATATAAGGTGTACCAAATATATAGGGCATAACCTGATTTGAAGGAAACACTACAGGGTGAAGCTGGCCCTCCAGTTCTAGGTAATACTACAATCCACACTAGGGGTAAATACTCATAATTTGTGCCTTGAATGTGGGGTATTATGATTATCTGATAGAATTACGGATAACAATAAACCTATGAGTCTGGCTATGATTAGTCATCAAACAACTTATGTGTGTTGCAAAAACTCTAGTACATCATCTCTTTGAGTAGACCCACTGCAGCCAATACACATGAAATCCTTTTAAATCAGTGTATGCCATAACATCTGCCATCTCTTCACCTTCTACAAACTATTGTTGAGTGGTTGTATCTTGGGGAGTTTGACCTCTATTTCTTGTGTTCTACTGGGAACTTCCATGTTTTGAGAAACACTTCATATCTAAAGTTAGAAAAAGTTAATCTGTCCATCTCTGTGTAACACCTTGAACCTGTTTAAGTTCATGGGTAAAGGTTTTGTGTCAAATGAGCTGGGACCTGTTGGTAAACTTGTAGCATTATCTAACCTTGTTTGTATGTCAAATATCATAGGCATAGAAAGTAGGGGGCAGGGGAAAGGGGGATCTGTCACCTTGGACCTTCCCCCCTCTGAAACTGATTTAGACAAACCTCAATATATTATTGTGTCCATGCTTTTGTGCTTCTTTCTGTCCATACACTGGCATTCATCTCTTTGGTAGACTGTTTCTCTCTATACACTTACCCATTCATTTGCACCATCCACATTTTCTGTATCTATTACATTTTCAGTACACCTGTCGCCATAGATAAAGCCTTCATCATGATGCTGTTACAGTGTAGTTGATTAATGATTGCATTTATAGCTGTCTTAAAGTGTGCCTGTCTACTCCAGCTGTCTTGATTTTTCCTGTCATTTCTTTTCCATGGTGAGGTGATCTATTCCAAATGTGAAGTGGGATTCAGAAATTTGAGTATTGCAAATGGTATGAGTTGTCCCGATGGCAGTACCAGTTAGAATGTTTCTGTGGCCATACAGTATTTATCTCTGCTCACTTGTTTTGAACTACTATACAATATGCCCTGGCATATGTTCCATGAAGAGAGATCATGTCTCATATTAGTGGACCAACACAGTAAAGCATACACCCGGGTAATGCAGGCATTATTTTACTCTGTTGATCCACTAAGTCAGATTTCTAGCAGCAAAGAAGCATTTTGCTTGTACTCTCCAGAACTTTTATTATCCATGCATTGCAGGTTATGTTGATCAAAGACCGAGTGGGGTCTTCCTTGATGCTTGGAGAACTCACACATTTAATTTTCCCCAGCAATATTTACATTCTAGAGATGCATCAATCAAAGGTAAATGGTAAATGATATGATTATAGTTACAAGTGACATCAGCAAGCTGTGGCATGCAAAGACATTGCACCAAAATGGAAGCCAAATATCTTCTCAAAAGTAGTAGGAATGCATTCCATGACCTCAAATACATACTTTTTGAAACTTTGTCTGTGTCTCCAATTTTAACAGAACTGCAGATTTTAAGTGTTCATTAGCACTTACTCAACCAGTAATATCTACATCTGGAGATGAATCAACCAAAGCTGAACGGTATAGGTGGATTGCAAAAACATTGCTTCAAAATGGTGAAAGTCCATTTGGCTGAGAGTTCTAGGATGATCCAAAATTACAGTACGCAAAGAGATTAGAATATAGGCTGTTCTATTGTTCCAATAGAAGGAACGCGGTGGCGGACTGCTCGGCCGGGACCCACCCCTCACATTTCCTGTAAACACCTTTCGTCGCCATTGTGGCCTCCCTCCACCTGTCCCCATATCCTTCTCGAATGATCTATGGCCTCAGATTGTACATCCTTGTTTCGGTGAGAGATAACGAGAGGTGGTGAGACAAGAACGACAAGAAGCCTATACCCCGAAACTGGTGACGATTTGACAAGTTGTAAATGTTTCATCTGTTTTCTCACAACCTATGAGGCTTGTTATGAAAATAATGGTGGCAATATATATGTGCCAGATCAAGCGGTTCACATTCAGCTATGTTTCATTGCTGGATGGTCTATATATATACCTGGAGCAGACCGATTGTAATTCGGACTTCCATTTACCCTCCTACCCGGCAATGACCTGGTAGGAGAAACATGGCTCCGCCGCATTAATAATTATAAAACCCTACATTCAAAGCACAGATTATGAGTATAAATTTACCCTAATGTGGCTTACCGTATTATCTAGAGCTTGAGGTGCACCTTCTAGGCATTGTAAAACAGTACTCAAGTTCTCAAAATAAAGACCCAACTGCACCCTGTAGTGTTTCCTTCAACTCAGGTAATGCCCTATACATTTGGTGCACCTTATATGTAAGGTATTACAATAGTTCAAGAATCCTATAGGTAGGCCAGATGCCTTCTTAGGAGTGACGAAAATAGATTAAAAACATTGGAATCATACCTCTTGACTGTTCATATGTGACTTAAAGTTGAACAGAACCTTAGCATTCAGGCTTTTACTTATCCAATAATATCTCTATATGCAGGTCTATTAATCAAAGCTAAAGATTAAATACAATGATAACTGGGGATAGTAAGTTCCTTGAGCAAGTCATGGCTTGCAAAAATTTTATTTCAAAATAAAAAACACATTTGGCTGACAGTTTTAACGTGAACCAGGATTAAAATGATTTTTGGCCAAAATTAGGGTCGTTATACAGGTAATTAGGTCAGAAATCCAAGATGGAGACCAGATATCTTCTCAGAAATAGTAGCAATGCATTCCCGGACTTCCAAAACATACTTTTTGCCTTTTCATTTGTGTTTCTAAGTTGATTACAACCAGAGATTTTCAATTGCATTTTGGTGGCCATCTTGAATATCTCAAATTGCTCAAGGGTGAGAGCTCCACATCCACCTGGATATTTTCACCTAGACCCTATGGATAAATGATCAGCAGAGATAAAAACTATATTGGAGAAGTTGAGGTTATTCCCCACGGCTACCAGACTATGGACTTAATGGAGAGTTCAAGTTAGTACAAAGGACTTTCCCATTGTATGAATTATCCTTTTATCTCTATATGCATAGTCAAACGATCTGTCCTGTAATATCAATAATTAGACCCAGACAGAATTAAACGTTTCTCCTTTGTTATACCCACATGGGAATACAATACGCTTATGCTAGGGGCTTTGGCATTAATTGGGGAGTTGGGTATCGGATGCATTTTCACATAATTATAGACAAAAGGATCAGAGCACTAAAATTAATGGTAAAGTAATTTATGCAATGGAATTAGAAATTTTGAAAACAAAGACGTTTATCAGTCCATGGTGAAACCATAAATTCCTTGAGTATTCTACACCTCATATTTACACAATGAATTTTCTAAGGTATAAGCGGCCATAGATGTAACTGGATTTTGAAGCTTTAGTTAACTGTTCTATGCAAATACATCCCTGTCTTTAAGTGATACCCGGGAAGAATAACCTTGGTTAAGGGGTATCATATAAGATCTAGCTAGAGATTCTCCTCACATATGTGATGTGCCTTATATGCTAGTCATTACTATAATATGTACATGGTCCTATAAAGCATACTGATAAGATGGATATTATTAAGTCCACTAAAACTAATACATGCTCTGGCAAGATGGATTTTCTAAAGTACACCTCGCCAGATACTTTGACACAAATGGATTTTCTAAAGTATGCTAAACCTGGTACTGAGATGATAGCTGTGTATAAAGGACAGCGAAGAGCACGATATAAGATTTGTGTACAGACAGAGCTCATGCAGTCACCCCTTTACAAGGACGAAGCCTAATAGCCATATTGAATGTTACCATTCAGGTCTCACTACCCTATTTATCTACAACACACAGGTGCAGCAAGCTGACTCTTTTCTAAGTTTAGGCATATGTGTGTTTTCCACCTTCAGTATAAAACTTTATCCTTTTATCTCCATATGCATAGTCAACAATCTGTCCTGTAATATCAATAATTAGACCCAGACAGAATTAAACGTTTCTCCTTTGTCATACCCACATGGGAATACAATACGCTTATGCTAGGGGCGTTGGCATTAATTGGGGAGTTGGGTATCGGATGCATTTTCACATAATTATAGACAAAAGGATCAGAGCACTAAAATTAATGGCAAAGTAATTCATGCAATGGAATTAGAAATTTTGAAAACAAAGACGTTTATCAGTCCATGGTGAAACCATAAATTCCTTGAGTATTCTACACCTCATATTTACACAATGAATTTTCTAAGCTATAAGCGGCCGTAGATGTAACTGGATTTTAAAGCTTTAGTTAACTGTTCTATGCAAATACATCCCTGTCTTTAAGTGATACCCGGGAGGAATAACCTTGGTTAAGGGGTATCATATAAGATGTAGCTAGAGATTCTCCTCACATATGTGATGTGCCTTATATGCTAGTCATTACTATAATATGTACATGGTCCTATAAAGCATACTGATAAGATGGATATTATTAAGTCCACTAAAACTAATACATGCTCTGGCAAGATGGATTTTCTAAAGTACACCTCGCCGGATACTGACACAAATGGATTTTCTAAAGTATGCTAAACCTGGTACTGAGATGATAGCTGTGTATAAAGGACAGCGAAGAGCACGATATAAGATTTGTGTACAGACAGAGCTCATGCAGTCACCCCTTTACAAGGACGGAGCCTAATGGGCATATTGCATGTTACCATTCAGGTCTCACTACCCTATTTATCTACAACACACAGGTGCAGCAAGCTGACTCTTCTCTAAGTTTAGGCATATGTGTGTTTTCCACCTTCAGTATAAAACCTTATACAACTATGTCACTTACACCCATCATCCTCTGTAATAGTTAGAGAGCATGGACCTTTACAGTAGGTATATGGTCAGAGAATAGATAAAGATTTAGGTGATGTTAGATGGCCAAGTCTTTTTTTGGTTGAGCATTAAGTATATACTATAGAAGACAAGCAACAATCTTCACGGAGTATTCACATTGGTTTCGGATTCACTCTGTTGTCTTTATCCTTTATCATTTTTTTTTCATTTATTCATCTATCTTTATGTACTACAGAGCCCATAATAGGACATACCAAAAAAAACTTTTTCCCAAAAAATTTATTCTTGTGGGTACAGGAGAAATTCTTGCGGGTACTGGGTGATTCTTGCGGGTACAGGAACAATTCTTTTGGTGACCAGAAACAATTTTCGTGGGCACAGAGAAGGTCTTGCAGATAGAGAAATAATTCTTGAGGATACAGAAACAATTCTTGTGGGTACAGAATCAGTTCTGTAAGGTGGAGAAACCATTCTGTTGTGTGCAGGAATTATTCTTGCATTTCTGGGGTCCAGACAATTCTTGCAGGTAATCTCTCTTAGTGACCATAGAAGGACATCTCTTGAATATCCGACAATATCTATGTGGGTAATTCTTCAATTTCAAACCAACAAAATGCAAGAATATTCCTGTTCCTGCATGAATTACCCTGTATCCGCAGGAATGTTCCTGTACCCGCAGGAATATGCAAAAAAAAATCTTTTTGGTATGTACCTGCAATAACTGTTCAGTATCCGCAAGAATATTTTTTCTGTGGAAATTTTATTTTTGGTATGTCCTATTAGGGGCTCCGTAATACGCTAATTCTTTTAGTATAGAAACTTTTTTTTTCATTTTTTGTGCCTATTCCATTTAAGTTTTTTTCTGACTTAGCGATGCAACCTTTATTTATTCACTTTTTATTACAAAACTTTTTTTAACCTATGTAAGTGCTTGCTGCGTATAGGATGTTTGTGATTCAGCAAATAGAAAAGGTATTGATTTTAGGTATTGCAAGAGAAAAGTAAGTTAAAGTAAAACAAAGGGTTTTTAAAGAAATTACACTTTTTATAATATTCCATTGCTACAGATATTAAATTCACACACTGGTAACAGTACCTTCTCAGAAGAAAAATTATTTTTGACATTAATGGTGTGTTTTCTTTTGGTTTGTATGTTTTGGAAAGAAACATAAAAACGTTTGTAAACATGTTATCTGTGTACTCCAAAAACCGAACCTACCAGTCTATTAAACATTTTTATTTCTAAATTAACAGATGTAATTTTGCAATTGTATAAAGTAACTAACAATCACTTTTACAATTTTTCCCCTAAACGTTTTCTTTCTTAACAAATGATAAAAAAAATAGTTTTCAAACATTTTTTATCCAAACATTTTCCAAATATAACAAAACTTTTTTTTTGCCAAGTGGTTACCATCTTATATTCAGTATAAAAGAAGAGACAAACACCAAGAATATACATACCCACACATTTATTAAATTGAATCGGTATGGTACGGGGGATACAATTCTCTCTTTTTTGCAAGGAATCGATTATAACCCATCTCAGTTCAATTCTGATCTTGAAATAAATTTGCGATGACGGCAGCCAAAGTACATTTTATTGTGTGCTGTATTGAGTGATGCGGCAAAATGCTAAGCAGATAAAAGCTTTCGATGTGGAGCAGGTTGTTATACATTTGCTGGTATTTGAGTCTACAGGTTGTGTTTGTTCCTAGCTTTCACTACTCTAAGTACCTTGTAAGGTGTCTCTTGGATCCTGTGAGGGTAGTTCATATAGTTTAGTATGCATCATGCCCATTGATCTAATCGCAAGGGCTGCATTTATGCATCATACCCACTGGTCTACCGCCTGGGATGCATCGCACAGATTATTCACAGATACCTATTTCAACCCCGCGTGGTCAGCATGATACATGAAAGCAGGTCTGGTGAATAACCCGCCAGGGCTGCTCTCAGGCATCATATGGACTAGTGGGCATGATTTGTGACGTTGTAACAGCTATGGCGTCAACCAGGCCACATTAGGCCATACCAAATCCTTACTTAACAGTTGATGCAGGAGTGCATCATGCCCATTGGTTGGCATGATGCACCAACGAAGTGCTGGTGAGTCTGCTCGCCATCATGCCGACCCACCAGAGGAATTTCAACCCCATAGGGTCAGCAAAATGCATAAATCTAGCCTTGGTGAGAATCTCGCCAGGACTGCATTCATGCACCACAATGATCAATGAGCATGATGCATTAAGGCTTAATGTTGACACACAAACAGGTTTATACCAAGTCGTCAGCTTCCTCACAGTTACAACGATCCTTCTGTTTCCTATCTTATGGCACAATGACGTTTAACCAACGTGGGTATTTGTCATTGAAGCAACATTTTCATTTGGACTAGAAGAAGAGATATCTTACTGAGCCATAATAATAATGTTATCTAATGAAGTATTGGTGCTGTTTCAACAAACACTTTAGGCTGTTAAAAATTAGGATGGTGTCAGTACCACATCATATGCTTAATTTTGATGGGTATTTTTTTGGAAAGGCTTAACTTTAAAAAAAGAACCAACCTTTGTTGTTTTCCTCCAATTTTATCAATGTTGTTTCAACGCCATGTACTAGTGGAATTATCAGTGATTAGGCCAAGAAAAAAAAAGGTGTGTTTCCAGTAACCCGACCAACCCTAGCAAAACAGGGCTGATTTTTTTTGACAGGACTGCAGTAACAATACCAGTAGAGGTACAAAAATGGCAGACCATCTCTATCTGCTGATGGCCTTTTTTGCTAAAGGGGGTCTAAACCTTATAAGCGCCTCCCCCTAAGAGGGGTCAAATTTTTTTTTAAAAGCCCCCCTCAACACCCCCCCCCCTTGAAAAATAATGACCACTACCAGATATATTTTCAGACTATTGTGGCTACATATGCTCTCAGATGCACATTGAAATTGTCTTTCTTTCGATATATAACATGCCTTCATTGAACAGGAGGAAGATGTCTCCCGCCCCCCCCCCCAAAAAAAAAAAAAAAAAAAAAACAGTCAATAAAAGAAAAATCCGACTTACCGACCCTAGCAATTTAGCTCATGTTACTGGAAACACACCTTTTTTTCTCGGCTTTAGAGTCTTCTGTGTATGTTCACATAGGGCTGATGCCATTATGACCTAACTCATGCCACTTGATTTTCCTTTAGACATTTATTTCCAGAACTTCTATTTAGCATATTATCCGAAGCAAACAAATTTTAAGACATGGAGAATCTTGGGCCAAGCAGACACTCTCACATCATTCTCCAAACAGTGCTATCTCTCAAAACATTGTTTTCTCAAATCTCAATGATGGAATCCCTTTTTCTACTTTGTTCTCAATATGTTGCCATTTGCTCTGAAATATCATCTACCAAGGGGGAACTATCACTGATTTCCCTATTCTTTCTAATTTAATTCTATGTCAAAGGTAAGTACCAGTGTTTTTGTCTTGAATTATTGGGGTAGATTCATATACTTTGTGCCTTAAATTCTGCTTCATTCAGTTCTCAAAGGGAAATGCTCATTTAGTTTCTTCATCATTTTCATGGGAAAACACAGTTGATGTTCTGCCTTCTGACTGGTTTTGTTTACATGGTACACGATTCCTGCCTCATGTGTTATACTAGGGGACCTCTGTGGGTGGCATTAGTATAATATGTTATGTCATGGCAGATACGATCATTACTATAAATTAGTACTAGAACAGCCGTATTCCATTGGGGGCATGGGGGGTCCGCCATCTTGGATTTTGAATGGAGCTGAGCTGTCTCTGTTTTTTTTTCTTTATCTAAAAGCAAATTAACCCCATAGGCGGCGGTGAATACGGTGGGGGAGGTCAAGTTTTAGGGACCTTATTCATGAGTTCTAGGGACCCTGACTCAGGGGCCCAGTTCTAGGGAACTTGATTCAGGAGGGCCTAGCTCTAAGGGATATGATTCTGGAGTCCTAGATGTAGGGTAACCTGATCCATGGAGCCCAGCTCTAGGTAATCTACCTTGGGGATTCTGAGGACCCGATTCAAGAGTCCTAGTTCCCGGGAACTAATTCATGTAGCTTCATGTCAGGGAACCTGATTCAGGGGGCATAATTCCAGGAAACCTAATTTAGGAGGCCTACTTCTAGGGAACCTTATTCAGGAGAGCCCAGCTCTAGGGACCCTGATTGATCAGGGGCCTCAAATATAGGACCTTGATTCAAGGGGTCTAATTCTAGGAAACCTGATTCAGGAGAGCCTGGTTCTAAGGGATATGGTTCTGGAGCCCTAGATGTAGAGGAACCTGGTCCATGGGGCCCAGCTCTAGGTAACCTGCCTATGGGGTTCTAGGGACCCTGATTTAAGGGGCCTAGTTCGAGGGAAAGTTCCGATTTGTGGGGCTTGATTCCAGGAAACTCAATGCAGGGGGAATAATTTCAGGAATTCTAATTCAGGGGGCCTACCTCTTGGGAACCTTTTTCAGCAGAGTCTAGTTCTAGGAACCCTGATTCAAGGGGCCTAGGTCAGGAGAACCTTGCTCTACAGACCAATAGTACGGACCTAATAACCCTAATCTGAATGACCTAGAGACCCTAAGACAGGTAGTCACCTTGGTACTGATCAGACCTTCTTGGGATATCAATAAGAACATTGTAGCCTGTGAGGGTTCTATTGTACCTTGACTTTGTCAACACCTGCACACATAAACTTGGTTTTGTATAGCAGTATTATGTCCACACCTGGTATCAATAAGATGTTCTTAACATCACCGATTATATTCTCAATATCCCATGACATCATTCTCAGCATTGAATCAGACAGGTTTTGGTTACGAGAGTATGCTTTGTAAGCTTACCGACCATTAATACATTTCATGTTTAGATGTTTCACATCGAAATTGACATAAAAATATGAACAATAATTTAAAAGTACTTGCGCAACCAATAACAAATTTGCGTTAGTGCAATAAGTATTCGAACAGTTTCCCAATAACTTTTTTTATATATACACAAGTGTACTTCATTTAAAATGAACAGGTATATACATACGAAATTTACAGTCATCACATGTCAATATCCAAAATATTGGTTTTTTAAGAAGAAAAAAAAAATACAGAGAAAAAGAAACAACAACAAATTTCCCATTTCCAGGCTATTAGTGCTGAGAGTAAACACAGAAAACCACCATTTTTATCAGATGGGGTTCCTCCTTTGAAATTAACAGTAGTCTTTTGTATCCTTGTAAATGTCTGCATTCCACAAATATGACATGGCAACAGTCAGGAGAATACACATGGGATGCACAGACGTGTCAATGGGGGGATTCACAATGGGGCTATGTATTCATTTGGGTGAGGGGTTGGGGTTTAAGGGAGCCATTTTAAAGGCCCTGGTCCAAGTTTATTTTCAATATTGTGGGAGTTGTATTGTTCTGGTGTAGATACTTCCAACCAAAATCAAGTCTTGTGTGTGATGGGGGCTGCACATGTGTCTGTATCAGGCTTAGTCCTTCAATGCCATGTACAGTGCGCTTATCGCCCTCAGTCTATATTCATTATATTATATTTATGTACATACATAGTTGTTATTACCATGGTGACAGCATCATAAATTCCCAGTTCCTAAAATGTATACAAAACACACACGTTTTAACAAAGTAGTGAAGTCTTGGCAAATAGTTATACACATTAATTATCTTAACCAAATCATGCCAGAACCCAAAATGTGAAAAAAGGCATTGTTAATATCATACATCAGTAAACTCTACACTTTGAGTGTCAGATATAAGACTTAGCTTTTACACTCAAAATGCAAGGGTAAATACCATACATTTATTAGTCACAATATTACAATTTGTTGGTTTTTTTTAGAGACTAAAAAAAGTAAAGACTTTGTCTTTGTCATATGAACAGTCGCACCGGATTTGTTAGACATATAATTTGTATACATGTATACCTTCGACGTAACCAATATACCTAGTACCTCCACATTAGCCTTGGTTCTTTTAGAATGGAAACCACCATCTTTCCTCACCAGTAATTCCACTATCTTTTCAAGAAACTAAGGAATTAGCATGTCTTTCAAGACATATCTGTGAGAATAGATAATGGATTATTATAAAAAAAAGAATACATTTTTTTTTGTTTATAATGCAACACAAGGTAGAAATACTGCAACATGCAAGAAACCATTGTAACTTCAACCTGTTTCCATGGGTGCCAACTTAGGTCAACATTAGACTCAAGGTCTTTCCACCACAAGGCCCATCAATGATGTATTTTGATTCTTGTAACCTTTCTGTCTGGGTGGTCAAAGTATGAACATTGAGGGCAGTATCTTAGGCCAAGAAAAATGTGTTTCAGTTTTTCCCATGCCACAATTAAAAAAGAACATTTTAGACTAATTAAGGCGAGTCAGTTTGGTTACTTGTGAGTCACTGGCTTGGCTTGTGAGTTGCTGTGACACTTTACAAGTCAGTAACTTGATATTTTCGAGGGCTAAAATAAGAAAAAGGAAATCTCATATACCAAACCTATAATTTTGAATCATTTTTAAAACCTAAAACACACCTTTTTTTGGCCTCGCATTAAACATAACCTAAAAGCCCGGGCTAAAAGCTTACAGAGAGACATATTAAAAGAGGCAGGATAATGATAACTATAACATTAATAGCCTACATTTATGTACCTAACTGCATTGTGTTAAAAAGATGAGAAGGAATCTAGTGTTTTGTACATGTAGCCTTCCTTAAAATTTATTAAGGTTATAACAATATGTAAAAGAGAGAGAAAAAAAGGCAAAGTAGCATTTTTATGAGGGTCAACTAAATGTACAATTTATCTTTGAAATAGGTATATGGGTGGATTGGGGGGACTGATTGCACAGATTCCTTCTTCAGATTTACATATATAGACCCCAGCATTGCCTTGAGGCCTCTATCCTTTCAAGTGCACAAAGGCTTAAGAGTAAAATATCCCAACATCATTTTGCAAGAAGGTACTGGACTAAGAAATGCTTTGGCAAAATGGAGGAATGGAAGACGAAGAAGCTAAACAGGAAAAAAAAATACAATGAATGAAGCACATGATGCTCTGGTAGTATAGTATATGGCTGAAAATATGTGGTCTTTTTGCTTTGAAAATATCTAAAATCCATGGCAGGAGAGTTCGCTCTACTTTGACCCATATCACATAACGTTCATATTATCACTTTATTTTAGGGTGGGAAACACCCCCTTCCACATTATATACCAGCTGGCATATACATATACCTAGATATAATATAATATATATATATAGTAAGGTTTTAGATATATACTTTTGTGTGTATCTTATTTCACAACGGTTCGCGAATGGCACTAATATTTATCACCATCTGTATTTTATTTTCTGTTGGAGTTGCATATTCTTTTTTTTTTTTAAAGAAAGACATTTCTTGTCATCCTTTTGATACCACTTGGTGGTATCACACTTTTGCTATATGCATCATAAAATTGACCTATGTTGTGGTATATGGGCCAAATGTACGACAAGTCTTAGTACCCCTCATCCTCACTTTGCATTTGCCTTGTCAAGGTATACAGACCCTCTTCTGGTCCTAGAGGTCCTTTTAGGATTAACATGGCCCTATAAGAACCCACTAGGCCATTAAGGGCCCTTTGTATTCATCATGGAGAGTGTCTTGGTGCTGACATTGAGCCAGTTTACCTCAGACCATCCCCTACAGCACCATCACCCACTCCTGCTTTATGCTTCACCACCATATCAACTCACCGGAATCGGTTAGCATGCGCTAGGAGTCTACTACATCAACAAGAACAGCAACAACAACAACAACAACAACCATCTTTTTGGAGCACTAGGATAGAAGATAATGACACCGGGAAAGGTTTTGGTTTTCGCAGGCAATCTTCACAATGGAGAGTGAAGCCCCAGGAAGCTTCGTTAAACGTGTGCTTCGCCTAAAAGATGGGGAACCAGGTAATTTCAGAAATATTTCCTCATATGCCTAGGTTAAAAACAAGAAAGAGTCAGTCTATGATGGCAAGACTGGCAGTGAATCTTAGAATCCACGCAGTCCCTCCCCCCTTCTCTGTCTCTGTCCATTTCAAAGTGAAAAAATAACATAAAAAGGAACTCGCTAGTTTTCTGGCGAATGGCTTGCTAATGGCGACCATGCACATAATCTAAGTTCATATGTACACAAACTGCCTATAGAGAGAGTGGCTAATTTACATAATCCGAGACGCAAAAAATGTTATTCGATCTTCAGTTACAATGAAGAGTTTATAACGTCACCGGTCTGTTACTACTATTATCATAATTATTATCATCATTATCACGACCAGTAAAGTCTGTATAATTGTTATCACTTTTTGTGTATGTGTGTGTTTGTTAATAATTTCTTTAGCAATGATCACAGTCAAGGCAACAGTTTTAGCAATCACATATACAAGTATGTTGGGGCTTTTACTGAGGGTATGCTCTCAAGCATCTCCACTATTTGACAGCACAAGTGCCAGGAGCCCATTTCTATGCGCATGTGCCTTCAACGGCATTCCATAAATGCGCAGCCTACTCTAAAATGTACACATTTCCAGCTGCACCGAAAGGATATCAGACCTTCCTATATCTGCAACAAAACGAGTGTTTTTTTCATCAACACTACTAATGTTTCTCTCAATTAAATTTTTCCAGTCGCTTTTTATAATATCCCTTTCCTTTTTTTCTGTGTAGAGGTTTCTCGAATCGACTTTGGCTTGAGATCTGGAGCACTTTGAAAGCACTCTGGCAATGAGAAACAGAATTGAATTAATTTTGAACAAACTCTGTTCTTGCTTACAAGTTGAAAACATAATAAAAAGAGAACACACTAAGTTAACTTTCACACCTTCCAAAATCCATCATATGAACAATGAAACTGTGGCTATCTCTTTTGGCATTGCTCAATAGCAAAGCAATAATGATACTGATGGTGATATAAGAATGAACATAATTTAAATTTAGGGACTGCGATTTACGACAGTCCATGTTGAAAAGGCTTAAAGCAATTTGTTTACATAGCGAAGTAGTATGTTGACTTTACAAGTCAGCATGTGGTATACATTTATACAAATAAAAGTAGGAAGGAATATTGCCCTAGGCCATGTCCAACAATACAAACCATTACAGGCATCCCACTTTTCTGAGATCGCTCTGCCAACGACAACAAGGGAAAACCCCAACCTGTTATATACCTTTCCCCCAGGAATAGGACACGCAAATGGTACAACAGCTTCCATAGTAATACATGTATCATATCACAAGTACAATGTCAATCAATCAATCAAGGAATCAATGGTTATTTTCATAGATATTTCCTAGGCCCACCGCACCGGTTTCATCTATATATAGATATATTTTCATATATATGTGTATGCATATAAAGTACAAAGCGTGTCCAACTCTTTCTGTTCCCCCTGCTAAGCTTTGTTTCAGCATGAAATTTGTGTCACATTTTGAACATGTACATCATAACTGGCTGGGATTCTTTCTGCCAATAGGAAGGGATATCCTCTCCTATATTCTACTGTATAAAGCACTACTTCACACCTCAAACCTTTTCATCAAGCACGCTACTGTAGGCCCAGAGTTTCTTTCCATTCCCCCCTCCTGGATAATACATCTATACAGTTGTTCAATTTCATTTGAGATTAAGTTAAGAAGACACCAAAATATATCCACACCATAAACATGAAGGATTATTGAATTTTGTGTCAATGTTTTTTTTTTCCACAATACTGAGTACAACTGCTTCTGAAACCAAGAGTCGAGAAACAAAAAGAAATATCGGGGAGTGTACACTTATATGATAATAAGTCAAAACTCTCGATCTACAGTAGTTGCCAGTTTCACTTCCACTTGGACTTCCACTTCCACAGACGTCGCTGTTCGGGGGAGCTCGGGGACAGGGTAGGGCTACTGCTGCCCCCTCCCAAGGATGGGCCTGGCTGTGGGGGTAAAGGGCCCCCTATTCCCCCTAACCCCCCTGCATTCCAGGCTGCACCAGGTGGGGAGGGCTGCTTAGGCAAAGTCATTGAGGGTGGGAACTCTACTTTCTGTGGTATGCTTTGAAGCGAGTCTGGCTCCACATCCATGAGGCGAGTGGGGTTGCGTGGCCGGCGACTGCACTTATGGTTGACAAAATGCTCTTTCCTGGTGAACTTGCGGGCGCAGACAGCACAGGCATGGCTGAATACGCCCTGGTGAAGTTTCATGTGTCTATTGAGACTGGAGAGATGAAGGAACCTCTTGTCGCATGACTGGCAGTGGATGTCTCCCTGCTGCTTTGCAGTAGGTGACGATGGCTCAGAAGTGGCATAGGCACTCGGTAAGCTGAGGCTCGTATTAAGGCTGAGAGGGTTTTCTCTTGACCCTGTAGGAGAGATATGCTGCTCGTACTGGAAATCAGCATCTCCTGATTGGCTGCCATAAGGGGACATAGCTGTGGCACTGGATGGTGTAGCATCTGACGTTGGAGTAGTAGGCGCAGCACGGTTGGGCGTTACCGTAGAAGCAGTGTCAGGGCCAGAGGGTGAAGACTGCTCCTCGGTTGGTGTCCCAATGGCAGAGTGGTCTGTTGGATGTGCGTTAGTCCCTTCGTCTCCATACCCCTCATACTGATCACCTGTAGGGTCCTCAGGACCTCCATTTTTACCCTCCTCATGGTTGTCGCCACTTCTCCGTTGGTATCCCTGATCCGTACAGACGCCAATGCCATCCTCCTCCTCTTCCGTGTGATTATTGTTACTAGTGTCAAACTGTGCGAGGCTACACGCAGCCTCCAACACCTTTCGCTTCAGCACAGGGTACTGGTCCTCGCGAAGACCGCCACCACCGCTGGTGGGGGTTGGCGTGGACTTACCCGAACAGGACTGTTGTTTTTCATCCTGTGATCCTGCCAGCACATCTAGTGATGGCTGATCAAAGTTGCCATACTGACAAGAGCGGGCAGGCTCACTGTTACGACTCTGGGGCCGGCTAATATTGAATTCCCCTGCACTCGAACTGCTTTTACCCAGATCAGAAGAAGAGGCCCTTCGATAGCTATAAGCCATAGGGCGCTCACTGGAGTTATCCAGTGAATGCCTGTCAAACACTTCAGGGGTGTCAGCGGGAGACCGCCGGGTGGGGGTCTCAGTTGGGGTGTCGATCGAGGGCAGGGGCTCCATAAAGTTCTCCACCTTCATTGGGGTGGTGGTCTTGCGGCGATGCTTGTTATTTGTAGTTGCCTCAACAAAGTAGGGTGGTCGTTCACCCTCAGCAGCAACGTTGCTGAAGCTGATCTCCATAGGCGTAGTGGTGGGCGTTGTAGGCAGGCGACTGTCTGCATAGACAGGCTGCTGGTCATATGTGAAGGCAGTTCTCTCTAATGATGAGGAGGAGGAGGCGGCGATGGTGTCAGTCATCTGAGAAATATGTATCAACGGAGGTGGCACAGACACTTCCCGAGGTGAGGGTTCATTGGATATTGGAGGCGGGTGAACAAGAGGATCATCAGGTAGGGAGTTGTCGACCTGGTCTGCCATCCTGGACGGTTTATTAGGGCGGCGGTGACACTTGTGTCTCACAAAGTGCTCTTTCCTGGTGAATTTTCGGCGGCACACTTCACAGATATGCGTGAAGACCCCTTGGTGCAGCTTCATATGCCGATTAAAGCTTGAGTAGTAGTGGAAGATGCGGTTGCATACCGGGCACCTATTAGCCGTCTGTCGGCTCACTAAGGGCACCCCTGAGGATGTCGAAGTTGTCTTGAAAAATCCGCTCACATTTGTTGGAAGTTGCTCTCTCTCTGTATCCCGTTGATCTACTTCCAATCCCCGTAAGGGTCGATCTGGTAAACTATCTTTATTTCTATTGTCTGTGTTCTGAAGGTAATCTGAGGCACCTAAAGGGTCATGGCCATCATGATTTGCTCGCAGCAAACTCCGTTCTACATGCGTGGGATAATCTAAGGGTAAGGGTATTCGCCGCACAGGTTCCATTTGTTGGATATTGTCTGCAATAACTGGATAGTCAAATGAAGGCCTCCGTTGCACAGGCTCATTATAGTGTGTACTGTGCTGGGGGCGATCATGTCTCATCTCATGCTGTAATCGATCAAAGTCAGGATCTGGTTTGATTTGAACCACATTGTGCGAGGGGTCAGTCGGTTGACCTGTGTCCACTGGCTCTGACAGTCGATGTCGAAGTGTGGACACCGGGTCGCGGACTGGTGGATCTGGCCTTCTATGGGGAATGTTCTCTGCGACATGTCCTCCTGAATGCTGGTTGGCCGGTGACTGGCCTTGATTGGCACCAAATGATGGGTAGAAATATTGATAACCTGTGTACCCTCCGAGGGATTGGCTTCGCCATCGATGAATGAACTCTATCCAATTTTCACCTGACGCCCGGCTGTCATCTGAAATATACAAGAGCAAAGTTTCTTTAGGGATTAGGATAATCAGAGCATTCTGAGTCATTCTAAAGACCTAACCATTGGTTCCACTGCTATCGGTTAGCAAATCTTTGCTAATTCAACATTTTTTTTTGTATTGCAATTGTATAGAAAAAAAACTGTCGGATCGACAAAAATTCGCTTAGTGGGTTCTTCAGTATGGACATTTTCACTATTAGGAATCATGTTATATTCATGGCCCCTCTGGCATAAATAACTAGATGTTATCCGGCATGGTTTTGGGGGCATGACAACAGACCCTGAGAATTTAAGGTCATTGCGTACTATTTAAGATGATCTATTTTTTCTACAAAAAATACACGAATTTGACACAATAAAAAATCGGCTTTGATGGAGGACCCCCTTTAGAGGTAGATGTAGTTGATTCAACGAGGATCCTATCATCAAGGGGAGAGGTGCTCCCTTTATGACACAAAACTGTCATCATGTTTATTCTGATCCTAAAACATTTTATGGCACTGAACCTATAACAGGATGAAGCAAAACCTAAAATAAGACTCCAGTCTAACAATGATCCAATTGACTTTCTAAACACATCCATGTGCAAGTATTAAGCCTTAAATGCTGACAGGGCATTAATGCATCATGCCCACTGTTTGGCATGATGCAGTGAGGAAGTGCTGGTGAGAACACTTGCCAGCACTTCATTAATGCATCATGCCCACTGTTTGGCATGATGCAGTGAGGAAGTGCTGATGAGAACACTTGCCAGCACTTCATTAATGTATCATGCCCACTGTTTGGCATGATGCAGTGAGGAAGTGCTGGTGAGAACACTTGTCAGCACTTCATTGGAACATCATGCCAACCATCCCGGGGTGTAGTTAACTAGTAGAGTCGGCCTGATGCTTGAATGTAGCCCTGGCGAGTTGCTCGCCAGGGCTGCATTCATGCCTCATGATGAACAATGGTCATGATGCATTAATGCATCATCTGCCCTTAAAGAGTTAAGGGCTAATAGTGCTTTTATGCAGAATCATGATGCATGAATGCAGCCCTGGCGAGTTACTCACAAAGACTGCGTTCAGGCATAGCGGTAACTCAATGTGGTTGATGCACTTATGGAGGGTTTATCACCATGATTCAACCCTTACCAACCCTTCATTTATGCATCATGACGACTAACGGGCATGATGCACTCCTGCATCAGCGGCCCTTAAAGTTTTAAAGATCTGAGGCATGTGCTAATTGCATCACCCCCACCACCATCACAATGGCCGTATGACATTTCCATTGATTGCTGTAAAAGTAGTTATTTTCATTTGCGATTTAGTATCCGGGAAGATACGCGACACCACCTCTGCGTCAAAGGCAAAAAAAACCGTCTTAGTTGACATTTGAGAGGTCATTAAGCGAACTGAGCTGTTAAGTGGTTTTGCTAAATTGTAGAATAAACAAAACGGAGAAAGGATAAACTGTTTGTCACAAAGATACACGTCTATAACATTCTTTACAAGGCACTTTCATCTCCATTTCAGAGACAGCATATAGGTACTACATTCACCTTGAGCCACCCACAAACTTGGTACATGTATACTTATGCGACTTTTGATAAGAGGTTAATGTTGTCAATGGGAAGTTTATTGAAATCGAATTTTGCTAAATAATAATAATTTCTGCAGCATATATGGTTTTGAATGTAGGAATCCTCTAGTGAGTTGGTATATTTTGGGTCCCCCCTACGAAAAAAAACTTTTATTGTCCTGTCCTGGATAGGAAAGTACAGAAAGAGAATAAACCATCGTTGTATTAAGGCCTAAAAGGATTGTTGTGTTCAGGTAACGCTACCTCTTTTTTTTTTGCCCTTACCTAATCATTTTCATGGGCCTTTTGGAAAATATCGAGACATGTTTTTTTTTTTTTTTTTTTTTTTTTTTTTTTTGGGGGGGGGATCGCCAAAGGCATGCAAATCTACAGCCAACCTAAAAGAACGCATCGCCATAATTTCCTTCCAACCTACTCTTTTTTTCGACCCCGTTACCTGAATGCGACTTTTTTTTAGGCCGATGACTTTTAGGTCGAAAGGGAACAACTGAATGGACTAAGCGACCTGAGTGCATCAATAATCAATAACATGGCATTGTCATCCTTTAACATACGCTGAAAGCAAGTTCCGTGGAAACCTTTACTTATTCAGCACTTGGGTCAAGGTTATGGGTATAAAAATAAACTGTAGCTAACGTAATACCATGTATATATGGCACACTCCCCCTTATAAGCCATATCCCTTACTTTGGAACATGCTGTAAGCTCCTCAGATAGTCTGAAAATGTTGCCAAACATTACTATTATGTGTAAACCCCCTGTATAAGCCTCACCCTGGAGACCCTATAAACCGCTGTATACCTCTGAAACTGTCTATAAAGTATAAGCTGCGGCTTATGTACAGGGTTTTTTTGGTATTATAAATCATTCACGCCATGTGGGTTAGTTTGAACCTGTGGTCACGAATCAATGAAAGGTGCTTCAGCTATTCACGGGAAATAGGACAACTGAAGATGACCTATTCAGAGGCGTAGCAAAGGAAATGCCGTTTTGTTTATTTATCTTATCCTTCTTTTTGGGGAGGGAGGCGAGCGGGGGTGGGGGTTGGGGATCGCCACACACACACACACACACACACACACACACACATATATATATATATATATATATATATATATATATATATATACACACACACATATATATATATATATATATATATATATATATACATAATTGTGGATCAACACGGTAAAAGGTATGCCCGTGAGGGGGTGCGCGGGCATACCTTTTACCGCGTTGATCCACACCCAGCAAATTGTCGTGAGTCCTCGTCAACCTGTGTGAAGTGGCTCACACATGTCGCTAGATAGAACACGACGTCGTTATAGCACAAGATCACCAGGAATAGCAATTGCTATGCCACGTGAGTCTAACACACAGTGGCGAAAGATGACGGAATGAGTTATCACTCAAAAAGGAGTCACCATTGATGACGAATCATGGCGACAGATGACGACAATTTGCTGGGGCATATATACACATATAAATTTATGATTCAAGCCTTATGCCGACCCTATGGGGTTATCATGAACCTGGAGGGTCGGCATGATGCTCCAATGAAATCTTGGTGAACAGACTCATCAGCACTTCATTGGTTCATGATGCCGACCAATAGGCATGATGATGGTTCCCTCCTGTATAAGCCCCCCCCCCCCTGCACAGAAATTGAATAAATATAGATGCCAAACGTTATTGAGGATGTCTGATACCCTCTGTTTAGAATTTAAATAAGACGCCCCCCCCCCCCTCCATGTGAATGTTATAAATATCTAACATGGGATAGCATTAGATCTGGATGAATCACAAGATTGATGCAGGTGGATTTTAAAAGAAAATTGAAAAAGAAACCACGGAGTTTGCAGGTATGTTATATGTGAGGTGGTGCAGTAGGCAACTGAAACACTTATTTTTTTCTACCAGTGCATGGTGGCGGATCCATGGGGGATAAGGCCCAAAAATAAAGTTGTGTATTTCAGGTAACATGTTGAAAATAATTAGGTAGGGTAGTTCGGATTTTATTTTATATTGCAATTATTTCGTGAATAGTGCTGATGACTCATGACTCGTGCCAATGACACGTAGATGACCAAATCGACTAAAAAACATCCAATAATAAAAGGTTTTCTCCAAAATTGCAGAAAAAAAAGCTAGGCTTGGCCCTGTTTTGCTAAGTAGGGTCTGGTGACCTGAAACACACAAGTCTTTTTTTTTTTTTTTGGCCTAAGGCGACGCATCTTTTTTCTTTAGGTTGGGCCCATATCCTAGTGAGAATGACGCAGGTCATCGCCCCCACACCGTTTTGGTAGTACTCTGCCACTACCACTTATAACCTACAATACTACAACAAAGTTACAAAAAGTAAAAACTCACCCAGCATCATGAACCCGTTGACCTTGAACTCGGCGACCTTGAGGTCTAGCCATAGTATGAAGGGTGGCAGGGTGGTTTGTTCGGCCTGCTGTACCAGCGAGGCAAACCCCTGCTTCAGGTAATCCAGATCTACGGCACCCATGGCTGCACAGGGGGACTGCCGGGCGGCAGGAGGGGGCCCAGGACACGGGGGAGGCGGCGGGGGGTCCGGGGGCAGCGCCCCGTAACCTGCCGGGCTGGTTTCCACCTCTCTCGTCCTCAAATTTCATCTGATGTGATGTCGCTCATAGTTCATGGTCTTTGAAGTAGCAGTGGTGGTGGGCACACCTCTTAGCCAACGGTCATCTTCGTCATGGGTCATCTGTAGAGATAAAGGGTACGGCAATGTTAGATATATGGGGAAGCATTGGGTATACATGTATACAATAAGAGTTGTAACCACCTTCCATGTTAGCGGCACCATATCATGGTTTTAAATAAATCACTCGGACGGGACAAAGTGAATTGTGAAAGTGTAGGAGTAGAGGGGTGTGATGAAAAAGAAATTCCACATCATGTTAAAACTTTGTGGTAATGCTAACTGTGGTGGTCTCTGGTGATCTGACCCATGTGTGAGCACTTTAGATTCAAACTTTGTGGAACATATACTTTCTTTTCTTTCCATCAGACCTTATTGTTCTAACCCTAGAAATTAGAACTACACCGCCACATATTGAATGGCACAGGTCCATAAGGCTGGAGATATCATGATGCCCCTAAGTTCAGTCAGCGGCGGATCCAGGATTTGGAAAAGGAGGGCGTGCGGTCCAAAAGGAGGTGGTGCAACCTCTATTTTTGAGCAAATTTTAGGGTCCAAAATTAAACTCTTAGTACTGGCAAAAAATATCGGGGGGGGGGTGCCCCTGCATGCGCCTCCCCCGGTCTAAATCCACCACTACTAACCCTTTAAAGATCGCTAATGCAGAAGTGCATCATGGCCATTGGTCGCCATGAAGCGCTGGCCAGTCTGCTCACCAACACTTCATAGGAGCTCGGTTTTCTACATTTTTTTTTCATTTTCGTTCCCGCAGCTTTTTATATTCGTATATCAACGTATTCAGACCTCCTGAGACAATGGAAGGTATCAGGGTGTGAATTTTTTTAGGTTTGAAAATGTTTTATTGTCAAGTCACTATTCATACAGAAATTTTATGTATTCATACATAAAATTTCATATCATGGATTTGTATTATGAGCCCCCCCCCCCTGTAATAATGTATGGAATAGATTGACTGAGCCTTGAAAGTAATAACCCTTGTATACATAGGGCCCTAGACAGGGGAGTCTCATGTACTTGTCGATTTTAAGAAATGGCTATTGTCCCTTGTCACCCAACCTGATGTCCCTTGTCGATTTTAAGAAGTGGCCTCGTCCACTTGTCGATTTTAAAAAGTGGTTTTGTCCCTTGTCACCCAACCCTATGTCCCTTGTCGATTTTAAAAAGTGACATTGTCCCCTTGTCGATTTTACCCGTCTGGGGCCCTATACATGATATACATGTATTACTGCACAAATCGACAAGTTCCTCCATATATGAGTTACTCAGCTGTATATATACTGTATCCACAAATCCCACTGCTTACCTGCAGTATCTGTCCTCAGGTGAGGGTGGGGTCGACTATTGATCTAAGGTATCTTACTAGAAGTCTTATCTACCTGTGATCTATATGGTAGGGGTGATATCTGGTTATGTACTAAACCAGAGGTAGAGATAATCAATGTAATGTTCACTCTAATACCAGTTCACGTTCTCATTGAACACACTCCAGTGGTGGCGCTGTAAACAGTACGTGTAATGTTCAGCGGCTCTTTTACTATGTCAGCACTATACCGCAGAGGGAGAAAATGTTATATGGTGTAAATATCTGGGGGATTTAATTAGAATCGACATTTCATTTCATTTTCTTTATTTATTTTATCGATTAATTCATTTATTTTGTTCTTATGATTCCATAATCTTATTATGTAGGGTGTAATGTTTTGGTTGTTAATTCACAGCAAATTGTCGTCATCTGTCGCCATGATTGGTCATCAATGGTGACTCCTTTTTGAGTGATAACTCATTCCGTCATCTTTCGCCACTGTGTGTTAGACTCACTTGGCATAGCAATTGCTATTCCTGGTGATCTTGTGCTATAACGACGTCGTGTTCCATCTAGCGACATGTGTGAGCCACTTCACACAGGTTGACGAGGACTCACGACAATTTGCTGGGTTGTGTCAGTTTTCTATCTTATTCATTGTCTACTGTATTTATTTTATACTTTTTATCATCTATAGAATGTATTCATGTATCTATTTCTTTTGACTTAGATGATTGAAAACCATCCAGAAGTCAGTTCCAGAATCGCTCGATCAGAAGACCCACAACTTGGAGCAGTGACTTGCAGGTGACCAATGGACACATACCAAATTGGCCTAAAATATTCTAGTTCTCATAGAAATAGCAAAGTTACTGTTTTGTTAGTAGGATTGGTTACTAAAACATGCATCTATTATGGCCTTACTATGAATTATACTGCACTGAAAACATGGAAGATCCGAAACTAGTCAGCGGTGACCACTTTAGGTCCTCAAGTTGACGATACCTAAAACTACAACTTTAGGTAGTCACAGAATTGTAGAATTTGGAAATTGAATGATGCCTGCAGAAAAATTGAGGAGTTTGCAGGTATGATAAAAGAACATCCGTGGTCCGTGGTGGTATGGGATGTCCTATCTACACATAGCATTTTGAATTTTTAAAATCCATTCAGTAGAACAAAATTTATGAATTTTCTATTTTTCTTACCATATTCTCGAATTCTATGTGTGTCTTATACATGGGTTGCGCCTTACACGTGAGAGATTACAGTATAATGGAATGAGAAATGGAAAAAAAATGACATCCCTCCTTGGAAGAATAGGAAAAATAGGATTTTTTTGCTAAAAAAATAGGATAGAAAATAGGAAGAAATGCCGAAAAAATAGGAATAAATAGGAAAAAGTATGATGCCTAATATTACGACAGTGGCACCTGTTATTGCTTTTGTCAATGTCAAATTCAATGCTATACTTCACTAGGAGAATAAACATTCCATAACACAGGCATGGCCTATGGAAAGGCATGTGAATATGGTCAGCATGTCTGAACTCATACCTGCTGCAAACTCCTCTCTCCATATACTACTAATACTATACTCAGCCAGCCATAGGGCTGTCGCTGTATCAGAAGGTGCCCTGCACAAACTACTATGGATTCCTTTCATCCTCCTGACCCTAACAGCACCACAGACAATCTTTGAAATAATCACCTTCCCAGACAAGACACAATCACTTCCGCCACAATGCAAAGCACATCAAAAAGCACACCTCACTAAAATGAGCCGTGGAAATGCTTAGAAACTCACAAACACGCTTTAAAGACAAAATGAAACACTGCCACTCCCCAAAGCAGCCAACTTTGAAAAACACCCAAGATAATTAGAAATTAACTTCATGTGGCCGCAGTAATAAGTGGAAAAGTTTGTTTCAGCATTCATAAGAGTTTTTGGTTGGTAACACAGGACAGGATCTGTACCTCTCAGCTCCTGAATGCATCATGATGCATCATGTGCATTTCATATGATGCAGTGATGAGTAACTCGCCACATTGATGCATCATGTGCATTTCATATGATGCAGTGATGAGTAACTCGCCACATTGATGCATCATGTGCATTTCATATGATGCACTGATGAGTAACTCGCCAGGAATGCATCCATGCATCATCACAACCTTGCAGAGTTGTTACACCAGATATATGAAGGATCTGCATGTGTCAATCATGACAAACCTGCAGGGTTGATATAATCCCTGTAGGTTGTCATGATGCACAAATCACTGAAAACCTGAGAAGCCCGAAACTCGTCAGTGCAGGTGACTTTAAGTGCTCAGGTTGACAATACATAAAACTACAGCGTTAGGTCGTCAAAAATGATGACTTTAGGTCGTCATCCTGACCACCTAAGTCATCAGTATGACGACTTTAAAATGTCAGTATGACGAGTTTAGGTCGTCATTTGACCTTGACTATCCTAAACTCGTCTGTATTGACGAGTTTTATGCGGCGTCATGTTTTCTGTGAATGCAGCCCTGGCGAGTAAGGTGCCAGTAGTGCCCTGACGTATAATGCAGACCGGGTTGATACACTCCTGCAAGGCTGCTATGATGCAGCAGGGGGTAAAGAGTGCGACACTGTTAAAAGAGACTTGTTTCTGATTCAGAGAGAGGTTGCCATCAGTGGACATCCTTATTTGCATTGTATGAAGACGACACACGAAAGGAAAATTTAATCCCACCCATAGGACATTTACCCGGTACACACTGTAAAAGAAATGTTGAAATAACGGCACAATCGCCATCCCAGAGTTGCTAGAGATCCGGCGTTATTTTCACAGAGATTCCTTGTACATTTGCTTAACCTCATACTGCCACCTGGGCCTTCTAGTAAAAACTACACTGGTTCAATGCTATACTATTATAAAGTGGTCCACTGTTCAGTTTTACCAGGATCCCGGTAGATTCAGCAGTTATTTTTTACAGTGTACATGATATTATGGGTTGCGGGTAAATCTGATGGTAATGTCTTTGTGTCATTTTAATTTCAGACAGGTTGATCTCACACCACTCATCCTTAGACACAAGGTATCAAACTAAGTTCATGTACTAAAAATACTATTCAGTTAAGGGACAATTACCCCACCTATCCAGTGTTTGCATGTATTAACAGATGAAAAATAATATGTTCATAATAGCCATCATGTTAAACTCATAACAGATAAAGCATGAAAACCTTTAATTACTTGTTAATGATGGGTGACGACTGATATAAAGTGAGTAGGTGCTATGATGACATCTGAGGACATTATTAGAAAAAGTTTCTGTGGACTTAAGTTTCGAGCCAAAGTATAGGAAGAACTAAAATGCAGTAGTTACTGTAAGGGCGGGGATGGGGGTCGAGAGAGGGACAGAGGCACGGGAGAAGAGCAGAACTTGAATGATGAAGGGGGTGGGGGAAGAGAGAAAGGAGAGAAGGCGAGAAAGAAATGAAAAGAGAAGGAAAGAAATAAAAATGTACTTTATGTGTCATGGAGAGGAATCACGAGTTTTGTAGAACAACAGACATAAATGTTTGACTTTATGGCCAATGTTAGTGATCTGAGGAAGGCAACAGGTGGCACTACTCCCTCCCTCCTTCCCCTCCTCTCCCCATACCCACTGCAGACTATTACATCCCCGGCAGGGTGGGGCAGGGGGGCACTCACCTCTTTCCTGGCACAGGTGGCTGAGGCCTATGGGAGTCTAGCCCAATACCTAATGAGTCCATCATTTTGAATTTCGATGGGTCTGCCGAAAGTGGCAAAATACACAGATAAGGCATATCATGATGGGTACCTTCTCCCTGGATAATACACACTTCCAATGACAGGCTTGTACCCATCTTATCAGCTCTTAATATCAGTTCATGTTTCAGTCTAACATACTTTCTTTTCCCTGAAACACTGTCATTTTCCTGGGATCTCGGCTAGTGGGGATTTCAGTGAAAGACTTCCCTCTCAAGCCACCCACATTTGTCACAAAATAGCAAAATCCTGGTCATAAGACACAAATTAAAGACTATTTCAGACCTCAGGTGCGGCTTATATGCTTGCCCTAAGCCAGGGATGCGGATTATAGTCACAGGAGGGGCTGCTTATATGCGTGGTCAAATTGCAGGTGCCCCCCCCCCCCTGGACTCCATCAGGTACGGGAAGGAGGGGTGGGGGTGGGAAGTAGCAGCAACCGCCTGTTGCCATCTCATTGTCTGGTCGTGAATCCATAGTTATACCTTGTACCTGCAGCCACCCACCGCCGGCAGTGGCTGCCATTCAATCCAGCCAAAGTCTGGTCGCTGCAGCCAGACATATATACATGCCCTCCCATCCACCTCCCTATAGCAGCTACAGCACACTGCGCCACTCGTGGACCCCCACCCCTAAAGTACCATGGCTCTCTGTGCCACTTACTGCACACAGGATCCACACTCAGCCCTTTGAGTTACCCCCTACCCCTACCCCACTCACACCTAACCCCTTACCCCCTTAGCAGTGACACTTCCCCTAGCCTTGTAATGCACTGACACTAGAAAATGAGGTGTACCGTCCTACCTTAGCATCATGTCTGCAATGCCGAGCGCTTCCTCACCATGCATATATTAGTATGTCTGTCGTGTCTGCTTCTATGTGGAAGGTGATGGGTATGACTAGGGGGTTGGGGGTTGAGGGAGGGGTGTGTGTGTGTGATCCTCTCATCCACCCACTCCTCCCTCTCCTCCTGCCATCCATACCACTGGTAATAAGAGTACTGATGCGGGCTGTTTGCTTGAATAATGTTGGGAGGACATCAGAATATGCATCTCCCATGTAATGTAGTTGTGTCTGAGAGTAGTTGGAGCATGCAATGGGGCAGACAAACAACAACAGACAACACCCCCCCCCTCTCCACACACATCCTCATCCAGTCCACATTAATCAACCCTTAAAGGGGCGCCATTGCAGGTGGGAATCATGTCTATTGGTCGTCATGATGCACCAATGAAGTGTTGGTGAGACTCCTCGCCAGTACTACTCGCCAGGCAACTAATATATATTAAAAGATATATACATGTATAGCTGTTGCTATACCCTTGGTTTTATATTTGCACAAAGGTAGTTTCAAAAGATACTACTGTTGAACTTCTACCACACACACACACACACACATAAGGCGCATATTATGCACCCTAGGTTGATAGCAGACCTATCCTATAAGGTGCACTTTTGGCCTGATTAACTTGAGCAGCTCCATACTTATCTACTCTAATCCTTCCCAGCATATATGTCACATCCTGACTTTAGGAACGTCCTATCATAGGTACAGCCAGGGTTTATCCTTGCATATAAGACATGCAAAGTGGTAGTTGCAGCTATTGTGGATTTTGCCTTTGCACAACAGGAGGTATTTTCTAAAGGAAATACCTTTCCACATCTCAAACTATATTCATGGTTTCAATCTGTGAGACTTGTACCGTAAACCCTGTGTGTAAGCCACAGCTTAAGGATCGCTTCAGAGGTATACTGCACTTTTAAGGGTCTCGAGGAACTCAGGGTGCGTGTGCAGCTTATATGCGAGGACGTACATATATAGACTAGGACATTACTAGTACTTCGAGAATCTTCTAGGTAGCCCATGTAGTGAGGGGCTAGATAATATGTTGGCCTCTTTGGACAGTTTACTTTGGATGGTTCTTCCAAATTGAATAGCTGTAGCTATTCTCTTACGTTTATACCAATGGATAGCAAACACATTAAGCTTTACCAGGATAAGCTTTGTATAGATTTATTTCATTGAATACAAAAGAAATTAAACTTTAAATGTTTGCAAAGGGGCACATATAACACAGTCGGAGTAAAACTAAGCAATCATCTCCTGATCGGGCTAATTCCCTCCACCACACCTACAATAATGGAGAGGTACATGGAGAGGGCACAGCTTATCACTCTTATCAATCGCAACAGTTTTCTGCTGGGTGGAGGAGAAGACAAGAGATTACCCACAATTCAATGCTAAATCCAAAATGTCCATCGGGGGCAGCAGTTACATAACTGATTTGAAGATGACCATCTTCAAATCAGATAGCTTTTCCGAATTTTGAAATTTTTTGAGTAGAATAAATGTCATTTTAGTACCTCTGGTGCATCTTATACCCGGGACTAGGGGTAGACTTATATGTGGGGTTTACATATACGTGGGGGAAAAGTAAGTAGCGGTAGCCTTTTCAGACGGCTTATATATACCGAGCTAGCGGATTGTTGAAGGGGCGTGGCTATTGTTGGAGCTTATTACCAAGATATCGGATGGGTACCAGCTGCCTCCTAAGAGGCCCACAGTGAATAGTTGGGATTATTCCATTTACTGATAATTAATCCCGCTATGTCGGTGTATCTATACCTTTTCCCAAAATCAGGAGTGTTGGGCTGATCCTTTTTTGGGTCAATTTAGTCACCCCCACCTTCAGCCACGTTTTTTCCCCATACCTTTAACATTGTGTGTCACACTACGACCGACACACCAGCGTGACGTATTTAATGGGTAACCCCTGTGATTTATACACGGGTGGGGAATATACCCGAGGGTTTACAGCGGTAGAACTGAGAAGAACTACTTGTATTAAAGCCTTTGAGAGATCCCTTCAGTTATTTCAATCACGGTCGGCATGGAAAGGGAGCCCAGCCCGGGGAAATGTGAAGGACTAATCTTCCCGTCTGTAGATCGAGACACTTTCAAATCTACTCCCTCCAGGAAAGGTAGATTCCCAGCTCGGCTAGACTTTTAAAGGCCGCATAATGCCTCAATGTTCAACGATTTGCATGATGCACCAATGCAGCAAGGGTTGGCATGATGCACCAATGCTGCAAGGGTTGGCATGATGCACCAATGCAGCAAGGGTTGGCATGATGCACCAATGCAGCAAGGGTTGGCATGATGCACCAATGCTGCAAGGGTTGGCATGATGCACCAATGAAGTGCTGTTGGGTCTTCTTCCCAGCACTGCATTGGTGCATCATGCCAACCCTTCTAGGCGTCAGTCCCATAGAGTTAGCATGATGCATGGATGCAGCCCTGGCAAGTAAACTCACCAGGGCTGCATTCATGTATCATGTCAGCCAATGAGCAGGATGCATTAATATCGTATCTGGCCGTTGAAGTGTTAGATAATGACTAGCCTGTGTTTCCAGACATAAAGAAAATAACTGTGTAGAAAGATATCTACTAGACATGCATTAAGTATCATTTTGTTTCTATATAATGTTAGGCTTCTTTTTCCTCCACTGGCTGGCATGGCTTTTAAAATCATATGCTTCAAATAAACCAATAATAATTGTTGCGTTCTGGTTAAAGAGGTAGGTGGAATCTTTAAGAAATTTCTCTATGGGTCTACTGTAAATTTTATCTTTCATCGTCTCATTCTGCCTGTCTGTCTGTCTGTCTCTGTTTGTCCGTTTCTCTGTGTCTCTCTGTTCCTGGCTGTCTGTCTGTCTGTCTCTGTCTCTCTCTCGTCTGGTTTTTATTACATTACATTCTCCATCTCAGGTAAAATCGAGAGTCGGAGAGAATTCGGCCACACAACAGCTCTAAATATATCCCTACACAATATTCAGCAAACCCCACACGATAAGCAGTAAGATGAGAAAGGATTGGCACACATTAAACCTTTAACTGACAAAGGCATCATGCCCATCGGTCGTCATGATGCATGATTGAAGCTCTGGCAAGTTACTCGCCATGGCTACACTCCTGCATCAGGCCAACCCTCCAGAGGTTTGACCTGATGCTAAGGTGAAGTGCTGGCGAGTAGACGCTCCCGCACTTCATTGGAGCATCATGACGACCAATGGGCATGATGCACTAACAGTCCTTAAAGGTTTAAGTAAATAGATGGGATATGTATCTGACAGCTATGTAATTTCATAATAGGTATTGGATATTACCATGAAGGTCTATGATATTACTGTAGTGCCCAGACATGTTTAATAAAGTTATGTACATACAGCCCCACATTGTAAGGGCATAGAGGTGGATGTGGGAGGTAAAGGAAAGTAACCCAATTTATGTAAGCAGGTAGTCAGAAAAGGTAATCGAGTGCAAAATTCAAGATTAAAATCTTTAAAGTGCAAAGAGGTCTCTCTCAGAGTGATGTTTACCAATACTTCTCTTCAGACTTTAAGTCTTCATCTTCCTCTTATCTACACTATAAAAAAAATTGCTTTCAAAATAGGTTCTCCAGCAACTTAGGGACCCAGCTTTCACCATCCTCTTCATGGAGGTTCCAGCTTTAACACAGTCTTCACTGCACAGATTACTGGGATGCCAGGTAGATTCAATGGCCACTTCTTAGAGTGAAGGCTACAAAAACAAACTGGGTGTGGCTATCGTGCCCGGAGAAAAGAAATTGCAGACTAATATTGTGAGAGAAAGAACCTGAATATCTCCAAAAAAAATATACTTTGTGCTGGTTCTTTACATGTAGAAAGTCTCAGCTATCCACAGAGGAAGAGCAAAGAATGTCACAGACAGGCTAGCTTCAGTTAATTCTTCTTTTATTCTGAAGTGAGCCTTGCTTTGTGATATTTTACACTCTAAAGAAATAACTGTTGAGTGAGGGAGTAATAGATGGTTAACGCCATTTCGACAGCTAAGGTCATATTCATGGCGAGAACTACATTACACAATTTCACAGAGGAATGTTTTGATGCCCGTGCTTATGTGCATCACATACATCGGAGAGGATAGGAAAGAGGAGATATAGACCCTTTTAAGTGGGCTAGGTTATCCCAATAACTGTTAAACCTACCAGGCATCCTTGTAAAACTGAACAGTGAACCGCTGTGATTGTAATGCAACGAACCTATGTAGTTTCTATGTTTCTACAATGCAGCCCCAGTGAAGGACTGTGGTAAAACGAATCTCCCCGAAAATCTCTGGCAACTTTGGGACAAGGATTCCATGGTTATCCTAACGACCTTTTTTACAGTGTATATACGATACTGATCACTTGTTAGAATCACCTGTATCATTCTCCCGTTGAATTCCACTACACCTACCATTTCCCTTTCATTATTTTTAATCATGCAGAAAGCCCATACGTTGAACTTGATAGGTGGTACTTTCCACATTCTGATTTTATAATTTTCAGCAAAAAAAAAACAAAATCCCTTTGTCTGAGTATCCAGTGGCGGATCCATGCAGGATCTGGAAAAGAAGGGGGCGCGGCCCCGCACCCCCTATTTTTGAGCAAATTTTGGGGGTCCAAAATATTGCTTAAACTCTTAAGTACTTGGGAAAAGGGGGGGGGGGCGCCACTGGTATCCTTTTCATCTGCATTCATACCATCTATCAAGACTAAAAGGGACTGAAGTAGATTGTGCAACATGAAGTAAGTACATCAACTGTATGGTATCAAATATGTATATGTTGTACTGGAGAACACTCTGTAGTTATCATTGATAAACTACATGCAACTCGTCCATAAGGTATACGTTACCTGAAGCTTAAAGACAATCTACTGGAATGGCCTGCTGGGTTAAATGGTAGTAGTGGCGTAATATATACATTTGGAAGGTTAGCGCACCATACTCATGGTATGTTGCTACGGCCAAACTCCAGACAATTTAATGCATCACTAAAGGTTGACTATAATGACTAACATGAGTTAGACACAGGTGACTACCACGGCAGTGGGGTGTTTCAGAAGCCGGACATGATAATGAACATTAAATATATGTTTCTAAAACTGTTAGATTCTAAACTTACAACTGCAACCATTATCATCTCTCGCCAGTCATATAGTTATAGACACAGTAAGATAATGGTAATGCTTTAGAAACATATGCAGTTATAAGCTTACAATCACTATTAAAACTACTATCATATCTCCTTATGACCGGTTGTAAACATTACCTGCTTCTGAAACACCCCACAGGTATAGTCATGACAGCTCTATTCCTATGACTATGGAAATGCAGAGTTTTGCAGGTTCATTAGAAGAATAGGCAATGTGCTAAATTAATTGATCAACCATGAGTCAATGATGGGAGACTACCATGATACCCCACATATAAGGCGCACCCTCAAGTTAGGCTCATCCTAGAAGGCACACCTGGATTTTGCCATTTTAGTACTACTCTATAGTATAAAATCTTAGCATATAAGGTGCACCCAAAACTATTTGCTGACCCTATAACTATATGCAGTGAAAGAATGGAGTCGTAAAAGTGAGCAGGATCAAATAAATGAGGCAAAACCTGTCAAACTCGACAGACACCTGCACTTTTCACAGTGGTGGGTCCAGCATTTGGAAAAGGTGGGGGCGCGGCCCAAAAAGAGGGGGCGCACCCCCTATTTTTAGACAAATTTTGGGATCCAAAATATGTAGTTAAACTCTTAAGTACTGGGAAAAAGAGGGGGTGCGCCCCCTCGCCCCCCACTAAATCCGCCACTCTTTCATATTGAAAACCTATGTAATGTGTCTAGGTTAACAACTTGACAGCCTGTCACATTTAATTATTATTAGGGTTGTCAGGTAGGGCCGTGTGTCTGGACCATTTAAGTCATCAAGATGACGAGTCTGCACCAGGGTTGACGTGTTAAATCTGACAGATTTTGACTCATTTTTTTTATGCTGTTCAATTAGAAGACCCTAGCGACATTTTGTGTGTGTGTGTGTGTGTGGGGGGGGGGGGGTATATTGCCATAGGATCGGTTCTCTTGGCAGCCAAGTGTCCAATTGTCTCACAACTATAATGGCTTATTGACCTTTTGATTGGTTACTTCCTCTTGTGGTAGACTTCTGGTCTGGTTCCCTTCCTCTCTGATGGATATCCTTGACACACTTTTTGTGAGCTAACTTCCTTCTCCTGCACGTATGGTGCTTTTCTATCGGCTTCCCACATTTCCACTTGTGGGGGTCGTTTCTTAAGGAACTACGACTGCACTCTGGGAAGTGAGTGGTCGAAGGTAATACCCTAAGATTGCTCTGAATTATTAGCACCTGTGTGGTTCGGTAGAGCAGTCGTAGTGGTTGAAGCATCAATAAAATAGAAGGGGCCAACATAGCACGTTAAGAAATGACATTCTGGTCTTGGTTTGTACACTGTAAAAAAATCGAAATAACTAGGAGGTCCTTGTTTCAAAGATGCCAGACATCTGTGATTATTTTCACGGAGATTTCATGTACTCGTCCTTCTCTTTTCAGATCGATGCAAGTTATCCTTGAGCCAAGTATGGATTATAAGGGATTAATAAAAATCCTATACTGTGTGATCTGCTGTATATCAACAGTAAATTCTACTGGAACTAAAGCTGCCAGCAAATTTCACAAGATGAATCACTGTAAAGGAACAGTATATAGTTGCTGTAAAGGCACAGTACTACATGTATCTACTGCCAAATTGCAGAAGTTGTTGCTATAGGATTAAATACAAGTTGCTGTTATATAACAGTGTATCAGTGGCACAGTAAGATAGTTGCTGTAGACCTACAGCACAATCTACCAGAACAAGAGTTACCAGCTACTTTGCTGTCGATGTACAATACCTGCTGATAACAGTGTAAGGAATGCCACCCAGGACTGTAATAGTGAGACGGTACATGTGCTGGACAAACACACAGAGGAGTGTACAGTTTACTTATAGGGGAAGAAATAAAAGGGGAAGATCCTCGCTGTCTGGGCCACGATAGATAACATCAGATAAAGACACAGGCCAGACATAAACACTATAGACTGGTGTTTTATTCTATAGACCTTACTCTTATTTAACAAGTGCTCGCCAGCGACCAAGGGATCATGGATGTGAGGAGGGTAGCCTATCAACACCTGGATTGTCGTTCACATTTTTATTTCAGTGCTCCCCAGTCCCGGGTCCCCAGTGCCTCTACCAATCAGCTATAGATACAAGGAACTGTGCAAATTTTGGTTTGGTTTGGTTCGGCTGATTTTAGCTCCACTAAGAGTTCTTAAAAGTTAGCAGAGTTTCTGTGGTTCGTGGACATTAAATCCTTTCTTTTCTCTTTGGACAGGTATTTAAAAGCTGCTTGTCCAGACAGCTAGACAGGTATTTATATGCTGCTTGCCTGACAGAGAAGTGACCGCATCTATGGATGACCGAATCTATGAGATGAATGACCGAATCTATGAGGAGGGGTGAAGGGGAAAACCGCTACCAGGGCTTCATTCCCCTACTCTGTTTGAATCGCCTAATATGGAGTGGTCATTATTGAATATCAAAGGGTGTGTATACCTCACGTATAGGACGTACTTTACACACGATGACAGAACCCTGAAGCCTTTAATGGCCAAAGTTGAGGGTTTATATACTACAGAACACTAAATTGCTCAAAACCAAACCTAACTGCACTTCCTTCAGCTCACGGGCTTCCCTAGCCCACTTAAAAGGGTCTATTTCTCCTCTTTCCTATCCCCTCGGGATGTGTGTGGTGCACATATGCGCGGGCACTGACACATTCCCCTGTGAAATTGTGTAATGTAGTTCTCGCCATGAATATGACCTTAGCTGTCGAAATGGCGTTAAACATCTATTACTCACTCACTCACTCACTCCTTCAGCTCAAGATGCGCCTTATACGCGGGGTGCACCCTACGACCCTTTACCACCTGGTGAGCTGTTTACCAGTACCCCCTCCCCCCTCCCAGGTGGAAACCGTAATTCTTTTTATACTTTAGCATGACATAATTATTTGATTAGTCCTAAACAGAGCAATTCTGGTGCGATCCCCGAATTACCATTCGGCAGTGCCATCTCATGAGTAATTGTGGTAAACGACCCTGAAGGGTGCCTGTTTCCAGACCGGTTTGATAAAAATATATGTACATATAAATATATATATATATATATATATATATATATATATATATATATATATATATATATATATATATATATATAGAGAGAGAGAGAGAGAGAGAGAGAGAGAGAGAGAGAGAGAGAGAGAGAGAGAGAGAGACATAATAGTGTTTGGTACATGGTCTCTCAGTACCTATACTAGACCTTGACCCTCAAGGGAGTGCTCATTATTCGTCAACAGGGCGCTGTTGATAATTAATGTCCACTCCCTAAGGGCCCCATAATGCCCCACGATTCATGTTCCTCGGCGGTCATGATGCACTTCTGGCAGAGTCTCTTCTCCCGCACTGCATTGCTGTAATATGCCTTCCCTCCAGGGTTCCATTGTGTATCAACCCTGCGGTATTGTCAATATGATGTATTGGGCCAAAAAAACAGTAATTGTGTTTCCCGCCACGTGGCTCAAATATGTAGGGTCGGTAGGTCGGGTTTATTTGGGGGATTTTTCTTTTTTTAGATTTTTGATAGAAATGAATGGATGGATAATGTCATATATTCGTCAATTTTATGTAAAACTATGAAAAACATGCGAGAAAGGTGAAAAAGGTTGCATGTTAAGCTATAGAGACCCATAGAAAAACACCAAAAAACTATGGCAAATGGACGAAAATTAATGAAAAATGTGAAACATTTCTTAAACATTCTCAAAATTAGAAGAAAAATGTAGGTTCGGCCGTGTTTTGCTAGGGTTAGTGTGGGTCCGCCATTGCCTGATCTGGCACCTGGTAAGATAAGCACTGATAACAACCAGCATGATGGGTACCATATGTTACATAATGTACCCTAAACATTCTGTGGTGAATAGAGAGAATTATCTGATTGGTTGATAATGGATCCCGAGTCAACCCTATAACGGACTTAGCTGGTTTGATTATCAGCCAATGAAATGACACCAACTATTTACTGCGGTCCCCTCAAGAGGGGGGGGGGTGGGCAACTGGTACCCATCTGATAGGTGTTATCAGTAGAACTCACTGATAACAAGCTTCAGTAATGGCAGCTCCCATGGGACAACTCGGAGTAGTCTGTAGATAAGAATGGTGGACTGAGGATGCAGCTAGATTTGCCGTAGGTTAGCCTGCCCTCGTTACAAAAAAAATACAATTCAGAGTTTTATTTTCCTCTTCATTTGTTTATTATTATTTATCTACTTATCTAGAATCTATTTGTCATCATTTTTTTTTGCTATCATTTCAGAATTTTCTGAAGAAAAATGTCCTCAGTTAATTTTCAGATCCTCAGTAAATCGAGCCTGAGCATTGATCGCTTTAAACTGAATTATTTTGAAAACGGGCACTCTTCATTTAAAAGAACATTTTCATCAAATCTCTAAAACAATGAGTGTTTGCACCGAATTCCCTCTAAACAAGGGTTGCCTTTCAACAGAACATTATTTGAGTCTGTAGCATCCTGAGGTATTCTCAGGATATTATTGTATAGTGTTGCTCCTATTGTAAAAAGAGCTGTGAGTATGTGCCCTCTTTTCTAAACAAGTCGTGCACTGCTTCACCAAAGTACTTGCACTCACCACATTAGTCTGAAACGTCACCTGCCTTGTTTAAAACAGAGAGAGCTGCACTATCAGGTACCTACTCATGTCATACACTCTATAGTATATTATACTGACTGACTTCTCCCAACTAGGTACCTACTCAAATCTTTTAGCACCATACTTGACTGACCACTTGTGAGCAACAAAAGGGACAAGTTATAGCTACATGAAAAGAAAGGACTGGAAACAAGGGCATTTTTAGCCAGCTCTTCCTTTTACCATAGGAGCAACACCCTCCAGGCAGTACTTTTGATTACTGTTTTCAGGGCTTTTTAGTTTTATACTCTATCACAAATGCATTGATTCATTGTTCAGTTAAGAGGGATTTATGGGCGTCTGGGAGAATCCAGAGTCATTGTAACGATTTAACTGGCCCTGGGGCCTATTTCATAACATATTAATAAAGCACACCTTCAGTTCAAGGTGACAACTCTCATGATGAATCACTGTGATGATCCCTATGTGCATCATAGCTAAAATCAAAAATTGAAAACCACAGGTGCGGCTTAGAGTTCTTTTTGTCCAAAGTTGGGTGTGTGGCGTGTAAGCGAGGTGTTTTAATGGTAATATCACATCACCGCTGAACGAATCATGGGACCACCCCTGGCAGATTTTAGAAAAACTGAATAAAAAAAAGTGAGGAGTTAAAGTTTGTCTATATGAATACCTGTGGCACATTGACTAGGTAGTGTCTAGTGGTGGGCAGGTAGACGGCTGATACCTGGGGAGTCCCTTATAGATCTCCTGCTGCTGATATATGCATAAACTGTTTAATAGCTGGGACCTGTCAGACAAAGCTAATATAACCACCAGCCTGTTGCGTGTCTGGCCGAATTTCATGTTTTAATCCTGTAGGGGCCACATCCCAGTAAACACACTACGTGTTTCAACGTAGATTTCTGGTAGATCTAGGTTGGTTTTCTACTGAACCTCTATATGAGGTTCCAGCAACGTAGATATCGGTTGGTGGATATATGTTGATAAATAAGGTTTATGCTTCGCAATTTTAAGAGGTTTATCTACGTAAATCTTGATCCATATTTTTGATTGGCTTTGTTCGTAGGTAGAACGATTGTAAGACGTAGATATTGGTTGGTTCATGTATGTAGATTTTGGATAAAAACTTCTAATGATAAATAGTATTGTTTCATTTATCTCACCAAACTTTCATTCCATTATCAACTGCCTTATAAAGATCAGGGATGAACAATGATGAAAATCAATCACTTGACATGAAAAAAAAGATAACTCAGCTGGGCCTAGGTCTACAAGAATCCTGTACATATCATGGTGTTTAGAGTCAGTACAGATAGATAGGATAAATAACAGATTGACCCTGGAATAAACCATGTTTTCTATCATAATCAAATCTATTGGTGGACAGGCATCTGACCTACATGCAGTAGTTGTAATTATGTGCATTTTTAGGTAATAATGGATAATAATTCCTATTTTCATATCCCTATGGGGATTAACACTGTATTGACATTACATCTTAAATATGCATTATTTAAGCAAGAGTATTTGTTGGTCATATAAAATATATGTACCATATGGGTTAAAGCATGATGTGGCAAAATCTCATTCAGTAATGAATTCTAGATTCCAAACAAACATTGGAAATGTAGGTGTGCAGAGGGTGATAATAGGGAATAAAGAAAGCACATGGTCATAGAGGTTGGAAATACGTTAGATTACGTCCCACATACGTTATTTTGTGCTTCACTCCTATCTCCCTAGATGGCAGCATATCCAATACCAGTACAAATATGAAAGCTGTATGGTTACAGCTTTCAAACATAGTCTGGGTCTATCTAAATGTAGAAAATAAAAATCACAAGGCAGATTCATTTCCATTTAGTGCTCACCTAATCTGTTCTAAATTTTTCTACTCGAAAAGAGGTCTGAAATACGTAAAATTACGTTTATCTACGTATTTCTGTACTTTCAGTTTATCTCAACAGGTGTCACTATTGCTGAGCATTGTATTTAATTAAGACCTCCATGATGATTGTCATCTATATTAATCAACTATACTAATTAAAAACACATTATTGAGAACTCATTGTATCAACCTTTCATTTGGGAATAGGTTTGTGTAAAATATTCAATGATTGATGATGCTACCATGTATATTTCGGGATCCAGGTATGGTAAACACCCATGCTGTAGCATTAAGAAATAGACTTATACACCTAGCATCACAGAACCTTCAACATACAATCAGGAGTTATACTTGACTCTTAATTCAAATGATGAAACTGATGGCTAAAGCATTGGTGTCTCTTGCTAAATACTGGCCCTGAAAATACCAGTATTATAGAATGAGACAAGGAAATAACATTCTTAAATGAATAAAGTTAACTGAGGGTATAGGGGTAGGTATATGAACGTCTCTTTGAGGTAATTTTACATATATTGGAGCATAACCAGAACCTGCAAAACTACATACATTGTAGTTATTAGTATAAAAGTATTGAAAATATACGTTGGATATCTAAATATATAGGAACATTTACGTTTAAAGAACATCATTTTTCTTCGTTAATTCAGGTAATAATGAGGTATATGTACGTAAATACATACGTATATCAACCTAATATAACGTTGAGTAATGAGGTAAACCTACGTAGTGTTTGGACAATCTTCACTGGAAGCAAGGCTAGGCCTGTATACATCCCTATGTATGCATAGTATGTGGCACACTGAACGGATGTTTCACAAATAATACTGAATTCATCTAAACTGAGGGTATAGGGGTAGGTATATGAACGTCTCTTTGAGGTAATTTTACATATATTGGAGCATAACCAGAACCTGCAAAACTACATACATTGTAGTTATTAGTATAAAAGTATTGAAAATATACGTTGGATATCTAAATATATAGGAACATTTACGTTTAAAGAACATCATTTTTCTTCGTTAATTCAGGTAATAATGAGGTATATGTACGTAAATTCTACATCTACGTCAGAAATACGTACATCAGCATACACGTTTATACGTTATTCTACGTTGAGAAAATATGTAAATGTACTGAAATTTCTACGTGCAATCTACGTATGTATAATGTAACTGTGTTTACTGGGATGATGCAGGAGTGAAAATTGAAAATCTATTGGTCACCATGATGCCCCAATGAGGTCTGCTAACCAGCAATTCTTTGGAGCATCATGCCGACCCTCCAGGAGTGCATCAACTCCATGAGAATGGCATGATGCATACGAATGCATCCCTGCAGGGTTACTCCCCTGTAAACACCCTACGTAATCCCAACGTAGTTTATAGGTATATTTTAGTTTGGTTCTTACCAAACGTATTCTAAATGTTCCTGGAACATAGGTTTTTGTCTGGTTGAAGTAATCTATATATACCAACCTTAAACAACGTTGGAAAATGAGGTATTTTCACCTGGAAAATACATGAAAAACAAACCCCCAAGTTTATTCTAGTTTGGTACCCACCAACCAATTTGAAAGGTTCCTACAACGTAGTGTTTGGTCTGGGTAATGTTGGCTTCATCTCAACATAGAAAAACGTTGGTGGGTTAGGTATATTTACGTTTAGAATATACAATATTAAATCACAATGCAAGTGAATTTTAGTTTGGTCCCCACCAACCCATTATAAAGGTTTCTCCAATGTAGTTGTTAGTCTGGTTTTTACTAGTTAAATATCAACCTAATATAACGTTGAGTAATGAGGTAAACCTACGTAGTGTTTGGACAATCTTCACTGGAAGCAAGGCTAGGCCTGTATACATCCCTATGTATGCATAGTATGTGGCACACTGAACGGATGTTTCACAAATAATACTGAATTCATCTAAAAGTAGACAAATTATCTTTGTCTAATCAATGTGCAGTCAGAAACATATTCCCAGGTGAATAATTTGAGTTAGATCAAGACCTAAGTAATAATTGGCATTTACATTTGTCTATGGGGATTAACACTAATTCACAATCACATCTAAAATATGAATTGATGAGACAAAGTTAAGTCTTGACTATATAAGATACATAAAATATAAGTGACAGAGCGCACTATGTCATGATGTCTTTCATTCAGCTTTGGTAGATTCATGAATTAAAAATATAATTGTATAGAACGATAATAGGGAGCATAAGAAGCACATGGTGCCACTGGATAGAAAAACGTTTAATTACGTTTTTTTTACGTATTTAATTTACCCATATTATCCCACTAGATGGCAGTATAAATAGTGGCTGCATTTAGTAAGTGTATATTGCATTAACACCATCAGAAAATACAATTAAATGGCAATAATGAATTCACATTTCTTAAACATTCTATTTTGGTTTAAGAATAGAATATGTTAGGTCGCAAGTATAATATCTTTTTTCGTAATATCAACCATAGCGAGGTATGTACCATGCTAAACACCGATTTTTTGGTCTAAGGAAAAAATTAGATACATCCTGCACTTTGTAATACTTTGTACCTGTAAAAACATGGCTTTCGTTCAGCTAAGCCAAATGAACGGCTGAAGGGCTATGATTCCACAAGCCTGGATGCACACCAGGATTAAGGAAACTGATGTACTGCTCTCTTAGAATTAAATATGAATGTAAACACTTTATTGTTGGGTTATTTAAGTTTCTCGGGTTATTCAAGTTTTATTTACGTCCAGCAGTGAGGTATGTTTACATAGCCTTCTAGTTCTACCAAGGTTCAACCATTCACAATACGTTAATTTACATCCAGGGTAGGTAGACAAACGTATTTCTACCTCTGTTGAACGTTTATATATGTATATATTAAACTAAAACGTTTGATGGAGGTAACAACCTTAACATTTGGAGGTAAAAAAAACGTAGCAGAGTGACATTTATTTTACCAAGATGATAATTGTTTGTTTACCTCTAGGAGAGGAAGAAAAACGTATTTTTACCTCTGTTAGATGTTATTTTGGTACCTCTATTTACCTCTGTTTGAAGTATATATACGCACATCAAACTAAAACATTTGTTGGAGGTAAAAAAAACCTGAACGTTTAGAGGTAAAACAACGTAGCAAATTTACGTTTATTTTATGAAAAACGAACGTTTTTCTACGTCTAAGTGACGAAATTCATATATCATAATGATGAATGGACATTATAAGACCCCTTGTGAATTCTTACTCAATCACCAGACTTCAGGGTGTGGCTTATGTACCACAGGGTCTAACTTATTGACCGTGGCAACCATTCCAGACCTATACTGTTTATTATGTATAAGAAAGCCGGTAACTCATTGCGCGGCTCATACAAGGTGCACTGAAAATATAGGCTTCTACTAAGGTGATCACTATTGATGAGTTAAGGTCCTATTGATGACCTAAGATATTCATTCTGATCACCCAACAGCTGCCAAGGTCATCACTTTGATGATATTTTTCTACCACCAGGGGACCCTAGTATACAACAATAGGATATGCAATGTTTACTATGTGAGCTATCTTGAATGTGTATCTATAATACTCTTGATCATCAGTGGCTATAGGGTGAATGATGTGAAAAATGACACCACAAGTGAATGTTAATTGATCATAAAAGTCATTTGGTCAAAATTTTCAAAGGCAAAAGCAAGTTTAATAATTTACACCTCTTTTGTCACTCAAGCCATAATCATAACCATGGGGATGAGCTAATATTCCTTATACAAACAACTACATGTATGCCTCACCAAGGCATCATAAGTCAGCTGTAAGTGCCTTCAATGGATGCTTGGATTTGGCGAGGTAAGGGGATAATTGTGCAAATTTATGCAAAAATCACCTAAAAGATCATGTGGTACTCCCCCTCGGGACCATCAATAAGATGACAAAAAGTGATCACTAGAGAGTACCTTTTTAAGCCTGATCTTTTCAGTGTGGTTTAGGGTACTTACTATAATAGCCGGTATAAGCGTGATTTTAGTCCCACTGTATCCCTGGTGCTCATACAAGACAGGCCCTTATTTGAATACTGTTTTTAGTGCTTAAGATTAATTATAGTACCTCTATACCTCCTGCACTTATTTAAGACCAGCACTTACTTGAGACCCTGGCACTTAAACGGGTTATTGCAATAATTTGCAGAACCTGTACGGTTTGCAGCAGGCTCGGTGACTAAACCTGTCAGAGCTGCATCCATACATCATGAGCATGGTACATTCCTACGTCAGTACCCTTTGAATGGTTAACAACATTCTAGATGCTGATAAAGTAATAGTAATAGAGTTCTACTCAGACAGCCAGACAGCCAGGTAAGATGAGTCCCCCAAGTGTAGTATAGGCATCAAGAATGAAGTCCCTTTCCTGGAAAGCCATGTTTATAATTCACCTGTCTAGCGCTTCTTAACTTATTTCTAACTTCTCGGCGCATGTATATTAGGCATTGTCTGGCATTTCAATTTGTCTCCAGATTCAATATCTGTAACCTTCACACGACAAATTGGTAATAATCTTTCTCTTGTCTTGTCTTTTTGTTTCCCTTTTTAATCATGATGGGACAATGCAGTGCTGGAGAGAGTACTCACTACACTCAAAGAAATAACTGTTGAATCTACCAGGAATCCTCGTAGAGTGAGTGAGTAATAGATGTTTAACGCCATTTCGACATTTTAGGTCATATCCATGGCGAGAACTACATTACACAGGAAAATGTGTCAGTGCCCATGCATATATATGTGCCGCACACACATCCGAGGGGATAGAAAAGATGAGATATAGACCCTTTTAACTGGGCTAGGGAAGCCCGGGATCCTTGTAGAACTGAACAGTGAATCACTGTAATTGCATAATTGCAATTAACTGCAATTAAGCAGCGTAGTTTCTATAATGAAGCAGTTTACACTTTGTGGTACAAGGAATCTCTGTGAAAATAACCATCGATCTCTGGCACAAGGAGTTCACTGTTATTTCAACGACATTTTTTTAAAGTGTAGCACTAAATGGGTGGATGCGATCACTGCTTTGTCGGGCAAGCAGCATAAAAATGCCTCTGTAGCTGTTTTGGACGAGCAGCTTATAAATACCTGACCAGAAAAGAAAGGACTTGTAGTCCGGAAAAACACAGTTTCTCTACTAAATTTCAATTAGTGGATGTAAAAATCAACCAAACCACATCATGCAGCTCATTTGGGAGGGTATCAACCCTACTTTAAGGAGTTCATCATGCACATCGGTCAGCGTCATATACTAATGATGTGCTGACGGGCAAGACTACTCACGACCACTCTATTGGAGCATCATGCCGAGGCCCAAAAAAAGTTGTGTGTTTCAGGTGACAAGAGCTCTGAAAAAATTAAGTAGGGGAACGTTCAACAATTATGTCACTGTTATTTAGGCATTTTCCAGGACCCACCCACCCCCTTGTCACTGTTTTTGTATGGAACATATAGAGGAACCGGAAGACCCCCCCCCACCCCCTAAGCAGTGACGTAATTGTTGAACGTTCCCAAGGGTAGGTAGGATTTTTTTTTTTAATTTTTTACTTAAAAAGGTCGCGACGAATCACGACAATGCAGGGATGGCTAAATTGACTGAAAACTTGGGCAAAAACCTATATTTTCTTCAATAATGGAGAAAAAAGGTTAGGGTCGGCCTTGTGTTGCCAGGTAGGGTCGGGTTACCTGATACAAACAATTTTTTTTTTACCCGATCCTCCAAGTGTGTATCAGGCCCATGCGGTCAGTCAGCATGGCATATGAATGCAGCCCTGGCGAGTTACTCACCTGGCCCTTTCCTAAATAGCTTTAGTTCATTCTGAGAAAAAAAAACTAATGTGTTTTCTTCGAAGCTGTTATTTTAATGGCGGAGTTGTGTTGGAAAACAGGTTTTTCTTAATCTTGTAAAAAGTCACTAGAATGTCATGAAGTTTCGGTTTCTGTTTGCTGGATATAGCTTAACTGGTATTAGGAAAGTTATGAAAGTTACTAATACAAGCCGTGTTTGTATTTTGGTACAAGTTTACTTAAAATGATTAAATTTTGCTTTATTGTGTGCAGAGCGACTGTGGAGTGCTGGTTTACAATACACTCAAGACAATGCCAATAATAGAGAAGTTTAGCAACCACAGCTTACGCCTGCTGGGCGACATAGACGCAAGTATGTTGTGTGCCACGTCACCAAGGGTTGTGTAAAACTCACTCACCCATGAAACTGCAATAGGGAGCCTTAAATGTGGCTGCATACTATATAGGTGTCCTCCTATCAATCATATCCTGGTTATTATGCTATGTATAGATATATAGTTCATACTAGTAAAGACATGTACCTTACTTCCAATGAAAGGAAAAGACTTTGGGTTGAGTCATTTTGTCAGGGGAATAGGATACGTTACAGGACGTGAGAAGGGCCATTGTCCTACCCCTATGTGATGAGTTGTTATGCATTTGCACATCATCATTGTTATGACAACTCTCCAGGGTTGATACAGCATTGAAGTCTCGGCATGATGCACCAATGTAATGCTCGCCAGAACTACATTGATGCATCATGCCAACCAAGAATCATGAACCTGGCCCTTAAAGCTTCAGCAATGGAAGCACCCACTGTACAACGTGAGAGAGGTCTATACCGAGGTTCCTTAGTAGGGGGGTCGATCTGGTACCCTGCGAGATAAGCACTGATAACAGCCAGCATGATGGGTACAAGCTGTTATGAAATGCACCCTAAAATGTCTGCACTGAATGAAGGGAATTATCTCATTGGTCAGTAATGCAACCAGCTAGGTCGGTATATGGCTTCAGCGGGCCGGGAGACTGGCAGTGGCCTGGCAAGGCCATGGAGGGTAGTAGTATATGCAAAGTGTTCATTTTGTCTGGATACCTTCCGCCGTGAGCTCTATAGCAACGCCCATAACCCCCCCCCCCCCCGCTCACACATCCACCCACCCACACACACGCGCATATATATATATATATATATATATATATATATATATATATATATATATATATACATTCATTGTGTTGTGTTCAGGTAACGCTACCTACCCTAATTTTTTGGTCCTTTGGTCCTACCCTTACCTTTCTGGGGGCATCTTTTGGGAAAATATGATAATTTGGCACTTATCGTTTTTTTACGATCTTGCACGCCAAATTCACGTCAGATAAGCACGAAAATTTACAGGCGGCCTAAAAATCTCCAAAATAAAAAAAAAGTCCCTACCTACCTACCCTAATTTTTTTGACCCCATTACCTGAACACAACAATTACTTTTAAGGCCTAAGTAAAAAAGTGAGGAGTTTAAGTTTGCCTGTATGAATGTGGAACATTGACCAGGGAGAGCCTGGTGGACAGGTAAACTGCTTATATGGGTGTGGCTCATATACAAGGTCTTTATTGCGATTGTATCATCCCACTTAAAAGGTTTATCTGATGTATTTATGCACGGGCACTGTCAAATCCCTTTGCGAAATTGTATAATGTGGTTTTTCCGCAACAAATTTTGTAGAATAATGACTCTAGCACTCAAACCCATGCCCTCCACCCTACATTTGGTAGGCCTATGATTGCACTCTATGTTTTGATGATTCCCAGCCCCTATCATGAGCCCTACAGCTAATGTCAACACAAATCCACATGTGCAGTTCAAAGGTTTACTGAGGGAGAAAGAGGGAAACTATATATAGTGCTCAATAAGGAACAATGACGCTAATAATACTAACAAGTGATGGCCATATCGCATGATAAAGAGAATTTATACTTTATCATATACAATGGAACTATAATAAATATGTAATAAACCACCAAGTTGTTTTTAAAATGTCATTGTGCTGTCAACATTTGCAACATAAGACTCTAAAAATAACTAAATAAACCACCATCCTGACTTAAAACTAACATACCTTCTCAATCCTAAACGAAATAAACCTAAAAGGCTAGACAGAAAAGGGTCGTGGGCGAGGTTATGAATTAATCCATTAAGAGTTGGTGCTCTGGGCCCATTTTATATATATGTGGACACTTAAAATAAGAATTGCATAATATACCTGTATACACACCCAATTAGCATTTTATCCTTCTGAATGTGAGTTTGAGTTTGACAATTTTATTGGCAGAAAAACATCATACATGTAAGCCTTTCAGGCCAGCCAAACTTTGAGAACAAAATGATAAATAGAGGTAGTATGTCTAAGTAGAAATGTGCTGATGAAGAGGTGAATGCCCTCTCCCAGACAAACAATTTTTTTTATTTAACCAGTTAGTGGACACATGGTACATTAATGCTGTAGGCCTCTTGCCTGACTTAATACGTCATCCCTGGTGAGTAACTCGCCAGGCCTACACATCCCTGGTGAGGAACTCGCAAGGCCTGCGCATCCCCGGTGAGTAACTCGCCAGGCCTACACATCCCTGGTGAGTAACTCGCCAGGCCTGAACATCCCTGGTGAGTAACTCACCAAGGCTGCATTCTTGCATTATTTGACACTCCTGGCGGAGGGTCGGTATAAAGCTACCCAGCAAATTGTCGTCATCTGTCGCCATGATTGGTCATCAATGGTGACTTCTTTTTGAGTGATAACTCATTCCGTCATCTTTCGCCACTGTGTGTTAGACTCACATGGCATAGCAATTGCTATTCCTGGTGATCTTGTGCTATAACGACGTCGTGTTCCATCTAGCGACATGTGTGAGCCACTTCACACAGGTTGACGAGGACTCACGACAATTTGCTGGGTATGCTCCCGGTATATGTTTAGCGCTCTTTAAGGTAATGTGAAGTCATCCTGGAGTGAAAGTTCTATCATTTGACACAAAATCCTCCCCATCCTGTGGACGAGCTTACCAATGAAGATGAGCCTAAAATCATCTCCAGAGGGGCCTAAAACTATCTTAATCGCATATAATCTTGCGGGGAGGTACTGATGCAGTGTTTATCATATTGATCAATATTATCGTCTAAAAAAAGAATGACGGTCACTCTAGCTTCTTTTATTTTAATAGAGTGACCTTAGGGGTTTTCAGTGTGTATGACAGTTATTGTGTTCGCAAAGATTTTGCAATAATGAAGAGTAGTAATGACTGATGAGAGGGCCTCCTAATTGCACCTAAATAAAAGTATATAGTAGTGCCCCCTCCCTCCCTGGCTCCCTCCCTATTAAAGCATCTGATCCTATACGCCCCTGCAAAGACAATCTGTATGCCTTATTCAATAGTAGCTACCTATCAGAGAGGGACCTATTTGGCAGCTCAAACATGTTGGACATATAGACTACAGTAATTAATGCCCATAAATCTGCACTGTTACCAATAGAACTGACAGACTGCTGTATTTATAAAGGGTTCACAAACATGCAGATATGGCTCGTGTGACTCACCTGTTGCAGGTAGGCTACACAAGTTAATGGTAAGGCCCAAAAAGAGTTGTGTGTTTCAGGTAACATGTTGAAAAAAAAATAGGTAGGGAAGATAGGATTTTTTTTCTATTTCGAAATTTGCAAAGACTCAAAGACTCATGACGAGTCGCAGTGACTTGGGAACGAGTTACGGTGACTTTGGCGCAAGTCACGTTGACTCAGGCTGAGGTGCTGTAACTCAGGGACAGCCGAATTGTCTGAAAACTTGGTGAAAAAGCTATTTTTCTTCAGAAATTCAGAAAAGAAGTAAGGGTCGGCCCTGTTTTCCTAGGTATATATGGTCGGGTTACCTGAAACAAACATTTTTTTTTTGGCCTAAGGTTAAATTCTATTTTCCTTTAACTTATTTCTGTTTTACTATTAGATTATGGGTCAGTTACAGTTTGTGGTGCGGGGGTGGCCTCTAGTGAAATATAATTCTGGAAATTCTACTTTCGTTCCCAGCTATAGCACCGCCCGTGCAACCTTTATCATTTTTACATTATTTACGTTAGAAATACAATACAGATGATTTGTGCTAGCAGTATAGCAGGATTCATTACGTCTAAATGAGCTATCAAATAACTGCTATCCCATGCACTGAAAGAGGGCCTGCGTTCATTTTGGAATTTTTAAAGAGGATTTTGGGCTTTACTGAAAGCCTGCCCACGTGCTAAAACGAGACTGTTGATACCCCTGCACTTAAACAGCGGGCATGATTACGACATTCTTAATTGCTCTTTATATTCAAATGATACAGAAACTACACATCTTAAGGCATGTACATGCCCGTAATACACGTACATACATGTTCGCTTTTATGTACAAATATACTTCTGTATAATGACTTGTAAACACCTGGAGTGTTTAAATATAGACTTTTATATCATGGACCTTCAAATAGTAGTTAACGCATGCTACACTATGGTCGGTTCTGAAACACCCCCCTGGTCTACCTCCCGGACACGTACGGATGCCATTGCTCAAGTTCGGGGCCTTGTTCCAATATCACTGACGACAACACTGGCCCCACAGACTATTGTGCTTGACTAAACCTGAAAAGCTTATGTATATGGCAGCAGTGGCGGATCCAGGGTCTGGAAAAGGAGAGGGCGCGGCCCAATTCTAATGTACTGGGAAAAGGGGGGGGGGGGTGCGCACCCCCCTCGAAATCCGTCACTGAATTATGATTTTTGCCAAATAGAAAAAAAAAATATGGTAAACTCAAAACTCAAACAGGCCTGATATGGCCTCTATGTTGTCGTCAGGGATATAGAAATAGGCGCCAGGTCTGGCGAGTTTAATGCATGTCTTTTCCGAACTTGAGGTCTTAAGGTATCATAGATATTTTTCCAAACTTTATGTCTGGAGAAGCCATCTATGTTTCTCCGTACTTTATATCTGGAGGGATAACAGTTCTATTATTCCACTCTTAGGTCTGGAGGGATCATAGATATTTTTCCAGCCACATCCCATAAAACAGTCTTTGCACCAAAATGTCCCAATTCCGCGCGTGGCAAGAAAAACCGCAGTGGCCGACACAGCACAGCCACGGCCGGCCACCATCACCCTCCATGGGGAGTAGCCTTCACCCCACAACTTCACAAGAGCCCACAACTTCACAAGGGTACTAATAAAATTGATTAAAATTGGTGGAATAAGCGAAGACAAGATGAAAAAAAGTAACATTAACTCATTTATAGGCGTATTGGACATTATTAATCTCTCCCTTTTGGTTGTTAATATCATGTATGAATGTAATTGGCAAGTTACTCACATGGTTCTTTCCATGCACCGAACACACCCTCCATGCAGTGTTGATGCTCTCCCCGAGGGCCGGCATGATGCACCAATGCAATGCTGGCGAGCAGTCTTGCCAGCACTGCATGTGTGCATCATGACGACCAAGATACATGGACCTGGAGGCATTAAGTGACCCTTAAGGGGCCGAAAGGTTCCGTTGAAATGGGTGTTAGGGCGAGGAAGACACTCATCGTTTCACTGGAATACCCACGTGCTACTTGTACAGGGAGCGGTATTACTGTTTTTGTGGGTACAGAGGCTGTCGTGGGAAACTTCAACGCCGAAAGGGGTTGGTCGGGAGTGACTTCAATGCCGGTACTTTATGAGTCTCTGATATCTAGCACATGCAATGAGGACGGCATGCAGGGCCAGCGTAGCTAACTCAGTTAGGGTATAGAAGCAGGCCAAAATGGCATGGCATGGGAGGGCAGGGCAGGCCCCGAGGGGGTACATGGGAGGAAGGGCAGGGCATTTTCCGGACCCCTCTCAGTGGGTGAGAATCGAAAAAGATTTCGCACGAGAAATCCCTGGAGAAATCGACTTGGGACCCGGAATTTCCTTTAAAAATCATATTAAAAGCTTGCCAAAATTCTCTTTGCATAGATTCATACATTGTGTATATGTGGTAGATATAATCCAACAGCAATCACAGACTTGACCACTAACTCTGCAATTAATTTTGCAGGAAAGTTTGATTAACATGGGAGAGAAAAAAGGCATAGTATGTTGAATGACTGATGGGTACATAACTGCAAATTGACAGAACACTTAATGGGGGTTTATTGGATGTGTGACCACTATCAATGACATCTGACAGATAGGCACAAAGTAACAAGTAGCTATTAAGATCAAGCTAGCCATTCTAGAATATTGGCTAGCAACCTGCCAGTATATTGGAGACATGATACAAGAAGTTACCAGTCAATCATCCCCTGTTTTCGCCCTCACTTACAAGGGGCACCCGATTGCTCCAATGCTTTACCTGTGGTTCCTATACAGATAATTGGAATATAAAGTGTATTTGGAGATCTCAAACTCCCATCTAGTGGAGTTCAAGTGAACTATTCCCCAGGATCTGGGAAAAAATAACCTCCACCCCTATCTCTAACTTGAGCTGTCATAAAGATAAACATTCCATCTTGGGAGTATGAATGCATGTGATAAATAAATGTTCTACAACAACAACAGCCCTTACAATCATCTAAACACACATTTAGTACCTTATTCTTGTGTTATTGTGGCCAATAGTTTCCCACAACTAGACTGCTTTTCTGGAATGATCATCTCTTAACCCAGCCAGACTCTCACAGATAACTTCAGAATCCGAATACTGTAGGTTTACTTTCAAAAATTATGTCATTTAAGGTCTGTTCATTGATCTTAGCACTCATCATCCCAAGTAAGGGTAAGTAAGCCTGTAGTTCCTATCCAGATCTCTATTCTTTTTAAACAATGCTCTAGCATAATCATGACCACAGATGCTCTTTACCCTCAAGGTTCCTTTTCCCAACCTACACTACTCTTGAAAATTGTATGTTGCAATTTATTCCTGAGGTGAGACCATTCACTTATCTGTGACTATTTCCAGGGATTTGGACATGGGGTTCTATGTAAAGCTGAAGTTGCTAGGCAACCACATGGCATAGCAACCATTTACTACCTATGTTCATACTGTGTGATATGTATACAAGGAAGCTATTTGCAAATTGAAATCAGTGAACAATGTCCTTGAGGGAAACTATGCACAAGACATAGCCTACAGGTATGAATCTAGGCATTGTTGCTATGCAAAACTGATATTGCTAGGCCACAACACAACCTAGCAACCTTTTATCACCTATATTCCTAATCTATGATGGAAGTCACAGAAGAGTTATATGCAAGTTTACATCAGGGGAGTATGTTGCTGAATGGAAACCATGCAGATATGCACATTCAGGCATATTTTCATGCTTGGTTGCTATGCAAATCTGCTGTTGCTAGGTGAGCACCCCACCTAGCAACAACAAAAATGCACCACTGTATTATACTAAGCTGATTTATAGGGGGTAGGACCCACAAGATACTTTCTAGACTGCACATATATGAAATTCAAAGTGACATTTGAATCTATTGTCGACCATTTTGAATTTCAGCCATATACAGCCTCGCCATTGAATTTTATGAAGTAGGAACATGTATATTCTTAATCAGTACCCTTTTTTACATAAGAGTCAAGAGAATTAATAAAGATTTAGCATGGAAAAACATCCATTTAGATAAAGAGGGAAATTATTGAAATGGAACAGCATCGTATTAGCTCAAGGTGGTGTCTTTGCTTCCAAGGCAATAACATGGGTCATAGTCAACAGGAAATGCTGCAAAATGTCGCATATTACTCAGAAAGGTTTGGTCTACATAAATCATATTAGATATTGTGGTTAGATGGGGATAAGAGCAAGTTTTATACATGTATCTGGAGTGCATTTAAAATTTTTCAGTTAAAAAAGGAACTTTGTGATTTCAATCTTTTGTCTTCCCAACCGCCTGGTACACTCAAATCTGAAAGTAAAAACGTGTTTTAGGGCTTGATGAAAAGCTTATTATGTCTTCTTTCCAACAACACAGAGAGAAGAAATGGAGTCACAGTGACTCTGAAACGGGAGTCCAGCTTCTATCACTCAGATGACCCCCTTTAGGACTCCTTTCTGACTCTCCAGAAATACAGAGTCAATATACTGACTCCCTAGGAATACGGAGTCAAGCTTGTTTGACTGTCTAATTTTACTGTGCTGTGAATGGAGTCAGGGTATATTGAATATTTTATTGAAGGAGCAATTCACATGAATTCTGGGTAATTTAGTTGGTACTTCAATATTTATTCCAGGGTAAAAAGATTTAACGTGTGATATATATCACATATGGCCCAGGGTCTACTACCCCCCCCCCAATATAAAAATTGGGCATTGTGCATTGAAGCACAGAAGGCTCAGGGTAGGTACCATAAAACCCTCTATCAACCCTGTAGGGTCACAGGAATCAGCACTTGCGAAATATTGACTAATTACTTACAAAAAGAGACTATTATCTATACATGTACTGACACCAGTCTGGCATAATCTTCTCTTACTAACCCCCCTTGGACCGCTGGCCCCCTGGTGTGCTGGCCCCCGGACACTTGGCCTCCGGACACTTGGCCCCCCTGGACACTTGGCCCCCCGGACACCTGGCCCCCGGACACCTGGCCCCCGGACACCTGGCCCTCTGGATACCTAGCCCCTGGACGCCTGGCCCCCTGGACACCTAGCCCCCACAGAAAACTTTATCCTTAGCATGCTTAGTTTATCGCTCAGTCCCCAATGTGTTATGTGTATAGCTTGGACACTGTAAACATTACCTGCTGAAAAAAAGTGTCTCACTTGGTGATTACCCATAGGACTCCATGTGCTAATTTCATCGCCAAAATCTATCTGACCCATAGACCCAATGGTTAAAGAACTTGTAGTCAGTATAGCTCCCAAAAACATGACGTAAGTACAGCAGCTTTTTTCGTAGAGAAAGACATCACTCACCATAAAGGACAAAATGTTGTCTGATAGATGAGATTTGAAACTTTCCTTTGGCTTTTGAAAAATGTGTAAACTAACAGTATATCACTGAATGATTACACCCTAAAGTTGGTGATTACAAATTTGTGGAGCTGACTGAAAACCCGGCTCCAATACCCTGGGCCAAATATACCATGGCCATAGATGATGGGATACAATGCTGTAGCTATGCTGTTATACATCTTTTTTTCTTACTTTACCTTAGTCATCCAGGTCATTTGATATGGCCAAAGAAACACTGTGAATACTTCGAGTTCACATTCTAACCACAGAAATGGTGTTTTAGCTGTACTGCAGCTTTTGTTTACCTATTTCACAAATTTTAGAATACTGTGGTCTGAGACCTGTTTCACAAGGACCATGTAGGAGTAAGATTGGTGTACGAGCAAGATCACTCCTATAGGCATTCTAAGATTGATCTTAGGCTTAGGGGACGTGTTTCAAAAGTAAATGGGGAGTGAAAAACTTACTAGTAAAGGCTCAATGTAAGAGTGTTTTACGACCAACATAAAGTAGCTGATTTATGGGGAAGGTTGAGGGTACACATAAATGTGAAAAGTCCTATCAAAAAGTGGAATCCCACAACATTTTCTAATGCATGAAGTCAGGTATTATCAAATGGAAATTCCCCCTTTTAATACCATTTTCTATCATGGAATTATGAAGTAAAGCCATATTCTGCACCTAGGTGATCGATCTTACTAGCTAGATAATTGGCCTATGAGTGACCTTACAACTGATCTTGATTACTGCCCCTATGTCTAATTGACAGCTGTTTCTAAAGGACCAGTCTTAAGTTCCAATATGAGTAACAGCTTGTTCTGAAACACTAATAGTCATTCCCAAATGACTGATCTTAAGTGGTCACTCATAGAGTGGAAAGATCGATCTGAAATAAAGAATCCTTATGAAACAGGTCTCTGAACCGGCATGCACATGGTTATGAGCAAAAAATCGGTAGTGCATCCCAAGATAATCAATGTTAACATCTTGAATCTTGTCCAGGGGACCCTAAGGATAAAAAAAAATACCTGTTGCATTGGGATGTGGGGGCAGGGGTGCATGGTGGGCCCTATCAGCACCCGGCCTATTTCACTCTTTTTGTTAATGCAACAAATCTTTTTCATAACTAGAGAACAATTCATTCAATAATGTCCCCTGGTTTAATGATAAAAAGATAATATGATACGTGCGCAATGCAATTTGTATAGGTCCCTAGATAAAGATGTATAAAATCCAATGGGTTTTTACTCGTGTCAAACACGACACAAATCGTTATTTGTTCTGAAAAAGACCCCTAGTTGTCATGCAAGATATCAAAATAAGCCCAAAATCCCTCTCTATATAAGGCTGCTCGTGGTGGAGAAACACTTTATGCTCTGTCTAGCCCGAAAGGAGTCTACGGATATACATGTCTATATTTAGCCTCTACATGGGATGTTCCCAGTTCGGGATCAAAACTTTTTATCTGTGGAGAATAGCAGAGGGCCATGGGGGGGGGGGGGGCGAGGTGTATATGGTGCAGGGTGTGGGGGGCAGGGATGAAAGTCACGGAGCACGAAAATCCCTGAAATGGTCCAATATTCGCCCAAAAAAACATGGGTTTCTATATGAATGTATAGGGCCGAGGAGGGTATCTCAATAAGATTGGGAAACCAGTTCTCACCGTAACTATTTGATCCTGCAGTTCTCCTACATTTCTCACCCTAAGAACAGACTTCCCTGCTTGACCTCTGCTACAAGTGAACTGCACAGAAATATGTTGAGTTGCAAAATAAGAGACTGGACCCCTCCTATACCACTCCTATAACTGACTCCCTCTTTACAATACAAGAGGGAATCCACTCCAGAAGGTCAGTGAGTTCAATTTTGGAATTATCACCTCCGACAGGATCAATTCCAAATCTTTTTGAGATACCCTCCTGGAACTTCAAAATCCCTGAAATCAGGGAATTCCCTGAAGACTTTCATCCCTGGGGGGGATGTAACTGAGGGAACAGAGCCATTCCTGTATGGAGGTGGCCATCTTGAAATCAGTTGTGTACCCCCCAACGGCCATCTTGGATCTGGCAGAGGACTGTGGGTAAGTTCTTATCTTCCCCTCCACCCACAGAAAAATATAGGGCAGCAATGTGCATTGCTCGTAACTCGAAAAGAAATACAATTTAAATTTTTTGGCAGATGTTATGTACCATAAATTCTTTGATTTGAGGTTCATATCATATTTGAATCAAATCAAAATTGTAGTTTATTGCAAGGTCAGTAATGCAGGTAATGTTGCTTTTATCAGAGAATTTAAGGTAATTGCAGTTAGTTAGACTCTGCTGTCCCAAAGCTCTGGCCCCTTTATACTTGATAGTCTTTCCCATTACATTGTTTCTCCAGAATTAAAATCAATAGCCTTGAGCAAGTCTAGCTTGTGGTCTGACATCAGCACTCCCATTCACAGACAGGAACTCCAAGCAGGTGTTAAGTAGTGTTATAGTCCTATACTTTCACAAGACATCTGCTTGGAGGACCAGATGCTACTCACCCAGGCTATTCGCACCACCAAGCCACTATTCGCATAACTCCCGCCAAAACTGCGTTATTCGCACCACATTGCCAAAAAAGGCGGGAAAGTTGATACATGGATCAACATCATATACCTTCACCATTGGAGGCAAAAAGTGTCTTATGGCTGCCAACCAACTGACTCTGTAGAATATAGACAATTACTCAAAATTTACAATAGTTGGTACTGAAATACCTTTTCCTGCAAGACCCCTACATCTCCTCCTTTAATGACACTACAAATTCAATAAGTAATTCTGCCTCTTATATATAAAATTCCCATCTTTTCTGAAACTTATTCGCACCACCAAAATGACTGAAAATGAGAGGACCCTAGTTGTCTCCTATAACTCTTTTTGAGTTAACAATGGGAATCGATAAGACTGATAAGCTGCCCATGCCTCTATCTTAATCACCTTAAGTACCTGTCCATTGTTTTAGGTGTGAATGGAGGGGATTAGCCTGATAGGGAGACAATGGCTTGGTTTTACTCAGCCTGGATTATATGTGCCCTCTAAGAAAGCTTTTAAAGTTTAATTCCTCTTGTATTTGAAGTACTAAGTCTATATAAAGCTTATATTGTTTAAGTTTAAAGTATTTGCTATCCAAAGGTATAGATTTTTAGAACATAGCTTCATATAGACTATTAGGAAGGGCCAACCAAAGTAAACTGTACAAAGAGGCCAACTGCTGATCTAGCCCCCACTACATGAGCCACCTAGCTAATTTCTTTGGTACTAGCAATGGCTCTGTCCCGTATAGGCATGTGCAGGTGGTAGGAAGACACAGACTGATAGGGAACCTAATTCGTTCTGCATTGTACATGCCCATATATCCCTTAATCATGTGCTAAATTTATTATGTTTCCATATGACCTTGTGACCATCGATGTATGTGCAGTATATCCGCCATAATTTACCAAATATATATTTCAGCCTTTTCACCCCGGGTTTTCATCTCTCTCCATCCCTTTTTTCATCATGTCTTCGCCCACAGGGGAGGAAGGAATTTAAGTCTACCCTAAAAATTAAACACTGATGGAGCAGGAAATCTACATTTATATCCAGTAATAATTGTAGTGATCATTTGATTTATTATGATGATACTATGATATCAAAATGATAAAAATATACGAGCGTATTACATATCTCATGTCAGATGTAACAATATAAGGACCTTGTTACCAGGATTAGTTTATCAACCTGAAAATAGACAATTATTACATATTCCAATTAATACTTTACTTCCCAGTGGGGGTCTACCCATTTCCAAACACCTAAATATGCACTAGAAACAAACGAACAAGTTGAAAAGTAGCACTGTATACATAGTATAGCTCCTCTCTACACTTATAAAACACCCATCCTTAAATACAGACAGGATACGCCTCGCCAAGCATACTAAGAGCACCACTTACCAAAAAAGACAAAGCCATTTTTACATAAAAGTGTGCTGCTGCAATGTGGTGTTTTGCGTCGTAGCCGCTACAAGGAGTAGAGGGAGTGGGTTAGTGGTAGGAGAGGATGATGGCGGCGGGAGGCGCGGGAACCCATACCTTTCTCCCCCGGCAAACGCTGACCCAAATACCCGTGACCCCATCCTGACTGGCTGCCGTACTTTCACACATACACCTACTCGTCCTCCCACACCGACCTCCCCCCGGCCTCCTGGTGGAGGTGTACCGGCCTCTGTGCCGCCTTACTCCGGGGAGGGAGCGGTGTCTGGTCGGGCTCCTTTTTTCCTACAACCACAACCTGACTCAAGTGAGACAGGACCTCGACCTGTTGGGATTACGCAAACTGATATCAAAAGAGACTTACTTCAATGTCATTGTTATTTTAAAGGCATTTCTCTGCTTCATAAGAGAGTCAACACCAAGCCATAATTATAGTAGTATTAGGAGTCAAAAGGAGCTTGACTTTTATGAGAAGGGTCGACTCTTAAAATCGGGGCTTAAAATAATGGGTTGCCAACACGTGCCAAAACTGAGACGGTTTAAGTCAATGACGTTCCTTTCAAACGTGGTATTGATTGCACTGCCTGCTGGATAATTCCATTATCATGTTATTGGTCTATCTTATTTATCATCAATTCGGTTTCGTCACGCATATCTGGCATGAATCTTTATCTATAAACTCTATGCATGTTTAGGAAAAGGCATAGATTCGGGTTTCAATATATTAAAGTCCACCTGTCCTTTGCTTCAAACATGAATTTTTATTCACAAAACCCCAGCTATAAAATCTATGCATGTTCAGGAAAAGGAATAGATGTTGTTTTCAATACAAGTCTCTTTTATTTTTCCTTTGATTCCAATAGTAAAAAAAAAAGCAAAAAAAAAAAAAAAAGCAATGGCCTTCCACGTATCCATTTTTTGAAGAAGATTTTTATGTCTTTCATGAAAGATTTTTCGTTTCAATGAAAGTATTATTCTCAGCATGAAACGACTATGTCAATCTGATAATTTCAAATAAAGAATATTTATTCAAAGCTATGAATTAACCCCCTGGTTCGGGAATGTTTTGTGTGTCTCTTGTACAGAGGCGTAGGAAGCAAATTTTCATTGGGGGGGGGGGGTGGGCAGCATGGGCCCCACCAGAACCACCTTAAACTGTGACTCAAGCGTGATGACGCCTATATATACCTTATAGAATTTGTAGGCCTATAGAAAAGTATTTTTTGTTGAATTTTAGATCTGATTTGAAGCTTTATGCCCCCACTTCTCCTATATTCCATTACTATATTAATCTAGTTTGAGATGCAAAGTTTTAGCTTCTTGTCCAATTTATTATGAATTCTTGGCAAATTTTGGGGGGCCCAGACTCAGCCCCCCCCCTCCTTTATGATTGAGGGGGCCCAGACCCCCCTGCCCCCTCCCCTTTCCTACGCCCCTGTTGTACAAAGTTGGGCTCATCCTACTTCAGATCCCACCCGTAGTTAGCTATAGCACAGACGGTAACTACTTTCTTAAGTACCGGTATGGCATTTTACATAGCTGAGATGTCCTCTCTCCCCATGTTTGTCACCTACCGAGCCAATTTTTTCTTCTTTTTTTTCGGGGGGGGGGTGCAAGGTTAGATGTAAAAATAGGATCTTCAAGGACATCTTACATTTGAGTCCCTGATATTATGTGCCCAGCAGTGTAACCAGACACTCTACATAATAATCCACAGTCCTGCTAATTGTTTCCCAGAAACCCTATTATGACTACTGTGAAGATAAGCCATAGCTTCCTTTTCCTAAGTATCCTATTTTTTGGAGTTGCTTGCCGCGCAGCGGCCGGGAGCGTAGCAACCGTAGCAACTCCATAATGTTTTCGGTTTTGCCTCAGGGCGCCTATGATGTCGGTAGTGACGTCACACAGCCCCAGTGACGTCACGCAACTCCGCGATCCTATGGCTTGGGCCATGGATAGGGGTGGCAACTCCTATCCGTGGTCTTTGCCACATTTTCCTTGTTGGTCATAATATCAAATTACCACCACTTTAATCACGGATAATAATGATGTCTAGATGCAACCTTACTCACCATTATGCTACATTGCTCTACGGCCAAAAATAGATATTGTGTGTTTCAAGTAACATGGCTAAAAACTGTAAAAGTCTAGGGTCGGTAGGTTAGATTTTTTTTCTTTTTGATTTTGTATAGAAATGTATGGGCAGACATGTTGGATAGAAGGGTTCGATTTTTACTCTACTTAATGTTTAAACTCTCAAAGAACGAGTGTAATGTAGCCCCCTCGCATTGTGACTTACATACCAATAGATGAGAGCCTACATGAGCTCCACGAAAAATTGATGAAAATTGATGGAAAGTACCGGGGAAATGCCTAAAAATTCTCTAAAAATGTCAAAAATTCACCAAAAAAAATCCAGGGTTGGCCCTGTTTTGCTAGGGTTGGTCGGGTGACTGGAAACAAACCTATGGGCCAACTTTGGGTGAAATATCCCAGCAAAATGTCGTTATCTGTCGCCATGATTGGTCATCAATGGTGACTCCTTTCTGAGTGATAACTCACTGCGTCATCTTTCGCCACTGTGTGTCAGTCTCACATGGCATGGCGATTTATCACAACAGTTGCCAACATGATCTCACTCACTGCGTGAGTATGTGCCACCCCTTGTCATCCCTCACAAAGCATGGTAACTCATCACCACCTTCGCCAAAAGGGATCTAACTCACTGCGTGAGTATGTGCCACTGCCTGTCAACTCTCAGTCAGAATAGCAACTTTTCACCTGCATTGCCACATGGCTCTCACTCACTGCGTGAGTGTGTATCACTCCTATTTAATCTTCTCTCAAAATGGCGACTTATCACCACCATTGCCAACATTGGTCTCACTCAATACGTGAACTTGTGTCACTCCAAGTCAATGCTCTCTGAGGATTGCATCATCTGTCACTCACTCTCACTCACAGTGGCAACTTATCACCACCATTGCCAAAGTTGTTGAGACAGCACCACTGTTCAACATGTAGCCTATCTAGGAAGTGTGGGCATGAAGTATAAGTCCCATACGTATCAAATGTGCTTTGTTTCACACTGATTTCCATGTAATACTTCAGAGTTGAATCAAACAAGATTATATAGACAGAATATCAATTGAATTTAGATAGAGCTATCTCTAAAATGAAAGCAACTATTCATAAACACCTTTTCTCTGGTTACAGGAAAAATACATAGGGGAATATCAACATGAACACCTTGTCTGTGGTTAGAGGGAAGATACATATGGCAATACCTTCTCTGGCAAAACATACTTTGATCTGGCAGATGTGAGGCTGCATGATTACCAATGTCGATGATCATGAGCTTTTCATCTAACAAGGTGAGTGATCACCAGCGTCGCCATCACTGGTGAGTCTGAGTGATCACCACTCTGGCCATCCATGGTGAACCTGCGCTATGACGTGGTGCGCGTTTCATCTAGCGAGGTGAGTGATCACTCGTGTCGCCATCCCTGGTGAGTGTGGGTGATCAAGATCCTCACCCTCTGTGGTGAACCTGCGCTATCACGAGGTACGCTTTTTATCTAGCGAAGTGACTGATCACAATCCTTGCTATCCGTGGTGAATGTGTATTATGATGTGGTGTGCGTCTCATCTAGCGAAGTGAGTGATCACTCATGTCGCCATCCCTGGTGAGGATGAGTGATCACTCATGTCGCCATCCCTGGTGAGGATGAGTGATCACGATCCTCGCCATCCCTGGTGAACATGTGCTATGACGAGGTGCATGTTTCATCTAGCGAAGTGAGTGATCACCCGCGTCGCCATCCCTGGTGAGTCTGAGTGATCACCATCCTCGTCATCTGAGGTGAGGCCATGTGATCACCACCATTGCTATTCCTGGTGATCTTGTGCTATAGCGACGTCGTGTTCCATCTAGCGACATGTGTGAGCCACTTCACACAGGTTGACGAGGAGTCACGACAATTTGCTGGGATGCTTTGCAGCAGTGTCAAAACTGCTGATATTACCCAGACAAATACAAGGTATTACATGAGAAAGCTGTTGTACTTCAATGGACTACCTTATACTATATAGATAAAAATAGTGAATTACCATTTTCAGCAGGGGATTTTAAGCATACACGGCATCCTATCGATTGCATATGTAGTGTTAAGGGAGAGGTAAGGGTCAACTTTAAAATCAAAGTCATTTAATAGTTTTTCAGTGAACAAAATGGCATTTTCCAACAAAGTCTTTATATTGAATGGGGAAATCGCCGGGAAATTGTCTGTAAAATTTGAGAGAATATATAAAGTAAAGAACATTCTGCAATATTCTGTCAACAGGCTCTTGTGCCAAGTGTGTACAACACGATAAGCAAATATAAGACATTCCAGTGAATATTGGGTTAAAGACCCAGCAAATTGTGTGAGCCACTTCACACAGGTTGACGAGGACTTACGACAATTTGCTGGGTAAGTTCCATAACTTTGATTTGGTTCAGATCTGAGTTATTCATACCAATATATACGAAACTGTTGAATAAGAAAGCAAGTTTTTACTGAGGGATATATTAGCCAAAATGTTGAATCTTAATTACTAATAACCTGCATTTAATCTATCATCCCAGCAAATTGTTGTGAGTCCTTGTCAACCTGTGTGAAGTGGCTCACACATGTCGCTAGATGGAACATGACATCGTTATAGCACAAGATCACCAGGAATAGTAATTGCTATGCCACGTGAGTCTAACACACACTGGCAAAAGATGACGGAATGAGATATCACTCAAAAAGGAGTCACCATTGATGACCAATCATGGCGACAGATGACAACAATTTGCTGGGATACCAGTCAATTCTTATAAGCTTGAGTCAAAATCATCGATTCTTCATTTGGGCGCAAAGAAAATCTGAAAATATGAAGAATATGAAAAAAATATGAAAAAGTATGGAACAAATTGTGAAAATTTCTTTCAAAACTTCTGAGGTCGGCCCACTTTCGCTAAGGTAGGTGGGGTGACCGGAAACAATTTTTTTTTTGGCCTAAGCAGAAATGGCCCAGATCTGAGCCAAATGCAACATTCGTATATTGAACAGAGGATCCATACTATACTATGATACTTCTCTTCAATATGATACACTCTAAAAAAGATATCATTGAAACAACGGTGGAATATACTTGTCCCAAAGTTGCCAGAGATATGTCGTTATTTTCAGAGATTCTTTGTTCCACCATGCTGCCACTGGGGCTTCTTGTAAAGACTACATTTACACTGGTTCACTACAATATTATACAGTTATGATGGTTCGCTGTTCAGTTTTACGAGGGTCCCTGGTAGATTAATTTTTACAGTGCGTTATCCTACGTCCTTAGTTTCTTAAAGGGGGGCTAGCACGGCAAAGAACAACATGGGTACCGACCCAAAAATCGTCGGTAAACTCGCAGGAACCAGCGGAACACCCTGATTGGTCAATGAGTGGTCTGGTGACCTTTTAATGCGGGCATGCATTCACTGTGCCAGGGCCCCTTTAAGTCTCACCCGAATTCAGTACATGTGCATTGGCACGCGTGCATCACGCAAGTTTAATTGAATGACAACAGAGGGCGCCACCTCATTACTATTTAATTATTCAAGGGTTCATGCATATGCTAATCCTATGTCACATGTTCAGTCTTTGTTTCAAATCTGCCGCCATTCACCGGCTGGCTCTTGTATACATCGCACGTATTCTCAAATTTATCCTCTCTTCTATCTGCCCCGGCGATCTCTTCTATCGTGGGAAAGAAGGTACCACTAAGATGAGTGAGCCTGGAGGTGCACATAAGAAGGATAGACTTTCTAAGAAGCAGTTCAAGAAATGGAAGAAGGAGAACGATGCACGAGTAGACGCGATGAACTCTAAAGTTGACCAGATGATCACTTTAATGGAGACAAAGAACCACCCACCACAGCCCCCGGCAGTCAACCCGGTAGGAGCTGTATTGAATCTGCCGGTTTTTCCACAAGCCCAATTTCAGGGTTTATCACAACCGGCGCCCATATCCCAGGTAATGCAGCAATACCAGGCGTTGTTCCCCGGCATTCCGATGCAGCAGGCCGGTGCACCGGTACAGCAGGCCCCGGCAATGGCCTTCCAGCCTGCCCCACACCCGCCACACTTCGCTGCGTCTGGATTAACTCCAACGGCCGACGATATTCAAAAGCAGCTGGCCGACTTCATGTCATCTACAATTGCTAAGTCTGGTAAGCCTCACCCGTTATTTGCACATGCACATGTAACCAGGGGCGACAATATGGAGCATACCAAGCTTGGCCAATTAGAATTTCCTGAATATATCTATGGCTTACTTAAAATATATGATTCAGCCGCGACCCCTGCCCCATACAAGCCATACTACATCAAGCATGCTCTGGACGTGGCACAAGACACGATCAATTACAAATGGTCGGATGTGCGCGCGTGGAGTGAGCAAGTGGTGGCTGACACAATGAATCCCTAGGTGGATCTTACATGGGATAAGTCGTATGATATAAGGATCATGAGATCTGAGCGTTCTAAGAAGGGTACGTGGTTGGAGCCGCGCCCTAATGTCATCAGGAACGCTGAGATTAAGACTTCTGACGCTGCATCCACAGGAGGCTCCTCTAGCACCCACCAATTCGGTAAGAAGGGCGACGTCTGTGATATGCCTGCAGCGGTCAAGGTTGCTCGCCCTAAGCCCCCATGTAAGTTGTTTAATGAGGGCAAATGTGGACACGACGGCCATCATGTGGAGAATGGGGAACGTCGACTACACCTCTGTAGCCACTGCCTAATAAACCTCTGCAAGGCTAGCCAGCATTCTAAGAAAGGCTGCTGGTCCCTCAACCCTCCATCAAAAAACGGGAACCGTCCGGCGGCTGCGCAGTAGGCCCCCGGACACCAGCAATTCTTGATACACGTTACGAAAAACTGACAGATGACGGTTATGTGGCCTCCCCTAGCAACCACGTCAACGCTACGATGACCTGGAGGGTGACAGGAAACATACAAGGTGCAAGCTCTGAATTAGATTCCAGCAATGCTAACAGCGACAAAGACAATATTTCTAGTTGCAAGTTGGTTAAGTTTGATAATGATGTGGAAGTTTGCCCTGTTCGTAACAATGTATTAGATTATGCTAATATTGAATCTGCACCATTGTCAACTGTGAGTGATTTTGATCATAGTGTAATTAATGAAGCAAGCTCAGGTAAAAGCACAGATAATGTTATCATTGATAGCATCACCAGTAGTTTTGCCCATGTTACTCTAGATGGCGCTCCAGGCCAATATGTCAGAATCAGTAGTGCTCCTCGCGATGACTCGTTTGGCTGGGGAGAAATTGCTGGTCGCCCCCCAGACGATAGCGTGGAATACATTCGTATCCATGGTAACCACATCAGTGATTCAGCCTCTACTGCAAGTGACATTGCTGCTAGTGGACATTTACATGATGAAAAGTTGGCAGGTATAGAACCTTATGGCTCTCATGGCTCGATCTCTGTAGAACGCTCGGTTGAGTTAAACAGTGAAGGTTATGATGATCAAGGAAACCACATCTCCTACCCCGTATGCCATGGCAATAGCGATGTGTCTGCCCAATTCTCCAGTGGTGGTCGCCCAGAAAGTGGCTCCGATCGCCTGGAGGTTTCTCACATGATTGGGGGACACGTCCCTCAAGCTGTGGAAACTAGTGTATTGGTAGATTACTCATGTTTTCAGAACAGCATTATGGCACGGGTAGTAGCTCGTGACATGGTTACTGAAGAATCCAGTAATTATGTAGCTAGCAAAGATAATTCTGTCCTCAATCATTATGATGCAGACGGTCTCTGTAATGGTACAAGTAACCTATTCGGGGTTGACGCTCGACACACCCCTTGTCCTATCGCTTCAACCCCAAGGGCCCGGGAGGTACATGCTCATAGTGATGGTGATGCTAATGGTAATCATACTGTTGTACATAATGACACTGTAAAACATGTATCAGTCAATGATGAAGTTTGTCCAGCTATATCAGGTAGCGAATCAATCACATATGAACACAGCTGTGGTCTAATCCCCCATGCTTCACGCTTCAGCAGGCGCCTCATCTCATACGGATGGAATCACTCATGATGTGCCTCGTTCAGTTAATATGGGAGAAAAGCCCTATAAGGCACAGGTTCAACTCACCAATAATGATGAAGTGATACACATGTCACAGGACTCTGTATGCATAGTTACACCCACGGTCAAGCCAACACCAGACGTATCACCCATAATGGTGTTAGACGTCAACCCACTGGAGTATGCTGGCACATTAGACAAAATATGGCCATATCCAAGGGAGGCCTGTGTAAAGGAGCCTGATATAATGGCACTCTACCATGCAGTGAGAGGTACAGCGATGCCGAATTATGTCACAGCAAGAATCCCCCTTGCCTCCAACTTTAATATTGGACTATGGACAGAGTTACTTAGTGACTACCATGATGCTGAGATGGTCACCTACCTCCAATATGGTTGGCCCAGCTCATACACAGGATCTACTCCACCCATATCAACTGAAGAAAACCACCAGTCGGCCCTCGAATACACAGAGCATATTGACCATTTTATCACCACGGAGCTTAGGCATGGTACAATAATAGGCCCTTTTGTGGCCCCTCCTTTTGCCCCCTGGAGTCAGGTCAGCCCTTTGATGATGGTGGCAAAGAAGAATTCTGAGAAAAGAAGGGTCGTGGTAGACCTCTCTCATCCGGATGGCGCGTCAGTCAACAGTGGCATTCTTAAGAATACATTCCAAGGCAGGTATATGAAATATACACTCCCTGCTGTGACAGACCTGGTCAATATGGTAAAGCAATACGGCAAAGGATGTGTCATATTCACGGCGGACCTCGAGAGGGCGTACAGGCAGTTGCGGATAGACGTCATGGACATACCCCTCTCTGGCATAAAACATAGAGGTCTGTACTACTATGACCTTGCACCATCTTTCGGATGCAGAGCATCGAGCGCCCACATGCAAAGGATATCAACGCCGTGGCCCATATTATGGGGAAAAGAGGCGTAAACATCCTAGCATATATTGACGACTATGCCTCGGTCTCATCCACAGTTCATGAAGGAGAGAAAGCCCTACGTGAATTTGAAAAACTCAACAGTGACCTCGGGCTTAAGCTTGCCCCTGAAAAAACAGTCAGGCCTACGACTCGGGCAACATGGTTAGGTTTCCAAATAGATACGGAAGAAATGACCCTCACCATACCCGAAGATAAGCTCGCCGAAGTTCTTGACGAGATTAGTACCTGGGATGATATCAAATGGGTAAGGAAGAAAAAGATCCAAGAACTCACAGGACGTTTGTTTCACATAGCAACGTGCCTCCCGCCCGCCAGAAGATTTTTGGCTCGTATTCTGGCGTTACTTCGGCTAGCTAATGTCATGAATCCGGTACCCATCTCGGTAGAGGGCAGGAAGGATTTAATGTGGTTCAAACTGTATGCAGCCCAATCCAATGGAGTCCACATTATACGCGAGATCGCCCGCGTTGGGAAATTAGGTGCGACAGCTCAATGGTTGGGGGGGGCATGGAGCCCCACCCAATACTACTCAGTGACATATCCCGAATCCTTCAAATGGGACTCTCGCCGTGGGAAGCACCATAGTATCACGATACTGGAGGCCATGAACATGGTCGTAGCGGTGAAAGAGCTTGCCCCATACGACGTTCAAGGATATGAAATAGTCCTAGTAGGTGACAACATGAGTGCTGTATAAACACTCTCCACGGGGAAGGGTTGTGACTCGTACTTGGGATCATGTGCTCGTGAGATATGGTTATTCAGCGTCATGCGTGATGTCAGGATAACTGTTGTCCATGCACCTGGAAAGACCATGACATTGGCTGATGCCCTCTCCAGAAGAGCATTGGGTGTGGGGCACAGGGTCATGGCTGACCGATTGGTCCGGGAGAAAGGGTTACAAGAAGTTTATCCCATCCTCGAATTACCTATCTTTACTGAAGGATTGTGAATGATTGACATTGTTTCTGTCTCTTACAGCCTGGTCTACTGCACCCCTGTTTCAACAGATGGTTGGAACCAGGAGTAGAGCTGTGTCTCAGGCGACGGAGCGAAACAAGAAGAAGCAGTATAGAGACTATTTTGAATTCTGTACAGAATATGGAGTTTCCCCATTGGCCCCTACAGTTGACGAGGTGTGTATGTTTATACAATGGAAAACCAATAAGGTGAAATCCCCAGCGACAGTGAGAAATTATGCTTCAGGCGCTCGCCACTTAATTGATGGGGGGGAATGATGCTCCATGGGACTCCCGTTTGGTTAAAGACATGCTAGCTGGAGTGGCTCGGGTCTCGGACCACATCCCGACTCCGGCTCCCCCTATCTCACCAGCTCTCCTTATTAAGGTGTGTGATCATCTGGACTCAGAGCCCTGCTCTGGTTTCATCCTTCAGGCGGCATTACTCATAGGTTTTTTCTCATTCCTTCGTGCCTCCAATCTCTGTGTCGTTTCTCCATGGGACCCGGGGCATGGCCTCCTTCGCCAAGATGTATTCTCATCACCAGATGGCCTGCTATTGAGGATCCGGAGTTCAAAGACCATGTCTATTAATGACCGGCCGTTTTGGATCCCAATACCGAGTCTCCCTCCTCATACTCGTCACTGTCCAGTAAGAGCATACACTTTGATGACTGTGCTGGTACCGGCACATCCAACATCACCTGCCTTTATATGGCAGGACACCCGAGGCCCTGTCATGGCAGCTGACCTCCAGATGGCACTCAGGAGGGGGCTGGCGGCTAAAGGAGTCCCTCAACCTTTGACCTACTCATTACATGGATTACGCCGCGGCGCATCGTTGAGTGCTGCTAAGGAAGGGGCAAGTTATGACGACGTCAAAAGACATGGAATGTGGGCATCTGATGCAATGCATGCCTATGTTCCAAAGAACAAGTTTAAAACCTCGGTCACTGGTGCCCTAGCCAAAGGCTTTGGGGTGTAATGGTCACATGACCATTCTTGTCATCATATTCATGTTATTTACATGTTTTGTAGTTGGATTAAGTCATGATATCAGTTTAGACATTTAAGTCAAATTTGGTATGGTGTCAGATCATCCTAGTTACCAGGTGTCATGGACCCTGGGATTATATGTTTGGTTCAGTTATGTATTATGTGGTACAAGGTTATACCGTAATTCTAAGAATTAAACATTTATTTCCAAACTTGATATGGTCTCGATGTTGTTGATTCAATTGGCACGCGTGCATCACGCAAGTTTAATTGAATGACAACAGAGGGCGCCACCTCATTACTATTTAATTATTCAAGGGTTCATGCATATGCTAATCCTATGTCACATGTTCAGTCTTTGTTTCAAATCTGCCGCCATTCACTGGCTGGCTCTTGTATACATCGCACGTATTCTCAAATTTATCCCACCCTCCACGCCCCAGTTAATTGTTTTTTCTTATTAATAATTCAAGGTGTCATAAGGGTGTAATGGTCACATGACCGTTCTTGTCGTCATATTCATGTTATTTGAATGTTACATGTTTTGTAGTTGGATTAAGTCATGATATCAGTTTAGACATTTAAGTCAAATTTGGTATGGTGTCATTTCATCCTAGTTACCAGGTGTCATGGACCCTGGGATTATATGTTTGGTTCAGTTATGTATTATGTGGTACAAGGTTATACCGTAATTCTAAGAATTAAACATTTATTTCCAAACTTGATATGGTCTCGATGTTGTTGATTCTATTGTCATCCTCTGGGCCCTATTGAAGGCTAATGTTCTTATTGTTGACAATATCTCAACCACTCTTTGCCTGCTGCCCTTTATATATAACCTTTGATGTTGTAGGCATTCCTCTTTCCTACTTTAAATGCACAATTTGGATATACCTCTAGATACATTTGCATCCCTTTCAAACTATTGATGATTAAAATCTGAAATTATAGATTTATGTTGAAACTAACCAGTCAGCCGCCCACTTGTTGCTATGGATTCAACATGTTTATCCGTGTATAGACATAAAAAAATGCAGTGTCGCTAGGGTATTTTATCTAAAGTGAGCTGTATAAAACTAGGAGGCGTGTATTTGATGGGTTTAAGGAAAGGTTGAGTTAAGCATGGCGTAGCCGTGGTGATTTATTTTGCCCATGTTAATGATTATGTTTCATCATTAATTCATATAATAATGCTCTATGATATAAATGTACTATTTGTATATTTCTACGTTATTTTATCATGTTTATGATTAGGTTTGAAGTAGACTTCTTTATTTAGGCCTGTTTAGCGAACTTTTAAGCGCAAATAATTTATTTCCTGGCCAAATACAATACTGTACCCCTATAGCGGCTAGAGTCTATAGGGTTCACCTGGGAAATGTTAACGGCGTTTATAATAGCCAGTACGGTCCATCCAGTACTGTATCCATCACCTAGCAGCCCCCCCCCCCCACACACACACACACACACGCCCAGCTCTCACCCTCCTCCCCAGGGCTCACCTGCCGATTTGTCCTGGTCAGGTCAGGCGTCCCAGACAGGAGACTGTACCTGTGTTATTGTCCTGACTCCCCCTCTACAATACCCCCCTCCCCACCCTACCCGTAACCTACCTCCCCTGACCTATACCCCATCTTTTAGCTGTTGGCGTATCTGACATATATATACTAAGGCTGTATACTGGGATTTGGAATCTCTAAAAGCAACACTAAAAACAGAACTCTTAAAAGTGCCTGTCTTCTTTAAGGACCAACCTGCCCCCCCCCCCCACCGAGGGGGGGGGGGCTACATAGTTATCACCCCTCAATACGGTCATGCATGTATTGCTATTCACGATAAACAGCAATTCAGACCTGTCAATATAAAGTCTAGCACTAGAGTTGAACGTTCACATAATTTTTTATACTGGTCACTATATGCTTTGCAACATTTTATGTCCTCGACCAAACGTACACACAACAAATGTAGGGTTGCCCCGGAGAGTTGCTAGGGTTTTCCAAGTGAGCAAAACCTGTCAAATCGAACTTGTCACAGTCAACCTAGGCATGATAGGGAAGTCACATTGACAACTTTTAGATGACCCAGGCCATTCTTCTTTCGCGTGACCCTTCACTGACACAGCAGTTGTCAAAATAAAGACCCTACTGCAGGCCTGACAAGTTCAATTTGACAGGTGTTGTCTTCTTTATTTTATGTTGCTCACTTTAAACACCCTATATTCTTTTTTCATCTCTCCATGTTAGAACATGCACAACTTTGAAAGGGGAGTAATTTAATCATAGTATCTCAATTATATATCAATGATATCTTTTATCACATATAATCTTCACCACTAAGATTGTAATCAAGTTCCACCTTGGAGATAGAAATACCTGGTAGATGGTGATTTATCAAAATTTAACTGACCCGACTCTAACTTCCTTGATAACTTGGGTGGGACGCAGCCAAGCGTCTGAGAATATGCACACTAAAATGTGGGCGTCCTGAGAGCATGAATGGTTTGCCAACTTCAGTATGGGCGGTGTTTGCTATATATAGAATGTACAGACAGACATTATGGTCGAGACACCTGTACATCTACTATTCCGGGTGAGCGGATTCCTTAGTGGGCCGACCCCTGCTGAAGCTGGTACCTTGCGAGATAAGGACTAATAACAGCGGGCTGGTGGGTACCAGGTGTTACGTAATGCACCCTGAAAAGTCTGCAGTGAATGAGAAAAAAATTTTCTCATTGGTCAATAATGCATCACGCTAGGTCAATATATATATATATATAGCCTTCAAATTAGGACAAAATCTTCTTTAGTTTCCAATGTAATGGACTGTTTCAAAGTTTCACTACATCTGAAAGGGTGAGCTTCCAGTACCCATCGTTTTAAAAGATTCAATAGATCTAAATGGGTAGACTTCCATGCAGCGCCCATCTTAAAGGAGCAATTATCTCCTTTTTTTGTCCCATCTTTTATGTTTCTGACGCCTATATATGCAGACATATGCATTGTTTTTAACCCCCTATTAGAGTATAATTTTAATTAATCATTGCCACAAGCATTGTAATTTTGCAAACTGTTGCATTATTTTCTCTACATTATTATCTTTCATCTCCTATAGTGTACTACATTAGGGGCGGATTCAGAGAGGGTGGACGGTCTGGGAGACACACCCAGGATAACTTGGTCATGGGACACATTTCCTAGGCCCATTTTGAGGGCAGGGGGCGTGCCCCCAATTCCTCCCTCTGGATCCGCCCTCTATATGAAGGCACCATGCAGTATCTGAACCTGTGAAGGTCTGACATATCTGATTTAAGGTCACAGTGCACAGTGGCAATGGTGTTGTACTGCTTTACCTAGACTGGCTACAATCCCCTCCATTTTACTTCACGACAACAGGCACGGTAGGGGGAAATATATAATGGGAAGGTTGGGGTGGTGGCGGGGGCGGAATCACTCTCGTACATGACACAGGATCGGCGGAACATGTCTGAAGTTGGGAAGCGGGGCAGCCCCCACACCTTGGGGTATTGGTCCAAAAATAAATAGATCAGGTCTGGGGGTCGTAGACCTCAGGCAAATTTTGAAATTTTTACCTTAGTATTTGCATGTTTAAGAGAACTTGAACCCATATTTGCTCTTCGCTCCCAAAAACTTAGGGGGGGGGGCAAAGCATATTTTGCCCCCCACCCCCACCCCGGGTGGCCCCCTCAGTTCAAAGTTCGGGACCCCTTTCTTACTAGAATTTTATGTCATTATTACCGTATCTATATCATGGTTGATATGACATATAATCAAGGACTTTAGCAAGTCTCTGTTGTATCCAGTCTGGGTACATGTCCCATAGTCACCGTGCTATACAGTATACTGCCATAGAGTTGTGGTTTAACCCATGGGCAGTGGAACTTCAATGGTTAACGGCGTCTAACAATAACAAAAGGTAGACTATGGCCATGTTTATACCATATAAAAACGTCCATAGAGCTACATGGCGGAATGTACAGTAGGATGTGTTGGTTGTATTGGCCACTAGCTGGTCTGGAGCTGGTTCTGGCGACACACACTGATAAGAACTGATCAAATGGGACCAGCATGTCCCTGAAAGTGGGTGTTAACCAGGGACAAGGTACCCATCATGTTATGTTTTATCAGAGGGTTTTAGCTCAACCAGCGAAATTCAAGATGGTGACCCCACTAAGCCTCCATAAGTCCTATACATGATAATGTCTATACACCCGAGATCTATAGTACAGTGTTCAATCATGTATTGTAGATATAGATTCTTAATGGTATATATAGCAAGGTGCACATGTGCCCGTTACTATATATAGGGTCAGGTGTGACCCATTCTACAAAAATAGATATATTCCTTCCATTCAATGCTGAATTATTAAAAAGGGCACCTGGTATCAGCCCATCTACTCAGTACCAGCTTCAGCAATGGCTGGGCCCAATGGCCAATAAGGAGGAGACCTATAGAGTTGTTATCAGGTGATATAGCAGACTATACACCAGTATATAGCACTGTAGCATGGAGGAATGGAGGGGGAGTGTGGAAGGCATGTGGGGGGGGGGGGGGCATGAGACTGACACGGAGAGTCCCTTTTTGTAAGTAAGTAGCCCACGGCCCAGATTCAAACTCTACCCGTCTGAGGTTCGGTCTAATGTGCATCCTTGAGGCTTTGGTTTGTTCTCTAGTTAAAGTTGAGAATTTATACCTCACTGGTCTGCATTTATGATATAAATGGTTTGGTTTGGTTGATTTTGGTTATTTCATATCCACTAATTATAGTATTTAAGAAACGGGGTTTTAATTCTTTTTCTGTTTTTGTCTCCAATATGAGAGTACCCTGGAGCTGAACACATGTGTCGGATTGATTAGTCCAGGTGGTCCCTAAATAAGACAGGCACTTATTTAAGGTATCACACCACTTATGGATGGTGCTAAAGCAGGATGGCGCTCTTTAAAGACAACAGGAGGTTACTTCAAAAGGTGGTACAATCGCAAATGACACTATATGATGTGAAAAATGGGTAACGCTATAGAGCAGCCCTCTCTGATCTCTAAGGCATTATACGGCGTATTTAGGTCACAACCCGTTTCCTTGCTGCTTTCATTTTTACATTCACTACTACGTCCACATTGGCGATCCCTCAAAGGCGCAATTAGAAGCCATAAGATGTAGGTTTTGTATAGTCCTTTTGGACCGCGCCCGCTCCTTTTCTAAATCCTCGATCCGCCACTGGACTAGCAATCCTGATTAGAGCTGGCGTAGCAGTGCAGCCACTTATGTATCTGCATTGACCCTATCGTAGTGAATCTTATCGCCATTTGAAGGTATTTCTTTAGTATCTTGTGACACAACACACTTTCAAATGGATGGCACTCCATAGACTTTCGGGCTTCCCTAGCCCACTTAAAAGGGTCTATTTCTCCTCTTTCCTATCCCCTCGGGATGTGTGTGGTGCACTTATGCGCGGGCACTGACACATTCCCCTGTAAATTGTGTAATGTAGTTCTCGCCATTAATATGACCTTACCTGTCGAAATGGCGTTAAACATCTATTACTTACTCACTCCCATAGACTTTAATTGGTATATCAAATCAATAGAGCTTATTCTGTATTCACTGGTACCACTGCGTGGCGTATAGCTGATACAACCATACGTGTGTGCAGGGGGGAGGGGGCTAGGGGGTAGCCTATCAAGAAATGGACTGTCGTTCACACATCTAAGTGCTCACCACCCAGTGGGCATATAACATTGTATCAACGTTGACAACCAGTTGATATTGTGTTGATCGACCTGTCTTCAACCCTTTTTTCAATGCTTCTATTTCAATGGCATTAATGCTGTCAAAGCATCACCATTTCAATATCAGAGCAACAGTTAAAATACCAACATTGAACTATTATTCAACATTGATTTGTCAACATTTAATCAATGATATCGATTTCAATGTTGAATCAACGTTGACATGTCAATAAAGGATTACCTAACAACTATCAACATTGTTTCAATGTTAGATCAATGTTGAATCAACATAGAAATCCAAAAGTTGAACCATCATAGAAATGCAAACTCTGAATCAGCACTGGTGGATAGATCTTGCATCACAGTTTGATTATGTTGTGTCTTTCAACCATATTTCAACCCTGAATCAACTGTTGATATGCAAACGTTGAATCAACGCTGTTAATGTGCCCACTGGGGCTTTATCTCCACCAATAACATATATACATAAAATAGAACTACACAAAACGTCTATTATATTAAGATAACCAGGGATGAGAGTAACCAAACACAGGAATCTCTGAAATGCTTCATTAGAACCCCCAAAACACAGATTATGTGAATGTGTATGTCTTTGGAACTTGAAACCCTCTGAAATCGGGGGAAACCTTGAAGACCTCCATCCCGGGATATCACATTATCGTTTAGTTGGAATCGTCCTTGCTAACAGGTAAGAGATGCAGTATAGGATACCCAGCCAACCAACAACCCAGAGTGGCGTGGCGCTGGTATACAGTGGTGGCGGTGGTGGTGGTGGCCCGACCAGGGCAAAAGAGGGGTGCAGTATTAGGGAGGGTGGGTGGATCTGTGGTGGGTAGGTATGGATGGCATTCCTCCTGCACACCCTTACTTAGGTGCTACCCTTTTTCCTGCTATAGTGTGCCCAAGTGGAGGCTATATACTGCATGCCTATGAGGAGGCAAGGTAAAAAGGTAGCTCATGGGCTCTGAATTGGGGTATCATTTCTGCTTGCCTCCTCTCATATTATCATGTATAGTATAGGTCCTGGCAGACTATTAACTGAGGTGTTGTGATACTATATATGGTAAAAATTATTTCATATCAGATGTTATGCTATATTGAATCAATATAGGCCACCAGGATAACGTTGGAAGATCATATGAAGTTAGGTCAAGAAGGACCCCCCCCCCTCCTCCTCCTCCTCCCCCCCCCCCCCACACACATCACTCAACATGTAAACACACCTATACAACCGACCAGACATACACTACACATCCCACTTTTATCATCTACGTATCTACCGTTGTACTAGAGCCCATAAGTGAGGTATACACCCACCCCCGCCCCCCCCCCCCCCCCAGCCTGCCCCCAATTCGTACACACAGCCTGACACAACCTTGCCAACAAACCGGTGCTTCTAGCTCTGGGGCCATCCATAAATGACGTCATGCAAAATCTGACCATTTTTGACCCCCCCCCTCATGTTTTTTGTTGCCAATTTTGCAATGCTGAAGGTATATGGAAAATTAATTTTGTCATGCCGGGCCTGACTCCCCCCCTCCAGCATGACGTCATTTGTGGATGGTCCCTCTAGATGTTTTAGGATGTTTTTTTCCTTCCCTCTAGCTAGCGTCGGGACTGTGTCGATACTGCTAGAGCTAGACCGTGCTAGCTACTGTGCTCATAGAGCGTCCTTCAGGCATACTTGGGCCAAAATTTGGTCTGTAGCATAGGTGTTTAGAATAAAGGTGTTTAACACCTAAACAGATGGCTGAGAGTACACCTACATAATATATACAATATGTTTAGACTGTAAACATGTTTAGATCTCAACACGTTAAAACCTAGGCTCCTTTTTCAGTGTATTTAGCACTATTCTATAAGGAAAAAAAACTACATTTAGACGTACCCTGATTTTAGAGAGATCTAACTTCTAAGGCAGAGCAAGGTTATATCCTCGATTATTATGGTGTAATTTAATAGGCTGCAACCCTTCTTCTCGGTAGGCCTTCTTTCATTGTCATATCACCATTTGACCTTGCCAAAACCCTTAATCACTGCGTGACAGATCATTATTATATCATAGCCCAAAATTTACCTTTGGCATGCCAGCAAGTAATCAACATAATAAATTAATGAAAAATTGAATGATTTGGTCAAATAACATTCCATGGTGATTGAATTGGAGCAGATTATTTTGAAGAAGAGAAGGAAGCAAAGTTTCATGGTGGGGGGGGGGGGGGGCAGGGATCTCGGTTGGGAGGGGGCGCTAGACTTCTACATGTATCAGGGATATAGTATAGGGGGACCTTCCCAATATTGACATATTGTTTAGTGTTTATTGGGAGCAGCCCCCCCCCCCTCCACCCTCTTCCTATGTCAGATATTTATCTCTTTTTTTACTCGGGCTTCCAATGTGAGGGTATGAACAAGGAAGTAGTTGATCTATAGATATGGATACCCTCCAGTGGGTTGCAGCAATTCAGGGTATGAACGGTCTACGTGACATGATATAGGGTTCGAGTGGCGGTGGAGAAGTGCTGGAGAGGAAGGTGGCGGGCCTGTCTGACACAGGGTAGGTGACCGGTACGTTACCGGCCACGAGGCTGGGGGTGCACCGGCGGAGGGTGCAGTCTCCAGTCGGTCTCCTGGACAGGCCCTCCAGTACATTCGCCATACTCTTGGACAGGCCTTCCAGTGCATTCGCCATACTGAATACATAGTATACTACTACCCCCTGAACTGTGGTACCCTAGGTGGAGTATACTATACACAGGATTGGAGAAGTGGTAGTGGTGTTATCTGTTCAAGCCTGCGGTACAATATACCACTATGGCTCCACCATACCATAGTCCATAGCCATCCTACCACTAACCAAGTTCACCACCACGTGGACGATAATTGGGGAAATCTTCCTCCACCAGGCTGTGGTAGGCGCGTGGTAGGCTCCCGCCAGCCTGGGCCCAACACGAGGAGGTGGCGCAGGTACCGACCGATCCCCCCATCCCTCCTCCCCTCAGTCACTACCACCGTTCCCATCCCATGATCCAAATACCCAAACAACGCAGTGTCAAAACTCTGTAAACTAGCATTTTAGATAGAGAAAGAAAAGATTGACTTGCCGATCGAAAGCCCACGCCCGACATCCTATAATCCGAGTTGAGGTACAAAACTCCTGGGCCTTGTCTGTATCGGTCCGACTACCACTGACTGACTACTAGTGGCCGGCTCCTCCTCCTCTTCTCCCATATACCTAAATGCAGGTCAAATCCAAATGATACAGAAGAAAAAAAGAAGAAATAACGCAGTGTGGTGTTGTAACCCAACTATGACGTCACAGGCTCTCTTTTTTGGCGCCCACGGAGCGTGGAGGAAAGAGAAATTAGGAACGCTACGTCTGGAATTGTTTTCTCCTGAAAATATTCTGGACCTTGAGTTCTGCGGGGTTCTTTTCTGATAATGGTTTAGGGCGGCGTCCGGGTTTCGGATGGGCAGTCGTGGGTGCAGGTGGGAGGGCGTGGGTATGTTACTTTGGGCGCCGCTACTACCCTAATAGAATAAAAAGAAAGAGGAAAAGATGGGCGGTTCAAATGATAGCTAGCTCTAACCGTCGGCCCATACTTATATTATATGAGCCGTGTGGGGCCTCGACAGGTACACTAGAATACGTCCGATCCCAGACGTCCGATATGTTTTCGTCCGAAAATAATATTGGACGCAACAGTGCACTGCTTAACGTGCGCCAACGTGTAAGATAAACAAAAATACCTTTAATATTATGTTTATTTAGGTTCACATAGTATACCCATCGCCCCTACTCGTATATGTAAATATATAATATAGGCTGCATTATATATAATGTATATTGTATAATTTTTATTTACTTACATTCCATTCTGCAATACGGTAAATAGTCGTCCGAACAGAAATGTCACAAGTAGACGTGTATATGTATTTTAGGTTTCCTGTACAGGCCGGGCCTAGTACCAACCCGGGCAAGAAGCCATTTTATCGGCACAAATAGGTTTCATCTCTTTTCATATATACATAAATGAAAAAGAAAGTTAAGGATCAGAATTTTATAACATAAATCAGGCCTATTTAAAATGATAATTGTATAATGTCATCAAAACACAAGTCTGGCTAATATTTTAACCCTCTAAGGGCCGCTGATACATTAATGCATCATGTCCATTCGTCATGATGTACCAATGAAGTGCTGGCGAGCAGACTCGCCAGCACTTCATTGGCGCATCATGACGACCCTCTGGGAGTATATGTGTCAACCCTTTAGGGTCGGGGTGATGCAACAATGAAGTGCTGGCCAGCAGTCCCGCCAGCACTTCATTGGTGCATCATGACGACCAATGGGCATGATGCACTGCTGCATTAGCGGCCCTTAAAGAGTTATCTAGACGTTGTCAGGTTATCTCATAATGTAACGTGTATTCTTATCTTGTGACATATGGCACAGATCTTTATGCCATGGCAGATACGACCATTACTATAGAACAGTACTGGACATGTCGTATTCAATGGGGGGATGGAATACAATGTTCCCGTATTCAATGGCTGATGATCATGTGACCTGCTGCAATAAAAACAGCTATATATTGTTGAATTTCTTTATTTAAAAGCCTTCAAAGCCTTCAATCATGTGTAGCCATGGCATAAATGCAAATGTCCACTTCCATGGAATATTTTTGCACCTCTGGGAATATGGTGCAAAAATATTCCGTATACACGTGCCAACCTGTACTGTCTCGGACAGCCAAGATCTGGAGTCAAATCTTATCGCAACCCTTAATTTACTGTGTCGTATTTTATCATTGGCCCTGTTTATTATATCTATGTTAACGATGTAGGGGCCTGGCATAAATAATAATATAATATTGTGGATATATATATATATATATATATATATATATATATATATATATATATATATATATATATACTTATATTTGTATCATAATTATTCAGAGGCGTAGGGATCTTTTTATTGGGGCGTCCAAGGTTGTCGGTTGCATGGGAGGGGCTGTACAGGGACCTATATATAGGGGACACCCCCACCCCCCTCATTTGAGAAGCTAGGGTGCATGGGAGGGGGGTAGCCCCATAACATTTTCTCTTGCCAAGCCGATGTAAATTATCCTTGGTTATCTAATTGTACCTCACTTATATACATGTATAAAAAAACTTCAAGAATGTGGAGACTTGCAGCGTCATGCGCTGGTGTTCTATAGTCATGTACCGGTAAGATGATTCTCAATGCCATTCTCTAAATTAGGGAACCTTGATAAACGATAGAATTAAGAGTAAAAGTCTCAGAATAGCTCTATATAATTGAGGCCTACAAAGTTAGTCTTTCAACCGTCATTTCATGAACTTTACGGTATCGTGTACATGCATTCGATAATGTGTTATAGTTATATGACAGTCTGTTATGTGCTATTTCAATTTCAATCCATTTTGATTTACATTTACTACTTATATTTTCACCTCAATTGATTTAGTTTGCATATCACACGTCAATGTCCTCATAGTATTACATTTTAATGTGAGATCTTCTATACGTTTTTTATCAATAGATGACGTTACAAACACAGGATCACCCGTGTGGTCATGGATGTCAATTTCAATACAACACACAGTGTCTGAGAGAGCTTTTAAGGCATTAAGGAACAATAGTCATTTTTCCTCCACAATATCCGACAGGATCTTAACTAATCCTCAACATAAGGTGGTTCGATTTTGATATTATGTGGAACTTAATCAGTAAGACGGTGAAATTATATCTCACGGAACAAAATGATACAAAAAGAGTGATTTGTTTTTTTCTATTCATTATTCAAGTGGGTCATGTAAGACTAAATACAAAGTATATTTCCGGTATGTTTTTTCTCTCTCTAAAAATTAAAGAGAGAAAGAGAGAGAGATAGAGAGAGAGAGAGAGAGAGAGAGAGAGAGAGAGAGAGAGAGATGGAGGGAGAGAGAGATAACTCAGGCTGTAAAATTGGCATATATAGCTCATTGTCCAAATTGTCATGTTAGCCCCATATAGGCTCGATAAGGCCAAAAAAAAAGAAGACGGTTAGTTTCCGGTCACCCGACCGACCTCAGCTGTAGGGGGCCGATCTCAAGTTTTTTTTTAGAATTTTTTTCAAAATTTTCCCGATTTTTTCAAGATTTTTGAAGATTTTTCCAAACTTTTCAAATATTCTTACCCAAAATTGTTGTTTAGCATATATGCTCAAACTTTCCCATCATTTTCTCAAATCTCCTGCACGAAATCAATGTTTCTAACAAATATCAGTGAAAACCCAGCAAATAATAACTACCGTATATGAGGCCTTAGATTAAAAAAAAAAAAAAAAAAAAAAAAAAAAAATGCATTGATGCAGTGCACCAGAACTGTACTATACAGCTATATATATGCTATACTTGATACTTGAATCGATTCTGTATTGTACTAATTTATATGAAGATTGTCAACTATTTATCACTTTGACTTGTGTTGAGAAAATTGATTGTAAATATTGTCAAGCTAAATAAAAATATCCAGACTCAGACTCACGATACAGCAATTCTCCATCAGTCATTAAAGGGTTAAATATACGTCTAACAATGAGCAAATAACAATAATAATCGTCCGTGAAAAAGGGGGAATTTGTCCTTGTTTTTATTGTCTCCTACAGTCACACTGTAGGAGCATTCATCCTACTTATCGCTAGATATATTAGTTCAGAAAAGAATCACATGATATATCATGAAGCTTAACAACCCCAGGAAGGCATTTCTCAAGATGGTATTACTGAAAAACACAGCCACCAGTGGCGGATCCAGGATTTTTCTAAATCTGCCACTGGGGCCCACTATCACTTGAAACCCTCAAAAGTAGAGGGTCACCATAGGTAATGCACTACAAATGTAGTATTTACATAGGTTTTGGTAGGGCAGTTGCACTAGTGCAATCATTAGTGATCACTTGATGTGGGGCTGTAAGGGCATCAGGGTAAGGGATCCCTATACTATTTCAAGGGGTCCAGTCGTACCATCTTCAGAAATGCCTTTCAGACAATTTTGAATTTTGGTCAATCTGTAACACACGGCACTCTTTCAACCTGAGAACGGTCTAATTCAATTTGAAGTGCTAAATTCAATCTTTTGTTCTCATCTTCTCCCTTTCCCACCTCTCGTGACGTTTCAGTACAGGTTAGGATTATTATTTCATGTGAATAACAACTCTCCATAGACATGATAACGTTGAAGGGCCATATGCCGCACCCCCAGTGACGAAAACATGTCTCGATCTACAATGCTGGTCACATGACTTATTTACATGCCAATTTCATGGAATTTAATCATTTGTACATCCATATCAGCACTGAAAACCCTGCAGATCTTTAAACTCGTCAGATTGAGGACCTAGAGTCGTCAGAAGAGGTACAGACAGGGGGCAGCACCTTACAGGGAGTGAAATCCCTTAGTCTACTATGAGTCTATGGCATTCTGTTGACAATATGTAACCTACTCACAAGGTGGCAGGTATGTGCCACTCATGTTTGATGATCAGGCCTTCAGTCTTCAACTGAAGGTCTTCACCTCTGAGGACTTTAGGTGCTCAAGTTGACAACACCCAAATCTACAGCTTTAGGTAGTCAGATTGAGGACCCAAGGTAGTCAGCACCATGGTTGTCACTCTAACAACATTATGTAATCAGTTTGACTACCTTGGGTGAGTGTGTTGACCTAAACCCAGTAGGTTGACTACCCTGAGTACCTAAGGTTGTAGTTTTGGGTATCGTCAGTCTGGCGACCTTGGTGCTTTCAGTGAGGGATGTAAGTCAGGAATGGGCAAATATCAGGAAGCCATACATTTACTTGATATAAAAGCTTTCTATTCTTCCAAACAACCCTCTTTACCACTTGTATAAGGAAAATAAACATCAGTCAAACATTTCAGAAATCAGGAAATCCTGATAAAACCTGAAGACTTACATCCCTGCCATATAATATGGAATTAATACAGAACTAAACTCCATCCACCCCTCAGGAGCCCTCGGGGGAAACAGCCTCCCTGGGGGTAGAACGACCACAATGTACGTCATGGTCGTTTAGTTCTGTGTATTTAGCAACGACATTCGTGTAGACATGTGCCCAGAGGTACTCTATAGGTAAAATAGTAAACTTATAATGTACATTGAGCTGTCCACTTTAGTCTATTCAACAAGGTATCCAACAGTAAATGAAGGTAGCATTGTATAGCCTATAGGCCGATGCAGTATGCATTCTCCACCGATCAGATGATTCCCTCTATTTACTGCAGGTTTTGGGGGACTTTTTGCTGGCTGTCATCAGTGCTTATCGCCTCAGGTACCAGATCGAACAATGGCGGCTCCACTGGACATTTAAACTAAGGTCTGTATATAGGGCCAAAAAAATAAAGATGTATTTCCAGTAACATGACTTGATAAGGTAGGGTCGGTAGGTTGGATTTTTCTTTTACATTTATATATATAGGAAATAACATTTATATATATATATATATATATATATATATATATATATATATATATATATATATATATGAAATATCCTGTGAGTAGTATATGGAAATGATTGATATCCTCCCTTAATAATACATGCTCATATGTTCCACTGTGTGTTTGCCTATGGTTTGGACAGGATGCATTATTAACCAAACAGATAACTCCCTGTATTCACTGCAGGGTCTTTCGGGTATATGATATAAAACCTGGTACCCATCATGCTGGTTATTATCAGTGCAGGCCTATCTTGCCAGGTCCCAGATCAAGCAATGACCACTCACTAGGCATCCATACTGAGCCCTTTAGCCTCCCACTGAACAAGATCTTGAGAAGGTTTCAGGAATTTCTGAAGTCCTGGCTTGTGAACGCTACACAATTTGAGAATGTGATTATCTCTTGGAAATGTGGACAAACCAAAAAATCTTATACTTGACACAATTCTTAAGTCTAGATCCTAAGATGATCTCACAATTCATATGTCACTCTAGAGTAAAAAACTCATTTCTTTTCTTGTAGACGGTGATGTCTTGGGTTCTTAAGAAGCTCTCGAATTCTTCTTCAGAAGTGGTCACCTCCCCAAATTCACCCAGTTGTGAACTTTCCTCGAGTCCAGTTCAGTGGGCCAGTACAATCCCAAGGTGATTGGGGATCTGCCCATCACATCATGATTATAGGAATTTAGTTTTTACCAATGTCTATGGGGTATGGAAATAATTGACAAACTAATTGACACATTCAACAAGTAATGCTTTGCTTTGATAAAAAAAAAAATATACTGATAACAATGCACCTATAGAGAACTATTTTGTACTACCCGGTACTATAAAAGTTACGGTCGTGTATGTTTATGAAAGAGAAGACCTCAGATATCAGATCAGAGACAGTGTATCTGATTAAGGAATAAATTGTCTCCCGGCTCAAGTTTCAATACAGGCATTCTGAAAGGCTACATATTGAGGAATCCTCCAACAAAAGATGTGTGTAATTGGGCCATAATGGAGTCCATGCTGCGCATTTATATGTGTTTTGATAGCCCTCAGTCCAGCAGCAGGACTATTTCATCATTCCTAGCCATTGTACTTGGATATGCATACCTATAACATCAGATCCGTGCTTAACTACTCAAAATACAAACTAACTTTTGAAGACCTTTTGACAGCTTAAAGATTGAGGTTTGGAATGCCCCTATCCCCGTGCATACAAAATGAATTATTCATGCTATTCTTACCTGCTCATTGCATTTTTATTGGCATTTTAATGAGTAGATACACTTCTAATAATGATAGAGAAGGAGGGGACATGTTGTTAAGTAGCTTGATATGCTACCTAAGTCCCCAGGCCATCAGTTGTACTTATAACAATGCCATAAGGCATAGATTTATAATCATACACCATACCCCCAAGTCCCCTACTTCAAGGATGGATCTGTATATTGTACTACTGCACGGCTCTATGCCTATGGGAGCCGTTTTCACCGCACTCAGTGACCCAGGTAAAAACACATTACACTGTAAAAAATAACTGTTGAACCTACCAGGGATCCTTGTAAAACTGAACACTGAACCGCAGTAATAATATAGCAAGGGGCCAGCATAGTTTTTACAAGAAGTTCCGGGTGGCAGTACAGTGGTACAAGGAATCTCTCTGAAAATAACAACATCTCTGTGAAAATAAAAATGAATCTCTGGCAACTTTGCGACAGGGATTCCATTGTAAACTTCTTGAGACCTAGTTCTTCTTACAGATTAATGTCTCCAGAGGTGTGAATACACAAAAACTGTAGTTATAACTTTGGGAATGGAGTCAGAACGGGGGTCAGGTGGGCAGGACTCTATTTTGACTCCCCTTTTATAGGGGTCATGGGTAATTGACTCCCAACTGCTGAACCCCATGTTTTTACCATGGATTCCTAATACGTTGATTCCTGTAGAACAAGAGTCACAGCTTGGGGGACTCTAAGAAGGGTGATTATAAAAAGAAAAAAAACACACTACCAATTGTTCACTCATGAAACATAAGGTGGTATGGTTTGGTTTGGTTGATTTTACCTCCACCAATTATAATTAAACTTTAGCAGAGAGACTGTGGTTTACGGACATTAAGTCCTTTCTTTTCTCAGTTTGGACAGGTATTTAAAGGTTGCTTGTCCAAACAGCTAGACAGGTATTTATATGCTGCTTGCCCGACACAGCAGTGACTGAATCTATGGATGACTGAGAGGAATGAGAAGGGGTGAGGAGGGATGAGGAAGGGTGAGGAGGTAACTGTTACTGGGGCTTCATTCCCTTACTCTTCTTGAGGGATAGCAAGTGTTCTTTTATTTGCCTGGTCCCATAGACAGGGCCAGACAAACCACGGCCTATGATCACTTAGACATGGTTCTCTGAGGGGGAATCCCATGAAAAAAGACAAGAATGTAGGCCTGGGCCCATGCACATAGACACCAGCTGCCCACATGCTGATCCCAAGCAACAAGAAACCCCGTGTTTGTCACCTTTTGAAGAATCTGGTATGCCCATTGCTAGTATGGAAGGAGAATTTCTCCTTCATGGACTCCTAATAAAGTTATTCTACTCCTCCATGCCCTCATCAGGAAGGTCTCCACTCCACAGGGGAAGGTGATATGATCAACTTTGTGAAGTAGATAATAGGGTTTTGCTTCATCATTTCAAAGCGACCTGAATGACAAAGGTAATGTAAAAAATATGTATCACATCTTTGTACTTCTTACTGTGGGAGAATTGTTGAAGAACTCAAAGAGAAAATGACCCAGAAATTATTAACTGCTCTTTCAATAAATAGCCAACATATCCTTGCTGAATTCACAGAATAGAAACTGTGGAGAGACAAATGAGCTTCACTCTGTATTCCTAAGGCGTCAACATTTGACTCCCTATTTTTAAGGAGTCACAAAGGATTTAGAAAGGGGGTCATCTCATTGATAGAAGCTGACTCGCACTGCCGAGTCACAGTGACTCGAATTCTTTTATCTGCGTTACGTGTTGAAAACTGAGCGGAGGTATTGATGACAGATTGAAACTAGAAATTAAAAAGGTTAGAGAACGTTATAGATAGTGACTTGGGGTTGTGTGAAAGACATGATAGGCAACCGATTGGCAAAACTGTGATTTCTAATTTCTTTAAAAGCCCCCCCCCCCGCCAACCTAAAGGGTTAGGTTAGAACTATGTATATACATATAAGTAGGCTTATATTCTCAAATTTAACAGGATTTTAAACATGTACATTTCTATGAACGCATCTGTGTCATATCATAAATTTGCATCCTTCACTACGGGTGATGTCACATTTTTATTTTAAGTAATAGCCATGGCGCCATGTCAATTTCATTAGTGGTCCATACCTCATATTCTGAGTAATATGTCAAATGGTGTCGAATATGAAGAAGTTTGTTGTTTGAGTTCCGTTATTAGCCTACTAAAGCTACCCTAATTTTCTAAGGAATGAAGATTACCGGTATATTCTTAATGTAGTTTCATGGTAATGATGTATAGTTCTAGGAAAATAATATGTGTCCTCTTTCAATTATACCCTCCTTCCCACTGTTACCCAGGGACGCATTAAGTATGACCCAAAAATTAAAAAAAAAAAAAAATGGCACGGAAAAGGTCTTGTATTGCGGAGAACCAGAGTAGGAATGTGTGTGAAAATAACGACGGATCTCTGGTGGCAACTTTGGGCCAAGGATTCCATTGTTATTTCTACGCCTTCTTTTACAGTGTTAATAAACTAAAGGAGAATCTACATGTTTATATCTCTGACCGTCTCCCTGTCTGTCTGCCTATCTGTCTCCCTGTCTGTCTATCCCACTGTCTGCATTTCTTATCTCTGCTGCCTGGCTGTCTCATTACATATCTGTATGTCTCTCTGTTTCCCTGCCTGTGTGTCTGTCTGCCTGTCTATACCTGTCTGCCTACCTGGCTGTCTCATTACATATTTGTTTGTCTCTCTGTTTCCCTGCTGGCATGTGTCTCTGCCTGTCTCTCTGTCTGTCTATATCTGTCTGCCTACCTAGCTGACTCTCTACTTATCTGTCTACATGTACCTGTCTGTCGGCTTGTCTGTCAATCTGTCTGTGTCCGCCTACCCACCAACCCTCCCTAATACTTCATGTCCCAAAGCATTGTCTGTGATCTTCCCCAAGGAGAATGTCAGTAGTTCAGGATTACCTCACTAGGGGCTATCAGATTGTCTAAACACGAGCTATGTATATGCACCTCCCAAAACGATGTGTCTAATACCGTATAAATGTATTTTTTAAAGTTGTGGCTTATATTTGAAATCGATCCATCTGCCAAGGTAATTTTTTTTTTATTTGCATGCCCCAATCATCAGAATCCACATGCAGGTAACAGTACGCGCCTGCCCCTCACCTGTTGCTTTTTATCCAGGTCGTGCTTCAAAGGTTAGGCCCAGTACGAAATCCACCTGCAGGTGCGCCTTATACCTGTTGCTTCAACCAGGGAGAAACACTCGTTGCTTCAACTGAGGAACTGCAGGTGTGCCTTTTTCAGAGATACCACTTGGTGCAAACAAAAACCAAGCAAACTAGATTTTAGAAGCATTTCTCAGGAAATTGACATAAACCCTAGTACTGAAATCTCAACAAAATAAAACCAGGAAATCCTGGTATTAAACCAGGAAAAGTGATATTTTTTTGCTCATAGGTGGGGTGGCCTGATATGTGCGACGTTTTAATTATAATGGCCTGCAACAGTGCTACGACTGGTCTGCCAAACCCTAATTACATTAGGCCATGGCGTTCTACGGATGCCTGTCAAAGTGGAATCTTCAAATAGTATAGAGCTATATCTGCGATCACAGAATGTTTTGAAGTAGACTCCAGTAATTCTGGCCTTGCTTGAGACTTCCCCTATGAAAGAGTTGCATATTATGTTAAACATACATTGACACTCCTAATACGTAATGCACCTGAAGCTGTCAGCGGCTTAAGCGTCCCAAGTACCTGCAGGAGTGTTCCAGGCCTGTTAGTTTTACAAAGTTGGGATTCCAGTGTTTTCCTATGGATTTCCTCACATTTGATACCACAGAAATACTCAATATCACACCTGGATAAAATTATAGACACTTGAAAAATATGATATCATATAACGACGATGCAAACTTATCAAATACAAAACTATAATAAAGAGTATTCAATTCATATCAATATTTTGAAGAAAGCAGTAAAATCTAACCTACACAAAGGGGTTCCCACCTTGAATGTTGTACCGTATACAATATAAAATATATAAGATAGGTATTGAGATAGACGCTATCTGCTCACTCCAATAGGTGTGGAAAAAGGCGTTGGCGGTGAGTTGCTCCAGTAGTGTCTGGCTATGTGCAGTATCTATTCACAACTAGACCCAGACTCCTCCTGCTGCCATCCTCCTGCACCATAGAGTATAAGTCTTCACTGCTGCTGCTGCTGCTGCTGCTGCTGCTGCTGATGCTGTTGCGTCCTCCTACTGTCTGTCTCTGTGCAACGTCTACATCTGGAGGTTATTTCCACAGAAGTCACGGCTGTCCAGATTCAACCCATATATATTGGCACAAAAAAAAACCCAAGGCATTAGATAATCTGTCCTGCCTGTTTGTAAATCATAGTCGTAGTGTAGAGGTCAGTGAAAACGTCTGTATACATCAGGATTCGAACTCAGGTCTCTCAACTTGCAAGCAAGTGCTCTAGCTACCGCTGGGCTACATCCCCTGATCTGACCTTCCACATACATCTGGATCAGTATGATACACAGAGAGGGATGAGTGACCGGCCGCTATCCAGCCCCTGCAGGTCAGTATAGCAGTCCCTACAGTAGCATCTTTTTGAAACAGACTCCTGTCATTAGCAGAGCAAGAATTATTGTAACCAATACTGCAGGCTGCTATAATGGCACCATAGTCGAATCACTGGCTATGATTTAACAGAAACGCTATCGTAGAATGTTGTGCATCACCCTCACTGTTTCCTGCTCTTGCTACAATCATGTATAGCCATCCTCCTACTCGTTCACACCTGGCCTGTTATGTTTGCCTCCTCCATAGGGCTTTCATCCTTTAACCCTATAAAAGCCACCGATGCAGGAGTGCATCATGCCCATTGGTCGTCATGATGCACCAATCAATTGTGGCGATTTTTTATTTTCTTTTACATATTTTTGGTGAAAATCATGGTTAAAATAGACAAACATGGGCATATTTGGTATCAAATTAAAGCTAACAATGTCAGCAATGCAGTGGACTAGACATTGAGTGAATTTTATAACTTTTTATAATCAGTAAAGTCTTAAGTACTATAATCAACATTTTCGGTCTCGCTCCACGCAGTTGTCACCTCGATATGCAAAGAGTAAAAAAAAAAAAAAAAAAAAAAAATCGCCCTTGTCATATTTTTCACAGGTTGGTGATGAGAAACCAGTTTTTGAGTGGCCTTGGCAATATTAATTATAAAAATAGAAGTAAAAATTGTTAGAAAATAAGCAATATGTGGTCATCATGCACCAATGCCGACCCTACGGGGCCGATATGTCCCCGGCGGGTCGGCATGATGCACCAATGAAGTGATGGCGAGCAGACTCGCCAGTACTTCATTGGTGCATCATGCCGACCATGATACACTCAGCGGCCCATAAAGGGTAAAGTTTCAGGTGTAGTGATAGGGAAGTATGTGTCTAGGCGTAATAGGATATTTTTCATGCCGATCGATGGGCATGATGCATGAATGCACTTGGATCAAACAGTCATCAAGTTTCACAAACTTATTAGGAAAACAATTATATGTATATAAGAGGCTTAATTATGTGATTGGAGAATGTTATAATCTAGTGGGGATTACCGTGAACCATCATTGTCACATTTTCCCTCTTGCAGACTTTGATATTCTCGAAAGTTGATATTCTCCACCCATCGGAGTCCCTGTGACAACAGACCCACCCTCTGACACGCCCATTACATGTCTAATCTTTTCCATACCATTTAACCTGATCTATATAGCCAGCAATAATGCAATGCACTCGTCAACATAAAGTAGGAACTTTATGAGAATTTCTTGGAAGTGTACAATTCAAAGGCAAATTCAAGAATTTGATAGTTTATCTCATAATATCGCCCACATGAGCTCAACCTTTCATGTCAGTTAAATACTATTGGCCTGTTTGATAAACACGTTTGCTATAATATTCCAAGTACCATTCTCCTCTTACCCTAGAATTGGCTATCCTATCTCCCACCTTTTTCATCTCTTTTGTAGCTTCTTAGGGCGTTCATTTCAATCCCTTATATGCTGGGGAGATATGCCGCCATCTCTACTTCAATACATCGGGAACAGATCTACAAATCCAATAAACTCTTTTAGGGCCGCTAATGTATTAAGGCCCCATGCACATTGGTTGTTATGATGCATGGATGTAGCCCTGGCGAGTAACTCGCCATGGCTACATTTATACATCACGCCGAACCTACAGGGCTGATACACTCCCAGGGTGTCGGTATGATGCTCTAATGAAGTGATGGCGAGCAGACAGAACTTCATTGGTGCATTGTGCCCACCAAGCGGCATGATGCAATCCTGCATCAGAGGCCCTTATAGGGTTTTCTATTTGCTGTATGGGTGTAGGAGGCTCACCACAGTAGGTGCAGCAGTGGCTATGTAGCTTACTGTATTTTATATTAAGTGTGATCAAAACCCCTAAGGAACTACAGAATGAATTTATACATGTCTGCATTATATCCTTTGGTCCTCATAATGCATGAATACAGCATATACATTCATGCATCACCTTGGCCCTACTGGGTTGATACTCTCCCATACTATGCGGCCAGTTAAGGGTTTAAGTCAGATACTGATACCTGTCAGCAGAAACTGTAGGCTGCAAAGGCCTATATCCACTGTACACCGACCACATGTGAAATAGTCTGAAGCAGTTGTGAATTGGGACGGGAAGCCATGTTGTGCTATACACTATTATACCACGATTTATGGGTTACACAGTGCTTTTTGGTGTCTATTCCCATTCACATATCTGTCGATATTGCACACCCTATAGGCTGTAACATGACTCTTGGAAGGCGTGCGGTTATCCATGGATAACCCGCACCCCATGCGGTTATCCAGGATAACCACACGCCTCTCATGTCCTTCCATGTCATATGTTACATGTTGAAACCTACAGAATATTTCATTGCCATGGTAGGGGTCGAACCTCCAATCTCAGGTCTGTAGCCCAACACCCTATGCACTGCGCCGCAGGGACTGACGAGAAATGCTTGGTTCCAACCATGTCTGGATATGATACAAAGCCGTGTGCGCTGTCGCTGTCCGCTGCCGGGCGACGAGGTGTTTCATACACAAAGATAACCGCGAGACACTTTCAAAGGAGGTGACGTGGTGGCCTAGCGGTTAGCGCGTTGCGCTCAGCCGTGAGAGGTCCGCGGATCGCATCCCGGTCTGGGCGCATCTTTTTTCGCGTGTGCGCTGTAGCTGTCCGCTGGTGGGTGACGAGGTATATTATACACAAACATAGCCGCGAGAAGCTTTTTTCGCCGTGTGCGCTGTAGCTGTCCGCTGTCAGGCGAGGAGGTGTATTATACACAAACATAACAGCGAGACGCGTCTTTTTTCGCCGTGTGTGCTGTCGCTGTCCGCTGCCGGGCGAGGAGGTGTATGTACCGATCGTGTAGGCCTACACACAATGGCTGGCATCGAGTCCCGGGGAGGGGGAATAATTTTTGTTTTCAACTTGAATTTATTGGTATTATATTGATTATTTATTGGTTTCGTGGTATAAAATAAGTAGTCAATGGATAACTCATGACTCGTGTGTGTTAGCAAAGGCTAATAACACTCGGCCTACGGCCTCGTGTCATTATCCTTCACTAACACACACTCGTCATGAGTTATCCATTGGTTACTTGTTCAATACACGGAGATCTGCAGCATGATACATAGACAAACAGGGGCGGATCCAGGGGGGGAGCTAGGGGACACGTGCCCCCCCCCTAGACCACCTGAAATTGGGCCAGGCTATGACTCTTAACTGTAGGAAACATGGCCTGAAAACCTGCTTGTGCCCGCCTAGACCAAATTTTATGGCGGTGCCCCCCCCCCAGACCACCCCTTCTGGATCCGCCCCTGACAAAGGTGCACGAGCATTGGGAACCACTGAGGGTCAAAGCCGAGTGTGATAACCTTCAATGGTTCCCAATACAAGTGCACCTTTGTATTAATTTCATGTTATTTTGGTCAGATATGTTCCATATTACATTGATTTGGCAAAGAAAACCAATCTTTATCTCTTTAATTGAGCATTTACGGTGTTGTCAGGGGCCGTGAGATACGGGGCGGGTTATCTCAAGGGGGTGTGAGATACAGAGCTACAGTTTTAGAGCTATGGGCTGTCAGTATCTCGGGCATATCAACATGAAATAAAACTCAATACATGGATTTCTTTATGTCTGGCACAATCACGTGAATGGATTTCTGTAAGAATTGGCCCTTAATGGAGAAAAATTCTTGATGTCAAGAATACAGACTATTTTGTCACCCAATTTTGCTTTGCAACAGGTAGATATTTGCAGCTATATTGCAATATCAATTTTGCTTTATTTTGCATTGCTCACAAAGAAGGCCCTATGTTTTCGCCATGGAGGTACACACACGGGAGGAGCACTTAGAGTGTTATATGGGAACCTACAGGCATCTCATCCTACAGAGCATAAAACCACCACAGGTATTGATGGCATATACCTCCAGGCTCAAGATGTCAGCAATCTTCATCTAGCTCTAATTTCAGTCAGATAAAATGATCCCTCCAGGTACATGTTTCTTGGTCGTCACGACGGATCAATGCAGTGCTGATGGTCTCAGTATGAGGCCCTTCTATAGCCTTTTAAGGACCACGAATTCATGAGAGCATCATGTCCAGTGGTCGGCATGATGCACCAATGAAGTGCTGGTAAGCCTGTTTACCAGGACGTCATTGACCAGTGTATCACACCGACCCTACGGCAGTGCATATATCCCAAAGGGTCCTCACGATGCATGAATGCAGCCCTGGCGAGTATGACGCATGATGCAATGATGCGCCATCGGGCTTTAAAGGATTACACGGTTAATTACAGCATGCAGATTGTGAAGCCGCATTGGGAAATTCGTGACCATATTGGGACCTCCCTGGATCTTTAACCGGTGACTTGAGGGGGAAAGGGCCGGGAAAGGGCATCAAAAGGGCATTAAAGGAGGGTCCCATTACCTTTGTAGACGGGAAATATACTAATTCATGTCCCTTTCTAATGTTTATTTCCAAGCAGGAAATTATGTTAATATGTAGTTTTTGCTGCAGCCCTGTCTGCTCTTCTCTGCAGACAGACATACATTCACACTGACAGCAGCAGCAGCAGTAACAGCAGCAGTATGCACTATAGTGGTACAGCACTCTGGTCATAAGGAATTCAGCATTGGGCTTTTTCTCTTTCTATACACTGAAAACATGGAAGATCTGAAACTAGTCAGCGGTGACCACTTTAGGTCCTCAAGTTGACAATACCTAAAACTACAACCTTAGGTAGTCAAAATTACGACTTTAGGTCATCATCCTGACGACCTGAGTCGTCAATGTGACGACACTGTACTGTCAGTATTGTCATCCTGACGACTAAGGTCATTTTGACTACCTAAAATTGCAGTTTTAGTTATCGTCAACTTGAGGACCTAAAGTGGTCACCGCTGACTAGTTTTGGATCTTCCATGTTTTCAGTGTATTTGTCTCTCTCTCCCTCACATTTCCCCATCCTCGCTAGATACTTTGTGCATTGCTGTGGAGTATTTACAATGGATGTCTCTGACCGATCGTCTCTCTCTATTGTTAAGCATTCGAAAAAGAACCATTTTATTGGTTCTACCCTTGTGAATGAGTATCATTGCTCGACAGTTATTACTTTTCATATAAATACACCCAGACATTTAAATTCACACTCTAAAAATTAACTATTGAATCTACCAGGAATCCTCATAAAACTGAACAGTGAATCACTGTAATCATATTGCAGTGAACCAGTGTAGTTTCTATAATGAAGCCCCGGATAGCGGGGTGGTGGTAAAGGGAAATAGTGACAGGATTTCTGACAGCTTTGGGATAAGGATTTCAGCATTATATTGACAACATTTTGTCTGCAGTGCATCCCCCAGCATACAAAACCGCATGGCCTTCACCTTCACTGCAAAATAAATTACTTAGTACCAGGGGCCTCCGCATACAATATGTATGATTTGCCCATCTTAGAAGGTCCTTTATCCTCATCATTCCTCTCCCCTGTGTCTTCCCAGCCAGCATATCCACATGGGCCCAGATGGCAACCTACTGGGCTAGCCCAGGCATGGGCTCAAGTTGGTAAATGGCTGGGCTGCCAGGTGGGCTTAGCCTTGTTTCTTGGTTAAATCCACCCCTACTGTTAACATGATGTAGATTTCCCGCCATGAATATGACTGCAGGTGTCGGAATAGCACTAAATGACCAATTCTCACTGATTGACAGTTAAAGGGTCAAAAATGCACAAAAGGAAATCCCATCATGAGGTCCTGCCATTGGAAAATAACGACCTGTAATCGAACACTACAGATGTGAATATAAGTATAGACAGTAATCTGAGAATCAAATGTCCCAGTGGCCTTCAGGAGGCATTGCTAGGTAAGAGAAGTGTGTAGCCTTGGAAACAGGAAATAGGACATTCTGGAGGGCATTTCTTAACATGGTACGGCAAGATGCAGCAAGACGTTCTCTTGCCCGGTCCTCCAGTCACATAGACCAGTTGTACCCAATTCCCTTTACTTTGCAGAGGGAGGGTCAGGAACCCGGGGGGGGGGGGGCACTGACCCTCGGTTTGGGTACCAACTGTGGTACCGACCCTGTGGAGCGGTGGCTGTCGACGTGTCAAAGGGGAGAAAAAGGGGGGTTGTTAGCTGTATTACATCTTGAGATTAAGGGGCTGTTAATACCTGTTATGCCTTGCATGGAACAGAAGTAACTTGAATATTCTATGTTATCACTCTAGGCCTGTGGAATTCCTGAGTATTTACCCTATACAGTGTATATAAAAAGGGGCTGCTTTGTCGCTGGTCCCCCCTCACATTCAAATAAGCTTGACTGCTTGCCAGGAACAGATAAACCAAAAGAGGCTACATAGAAATATGTAATTTAGCTAAGCAGACACCATAATGTCTAACCCCCCTGTTGAATATTATATGCGACCTCATTTACAGTCATGCACAACATATGGTAAACCTTCTGCAATTACTCCAGGCAATAATATAATTAGTGTGCTATGCGGATGTGAAGAAACATTTTTCTGGGAAGCCATTCCTGTAGACAACATTCAATATTTTAGAGGAGCTAAAACAGACACTGTTGACCACTGTTTATCTAGCGTTAATATGTGCACGTTCTTCAAATGAGGCTTTTTGGGATGCTTTTACCGTTTGCATTGACTACTGTAAACGTAACAATGTTACATTACAGACAAAGGATTGGTGTATTGGAGTATACCAATTACACACTAAAGAGACATGTCCATGACATTATACTAGGTACACACTAAGCAGCATGCGAAATTTTGCAGCACACCTTCTGAAACTAGAAATTTACCCCAAAGTGGATGTATTATGTCATTATAAAAGTGCTCTAAACATTGACAAAATATGTGAAACCATATGTTTCACCTGTCTTCAATGCACCTTGGAACTTTCAGCTTTAAACTTGGTTGGGGTAAAAAGTCATTTTTCATTCGAGCTAAATTTTAAGGAAGGCTACCTTTCAGGACTTTTAGCTTCGGTGAAAAACAACTCCGACTACTTTCTGGCTCAGGCATTGTTTAAACCTGCTATTGCAAACATAGGTAGAATCAATCGGTAGCATGTGTTATTTTAATACCTTGAGAGAAAGGTTAGAGTCAATGCATTGGACAAGAGCTAAATCACTAACCGCAAACAGCTCTTTCTATTGCATATGTACAAAACCTTCTAATGGTAAAAGTTCATTTGTATGTCGAGGTTGTCTGTAAGATAAAAAAAAAAAAAGAAAAAACTGTGTTGTGTTATTTACACATTTCATTTCTTGTCATAATGGTTAAATTGCATTGATATTCATCAATATGGGAAAAATTAGACATGTCCGGTCTCCACTAAACCCAGCTATAAGTAGTTCCAATAATATCCACTAGGTGTCGCCACTAGTTTTTTAACCACAAGGGGTCTCCATTAAACCTAGCTATAAACTGTTCCAATAATATCAGCTAGGTGTTGTCATGACAACACAGTTTGATTATTTTTAACGGTTGCAATGGCAACCACCTCTTAGCCAATCAGAGATCAAGAAACGAGATCACATGTCCATATATGGGCAGGGGTGTGGCTTCTGTTTGGCTAAGAGGTCAAGGTCAAAGGTCACTTCCGGTTTGTAAGTAGGTCAAACGGATTTCAGTAGCTGTAGCTATGCGCTGAGTTTACCCCTAGTCTTGCCAAAAAGGAAACGAGAGCCAAAAAATAAAAAGTGCACGTTTGCGTATTGCTAAATAAATTGCCATAAACTCGTTTTGGATAAAACATGCACATTTTGCACAACTCATTCGTTCTAATATAAAATTATTTGGCATAACTGTGAATACGAAGTAGCCCATGCATGTCCCTGTCAATTCTCTCTGAAAATATAAATTTACTCAGGTTTTTCCTCTCTATCTTTTTGCAACACCCTCCTGAGATCTACCGTATGGAGGAAAGGCTTTAGGGGCTGTCATGTAGTTGTATATCATTAACACGTAGAGAAATAGCCTCCTGACACTAGACTCTAGATCAAGCAGCATTCAGACAGATTGAACGGTCTGGGGGGTTCCAAGAAGGGGTTCAATTGGCAAGAACAAGAGTGAACAGCCAAAATTTATTGGCTTGCTGGACTGTCTGGGTCACCTGACACAGTCTAAATGGCAAGGTCTAGCTAGCATTTGGGAGGCTTTCAGGTGATATGTGTGTGCCATTCCCAATGGACTAAAAGGTATAAAGACTGTCCCTTCTGTAAACCTATTGCCATTTCTATCTCGAAATCGCCACCTCCTTTTTGCCTGTAATTAAGAGTCTGCCTCTTTCAAACCTCAAATTCAGCCAAAAGTGGTGGCTTAAGTAAGGGGTGCGCCCCCTTCTTCTCAAAATAGTGTCTTGTTAAAAAAAGACGATTTCATTGTCAGACAAGGATAACGAGAAGGAGTTTTCTTTCTTTGCCCATAAGCAAATGTTCATTGTAGGAAAAAACACTTTATTGCTCGGAAAATGAAATGTGTCCCTCAATATAAGACTTACTATAGGGCACTTTACAATTATTTGAAAGACACTCCCCCCTTCCAATGCCAAGGTACAATCCAAATACATATCCCAGTTACAAACATGACTGTCAAAGCACAGAGATTCATGAAAATGTTGAATTAAAAAACCCTTAATATAGATTCGTATAGGAAAAAAGGGACAAGTAAGGGAAATGTTGATAGTGCCTAATACCCTGGCATTGATGTCATACAGGGGTCTGTTACCAAACTCAGAATTAATCAAATTATTTAGGTACTTGCACCATCGGTTTTGTGATCAATGGTGTAAGTAGAGAGAAGGATCTGTGATCTCAGCCTCGATCACCCAGTGCCTACAGTGGGACTGGAAGATTTCTTATCAAATCACTGCGATGCCTCCTTTATAATGATCCTGGATCCTGGATCATTTTCTCATAAGGTAGTGGGCTCACTGATTGGTGCATTCCCCAATGTGCTAATGAGTATTTATAATTGGAACTTGTGCCCCTGTGACTGTACCTGTTGGAACTTCAATACTAGAACCAGCAAGCTCAATGCAACTACAGCATAAGTATAGGAAGAAAGGGACAAGTATGGCATATTATAGGGCACTGCGATTATTCAGTAGTGCAGTTGTACATTTTGTGGGTATTTGTACAATCACCTTGTGCGATCTGCATTGTACAATTTAGTTGGTGATTATCTCGAAGGCCTAGTTCCAACTAGAATATGTGAAAGTGGTGGCCATTCGATAATCATTATTCGTAGTGAAACAGACCCCAGTTGCATGGTGCATGGTGAGGTGCAGCACCCAGACGGTATGTACAGGAGGAGTGGGGTTGATCTTTGCACCGCTCCCACCTGTTAGCACGGAGTGGCTGGCCGTCTGTACTGTCTAAGCTATAGCTGCTGCCAGCAGACCACTGCTGCCACTGCTGATGCTGCTGCTACTGCTATACTACATCCTGGTGCCCTTGGCAGTTCCTATTACATAAGAATAACTATTCTTGAGTCTGTAATGTCTAACCTATATCTGCTGCGAGCAGACCAATGCTGCTGATGCTGCTACTGCTGATGCTGCTGCAACTATACTTTGTGCTGATGCTATTGCAACCCCGCTGCAAGGCGCATTCTAGAGAATATACCTCTCTTGCGTTTAGGCATTATGGGTCCCCATTTAGTGGGCAATATTGCATGTTATCACTACAGCAACCAGCAGGCAGAACTACTCTATCCCACAATCCCTGTAAGCCAGTGATGACTTGCAGTAAAGTGGTCAAGGTGGGGCCAGCTTGGTGCTGTTAATAGTGGGTCCTCCCCCAGATTTTGTAACTATACATGGGTAAAATCTACAGGCCCATCTTAATGAGCCTGAGGAGCATGATTTTCTATTTGTTAATTAAAGCCACTAGTTGCGAGATGTGGTATAGACTGCCCCATGGAGGGCGGGGGGGGTAGAGTTCTTTATCTTGAAATCTACCCTAGATGTGGGGAACTTTTGTCAAAAGTGACCATATTTGGCAGACACTTTGGTAAAAAAAAAAAAGAAAAGGCACTTATCTTGACGCACGAGGTTGAAATATGATAAAAGTGACCCTTGGTGCAAAGGATTTTGGTTAAAAGTGACCTTTGGCGAGAGGGATTTTGAGAAAAGCTAGACCCTTTGTAAGAGCCATTACCAGCCACACACCCTGGTAAATGACTTCTAGTGCATTCCACCCCCAGAGACAGGCACAGTAGAAATACTAGAATGTTGGTGATTTTTGTAATTTTGTAATTTTATTGACGCTTTTGTCCTCAGTGATGAGGTCGTTTTTTTTTGCATGCCCTACAGCATTTTAGGCCACGTAATGCTGATGTGAATACATGATTACTCGGGTGCATGGAAATGCACCGGGATATGCACTGAAAAATACTTAGTATCAATAAGCCATCAGTCATAAGGTTATCACAAAAAGTTGAAATTATGTACAATGCTATTAAAGGCAGTCTTGCTCTCTGCTGTGTGTGACTTAATTGGTCCCATAGCTTTATGCCTCGTAGGTATGGACTCTTTTCATTGAAACAAGTTCTTGTCCTTCATCTTCCAAATTTTACCTTTCTGTCCCCCCTTGTCTGTATGTTGTTGTGTTCAATTCCTTCGCCATGTTTACATTTTTTCCACATTATATTGACTAGCGTATGTTTCTCCGATCACTCAGTAACCTAATAGGACATAAAATGTGCAGTTCAGCTACACTTTTACCTCTGACCACTTCTCTAAGACAGATTCTTAGCCCTTGATTTTGCATGTGCTGCAGCTTAATCAAATCAGCTTGATATCCTCTGCCAACATAGAAAGAGCAATATTCTAAAGTGGGTACAATCATACTTTTGTATACTGTCAGACTGTGCTCATTGTTCAAAAACCTTCTTAACTTATTCAGTTTGTACAACTTATTTCTGTACCTTGGTAATATGATTGCTTACTGTTAAACACCTATCTAGTTCTACTCCGAGATACGTATATGTCTCACAAGAGGCAGGACGGCTCCGTCCATGTATAGGACGGGGCAACAGAGCAATAAACATTAAGGGGCCCAATGTGGACCCCTGAGGGACACCAAACTTTACGGCTCTCTGAGTAGATCTTACCCCATTAGCAAAAGTTGAGTGAGACGTATAACTCAAATAATCCTTGAGCCAGATATTAATAATGGGAGGGATATTAAGGGCATTAATTTTCCTGATTAAGGTGGGGTGGTGGACGCAGTCGAAAGCTTTAGAATAATCAATGAAGCATGCTGTAGTCACATGACCATTATCTCTCTCATCATAAAGATCTTTTAAGACTATGAAGTTTTTAAACATTTCCGTTAGGTAGCAGGGTAAAGGAATCCTTTAATACTCTTGAATTCAGCCCATCAATTTCACTTGACTTGTTTATACTAATGCCATTAACTAACTTAAAAACTCTTCGCGCCTCCGGTGCGGGGGGGGGGGCACAAAAGTGTTTGACTGCCATTGAAGGGGGGGGGAGTAAGAAAAAAATGACCATTTCCTAAGAACTGCATGATGCCTAATTAAGGTTTGTGTTCCTTGGTCGTCATGATGCACCAATGCAGTGCCCAGGGTTGCCACTATACTTTTAACTGGCTTTTACCTGACTTTAATTGACTTTTAACTGTATGGTAGATAATTTGTGGGCTCACAAAAAAGTTTCATCCAGGCTTGGGCAATGGTGTTTGCAAATTCAATCTAATTCTTGAGAGTCGCCCCCCCTAGAAGTAAATTAGCCAAAATACCATTTTTAACTGACATTTCCCCAAAATATCTCTTTAACTGACTTCTAATTGACCTGTAAAGAAAAACACGTTTAATTGACTTTTAAAGACGACTGGGAACCCTGGGCTGTGGTGGCGCGCAGACTCGTAGGCACAGTCCAAGGTTCGCAATGCAATGGTACATGTGACCACATCAATTCCTCTACACAAGTACTTTATGAGTTTACTGGGTTTTTTCTGATATAAATGTGTCATGGTCTACATTCTGCCGATCTTATCCTTGGCATGTCTTACTGGATTTTATGGTAAATTCATCTGTTTTAAGAGTTATCAAATTGAAGCTTCTGTTCTACTCAACCACTATACTTCAATGCACCACTTAATGACTACAAGTCATGTGCCTCATGTACTGTGATAACAAAGAGAAAGGGAGCTTATCTCTTTGTTTTGACAGTACATGAGGCACATGACTAGCTCCTACTAGATGCGTCACATTTCTCCCAAGACTGACACCATGCAACGGGACATGATATCAAGCCTGGCATTCCCATAATGGTTTAATTATTCTTTGTATACTTTTGTTTTTTACACTTGGTTTAATATCCCTTGTGAAAACAGCATGAAAACACATATCATAATTTTAGCATGCAAGCTGATCAAAACAGTATGTAATCCCACAAGACGAAAAACTAGTATAGGATATGTGCATATATGTCACTGTGACACCTGTGTCATGCCTTACCCATCCTATGATTTGACATACATTGAAATGCCATGTCACTTGTGATTTGACAAGGGTCACAACCATGTCAAAGTTGTGTTGACATGTGATAATATGTCAGGTTTGACATGCACAATTGTTGTAGGATATACCACTTGATGGGACAAACAGCCATTTTGGTACTGGGATTATCCACTACCAAGAGGAACTATGAACACCTGAGAGCTACTGTAGCTTTGTGTCATTTTGTTCTCGGTATAGATGGATCACTAAAATGTATTGGTATTTTCACTCAGGGTTAGTGAAAGCCATTTTATTGTTAAGTTTACATGTATTAATTGATAATAAAATGAAACCCCTAAATCCCAAATACTTTAAACGGGGAGATCGGACACCTTATCTGTGGGTCTGGAAGAATACCAAAAGGGTTTATGCTAACACCCAATGTATAATACATAGCCTCTATGTCTACAATACATGCAGACATATGGCATTGCCATGTACCTCCATGTCCTTGTCTTGTAGACTGCATAAAGGTCCCCTGACAAGGAGAAGTTATGTAGATAGGGATATAGGCCTTGTTGTAGCAGGCCTGTGGCACCATAATATCCCCTACCTCATATACCTTAATTGTACCACTGGTACACAGCTATTGACTGCTACATAGTTGTCACACAGTACTACCTGGTACTCAGGTGCATGAACCAGGAATATGTGACATGTTTTCACTAGGCATGTCAAATGGATTTCACTTATAAAATGTGCAAGCCTCAACCTGACTTGACATGCCTTCATACATGTCATGTAGGAGACAAATCCTGACGTGTGCAGTACATGTCAAAGCGATCAGTCTTCTTCTCTCTGTGTATCGCTTGATAATCCCATGTCTCCTGTTAATTTCTAGACATGGCCATGTCCCATGTTTATGTTTCTTTGTTTTCAAGATTAGAGACAGGAGCAAGGCTAGCCTGGTTAAGTATGTAAGTGTGCTGGTCATGGAGAGGGCTCCCATAGGAGGGGGGCTACTCTACTATGGTTTGGACAAAGACTGCGAAGCTGTGGCTGTAAATCGTAGTGGGAAAGCAGTGGCTGTCAGGTGCATCATGACTTAAACATGGGGGCTGTTGGTGCCATTATGACTGAAATTGGTGGCTGACAGTACCATTATGACTGAAATCGGTGGCTGTTGTACCATTATGAATGAAAATAGGGCTTGTTGGTGCCATTATGACTGAAAATGGGGGCTGTCAACTTTCCCAACCTTCAAGAGGATGTGCTGTAAGGCGGCACCTGTTACTTACTTTGAAGCCACCATTGCCTCCCCCCGGGGAGAGGGCTTCTCCAGGCAGGACACCATCCTTCCATCAGCTACTGGAGGAGGAGGATGCTGCAGGATGAGGCTGGATGTTATTTGTCCCGTCCTGGGCCCAGCCTCCCACCTGGGTGCCGCCATAAACAAGACCAGCCAACCCCCAGCCCTGCACCCTCATAAACCTACTACCATAGCTTATCTGTATGTATAGCAAAACCCGTCAAGATTTATTAACCTGATATCAGAGCTTATTTATATACATATACATAGCAAAACCACTGCAAGTAAGCCTACTTTGGCATAGCTTATCTTTATAATATGAATATACCTACTACGTTAGCTTATCTGTTATCCTCTAGATACTGTAGCTTATCTGTATACATAGCAATGCGACTCCTATTGTACCATAGCTTGTCTATACATAGCAAAATAGTCTAAATGAACCTACCATTGAAGCTTATCTCTCTGTATTGATGGCAAAACCCCTGAAAGTAACCTACTTTACCAAAGCCCATAACCCACTGTACTGCACCCTCATAAACCTACTACCATAGCTTATCTGTATGTATAGCAAAAAAACCCTCCAGATTAATTAACCTGATACCAAAGATTATCTCTATATATAGCAGAAACCCATGGAAATAAACCTACCTTGCCATAGCTTATCTTTATACAGGGGAAAACCAGTCTGACTATACCTGCTACGTTAGCTTATCTGTTATCCTCTAAATAACTTGCTACTGTAGCTTATCTGTACACATAGAAACGCGACTCTGAATAAACCTACTGTACCATAGCTTATTTATATATAGCAAAACCATCTAAATGAGCCTACGATCAAAGCCTATCTTAGCAAAACCCCTGGAAGTAAACCTACTTTACCATGACCCAGCCAAACCCCCTTTACTGCACCCTCATAAACCTACTACCATAGCTTAACTGTATGTATAGTAAAAACCCCTCCAGACTCTTATCAACCTGACACCAGAGGGTATCTGTATACAGAGCAGCCCTCCCCCCACCTCAAATGAAAGATGAAGGGATGTATTAACAAACCCTTTACCATAGATTATGCATAGAGATAAAAATATAGAACCTCCACATAAACCTAAAGACTGTGCCAAAGCCTATTCTGTTATTATTGATGGACGCTATAAATTCAAATAAAATTCTGCATGTATTTAACTTATATTTGTCGATATTAAAACCCCTCTACGTCCAAAAACAAAAGAAGGCATGGCATTATTTTGATTTGCAGAAAATGCAAGGTAACAATGTAGGTTTCTGTTTTAAAAAGTTTTCATTTCCCCTCACAGCAATTCTCTCACGATTCTTCCAGTGTGCTACAAATTCCTCTTACTGTTTCTACTAACTAAAGGAACAGACACGGATATAATTTCCATCCATTCACATTTTTAAAATCCTCAGGTTCCTTTTACAGTAGACTCCTGATAGTTGTGCATGATTGGTGGGCTACATGTATTGCATGGGATTGCCAATACTGAACCTTGCTCCTTTGCCATAGGTTCAATACCTGTTTCCTATCGCCCTAAACATTCTCAACACGGCACCATATAGGTCCCACTATTCCCCTAATTTATTATACTACTTGTTTTATGCCTGACCACAGGCTGGCGGATCCCGCGGGGCTATCGCTGACTAGCAAGGGATAGACTATCAAGGAACACATGATCAGGGTCTGTCTATTGAATGTAATCTTTTATCTATTGTAACATTTCAATAGCCTGGGTTTAAGACACAGTCAGTGCAGGGCTAAGCTGCTACATAAGTGTTTCAAATATTATAATTGTGACAGGCATATAGAAGCATGACAAATGTAAAACCTGTTTACAAGCCCCACTCAGACCACGCCCCCTTCTCTATACTCTGTCTACTACAGCGAAACCACCATAACGCTCTCGTTCACCTCGCGCCCCCTTCCCTTTAGCTCTACACGGTATGGAATTACTGTTGAATCTACAAGACATCCCTGCACAATGTAAGACTGTATCTTTGAGGCAATGAACCCCACCCCCAAGAAAAAAGAGAGGACAGTCAAGTACTGCGTTAGGGGGTATCAAGGGCGAAAGCGTTGTTCCAAAGTGGCAAGAGAACCGTTGTTATTTTGACAGACTTTTTTTCTTTCGAGTGTAGATATTCTTAGAATGGAAGAACATTCGCTTAGTGACTGACAGATATCTTGTGCATTTCAAAGCCAGATCGGCAGCCAAGTGTCTGTCTCTCTGCCCCACTCCCGCCCACTTTATTCTCCCCTTTTAAAAATAATGTTTAAGATCTCCCCTATTGTCGGTGACATCTATATTTTACGGATTCAAACTCAGATATACAGCCAAATACTCGTGCTCTTCCTGCTCCTCTTCAATATGCCCTCCGAAACATAGTAACAGATATTCCTCATTTTGGTGGCACCTATTGCATTTCAATTCAAACCAAGAAAAACAACCATAATTATACATGTCTCTCTTACGTCCATCCCCTCGCCCATCCTCAACCTACCCATTTACCAGTTCCTCTCCCTCCCCAGCCTCTCTCTATACCTTGTCCACCAGAACCTGGCGAAGCCGACAGAGGAGCAGGCAAATGATATCTCTGTGGGAGTCTTATAGCTTATAATTACGCCAAGGCATCAAATAAACCATACATCTCACCCTATAAACCATTCATCCAGGGTTTCTGATCGAAAAAATAATGGAAGTACTGCCTCCTTACCCAAAACCTCAGCTCAAAGTCAGGGGGTTCGCCAGGTCCTCCCAGACAGTCTTTACCTTACCCAGCAAAACACCCTAATCCATGTATCAGTACCTTACCCACTCCACAGACGCACCCCTCCCACACACCAGGAGGAGAATGGTGTCAGTCAGAGCGTGAAATACCCCCACCACGTCAGCACCAAACAGGCAGAAGGAGCAGCTCCTTGAGCAGCTCAGGATGAGGGGAGAACAAGACATAAAGCAGCTCAATATGCTCAACACTGTCACAGACGGCAGCCACACACATGTATACACACAGGTAGGAGGCTATGGCTGCAGGAGGGAGGCTAGACCATGTCCTTACTTTCCCACGTCCTTGTCACTATATGTTTCATGCCACATGTTGGTTTTGATTAAGGGACATTCTATTTCCTCTAAACCCTTACCATTAAGCTCCATGTCACATATATTCTAATAAAATACCATGTTCCTACATATCTATTTCCCCATATCCCTGCCACTAAGCCCCATGGGACATTTGGATTTTAAGAAAATGCCATGGCACCCTGACGGTTTCAGGGTCTAGACCCATACATGATACAGCAATACAGAGACTGTGTACTGCAGTATGTGACTTGGTTGTTGTTGGGTATGGCTGGAGCCAGGAGGAGAAGGTATAGGGGTCAAACAGGATGCATCTTAGACCAATAATTCCCTGTATTCACTGCTAGATTCTCAGGGTGCAATTGGTTATCATCCGTGCTTTTAAAACCACCAGTGCTGGCTTGAGCAATGGGTGCAACCAGTGTGTAGTGCTGGAGAAGCCTATATCTAGCACAGTCCAGACTGCAGGCAGCCTGTACGGTTGGAGACTAGATGTATGGCTGGCTGGGTGTTGGCTGGAGTAAGGGTGGGCTGGCTGGCTTGGAGGCTGGGTTCGACACTGTCTACCCCTTACTGCCTAGGTGCCCCACTACTACCCCACCCAACCCTAACCCCCCACTAGCACCCCTCCTGCCCCGGCAGACCAACCAGGCCAGGCCGGGGGCCAGGCAGTGCACAGGGGATTCCACAGGGGTGCAATTGGTTGGGAGGCAGTGGGTACAGGTGAGGAGGGAGGGAGGGGTAGGGGTGAGACCTGGACTGAGTGGGTATATTATGTTTGATATGGAGGGTGCAGGGGTTTCGATATACACCTTCAATGAAAATCATCTGAAAGACAAAATATATCCCCACAAAAAATAACAAATTCCTGACCCCCAATGCTAGACATATGAACATAGAGAGACGTAGTATATACATGTATTGCACTCACCATATTAGCGTCTGGGTGGGCGTGCATGGTCGTAGTTACTACAAACTACTGCTGTGACGGCCTTGCCGGCAGGCTGACTGACTGACTGACTGTCTGGCTGTGGTGAGAGCACACAAACAGGGCTTACTGGAGAAGGATGGGAACTGAGGTTGTAGGTAGGTAGGTGTGTAGGTAGGGCCAGGAGGCGTGGTCGGTGTTGGTGGTGGTAGTGGTGGGTACTGGGTGGTGTAGGAGGTGGGTTGATGTTGTCCTCCTCCTCCTCCTCCTCCTGGTGGTGTACCCATACCCTTAGTACTACTACTACTCACTGTGCCGTCTCCAGCAGCAGATGCATGCCGTGCTGCTGTACCAGTATCATAGTAAACCAGACCTCCTCCAGGGTGTCAGTGGGTGGGAGGCTACCTACACTACTACTATGACAGCACCACAGCACCAATACCCATGTCCTTACCAGGTCAGGTAGCAGCAACCCCAGCCACTATAGATCTTTAGGCATTAGAGGCTCCCGACAATGGCATGAGCAGTAGCAATAGTACTGTTAGGTCCAGCAGTAGTAAGTACTACAGTGGTAACAGTGTCAATTTCCCAGAATATGGGTTGTGCCCCACCAATACCCTTGTCCTCAGCAGGTCAGGCAGCAGCAACCCCAACCACGATCTAAAGGCCTTAGAGGATCCCAACAATGGCAACAACAGCAGTAGCAATAATAGTAGTAGTAGCATTGTCAATTTTCCAGAATTTGGGTTGTGGCCCATCACGTTGACAGCGTTGGCGGTGGTTAAGGCGGCCGTAGCGGCAGCTGACGCTGGAGCTATAGCTGCGCTTGTCTGGTCATTCCTGCTGGCTGGTATGCCATTTTCATGGGTCGGGTTGGTCGGTAGCACGAGTGGGTGGTTGAGAGGTATGGGCTGGCTGGCTGGAAGGCATTTTCCCAACAGATCTGCCTAAAATAGGCAGACCCACCTCTAAGAGTCACCTATGCACTCAAATAAGGACATTTTCATTTTTTCTTCTAGATAAGTTAAACCTTTTATTTATTCAGAGGTACTTGTAAAGCCAAATCCATTTGGTAAAAACACATATTGACATTTTTATTTTGTAGAACATACTAACAGCAATGCAATCTGCCATAATTTGAAAAGAAATAATGTCTTTTCAAGCGCACTCATAAGTGTAGTGCAAGCCAAACGACATACAAATATGATATTGAGACTATATAGTGACAGCATCGCAGAGGGCTCAACCATCTTACATATACATGTACTATGAGACCTACAACTTTCTATTGCTTGCAGACAACTGATTAACAAAAGTTGCACAAGAAAAAGAGGCAGAAACTTAGCCAATGCAATAAACAACACCACCCTGCAGCAGCCATACTGAATTCAGCCATCGATCTGCCATGTCGTGTTCTAATTGTCAAATCTCAATTCATAGTTACTAGAGCTGTCATTTTACATTTTCCTCCCTAATATGTAACATACATTTTGGATAAAGCTAATACCTGTCATGTTTGAATGGATCAGATTTATTCGGAGGATGCCAGGGAGAGGATGTTTGGACATCTCTGTTAGGATAGTGGCAAGGAGGGAACAGCTGAAAACTAGAGCAGAGACTGTATCTGCATATAAGGCACCTAGGAATGTCATCGATATACACAATATCGGATTATCACCATTAATGTCAACAAGGGAGATCTGCAGGCTATGGCTGAGACTGTATCTGCAATAAGAGAGTGGCAAGGAGGGAGAGCAGCAGGTTTGGGTAGAGACTGTATGTGCATTAGGAGAGTGGCAAGGAAGGGAGAGCTGCAGGTTTGGGTTGAGACTGTATGTGCATTAGGAGAGTGGCAAGGAAGGGAGAGATGCATGCTAGGGCAGAGACTGTGCCTCTGTTAGGGGAGTGGCAAGGAGGAAATAACAGGTTTGGGAAGAGTCTGTATATGTGTTAAGAGAATGGCAAGGAGAGGAAAGCAACAGTCTGTGGGTGGGGGAAGGAGCAACAGCCTAGACACATTGGGACTCAGTGGTAGTCTGGTAGGACGGCCTCAACAGGTAAATACTGCATGGTGATGGTGGTGGGCGGGTGGGGCACTATAAACTATTGATGTGTTTGTTGGGTGGTGGTAGTGGTGGAATGTGCTGTAAAACCCTGGATATAAGCCGCAGCTTATAGACCGTTTCAGATATCTACCGCAGCTCATAGGGCATATAGACCGAGGTAGTGGATTGGTCAATGGGTGTGGCCATGGCTGAAGCTGGTAACCAGTGGTGATCAATGATAACAGTTATCAGATGGGTACCATCTGCCCCCAAGAGGCCAGAAGTGAAGAGATTATTTCATTGGCTGATAATTAATCCCGCTAAGTCGGTATATGCTTAGTTACTGTAGTGGCCTCTTAATGCGCACCTGGAGGGTGTTGCTCCTATAGTAAAAGGAAGAGCTGGCTAAAAATGCCCTTGTTTCCAGTCCATTCTTTTCATGTAATATAACTTGTCCCTTTTGTTGCTCACAAGTGGTCATTCAAGTATGGTGTTAAAAAAGGGGGATTTGAGTAGGTACCTAGTTGGGAGAAGTCAGTTAGTATAATAAACTATAGAGCGTGTGACATGAGTAGGTACCTGGTAGTGCAGCTCTCTCTATTTTAAACAAGGCAGGTGACTTTTTAGACAAATGTGGTGAGTGCAAGTACTTAGGTGGAGCAGTGCATGACTTGTTTAGAAAAGAAGGCACATACTTTACCAGGGGCATAGGAAAAGGGGGGGCCAGGGGGGCCTGGGCCCCCCCAATCATGAAGGAGGTGGGGCCTGAGTATGTCTGGGCCCCCCCAATATTTTCCAAGAACTCATAAACACAATGGAAAAGAAGCTAAAACTTTACATCTCAAATTAGATTATTATGGTGATGTCATAGGGAGAATGGGGGTCTAAGCCTAAAGTCCAAAATTTACCAAAAATCTTTTCTATATGAATTCTAAATACGCATATATAGACACCATCACGCATCAGCCTACAATTCAAGGTAGTCGCGATGGTGCCCTCGCCGGGCCCCCCCAATGAAGATTTGCTTCCTACGCCTCTGTTTACAATAGGAACAACACCCTCCTGCCCTAATATATTTCAGCCTCTAATTTACATGAGACCTGCATTTATTTGAAGTACAGAATTTGATGAATATTTGAGTTTCCGCATATAAGTCACAACCCCATATAAATCACCTAGGGATGTCATTGATATCCACAATATTGAAGTATCACCCTTATTGAAATAGTGAATATCGTATCGACATTGCTCTTATATCGCTATATACTAATTACATTAATACAAAAGAATTTTGGGCTTAATCCTCTGCCATGTTCACACACTGAAAACATGGAAGATCCAAAACTAGTCAGCGGTGACCACTTTAGGTCCTCAAGCTGACGATACCTAAAACTACAACTTTAGGTAGTCAAAATGATGACTTAAGGTCATCATCCTAAGGACCTGAGTCATCAGGATGACAATACTGACAGTACAGAGTCATCATATTGATGACTCAGGTCATCAGGATGACGACCTAAAGTAATCGTTTTGAATACCTAAAGTTGTAGTTTTAGGTATCGTCAACTTGAGCACCTAAAGTAGTCACCGCTGACTAGTTTTGGATCTTCCATGTTCTCAGTGCACCCCTATACTATCATATAGATATATTTGGTATCAGGTTGAAGATTATGGTATCAGGAATGCAATGGGATAGGATGTAACTGCATTTTCACAATTACATAAGGGTAGTAAATCCTCAAGCAATAATTTGTGAATTTTTGTAGTTTATGCTACCAAACCCATTGGTCCCTATAATAGATATATATGCATATAGGGAAAGAGATTCACATAGACACATATATGTGGATTTAATGACAGGAAGATAATTTAACCTGAAAGTAAGGGTAAAATCACATAATGTTTTTGTTGATAAGAATAAACAACTTATCTCTGAGAAATGGCTTGAGAAGGATTCATGTGCATAATATATACTATGTGAATTTTGAATTCTATTTGTTTCAGACTTCTGCTGACAGGTCCTTTCTCAATTACCATTCAACTCCTATCCTGACCCCCACCCTCCAGCATATAGTCTCTTGACATTTTTGGTTCTGTTAACATATATTAAAACATGGCTCCACTGCATCATAAAACCGAAAAATCGGAACATCGAGACCAAAAATCGTGATAATCGGAATCGACAAAAATGAGATGTCAATGACATCCCTAAAGCCACCTGGTGTGTATAAGACCAGCACCCTGAGTTAGAGAGCACTTGGGGTACAGCTTATACCCAGGGGTTTATGGTGGGGAGGCAGTGCAACCTGTTGCAACCTAATTGCGTCCAACAGCTTATGTCACAGTCAGGGGCTTATAGGTGGGGTTTTACTGTAATGGTATGGGTGGGCACTGCTTCATCCTAAGCTCCCTGATGTACCAGCAACATCTCCATGGTCATCATTCCAATTACCATTGGGCCAATAAAAACCAAAAATTTGTTTCAGCTCATCCGACCCTACCTATAACAAAACAGGGCTACCCAGCCATTTTGATTGAAGTTTGGGGGAGGATGAAAAAACAAGTGTACCCTAGATTAGATTTTTTTGTTGAATTTTCGGGGAATGCATCTTTAAGGCTTTTTCTGGGGGATTTTTGAGACAATTTAGTCATTTACGAGTCAGTGCGGTGAGTTCTCTTACAGTTCAGCAACCCATTTTTGGGGGCAATTTTGAGCAATTTTGTTAAGAAGACTTAGCTACTCTAGATTTTAGACAATGTTGCCTGAAACACAAATTTTCATGACCCTAAAAAGACATTTTGTAGAAGTAATTACCAGTGGCCATAGATATACTGCTGTGGTCTAACTAAGTGCCAGGTTTGTGAATAAACATGGCTCTTAAATAAGACGCATTGGTCTTGTAATGAGCAAACACCGTCAAACCCGGCCGTCAAATCTGCCGCGATTCCACATGTGTAAGCTCACCCTAATCCATAAGGTGCATTTAAGGTTTGGAATATTTGTCAATTGATAGTGATTTATTTAATCTATGATATCCTCACCTAAAAGGAGCACCCCTACCTTTGGCTGCATCTATGGGGTGCACCAAGGGTTCTTTTTTCTATGACAGCTGTGCCCTGAAGAAGCGCTGGCCTTAAATAAGGACCGGGGTGTAAGAGGGTGTAACTTTTAAGCATTTAAAATAGACCTTGAATAAACACCTGTCTTGTATAAGGGGAAATCACCTCCCAGTTTAATTAGTGGTGGGGTGGTATGTCACAACACTACGATAACCATATATCTTATGTAGATACATGAATTATACACAGCCATATAGTATCTGGTTTTTTTAAAGCATGCAAAATTAGCCATCACCGCTGTTGATTCAGTGAAAGGCTGAAGGTATATTAGATGAAGATACATACATTATAAACACAGTGTCTGGCTCTAATAGTTATTTTTGCAGACGCTGAACAAACTGCTGGCATCTCCTACCGACATATTGCGTGGCGTTACACACGGTAAACATTTCTTAAAATGTATAGAAATGAAATTTACCCATAATACCCCACACTGATAACTCACATCTGACTATATCTTACCTACAACCATATCTTACCCACACCTATATCTCCTCACACCCATATCCACACTGATAACTCACATATAACCATATCTCACCTACAACCATATCTCACACACACCTATATCTGCCCACACCTATATCCACACCCACACTGATAACTCACCCAAAACCATAACTCACCCATACCCATATCTCACCAATACCCACATCTGCCCACACCCATATCCAACCCACACTGATAAGTCATGTATAACCATATCTCACCTACAACCATATCTCACCCACACCTATATCTTAGACACCCATATCCACACCCACACTGATAACTCACCTAAAACCATAACTCACCCGCACCCATATCTCACCAATACCCATATCTCACCAACACCTATATCTCCCCACACCCATATCCACACCCACACTGATAACTCACCAATACCCACATCTCACCCACACCCATATCTCCTCACACCCATACTGATAACTCACCTATAACCATAACTCACCCACACCCATATCTCACCAATACCCATATCTCACCCACACCCATATCCCACCAATACCCATATCTCACCCACACCCATATCTCACCCACACCCATATCCGACCAATACCCATATCTCACCCACACCCATATCTCACCCACACCCATATCCCACCAATACCCATATCTCACCCACACCCATATCTCACCAATACCCACATCTCACCCACACCCATATATCCTCACACCCATACTGATAACTCACCTATAACCATAACTCACCCACACCCATATCTCACCAATACCCATATCTCACCCACACCCATATCCCACCAATACCCATATCTCACCCACACCCATATCTCACCCACACCCATATCTCACCCACACCCATATCTCACCAATACCCATATCTCACCCACACCCATATCCCACCAATACCCATATCTCACCCACACCCATATCTCACCCACACCCATATCTCACCAATACCCATAACTCACCCACACCCATATCTCACCAATACCCATATCTCACCCACACCCATATCTCCTCACACCCATACTGATAACTCACCTATAACCATAACTCACCCACACCCATATCTCACCAATACCCATATCTCACCCACACCCATATCTCACCAATACCCATATCTCACCCACACCCATATCTCACCCACACCCATATCCCACCAATACCCATATCTCACCCACACCCATATCCCACCAATACCCATATCTCACCCACACCCATATCCCACCAATACCCATATCTCACCCACACCCATATCTCACCCACACCCATATCTCACCAATACCCATAACTCACCCACACCCATATCTCACCAATACCCATATCTCACCCACACCCATATCTCCTCACACCCATACTGATAACTCACCTATAACCATAACTCACCCACACCCATATCTCACCAATACCCATATCTCACCCACACCCATATCCCACCAATACCCATATCTCACCCACACCCATATCTCACCCACACCCATATCTCACCAATACCCATAACTCACCCACACCCATATCTCACCCACACCCATATCTCCTCACACCCATATCCACACCCACACTGATAACTCACCTATAACCATAACTCACCTACATCCATATCTCACCCACACCTATATCTCGGACACCCATATCTCAGCCACACCCACATATCAACTAAAGCCATATCTCACTCTCATCTACATCTCACTCACACCTTTATCTCACTCACACCTTTAGCTCACCCACATCCATATCTCCCCCACTCATATCCCACCCACTTCCATAGCTCCCCCACATCTCACCCGCCTCCATACCTCATCCACCCCCATACCCCACCTGCCCCCATATCTCACCCACACCCTCATCTCCATACTCATCTCACCCTCCCCATACCTCACCCATCCCACATCTCACCCACACCTATATCTCACCCACACCCATGCCAATATCTCACCTATACCATTATCTCACCTACACATATATCACCCTCACACCTATCTCTCACCCACACTCATATCTCAAACCCATATCTTACACGGGCATATATCTCACCACCACCCATACTCACCCACACCCATATCTCACCCAAACCCATACCTCACCCAATACCAAAACTAACCCATATCTATGTCACACACACACAAACCTCACAACCAAAAATCAATATAGTCTCCCTGACTGCAATCGATGTCTTATCAAAACCCAATAATCCAAACTCAATATTGCACCATAGCTCAGGCCCATAGCCAAATATATATAACCCACAAAAATGTAAAACCCGGCCATCTTGAAAGCTTAAATCGATCGCCAAAATTATAATCCTCTGAAAACAAAACCTACAATATCTCACCCACCCTCACTAGCACTGCACATTATAAAACGGAGAACACTTAATTGGGGAACCCACCTACCCTCATCTCTGCTGCACCAGTATCGGCCCACCAGACCCTTGCTCCCATCAGCCAGCCAGCAGGCAGGGATGGCTGGTCGGTACAGGAGGCCACTGCACAACACCCTACGACTGAAAAGCATCAAATCATTGTGACAACTCATTGTGTGGGTGTCAATAGTGCTGGCAAAAATGGCAGGAAAAAAGTCTTGGGCAATGCCACTCAGAGGTAGATCACAGTGAGAGAGAGATGTACTGTGAAAACGTTGATTCAACCATGGATCCTCGTGAAAATGAACGGTGAGCCACCGTGAGCCACCGTAATTGTATTGCAGTAAGCCAGTGTAGTTTTTGCAAGAAACCCCAGGTGGCAGTATGGTGGTACAAGAGATCTCTGTGAAAATAAGGACAGATCTCTGGGACAATTTGGGACAAAGATTCCACTGTTATCATTCCACCGGTGACATTTTTTTTAGCGCCTCCCACGCCGCGTAGCGGCGGTACTGAAAAGCGGTACGGGAGTGTGCTATGATGATTGCATTTGCCCCATGTGATGAGGTCTCACAATACAAAATTACTGAATAGAGAAATTGATAATTGTGAAATCTTCTTTATGTCTGCTTTTATGAGACATATCATCAAATACTGGTATACCGACATTTATGGCGGGAGGCGTTTTTTTACACGGTCACAACTGCATTTCTTGTTTAACAGTGTGACGCAAAAGTTTCTACATACTTCAGTACCAGTTTTTGTCAAGTCGTGACAATTGGCTTAGGTCTGCACCAAATAGGGTTTTGTAGAGTAGTAGCACTTCAGGTAATGATAGAGGTTGCTATGAGCAGCACATATTGTTTCACTGATAATTTGAAGCGGATGTCATCAGGCATATTGAAACTAACCCCAGAGCAAGTCAGAACAAGCGACTTCACTACTATTTGAAGGTCTGTTAGATAAGTTCCTTCTGAATAGCCCCCAGTGGTTTACTTCAATATCATTGATCACAACATAGGCAGCAAACTGTCAAGAAAATCACTATATTTGTCTTTCATAGTGACCTAAAAGGGTCTGCAATGCTAAGATGGGTCTACCAAATTCTTTATACCGTATTGGCCTGTATGGGCGCCGGTCTTGAATAGGGACGGGTCTGTAAACTGCTTGAGATCAATGAGTGTATGACACTTAAACAGGCAAATACGGTGTGCAGGGTTACAGAGAGGCTAATCTTAGGGAGGAAACCCTGACAATGTACAGCATGCCACCCCAGTATAAAGATAGCCAAAATGTCAATGTCCAGAATCTGGGATTGTCAGGTACCGGTATACTGCAACAGGCCCCAGGAGGAGGAGGAGGAGACTGAGCATAGAGAAGGGTATGGAATACATTAGGGTATGGAGAACCCTCCAGCAGCATTCATAGCAGCAGGCAGCAACAGCAGTACTGCTGCCAGAGCAGAGGCACCAGACTGCAGCCTGTGCCTGGGTGCTGCCATAGTCTGGGTCTGGGTGCTGCACCAGCCTGGGTTCTGCTCCCCCCCCCCTCCTGTATTGATCTATGGTGCTGTTGTTGCAGCTCACAGGTCGGGAGCAATTAGGGTGTGATATTCCTGAGAGAAGCAGGAGGAGGTTGGGGATGAGGAGAGTCTGTGCAGTGCCTACGTGAGGCATACTGCATATACACCCAGACAACATGAATTATTCATATCAACCCTGCTGTGGCCATGGAATCACCATACCTATGTGCTGCAACTGCCCTACTTCATGACCAGCCACTGGACAACTGGGTCTATTCCCTCAATGCAAGTGGAGAATCCAGGATTTGGAAAAGGAGGGGGCATATCCCCCCTTTTAAACAAGATTTTGGGTCTAAGCAATAGGCATTAGGCAAATTAGCGTACAGAAGAGGGAATGTACCCCCACCACAAAATCCAGTCAAAGTCCATCACTGAATTCCAGTACTGCTGCCACAGTAGAGGCACCAGACTGCAGCCTGAGTCTGGGTGCTGCCATAGTCTGGGTCTGGGTGCTGCACCAGCCTGGGTTATCCTCCCCCCCTCCTGTATTGATCTATGGTGCTGTTGTTGTCTATACCTGTGGATACATGGAGGGTGGGGAGTGGGGTGGGGGAGGGTTGGGGATGTTGTTTTGAAGGGTATTAGCTTGTGGGCTATTGCCCTGTTGGGATGTATGGGTCGTGCTATATGGAATGGAGTGGTGGAAAGGAAGATCAGAGATCAGGGGAGAGAGAGAGGTGATGAGAAAGAAAATAAGAGAAAAGGGGTGGGAACGAGAAAAACAAAATGATGAAGAATAGAGGGGTATGGAAAGGGAAAAAGAGAAACACACACACACATAAATATATATATATATATATATATATATATATATATATATATATATATATACGGGGAAGGGAAATGATGGGGGGGGGGCTAATAGGGAAAGGGAGAGAGAGGAGAGACAAGGAAGGAAGAAAGGGAGGGAGGAAGGGAGTTAGGAAGGACGGATGGAAGGAAGGAAGGACATATGGAAGGAAGGAAGGAAGGAAGGAAGGAAGGAAGGAAGGAAGGAAGGAAGGAAGGAAGGAAGGAAGGAAGGAATGAAGGAGTCAGAGATAAGGAGAGAAACTGTAAAAATGACACACTTATAGGAGCAGGAAATATGCCAGGGGAGCAGCTCATGATCACTATGAGCAGCTCCAGGACAACAAGCAGCTGGTGTGGGGCAGTGTCTGAAGCCCACATACCCAGACTGGTGTGTGGGCGGTGTAAGGAAACTCAGACAGGGTGGTTACAAGAATTGCTGGCACTGCTAATCCATTCTCCAGGGCGCTCCAGTAGCAAGAGTAGGTAGTTAAGAAATCAGGCCCAAGAGGGTATGCTCTCTTAAGCTACTTAAGCTTTGCCCAGCTTTGATTCATCCCCCCAACGCTAGGGTCTCAGCCTATCCTAACCCATCATAAATGGGCCTTTATCCCATCTTTCCCATGCCTTACTCTTTCCCGCCATGCATGAGACCTTAGCTGTCAAAGTGGTGTGAACTCACTCACTTCTTAGGCCTTTCTTTAGCTGCCTTCTTCTTTCACGATCACCTATACCTTTTTCTATGCCCCTGCCCTGCATCCCCCCACCCCAGACCCTGCCCTCCCCAACTCCAAAAGGTCCCTGTTTTGCCCAGCCCTCTTGCTACCAGTCCCCTGCCTTGTCTCCCCGTTCCCTGGCTCCAGAGACCCTCCCCTGTCCCCTACCGGGCCTCTGATCTGCCTCCCCCCTTCCCCTTCCCCCAACGGACCCCTGTTTTAGCCCTACCAGGCCCTTCTCCTGCTGCCCCTATCCCTGTCCTTTGCCACCCCATCCCCAACCGATCAGACCCCAGCCCCTCCCCTCCCCTGTCCCATACCTTGGGAGGATGGCACAGGTGAGTTGTATGGCCAATCAGAAAGCAGCTCACAGGTCGGGGGCAATTAGGGTGTGACATTCCTGAGAGGAGCAGGAGGAGGTTGGGGATGAGGAGAGTCTGTGCAGTGCCTACGTGAGGCATACTGCATATACACCCAGACAACATGAATTATTCATATCAAACCTGCTGTGGCCGTGGAATCACCATACCTATGTGCTGCAACTGCCCTACTTTGTGACCAGCCACTGGACAACTGGGTCTATTCCCTCGATGCAAGTGGAGAATCCAGGATTTGGAAAAGGAGGGGGGCATATCCCCCCTTCTAAACAAGATTTTGAGTCTAGAATAGGAAAATTAGTGTACAGAAGAGGGAACGTGCCCCACCACAAAATCCAGTCAAAGTCCATCACTGTATTCTGTCAATTAAAATTATGTCAGTCTAAAAAAAAAGCCATACAAAGCTAAATCTGAAGTACAGAAGGAAGGTAAGGGGCATGCTCCCAAGTCAAAATTCAACCTGCTCCCCTGGGGTGTATTTCAATATCACTGACGATTTGAAAAAATCACTTCCGATCTAATTGAAAAGTATTATATTTCATTGATATTATTGATAGGGAGATCTTTCCTAAGATTGGTCTCTCTGTAATCAGATTTAATGGTTTGGTGGAGTAGTCGTAGCTCTGCAAATAATAACATAGGCTAGGTCGCTATGAGCGGCTCACACTGGGTTTCCTGGCAAATTGAGGCCTATGTATATATATATATATATATATATATATATATATATATATATATATATATATATATATATATATATATATATATATATATATATATATAAACATATATACATATGTGTCCACAGGAAGCAATAAGTACTACTGCTGCTGTGCTGTGTGATGTGGGGTAGGTTCACCTTGGGACGGACACGATCCTTGAGATGTACCCGTGAATAAAGTGTATGATTAGAATGTTTATACACGCTTACTGCATCCTCCTTTTGTGCTTTTAATCGGAAGAATAGACGACTCAGCATGAAATAACATAAAACTCAAGTGCTTAACGCCATGTGTTCGCCTGATGGTGAATCTACCCGAGCACCACCTGACCACCTGTAGATTAGTCCTAACATACTATGGAGCCTTAGAGGGTAAATTGACCTAGACTCAACAACTTATTTGATTTGTACTTTAATGCAGGTTTTGATAGCATCATAATAGTGAGAACTCTAACTTCGATTTAAGGATGGACGGTCTTATCATATTCTATAGTAACCAGCCAGAGTCTAATTTCAATATTGCTGACGGTCTGAAAATTCACACACGATTTGGCTAGTGGGACATATTGTCGTCAGAGGTTACTCATTCTAGGGCCTATCCAAAAATAAATTTGTCATGAGAAAAGTGACTAAAGAGGATATCTTTTCTTGCCTAGCGGTTAAAAGGTAAGAAATGAACACCAGTTTTTTCATGTTGATTTATTCCAATAGGCTTTTTGCTAAATAATAATGTTCTGAAATACATAGTACAATACGCACTACCCAAAGGGACAGCAGCAGACCAAGTTTTTAGCACCAGACAAATTGATGGAACGTAATTGACCACTCAGCTGCATGCTAAAAATTAATCCACAAGCTTCCCTTCTCAACCTTGGCCGCCTATTTCCGGGGCGAGTTTTAATAGCCCTGGCGACAACATAGGCCTCATTTTATATAGCCAAAATGATGTTGACATGGATATTGTAATAATCCTCTGGAGGTTATTCCAAAATCGTGAGAAATAACCTAAACCTAAGGGCATATTCTCATATAACTGACCGTTCCAGAGTTCACTGACGATTTTGCAATCTGGAGGTTCATGCTGTTGTCACAGGTCTGTATGGGATAGAAACCTGTAGGGACCCCATCAATCTGTATAAATCTGATACAACCCCATAAAGGTTTTTATCCAACTTAGAAACGCTTTTATGGTCCATGTGTCTACAGCATATAGATGCCCTCAAGCACAGCTCTCTCATTGGTCAGTTCAAATCATCAGTTTCTAAAATGTCATATAGGGCTGCTTTAAGACACATACAATAAGATAGATCAATAGTAGCAGTTCTTGCACCAATATGGGTCTGTATGCAAGGGTACTACACACTTCTTGCTCTAGGCCCATGTATATTGTACGTCTGCGTGGATTTCATGACGATTTGAAAGCTATGATGTCGTGAGCTGTTGCGAAATAATCCCTGTCCTACTTTGACTGAAGGGTCTTGCCAAAAGAGGACGAGAAAAACCTCTTAAATTTCCTTGAAGCAGCACTGATTGAAATGTGCATGGCCTAACACATTTTCACATTATTGCCAAATAATTACAACAAAATGCATGGAAAACACGTTGTGAGGTGTAGAAAACGTGCACGTTTCATCTAAACGAGTTTGTGAAAATTTATTTAGCAATATAAAAAAACGTGCACGTTTTATTTTTTGGTTCATGTTTCCTTTTTGGCAAGACCATCCTGGCCTATTATGTTATCAGTTACCTACCTTAGACTCTAAGGTTATATTTCCATTTGTGTAATTGAAGTTGTGCTATAAGCATGGAGAAACTCATACTACAAGCCGACACTACATGTATGCTGTTCCCCTGCCCATGTAGCAAGCCCGCTCGGGGCCAAATTGGTTTTACCCGGGATAAGGTGGTTCAAAGCGGGCAGTATTCAGTACATGGGTTTTAGGTTCGGCAGATGCTGGGTTTCCAGTCAGGGCCACACAGGGCAGCCCAAATCGGGCAAACCCACTTGAGCCCGTTGGGCTCCCAACGGGTTTTGTCCTCAGCATACGGTCTGGGCCACATTGGGCCGCCCGATTTGGGCACTGGTCAGCTTTAAAAAGGGCAACCACATTGGGCCCAGGATGGTTTCAAAATGGGCATCCCAAGATGGGTACTTAGCTGCATAAAGTCTTCCCAGTCTGGGGTGAGAGTGGGTTTGGACAGGGCAGCCTCATCTTCTGAACTGTTCTAAACTCTGTGATGAGTGTTCCCCCTCCCTCTCTCTTTTTTGTTCGTCCCTCCCCTATCCATTCCCTACCCCTTCCATCTCCTCCTCATTCAACTCAACCTGCCCTGCCCTTTACCCCTCTCACCCCGCTCTGCCCTGCCCTTCTGTCACCCTGCCCTCCCTGGGCCTCCCTAGCCCACTTAAAAGGGTCTATTTCTCCTCTTTCCTATCCCCTCAGGATGTGTGTGGTGCACATATGCGCAGGCACTGACACATTCCTCTGTGAATTTGTGTAATGAGGATCTCGTCATGAATATGACCTTAGCTGTCGAAATGGCGTTAAACATCTATTACTCACTCACTCTCACTCCCAGCCCTCACCCTGCCTTGCCCTGCCCTGCTCTCACCCTGCCCTGCCCTGCTCTCACCCTGCCCTGCTCTCGCCCTGCCCTGCCCTACTCTCATCCTGCCCTGCCCTCCTCTCACCCTGCCCTGCCCTGCTCTCACCCTTGCCCTGCCCTGCTCTCACCCTGCCCTGACCTGCTCTCACCCTGCCATGCCCAGCTCTCACCCTGCCATGCCCTACTCTCATCCTACACTGCCCTGGCATCTCCTTCGCTCACGTGCCCTGCTCTGCCCTGCTCTCACCCTGCCCTGCCATGCTCTTACCCTGCCCTGCTCTCACCCTGCCCTGCCCTCTCACCCTGCCCTGTCCTACTCTCACCCTGCACTGCCCTGGCATCTCCTTTGCTCACATGCCCTGCCCTGCTCTCACCCTGCCCTGCCCTGCCCTCATCTCACCCTGCCTTGCCCTCTTCTCACCCTGCCCTGCCCTCCTCTCACCCTGCCCTGCCCTCCCCCCTCCCTTCCCTCCACCACTGCTGTAGGACACTTTCCCTATACCATTAATACACAGGTAGGTTCATAGTAGGGATCCAGATATTTAATGTAAACGGCAACACTGACTAGTCCTGGAAAGAACAGCTTCATGTCTTTCTTTGTACTAGTAGGCTTGCAAGGTGTATTTTTGGTGTGGGGGCAAACAGGTCCCACACTTGGCCAGGTATAAGAGGACTATATATAGAGGCAATTGAGAAACCAAAAATATTCCCTGCCCCTGTAGGCCAGTCCATGGCAGACTCACTACAAAGTGGTTTCACAGCACTCCAGGCAGAATTCTACTACCCATACCAAACTTATTTCTTTTAGACATAGGACAACTGGAATAGACTACTAAATCAGATATGAAGTAATAATGTGCAGACTTTCTCATAGTCTGGAAATACTTAGATGTTTCTAGTCAAAAGTGCAAATCAAGGTAATCTGAGTAGTAGTGGAATGGCAACACCATTTCTATTGCGCTGAACTTGGAACAAGAGCAGATATGCAGAGGTACAGTCATTATGAACTTGAAGGCTCTCTTCTCTACTCCTACATAGGGAATTAGTGGGGGAAGATTGAGGCCAGAATGTCACTTTAATGAATCAAAGTGCCTTGTGTTGGCTGAATGAGTTTGATTCAAATGAATGGTACTGCTCTGCCTTTCCACTTGGGTAGATATTGCATTTACTGCTTTGGTGATGGGGGGGGGGGGTTAGATTAGCTCAAGGATTTGTTGCTTATTGACTTAAAAAAAAAAAAAAAGATTTTGGATAAATTTCTCAAAAAGAATTTTTAACATGTCACCACTAATTTTTCATCAAATCGGGCAGCCCACTTTAGGCCACACCAAAAACCAATGTTAAATTCACTTTGAGCCCAAATCGGTGAGCCCAATTTCAAACAGATCTGTGCCCGAATCGGTTAGCCCAGTGTGGCCCAGACCCTTTGCTGAGGACAAAACCCATCGGGCGCCCACTGTGTTAACCCAGTGTGGCCCACATCAGGAGCCCGCTCTGGCCCAGACTCGGGCCACACCATTTTTGCTACCTGGGTGTAGATTAAATTCTAATTACCGATAGTGCCAAAAAAAGGTGTGTTTCCAGTTACATGAACTGCAATGGTAGGGTCGGTAGGTCGGATTTTTCTTTTAGATTTTTTCTTTGTAATAGGGGGGAGTCGTCCTACTGTCCAATATAGGCATGTGATAATCAAAAGAAACATAATTTCAAGGCGAATCTTCCGACAATATGTGGCCAGGTGAGGGAAAACATGCCTCCTGAGGGGAAATTACTTTTTAAGGTTTAAGTCATGGGCTTTAAAATGAGATGTCTTGAGCTAAAATATCCCTGGAAGTTTTGCTGTAATTGCTTATCAAACATAGGTTGGTGTGTACAACTGAAAATAGGAAATAAGCTCTAAATGCATTATATCCTATCATAAACACTAATAATGCAAAAAATACAGTTTTGTGGAAAAATGTAATGTTTTTGTCATAAAATTGGTTCTAGAGGGAATTTTTGAGCTCTATTTTCAGTTCTGGGTTCCTGAAGGAATTTACAAAAAAAAGTTCCCAATTGGAATAGGGGAGTGGTTTCTATGGCAACCAGAAATCGCCGTATCAACCAAGGTTGCAAAAACGGAACATTTTCAGTAGTGATGGAATGATTTTAAGCATACCACTGGATTCCTTATCAAAAATTGATCTAAAGCTCTTTTACCATATTTGTCATTGTTTTACCCATATACTGCCCCCTGGTGGCCAAAACCAGTACTAAAAATTCCCCCTCCCCTGGAGGCACGTTCTCCCCCATTGGGCCACATATATAAGGGAGTAGTCATTACAATTTTCAACAGGGGAGATGGTGGGATAAGGTCCAAATCATTTATTACCAGGTTGGGGGGGGGGCTTAATGTATTTTGACGGATCAGCAGATTTTTTCCCAATTTGTGACCCCCTCCCACCAAGAAATGATTTTGCAAAAAAAAAACCCAAAAATGGAATGACGCATCATGATGGGTATTTGAATTCCCCATATTCAGTTTTGACCCCCAGGTGTGAAGGTTAAATATCAGGTTTTGACACCCCCCACCAAGGGGACCCCCCTATATCTAACAAACCCCCTCCCCTACCTGGCAATAAATGACTCGCTCCTAAAGGGGGTGTCGCAACAATTTCGAACCCCCCTTTTAGCAAAAAATATACTATAGTTTAAAGCGGGGGGTGCAAAGAGAATTGATCACTTCCCAGGGGGTAAAAGATTATTTTTTGTGTGTCTGCCCAAAACCCAACGTCCCAAAACCCCCCCTCCCGATGATAAATATTGACCAGTGCCTATGTTATATATGGAAATCTTTTATCTTTATATACATGATAACTCTATACATATTTCTATTGCTTTACATTGTATATCATAGTGCTATGTGTACACTGTACACCCCCCCCCCTTAGTTACACATACCGACCATAGGGGTAGCCACCAGCGCCACCCTACCTACCTGCTGCGTCCTACCTGTGACCTCAGACCAGCATAGGCCGCCTACCTATAGTGAACAAATCAATAGATATTCAATAGAAAATCAATAAATATAATTTGAAAACAAAAATCTTTCCCTCCCCCGTACTCAAAGCCAGCCATAGTGTGTGTAAACACAGTGAAAAAAAATGTTCGCCGGGACCGGGACTCGTCCCGCCTACCTCTACAAGCTGAGCGCAATGCGCTAACCACTAGACCACCAGGTCTCACACCTCGGCTCCCTGCTTGGCTTGGTTTGGTTTGAGCGTGTCTCGCGGTTATGGCAGCGGATAGCCCAGACCGGGACTCATCCCGCCTATCATATCAAGACCTGGTTCTAACCAATAATCCCTGTGGCGCACTGCATAGGGAGTTGGATTTGGGATCTGAGACCTGGCAATGAAAAATTTTTAACATGTAACATATGACATGTAAGGACATGTAAGGAGGCATGTTATCCATGGATAACATGCTTCCTTACGTGAATAACATGTCTCCTTACATGGATAACATGCCTCCTTACAAAAGTCATGCTGCATGTATCATGGTGTGCAATATCGACAGGTATGTGCATGGGAATATCCAGAAAAAGCACCCAAAATCACAGAAGTCGTGTAATAATATCCATTAAGACTCTGTGCGATATGCTGGAATAAATACAACTCCATTATCAACTTACTCAAGGTCTTGCCTTTTTTGTCATATATACTCGACAACATTATTAGCACATCAAGATATGACACCTAACATAATACATTATCTGACACCAAACAAGTACATCATATTCTGAAGGGGGACGACACACTTATAATAACAGGGCCTAAACCAAATAAAAAATATAGGACGTAACTCAAAAGGGCACTTAATCTCTTCTTTTAGGCCCCTTCTGATACTAACCTCATGTTTTCTTCGAGTATTATCACTGTCAATGGTTAAGCCTATGGAGAATGCATCTATTATGGCTCATATGTTTCATTGGCGAATAACTCCTCTCTTGGCGAGTTAAGCATTGCACAATACCAGCAGGTCTTCAATAATGATCCATATTAACCATAAAAATGCATGCGACAGTGTAATTCTCCTCCATTTTGTTATAATCCAGCAGTTTGTATGGCACCGTGAGTCGATCGTCTCGTTGTCCGCCATTTTGGATTTTGATGTTTTGTGAGCATGCCCGACCCCTCCTTGCCAGAAGTATCAATTTAACTTGAAATTAATGGCTTTTTGAATATAATCCATGTATCTTTGGCAATATCAATCGAATTGAATGGAATATACCCTATCTTTTTACTGTTACAGCCCCACAAATCGATCGTCTCGCTGTCCGCCATGTTGGATTTTGGTTCTATCTGCGCATGCCCGACCCAATTTCCATGGTTATTTGGGTCAGTTTGCACAACCACGGCTTTGTGATGCGAATTAACGACAGGGCGAACACATAATTTTTTATATTTTTAATCAAACATATCGATTCAAATGATATGACCAATAGTCACGGATCATCGTCAAATGGCTGGTCAGAGGGGTCCAAAAAAAATTTTGCAGTATGGTAAAATCCTTTTGTGTACATAATGTATATATGTTGGGCTACAATGCCCATATATGAGGGAAGGTTAATTATATTTCATAGGATGCCCACAGTACAATGCCTTATTACATAGTCGTAGATGTGTCCATGCACTATATATTCAATGCCATAGCTCAGAGTTGCAATCAGGCAGAATATCCTCACTAACATGCAAAGTTCCTCTCATATCAAGGAACAACTAACATATAACGGTTTTACTTAAATACAAAATCAGCTTGCTGTATGACTACATGTATGGTCGTAGACGTGTCCCTGGTCGTAGACGTGTCCTTGTTTTTGTATTCAGTGTCATAGCTCAGAGTTGCTTTAAGACAGAATAATCTCATTAACACTCAATGTTGCTTTCATATCAAGGTATAATTCACACATAACAAGGACAGTCAAGTATCAAGCATCTTGCAATATAACTGTAGACATGTCCATGGTCGTAGATGTGTCCTCGGTCGTAGACGTGTCCTCGTCAGTACTTTTGTTATGATATCTCTGGTTCTATGTGGAATCTATTAACCAAACTTACAGGGCTTTTTGCTGTCATATGAAGGTATAAGGCCCACATAATAAGGATAGTTAAATATAAGATACTTAGCTGCTATGAGTACATGTATGGTCGTAGACGTGTCCTTGTGTAATCTACCCCAAAATCATATCATAGCCTCTGGGACATACAATTTAACAGGCAGGTTCAATTTTTTTTGTGGGCTACTTAGGTACATGTAATGTCTCTACCTGGTAAATTTTATTAGTCCATCCACAGTATCTTTCATGGTGCATGACAACCCTAAAAAGGTTTTAGACGTGTCCTCATGACGATTACACCAAAGGATTTATGCACCCAGTGATCACAAAAGATAATGCCTGGACCCACAACTGTTACAAAAAGATTCTCTACCCTAGGGGGGATATCCCAAATGAAATAAATAAGGTTTTGGCCCATTATTTTCTTTTTGGTAGCAAGGGGAAAAAATTAGTTCCTCAATTTTACCCAAAAAATGACCCTTTTTGGCCCTTTGCACCCCTGTAGCTCACTTATTATGCATAGGAGATAGGCAAAACCATGGTTCCCCTTCAAGCTCCGAGCATTAAGAACCAGAATGCATAAATAACACAACTATATCTCTTATTTTGAAGAATTCATTGAGTAGGAGGCAAAGACAACCCATTTGACGATGATCTGTGACTATCAGTCATATGCTTTTGCCCTTCTGTATCATATTTCTACATTATAACAGAAAATAATTGAAAAAAAAATTAATAACGACGACTTTCACGAAAATAGAGACGCGCGGACGTATCGAATGATGGCAAATTCATCAACGTTGGATCAATCTTTTTACCCAAAATGCAATGGTCCACACCACGTCAGTCCAAAAACACGGGAAAGTTGATTATTCGCACCTCCTATGGGGCCTTAAGCATTGGAGACACAACCGTCTTTACTGCAATGGAGGATTATGCAACCCTACCCTTACCTGTTTCGATAAAGATTCTAGCTAATCTGCTGCACATAAGAATACAATCTCTCTATTAAGGTAAGCCTAACATATTTAACTATTGTTGTATTAGCAAGATTATAAAACAAATGTTTGATTTTACCCATATTTTGCCAAAGAAGAATTGGTTTGTCTGTTTGTTTTTTCAACTGGAAGTAGGCACTGAAAATGACCTAGTTTTTACCCGGCTCTAATAACCCTTTTGGGTTAATTAATAAAGTGTATCATGTACACTGGCATATTGGCTTAATCAGCCAATAGAGCTCTTTCCAAAAGGTGATCTGCCATTTTTGTACCTCTATTGATTTTGTTACTATGATCCTGTCAAAAAGAAATCCCCTGCCTGTTTTGCTAGGGTCGGTCGGGTAACTTGAAACAAAACTTTTCTTTGGCCTAGTAGAATACTGGGGAAGTAGGAACTCCGAACAATGAGACTTGATTCAAGCCCTTAACAGAATGGAATCAAGAACGCTCTCTCTGGGACGCTGAGAGAGTTGCCAGACAATTAAGAGCGGGCCAGACGGATAAGAAGTGTTAGCTGTGGAGGTAAGATTGCAGCTGTGCAGAAAGATTGTATTTTCTCCTACAGATGTGTATTGTGGGAGCACAGGGGAAAGCTGTGTTAGACATCTTAAGGCAGGTATCAATGTACATATATATATATATATATATATATATATATATATATACATTTTATAAGAGCGGTATATGGAGTGTTGCACTGTCAGAAAAACGTCTTTGAAATAATGGTAGAATCGTCGTCCCAAAGTTGCCAGAAATCCGTCGTTATTTTTACAGAGGTTTCTTGTACATTTGTGTAACACCGTACTGCCAGCTGGGGATTCTTGTAAAAACTATACTGGCTCAATGCTATTCAATTACAGGGGTCAGCATGGTGCACCAATGCAGTGCAGGTGAGACTGCTTGGTGGCACTTCATTGGAGCATCATGCCAACCCTCTGAGGATAAGTCAGCCCTGTAGGATTGGCATGATGCTTACAAGTAGCCCTATTATGTTACTCACCAGGGCTGCATTCATGCATTATGACGACCAATGGTTAATGCATCAGTCGTCCTTAAAGGATTGATTGACCTCATCCCTCTGACCCAAAATGCATGGGTGTCACCCCCTCCTGCCCTGATTGGGTGGGAATCCCCCGTGATGTGTGTGGTTACAAGAAGTCCTGCAGACCTCTGGGGGTGGATCGCGGTCAGCCGCAGCGGGAAAATGCACAACTAAAAAGGGAACTGCATTTTTCTGCCAGACTGATAAACGATTAAGCCAGTAAGGGCCACCTGTTGGCTGCAGGTTTGTATTCCTTGGTCGACATGATGCACCAATTCGGTGCTGGTCGGCATGATGCACCAATGCGGTGCTGGTCGGCATGATGCACCAACGCGGTGCTGGTCGGCATGATGCACCAATGCGGTGCTGGTCGGCATGATGCACCAACGCGGTGCTGGTCGGCATGATGCACCAACGCGGTGCTGGTCGGCATGATGCACCAACGCGGTGCTGGTCGTCATGATGCACCAACGCGGTGCTGGTCGTCATGATGCACCAACGCGGTGCTGGTCGGCATGATGCACCAACGCGGTGCTGGTCGGCATGATGCACCAACGCGGTGATGGTCGGCATGATGCACCAACGCGGTGCTGGTCGGCATGATGCACCAACGCGGTGCTGGTCGGCATGATGCACCAACGCGGTGATGGTCGGCATGATGCACCAATGCAGTGCCGGTGGGTCTTATCGCCTGAAATGCAATGGTGCATCATGCACAGCCTTTGAGAATGTATCAATCTGCAAGGTTGTGGATGGCACAGTGGATGCACCAATTACCTTATCTGGTTACCAGCGAGGGTTTACTGATAAGAGCTATCAGGATGGGCACCAGTTACACTCCAACTTCTCTACTTCTCATTTCCGAACGCACCAATGACACCCCCAGGTCATGCCATGTTGAGGAAAAAGCTCCAGTCCAATGACTTTCAACACCTATTAGTGTAATCCAATTATCACTCTCAATCACTGCCCTCATCAAAAATAATATTCTGAGAAAAATGTAGTAGGAAAAGTAAAAGAAATAGTTTGGTATCAAATGAAACCTGGGAACCAGGAAATGCAGGTTGCTATCTATAATAGGCACTTTACAATGCCAATGATGACGTTACTATTGTTGTTTTTTTTCATCTTACACATGTCCGACAGTGACGGGTGTATGATACATAGATATCAGGCCCTAGTGCTCCATCTTAAACGCCCCTGACCTTGCCAGTCTCATAATAGCATCAATTGATGGGGCTAGGTCCTGCCCTACACAGGACTCAATGATTAAATCTCAAGAGGGAAATTATTAAATTCACTTTTGGGATTCAAAAGAAGTCTCACCCATGGTCATCTCGTTATTAGATTCTGTTGGTTGGGCCAAATAAAAAAAAAGATTTGTTTCCAGTCACCTTAACATTTCCTATAGAAATGAAAAAAAAAATAGACCTACCGACCCTACCTTTTTAAGTCATGATACTGGAAACACACCTTTATGTGTTTTTTTGTTGTTGTTGTTTTGTTGTTGTTTTTTTTTTTTTGGGGGGGGGGCTCATCGGATACTTTCTGTTGATATGGAAGCTTTAAGGGATGGAAATGCATTTATACATCATGCCCTTTGGTCGTCCTGATGCAATAGTGCAGCCTTGCAGCGCTTCAAAGGTGCATCCTGCCAACTAATTGGGATGATGCACACCTGCAAAGTAGCCCTTGAAATGTTTGTTGATCCCAATGATGGATCGGTTCTTCGTTGGTGAGATATTAGATTTACAGCACTGCATTGATGCATCCACTCGACCCTTCAGGAGTTAATTAACCCATGTGGATTGAGTTTATTTGCCCCTTTTGTTCCCCAAATTTAGCTCAATAAGTTTGATTTTCTGTTTGCCCAGAGGTGCTAATTAGCTGGGAGTCTGGGATCGCCCTCTCCATATTTTCGGAAACACAAATTCTTTTTGTCTTTGAAAAAAGTCTTCTCTACGGATTTTGCTTGCTTCAGTTTCTACAAGCTTTCTCTTTGTGATGTTTGGCAAAATTAAAAAAAAAGTTTGTTTGCTCGCCTCAATTTCCAAGCAAGGAATCCATTGGATGCCAAAAAAATTCGCTGGCTCGCAGCATTTTTCGAAACCAAAATCCGTAGACCAACTTATTCTTTTTGTGTGGCCCTAGGAGCCCCAATAACGTAGCATTATTATATTTGGAGCAGTTGTTGCGTCCAAGTACCTAAATCACTCTGTGGCCCTTCAGGATGAATAGGCGTCCATACACGTGCCTGGGGAGCGTCCGGTCGTCTGCCTGCCCTTAATTGAGCACCGATCGGGTGGGTAGGCTATATGGGGCAGTACACTAAGTTTGATACACCCCTAAAACGTCTGGTTACTCCCCAGGGCTGCAATCATGCATCATAATGACAAAGGGAAAAGTACACTAAACATAAGTTTGATACATCCTGGGGGAGACAAATTTCTTGATAACTTTGGATACATTTGTCACACATAAGAGTAAATGTCACCATGATGATCGCCAGCTCGAGCTACCCTTAATCTATAGGTCACATTATGGGGAACTCCTATTATTAAGGGTGGTATGATGGTTTTTGTAAAACTGCCAGTTCTTGGACCTCTCTGCCAGTGCCTGGACTGGCATGCGCCCCACGTCCCAAAAAAACCTTCATTTTGATCCGTTCCTTCCTCAAACCTGCCCTTTTTCGCTGGTGACACTTTAAATAGATAGGTTTTGGCTGGAGGTGGGGAGCTACCACACCCTGGATAGTGCACAGGTGGACCGGCTGGGGCCGAAAAGGCCGCTAGTTAAAAAATCATTTCGCTTATTCTTTTTCGAAACCGATTTTTTAGGGGGGCATGTTCTTTAGGGGGAGGAAACACCCCAGATTGATACCGAACACTCCATATCTATGCATATTATTTGCATAATTAACATAATTATGCAGTGTCCTGGTACTTTTCAAGATAGGTATGTTCCATTGCTTCTTTGTAGAATGCATATGCTAACAATTCGAAACTACTAATACATGGTGACTGAGTGTGTGCGGTGTTTTGTGTTTCGTCGCCTTTCTGTGCTTTATTCGGTAGGGCCTAGTTAAGCCTACTCACTATTTGTCAGCAATTAGTCAATATATGTCAGTACTTACTCAATATTTGTCAGCAATTAGTCAATGTATGTCAGTACTTAGATATAATACACTTTGAAATAAAAAGCTGAGAAATAGGCATTGATTCATTGGTGCATCATGCTTTGCCTGGCATCATGTCAAGAATTTTTTTTTCCGGCGGGGGTTCATAGTTCAGACTTGTAGTATGTCTCATTGCATTTGGCACATTCGATTTACCCTATTCTTCTCATAATTCTTTCATTACTACCCTCAAACCATCGCTGTAGAGGCTAAATTTATTGATAACTTTGGACACATTTGTCTGAGATGAAAATGTCACCACGATGATTACCAGCTCGAGATACCCTTAAGTCATAGGTCACACTATGGGAGAACTCCTATATGAGGTTTTCAGCCCCCCCACCCCTTCTAGGCAAATTTTTTGCCAGTCCCTCACTGGCATGAACCTCCCCCCCCAACTTTTTCGACCTCTTCCTGCCTTAAAATAGCCTTTTTTCGCTGGTTGAGTGCAAAAGAGTAGCTTTTGGCTGAAGGTAGTGTGCATGGACACCATGGTAAGGGCACAGGTGGACTGGATGGGGCCAAATAGGCTCCTAGTCAAAAAAACTATTTCACTTATTCTTTTTCGAAACATCGTTTTTTTGGGGGGCATGTTCTTTAGGGGGACAAAACACCCCAGATTCATACCAAACATGCAATATCCACACATATTATTTGCATAATTAGCATAATTATGCAGTGTCTTGGTACTTTTCAATACATAATCATTTTCTATTGGTCCCTTATAGAATTCATATGCTAGCAAGTGTAAACTACTGATGCATGGTGACTAAGTATTGAAATCAAAAAGATTAATAGCCTTTAATTTGTTGGTGTATCATGCCTTAGTTTGCATGATGCACTCTACCTCAGAAACCATCAGGAATATGGGTCTATACATTGAAAAAATCGAATCGGTGTGCTTGAAAACATTAAAATCGATATATTACACTTTGAAATATGTCAATAAACAACTGAGAAATAGGCATTGATTCATTGGTGCATCATGCCCGGATTGGCATGATGCACTCTATCTCTGAATCCATAAAGGATATGGGTCTATAAGTTGACAAAATCGAATCAGTATGCTTGAAAACATTAGAATTATATATGTATATTACACTTTGAAATCTGTCAATAAACTGCTGAGAAATTTTCATTGCTTCATTTGTGCATCATGCCTTAACTGGTATGATGCATATTATATAACTCCCAGAGCCCACATTACCTGTAGAGATATCCTGAGCCGCGATTACACGGCCCTTAATCTGACAACTCTAGAAGCCTGATAATGATCATAGTCATGAAAATGATCCTAGAGTCATGGGAGTCCTTATACTAAAAATTTGTGTCTTTCAACAACCAGTTGGGTGAAAATGAGAAAATAGATATCCTGCCACCCTTTCAGACATATTTTCAAAATATGTCATAAAGATCCCTTTTCACATATCATTTCAGCTAGGATTACCTGCCTGTAATACAACACAACGTCCTTGAGCAGTGAAAACATAGTAAAAAGACCCTTTACTGTATTCAGAAACTCAAATGCTTCAATGTTTACTTGGAAACTAGTGGGGGTTGTGCATTAAAACACTAAAGGATCAGGGTAGAGAATGCTGCATTATTGCTGCATTCACGCTCACCAACGCTGCATCCATTCTACATCCTTCCTGCATCAATGTTGCACCCTTGCTATGCTGCATCAATGTGACACACAGCGGCATCAATATTAGTCTGGCAGGTATATAGGGATGTCATTGATATCCATTTTTTGCTTATCACATTTATTTGTCTCGATATTCCGATATATCACGATAATCCGATGCATTAGAAGGCAATATAAAAACCTATTTCACATGTCTTAAAATAGAGGAAAAATAGGTTATATGGCCGACATAACTACCCTGCTGCCACATCTACTGTAGCTTTTTTTTTTTGTATAAAAAGAATAGATTGAAAGTTGAAAAGTTCTGCTAGTAGGGTGAAAATGATTCAAATAGGGCATCCAGAACGTATCTTTAAAGCACATGCCTTTAATTGTTTGCAAAATTATTCATTTCTGCAGACAGGGTTTTGTACCAAATTTGGGATTTATTAGCATTGAATCCATTTTGCGATGGCCATAATAAAAATGAAACGTGTAACTCACCACCAGAAATAGAAATCTGCAATTATATACAGTTCCTTTTATCTAAATAGTTCCTAAGTGTTTGGAAATCTATAATTCTGCATCGAAGGGTGTTTTTCAAAATAATGTTATTTTTTTTTTAAAACATTTTTTTCTCTCTGAAATTAATACTTATGAGTTGAGAAATATGTTTAGCTTTGTGGCTAGCCAAATGTGTCTTGTATTCATTAACTCAAAATGCTTCACTTTTGTGTTTACAAATAAATCCATAATAAGGCCAAAAAAATAATGTGTTTCTGGTTGGGGCTCCAAAAACCTAGGTTGGGAGGGGGGGTAAAAATTCTTTTTTTTTTAATTATTATTATTTTTTTTATCAGTAAGGCATTGTCGCATATGAGGCAAAGTGTGACTTTCATATAAGTCTCTGGGGCAAACCTGGGGGTTGATTGTAAGCTGTCTAATAGAATTTGAATTCAGTTATATCCCACATATAAGGTGCACCCTGGGTTCAGGGACATCCTAGAGGGCATATATGGGCTTGGGTTTCCAGTTAAAGCTGTGGCTCATGTTTGGGGCCCTGGGTACAATTGACAAGTTGACTATTCTCATGCGAAACGCCAACGGTAGAGTGGCACTGTGTGTATATAAAATCTTGACACCTTATAGTGTGTCTTACACTCCATCCTAACAGAGATCTGGTCGAGGAGGAATAACTACCCTAAATTCTTGCTTAAAGGCCACACCTGCATAATTATAATCCACACTATGAGTGGAAGGAACTATAAGCCACAACTTGGACATACGAATCAAAAGTTTAGAGTGCTGTTCTAATGTGTTAGATACCCATCCTTAAGCCACAGCCTTTATTTGGAGCATTCCTATAGGCCATTTACATAGAATTACAATCGAGAAAATAATGCCCCGGGACCATATTATACACAGCTGATCGGGAGAGCTAGGATTGAATTCCCAAAAATGATTAAGTAGGAGCATCCACCTCATGCCTATCTTATTAAGTTATATAGGTTGGAATCCACTAAAATGATGATTTATTATTAGAATTTGGACCCAAGAAACAAGGAAAATGGCCGACTCAAGGTACATAGGGACTCAAGGTCAACCTATATTATCTTTAAGTTGACTATCAGACCTTTATTGATAACAAACCATATAAGGCTGACTATCAGACCCACATTGACAACAAACCATATTAGCAATTTGGACAGGCTAACCTGTATCTCATGGCATTTAAATCAGTCACCGCATCACCTGTTCTATATGGTCAAGTCTCGGTATATCGGTCTTCAATAAGTCGGTTGATTCAGTTATCAGTTACCTATTCCCCCTAACAGATTTGATTACTGTCATTGAATTCTATTATAATCATGATTCCGAGAACTGGCTTATTCAGGAACCAGCCAAAATTTATCTAAAAGGAGGTGGCTGGTTTATAGAGACATGAATATAGTTATACACCTATAATGGGATGCCTGCTTTAGTGAAAGTATATAAGGAGGCTTAGATTCCGATTATACCTTTACTAAAGAAAATATAAACTTTATAATGATTGTCTCATAAACTATTCAGAAATGTTGTTACATACCATCTCTAAAATGCTACGGAGAAAATTTGGGGTGCTTGGTACATGCAAAATATATAAGGCCCTTAATCTCTGGCTATAATCCGAGATGGGGGTGGGGAGAGGGTAAGAGGTTCATTGCAGCAGGTTGGCAGGGGAGAATTTATCTCACCCTAGCCCTAGATAGTGAAATAAGTCTGATATTTACATAATGGAGCCTCATGGTCTATGAAGGCTTTGTTATGATACACAAGACCAGTTTGTGCTGAAGCCAAATACACATGTCTAGTTTTAGCTATGTATGAATTCACTGTTGACATTGATCTATATTTAGGAGTTTTGAATTGCATTTTATCTTCAATAGAATACGATATTACGTGTTCATAATGATTATCTCATTGAAAATTCAAAATGGCTGCCACCTACTTTGTCTAAAATGGTTATATTGAAGTCCCCTGACATATGAATATATTATGGGTGCCTTTGATGGAATTTTTACGTTTATCAGATCAAGAAATGAAGTATGTGTCAATGAATTATGTCGATATAGCACTAATCTCATTAAAAATTAAAAATGGCTGCCACCTATATTATCAGTGATGACAAAATTAATATAGATTCCTTGACCCCAAAAATATATATTTAGAACTTGAAATCATGTTTCTATGTTGATTAGAAGCAGAGATTTGTGGTTTTTAAAAAAGTATTTACATATTGGTGGCCAACTTGAATAATTCAAATTGCTCAAGGGTGACACTTCCACACCCGCCTGGAAATGATTATAGGACCCTGTAGATGAACAATTAAGAGAGAAAAAAACTATAACTGATGAGTCCAGGTTAGACTAAAAATCCCATAATTTCTGCCAGACTACATTTCCTGTCACCTGATCATTACAGAATTCAGAATAAACCTAGGTTTCTGAATGATAGTTACAGGGTGTATACAATCAAAATTCTTGATGATGATTCAAAGCATGAAGAGAGCGGAACCATTGTATCTATAGTCTCTTTTGTATTATCTCGGGTAAGTTGCCCCTGGCTCAACCACTTGGCATGTTGGTCTTTGTACCTTATGTAAACCACCCTAGATTAACATCTTTTAGATAACATAGAAACATTATTTGATAGTTACATCATTATCTACATTAGATAAACCTTGCACTTACCTCAAGTATCACTCAAAATTTATGAAAATACTGTATGATGGGTGGGTGTTTGCCACAAGGTATACCAACATGCCAGGTGGTCGAATCAAGGGTGACTTACCCTATTTGCCAATGGATTAGGTAGTCCAAGTCAGTCATCTTATTATCTGTTGGTCATCAGGTGCTTTTTGTTAATTGTGGATACTTTAACGGCCGGAAATACATTCATGCATCATGCCTATTGGTTGTCATTGTGCAAGAATGCAGCCCGGCAGCACATCATTAGTGCATCATGCCAACTAATGGGCATGATGCACTCCTGCAAATTGGCCATGAAAAATGTTGTTGATTGCTATGATGCACTGGTTCTTCACTGGGGAGTTGTTAGATTTACAGCCCTACATTGATGCATCAATTCAACCCTTCAGGAAGTGTATCAATCCTGAGATTTATTTGCATCTTTTGATCCATTTGCAAACAGGTTTACATACAGACACATTGAATACACAGACACCCCTTCTCAAGATCTTTTTTCTCTTTATCCAGAAATACTCAAATTTTCGTCTTTCAACAAGCAGTAATGCATGCACTTTTAAAACTTCCTACCACCCTTTCAGACATATTTTCAAAAAGAACTGTCAAAAAGGTGGCAATTCCCTTCTCACATATTTCAGCCATGATTAGGTTATACATACCTGTAATATAGCGTAGTGTCCTTGAGGAGTGTAAGTCCTAGTATAAGACAACCTGTACTATACTGAGAAACTCAAATGCTTCAATGATTTACTTAGAAACAGTAACATTGGATGGGTGAACTGAGATTATTTGTGGGATACATGAGACCTAATGATACATCTGCTGTTTCAATTTGAGCTGGGGTCCTATTGATTGCTTTCCTCTGATTACTTATTCATTTGCATGCAAAGTACACACATTTTAAAAGTGCATGGTTTCATGTTAGAAGGCCGTTCCTATTGGATTTATGTACACTACTTCTCATCTGCATGTTTTCCCTTTCTAATAAACAGATGACTTGTAGTTAAATGTCCTGTACCATAGAACCATAATGTGTGGCTATAGGATGAGCAAAATTTGGCTTATATGCAGTGGTTCTATAGGGCTCAGTATTGAGGCCTAGTGGGTCCGCCATTGCTTGAGCTGGCACCTGTTTAGATAAGAACTGATAAAAGGCAGCATTAATGCATCCTCAACCCTATAGGCCAGATCCTGGATGGATTAAAGACAAAAGAAGTGATTCCTCTCATTCAGTCTGCAAACCTTATGGGGTGCAAGTGATCACCATTGTGGTAGCTGTCATTAGCTCTTAATTCGCCAGTACCAGGTTCAGCAATGGTTGTTCCCAGTGGGCAATGCGGTAAAGGCATACATAGAAAAGTACTAAAATGACCATCAATTGGCCCTAGATGGGCTTGATAGGATGGGTCTGAGTTTGGGGTGTACAGAAAACATGCCGCCGCCTAAAACTCGTCAATACAGACGAGTTTAGGGTAGTCAAGGTCAAATGACCACCTAAACTCGTCATACTGACAATAGAAAGTCGTCATACTGACGACTGAGGTGGTCAGGATGACAACCTAAAGTCGCCACTTTGACGACCTAAAGCTGTAGTTTTAGGTATTGTCAACCTGAGGACTTAAAGTCGTCTGCACTGACTCATTTTGTTCCTCTCAGTTTTTCAGTGTGGGCCCTATACAGGGGTAATTTATACTAAAGAACAGTAGCACACTTCTTAAAATATACATGGTGTGCCTCACTGGAAGCAAGCCAAATGCATTATAAAAACAGATATTTCTCTCTATTTGCTGCAGAACCTTTCGGATAAATTATGTAACACCTGGTTCCCATCCTGCTGGCACGGTTATTAGTGCTTACGTCGCACACAGATAGCCCGCAGATACTAGAAAAAAAATCCAATTTATTCAAAGAATGTCCTTGGAAAAACATAGTTTAATAATTAATGGCTTGGATTGCAACAATTGTATGCACACTACGAGCACAAATAGGTTTGTCTTCTATTCAGAACTCCGATACATCACTTTTGTGTTTAAATAACAATGACCTTGACTGATTATGCGGCTTGTTTCCAGGTTATATTGAGCAGCAAACTCATACTCACCATAAATATTCAACTAGTTTCATTTTGAACCATACCCACACCAAACATCCTTCTACGATTTTCCCAAATGGATGGTGTCAACCCAGATATAAAATCGACATATTGGTGAAACATCTTTTGATATGGCCTTGAAAACAAGAAATTGATGTATCAGCCAGAACGATTTGAAATGAATGGAATATGACCAAGTAATTCTTATTGAATATTTCTCATTTTTCTTCACCTGGTTGTTACAGCATTCAGCATAAACCAAAGAGTGATTAAATGTTAAATGGTGCAATCAAAACGTATGTGCGAGATTTGTATGTTGTAGAGAGCAGAACCATCTCTATGGTAAGTTGCCCCTGACGCGACTACTTTGGCTAGGCATGTAGGTATCTTATGTTTACCATTCTTGACTCATGTCTTTCAGGTAACATAGAGACACTAATTGATTGTTCCCTCATTAACTACAATAGCTAACCCTTGCACATGGCCAATGCATTGCTCACAAATTGCAAAAATGACTTAAGGTGGACGGGTGGTCGACTGAAGGTATACCGCCATGCCTAGTGGTCAAGTCAGGGGTGACCTACCCTATTTGCCAATGGAATAGGGTTACGTAGTCTATGAACAATGACTTGCCATATATGAAATTCCAAAATAAGCAAGTCTACACAGTTTTGATATTGATAGAATTCCTAAGTGATTTCCATGTATACATATAAATTTGTACTTATTATATTTGATTATAGGGCATTCAGCCTCCCCCCTCCCTACCGATTTCCTAGCCAGGAATACCCCTGCTGAACATTGCCACATGTTTAGTACATGTTCCATTATATATCATATATAATGAGGTAAACTGAATGTATCCTGTGACTAGCTGGAAAAGGATAGGTCAGCTAAAAGGTCACCTGGAGGATGTTTCACCACATAGCTATAGATATTAACATATACGGCCCTAAGATACGGCCCTTATATTGAAAATAAATATTTTATTAAAAAAAGTGTTTCAGATAGGTGGCCGTGTCCTGTCCGTATGTTATATGGAATTTCCGTATCTTGAAGCCTACATACAGATTTTTTTTTCTGTCTTAAAGGTAAACATGTGCATAACCCAGGCTACATTCCAGGAAACCCCTAGGAATTCCCTATTATGACGTCACACATACGGGGTCATGTGATGTATATGGGAATTATGTAAAAAGAAGTGCTGTATGTTTAAGTGAACATATGCGGGAGTGGTAGGTGGTAGGCTGGGTTGGTAGAAGTAGGTAGGGGAAGGTGAAGGGTGGGAAAACTGCTTCCTTGCTTTGGGGGGGGGGTGGGTGTCATTATAAATGAACAAACAATGTGGTTCTGAGGTATTTCATTTGTAGTATGCTACAAAAAGGCATGGTGACCTCTATCCTATTTGGTCATTCCTGTTGCTGTTCCTGTCCTCTATTGTATATTTCACCTTTTCTTTTGGGTTAGCCCTCCTTATCATTCAACCCCCTGCCATCCTTATGTATAAAATGTGTCTTATATATTGAGTATTATGGTATTCCTACCCTGTAAGGTGCACTCTGGTCATTGTTTCACCCTCCGACCCCACTCAATTTTCTAGTACCAAGCCAACTAAAATCTCACTTGTACCATCATATACACCCTTTTCCTACATATGGACAAGTGAATCCCCGTATGCTCACATTTTTAGCATACAGGGTACCCCACTTCCCCTCCGCATTTAGAAGGATATATACGGGATACATGTGGCATTTTGGATTTCTGCATCTTGAACAGAAACAGGTAAATTTCCGCATCCACATATGGAGGTCCGTATCCACGATTCTAGGATGTGGAAATCTGAATAGAAACAGAAAAGGGCCGTATGTGACATATGGGGGGCCGTATATGACATATGGAGGCTGTATGTTATGTGGTGAAACACCCTCCTGGGAATAATCCCTGGTTAGAAACCTATGTGTATCTATTTCCCTTTACAAAATGTTTGAGCAAACCAGGGGATAGCAACATACTTGCTTGAATGTTATAAAACTGTATTCATGTTGTTATGATGCATGAATGCAGTGTAAGGTGGTTCCAGTGTAAGGCTGTTACCTGAAATGGTGTAAGGCGGTTATAATGGAAAGCGGTTACCTGCTATGAGTAGAAGAGGATAAGATTCAGGTGTGAACCTGCCAAAAATTAGCCGGCTGAAATCAATAACACTTACACCAAGGGCGGTGAACGCTACAACAAAATTAACCCTATCGAAAACAATGTATGAGGTGTATAGATCAGTCTGTCCTGACACAAGAGAGTACATTTTTAGCATCTGAACTGCCTTGTCGATAGGCCTCAATTTTTTATGGACATCAGATTAAAATATTGAATGCATAGGGGCAATGGTTAAGGAAAGTGTTATCAGTATGGCTTTGAGGAGGGGTAGTGGGGCATAGCTGACAAAAAAAACAGAGAAAGATGAAAGACAGGACTTCCATTCGACTTTACATGATGGTAAGACATGTACCTTAGAATACGAACTTATTTCTTAAAAGAATGTATGTCATATGATAATTAACATCTAAAGTTGAAAAAGGAAAAATTGGTTAGGCGGTCGATATGGCCACAACCAATAACTCAGGAGCGTCTGGGCCAATTTACTAACCAAATGGGTAACTGTTAATGCAAACTGAAAAAAACCCTCCTTTTGACCATAGTGTCTTGCAATGAATCAAGATCACGTCAAATAAATGGAGGAAACAGCTCTGATGGACATTTCTCAATAATTGCAATTTGCGTCGAGAAATGCCTCCCAGTTCCATGGGGCAAAATCCTTCATAAAAATGCACAATCCAGAATTACTGATGCACTATATATATATATGAATATATATATGAATATATATATATATATATATATATATATATATATATATATATATATATAATACTTACAGGAAATGCTACCATCATTATCTAATGGCCTGGCTCTTAAAGTCTTAAAGGACCACTAGTGCATCATACCCATTTGTCGTCATGATGCAGCAATGGCACCAGCGAGTAACTCGCCAGAGATGCGTTCATGCATCATATCAGCTATATTGGGTTGACATGCAAAGGGTCAGCACACTGTATCAATATAGCAAGTAGGGTCAGAAGGGCTACATATATACATCATGCTGCTTATTGGGCGTGAGGTATTAATGCATAGGCTTCCCTTAAAGAGTTAAGAGACTCCCAGACATGGGCGTCACCATCCTATTTGGTAATTAGCAAAACCAAGGGCACTATCATCTACTCTCACAGCGGCTACTTGGAACACTGCTTCTACGAATCCCAACAGGTGTGTGAGAGAGACTGGTTTGGCAGATGATGGTCTTCATAAGAGGAGGCAGGGAAGCCTCAGAGAAGCAAACATGTCTGGCCACTCAGACAGAGACTATTTTTGAATCATATATTCCATATTCACTACTCATATATCATTATACGCATACATCTCACTCGTACTAGGCATACCGTAGTGACTATATAAGTATTGAGTCTACCGGTCTTGAATAAGCGCTGAGGTACAGCAATACTAAATTTAGTGACCTGTGCTGATACAGGACAGTACTATGGTGGCCCGCTTAAGTGCCAGGTTTCAAAGAAGTGACGGTCTCAAATAAGCGCTGTGGGTAAGGGATAACGAAATCAATCTTAAGCATTGAAAACAGTGTTCAAATAAGTGCTGGTCTCTTAATATGTAAGGACATGGGGTAGAGGTACATTACATCTTTAAGCACAGGGGGACTTAAACAGGCCATTACGGTAGTGATTGTATTCAAACTCCCATTGTGGATTTAAAGATAAATGCATCAATATATGTGGCATGATCTGCGAAAAGGGGGCTTAGTGCAGGGGGCTTTAAGACCCCTTCTCCCAGTACGTCACATATAGTGGGACATATAGCTTTCTGCTATTGATTTAAAAAAAACACTGGTTGGTTATTATCAGCACATGTATTTTCAGCAGAATATAACTCAGACTACATTATTCTTTTGTATATCATGAGAATTTACGAGACTGGTTGCCATGGAATCCATAATCTGAAATGTTACATTTGTGCTATCTTCAGCATTTAATGATGTACAAGGTGCCATTTAAGATTTCCCATATGAAAAGTCCACACAAGGTTTCAGCTTTTCCTGAGCCTTCAATAATAACTGCAGCAGTACTAGTTCTCAGATCTGATCTCCAAACAGATGAGTGAGTAATAGATGTTTAACGCCATTTCGACAGCTAAGGTCATATTCATGGCGAGAACTACGTTACACAATTTCACAGGAATGTGTCGATGCCCGCGCATATGTGCACCACACACACCCTGAGGGGATAGGAAAGAGGAGAAACAGACCCATTTAAGTGGGCTAGGGAAGCCCGTGATCTCCAAACAGGCTACTAAAATGTCAGAATTCAGCATTTTCACACCACATCTGCTCTCAAGGTTAGAAGGACTGTATCTTCTAAGAGCTTTGAATTAAAAATCCATTCTATCAGCAGTTGCAAAGATATTCTTTCTTTTTAAGATTGGTGGTGGAGGAAGACTTTTTTTTTTACTTTTGCAATTGGGCAGGATATTCCAAAAAAACTTAACACCTACAGACATAGTTGTGGGTGCAAATTGAAGCTAACTACAAAGGACTATATACACAACAGGCAAACTAGCTTTCAGGTACTTACATGTCTGACTTAAAGGTGGTATAAAAGGTGTCCCAGATTTTCACATTTCAATCCATATAATCATATCAGCATATTCAATCAATTCCAAACTTATTAATGTTTTGGAAAGCAAAGATGGGAGTGTTTTGGGAGTGGATCAAAATCCAAACCTCTATCACATGCAAGCAGAATGGATAGTTCATGACAGGCTGCGCAGATGATCTTTCCTGCCTGACTGCTCACATAATATGAAACAAAGGACCTCAATAATCTTCTTGAAATATTTATGATGTTATAAAAGTTTGAAAATGGGCCTGAAAATGGCGGCCAATTTGCCATTGGTGTCTTGTAGCAATGAAGCTATGCTCTGAACTATCAGATCCAAAAGGAAATGACACTAAAGTTTGGCGAGACAACATGTTGGGAGATTGTCGTTCACTTTGATAGCTGCTAAAACATTAGCATCTGACCGCACCACATTTTTAGAAAAAGAAATCAATGAATGCCATATCTCAGGAGGGGCTTGCCAGAAAGGAAAAATGAACCAACAAAGAAAACGTGAACGTTTTTGTCTTTCTAAATAATTGTTTAGAGGAAATATGCACGTTTGTTAACATCTCAAAAAGAGTTTTCCATGCATTCTGCTATAATTGGTTTGTCAATACTATGAAAACAAGTTAGGCTATATACACGTTTTCCTCAGCACCCTCTGAAAAGAAATTATAGAGGTTCTTCCTCGTCATCTTTTGGCAAGACCCTCCTGGCTTCATGGCATTCAATTTATGGTGGTTAACCTCTCCGTTTTACAAGGATATCTGGAAAATATGTAACTTATCATTAACATTTGCCTTCACATTGAAAATCCCCTCTCCCCCCCCCCAAAAAAAAAGATAAAATGTAAAGATACAAATATATGAATAAATAACAAAGAAAATCTAACAACTTCCTGATCTACATATTTATAATTATATGCACTGTCTGTCACAGTTCCAGATTCCTCCCTTGGATACACCTTATAGTCTACACTCCAGCCTACTTGACACCCCCCCCCCCATTCCTTTCTAACCCATGCATTAATACCTCATGCCCATTGTCCTCCATGATGCTTGAATGTAGCCCTGGTGAGTACCTCACCAGGGCTACATTCATGTATCATGCCAACCCATGCACAGGGTTGATATAGCTGGAGGGTTGACATGATTGCTCCGATGAAGTGCTGGTGAGCAGTCTCCCCAGCACTTCATTGGTGCACCATGACGACCAATGGGCATGATTCACTCCTGTATCAGCGGCCCTTAAAGGGTTAATCATTCCCAGACAGATGTACGTTATTGCTCGTGTTCATTAAATCATGACAGTCTGGCTGCTGCCAGGAATATGGCAGGCAGTGAAAATTGTCTATGTTAATGAGTGTCTAACAGCCTTTGTCTTGTAGCGGAATTAGTGAGGGGTTGTCTGGATGTGTGCTGCTGCATCATTATAGCACTGCCACTGGGTACTACTAGGGGTGTGGATGGGGGTCTCCTTGTCAAATGTCGATTTTAAGAAATGCTTATGTCATATGTCATTTAAATCCCCATGTCTCATGTCACCTCCAAGAACCTCTCATGTCCTATGTCGAATTTAAGAATCGCCCTATGTCATTTCACTAATTTTCCACCTCATGTCACTAAAGCCCATGTCATGTCGATTTAAGAAATGGCCATGTGGCCATGTCAAATTTAGTATTGTACACTTAAACTACTGTGTGAAGCCTTTAGGGAGCGTTCATTATTTATGGCAGTGGGGATGACCAAATGAAAGGGGGGGGGGTCATTTTTTTGGAGGTATTCAGCCTATTCTGAGAGGGGGGCTCATTTTTTCCCACATATTCTTAAAGGGTAGGGAGTCATTTTTTTCAACCCATTCCAGAGGGCCGTGGTAGTTTCCTGTTGGGGAGTATTTGCTAATGTGATGCAAATTTTATGACAAAGCAAAAAAAAAATTTCGCGACACATTGTGAATTTTAATTATTTGGTTTTTAGTAATAATTCTAAATATAATTCTGCCCAATATTCTGTTACCAGCTACCTCTAATTCATATCCATTTAATTATGTTATATGATTGGCATTCTTACACTTTTGAGTGTCAAAGGGTGGTTAGCACGGATAAGATGTACCTGTGTTACCAACTCACGTGACCACTCCTTGACCAATCAGGTCATCACAATTTTTCCATTGGTTCCCACAGATTTGTGAACGATCTTTTGGTAGGTGCCCATATTGAAATTCAGCACGATAGGCCCCCTTTAAAACATGGATGAGGACACCTACTACCACTATGGTACTTATAGTTTTCCCTGGGGGGTAACACTGTTCAGCTCTTGAGATTAAAGTATTTGGCCCAATTTTCGACACAATGTTCCTTGTTTATTGCTGGCCCTGCTGATTGTCTCAAAAGATGTCATCATGAAAATAAATACTTTCCTTTAAAGTAAAAGACCAGCCTATTTTCAAGTTGCCTTCTTTTGGTAGACTTTATATTGATTAAAAAGATTCAGGCTTACTTATTTGCTATCATAAGGGAGAACAGGGAGCTTTTTTGGTGTCCTCTATGATGTCACAATAGACCAAATGCATCAATTGCTGGTGGAATTGGTCTATTGTGATGTCATAGAAGACACCAAAGAAGCTAGCTCTCTGTTCTCCCTTATACAAGAAGATGTGCTCAAAAGTAACCCCAATTCTTTTTATTCAATATAAAGTCTACCAAAAGAAGGCATCATGAAAATAGGTTTGTCTTTTTTTTTAAGGGGTGCTGGGATGGGTATGCCACAAACAGGACTTTGTGGTGCCACACCAAATACATTACTAGAGTGAGCAGGTCACCAAAAATGTTCTCAGTAGTAAAAAAATGTTACATGCTAAAATCACTGCAACTTGCGATCAGAATTTCCAGATTTGACTCTTATTTTCACCCCTTGATGAAATCAACCCTGACAAGAATTATGTCTATAACACCCATTAAATCAATAAAAAAACGAGATTACAATGAAATCTTAAGAGAAAAACAAGCTACAAAAGTTTATTTCTGTACCGTATACACGAATTTTGAAAAAGAAAGCAGAAGCAAGTGCCTCAATCAGAACAATTCTTCCATTAGTCAGGAGTAGGTCACATGGAATATTTCGCTAAGACATACCTATTTTAGTTGTATCAATAGTAGCCCATGCTAGCCGCCCCTTAAGAGAGGAGCAAAATTGATATGTTACCTAGAAATTGATATGTTACCTAGAGGTGAATCAATCAAGAGCAGTGTATTCACAATTTGATTGCTCCAAAGATGACACATAACTGAAATGGTCTTCAAAAGCTGCTAATATCACCTTGTATAATGAATGGGCATGATGTAGCCTTTGTTAAACGTAGTTAAATGTGGTGGGAGTTATTTTCTTTCAATCTATTCTGAGGGAGGGGGCCATTTTTTTTTCAACCCATTCCTAAGGGGGGGGGGTAATTTTTTCAACCTATTCCAAAAGGGGGCGGGTCATTTTTTCAACCCATTCCGAAGGGGGGGGGGTAGTTTTTTTTTACGTATTCATTCTGACAGATTGTCGTCCCCCTGTCATAAATAATGAACGCTCCCTAATAATAAACCTATAATGGTGGTGGCTGATGCATTGATGCATCATGTGCATTGGCTGGCATGATGCATCAATGTAGCCCTGGCGAGTAAGTAAGTGTTGATACACTTCCGGATAGTTGGCATGATGCTTCAATGAAGTACGGGTGAGCTGACTCATGTGCATCATGCTTATCAATGTGTACGATGCACTCCTGCATTAGCACCCGGGTCAATGATCTAACGGCACTTTAATTAATCATCTGTCTTGCTTTAGGTGTGACTGGGGCTGGTTCTTGTAGACTTTATAATTGATGCAGTTGCCATTGAAGAATGTTTTGTCTGCTTTTCTGTCTAATCAATGAAAATCAGCCCATGAGTGATTTCTTTAGGCCAATAGAATTGTTTCACAAGTCATATAGCAATATGCACTGGCAAGAGCCGATATGATATGGACGAGATTGATCCCTGAAGGTAGGTTCCCATCATACGAGGAATGTCTTATTGTCGAGGGTTCACCAGACCAGAAAATTCAAAATGGTGCAGCCACTGGGCATGGGCATCGACGTCTTTAGAGTGGAGGCATTCCTTTCAATAGGGTTGGTGTGATGCACAATTCAGTACTGGTGGGCTCACCAACAGTGCATTAAGACCCCGGGCGTGTGCCCCCTCAGTTTCCCCTTCAGCAAAGAGTCTTTTTGACCAGCCATTAGGATGCACGACCCTGGAGGTCTCATTTGGCATTAAAGAGTTGTAAACTATCTCAAAGTTGCTCGTTCTCCTCGTACAGACATATCCTTTGGCCTCGTGAGAGACAGCCTCATATCCACTCATGAAGAAACAGTCATTTGGAAAAATCATCGTGGAACTCTTATTTATTTCATGTGATTGTGAAAAAAAGGTCTAGGAAAAATCATTTTTGCTTATTTGTTTGAGTCCATTTTAATCGTATCACAGTGGAGAAAGGGGCTGTGGAGAATGGGATGTGTTTCTCCATGCCCTTGGGAAGAATGAGCGTTCCTAGGCTAGGATTGCCGTTCTCCACATGAAATAATATAGGACGTTAGACTGATGGGGCCCTCCTGTCTGATGCTCACAGATGATGGGTCAACGCCCTTACAATCTACCAGGTGTCATAGCCGATTCTTAAAATCAACATTTGATCTTAGTATCTACAGGAAGCATGGTAACAAGACCATTATGAAGTCCAGTTAGTGGCCTTACCTTTTCTCAAAGTTGACGTGTGACATGGGGCTTAGCGACAAGGCCATGAGAAAATATCTAATATCTGAAAGCATGTAATATGGCTTTTTATTAAAATAGACAGCTGACACCCCATAAGGACCCCCTAGCTGTTTCCACCATCGGTTGAACAGTAAAGCTGCACCGCTTGTAAGCACCGTTCATATACAATACACTGTCGTACAGCATTAGCAAAATGTCGTCTGCTACAAAATGTCGTCTGCTATAGGTATTCCAGATATAACAACCTAAATGCTGGTCACTCATCTCTCAGCGCCTCAGACAGATGGGTCTAGACTGCACCAAGGCCATTTCTGTAGGATTTTATTTAATACATGAACTGGGAAAGCTATCATTTCAATGACGTCCTTTGTTCAATATAACTTTCCATCTTTTAACATATAAGAAATTTATGACAACGCCCTACTTAAGAACAATTATCTCCTGTGGACAATGCGATTCTTTATAATGAATCAAAAGGATCTTGAGGGCCATTCTCCACAGAGGCACAAAGTATCTGAATTCACTCTCAACTGTGGTAACATCGAAATTTCATTGAACCACTGGAACTAAATTGATCATTTAATGGAATTGTTTTCTATAAATGCATGAAACCATGCCAAGATCCGCTTAAATCTGTCAAAACTGCACATTTCCCCACGCTCTTTGCAGAGGGTTGAGCTTAGTCTCCCTCGGCTTTACCTCGTGAGCTACGCCAAAAAGGAATTTCTGGTAGGCCTAAGGAGTGCTCACTATTTAGCAATAGAGAGTGGCAGATTTGGGGGCAAATGAGTTTCGACCCCTGATTTTTGACAATATCAGAACACCCCCCCCCCTATATAAAATAATTATCACTCCTTGAGTTAACCCATTAAGGGCCGCTGATGCAGGAGTGCATCAGGTCCATTGGTCGTCATGGTGCACCAATGAAGTGCTGCAAAGACTACTTCATTGGATCATCATGCCGAACCTCAGAGACCTGAGGAGGGTATCTCAAAAAGATTGGGAAACCAGTTCTCACCGTAACTATTTGATCCTGCAGTTCTCCTACATTTCTCACCCTAAGAACAGACTTCCCTGCTTGACTTCTGCTACAAGTGAACTGCACGGAAATAGGTCGAGTTGCAAAATAAGAGACTGGACCCCTCCTATACCACTCCTATAACTGACTCCCTCTTTACAATACAAGAGGGAATCCACTCCAGAAGGTCAGTGAGTTCAATTTTGGAATTATCACCTCCGACAGGATCAATTCCAAATCTTTTTGAGATACCCTCCTGCTTCATAAGCATTCTTTATTTGAGATCGATCTTTCCACTCTATGAGTGACCACCTAAGATCAGTCATTTGGGAATGACTACGAGTGTTTCAGAACAAGCTGTCACTAGTATTGGAACTTCAGACTGGTCCTTTAGAAACAGCTGTCAATTGGACATAGGGACAGTAATCAAGATCAGTCCTTAGGTCACTCATAGACCAATCATTCAGCTAGTAAGATCAATCACCCAGGTGCAGAACATTCCTCTACTTTGTTATCTCACAATAGAAAAAGGTATTCTGAAAGGGCATTTCATTTTGATATATTCCTGACATCATGGATTAAAAAGATATGTGGAATTCCACTAATAGATATGATTTTTCCCATTTATGTGTACCCTCAACCTTCCACATAAATCAGCTACTTTATGTTGGTCATATGTCACTCTTACAATGACTCTTTACTCATAAGCTTCACTCCCCATTTCCTTTTGAAACACCTCCTACTAAGAGTGAGCTATGGAGATACGACCAATGAACCCAATGATTGATCTTAACACAACCTTACTAGTATCTTGCTCGTAAGTCTATGTCACTCATATATGGCCCTTGTGAAACAGGTCTCTGGGAATGCATCCACCCCGCTGGATCGGCATGAGGCCTGAATGCAGCTGTGGCGAGTTACTCACCAGGGCTGCATTCATGCATCATGAAGACCAATGGGCATGATGCATTAATGCATCAGCGGCCTGGGTTAAAGCAGCATCTTGAGGACCTTTATCGGTACATCTTAAACCATTCTCTGTGGATGCATGGTAGTGTTCCACAGGTGCTTCGTTAATGCAGTCACAGGTCGACAGTGAGGGCACCAGCAACGATGACGACAACACTCTCTAACCATTCTCTCTTTTTCTTTTTTTACTTTCATCTAATTTTATTTAAAACTCTTTTCTATTTATTTTGCAGCGTCTAGACACTGGGAGGTATCACTGCGCATTCCGTGTTGCATACCATTTAATCTCGCTTTAGCAGCGGGTTCTGAATCTATAAGCACCCACTTTGTATAAAAGCACCGGTCGTGAGGCGTTCCCGAAATAATTTTTAATTGCTGGTAGTAGACCTCAATTAAATGCCTGTTTTGTATAAGGGCTTTCCGCTGCAAAAACGCTTCCAAACCTATTTTTGGGCACTAAAATGAGACAATGTGGTATAAGCAGAATAGTGGGTGGTGGGGGGGGGGAGAAGGCAGCTGGTTTGTCCGGGCTATATTGCAATGCACATACTAATACTGTATGTTTTTTTGTTAATTTATTCACTGTTTTATCTAGTTCATAGTAGAACATCATCATTCAGGTCCTACCACCATCTAGATCAGGAGATAATGCTGCATCTTCTTTCCATTAATTATATAATAATCCTGGACTAAATCTCCTAGTTAATTCATTGATAAGCAAATCCCAGTCTACATGACTAATACACCATGAAGGAACATGATTATTAGCAGTCATTAAGAATTCCATTTATTTTAAACTAGATAGCAACAGACTGTATCCCCCCCCCTATGTTTCCTGGCCGTTGGACATCTATTCAGAAAGGGTACATAATGTAAATTCGATTTCATGCATGCATCAAATGGCATACATAATAAGACATATATGTAGAAAGTCATCTCAAACTTTCAAATGTCCAGAATTTGGATATGATAATTTTACTCATGGACAGGGACATCGGGGAGCTTTTAAAAAAAAGAAAAGCTGACTATTTTATCTAAACATGTCAGGTATGCCTTAGTAAACAAACCTTTGGTCTGTCAAGCAGGTGAATAGTTCGGCTCGATTGTATATACTATGAGACATAAATCCCTAAAGTGTTTCTAGGCAATCTGAAGGAAATATAATAAGATTCAATTTTGATACAAGAAATATGTCCATGGAACGTATTCCCTTAACTAGAGACTTCCCCCTTGAAGTCGGACTTGCTGTAAATGCAAACTTGACAAATCAATTATAGTATGCCTGCTGACAAGATTGACCAATTTTGGGCTAAAAATACATAAAAATAGTCTCCTTTTTAGCTTATAAGCGTCAGGTCACATGAAAGGGGAGAAAAACGATTTTACATGGGACACTTCTGGTGTTGTATAAATTTACCACCAAGCAGGTGAGTAAGTAAACCACGCTTGCAGATCTTGACATAAATGATGACAGAGGAGACGGTGGAGGGAAATAAAGATAGAATGCAAAACAGGCCCTACTTGGAGTCCTTAACCCTTCAAGTATCGAGTATATGAATTGACCATTAGGCCTATATATGCTTTTAACCCTATTTGTGTGGAGGTTTTTTAAGCTTCCCCCCCCCCACAAAGGCCTCTTTTTTCGAAATGCCCCCCACCCCAACCAAAAAAAAAAGAAGAAAAAAAGCCTGCTGCTGTTCAAGTGGCATAGTCCATTGGTTGGGGCCAAAAAAAATCAATCTTTTCCAAAATGAACCAGGATGTTCACATAGATCATACATCCTATGGTGACTACTTTATTGGCTCTCCTTCCCCATAATTAGGCTCATATTTGAAAGAATTGTCAGATTTATACCCTATTTCCTAGTTTTGGAGTGCACGCCAAAACTCCATCCATTGGAAATACACTGTAAAATGGCTATGACAAGGTCCATAGGACTGCCTTTCCAAGCATGTATGGGCTTAAGATAATGATAAATAGTCCACAAATGTCTAAATATGTTGTTATTACATTATATAGAAAACATTTGAACAGAATTTGAAAAATCAAAAAAAAAATCTGACTTTGCCACTTTAATAACACTTTTTTCAAAGTCAGGGTCCGCCTAAGTGCACTGAATTTAACTGCTAAAAAAACAAGTACAATACTGGTCTATATCATCTACTGCAAGTCAGTGTGCCTTATACACAGGATTTACCTTGCATATATAGACAAAGGTGCACGAGAATTGGTCCCCACTGGGAGTTATCACACGAGGCGAAGCTGCTTTGCATTTACCCTTTGTATTTAAGTTATTTTTGTCAGAAATGTTCAAAAACTCATTTATTTGGCATTAGTAATCATTTCATCATTAGTTATGTGACCATTTGCAATGATCAACCTGACAGTGTGATACAGAGAAGGGTTATCATACTCGGGGTGTGATACAGAGGTTCTTGGTTAAACCTATGGGGCTGTCGTATTCAACTTGAGATAAACATATTTATCTACTGTAATGACTCGTTCAAGCACCAGGGTCTCAAACAAGCGCTGGTCTTGAATAAGCACTGGGAATACAAGGGTATTGAACATTTTAAGCATTAAAAAAAGTATTTGGTATTCAAATAAGCACCTCAAATAAGGGCCGCGGGTATAGATGCATTGAAACTAGTATGCGCCAGGGAGCTTGAACAGACCACTACGGTATGAATTCACAAAATAAGAAAGGCAGTTATCTGCATTTTATAATAATACCATTCTGGGAACCTAGGCTCTGGGTGTAGGGTAAACATGGTAGAGGGAGTGGGTGGTATAGGTGCACAATGTCATGTTTAAGTATCTATATGCATTCCCTCATTGCATGGGTTACAGGTATACACACAAGATGACTCAGGTATTCTAACCCCATTCCAAACCACTCATCTTGGAAGAGAGGGGGGGGGGCTAGGTGTAAGATTGTAGGTATCAACTGTTAAACCACAGCCTTCCTAAACAAAACATTTTTCCGGCCCTCCCCTTGTATTTGAAGGAGTCAAGAGGCTCCCCCTCCCTTTTTGGGCCCTTTAATTGTGATCTTGAAGGGGGGGTGTCTATGATTGTACATATCAACTGCCAAACCACAGCCTCCCTAAAAATAACCCCCAAAAAGGCATCAATATTCCAGCCCTCCTCCTGTATTTCAAGAAAACGACAGCCTCCCTCCCCCTATTTTGGGCAGTTTGTGATAAAGATTTGGGTGTAAGAATATGTTCTTTAATAGCTTCTGTTACTGCTATATTTATTTCAACGAGTATTGGCAGCCCCTTTTCTCTCAGTTAATCTCATTGACAGCCACCCATTTCTCCCTCTTGGATGAATTGACAGGCATCAATCTTTGGGGCCAGTACCGCAGTTAGTACCCAATCCTATACCAACTACCCCCCCCCCCCTTCTGGGCATCCATGCACCTACTTTTCCATTATGCTGGTTCCGAAAAGCATATTCCTTGACAGGTGCATGCGGGAACAAACCCAGGTAAAACAACTGGGGTAGTTTACATATATCTCGACCATTCTACCTGGACGGTGCTTCATGTCAACCACTCTAACTAGGCAATGTATGCCGCCATTGCATGGAGGTGCACCGAGAGTTTGTAGAAAGCATGTACAAGCAGCACCTGGGACCTGAAAAGGTTTCCATTCCGTACAATATAGTGTATATATGTGAAACCGCCCTATAAGCCCCACCCTGAGTTCAGCTGCATCAAGATTCTGAAATGGTCTGTAAGCCATGACTTGTATATGTGGGGCTTAATGTAAATATCATGTAAAACTAACATGTTAAACTCAACCTTTTCAGACCAAAAGTGTGGCTTATATTAAAACCAGCAACCCAGGAAGCGGGTGCTGCTTATAAATAGGTGCCAGGTTTTTGTGAGGTTTTTATGATAGTTAAGAAGCGAGTGCTGATTATACATGGGTGTCGAGTTTTCACGATAGTTAAGAAGTAGGTGCTGCTTATGAATACGTATAATATATATATATATATATATATATATATATATATATATATATATATATATATATATATATGCCAAGTTTTTGCAGGGTTTTTACGATAGTGGTGCTTATACATGTGTCAGGTTTTTGTGAGGATTTTGTGATAGTTAAGAAGCTGGTGCTGCGTATATATAGGTGTCAAATCTTTGCACGGTTTTACTACAGTTAGGAAGCGGCTGCTGCTTATACATAGGCGCAAGGTTTTTGCAGGGTTTTACAAATATTTATGAACAATCTTGTGTGGCTGGTTCTTGGGTAGTTTACCCTAAACAGGTGGAACTCACTGGCCCCACCTGCTAAAGTATCCAGGGCTTAGGCGACAACTGCCAGAGAAGGAACAAAATACCACAGACAATACCACCACACCAAACATCACCCCAGTCAAATAACAGGTATATTAACTTAGGGAGTGGTCATCTTTTAACAACTGGATGGTTGCTGGATTTGGGGAAAGTAAAGAAAATAGACCTCTCTTAGGGATATTGTGGGGTAGAAAAACCCCAACGCTTTTCAGTGAAAAAGCCCATGCGTTGTATACTATTATAAAGTGTGTTTGTGTGTGGTGGCGGGGGGGGGGGGGTGGCGAAACTTTTCACTCTCTAAGTGAAGCATGTTCGAAAATCCACTGCTCCATTATAAGGAGGCGATGATGGGAGGAGGCAAAAGTTATTCAGACGCCCCCCCCCCCGGACAGTGAATTGCTGTACTTGAGGGATCCAAATGTTAACATTTTGGCACTCTTGCACGAAAATCCAATAAAAATCCAACCCTTTTCTTTTTCTTGTTGTTGAAGTGATGACAGCTTCCTCATTCCACAGCTGGAGCCAAGTCCCATTCAGACCTGCACCATTAGCCTACTTTGTGGTTATACACCTAGTTTGTTTGACTTACCATAGTGATCCGTTTTCGCGTCCTATATAGCTCTTATGGGCCTTATATCAAACCGGCACTTATTTGAATACTAGTTTAGTGGTTCATATTGATATCTCTACCCATTTACCCTGGCATTTATTTGAGACTGGCGCTTATTTGAGATCCCAGCACTTAAAAATGGTTAAAGCTTGAGTTCCATTTAGTTTAGTTTCAGTGAGTGAGTAATAGATCTGTGCTTAGAGCCATTGCGACAGCTAAGATCTTATTCATGGCGAGAACTACTGTACATTAGACAATTTCACAGAGGAATATATAATGTCGGTGCCCACACAAATGGGCACCACACACATCCGAGGGGATACAAAAGAAGAGATATAGACACCTTTAAGTGGGTTAGGGAAGTGCTGGCGAAACTGCTGGCTATCACTTAATTGGAATATACATTGATGTGATGCATGAATGAACCCGGCTAGGGAATCGGCCGGCCGGTATTCATGCATCATGACGATCCATGTGCAGACATATGAAGGGTTAATGGCTTACCTATTTTTCCCAGGTGCTGTGCTGCTATTACAAACCTCTTATAGCATATTCCTCTATTCAGTCTTCTACTTGACACTGACACTGCAAACATAGCCTAAAGCTGAATGTCCACCTTTGGGAAGAGAAAGATGAGAAAAAGAGGGTTGCAGAGTGCACACATGTAACAATATTCCAATTACTTGTCATAATACATTCATGCAGGCCCAGGGCTACAGTCATACATCACCTCGAGCCTACAGGCTTCACACACTCCTGGAGGGTCGACATCATGCCCAGCATGATGATCCCAATGAAGTGATTGCCACAGGTTTCTACTGAGGTGCATTATCCTGAACTTTTATTTTCTAATACACCTTTTAAGTTACACTGAAGAGTAGAAAAATGCCAGGGGCAAGTGAATTCATAAGTGGCTTCCTCATCAGTTGCACGAAATATTACCATGAAAAGCTTAATCATTATTCTGACTTCAATCAAAATGTTAATATCATGGAAATATAAAATCTCTCCACTTGCAGGTTTTTCACTCTCAGACCATGTGAAAAGTTATCAAATTGGCTTTGTGCGCCATTGTATCGCACTCTTACATGACAAATCTATCTGACATATCAAATAGGAGAAGACTGCAATATTGGACCTGCATAGAACTTTATTCTATATTCCCCATTATTTTCTCTGCAAATCAGACTATCTGTACTTGGTCACATCACTTTAGGGGTCCATCATAGGGTAGCGAATCTGAATCAGTAAAAGGAAGAAACACAGTTACACTTCATGTTTATTAAAATCCATAAGGGATTCTACTAATTTACATGAACTTTACTCAGTTTCCAGACAGTCCACAAATAGTATCCCCTACTTCCTTTGTTTAACTCATTATGAATCAACTTGAGATGTTGTGAATACAATTTCACAAACCCAGACGAAGAACTTCTAATGAGCCACTGCATGCACTAAACAAAGATCCCAAGAATTGCCAAATGTTGCCCACTTGTCCTAACAAGTTGAAATTCCTCTATTACTTATCCAATCAAAGCGGCACGCCGATACCTGACAAAGCAGACTGCTGTGCTCTGATATTTGAATCGTAATAATTACCTGGAGGTTAATTCAAAAGGCTCTGCCATCGCTACCTATGAGCTGTTAGCTTAGGCACATCTCATAAGACCTAGTGTTACTACACTAAACTTTCTAGTGGTGTTAGGCCTGTCAGGAATAGCAAGTACTATGAAGTCCTTCACTATTCCAGTTCCACTTCTACCACCTGATGGTAGTGTGATAAAATAGTGGTTTCCCTTGAGAGCAAGTTCACCTGTGTGTGGGGGGGGGGAGGCATTCCTCGTCACAAAAGTGAATGCACCTGCTAAGAGTCTGTGGGGGGCTCTTGAGGCTACTCATGAGTTAAGTGCACTTGAAAGAATTTTCTCTGACTCCTTGAGGGCTCTTGAGTGTACTCATGCGTTAAGGGCATAGTAATGTCATGCTTCAGTTCTCCCTCTTTGGTGCAGGGGGGGGGGGAGGGTCACTGTACTTCTAACATGAACCCCAGTGTAGGGACTCTTGAGAGAACAAATTTTTCCACTGCTATGTTTTGTCTTCCACTGCTATTTGTTTTTCTGTGGACCAGTTGCCACTGTGCACAGTGTGTTCTGCTTGGAATAGTAAAAGCAGGGCTGAGGCCAACAGAGCTCACTAAAAAGTAGCTGGCTATCAGCAAGGAAGGCAGGCTGACCTTACCATCACAGTAAAGAATAAGGGAAATGACTAACATCTCATAGGTAGCGATGGCAGAGCCTTTTGAATTAACCTCCAGACATGCTTGTCTTTCTACTTCAGCCGTCTGTAGACTAGAATTAATAGGAATGCTTCAAGGCGTAATGAGCTAATGACAGTATGCTGTATTAACTGAATTTAATTGAAATGTCACAAAAAAGAGTAAGTGTGTGTGCAAGGATAGGCAGGTTGCGTCGGATTTCTTGAGAATCGCTTTAAATCGAGTGCCTCTTACCCAGTTAGCGTCAAAGCTGTGTTTCACAAGGCTGAGCCGAGTTGAATACAAAACCATAGCTCGAGATCTATACTAAGGCTCGTTCTTAACATGTAATGAATAAAAATAAAACTCAATACAAGGGCTACTCTGACAATAGCAGTGGCAGAGGTGAATTAGAAATAGGAAGAATTACCATCTCAACTGGATGGACTTTCACTTCACATAAAAGAGTAGTCCTCTGCAGGCTTAGCAAAGTTTTTCTATTAAATAAAGTATTTAGCATTAGGCATTAGGTTCCTGTATAATTCAAGATTTGTTAATCAATAAAAAAAAAATTGTTTTGTTACAAATGTTTTACAGTACCAGCCCCTTTTATGTATAAATTCATCCATTCGGTGATATAAAGTGAAACGGGAAGATGGTGAAAGTGATTCTGACGAGATCCTGCAGTAAAGATAACTGCTTGCTTAACCACCACATCCAAGGCTTTTTACTAGATCCACCCCTGAGGGAGATACTGATAATGTCATCCAGTCTTTAAGGGCCGCTGATGCATTTGTGCATCATGCCCATTGTGTCGACCCTCCTGGAGCGTATTAGGTAGTGGTCATTTTTTAACAACGGGAGGGGGGTTTGGGGGGTCAAAAATATTTCAGACCCCTCTTAGGGGGGGCAAAAATATTTTCGCCCCTTTTGAGCGAAAAAGCCCGCGTGCGGCTATAGAATAAAAAGGGGGATGGAAAAATTTCAGACCCCTCAGAGGGGGGGGGGGTCGAAATTTTCGCTGTGGTCACGCGGAATTTCACCGACCCCCCTGTTGTTAAAAAATGACCACTCCCTTAGCCCAAAAACGTTATTCCCATAGTGTCAGCACGTTGCATGAATGTACTCGTCAGGCCTGCAATTATGCATCATAACAACCAAAGGGCATGATGTATTAACACATCAGAGGTCCTTGGAGGGTTCTGAAATGTTAGCTTAACTATGGCGAATACAAACTAGACCGCAATGAAAAGATAAAGGAGAAGAATAAGTCATATGGGGAACCTACATAGAATTTGTTGAAGGGGGTCTATCTATCACGGGAAAAAACAATAAGGGTACCTGCCCAAAAATCGTTCACAAATCCGTGGGAACCAGCAGAAAAGTTGTGATGCACTTATTGTTCAAGGGGTGGCCACGTGACTTGCTAAGACGGGTACATCTTAGCGTGCTAGACCCCTTGTAAGCAATGAAGTGGAAGTTTAAAAGGTACACCACCGTGTACAGAAATTGATAGAAGTATGGGCTTTTGAGCTAAGGAGCTATATATAGCTACAGCGTGTTACACTAACGGCCCTCCTTAAGAATAGCTCCTTATTCAGACAAATCTGTATCCGCAAGATGCATTAAAGGATGAGTGATATTTATAAACTTCTGGACAAAAACCGATTTGGGTGGATGAGGCCTTCCAGGACTTGATCAAACCTTTTAACAGTATTAGCCTAAAGGAGAGCCTGGAATATCCTGCAATGCTTCCTACAGTATAGGTCTTTAAGGTCACATAGTTGCACTATCCCCATTGGTCGGCATGATGCATGAATGTAGCCCTGGTGAGTAACTCCCCACCTAGGACTTACACGTATTGTGCTCAGTAGCGCAGTTAGACGGGATAGGGCAATATTCTTTGCAAATTTTCATTTAAAACCAAACTTCAGTCAAAACAAGGCCGCACCCTCTCCTTTTTTAAATCCTGGATCTGCCACTGATGCCGATGCTTCGGATTTTGAAGGGCTAATCGAAGGGCTTGTGTGATGCGCCAATACAGTCTTGACAGGTCTAATCTCCAGCACTGCAGCCTCATAGTGACGGTGGCACAGGGATGACAGTCACTGGATACAAAAACCCCTAAAATGATCAGTGAGAACAACTTAAACATAGTTTTTGTATAGTTATATTTGACTTGAAGAAGGAAGCCCTGAAGACTTATATCCCTGAAAGTATAGGAAATTGAGGCATGCTGTGGCCCCTAGAGGGTTCTAAGATGGTAAACAGATCATCCTATGACTATTACTACCGCTAGCAGAGACCCCCCACGATGGCAATGCCTCCCACTCTATTCCCACTTTTGGGATGTAGCTACTTCTATCACGACCCATCATAGGTCACCACCGGCGTCACTTCAGGTGCCCACACCACAAACAAATGTCACAAAGCAAAGCAAAACAATAATCCATCTCTCAGTGCATGTGAACGCAGAAATCAGTAAGTCAGTGAATATGAATTACTTACCGAGTTATTTCATAAATAAGAGAGTTAGCAAGTGAACTTGCTGTAAGTGTACGTGACCGAGTGAGTGAATGAGCGGGGGATTGCGAATGAGAGCGAATTTGTGAGCATATTCGTGAGCAATTGATTTCATAAGTAAGATAGTTAGCGAGTTGGTTAAGCTTGAGTGACAGAGGCGTAGGAAGCAAACCTTCATGGGGGGGCCCCACCCCAGCCACCAAGAATTATCGGTTTGAGCTTCCTGGTGTTGATGCATCACTGTATGCGATTTATATAAAAGGTTATTCCTCGGTGGCTTCTTTAGACAATGCTGCCATTTTCCCTATCTCAATGATATATTTGTCCAATTTGAGTGGTGAGCTATGGGAATCTTGTACATTTTATAGTGGGGATTGACACATTTTGGGGGGGGGGCCAGACATATTCAGGCCCCACCTCCTCTGTGATTGGGGGGGCCGGGCCCCCCTGGCCCCCCCCCCCTTTTCCTACGCCCCTGAGTGAGTGAGTGAGTGAATGACTGGGTTATAAGCAACTGAATGATTGTGTATGTGAGTGACTGTGAATGAGTGATTTTGTAGTAATTAGTAATTCGACAAGTAAGAAAGTTAGCGAGTGCGTATGCCAGGATCAAGCAGGTGTGTAAACAAGTTCCTGACAGCACTGACTTATGACATTCAAAGAGACTGCTTTATGTTGTTTTAACATTTGAAATCGTTTTCATTAAAGTTTTTTTTATTTGTTTTTCAAGTATCCTTGAAAAGCCTTTCACCCCCTGCCATTATTTAAAATTTATAATCAGTTCCTAATTAGTTTGATTCATGGGGACTGGCTATATGCACACAGACACACTTTACCTACTGAATTTCACTTGTCTCCTCCTTAGTAGACAAGAGAACAATCAAAACACGGGGGAAGAGATCATTCTCTTTTTTCTGATCTTATTTTTTTTCCTTTCAGCCACCAACGAGACCAAATTAAGTGTTCCCACTAATTTCGCATCCCGGTATCATCCAACAAAACTACAAAGTCGCCACTGCCGCCTACACACAGAGCGTAAAATAGCTTGCGGCTGACATTTTGAGCAGCAGCCAGGCTAACTTTAGCAGCCAAACCCTAATTCTCTCCATCGGATGGCCAGAATTAATGCCAGCATGGTCACTGGTGAACTTCGCAGTTCTTCGTTAACTCAAAATAATAACTTTTACAAAGTATACGAGATAGTTGCTGCTGCAGCAGGCCTACCAGAGGGAGTGGGAGGATGGAGGCAAGGCCCAGGGAGAGAGAAGACCTGGGAACCATTCCTGTTGTAAACAATAGCCCGACCTCGGCCTTTCAAATCAACCAACAGCTCAAAATGTCACCAGTTTCCTTGTAAGAAATTCTAAATTTAAACACTCATATGAGTATTCTGCATATTTTTTTTTCATTTTACTTTCTAGTCTAACAGAATTGAAAGGTTCAGGTCCAGTCCAATAACAAAATAGCCTTTCCCTCAATACCCTGGTATTGGTATTAAGTTTAATTTGTCACAATTAATTATAGTCTAGTCTAAACAACAACTGCATCCATGCAGTTGACAAATATAAATGCTCTAGGGGCCCTCCTTTACCTCCTACCTTTTGTCATCAAATAGAAAAAGTCAACATTGCATCTTTTTCTGGTCTTCACCTTCTCTTTGTGTGACAATTTACACCAAGTGTTTTCAATAACTGGCATCTAGATAAAACAAAACAGATTGTCTGGTAAGAACTGTTTTGCTAGATGGGTTATTTTTCTCACTCCTATCCTGTTTGTCACCAATGATATCAGTGGTTTTATGCTGATTAAGGATAAGAGACCTTTCATATTACCCTTTTTGTCGGTTTATATATCAAAGGGTGTATCACATGGTCTTGCAGCGTTTCATGAGGTGGCACTTCGAGGCTAAGTTACAAGGAAACACTCAGTTTGGAGCTTTTCTCGTGAACCTCTATCTACATGAGGCCTAAAACAAAAGGTTTGTTTCCAGTTACCTGACCGACCTTAGCAAAACAGGGCCAAAAATTTAAGATTTTAAAAGAATTTTTCCTGAATTCCCATCCGTTTTTTTCATGATTTTTCCCCCTTTTTTTATAATTTTCTACAGATCTTGAGTTAACAGTTTCATAAGGCATGTCTTTTCCATATTTTTCACATTTCTCATATACTTTTCATATTTCTACAGTAAAGTCAAAGAACCTGGCATATCTGACCATTTTTGGTATACAAACTAAAAAAATAAAGAAAGGTCCGACCTACCGACCCTAGATCTTTCAGCTATGTAACGGGAAACACACCTTTTTTGGAACTAATGTATAGGGAATGCTGTTTTGATACCATATTCCTCTATAAGCTTGTTGTAGTTTAATTATATATGATAAACAGATCTCTATACCTTTATAAAAATGTCATAAGGCTGGGTCGATGTCATGGCCCCACTTAAACTTTATACATTATTGAGAATGGACCAGGGGCTCTAATTCTGAATCATTAATGGGGGCCATATGTCTGGTACCTGTGTTTTTGTATGGCTCATCCACTACATACAAAACACAGATGCAAAAAATATTGATTGATTGATTCTATTTTTATGCCAGTTGATCATTATCATGTGCAACAGGTTCGGAGCAATAAGGTGTTGTCTGATCGATGCATGCTGAAACATGTGGTACCTGGGACAGGTCAGACGGTACACGAGTGGGGAGAAGGGGGCAGTCGACTCTGACTGCGTTAGGTGTAAAAAAATCATATATAGGTCAAGGGCATGCCATGCACCATGCATGTTTTAGTGTTCGTTATGGGACAGCCATCATGGACATTACGCATGCCATATCAAGATGACCTACAATGTTGTCCAACCCATTACAATATATAGTTCCCTATTGTTGAACAAGATAAGACACTGTACACACTGGTATGTTGTATTTAGGTGGCTGACCATAGACTAATCCACTACATAAGAAACATTTTCCTTTTCTGCCAGATCACAGTGATGTGTAATATATATATATATATATATATATATATATATATATATATATATATATATATATATATATATATATACATTGAGTCCCCAAAACGTCATTGAGCTAGGCATGCTATGCCCAATGTAATTAGGGGACCCACATTTATCACATTGACACACATGACCCAATATCACATTAATTCCCAAATGGTGCCTAAATGGCTTCTATGTGTACTATATATATAGACCTGGACCTATGAACTATGTCCACTATAACATCGGACACACCCCTTGTCTAATACTTTGGTATATATGGGTAAGACGTTGAGCTTTATATTGCAGGAGAACACCCAAGGGCAATGGTTAGGGGGAGTAGATGGTTCTATTGGGCTGTTAATTATCCTACATGAATTTACGTTAAATAATACATGTGCAACATTATTTTCCATACTACTTACAGTTCTGCAGCCTGCTGGCACCTTCTTTCACATAGCTCCATGCCATAGTATAGACAAAATATGTTATGGTTGAGGAAACATCAGTACTGGGGTTGGCAGGTAAGTTAAGTCGAAAGACACCAAGATGTGGCCCAGAAAATAACAAGTGGGTCTACCTGTAAAAAGATACATATGTGACATGTACTGGGAAAGGGGGTCTTATTGCCCCCTGCACTAAGACCCCTTTTCGCAGATCGTGTCACATATGTCGATTAGTCTTTAAACGTACATGAGTCTCGGGAGAAGCTGGCGGTAGGAAAAAAAAACCTACTCTACATACCTATATGTTACGTGCCCATATTCCATTGGCTGACATTCGTCATGGCGATACCCACATTGTGTTTTGCAGGTGGCAAACAGCGTATAGTTTCACATAAATTATATATGTATAATGTGTTACACAGGCTAGGGCATTTATTCCTTTTTCTAAAAGAAGATGCCTGTTCTAGTGAGTGACCAAGCTGTCAGGCCTGGTGATCTGTACTGTACCTGTCACATAGATTATCAACGTAAAACACATCAGATAACCAATAAACTACCTAAAGGTAACCATTATACCGTACTGCCTAACCTATAAGGCGTGTCACTATGTACGAAGCGTGGGTTATATAAAGGGACAAGCATAAGATATGCTTTATAGGATATAAGTCGGGGCTGCATAGATCTTTGTTAGCAGGATTATACAATATAGAGCAGTACCAAACTGAACAAAAAACAAGAAACGTGGCCTCTATAAGTGGCTGTTTGGGGACAGCCGCTTATCACTCAATAGGGATTTATAGAGTGAAACCGTGACACACATATATAAGCAAATGGATATGACAAATGAGAAAACTCACACCAAATCAGAGGTGTACACATTGCAATAGATTTGATATAAGAGATTTCGCATCTTAGTTCACCTATCCCAAGTTCCCATAACCCTGACTGCCATGATGTATACTCTTCATCTCCAAAATAGCTTCAGTGATTGATAACCAGGGGAAATCAGTGTCATTAGATATATGACATAAGATATCATGTTATTAAAAGAGAGTAAAGACATTACCATAGGATAGAATTGAAAATACAATTGACTTTTTTACAATGGCTACTCCATGTTTTACCGTTGAGTGAGCTCAGTCTCAATTTGCCAATATTGAGACGATACTCAGTTAAATATTTGTGATGACCTTAAACGCGAGGTACCATACTACCATGTGTATAAGGTGCACCTCACATATAAGGTGCACCCCTAACAGTTAGTTGAAAATCTTTGGAGCTTCAGTTCTGTTCTATACAAAATATCCCTACCCAAAAGCACACCCCAATGTCTGCTGATTCTCTGATGTGTAATAGGGGTCCGTCCTCGCGTGTAAACTTTAACTTATATGACATGCGAGGTATCACAGTACTAAAGTGCATAGATCTGCACTGTATTTCGTCCATATTGTACCCACCAATATTGGCCACTTCAAAGGTAGGCAAACACTCAGAGTTGGACTGGGAAGGGAAGCTATAGGTTCGACATGGTGGAGACCAGGTCAGTTTGATGGTACTTGTAAAAAACACACATATGGGTCAATTACTGACATGCACCAGGGGATCGGTTAATGTCTGCCACTGAGGGACACTGTACGCTGATGTTACATGTGCCATATCGAGAGGAATCATTACATATTTACTTTACAACATTGTATAATCATGTTTAATTAATTCCCTATATCCAAACTTTCAAGGGTAAATACAGGTGTTGTCTACAACAACCCAGTTATTCTATATTGTGGTATTGCTCATATCTCTAATACTCATTCTAACAGATCAAGGCCACAATGCTATTGTATATATCAGGTTAGGTGGTACAAAGAATCATAGCCCCCTCCTACTGGCTTTTTAATCATACAGTTCACTCAAAATGCACAGCTCTCATTCACTCAAGTAGCACACATTGAATTTTGACATAAAGAAAAGGAGTGCATGACATCTATTTTTAGCTGACAGGCTTGGAATTAGCATAGAACTGACCCCTAAATAGTGGCATTAACTCCTGAAACACTGTACTAGCTGTACTTACCCTTACAAAGTTATCTAAAAATTTAATCTTCTTTGAAATTGGACAAAAAAATTCTAGGTTTGGCCTCGCTTAGCTACACTGTAAGAAAAAGTCAAAATAACAATGGAATACTCATCCAGAAGTTGCCAGACATCCGTCGTTACTTTCACAGAGATTCCTTGTACAGTTGTGTACCACCATACTGCCACCTGGAGCTTCTTGTAAAAACTACACTGGTTCAGTGCAATACAATTACAGTGGTTCACTGTTCAGTTCAATGGGATCCCTGGTAGATTCAACAGTTATTTTTTACAATGTAGATATATAGTTGATGGCCTGAATTATCATCTGTTGTCTAGCAGAGATAATGAATCTACTTGGGAGCCTGGTGGTTAAAATGGCCTGATACCGTGGTCATACTATTGAATGATATGGGTGGGGTGGATAAAGGGCTTATGCTGACACGGAACCCTACTAATCCAAGGTACCTGCAAAAAAGTTGCTACAATCAGGCCATGTGTATTGCACAGGTACAAGGAAACTGGACGTTTGCAGACAATGCCGTGGCCTGCTTATTTAGGTCCTGGGTCTTTAAATAAACGCCAGTCTTTGATAAGCACCGGGTGTAGAGCTGTATGTTGAATGAACACTGGTCTTGTAAAAGGGCATGGGATCAAGGCACGGGCAGCTCAAACAGGCAAATAGTATACAATATATCAATCTTTACATGGAGCACTCCTTTTAGATTTGACTTAGTTTGAGGATATTTATTACATGTATTTCAATTTGGGGTAAGAGGGATTTGCATATTTATCTATTTATCCATTTAATTGTCTCCTTTTTCGTGTTATTTTCATTAATTCTTCTTTTTTTTTTTGGGGGGGGGGTTGCTGTTAGATCAGCGGTTGGGGTGACTTCTACTATCTACTTCTTCCAGAGAGGGAGTAAATTATTGGCATGCAAAATTAATTAAGTGCCTCTCAACCTGTCTCTATATCTCACTGCTAAAAAGAGTCTTTCTTGTGCAAAGTTTGCATAAGAACCACACCAGGCTTCATATTTATCATCTTCTGCCAATACCCAGTACCTGAATCCAAAATGGGTGACATTAATCATGTGATGATGGAATTGCAGCTGTCCAAATAATCAGGATCTTTAACACAGCAAGTTGAAGTGTTCAAGGATAGAACACAGTGACAAATTAAGACAGGGTGCGCACGCCCTCTCCTTTTTGTCAGTACCTAAGAGTTTGATTGCACATTTTGCACCCTAAAATATGCTCAAGAATAGGGGTGTGCGCCCTCCATTTGGGCCACATCCCCTCCCTTTTCAAATCCTGGATCCGCCACTGGGACACGTTTTCCCAGGAAAGCTACATGGAACCCTCACCAAACTGACTCAAACCTTACAGCAACAGTGTGGGTTACCATAGCGCTTCTTTGATAAACTAAAAATATTTCTACCCTTCCAATACTACACACTCTAAAGAAGGGACCTCATAAACCAAACAGTGAACAACCATCATCTTATTGCAGTGAAGCCGTTTATTTTCTACAATGAAGCACCAGTTGGCAGTATGGTGGTACAAGGAATCTCCGTGAAGATAATGATGGATCTCTAGCAACCTTGGGACAAGGATTTTGCTGTTATTTTGATGACAACATTTTTTAGGAGTTGCCTGGCGTGGAGCGCAACCGTGATGTTGCGTAGCAACATCACTGGGCAACTCCTATTATGTTTTCGGTTTTCGTCATTACGTGAGTGATGTCACGATCACCGTGTGACGCCATATGTGACGTCACAGGGCAGTGGTGACGTCACCTGTGGATAGAAAAGCAACCAGCTATTATGTAATTTCCTATCTGTGGGAGTGGCAACTGCTATCCGTGGGCCTTGCCACATTTTTTGTTGTTTAACAGTGCAGTTATGGACCACTGACTGCCATACCAATGGGTCTTTGCAGCACCAGTCTCATTAGGTGAGATGGCACAGTGCTTGCTGCAAAATCTGAAGGTTTGGAGTTCAAGCCTCTCTTAGAACTTTCTATTACGATGTTTTCTCAAAGGGACCACAGATCAGATTCAATTAGTGTGCAAAAGTTTTTCAAAACTGCAAATCAGATGACCACTGAAAGATATCCACCAATAAAGCAGTACTGGGTGAAAATGATGACCGTTCTCTGGCAACTTTGGAACAAGGAATGCGACATTTTTTCAACACTGTTCACGGCGTATAGAAAAATTATATTCAGCAAAATTTATCTAAACACAGACGAGGAGAAGCCGTGCACTCAGCAAGATTAAAGAAAAAAAAAACTTCTCACCCATAGGTTCCATGTACAGTGGAAAAAAAAATCAAACTAGAAAAGTCTGTCAGTAAGAGGGTTGAGAAGATCATTTGTTCCCCCTCCCCCCGCCAAAAAAAAAAGAAGAAAAACGGTGTTTTGTGCTTGGACTTGGACTCGGAGGTTGCTGCCTGCAATCTCTTACGCTGTATACCTCCATAAAGGGTATCATCTTTCACATAAGAACACCCCTTCATTCAATCCTACCAATAAAGATGTAAGTCTATTTGAATTTTCTTAGTTTTTCCAAAGTGGGGTTAAGCCAATAAATCGAATTTATGTCGCCTGTCTCGCTGCTTCTACGTGCCCAAAGTGACACAGTTAAAATACTATTTTAAACACAGCTTAATGACCCTGTGACGAGAATACATCTCGACCAAGTCGCACATTTTCTTCTCTACTATAAAAGATTTCACCCCTTTTACCTCTTGTTAATAAATCAGAATTCTTTTCAGTCTTTAAAATAACATCAGTATGAAGGTGAGAGGCATTAGTATTATCGTTAGTGAAAAAGTATAATAGTAACTAAATGATTATCACCAGGATGGCCAATGTTACTTGGAAAAAAATTCGATAGTGGCTCTGGGGTCTCAAATAACCGCTGGTCTGGAATAAGCACTGCGGTTTAGATTTTAGATGGTATTGAAATCAATCTTAAGCACTAAAAACAGTATTCAAAATAAGCACAGGCCTAGGTCTCAAATAAGTTACGAGCGTATTGAAATTTATAAGCACCCGTGTGCCTAAAAACACACTACGATGTTATGTTCAAGGGGCAAAATAGACAGCATTCACTGGGAGATCTAGACTGTATCACTTTGTAAATTTTGTATTCACCTCTATATATTATATACAGTTATGATTGTATATATAATGTTTTATAAAATTTCTTCCATATTGAGGTGTTACCATGATTACAGAATGGGTATGAAGTGAACCTTTGGCAAAGGCATTATATTATGATATGATCATAATGGTGTATTACATATGTACAGGTACAAAACATTTAAATTAAATCATATAGGGTAGTTATCCTGGCTTGTTCCAGTTAAGGTGAATTAAAGAGTCATAAAGATAAAAAAACAACTTGCACTCCACTGTCTTAGTTCTAACCCAGATAAGGCTACCGTCCTACATGTAGGACAACTGAATGACAAGAAAAAAGGGGTCCGATTCCAGAAGTAAAATTAATAGATAGTAAAATGTTGTAGCTTTTAGCTCTAGGGCCCTGGCTTCCAAATATGCCTATTCTCAGCTAATTCTATGACATCTTCACATAATTATACCGGGTTTTGGCCTACTGTCCTGTATGTAAGATCTCTAAATCTCTGAAGGGTAAATTACTCAGGTTCCAGCACTCTCCAACAGGAATTGTTGTGTCCATGGCAACCCGAAAACCAATACTATCACATGACAGTGGCGGCTTGGTCTTAACATCCTACATGTATGATGGGATGCAGACCCTCATATCTCTGGATGTGAAATAGGTACAGCTCCAGAATTTTGTACAGGGCATATTTGGTCATAATATTGGCCAACTTTTCAGCATTCTGCAAGCAAAATTTTGCATGTAAGCTTTATCTGGGTTTAGCTTCTTCCATGTAATAATGCCTAATATAGCTCCACATTTCATCATCAGAGAAAAAATTATCAAATGTACTTTGATTAGGTATAGCTTATGGGGCTCAAAATGTGTTCACGTAATATGTGCCTCATATATTGAGCCCTACACTAATTGTTATGGGCATTTTTTGGGCTTATGGAGAAAAGTGAAAATTCTCCTAGGATCCTGCATATCGAATTTGCGTCGAAAGGTAGAGAAATTACCAATTGGCCTTAAAAAATTCATAAAAATAAGAAAAAATATTCCTACTTATCTATCCTACTTTTTCGACCCCGTTATAAATCTGAGCATAACATTTTACATTTTTCAGGCCTTTAAATAGTATTGTACACAGCATATTTTATTATTCTGTCTGACCTTAGCCAGATTGGTGAGGACCAAACAGAACCACATCCTTATTCTAGAATTAGAAAATAAAACCACACAAAAAAAACCTGCGGCATTCAGTTAGTGTTCAGTCGGGAGTAGCTTTGAGAAGATCGGAGATAAGAGATAAGATAAGGATCCAATTGAGGCCTCCTACTGCTGACCCCTGGTTTACGAATCTATTTTTCTTAAAGGAGTCATTTATTTTACTAAATTGGTTGTATTTTCTCTACACATCCTCAGGTTTAGAGATTCCTATTTATTTTCAATTTTTCTGTTTATTTTTCTTCTAACCTTTCAATGATTTTGTGATTTTGAGAAATTTTATTCTCATTCTCTACGGCCCAGATTTTAGAGCCCACTGTCCCTGCCTGCATCACCCTCCCCTTTGGGGAGGTTTCAGAAACGACTGATGACTGACTGTTCAAGCATCCTTTGTCGGTTTGCCGCGCATATAGTGGTATATATACCCCCCTACAGAGGGCAGCAGCAGTATTAATTCTCCTAATCTGGAGGGGACAATGTTCCGCGGGCTTTATCGCTACATAAGACCGGGGGCCTTATGCATCCAACCTATAAACACCTTGTCCATTGTGACCTTTGATTATCTCTCCTATTACCGGGTACATGATTAGTCAAACTTACCATTTTATGTAGACTGCTTGTATTATCAATCGCTTCTTCTTTTACACTACAGGGAAGAAAAAGCTGTGTGCATAGGAGGATATGGTAAACTTTGTGTTGTCAATATTATTGCAAAGGGTGTTTTGATAATCTTTTATGCCGTTACTGCAAGGGATATTCTGTAAACAATATGAAATGGTACAAGTATAAACATTGATTATGGTTATTTGCCGTTCCTCCTTAGTACCGCAAATCAATGCTTGCCATACCTGATTTACGGGTGATAATATTAATATTATAGCTTTTGGTGGGGGGTCAATATATTATAGGATTGTGCCTACGGATTGCAAAATTACTGGCCTGCTAAATCCAGGGGATATAACCGGTCCAAGGTTCATGTAGTCATCCACTGGTGTCTGTTACTCATCCACTGGTGTACTCTTATAGGTACTCTAAATAGGTGATCTTACAGGGATTATGAGAGCAAGAGTAGTACTCTTAAGGTGGGTCGCTACTATTGGATTTGAACCTAATGCGCAGGTCCCTACGCATATACGTTATATTCATCAGAATCAAACCATTTTTGATATGGGCATACTTATATCAGTCCTTAGTGTTTACAAAAAATTTTGAATGGTTCCGATCAAAATTGTGTATTCTATTCTTCTTTTAAACCTTAGAATTATAGCACTTACAATATCAAGACAATGCCCTAGAAGTGGTAGGCTCTTCACAGTGACCAGGAGCATATAATGAAGCAGCCCAATGACAAGGATTTGCATATTTTCCCCATCATGCAATGCTTTGAATAAGGATTTTTTTCAATACTTTTTTAATTCAAATGGTCAAAACTATAAAATAATGCAATAAAGTTTAAAAAAAATCTAGAGGTTAAAATATGAATTTTATTTGTTTTTGTTATAAAAAAAATAGAAAATTTACCCCTCTCTTTTCTGAAAAATGAAAAATTTACCCAGAATCCCATGGCATGGAGTTAAAATCAAAAACTCTAAAAAAAATAAGGATATCAGGCCGTTTACCATGTTAGGTTTCATATCTCTGAAATTACAAAAAGTTACAAAAATGACAGGAAGAAATTCTCAAACCTGAGACACATTTTCTATGATTTCTAGGTGAAGATTAAAATACTTTTATTTTTCAAAAATCTGTAGAAAAAAAAAGTAGCACGGGACCCCATACTTTTCTTTTCATATTCTTATTCTAGATGATTTTTTGTACCTCTAGAAGAAAATTGAAGAAAATCTAGGATCTTTGTTTCAATGGTCGCGACCCACCTTAAGTAATACTAGAGATGATGAGAGCAAGGGTGCAAGAGTGGTACTCCTATATAGGTGCTCTTACAGGGATATGAGAGCAAGAGAAATATTCTTAGATGATCTTTTAGGCTGATGAGAGCAAGGTACTCTTAGGTGATGAGACCAATTGTAGCAGGATCTAGGATCATGTATAACTAGGAGCACCCACAAGGCCCACATAGAATTCCTAAATTCATTTTACATCCATGATGAGGGTTTCAGTAACAGACCCTGGTCCTCTAATTTCAAATTGCTTGGAGCCACAGGTCTCCTGCAGTTTTGACTGACTTTGCCATCATTAGAAAAGTTAGCATGACATGCTCATGTAAACATGACTACGGACATTATTGTCAACGAACCGTTACAAGTCGATGTTGTAATGAACACTGAATCCAGAGAAGTTCTTTGATCCTTGTTTATTGCATGATGACAGAGTGTGGTAACAACAATACACTCGCCAGCGTGCAGGCTCTGGCCCTAAGCTTGTAGCTCAACCTGTCGTAGGTTCTAGATATTAGGGAGGTTGTGTGTAGAATAAATAGATCTAAAGAGATAGGTGACTGGGAGCTGCTCACCGGGACTTATATACCTAGGTGAGCAGCTCACAGGGTGATGAAATGTACCGGTAGGAGCAGGTCAGATCTGGTCAGGTCTGGTTGGATCTGGTCAGATCTGACGCGCCATCATACCCGGTAATGATTCTATTTATATGTGGACCAATCAGGGTGAAGGGAGATTGTGGAATTTCCCTGCATCCTAGAAATGCGTCCACAGGTATGTCGGTATGTTGTGATACTCCCAGTGAGTCAGTGCCCAGAAGTGGAATGGGTCCGGCTCTCATAACATCCTGGTATGGGTGATGTAAGAGCAGCTCCCTGTACACATTGGGAGGATGAGCTTTAAGTAGGGCCTGAGCGTGTGTGGCGAAGAATTTAATAAATGTCTAAAATAATTAATAATACCCAGAATAGTCCATCGACAAATCCCCACATTCCTACTCGTCTCTGCACGAGGTTTAAGGGAGGAAAATCATTAATAATAAGGGCTTTGCCAAGTCCATTGACAATTATAAGATACATGGTACAAAGAGGTGTTCGGTATGAAAATACCGTATATAAAAAAAGTAAGTATACATAGAGGTGTAATGGTTCGTATCGACTTATATGTTGGGTGGCTCGTTGGCTCGCTTACCACTAGAGATACCAACACAACACGAGTAGTTCGGGTTGGGCAAAGCCCCAGAAACCCCTACCTCTCGGGTAGGACTTTATTCAATTTGGTCAGTAGCTTATGTTGAGCGTCTTGACTGGACCAGGTCCAGTCCCCTTCTGCCGCTCGTCCGGCTTCTTAGTAGAAGCTGGACGCGAGGCATGGTGCTGCCCCCTCTTGTACCAACGGGGTATCGCAAAGCGACACCTAGCTGGCATAGAAGGAACAAGCACCACACGAACACGTCTCTCGGATGAACGGCACTAGTATATATACGACGATACCGGCCCCTACACCACCCCCACTAGACTATACCTAGGGTTGGGTGTAATTAACAAATACCTATTGTTAACTTTATACAGTAATATTATACATAAATAGGTAAGTCTATATATACAGTTCGTATAGAATATAGAACATTAAGGGGCATTATAAATAATACGTACATAATAAGGCATCGTCGCATATAACCCGAAGTAACTAATAATAACAACTAGGAAGTGGCGCCTTATGCACCATCGACCTAGGGTGGTAGATAGTAACAATGTTACAATGTTATTATAGTATAAGAGACGCAATAAAAAGTTGTAGACATGTAGTCAAATGGTATGAATAATATTTTACAGTAGTAACTAACCGACCCGAGGTGGGGTAAAATAACCCGAGAAAAATTTTGTTTGTTTTGATTATAAAAATATAAATATGATATAAAAATAGATTTATACAAAATATTAATACTGATAAGTATAGGCGTCCTACCAGGGTAGCAGGATCGCCCTTACAATATACCGGACTTCCGGCGAATCTGGAACGACTGGTTTCTGCAGCTCCACCCGGCGACATGTGTGTGGTGGCAAGCCACGTTGCTGTTATGTTGTGCCCTGATGAAGATGGGAAGATGGAGCCCCGGTTAGGTGTGGTAATCCTTTTGGTGTTTCGGGTTAGCGTCCATCTTCACTGCAGGTTCCGTCCCAGATTAACGAGTCCAGTGTAAGGATCAGTGCCTCTGGCATATTAAATGCTTTTACCCTCGGGTACAAAAGACACCATCAGATGGACACTTAAAGATCTTCCGGATCCGTGTCCATCTTCTCAGCCGACTCCACTGAGGCAGATGGAGCCGAGCTGCTGCAACTGCTCACAGAGAGCAGCGTGGAAGCCTCGCTGGGCGTGTCGCTCCCCAAGCTCAGAGCGCTCATCACCGCGGATGGACTGTCCATTGCCTCGGATGCAGGTAGAGCAACCGTGGCAGCTGGGGCAGCCCGTGCGAGAAGAGCAGCCGGAAGTGGGGGAGCTGCCGGAACCGGCGGAGCAGCCGGGACCGGTGGAGCAGCCGGGACCGGTGGAGCATCCGGGACGAAGATTAGGGACGACGGAAGGCCGTCCCACTCTTCTAAGTGCTTCCCGAATGCGAGGAAGAACTTGAGGTCAGCCTCCTTGTACCTGGTCACAAATCATAGAAAGTGTGCATATGGGGCCTTACATGTCATTCGCCCAGACATGTGCCCAGAAAAAGAATTCTGATAAGTATGCTTCTTTTACAATAGCTTGGACACATCTGACATAAATAATAATGTGATTTTCTTAATCTACAGGTCAAAATAGTCTGGACCTGAGATTTGCATGGAGGTATGAAGATTGTTTCTGTAGGAAATTAAGCCCTCAACATGGCTTGTAACTCAAATGTCATTCTCCCGGACATAATTTCGCCCAGACAATTTTGGTCATTTTGGGCACATTTTACCCCCCTGGAGCCCAAAATATGCATATGGGACCATCAAAACCCTATGTAACATGAAGATCTCATCCAGCCTGACAATTTGAGCCAAAGAAATAGAGGGGGAAACTAAAATTCGAAGAGTAGGGGCTGGAATACCTCCAAATTCGTCATATGCAAACCTTCTATGATTTTCGACCACCTGTGGATGTACCCGGCGTTCTCAGCACGGTGGAACTCCTTAAGCTTTTCAGCTTCCATCTGCTGGCGCCGGCAGGATTCGAGAGCCTCCTCGACTTTCTTCCTCTCCTGCAGCCTAATTTTCTCTTCCTCCCTCTTCTGGATCTCATAGACCAGGTTGAAGGTGGCTTCAGTCATCACACGCCAGTAGTCGACTGACTTCTGGCGATGCAATGCCTGCCATTCCGCCATCAGGTCATTCTGGATCTGAGCCGTTTGGACATCGCGGTGGTCAACAAACGTGTTCGGATCCTGAAGACCTGACAGAGTTTCGGAGATAAGCTCCATAACGGGCACCCGAGGGGCCGTTGGTGGAACTATAGCTGGTGGAGGCACGGCGGCATCCACTGAGGCAGGCGGAGCGCCTGCTGGAGGAGCAGACGGGCCCTCGACCGTGACACCTCCCCGACCTCGGCCACCGCCCGGGGAAGCTCGGGTGGACTCCAGTCCACCACGGCCTCTACCACGGGGCTTAGTCCGGCCTAGGGAGGTTAGGACCTGCGATTCGGGTCCCGCTGGTCCCATAGCAGGGAACTTCGCCGCGTACTCACTATACGTGGGGCACTTGCCGGAAGATCCCTCTCCAGCCCACCAAGATGTATACCCAGATGGGGGAGCGAAGAGTTCGCCCCCATCATCCTGGCTGCCAGAGGCTTCGCCCGGGCGTTGTTCCGCGGGTGCAGGTGTTGAAGGTGTGGCCGGGGTGGCCGCCTGGCTAACCGCTCTACGGGCTTGGTTGCTGGGCATATCCAGAGCCGAGACCTGTTGTCCCGACTCACGATGATCAGCTGGGTTGGCTGGTCTGGGCTGGTCCTTGTTACCCGAAGGGCTTACGGACCGGTCTGCTCGGGTCCTTTTGGAAGCACCGGTAGCCGTGGCTGTGCCTCCGCTAGGACCCTTCGAGCGGGCCTTGGCCTTCTCCCGCTTATCATCTCCTCTCCACTTTTTCACTTTCAGGTGCACCTCACTGGGCATCCCGAACTTTGTGGATGAGAAGTTGATTTGGAAGAAGGTCAACAAGTTGCCACTCTTCCACGAGCAGAATCCGGTCTCAAATGCCTGCTCCTTGATCTCCTTCACACTCAACGAGGCCCAGTTAGCTAGGAGCTCTTTGAAGCACTTGATGGCCCGTTTCCTCGTTTTCTCCAGGCCGATACCATGGGCTTTCTGCAAGTGCAGAGCCATGTCCCGGCGCCGGTGAGTGTTGAACGAGCCATCACATAGTTTGCTCGGACGGTCTCCGAGCACACACATCATCACGGGCTTGTGGTGCATGTGATGCTCCACTATGTGCTGAGCGAAGCGGGGCTTCGTCTCGAACACCTTCTCTCCCGTGAGAGCTAGCTGGCACGACTCGAATGGGCACCTTTGGCGGTTGCCGGTTGGCCCCCATTGGGTCATCGCCCACTGGACTTTCGTCCGGGCTTCATAGCTGTAAATCGACCCCAAATTGGATTTCAGCTGGTCGATCCAAATGAGGTAGAATTTACCTACTGGCGTATCCGAGGGGCCGGATTTCATCCACTCCTCGTCGTCGCTATCCCCGTCTTTATTGACGGCGCCCGGACACATGTAGTGGACCGTGTCATAGGCACAGTCCGCGAAGCAGCGGGGAGTCCGTTCCTTGAACCCCTCGGCTGCATTCTTCCACATCCACTTCTGATTATCATCCTTTGGGACATCCGTGGTCATTTCTTCCCACGTTGTCACGGATTCCAAATCAGATTTGGCTGACTCGGGCAGCTCTGGGTCGCTTTCGCTTCCCTCACTGTCCGTGTAAATGCCTGCTCCCCTACGGCTGGCTCGGCTGGTGGTAGTAGTACCAGACGAAGCCTTGGTAGAGGACTTGGCGCTTGTCCCGCTGGTGCTGGCAGTGGAAGCTGCAGTAACCGAGGTGGCTACTGTGGTGGTTGTAGTCGTGGAGGCGGGCGCCTTCGGTTTGCCCTTATCCCTCGGCTTGGTGGGGGGCGTGGGCTCTGCCGGAGACGCTTTCGCTCCATTTTTCTTCTTCCGGCGCACAACCTTGGGTGGCTGCGCCGGCACCTCAGGACTGGAATCCAACTCCCGTGGATTCCTGTCCTCCGAACGAGAGCTCCTCCTACCACTGACCGGGGAGTCAGAGTCGGAGGAAACCTTCGCCTTGCTTTGGGCCTGTTGTTTACGGTGGGCCCGACGAGCTGCTGTGAGCTGCTTCTGCTGTTGGGCGAGCTCGGCTCGCTTGGCCTCGACAGCAGCCTGCTGGCGCGAGATGTCCTCTTCCGAGATCTCGCCAGGCGCCTCCGGAATGTCGGCACCTGGTTCCGTCTCGGTTGTGGACCTCTCGATGGCGATCCTTACGTCTTGGTGAGAGGACCCTTTGGCGCAGGCTTGTGGGTCAATCGCTTGACCCGGTCGGTTTCCACCGAGGATAGCGTGACTGTAGAGTCTGTATCCATGTTGGACTCAGACTCTCTTAACTCCACGGCCTTTCGGGTGATGCCTTCGGAGATCAGCACTGCTCGGGCCAAGCTCTCGTTGACCGCCATCTTCTCCGCCAACTTTAGGTAGTTGCGGAGCCAAGAGACTGGCATACTGTCAGCCAACTCGTCGCTGCACGAGTCCATAACCAGAGTCTTGAAGTCGTCTGGTATGGCCTCCGGCACGCCTGGTTTCACTGCCATCTGTCCGTATCCGAACATGGAGGCGTGCATGGATATGTAAGTCCCCCAGGAGGTGTATACAACACTGGCCTCGCAATCGACGTGTGCCATACGCTCGATGCGAGTCTTGAATCCCGGAGGATACATAGGAATGTCCACCCGAAGCTGCTGCCGTAGACGAGCGCTCCGGGCGCGGTGGTGGTGGAGGTGGCATCCTCTCCCGGTCGGTGGCCTCGGCCATAGCCGAGAGCGTCCGGGCGGCCTCCTCAGTCGAAGAGTCCATAGACTCCTCGACCCGAGACAGGACCTTCGGGTCCTCGCCTGGCTCCAACAGAACGTTGGCAGTTTGACGCGCGGCGTCAATCGTCCCCTGTGCCATGGCACTGAGGGCGACTTCCAAATGAATTGGCAAATGTGTTGGACTCCTCCCGAAGGATTCGTCCAACAAAGGGGTTTGCGTTAGAACAAGCTAACTCGACAGCTAGAGGCTGTAAACTGCCAACACTAACTAGAGCGAAAACGGGTGGCGTCTAACCACCACGAATTCCGCCCTAGTTATGACCAGTATGACGTCAGACCTCTCGTCTCGCGAGATCCCGCCGTGGCTATCCGGTGACCTAGTTCCACGCTTTCCCGCCGCACCCGCGGTGCCACCTAGGGAACTAGATCCGAACTAACATTCGACTCGACATGCGAGACGCGGCCTACCACCCGAGTGCTATCTTCTGGAGCTTGGCGGTGTATACAACGCTTCAAAGCGAATGTACCGGTTAATCCGACCGCCGCTCACGGGATACAGCTACCCGGGGAGGGCGCGTTCGGCATCTCCAGCCGTGGAACCTATGTTACCCGCCTACGGCGTACAACACGCAGCAGCTCGTTGTGTACTGAGTTAGGTTACGGCAGACCTCAACCGGGGACTGCGTCTAGCGCCTTCGGTTAGCCTCTTATTTTTCCCGGCTTTACGTACGGCCTTTTCTGGGTTCCGCTTAGCCACTGCGGGACCTTTCCCATACGTAATGCCTTCACTCAGCGAGACATTTTTCCTTTTCTTACGATTAGGTCGTTTCCTGGCCTTCGTCTTCTTTTTCACCATTACCTCGTCTTCCGGCGTCTTTCTCGGCCGGCCTCTAGGGCGCTTCATTGGTACTACCACGCTCGGTGCGCTAGGGACAGATGCAGGTGGTTTGTAACCGAACTCCCTCTCCGCCTCTTCGCGTCCCTTCCAGGGCCGAAGTTTTCCGACATTTGTCTTCCATTTCCTACCAGTTAGGCAGTCCTCCATCATCACCGTAGACTCGGAGATGACGCGAATAATTTTAAACGGACCTTCCCAAGGCGTTACGAGCTTCAGCCTTTCTAGCGGCTCGTAGTACCTTAGTACTTTGTCCCCAACATTAAAACGAATTCGTTTAGCATTGGTGTCATAGCCCACCTTCTGCCACTTCGCACTCTTCAGCAGTTCTTTCCGAACGGCCTCGTATGCCTGTTTGAACCTATCCCTTAACGACTCCACAAACAACACAGTGCAGGGCGCCTCCGGGTCTATCCCAACCACTCCATACACTAAGTCGGAGGGCATTATGATGTCCTCGCCGAACACTAGCATGTTTGGAGTGCAATTAGTGGATGAATGGACAGTGTTGTTGTAGGCATGTACTACAAACTCTCACTGTTCATCCCAGTCGTCCTGGTGGGTATTAACCAGGGGCTTCAGCACTTGTATAAGGGTTCTGTTGAAGCCCTCTACCTGCCCATCCGACTGTGGTCGGTATGGGTTTGTTCGGGTCTTACAAATGGCTAGGTAATGGCACATTTCCTGCCAAAGCTCCAACTCCCTTCCTTGGTCGCTGTGCATCATAAGGGGAACACCCAAATGCAGCACCCAGCCTTTCACAAACGCCTCCGCGCATGTGGCGGCTTTGTGATTAGGAAGGGGGAACACCCGAGTGTACTTGGTATAATAGTCGGTTACGACCATCATGCAAGTATTGTCTCGGGGCGTTGTCTTGATTCCGCTGATGATGTCTATCGCCACTCGAGCGAATCTGACACCAAACAATTCCTGGGATAAGGGTTGCTTACCCAGGCCGGGTCCCGGCTTGTTTTTACAACAATCCGGGCAAGTGGCGATCCACGGGAGCAGGTCGCCTCTCATTCCAGGCCAGTAGTAACGCCTTTGTAGGCGCTCTATTGACCTCTTCTTACCGAAATGGCCACTCGTTTGATGACCATGGCAATAATACATGATATCCCTCCTCATCGGGGCGGGTATCACTATTTGCAACAGCCTACCATTGGTGGGAGTTGTCTTCCACCTACATAGTATGCCGTCTCGGATCTCTAGCTCGGTCCATTGGGCTAGCAATCGCCTCGCTTCCCTATCTTCTAGGGATACTAGCGGCCTTGCCGGTTTAATACCTGACCGTAGGTATTCCATTATGCGCGCAGTGGTGGGATCCGACTGTTGGAACTTCTTGATGGTCTCCGGGGACCAATCGAGATAGCTACATACAGCCTCCTCCAAGGGAATACGGGGGGTGGTATAATTAAATACCAACCCGGCTACCACAGCATTGTGGGCTCCGCAGTCTTCACAAGTGGCATTTTGGCACCTTCGGATAGGTCGCCTCGACAAGGCATCCGCATTGATGTGTTTAGCACCGGGTCGGTGCTCTATTTGCTTATGCTCCAATCCGAATTCGGATAGATGAGCTAACCATCGTCCAATCATCCCCTCGGCGTCCTTAAAGTTAAGGAGCCACCTAAGAGACGAATGGTCTGTTCTTAAGGTAAAGTCACTTCCCCAAAGGAAATGCTTGAACTTCTTCGTATACACCACCACCGCGAGGAGTTCTCGCTTGGTGGTACAATAATTACGCTGGGTCTTGCTTAGCGTGTTGCTAGCGAATGCTATTGGGACTTCGACTCCCTCCTGGACCTGAGAGAGAGCTGCCCCAATTGCATCGTTGCTCGCATCGGTGTCTAAGATGAAATGTCCCTCGGGAGTGGGATATTTCAACACGGGTGTGTTTCTAAACAAATCTTTTATTTTATTAAAAGATTCTTCTTGCTCGCTGGTCCATGGGAATGGGTCCCGTGCCCTACCCGGGGTCCAGTGAGCTAAGCACTGCATGGGAAAGCTGACACGAGAGTAATTCGGTATGAAATCACGGTAATAGGAACAAAATCCTAAAAATGATCTCACCTCCTTAGCACTCATGGGTCTCTCCCAATTCTCCACAGCTTCTAATTTCTCCGGATCTGCGCTCACCCCGTTAGGAGTGATGATCCTTCCCAAGTATGTAATTGTTTTCTTAAACAGATTACATTTCTTAGGTTTAAGTTTAAGACCGTTTGATAGTATCCGGTCGAGGACCAATTGCAGATTTGCAAGGCATTCCTTGAACGACTTGCCGAAAACGACCACGTCGTCCAAGTAGACCAAGCATTTCTTCCACAAAAGATCACTCAATAAGGATTCCATCATGGCCTCGAATGTAGCAGGGGTGTTACACAATCCGAAGGGTAAGACATTATACTCGAATAGCCCCATATGACTGGAGAACGCTGTTTTCTCCATGTCATCCGGTTGCATCGGTATCTGCCAATACCCGGATTGTAAGTCCAAGGTACAGAACCATTGGTTTCCACCCAAGCTATCTAAAGTCTCGTCTATCCTTGGTAAAGGATATGAGTTCTTCTTTGTTATACTGTTCAGTTTTCGGTAGTCAACACAAAAGCGGATTGTACCGTCTTTCTTAGTGGTCATACACACAGGGCTGGACCAGGGACTCGAGCTAGGCACGATGACCCCTAGGTCCAACTGTTTTTGTATTTCCTCTTCACAAATCAACTTCTTCTTGAGAGGAAGTCTACGATACGGGATTTTAAAAGGTTTCTCGTTGCCCACATCTATGGTGTGCAACACCTTGTCGGATCTACCCACCGGTCCTCCTTCCCTACCAAAAGTACTCTCGTACTTTTGTAGGAGTTTCGCTAGGCAATCCTTATCCTCCGTATTCTGTAAATCTGACTGATCAATCAGCTTTTGGAATTCTTCATCCAAAGGATGCTTACTAACGGGGTTAAGTGGTTTATTGAACTTAGCCTCGGCGACGTGTTCAACCGAACTCATCCTACCTACACTGTCGCCTCGCTTCAAATAGACCACCGAACTACTTCTGTTAGTCATGGGTAATACAGTCCAGGCTGCATTAGCCACTAATGTATCCACTGAGTCCAACCCGAAGGTTGACAAATACACCGTGTCGGGTTCATAGACTCCAGTTTCATTCCTTTGGGCCATTGATCCGCCACAAAGGACATCGCAAGTGGTACCCGGTGGGATCCTCACCGTGTGTATCACTGATGCAACCGAAGACACTTGTCTCAATACGCATTGGACATGCAAGCCATACGGGTTCCGTATACTCATCATACCATCCCTCGGGTCCAAGACGGCCCCGTATAAGCTTGCAAAATCCAGTCCGAGGATTCCGTCATCACTAACCTCTGCTATAGTCGGCGAAAGAACAAATTCTTTGCCTCCTATACGGATAGGCATAAACGTCCTACCAAACATACGCATACTGCTTCCGTCGGCCGTGCAAGCATTTACCCCCGTTTTGAGGTTCTCATGGCTGCCGGCCACTGAGTCGGAAAATCTTTTGGACACACAGGAGTGGCTGGCTCCAGTATCCACTAAGAATTCCCCTACCCGGCCTTCCACAGATATGGGTACATACCACCGTCTCCCCCCTAACGGAGAGGGGTTACTGGTAAACTGGTGAAAGTCTCCCGAATCACCAAGATTCAATCCGAGTCCTCTCAGGAATTCCAGACACAGATGACTTGGGGGAAGGCGTGTCCCACACACTCGGATCAACTCTTTGATCCATCCTTCCTCTCCCCTAGTGCGGCCACTCGCCTCCATATGCTCACTCCCATACACATAAGCACTAGGGTCCCTGGCCCCGGCCAAGGTGCAGGGGTGCGCACCCACAGCCACCCGGCCTCCAGGTGTAATTGATTCGAATTCTTCCACCGGGTCACCCCCGGTAGCATTTTGGCATTCGTTCTTCCTCGGGGTCATATTAGATGCCGTTGACACAACCCCCACTAGTTTTCCACATCAGTGGAATCCGTAGAGTTCTCCCTTCCTTCGCCATTGTCCTCGGCTTCATAGAAGGCAGCCATTACCGGCTTAGCAGCGGTACATTCGGATGAGTAGTGTCCCATGCGCTGGCACCTGAAACACTTAACAGTTCGGCGATCCACTCTGGGTTTTTGCCGACTGGCTTGGATGGCATCTGTAATTTTCTTACACATGTCCTCCATAAGTTTGGTCATGTCCGGGGACTGACCCTTCGCTTTATCGGTGCTTACAAGAGGCTTGGCCGCCTTCTCGCCGACTTTCGGGTCACTCTTGACCTCGGATGATGGTCTAGAGTCCCTTGGCTTATTGAACGCCTTCCTTGGAATATACTTCCTACCTGAAGTATTTTTCCTCAATTGCATCGAGCAGAAGGTGCCGTCCTCCTGTTCGATATCAATCAATTCAAAGTCGTCTGAGGCAATATTTACCTCAGACTGCTGGACTACCGATGCCAGGGGAACCGAGCCGCTGGCATTAGGTATGTCCCCAGCTAACATCGTTCGCTTCTTCACGGCCATATCTATGCCATTAAATATGCCGTGCAATGTTATGCCTTCTTTCCAAGCATCCCTCGCAGCAATCTGCTCATCTCGGTCTCTCAGACCCTTGACGAATTGTGTAATCAAATCGTCCATATACCAGTCCTGGTTTTCAGTACCGGGTCTGGCCTTGCTTAGCAGGGCATGGAGTTCCATACCGTATGCTCTGAAAGCTTTATTAGGCTTCTGTGTACATTTCTTAAAGTGGACCATCGGATCCTCCTTGACCATGTTACATAACAGTCCGCTAGCAGATTCCACTAACTGCTCGAAACTCCCTACGAGACCGTACCAGGTCCGCCATTGCTCTACGGCCATGCGACCTGGCCCGCCTTTCAAACATCTTACTAGATGCGGCTTGGCCTCGTATGGGGTCCACCCATTGCAATTCATCACATCGATGAAATCTTCAAACCACTCTTTCCATGGTCGAGTACCGTCATATTCCTTAGGAATAACGGCTACCCTTCGGGCGGAATTGTGAGCATACATCAATCTAGTGCATTGCTGTTAGCTCCATTCAATCGCCTTGGTTTCATTCAAGGTTCGATTGCCCCCTATACCACCGAAGCTCGTGTTGCCCGGTGGAGGTGGTGGCGGCGGCTGTGTATACGTTCACTGTAAACCACTGTGGTTCGTATAGGCCGCACCCCCCTGGTTAGGGCCGGTACCCGAGGTACTACTGTAACCTGTGGTACCCGGAGCACCGCCCCCCCATTGTGCGCCTTGGTAACCGCCGTCAGACGGCTGGTTTCCCGCTGATTGATTGCCATCGTTCGATGGATTTGGTTGGCCGCTGTCATTACCAGCTCCCAACCCCACACTATCAGTCGGATCCACATGTATGTGGAATCCACTAGTCTCCGCACTACTGTTGGAGGCATCCCGGGGTGTATAGTCTGGGTCTAAATTGTGGACTATGGGGACTTCACTTATCCGGACTCTACTAGTTCGGCCATGCTTATCTTGGGTTCTGATATAAACTCCCCCTTGATCTACATTCCGTGTCGCATTATCATTGATAAAAGGATTATACTGCGGATGCTTAGGTGTAGAACAGGAGACTGGGTCACCCTGTTTAACGAACGTCGAGTTCGGGTTTTTGCCCTTACTCGCAGGAGGGGCATTCGCTTGCTCTTGCTCCTGTAAATAACTCTCCATAGCAGACTTATTTATTGTGAGGGTAGCTACATCTGTAGTCAGGTTTCGCTGTTCCTCCCTTAGCTGTGAGTTTTCTGCTAAGATTTCGGATCGAATCTTTTCATTTTCCGCCACAGCTCGGTTTCGTTCCTCTTGAGCGGCTAATGCCTCTCGCTTAAAAGTATCCTTTAGTAGACGCTACTTTTCACCCTTCTCTTTCTGAGACCTCTGGTACTCATTGGTCTCCTTCCTGATCTCGGCTTGTTCCGAGACCATTCTGGCCTCTGTCTCCGCCTTTCGGAGTTGAAGTTTCTTTAGCCTCTCCTCCATGGCATGCAACTCGGATTGTAGTCTGTTTACATCCCGGGCTTTAGCGACCTCCTCGGCTCTAGCCTTTTCGATTGCTTCTTCGAGTTCCAACTCGGCCAATCTTTTCTCTTTTTCACGTTCGTCTTTCTCCTTCCGCTCCAAACGATGGGTTACGGAAGTTAGACGATATTTCAGGTCAGATTCTTTTAGAATCGCCTCCTGTTCAACGGATCGTAACTTTCCAATCCGTGATTTAGTTTCCTCTTCAATTTTCAATTGGGCTTCCATGAATTGTTCATGTTGCCTCTTAGCCTGCAACTCTACCTGCTCTTTGGCTTTCAAATAGGCCGGGGTAGTTTTATACCCGGGGCCCATCCGACGTCCGTATATCGACCTGCGGCTGCCTCCAGGGTTGAACATGGAGTCAGACAAGCCTTCGTCCAAGGATCGGCCTAGGTGATGCCTTTCCGAGTTTCCCGAGGCTTAGTCTTCGGATTTACTTCCGGGACCACTGGGTCCCTTATGGCTTTACCATCGTCGCTGTCATGGTCCGACGATGTCATTAATGGGGCTACTTCGTTTGACCCCTCTGGTACCGCTCCCGGGGGGGTTGCAGTACGCTGCATAGGGCTCTGTGCTATTGGGGTGCCCAAGCTGCTAGCCGAGCCTGCTGGTACAATAGGACCTAGCTGGCGTCTGCTAGTTATAACCTGGGACCAATCGCTCAAGTCCAAAGCTGGGGGTCTTAATACCCCCCTAAACAATCCTGTATCCGGTGCTCCCGTTTGACGTGTACCCGGATACAATTTTACGATGCCATCTCCGGTGGCACGGTCCATCAGACCGGGTGTCGAAAAAAAAGTTCGGACACCCTCTGGATTGTACATTTGTTGTTGACCGGGCTTCCAGTCTAACAACAGATGCTGGGATGTAAAGTCATCCTCTTCGAATCCCTCTAGCCCAGGGCTGGGGGGATCCGCTTCAGGTTTCCCGAGGCTTTCGGCCAATGTGGCCGCGCTCCACCCCCGAACCAACTGGTCACGGCACCAGTGTAATGGTTCGTATCGACTTATATGTTGGGTGGCTCGTTGGCTCGCTTACCACTAGAGATACCAACACAACACCAGTAGTTCGGGTTGGGCAAAGCCCCAGAAACCCCTACCTCTCGGGTAGGACTTTATACAATTTGGTCAGTAGCTTATGTTGAGCGTCTTGACTGGACCAGGTCCAGTCCCCTTCTGCCGCTCGTCCGGCTTCTTAGTAGAAGCTGGACGCGAGGCATGGTGTTGCCCCCTCTTGTACCAACGGGGTATCGCAAAGCGACACCTAGCTGGCATAGAAGGAACAAGCACCACACGAACACGTCTCTCGGATGAACGGCACTAGTATATATACGACGATACCGGCCCCTACAGAGGTTCCTTTATGGAACTGGTAAAAAAATAAGAGGTACAGGTAGCATGCTAATACCTTGTTGGATCAAAGAAGGTTTATAATACTTATTACTACAAGAATAATTGGGTACAAATATCTTTGGCATGTCGTGAATACTGTTTTTGTACCTGAGCTTGTCGTGAGCTATATAGTGATACATTGGTATATAAAAATACATACTTTCTAAGCTGAGGTATCTGGAGTATTTTAGAAATATTATGTACAGAGAAAGCAAAAGATTTACACAGTTTGTGGAGCTGGCACCAGGAAGTCAAATCAAGGTTGGGAGTTTCCCAAGATAAATTTGGCTTCAAGCTGCCAAGGGCATATATTCAGCCAGGAGCCTGTTTTTCCCTATCATGCGGACGTCCATATATCACATAGGGACGTCCATATTTGCTTAAAAGAAAAATTCTGTATTTCCCTATGTATACGGACTTTTAGCCTCTACATGCGGACCTCCGTATTCCTATGTGGGAAAAACTCTGTTTTTCCTTATCTTACGGACTTTCAGAAAACCGCTGAAACGCCGTATGTAGGGCCTCAAATACCTACAGGGGGTACCCCCCTTGTATGTTAAAAAAACGCTTACGGACCACCGTATGTTACATATGGACCCCGCATAGGTCCGTATGTTTCCCCGTCTTGTTTGTTCAGCCGTATGTGGGGTCATGACATATGACCTCAAATTGACCCGGAAGTTTTTATTTCTTTGTTTCGGCGGTTCATTCTAACTTGCTCCGTGGTGCTCGCTCTCACCAAGATTGCTCACTGGTGCTCGCTCTCACCAAGATGAGGATAGGATGGATCCAGAGAAGCAAGAGAGAATACTTCAAGCGTGTTGACCCCCTCTCCTTTTTCACGGACAAGAAGTTTGTCCAGAGGTATCGTCTTCCTAAACCAGTGGTCAGGATTTTGATAGACAGGTTCGTCGACACAAGAGAAATCAAAGTCCTAAGGGGCAAGCATGCTGTACCCTACAGGATAAGAGTAAGTCTCCTTATCCCTGAGCAATAAAGACTATAATAAAGACTTTACATCTATTTATACAAATGGCATTGCACACACCTGTTCTAAAGAGGTTGTTCTGCCTATCCGCAGTCTATTTTTTCCTTTCTTAGGCACATCTTGGGTCTACCATATCCCCCTTTCATTCTATGTTCCGCAGAACCATACTGATAGCAAAATCCATTGAAAATAATTTGACTGCAGCTTATTTTACTTTATTTGTTTTTACTTCATAGTTCTGTGTGGCTTTGAGGTACTTCGCCACAGGAGCAACCTACCAGACTATCGGGGACTGTCACGGGGTCAGCAAGAGCGTGGTGAGCAAGTCTGTGGTAGACGTGGCTGAATACTTCAGGACACACATCACAGAGTATGTGGAATGGCCGGACTCTTTTGATGAGAAAAATGCCAAAGCCACTGCCTTCTACAAGAAAACAAAGAAACCAAAGTGCTTCGGTCTGGTGGATGGAACCCACGTTCCCATTATGTGCCCCAAAGGTGTGATAAACGACGAGAATCAGTACTATTGCTATAAGGGGTACTACAGCATCAACGTTATGGTAAGTTAAACATAATTCTTTCTTGTCTTCCTTTTCATTTGGTTTCTTTCTATGAAAGTTCCATTCATAAAGAAAAAGATATAAAGTTTATCTTCTTTTCTTCCTTCTTTTCTCTCCTGTTATTTAACTTAAATGTCTTAAGTCCAAACTTTTTTTTCTTCTCTTCTTTACATGTTGTCCCTTTTTTTTCTAGATCATCGCAGACTATGACGGGATCATATTTCACGTGAATGCAGCGAACCCCGGAAGTTCCAATGATATATATGTAATGAATGGGTTGCAGGTTAAATTCCTAGGAGAGAGGGGGGACTTCCAAGGATACTATTTACTGGGGGACTCTGGGTAAGTAGTGATTAAAGAACAATTCTCTCTCTCTTGGTTTTTCTCAAATAAAATAGAAACAGGTTTTTCCTTTATTTCAAAAATATAAATGTGATATTCCTCTTGAATACAACAAGTTATCCGATAACTTTATTTATGAAAGTCATTCATAAATTTCTTCCTTTAAAAATAAAAACGATTTCTTTAAGGTACGTCCTGACAGACTATGTCCTCACCCCTATAAAGTATGAGAAAACGCAAGCAGACATAAAATTCAACAAATGGCACAGGAAGACTCGTTCTTCAGTCGAGAGAACCATCGGTATCCTAAAACAGCGCTGGAGGTAAGGCTTAAAATATTTTTGCTTCTTATATATATCCATAAACCATATGTAATTTCTACCGTAACATTTAAAGCCCCCTCATGTTCACCTTTCAAATAAGATGTGTTATATTTTTTTTAACCAGGTGTCTAGACAGCAGTGGGGGCTACTTGTTCAATTGCCCTCCCACAGCTGCGGCTATAATAGAGTCATGTGTTGCCCTGCACAACTGCGCCAAAGCGGCAAAGGTTCCTCTTCTCCCAGACTCCTTAGACAGAGACAGGTTCAAGAGGATAAGGCCCCCTGTTCCTCAACCTGAGCAAAGGACTCCAGCTGAGCGTATAGCCTCACAAGAACCTGTGGTCTTCTTTTGTCCAGAAACACTTCAGCTCAGAAGACAAAAAGATTGAAAATGTGCCACAGGTGGGAGAGAATCCCGAGGTTCAAGACCAGAGAGAAGACGCAGGTGACCCCAGCCAGTTCAACAGTAATCCAGATCTTCCTTTCCTTATTCAACAGGTGAACAGAGTCATGGAGCAATTCTTTCAGGATCAGAATCGGTTATAACTAAGATGTATAAGGACACATCTATTTTATGTTATTGTACATATGTATAGAGTAAATATTGTGTATTTATTAGCCGACAAAGAAGGTCTCAGTGTGAATTAAAATAATTAAATTCTTTGTATATCCATAACAATAAAATTCAAACCTTGTTATCATGTAAGAAGGCACTTATTTGGCTTTACTTGAATATTTGAAACCACTAAAGCAAGACATAACTTAATCTCTATGTAAGGAGGAAGCATCCTTCCTTGTGGTTCTGATGGTTTTATTATACGGATGTACCTTTTAGATTTAACCTGAAGTCCCTATGTTATCTACTTCTTAGATATAGACTTCCATATGTACGTGTGTATATATAAGTATCAAGTACTTATTTCTTTTGAAGATCTCCACTGTTCTTCAGTTTTCTTTTAATTTCTTGGATATAAGTGAAACACTCTCATGTTCGGCACATACGGACATATACCACATGAACTATGAATCATTTCTGTCATCCTATAGTCAGAACAATCAACAGCATGGAAACAGCAAAGTCTTAAACCTTCTATTCATTACTTTCCTTAACATTCTTTAACAAAGGGCCTTGTACATTCTTTTTCTAATTATTACAGAAACAAGTTCTCCAACTGAACCTGTTTTTTTCTATTACATGTTAGATATTTAACTCAATGCTTAACAAGTCTAAGAGAATTTGTCTTTAGTTCTGCAGTCTTAAAAGTAACTAGACACAAACAATTCTCCTCACTTTATGTATTAAAAGACAGTCCTGTATGTGACTGGAAAACATTAATCTTTGGTGTTTTTGTCTTCTTGATTCCAGAATGACACATGTTCAATAAGACTTATATATTATCCCGGTATTTCTGTGTTGCTTTACGTGCCCTGGAAGACCTTTCCAGAGGGACACGTTTCTTTTTATCTTCTCCGTAGTCCTTCTCTGAAGCCGACACTGAAGCTTCTGTGTCTGCTTCAGACTGGGTGTCGATGTCCTTGGGGATGACAACATTTTTTGCCGCATCTTGATGATCTTCCTGTACGTCTGTAGCCACTATAACAAAATCGTCGCTTTTTAAGACACTAAACTGAGGAAGCCCTTTGTCTTGAGGACTTATACAGTTGATAGCTGCATATGAAACGAAACATAATTCTTCAGTATAATTTTTTCCTACACAAAGCATGAACTAAATATTTCAATTTTATTCTCAACCTCATAGAATTTATTTATTTCGGTCTGAAATAAGATACTTTATTTGTTATCTTTTTTTCGGATCTCCTTACCTTCGGATCTCCTTATAGCCAACTTCATCTTAGATGTTTCCTCTTCGAAGAAAAAACCAGGGTTAATGTGGCTCTCGGTCTGATATGTGGGCGGTTTCCCGTCTTATAAAGGAAAATACAAAAACCAAAAATTAGAATAAAAGAGAGTGAATAAAATCTTACATACATCTTTCTATGTAAAAATGTTTACCCATCTGAAAAACATGCAAATCCCCAACAATGTTTTGCGTTCTTTTCCTCTTAGGACTGGATGAGCGTGTACAGTTATCTGAACTTACCAGTGGGAGGTTGTGGATGGGTAAGGAAAGCAGATAAACCGGAAGGGTCTACTTCTGAGGGATGTATCTGATTCCCTAATGTGTGCATGCAATAAAAGTGAGAGCCTCCTGTCAAACACCTAGGCGATAGTTATCATATCAGTTTGGCTTTTGTCAGGCTCTATGTCAATCTTTTTTCTTTCCTTTAACTGCCTTTAGACTTAACATGTTCAAAGAAAAGTGGAACTCTCAGCTATTTTAATACAGAGGGTCCACCTTGATACTGCCTTCAGGAAACTCAGTTATTAGAGGAAAATAGGATACATTAAAATTATGTGCAATAATAAAATACAAAGTCAAAGAAAGATTTGAGTCTGTTTTCTGTACCTTGTGTCTCTTCTGTCTGTAGAGAAGCCTGAGTGTCAGGCTCTTGGGACGCACTGCCCTCCCCCTGTGGCTCCGCTGCTGCATCATCTACTTCTATAGCAGGAGAATTAACCAGTTTCTTTTGTTTCTTGCCCTGAGGACTGCTCCGGTAAGTGTGGAACGGGAGGAGAGGTTACAAGAAATTCTTTAACATCTCGTGGGGGAGACTCGTCCGGACCTTCAGCGACTGCTTGAGGAGGGGACGCTACAGGAGATTCTGTCTCTTCATCAGGGTCCTGACCGATGTTTCCATGCGTTTTAACGACGGGACGACCGACTGAATAAAGACATGAAAAATAAATTTCCTTCTTTATTTTTAAGCAGTAGGTTATAAGAACATACCCATACCGATTGCCTGTATGTTAAGGTTATGTGTCCCTTTTTTATACACATATTCACATCAATAAAAAATTTAATTATTCCTGTCGTCTTATGCATGTGTTATTTAATGAAAAAAATTATATCAATGAAAGCTATACTGAAACTAATATATTTATTAGTCCATTTATACTCACGTTCTATTAAAGTCCTGGCTATAGTTTCCCTATTGAGCTTCTCCTGAAGGTCAGCCAGCTTCTCGATGTTGGCCACTACCCTGTCTAGAACTCTCTCTGTGTTGTCAACCAGCTGCAAAGAAGTATTATTACAAAGATTAAGGGCCTTTTGAGTAGAAGCCAATTGCTTCATACTTTCAGACACCTGGGCAAAGCTGTCTGCTAAAGAAACAATACCAAGAGATATTTTACTCTGAGCTTCTTCTACAGCTTTTGTTGACTCCCCTCGTAACAGAGACGTTACGAGGGGAGTCAAAATCTTGCTTGGCCTGCAGGCGTGGAGAGGTTCTGCGTGGACCAGGAGGGACAGGCTTATCCTTGGTTTTAGCTACAGTTTTCTTCTTGGCAGAGGTTTGTTTCTTCTCTTTGCCTTCTGTCCTAGAAGGAGTACTGGTAAAAAAGTCATCTGCATCTGCTTTAGCGTCTTCTTGCTTTTTAGAGGCGGCAATCAGTTCCTGCACCTCTTTCTCAGTATACAGCTTTACCTTCTTAGAGGGATTCCGTAAGTCATCATCGTTTGTCCTTTTTGTGTTATAAGGCAAATCCAAGGCTTGTTCTAAGTCATCATCCTCGTCTAGATAAGGTTCATTGTTGTTTAACAAGCCGGAGAAGAAGTCTGCCCTCCTCCTTATCCTTCCTTGGGGAGTTTGTTTGTTTGTTTAGTTTTACGTCCGGGGGCCATCGAGGAACTCAGACATTCAAACAGTCTTGGTCTTGGGTATCTTCTTGTGGTGGTTCATTGCCTAAAGAATGCTGCTCTATCAACCTAGAGGGATGTTTATCTGTCCCTGAGGTAGAGGGCTTAGGAACTGTCCCTGAGGTAGAGGGCTTAGGACCTGTCCCTGAGGTAGAGGGCTTAGGATGTGTCCCTGAGGTAGAGGGCTTAGGATGTGTCCCGGAGGTAGAGGGCTTAGGATGTGTCCCTGAGGTAGAGGGCTTAGGATGTGTCCCGGAGGTAGAGGGCTTCGGACCTGAGCTAGAAGTAGATGGGCTAACAAAGTTCTTTTCATGAGAGGCTTTACTTAGGTTCCTTTCTTTGATCTCATTAACCTTCTTCAGAAGGGTATCCCTGTCTTGATCTTTTTTCTCATCCAGTAACTGTCGGCTACTTTTTTGATATTTCGGGACACTGGGAGTCCCCTTCCTCTCCTTTTCTAAGGTAAGCTTTCTGTTAAAAGAGTTGCATATTTTCAACATATGAGAAGTGGATACCCGGGGCTGTAAAGTAGTAGCGCGGGCAGGGGCAGGGTGATGAGAAACTGGTTCCCTCTCAAAGTTCTGGGTGAGGTCAGTGGAAGCTTCAGCTTCTTCAGCATGGTCCACCTCCACTTCACTCTCTGTTTCTCCTCCCTGAGTGCTACGTGTTTCCTCTGTGTCCGCACAAGAAGCATTTTCACTTTCACCTTCCTCGAGCACCGGAACTGAAAACATAAAATAAATTCAATGTTAATAATCAGGTCAATTAATATGTGGTATGTCAGGTCCGCATGTGTAGTATAAAGTAAATAATGTAAAAAGTAAGGTTTCTTTCTCTTTAAACAAAATAAGTACATAGGTCAGAATATAATAAGGTTCTAGCTTTCTTCATGGAAAGAAGCTGTAAGATACCCACCTCCTTCTATGCTCTGGAGCATCTGGCCCTGCACTGTTGCCGCAAGGGAATCGGATGGCATTTTCATGCTCTCATAGTCCACACGTGTAGATCTATGTGGGTCATAACATGACCACTCTATATCTCTCTGCGATGGGTCTCCGCCCTTCAGATCTGGAGGCTGCATTCCTTTGATTCCTAAGAATATATTATTTAATAATCCAATAAAAAATACATAAAAAAAAAGTAAATTGGACAGTAGATATGAAAACATATCCATATATTCACTTGAAATGTGTTAAAGTTGGACCAACATATACAACTTACATAAGAGACAGGAGACATGATATATTATTACATTTTTCGACCTACTGTCCGAGTCCAATTTATTAACAAAATAATACTGTAAGATGACATATATTTTTATTTCTGACAGTGAATAAGTATATTACAACCAAGAGATGCTCACCTAGTATTACCTCTGTGCCACATAAGTCACATGCTGCCTGCTCAAGGTCAGTCAGGAAATGTTTGTCATCCTTCTGGCCACTCCCCGCCTTATATATCGAGTCTATGTTCTGACGCTGCAATGAAAAAAAAAATAGATAAGAGACTAAATTATTATGTCTTACAGGAAAATTAACAAAAAGCATTAAAAGATAGGTCACAAAATTTATTAGAAGATGAATTATATGCAGCGACACCCCCGACGAGTCTGAGGCATTCGTGATATTCTCGATCATCGAGACATACCAGTCAATGGCATGGGTATCATCTGAATACCACTCCTCGTCGTCACTACCATCCTTGCCGACAAGACTAGGGAGTACCAATTGACCATTCTTGTGGGAGTCCTGAAGCTTGGTCAGTGGCCTGTCATCGACGTACTCAGTATGTCGCTTGGCAGTGATCGCTGACAGCCGCTTCCACTCATCGACAGCCTTGGCCATGTCTGGGGGCGAGGATACGGTGCTCTCCACGGCACCGGCATCGACCTCCGACGGCTCGGTTCCAGGTTCCGGGGGTGCAGTAGACTCGCTACTCTTCTCCCGGGCTGGAGCCTTCTTGGCTGCCGATTCCTTTTTGCTACCTTCCTTCTTGGGCACCTTAGGGATCTTGAAGTCTTTCAAGGTCCCTTTGGATGCCTTCGATTCGGTGGACTTCTTGCCCTTAGAACCTGAAGGGGTAGCACTTTTCGATGGAGCTGGTGTCGACGGCTCGTCGACCTCCATCTCGTCGGGGGAGGAGTCTCTCGAGGCGGCAGCAGCCGCGACTTTCAAGTCGCGCTTCTGCTGCTTAGCAGCCTCTTTCGCCTTTCGGTGGAGCTCCTTCTCACGCTCCTGGGACTCGGCCAAGGCTTTCTGTGCATCCTCGATCTGCTTCAGAAGAGCTGCACTTTTAGCCGAGGTAGACTCAAGCTCTTGCTCGGGTCTGGTCCTCTTGGACTTCTTCTTCTTCTGGGACTTGTGGCTCGCTGAAGAGCTGTACCCTGACTGCTCGTCAGACGAGGACCCCATGGTTCTTCCTGAACTTATAGGTTCCACTTAAGAGAAGACTCCGGGTCTCGAACCGTTCTCAGACGGGACGAGACGGCGATGAGGATCTTCGAGGTGTTTCGATCCGCACTCTGGCGGGTCGAAGCCTCGAAGGTGCCTTCGATGTACCTCGAACCGCACTCAGGCGGCTCGAGGGACCCATAGTGTAATTTTTTTATTCACCGTCGGCTTCACGTCCACAAACAGATTTACCCAAGAACGTCACCCGTTATTTCAAATCCACATTAAAAAAACAGGTTGGTAAAGCTGTTGCTTAGTATTGTGCGAATCATCGATTTCTGCGTAGGGTTTAATCTAGGACTGATTTTAATCTAGGACTGATTTTAACCTTTACTTTAGGAACGAGTGTTGAGCCTCGGGGCGGGATACTATCACCCCCTCCTCGCCTGCCGTCCTTTGATGTGGCCGGGCCGACCGGGCTATTAACCCGTTTCCGTCGGTGTCTGCCTCCCATCACTTGTGACGGTGTGGATGTAGGAGCCAGAGTGTTTGCTCTGGGTTTCCTTTCATCCTCGACACTCGCTGACCGTTCCTTTGATGAGCCTTGGCGCTTAAGCCTTGCTCGAGTCATAGGTCCGGACTGGAGTGACTGATGTTTGACTTCAATCGAAACGTTTCGATGTGAAGTTTGTTCAGTCGTTCGCACCTTCGAGGGGGGGTCGGGCTTCCGACATCCCTTCAAAGGCTGTTTAGATGCTTTTGACTTATCTCGACGAGCCGGTCGACCACGGCGCCGCTTTGATGGTTTACTGGCATCCAACACCTCCACCTCGCTCAGTTTTCGAGCCTTTTGCTGTCATTTTCGATGACCCTGCGTAGTTTGTTTTTTAGACTGAACTTCCGGTCGCGACCTTTCGATCTCTATTTCGACCTGTCCAGAAACAGACTTAGCCCTTTTCGTGGCCTTACGAGAAGGTGAATCATTATCAAGTTGTGGCTGCAACAACTCGACAGTTTGTGATAGTTCTACGCCCAACCACCGGCGCACTCTATCGACATTGCTCTTTTGCAACCGCCCGCGGGACAATCGAAGTAATAATGTCGACTCAGAGAGGACAGAATCCAGAACGGCCCATCCCAGTTGGGAGCAAGCTTCATAGCTGCTTGGGGGGTGTGGTACCTCACCACCTGTTCCCCAACTGAGTACCTTCTCTGCTTCAGCCCATAGTCATACCCGACTTTCTGGCGTTCCGCAGATTTACCTAGAAATTCAGGAGCCATTTCAAAGAAGAATGATCGGTGCGGATAGTGAAATTACCACCATAGAGGTAGTGCCTAAACTTCCTGGTGTACACGACAACTGCCAACAGTTCTCTTTTGGTGGTGCAGTAGTTTCATTGTGTTTTACTTAGAGTGTTGCTAGCAAATGAGATCGGGACCTCCATTCCATCCTGCTCTTGGGATAGAACAGCCCCGATCGCGGTATTGCTAGCGTCAGTGTCTAAGATAAAACGACTGTCGGGTGTGGGGAATCGAAGTACAGGTGTCTCCTTGAAACTTCGTTTTAACTCGACAAAAGCATGTTCAGCTCTCTCTGTCCATGCGAATGCCTCGTAACGACCTCTACTACCTGCAAAGGACTTACGAGTTCCGCGAACCCCGGGATGAACTCTCGGTAGTAGGAACAGAAACCAATGAAGGATCGGATTTCCTTCACTGTAGTGGGCCTAGCCCAAGTCATTACGTCGCTAATTTTCCCCGGGTTGGCTTCTATACCCTGTTCAGACACGATTCGGCCCAGGTACTCGACTGAAGTCCTAAAAAGCTGACACTTTTTAGGCTTCAACTTCAGCCCCCATGCTCGAATCCTGTTGAAAACTTCTGCGATATTCGCCATTGCTTCATCCATCGTTTTGCCGAAGACGATGATATCATCGAGGTAAACCAGGCAAATCTTACCCAGCAAACCTCTCAACATCTCCTCCATCATTCGCTCGAATGTGGCGGGGGCGCCATTCGATCGAACTCATAGAGCCCCCTCTGGTAGGAAAAAGCGGTTTTCTCGACGTCGGGATTCATCCCGATCTGCCAATATCCAGATTGGAGATCGAGACAACTAAACCACTTGTTTCCTCCTAGGGCATCCAAGGATTCATCGATGCGCGGGAGAGGGTAGGCATTTTTCTTAGTCACTCCATTCAGACATCGATAATCGACGCAGAATCTCATGGTCCCATCCTTCTTCGTCACCATCTGGACGGGACTGGACCAGGGACTATTACTTGGCCTAACCACCCCGTATCCAACATCTCCTTAAGTTGTTCATCCGCAGCAGCCTTCTTGCTGAGCGGAATCCTCCTGTAAGGGACTCGGATAGGTTGTGCGTCACCAGTGTCGATGTTATGCAGACATCGATCGGTGCGCCCTAACGGTTCATCTGGGGATTTAAAGACATCCACATGCTTACTTAGTAAGGCGGACAGCTTCAGTCTTTCTTCTGGCTGGGTCAGGTGGGTGTCACCATACATGTCTAACAGCCAGGTAGGGAGCTCCCCCGTGTGGGTGCTCGCGATTTCTGCCGTCTCGATGTCTGCAGCTTCTTGCTCGAGACGCATCATCACAGATCCTACCTCCGGTGAAGAGAATTCACCGTTCCTGTCAGCGTACTGTATGGTACTGACCACCTGGCCTTTTTCCAGGACAATGTATCGATTCAGTGGATTACAGAAGGGAAACACTGTTCGACGGACATTGCTGACAAGGGCAGCCTCACCAACCAACCCAAAACTTCTCAGAGTCTTCAGGTCGGGTTCGACTATGCCCTGCCGATCTCTTTCCAGACCTTCGGATTTCACCAGTACATCACACCAATGTCTGGCGGGTATCCTCGTGGTCTGTGCTACTGAGGCTATCGATGACACTCTCTTCAGTTTACACTGATGGTGCTCTTCTACCGGCCCGTCCTTGGGTTCAGGATCATACCGTATAATGCCGCGAAGTCGAGCCCCAGAATACCATCGTCAGCCACATCGGCCACTATTGGGCTAAAGACATAGTGGGTCGATGCAACCTTAAGAGGTAGAACCAATCGACCATAGGTCCGCATTTCGGCTCCAGACACAGTGCACGCCGTTATTCCCTCGTAGAGATTATCTGACAGCACTACTAACGTCTTCGCGAGTTCCCGAGAGACAATGGTGTGGCTGGCACCAGTATCTATCAGGAAGTCTAAAGAACGCCCTCGAATCTCTGCAGACAGGTACCATCGTTTCCCCGACAAGGGGGCGGTTCCTGCTAGCATTCTCAACCCTATGTCAGTACTCAGATTGATCCCTCTCTTCTTCAGAAAAGAGAGACAGGGGTCATCTGAGGGAAGCTCTGTTGCGCAGACTCTGGCCAGCTGCCGCATCAGGGCTTCTCTCCCGGCGTCGACCTTCACTTTCGATCCAGTCGAACCCTCGACCTCGGAGTTCGGGCTGCCAGCGCCCTGTTCCTTGGCCATTGAGGCTTTTTCTACACCGACATCTTCGGAACCCGACCGGTGATCAACCGGTGCCGCTGTGGTAAAGGGCTGGGACCGCCCTACCGGGACCTTACCTAGTTCCCTCGAATCTACTGTCGTCTGATCAGGAGTGCCAGAGGTGCTGATACCTTGGCTTTTCGATGGTCGGGCAGCTCGATTGCCACGTCGAGCCGCCCGCCTCAGTTTTCCGTCGCGTCAGGTGGTAGTCCTTTAATAGGCTCGGGGCAAGTTCGTGCGAAATGCCCCTGCTTCTTGCAATTCCAACACTTGGCATCGGACGGAGGGGTACTCGGCTTCTCTGAGTAACAGGGACATCCCCTTCCTCGATAACCCTGAGTAAAATCTTCAATTGACTCAGCGAGAAGGTCTGTTTCTGTACCTTGGTTTTGGAGGCCTTGTTTGGCGCTTTCGATTTACCAGCGGATTTCTGACTTTTCTTAGTCTTACTCCCCGCCACGGGCTTCGAGTATGAGGACACCTCCCCCTGCCCTCGACCAAAGCGGCATCGGCCAACGCCGACAATGCATTTGTCGAGGTAGGATTCACCAACTTCGGCAGGAGTTGTCGTTTCCGCAACAACTCGTCTGCCAAGTCCATGAGATCCTTGACAGACATGTAAGTGCGCCATTCCCGAAGCACGTCTTGTTGTAAATCAACGTCATACAATCCTCCTATGAACAACTGGTTGACTTTGGTTATTAGCCATTCAACCGAGAAGTCCACACCTGGATAGGCATCGCCGGCAAGACGTCTCAAAGCAAAGCCGTAGGCTCTAATGCTTTCGTTCTTGCCCTGGCGTCTCTTCTCCATTGTGACAATGGGGTCCTGCAGGCTAGAGGTCATGGCTTCTGTTACCATGTCGACCAGCCCATCCAAGTTCCCATCTCCATGCTCCTCCCACAGCCAAACAGTATCAGCTGCGGGGCCGTTCTGGAGTAACATGAGGAGTTGAGCTAATGCCATACTCGAGGTCCACACATTTACTCGATGGACGTGATTGAATCCGTGGTACCAACGGAGCCAATCATCCTTCCATGTAAATGGAGGGCACTCGACTGACCTAGTTCGGGCCGGTTCGTGCCCGATAGAGGTCTTTTCAAACATTCTGCTTGATCTTCTGACCTGATCAAGAGTGAACGTTGTACCTCTCCTAGGTATCTGATGGTCCATCCCCATGTTCCTCATAGTCGTGTCTGCACGACTATGATTCATCCCCCAAGGGTTACCGGTCTCGGCCTCACTCAAATGTGAAGCCTCGAACCTGATATCCCTATACTTGGGTGGATCGACATGTTGTTGGGCCGTGGTAGGGGTCAAGAACTGCCCGATCACTCCACTTAGACCATCGGTGCGCGGCATCGAAGGAACGGGTTGGGCTCGACGTGACCTCGAATCTGTTTTCGAGATATTGTCGATAGTCCCCACCATTCTGTTTATCTCTGCCTGCTGTTTTGAACGTTCCGCCTGTCTTAATTCCGATACTAGGAATTCCAGGCGGTCATGTTCCACTTTCGAGAGATCTCGCTGTTCTCTGAGGGCAAAGAGTTGCTTAACCTCCTTCATGGCACGGTCAAGCCACTCCCTGTAGTCAGGATTTTCGACTAGGTCCTCTTGAGTGGCAACCCTAGTAGTGCTGCATTCACTACTTTGTTGCTTCTCTCGAAGTCTAGCGGCACGCACTTTCGATTCCGTCTGCTCCTTCAGACGTTCCTCGAGTGCGAGTTCATCACGAACTTCTTTATTCACCCTGGCTTCTTCAGCCTCCCTACGAGACGATATCTCCCGTCGGAGCTTATCGATTTCTCCATGTCTCCCAGAGTATCCGAATCCTTCTGATCCTTCTGAGATTGGGCTACTAGGGATTCAGATTTTAAGGAATTAAGCTCGGCCTCATGCCTCGCTTTCTGTTCCATTAGAATCTGATATTCCGCCATCTTATTTGCGTGTTCGATTCGCTCCTCACAGCGACGACGCATTTCTGCCTCGTCCCTGGCTCGGGCATCCTCGTCAGCTTGCATCTGACAGAGTAACGACTCCCGTTCCTGACGTAGCTGTTTGACCTGCTTTTCATAAGCTGTTAGGTGCTCAGCTACTTCTTCAGTATGCTCGGCTGATTGTTGGTTCAGCTCATGCCGCAACTCTTGCAGTTGTTCCTCCAACATAGTCTTTTCTACTTCCTGTAGCTTTAACTTATGCTTAAGGGACGTCTGCTCGTGCTGGGCATCCTGAAAATCATTTCGAGCTCTCTCGACACATTCTCGGCGGCTAGTAGCAAGGCGGTCGATCTTCGCTTTTAGTGATTGACAATCCATTGCTGTCAATCGACTACGCTCGATCTCTGACTTCGTTGCAAGTAAGGACTCTTTTTCGCTAGAGAGCTGCTTGACCTTCTCCTGAAGATCAGCAAGTTCTCTATTCGCGATCTGAGTCTTATTCGAAGCCTCCAGCGCTTGCTGCCTAAGCTGTTCCAATTTCAGCTCTATTTCTGTACTCTTCTCCTGAGCTTTCGTGGTATTGCTCGCGAGAGCATCCAACTGCTGGCGGCCCTGGCGCAGTTGGCGTTGCTGCTCTTGCAACAACTCTTCGTTGAGTCCCCTGCCACTGTCTATTCTCCTTGTACAGACACGGGCGAGGGACCCTCGAAAGACCAACTACCAAGGCCCATTGGAGTTCCCATGGGCGATGCTGTCCTTTCTACATAGGACAAACTCTGTGCCCTTAAGAAATTCTCAGCACCCGGAGAGAGTTGAGTTGACACTCGCCAATTGAGTAGCCAGCTCCTTTGATACAGGCCCAACAGGTCTGACGATGGACCTAATATCAGGGAGTGGTTCAAACCACCACCGATTAGTGGATCGTTCACATCCACTAACAGACCTGCAGTCGCTTGATGTTGGTGATTGGGGTCATCACCTTCATCCAAGTGACCCTGCATGTCGAACTTAAGCTCGCAGTACCTATGCGGACTAAAGTTAACAACTGGTCACGGCACCAGTGTAGTGTTCTACCCCTCGATGTTCAATCGAATCTTTCGATAAACAACGAAGAACAACTATTCAGGTTCCATTTAAAACTTTATTGTCTAATAACACATAGGCATCAGCCGTTCTCGATCACAGTTACAGGTGGCAGAGTTTGAACTCTATAACAAGTTCGACACTAGGCCTTCTAGTGCCTACAGTTAATATTCCACATATGCCTCCTCTGTGCAGCAGCACAGAGAAGTATTAGAATATGGTAGCCGGGCAGCCGCCAACCATCGCTCACGATGGTCAGTCGGGGCTGGACTGACCCTGAGGAAGGCCGTACAACGGCCTTATATACACCGGAGTCGAGGGCCACGTGACCAGGTGGTGACGTGGCGCTGGACTCCAGCGCCCCAGGCGTCGGGTAATAGAGGTGCTCTCGACGTCGCCCACGAGGACCACGAAGGTACCTCGAAGACGACGCGGGACCACCACAGAGTTATTCAAGACATTACAAACGGTCGACTTGGTATAGGGGAGTGGTTCTCTGGAATGTTCTACCTGGGGAGATCCAGAAAGCTACAACAGAGGTCAAATTTAAGGAAATATTTAAGGAAATAAATAATTTAAGGCTTAAATTAAAGATGGGATACAACTAAACTTATGAAGCAGGTGTAGAAACTGTGCCGCTTCAACATGAGTTGAATATAAGTGATTTCATCATGATTTACTTTGATTTGCCTATTAAAGTCATTTTGTGTATCACTTGCATTATTATTGTTATCTTCATATTAATATGTGAAAAATTCTACAATAGCTATTGCTATGTACGGATTGTCAGCCACTGCTACTAAGAATGCATATATCGACATTTCTTGTCGTGCTTTGTGAAGTTTGTGAAGAAAAATCAATAAACCTGGTCTGCTCTATAGTATTATTTAAACGAACCTCACAGTTCATCAATGCAACGAGCAAGCCCCCCCCCCCAAAAAAAAAAAACAACTAATTTTAACCTTTCTCCCCTCAAAGATAGACACACCCTCAGACCCCATTTCTGTTTCAAGCATTGGCCCCCGAATTCTCACATGTGGTAAACTACTGTAGATACTGGCAACCCTGAGTTTCTGAATCAATCACAATCGGAAATGCAAGGTCATTTAATGAAACCAATGTCTGATGCATTATCAACCCATAATCTGCTGCAAATGTATGATGCCCATTGGTCGTCATGTTACAAATGCAGCCCTGCATTCTCACGTACATGTATAATGCCAACCCAGAGGCGTAGAAAGCAAATCTTCTTTGGGGGGGGCCCAGCAGGGGCCCAACCTCGAAACCCCTTAAATTGTCGACTCAAGCGCAATAGCCCTAGATACATGCTTATATAAAATTTGTATAGAAATGTATTTTTTAATGAATTTTAGATCAGATTTGAGGTCCAGGCCCCATCCCATTATTACACCAATCTAATTTGAGATGCAAATTTTTAGCTTCTTGTTCAATTTACTATGAATCAATGGCAAATTTTTGGGGGCACAGAAATACACAGGCCCCACCACCTCCATAATTGGGGGGCCCAGGCCCCCTGCCCCCCCCCTTTTCCTACACCCCTGCAACCCATCATGAGATCCTATATCAACCAGTTTAAGGTGACATTATGCTCTAATTCTGTTCTCGTTAGTAAACCTGTGAGGAGAATCGCCGGGGATGTGTTCATACATCATAACGACTAATGTCAATGATAATAATGCATACCGTATTTGACTTAATAAGAGAACACACCCGAATAAGCTAGCATACCCCCTCTTCTCAGTCACATTTTAGTCCATTCTTGGAGCCCAATTAAACCCTTAAGTACTTCATACTTTTCATATATATATATTAATCGCCGTGTGCGCTAATTACGTCGAATATGGTGAAACTGGCCCTTAAACTTTTAATGTCCAGTCCACATTGATCAATTATTATTCATGCAGTGAGTGTCCGTCAGCAGCGTAATGTATACCTGTTTTTATCCTTATCATATGGCTTGGGGCTAGTTTCCTGTAATCACAGAAAAAAAAAAACACAAGCAAGCACCACCCCGAACCACAACCAAGAAATGAGCAAAATATTCACCAAAAGACGTAGCTTGAGGCGAGTACCACCTTTCACTTCTCATCCTCTTATATTACTTATTTTTACCATAACCCTTTCCGAGGCATATTCAGTATCATTCATTACACCCTTTAGTGACTAAGTGATGCCATTCGAACAAGTAAAGTCTTATTCATGACGATTTAAGTAGATTATGTACTAGACACATAAAGGGGACAGAAAACATGAGATTACAATGTAAGATCCTTTGAGATCGGCCAGGGGACCCTTTTGTCGTCATGATGCACGAATACACAGCTCGTGAGTAGTGCTGTATTGGTGCATCATGCACTCCTAAAGGGTCGGTTCTATATACTAGCAGGTAGACTCACCAGAAACGAGTTGTGCATCAGGTTATAGACATGGAAATAAAGACTGGAAGCATCAAGCTGGGCTTAATTGTTTTCTGAATGCCATAATGCTTTAATTCAGTGTTCTATTGTTATCAGTGGTTATGATATATGCAGGCAGCATATTTACCATGCTAATTCTGCAGAGTGCATATACATTCCCAGAGCGCCAGCATGATGTACCGACTTATACCATGGTTATCGCGTTTAGGCACTGGTTTGCGGTGCCGGACCGTGATAAGTCAATGTATTTAGCATGCATTATACATGTATGCAGTATGTGCTAAATGAACCCATGTTGACACTTGGATCGAGACGACATGACAGCAAGTTGACAGTGAACAATTTAATTTGATAATAAAAAAACTATAGCATTAGAAGCTTAATGCGTATAGAGGATGAATGTAGACATTATATTCTATCACCTACCTTTAATTCGCCATGATTTAAGCTGCATATGTAACAGGATTGAAAATCGAATCGAGCGAAATTTCCGCCGTCATGTTGACTGCGTAGCGGACGGATTGTTTACCAAGGCGAGACACAAGTTGTCACGTTGGCATATGCTCTAAGGGTATTCTGGCCGTTGCGCGCACTCCTTACCAGCTCTATAAAAATGCCTGTAGGACATAAGCCTAGATGGCGGAAGACGGATTATGTCGACTCGCAACAAATAACATTGATTTTCATGGCTTTTTAAGGTAAAAATAATTATTTCAATGGTGGAAACCATGGTATAAAAGCCATAGATAACAAATAGAGGTGCACACAGTGATTCTAGGGGCTAGATAAGAAGGCACTCGGCCTACGGCCTTGTGCTTCTTATCTGCCCCTAAAATCACCTAGTGCACCTCTATTTGCTATATATGCCCTTACTAAAGACACCATGGAAAATTTTGATACAAGTTGTTCCGTTGGCATATGATCTGAGGTCATTCTGGCAGCCACGCGCACTCCTTACCAGCAGTTCTTCTATGAAAATGCGATTCGAATTGTAGCGATGTTGTCGACGAAAAATGTCTAAATTGAGAAGAAAAACATATCCCATCATGGCCTATACACCCGTGAGACTTCAATATAGCTGTATCTGGTCATTTCTCTTCACGATAGCCCTTTGTTTGCTGTAATTACAGTGTCAATGGATTATATATTTGCCCGCATACTAATGACTTGACAGAACATCAACAGGAAATCCAAAATGGCGGAGGATCGTACACCTTGATTCGCAACAAATATCAGTGTAATTCATGGCTTTATAAGGTAAAATAATTAATTTAATGGTTGAAACCATGGTATAAACGCCATAGTACATGGCTAGGCTTCCACTCCTTTTATCCCCTAGCAGGATTTATTGACCAATGAGATGATTTCCTTCATTCAGTGCCGAATTTTTGGGGACCCATCATGCTGGCTGTTATCAGTGCTTATTACATGACTTCTTTTGTAGTTTTTTTCTGGTCCACACTATTGAACAATTCAGAGATAGTCATGTCGGCCCCGGTCTCATCTGAGGGGTATTACAAAAGTTACAACATTCTTGATCAAAACCGTGACATCTAAAAAGTTAGTGCATTTCATCACCTATTTCTCCCCTAGTACAAAGTGGGCAGGTCTTGGATATCAATGTTGTTAAAGCGGCCTACTGTGACCAGCAGCTTATGATTTCCTGCTCTAAATCTAGTGAGTGGGATTGAGTATTTCTTGTCAATCTTGAAGAGATATTGTTTTCTTTTGAGTTCAGATTTAAATAGCCTCTAGCTCCGGCATATGCTTGAGTTTGTTAATGACTCTCACCAACTTTGTTGTTGCTGGTCTTCGCTGATCAGCTGTATTATACCCTTATACCATTTTGGGTCGAACTGGTTCTGAAGCCAAAGGTATGATAAGCTAAGGTTATTCAGTTCCCCGCATATTTTCCCGGGCCACTTAGATTTGTATGATCCACTCACATAAAGGTTTTTCATTAGGGAATAAACCCTGTAGGTTATTTTAGTTTTACTTCCGTTAACTATTCTTGCCCAGTAATTTAGCATCCACTGATTTATTTGATGTTGTAATGGCATTCTCCCTAGTTCACCCTGTGTGATGTAGGGTATTTTTGCATGCCTGTCTATGGAAGCCATCTATCTGTGGTGTGTTTGAGTACCCCCACCTGTGGTGTGTTTGAGTACCATAAGCTAGAATAGGAAGTACACAGCTGTCGAATAGGTGACATTCAATGTCAATGGGCAGTTGAAGTTTTCGTACATTACTGGTAATACTGTATTTCGCCTTTTTTGCCTGGCTGATCTGTTTCGACAAAGATTTGCTGAAGGATCCGTTGTAGTTTTAAGGTTACACCTAAGTATGTATATTTATATGCAGTGTCAATTTCATCCAGACCAAAGTGCCAGATGGGTACTTTTTGAACTTTACCTCTTGAGAAACTTTTGTCTTGGTGGTATTTACTGTTAACTTCCATTTCTGGCAGTACTTTTATAATGTGTTGGGTGAATTTTGGAGGTCATACTCAGATTCACTTAGGATTATTATATCATCAGCATATAAAAGAGTGAATAGCTGAATAAAGACCGTCATGTCTCCTACAGTATGTTCTATTTTGACACCTTTGCAAGATTAAATGTGCTTCAAGGTCATTCAGATATACAGGCCTAGGTCAGTCATTTCTGAATCCTCCCCTGGCGGGAGGGTGATGTGGACAGAGGCAGTGGGGCTCTAAACCTCTGGGTAATAGAAAGTGAGAGAGGTATTTCTCAAAGTCACAAATTCATTGATAAGATGTGGGAAAATTTGTGGAAAATCTAAAAGAAATCAGGAATTTAAAATTGAGAAAGTATAGAAAAAAAAATCAGCCTCTCTACTAATATAAATTACCTCTTAAAGAAAAATAGAGAGATTTGTAAACCAGGGGCCTGGAGTAGAAGTCCTCAATTGAACCCTTATCTTATCTCTCAGATCTTCTCAAAACTACTTCCGACTGACCACCAACTGTATATTGAGAACAAAAGGAGGGAGAGGTTGTCCCCTTGCCTAACACCAACATCACAGTTAAACAGTGAAAACATAGTTATTCGCCCTGATGCAGAATTTTGTCTCTGTGTATAAATTGTTGATGACATGTAGAACCTTGCCTGTAATACCTAGGGATATAAGCTTTGACCAGAAATGTTCCCTGTCTACAAGGTGGAATGCTTTCTTGTAATCAATAAAACCACAATACAGCCATTTCTTTTGTGAGGTCAGGTGAGTGAGTGAGTAATAGATGTTTAATGCCATTTCGACAGCTAAGGTCATATTCATGGCAAGAACGACATTACACAATGTCACAGAGGAATGTGTCGGTGCCTGCGCATATGTGCACACACATCCGAGGGGATAGGAAAGATGAGATATAGACCCTTTTAAGTGGGCTAGGGAAGCCCGGTGAGGTCAGGTAGTCTTTAAATAGATGTAGAGTAAGTATATGGTCAGTTGTGGCATTACCGTTACAGAACCCTGCCTGCTCTTCACCCAGAAGCTTGTTCTGGTCCAGGTAAGAAGTAAGCCTCTGATTTAGGAGAGAAGTGAATAGTTTGCCTATGCAGCTTAAGGTGGGTCGCTACCATTGAATCAAAGATCCTAGATTTTCTTCCAGAGGTACAAAAAAATCATTTAGAATAAGAATATGAAAAGAAAAGTAGGGGCTCCCATGCTACTTTTTTTTCTACAAATTTTTGAAAAATAAAAGTATTTTAATCTTCACCTAGAAATTAGAGAAAATGGGTATCAGACTTGAGATTCTTTTCCTGTCATAACTATTTAGTACAGAGATATGAAACTTCGCATGGTAAATGGTCTGATATCCTTATTTATAAAGAACTTTTGATTTTAACTCCATAACAGATTTTTCTGAAACTTTTTTTTAAAATAATGTTCAGGTAAAATGCCTTTAGATAAAAGTACTTTTGATATGGGGTCCCATGCATAATTTTGGAGTTTTGGCCATTTGAAATAAAAAAGTATTGGTAAAACTGACAAAAATCCCTGTTCAAATCACTGCATAATGGGTAAAGTGTACACATACCTGACATAAAATTACTCCATTATATACCCTCGCTCACTGTGAATAGCTTACCACTTCTATAGCATTGTATTGGTATTGTAAGTGATATAATGATAACATGGCAAAGAATTCGAGAGAATGATGAGAAAATCTGAATGTAAATATGTCAAAATTTAAAATGGTCATAAAATCAACAATTTTGATCAGAATCCCCCAAAATCTTTTGTAGACATTAAGGGTATATGTAGGTATGTGCCTACCAAAAATAATCTCATTCTGATAAAGTTAACCTATATATGCAGGGACCTGCGCAGTAGGCTCAAATCCAATAGTAGCGACCCACCTTAATAAAGTTATGGCCCTATAGTTGTCTGCTTCTTTAGGGTTGCCCTTATTTTTATAAATTGGTACAATTGTACCTATCTTCCATACTACGGGCACTATGTCTGATATTAGAACCGTATTCAAATAATTTACCACGAGCTCTTCATCTCTGGAGGGCTGTTCTTTAAAAACTCATTAACTACACAGTGCAAGCCACCTGCCTTCCCATTCTTTAGTTTTTCATGTGTTTTTCATTTTTTTTTCTATTGAGAATAGAATGCTAAGTGGTGTGGGGTCATTAGTAGGGACCGGTTCGTTGCTTAGGAGAGTAAAGTTATCAGGGGTGTTTGAGGTTTCTCCTACTCTTTTTTAAGTTTTCGAAGCAGTATGCAAGTCATTGATATTGATTTATTCCCCGTTTTTTTTCTCTGTGACATTATTTAGTATGGTCCAGTAGTCCTTTTTCCTAAACATATTTTTTGCCTTAAAAAAGTATTTCCTAGCACTTTCACAATCTTTGTCAAACCATGCTTTATGATGCTGGTTTCTTGGGGGTTTCCTCAGCTTCAGCAGGGGTCTTTTGACACATTTGGTGATGTTTATGCTAATACCTGCAGCAATGTATACCTTATTTATCATTTCTGTGATAGCATTGATCTGTGAATTACTGATTTCTGCATGATATAATTGTGACATGTACTAGGAATAGGGACCCTAATGCACCCTGCACTAAGGGACTTTTTCACAGATCTTGTCACATATTGTGTCCATATAGGAGGTTATATACTTAATGACACTCTTGTCAAATGACTTCATAAATTGTTTCTTTTCTTGTTGACCCAATTGGTCAAAAGTGTCTATTTTCATGTTTGTGATGTTCTGGAATAAGACCGGAGAAGCAAGTATATAACCAACCACACTAACCCCTTTGCATGTTAGATTACCTATTTTGTGATCCTCTCCAACATGACTATTCACAATTAGGAGGCTGGTGTTTTTACAAACGTCAATGAGTTTTTTACCATCAGCCCCAACTGTGTGGTCGCAGTTATACCTTGTTGGGTCGATTCCCATAGACTGTAAATCATCTTCAGTGTTAAAGAGGTAATCTTGGACCTCTTGCAAACCGATGCTTTCAATTATACGGAAATCAATACTAACAAAATCTTTCTGTATACCGGTTCTGGCATTGAAGTCCCCAATTAGAAGAAGGGGTAAATCTTGTTCTTGCCATTAATAAAAACTTCAAATAAAGTTAAATATGTGTCTTTATCATTAATTTTGGTCAGGATCGGATAGAGCTACAAGTGATATAGGGTTTGCCTATCAACAAGGCATATTTAGGGAGCTGGGGCCTAAAACTGCCCAAGATGAGGTTTTTTTTGTTTTGTTTTTTAAAATCTGTACTGCAACTTGCAAAAAATGAAAATAAAAGGTCAATAGGTTCCCTATTGTGTTTTGGCATTTCCCCCATAGCAAAGGGAAACTTTTAAGACCATATAGGTGTATGTAGGCAAATTTTTTTTTATGCTGGGGGCAAAAATGTAATTGTGCAGTTTTGTGTTACACCCGTCATAGACCCTAACATGGCTCCCCTGCTCTATTTTAAATATAGCAGGGGGATGAGAGAGATGTACCATGCAAAGCCTTAACATGTCTGTATATGCATAGAAAAAGAATTGGGAGCCTAGCTGTAATATCCTAGCTTGGGTTATCCAATGATACATTTGGGTTAGTTTTTCGCAGAACCCGTTGTAGACCCTCGTAGACCTTACTCGTACTCCCTCCATAATGTATTTAACTAATATGTTATACATGATAAATTACCTTGGTACCAAGGTATTTTACCCTGTAAGTACCAACCCCATCCTCCACCATTGGACAGAGCTATGTCAACATAACTTAGTGGCGGGTGCCGTCGTAGACCCGGCACCCGTCGTACCCCCTGGCATAGTCAATGCCATGATTGTAAATGATTATAACAATAATTAAGTCATTGCCATGATTATAATATGAATGATGTTCTATGGGTTGGGTGGGGGATAGGGAGTGTCAGCTGGATTAAGTCATAACTTAGATGGATTAAGTCAATATATATTTAGATAAAGTCATATGGTGGGGAAACGGGAGTCAATAAAAGCGTTCTTTCCAGTTTTGTTAAAACTTGTTTCTGTTATACATTTACTATGGATAATGAATGAATTAGGATCCATATGTAGCCTGAATTAGGCTAAAAAAAAAGCTGCGTTTTCGGTAACATGGTCCAAAAAGTTGAGGTAGGTAGGTCGGATTTTTTTTTTTTTAATTTTTTTTTTTTGGTCCAAGGTCTTATATAGTCATTCTTTACTGAGTTTTCACTGGTGGATGTTAGAAAAGTACATTTCCTGCATGGGATATTAGAAAACCATTGGGAAATATGTCCCTACATATCAAATAACAATTTTGGAAGAGAATGTTCGGAAATTTTGAAAAAAAAATCTTCAAAACTCTTCAAAAAATCTTGAAAAATCAGTAAAAAATTGAAAAAATCTTCAAAAAATTCTGAGGTCGGCCCTATTTAGCTGAGGACGGTCGGGTGACCGGAAACAAACCTTTTTTTTTTTTTGGCCTTAGCAGTAGAGTACACCAAACATAGTCCCTCAAGTATAGAAGGGTGATAGGAGCATTAACAATCGAGAGAGAAACACTTGGCACCTGTATGGTACATACTGCAAACCCCAGAATTATATTTCACAGTGAGGGTGATTCATCTTTCTACACCCAACACCCAGATTTATATGAAAAGGTCTGTAAAAATTCATGAATTTTTACAGACCTTTTCATATAAGAGGTGGGAAGGAAAATACAACAAATAAGGGTTTAGCCCTCCGTTTACGAGCGATCGTGGCACCCTTCGTAGACCCTAATGGAGTGAGTAAGTGAGTAATAGATGTTTAACGCCATTTCGACAGCTAAGATAATATTCATGGCAAGAAATACAATACACAATTTCACAGAGAAATGCGTCGATGCCTGCACATATGTGCACCACACACATCCTGAGGGGGATTGGAAAGAGGAGAAATAGACCCTTTTAAGTGGGCTAGGGAAGCCTGAGACCCTACTGGAGGTGCTATAGCAGGAATACTATAAACTCTAGGCTAATATCCTTTTACTTCGATGTAGATAAGCATATTAGCTGGCATAGAAAGCAGAAATAGGGGAGGTTACTCATCTGTGGTTAGCTTTATAGAGTTTGACAAAAGACAGGTTCAGTTTTGCAGGCACCCTCCTCAGGTCTCGATATTTTATTTTTTCTCTATAATTAAGAAAAAATCATTGAATATGCTTTTGAATTCATTCATAGCATGCTGAAATATGTTTATCTTATATATCATAAGGAATTATTAAGGTATGGTTCATATGTTACATGTTAAATATGCATATACTACAACAGGGCAGGGTCTCTGACAGGTGCCAGGCGATATTGAGGTTCTCAACTTCGCTGCTCTGCCCTTGATCTGGAAATATTTAACCTACCCGCATATATGAAGCCTAAGCCCCAACATCTATACTATATGTACCCTAAAACTTTTTAGGCTGGTCCAGAATATTTTTGGGACCCCCCTGCCTGCCCACTTCTGGACGATTCATGATTATTGGTCGTATATAGCACCAATTAAGATTTCATACCCAAGTACAAGTTTACACCACAATGCTCTGCTCCCTTGAGTAGTGTAATATGTTCAAATAATTATGGCATTTTTAACATAAATTGCAATACTGTTTGAGCGTCTGGTAAACTTAGTGCGATGACAGAATAGTGGTAAGTACCCAGGTATTGTTACATTTGGTTCATCTCACTGGTCTAATTTCGTTTCACTCAGACATATTATATCATAGTCTTTTGCGTATTCCTCTAAGACACTTAGCTTGAGTTTGGATACCAGGCCACAAACATTAAGTACAAGTACCCTGATAGTTTTTGAGGATTTTGGAGTTCCCGTTTTAACTAGCTGTCCATGGTGCTGCCCTGCCTCTGGGGAGGGGGCAGTTACCATTTCCCGCAAGGACGGGCAAGCCATTGGCTCATGTTCTGGTTGGTCTTGTGAGGGTGACGGGGACCTCGTCTCCCTAGGCTCTTTTGTTGCCATGGTTTTTTTAGATGACAGCTGACTATGGTTGATGTCATGCCATTGGTTTCTCACATTGCGTGGCTGGGACCACCCAACCTGATTGTTTCGCTTGTTTTTGCTGCAGTTGTAGTTCCCAGTCCCCCATCTGTTCTGGGTGCGAGTGGGTGTTTTCTGTGGTTGTGCATGTTGGGTGTTGTTGCTATAGTTGTAATTCGCATTCCCCCATCCATCTGTTCTGGTTGTAAGTGGGTGTTTTCAGTGCTGGTGCATGAAGAGCGCTGTTGCTATAATTGTTATTAGTGTTCCCCCATCTGTTCTGGGTGTGAGTTGGGGCTTTCTGTGGTGGTGCATGTTGGGCTTGGTTACTATAATTGTAATTCGCATTCCCCCGCCTGTTCTGGGTGTAAGTGGGAGTTTTTGGTGCCGTTGCATGTTTGGGCGCTCTTGCGTCCGTAGCTGTGGGTAGGTCTGTTCCATGATGACTTCTGGGGTTGTATGGAAGCGGCAGGTAGTTCCCTTTCTGTGCCTGTTCTGCTTTTGGGGCAGGTGGATGGAGTTGATCACTTGCTTTTCCATTCCATTCTGGGCTTTTGTGATTGGCCTACCCCAAGAGCCCAAGCTTTAAGTTGTCTGCAACCTGTTGTAGACCTGAGGGTCTGAGATGGAGACCCTTATCCTCTAGTGCTCGTTGCAGGCTCTTGAATGTCTGGTTGTGGTCAAGAACTATGACAATTTCTGAAGCCAGTGTTTGTAGATATCTGTTGATTTGGTTGATTCGTTCCTTCAGATGAGGTTTGTCCTCCCTGACAGAACAATTTGTGCATCTGACTGCCATTGCAGGTCGCTCACAAGGTGTTTAAAGGTGGAACAAGTGCTGGTGGAGTCATCTGTCTCCAGACTATTTGTGCCACAGTGAATGACAATGGCTGAGGGCATCCTTTCTTGCATGGATGTAAGTGCCTGCTTGGCTATAGCTGAGGTGGATCCTCCACTAATTGAGACCACCTCAAGTTTTCTCTTTTACGTCCTTGTAGAATTCATCGAGTCTTCTAAGCATCGAGTCTGTTATGACCAGAATTTCCTCGTACTCAGGGCCCTTATTGTCTGCGGCTGTTGTCTGTAGTGTTCCTTTGTTTGTTGATGGCTTTACCATGGCTTGTTTCGTCTCTTTTGCAAGTAGCTTATCTGTGTTTAGTAGCTGACTGTTTGCTTGTGTTTTATTTCCATGTGAAGTTTGGTGCGGGTGTTCTTGAGGCAAGAGCCCATTATATTCTTCCCCTTCCCGTCCACTCCAAATCCCCACTGGCTGTCCGTCTGCATGTTATGGATAAGCCTTTTCTCTTCAGAGTTGATTAGGGCATCTCTGAATTGGGAGCATTGTTCTACTTTGATACCTGATATGATCTCCATTATGTCCTTTTCCATTTCCTTTCAGTCCTTCTTCGGCTTCTTTTTTTTTATTATTATGTTAGAAGTTTTTGATATTGTAACATATGTTCAGCAGACATGAAACATGTGTTATTTTCGTCGTCCAGGTCACATGGGAAAAAGGCTGAAAGGGGATTTCTCCAGCCTCGGAAGTAGATAATCTCTTTTTCGCCAGCTCGGTTTGTTTTATGAGTCTGCTGTTCCTTTACTTGGATCTCTGGATTACGGACTGCCTTAGTTTCAGAGGTGCTTTTTGGGGGCCCTGGTTGTTCACCATGGGCAGTTGGTGTGGGTTTTGCTGCTTGTTCTCTTTGGGTCTCAGTTGGGCGTTTTGGCAGCTCCTTTTCATTACTTAGAGCAGTAGGCGAGGGTTGTACGCCAGAAGTCGAGGGTTAATGCCATCTGCTCATTTTGGTTCATGGTTGGCCATTTTATTGGACCTCGTTTTCCACCTTGGGCAGTCGGTTTGAGTTGTGTTGCTTCCTCACCTTGAGACTTGGGTTGAATGCTTTAGGGGCCCTTGTTCTTCACCATCAGCGGAACGCCTGGATTGTGCTGCTTTCGCGCTTGGGGATGAAGGTTCTGGGTTATGTGGAATACCGGTATTGACTTTAGTTGCTGGTACTGCCTAGTTTAGTTCATGTTGGTTTGTCTGTTGTGAGTCAGGAACAATCTTAGTTTCAGAGGCATTTCTCAGGCCATCTTTGTTTTCTTGTTCCCTCTTTTCAAGTTCAAGTCTGAGTTTTGCATTCATGACATTTGCAGCATTCAGCTCTGATAGGTCTTGGTGTAAATCATTTTGATATTTGATTATTGTGGCAGCTGGGTCGGTTGATGGCAAATTGTCCATAACCTGGCTAATAGTGGGATAAAACAGGTTAAGTGTGGAGTTGTTTGGGTTGCTGGGTGCCGATTGGCTGGTGGGAGTGTCGACTGGGTTACGCTGTGTCACTAACTCGCTTTCGGCCTGCATTGGTTAAATAAACTTTTGTGGTGTTGGGGCTGGCTGGGCATTTGGTGTGTGTCATGCTGTTTTGCAATACTAGCACTAGCAGCTGGAATACCACCGGTAGGTGCCTTCTCCTCATCCTGTGTGACCAGGGACTCTACACTTGTAGTGGTGGATGAAGTTCCGAGCATGGGTTGTGTCGTTGGGCCGAGTTGTATTAGGCATGCTGTTTGACTCAGGCCGGATACCTGTGGGCTCATCCTGGTTCTCCAGAATTGTGGATTTGTCTTGGGCTGTGGATTTGTCTTGTACTGTGGAGAGGTCTTTGCCGTCGCTCCTAGGCGATATTTTTATTTAATAAAGCTGTGGGCATAATGTTCGTTTTTTCACCTATTATCGCTCACTTTCACTGACGTGACCTACAGCCAAATCACAGCCTCAAATGGTGTAACATGACTCATCTGCAAGTATATGATTGCAGAAAGGGTCAAAATGGTCGTAGAGACTCCAGACAAAGCTCTGTGAACTCTCGGCGCTACGAACACAATGGCGTAAGTTTTGTTTACCTGCGGTTACTGGAGGTCAGCCCCGTTTTGTGCTGATTTAAAAATATTAAGAAATGGGCCCAATTTTTTGCTTTTGCGATTTCTTTGTATTTACTCACAGTTAGCAGTGCTAGACATCATCAGGAGCAGTCCTTATGCCTTGCTTTACCTTTGGACGATGAGATATGTGAACTCCTGTGTTATTTAGACACTGTTTTTATCAAAAAAATAGGAGCGTGTATACCGACATATCCACACTGCAGCACCACCTTTGCCAACATTAATATAAATTTTTACCTTTGAAATTGATGAAATCCATGATTTTTCCTTGTGAGTTGATGCGAACAAAAGGGTCCTCTGCCATACCAGTATTTGTTTTCTTCTTTATGTTTGCCAAGTTGTGGATGCCGCGAAGAAAGTCACTCCATTTGCAGCATTTGCAGGCCAAATCAGGGGTTATTCTTATAGCACATGAATGTAGATTTCAAATTAAGTCCTGCTGGTGTAGAATACATGATTAAGAGGCTATATTTCCTCAAAATGGACAGATTACATTGAAGAATTATGCTCGCTCCACTTTCCAAGCAGTCGCCTTACCCAATTAGCGGAAATGCTAATTTTTATTATCTCTTGCCTTAATATCACAGATTCCACACCAAGACTTCAATTAATATATATAGATTGTTCTGTCCAAATGTCAGATTTAGTCTGTATAATTTACAAATGGTGGAAATGTGTATGCTATGTTTTTGCTATATTACAGTGTCAACTCAGTTGAATTTACCGTGTTACAGTCAAACTCCAATTATCCAGTCTTTCAACCCGAAATAGATCAGAATGTCGATAACCATGATATAAGTTAAATTAGATTAATTTTGTCAGTGTATGCTGGAGAGTGCAGGTTCAAGCTAGGCTATGCCCGTACGTTATGCTGGTGCATGGCCGTAAGTGCCATTTTTAATGAGTCTGTTGGCCCCCATCGAGGGCCCCTATAACAAACAAATATGACGCCTTGAGGCACCATGGGGTCCTTAGCTTCAAGGGGTGTATAATTACATATACATGTACATTAGTGCATTTTATAAAACGGCTGGCAGTGCTCTGTTGCACGGTAGAATTGACCCTGAGTGCATTATAGGAGTGTAGTGCACACCTGAGCAAGGTCAGCACAGCAGTAAACAAGTCAAGTACCATTAATTGTTTTAGATATACCTTGATTGGGTACTTCATTGTTTGGTACATTTTATAAAGACAATAGACACCTGCTTGTTCACACCCTGACTGCATGCATTCGTACATTACGGACAACAGTGAGACAACAGACAGTCTCATTGTGAAGAAAGTCGTTGTCTATTTTCTAATTATTAAGAGCAGACTCGGCAGCACTTCATGACTGCACTGAAAAAAACGATCCTCAAATATTAGTAAGAAGTTAGGAGGTCTAACTAACTTTTTGGCAAAGGTTATCAAAATGCATGTGTCCAAACTTTCTATCCTATCTTAGCGTCTTTGAACTAACCCTTAGTAAAATGTTAGCATTTGCCTGACATTATTAGTAATTTGTTAGTCCTTTTATTTAGACTTTCATTTATTGGTAGTAGGGGAAATTTTTTTTATATTTGAATACTATAAACATCAAAACATGGGAAATCTCAAATACAGACATGAGAGTTTAGTTCAAATCACTGAATATATATATGATACAATCCCTAACCCTTTGAACCTAACCCTTTATTGTAGGTAACCCACATTGATTCAAAACCTACTTTGAGTCTTAGACTCTATATCAGGATTTTGACTCCTGCAACGGAACCTCTTCATTTAAGAAGCATGTTCTATGCCTCAAATCATTTTATTTACAACCCCTGAGCTAGGTTGCTCTGAGTTTAATACAAAGTCAGAGAACTAACAATGTGGATAATGTGTATATTGAATATTCACACAAAAGGTGTTTCCATCTTTCTTCCTTCTTCCTTCAATAACTTATCATTATGTTAGGTGCATTTTTTTTAAATGTTATATCAGTACAATTGTAAAAGACTTTCTAAGTCAAAGGTCATTGAAAATCACCATTATTTTGACATGCATAGACTATTCTATGATGTGCACCGACCAGAAAAATCCTCATACAAACTGCACTGCCACGTGGTGTGAGAAAAACTACTAACCCTATAGACAAAACTACTAACCTTGGAAAGGTTACTAACTTTTACTAATTTTCTCTCTTGACTTAGTCAAGCTAGCTTGTCTGAATAGGTTAGTGAATGTTACTAAGCACCTAGCCATTGTTAGTAAAATGTTAGTCCTGTGTTAGTCACATGTGCTAACTAAGGTAAGTTGGGGGTTTTGACTAACTTATATTAGATTCATTTTTTTCAGTGTACATCATGCCAACCATTGGGCATGATGCACTCATGCATTAGTGGCCCTTAAATGGCTACTTCACCAATAGTGTAGTGTCACCACAGCCCAGTCTTTCCGCTTGGGCCATTCCATATTGCCAAGATGGGTCAAGCTGGTAATAAACAAGAATTTGGGGCATAAAACACATATATGTTGCTCTGAATTTTATTTTATCTCAATACATTCGAGCTAAGTGAGGGGGTCTAGAAGGGGATTTCCACTGTCAAAAAGTTGCTCTGAATTTTTTATCCCAATACATTGGAGCCAGGTGAGGGGATCTAGATTGGGGAGGGGGAGCCCCAGTCTAAGAAAAGGTAAGGTCACATGTCACTTAATCTATGTATTCCCATGTCCATTTTAACACCATGTCACTAATCTTTACTATTTTAAGTGTCTAGACTCCCGGCCCCCGCACTTCAACGTTTGTTGGACACCATCCGCGTTACCAAAAGTACAGACATATAGGGTCTAATTTCTCGAGGTCTGCATGTCAACGTTTTTTAAAAGATAGGGGTGATTTTTCCAAGAAATGTTCGTGAATAGAAAATGGGGAGGTGGGGGTTGGGGAGAGAAGTGGGAGATTATGATACGAATTATGTTACATTGTATCATGCACACAGGTATAAATAAAGTAATCGAATCACTGTTTCATCTTATTGCAGGGCCTAGGCCCTACAATCATCACTAAATTGAGTAATTTCACCCAGAAATTAATTATTCTAATCGGTGCTTTATAGCATAATAGGCCCTTAGGAGGATTGGAGAATGAATTTTATAAAAGTCTTGACATCATCTTCTTGCCTTATGATCAATTTGTGAATAACATGCTGACAATTATTTACAGCCACTTTTCCTAATGAACAGTTGGTAAGCACGGTTTACAGAATCTACCAAGTACCAAACCCGTTCTTGAATCATGCATGGCACTTGAAACCCATTGATCTAACATTCAAAAACAATGTTGAATGAACTTGACATTTCCCTTTACATGATCTACAGACAACCATAGGACATGCATCCTCTGACTCACACATGGTCTATGACGTAGCACATGACGTAGTCCCGTGACGTCATCACAGGTTGACGCAGTCTGCACTTTCCCGCGGTTTTCTTTGACCAAGAACAAATGTCGGCAAACCGCGCCGACATCTCCTCTCCTAAAAGTCGTCTAGTTTGCACTTTTTCTCAGCTTTTCTCATACAGTCAGAGATTGTTATGACCAGTGTATAATCAGCAGACCAAGGATTCTAAAGAAAGAGTCCTATTGAGTCAGCAACTTCAGCGGTGGATCATGCCGACCCTCTTGGGGTATTAATCCATGCTTATTTCAAATGTAACTGATGATCACCGACTAAGGACCTGGCTATCTTACTGGAGAGGCAAACTGTCACCAGAGATTTCTCCCTAAGATATTGGTCCCTATGCCATCATACATATGATGCGATATAGTAGTGGTAGCCCTGAAACCACTTATAGAATATAAGTTTTGTTCTTTATGTTTTGAGGCGCCTGTGTTGTAGTTTGAGGGCCCCAGAGGGGTAAAATCGACAAGGTGACAATGCCATTTTTTAAATCGACAAGGGACATGGGAGCCCCTGTCTAGGGTCCTAGTAGGGGATATTGAAACAATCCTCTGGTTCCCCACCAGGGTTGTATTCCCCATGATACATTAATGCAATATCAGCCGTCAATGGGTTAAATCGGAACAAATCTCCCTTTTATCATAAGTTAATACCTAAAGATTAACTCTCTCTTTGGCGGTGGCGCCAAATCCTTAGGTATTAACATTAAGTGGGCTAGGGGAGCTCATCCTAGGGGTGTTAACCTGTCATGCTATAATCAGGGGTAGACACTAATTTTTTCAGTCATGGGCCACCCGGGCCCGAAGCAACAGAATCCTATGGGCCCGGACCAATATCTACGGGCCCAGAATGAATATTTTACTTTTACCAAAAGAAAACTACAACTTCTCCTGATTGAATCAGATTTAGACACTGATAAAATGTCCATTTTCATTGTGATTTTCTTTTTCCAACGATATACAACATATGACAATAGGGACTTAGCCAATCCTCTTAGAATTTTTCTCATCAATTCTTGTGGGCCACCTGGGCCCATAGGAAGGCAATCCTTGAGAAAACTGTGGGCCCGGAACCAGAATTACGGGCCATTCGCCCCCAGGCCAGCGTTAGTGTCTACCCCTGCAGTATAATTAATTCTATACAGGTAGAGATATGCTTAGTATACTGCCAGAACAACTAGTGCATATCTCAGCAACTAGTCTTTTATTTCTCCCAACATATCCTTCTCATGGTATTCCCCTGCCATAAAATGTGACCTCATGAAACATATTTGTATTGTACTTAGTCAGGGCTGGTAACTCCGTGGTAACTTCAATAATGGTATATTAATAGACCAACATGCAACCAAGCTTATAGACCTGGACACATACAGATTATAAATACACTTGGAAATAATTATTTTCATAAATATAACGAAGAGCGACAATGATTATAGATTTTTATTGCACGATCGTCTCATTAGGATGTTTTTCCGCGCACACATAAGGGATCACAAATCTTATCCTGGTTCACCTTACGGTGCTCATAGAACTGCTGTGTGCCTTAAGTCTAGTATAATGTTTTTCAGTGAATAATAAATAATGCAGCATAGGTGCAGAGTTTTCTGGTTGCATGTGTAACATTAGCATCTTAAGACAGATTTGGATACAGTATATAGAGATTTTAACTCTGTATAATAGGACTAGTCTGGTTAGCGTGGGAAGTCGGCTATTTATGGTGTCCACCCACTCCGGTCAGCTCCCCCCACCTCCCCCACCCCCATCCCCTCCTGCTGTGGTCAGTGTCCGGGTGCATCTGAGGCACACCCTGAGTCCCTCCTACATACACTCAGTATACACACACTCCAGATCAATAATGATGTGCCTGCTTTCTTGCTGAAAAAAGGTAAAATCTTTGTGTATGCCTTTCAAACTCATGCCCCCCCCCAATTGTTAAAAAATGATCACTTCTTTTGATATGATAAATATGTATAGGGCATAGCAACAATGGGAATCAATAGAGAAAAAAAAGTAAACTTACCCTCCTTTGCAGGTGCAATGTGCAGAGAATATTGAGCAGCTATCCTTGTCAGCAGTAAGGGAGTGATCATTTTTTAACAACAGGGGGGGGGCTGGTGGGTTTGAGGGGGGGGTCAGAATTTTTTCAACCCCTTGACCAGGGGTGTCAGAATTTTTTCAATACCTCTGATGGGGGGGGTCAAAATAATTTCACCTGTTTTCAGTGGAAAACCCCGCGTGTTACTATAGGCTTAAAGGGGTTCGTTCGCGCACAATTTTTGTCCCTTATGGGGGGGTTGAAAAAATTTTACCCCCTCGAGAATGGGGGGGGGTCGAAATTTTTTTTTCGCGCGTCCTCGCGGAAACCCACCAGCCCTCCCCTGTTGTTAAAAAATGATCACTCCCTAAGAATCAGCCAGGCTTTGTAGTATGGGAGTTTAGTTAAAGGATCCTTGTCCAGCACTAAATCCATCTCCTCTGCTATGATACACAGATCAATGAGTGGCTTTTTTGTCAGATTAGATGGGGCTACACCACGTTTCCTAAGGTATTCTTGAAGTTCTTTCACAGAACAACCTTTCCATAATATCCTCTTGTCATTCATCTTCAAAGGAGTTTGGGATTTTGAGAGAATCACCAAAATAATGATTAGTTACTATATGTTACCCTGTTGCTTCCTATAGTGAGTGTATGTAGGAGAGGCTCAAGATGTGTGTCAGATGCACCCGGGGGCATGGGATGCACCCCTCCAGATGGCTGCTGGAGGTGGCAGGAGGGGAGGGGTCCCAGGTGGTGTCAATTAGCGCGCCGTATATAGTAACCCGGACTAGTACTATTGATAATTATGTCTAGGAATGGTCGATATCTTCTAGTATTACATGCATTGCTTAAGTTATGTAATCCGAGATGTGTTTTTAATACAACCCCAGCTTTTCAATAGCATGCTTGAAGCGTCGCTTGGTGGGCAATTTTTGGATAATGTGGTCTAATTTGTCCCATAATACTACCCCCCTGTAGCAGGGTGATTTCTGATAGAATGCTGTTTTTGTCCTTCTATTGTGGAATTTTAGTTTCCTATTGCCCCTTGTATGTACATGTATTTGTTCTAACGCTTCCCCGGAGTGTGCTTTTTTCCACATAATTAAAGAAGGTGCAGTTTTCTATGCTTATCCAGCATGTCCATTTTGCAATCTCTGTGAAGTGCTTTAATACCTACACCCCTTACTCGGACTCTCAAGCAGATGCGCAAAGCATGGTTTTGAAGGCGCTGTAGCTTCTGGAGCTCCGCTTGGTGAGCACTGCCTATGTAAAAGGAGCAGTATTCCAAGCTGGGACTGATCATAACCTTTTACACTTGTAATGCTATTTTTACATATAAACTACTTCTCAGTTTACATAGCTTATATATCTTATTACCTACATTCTTTTTGACCTTTGCAATGTGTGTTGTCAAGGTTAGAGTGCTGTCAAGGATTACTCCTAGATAGGGGTAACTTGTACATGACGGGAGTAGATCACCATTTAAGTATACATGAGGAGGGTTTATAGTTGTACCAATTTATTACTAGCCCCAAAAAACATGCTCATGCTTTCACTGGTATTTATGGTCATGTAATTTTGGCCACACCAAGTGCCTACTCTGCCCAGATTACTTTGGAGATTTCTGATGGCAACAATCAGGTCAGTATGTGAGGAGTAAATTATCACATCACCGGCATACATAGTATGGCGACAGTTTATGATTTGGTTTCCAAGGTCATTAATAAACAGGGTGAAAAGCAAGGGGCCTAAAATTGAGCCCTGGGGTACCCCAAAAGCAACTGGTTGACTGTCTGATTTAGTGCCATTAGCTACAGTACAATGTGAATGATGGGACAGATAGTCCATTAACCATTTTTTTTAGTTTGCAGTGAGTATTAAACCCTACAGATTTTATATATTAGAGTGGGGTAGTGGACAGAATCAAAAGCCTTGGAGAAATTGATATTATGTGGCTGCGGTCACATGGCCATCATCTCTAGCATTATACAGATCCTTGAGTACATTAAACACAGCATCACTTGTTCCTCTAGCTGGCCTGAAGCTAAATTGGGATGGGGACAATACTGCAAAGCGTTCTAGGTGTTTTGAAAGTACCTTATGGACAATTTTCCAGGTAATGCTAACAGTGTAACCGGGCGCCAATTTTTAATGCTTTTCAGATTTCCTTTTTGGGAATAGGGACCAGTAGATCACATGACCATTAGGATAGGAATACACCATGATTTAGTGAGTTCCTGAATATGCTTGTTAACTTTTTAAAGAGAAATAACAGAGCATCTTTCAGGAATTTGGTATTCATACCACTAATACCACATGATTTTTCTATATTGATTTTTTTGACAAGGCTTAACACCATATCTGCATCAACAATTTCACCTATATCTAAGTCTTCCTCCATGTCAATGACAGGATAAGTTCTGCACAGAGCAGGTTGTGTCTAGATATGCTAACAGATTAGACTCAATAAACTGCCACTGCATGTCAGCGTCTATGCTGTGATAAAAATCATACCAGTCCAGATTGCTCTGGAATTCATACAAATCGTCCCGGTCATAGTTCTTGTATGATCTGCCGCTAAATAAGACTGGGTAAGCCTGCTCCCTTGTTTTTTTTATGACAGCAGTAAATACTATAATGGTCTGCAATTAATATATCTGGTCGGCCACTATGACTGATTATATCACAGTCACTGATTATGTGATCTATACATGTGCCCCCTGTTATTTTCATTAGGCCTAGTTATACATTCAATCTGCCTTTTGATGCTTGCCTCCCTACATAAGTCAAATAACTCTTTAGAGGAATATGCATTTCTGTCTCCAGTATTAATGTTGAGATCTCCTACTAGCCACAACTCATATTTCTGTCTATTTTCTTGATGGTATCCTTAAGACGTTGTATAAAGGTGTCTAAGTCAGTATTGGGAGGCCGATATACGTTTAGTATTGTAAAGCATTTATACGTTGGTCTTTCAAATAGCAGTGCCTGTATTTCGATACATCGTTCCATTAGTTCAAGGGTCTCATCAATACTACAATAAGGGCTGAAATAGTCACCCACAGAAGTTAGTAGGCCACCTCCAAGTCCGGCGGACTGTCATTACAGAAAATTGTTTAACCAAGCCAGTGATATAGTTTATCATTATCAATAAATGCCCATGATTATTATTCAATATCATTCAATAGGATATCTCCATCTTTCCTTGGATAGGGTTATTTGACTGTACCCATGAAAAAAAAATGATACACTTGCTCTTATGATGATACATTCATATCACATGGTAAAGAATTACATGTGTGACTTGACGGTTTGTTTACTGATCAGTCTTTTCCAATTGTCGCGCTTTACAACCTAAACGAACAAACTAACCATGTATTGGGGTGGCAAAAATGCCTATGCTCCTCCTATGGTAGATATGAATAGAACCTATATTGGGAAATGGAGAGACAGATTATACCATGAAATTATAGCATGTTTTACCTCACGTGATGTACATGTAGTTATTCACTACATGAGCACCCCATATGCAATACAACTCAGTTGACCAATTACGTGGTGCCAGGGGCCTTAAGCCTCTACACCTGAATGCTAGAAGTATAAACTCAAATTATGCATCGATTTGGGCAGAGCTTTACCCTGCAGGGCTAGATAAATAAACTTTCTCTGAAACTTGGTTTAAAAACGAGGATGATGAATGTGATTTTCAATTTACAGGTTATGTGAGATACAGACTAGATAGGCAAGTATTAAATGAAAAAAGGTAATATCAAAACTGGAGGTTGGGTTGCTATGTATATTAAAAGTGCATTAAAACATGACTACCAAGCTTACTTTTATCTCAATATGTCAGATGAAAATATTGAAATCCAAAATGTTGTAATTTCTAAAGAACACATGAAACAAATAATTCTTTTTAACGTATACCGACCTCCTGATGGTTCTAAAGGGGATTTTACTGATGCATTAACAGGTATAATATCCCAAATCGATGATAGAAAAAAACTTTGAAATTATTTGCATGGGTGATATGAACTTTAATGTTTGTGAGGACTCTGACACTGTAAATAATTTGCTAAATAGATTAAAAGGTTTTGGCCTCAAACAAGAAATCAAGGAAAGTACAAGGAAAAATGCTACCCTTGACCTAATTTTTAGGTCAAGGGTAGCATTGCTGGTGTTACAAATAATTACATCTCGGATCACCTTCCCATCTTTTTTATTTGGAAAAAAGTGGAAAATAAAGGAAGACATCACATACATTGAGGGTAGATCATATACGTAACTCGCCGATGAAATATTACTAACAGAATTCGATGCATATGATTGGACTACTTTTAATAACACTGAAAATGTAGATGTCGCATGGTATCAAATGGAAACTGCTATTAGGAGTATTCTAAATCGTTTTTGCCCACTACATAAATTTTTGGTAATAAAACATAGGGACCCCTTGTTGAATCAACATGTGTATGAAGCCATAAGGGACAAAAATAAATTGCTATGGTCCGCCAGGAAATCTAAGGGTGAATACAAATGGGTCCGTGCAAATGACTGTCAAAATAAGACAAACAAAAGAATTGACAAAGCTAAGAAAAACTTTTTTAAAGAACAAGAAATTTTGGCACACTATTAATAACTTAATACCGGGCCACTCCAAAACTAAACAGGAAATTACTCTTGTGGACCATGAAAATAACAACAGGCCTGTCCCATCCAACCAAGTTCCTAACTTTATAAATAACTATTTCACACAGATAGGCCCCGTTCTTGCAAAAGTTTTATATATCCCATGGCAACCATACGACAAATCAAGTATAAATTCAATGGATCCATTTGTCACTAATGTACAAGAAGTTAAAAAGTTGGTGCATGATATCAATATTATTAAGTCATCGGCAATTGATAATATCTCCACCAAGGTTTTAAAAACTGTGTTTAAACATTCACCTGAAATGCTTGTGAAGATTTTCAATTTATCCTTTGCCTCAAACACTGTACCTGCCACGTGGAAAATATCCAAAGTAACCCCCATCACGAAATCAGGTGATATAAAACTTGTGAATAATTATAGGCCAATTTCTTTATTACCATTACCCTGTAAATTACTAGAGAAAATCGTGCATAATCGAGTTTATGGATTTTTGGTTAGAGAAAATATTCTGACCCCCCGTCAGGGTGGTTTCCGAGCAGGTTTTAGCACAGTGGATACTTTATCTAATTTCACTGATGATATTAAAAGGGAATTAAATGTTGGTAATTCTACTATATCTGCGTTCATTGATCTCAGGAAGGCTTTTGTCACTGTAGACCACTCAGTCCTTTTAATTAAACTTCACCAATATCGAGTACGTTCTGATAACTATCATTGGTTTGAAAACTAACTTAACAACTGACAACAGCTTGTGAATGCAAATGGTCTGAGCTCAGACTTAGAAAGAGTGGTCTGTGGTGTCCCTCAGGGCTCTATTTCGGGTCCTTTGCTTTTTTTAATATATGTAAATGATGTGATCAAATGTACCAATTCCTGTAATATTAGACTCTATGCTGATGATACTGTTGTAGTGGTTCGAATGTATGACTCAAATGGCTTGAAGTAAAACCATCTCGGGTGAGTGCAACCGGCACCTATTTATTTCGGTGTATGTTTTACATCTACCTCGAAGTAGGTTGCTTAAGGTGATATTAAGCTCGATGGAAAGTGGTCCAACTTCGTTGGCAGGCAGAGCCAGACTAACGCCTTCCCCGGCCCCAGGTAGGAGCTGGAGCGAGGCGAACAGTGCTGCCACCACCCCGCAGTGACCAGGTGTCGTGAGAACCCCTAGTGACTACCAGTGATGGGCGTACCGTTCGAAACGCCCTCTCGAGGAAGACGCTCACACTATATCACGATCTCAGGCCCCTACACTACCCCCACCAGAATAAGGAAAGGGGTGTGCAAAAAACATATTAAAGTAGTAGAACGATTTCATTATTCTACACTAAGGGCTCGAAGTAGTAAACAAGAGTTCGAAGTAGAACGTGATATGTTATTTGTGTGACGTCTTAATAGTATGAGTCGATCACATAAAATTATTGAGGTAAATTAACTATAACAATACACTATGAACATAATTAGAAAGGGATTGAAACAAGTTCGAAAGAACAAGTTCGAATCCGTACATTAGAATATAAACGTGTAAGATTAATAACATACCAAGTTGGTAGTTATTTATAGTAATATATGTTAAGTACATAACCTGAAAAGAAAATTTTATAGTTCAAGTATGAACCCTATATATTAGTTTTTTTTAACACAGTTTACAGTAACTGTGGGTTTTTACATTTGTATCTACCACTATTGACCCGAACTATTTAGTGAACGCATAAGGTTGGTACCTGAGAAGTACTTTTAAAGAAAAAATATACTTTTAGCAACAATTAACATTTTTGTAGTAATAAATAGAAAAATATTTTATGAGATCGAGCTTAGTAGACAATATTAAGTTCGATATGTCTATAGAGTAACTAATATACATCAGTTAGGTAATAGTGGTTAAGAATAATATACAGTATAATGATCTATAGCAGCCCACCAGTGTAGTGGGTCTGCTGTACAATGCTAATATATTCTGGGTTTTAGCTGCTTGTCTGCTGATCCAATCGGCGATCGAAGGACTTGGCAGTGGCAAGCTGCGTCGCTGTGTGGTGTGCCCTGATCAAGATGGGAAGATGTAGATTCGTCCATTGGGTTTCCTGGCTCTGCATCAGGTTGTGGACTACTGGGGCTGAATCTGGGATAGCAGCCGCAGTGACTATATCGGGGTTTGGATTCCGGGTGTCGACTGAACTAACTGTGGCAGTAGTCGGGGCAGCAGTAGGAGCTTCGGTTTCCCTTCGAGGTCCTGCTGGGTCTCCAGGGTCAGTGGTAGAGTGCCTCTGGGTGAACACACTCATGAATCCAAAGGATTCTATGTCTGCCTCGAGCTGTCTAGCCTCCTGGAGTTTACTCTGGAGCTTCTTGAATGCACTTTCCGGAGTGCCATCCCAATCCTTCATGAAACAGCCGAATGCTGCCATGAATCGGACATCCTGGTGGTCGTACTGCCTCCGTAGCTCCTGAAGTTTGGTCTCATACTTCAGTTTCATGGCTTTTGCCTCATTTTCACGCTGGAGCGAGGCTCGAAGCTGATCTCTCGCTTGTCCCTGCATGTCTTGGGAGATTCGGGCTATTTCCCGTCTCTAAATCTCGTGCAGGCATTCAAAAACACCTTCGGTCACACTACGAAGGTATCCGGTAGCCTGACTGATATGTTGGTCTTGCCATGCCTTAAAGACATCAGCCTGGATCTCACAGGTCTCCTGTGTTCGCTGTTTGATGTAATCATCAGGGTCGTCCAGTTCGAGGTTTGATTTCACCAAGTGTAGCACATTGATGGTTCTCATGTTCCTGACTGGAGGTGCTGTCTGGGGAGTCGTGTGAGAATGAGAACCGCTCTCATAGGCAGAGCTCGAAGTGGCAGTGGCATTCGGGGATGGGCCATTGGTGCCGGGTCGTCGGGACGATCCCACCACAGCCCCTCTCTCGTCAATGGTGATGCCACGCCCCTTCCAGCCTTGGGTAATGGCTGGGTGGGGTTCTTCATCACCAGTTCTCAGCCTGGTCGTTTTGGGTCCACTGCCCGAGTCCGTCTTTTTCTGATTTGTTGATGCAAATCTCAAAGGGGCAGGTTGGGTTGGTCGGGGTCCAGTTTGAAGCAGCATACTGCAGCTTCATACGGTGTTCGAAGCCATAGTAAGACTTAGGTGTCTTTACCATGTTGCCAAGGGAAACCACCCACACGCGATAAAATTTCGTGGGGCCGGCATTTTTTTCTGAGGATTTTCATCCATTCCTCGTCGCCACTCGATTCCTCCCGCCACCAACCGTGATGGCGGGAGGAATCAAGTAACTGTCAGTGTAGCGCTGGCAGTCCATGAAGCATTTCGGGGTGTAGTCAGACTGTAGTCATTTATTCAGAATGGATTCATCTTTCAGGGGTTCCTCCAAAGAATCGATATTTTCCAGCAGTTGCCAGCTCATCTCTGCGACCTGCTGGTCTCCATTTCCGTCTTTGGGTCCTTCCTGAAGCTCCTCCTCCTCGACTGCAGTGCTACTGACAGGCTCGGGGGATACGGGAATGACCTCTCGGGTGGTTCTTGATCGGGTGGATCTACCTGGAGATGGAGAATCATCTCTCTTGGTAGTCTTACTGCCTCGAGTTCGACTCCAGGTGTGGTGTAGTAGTCGGTCACTACCATCATACAAGTATTCCCACGTGGAGTAGGTTCGATTCCGCTGATGATATCAATTGCTACCCAAGCAAATCAGACACCAAAAAGCTCCTGCATCAGGGGTATTTTTCCCATTCCAGGGTGAGTGAGTAATAGATGTTTAACGCCATTTCGACAGCTAAGGTCATATTCATGGCAAGAACGACATTACACAATTTCACAGAGGAATGTGTCAGTGCCCACGCATATGTGCACCACACACATCCTGAGGGGATAGGAAAGATGAGAAGTAGACCCTTTTAAGTGGGCTAGGGAAGCCCTTTTTCCCATTCCAGGACCAGGTTTGTTCTTACCACATTCGGGGCAAGTCATCACCCATCTCGTGATGTCATTGTGCATGCCTGGCCAGTAATACCTACGAGCAAGACGTTCTATGGTCCTCTTCTTCCCAAAGTGTCCACTGGTCTTATGTCCATGACAATAGAACATAATATCTCATCTTAGTGACATAGGTATCACTATCTGTAGAACCTTACCCTTAGTAGGGCAGGTTTTCCATCGACACAGTAACCCGTCTCGAACTTCTAGGTCGGTCCATTGGGCTAGAAATTTACGAGTTTCTCTGTCTTCGAGAGATAATGCAGGCCGTTCAGGCTTAGCATTGGTGTTCAAGAACAAAATCACTCTCTTGATCGCGGGGTCAGCTTGTTAGAACTGTTGGATGGTCTCTGTTGGCCATTCCACAACATTTTCCATACAGGCGTACAATAGGGGTTCGAACTGTCTGTTTCGAACTGTAGCGACTACCGCATTGTGGGTTCCACGATCATCACAATCAATCTTTTGGCATTTTCTGATAGGCCTTCGGGATAGGGCGTCCGCATTGACATGCTTCGAAGCCACTTGATGTTGGGTCTGGCTATGCTCCAACCCAAATTCTGACAGGTGTGCCAGCCAACGGCCAATCATTCCTTCGGCGTCCTTGAAGTTAAGGAGCCACCTCAGGGAGGAATGGTCCGATCGAAGTGTAGAATCGGTGCCCTGTAGGAAGTGTCGAAACTTTTTGGTATTCACCACCACAGCCAGCAACTCTCGTTTGGTGGTGCAATAGTTTTGTTGTGCCCTGTTCAATGTGTTACTTAGACTCCGTCCTGGACCTGCGATAGAGCTGCACCAATTCTATCATTGCCAGCGTCCGTGTCCAATATGAAATGATCATCCACTGTAGGATATCTCAATACTGGCGTGCTGGCAAACAGGTGTTTTATTTGCTCGAAGGCTGCATTTTGTTTTTCACCCCAGGGAAAGCGCTCTTTTGCCCTACCTGGAGTCCAATGTGCTAGTATTTGTAAAGGATAGCTCACTTTGGAGCAATTCGGGAGGAAATCTCGGTAGTATGAGCAGAACCCCAGGAAGGATCTTATTTCCTTCGCATTTATGGGTTTCTGCCACTCGGACACCGTCCGGAGCTTTTCAGGGTCGGCTTTTACACCGTCGGGAGTTATAATACGACCAAGGTAAGTAATAGATGTTTTAAATAGATTACATTTCTTAGCCTTTAACTTCAGACCATTAGCTAGTATCCTCTTTAGGACTAACTCGAGGTTGTGAGTACAGTCCTTGAAAGTCTTCCCGAATACTATGACATCGTCGAGGTATACCAAGCAACTCTTCCAAAGAAGGTCACATAGCATCTCCTCCATCATAGCCTCAAAAGTGGCTGGTGCATTACACAGCCCAAAAGGTAAAACGTACTGAAACAAGCCCATATGGCTTGAGAAAGCGGTTTTCTCCATATCCCTCGGGTCCATCCTGATTTGCCAATACCCGGATTGGAGGTCCAGGGTACAAAAGTATTTGTTTCCCCCTAGCGATTCCAAGGTCTCGTCTTTCTACGGCAAGGGATAGGAATTCTTTTTAGTTAGACCGTTCAACTTCTGGTAATCTATGCAGAACAGGATGGATCCATCTTTCTTCGTAGTCATGCACACGGGGCTGGACCAGGGGCTCCTGCTGGGCACAATAACCCCCTTTTCCAGCTGGTCAAGGATTTGGCTCTCAGCCTCTATTTTCTTCTTCAGAGGTAATCTCCGATAAGGTATTTTGAATGGCTTTGCATCGCCAGTGTCAATCGTGTGCTAGTTCGACCTACCGAACCCCCAGGTTTCCTGAAGGCTTCATAGTAGGTAGCAAGCAAAGCTCGAAGTCGTTCCTTCTCTGACTTCCTTCTCAGGGAAGAATCCTCCACCAACTTTTTCAGGTTGTCCGGTAACCCTCGGACTGTGCCCTCAGGCAGTTCAGTCTGGAATTGAGCTTCCGAAATATGTTCAGTCAAGAACATTTTGCCAATTTTCTCATCTTTCTTCAAATAGATAGGGGTTCGCCCTCTATTCATAATTGGAACTACTGTCCACATTCCATTTCCCACTAGAGTTTTGGCAGACTCTAGCTGTAGGCTAAATAATACCTCAGGGTTAGGTTCGAAAACGGCATCCGAACCTCGAAAAGCACTGTTTGTAGAACACAGAACATCACAGGCCATTCCAGCTGGAATTTTCACAGTCTGTACTACAGTGGCTACCGAAGACACATGTCTCAATATACAAAAGGGACTCTAGGTCCATTAAACACTAAGCCACAGGGAGTCATTTTCATTCTTTCAACTCCGCGGGTTTTTGGGGCAAGTTGTTTTATCAGCTTCATTTATCCGGTCCCTGACTGCTTGTGGTAGGATGCATTCTGGGATCCTGTCCCAGTCCTCATGCCTGAAGAAATTTCCATCACGTTCCATTCCCTCACAAGTCACATTGACGGGGCGTTGATCATTGGTTCTGCGGTAGCGGGCAAATTCACGGAATTTCCATCTCATACTGCGTTTGCCTGAAGGTTCATCTTTATTGAGCCAGACTTGCTCATGTTGACCAGCAGGCCTTATGCCTGAACATAGACTAATGGTGGATTTATATGCCTTATTGTTACTTAGACATAAGAAAATCCTGGTGTGAACGTTAGGTATTAATGGGGCATTCTTTGGGCATAAGCGGTGAGTTTTGATAATGTCCTTCAATTCTAGTTGGCCACCCATTTCTTTTATCAGTGCAATTACGCGTTGTGGCGTATCTTCTCCCTCTAGCTCGACTAAACCTGAGATAATAATATTCCTCGATTTGACCTGGTTGGCATGGCATACTTCTTCAGACGGTGCGGTGCCCACAGATACGGCTGACTGGGGAAGGGTGGGCCAGTCATGGCTCGTTACAGCAGTATTAGCGTCTATTAATAACTTGTGCTCATTGAGCGTTGACTCAATCTCTTGTTGGAATTTAATATTATCTTTGTGTCTCTTGTTATCAAGCTTAGATTTAGACTCCAGAGTGCGTTTGATCTCACCAAATTCATTTTCACGCCCATTGTGCATGTTTGTGTATTTAGTATCTAGGTATTCCTTCATTGCATTAAGCTGCTCAGTTGTGGCCAGATTGCCACATTTCAACTCCATGCTTTTCTGACTAGCTTGTATGTCTTTCAACATTTGGCCAAAGTCAATATCACCTGATACATTTGCCTGTGGGGCGGGCAGTGGAGCGTTATTTTGCACAGCGTTATTATGATGCCAAATATCGGATGTTTGATATTGTAGTGGTTCGTCTCGTTAAGTTAGATTAAATCATAACGAAGAGAGAGAAAAGTTTCCGGGTAGGCAACCGAGCTTTTATTTCATAGCTTGCGTTACATACGATCACAGCCTCAGAGGACTACATGCTGCTAGTGCATTCGGTTACCCTTTCGGGTAACAACCTGGTTGAGCAGTGGGTAAACCACTACTGAGGAACCTAGGGCTAGGACCAGCCTTATATAGGGGAAAAGCCCGCGAAACTCAGACCGGCCACGTGACGTGTGGCGGACGAGTGGTAGGCCCCCTGGTGTAGTGGATACGAACCCAGAGGCAGGTGCTGCCACCTGCCATCCGGATTCCCCCACCACACCCGAAGGACCTAGGTCTGAGTCTCACGGGTGCATGAACGTTAAAGTGTAAAATACCATACCCCTACACTGCCCCCCTTAGACAATAACTTGGGGGTAATTAAACCGCAGTGTATTAATAACCTAGTAAGTGATTGTTTACAATACTAAAAAGGGGTATTAATTACACTTGCTCGATGTGAAATAGGCTATAGTAAAAGACTATCCTATTTCTGAAAAATTATACAATAATAGCATCGAGTGTCGTTCATGTTATTTCCATCACTAGCTTATAACAACCATAAATGATGAATATACAATTATCACAGATTTATAGTAACGTTTTGACAACAGTAGGGTCCTGAAAAGGACCGGTGGTTGTTAACAATGATCGTATTATGGTTATTGAACCCGGAAAAAAAAATTTTCGACTTTTTAAATTAACAGCTCTGTCTACTTTACAGAGTGAATTAAATATTAATGATCAGATATGGACAATTAATCTGATACTATAAGAACACAATTAGGTATTAACCTGAGTAATACAATACTAAGTTTAGAGAAATCCGTTGGACCTTCTCTTATTTTATAGAAAAATATTTATACTTTTGAGACGCAGCTCAGTTTATACCTTAGTGTTTTATATTTACAAGTTACAGAAGAATTATAGTCTCTTAATATATTGAGACCAGGAATGACCTATATAGACAGTTATAGGTCTAGGATTACCTTAAATAACTTTTAGGATTCGCAGATCCAGTATATTTATAGGTACCCTTATATAATAATATATCTTTATAAAAGATATTATATAGTTATAAATACAATTTTACACACAATATAATAATATCAACAAAGTTACTTGTTTTCATGATTGGAGGATGTAACAGGAGTCGGATGCTGCTGATGGCTTGGTATGGGCGAGCTGAACCCTGATGCCTGAAGTGCTATAGTAAAACTTGTTGGTGGGTGTAGCTAAACCCTGATGCCTGTAGTGCTAGCTAACTGGAGGTTATAGTAGATCCAGTTGTAGACTGTTGATGGATTCTATGGGCGTAGCTAAACCCTGATGCCTGTAGTGCTAGCTAACTGGAGGTAATAGTAGATCCAGTTGTAGACTGTTGATGGACTCTATGGGCGTAGCTAAACCCTGATGCCTGTAGTGCTAGCTCACAAATAGTAGTGGTGTAGTAGTAAATCCGGTTTGTAGTTCAAAAGTCCATATTAGTGTAAATTGTCCATGATTTTATAATAGGCACAGTCATTACATTATGGCACAGTACAATTATGGTGTTTACAGCATTCGTACTCCTCCTCCAGAGTGACTTGTTTGTTTTTCTCCTTCTGTTTTCAGTTTCCGGATTAGGGTACAGTTTGGTACCCGAATCAATACGGGTTGGATAAAAAAATGGTTTCTTATCCAACAATGCATGGGTAATAGAACCCCGGGACACACAATTATGTCCGATCTTCATGCAACAGTTTTTTACTGTTCCATGTTCTCCTCGGGTGGCTGGTTTGGACCCGGTTGTTGAGCCAGTGGCTGAACAGGGGGGTTCACACCAGTTCCATCCGTAGGTGCCAATGCGGGGACAGCAGGTGTAAGTTTCACCTTTTGGCGTGCTTCGAACAGCTTCAAAGCATGCTCAGGTGTACCGTCCCAGTTATCCATGATAACTCCGAAGACCTTGAAGAACTTTTGCTGGTTCTTCATGTTCGTTGCTCGTTCTAGGTCGAGCATCTGAGAAGCTGTTTCCTTCTCGGATAGGGCCTCCTGCCGCAGATTAGCAGCTTCCTGCTTATCTTTGGCAACATCCGCTTTGATCTGAGTCGAGATTCGGTTGATCTCTGACTTCTGGATCGCGTCAATACACTGGAGAGTGCTCGACACGGTCCGACGATACATGTCCAGGTGGAGGTTTTCCAGATGGTGCTGTAGCGTCTCAAATTGTTTGCTCTGGATATTGCAAGACAATTTGTCCTCCTTCTTGAAGAAGGTCTCCACTGTCTGGATCAGCTTAGGCCGATGAACCACAGCACCAGGTGGGGGTACCTGACCCTGAGGCTTCGGCTGTGCTCCAGACCCACTCGCAGTGACAGCTACCTGCGTGTGCGAAGAAGCAACCGCAGTAGTAACCGCACTAGCAGTGGTCGAAGAAGGGCCTTGAGTTGGTAATCCCTGAACCAGGGGCAACCGTGACAATTCCCTTCTAAGGTCTTTGGCCGTCAACAATGGTGCGGGTGGACGTTGTCTCACCACAGCACTCATTGTAGGTCGGGGAGCTTGACCTCCTACTGTCGGCAGTTCCTGCTTGACCCTCCCGTACTGATCAAAGATTTGCATCTCTGGTCCGGGTGGGCCCATAGCAGGGTACTGCTTCGGGTCTTTGACATTCAAAGGCGCGTGTTTCCGGGCGGACTGGCCACTCGGTCCACTGACACCAAAGAATGTCGGGTTCTGTGCACCTAGTGGAGTTGGTGCTCGCCCATAATGGGAAGGAGTTCCAGTAGGAGATGGAAGATGTGGCTTCTTCCTTCCCCCATTTGTCTGTCTCTCCAGCGCCTCCAGTGGTGACCTGGCTCGGCTTGGAGATTCAGACGCCTGTCTCTTCCTATCTGCTACAGAGGGTCCCTGGCGGTAATCCCTGCGGCTTCGGACCTGTTCTCCGGATGGAGTTACATAAGCCCCACCACGACGGCGGGCCTTGTTGCTTCTCCATTCGTTTAACAGATCGTACTCCTCCTGAGCGTACTCTAGTTTGCCGGACCCGGGAGTCTGGGCAAACCGAGCCTTTAGTTTCTGGTTAGTACCAGGAACCGTAGGCGCAAACTGCTTCGTACTCGGTGTGAGGGAAGCCAACTTCTCTGCATTGAGGCCCCTAAGGTTGCCATAGAGTTCGGAGTGAATTTTCATCACCCGATCTATGGCTGCCTCCAGGCCCTCTCCATGCGAAGTCACATAGTGCCGGACCATGTCTCCGCGTCAGGGGGTGACACATCCTGTGCATTTAGCACATTTCTTGCCAACCTCTCGGTTGCAGACATATTCCGGCCTCTGGTGCATATGAACCTCCACGAGATGACGAAGGAACGCGTCTTTCTCGATGAAGAATTCAACCTCACCCTCACTTTGAGTACAACGTTGGAAGGGACAATCCTTACGATCCTCCCCGTAGTACTCATCTAGAGCAAACTTGAGCTTGCCCTTCTGGTCATAATTGTACAGACCATTGGGCGAATTCTTAACGAATTCCCAATAGATCCAGTACATATTGGCCGGCTTTCTATCAGAGAGCTTCTTGCGAAGCCACTCCTCCATATCTTCCTGCCTCTCACAGGTGATCCGAGGGGGCAGTCTCCATACGGATTTACTCCCCTTCAGGTGTCCCCTGTGTAGAGGAATGAAGTCGGCAAAGTTGCTATTGGCGTTAGCCCAGATAGCAGCCTCTTGCTCGTCAGTCGGAGTGACATCCACAACTGGGTCAACCGGCTCCTCTCCCTCCGGGTCGGATGGTACATCCACAGGTTGCACAACGGGTTGTTGACCCGCGAGGACCTGGGCTGCAGCATCTTGAGCGTCTCCACTCAAATCGGCCATTACGTCGTGTAGCTTGACGATTGGCACACCGAGCTCAACTTTTACGGTTGGGACAGCCGGTTCAGCTTCTGTATTATCAGCTTGAACGTCTACCTCGATAGGTTCAGGTTTGCGTTGGTCAACCTTCTTCTTATTCCTCCTGCGGGATCTGCCGTTAGTAGAAGTGCCAGGCTCGGATGCGTCCGTCTCATTGCCGGAGACATCCGAAGCCTTAGCGCCCTTCTTATTGGCCGAGCGTGGAGACACCCGACGGGTTCGGGTACTGTCGGCCACACTCGTGCTGGTAGAGGGTTCGGTTCCTGACCGCTTCCCTTTACCCTTACCTTTGGTGGGGGTTGTTTTACCCTTTCCACCAGCTGCTTTCTCCTTTACTTGCTCAGTCTTCGTAGGGGTAGACTGAGCAGTTTTAAGGGAAACATCTGCATCAGGTAGGGCCTTCTCAGGTACTACTGCTGCGCCTCCCAAGGTAGGAGCTTCAGCAGGAGACATGAGACGGTCCATCCGATCGGCCATCTTGGCTGTTACTTGCACGGGTGCGGGTCCGGGTACTAACTCCGGATGCGCCAGTGCATACTGTCTCTCCAATAGACGTACTACGAGGTCTTGTATTACCCCGAGTCTGTCTAGTGGAGACACACCAATACGGGCCTCTTCTGCCTCAATGGTTTGAGACGTAATAGGGACCCCTGGACAGTAATCCACAACAGCGTTACCTGCTGCTTCATACTCATCCGCTGTGCTTAACAGTAGGATCTGGTCTCTGTCTATGTATCTAGAGACCTCATCTGCCTTGACACCGGTGTAACCCGTTTTGTCAGACACATAGGAAGGCCTATAAGAGGTATTCCTTCGGAAAGCCATTTCTGCGTCCCAGACGGCTTTACGAAACCATAAGTGGACTACCAATCCTTTGGCCATCTGATGGTAATCCATCAACCAGGACTCCGGAAAGGTATTAGCCCACTGCGGATGAGCACATTCCCAGATTGCGTTGACAACACGCTCGTCAACCTCTCTGGGCGTCCCATAACAGGTGGGTATCAGCATTTCCTCGGAAATTGCTAACATCCGTCCGTCATATGGACCGGCTACATCATGCCATTCGGGACTGTCTGGGAAGGCCAGCTCTAGGTGCATTGGCCTGTCAACCGGAGAAGCAGGTCCCAAAGCACCGAATGAGGTACTCCCACCAAGACGGGGCGGCAGTTGAGGGGGAGGTGGCATCAGAGCCCTGTCAAGAGACTGGGCTCCTGCCGGTTCTCCACTCAAACCTTCGGATGGAGGGGCTACATAAGGCTCACCTACATCAATTTGTTGTTGAACGCCTCGGCGTTCAGGACTAACTTGTCTGGAGTTGTCGGATGCGTCGTAGAACGATTCTACGTCGCTATCGTCTACTCCAGAGAAGTACTGATCAACATTCATTTGTTGATCCATTTGATCACAATCAGCATCGTATTGCTGATCGTCGTATGTATAAGTGGGACTCTTGGGAGAACCACTTCCATACTCTGGCGGGGTGCTGGCACCGGCACCGCCGCCAAGACGGACGGCCTCTTCTGCCATCGACAGAAGTGGCTGTTCGGGGATAAAATATCCCAATCCACCGGATAAGCAGTGAGTACTGCTTACCCAGTGAAAGGCGGGTGCCTTTTAACGAGGGCACACCTCGGAATATGGCTGTCACGGGCTATCAGACTCCAACAAGAGTAAGACCACCTTCGGCCACGTCTTCTTCCTTCGCAGGAATAAGACAATATGGCGGGATACTCGAACTTGAATCGCTGCGCATGATCAAACCGGCGCCTCACGTGACCATTCGAAAATGGGTCAACAACTTTCCCGCGTGCCCTTAATTAGGTCACGCGCCCTTACATAAAAACAATACAATACCCGATCGGTCGTCCGTCCGTACTCAGGGTTCGACTATGACAATTCGCTAGATATTCTGGAGTTTATGGATAGCATAAGCATATCCACCGGATTATCCGTCCAAAACCATGGGTTCATTGTCATAGGACCTTTTCCAGAGACTCTTGACCGGCTCAAATATACATTGAACTAGGTTACAACATATAACAGTACACAGTACAGGACAACACACTCGTTGTGTTAACAGGCTAGGTTACGGCAGTCTGTAGCAACCTTGGACTGCGTCTAAGAGGTTTTGAGGCCTCTTTTATTGACCTGGTATCCATAAGAGCCTTTTCCAAGGTCTTCTTAGCCTTAGAAGGACCTTTCCTCTTATTTTTACCTGCGCCTGCCGAGACTTTTTGTATCTTCCCCTGCTTTCCGGATGTTACGACAGGGGGCACCACCCTCTTCGGGTCTGCAACCTTCCGTGGCCGCCCGGGTCCTCGCTTTCGGGTCGGTACCACTTCGAGTTGCTTAACACGACTTTGTTCCATTACTTCCAATAGACCATCGCCGTACATTTCGGTGGAGGTATCCCTCCCCCTCCATGGGCGTAGTCTCGCTACATTTGACTTGTAACATTTACCAAGCTGTGATTTAATAATCACTGTGCAATCACTAATAACCTGAGTTATAGTGAAAGGTCCATCCCAATTACTGGCTAATTTCAGGTTAGCTAGAGGTTGGTGTAGACGCAGTACTCTATCCCCTAGATTAAAAAATCTAGCTTTTAGACCTGTGTCATAGCCAACTTTCTGCCAACGCGCAGTTTTCTGCAACTCGTCTCTAACCCTCTCATAGGCTTGTTTGAAATTATCCCGTAGGGATTCTACAAACATCACCTGGCAAGGGGCTTCCGGATTCATTCTTATTACGCCGAACACCAAATCGGCTGGCATAATCAAATCCTCTCCAAAAACGAGGAGATTAGGAGAACAGTTTGTGCTCGAATGCACAGTGCCATTATAGGCATGTACCACGAATTCACATTGTTCATCCCAATCATCCATCTGCTCATTTACCAGAGACTTCAATACTTGGATCAAAGTCCTATTGAATCTCTCTACTTGTCCATCGCTCTGTGGTCTATAGGGATTAGTTCTTGTCTTGCAGATCGCCAGACAATTACACATCTCCTGCCACAGACTAGACTCAAATTCCCTGCCTTGGTCACTATGTAACATGAGTGGGACACCTAGGTGCAGCACCCACCCTTTTACAAAGGCCATAGCACAAGTAACAGCCTTATGATCCGGTAAAGGAAACACTCGGGTGTACTTGGTATAATAATCAGACACGACCATCATACACGTGTTGCCACTAGGAGTGGGGGGAATCCCACTAATAATGTCAACAGCTATTCTAGCAAACCTTACACCAAACAGTTCCTGGGATAATGGCAGCTTGCCTAACCCGGGTCCTGGTTTGTTCTTACAGCACTCGGGACAGGTCTCCACCCATCGGGTGAGATCTGTACTCATGCCGGGCCAATAGTATCGTCTGGTCAGACGTTCTAGAGACCGTTTCTTTCCAAAGTGTCCCCTAGTTCTATGTCCATGACAGAAATACATAATATCTCGTCGCATAGCACTAGGTATGACAACTTGCAAGGTTTTGTTCCTATTAGAATGGTTCTTCCATCGAAACAGAATACCATCCCGGACTTTTAGCTCGGCCCATTGAGCTAAGAATCGTCTCATCTCTCTGTTCTCCAATGACACTACGGGTCTTGGGGGACAGATACCCTGATTAAGGAATTTAATCAAACGTGATGTGACTGCATCAGACTTCTGGAACTGCCTGATGGTCTCCAAGGACCAATTCAAGACATGTTCCGGATGGGTTTCGAATGGAACTCGAACCCCTGCCAACACAGCATTGTGTGCTCCACAATCAGTGCACTCAGCATTTGCACATTTCCTCACTGGGATTCTAGACAAAGCATCTGCATTCAAATGCTTTGCCCCGGCTCGGTGTTCAATCTGGCTGTGATTTAGACCGAATTCGGATAGGTGCGCTAACCAGCGACCTATCATCCCCTCTGCATCTTTGAAGTTCAATAACCATCTGAGGGAAGAGTGATCAGTCCGTAGAGTGAAATCACTCCCCCACAAAAAGTGCTTGAACTTCTTCGTATAGACCACCACAGCCAACAACTCACGTTTAGTGGTACAATAGTTTCTTTGAGATTTACTCAATGTGTTACTAGCGAAGGCTATAGGAACTTCGACCCCATCCTGGACCTGAGAAAGGGCGGCTCCTATGCTTTCATTACTAGCATCAGTATCTAGAATGAAATGATCATTCTCCGTGGGGTATCTCAACACAGGTGTGATAGCAAACAAATCCTTTATTTTCATAAAGGCCTCGTCTTGCTCGGGTCCCCAAGGGAATCGTTCCTTTCTGATCCCGGGTGTCCAGTGGGACAAACTCTGGATAGGAAAGGCAACCCTTGAATATCCTGGGATAAAGTCCCGGTAGTAGGAACAGAATCCGAGGAAGGACCTAACTTCTTTCGCATTCGTGGGTGCTTGCCAATTTGACACGGCATCCAGTTTCTCCGGATCGGCTTTAATCCCTTCATTCGAGATTATTCGCCCCAAGTAATTAATAGATCTTTTGAAAAGATCGCACTTCTTGGGTTTCAGCTTCAAACCATTAGTTATGATCCTTTCCAGGACCATACCTAAATTTTCCAAGCATTCTTCGTATGTCTTTCCAAAGACAATCACATCGTCTAGATAGACGAGACATTTCTTCCATAAAAGGTCACTTAATAAAGTTTCCATCATGGCTTCAAATGTCGCCGGTGCATTGCACAATCCAAACGGCATCACATTATACTGGAATAATCCAATATGACTGGAAAAGGCCGTCTTCTCCATATCTTTCGGATGCATACCCACTTGCCAGTACCCGGATTGTAAGTCTAGAGAGCAATACCATTGCTTACCTCCAAGGGAGTCTATAGTCTCATCGATCCGTGGTAAGGGATATGAATTCTTCTTGGTCATACCATTCAATTTCCGGTAATCTATGCAGAAACGGATGCTACCATCTTTCTTGGTCACCATGCACACAGGGCTAGACCAAGGACTGGTTGATGGAATTATTACATCCTGTTCAAGCATTTTAGCTATCTCCTCCTCAGCTACCCTTTTTTTGGCTAGTGGGAGTCTTCTATAAGGAATCTTAAAAGGTTCATTCTCACCAGTGTCAATCGTATGCAGTACTTTATCGGTACGCCCCAATTGTTCACTCGGTGCTGCAAAAGCTTTACGGTACTTGTACAACAAGTCAGTTAGAGCTTCACGTTGTTCATCACTTTCTACATGGCTTTCGGCTACTAGAGTGTCTAGTTCCGGGCTCCTTTCGGGTGGGATAGGGGCTCCGGGTGCCGAAACATGTTTACAGTCTTCTATCAATTCGGATAAGACAACCGATCCAAGGATCGTATCCTTCTGTACATAGACAGTCTTGTTACCGGTATTGGATATAGGAACCACCGTCCAAGCAGCGTTAGCTACTAGAACATCAGCGGATTCCAATCCGATACTTGACAACATGGCCATGTCTGGCTCTACAACTCCAGTTTTTCCTGAAAACTGTCTGTCCGCTCGACATAAGACATCACAGGCTGTGCCTGGTGGTATCTTAACAGTCTGGGCTACACTGGCTACACTGCTTACTTGCCTAAGTACACATTGTACTTCGAGATGATACGGGTCTCTCACTTCCAATATTCCCCTCTGGGAATCTAACCTTGCTCCATATAATGCAGCAAAATCCAGACCGAGTATACCATCATCCGCGATGTTCGCCACAGTAGGGGTAAGGATGAAGTCCTTATCTTCCTGTAGACTGAACCTCATACATGTTCTACCGAACGTTTGTATCATGCTACCGTCGGCCGTACGAGCATTTCCTTCCGTTGTGAAAGTTTCATGATTCGTAGGCAAAAGATCGTAGAATCTCTTAGCAATACAGGAGTGGCTAGCACCCGTATCGACAAGAAACTCAGCGGATCTACCACTCACAGATACAACTGCGTACCACCTCCTACCTTTCAAGTAGGTAGGACTACTTGCATACTTAGCAAGTTCCGTCTTAGCGCCGAGGTCAAATCCACATCCCTTTAAGAATTCGAGACAAGGATGACCCGGGGGGAACTGGGCACACCCCACCCTGGCCAACTCATTGGCCGCTCCCTCTGGACTGATATCGGGTTTCCCCTCTGTGTTCTTCTGCCGGTTCTTGACACCTGGTGTACTATCAGTCTCCCCAGCCTCATGAGTAAGGAACTGATCAGGCTCCTTAGCTTCACTGCTGGGCGAAATCGCTAGAGGATTCTTGCCAGTACCGCAAGCTGCGATAGGCTGGCAGTCATGGCAATCACTCACTCTGGGGGTAATCCGGTTGCCATTGTGGACACCCCCTCTCAGTTTTCCTTCTTCACTGAGTCCTCCTTACCCGGATTGCTCCGGTAACGAGTGTTTCTATAAACTGGCTTATCTGCCTCACACTCGGCAGCATAATGCCCAGTTTCCTGACATCGGAAGCATGTCACAACACTCCTATCAGGCTTAGGCCTCCTAAGATTTTCAGTAATCTTCTTTACCAAATTGTTAACCAGGTCCTCTGATAAAGAAGGACCCGTCGTGGGTTTGGTATCGGGTTGAGTCACAGGAGGTTTAGAAGTGATCACTTTCTCCTTGACGTAACCCGGTTTCTTTCCCCAGTTCCGGTTGTACCGGGGGTTCCCTTGGCCAATGGCCCCAACGTTTTCATCTTCGTCAGGTTCCCCTGATTCGGATGAATCGGTTTCGGGTATTCCCTCCGGGATTATCATTGCTGACATCCGTTGGGGTACCTTCCCGGCAAAGATACGGGCCTTTCGATCATAATGATCTAGGGACTGGAACAAATCTGTCAAAGAGGCATCATTCTTCCAAGCTTCACAGGCTACTGTCCTGTGTTCTTGATTCCGCAATCCTTCAATGAATTGTTTAAACATCTCATCTAGGAAGCATTCATCATCTAGTCTCCATTGAGGTCTGGCTTTATGCAACAGTCGTTGACATTCTAAGCCGAACACTTTGGCAGACTCCTTGGGCTTCTGTGTTCTTTTAGTGAACGTCAGCCAAGGGTCTTCTCCAACTATATTCCCATATAAATATGAAGCAATCTCTATGAGTTCATCATACTTCATATGGGCTGAGAGTCCTGTTATTTGAGAATCTCTCCATTGTTCCACGGCTCCTTTTCCGTCGCCTTCCTTTAACCAGCATACTAAATAAGGCAGAGCTTCCGCTTTACCCCATCCATTGCAGTTAAAGACATCCGCGCAGCCTTGATACTCCTCCTTCCAAGGGTTCTTGGCATTAAAGGGGGTAGGTATCTTAGCTACTCTACGAGCCGGATTCGTGGATCCAGTAAGGGTTAAACCCTTACTCCATTCCATGATCTCCGTATCGTCCAGACCTTGATTGTAACAATCAACACCTAAGTTAGCAATCGCTGCATTAGAATCATGCAGCGCTTGTAACCCTGGAGAAAGAGATACTCGGCGACTGAGTCTCTTTTTCCTTGGAGGATTCGTACCATAAGTACTTCCAAAGCCTCCGGATGGTGGTCCTCCTCCACCTCCTGATCCCCCTGCTCCGTATGGAGGCACCTGTGAAAAGGTGTATCCACTGGTTTGGGGAGCCGGCCCTGGACCATTGGTGGGTTGTGTATTTCCACCAAAGCTAAAGAAACCACTATTGGGATTAGTGTTTCCTCCTGTTCCATACGACTGATTTCCATTATTGAAACCAGTCCCACTGGCAGAGGGTCTGCTCCTGGAACGATCGCTTGAGGGTCCGGATCCTTGATCACATCCGGATTGCCCCCCAGCTGTACTGGAACCTCCGGGTGCTCGTCCGGTTGTTCCTCCGGACGTGTTCCGGGTGTTACCATTGGACGGATTCGTTCCTGTTTGGGACTGATTCCATCCATACTGGGCATACAGGCCATTTGGTCCCCCTAAAGGTGACTGTTGTGGCCATCCGCCGTCAAAGGTGGAGCTTCCTGCCGAGCGGCTTTGTTTAGCTCCACTCGCAGAATTATCCCCTTTATTTCCCGTACCTAGACCAAGAGGTATAGAGGTATTATCTGTAAATCTAACCTGATGACTCTTTACTCCTTCATAACGAGGTACAGTTGTCTCTGTTACCCCGTCATTGCCCCTCAAAGAGAACATCTGGTTACTTGTCGTGTTTAGGGCAATTCCTGAAACAGTGAAGTCTGATTCAAGAGTGCCTACTGCACGACCAGTATCTTCTAGATACTTTGACATCTGGATAGCTTTAGCCTCCAGTTCGGAATAATCATCCATCATTTTAGTCTGTTTAACAGCCAAATCTGTGGATTCGCGTATCAATTGATCTTTGAGTTTTTCATGCTCATCGGTCTGTTTTTGGTACGTTTCCCGAGCATCTTTGAAGGCTGATTCTATTTTCTTCAGTTCTTCTTGATACTTGCCGTAGGCCGATTGAGTTGAATTTAACTCTTGTTTAGTTCTATTCAACTCATCATACGAGGCTCTGTATTCCAGATCCGCCGTATATAGTGCATCACGATACTGTTCGTGCTGGAGTTGAAAATCTTGCTTTTCTTTCTCCATCTGATCCAACAACAATTGTTGTTGGCGTCTACAACTCTGATCGTAATCGAGACGTTCCGATATCAACTGTTTGTTTTCAGTCAGAATCTTGTCTCGGGTTCCGGTCAGTGTAATAAGATCCTTCTGGATCTTCTCGTATTCAGCTCTCATGTCTTCAAGCTCGTCCATTTTGTTCTTTTCGAATCCACATTTTTGGTGTTTAATTCGAGAACTGTATGGAGTTTCAAACATACCTGCACTAGGCTTTGGTACCTCAAATGGTAATTTACCAAATTGAGCAGTACTTTTATGCATTGGTGCAGGTTTCGAAGTACCTCCTGGCATGAATAAGGAGTCTCCAAATTCATCCAGTTCATGATGTAAGTTTCTTCTTACATCTTCTAACCCATCAGGGTAGTGTTCTAGTGGATCCCTCCACTCTGTACCTTGGGGTGGTGACTTGATTTCACCATCCTCCATCGGGGAGTCTAGCTCACGATTTGGGCCATTTCCCCTAACTGGGCTCAGCTCAGTCATTTCTGACTGCGCTTACCCGAAGACCAACTGGTCACGGCACCAGTGTAGTGGTTCGTCTCGTTAAGTTAGATTAAATCATAACGAAGAGAGAGAAAAGTTTCCGGGTAGGCAACCGAGCTTTTATTTCATAGCTTGCGTTACATACGATCACAGCCTCAGAGGACTACATGCTGCTAGTGCATTCGGTTACCCTTTCGGGTAACAACCTGGTTGAGCAGTGGGTAAACCACTACTGAGGAACCTAGGGCTAGGACCAGCCTTATATAGGGGAAAAGCCCGCGAAACTCAGACCGGCCACGTGACGTGTGGCGGACGAGTGGTAGGCCCCCTGGTGTAGTGGATACGAACCCAGAGGCAGGTGCTGCCACCTGCCATCCGGATTCCCCCACCACACCCGAAGGACCTAGGTCTGAGTCTCACGGGTGCATGAACGTTAAAGTGTAAAATACCATACCCCTACAATATGCATTCATGTTTTTGTTACCTGTGTTACAGTAACCGTAGGGTTGTCCCTGATTTGGCACTCCCTGTTTAGATACATGTTGCATATTGTTCATGTTGTGTATGGCGATGTTGTGGGCTGGCATGCTTTGAGATTGCATGTTATGGGTAGACATGCTCGCCATGTTAGGTGACGCAATATTGGTAGCGGCCATGAAGGGACCAGCCATGTCATTTTGAACCGGTTGGGTCATACTTGGTGCTGTGCACGTAATAATAACACTGTTTTTATTTGAGGCAGAGGTTTTCGTCGATCTTCTGGGCTTTTTTGTAGATTCAGTTCGGGTACTGGTAGGGGAGGTTATTGAGCGCTTGCATCGTCTGACACTACGTTTGTTGACAGGGGTGGTGGTTGGGGTGGGCTTAGGCGCTGGCGGGACAGTGGCTTTGGAACTGGCCTTGGGAGGCATAACCGTGTGTGTGGATATGCCACCTCCCCTTCAAATAAAAATAAAATTAACTAAAAAGTGGTTAAGAAATTGAGGTAGACTTATCAAATCGTTATATAAGGGGAAAGTTTAAGGTAATGTATTGTTGACAAAAATGTAATTTACACTGAAAAAGATAATCTTCAAAATCTTAGTCAGATGTTAGTCAAAAAAGATGTGCCTAAGTGTCCAAGTTAGGCACAGTCAAATATGACTTACTGTTAGTCAAAGTGACCAACTTCTCTTGGTTTGCCTCACTTTGGCTGCTGGCTTAGAGACCATCTAAGTGGCCTATTTTGGCTTATAGCATAGTCCTAAACTTAGGATGAGGCTTACAGGCAGGGCTTATCCACAGGCATACCTCATATGCTAGGTTTAATGGTAGGATTTGGTTTTGACCATGTACATGAATATATTGAGATACATTTCTATTTAAAAAGGTAGGTCTAAAGCCTATATAGGATTTACACACCTGTAAAACAGAGTATGATTATTTAGGAATCATCATAAATGCTTCCCATTTCTTTCTTTTGCAAACCCTGAGATATAGCCCTGGGTTTACCACACACATTAATTGATTGATTGATTTGTGTTTTACAGCACTTTAGCGGCACTAAGTGGCTATCCCGTGCTTCACAAGTTGATAATCTAACAGAGGAATGTGTCAGTGCCTGCGCTTATGTGCACCACACACATCCTGAGGGGAGAGGAAAGAGGAGATATAGACCCTTTTAAGTGGGCTAGGGAAGCCCGTACCACACACATTAAGGTGCAATAGTGTACATACATGTATATATCTAGATTGCCACAGAATATATGTTATCTATCTCACTACCTGGTTTCTTTAAAAAATTGTGAAAGCCCTGAGCATATAGGGCAATCAAAAATCACCATAATTTTGACTTTCATAGAACTAATTGTGGTACACACCCAACACAAAAGTCCTGTTGCAAACTAGGCTAACACCTGGTGTGAAAATGTGGCATCGTCCGTTAGTCAAAGCGGCTAACCTTGGGGTAGTCAATGAGTCTTACATAAGTTAGTAATTGTTAGTCACATGTTAGTCAGATGCACTAACTAAGATCATTTAGTTGTTTTGACTAAGTTAGGTTAGACTGACTAACTTTGTTTTTTTTTCTGTGTAGTAGCACACAACAACACAAGCAATACCAGTACCATCGGAACCTGGTGTAGAAACGTATCCTGTGGCCATGCCTTCCCATATAAGTGTAGCTATATCCCCTTTCACATGCATGGGGTTTCATGCTCTCAGATCTTGGGCCTCCTCCACACATCTAAGGCCTCCATCTCAGGTATATATACTAGGGTAGTTGATACACGTCAGTCCTTAATGGCTCAATATTGCCCTCCAGGTTTCTTGATCAGTATGATGCACCAATGAAGTCAGGTGTATCATACTGACCATCCAGGAATATGATAACCATGATTGATGCTTTATTCGGTCCTTAAATCTAGATACCTTTAACAATGATAGAGGCCTCACCCATGCACAGGAAAATGCGGTTGAATTAATGGGTACAAAGACAGAAGGAGCAAAGCAAATATATATTAGGGCTCTTGGATTTTGTGTTTGTTTTTTGTTTGCTTTTCTTTTTTTTTTCTTTTTTTTTTGGGGGGGTGCTATATATTTATATATGTTGATAAGGGGGACTTTTCCATTATTAGGGGTGGGGGGGGGGAGTCCAGAGGGTATATTTGATATCTTCAAGGAAGGTTCAGTCAGATACAATATGGATATGCAGAGTTGTTTTTTTTTCAATGTCAAATTTACATTTTTAAGCTAAAATAAAAACTGTTTATAGAACGTCAAAACACGTTTTAGTACATGTTTTGAAGCTTTTTGACGTTTAGGAAACTAATAATCGCCTCTAAAATGAAGACGACCCTTCATTTCTATAGGCCCTATTCATTTATCTATCCCTTTCTATCTGTTCTTTTTTTTTCTTGCTGAGCAGTAGACTATAAAGAGAACACCATCAGAGCTTGTTTGGTTATTGTGCTGGCATTCTGTTCCAGTACTGTTCCAGTACATAAAGCACATAAATATAAAAGCACACCATGTTTTTCCAGGACTCTGTAATGTGCTGACGATGAATATAAAACATGTCCCCTTGTGCTTCACTTACCACCGACGTCACGGTTTCTCACAGTCTTGGCTAGATGTACGTTTAATTGCAGGTGTAGGCACGCAATTAGCCCTTAACACACTCACGTTCAAATATCGCAGTCCCAACTAACAACATATATAACTTGGAGTAGAGAAAGAGCCCCAAAATCTCTATTCCTAAGTAGCCTAGAATTATTCGGCGCCCCCACCCACAACCATTTAAGCCTGTTTTTCTGCATAAAGTGGTAGAGCTTAAATGTTGACAATCATAGAGTTGTTATAAGTAGTATGGCAGGTCTCCAGAAAGCAGTAGATTTAGTGTTTTTGGGCTTATTTTGGACTCTTATGGCTCTGGAGAAAGAATTTGTGAACCAATCTTGTCTTACATAGACTCATTTGATAGAGGACACTTAGGGCTATCAGAAAAATGTTAATTTGTGGTCATGCATCAAAAACTCTCAGACTTGTAGCCTGCCAAATTGAAAAAAAATGGCCAAATTTGTTCTTTTTTGACTTTTTGTATTTTTTATAAGTGATCTGTATTAAATAAAGAACATCTGGAGTATCCCAAAGTTATTTTTTATATTGTATATGATTATAGGTATCATTTCCATGAGGTTTGGACATGTTACTGAATGAGAATTTTTCATCATGTGTCTTTGAAAATGGAAATCTGTAATTTGTAACGTCCGGTACCTAAATCTAAATCAGTTATATTACATGGAAAAAATAAAGCTTCAACATTTTTGTTATTACCTAAATAAAGGAACCTTTTATCCCCTACTTTGGTGAAAAAATTGTGTGTATCAGCATTTGTCTCCATGTGAGAGCAGCTTATGTGGAATAATTCTAATAAAAGTACCGGACGTTACATAATGTCCGGTACTTTTATCATCATGTGCACGCATAACTCAAATTTTGTTCCATTTCGTAATTGAAGTCAATAATAGACATATTAGCCTTGCTATTGCATGTGTTTGCTCTGCATAATGGGACATTCCCTATTACTGACAGCAACTAGGGGGGAGGGGAAAAAAGGGGGATTGTGGTAAAGGAATGTTATGATGAGTGGGACTAGAGGTAAGAATGAAATCCACACTCTTTTTGATCCTGGAGCTTAAAATGGTAATGTCAGTGGATCCATTCCTGAATTTTATTTTTTGTTCATGACTTATGATGATGATGATAAATGGGGCTAAAAGCTATTACTGGGAGTGCTCCTGTCTTTTTTTAATTTCTGGAGTATGTTGCACAGATGGTCGTGAACAGGGTGTGACATGTAAACAGTGTGTAAATGGTAAATGTGTAAATTGTACATGGGAATATGGGGAATTCATTTTTAAAAAGGTAGGGTGAAAAAAAGTGTTATCATGAGCAAGTAAAATCCAACACATTTTTTTTTCTTTTGATCCTGTGTCATGCCTGGTCAGGTGCGTGCCTGCTTTTACCAACCTTCATGTTAGCTCAAACATTTATAAAAGCAAAAATTGTTTATTATACAAGCATGGATCAGTGTCCAGTGGTGGATGTTGTGGGGGGTTGTGGTGGGAGAATGTTATGATGAGTGGGACTAGAGGTAAGGATGAAATCCACACTTGTCTTTTGATCCTGGAGGACAGATGGCAATGGCAGTGGTGTACTACAAACAGGGTTGGGTGTAAAAGTGTGTGACAGAGATTAAGGACGCGCAGGGTATGGTGTGACGTCTCATAATGTGCATGAGTAAGCTCAATCCCTGCTACCTGCCAATTTTTACTTTTTGTGATCAGTTTTTTTATGGATCGACAAAATGAATGTTTGCCATTCTTTATCAAAGGTGCCGTGTTGTTTTGAAGGAAACACTCTCTAAAATAAAAATTGGGAGGAATAAATGCGTCTGAAGGATGATGTTCAGGACAATACAGCCACAGTTGAAACAGCACCTTGTTCTACACCACCCCTTATGTCTGAAATAAAATCTCCGTTTCTCTTTTGTGATAAGTGGGTAAGCTCAGAGGTAGTGAAGCAGGAGTCATGATCAGCTGAGCAGTAATTAAACCTTGCACCGTCAATGCTAACAGTGGCAATTTGGTGGTCAGTTTAAGTGGGGGTAATACATACTGGGGAAAATGGCCTAACTAAGATTTAAAGGTAAACTAGGTTAAAGTAGGTAGGTAGGTAGGTAGGTAGGTAGGTAGGTAGGTAGGTAGGTAGGTAGGTAGGTAGGTAGGTAGGTAGGTAGGTAGGTAGGTAGGTAGGAAGGAGGAGTTGGGGGCCTGAGATTAAACCCTGAAAGATATTTTTTGTGGATAATGTATAGGTGTTGGGGTAACTACCCACTCTGTTGCCGTTGTAACACCCTGAACATCTATACCCTGGAAGATCCTGGAAAGGTGTCTTGCCGAATGATATTAGGGGGGTATTTTCCCTTAAGCCATGCAAAATTAATTCTTTTATGTATTTGGTCAACTTTTGTGTTAACTTTTGTTGACTACTGGGTCTAAGGGTAGGATTCAGAGAGCTGCAGCTACAGGACTTGGACTTTTGTCCTACACTTGAATCCTTTTTCGTCAGGCCTGAAAGGGCTTTTTAATTGAATTCCTTGAAATTCCTGGTTCAGGAAATTTCAAAATTTGCTGGTATATATAAAAGTGACACAGTCTTAGGTAGTTACATTTAATCAAGTGGAAGACAATGCCCACCATGTGTACTTTCAGGTGGTATATAGGTTTAATGGGCCAAAAATATGATAAGAAAAATTCATTAGTACCTTGATCATGATCATTTATAATCATATATTCCATACGAATGGTTCCTAGAAGTGCCACCAGATGGAGCCAGCATACCATATATATACACTTGCTATATGTTTGACTTAAGAACAGATGTTCCAACTATGTTTAGATAATGTTATGATTTAAATTCATTCCTTAACATGCTCCAACATTTATAGAATTCATGAATGTAGGAAAAGAAATCAAAAGAACTGATGAAACAATGTTAGAGATAAGTTCTACTTCTGGTCACACCTAGGTAGGACCTGAAATATCAACCCGTACACCCTACGTGGTGGGGATGAGGTCCATCACCTTCTTTAGTCTCAGTTTTGGATACAAATATATTTCATATAGATATTATATTTCTACATGTAATTGTCATTATACCTGTAAACTGAGCAATAAAGAGAACTTAACCTAAAAAAAACACCTCACTTGTGGCATTGAAAAAAACACCTATGTTCAGCATCAGACCCAACCTGATCCCAATTGAGATATCGGACAAACCCGCATATAAGGTGGACCCCCAACTCAAGGCAGCTTGCCTCCCGTATATAAGACCCATCCACGGTCTGATTCGCGTATGAGACGCACCTTATATGCGGGAGATTAAGGTAACTAAAATGTCATTTTGGAAGACATGTCATTCGGGAAGTCATTTTTTAGACTTTTCCCCCTGCTATTCCAAACCATGAGGGATGATTTATCTATTTTACACTATGGGCAGTTAGATATAATGTGGGGGGTAAATAACTGACTTAGTCAATATAGTTAGATATATTAACCCCAGCCAGGAGGAGAAGGAATGTGCTATTTCGGGAAGATGCCCAAAAAAGGGCTGTCTGGCTGAAATAATACTCATGGCCTGCTCACAGCCAAGATAATGGAGGAATTCCAATTTCTTTTTCCTAGATTACTTTAGCATGGGACTAACTCTAAATGCTAGCACAGAAAATTAACCCATATACATCATAGGTATTTTAGGAGGGGGTCATATGCCCTAAAACTTTCACCTAGACAAACTACTTTACAAAAAGTTAATTTCTCAAAAAATATAGACCAACTGCCCCTAGGAAGGCAATCTTAGGTCCAAAATTTCGATTTCCCTTCAGATTTCAGTGGTCATAAATTGAAGGACCATTCCTATTATCAAATTAAAAAAATATATATATATATGAAAAATGTCAGATTTATTGATTTTTCCCAAAATAATTGGACATTGTGAGCCTATTTTAACCCCCTGGTGCCCAAAATATGCATATTGGACCATCAAACCCCATATGTAACATGAAGATCTCAATGAGTCCTATATTTTGAGCCAAAAGAATTAGTGGGGAAACTAAAATCCTAAGTGTAGGAGCTGGAATACCTCCAAATTTGTCATATGCAAACCTTCTATGATTTGTGACCAGGTAGGTAGGTAGGTAGGTAGGTGGGTAGGTAGGTAGGTAGGTAGGTAGGTAGGTAGGTAGGTAGGTAGGTAGGTAGGTAGGTAGGTAGGTAGGTAGGTAGGTAGGTAGGTAAGTAGGTAAAATAGGGTACGGTGAATAAAGTAGGAAGCAGGGAGTAAGGGACATCAACTTGTTGATGGAGTTTAAATAAGTGACACAGCCTAACTGTAGCCCCTCCCCTCTCTTGGGAAGAGGGCAGGGAAAGGGGTAAAACCTGGGTGCAGGGGGTGCACTCTCACACTGCCCACTCACTAACTCAGTGTGCAGCGCGTGTCGGCAGCAGCAGCAGCATCTTTGAGGAGCCCACCTTACCATGAGGCAGCAAGGGGAGCAAGCCCCCACCAATGTCACTGACTTGGAGAAAGAAGTTGTATAACAGGCGCACACCCTATATAAACCTAACTACCCTACCTACATACCTACCACCCCTGTTTGTTAAAATAAACGCTCCCTACCATTTGCTTATGCTACAGACTTAGGCAAGACTAGATTTGTTTTTGTTTACGTTTTTTGCTGTGATCACATGATCATCATGTGATGATGTCATAGCATAAAATTGCATTAATTATATCTCAGCCAATAAGAGAAAGTAGGTCACATGCACATATATGGTCACTTCTGGTTTCAAAACTAGGTCACTAGGTCAAAACTAGATCGATTTCAGTAGCTGTTCCTATGCGCTGAGTTTGCCTCTATATACTACTGTAACAATTTCTTGATGGGTTTTTACAAGTAACTTTTTAAGTAACTACCTTGGTAACTTTTTTTTATTATTATTTTTCGTCATAGAGAGAGTTAGGGGCGCTAAAATTTCCCCTTTGCTGCTTTTTTTTTTTGTCTTAAGGAATTACCAAAAGAATCATCTGAAACAGATAATGCCCATGTATATGGCGTGGCTTATAGCGAGGACATGCATGGGTTACAGGCGCGCCAAAGTCTGTGCCAGTCTGGTGTTGAAATGTACATGGCAACCTGCAAGACCAGCCAAAGTGGTGCCAAAGTCTATTACGGACTATTACGTAATACAAGCTCGCACGTTTCTCACGTGAAAATATGAGATGGCCTGCTCATGTCTGCGCACACATGGCCTCTAGATTGGTCACTGTAGGTAAGAATGGAACCCTAGTACACCTTCTATGATTGGCTAAAGAGTGGGGTGTGCTTTTCAGGCGAGAACATTATGAGAGACCCTATATGTTCTAGGTGAAGGTAGCTGGAGACGATAATACAGTCGGCCCTTGCTTCCTCGACCCTTTAATTTATCAGATCCCTCATTACCTCAGACAGATGATCTTCAACTATCTCTATGTTTTCTATTATATTTGGACTTACATCCTCGGATAATTTGCTTCCCCAGACATTTTTCCTTGCATTTTTAAATCTGATGAAGCAAGGGTCGACTGTATACTATAAAACAGTACTAAACTTCAGCCCCACTCTCCTTCAAAACAGGGTGCTCCTCGTGCACCTAATATGCGAGGTATCACGATACAATGCAATTTCCAGGCACCAGGGCCACGATGCATTCATAAAAAAACCTCGACCGTCAACAATACCACTAAGTGATTATGACTCACATTAGATTGGTTTCATTTTTCTCCAATACACCCACAGCATTTAGCCACCTATTCATAATCTTTTTCCCTTTCTCAAACAAAATAGCCTTTTTTATGCAGTTGCTATTTTTCTGCCTCAATATGGCATCGAGTTATTTTCTCTCATGTGAATTGCGCCAGCAGAGCGCTTGGCAGGCCTCAGTAGCGTTTTGAATTAACACTTAGTCTTTTGGTTGCAGGTTGTTTGAGGTTGCTAACGCACGCCTACCTGTTGTGCTTCTGAGTAAATGCCATTAGTTAAAGCAGTTCGAGTTTTTGGTCAGTGTCCACACTTAAAACCCTTTAAGGACTACAAAGTGTATAAATGCACATGGATGCGGCCCTGGTTAGTAACTTGCCATGATTTGCATAAATTGGTGAAGGAGAGGGTATATCGCTGTCTGTCTGTCTGTCGGGCTGTGTGTCTGCGTGTCTGTCAGCCTGTCTGTCTGTCTGTCTGTCTCTCAACATGAATGCAGGTCTGGTGAATTACTTGACATAGCTGCAATGGTGAAAGAGAGGCGGTTAGCTTGCGACCTGCTGCAACTCCCATATGAGTGTGGGAGTTAAGAGTAGGTGCCCAGCTTAAAAAATAGGGGAGGGGGAGCTAAAATTTCCCCTTTTCTGTGACTTTGAGGCTAAACTCGATATTAGGAATTGACCGATCGATCCTTCCTTTTTAACATGGGATGGGCCGGTGGAGACGTACAAAACCTATAGCTCAAATTTAAACTTTATTGGTCCTAAGACGTATGAGTCAACAAGTATGTGGAAAGGATACATAGAAAAAAGTGACTGCTAGACCAATAAGTTCATGGGTAGAGGCGTTTCAAAAGATATTATTATGCCTCTCACCATGGGATATATATATGAGAAGTACCTGACACATGGAAAAACAGTTAGACAATGTGATTTGAGAACATAGCGGCATATGTGGTGGTATTTAAACATCAGGGAATTGTTATTATTATTGCATTGCATAGAGGATATTAACTGTCAATATATATATATATATATATATATATATATATATATATATATATATATATATAAGTTAACTCGCTACCAGGGAATAATAATACCGGTAATAACGATAATAATAATGTTGATATATACAGTAATAATAATATATGATACAGTTGTATAATAAATGATCATATCACAGACACATGAGTTTGGTGGGTTACTGACCTTGGGGCTATCAGCACCATACATGCCTTTATTAAAACAACTATAATAATTAGTTGACAATAAGCATAGTCAGTAAAGTGAATAATATAGTAACAATAATACAGTAATAACAATAGTAATAACAATAGTAAAAACAATAGTAAAAATTTAAAATTCCAGGGAACACCCAGCGTGGTGTTACCTGTACAGGTGAATCGATCCAATTGACCGTTACCTTGAAAATCCCCTCTTATATACTGGAGGAGTGTTGATCATGACGTCATGCTATGACATCATAGAAACCAATGCGCGCTGCAAATAGTCCCTAACCGTTCGCGGTTAATTATATATATATACACGAGTGTATATAGTTCCATAAGTTAACTCGCTACCAGGGAATAATAATACCGGTAATAACGATAATAATAATGTTGATATATACAGTAATAATAATATATGATACAGTTGTATAATAAATGATCATATCACAGACACATGAGTTTGGTGGGTTACTGACCTTGGGGCTATCAGCACCATACATGCCAAAAACACACAAAAGCACGCCAAACACATGTGAAAAAACACATACCAATCAACAATGCAATTGAGATTGGCAAAGTCTATCTAATCTTAAAAGTTCATTTTTATGATTATGCAAATATGTAAAAACAGAATTAGATTTCCAATTTACCTTTTTCTTAATGGAGTCTATACTGAGTCCAGCATCCTTTAACATAGTAGCACCCCCATGCCTAAGAGAGTGAGTGGAGACTGAACCTTTGATACCAGCACGTAGAGATAAAGATTTCAATCTCGAATTAATATATTGGTATTGTAGAGGAACACCATTAATTTTTAATAACAAATCCCTCGCACCTCTACCCGAGCACAATTTTTTCAAGTCTTTACAAGGACATAACAACGAGGTATCGTCTCTACATAAATATATATCAAAAGAATGGGTACCAAGCTGGTTCGTTTTAGAAGTTTTAATCCGTAGACTAGCATAACTTTTAAATATTTTTACATCACCTACCCTTAGTGTATGGGGAGAAGATACAACATGTCCTATCCTGAGGACACCTCTATAACATAAGAGAATAGCTAACCAGAATTTTAAGTCAGCCCTGTTGGAGAGATCCAAATACGATCTAATACATAACATTTCTCTTGGACTCAATGGGTGAGTAACCCTAGTAGGAACAGCATAATTTCTATCAATACCATCCAACACCTTTTTTAGCATGAAATTACTGCTATGGTCTAAGCCACCTCTAAGTTTTTGATGATACCAAATGGATGATAAGTAGTTCCTTACAGATGAAGGTTTCATACAACTAGATAAATATACTGCATAAGTAGCAGCTTGTGAGGGAGAACAAGGAAATTTAGGTAAATTAAATTTATCACAAAATTTTTTGTACCTTTTAAGTTGTTGTTTCCTTGTTCTCCTCGTATTCTCGGACACACCCTTCGCTAAAAGACACTCTTTTCTTTTTTGTAACCTTCTCCATTCTGGAATTAAAGCAACACATATTATTTTCATGGAGAGAAGTTATACATCTACCAGGCATACCCTTATATGCAAGTCTCGACAGCTGGTCGGCCAGGATATTGTCCTCTGACCTAATATAAGTTGCATACACCTCAACATTATTGATGAAACAAAGCCAAAAAATTTCTCTAAGCCATTCCATACAAAGTTTATTTTTGGCCTACCGGTATTTATCATAGCTAGAACTTGCATATTATCAGTAATACAGTGTATTCTTTTATTTTTATAACTAGAAATCCAACGTTTCAAACCAACCATGACTGGATATAGCTCGTACACATTTATATTCCTATGATGATTTTGTAGAACATCCAGTATTGGAGGGGGGGAAAAATGACCTGAACCCAGGTTGAACTTATCATGAGATGTCCAGTCACCATACAAATAATCATTCCCCATCCACGCTCCAAAGCCCTTAATAGACGAATCGGAGTACATAGGTGTATCAATAACATCATTTAGAATTAACCTTTTACAGTTAAAAACTCTACAAAATTCCAACCACCATTCAATGTCTTGACGAGTGCAAGCTGATACCCTAATATAACCACCGGGTCTGGCCCGAGCACAGAGATCGAAAATTCGCCTACTAAAAGTTCCACCACCCTTAACCACCTGTGAGCAGAAAGACATTAAACCACCTATTCTTTCCAAGTTCTTTTTAGAAATAAATTTCTTATTAACATTATCTAATAAGAGGTTTTTCATTTTTTCAACCTTTTCAATAGGCAAAGACAGTTCCAACTTAACTGAATCTATGTTAATGCCTAAGAATTTACAAAATTGAGATGGTTCGGTTACCTTTTCTTTGGATACAACAAAACCCATGTACGTCATACACTCCATTAATAAATTCCTCTGTCTAAGACACTCATCATAAGTATCAGCAATTATGATAAAGTCGTCCAGATAATTTACAATTTTTTCTACACCGTAGAATTTTGCCACCTCTACAATAAAATCAGAGATTTTATTAAAAATATAAGGGGCACATTTCAGGCCAAAAGTTAACCTGTTGCTTACATAATAATCCTCTCCATGCCCAAAATTCCATCTGAAACCTTGCATGGTCGTGTGAGGTGCATACACATTTATAGACCTATAAGCTGACTTTAAGTCTACCACACTCATGAAATCGTTCTTATTCAATTGAGCAGTCACCGTGCTAATATTATTATAAGAAAATGTCGAGCTAGTAGTCGCCATAAAATTATTAATAGATATTTTATCAGGCATACTACAGTCAGTTATGGGTCTCAACTTGCCATTTGATTTTTCTACACCACCTAGGGCATGGATGCAACGGGGTTTATCTACACTCTTAGAGACTAGACCAGCTTCTAGTTCATCTAACAATATACCACAGTACTCATTATAGAATTTTCCCTCGAGGATTGACTTATAATTACTGCAATCATAAGAAGTATCGCAACTAGGATCCACTATCCTGAACCCCTCAACAAAACCTTGCCATAAGAATAGTGCCTCTTTATCATTTATATTAATAACTCCTTTTTGGGTTAAGAATGGGGCAACTCTGCAAGGTAAAATTTGGGAATTTTTTCCATTGATATAATGAACACAATTGCACACACCATTTATACAGCTATCATACACTTCGATGCTAGGTAAATCATTAGTAGCAACCGTAAACAGTGGTTTAACCCTGCCCTGTACTGGGCTAATATATGATACATCCGAACCAACAGAGTTGGCTTTAATATTAATATCATCACCAAATTTAGTTTGTAAACTTGTCGCCTTGAAACCACTAGGGGGGACAGGTTCTACTACTCCAGCATTACACACACCAACACCCTGAGCTGGAGCAACGGGTGGGGGCGGACCAGGCTCTACCAAACCTACTATACACGATTTTGGCATCGACACACTATCACATATAGGAACCTGGCCACCTGTAAAATCCTATTCAGACTTGTTTACTTGACAGTCCACTCTACTGTGACCTGATTTGGTACATGAACTACATACATGTCTATACTTGCAGGGATCCCTAGTACATCCCTCAGCCCTGTTAAAGGCATAACATGAGTTTGTAGATACTTTAAACTTCCCAGGATTCTTTGATTTAGTTGAATAAGCCTTCTGGGCCTGTACTGTTCCGTCGTAGGACAAATGACGGAGGATATCCGAATTTTCAATCATGGCAAAGGCATCTAAACCATCAGTATTAGCCCTGTCCCTAACGGACTTGTCATATGCTACTAAGGCTTTTACAGTGAAAATCTTTGTATCTGACTTCTCAACCAACATCTGGAGGTGCCTGAGCATGCCCTCTACATCGTCCCCATCCTTGTAATAATCTATAATGAATTTGATATTGACCAATACAAGTTTCTCAATGCTGTCGACCTTTTCACGTTTTTTTATGAATTGTTCGTGGTCAAACTCACCAATTTTTTGCTTGGCGTGATGGCGATGAATAGACGAGTCTACTGACGACCCTCTTGACGAGCTGGGACTCCTGTGACGAGCAGTGTACGATGATTTCGATCTCGTTTGACGACCTCTACGTCCTGCCCTGATCCAATCGCCGCCATCTTGGTTGCTATGGACGCTGTCGTTGTCAACGTCCCGCTGCAGACCACGCCCCCGTCGCCTTGGTTTCGCGTCTCTCGAATCTTGTTTGTATACAGATACACGTGCTCCAGTCGCCCCGCTGTCTGGTCCGCTCAAAGGATTCATCTCGTCCTTACGGGCCCCTTGGCTAGCAATAACGTCCCGCAGCATTTTCTTTATATCCAAAAGGTCTTCCTCCATCAAGTCCAGCCTCGTCTGGTCAGCAGTCACACTCTCTCCGGCCTGTGGCGTATTAGGCTGCAGGGGCTCCAGACCCCCACATAGAGAGTTTAAACTGCTCGAAGATCCCAAATTGGCCGATTCCCGGTCCGTTTTAGCCGATTTAGCCGATTTTTTCGACGAACCCTTCTTCCTCACACCTGCAGTAGTCTTTTTCCCCATGTTTGAGCCGATATCCCAGCAACAAACCGGAAAAAACTGCTCTTAAAATTTAAAATTCCAGGGAACACCCAGCGTGGTGTTACCTGTACAGGTGAATCGATCCAATTGACCGTTACCTTGAAAATCCCCTCTTATATACTGGAGGAGTGTTGATCATGACGTCATGCTATGACATCATAGAAACCAATGCGCGCTGCAAATAGTCCCTAACCGTTCGCGGTTAATTATATATATATACACGAGTGTATATAGTTCCATATATATATATATATATATATATATATATATATATATATATATATATACATTTGTAATCAATTGACATTTTCATGGAATAGTTTTCATCAGATCATTTTTCATTTCCTTTTTAGATGTACCAACTTCTATATTTCTTGTGTTTGTTGGCAATCCATTCCATAATTGAGCACATCTGACTTCAGGGCTGTTTTCATAGGCAGAGCAATTTATGTTACTATAAAAACATACAGGAGCATCATCTAAGCGGGTTTGTCTATTTGCAACTCTAATATTGAGACCTTGTCTTACCAATTTGTATGCATATAACTTACAATGGTTCTGTCTTCTGTAAACAAGTTTGGGAAGATTTGCTAAATGATTAACTGTATCAGTAGAAGTTAATATATTTAATCCTAATGTCTTGATGCATTTATTTTGCCGTCGTTGGAGTTCATTCAGTAGGGTTCCATTAGCAGTACCATAAAAAATATAAGCATTATTTATACGAGTGAACACAGGATAGTACTGATCCATTAACTAGTATATTGGGCTTACGTAATTTTTTTAGTGTTTGGGCTGAGGACAAAATCATGATTTTAGTTTTACCTTCATTTATAGTTAATTTGTTTTTGTTAGCCCACATTATAAATTTATGTAATGCTAGTTGTAGGGATCGTTCTAGTATATCCATAGTCGCTCCAGATACATAGAGTACACTGTCGTCAGCATATAACATGGTTTTGTGTTCATCATAGCTCCTCCTTCCTCTTAGAAATCCGCCTTTTTTTCAGCTGACAGGGAGGCCGAAAATCATGCATTCTTTTTCATTCTGCCACTGACAAAAGAGCCCGTACATGCACCATTGCATGTGGAGCTTCCAGGATTACTTTCACATATTTATAACCAACTTGGCAAAGAAAAAGATTTAAATGTTGAAAACATTCTTTTTAGCTTCCTAAGTTCTCCAAACGTTATTTCAAAAGACTAAAACAAAATCAAAACATATCCTGAAAAAAAATCATCTTTCTCACCTTCTATACAAATGTAATACGTCATTCTAGGTTTAAAAACACACATTTAATTCGTTAAAAATGTTACTGATAAACGTTTTCCCAGATGTACAAAACAGTTTGAATAAGTTTGAAGTTTTAACACTGTTTATTGGCTAAAATAAGCACTACATAGGTAGTTATTATGATCAGTCGCCAGATAAAGTATATCTTATGGTCAGAGTACAGGGTAAATATGTAGGTTATACAGGTGGTTTCCATGAACTTATCGTGTACACAATCTAGTCCTATAATATACATTTCCATTTATACTTCATAATCTGCCCAGTGCTGTTACAATTTCACCTTTCAGGCTTGACTTAAAACCCTCAATGTTAGGTTTTAGTTGGACTTCTACCCGGTAGTATATCCCATATTTGGTTTCCGCGATATAACGGACTATTCCTATAGATTTCTCTTTTTGGTCTACTCACTTTGAGTTTTTTCTTATTATGTCCAGGTAATTCTCTGGTGGGAACCATAACATTTTCTACACATCGAGCATATTTGTACATATAACATGCTAAGGATTTTTTACGCCTGATACTTAGTGATTCCACTTTACACCTTGTTAGAAGGTCAACTATGTGAATATCTTAGGCATTTTATATCTTCAGACATGCACGCAGGCAATGGTTTTGTATTACATCTATATGGTCTACAATAGTTTTAGGCCCAGATTCTTGTACAAAGCTACAGTACTCTAGTAAAGGTACAATCATTTGTTTATAAATCTTTAGCGAGTTTTCGATATCAAGATATTTTACAATGTTTCGTAGTTGTTTCAACTTTGCCGTACCCATTCCATGTATTTTCTTACAATGTTGTTTGAAATTGAGATCTTTATCTATTATCACCCCCAGGGAGTTAAATTTATCCACATTCGCTAATACGGTACCCTGCATAGTGATATTACTTCTGTGTATATATTGTCTTATAGAATTACACCACAGGGTTTTTGTTTTTTTAACATTCACCGTTAGAACATTCAATTTACACCATTTGTCAATTTCATTTACATCATTCTGCATCAATGCGGTCATTATTACGGGATCTTTCCCATTTATTACCAATGCCACATCATCAGCATAAAGGAAACATTCACAATTTACTACTCTACTAGCAATATTATTCAGATAAATATTAAACATCAATGGACACAATACCGTACCTTGAGCCACTCCACAATCCATAACCTTTGTACTAGAAGACATTCCGTTAACCTTGGTGATCTGGTATCTATTCATTAGAAAACATTTTAGCCATTTTATACATTTTTCATCACAGTTTATATTTTGTAATTTTGTTACCAGTATGTCCAAATTTACTGTATTAAATGCTTTCTTTAGATCTAAGAATAGAATCAGCGAGTATTCTCCTCTATTACGAGCTTCTAGTAAATATTGTACCAACTTAAAAATAGCATCTGTAGTAGACCGACCTGGCATAAAACCTAATTGATGCTTATTAATAATATCGTTTTCCAACAGGTGTTTCATCATTTGTGTATGTACACATTTTTCAATAAGTTTAGAAAAAATATTAGTCATTGTAATCGGTCTCCAATTTGATACATCACTTAACGACCCATCCTTCGGTAACAGTACAACATGTCCTATTTTTAATACATTTGGTATATTGCCACTTTCAAATGATTTGTTTACAAAAGTTGGTAATAATATATCCTTACTTAATAGAAAGTCTTTTACTATACAACAGGGTACCTTATCAATACTTGTACTCTTGTTTACATCAATTGTTTTAAGGATTTTATTACAAGTCTCCGCTGTACAATTTTCTAGTGTAAGTATGTTGTCACATATCATTCCATCATTGACATATGCTATAATATCGAACCTTTTTGCTAGATCCGAGCCTATATTTATGTAGTAATCATTTATATAATCTGGTAATAGTCTGGTATTTACCATTGTACCCGTATCATCTTTTAAGCTCACAGTGGGTGTTGTGTTATTAACTTTCCATACCATGTTTAACATCTTCCAAAAACGTTTCGGGTCCTTATTATACTTATATAATAAGTTCATTGTCACATTTTTCCTTTTACTTTTTAGTCTTTTGTTAATATCCTGTTTTAACATTTTTACTCTATCAAGTAGTTGGTTTATATGTCCCGGTATACATTTTCTAGCTCGTCTGAACAATCTTTTCTTTTTGGCAATTAATCTACCTACTCGTTCATCGTAGAACATATCATTTTCACGTACCTTATATTGCACTATAGGATGATATCTATCCAGGTATTCATTAATATGATATATAATTTTGTTATACACATCACTTTCATTAGTATCAGGCAATATACAAATATCCCAGTTTATATCATATACATAGGCTTGTAGCTCAATTTTGTTGAGATTACTCATATTTCTTGACTTGATTACCTTTAATGGTTTTTTAACCTCTTTTACCAATTTTCTAGTAACGAATACTGGGACATGATCTCCACAAATATCATTTAAGAGTCCATACTCCTTTACACAGGTACTGTTTGTATAAAAATGATCAAAAGTTGATCTATGAAAATACGTTGGTTGTGTTCTTAGATACCTTAAACCTGTGTCCTTTAGAAAATTAGACATTCTTCTAAATTTAGTACAGTTCCTACTACGGCTGTTTACATTCATGTCTCCCATGATCCATATTTCCTTATTCCTATACATTTCATATGTAACTATGGTGTTGATATGGTTATAACATTCTGTTACATTGCCCTTTGGTGGTCTATATACTACTGCTACTACCTTCTGTTTATGTCCAGGGTAATTTATGGTTAAGCATGTACATTCTATGTTTTTATTCACCACTGAGTTAATATTATCGATTTCCACATAAGGCATGTATTTAATGTCTATATAACAGGCCACTCCTCCTCTTTTTCCATGCCTTCTGTCATTTCTAATTAATGTTTTATCATATATATACAGTTGACTACTTGGTGTGAATGGCTTTAACCACATCTCAGTTATACCTATAAAATCAAAACCTTTGAATTCTCGTCTTACATAGTTGTATTTATCCTTTAAACTCTGTGCATTGAAGACCAGGAATTTGAAACCACTACCTTCTTGTACTGTCTTTGGATCTTTACTCATTTATTGCTATATGCTAGTTCCACCTGTCTCCATCATTCCCCACTCTAGACCCACATGATATCACAGTAATTAACATATATACAAGTGTAGAAGTTGTATGAACACTAATCATTATAGGGTCCATACAGAGAGAGTCAGTTGAGGTTGACACTCTATACCGTGTGTCCATAATGTCCATTGGTGGTATAACAGAACCACAAATAAATAGACATTGGCACACCTGGTGAACAAACAAGGTTAAGTACATAATATTATTTCAATACATAGGTTAAATACATAATATTCCCTACACCATAAGGTTTAGTACGATCAGGACTGTTCTCTATTATGTCCCATATAAAAGTTAATTTCATCCTTACATAGGCATTTTCATGGACTAGATATACGTATATTTTACCAAAAAGGACGGTCCTAAGGGTTTGTTTGGACCGTCTATTCTTTACAATATAGTGCGAATTTAAGTTCATAGGTATACATTTGTTTTCATATATCTAATCTCCTCCTTCATTTTCTGTGGGTTTGTCCATACAGACTGAGCTTTTCAGGTCCTGTTCCTCCTGGAATCTTGACCTCAGCTCCTCCAAGAGCATGCCTAGCATGTTTTCTCCTCTGTATGTGTCATTGTCCAGGCTACTATCATTATACCTCACGCCTGCGCTCCAGAACATATCAATCTCACTTTGAACTAGGTTCAGCTGATTTGTTTTCTTCAATAATTCACATAGGAATCTGTTCTGGTAGAATTTCTTACTCAGACATAGTTTCATAATTTTAAGTCTCATCTTTCTCCATTTCATTCCTTTCTTACAACCTTCACCTTCTCTACGTGAATCCGTTGCATCCTTTGCCCTCATTACTTTCTCAGCAGCCTCAAAATCTCCCATCTCAACACAACCAACCCATTGAAACATATGTTCTGCAGATTCAAAGGATAAACCTTGATGTTCAATTTTTATCTTATATAGATTACTGAGATAGCATTTCTCTCCACAGAATACAATACTTGTATCGGTTTGTCTCATAAAGAGCTTCCCTATCACATAACCTGGTCTCTCACACTCATTGGGGTCTTTGGTACTGTCACTCTTGGTTGTGCCCTTGTTCACAGATTTCTTCCTTGCCACTGGTGTTGTATCTGTGCACGATGTAGAACCATTTCTTGGAGGTGTCTTCTTCAGTACTGTCATATTGCTCTTGTACTCGGTTCCTGGCAATTTCTGTAGTCTTACATTGATGGGCGTCATTTCGGGTGCTGTTCTTGTATTCCATCCATTTTTCTCTTGGGCATCAACTCTATGTAGATAGACTAGGTCGAGGAACAGTCTTACTGTTAACAGTATCTTGGTTGTCTCTTGGTGGACGTGACTCTGTGATCCTGTTCTGTGCTGTCGTTGTCTCTATCTCAGGTTTCCTTCTACTGCTGTCGTCCATTGGTATGTACCTTTGGGGGATGGTGTTTGGTTTATATCCATCGTACATTACATTGTCAATCAGGACTCTTGTACCCTTGGCCCACGCATCTGCCAACCTGTTTTCCCTGCAGTACTTTGCAATATGTCTCATGTACCCTTTGACATGTCTCACTTCTGGATCTTCATCAGGGTTCACATATACAGTGTTATATTTGCTTCCATGTTGAGCCAGTGTGGCCTTGGCCCTGAGACATGCATCTCTACGCCAGGTCGTGGTAAAGCATATTAATAATGCCCTAGTGGTTTTGTCCCTGGATGTGGTCATATGTGTCGTTAACTTTATTTCAGTCTTGTCCACATCAACCCTCATAGCTCTCATCAATGCCAAAGCTTCCTCTATCGGGTCTTCATTCTCTACTTCAGGCAGTCCTGTCACTATTAGATTGAATCTACAAGGTGATTTGTAGTCCTCATTGATGTTATGCTTGACAGTTGCTGCATAACTTGGATTTATACTTTTCACCTCCAAATCTCTTTTGACAGCTTCTGCTATATCCTTAGCTTCTTTAGCAATATCACAAGCTTGTTTAACATCATCATGTACTTGCCTCAGTTCTGTACTATTTTGCAATATATTGTCTTTGATTTTCTTCATCTCGGTTGTAACTTGAGAGAATTTAGACTTATTTTCAGTTTCTATTTGTTGCAGACGGTCCCTGATAGACCTGTTTGTACCGTCCATTTTCTCTTTTAACTCGTTGATATCACTTTGTGTGTCAGCCCTATTTTGGGTCAATAATTTCATCATATCATTAAAACCCTTCTTCAGAAAGTTTTTAGAGCCACTTTTCTTTTTATTAACACCATGTTCTGCTACCTTCATTTTAGCCTGTGTCCTGCTATCCTGGTAGTCTTCATCACTGTTGGATGTCCAATCACTATCAGAGTCTTCTGTGAATTGGTGCTCCTCTTCAAACACAGCGTTATTGGTGTTGCCATTCCCCTGATATGTACTTCTGCTGTCCATTTTATCTGTGTCTTTAACCCTCTTCTTTGGTCTATGCTGCGGTTGGTAGTTAGGCGAGTTGTTTACGACCAAACCGGCCATCGTAGATTCCGTATCGACCAAACCGTCCATCGTACCTCCAGCGTCGTCGCTTGGCGGTCGTGCTCTCTTTAGGGGCTTGCTGCTTACCTCCTTGTGGGATTTTCTCGGCCTTCCTCTACCTCTGGGTTTGGTCTGAACATTTTGGTCCAGATATGCCTCAATTTCTGCACCCGAGGATCTCCTTGATCTCCTGTCAGGCTGCTTCTTACTTTGTTGTTGTTTCGCCATTGTACCGTAGCGACTTGTATTATCGCCCAGCGTCGATTAGATGGATTTCTTCAAGCTATTAGATATCCTAATGTTGGAACCATTTAGCTTGAATCAGTCCATGTATAGCTGCTCTGAGTGTTCCTGTATGTGTAGTTCCTATTCCATTTGATATAACTCTCAGTATACATCTTAAAACTCAATATATAGGACGACCAAGGCAACTACTCTCTTTTCATGGCGGACGTTGGATGGTGATGGTATAAGCAACTTTTTACAAACGTTTTTACCCAAACTTTTCCAAAGATTAAAAAACATTTTTTTAGTGGGAACCGGCCAGTGGCAGAACCAGAATTTTGAAAAGGAGGGGGGCGCGTCCCTGTTTTGGCTCAGGTTTTTGGCCAAATACAAGGCCCCTAAAGAGGCAAATAAACTCTAAACTAAAGCCGTAAAAGGATGCATCTAAGTTCTGCACTTACCAGGCCTCAACTTCCTGTACATGCGAAGCTCCAATGCAAGGTATTATGGTAAAAGTGTGAATATTTATATTTGGCTAAACGGTATTTACAAAGGTAACATTCTCACATGAAACCAAGGGTGAAGAAAAGTAAATAATGACAAGGGGGATTCAGAAAGATTACAAACAAAAGCAAGACAGACGTGAAAAGAAAAACATTTTTCACTCTGACTCACTCACTTTTTGTGACGGTCTGTACATGATCATTAAGAGACTGACACTATGTATTTCAATAAACTTTTCACATGCACATAGTGAATGCAAGTCTCTCTAGGATCCCTTATACGCCCATGCTCATTCACTTCGCATTGTTCGGTAATGCCTGTTTTTTTTTTTTTTTTATACAGTGCACTATAAATGATGTAATCACGATATTCCAGCACCGGCTGGATCAAGTGTGGGCAACCTGTCGCAATGTCGCAAAAATGTGGAAAAGTAATAGGGACATGGGGGATAATCTGAGCTTTCTAAATCTGAAAAAATTTTGTCAATATCCCAATTAGAACCAAACTTGTTATCTTTTCAATTTATGTTCCATTGTCCCTTAGAATATATTGATCAGACAATCAATAGAGAGTAGATAAAAAAGATCTTTGGCCAATTTGTATGACAGTCTATATGAGACATGGTTAAAGTTTTCACAACCTAGCAGTCTGGTAAAAATCGATGGTATGACAGTCTATAGGAAAGATAGAGACAGTGATAAAGCTGGAGGTGTTTTGATATATATCAAGAATGAGTATTGCAATTATGCCACTATTTTGGAAAAATAGACTTACATATAAGCGATCATATTGAACTGATTACAATGTCAGTTGATAGACCACCTTCAAGATAGCTCACATAGTTAACATTGCATATCCTATTGTTGTACACTAGGGCCCTCTGGTGGTAGAAAAATATCATCAAAGTGGTGACCTTGGACAGCTGTTGGGTGATCATAATGAATACCTTAGGTCATCGATAGGGAAAGAGGACCTTAACTCATCAATAGTGATCACCTTAGTAGAAGCCTATATATATTCAGTACAGCGTTCTAATAAGTGTGAAAACTACACGCCCTAACTAAGGCTAAAACAATAGCTATTACTGCAAACATTAATTGAGGTGTTCTATAAGTTTGTCTACCTATGAATGTCACTTATACATTAAACTATCACATTCACCAGGATGAATAAAAAAAGAAAGAAAAAAAAGATTATGGAAATCCGTGAATTTAGATACACGCGAATTTGTCTTTTTTAATATTTCTGAGAAATTTTATACCAGTGAAAATATCTATGACCACAGTATACATACTAGACCCAAGGGTAATAAAGGCACGGTTATTGATAATATATTCACTAATGCAGACCACATTGTATATAAAGATGGAGCAGGTTAGGTCTAAGACCTAAAAGACCCGAGTTTTTAATGCAATTTTCAATGCTATTTTCAATATTCTCTTATAGATATTGACAAATAGTGCATATTATTGAAGATCCAAATTCACCATATATGGCCTGGATCCCTGTCATTCCTTTACAAGAAAGTCTGGTCTATAAAAGATGGACTGCCTTGTATAAAGAGCAGGATCCTAATAAGCAGTGGTATATGGTACTTAATGTTATCTATGAGTGCTTAGATGAGTATTTTCCAATCAAAAGTATCACTATTAAGGGGGCAAATGCACCATGGTTGACGCAAGCGATCAAAGAATTAATTGCTGACAGGGAAAGTTACATGACGGAACATTATAAGTGGGATAGACCTGAGGACCTAAAAAGGGCCAAGGATCTAAGAGACAGAATAAATATCCTGGGTAAGGAAATAAAAAAGGGGGAGGTAAATGAGCTCTTTGAAAATGCCAAATTTGGATATGAGGGTTTCTGGAGAAAAATAAGTGAGTGAATTAAGCCCAAGTCTGAGGGCACAAATGCCGAGTTTATAGATATCGGTAGTGGTGAGAAGATAAATGCCTTACAGGCTCAAAATTATTTTAATAATTTCATTGCAAGTATTGGGGGGGGGGAGACGGCGAGGTCAATGGGTTTTGACATTAATCAGCATCATGCAGTTGATAATGAAATAGCTGTGGAGTGCCCCCCCCCACCCTCAGTATCAATTGAGGAGGTGGAAAAACTTATTGATGATATTAATATAAATAAATCAAAAGGAATACATGGTCTAAACGCCAAGGTTCTTAAGGATGCATTATGTGTATTGTCAGCGCAGCTTTATGATATTTTTAAAAAAATGTATTATACATGGTAAATTTCCATCTAAGTGGTCACTTAGCATGGTAGTCCCCATTCCTAAGACTAGCTCGCTTTTGAATATTGGGAATTGGCGTCCAATAAACCTTTTACCTATTTCTGGTGGACTTTTAGAGAAAATTATACATGCACACATTTATAAACATTTAGAACAGTGTCAATACGACCGGGTCTAGGTACAGCCGATTGACTTCATAAATTATATTTTTAGAGAGTTAGACGAGGGAAAACGAATATCAGTAAGTTTCATTGATGGCTCAAAAACTTTTGATTCTGTCCACCATAAGCTCCTCTTAAAAAAATGTAAATCACTAAAATTACACCCAGCTGCCTATTTGGACAATCGGAGACAGTCTACCATGCTGAATGGCACCTTTTCTGGTGAAAGTCCTCTGACCTATGGTGTTCCACAGGGGAGCACCCTGGGTCCTTTGTTGTTTCTAATATATGTAAACGACTTTCCAAAATGTGTACAACACTGCAAGATATAATCTACGCAGATGATATAGTTCTTGTAGTGTCAGGAAAAGACTATTATGAAGCTGAGCACCTCCTCTCCATAGATATAGCAAATCTTAGTAAATGATGTAAAAACAATTGTATTACTGTCAATAGTAAAAAACTAAGGTTATAAGGATAGTTAGAAAAGGTTTCAAAGCGTTTATACCTCCTTTAAATATATACATTGATGGTACAAAACTAGAAGATGTCAGAGATTACAAGTACTATAGATAGTAGGCTTGATTTTTTAAAAAAACATGTGGGAAACACTATTCAAAGTATGAGTCATAAGGTTTTGTTACTAGGACACATCAGACGCTATTTAAGTGAAGAGCAAGCACTGTTGATATATAAGCAGATGATACTTCCATATGCAGATTATGCAAGCTTTGTACAAGACAAGACTGTTGCACAAAAAAGCTCTTAAACAAATTACAAAATGTTCAAGGTCGAGCTTTAAGGATCATTAAACACCAGAATATGTATGAATGTATTTCCATCAGTAAACTGCATGATGAGTATGGTTTAAAGAAATTGAAGGACAGGCGGTATACCCAGTTATTATTGATGATGTATAAAAAGTCTGGTGATTTGGGAGCCCAAAACGAGGAGAAATTAAGACGAACAAGAGGTAACAACAAAATTAAATTCCCAAGATATTATGACAAATATAAGAGAACAGACCGGAGTCCTTGGTCAAGGGGGGTTTAGGCATGGGATAGGTTAGATGCAGCCACGCAAATGATGATTGGTAAAGTCAAGTTTAAAAATCTTATAAAGAATATAAAAAACTCATAGATGGTATCATACAATAGTATGGTGAGACTGGACACAGTTTACCGTTGAACATTATGCATACACATAACCCCATCTTTCAGAGACCGACTGGAAACAGTGGCCTGAATTCACACTTTTGCAAATGTTTATTATAACCCCCCCCCCCATTTTGATTATTTGGAGGTTGACTGGAAACAGTGGCCCCATAAACATAAACCTGGCTTATCTATTTACTAACCCGTACCTAAGTTATAGAAAAGTTGAATCCCGGCATACCAGTATGCAAATTTGATGTGGCTGAGTGTCGAGCCCCCTAGGCCCTGACTTCTGTCTGTGCTGTTTTTTACTTCTTGTTTTTTTTTGGGTTTTTTTCACCGTTAAATGTTTAAAATATACATAATCTACATAAAACAAACTAAATTGCCCTAGTTATTTTGATAAAGGTGCCTTCTCACCACTCCCTGTTCCTATCCCTCTATTGCCAGACTGCTGTGGAAATGGACATGTTTTACACTTGCCTAATTTTGTGCTAGAAAATAGTGGTCAATGTCAATGATGGTGTGTTTGATGTATGCTCTGAATGTGTTTATAACACGATATGTATTTGTCTTTTTCTATGTACTGGGGAGGTCAAAGGAATCCAAAATCCTATCCTGTTTATTTTTCTGACACTTTTTCACAATTACAGCGTCCATTGGACAAACAGCTTGTAAAGTACATCCTATAAAACAGACCACAGAAAACAATTTTACCAGGCGACTTGGATTGAAGATCATTTCTTTTGAAAGGTATCGAAAAATTCCAAAATGTATCATAAGTATAACGAAATGGAAGTATGTTGTCTGTAATATTACTTCAGATTCTATATTTAATTATTATTATGTAATTTCCAAAATGCCTCAAAATTGTACTGCCACTTATATACTCTTCGATTTGTGTAAACTGGAAACGAGGTTGTTAGTCATACCGAATTGCAATGTGGAAGACCACCCTGTGAATTATGCAATAAAAGTACTTCAAATACCCCCGGTACAAATACAAATTGTTTCAAATCCCTCATATGCAGTACTGACCACAGATATCTACGTAGACTTTCCAATTTCCTTGGAGCAACATGTCTTAAGCCACCCAAAAAACATCAATGATATAGTTAGGATCCTAATTCCATTTTAGCAACCTGTCCTCAATGGTCTTATCCACCAAATCCTCTAGCAAAAATCATTGAAATTAAATCTGAAAATATTCTCGAGTAATCTGCCCCAAAATCTCTCAAAACATAGCAATTGGTTTATACTAGCGTATTTTGATTTCATTTGTGTCAACATGTGTCACCGTAGAGGAGAGCAGCAGGTTTATCTGATGCAGCTATGACGTCACGATTGCCAATATGCATCAGGTGCTGCATTGTTTATGCGTGGAGGGTGCTGTAAAATGTATATTTAAAATAGTAAAAATTACTCTATGATGATATCGTACAGGGATCTTCTGTAAGGTTATTTATTGTTATACCACGATTTCTTGGTTGCTCAGTGCTTTTTGGTGGATATTCCCATACACATATCTGTCGATATTGCACACCCTATAGGCTGTAACATCAATTTTGTAAGGCGTGCGGTTATCCATGGATAACCCGCACCCGTGTGGTTATCCATGGATAACCGCACGCCTCTCATGTCCTTCCATGTCATATGTTACATGTTAAAACCAACAGACTATTTCATTGCCATGGTAGGGCTCGAACCTGCAGCCTAAGATCCCTAGTCCAACTCCCTATGCATTGCGCCACAGGGACTGACGAGATACGCTCGGTTCAAACCACGTCTTGCTATATGATACAAAGCCCAGGAAGGCCACGACTGCAGGCTGTCCGCTACCATAACCGCAGGACGCATTCAAACATAGCCAAGCCCAGAGGGGAGGAGACGCGGTGGTCTAGCGGTTAGCACGTTGCGCTCAGCCGTGAGAGGTACGCCGCTCGAGCCCTGGTCCGGGCGCGTCTTTTTTCGCCTTGTGCGCTGTCGCTGTCCGCTGCCGGGCGAGGAGGTGTATATCTAGTCTAACAGTTAGTAACACGGCCTGGGCCCATCTTTTTTCACCGTGTGCGCTGTCGCTGTCCGCTGCCAGGCGAGGAGGTGTATTATACACAAACATAACAGAGAGACGCATTGAAATCTTTCGCCGTGTGCCACTGCCAAGCCTAGCCGAGACTGGGGCTGTCGCTGTCCGCTGCCGGGCGAGGAGGTGTATGTACCGATCGTGTACACACAATGGCTGGCATCGAGTCCCGGGGAGGGGGAATAATTTTTGTTTTCAACTTGAATTTATTGGTATTCTATTGATTATTTATTGGTTTCGTGGTATAAAATAAGTAGTCAATGGATAACTCATGACTCGTGTGTGTTAGCAAAGGCTAATAACACTCGGCCTATGGCCTCGTGTCATTATCCTTCACCAACACACACTCGTCATGAGTTATCCATTGGTTACTTGTTCAATATTTATTGAGGGAAATAAAATAGATACAAGAGAAAGGCTACAAACAGCATCTGGCTGCACTCCTTACATGGATAACATGCCTCCTCACATGGATAACCGCACGCCTTACAAAAGTGATGATGCATGCGTCATGGTGTGCAATATCGACAGGTATGTGCATGGGAATATCCAGAAAAAGCACCTAAAATCACAGAAGTCGTGTAATAACGACAGGTATCAGAAGAGGAATATACAGAAAAAGCACCCAGAATCACAGAAGTCGTGTAATAAGTTGACATAAGGCCATCAGAAAACGCTATCATAAAAATAAGGTAATGGTTTTCTTTACCTGTGTGCTTATTTCTACAGCATCAATTAGATACTATCTAGATCCCTCTGCAAGTTTTCAACAATTATGTTCGGGTCCTCCCCGGCGAATATATAAATCTTGACAATCACCCTCTTAAAATAGACAAAAAACCATTTTAACTGACTTTTAACTGACCAGTGGGAACCCTGGGATAGTATATTTTTTTTTCATACATATTACGAGGAAGCTAGGGGTTGAGAGGGTGCAGCAAAGCTGCAAGACCACTTTCATGAGGGGTTTAGGAGTTCAGATGGCCGTTTAGATCACATTGACCCTTTTGGTTTGGCAAAAGAGTCACTTGTGGTAGGCTTTGAGTAGGAGTGTGGGTTATATAGGCTATAAATTCCTTTAAAAGTGTGATGAAGGGAGGATGTGCATGTTATTCTACAAAAAAAAAAGAGTGTTGCTTGAAGTTACACTGTGGTATCTCAAAGAACTTTTTTCGGTGAATCAAGGTCTTCAATCAGTATGTGCTGTACATAATCTGTCACTACCTACAGTAATTACTGCTGTAATATTACTGCTGTTTATGTCACTGTCTGTGGTTATCAGTCACTATCTATAGAAACCAGTCTCTAGTTATCTACTCTTGCCAGTCAGTTTTCTCTCACAATGTACAATCTGGGGTGTTTCGTCCCCCTAAAGAACTGCCCCCAAAAAAAGTTTGTTTCGGAAAAGAATAAGGGAAATAATTTTTTTAACTAGCCGCCTTTTCGGCCTGAGCAGGTCAACTGCGCCCTACCTCCAGCAAAAACCTATATGTTTTAAGTGTCACCGGCGCAAAAAGGGCAGGTTTGAGGAAGGAATGGATCGAAATAAAGGCTTTTTTAGGACACGCAGAGAGGTCCAAATACTGCCAGTTTTACAAAATAAAACCACATCCAGTATGGATGTATGATTTTGCATAATTATGCTAATTATGCAAAAAAAAAAAAAATTGCAACAATGCATTGTAGGATATGGATCTGTGGTAGTTTTTCCCTCTGATTGACCTTGCACTATTGAAAATTTGTTTCAACTGAAATAAAATTTTGGACTGGGACAAATTTTTGTCGAAACCCCAACTAGGTGTCAGTAGTTTATACTTGCAAGCGTATGAATTCTATAAGAGACCAATGGAACATATCTATATTATATTGAACAGTACCAAGATACTGCATAATTATGCTAATTATGCAAATAATGAGCGGATATGGAATGTTTGGTATCAATCTGGGGTGTTTCGTCCCCCTAAAGAACATGCCCCCCGCAAAAAAAAAATTGTTTCGGAAAAGAATAAGCGAATTAATTTTTTTAACTAGCGGCCTTTTCGGCCTGAGCCGGTCCACCTGCGCCCTACCTCCAGCCAAAACCTATCTGTTTTAAGTGTCAGCATTTTTGGCCTCTACAGCGATGTTTTGACGGTATTCATGAAAGATACAGACCTATTCTCGGACCACCAATCTTGGACCACCAAGGGGGCTGCGCATTACACAGAGTCATTCTTTGTTCAAATCTAACAATTTCCTGCAATTTCTTGGCACCATGGGGCAAACAAGGACGAGTTGTGACAATAATCTGTATGTACTGGGACAATAAAGCAAGATTAACAACACATTTGGGCCAAAAACACCAACACATCGTCACATTGTAAACAAACAACACTTTCGCTGGTACTGCAGCCACTGCAGCAGTATCAGCGGTACCAGTGAACACGTGGCTTCTGGCTCGAAGAAACTGGGTCAGGCCACTACCAACAGCCAATCAAATGGTGAGTATGCACCCGGGTGACGGATCACGCCACTTTGTCAGCCAATCAAAGAAAGGGACGCGGGGTGAATGCATCCGTCTGACTGGCTCAGCGGCGTAGCAGCCAAGGGGACCGCAGGGGTGGAAGGGAGGCCTTCTGGTTGGGCAACGTGCGTCTAGGGCAGACTGGACAGCGACCGGACGGGGGGAAGGGGGGGAGGGGAGGGGGCTATAGACCAGTTGAGGGTATGGAACCAGTGTGCGATTGGTACATTGATTTACAGTGGAGGGTAGAGCTCAGGGCAAAGTCTATGGGCCGATGCAGTTGTAATATGACCACTTACGCTTAACAGCGGAAAGTGGTGAATAAACATCAGAGTACCAAGTAGGGTGATAGTTATGGTCATGAGGCATTACTTTATTTACTACACTTGAATTATTAAGAGCACTTACTCTTAACATGCAAGACTCCTCTATATCATTTTTTGTACAATTGACATGTAACATATCTTATCTCAAGTTGAATACGACAGCCTGGGCATAGGTTTAACCAAGAACCACTGTATTACATTCCCCAGTGTGATAACACTTCCAGGGAAAACATCCAAAACTGATGATAAAATTATTTCTAATGCCAAATAAATGGAATTTTGAACATACCTGACTAAATTAACTTGAGATAAATACAAAGGAGCACTCGTGTGATAACCCTCAGTGCTGACCAATTCGAGTGCACCTTTGTCTATGTATTACTTATAATTGATCACACAAATGTATCATGCTTGTATCATTATTAACCTTTAAAAAGACCCAGTCATATTCATACCCACTTATTTTGATAGACGTTGTACCAGAGTAAAACATACATGATTAAAAGGAAGAACAACAGGCCTTTTTGATGCACTATGTGACGTCACAATTGACAAAATGCAACACCCCTGAACATGATGTCATTTTCTCTCAATAAGGACTAAATCTTAAAAAGATAATGACTGAAACCCAAAGCCGATAGATACCAATCCCCATGACATTTCCTCTGGTCACGAACCATTTGAATTTGCAATAACTAGATTTCAATTGGGAAGTTTGATTATCAGATAAGGGATATATCTGATAACAATGATAAAATGTAAAAAAACAAAACAATTATAAACGGTCAAGGGAAAAGGGGGATCCAATGCCTTTGTTTCGGGCATTTGTTTCCCTGCGACTGCTCGCTTATTCAAGGAAAAACAAATAAATATTATACATGATAAAATTAGTTCATACATAGAGAGAAAGCATATTCATATGGACCCTTTATGTCTATCTGTACAAAGGACCCACATATTATATAATGTTGCCAATACATTGTCTGCAGTATCATACCGCCATTGCTTGATGTCTGGGTCTGGGGAGGAATAGGGATGGGGTGTTAGGAAATCATAAAATGGGATCAGGGACACACAATAATACCTCGTATATAAGGCACACCTTGTGTATAAGATGCTCCACAAATTGAGAGAAGGCTATAAGCGCATGGCTTAATTATAAGGCTTGACTCTGAGTACTAAAGTATTGTTTGATTTTTAGTATTTAGTATTGTTTGATTTTGAGTATTTATTACTGTTTGATTTCAAATGCTCTAGTATGGTTTGAATTTGAGTGCTTTAGTATGGTTTGATTTTGAGTACAAGTAGTATTGATTCATAAGGCACACAAATAGCACATCCTCGTATATGGGACACGCCTTATATGCGGGGTAATTGTCCTTATTGTGGTACATGGGCTAGACATGCATGACTTGCAGTTTTAACACAAGCATGGAGTCATGGAGTAGCTTCATCCATCTGGGAATTATACCAATGGATTTGAATGAATGATGATAAGAGTAATTAGCAATATCTTATGCCTTAAACGTTGTACCTCATACTGTAACTATACTGTATACCTGCTGTAGATAAACAGGCCCCCTTGATGTAATCCTACAGTATATACATGTTATGTGCTACTTGCTGTTAATTTACAGCAATATTTGCTGGCACCAGAGTTGTCAGCAATTTATATTACTGTAAATCAAGAGTCGGCCTAGTCTCATTTCTAGATTCATTAATGATTTTCTAGCCAATCCGGATCGATAAGGGGGGGGGGCTTACAAAGAGGAGGGGTAAAATCTTTTTCGCCAAAAATCCTCTTTTTTCTAACGACCTCTATCTTATGATGGGCGACTAGGCAAGTCCACTTTGGTCTGTAACAATTGTAAGATGTTGTGGGTAGGCCAGATAAAATTATCTCTAGTTTTCGACATAAAATGTACCAATTTAGAATGGTGAGGAAATTTGTTGACAATAGTTTGTGCCTGAAACTGTATAAACAAATGGTGCTACCTGTGTTAGAACATGTGCGTTTTCTCCATGAAAGCGGTCCTTAACCCAGCAAAGGTCGTCTTCAGTTAATGCAGAACCACTGTTTGAGGCTCTGCTTGCGTATCTTTAACACCAGAGATATATCTATCCACAATCTACATGTAAGAACTGATATGAAAATGTTAAAAGTAAGACATGATAAAAAGCTGCTGTCCGTGATGTATAATGTCTCTTCCGATCCAGCAAATATTCAAGTTCCCGCTAGGAACTTGCGAGGTAATGCTATGAAAAAAGTAAAGATAAGTAGGTCAAGAAATCACCTCTATATAGAGGAAATGTATTTGGAGCAAATTAGATCATAATGTACAAAGGTTGGAATAAAAAAAAAGAGTTTATGCTTAGAATTTAATGTGTGTGTGTCTGTCATTGGATAGACCAGCCTTTCAAAGGGACATATTGCTGCATAGTGACAGTTGCGTGGGAAGCAGTTTCAGAGTGGGTAGTACCGGGGGGGGGGGGTTTCTGCAATTTTTGACCTCCCTTTGCTTGACCTTTTAGTTTTGACCTTTAGAGGAGTTGGCCAAAAGCTTTCCACGCCCATGATAGTGATAGCCATTTACATACACTTCCTGATATAAATGTGATGACTTGTACCTCTAGTATACATACTGATGATCCTATGGCATAGTTCCATGTTGTGTATGGTAATACTGTTTCAAAATTGACAACCATATATAAATATGTTATAACCTGTCAGATATACTGTACACTCTCACTGAGCGCTATACATACTATCCTTTCTTTGCTGTATTTTGGATGACCTGAAACCCTTACTTGTATGATTTCTGCCAATAAACTTGTTCAAACTCAAACTCAGCCAGACACATGTACATGTCACAGACAGGGGTCAATGTCTCCACTTCTCCAACCCATCACCCTTAAGTACAGGACAAGCTAATTGAGCTGTGGTCAGAAAGGAGAGGTTTTGTCCACTAAATACAACAACAAAAATAAAAAGATATTAGCAGAGATATTGTGGTTTCCAGACATTAAGTCCTGTCTTTTCTCAGTTTGGACAGGTATTTAAAAGTTGCTTGTCCAAGCAGCGAGACAGGTATAAGAGAGAGAAAGAGAGAGAAATAAGACAAATAAACAAAGGGACAGGGAGAGAGAGAGAGAGAGAGAGAGAGAGAGAGAGAGAGAGAGAGAGAGGGGGGAGGGAGGGAGGGAGGGAGGGAGGGAGGGAGGGAGGGAGGGAACCCGACAGACAGAGACCTGCAGAGAGACAGAGTCAGAGCAGGGGCAGGTCCAGAGTTTTTAAAAAATAAGGAGGGGCGCGGCTTAAAATAAGGGGCACCCCCAATTCTAGGGGAATTTGGGTTCCAAAATCAGAGAGGATTAAAGACAACGAGAGTTTATAGCCTATAGGCCTTCACTATTCATGCACTTGGGGGGGGGGTATCTCTGCATGACGTCATGCTGAGGGGGGGGGGGTCAAGTGTTGTATGATGAAACATGACAAGCGGGGAGGGGGGGTCAAAAATGGTCCAAAAATGCATGACGTCATTTTTACACAGCCCCTATATATATATATTGTAATGAATAAGTTGGACACAAGACCAGAGGCGTTTGTAGTAGAGTAAGGGAAAGTGACACCCGTATATTCTCTGTGTAATAAAAGGCGAGTACAAACAGCAGTTGTAATGTGTTATCAATTATCAAACATTCATCAACGTCGTTCCTAGAGCCAACTTCGCTAGGGAGACTGGATCGGTCCACACCCAGCGACAAGTCGAGGTTGACTGAGGAGGCGGCCACCCCGCGGCTCCTTATATAGTCGCCACGGGCGGGGCGCCACCTTGCGGTGCGGGACCGAACCAGTCTGCCCCGCGAAGTCCCGCAGAAGTCGTTGACTCGAAGCGACTTCGCTACACTCTTCCCCCTTTAATTCAAACTCTATACATCGAGAAAAGAGGGGGGAGCATGAACTATTATAATTAATGAAATCGCAATAAGGCGCCCCTATACGCCAACTACTGAATAGGGCTATGCTATATGAACCTCCTAAATTAAATAGCCCTGCGACATCGAGCGCACTCAGGCTAAAGCTGGTGATTCCCACGGCGGTCCCCTCGAGGACAATATCAGCCAGAGTCGAATCGGTTCCCATAGTAACTTGCATAACTAGCCCAAACATCCTAAAGCCGAATAAGCAACAGGCGACAATAGGTTGAACCTGACTATGTAGTAGACTAAGTCCCCGGTCGTACAATAGTAGACGAAGAGTCGTTAACATTTCCCCAAGTCGAATTTCCATAGTAACAGGCAACGAGAACGCATTCCCCGTCCCGGTGGCACCCTCGGTTATCCCCGCATCCCAGGCCGCACAGGCCATGTCACACACAGCCGGTCTAGGTCTACAGGATGAATGAGTCGCGGTAGGCCCCTCAACAGATATCAGTAGTATGATCACCCCGAATAACGCTGTTGCCATAGCAACCTCAGCTATATAGATGAATACATTTTGAAGAGTCGTACATGTCATACATCGTAACACAAATACCAATGCAGCAATTGGGACTGCACAAGTCGTAACCACACCTGCAAGTACAGTTGCCCTAGTAACTTCAGTCGTATAGGCGAACACAGTACAAAGGATCATACATGCCATATACAGTAACGCGAACATCAATGCAACAATAGGAACTGCACAAGTCGTAACCATACCGGCAGGTGCAGTTGCCATATACAGGAGTCCAAATATTAATATCAGAACAGGAACTTCACACGTTGCAAACTGTCTCTCCTGGGGGGCAACAGCCCCAGCGAGTGTCGGCCGAACCTGGGGGGCAACAGCCCCAGCGTCCTCCAAAAGGGCCTCCTGGGGGGCAACAGCCCCAGCGAGGGTGAGCATGACCTGGGGGGCGACAGCCCCAGCGTCATCTCGTCCGAGCCGCACGCCCCGGCTCGGAGGGTCCCGCACCGGCCTCACTGCTCCTCTGTTGCTGGTGAGTGCTGCAATCAACCACAAAAGAACATTGATTAACTGGTTAGTCGCAGCCCGGTGCGCATCCCCTGTGCTCCCCCATCCCACATGAGGGAAGCTGGTGTCGGGTCCTTCCTGAGCCTTCACAGTACTGATGACCCTAATTACGATAAGGCGAATAACATAAGAGGTTACTACAGACGACTCAGCCTGATATACTGCAGGCTGGCTCAATTCCCAAGACGATACAAGTCGATACTTCCACCCCCTCCCCACCTCAATTACTGGTGAGGGGGGGCCTCCCCGAAAGGGTGTGTGGTTCTCAGGTCTGTCAACAGGCGAATTTCACTTACCGAAGCCGGGGAACCCTCCTGCGGATGAGACGTACGGCTCACCTCCTCCTCGTCGACAGTGGGGGGTTCACGGTCACCCGAGGCGTCTGAAGGTCGGGCGGCCGTAGGTTCTGGTGGCTCCGGGGCTCCCCGAGCCGCGGATGGTGCAGGACGACGTCGAGCTGGCTGGTCTGGTCCGCCTCGCGCTGTTGAGGTGGAGGGGCGTGGGGGTACCACGCGTCGGTATGTAGTGGATGTGGTGTTCGACAGAGTGTAGGTGTTTGCATCATGGACCTTGAGATGACTGTCGAGATCACCCGTTATGGCACCATAACCAGGACCTAGGTCCCTGGGAGGGATCATATAGGCCGCCCACCGTTCCAGCTGGTCGGGGTCTCTCCCTTTGACATGCCACCATGGCATGAACATGAATGGTGACCACGCTGGTGGCATATTAGATGGTGGGGGACGTCGGCGCCTACGGGCGCTAGGTGGGGTATGGCGGAACGATGACCAGGTGGGTGGCATCGGGTGAGGTCTAACCCCAGGGGCCGGTGGAGACTCCTCCCTGGCCGCGGTGTGTTGGTGCTCTGGAGCGGCATCCCTCGGGCGACGCCGGGGCGAGGCAGGGGGCGAATCCCACTCCGGGGGAAGGGGGTTCCCACACTCCTCATCCGATGGACAGAGGCGCGTTTTGGGGGTCGCAAGAGGTAAGGCGTCCAGGTCTGCTCTCTCGTCCGGGAGTATTTCCCCGCCCGGCCAGCGTGAAGATGGGGTTTTGGCGTCGGGCTGGGTGGCTGGCTCGCCCCCCTCCGTTTGAGTCGACATGGAGACGACCGGTGTTAGCCTGACCAACTCCACCGGGCTGGTGCGGTCCCATACTCGTCCCAGCTCGCCGACCTCCTCAGGTGTGAGAGTGATTACCGTGGGGATTAGTTCTACAGGCGTCTGTGCGGCTAACAGATGGTGTACGGCCACAGCGGCCTCATCCTCCCCGACATGCTGCAGTGCCACACCTCCCATGGTGGCGGCCGAAGTGCCCACTCGAGAGGGGTGACTGAGGGCGGGGACGTTAGAAGTCGATGGGAGGGCCAATGCGTTGTCCTGACCGATGGGTTTGGCCGGGGAGCTTGCCGACTGAGGGACGGCAGGAGTGTCCCCGGGAGGGATATGCTTCCCCCCTTGGGCTACCCCAGGCGCTGAAGGTACTGACGTCGAGGAGGTGGTGTCGGGAGGCGCTGACCCCGTACGGGTCCCCTCGTACCCCGAGCTTGGTACCTGCGCCTCTGACATCGATGTGGTGCCGGTATCCGATGTTGCCTCGGGACATATAGGCGAGGGAAGGTCGGCGGCCGATGACTCTTGAGGCGCTGACCCCGTATGGGCCCCCTCGTCATCTTCGGACACAGGCGACTCTGCAGACGCTGTCGGTGGGCTACCTGGTAGTGCCTCCAGGAGAGGACTGAGATCCACTCCCGTGGGAGCACCCTCCGGTTCCTCCTCCGAAGACAGAGATACGCTCTGGTATTGTACCGGATCCTCAGTGGCCGTTGCGGTGGCCGTAACCGCGGGAGTATCCGCCACACTGGGTGCCGCTGACGCCTGTGGCGTAGCCTGAGTCGGGGCAGTAACGCTGGGAGCAGAGGTGACTGCTGTAGTAGGCACACCCCACATTGTCAGAAGGTCAGTCAGCCTCCTCGCCATGTCCTCCTTACTGGTTCCCTCGGCGACATACGCCAAGCTCAGGGACATCAGTAGCTCCTTGCTGACGGGCGTGCCGGCCGTGCTAGTTGCCGGACCCCAGCTGACTAGGGTGGGCGCGGGCAGCGTAGCAGGAGTCGGTGGTGCCACTCGGGTAGGCCCAGCAGGGGGAGGAGTCGTAGTAGGCTGTGACGCGGGTTCCAACACCGTCTCCCCCTGGGGGGCCTGGGGGGGGCTACAGGGGGAGGAGTCGTAGTAGGCTGTAAAGCGGGTTCCAACACCGTCTCCCCCTGGGGGGCTCCCGTCTTCTTGGGCGCGGCAGCAGCAGGTGTAGCCAGCTTTTGCAGGGGGAACGACCCAGGGGGAGGAGTCGTAGTGAGCTGTGAGGCGGGTTCCAACACCGTCTCCCCCTGGGTGGCCGTCTCAGATGGAGGAGCTGGGGTGCCGATCGTCCTCTCTCTCTTCCGGCCCCGTGGCGAGCCGGAGTCAAGTCGGCGGCGTGTCCTCTCTAGGGTCGAGCTGCTAGAGCTCCTCGGGGAGGAGCGGGTAGGCCGGGCAGAGCTCGCCGAGGTGCTTCTAGGGGAACGATCCTGGCTCCTCTTCCGCTTCGACCCCTTCTTAGCGTCGGGGAGTAGTTTGGCGGGCGTCAAGACGGGTGATACGGCGGACCCCAAACTAATGGAAGGGCTGGCGCCGAAATCACCACTTCTCCCGGGGCGGGGGGGAGCTGGTCTCTCCTGAGGTGGGAGGGCCTTCTTAGGCGGCACCGGAGACGGAGTTCGTTCCCCCTCGGACGGTTGGCTGGACTCCGGAGAGGAGGGGGCGGAGCCACCGGACTCGTCTTCGGATTCCCCGTCGTCGCTTTCGGACGATTCCGAGGGCACTGGTATGGCCACCCTTTTCCGAGGGGAGGGGGAGGACTGGGCGAGTCCGGGCACCACCCGAGGTTTGGGCATCCGCTTGCTGTCTCTCACCCAAGGATGATCTGCCCCCCCTTGCTTACGGTGTTTATTGCGGATGTGCCTGATCATATCCTCTTGGCGGTCGGTGGCGTAAGTGCACCCCGTCTTCCTATATGGACAGAACCATCCCTCTAGCTCTCCCTCGGGGTGCTGCCGGCTTCGGTGCCTGGTCATAGCCTGCCTCCGGGAGAAATCGGCTCCGCAGATATCACAGGGAATGCGGGACCCCTTCATGATGCCGTGTGGACACTTGCGGGACCGTGCGGGACTGCGGGACCTTGCGGGACTGCGGGGACTGCGGGACCTGGCTCTTCCAGGGGCCCCTCTCCGGTCGTCGGCCGACGACCTGCGGTTCTTATACGATTTTTCAGGCGACTCTCGCCTCCCTCTCCCTTGTAGACGGGAGCCACCTCTCCCTGAACTCCCCCGAGGTTTAGGAGATGCAGAACTGGAGGATAACGACGAAATTCGGGGACTTTTGCGGGTCAGCTGTTCCTTCTTCCTCCCCTCCGTGGTTCCAGACAGTGCGGGACTCCCCTGTTTACCGTTTCTGCGGCCCTGCAGCGGTCCCGCGGCGGGACCCGGTGACAGCCGTCGCTTCTCTGAGGAGTTAGCCACAGGAGGAATCACGTAGGACGCTAATTTCTTAGCTTTTCCTGGCATTTTTGGCTCCCTCCCTAGTCTGTTCCACACTGACATTTCCGGCTGAGCCTCCTCCCGTTCTTTTGTGACGTCAGAGGCGGCGTCCCGCTGCGGGACGCTACGTGATCTGCGGGACCCCCTTGTAGTCCAGTTTTCCCGCCTCCCGCTCCCGGTAGCGCTGCGGGACCGTTGGTCGCTCTGACAACCAAGGGGGTACCAGCCGCGGGCCCGGGGGGCACCTCCCCGTGACCAGTCGTTAACCTTTCCCGACGGCGTTGTCCGTACCAGGGAAGACAAGGCGAGCCCCTCTACGGCCCCTTGTTCCAGAACCCGGAAGCCGTCCGGCCTTCTTGCTTTCACCTTCCAGGGGCCGTCCCAATTTATTTTAGACGGTGGTCGTCGACCCCCTTTGGCGGTTGGATGGTAAAAGACGGTATCCCCTCCTTCCCACGGCCCCCCTCCAGGGGGGCCTCTTACCGTTCGAACGAACCCCTCTCCCTCTCTTTCCGGCGAGGGAGTGGCGGTGGCTTCCTCCGGTGGGGTCCGGGCGGGCAGCGGGTGAACCCCTTCCGGGGGGGGCGGTACCTCCTTCAACGAGTCGCAATGCACTATTTTTGTTTTTCGTCCCATGCGAATCTCATAGACGGAGCCGGCCAGGTGACGAGTAACTTCCCAGGGACCCGTCCAGAACCGTTGGAGCTTAGGGCTGACCCCTTTCTTCTTTATCGGGTGTAGATAATAGACGGTAGACCCAACTGCAATTGTTCGCTCCCTGGCGTGAAGATTGTAGTTCCTCTCTTGCCGTGCCACTGAGGTACCCAGGTGCCCCAAGGCCACCTCGTGCGCGGATGCCATAGACCGCCGAAGACGGGCCACATAGCCTTCCGACCTCTCCCCGAGCTCTTCCTCCCCCTCTGGATACAGAACTGTCAGCGGAACCATAGTCTCCCTTCCCAACATCATCATTATCATGTTAGGAGAGACGCCCGTCGAGGAGTGAGAAGAGGCGCGGTAGGCCGCCATCACGAACGGAAGCTGTAAATCCCAATCGGATTGGTCCCGGGCCACCACGGCGGACAACAGGGCTTCGATGGTACGGTTGCTCCTCTCGACGAGACCATCCGACTTGGGGTTGAAGGCGCACGTGCGAGTTTGGAGGATGCCTAACAGTCGAATCGTCTCCCGGAACAGTCGGCTTTGAAAGTTCCTTCCCTGATCGGAGTGGAGCGTTGCTGGGGGACCAAGACGACAGACGATCGTTTCAACGAAGGCTCGGCCTACTGTGGAGGCCTCTTGGTCTGGGAGAGGGACCGCTTCGGCCCATTTCGTCAAATAGTCGATCATGACCAGAACGTACTTGTTAGCACGCGGCTCAGGCGTAGTCGGAAAAGGGCCCATAAGATCGACCGCCATACGTTCCATTGGAAGACCAACGGGGACATGCCCCATCCAGGTACGGTGTGGTGCATGAGGAGGTTTTCTCTCCAAGCACTCCGGGCAGGTGGCCACCCAGTAGGTCAAGTCACGCCTGAATTCCGGCCAATACCATCGCTCCGCACACTTCCGAATCGTTCGGGTGCAACCGAAGTGCCCCACGATGCCTGCCCCATGGCAAGACTCCCAGACCTCCCTCCTTCGCTTCTCAGGGACCACCAGCTGAAAGTGGCGCGTGGTGCCCGGAGCGAACCACCACCGACCTAGGAGACCCTGTCGGATCTCGAGACGTTGAAATTGTGCCGCCATAGACCGAAGCGGGTATGATTTTCCTCGTAGTTCTTCTACCGTAGGTGGGGTGCCACTCTCCACCCAAGGTATTACCTGAGAAAGTAGGGGATCCTCCCTCTGATCGGTTCGCCACTCGTCCCGTACCTCTTCCCCCCGGTCAGGATCAGAAGCACCTTGGCGGGTTATGGCAAAGACGTGACTGGTCGAGATGGTAGCGTCATCTCCCTCTTCTTCGGAGCGACCGCACTGGCGACAAGGAATGCGCGAGAGGCCGTCAGCGTTGCCGTGGCGACTTCCTGGGCGATGTTCCACCGAAAAGTCGAACATGTCCATTACCTGTAGCCACCGTGCTATCTGCCCCTCGGGCTCCTTGAATGACATTACCCATTTCAAGGCCGCGTGATCTGTCCGAATCAATACGCGACGACCCAATAAGTAGTGGCGGAATTTTTTTAAGCCGAAGACAACCGCTAGTAACTCCCGCCGGGTCACGCAATAATTGCGTTCAGCCTTGGTGAGAGTACGACTGCCATAAGACAGGACCACTTCGCGTTTGCTCTGTTCCTGCGACAGTACAGCCCCTAGGCCCATGTCGGAGGCATCGGTGTCAAGGACTACCTGTCCTTCCTCTTGGGGGTATCCCAGAATAGGCGACTCAGTCAACAACTGCTTTATCCGGTTGAAGGCGGCCTCACAGTCGTGATCCCAGCGAAAGACTCTGCCCTTGTCCGCCAGGGTGGTTAGTGGTTTTGAGAGAGTAGCAAAGCCAGGGACGAAAGCCCTGTAATAGCCTGCTAAACCGAGGAAGCTGCGTACTTCCGTGAGTGAAGCAGGGGTAGGCCAGTCACGCACCGCTTCTATCTTCTTTGGATCCGTGGAGATGCCCTCCCGACTCACAACATGGCCTAAGAAGGAAACCTCCCGCCTCGCCATCCGGCATTTAGTCGGTTTAACTTTCAGCCCTGCCTTCTGAAGTCGAGTTAGTACTTCCCCCAACCTCGCCAAGTGTTCGGAAAAGGTCTGGGAGAAGACCACAATGTCATCAAGATACACCAAACAAGAACTCCATTGGAGCCCTCGCATGGCAACCTCCATCAGGCGCTCGAAGGTGCCGGGGGCATTACAAAGCCCGAAAGGCATAACCGTAAACTGATACAATCCCCGATGGGTGGCAAAAGCCGTCTTTTCCCGGTCCTCTGGAGCCATAGCCACTTGCCAGTATCCGCTGACCAGATCCATGGTCGAAAACCATTCAGATCCGGCCAGTGTGTCCAGGCTGTCGTCGATCCGTGGCAAGGGGTATGCGTCCTTTACTGTCGCCTTGTTAAGTCGTCTATAGTCGACACAGAAACGCATCGATCCATCTTTTTTCCGCACGAGGACCACGGGTGACGCCCAGGGGCCCTCGGCAGGCTCAATAGTCCCCGCTTCGAGCATCTTGTCAACTTCCTCGTCTACCAGGCCTCTACGATGGGGGGCCAGGCGGCGTGGTGGCTGCTTTATTGGCGGATGACTATCGGTCCTAATGTGGTGCTCCACGAGGTTAGCCCGGCCGATATCCCCTGGTTCCAGTTGAAAGGCGCCAGTGTGGGAGCGTAGCAACTCCTCTAGTTGCTCCCGCTCCTTGCCTTCTACCCCACTCACCAGGGACTGCACCATAGGCTCCACCCGAGGATCTTCAGTCGTAACTATCCGACAGTGAGAAGGGCTGTCTTCTTGCCCCTCTGCGGGGACCTCGCCTACTTCTTCCACCGTGGCCAACTCCATGTCACGATAGACTGTGACAGGGTCTTGACCTGGATTAAATAGTCGCAATGGAGCCACCTTCTCTCAGGCTCTATCAGGTCTATCAGGCCTCTCCCCACCAAGAGTCCTCTTTTGTCCTCTTTCTCTCGTAGGCCCTCCACGAGACCTAGATTGGCACTGTTCCACGGTCCCACCACGTAACCGTCAATGACGGTTTCGGAACCCGGGGCCAGGACTGTAGTCTTCTGGCTGACTATCCGGCAAACTAGAGTCGCACTAGGAATGGCCCGCGGGGCAGCCGGGAGAACTAGCCGTTCGCCTGCCATGTCCACCATCATGCGGGCCTCCCTCAGAAAGTTAGACCCTAGAATCACTTCAGTCGGCATATCAGCTATGTGCAAGACGATGGGCCAGGCTCCCCTGGCCAAAGACAGTGCAGTTTCCCAACGTCCCCGTAGCTGCATAAGTCGGCCCTCTACAGAATAGACTCGCTCTTGGGAGGGGGGAAGCTCCCTGTCACCCCCATTTTTCTGCCACCAGGCTAGGGACACCAAATTTACTGTAGCACCCGTGTCCACCAAACACTGGACTGGTCTACCCTCAATGGTTCCCTCAACCAGGAGGCCCGCTCCTCCCATCTCAAGTCGTCCCTTAACCTCTGTAGTTGCCTCTTCTATCTGCCTATCTTCGGTCCTGACTTGGGAGTCAGTCAGGACCGAGTCTAGTTTTCCGCCGGCTTCACCTCGGTGGCCTTACGGCCCTGTCCTTCGGCCTCCTGGATTCTAGCCTTCCATTCAGGGCAATCGCGCCGGAAGTGCCCCTCTTTGGTGCAATGGAAACAACGGACAGGCGACCTGCTTCGAGTCGACTCCCTTCTCTTGCCTTCCTGAGGACGTCCCCATTTCTTGAGAGCCGCGTCAGTGCAAGCCAGCGAGGCCTCGGAGCGGGCCTGCCCGTCTTTCATCTCCTTCCGCAAGGCGGCAAGCTCCTCAGCCATAGTAGTCGATGACGCGCGGGCTGCAGCTGCTCCCCTCTCGCCCCCTCCCGACCGAAGGCACGCTTCCGCGTGTAGGGCGACCTGGATGGCGCCGGATAAGTCGTCTGGCATAGCCTGATAGATCCATTGACGCAGTCTTTCGTCGGGGAGGCTCTCTATAAAGCGATCACGGCACATGATATCCACCGTGGAATCGTCGGCACATGGGTATGCTAAGCGCATATATCTCTGTATCTCCTCAGCGTGTGACTGCAGACAGGTACCCTTGGCTCGCTCCAACGAACGTAGTTTAGACTTGTACACGGTGCTCTGATTTGGGGGCTGGAACCGGTTTACCAAGGCCTGCCTCAATCTCAGGTACCCGGCCTCCGTCCCCGTCTCGATCCCTGATATCAGACGTCGGGCCACTCCCGTCAGGCTAAGGCCCAGGAAAACGCCCGCGTCGGAGTTATTCCACCCATTGGCCCTTCTGCACAAGTCGAAGTGTGACAGGTATTCTGGTAAATGCCCTGTGCCGTCGAATTTACCAGGCATAAAGATCGGTTTGGACAACCTATCGCGGGGGCCCCACTCCTTCAAAGCGTCAGTAGACAGGCACCGAGGCGACGACGGGGGAAGGCGAGGTTCACCCACCATTCCTCCTATGTTGCTAGTCGAGCGACTTCCCATCGAGTTAGCATCCGCTGCCGGGCCAGATCGTGACGGTGGCCACAACCCATGTTCGGTTGCTGATCTTTTCCATTCTGCCAGAGCAGGCCCCCCTTACGGTACCAGTTCTCGGGCAGTCGAGTCAATCAGCGGAGCGGGATTAGAGGATGAAGGAGGATCCAGTTCACCAGGTGACATTGAGGACATTTGCTCCGTCAAAGACGCTAGCTCCCTTGCTTTCTCTTCGGCAAGGCGACGACTTTTCGCCTCCTCCTCGGACCGCTCCCGCTCCTTTTCTTCCGCTCGCAGAAGCTGCTGGGCCTGAGCCAGTCGTTCCCCCTCCCGGATGGCCAACCGGGACTCCTCCCGCCGCCTTTCCTCACTCAGTCGCCATTGTTGCACCCACAAGGCTTGTCGTCTCTCCTCATCCGGATCCACACGTACCCCTCCCCAGACGGTGGGGATCTCGATATGTGCCCTCGGGTCAGGTGATGAGGAGACGTGGGGTGCTGGTATTGACCACGGAGAATTATTCCCGTGGTCCTCCGGCCAAGCACCCTGACTCACGGTCGATGGTCGGCCGTAGAACCCCGGGGGTGACCCTGTAGGGCGACCCTTGGGCCTCGCTGAGGGTAGTCGTTTTTTTTCTTCCGTCTCAGGATGGGGTGGGGAGGGACCACCCACCATCTCCGGCCACCTCCCCATGGGGGGTTGTAGACCAGAATGGGGTGCCGGTCCCTTCCTCTCCCAAAGTCGACCAACTCCGAGTCCACCCATCGGGGCAAAGTCCCCGACTTTTCCCCGAGGTACCGGACTCCGACCGTTAAACTGGGGGCCACCCTCCGTCCCGGTCAGAACTTCCCCCGCGGGAGGCTGCTCGGTGCGGGGTTCCAACCCTCGCCCCCCTTGTTCCTTCAGGTTCCACCCGGGGGAACCCCCCAAGGTATGAGCCACCGCAACACTGGGGGCGAACAAAGTCGACTTGCCCAACGGTTCCTTTTTTTCTGCTTGCTCAGAAGACGGTGGGAGGATGTTATTCCCGGTGGTTGGCAGTTCCGATGGTTGAGGTGCCGGTGAACTGCGGGACCGCAGGTCTGCGGGACCTTGCGGGACTGCGGGACCCGGAGGTAACCGCAACATAACTTCTTCGTCGATCTGTACGACCGTCCCCCTCACCCCCGCCATCATCTCCTCCCTCTCTTCTCTTGTAAGGCCATCACTAGACGCACTAGTACTTGCCATTTTCCCGATTTCGTGACCAACTATCCGAATCAGTGGGTTCCCTTAGGAGAAAGTAATAAAAATTTCTACCAAGTTACCCGCTGTCACCACTGTAATGAATAAGTTGGACACAAGACCAGAGGCGTTTGTAGTAGAGTAAGGGAAAGTGACACCCGTATATTCTCTGTGTAATAAAAGGCGAGTACAAACAGCAGTTGTAATGTGTTATCAATTATCAAACATTCATCAACGTCGTTCCTAGAGCCAACTTCGCTAGGGAGACTGGATCGGTCCACACCCAGCGACAAGTCGAGGTTGACTGAGGAGGCGGCCACCCCGCGGCTCCTTATATAGTCGCCACGGGCGGGGCGCCACCTTGCGGTGCGGGACCGAACCAGTCTGCCCCGCGAAGTCCCGCAGAAGTCGTTGACTCGAAGCGACTTCGCTACAATATATATATATATATATATATATATATATATATATATATATATATATATATATATATACCCCTCAATGCTTCTATTGAGTTAGTTTCAATTAACTTGTGCCTTTCTAGGCACTGGTCCAGGTCTGAGACTACTCCCTAGGCCTGGTGCCCTTGGAGGGTCCCTGGTATTACAACTCGGGACCCCACCCCCCCCTACCCCACACACCCCACAGAGGCTGATACTTGCTAACTCCACAGTTAACCACATTCCCCCACACATGGATCAAATCCAACACAGACAAACCCTTGTTCAAAATCAGATTTTCCTAGACAGTCTGAAAGGCATAGTAATAGTCAGTTGTAATGCCAGAAGTCTTAACCGTAAGAAATTACTGGACATTAAATTGAGTTTGGATTGCGATTTCTTATGTATATGTGAATCACGGGCCATATCTAGCAATGATAACACACTCTTTCATTGGGGTGGAAAGACCATATTTAGGAATGATAGAACCCGTACGCACACACACGCGCAAATTAAGTTTGAGAAAAGAATGGACTAAATGTCTGATAACCAATGAGGCAGTCCCATGAGGCCTACGGCCTTAGGACGTTAAACAAATCAATCAATCAATCAATCAATATGTACTACAGGAGGGGGCTTACTAACCTATGTCAAAAATGACCTGAGTCCCTACTGCACTATATGCCCGGAATATCAGCTAATGGACCCACTCCTAGAGATACAAGCAATTGCATGTAATAAGCCAACTAACAGGACCATGCTTATACTTAATCTCTATAGGCCACCACAAGCGATAGTGGAGGAGTCCCTGGATAAACTCTGTGACATACTAAAACTGGTCAACAGAGATACCTATGAGCTATGGATACTTGGTGATCTAAATATTAACATAAGGGATAGAAATTCCAATGGCGCCAAATGACTATTTGACGTCTGTCGGGAATATAGTGTCAAGCTACAAATCCAGGATATAACCAGGCCGAACGAAACCAATATCGGTGGCACTTGTTTAGATAACATAATCACAGACTGTGATATTGTAAGCCAAAAAGGTGTTTTAAATTGTATGGTAGCAGATCACTTGCTGTTTTCGCTTGCAGAAAAAGCCAAGAAAAAAAATTGCTTTCCCAAGTTTAACGGAAGAACATATAAGAATTACGATTCTGATGACCTAAAGGAATTTCTGTTAGATATTGATTGGGAACCATTCAATAGTAGCAATGACCCTGATATCCAATGGAATTTTATCCAAGAGAATTTAAGGGATTATTTGGATATCTCCTGTCCATAAAAGGATTTCTATATCAAAAAGCAATCCCAGCCTTGGATTACTGATGAAATTATAGAACTAGTCAATCTCCGGGATGAACTTTTATCCGAGTGGAAACTCACAGGCGATAGACCGATACTAAAGAGGGTTCTTACACTTAGAAATCATAATCATCGCCAGCTAGAACATGCCCAAAGTCAATATGTCCTACGTTTGCTGGAAGAATCACGTGATGACCCCGCCAGTTTCTGGCATGAGGTTAATACATTAATGAATCCTGCGACAAAAAACTTGGTCATTCAGTTGGAGAATGATATAACCGGTGAAATTATTCCTATTGATAAAACAGCTGAATTTATTAATGGCTATTTTGCAAACATTGGCAACCAGTTATTAAATAAGATGCCCCCCTCAGGCATATTGTTTCAAAACCTGATATACCCAGATGACTATGACGAGCTGAACATTGGCCAGTTAATTAATTGTAATACTGTATTGGTCTGATTCGAAAGATCAGTATTGACAAATCTAGTGGTATACCTGGAATTAACAGCAAAGTGTTAGAGGATGCACTCCTGATACTAGCTCCTGAATTGACTACTATATTCTTGAACTCCATCAAACGTGGCATATTTCCCATTACATGGTCGCAGGGAATACTTGTTCCTATTCCCAAAATAGGAAACTTGAATTCTATTAAAAACTGGCGCCCGATTACACTCTTGCCACTGCCTGGTAAATTGCTGGAGAAGCTAATACACAAATTGCTGAGTGGTCATCTTGAAGAAAATGGGTTATTATGTGACAGTTTGGTTTTCGGTCTAATAGAGGTACCAGTGACGCTGTTTTAATGTTGTCAAAGATCTATTTGAAGCCAGAGATGACAGTCATGTTACGGTTGCCTGCTTTATAGACTTCTGCAAGGCTTTTGATTGTGTACATCACCCTACCAAGATAAATAGGTTGAACATCAAAGGATGCCTAAAAAAATGGTTGACGGCGTATCTAGCACACCGCTCAATCCAGACAATAGCAAACAGTGTTCTTTCTACCCCAAACCCAGTGAAATTTGGAGTCCCCCAGGGATCAATGTTAGGCCCCTTGTTGTTTGTATTGTTCATCAATGATATAACTGAAGTAATACAAAATTGTAAATTTATACTCTATGCTGACGATGTTGTGTTATATGTTTCCGGCCCGGATCAAAATAATGCAATCAACCTACTGCAAGAGGACCTGACCAGAATATATGCCTGGTGCAACAGAAATTATATGACTATCAACTCTATCAAGAGTATGTGTATGTTGTTTGGTGCCGGTTCAAAAATTGATCGGCTTGCTGATCCTGAACTGAGGCTTGGTAATGATGTATTACCAGTGTGTAAGAATAACCTATACCTGGGTGTAGAATTGGATGGGAAATTAACCATCAATCCCCATATCACAAAGGTAAAAATGTCACTCGGCAATAAATTGTATAAACTATGTAAATTGTGTAAGTGTATGACAAGAAAAACCAGCTTGGATATATATAAGGTTATGATTTGTCCAATCCTAGAATATTGTTCTTTCTACACTGGAAGCGGCCAAGTAAATGAGCTACAGAAATTGCAGCGTATGCAAAATCAGGCCGTAAGAGTTTGCTGCCAAACTCGCATTCGACAGTTAAGCGTTAAGAACCTCCATATACAATGCAATATTGATAGTCTCGAAAAAAGATGTGCTGTGCAATTATTAACCATTATGTGGAAGAAGTCCCGTAATGGGGAGACGATTGCACGTGAACATATACGAACTAGGGGTGATTTAAAGTTTAAGTTTAATATAAGAAGAGCTAGAACTAGTTTTTGTCAACGCTCAGCCTATTATAGAGGAGTCAAGTTATGGGACAAGCTAGACAATTTAACACAAAGGTTGCCCACAAAAAGACGTTTGAAATGCGCTATTGGCATATTAAATTTAATAAGAGTTTTGGCTTAGACCACCCTTGTTTTCCATTGTACTACCCGCCACCTATCAATTGTAAGAAATATCATATAATATTGTCACAACACTATATAAATGGGCGTTATTACACTTGGCTTGAAGCAACTTTGCAATTTAGCTCTACCAAATTTGGTTGATATACCATTTGCTAATAAGTTGGAGTCTGCAAATGTATTTTACTTGTACTGATTTTGGCATATTGTAATCCTCGCCAAACGGCGGGTGGAAAAAAGTATATTATATGTACATGTTATATGTAGTTGTGTGGCTATGAGCCAGCACCAAGAAGACACCCACCAACCCTTGCCAAACTGCAGACCCAGACCCAGACAACTGACATGGTCTGTTGCACACACCTTTTCTCACCTTCCCTTCTCTCCCACACTCATTAATTACATCAACCATTCTAAATTTTGCTGATTCTGCAAAAATAATGCTAAACGTAACAGAAGTATGTCATGGTGGTTGCTTTGTCCTGGATAACACCCACTTCCAAGACAAGCTTGTAGCAATTCTATCATCTTTTATCAGTGCATGTCACCAGAAATAGCTCCGGTCCAGCTTGGATAATGCTCAAATAGTACCACTGGCAACCACAAAGCAGTCTATATGAAGGACATCGCCATATATCTGCCCAGACTACTCACTGTCGGTCCGTTCGACCCCTGGCCAAACTGACGTGCGTAAGTTACTTGAGTAACCTGCCGGGTTATCGGATTGGCTACCAGTCTGTGACATCATAAATGGGTCAGGGCAGGTTGTTGAGTAAGTTACAGAGCCTCAGACCTCTGTTTGTATCCCACAGTGCACCATTCCTATGCTACAAACAGATGTCACATGACTTCCTGTGATACATGTGTCTGGGTCTGGCCTTACTCAAGTAAACCCAGTTGGTAATTGGAGCGGAACTCCGTAAGTTACGAAGCCAGGGGTCGAACGTACCATGTGTGTTGCGTTTGGTATCTTGATGACTACCTAAGCCTACAATTATTCTTAGGTCCCAGAGTAGCCTGGATCCAAGACAAGCAGAGAGCAGATGCCCTACAGTGAATGCAGGGCTAAACTAGAAACTATAAGCTACAGATTGAACCCGGAAAAGTGTGCACCTCCCCCCCCTCTCGACCCGCGGCTCTGCCATTTCCCCCTTTTCTCTGTGTAGAAGAGACCCTGATATGAAGAAGCTGGGCCTAGGGCAAATATAAACATTGTGTACTAATCCAAATGTCAAAGAGAGTGAGAATTCATGAAAGCTCACCAAGTTTTACCTCTGAATTTCAATTCACTAGCTTTCTACTATAGAGAGGTTAAGATTGGCAACGTCTAGCCTACCATTTCCTATCATTCTTGACGTACACTTTGCCGTACACGTCGTGATGTTAACCTCTCTATTGCCAACTCTTGCGCCACTGCAGGGACTCACAGTTGAAATCAACTTAAGAATTTCTAGAAGGATATATTGGCCTGTAACTCTTTTTATTTCATATCATTTTTTTTTAATCAAGAAGTCTCGTTTTGTTGGGCTAGGTTGGGTAACCTGAAAATACTGTTTTTCCCTATTTCATCACCTGCTAAATCTAACATACACACCAAACAAATGCATAAGCAATATTCCTGAAGGTTAAAAGTCGCGAACAACAGCCCATTGACATATGCACTGTTCTCAAACTAGAGTAAACTGGTTTAAAACCCTTTATGAATGCCTACTTTCATCGTAAAAAACAATTTTTGATAAGAATTTTGATCTAGTGAATAAGTTTAGTACTGAATGATTGAAATGGCCCATATCGGCCCATAAACAGTGCCTGTGATAAACAGTTTTCTATGTCATGCCAAGTTATTGATGTTGTAAGGGCCTAGATATTGGTACAATGTAGTATACACAATGCGCCAATTGTGAATCATCATCGACTATGCAGAAGTTATAAGGTTGTTGATCTATAAGGTCGTTGATCTCTTGAAGGTGGAACTCGTTATATTCATCGGGTATAGGTCATAGCAATTTAGTCTCTGTACTTGTTATCAGCGATAAAATAATAAAAATATCTTTGTGACTTTTGTCTGTGATCTCGAGTGCAAGCTCTCATTTTTCCCCATTCTAGAACCAAATCCATCGAAGTTGTAGGGTGAATTTTGGGGAAATTAGGCATCTCATCACGGGTTTTGAAAATATATGTTGGGGGGGGGCAGACACATTTAGTCCACACACATTCTGGGTTCGGGGAGGGGGTGCCCCCACGGTCTTTTCCTACGCCCCTGAAACCGTGGCTTATGTGCGCAGTCAGGAATAGAGAGTGCTTCCCCGCCCCAGCATAAAATAAAAATTGGTAAAGCCCCCGCCCCCTTTTTCTTTCTTACTTCGACTGTAGTGGACCATTCAAGCACAGCCTTTGTTGGTGGGGGGGGGGGTATCCATGTGTCATGTTACTGATCCCTGAAATGGAGCCATTTCTTTGTTTTAAATACATCCAGGAACTCCAACATCAAACCTGTCTACAGCTAATTCACAATTCTGCCTGTAGGTGGCCTCATCATACAGCGCTGTAGTGTGCAGAGTAACCAGGAGAATGAACCGACTAATTGTAATACGTTGCCTTTAATCATAATGAGTACAATGCATATTTGTGATATGGGAGATATCCATAGAGATCTACAGGAAAATAAGGCATATATATATATATATATATATATATATATATATATATATATATATATATATATATATATATATATTGGCTTTTAGGACCGGCTAACATATATAAAGAAAAGAAGTAAATATTCCAAATTCATCCCTGAGTTGTATCACTAACCCTCCCCCCCCCCCCACAAAGCAGCGTATGGTCTTCCATAGTGCTCCGTTTAAGCGCTGGGGGTCTGGAGGTATTGGAATCAATCTTAAGCACTGAAAACAGTATTCAATTAAGCACCAGTCTCGAACAAACAACTGGGGTATACAGATATTGGAAATTATAAGTGCCTAGGCGCGTACACGGGCCACTATGTGTGCAAAACATAATTCGTTAGAGGCTCAAAAATCAAGGGCACCTCCTACCCCCCCCCCATTTTCATTGATTTGTTTTCTTCTTCTTTGCATGTAACGTCAAAATACTACGGTGCCATTAAACCTCTCTCATGGGCTTCTGACGGAGGTTTACGGTAATAATGGTGCAATAAATTTCATTATTTGCATGGTTTTCACTCAGAAAGGGGTGTGCTTATGCCCCCAAAATAGGGGGTGTGCTTATTAGACCAGGTGCGCTTATTAGAATGAATACGGTAACTAAACCATATCCCAAATAATCACCCATTCTCAAATAACGCACACTTGGTGTATTAAAGGGGTATTGAAATTTATCAGCACTGCTTCGCTTAAACACTCCATTTCATTATGCAAGATAACGCGGTGTTTAGATAGTCATAGATAGTCCCAATAAAATCATACCAGCGGTGTCTGTTTTTAGCTGTCTGTAGACCGCTGGATATATATACAACGATAACATATACGCATATTTAATTGGCCGCCGGCAATTAACTTTCCCATAATATATAGTCCCCAGAAACATCAACTTGTTGGTCACCAGCTGTGTCGTTTTTCTTCTAGTTTCTGTACTTTCTTATCATATAGTTTATCTACTAAGGCCACACCAAAAAAATAAGTTGGTCTACGGATTTCCCTCTTCATATTTTTAAGAATGCAATTTTTTTTTTCTTTGAAAAAAATCTTGTCTACAGATTTCGCTCACCTCACTTTCTGAGAGTTTTGCTCACGCCTCCTTTTTCGAGGAGGAAATCCATTGGACAACAAAAAATTCTTAAAATATAGAAAAAAAATTCGCTCGCTCGCACCATTTTTTCAAAACGAAAATCTGTAGACCAACTTATCTTTTTGGTGTGGCCTAAAGTAAATAAAATGATAAACACAATCTAGACAAACGTGAATAACATTTATAAAATAGCATATAATCCTTTAAGCAGGGGTGTGGAAAATAGTTTGAAAGTGGGAGGGGGAGGGACTGCTTATCCCATTCACGTATGCATCGTGCCAATCCTGTTGGCTGATACGTTCCAGGTCGGCATGATGCACCAATGAAGTGCCAACAATCAGACTCACAAGCACTTAATTGGGGCATGACGCTGACTAATCTAAGCATGATAGCCTCAAGTATAAGTGACCCTAAAGGTTAAAGGCATTATACAATCCTTATAGAGGACAAAACAGCCTGTTGGGAGAAATGGAGTGGGAGGGTCTGTCTGAGGATAGGTGTGTATAATATGACCACGTATCAAACCTTTACAGGCCGCTGATGCAGGAGTGCATCATGCCCATTGGTCGTCATGATGCACCAATGAAGTGCGAGCGAGACTGCTCAGCAGCACTTCATTGGAGCATCATGCCAATAAATATACTCCCGGTTGATACATATACTCCTAGAGGGTCGGCATTCAGGGTTCTCCACAGGATGAAAAAGCATACAGGTAACTTTCGAACACAAGCGCTGTGTGGATCATAGTGGCAGAACATGGGCATCTCTCATGGGAGAATTTTGAAAAATTATATTATAAATGGACAAAAGATTGGATTCTGTTGGGATTTTTAGATAAAATTTTACTTTTTCAGGCCTAACTCCTGTTCTAATTGGCCGATTTGCAAAATTCAAAAAAGTATAGAAAGCTTATAGTCTCCTGAAAAGCACACAGGCGGTGCTTTTCAGCTAAAGCACACGGGCGGCACTGAAAAGCACACGGGAACCCCGCCCGTGTACTCCCTATGTGTGGAGAACCCTGCGGCATGATGCTCCAATGAGGTGCTGATGACTAATGGGCATGACACATTAATGCATCACCCTTAAAGGGTTAATGACAAAAGATACCTTATCGAAGACAGTCTGGCATGAGGACAGATAGCAGATAAGGTCTACGTGATCTTCATCATGCCTGAATTTAACGCCCGACTCTGTATACTACTTACATGAACATTTTTTGTGCAGTGTTTCTGTGTCAAGCCAAATGACTTTTTTTTCTGTTGTTTTATTTATCATGGCTATCATGAGCTGCTGCCTGTATTAATTTTAGACAGCCATAACTTGACTAGGTATAAACAATCTGAACTTATCCCAGATATGTGCAACAAGTAGAAGTGTTATTTCCTACATGAGTAATTTGTATTACCGTAGTACATTTTCAGGTGTTGGTTAGTTTGTGAACACATAATTTTATCCATAGGATGAGGAAGAGGTGTTGTAGGAAGAGTGGTGAATTTTGTAAAGTTTGGGTAAGTCATTATAATGCGTGTAATTAATTATTGTTTTGTTTAGCGCATATAGGTACCTATAGGTATAATGGTTGGAGGATAGGGATTTGGTCTGGCTTCATTACCCTACTCTTTCCGAAGGATAGCAAGTGTTCTTTTATTTGCCTGGTCCCATAGGTAGGGCCAGACAAACCATGGTTTCTGATCACTCTGATATGGTTCACTGACAGGGAGTCCCATGACAAGCATGTAGGCCAGGGCCTGCGCATATGGACACCAGCTGTCCACATGCCCACCTCAAACCACAAGAAACCCTGAGTTTGTTGCCTTTTACAAATCTGATATATAGGATACCCACTCTTGGTGCGGAAGGAGATTTCTGCTTCATGGACTCCTAATGAAGTTATTCTGCTCCTTCATGCCCTCCTTATGAAGGGGCGGGCTTCCCTAGCCTACTTAAAAGGGTCTATATCTCATCTTTCCTATCCCCTCGGATGTGTGTGGTGCACATATATGCGCGGGCACTGACACATTCCTCTGTGAAATTGTGTAATGTCGTTCTTGCCATGAATATGACCTTAGCTGTCGAAATGGCATTAAACACCTATAACTCACTCACTCCTTATGAAGGTCCCCACATAGGGAAGTATAGAGGGGGGGGGTGTTGGGAGGATGGGACATTGACCTGCACCGATAGGGTGGATTAACCTTGTATTATCCTCATACCCCGGGGATACCCACTGCATGAATATTGGGGTTTAAGCAAATATCTGATTGCTTAACCAATGATTCAGGCTAAGTTCAATAAATGACACCACAAGTTGTTCAAATATTAATTAAGCAAGGGGGATTTAGCTGTTTATGTTACTTTAAGATGTCGTTTCAGCAGTTAACCTATGTGGACATCTCAACGTTAACTTACCCTAAACCACAGGAATGAAAGAGGACCAAAATGGAGACCCATCCACTTTTAGAGGGTCTCTATTCAGAAGGGACTTATAATTCAAGTTTTTCGTCCCAGCATTTAATTGCGATTTGATATTAATGACCTGATATTCTATTTGTGAATTTAAGTGTAATCACTTCCAAGGTTTGTTCCTCGATATCAAAGTTTTGGTATTAGATATTGGAGCTTTTTATTTCATTCTTAACATTTGACAAAAGATGTTAGGATCTGATCGGCATGATGCATGATGAATATTCAATCTACATAGAGGATGTCCAAAAGCATTACTCAACTGAAATGAATAGAAATGTCATTACAAACGTTGTGATCAAATGGAACATATAACATTCTCCGATGAAAACATAAGGGCCTCGTGTTTAATCCTGGAAAAGGACAATACCTGTTCATATTCACACTGAAAAGTACGCTCAATAAGTAGATCTATTCATGCAATGTATTTCTGGAAATGGTATGATCTCAATTCCACATTCGACTGCAGGAAATTTCACATGTGACACTAATGATGGTTATAATAAATGTATCATGACGATGATATAAGGGTATATTTAGATGGAAGAACATTGTTAAGTATTTCCATGATGTATGTGCATATCTACATACACATGTGCAATCTTTTTGTAGCGCCTCCCACGCCACGTAGCGGCGGTACCGCAAAGCAGTACGGGAGTGCGCTATGATGATTGCATTTGCCCCATGTGATGAGGTCTAATAATACAAAATTACTGAATAGAGAAATTGATAATTGTGAAATCTTCTTTATGTCTGCTTTTATGAGACATGTCATCAAACACTGGTATACCGACATAAACGGCGGGAGGCATTTTTTTACGCGGTCACAACCGCATTTCTTGTTGATAATACATACCAAACTTGGCTATAAAGACAAAGGAAAAGCACAGCTGATATATTACATACAGTCACTGCATATGGGTGTAGTGCATTGGGCACATGATTATATACACTCTCCCCCGTTCCACAGGTTTGTGTGAGCGAGCGAGTGAGTAAGTAGGCTAGGGAAGCCCTCATTTCTGGACAACCAAATATTTGACAAGTTCTCAATGAGAAGTAGAGCATTGATAATGGCAACATCATTTCTTACGTCACTGTATGTAGGATCAGATAAGGGTTTATGAATAAGGCCAACTAAACAGGGTCGACCCTAAAAAGAGATTTCTCCAATTCTAAAGAAATTATTTATCTTTTATCCAATTTAGTTCTCCCAGAGTTACCTCGACTTGTCCCCGAGTTGCTGTGAATTGTCGCGGGTCACTGTACCAGTTTAAAAAATCTACAAAATATAAAAAATCTGACCTACCCTACCTAAATTTTTTCAGCATGTTACCTGAAACAAATGATTTTTTTTTTGGCTCAACAAGTCTGGACATCACTTATCTTGCTATTGATTTGTACAATAATAATATAGAGCAGTCCAATTCTATAGCAGTCCATGTTACTATATGTGTATATATCAAAATTGTGAGTGCGTATGTCCATCATTATAAGCTAAAGTTTTATTAGCAGGAAGGATTTAATACCCACACGATGTCTTAACATATAGACCTTTGAAACTAGAACAATAAAACAATAGAACTTTAATAATAGAACCCTGATATAAAACAATAGCACTGTAGAACAATAGAACTATACTGAGAATTGGACACATGGCTTCACACATAATCACACATAGATTGACACATAGGCAGATACATGGGTTGACACATAGGCACCCACAGGGACACACATGTTGATCTGTCAACCCATGTGTCCAAATCTCAGTGTAGTTTTATTGTTCTATAGTTCTATATTATATGCTAGTTCTATAGTTATAGATTCATAGTTCTATAAGTGTGAGCATGCAGGTAGAAATGGGCATTCTTGTGGGTATTAAATCCTTCCTGCTAATAAAACTTAAGCTTATAATTATAGCATGCAAGAACATATCTAAGCACTATGGCAATGTATCAGGGCTATATATGCGTAGTGAGGAGAATATCATGATCAATTTGATTCTGTTACTGTGCCTTTTACATTGTGTAGTCTAACGCAGAGCTGTGATAGGGTCGCCGGTCGACCCAGCACCCGCATCTGAGATAAGAAAAGATAAGAGCTTCTTGATACCTGCATTGGGGCTCCCTACTAGTGGCCTCTAGGTTACCCAGTATGGATTTATCTTAGAGGGGCCCTAACATGGTAATGCATGCCTGCATTAAAAATGGTTAAGGCTAGGGCACAGTCCTAAGATACCTATGGTCAACTGTGTTCTATGTGCTATGCTAAACTATGCTATAACTAAATGCTGACAAATAGTGAGTAATTACTGACATATATTGACTAATTGCTGAGAAATGTTAACTAGATACTGACATAATTATCTCGACTAATTTCTGACAAATAGTGAGTAATTACTGATATAATTTTTAATTTATGTTTTAATCTGTGTTTTTATGGTACATGTATTGAGCTTAAGCCTATAACAGCAATTGTCAGCAATTAGTCAATATACGTCAGTATTTACTCACTATTTGTCAGCACTCAGTCAATAAATGCCAATTCTTAGTCATTATATAACAACACTTAGTTCACATATGGCAGTAATTACTCACAATTTGTCAGATATTAGTCAATATATGTCAATAATTACTCGCCATTTATCAGCAATTAGTCAATATATGTTAGTAATTACTCACCATTTGTTAGCAATTAGTCAAAATATGTCAGTATTTGGTCAATTCTCACGAAAATGGAGCACATGGCCAAGGAGGAGAAAAAATCTGAACTGCTCAGATGTTTTGTATTTCTTGTGGGCTGAAAGGCAGCATATTATGTTAATTACTCACAAAATTGGGAACACTAACTATGAAAATGAAAAATCTTATGACAGTGAAAATGAAAGATTTTATGACAGTTTTAGGTAAAAAACTGGTGGACCTATGTACGGTGATGCAAATGTTACACAACTACATTTTTCCTTATTAATAACAAGAAAATAATTGAAAATGAGCTCTGATGGTGTCAAAATTTTCGTTTTTCAATTCTACAATATTCCATATGAAAAGTGTTATTATGGACCTTATTGTACCTCAAATAAATCACCTAATGTGTTTTACTTATATTTTTTTAGTTGAAAACCTTTGAAATATCCATATTTTACCCTGTTATTGGCATAGATTAGGTCACTACATGGGCAAAAGCGGGTACCCATAGTATAATAATGTTAGCAGCAATGTGAATGTGTAAACAATATAGCAGTTAGACCCCCTGTTAAGTGTACATGGATGGGGAAAGGTATAGTGAGCTTGTGCTCCATTTTCGTGAGAATTGACAATTTACTCACAATTTGTCAGCAATTAGTCAATATATGTCAGTACTTAGTCACTCTATATCAGCAATTATCAATACATGTCAGTATTTACTCACAATCTGTCAGCAATTAGTCAATATATAACCGAGGAATAGCCATTGATTCAATTGTGCATCCTCCCTTGACTGGTATTTGTCAAAATATGTCAGTATCTATGTACTATTTGTCAGCAATTAGTTAATATATGTTAGTAATTGTTCACTATTTGTCAGCAATTCGTCAATATATGTCAGTTATTACTCACTATTTGTCAGTAATTAATCAATATAAGTCAGTACTTAGTCACTCTATGTCAGCAATTATCAAAAAGAAAAACAACAAAAAAACGGACCCACCTTACTAAAGGTGTAGAGCCCCACTACACCCACCTGGTGTGAAGGTGGGGCACGGGGTAGGGCAGGGGGCAACAGACCGTGACATCCCCGTTGGGGACGTCTACAGTGTCGTTAGAAGTAGCACTGTTTAGAGCACTATGGCGATGTGTAGGGGCTAAATGCGTAGTGAAGAGAATATGATCGATTTAATTATGTTACTGGTGCCTTGTAGAGCACTATGGCAATGTGTAGGGGATATATGCATAGAGAGGAGAATATGATCAAAATGATTCTGTGACTGGAGCCTTGTAAAGGCAAAGGACGAGTTCCTGACCACTTTTTAACCACACTGTACCTCGTATGCAATTATAACCTCTGCAGGATCGTCATACTGGCCTCTTTATAAGACATCTAGATCCTCCCCTTCCCCCTTGCACTGGACGACCCTATTCATCCAATTTGAATTACCTGTTGGGGCATATATTCAAGGAAAAGGATACACCATTGCTAAACCAAAACCTCGAGAATGTCCATTTTAATAGTCTTCAAAGGCACATTTCAACTAAAAATTTACATTAACCTGTAAATGTCCCTTAAAGAACCATTCAATGACATCACACATATCGAGATAAAACAGACATGAAAGAAGAATTCAGAGCTCTGGTAGAAAGAAAAAGTGGACATGATTTAACTAAAGAAGTGAATGGCAAAACTATGGCGATAATGGGTGCAAGGGGGGAAATCTAAGCAAATTTGTCCAAGAAAACATGAAAATACCTGTCTATAATTCTATGTTTGCATACAGTGAGATATAGCACCATAACACACTATAGCACAAGAATTGAACCAAAATGAATTATAATGACTTAGATAGAGCAGGAATACAAAAGTCGAGGACCTGTAATTCCTATACTGCTCATGCTACAATACTACAGCTCCATAGCACAATAACCTAACGCACTCACAAAATTAACAATTATTGGTTATCTTTAAGGTATCATCTCTACACATTGGTAACTTGTTGCTAAATGAAAAGTATTTTGTTAAGAATTGGTGGAGAGTAAGTGTATGTGCGTTACAAAAGGTGTCAAGACTTAAAACAAAAAGAGTATACATGTAATATAATCTGTAGAACAGAAGGTTGTCTTAGTGCAAGAAGATTGTAATGACATTCTGGGTCTACAAGGTGAAAGGTACCTCAGTGAGGCCCCTTATGGAGGTACCTTTCCCTCTGCTGAAACAGGCCGTGGAGTGAGTGAGTAATATGTGTTTAACGCCATTTCGACAGCTAGGGTCATATTCATGGCGAGAATGACATTACACAAATTCACAGAGGAATGTGTGGGTGCCCGCGCCTATGTGCACCACACACATCCGAGGGGATAGGAAAGACGAGATATAGACCCTTTTAAGTGGGCTGGGGAAGCCCGCCCCCGGGCCGTGGGGGCCACCTCCCAAATTTTGGATACTATGTGTGAACAAGGTTTACAGGGAAAGGGGCTATTGTTGGGCTATAGGCAGAGGCCCTTGAGGGCCCTTGATAAGGGGTTGCTTTTAGGCAATTTTGAAGGAAAAAGGGTACATTTCGAGACCAAAAATGTAGATTTGTATCTCGGATCATGGACCTTTTGCCCACAAGTGGGTATTTCCATTGAGTTTTAATGTCTAAATGTACCTTACAAGAGGGTTAGGGGATGTTTTCTGAGGAGTCACCCTCGATTGGAGTATGCTATCTGGCATTGCTCCTTGAAAAGGGTCCTGCATCTACAATATTGGGCCCCTTGGTTAGGGTACAAAATCTTGAAGGTTGTTCGCACATAGAAACTATAGAAAGTGCTGTTGCAACCTTCTTGCTCTAAGGCGACAAAGAGGCCATCCAGGTAAGTACCATGTGGGTTATTTCTGTTAATGCCATTGAGGACGTATAGAGGTATCAGGCTTCACTCTTTGGTGGTATAGCACCATGTTTAACCCTTTAAAGGCCGTTGATGCAGGAGTGCATCATGCCCATTGGTCGTTATGATGGAGCATCATGCGACCCTAAGGGATTGATACAAAAAATCCCGAAGGGTCGGCATGATGCTCCAATGAAGTGCTGGCGAGCAGTCTTGCCAGCATGTCATTGGTGCATCATGACGACCATTGTGCATGATGCATTAATGCATCAGCGGCCCATAAAGGGTTAATATACCAGGTCCCTTTGCCATCACGATGCATGAACAGAACAGTCCCTACACTGCACTGACTCGGGCCCTCTCCATTTTGTCTATACGTTGAAGTTATTTTCCTTATTTTGGGCCCAATTCCTTCCTCAAAAGTAGGGGGTGCACACCTCCTTTTTGGGTTTCGTTCCCTCTTTTTTCCAAACCCTGGATTTGCCACTGGCACTATGTACGTGTATTCAAGCATAATGCCGATACTATGATGTTGTTCCCATCTGCCAATGTCAGCAGAAGGCCCCAAAAATGGGGGAGGGGGGCATTTTTCGGTATTTGTGTAGTTTTGTTTGTGAGGGCACTTCATCATTAGACATTCGTATGGTGGGAGGGGCGGGGCACTTCATTTTGGGTTATTCCCATTTAATAGTGGTGGGGAGGGTTCTGACGAGCTTAAAGAATGATCAGTGAATAAATTAAAACCCTTGAACATGTATCAATGATCAATTTATTTAGCTGAAATGAGTGAAAATGATTGCGGAGTTACTGGTTTTCTAATGATATGTACAAGGATATGATGGTATTGAATGAGGGTTAAATTTATATCTTTGTAAGATGCCCATCACACGAAGAACATAGCATAGATAGTGAATATGAAAAATTCAGACTCCACTTGGTAAGGAGACAAAAAATATTTCACCTCTTTTCGCCAAAAATTCAGCCCGTTATTATAGAACTAAACACAGGGACCAAGGGCTTGCGGGGGGGGGCAGGTATCATTGAAGTATGGGGAGGACCCTGACAGGTGTCCAGCTGCTCTTGGGAGAACATAGTACAAAAAACCCTACCAAACGTCATGTACCAATGAGGAAACACGAGCGACATCTGTAGCCGACATCTGCCTTAGCCATTATGTGTCATTGTTCCAATGCCTCCTGCTTGCTGTTGTAAATTAATGGTGGCTCATACCAGACCACGCCGCACCTCAAAGTGTAACGGAATATTCACTTGTTTTAATAACTTGGGGGGTGGGGGTGTATTGAGCGTTGGGGCAAAAAATGTCTAACCCAGTTTGGCGGAAGGGGCAGAAGATGTCACCTTATTTTAGTGTGATATTTCGGGGGAACAAAAAGGGGGGGGGACTGGAAATTTTCAGACTCCATCGAGACTACCCCTCCCACACTCTCCCCACGATGTTAAAAGGTGACCACTCCCTCAACTCAAGTTGTCAGTAGCAATTAATCCTCCTTGGCCGTGTGCACAGACACACACTCACAGTACATATACACCAAATATTTTTACTGCATCTTTCCCTTTTTTTCCTTTTACATAATCAACTCGCTTATTTGGATCGGTCTGCCACCGATCTCTCTGGGATTCTATTCTCACACCGGCAAATCAGCGTCCAACCATATCGAGACTGGGCAGTGCATGGCAGAGTCCAGTAGTCCTGCCTAGGCCCGGGGTCCTATAGACCGCTTATGCATTACTAGTATAGTGTATTATCCTCAATGGGCGTCACGATGCATGAATGCAGCCCCGGGGGGGGGGGGGTTATTCACCAAGACTGCATTTATAAATCATGCTGACACAGTGAGTTGATATGTAGTTTTATAGGGTCGGCATATAACATGAATGTAGTCCTGGCCAGTTACTCACCATGGTTTTATTCATTTATCACTTGCCATTAGATGACATGGCAGCTACAATGTATTGGCATGGGTCTTCCCCTTCATCTCTTCCCCTTCATCTCTCTGTCTCTCTGTCTTCCTCTCCCCCTCTCTCTCTCTGTCTCTTTGTCTCTCTCTGTCTCCCTCTGTCTCTGTCTCTCTATCTATCGATCTTGTCGAACTGGCGCCCGCACGCCGGCTTTTGCCGAGGTATAGAATTTTACTGACCGATGTAGGGCATTTAGACACAAGGCAGAATGGCCTGTCATGATCTCAGCTTTCTACTGGTCAAAAACTTTCAAATCCCTCAATTAGAGACAAGGATTGAGCCACTTTTGCAAAGATGTTTGAGCATTTGCAACTTCTTTTTAGTTTTTGTAGTGAAGAAACAAGTTTTGATATAGGATACAGGGAAGTAAGGATCGACATACTACACACCTCCAACACCGCCTCATCTTCTTACAAAATAGAGGGTTGTTATTTTACACCAAAAGTGGGACATTTGTCCCCGGCATTTTTTTGTCCTAAAAGTTTAAAAGAAAATAGGAAAAATAAACATCCCTTGACAGCCTAAATAATGCGCATAGCCCATTTAGGTGGGCCCCGTGCCCCATGTTCATCTTTAAAAAATGTCCCTGTGTATTTAAGAAGAGTTCAAGTCTGCCAGTCGATTTGAAGAAATGCAATTGTCCCATGTCACATGTTTTAGGGGTTTTAGCAATCTCAATGGACACCATGACACACATTTGAGGCTCATCTCACTCTCTCATGCAGAGCAGGGACTTTCTCACACATTTTAGGGAGCATTCATTATTTATGACATGGTTGGGGGTGAGCAAATTGAGGCAGGGCCATTTATTTTCAGGGTATTCTTGGGGGGGGGGCAAATATTTTCAGGGTATTCTTAGAGGGGGGGGCGTTTGTTTTTTACCTATTCTTAGAGGGGGGGCCATTTATTTTTAGGGTATTTATCCAAAATGCCGCGGATTTTGTCACCATAAAATGTCTTTTAATGTATCAGAGACTCCTTTTGAAAGACTAAAAGAAAATCAAATTGATCCAGTTCAGTGAAATCTAATTGGATGGAACTATATTCAGAGATCTTTTTCAATTGATCAATAACAATGTGCATTTCTTGTCGATGACTACCAGTACATGCAGCTACAGCAGTAGTATCTAAGACGGTCTCCTATAAATCACACCTTTTGAATTGAAGATTTCAATTTAAAGTTTGATTTCAAAAGGTGTGATTTATAGGAGACCGCCTTAGAAATAGAACTTATACTAAGCTACTTTAGGTTTTAAATAAAAGAGGTCAAGTGGTACCCATGTCACGAGTCTTGTTCTTTTTCCGCTGAGCTTTTGGTGCAGAGGAATCAACTGATTAGTGAATGTGCTTTGGAGTGAGGAGGAGGTTTTTAGGAGGTTTTTATAAGGTTTTTAGTTAGTCAGTAATGATCGACGTTTTATTAAGGTTTTAGTAATTCTTCCGGGTTAAGCCGGGCATCCGGGTTAAGCCGGGTATAGCAACATTCATTTTCAGCACAGATCTGGAAGCACTCACTGGGGCTCGGCAATCTAGGTGGCGTTACCTGAGCACGAGGACCATTACGTATGGCTCAAGGGCCACCAGTGGAAGCAGAGGAGAGATTTTGACAGTCTCTGAAGGCTTCAGCTGGATAACCGCGGCATAGGCGGTATGGACATATCTCATGGTAGAGATTTTGTGCGCAGCGAAGCCAGACGCAGACGCACCAGTGGCGTGAGCGGAAGTGAGGTGGCTCGTGACATGGGGGCCGGACCTCTCTATTTACTGTTTGACATCGGCTTTCTTATAAACCCCCTCACGTTGGTGAAACCACAGATGTGGTGTTTACTGTTAAAGCACACGAGCAAATACATTTTTAGTGATCAGGATATAGATTCTTTTAAATTCGGAATACTTCTCGTGTATAGCGCTCTTTCTCTTCTGTTTTTTGATATGTTTCATTCGTCTTAATGAAGAATATCTATTACGTTATTAAAGGAATTTACATTGGTAGCTTACAATTGAGACGATAGATTTCGAACGCGTTCCGAACGCAGGACGCATTTTGTTGTCTCCCTCTTGCGATAAAAGCAAGAACTGTCAGGCGCATTTCGCCAATCTGCGTCGATCGCCAATTTCATCTTGCGCCAGGTACTAATAGTGTGAGATTTCAATAAAGTTAACCAAGATTTTCTTACAGCGCTAGCTTACAATTGAGATGACAGATTTTCATTGCGTTCCTGAACACAGGGCGCATTTTGTTGTCTCCCTCTAGTGGGAAGAACTAGCATTGATATATATGTTGTATTTTTTATCCGCTAGATGTCACCAGTGCATTGCTCTGGGTCTGTGTTTGGTTTTAGCCGCTGTTTGGCAGACGCGCATGGTTTTTTAACTTTGAATAATCACAGAGGTGTTTTACACCATGTTATGAAGTTAATATTTTAAGATAAACGAAGTTTTACTATTTTTTAAACGAATTTTGTTAATAAAAGTAACATTGAGTAAGTATCTTTTGTTTTTTCGTTAGTTTTGTATAAGGAAAATTTGCTGGTATTTAAGGTGCTTTAGATAGAGGAGTTACACCCGCTGACTCTAGCACAGTGGTGGACGCTACCAATTTAGAGCTCCATTAAAGATAATTAAGCTGTCTTGTGAAATCTTTATTTTGTTATATGTAATAGGATCATTGGTAAATTAACATAGAATGTTTTGCTGTAATAAGATACGGCTATTTCTATGTGAATTCTTCACTGCCGCCGCGAGAAGGCTATCCTATAGAGCAGCATCTAAATTTTGATCTTAATGGTCTAAAATTTCCCTGTTTTAAAATGTAGTTTATGTATGGGAACTTAGATACTTTATGATATAAACCCCTGATTTATGTAGATTTTGTGTAATATATCATACACGTTGGGGTATTCAGTAGGAGCACATCCAGTGTGACATTTTTCTATTTTTTTTAAACACAATTTGAACAGATCGGAAGAATATACGAAACAACAGCCTTTGATAACGTAAAGTTTTTTCTTGTTAAAAAATCTGCTATAATGCCAAAAGGTTCCTACCAGTGCTTCTTTTATGGAATTTTTGTTAAGTGATTCATTTTTTATCCAGCTTTGGATGATTGAACTTTTTACCCCATTGCGATGAGCACTGGTGTTAACCTTTAAGATATCTAATATATCTTTAACTGAAATGCGATGACATAAGATGTGAACAAGCCAATAAACATGAGCATCGTCCATTATCCCATGGAACATGGTGGCTCTTATTAGCATTCTCAATGGTATACCATGGGCACAATCTGTGGCTGTATATGAGCTGTCTTTTTCTTCAATATTTTTTTGAAATTTTTCAACAAGAAATTTCAGATGGTTGTGAAAAGGACACAGGTTTTTTTTAGCTGGTTTCTGACATTCTGTTGCAGTACCATTAAGTGCTGAACACTTACCACGGTGTGTCACTGGATCTGCTCTCTTGTCTCTTAGCTCCCATAGGAATTTAGTATTGATGTTGTATTGAAAAACCTTCATAAAAGGTATAGTAGCCTCAAGTAAACCAAAGGATTCCATCTTGTCTCGCCAAGCAGTTATAGCAGAGTGAGTCGTTATTAAAAACTTGACCCTAATGAAAATTGGGGGTTGACCTGCATCTTTCTTTGTTGTAGCGTTAAGTAAGGTTAAACAATATTAAAGTATTTGTTTCACAACATTTTGTTGTTTTTTTTTACTTCTTTCTCTTTATAAACTTTTATGATGATAAAAATATTGGTTTTAGCTTTAAAATTTACACCTGTTTAAGTATAAAGCTTTAAAAAAATCATTTTCAATGTTTTTTTAAACTAAGTTTACAATAAATTTGGTTGGCCTTATGTAAGGCGTCATGTGTGTTTCGAAATCATGTAGGGAGCGCCTTTAGCAAATTGCTGACCAGTGGTCATCTCATTATCACTCATGTCCTTAGTAAGGTCAGCATAGCTTAGGGCTAAAGCTGACCGCTGTTGACCATTTTTATGAGGGACACTACAACGATATAGCTCCAGGTAGTTGTCATTTCGAAGTAATTACATGCAACTTTTTTATGGTCAGCTTCTTGCTTTGATTCATGTTCACATTTTAGATGTTGACTTTAATTTACATCATTTGGACATTGCATAATGGTATAATATTTCGTTATAATTAAACATTAATAAAACACTATCTTGTTTGCTTGATAGCATTTATTTTACCTAAAAGATTCATACCATATATGAGTGCTATCTTAGCAATATAACACAGATATAAAATCGAAGTAAGTTAAGGATAACTAGAGACTATGGTATATATCCTGATTACTGGTTTTTAATATGCATTGATGAAGAGATAGTGAGATTGCTTTATAGCACTTCATAGGAGCATCATGATGACCAATGGGTATAATATATAAGCAGACTGATGGACACCACCACTAAACTAAAGATAAAAGATCGTTAGCAGCTCTGCATGGTTTATAGGATGCTCCAATGAATTCTTGTTGAGCAGATTTATCCATATTTCATTGGAGCATCATGATGACCTATAGGTACAATATATAAGCAGACTGATAAACACCAGCACTAAAGTATAGATAAATGATTGTTAGCATAAGTGTTAACCTAGGATTCCTTTGAACCTTTTTTGTACTGGCTGAAATCTAACTCTACAATAGATTGCATATGTAGCACATATATAGGTAATTTAAGAGTTAACATGGAGTTTCCATGAAATCTTATACAATTTTAATAGCGCTTTATTTTTATATCATATAAAAAAGTTATGATATAGTTCTATTTAAGATACTTTTTGAGCTTAATATGATGAGTAAATAATTGCTTTTACATATTGCTATTTAAGGGTGAGATACTTTAAGATATCTTAAATAAGTGACCCATAGGATGGCGACTATGATCAGATCTAAATCATGATACAGAAATGATGTTATCATGATTTTTAGTGCTTAACTGTTTATAACTTATTGCTTTTTAAGTGATCCTTCTGTTTGGGTTTTATCTCAAACAAAAATATGGTGGCTTTTACCATATAATATAGCAGGATAATTTATAATTCCTGCATTTCCACTGATTCCCCACCAGACAGTGGTTCTGCACATTCGCTCCATAGTGATTCCCCTCTTTCCATGTATGCCATTCTTTTGGTTTTATTTTCTTTAGTTTTTCCCCTCTTCATTAATTTGATGCCAAAAGTTATAGCCAGAATGAGACAAATCATGAAACCCAAAGCAGTGATCACATTGGTATATACCAAGGTGTTAGAGAGCTGTTGACTTATACCTTGAGGCAAATTAGTTACTAAGGTTCCATCCTGCGTTGTGGCATATGTTGGAGACATAAAGCTTCCAGATATGGCATTTATGAGAGTAGTCCTATGGCGAAATGGAAGGTTAGTTTTTTCCTCAGGCATTGGACTTGTTTCAAAATTAGCTGACACAGCGCTTATTTCCATTGTTTCACCTGCAGATGTGAAATTTAAATATGAGGTGACAGCTGCTTTCAAAGGCGAGGAGGGGAAAGATGTTGCAACATTTGCCACAGTGGTGACATCACTTCCCCTGTCTATATAAATGGAGGAGCTCTGATCAGCATCATCATTCACACGGGTGGACGTCAACACGCTGTCTGCACGAGGAGAATTTTTCTCCAGAGTTTCTGAGCCATTGTCTATATAAGCTGAGGTGCTGTCTGAATTTGTAGTTAAGCTAGCACTTTCAGCGGTCACTTCTATATGATAATTTGCTGCTTTAGTAGTTGCTGATGACTTCTTTATGAAGAGAACGGTCTCAGTTGATGCTATCTCACTTTTGGGATAGATGCTAGCGCTGCTAGTTGACGCTCTCACACCTTCAGGATAGGTAAGTTGAATTTTCCTGTGGGAAATAATTATTTTCTATATTTTTTTATACGAGAAATTTTTTATCATCTAAGCTGGGGGGTCAAACTCATGTTTAGGATAGTTTACCTTCAGTTAGGTCTGAAACACATTACGGTTATACATTGTAGTTTTTCCCAGGTGAGAAAAATCGAAGCCACGTGTGTTGAAGACTGGGGGGAGATATTTTTTTAAGCTAGCAGGGTTTTTGTTAGAGAGGATAACACTTAGTCGCCCTTTTTTTCCCCATTGAAACAAGAAATAAACTACAAAGGAAAAAGTGAGCTTTTTTTAGTTTAAGTTAAATAAATTGCTGCTTTTAAAATATACCATAGCATGCTTCATTGCAAACTTTTGTGAGGAGCTTAAAACTAGCTTTAAATTTAGTTTATAGATCTATTGGTTTAGTACATGTATATTTCACAGGAGGTCGCCAGCAGCATGTAAGTTTACCTGTTACCTGACTGAAATCACTGGTGCATGACCTTACCTGCTACCTTGCTGACCTATTCTCAGGGCTATAACTTGCACATGCGCAGAGGACTTGACTTTGGCTACACAAAGGACATTGATTGTCATATTATTAAGTATCAACTTTTCACAAACTTACCTACATGTTCCATAGGAGCAATAGAAAATAGGTATTCCTTGTATCTCAATTCTTCTTAAGAAGGGGAAAGTATTGGTGCTGTAATTTATGTGGTTTATATCAACGAAATCTTCCCATTCTACAAAGGAGCTTTTCACTGTGTCCACCGTGGCACGTGTTGGTAGACAGTTGTCACATTTTAAATGCTGTTTTTTTTCACAAAAACACGATTTTGCCTCTATGATAGAAACAGCAGAGAGCAGAACAAATATAACCGTGCAGTACATGGTGCTTGCTTAGAATGAAGAAAGAATAGCTCGCTAAGGGAATTGAGGGAACAACAGACTCGACCCTATTCTTTATCTATGATTTAAGTAGAACGCATGGTGTTAACTTACATCTTACATTCCGCTCTGTCGATACTCTCCATTTAAGTTAGGTGTAAACAGCTTTATACACCAGCCATTAAGACCAGGAACATGACCCAGCTGTTCTGATACTCTAACCAAAGAATGGACCTGTTTACCGTATTTCCCCATGTATAAAACTGAGCTAATACAAGCAAAACTGTCAAATTAACTGGGTCTATATGTTATGCACCAAGTAGGAATGGACACAATTCCGGAATTGCCCATTACTGATTTTGCCCAATTCTGGAATTGTCCTCTCTTAGGCTGCGCAGTTCAGGAAAATTTAACCCTTTAGACCTTAAAACGGCCAAAAACGGTCGGGTCTAGTCTCCTCAAAACGACCATTGACGATCGATTTTTGAACAATTTTCACTGATTTTTCATGGCAAGACAAAAGCAAATATCACTGATGAGAAATTAACAGAAGTTGCTGTTCCTGTTTGATACTGTTCAGCCGAACTTAAAAGTTGAATTCTTATCACCATATGAGCATTAGAAAATTTACAAAGGTTTAAAATGAGGTGAAGGGCCAAAAAAAATGTCCATTTTTAGCTAAAATCGGTGAAATCTTGAGGAAATAAAGCATTGTTTCCTGCAATTGGTTGAGGTCTAAAGAGTTAAATGAAATAAACATTCTAACATTGCACAAAGGTTTGCAAAATGACCATCCTTGAAAATTCCTTGATACCTTTGGTTTAAAGAGTGATGGGTAACTCATAATTGCACCAGAGTTTGTTGTTTGACAGTCCCAATGTGTCATTCTCACAGCTTAATTCACACCTAAAGTTAGATGTAAGATGCTTCAAACATACCCTATACAACACCCATTACAGCTTGTGGGCGAGGTGAAAAATAAAATGACACATAAATTTTAGAGATCTGATTTTAAATCAAATTGTTCCAACAGAATTATCTATTAGGCTTTATTATTCCTAAACTGTGCAAATTCCCATATTGTGCATAACATATACACCGGGTAGGGATATACATGGGCTAAGGACTACAGTGTTTTTTTTCACATATTTTGAATATAACTTAGTTAATACACGAGGTAGACCAATACACTTGACTAAGCCAATACACGGGGAAATACGCTACATAGAGCTTTAACTGAAAGGTGATGGAATATATTTATAGCAGAGATTTAGAGCTGTTAATTTTTTTATAAAAATGGCAGATATGCTGTATCTCAAGGGAATTTGCAAGCCAGAGTTAACACATGATAGCTCATATTGTATGTGAGATTCTTTTATGCTTAGGGGATTTTGGTTCATACAATTAGTTTTGAGAGCATGGATTGCTATAGCAAAGACCAGTTTTACTAATTGGCTTTCCCATTTAGTGGGCTAAGGTTTCATATTGTGAGTTACATTTATGTTGCAAGTTTACTTATTATGCTTTGGGCAAACTGGGTTTAGTAGTTTGGCTTGCTTAGGGTCTCAAATTGCTAAAACCCACATTGGCAAGATCTTTTTAAGATAAAAAATAGTTATAGAGCTGAGTGACAAGGGACAAAAGCACTTTATAAAATTAACAATTTGACAACAGCACTCAGATATTTGAATTAAACTGTCAGCGTGAATTTCTCCATGAAATTGTTATATGATTTTAAATATCAAACTGTCAGCGTGTATTTTTCCTTCATATTGTTAGTGCGAATGCTTTATAGCTGTATGAATTCCATCATTCAATGAACTTTTAGACATGTAGTAACTTATAAAAAATCTTTAAATGTGCAATGAAGCTCATACACACAAATGCATTATGGTATTGTTAATAACACTGAGAATTGTTGTTTTTTTTTAATTTAATAGCAGTTTAAAAACATTGAGTTTTAAAGACAAAGAGCAAGAAACTGAACTTTTTGTAATAGCCATATAATATTTGATATGCTAAATCTACATGATTTGACTTACAGAAGAAAGCTGCGGTTCCATTCCTTAATGCTCGTTTGCTGAGAGTCAACTAGACGTTCCACAAATGGGCTACAGATGGTCTACCTTTGGACATCCATGAAAAGGATCGTTCGATTTAAGTGAAGCTGTTTGGACTCTGATCGTTCTCAGAAAGCGCTGAAAACTCGTAAAGCTTCACCTAGGATAAAAGCTGAGTCCACTTTTAAAGGTAGACACTGTAAACTTTTATCAAACTAATGCAAGTGTCCATTGAACAAGTGTTTATTCAAATTGTTCTTGAAAAGCGCTGAAAACTTTTAAAGCCTTATTGCTGTAAATGGATTTGGCTAAACTAGAAGAGGATAAACCAATTGATATTTATTATCTTTTAATCAATTTTACAACAAACGGTCAAGGATTTTGTGAATGTTTTTATTGTAATTTTCTTGGAAAAACACATTTTCATGCATCTTTTAAACCATATGAACATATTTGCCCTCCTTATGAGGTTATAACTCACGACTTAGTTGAAAAAGTGTCAGAAATAGCAGAACAGATTAATCATCAGTTTCATCCAATTACTACTTTAAAAAATCTTTGTTTAAGTTTATCTAAAGTTTACCTTAAAGACACTAGGAGAGAAAAGCTCCTTTCTATTTTACCTTTGAGCTTAGTAGATGATATTTTATTTGAAGAAGATTTCATTAAAAAAACTAAGCGACTAAGCATAAACCATCTTCCTATTTTATTGAAACATCACATAGGAGAGCAAATTGTTTACTGTCTCTATGACTAGGTTTTATCTCGCATTTAAAGATAGTCAAACTGAAGAACTTTGCTCTTGTCATAATTGTACATATATGCTACATACTTTAGACATAGCAGATTTTTCTGCCAAATATATTACATTTAATCAGATTATAACAGAAACATGTGTATACAATGCGAATTTAGCTCTTAATGATTACACCAAAGTAAATCCTCGAGATATAGTAAATACACCTTCTTATTATCAGGCTCCTTTTTTTGATTTTCACTTTACAACTAGCATTTTTTTATTTTCCATAGTTCAGCATGAGGGCTATATTCCTATGAAAAAGTTGCGTAGTGAAGATGAATTTTTTCCTTCATTGGGAGAAATATCAAAGTTATAGATTTTAGGGTTGCTTTCAATGCCTATAGATTATTCTACCCATCTAGTTGTGTTAGGATTAACAGCATTGCCTAAGTCATCTTTTGACATACTTTCATTTCAAAGAGAGGTGGTGAATTCTTCTTCTTATAGAGGTTCTATAGTGTACTCTGAAAAAGATTACACTTTAAAATTTACTAAAAATAATTATTGTTATATATTTATAAAAAATAGTATCCCTCGTATTTTATCTAAGATAGAAGACTTTATTTATTCCTCATGCATTAATTTTTTTGAAAAATACAGCAAAGATAATATAATTCAATACAGTTTAGACATTGTAAATATTCAAATATCTTTTACTATAATTAAAGAAGGAATTAAATTTCATGATTTTTGCTTTAAAATAGTGTCAAGTTTAGAAAAGGGCTATAGCATAGAAGTTAAAGAATCGAATTCATATGAGTCAATATGGTTGGAAATAAACCATAACTTATTAAACTCAAAGCAATCTTTTGATGCTATTAGGTTTTCTTCTCTTAGAATAAAAAATAAAGGAACAACTTTTTCTTTTACTCACACTTTTACTGGAAGTTGTATAACTAAAGATATAAATCAATTTCTGTTTTTATGCAATCTTGTTGAGAAAGTTATATGAAGCTAAGGTTCTCTGTAAACTATATTTTAATAATAAATTAATTCATGGCTTCTGTCATAGATAATTTATTAAGGGTGATACTGGTTTATTTATTAGAGGATACTCCTAGCAATACAGAATATTGGGACAGGGTTCATTTATGTGAAGAACATAATTTAAATTTTGCTTTGCATCACCTATATAAAAAGTATCATCACAACAAAGAATCTTACATAGATCCTTTAATTCAGGAAACTAAATCGTCTCTTCATTCTTACATTAAAAAAAATAAAAAAATTAGACAATTTTATGAGGTTTTATGCGGAGAAAGTAATGGTATAATAAAAGATATAACTTCTTCAGAAAGTATTTTGATAAAATGTTTGGTTGAAATTCTCCAAATAAATATCATTTTTTATTACAGCCACGATAAATCTTCAGAATACAGAAGCTCAAAACAGAGTTTAAAACCAGGGAAAGGACTTTCATTGTATTTCAACTTTTTTACTTCATTAGTAGAAAAAGTAAATGATGAATTGTATCACATGCCTTCTTTAGAAAAATTGTCAGATTCAGCTTTAAGTTCTTTTAATTCTTGTAAAAAAGAGAGCATTACGTCCACTTCTCAATTAAAATTAAAAGACAAAAATAAAAGCCGGTCTAATATTAAACAGCGACCATCCTCTTCAGAGCAAAACAGTTCTACAGAAAGTGAGAGTGACAATGACCCAGTAAAAAAAAAAGATCACCCTGCTTTCATTCAATCACAGCAAAAATTACTAGGTATTTTACATAAAGATTTAGAAGAAAGTGACAGTAATGAAGAAGATATAAAAGGAACACATTCTCTTCAAAAAAGAAAGAAAGTTAGCAAAACTTTATCAGACAGCAATGATGATTTAAGTGAGGAAGAAATTACTGATTTTAAAAATAAAGTTCAAAATAAAAAGAGAAAAATTCCTTTATCAGTAAGCCATCAGGTAAAAGAACTATCTGAATTTAATCCAACATCTACTTTATTTGAACCAAAAACAGATACTTGCAGAGCAAATTTGGAAAGGACTATAGCTATATGCGATAGAATAAAGAGTCACGCAGAAGTATTTTTAAGGAATATTTTACCAGATAATATAAACAGATGTGCATGTTGTTTTTTACATTGCACACCTCCTTTAATTAAAGGTACTAAAGGACGAAGAGGACCTAAAAGTAAAATCAAGTAGCAGTTAAAAAACTTTTCATCTTTAAAATCTTATGGATATTGATGATATTTTACGTTTCATTGATAAAAAAAAACTTAATGAAAAAATTTTTCAATGTAATTTAAACACAAAAAAATATTTAAAAAACAAAGAGAAAGTAACTTGTAAAGTGTTCCCCAATAACCATCTCCCGAATTGTATAGAAGAAAGCATCATTTTATGCGATAAAATAAAAGACTAACCATGAATAGTTTTATAGAAATAGATTTAGATAGTTCTTTGTTGTATGAAAGATGTCACTATTTTAAAAGCTATCAATCTTTTTATGGTAAAGAAAAGAAAGAGCTTAGCTTAGAAATACCTGCTATAAAATATATGAATATTTCTGAATGCTCTTATTTAATGATGACCTTATCAGAAGAAGATGAATTATGTCACATTCTTTTAAATGATATTAGAGATATTAAAAGTATTGTTTTTTTTGCAATTTTTTTTCAAAGTGATTTCTTGTATGAATATATAAAAAGTCGGTGTATAAATAACGTGGAAGAAGTTCCTTGCGTTATCAAAATGGCTATTTTCTTTATGGGAGAATTTCACAAGTTTTCTTTAGAAATAATTTGGTTTGCAGCCGATTTTTTAAGAGTACCTCGAGTATATGAAATCCTTGAATGTATGAAAGACTGTGAGGATAATTATAGCGAAACTACTGCATTAACTATGACTATTAGGAAAAGGAAATTTACTCAATATAAACGTGTGAAAAAACTTAAAAAAAAGATGAAAATAGCCAATATGATATATAACAATTGCCTGAGATTTTTAACTTATTGTTGTGCATCTTGTGGAAGATTTCACAAAGCAGACAGGACAAACAGAAAAAGAGCATTATCTAAAATAACATATATGCAATGTTGTGGGAGCCCAAGTAAAACAAGATGTCTCGAATTTTTACAATATTTTTCCTCTTATGTTGAAAACCAAAGGGTTGCGAGATGTAAAAACTGTTTTATTCCTTGGTTTGATGGAAAACCTACTTGCACCCCTCTTTATGCAAAGTTTCAAAACAAAAAATATACTGAAATACGTAGAAATCTAATATTAGATAGGATAGATTTCTTTTGTAAACCACTTAATGAAATAAGATAAAAGATTTTTTCTTCTTATCTTTGTTGTAAAGTTGGTTTAATTTTAGTTGATATTTGTAAAGTATAACAAGTACATGTAAAATTAAAGGTTTTATAGTTATTATAGAGGTATAGATAAATTAGAAATTAGTTTGTACAGCTTCATTAAAACAGCTTTTATAAACAATATAAAAATAAATAAGTGAGGATACAAGTTCTCATGGTAGAAAGGATTAAGGTAATTTAATCATTTGTTAAGCATTTTATCATATTTAAACTTGTATTTATCTATGTAACTATGTTGCTTGATGTGAACATAGAGCTGCTTAAAGAAAGAGTAGAGTACATTTCATGTTTGTGCTCTTTTAACAATGTTACTTCAAATATGCAGAAATTTAAAATTTGCTTAAATGTGAGCATACCAAATCAAACGTTTATGAGTGCCAAAGAATGTTCTAACATATTTTCTGTTTTATCTGATGAATTCATTGACATATCAAACATTAAAACAGAAGCTCTTGTATATTTTTCTCATTATTTCCAATGTTATTTTATGTTCTCAGAAATAAAAAATATGATAATACAAGAGGAAATTAAAGCTGCTAGAGTTTTAATCACATCCAGTATCTTATTAGGAGAGAATCATTCTTTTACTAAAGAAATATGTAAATTTATAAGTGATCTTGTTGGTTACAATGAAGAAGCAATATTTCATCTCATAAAAAATAAAAATAAACGTAAAGGCACAAGACAGTATGCCTCTTCAAGGCTTCAAAGTAAAATAAAAGAAAAAGTAAGAGAAAAACGTTTATTTTACAGTAATGTGTATTTGGGATGTGCTTTATGTAGAAGGGTAGTTCTTGTAAGCAAAAAACATGAAAGTAATATAGAATACACAATATGTTGTGGCAAACCTATTCATAAGCATTGCTACGCAAGTGTGGTTCATTGTCATTTAAAATATACCAAAAATGATGGTGAAGTAGTTGTGATTAATTTAGAAATGAATTGTCCATTTTGCCACATGAAATGGTTAAATGGGAATCCTGTTTGTGATGCTATGTTTTTGAAATGGAACCAAAGAGAAAATTTTACTTACCTGGTGAAATACACTACAGATCATTTAGCTCTATGTTTAAATGAGTATGAAACTAGCATAAATCGTCACATAAAAAACAAGTTAATGTAAACCAAAATGAGATTAAAAATAAATGAAGCTTATGGGTAAACAAAAAATGGCTCACTCAGATGACTTTTATGTTACTCTACCTTCTAATACTATTCATTCATCTCGGATTAATAAAACAAGTCATTTTTTTGTAGAAATTCCTGGAAAATTTCATTTAGAAGGTCATTGGGAGGTGGCCATAGTAGAAATAAACCTTCCTGTATCCTGGTACAATATTCCACAGGATCCTCCACAAGATCGAACTTTTGCTATTTACAGAAAAGAAATGGGGGTCAATGATGAATTACATGTATTAGAAGAAGGAGAAATAGACACTGTTAGAACAGACATGAGCTTTCACACTAAAATGATGCCATATGGAAATTATGGTAATATAGAGAATTATATAGATGTAATGAATAAGTTAATGAAATCAATAGAGTTAGCCGAAAAAAATTTAGATTTTTTTCATTTGGCTAGAGAGCCTTATATTAGTATAGAAAAAGAAAATTTAAAGCCTGTTTTACATGTAGCAAGGGGAGATACTGTGTGGATGCCTTCCTCTTTGTCTGATATTCTTTGCTTAACAAATGCAGAAGGAGGTATTAAAGATGAAACTGATTCAAAAGTAACAGGTTACTATGGTCTTCCTTTAGAATCCATAGATGATTATAATAATTTATTATTTCAAAAAAAAATACATAAACATTATGCTTCTTATAAAGCAACAGGAGTACCTTCTTTAAGTTCTAGTTCTTCAAATATTTATTTATATACCAATATAGTTTCTAATGAAGTTGTTGGAAATGTTCAAGTTCCTCTTTTAAGAGTTATAAGATGTAATGGCTTGTTTGGAGAAGATTTTAAAATGATATTTTCTTCTCCCTATTATAAAAAAGTTAAAATGTCTGAGATACACGAAATAGAAATAGAAATAGTTGATGACCAAGGAAAACTTATAAAATTTGAGTATGGCAAAGTATTTGTAGTACTTCACTTTCGCCGTTGTAAACTCAGATAATGAATCGAAGAAATGGTTTCAGGAATATTGCAATAGAATATAATTTGGTCCCTAAAATATATAATCATGACTTAGAATTTTTTTTAAGATATATATCAAACAGAGTTACATCTAAAATAAAAAAGTGGATGTTAAAGCATGGTGGAGTTAAGTTCCAATTAGGTCTTAATACATTTTTAGCCAAATATAAAATAGAAACTAACCAACATTTTGAAATAAAACCTTGGTTTCAAAGTCCAGTAGCTGTAATTCTAAATGTAAAATCTATAGAAGAAAAAGTTTATGAAGCCATCAGAATCATTTCTGCTTTTTTTGATTCTTTTATTCAACTAGGATCTGGATGGTTTTTAAAAGAAATTATATGTTTGCGAATTTCTATTTATAGATATAATCCTTTGGGAGGTTATAAGCCTTCTGATATAGACAGTATTTTGTTTAAGAAAAGATCATTGCTTAATATTAAAGGAGCAGGAAATAAATGTTTTCTTTTTAGCATATTAGCTGCCTTGTTTAAAAGTAAAACAAATGCAAACAGAGCAAGCACTTATTTACCTTACTTGCAAAGTTTAAATATATCCTGTCTTTCTTTTCCTGTAAAACTTGGTCAAATAGCTAAATTTGAAGAAAAAAACCACATAACTGTAAATGTTTTTGGTATATTTAAAAATAAAAACGAAAATTATCATCCATATCCTATGTATATTTCTACTAATTTTAATGAAGAAAAACATTTAAATCATGTTAACCTTTTACTATATCGAGAACATTATTGGCTTATAAGAGACATGAGTAAGTTTGTTAGACCCTTTTTTTATAAGAAAACAAGATATTATTGTCATAAATGTTTAACTTCTTTTTTAAAAAAAAATGATCTCCTTTTTCATACCCAAAAAACCTGTGACAATAATAGCTTCTTTGGTCAATCATATATAATGCCCATAAAAGGAAGCAAAGTTGAATACAAAGATTATTCTAAACAAATTAAAAACCCTTTTATCATATATGCAGACTTTGAAACATTTAATCAAAAATTAAAAGTGCCCGTTAAAAGGGGAAATATCACAATAAAAACTAGACAAAAATTAAATGCTATAGGTGCAGTTTTAATTTCAAAGTATGAGAAATATTCACAGACACCATTTTTATATATAGGACGTTATGTTTTAAAAAAATTTGTGAATTACTTATATCAAAAAAGAGCAGAGATATCTCATATTTTAGATAAAAATAGGAAGCCGATTTTTTTAACAATGGAAGACATAAGCAGAATTCATAAACAAACAGAATGTTATTTGTGTCATGTTTCATTTAAAAATAAAAAAATTAAAAAAGTATTGGACCATGCCCATATAGGTCGAGAAGGCAAGGGACGAGATGTTAACTATGCTTGCAATAGATGTAATTTAAGCCATTCTTCTCTTAGAATGGACACATTGAAAATACCAATTGTTATGCATAATGCTATGAATTTTGATTTACATTTTATAGTAAAAAAGCTCTATAAATATATTCAAAATGATGATATAAGAGTTCTTCCTAGATCTTCTGAAAAATTTTTAACTTTACAATTTGAAAATTTTTACTTTTTAGATTCATTCCAATTTTTATCTGCCTCTTTGTCACACTTGGCAGATCTTTTAGCTGCTAATAATGTAGATAATTTCATAGAAACCAAAAAAAACTTAACCAAAAAGGAATTATTACCTTATGTAATAAAAAAGGGAATTATGTGTTATGATTACATAGATTCATGGGAAAAATTAAAAGAAAAAAATCTACCTGTTAGATCCCATTTCTATAATAAGCTAACTAAAGAAAATATATCTAAAGAAGCTTACACTCATGCTAAAACAATGTTTAATTTGTTGAATTGTAAATCTTTAGGAAGCTATTTAAAAGAATACCTTAAAATTGATGTTTTACTATTATGCGATGTATTTGAATCTTTTAGAGAAAGAAGTTTAGAAAATTATGGTTTAGATCCTGCGAAATTCCTCACTGCTCCATCTCTTAGTTATCAGGCTATGTTAAAACACACAAAGATACAGCTTGATCTTTTAGATGATATAGATAAACATAACTTTATTGAAAAAGGTATACGCGGAGGTATTACAAACGTTGTACAACGATATGTTAAAGTAAAAAACGATTCCCAACATTTGGTTTATTATGATTGTAATAATCTTTATGGCCATGCTATGTGTCAAGAACTTCCCACTCATGATTTTGTTTGGTTACCGTCTTCTAGTTATTCTAAGTTTAATGTATTAGAAGTAGCTAACAACAGTGATGAAGGCTATATATTAGAAGTTACTTTATTGTATCCAAAGCATTTACATTTTTTGCATGATGATTTTCCACTGGCTCCAGAAAAAAAAGAAATATTTCATGATGAGTTATCTCCATATGCTAAAGATTTATTACATAAATTAAATATTAAATACAAAAAAAGTGGGAATAAGCTAATATGTGATTTAAGAGAGAAAAAAAATTATGTCGTTCACTATAAGAATTTAAAACTATACCTTAAATTAGGGATGAAAATAGTTAAAATACATAAAATTCTATCTTTTAAACAATCTGCTTGGATGAAAAAATATATTGACTTTAATAACACTAAACGGAGAGAATCAACTTCTTCTTTCGATAAAGCATTTTTTAAGTTAATGACTAATTCATGTTTTGGAAAATGCATGGAAAATGTTAAAAAAAGGAAAAATTTAACCCTTACTTCATGTAAAATTAAAAGTAAAAAACTTATTCGAAAACCTACTTTTCATTCCTTGTATTTTTTAGACAAAGATTATGTAGGAATACAAAATGTTAAAGAACAAGTATATTTGGACAAGCCGATATATCTTGGATTTACTATATTAGAATTATCTAAAATGCACATGTTTTGGTTCCATTATAAGGTAATGTTACCTACTTTTTCTTTATCTGTTATTAACTTGTTATATTCAGACACAGATTCATTCATATATTTTATAGAAGATGAACATTTTATTGAAAAGCTGAAAAGTATAAAAGAATATTTTGATTTTTCAAATCTTAAACTAGATCACCCCTTGCACTGTACTGAGAATTGTAGAGTATTAGGAAAATTTAAGGATGAAAGTGAGGGGAAAAAAATAAAAGAATTCATTGGTTTACGTCCTAAGATGTATTCTATTTTATTTGAATCAAATAAAGAAACAAAAAGAGTAAAAGGTGTTAAAAAAAGTAATATAAGAGATATGAGACATGACCAGTTTAAAAAAGTATTGTTTAAAAAGAAATTTCATCGAGAATCATATCATGCTATGAGAAGTTACAATCATAAAGTACATGTAATAAAAGAAAATAAACTGGCTCTTTCACCTTTTGAAGATAAACGTTGGCTACAAAAAGATGGAATCAAATCTTTTGCTTATGGGAATCATATGATCAATGTGCGTAAAAGACATAAATATTTTGATTCATCTGTAAATTTAAAAAAAAAAAAATTTAAATTAAACTAAAAAGGCATAACATTGTGTATGGAACAGTGAAAATATACTTGAGATTACTTGTGTTATACTGTTTTAAAACAAATGAAATTCACCTTTTGGATCTAAACAGCAGGGTATTTTATATCAACATAAAGAAATCATTTCTAAGCACTTAAAAGTTAATATTTTAAAAATCTATTTTCAAAGAAATCACAAATTAATTTAAAAGAAATTACTTCTGATGGCTTCTAAATTTCACACCATTCCTTTTGGAAAAAAAAAGAGAATAGATATAACTAGATTTAGAGGAAAAGAATATATTCATTTGCATGATATGACTAAAGATAAAAATATGAGCTTGCAAAAATCTGAATATGATGAACTTATAAAATTAAAGGTTAAAATAGAAAAAAGAATAAAAAAGATTAAAAGTCCTAAAGAAACAGAAACAAAAAATGAAGGTAAAAAGAAAAGTAAATCATCAGTTAAAAGAGACAGTGATGAAAGTGACAGCGATAATTCCTATGTAGACAGTAATTCTGACAGTGATTAAAAATAATTTTAAGAAAAAGTCTGTGGGATAGACATCTTTAGGTGAACATAATTAGCTAAAAAACAATCAACTTTTAATGTTTGTTTTCCAAATATTTTTATATATTTAAAATGGGTGAATTATGTATATATTGTGGTATTTGTCATGACTTAAAAACTGGAAAAAAATATTGTATTCCTTGTTATGAAAATATGTACAAAGAATGTATCCGCTGTCATAGACCCTTACATTCCGCTCATTTTTTTAGTCGACACCCATCTAGATGTAATTCATGTCATGAAAAATATGAATTGGAGAAATTAAAATCAAAGAGCAAAGATTCTTTTAAAAAAAAAGATGAAAAAGAAAAAAAAATAATTACTAAAAATCTGAAAAAAAGAAGTAATGTCCTTTCTAACAAAATTATCGATTTAACTGAAAAAAAAAGTAAAAAAATTACATTAAGCAACAGTCAAAATGAAAAAGAAACAGGTAAAAACACATCTGCTTGTAAAGATAACAATACAGTTTTAAATTTAACAAAAAAGACAAATGAGCCACTACAGCTTACTCTTAAAATAAGTTGCAAAAAGGGAAATATTTATCAAAAAAAATCTAAAACTGTTGATGTCATTCTTTAAAATATTTCTTGTTTGCTTTTAAATGTTTTTTCATGTGCCTGTATTGAAAATATTATTTTGTATTATTATAACAAGTTGTGTATATAGTAAAAGAGAATTCATATTTAGTAAGTATTAGCTGCTTATATATTAGTTTAAACCTAAAAAGTTTATTTTTTGTGTTTCTTTTTTTCAGTGAAATGATATTTTGTAATTTTAAATGATGTTTATTGATGTCATATATCTACATTGAAATGCTTAGTGAACAAATCAAATAATACGCTATCATGATACTTTGTTGTTGTTGTTAGGAATCTGGTATTTGTCCTTAAGGATATTAACTTATTATTGGGTGTGTAAATACTAAGATCCTAACATTGTTTTTTTATGTAATTTTACTTTTAATTCATCAGGATACGTGCATTTGTTCCAAACATAGTTTATAAATGTTTTCATTTCATGTACTAAATGTGACAAATCATATTTACCATCGAACACTAGTTAAAAGTAAAACATAACTTAAGAATTGTAATGAGATGGTTAGTAAACAAGAGGGTTAAATGCATGCTTTAATGTTTTAAGGACTGCACCTGTTTCAAACATAACATGTTTACATCTTTATATGTTTATTCTTAAGAAGTGTTTAATTTTAATATGGCAAAAAAAGAAGAAATAAAAAGAAACCAAGAAATAAAAAGGTTGTTTGAAAGTATTTACTTTAACCCAAGTCATCCTTCATCTTTTAGTTCTGTGAAAAAGTTATATAAATCTGCTAAAAAAAAAGACAAAAAAATAACTTTAAAAGACGCTGAAATATTTTTACAAAATACTAGAACTTATACTTCACACAAACCTATACAATATAACTTTTTAAGACGAAAAACTATTGTAAAAGGATTAAATGATCAATGGCAGTTAGATTTAATAAGTACTTTCCAAATTAGACGATATAATAACAACATTTCATATTTATTAGCTGCTATAGATTGCTTTTCCAGATATGCTTACATAGAACCTCTTAAAGACAAAAAAGCAGAAACAACATTAATAGGCTTTAAAGCTATATTATTTAGGGCAAAACACAAGCCTAGGCTTATTCAAGTAGATGAAGGTAGTGAATTTAAGGGTGTTTTTAAGAAATATCTCATTAACCAAAATATTCACTCTTTTAGCACATCACAAGACACAAAGGCTGCAATAGTTGAACGTTTTATAAGAACTATACAAAATAAAATACATCGATTTTTAACCTTTAAAAAAAGCTTGAGATATATCGATGATTTGCAAGACATTGTACTTAGCTACAATAAAAGTCCACATCGTACTCTAGGAATTAGCCCCTCTGAAGTTGATGAAAAAAACCAAAAGATAATTTGGGACAAACAATACAAACCATATTTACATTCTAGAAGAATACAACTTCCTTTCTCAGTAGGAGATAAAGTAAAAATCACAACTAAAAGAAAAACATTTACTAAAGGATATAAGCCAAATTGGCAAAAAGAAATATTTCAAGTAGCTTTTGTACTTAGAACATGGCCACCTACTTATATATTATTAGATGAAAACAATGAAATACTTACTGGTAGTTTTTATGCACAAGAATTAAATAAGATACAAGATGGTAGAAAAAACTAAAACTAAAGACATAGAATTAATTGATGCGAGATTAAAAACTCCATTTTCTATGATAATAGCAGGCCCTAGTAATTCAGGAAAAACCAGTTTTCTTCTTAATCTTTTAAAAAATATGGATCGCATTATAGACAATGAATTTAAAAAAATAAACTGGTTTTATGGACAAAGTCCCCCTTCTGATGTAATTGATTTAAACTTAAAAAACATTAATTTTATTCAAGGGTTGCCTCATACTTTTGATGATTATATATCACCTAATAATCACGAGCTTATAGTGTTAGATGATTTAATGATGGAATGTTCTAAGGATCCATTAGTTACAGATTTATTTACTAAGCGTTCTCATCATGATGGTTTAAGTGTGGTATTTATTACGCAGAATTTTTTTTGTGAAGGAAAAGAAAGAAAAACATTGGCAAAAAATGCAACTTACTTAGTAATATTTAATTCTCCTTTGGATCAAACAATATCCCATTCTTTAGGAAGAAAACTTATGCCTGATCGAGTAAAAACTTTTCATGATATATTTTCAGCTGCAACAAATTCTCCTCATGGATATTTATTTATAGATGGTCATCAAAAAAGAAACAAAGATCTCATGTTTAGAACAGATATTTTTTCTGATTCACAGCGAATATTTATACCAAATAAAAAGTAAAAACTTACATGAGATAAGTGAAGTTTAGAAGCTTGCACTATAAAAAAAAATCAGATTTTTTATCTTTGATAAATAAAATACTTTAAAAAATGGCTAAAACACAAGTAAAGAAAAGGAAAGTTGGAGTTAAAAAAAAGAAATGTTGCAACATAATAAAACATCAGCATTTTCTTTCATTGCTAGCCTCAGCCAAAAATGCCAAAAAAAGAAATATATTAATTGATTTTGCATCAAAAAAAGACTTAGATGCAATATACCAATGCATATTTAATGTGTTAGCTGGTAATGTGCCTATAGATAAAAAAACACATTCAAAGCTAAAACGTCATAAAAATACTTTGAGGTTGCTAGTTAGCAAAAAAGGAGTTAGTGAAGCAAGAAGGAAATCAACTTTAAAACAAAAAGGAGGATTTTTACAATTTTTACTCCCATTGTTGTCTGGTATTATACCCGCAATAGCCGGCGCTATAACAGGAAGGTGAAAAAATAAAATAAAATATGAGTCACAGTTTTAAAGAAAGTGTAATTATACCTTTATCTTTATATAAAAAATATGAAAAAATGTTAAATATGAATAAAAATGAAGATAATATATCAAATACTTTAAAAACCAAAAATATACAAAGCGAAATAAATGAAAATTCAAAACAGGAAAATCCTGTTTTAAAAAGACAGGAAGAATTAATAAATCAGCGAGTGTTTAAAATTAATCCCTACTCTATATATTCTACTGAAAACACTGATCAACTTCCTGTAGAAGTAAACAACCTAGAATCTAAACCTAAGGAAACATCACAAATAGGTATAACCATAAACTACATTCTTGACAAAGTACCCTTGGCACAAAGACCAAACATTAAAATGATCTTAGAAAAAATGTTAGAAAATAAGTACCAATGGGACACAGCTGGAGAAATAAGTTATGATTCAAAGAAAATAGCGAATTCAAATATCATTGATATAATGAAATATTTTTCAAAATCTGGTTTTAAAAATGAGCCTACAGGTACGCAAACATTATATTCACATCTCATTACTATCTTACCCCCTTCTTGGATAAAAAATAAACCAAGTATGGCGCAAAAAAAAAGATCGAGCTCTTATATTCCTGGACCATATCCAAGTGAAGACATAATGACAGATATAATATATCATACTAAAAAACTGAAAAAAAAAGAAGATGAATTAAAACAAGGAACTCATGACCTGAAAGAGGGGGCAACTAACATATTAGATATAACTCCTCCTACTTTCACAAATGTGTCTATGGATGATGATGATGATGATGATGATGATGATGATGATGATGATAATGATGAATATCCTTCAGATGATGAATATGAATCTAAGAATTTATTTTCTCCCAAAGATTTACCACCTTTTTCCAAAAGTAAAATGCATACCTCAACTCCAAAAAGCATATCACTTGGAAAAATTTTAGAAACCAAAACTCCTGTTTTTTCACCTTTAACCAAAACATCGCCTATACCTACTGTAAGTAAATCCCCTGTTTTACAGCAAAAAACATTATTGAAAAAAGACATTTTTACTAGAGAAGAAGATGAGGACACAGAAGCATCTGTACAACTACATCCTAGACAAAAAATATATGAGCAAGAGTCTTTACTTTTAAGCAAACGAAAGCCTAAACCAAATAAATTGTTTTTAGGAAAAGAGTGGGTAACAAACTGGAGAAAAAAATAAGAGAAAATAAAGTTGAGATAAGATGAGATATACTTTATTTTAATAAATCTTTTCTTTTAATTTATATATATATATATATTATACGATTTTCCTTCATTTAAATTTTATTTAAAAAATGGTTATGCACCAACATTACAGTTCAAACCAAAGGAAAAACGATAGAGCATTATATCACAACTTATTTGAAAAAAAAAATGCCTATCCTCTTCAATACATTCAACATGGTCAAGGGCTCCCAGTTTTCATGGGGACTAAATATCAAAAAGGATATGGTTTAGGTAATATTTTTGCTGGCTTATTTAAAAAAGTTGTTCCACTTATAGCACCAGTGCTTAAGTCAGCTGCTAAAGGAGTAGGCAAAAGAATGTTAAAAGGAGGGATAAATGTTGCAGAAAATGTTTTATCTGGAGGGAACATAAAAGAGGCATTAAAAGATGAGGCTCAATCCAGCTTAAATGATTTAAGTTCAAGCGCTTTAAATTATGTAGGAAACAGAATAAATAAACCTAAAACCAAAAAAAAAATTAACTCTAGCACCAAAAGATCCAAAATTAAAAAAAAAAAAACATACTCAAGAGATATTTTTGATTAGCCAAACTTAAAATATACTGCTGGGATAGACACCTATAGAAAGTTAAAAAAGTAAAAACAATTTAAAATGTCACTCATAGATGAGAGTCCTTGTCACTGTATAAGTTCAGATTTAGATTTTGACAGTGTGCCTTTAGCAAATACTTCTGTTGAAAAAAACTACTATGAAAAAGTTGAGCCTACGGCATCTGCAAACAGTGGTACTGTTCAATTTTCTCTTAAGTCAAACAACAAGGATTTCATTTCTTTACATGACAGCTTTATCCAAATAAAAGCAAAAATATTAAAAGAAGACAAAACAGCTCCAAGTGCTCCTGATGCAAACACTCCAAATGTAATTAAAGACGAAGCAAGGGTGTTTCCAGTAAACTTTTTTGGAGCAAGCATATTTAAAAATGTAAAAGCATTCATCAATGGTATAAGGATATCAGAAAGTAATGACTTATATGCATACAAAGCTATGTTTGAAATGCTGCTAAGCTATGATCCATTAGTTGCTAGCCGACTGGGTATACTATCTTTATTTTACAAAGACACCAAAGATTTTAATGAAATAGAAAATGTAAATAGTAATACACACAATGCAGGTGTCAAGCAGCGCTATAATTTAACTAAAAACGGAACAGAAATAGAAATGTTGTGTCGAGTTCACAATGACTTGTTCGCACAAACTAAGATGTTTCCAGGGGATTTACCTCTTATCATAGAATTTGATAGATCAGATGAAAAGTTTTGTTTAATGGCAAAAGAAGCTGACAAAAAATATATAATTCAAATAGAAGATATGAATATGTTCATAAAAAGATATCGTCTAACAGATAGTTTTTACAATGAATTAATGAGAGCACGATTAGATCAGAATTTCACTTTAAAATATAATATGAGGAAAACATTAATGAAATATGTTACTTTTGGTCCTAATAAATCAATATTACAAGGATCACATATTGTAAATAACACAGAATTACCAAAAAGAGTCATTATTTCTTTAGTAAGACTCGATGGCTTCTCGGGTCATTATAGTCATAATCCATTTAAATTTGATAACTTCAATGTAACAGAAGTAGAATTAAAAGTTAACGATGGAGGTACACCTTTTTATCAATATAATATAGATTTTCCCAACAATAAATATTTCATGGCATATTTAGCTATGCTAAAAGGTACAGGAAATATATTCAGAAATGAACCTGTGAATATAACCCCTGAAGAATTTAAAAATGGATATGCGCTTTACTGTTTTGATTTATCAAGAAATGGAATTAATTCAGAAACGTTTGAACTATCAGAAAACGGATCTTTAAGCTTCACTTTTAAATTGGGAACAGTCCCCACCCATGGAATAGCAGCTGTTATTTATTTAGAATACGATTCTCTTTTAATATTGGGACCTAACAATGCCACTTCATTAAAATAATAAAATGAACGGTGAGGAATTAATAAGCATTTTAGAAAAAGATAAAAATATAACCAAAGGAAATTATGGTATTTATGCAGCAGATAAAATCCCCATTATAAAATCTTATCCTACAGCTTTCATAGCAAATACAGATGTAAGCTATCTTCCTGGAGAACACTGGGTAGCATTTTATTTTAAATCTAAAAATGATATTCCTGAATATTTTGATTCATATGGATTACCTCCAATAAGATATTCTTTTTTAAAAAAATTATCCAAAAAATACAAATATTCTTCACATACTATACAAGCATTAACATCTTTAAGATGTGGAGAATACTGCTTATATTTTTTAAAAAAAAGAGCCTCTAATATAAGCATGCAAAAAATTATATCTAGTTTTTCTTCTGACACTTTGTGGAATGAAAAAAAGATTCAACTCTACATAAATAAACAAATAAACACTCCTGTGAATAAAAAAAGAAAAGGATCCAACTATGGACAATATAGCATTAAACATTGTGATTTCATAAACAACTTAAAAAAATGAAAAGCTTTATATAAAAACAAAAATTTAAATTTTTTTTTTCACAATTTCCACACATTTATTGGTGAAAAATTAAATAACTATTAAAAAACACTATGAAAGGATTATCATCAATTAATAAAATAAAAAAAAATAAAATTGGAACAGCTGGAGCACTACTTATTTTTTTCCTTACAACCATAGGAATTTTAATAGAAATTAAATATGGTAAATTAAATGAAGAAATATATCTCACATGTTCTGAATCAGGGTATCAATTTAAAAATAATATAAAAATAAAATCATTTTTTAGCTGCTCAGTTCAAAAAAATGATACATCCAATGATATATTTGTTCCTTACATTGAAATGAACTTAAAAAAAACAGAATCATCAGATATTAATTTTAACAATGAACACAAAAATGACTCCTATGAAATTTTTTAAAAGAGAAGTAATATCATATGAGAAACTAGGATGAGATTAAAAGCAAAAGCCTTCTTCATTCAAAAGTAATACAAAGTTTATTGAAATGGACAACCACAAAGTTATTCAAGATGAGGATGAATTACATATTTTAGAAAAGATCACAAATGCTCAACATAATTACATTTTCAAGCTCATACAAATTAAAAATAATTTGCAAAATCAACTAAAAGAAGAAAAAGGTATAAATAACATATTAAAAGAACAACTCCAAGATTCTCAAAAAAAAGTAATGGAGGGCTTTGCACAAAAACGAGCTGCCACTTTGGCTCGATATAACATGGAATACGAGCGAAAAAACAGAAATTTTAACTACATGAAAAATTATGGAAAAATAGTATGTGATGGAGAAAACGATGAAAGTGAAAATAATAAAACACAGGCTTGTGCTTCCATTGCTAGTGATAGTTATATATCCAATGAAGATGAAATAGATTAAAAATAAAAATAAGCATTTTTAAAAAATCCACCAACAGTATTATAAAAAGTTTAGGTTTTTCTTCAATTTCATTGTAAAAATACATTTGGGATAAAGAAAAAGCGGGTGAAAAATAAGGAAAGAGTAACTATTTTTACAGAATTTGATTGTGGTTTCATCTTAAATATACATATAAGTAAAACCAAAAAACATTTTCATAAAATAAACAAATATGGATAGCTATATAGTTACTCCTATCATCAAATCTTATCCTTCTGATAACACTCTTAAAGAGATAAGCTCCATGTTTTATCATGACTGGAAAAAAATGGGGATATATCTAAACGTCTCAAAAGTAGATTTGATGTCACTAGAGGATCAAAAATCTTTGTATGATATGTCATTAGATATGTTAAATTTATGGTGGGAAAATAATCATAGCCTTAATGACCTTAAAAATGCTTTAGAATTAAGCAAACGAAAAGATCTAATTGAATTAGCTAACATATTTTGTATAGAAAATAATATATATCCCTTTAATATGAATGAAAAAAAAATTCAAATATTATTGTCAAAAATAGCAGAAAATATAGGAAAAGAATGGATAATTATAGGAATTCAACTTGATATACCATATGAAACACTCAACATGATAAGAAGTCAAGCATCTTGTAGTAATCCTTGTAATCGAGCATTAGAAGTATTAAAACTGTGGAAAAAGAAGCAGACTTTACCTGCCTCAGAATTCATAAATGTCCTTAAACATGATATGCGTAGAAATGATATTGCACATTTTTTACAAACTAAAATTATAAATTCCTGCTATTAAAGAATTTTATTTAGAAAAAATATTACTTGTAGTATGGTTATAAATGTTAACATTAATTATAAATATATGTCTATTTTTTTTTAAAATGTAATTGTATTTTATTTTAAATTTAAGTAAAGTGTCTTGAATGTAGTTTATTAAAAATATATAGTATGTCTTATGTAATTGATTATATCTGGTTACCTTCTTTGTAATGTATACCTTATATGTAATTTTTATATCATCAAAAGTAGTTATTAAATGGTTGCCTTCTTTGTAAATATATACTTTATATTTAATTTTTACAATAAGATTAAAAATATGTTTTATTTTTAAAATAATAAACGATAAAAAATGTATATGGTATTTCTCGTGTTTTTTTGTTTTTTTTTAAATCAATTTTTTACACAAAAAACTTTAAAAAACCACAACATATGTAGCTGAGACTAAAATGAAACTATGCAAAGCATAAAAATCAGGAATGGTTAAACACATATGTAAATACTATGAAAAAGTGGAAAATTCTTTTGATGAATGTATACTTCCTTTTAGGACATGGTCAGTTATGTGTTCATATACATGTAAGCAATGGATAATGCTTCAACCACAGTGGAAGCTTAGATTAAAACTTGAAATAATTTTATACTTATTTTACAATTTTTACCATAAAAAGTATTCAGAATATCATGATATATGCACTTTTTTAAAAGAAAAAAGTGTAAAAAATATGATGTATGAGACATATGATCATATTTTTAAAAAAACTGGGTTTGATATTAAAAATGAGAAATTGGTGCAAAATATAGCTAAAAACATATTACAAAAATATAAACTCAAAGAATATCATTTATGTTTAATGATACAATGCAAACTTGCTATATTGTATAGCTTAAACATTGCGATTTTTAATAGATTAAAATATAAAAATAAAAAAAGAAAAGTTTATATTCCAAAAAACCTATATTTACCACAAATGCATAAACATCTTAAACATAGCATACTCAACCTTCCAATACCATCTTCACTTAAAACCTTTCTTATGTCAGTAAAAAATAAAAAATACAATGGTGTCTTTCCTAATCATATGTACTTAATGATAGAATGGTTTGCATCAAAGCAAAAAACTAGTTGGAATACTTTTACATCAAAAATGTCAATCAAAGCTGAACCACTAAAACAGTTTTCATTTCAATGAAATAAAATCATTTATAATAACAGTTTTTGAAAAAGTGCTTTTAATCATTATTATCTTTTAAAGGAACCAACCCAAAAACAAGACAAAATCCATACCCTGGAAACAATTTCTCCTAAATTCATGTGATTTTACCAAAAATTTAATGCATTTCACAATATTAATCATAGGAATTCATGTGAATTTGTGAGCAGCAATTCACGTGAAATTCAACAGACACATGAAAGTCATGTAATTTCACGTGAATTTCACGTGTACATCTAGCAATAAAAAGAGAAAAACTTGTGAAATCCACAAGAATTCACAAAAATTTCTCTAAACAAAATTTTCATCAGATTTACTCATGTCAAAGAGGTAAAAAGTTGTTCCTTGTTTCCAGGGTAGGAACCAGCAAACAATCTGATAGATCAAGGGGTGCTCACATAATGGTTTTCAGGCGAGCATGCACAACGATGCTAGTTGCAATTTAAAGATACAGGAAATTATTCAACTACAGCGCAGCTCTTTCATCACATTAATGTATTCCTTTTGGTTGGATAATAGTTTGTGTCCTTAAAGAAGACTACATAAGGAGTAAAAGTACATCCTTAAAGGACATATAAAGCCGAGCATAGTAGTTGCTTTGCAACCAGTACTTAAAGCATACTAAACTATGAACATCTGAAGCGCAAAGCAAACCCAAGGGGTGTTCATTAAACAACTTAGAAAGTTAGGAGCAAGCGCTAACCCTCGCACTGCAACTAAAGAACCAGTGGCAAGCGTGGGTAGCGCGCGCCTATTGAACACCCCTCTGGAAGCTTTTTTGTGCTCGTCTTCACTTAACACTTAATCTTGTTGTGCTTTTCATAAAAACTATTAAACATGGCTTTAAACAAAAAAAAAGAAAAGAAGCTCTTTCAAATATGGAGAGATCTTAAAAAGATAAAAAATTGAAATTTTGGTTCGAGATTAACTGCGGATCACGTGACTACACAAAGTCATCGCTTAAAGTTATCGTAAACAATTACCAAAAATTTGCTCGGAAGTTATTGTGGTTTATGCGGTTTGTTAAGTCTCCTATCTGCAATTTTCCACGATGGAGCGAGCTTATTATCGTGTCAGGACAATATTGGACAGGTAAATTAAAGTCTTATCGTCTTAAATGAACTTTAAACCTCAGTTAAAAAATGCACCGTAAACCTCAGTTAAAAAATGCACCGGTAACTTTTTTAACAGAATCAAGTTCCAACAGAAGCCAAAAAAATCATCGATTCAGTCTATTGCGTGAACTGTCTTAATATAAGCCGTGGTTTATTCTAATATTCAAACCTAAACTAGACTGCCCTGGTACAATCCTAATAGCAGGTACCATAAATTTTCTTTTTTTCTTCCTTTTTAAGCTGGATTTTGTATCCTCGCGGTAACACTAGAGATGTGGGCTCCCAAATCTACTTTACACTTCAGGATACCAGAGATATGTCAACCGATACAAGGCTCGATCAAGACATTAAAGACGTGTTTGCTTCAACCAACACAGGGCTCAATCAAAATACCAGAGATGTGGTTACATCAAACGATACAAGGTCCAATCAAGATACCAAAGATAGCTCTACTTCAACTGATACGAAGCTCACTAAACATACCAAAGATGGGGCTTCATCAACTGATGTGAAGCTCTATCAACATACCAAAGATGGAGCATCATTAACTGATGCAAAGCTCGATCAACATACCAAAAATGGGGCTTCATCAACTCATACCAAAGATGAGGCTTCATCAAGTAATACCAAAGAAGGGACTTTATCAACTAATGTCAAAGATGGAGCTTCATCAACTAATGTCAAAAATGGAGCTTCATCAAACGAGGCTTCATTAACTGATGACAAAGATGAGACCTCATCAACCGATGTCAAAAATGGGGCTGTCAAAGATGGAGCTTCATCAACTAATGTCAAAAATGGAGCTTCATCAAACGAGGCTTCATTAACTGATGACAAAGATGAGACCTCATCAACCGATGTCAAAAATGGGGCTAAATGTGATAACTCTAAGCATAGTGACAACACAAACAGTGGATTTTGTTTGTGTAACTCCAGTGAACATAGTAACGGGACAAACACCGCATTTAGTTCATGCAACTCTGGTGAACCAAGTGACAGTCACACCGGTGAAAGCCACCATGAAACATGTGATAATTGTAAACATAGTATCAGCACAAACATTGGATTTAGTTCATGTAACTCTGGTGAACCAAGTAACAGTCACACCAGTAAAAGCCACCAGGAAAGATGTAACTTTGATGAAGCAAGTGACAGTCTCACCTACGCAGAAGGTGTAGAAGTAAATATAAGCTTGGAGGCTGAAAATGAAGATACATCATCTAGCAAAAATGAAGGAAAAAAACTTGTGTTCCAAAAATTTGACATCAATCTGAGCGAGTCACAAAGTAAGGCTCTATTTAAGAAACCTGTGTTAAGTGTCACGGCATCAGAAATGAGTCCTAACCCAAGAAAAAGGGTAAGATTTTTGCAAGGTATGAAGTTTTCAAATATCATAAGCTATGGGACCCCTACTGCGCAAAGCACTCGCAGAAAAGTGCGACGTAAACTACATTTTGATTCGCTCAGTGTCAGCAATAGTGTCAGCGACAGTGATGATGCAGCCTCATGCTAAATGAGACATTAGTCAGAAACAATGTCAGCAACAGTGTCGGTGACAATGATGATGCAGACTCATACTAAATGAGACGTTAATCGTGTTCAGGTGTAAAACACAGAGTTCAAGTTAAAGTAAAGTGCAATACCAAAAGTTCTCACTCCTATAGAATATATTTGATATCACCACAATTGTTAAAGTTCTTAATTTAAACTAGTTAATACCATATTAATGGTATGCGATGTTTTATGTCAGATTTCATTTCCCTTTAATTGCATTGTTTTTAAAAAACTAGTAGAAATCCATGTTGGTATAGGTTACCAAGTTTTCACTTTTTTTACTATATATTTGATATCACTCCAATGGGCAAAGTTTTCTACTGAAATTTGTTAATGGTATATGATAAATCATATCAGATTTTAGTTCCCTAAAGCGTACCTAGTTCTGGTGTAAACCACTCCATATCCAAACTGTTCACATAGGTGCTAAGGTCTGATACATTACTAAAACTTGTTAACAGGATCCTAATGGTTTAAAATAAATCATATTAAATTTTAGTTCCCTAAAGCGTACCTAGTTCTTGTGTAAACCAACCCATGTTATCCAAACTGTTGACGTAGGTGCTGAGGTGTAGAACAGTTGTTTTTGGTAGTATGGTATAATCAAAGTTATTGTACACAAGGAATGTAATTGCTAACTCATTTTCTAAATGTCAAAGCTAAATATAGCAATATAACATTGTTGATTACTATTCGAGATCTTAATTAAACATAGTAAATCAAATTTAAGATTTTTGTCTTTTCTCATAATATTTTATTAGTATAACAAAATTAAAACGTTAAGCTCTAGTATCCAAGACGGTCTCCTATAAATCACACCTTTTGAATTCAAAATTTTAATTCAAACTTTGAATCCAAAAGGTGTGATTTATAGGAGACCGTCTTAGATACTACTTACAGCTGATTTTTAACCTAACTCATCTAGAAGTAGCTTATTCTAATAGAGATGATACATAGTATGCACCATCTTCCAAAGAATCTGAGTCTCTCTTATGAACAACAAGACATGTCATGCTGGTGATCTTACATGTTTCCCAGGAGAATAACTGCATTCATCCCACTTAAGTCTCCTTCAAATCATGCTGCAAAGGTTCATGGAGAGAAAACATGTTACTGTTATCTCCTGCGTATAATTCACACCTCGCATATAAGACGCACCCTGAGTTGAAGGAAATCTTATAAGGCACATCGTGGGGGGGGGGGGGGGGGGTTTGAAGGTTTAGTACTGGTTTAGTAATCAGGGTGCAGCTTATAGGTAAGGATTTCATACCATAGAACAGTACTAAAATTAGCGAAACTTAATCTCAGATGGGTCTTAAATCATTTCCATCAACCCAAGGTGTTTCCTCTATAAAAGGTGCGTCCTCCACATGAGGATTTACTGTAGTCCAGAGTGTATGAAGTATAGAAATAAATTTGGCTGTAGGACTGCGAGCAAGTACTGAAAGTTGTGAAATTTTTTTTTAAATAACTTTTGGAACATCCAACTTGTGTGAAGGTAATGTAAGGTACAAGACCACCTGAATGTCTAAGGCCATGTTATAAGGCACATCTCATGTGGGTATACATGTAAGCTCCGGGTCAAGGTAAAACCCAATTGGCAAATGTTGGGATTTAAAAGTACATACAAAATATCCTGTGGGTGAGGCACAGATTGGGTGAAAGTTGGAAAATTAAGTACTGTTCTACAATATGATTTCCTAGCACACCCTGACTCTGAACGCGCTGTGGAGTGCGTCTCTCTTCCAACATGGCAGATAAGGAGGCTGTTTCGACTTTTTGGAGGTAAACAAAATGTCTTTTTTGGTGTAAGGGGGGTGTAATAAAGCCCAAACACAACTCTGATTTGTCGGACACCCCGCATGCTTCACGAGCATATGCATCAGACCCGGCGGAGGCACTCGTCTTTCGCACTCGTGCCTCCGCGGTGTCTGATGCATATGCTCGTGAAGCATACGGGGTCACTGACCCATCCATCGTTGTGTTTGGGTTTAGTATTACCGTAATACGCCACTGTTCACCGCATACAGAAGTGCTATTCTTAATGTGTGTGTGTGTGTGTCGTTACTAGGTATAATAATGGATTTTTTAAACACCCCCTTCAACTCAACAGTGCCCTTCTTCCTTGTATAGTACTACCGGTAATAGCACACTGGCTTTTTTTTTGCTATCAAATAAGATAAGAGGCTAAAAAATTTTGCCCCCCCCCCAACTGTATCAAACGTTTTTTCTTTTATCCCCCCCCCCCCTCAGGAGGGTTAAAAGTTTTTACACCCCAACCCTCAATCTCACTACCCAACACCCGCCCTGTTGATAAATAATGGGGCCCTTGATGGGGGGCCCCCAATATCACATGTCAATTTTAAGAGATGCCCATGTCCCATGTCACTAAGCGAAAACCCATGTCACTAGTGTCACTAACTTGACTAACATGGCTAATCAAATTATGGTACCATAAAACCCGACATATAAGCAGCACCCTATGTTCAAGGCAAAAGAACAGATTTGTCATTGGAATAAGGCAAGTATACAGAAGGTCTCAGGCCTCCCCAGAAAAATTTTGAACATTACAAGAGCAAGAGGTGAATTCTTAGGCTTTTTAGGAGAGCTGAGATCTTTTCCAGGCCCTATTTTTCATGTCACTAAACCCCATGTCACATGTCGATTTTAAGAAATGGCCCTGTCATATGTCACTAAAATAGCCATGTCCCATGTCGATTTTAAGAAATGGCCATGTCACCATGTCGATTTTAAGAAATTGCTATGTCACTGTGTCAATTTTAGGGGTCTAGGGCCATGATAAAATCATGAATGTCATTTTTTAACAATGGGGGAGGGGTTTTAGACCCCTCTTACGGGGGGGACAAAAAAAGTTTTGCCCTTTTTGAGCGAAAAAGCCAGCGCGCAACTATAGAATAAAATGGGGTGACAGGAAAATTTCAGACCCCTTGAAGGGGGTGACGGAAAAATATTCGCCGCGCGCTCACAGAATTTCACCAACCCCAACCGTTGTTAAAAAATGACCACTCCCTAAAGACTCTAAAAGTCAAAGTGGGCGGTCGCAAGCCATCGATTCTCAAAGATATTTCAATTCAATTCAATTCTTTATTTCAGACACAATTGCATTACAAAGGTCCATAGTATATGACATATGTATATGATAAGAATACCTAAACTATAGTTATGTAATAGTAAAGTGAACATACAGTTCTTGATACAAGTTTCTCCATATATTGGAGGTGAATAGGACATCACTTGCTGTGTGATCTACCAACCCTTTTATTAGATCGTTGTCAGAGTCCCTGAGTCGACACATGAAACTATACACTAGTTAGGTACATGAATGAAAGGGCTGCTATGAGCGCGGACCATGTCCTAGAAATCTGTGACAGGTTTGGGAGGTGTGTGCAGGGATAGGTCTCAGTGATTAGCTTTAAAATTATAGAAATAGTTGATGAATAAGGTTCCTGATATTTTATCTGCCAAGAAGACAAGATGTCCTTTGATTTAGTGTTTCAATTTTGTATGAACTCTAATTAGTTAATTAATTACCACCTTTATTAGGTCAATGTTTTAGTAATCTCTCATTCATTATATGATAGAACTTAGGAAGTCAAACAAAAACATATAGAACAGCAAGTACATAGTCTTAACCTCATTTCTACCAAATATGAAGGAATTCTATCGACGAGCACATAGGTTTCTAGGATCAGCCAACTTAAATTTCAGCTAATTTTGATGGTTTTTCTCAACTTTTTATATTCATAAATTCATATCTCGGACCCTAGTGGTCATATCAGCTTCATTTAAACTGCATTGTATCCGTAAAGTTATTGGCTTTCAGGAAATATATGGTTTGCTATGATATATTTCTTTTCAAATTATGGCAATAATGTAGGTAAAGGTCACAGACAATTCCTCTTTGTAGAGTTTAATTTCATGACAAAAATTTGGCCAACCTTGTCTCACAAAAACCTCAATAACTCACCCAAAAATGACCTTAAAATTACAATTCAAAAAGCATGTTGCTTCTCACATATGTGCGGAAAAGACTGTGCCAAAAACCAAGAGCTCTCATGTGTTTAAAATTTTTAGTCACATACCTACACTAGTTTTCTAATGCCATAGTAATGGCAATGGTACCGGTAGCACCACAGGTTGCTAAACCACACACTGGTAAATTGGAATTTGAAGTCACGGTGAGAAATTCATTCGACTAATACGCACTTACAACCCGACCAAAACGGCCTGTCTATACCGGTAATTATACTTTTGATTTCTTCTTTTTATTAAGTTGTTTTGTTTTGTTTTTTTCCTGGGAAGTCGATCCATCATTTACCGCGGTGAAAATGTGGGCAGATGGCCAAAGAAAACCAGACACCCCCTCGCCGATCCGCGTTTTCTGGTAGCTACATAAAATGTCCACTTACCTTTTCCCCGTGAACGCCTTGGGAAGTGTCTATTGCAGCTTGCCTTATCTGGGGATAACAAGCAACTTCGTAAATATTGTGTAATTTGGAGGAATTTCCAAGGAAACTTTAGCACTTGAAGTGAAAACCGGACGTAGATTCGACGCGTCGAAGTTGTTTGTCCCGAACCCGTTCACACGGTGCCCGGACCGCAAACATGGCTTCCACGGAGAGTCTCCTTGGTTTAGAAAAAGGAGGAGATGATGCCCTTTATGAACAACTTTTGTTGCAGGTATGTGTAGAAATGGGTGTCTAGAATAGGGTGTTCAAATTGTAAAGCGATTGACAAGAGGATTGTTATGTGAGCAGTGGTTTACATTGAAAGTCCCCCATTATCGCCCAGTGTTGACAAACATTTGATTTAACTAGTTGATCGCCGCCCAACTCATATCATGTTATGAGTTGGGCTGACAAACTGGCCCTGGATTTGAGTGTGTCAGTGGGTGCTACCGGAAGTTAAAAATTCTTTGTTTACATGTGCTTACCTGGCATACTTCACCTCAGCTTAAGGCTTAATGCAGCCAGGGAGTTATTCTTAGCACTAATTTCTAGCAGTTTGTAAAAAATGGAATTAAAATTCCCCATATTTTAGGAGCTATACTACATAACAATTTGCCGAGTGAAGCCAAGAGTTTCAGCGGCCGCCATCTTTGTTTTGATGCGTTTCACAGTGACAACACTTTTTAAAATCAAAATTAGGATAGCTAAATCTTATGGTACCAAAAAATAAGTTTAGTCGCTGCATAAAAGGGAACTTAAAGTATCATAGAGAAAAGTTTGAACTTCATTGATGGAAAAATAAACTCAGAAGAAGTGCGCCATGTTGCAAGGCGCAAATGGACAGATATTTCTCAAAAACTGGAGTACTGGGTATCGGAGACCCCCAGAAAGGGGTCGACAGCGGTGACAAGATTTAACATGCCCTGGCCTGTGACGGTGTTAGTAACACTGTTACTGTTAGGTCTCGGACCACCAAAACATTTCTCACTATAATATATTATAGCTCAACCGCAGATAAAACCTGTCTACGATGATTTAAATCATTCAAAATTACCGCAAATCTTTAGAAACATGTTTTATCCTTGATCTGAGATGAAAAAAAAAAAAATATAGGTTTCGTTGAACAATCCAGTTTTTTTCTATTGGCCTGCATGCATACCTACCCTTATTTTGACCTATTATTAGGCACAGTCACAAAATTTTCAAATACATTAGATGTGTAAACTGATGTTATGGCTGGATAGATCTAATTGAAATAGATATTCAGTGAAAATTTCAAGTCAATATCTTGTTTAGGCCATGGGAAGTCAGGTTGCAGTTTACCGGCCGAGCCATTTTGAAAATTGATGAGGCCTTTTTTCATTATTCATTATATAGGTACCAGTGCCTGGAAATGTCTAGCTTGTATATGTCACCATGTTATTGACATTCCTTGCACAGTAAGCTTTAATTTGATACCAAATATGAGCCCTTTGGCTCATTCCTACCATGTCCAAATCCATTTTTGAGAAATTCTGTAAAAAGTTTTAGATAATGAATAATGAAATTTTCTCATGCGGCCCTCTAAATACATGCGGGCGGTGGACGGTAAACTGTAACCTGAGTTCCCTTGGCCTTAGTTTCTGAGAAAATGACAATTATGTCGTCTGAGAATTCTGCCTATTATCCCATAGTGAAGCATATAGGACGTTGTGACCGCTGACAGATAACTGCCTGGTGGTGAAAACACATATTTCTGTTCTCATTTTATCAATTTTTAACCAATTTCCTTCAAATAAAAAATGTTATGATGAGTGTTGGATGCCCGGTCGATCTAGCTCACCTGTGACCTTCTGGTGGTCAAGGTCATTTAAGGTCAAGGTCAAAGGTCACTTTTCAGCAAGACCTAAATTCTACCTAGATTTAAAGAGACTACCAAATTTACCTGGTAATATAAATATGCTTAAATACTATAAATGTGTATCAAATACCCTACCAGCCCAGGTGACCTTATTTTCAGGTCATTTAAGGTCAAGGATATTTAAGGTCAAGGTCAGAGCTTAATTTTTGGTCTACGGTGTCATGTGTCCAAAATTTTTGACCCAAAATTTTCAGGAGAGTCCCTTGGCTCTCAGCTACAAATGACCCATCATTGGATTTGTCTTGATGAGTAGGATCAATTTATGGCCTCAATCGTGTGAACCAACCAGTAAAAGTTTGTGAACCAAAGCTCTGAAAAAATACATTTTTCAATTCCTCCAACAATTCGACTTTCCCCCCACCTGATCTTTAAAATTTTGGCACCATTAGGATCCTTGAATCAATAGCTTTCCATTGGTACCCTAGCCATGCCTGTGCATTTCTAAACAAGGTCAGGAGGATGCTAGGTATTATGTCATAGAAAATTCCCATATGCGGAAAGTAGGTCACACATTTCACGGCAGGGGGGTACCCTTGCAGTATGGGGCTTTATGACTGTGCCTACTATTATGCAGCTAATAATTTCACAGTGGTCACTACTTTTCCAAACTTCAAAGCCACCGAACAGTGCCTAACCATAAGGAGGTGAACATGTAATACATTATACAGCGCCGCTCCAGTCAGAGGACAGAATACACATCCGCTAATTACCCTCATTAAGGGATTAGAATTTTATTGCTCCTTTGATGCCGATCAGAGCTTCTGTGTAGTTGCATGTGTAATGGAATTTAGTGAAGGTCGGGACATCTCGTCTATGATGCTAGAGGGATATGTTATACTTTCCATCTAGGTGGCCTGGTGTAATTCCACCTATTTTTCATTGATCTTGATTACCCCCTTTGATCTAGGTACCATAAGAAACTAAATGAAATTAGATGGGAAAACTTTTCTCTGAAAGTTTAATTCAATTTTGAAAATGGAGTCCTGGGTATAGAGGGCTAGTATTGACACATAACATTCTAAAGAATCTTCACGAAATAACAAAGAACATGGACACTTAAATATTCAGAAAATTTTGCCCAATCTCTCAGCACTGTGATCTGCTTCTGAGTGACACGGCCCGAGGATATTTTTCTGCCATTACGCTATCTCCCGGTATTAGCTTCGGTCCCCTATGAACGTGCTTCTCCTGAGCCACACTACCCTTTATCTTACCAATGATATTCAACCATCAAACCGACAAGACAGCCTGAAACCTGTGTGTAGTGGAGGGATGAACACTCACAGGTTTACAAATGCCCAATGTAGTCCATTACTGCCACCTGCTGGGTATAATGCAAACTAGAAATCAGTTTGTTCCAGCTTGTAAGGCAGGCATCAATTGGTGTACATCTGTACATTGGTCATCTTAAAAAATATTCACCTCTTCTTTTATGGCCGCCATTTGTTCACATATCATTATGCATGGACATGGAACACGTTGATTCATCTGTTTAAATTCGTTCATGAATAATTTCCTTTCAGGCAGGGCAGGCAGGATTACTGGGCGACCAGCAGAAAGCAGCCCCACCATGCACCTCCGTCATACCCAAACCAGGTAAGGACAGTATAGTGTGTTAACCTTTGAAGGTCGTTATAAAGCATCGTCGTGATGCACCATTACAGTTGTAATTTAGTGATGACACCGCATTTGTGCATCGTGATAATGAAAACAGCAAAGAACAAAAGACCATCAACCCAGCCATGCTTTTCTATCTGAGAGTCACGCTTCTCAAAATAGCATCCCCGCCTCCAATGTCCCAGTCAACTAGAGTGATGCATAGCTGAACATATTGTAGTGTCTCACGCCTGAGAAGCGGCTTAGACGTGAATCGGAAGCTTTGTGCGCCTTATTATAACAGATGTAAGTTTTCAGAAATTTTTCTAATTTCAGAATTCTCTCCTTTAGGCATACCGATAGATTAAATCAAAGTAAAGTTTAAATCTTGGATCAAAGTTTTTTTAAGTACAATAGAATAAGTTCAGTATCTCAATGTGTAACCTCAGAACTTCCCACTTCATCCCTGTTTATAGAACTTCTCAAAAGAGGGATTGTATCTCATAGGCGAGCAGAACTTACATTAGATTAGTACTAAACTCCAAAAATTAGCCCCTGGTTAGTTCTATAACTAGGGAACTCAGACTGTCACAGAGTGAGGCTTTTTAAAGGTTTATAAATGTGTCTGTGTCTGTGCATGTTTGCACCAGACACACAGAGGCCATAGAAAAGAGGAGATAAAGACCCTTTTAAGATGGGCTATAGGGAAGCCTGAAAGCACAAGAGAATGGATGTTGTCATGGTTAAGCCGATGTCTGTTATGAGGATTAGAGACTTAACCCATAAAGGGCCGTTGATGCAGGAGTGTATCTTACCCACAGGTTGGTATGATGCACCAATGAAGTGCTGGCGAGTCTGCTCACCAGCACTTCATTGGAGCATCATGCCGACTCTCGCTGAGTGTATCAACCCAAAAGGTTCAGAATATTTACGAATGTAGCCCTGGCAAGTTACTCGCGACAGCTGCATTCATGCGCCACGATGACCAACTCTCTCTCTCTCTCTCTGCCTAGGAGCATGTTTTTGAAGACAGGATTAGCGTCCTATCCCCCACTCCGCTATTTCCAAATCTTGTGATGTACAAAGCTACACGATGTTATAGAGATTAAAGATTTCACTCATGTAGCATCCTTTGTTGTTTATCTGTAGGGTTTTGTTTGAAGACGAGAACGGATAAGGATGAGAAGATCTTCATCAATATTTGCCAAGGTGAAAATGTAAGTAAATATATCCAGATATTAATATATTGTAAACATGAGCATAATGTCATTTTAACACTTTGAATGCAGAATGATGCCTCAAGCTTCATGTTCCTTAGTTATCAAGATACATGCATTTGAGTCATTTTTGGGGTAATTTTAGCGACCTGCGTGTTGTGGCCACGCGTCCCACGGGCCTTTTATGGGCCTTAGGGGAAAAATATCTTGGTGTGGAATGTAAATCTCATCTTTCATGTCCCCTCTGTGTGTTTGGTGCAACATCACACATATTTATCCATCAATTTAGTTTTCAAGCCATGAATATGAAGACCTAACCGTTGAAATGGCGTTAACTCATCTAAGTGTCAGCTTCACTTATTTTTATATAAATTCACACATTTGCTCTTGGATTTCCCTGTAAAATTGTACATGTATCATTTTTGTATAGAGAACTGAACCAGCTTGGGGAAACTTTAGTGCCCATCACTTCAAATGACTAGGTTTTGGGCCATGGTCTGTAAAGGTTACGTCTTTCGGGGAGAAGCGCTAACGTGGCGCCATTTTCGCTTGTTAAATATGAGCAGTAAACTTTCAACTTTCGCCGGTACCAGGGACACACTTCCGATCATACCGTTTCTCCTCGAAAGGGTTCACGGTCTGTAAAGGGAAGCAGTGGTGGCCTCTGGTGTCATTTAGTGGCATTACCATCAACATACCACAAATGCGCAATGAAAAACATCTTCCGCCCCACCCACCTCTGTTGATAAAAACTGATCATCTCTATGGTTGAAGTGTTGAATCCTACACCTTTTTTCTTTTCGTACTAGTGGCAGCATAATGTTTTTATTGATTTCACCAGGTGCCTAACCCAAAGCCGATCACGGACGAGGAGCTAATGAAGTTATGCGAGTCTGAGGATCCGGCAGGGTACCGGATCCCAATGAGTCTTGGTGAACCTCACGCTGAAGTCGACAACAGTAAGTATAAATAATTTTGTAAAAAAAAAAAGAAGCAAAACAAATAAGCTACAGTTTGTATGCAAATCTGGGAATTATTATAATTCACAGCACCCCAATTAACTCAGGGGTTGGCTTATAAGATGCGACTTATATGCAAGTTTTCCTTGTAAGACAGACAAAAGCACTGCTGATTCTATACTGGTAGACATTTACTTGCCTACATATGAGACAAGTACATACTAACCTCTTAGCATTGGCAGGAGTCTCCTTAGAGCTGTAAAACGCCATATATATACGCCACCAATGCTAAGAAGCCGCACCCCTATTTCGTGGATAATTATCCAATATTACAGGAATGTTACAGAAGTTTTCAGGTTTGTTGTTATTTTAGATCTTGGCTTCCTTGTATAACTGATAAAGAAATGTTTGTGAAGCCCAGATCTCAAACCCTTTTCAATGAGGCCCTTGGGGAGGAGGGGGGTCTACCAAATAGGAAAATATTCACACCGTTTTGTGAATGGTTACACAATCATTAGATAAAGTGTTGTTTTTTTTTAAGTACCACTACCAGTAGTATAATTTCCAATTTTAACTTCAGAGGGCTCTGGCTGTACAGCGTACGATGTTGTGGTTAACCCGGAGCTGCTCGGCGAGCTGCGTATCCGCACCGTTCTGCTCGGCTTCTTTCTTACTGTCGTTATTGAGGGCCTCGAGTACAAGTACAATATCAGCCTTGACAGAAGTAGGTCGAGTCCAGCAGTAGGTCACTTGGTCTGTTCTTTTCAAGTGACAAATATTTTGAATGTTGATTTACTATCTAGATCAGAAATGTATATCTTCTTTTTCATAAAAATGGCCTGTTCTTATGGGCAGATTTTTTAAAATTCAAAAACCTATTGATAGCTAAAGGGACAATGGCGACAGCAAAATAGTGTGGGAATCACATTTACAAGGATCCAACAGCGATAGCCTTTGATGCCAATTATTTCTTACCGGTAATACGAAAAATTTGATAAATACATGTTACATATAAGTGAACAATTTCATCCTACATTACACAAATCATGTACATCTGATATTGGTACATAAATATCTCCTTCCTCACAAGTCACTCATAAAATACATTTTGTAACTGCATCTAAATCAATCTCTCAGATTGGAAGATGTTGAAGAACAGAAAGTTTGTTGGCTCGTTACCGGAACAGAATATCCGCACCGAGTCCAAGCCGCTGATAATGGAAGTTGACGAGTGAGTATTACATTTTGTATATACCATTATATACCAAAAGCTATAGGGTGATCGACCTTTCCAATTTCGATGTCATTTCAATATGTATCTAGTTAGACATGACATAGTATAAAAGCGTCCACGTATTTTATAAGCCCCACCTACATTTTGGTGTACCCAGACTTTGAGAATTGGTCAAATTGAATTCAGCTTAATTTTTGCACACATAGGGATCTAGTAAAATGTACAGGATATCTCGGTAATAGCGTATGTTAAAAGCAAATTGTGTTCTTCTTTCCCATTATTTCCTTTCTATCTCTCCATGGGTAATACCTGGTAATCCCATGATAGTTAAAGGATGTTTTGTAATAACTATTGTGTCCTTGTTTCAATTCTAGGAGTAATAATCCTGTAGGCGTAAGACCAAAACTTATATCAGAAATGGCAGATGCCCCACCTGCTGAACCAGAACGAAAGTAAGTGACGCATATCATCATTCTATATTACATAACGTTATCACACTTCCCCCCCCCCCCCCATCCACGAGGGGTTGAATTTTTTTTTATTATTATTTATAAATGAATAAAAAAATAAATAAACACCACCACCCCACCTGCTGTTGAAAAATAACCACTGCATGTAATAGGTATATACAGAACATACGATCTATGTAAAGAAGATATTCATGAAGTTCAGGAGGTGAATGGTGCTTCCTTTCTGTCATTAAGGAAACAAATATAAGGCCACACCAAATTAAATAGTTGGTCTATGGATTTCCCTCATTTTCAGAAATACAAATTTTTATTTCTTTTTGAAAATTATTTTGTCTATGGATTGCGCCCGCACCTTTTTTTTTTTTTGCAAAAATCTGTGGGTTTTTTTGCATTAAATTTTGAACAAACAATGGCAGATACAGTAAAATTCCGTTACAACAAACTACATGGGACAAGCAAAAACCTTTGTTGTAAACGAATTTTGTTGTATCCAAACAGCATCTTAGGCAGCCTTGAAATCTCCCCAAATATCCCTGTATTCCCCTTTAGCCTATAAAGCCTATTGCATTATTCAAAATCCCTAGAAAGTAGTATGAAAAAAATAATCTATAGCAGAAACGTGAGGAGTGTATTCAACACATAGATTATAATTTCCCCAGCATCAAAACTGACAGAAGTCCCTTCGTCTCTCCCCCCCCCCCTCGCCTAGTACATAGGCCTATAAGGGATTAATAGCAACACCTCCCCTACCGTCCCACTCTCATAGGTGCTCATCCCCCCCCCCCAAGTACCGGGAATATCTGAGGGATTAGTGGCAACAGCTACCCTCACCAGCTACTGACCACCGTCAGAAGCCCGTCTACCCCCCTCCCCCTCCCCATATGGGAAAATGGCAACCCCCCCCCCCCATCCCTATTACTACTACCGTAATCTCCCGCGTATAAGGCGCAGCTCGCATATAAGGCGCCCCCCAACTCACAGGAGGGCTGTTTCTCATATAAGGCGCCCCCCTGAGGGGAGATTTTTGTCAATTTAGTACTGTTCTATAGTAAAAATACCCCCCCTATAAGGCGCACCCCAAACTCAAGGCAATTTACCTCCCACGTATAAGACCCAGCAGTATTTTGTTTGGCGTATAAGACGTGCCTTATACGCAGGAGATTACGGTATCAAAGGTACGGAAAAATCAAAGGAAAATTGTTTGATTGATATATCACCTTTGAAGTGCCCAAAAAAATCAGTTTGTACTAAGTTCGTTGTAAAGGACTTTATTACTATAGAAATGTATAGGAGTGAATTGGGACAAGGAGATTTGTTTGTTATAAACGAAAATTCGTTGTAAAGGAATTTCACTGTACTAGCTTTAAAAACTGGCCAACTCCTTTCAACTCCTTTCCTGGAAAATCTTTGGTTATCAAAAAAAAAAAAAAAAAATCGCCCCCTCCACATCTGGGATGTGCAGAATCCATTGACAAAAAAAAATTTCGCCCTCCCCCTCCATTTTTTCAAAATGAAAATCCATAGAGCAACTTTTTAATTTGGTGTAGCCTAACCATAAAAGTTTTCTCAAAAGGCGACTCCCCTCAGAGGCCAACCCCCTAATTTGAGGGAAATTTCAAAGTCAAATTTGACACAATTCAAAGTTGACTGAACAGCCATTCACTTACTGGCTGATCATTTAGTAACCTCGCTCATAAACCGACCCCCATTCAGTCTATACAAAAAACTTTTGCCTCTCGCAGGCCACTTGGTTCCACAGATTTTATTATTCTGCAGGTCTGGATTGATCTTGGCAGGACCGAACACCTCATGATAACTTGTATCAGTAAAGAAAATTAACTCATCATTTTAATCTTTAAATCTTAATAAACAGCAATTTTAGGTTGTAAAAACCTTTAAAATGGTCTGATTTCCAAGTCGTGAAGAAATCAAATGTAGCCCAAGGTCTCAGGATTACAGCAAGACATTTGGTCCTGCAGTCTGCCAATTTCCATGGGCCCGGAAGCAATTTTGTCAGCAAAAGCTGAGTTTTCATATTGACTGCCCCATTCTTAGCAAATGTTGATGCCGAAATCGAGCTCAAATCTCAAAAGATTTGGTCGGGTTCTGAGGATTTACTGAAGTATATATTTGCATGTACAACTGATAGCACTTGTCTGTTTGCATTGACTAAAGAAGGATTGATTATATCTTGTTCTAGGGGACCCGTCCCTCCTTATACCATCTTAGCTGAACCGCCCGATGGTCACCCAGAATTCCTCGTCGCAGAAATCCACATGCCTAAAGTGGTGAGTCTGGTCACATATACCATAATGGGCTCCATTTATTTTAAGCAAAATGGATTGAGATATGCAAAGTCAAATCGAAAAATTTTACTACTCGTAGTGGTTTATTCAAAAGTTAGATATTGCAAGTCAACATAATTTTATTCAAAACTACAGTATAAAAAGTAATTCTGCACTGGATTAGACTCCTTATGATATCTATGACTAAATGGAAGTAACATTTTAGAAGTAATGGAAAAAAAAAATCTGTTATTTATTTCAGAAATCTGCAGCTACAATGGCTCTGGATGTAGGAGAAGATCGGTTGTTAGTAACAACACGGTCCAATGTGTACCATCTTGATATCTTCCTACCGTACGACCTCATCCAGGAAGACTGCGGTGCACAGTTTAACCGACAATCCAAGGTAAAATAAGGATATATTGGTACCACATGTGCTGTAAATACCTAGCGTTAAAAGCATACCCTGCATAGAAAACGCACCCTCATCCTCACATATAAGCCGCTCCTATATACCTGAGGTATTACGGTATATTGCCAATCAGATTTGAGTGGTAGTTTATCCCAGCGGCTTAACAAAACAGACGCTTTTTTAGATCTATGTCTTAACTTAATGCATAAGACATAATACTATACAGTACCCCCAGCGTTTTAAACAAGGCCAGCTGTTCTTTTGAAACCCCAGCAGTAGAACCCCAGAAATGGTACACTAATGAAAATAAACAAGAAAAAACATTGCCTAAAAGAATCTTTCCTCCAACAGATGAGAATATTCTGTGAATTGTTAAAACAATACTGTTCATATATTTCTTTAGCAGATGACTTTTGCCCATTTCAGATCCTGACAGTGACTATGCCGGTACAGCCTGGGAGCATCCATGTATCATGACCGCCAACTTCAACGCTTGATGCTTCCAGGTTCATATCCCTAGGTCAGCATGATGCACCAATGCAGTGTTGGTAGTCTACATACCAACACTGCATTGGTGCATCATGACGACCCTTCAGGAGTGTATCAACCCTGTAGGCTCAGGCAGCATGATGCATGAATGCAGCCCTGGTGAGTTCCGCACCAGGTCTGCATTCATGCATCATGACGCCAAAAGGGCATATTGCCTTGATACACTATGCGGCCATTCTAGCATTAAACTAAACTTGTGATAACATTAATAAGTTCATTAGTTCATTGAAACATTGTAAATACCTTCCCGCCGGCTGTTCACAGTATGTTCACATGTTTATGTCGCACAGATGCATACCATAATTTTCATATGTAGGAGAATTCCCAAGAATTTATGCATTAAATTCAGATGCAGAAGGTCCAAAATGATTGCAAGATTACCCACTTTCTGGGGGTGCCATGTATGCATGTGATCCCTATTTCATAATAAACGATTTTTATACCAAATTTCAATAAATCGTGGTTTTTTTCCTATGCATGAAATGTATGCGATCTGCAGAGTATAGTTGGTGATACTGAATATGTAATTACCGTAATCTCCCGCGTATAAGGCGCGTCGTATACGTGAATCAGAGACCTCCTTTGCCTCTCAGAATAAGCCCAAAGTCTGGGTGTGTCTTATAGGCGGGGTAGTTTTACTATAGAACAGTACTAGACCTTCAAAATGCCGGTCCTAGGTGAGCTTTATAGGTTTCTCTTCAACTCAGGGTGCGCCTTATAAGCAGGATGCGCCTTATACGCGGGAGATTACGGTACATGTAATATAAATACTTGTCTGCATGACACAGCTTACCTATAAGACGCATCCAGTCTTTGGGAATATAATTATCCTTTTAGCTGATGCATGAATATAGCATTAGGAGTAAATCGGGGTTGCATTCATATGCAATGTATCATTCCGAACAAGGCTCAAAGGCTTCATTCAGCTGTTGAAGGATTAGATGCCCTGCGTATAGGCCACAGCTTATAGACCATTTCAGGAACCTAAACATAGCGTATATAGTGTTTTTCCTAACACATTTTCGGCTTACTGACGGGGTTTTAGAAATGTATGTATGGATGGTTTCAAAATCCGTCCTATGACCACGGCCTAGGTGCACCTTGTAGCTTTTTCCCCAAAACAGGGTATGGCTTATATACGTATGTGAAGTTTATATGCATTATCTACTGTATTCCCAAACCTTTTAAACACATTTATGTATCGTCAGTATCTTGTTCATCGTCTAGTCCTTCAGCACGTCTGTGCTGTGGTTTGGGGCTGCCCTGGATGGTGAGATGACCCATACCCTCCTGCACCTGGTACGTGGGGAGCGGGGCAAGAATCCCCGGTCTCTGAAATGTCCGAAAGTGGAAAAAGTCCCAATGCTTCTTCTCTGGGGGAAGCTGGATATCTTCTTCATCCTGTTCCTGTAACCCCGCTCCATGGACTCGCAGAACGCTGGTGTTTTTCGAAGGCGGCGAATTTGTGGACGAAATGGCTTTTGCGATGTGGCCGATTGACCTGACAATGCCTTTCTTCCTCTTAGAGCCCTTTATGTCAATATCAACATTTCTATTTTTACTGATTGGTAGCTCTGGAAACTCACTGTGGCTGTCCCTGTCCAATCCTGACATTGACATATCATTGAGGGACTCATCATGACTTCCTGCAGTCGGGGAGAAGAATCGAATCGAGAGTCCAAGTAACCCGTCACCTTCTCCTTCCGGATGATCTTTGATGATCGCCTTGAGGCGCTTTCTACCTGATTTTACACCCCAGCTAGACCTCTGCTGCTGAGATGTGGATTCAGAGGATTTCTTCTTGTTGGGCATCTTGGGCTTGATCAATTCTGCTTGGTCTTTTGCATGATCCAAGTAGTCCTCAGAAGCGAGACATGCCGAGAAGCACTCCCGGCATCTGTGATTGCATCCCATCGATCCATGAAGGTCATTTTCTTCTGAGGTCATCAGAGGCCTCCAGCTACTGCGGGGACGCTCCATTGGTGGCTCTGGGGATTCAAAGCGATTGCGAGCAGACCGTGCTCGAGGTGCTGTTTGGCTTTGTCTCGTTGAAGCACTGCGCTGACGGCTTCTGCGACTTGCGGCAGAACTGAGCCTAGTTTCATTAGGCGTATTAACATGGAGGGTCTCTGACTCGCCTGGTAAGTTCATAAGGTAAGCCTGGTAGGCTGCACTCATTTCACTCGCTGATGTAAAATTCCCAATATTGGCTTCATTCAGGAAGATTTCAACAAAGTCGGCCCCAGAGACAGCTCTGGTTTTAGGCATATCCTCATCTGTCAGATCTTTTTCATGGTCAGCCATTGTCTCCAATTTAACTATTGTTAAGTTATCGTGAAGGAGTTCTTTCTTTGGCTTTACAATCGGTGCAGTCTTTGGTCTGAGTCTCTTGACCACCCTCAGTTCATTTTGTATTTTCTCCTGTTCATTTTTACGATACAGCGGAATAGCTCGGTCTGAGAACTTCATTGGAGGTCTAGTTTTGATAACATCCATAGATATTTTCCTTTGTTTGTTTGGGGTGAAGTATCTGTTGTTTTTACCATTAATGGCATCAGGGCCCACATGCACCCCTTGTAGCTGACTGGGCATGGACTGCGCTGGAGATTTTGTGGGTACATGGGGACGCTGGCCCATCATGAGACTGGCGCTATGAGCTCGCTCCGCCACTGCCTTTCGACATTGCTCGTGAATGCGATTTCCCAAACCGACACCCCCTGTGGAACGTCTCCGAGTAACAACACCAATCGGCATGAGCCAGGTATTTGCCGATATGCCATTATAAAGAACATGTGTGTCTGTGTCCTGGACAACATTCTTTGGAGATGGCGGTTGGATATCATCCTCTCCGCTCACCGAGACACGCAATCGATGGAATACCTTGTCTGTTTCCATTTTCTTTTCCATCATTGCTTGCTCTTGAAACTATTCAAATCCTCTATTTAATACCTTAAATCTCCCTGAAAATGGAAAATAAATTAATGAATTGCTTTGATGAGGTTTATCACACTCAATGAATTTTCTCTGGAGATTTGTAGACTAATGCTTCCATTTATTTCTTGGTGAACACATTAGTTCAATTCTGAACCTTTTTAAGCTTCAATAGCACGTAATGAATACACAAATTCACTCAAAGCAATCATCACTGAGGACTGTGCCTCGTGAGATACCTTAAGTGATTATCAATTCCAGTGATCATTTGTCTATGTAGCATTAATAAAATTATCAGAGTTAAATCACAGCTTGATAATAGGGTTGAGATCTAAACTGCTTATATATTACACTATGCACTATAAATGAAAAATTGATTCCCAGTATTCTCTAGAACGTAAAAGGATATATCATAATCAGTAGTCACACGATAATCAAGATCAGGGTAAATTAAATAAAAAAAAAAAAGAGAGAAAGAGAAAAATCCTCATTCATAGTAGGCGAATTTTCTAAAGGACAATGTATAAAACCATTGTTCTACTTAATGTCTCGTCGTCTTCTATAGCGACTAAGTTTAGTTGGATATATTATACACAAGTCATTAAATCATACATGGTGCATAAATTCAGGCATGTAATTTGAAACTTGTGTATAAAAGCCACTAGCTGACTTGAGAAAGGCCCTATAAGCTGCGACTTAAACATTAGAACATGTGGTAGTGATACATGTATTATAGTCATAGGAACACCCAAACACTGCGCCGTGGATCATGAAAGTAACATGAAATACTTGCATGCGATATCTGTATGGTTTCTGTGAAACTTACCTGCTTAGCTCTAATCAAATCTTCTGCTGTTCCACGGGCAAGTCTTATCCATAAAAAATTAATGGCATGCTTGTACTCGTCATCCTGCTAGTAAATGTGCAGACCTGAAAACACCCGAGTATCTAGGTCCGTGGTAAAAGTAACGTGGAGAATAATATATGTCCGTATATAGAATCAATTCTTCATATTATGAGCAGGGATATCCCTAGTAGTTAATTGATGTATGTTTGTGTGTGTCTGTATCTGACCATCCTTCCGCTACTGACCAGAGGCAGCATTCATTTAATCCTATAAGGAGAGCATGATGCCTTCTGGTCCTTGGTCCTTGGTGCATCATGCAAAACTCTGTCACGAGGGCATCAAACCCATAGAGTTGGCATGATACATGGACGCCGCCCTGGCGAGTTACTCGCCAGGGGTGCGTTCATGTATCGTGACGACCAGTGGGCATTATGCATTATTAAAGCCCCGCGTGGCCGTATAAGGGTGATTAATCAATGATGGGTAGGGGGATTATCTGGTGGTGGATTATAAATATAACACTCAGCAACACGGTGTTACCTAATCCTAATCCTTCAGATAGGTTATAAACAGGGCTCTCTCAACCTCATAGGGAATAGCGTAAACCCTGCATATAAGCCGCGGTATATAGACCAGGTCAGAGTGCTATTGGGTGTAAGCGGGAGTGGAGCTGGTTCTGGCTACATGCACTGATAAGCTGATAAGATGGCAACCAGCATGTCCCTGGATAACATCCACTTCCAGGGACAAGGTACCCATCATGACAGTGTCTTATCAGTGTGTTTTGCCACCTTTGGTATAACCAGTGAAATTCAAAATGGTGGACCCACTAGGCATAGGTCTAGGCTCCTATAGTGGCCGATAAGGCCTCCACAAACTCCATCTTTCCACAACAGGGGGGGGGGGGGGCTGGTGGATTTGAGCGGGGTGGTTTCAGCCCCTTGACGGGGGGGTCAAGACTTTTATTCAATTCCTCTGAGGAGGAGGGGGGGGGGTCAAAATGATTTCACCTGTTTTCAGTGAAAATGCCTGTGTGTTATAACAGGTTGAAGGGCGAGTTGCACGCAATTTTCGTCTTCTATGGCGGTGAGGGGGGTCTTGGGTCATTTTCTATGTCACATAGGTCAGACTAGATTGAGCCCTTGCTTCCTCCGATATAGAAAATGCATGGTACAATTTCTGAGGATTTAAGTCCAAATATTATAGAAAACATAGAGGCAGTTTCAAAATGGCTGTCTGAGGTAGGCCTAATGAGGGATCTGAGGAATCAAAGGGTTGAGGAAGTGAGGGCTGACTGTATAGAAGACCAGTGAGGAATCTGTGTATACAATATCCTTTGAATGATTTAAACAAATATCTACTGATCAAATTTGAGTGCTTTTGGAAAATAGTATGATCATAGAGCAGCTGGCAATGACGAGCATAACAGCCATACTGTATCGTCATATTCAAGCGCCCCGGCGCTCTTTGATTTGGCGGCCTCATTTCCCCGGCGCTTATAGGAGACGTGCACTTATTCGAACTCCATTTTTAGTGCTTAAGTAATATTTCATGACCCCTGTACCCTGGCGCTTATCTCAGACAGGCGCTCATTCAAATCCCGGTGCTTAAAAATGATGATACGGTAGATTACAAACAAAAGTTGAATACCAGTAGGGAGTACTCATCGTTTAACAAAGAGAGGGGAGCACAGCAATTTCTCTCACCCTGCCCCCTTTTTTATGATAATTCGTGGGTTATTGAATAAAAACCTAATATCATTTTAAGAGGAAGGTACTTGATGTATTATTGGCAAAGGAATACCTGTGCCGCCTGTAATGCTGCCGCCCCATGCCGCCTAGTGGAGCTTGGGCTTTGTCTAAGTACCACGGGTATACAAATAAGAAGTGTAAATATAATGTGCACATATCATACCCTACAGCAGTATCGATGGCTACCTACAGAGGCCCAGTGAAACTGTTGAGCTGTATTACAATAATGCTATTGTAATGGTTTATATTACTATTTCGGTGGTTCGGGCCTTACTGATAAGGAAAGAAGGAGTAAGGCGGTAATTCAAGTGTATGCCAACGGATGTTTTATTACTTAAGACACTTACGGCTACCCGGAAGATGATAAAGGGGCAGCTAATATTAATTAAAGATGTTACATGGTCAGAGGCCAGGAGGGCCTCTGATGTAGCGGCTGAGCCCCGGTCTTTATATACGGACCTTGGTGTTCGTCGTCAGATGTCCCCACAGGCCCGGATTGGTGCTGCCACCTATCTGGAACCTGAGGAACACCCAACGACTGGACTCACCCGCCACGCCAGACGGTACCCATAACTATGGTTATAATACCATGCCTCTACACTACTCCCCCAGACATTAGGAAGGAGTTATAACTATTATATTATTATATAGGGATAACATTACAATATGTCTTTACCCTAATAATAGAGGTATAACCATAGATATAACATCAACATCATTTAAAGTATCATATGCAAGGTATTTGACATACTCGATAGTATTAATAGTTACGAATGAACAAATAGGATAGTCAATACAATTCGACAATGTGGATGGATAACAGATATTTGTAACGGATCTGTTAAGTATTGAATTAAACCACATAATAATATCCTAGTGAGTTTGTTATTATTATTAACATAGTAATTATGTAGTCTTGATAAAGACTTTCAACGTAACCATACTATCTAATGATACATTTTGATTCATAAACGCTTAATCCGTTAGAGGTTCTATGTTAGAAACCTATCTGATATGTAACCGTTATAATTTATACACTTGAAAAATGAATAGAGAAAACACATATCACATCGTCATGCATTCAAATAACCATCTTAGCACCAGATAATTACTATTATACAAAAATATGTCACGTAGGATACTTATGACAATCTGGTGTTTATATAATATATATCGGATCATGTCAAGTAATATGACTAATAACAAGAGATCCGTATTACTATTAACCCGTATGAAATATACAATATCATATCATATCACTATAAGTATACATTTACATTTTGCATTCATTAGAATAGCAAAGTTATAAACATGACAATATATGTACACAATGTTGTATTGAAGTCTTCCGGATGCGTTGTAGGTTGGTGGTGTGGTCAGCTAACCACGGGATGGACGTGCTAGAGTCTATAGTTTTCCAGTTGAGGTTATATAAAGAAGGGGCAGCTACCCACAATCCTCTAGAAGTGCTAGTGTTCATTATTAAATCCGAATGGTGTAGAATAAATAATCCGGTGGTCAACATGTAGTAATAATAGTCCTTTTGTGTGTGGTTGACATAGTTGTAGTCAAAATAGTTGTTCCGGAAGTAAATTAACAGGGTAAATAAGTCCATTCGGTACATCAGCAGGTTATATATCGTATAAGTCCATCCAGTAGGGCGATCAGGAACAGGTAACAGTAGGCATCAGGTTAATGTATCAGCATCCGGAGGTAACTTTCAGTAACACTACTACTATCGGATTTTTATATTCAGTTCTCAATCCGAATAGAACATTCAGGATATAACAATAAATGTATGTCCTGAATTAATCTATTTTCTGGTTATGAAGGAACCCGGAACACATAGAATAATCATAAGTGTTGATTTACATAGGGAACATTCGCAGATAGATAATAACTTCTGCAAAAACTAAGTCTGGTTATCAGGGTTTTAGGAAAAAATGAAAATTTGAGTAACCCGGAACACACTTAGGTTGACTTCTTAGTGTGTTTCTTCCTCAGAAGATCTAAGGCCGACTCGGGAGTACCATCCCATTCGTCTATGTCGACCCCAAATACTCTCATGAACTTAGTGTTCAGATTTGTATTCCGAGTTATTTCTTCCTTAACACGTTTTTCTAGTACGTGTACGTCCATAGCTGCCTGTTCCTTGGCAGCTACGGCATTCTCCTCCCGAGACTTTACTTCATCCCGGATGACAGTTTCGAGGCGTTCCTTCTCAGCATTGCCTACCTGCTTCATACACAACAGGTATCGTTCAGAAGACCCTGATGGAATTCTGTAGCTTGATCTCTGACACATTTCTCCCAGTGGGTGTAGATGGCCTTTTGGACATCCACTTCCCCCTGGCGAGACTTTTCAAACCAAATTTCTGCGTTACCAGTTTTAATGGTAATCGCATCTTCCGGTTTCCCGGGCGGTGCAACAGCTTTGGGAGGTGTTGACACTGCCTGAGGGGTAGTTCCGGATGTGGGGCTTCCGGACGTTCCTGCTGGTACTAATGGGACACAGTAGGTAGGTGGCTAATTTTGTTTCAACCCCATTTCCATGTACATTTGTACTTGTTCAAGGGGTGAACGATACCGGCTGGGCAGCTGCGGTACTTGCAGAACCGGCAGCGGCAGGCGCTGAGGTCTTTTTAGGAACTAAACGACCCCCTCTTCCCAAGACCAAGGTCTGGCTCTCAGGTCCAGGTCCTTGTGTCATGGACGGAAAGTTACATGAGTTCACTTTCCCTGGTTTCGATACAGCACCTGCGTATCCGGCAGGTAAGGGTCTCTTGAAAACAGGAGTACCCTGGGTCTGCTCATGCGGGTGATGCGCCAGGGGGGATCTAGAACGATCATCCGCCCTGGTGTGAGGTACAGTTGTAGACTGACCATTACCGTTGCCACCTCGGTTCTGGTCTCTCCTAACTCTCTCCCGTGCTCGTTTACTCTCTTTTCCGGGCTCTTCGCATTTCTGCCAAAGAGACTCATGCATGTCCAGTTTTCTTTTACCAGGAGTTAGGACAATCTTGGCACGTAGTTTCAAATCCTTGGTCTTCGGAACCTCGCAGAGGACTTGGTCCCCTGGTCGGATCTTTGACCAAGCATCCTCACTCAGACTATCGAACTCTTTCATGAGTTCCTGATGCATTTCCATAATTCGCTTACAGGCTATATCTAAACCTTCGGCATGGGCCTTCTTCTGGTGTCTTGCCAGATCACTACGCCGGTTATATTGGACCTTCGTTGTGCATTTCTTCCCCTTCTTGCCATAACTTGGGTCACAAATGTAGACTGGGTGATGGTGGAAGTGGGCTTCTACCAGATGCCTCTGGAACCGGGCTGAAGTACTCCATGTCTGGACCGAGACATCGCTAGCATCCTGGCAGATGGAGAAGGGACAAGACTTTTGGTCGTCTCCGTACCACTTCTCAAGTGCCCAACGTAACTTGCGCCTCTGGGTATAGGTGTAATACCCTTCGGTGTGATTTAGCATAAGCCACATCTTACGATAGGCCTTGCTCGGATTGGGATCCTCGTCTGAAAGACGCATCCAATCCTCATCGTCGGACTCCCCGTTCTTTGTTAACAGGATCGGGGCAGGCATACAGAGTAGAACCATCCTTCTTTACTCCGTATGCACAATCTGCGAAACACGTTGGGATCCGGGTCTTAAATCCGGATTTGGCGTCAGCCCAACACTCGGCCTCAGTTTGAGTAGACGGAGTGACCTTCTCATCATACTCTACCGAGGACTCATGTACTGATTCCTCATCCGAGGAAACCACATCCATGGCGGTGCTCGAACTACTAGTAGCTGAGGTGCTGGCTTTCGGGTTGGCTCTAGCAGAATCTGGCAGATTCTTGAGTCGCCGAGCCGCAGACCTCCTGTTTTTAGTAACCTTTCAGTCTTCCGGATCTTTAGTTCCGGATTCGCTGGAAGTACTCGCTTCTACCGGATCTGCAATTTTACCGGTAGTACTGCTAGAAGTTGATTTGGAAGCATCCAAACCTCTAGCACCTAGTTTCAGGTCAGGAATTGGAGGTGCGGGTGCACTACTTGGTACAACCGTATCAAGTTTAGGGGCTTGAGGTGTAGGTGCACTACTTGTGGGTCCCTGGTTTGTTCCGACATGTATAGAGGTACTGTTCGGAACACCCACTCCGCTGGATGCAGAATGATCTGGTTTTTTATAAATTCCGGAATCTACATTTTTGTCTGCCCCATCAGTAACAAATGGGTTGTATCTGGTGGGCTGTATTTGCCAACATTGTAGATACCACATTCAGATCTATATTACCTATAGTCAATTGTGCGGCTTCTACGTATTTATCTAGAGTCACTGCACTGAGTTTCTGTCTATCTTCCTCCAGTTGTTTATTATAAGCTATAATGCCCATCGGGATAGTTTCATTGTCTTCAGCTTGCTTACTGCACTGAAGTTTCAATTTCTCCAATTCACTTTGATATAGGCTTATCTCTGATTCATAATTGGCTTTATCAAGGCATAGTTGATCATTCGTATATATGTATGTTTGGATACGAGTATGTCTATTGTCATATTCTTTGTTAAATGACTTTCTCATTTCCTGAAGCTTCATTTCTTCAGTTTCTAAATCTTTCATGTATTCACTCTTTCTGGTTTCGAATTCACTTCACATACCAATTAAGTCTTCTTCCAGATGCAGTTTTTCATTGATTACGTCATCTATCCCTTTGATCAAGGTATTTAAATTCTCGTTCAAAGTTACATAGGTTTCGTTTAACAACAGGACATCCGGTTATTTAAATTCCTCACCTTCCGGTACCGCATATGTTACATCGCCGTCTATGGCGCTGTAGTCTAGAATCGGTAGTCCTGGATTAGTGCTACCACCAACTTCGAACATCGAATTACTTAATTCGTCAACAAGTGATTGTTGACCCAGTAAAGTACTCTTTCTCTGTATGGATTGTTTTCTCCGTACAGAGTGCGGTATATTTTCTTCACTATCCATTTTATAGTGAGGTCCGGGATCCCTCCAGGATGCAGTATCTACATCCTGTGAGTTTGAATGGGTATGGATCAATAATGACCCATTGCCATTCTCCTGGGCATTAAGTTGCCCTTCAGGGTTAGCTTCCGCGAGGCTGTCTAACCCATGTACTAGCCGTTCGGACGTTATAACGTTTAGGCTATACACCAGAATTAACTGGTCACGGCACCAATGTAATGGTTTATATTACTATTTCGGTGGTTCGGGCCTTACTGATCAGGAAAGAAGGAGTGAGGCGGTAATTCAAGTGTATGCCAACGGATGTTTTATTACTTAAGACACTTACGGCTACCCGGAAGATGATAAAGGGGCAGCTAATATTAATTAAAGATGTTACATGGTCAGAGGCCAGGAGGGCCTCTGATGTAGCGGCTGAGCCCCGGTCTTTATATACGGACCTAGGTGTTCGTCGTCAGATGTCCCCACAGGCCCGGATCGGTGCTGCCACCTATCTGGAACCTGAGGAACACCCAACGACTGGACTCACCCGCCACGCCAGACGGTACCCATAACTATGGTTATAATACCATGCCTCTACACTATGGTAATATTTTTATTCAAAAAGATCTAGACTTATAAGAAACCAGAACAGAATACATCTATCCCCTGGACATTTATATCATAAGGCCCCACATAAAGATTGCCCTAAAGACCCATTACTATGAGCTACAAAAGACTTATAATATGAATTCATCACCTACCAAAAATTGAGAACAATATTTGAAAATTTACCTTCAATACAAAACCATATGACAGACTTAGGGAGTGTTCATTTTTCTTGGAAGATCCACTTCTCTTTAGCTATATTACAATACATATTAGATAACATGACATGACTAGATAGATAAATGAATATGGCAAAGGTTCTAAATTTGCTATTGCAGTCGCACAAACATAGGTTTAAATAATGGAAAGCAACATTAGAGGAAACTAGAAAGATAGAGAATGTTCGGCAAATTATACATTTTTAATGGCAATAAACCCTAATTAGTCACATCAAATGACCTTCCGTCTCCATAATCATCTCTCTCAAGTGAATTGAAAAATTTCATAACCATACTCTGGAATTAAACTTGAAATTATTTATTTGATCCATAGACTGTGGTACTCAAAAGGTCAAAATACATCTCAGATTCAGACATTTTTAGTGCATGCGACCAGATACCTATGGACTCTAGTACAGCACTTGGTACCAGTTTCAGCTCATTCGATAGTAGATGGCGATTCTCAAAGCCAACAGTTGGTCTGACACTCAGTGCAAAGCATTTTCAGCATTGCATTGAGCAACTCTTGAGAAGTTGCGTAGTAAGCTAATTAATAGATCATGGATATCGGAGCCCATGGGCTGTACATTCTGTATATACCCAAGCCGCGCAGCTCCGATATCCATGACCTATTAGGTTTATACCACCATTTCCTCCATTTTGTATTAATTTCTTACCTGATATCCACAGAATATAGCCAGGAGAAGACATTAATGAGTGCAAGCGATACGGTCCGGGTCGCTCTGTGCAAAGCCATTGTTTTTGTTCCTTGCCGGGAGAGGTACCGCTGTGTTTACACACACTTTTCGTATTGAATCCAACCATGACAAATAGAGAAATTAACAGGTTCATATCCTTAGATAGTCTAGATGATCCCTCCATATGTATTATGTCCAATATATTCAAAATAAAGAAGAATCCATTGATTTTTCAAACCGGTCCGAAATTTTCAGCATCTTTCTTGTACAACGAGAACTTGACCTATACCCACATCCGGGCCACTGACACAATTTCGTCGGACAAGGAGGGAGACGCGAATGGCGGACCGTGACTCGCTTACAATAGAAAAATCATTGGATTCTTATTTATGTTGATCAAAATGGAGAAAATTAGCACGCATTCCTCGTCTATGGATCGAATACTTCTTGGGACTTATAACATGACAAGCTTGGAATCAAGATGAAAACTGAGTGTAAACATAGGACTAGGACCTTCAGGTTAGAACTTATTTACTTTCGCATTGGATTTCATCACCGTTCAGTGTGGCCAACGTCCTCGCCAACCAGCACTGCGGCGGGGTTCAATTCTCCTACGAGTTTAGACGATTTTTCACATTGAAATGATGGCCAGATTGAATTTGTATGTCGGCCAACTTGACCTCGAAAAAGTATATATCAAAAATTTCAAAAATGCACATGGGTGGTATATGCATGTATAATGCACGGCTGATATTCATATATCAGCACCGGAAATGCCAGAATCGTGGTATAATATGGTATATTACGTGGATGACAGCCATTTATTTAAAGACATGGGCCTAACAGGTGAAGGGTCTTGATGATCGAGGTGCTCAAGCTCTTCATACATAAGCAATACTGCCATGATGCTAACAATGAAGTGCTGGCGAGCAGTCATAGGTGCATAAAGACGACCACTGGGCATGATTCACTCCTGCATCAGTGGCCTTTAAAGGATTAAGGGTCCCAAAACCAAGGAATATTAACCCTTTGAAAGGGCTCTCCAAAACTCTGGATCTAGATGTTAAGATCCCCACTCACAGCTAGAGATTGTGTAACACTGCCCCTGTGGCCTGTCATGTTCCAATTCCTCCTGTACACCTAGTTTTTGGCCTAGTTGATGAAGGGTTCAGATGAACCTAGATCACTGTTGATAAATGAGGTATTTATACATGGAAAATACATGAAAATAAACTTGTAACTTTATTTTAGTTTGGTACCCACCACACTATTTTAAAGGTCTGTACTATGTAATTCTCGGTCTGGCTAATCTTGGTTACATATATACCTCAAATATCCTTGATAAGGGAGGTATATTTATGTTTGGAATATGCATAAAATTACCAGGCAAGTATATTTTAGTTGTGCACCTGTGCATATAAATTTCGATTCTATCCTTTTTTTAATATAGAATTTTATTAAGGTTATGGTATAATAAATATACAGTTGGGTCACCGAGCTATGGGGAGCACACTGCTCTTCCGCTCGCTCCTTCGTTACCATCATCACTATAGTCTAACTAATTCTATATTGTAATAAACATTGGCCGGCGGCTCGGCGGCGGCCACCGAGGCTCGGTGGCCGGTTCCCGCGGTGACCGCTAGGTGGCGCGTCGGCAGTGACGTCACAGCCTTGTGACGTCACCGTCGGTGGCCGGGGGCTATAAAACGCGGTGTCCGGTGGTTTTATGGGAGACGCGATCAGACACTCAGGTGGCCTACGTGTAAGCTATCTTAAGGGAGTTCGGTGGCTAGTCCTAGTTCACGAACAGAGTGGCGTCTCTAAGCGGAGAATAAGTATAAGTACAAGTATCAGTATAAGCAAGCAACTGATGACCAGTGACCTTTAGTCCTTAAGGCTCCTAAGAAATAAAACAACAACAACGGCTGTAACTTTATATTCCATTCTTTATACACGGTGTCGACTCTGGTTATTACATTGGTGACAGCGGTGGTTGTTTACATTAACGAACCTGGGTGTACCAGAGTGGAAACACAGGCATGGCAGATAGTGAATTAAAGATGGAGGAGGAGAGGGCAGCCCTGGAGGAGCAGTTAGGGGCGGGTAGGCGAGGAGAGCTGATCCAGGTTGTGGATGAGGAGGTCTGTGTTAAAGTTAAAGGGCCGGTGGCTGCGGCGGCCGGCGCCACCGACGCCACCGGAGCAGACGACAGGAAGTGGGTGATGGAGGAGCAGCTGGACAGGAGGGCAGAGGAAGCATCACCTGGGGAGGAAGTGGAAGTAAAGGGTGGCGTGGCTAGCCACCGGGCACCTCTTGGTGCGGCCACTAAAGTGGACAGTGAAATGGGCCCGACTGAGTTCGGTGGCCGGTTTGGTGGGAAGGACGGCGGTTCGGTGGGTGGCCAGTTCGGTGGCCCGGTGTTCGGTGGAGCGGGGAATGATAAGGAGGGTCACCGGAGGGAGGAGCTGACGCGAGACTGGGACCCCGACAGGGTCCACGGGGAGGTCAGGGAGGGCCGCGGAACGATTGGAAGGGAGGGGACAGACCCGTTGGCAGAATGGCTGAGGCAGGGCAGCCCCAGAAGTAGCTCTAGGACGGAGAGTGTGGAGGGGGCCAGGAGCTCCACGCCCCTGGGGATGGAGCAGAGGCAGGGAATGATGGCGCCAGGTGGCGGGATACGCCCGGGCAGGCCGGGGCCCGGGGGCGAGGGGGCTACCCGGAAGCCAATTGTGATGCCGGGCAAGTATGACGGGTCGAGCGATCTGGAGGAGTTTTTGTCGCACTTCGACCTCTGCGTCATGGCTAACGGATGGACGGAAAGGGAGTCGGGGACGTTTCTGGGAATAAGCCTGTCGGGGGTCGCCCGGCGGCTGTTGGCGTCAGAGCGTCCGGCCGCTCCTGGGGGATATAAGAAGTTGCGGGATGCACTAGTAAATAGGTTCCAGCCGAAGAGTCAGGTGGAATCGTATAAGGCTCTGCTCCGCACCCGGGTGCGGAAGCCGGCGGAGGAGTTACAAACCCTCTCGGAGGAGATCCTGCGACTGGTGCGGCTGGCCTACCCCAATGCGGACGCCCAGATGGTAGATGGCATGGCTAAGGATAGGTTTGGCGAATGTCTGGAGGATACGGAGCTCCGGCAGTGGATATACCAGGGCGAGATCCCGACTCTTCTACGGGCGGTGGAAAGGGGTATACGGGCGGAAACTTACCTTAAGGAGGAACGGGCGAAGGCGGTGAAGGTCAGGTCCGCCACGAAGTCAATGGCGGAAGAGATGGGGGAGCTGCGGGTGGCGGTCACCCAGATGAAGGAGTCCCTGGCCCGATCGGCCCCTGTAACCGCAGAGGGGGAGGGGGCAAGTAGGGGACGGGGCTGCTTCGAGTGCGGGGCGCCAGACCACTTCAAGCGCGACTGCCCTGCCTGGAGGAAGCGGGTCGAAGCCGCTCGGAAGAGGGAGGCGACGAAGAAGGCTTCGGAAAACTAGACGGGGTCCCCTCTTCCAGCCGGGAGGAGACCCATGGAGAGAAAAGGAGGAGAGAATGGCTGGGTCGGAAGGAAAAGAAGGGGAACGGCCTGGAGGTCGGAGGGAAGTTATGGGGTAGGAGTTACAAACCCTCTCGGAGGAGATCCTGCGACTGGTGCGGCTGGCCTACCCCAATGCGGACGCCCAGATGGTAGATGGCATGGCTAAGGATAGGTTTGGCGAATGTCTGGAGGATACGGAGCTCCGGCAGTGGATATACCAGGGCGAGATCCCGACTCTTCTACGGGCGGTGGAAAGGGGTATACGGGCAGAAACTTACCTTAAGGAGGAACGGGCGAAGGCGGTGAAGGTCAGGTCCGCCACGAAGTCAATGGCGGAAGAGATGGGGGAGCTGCGGGTGGCGGTCACCCAGATGAAGGAGTCCCTGGCCCGATCGGCCCCTGTAACCGCAGAGGGGGAGGGGGCAAGTAGGGGACGGGGCTGCTTCGAGTGCGGGGCGCCAGACCACTTCAAGCGCGACTGCCCTGCCTGGAGGAAGCGGGTCGAAGCCGCTCGGAAGAGGGAGGCGACGAAGAAGGCTTCGGAAAACTAGACGGGGTCCCCTCTTCCAGCCGGGAGGAGACCCATGGAGAGAAAAGGAGGAGAGAATGGCTGGGTCGGAAGGAAAAGAAGGGGAACGGCCTGGAGGTCGGAGGGAAGTTATGGGGTAAGGACATCCACTTAGTGGTGGACACGGGGGCCACCAGCAACTTGCTCTCCACAGCATGGTGGAAGGCGGAGGGGTCCCCTGGGGATCTGAGACCGGTGATAACAGCATTCCATACGGCGGATGGGAAGCCGCTGCCGGTGGAGGGGCGGGTGACGGCGGAGCTGCAGTGCGCGGGCCGCGCGGAAACTACATCGTTCGTCGTGGCCGAGTATATCAACCCCGAGCCTGCTGGGTGCAGACTTCTTGAGGCAGACGCGGGCGACAATCGACATGGCCGGGGAGAGGCTGGTGTGGCCGGAAGAGGAGCACGGGACTCAGCCCTGCCGACTGGTGAGCTCGCGGACGGAATGGGTGAGGGGTCGCACGGAGAGGGTCATACAGGCGCGTGTGCCAGAATCGGCTGGGCAGACAGACATGCTGGTGGAAGGAGTGGAGAAGGTGGAGATGGCGAGGGGGATTCAGATAGGCAGGGCATTGGTGACGCCCGAGAGGGGGGAGGTGCCGGTCCTGGTCTGTAATCCGGGCCCTAATCCAGTGGTCCTGTACGAGGGGATGCACGTGGCTGTGGCCGAGGCTGTGGGGGAGGAGGAGCTCTGGGGGGAGGAGTGCCGGATGGTGACCGAGGAGGGACCGCGCGAGGGGTCCCGGACGCTTGTACAGCAGCTGTTGGGGGGAACCCAGGTCGAGGATGATCAGGAGTGGATCCAGCTCATTGCCTGGAATAAGGCAGCATTCCAGGAAGGCGATGAGGACCTGGGACATACTGACTTGGTCTCACACACCATAGAGACGGGGGCGGCGGCCCCTATTAAAATGGCTCCCCGACGACTGGCGCCGCATCGACGGGAGGTCGTGGACAAGGAAGTGGAGGAGATGTTGAGGAGGGGCGTCATAGAGCCGGCGACGGGTCCGTGGGCAAGCCCCGTGGTCCTGGTAAAGAAAAAGGATGGGAGGGTGCGGTTTTGTGTGGACTACCGCCGTCTAAACGCGGTGACGGTTAAGGACGCCACGGATAGACGATTCACTGGACTCGATGGCGGGGGCGTGTTGGTTCAGCACGTTGGACCTGGCGTCGGGATACTGGCAGGTGGCCATGGAGGGGGCGGATAAGCCGAAGACGGCGTTTGTGACGCACCGGGGCTTGTTCCAATTCAAAGTGATGCCTTTCGGGCTCTGCAACGCGCCCGGGACATTCGAACGCCTGATGGAAGTGGTAATGCGAGGGCTGCAGTGGTCCACCTGCCTCGTATACCTGGACGACATTATCGTGTTTTCGGCCACCCTCGCCGAACACGCCACCCGGCTGGAGACGGTACTAAAGTGGCTACAGGAGGCCGGTCTCAAGGTCAAGGCCAGTAAATGCCAGTTTGTGAGGGAACAGGTCAACTTCCTGGGCCACCGCATCGATAAGACGGGGATCGGGACCGATCCCGAGAAGGTGGCAGCTGTCCAGGAATGGCCCACCCCGGTCTCGGTAACGGATGTCCGGTCCTTCCTGGGGTTGTGTGGCTACTACCGCAGCTTTGTGCCCGGGTTCGCAGCCATCGCACGGCCCCTGTCGGAATTAACCGAAAAGAGCAAAAGATTCCGCTGGGACAGATCCTGTGCAGAGGCCTTCCATTGTCTGAAGGAGAAACTGAGTGAGGCTCCGGTGTTGGCATATCCGAGGGCGGAGGGACGCCTCCTGCTGGACACGGACGCCAGCGATATGGGGCTAGGCGCCGTCCTCTCGCAGATGCAGGAGGGGCAGGAACGACCGTTGGCCTATGCCAGTAGGACGCTTAGCCGTTGTGAAGGCAACTACTGTGTGACGAGGCGGGAATTGCTGGCGGTGGTGTTCGCGGTGAAAAAGTTTCGGCACTACCTGATTGGGCGGCCGGTCCGGATACGCACAGACCATGCAGCCCTTAAATGGCTGGCGAGCTTCCGGGAACCAGAAGGGCAGGTGGCCCGGTGGTTGCAACTCCTGGAGACGTTCGATCACGTGATTGAACACTGCCCCGGCCGGGATCATGGTAACGCGGATGGGTTGTCCAGGCGGCCATGCACTCAGTGCGGTATGGAAGGGGAGGGGGGCTCTCCCCTGTTCGACCAACCGGGAGAATGTAGGGCAGTAACGAGGAGGGAGGCGGCCGCAGACGCAGAGGCCGAGGAGGCCAGCGGGAGGCCCCGGACGGCGGAGGAGGACGGGGAGGAGGAGGGTCCCGTCTTGTCCTCCGCGGAGCACTGGGCGGCAGTACAGAACCAGGACGCCATCCTGGAGAGGGTCCGGCGGTGGGTAGCGGAGAACGCGGGCCCCGCATCGGACGAATTGGCCGGAGAACCCTACGCAGTGCGGGCGCTGGCGGTACAGATGCCGCGACTGAGGCTAGAGGGAGGGGTGCTTACCCGGGTCTGGTGGGAGCCGGGGGGCCGATCCTTCGGCCAGATAGTCGTCCCGGAGGGAAGGGTGCCGGAGGTGCTGGCGGAAGTGCATGGGGCTCCCCTGAGCAGCCACTTCGGGAGGGCTCGCAGCCTACGACGGTTACAGCAAACCTACTACTGGCCCAGCTACAGAAGGGACCTAATACAGTGGTTGGAGACCTGCCCGCAATGCCTCAGCAGAAAGGGGGCCGTGCACCCCCCCCGGGCCATGATGAGACATGTGCCGGTAGCGGCGACGCTGGAAAGAATGGCCATGGACCTGATGGGGCCGTTGCCGAGGACAGGGAGAAAGAATCGGCACATCCTTCTGGTAATGGACTATTTCACGAAGTGGGCGGAGGCTATCCCCTTGCCGGACCAGGAGGCGGAAACAGTCGCCCGGGCCTTCGTTACGGAGGTGGTCTGCCGACTGGGGCCACCAGGGACGATTCATACCGACCAGGGGAGGAATTTTCAAGCTCAGATGTTCCGGGAGGTGCACCGTCTCTTGGGGGTGGCACCGACCCGTACCTGTCCCTACAATCCGAAGTCGGATGGATTGGTGGAGAGGTGCAACCGCACCGTGGAGGCCATGCTCGCCATGGCGGTGGACGAGAACCAGGCTGACTGGGATTTACAGCTACCGTTTGTCATGGCCGCTTATCGGTCGTCGGTGCAGGCGTCGACCAACCAGACCCCCAACTTCATGATGATGGGGAGAGAGACGCTGTTACCTGGGAGCCTCATCTACCCCCAGCCGGAAGGTGGCCACCCGGAGGGAGCCGGGGGCGGGGAGGGGTTCGCCGTAGAACTGCAAGTCCGGATGGCGAAGGGCCACGCTTATGCTTTAAAGCACATGGGGGAAGCGGTCCGCCGGCAGGAGAGGAACTATTCCACCCGTGTGAGGGGGGAGGACCTGGCTGTCGGGGACACGGTATACTACCTGCTGCCTAAGAAAGAGGTAGGCAAGTGCCCCAAGTTCATGCGGCCATGGTCGGGCCCCTGGACGATCACCCGGAGTTTGGGGGGGCCGGTTTGGGAGATCAAAAAGGGCCGGAAGATCCGGGTGGTTCACTATGACTTACTGAAAAAGACCCAGGCCCCGCGGGAGGAACCTGCAGAGGTGGTACGATGGGCGGGGTCGGCCGCCGGTGGGGAGTGGCCACCGGTGGCGCCCTCTGGAGCGGCCGCGGGGGTAAAGCCACCGGGGCGCCACCTAGTGTGGTCGGCGGAAGACGGGCCACATCTGGGTGTTACGGCGGTAACCAAGGCGACTCCCGCCGACCACAGGGACACTGGCGACTCGGCGGCTCCCATGGGTGCGGTGACTAGAAGAGGAGGGCGCTTGTGCGCGTCATATTGGCACTGGAACCTCGTAAAAGGGGAGGAAAAAGGCGGGGGTGACTTACCTGAGAGGGAGGGAATCCGGAGAGAGGCTGGGAGGCGTGGTGTGAGGGTCCCCAGGCCCAGGACAGCGGATTTCATCCTTCGGCCACCGGCTGGCCACGGTGGGGGTTGGCGCCCTGAAAAAGAAAGAAAGGAAAGTAGCACTGAGAGAGTGGTGGGGCGGGTGAAATTGACTCCACAAAAGAAGGACTTACCTGTGATCGGTCGGAAAGGGGCGAATCCGGCGAGAGAGATGAGTGAGAAAGTGGTCGCAATTTTTACGGCCAAGAATCGGCGGTGGGAGGAAAGGCAGAGGCGGGAAATGGAGGTGGCCACGGCCACACCCACCGACCGCCGAACACCAACGGCTGACGCGGAGGCCGCCTGGTGTAGCGATCGGGAACTACACTGCGACCTCGTTAGGACCGCCGACCTAGAAAGGCGAGAACGAGGCGCGGCGTGGCCCGAGAGAGACACCGACACCGAATCCGACATCATGAAGAAGTCGTCGGTGCCCCTCCCCTGTTCCATTTGTGGCCGGAAGTTTATGCGGAAGGATAGCCTCTCGCGTCATGTTAAGGCTGTCCATGCAGAGAAGGGGCCGAGGTGGAACTGCCCAGGAAAGAAATGCCAGGCGCAGGCAAAAGAGGGTCGGTGGGACGACCTCATGACCCACATGGCGGCACAGCATCCGGGCCACCCGTGGCTGAGCCTGTCCAAGGCTGAGCGGCCACCGCTATATACCATACGGTATAGGGGGGCCGCCACCGGAGCGGCAACCACCGCCACCGGGGAGGAGCCATCGCCATCTGAAGAGGGCGCTAGCGCGAACCCCGAAGGGGAGGAGGGCCACGCCTCGGAGACGGCCACCGACCGTGTAGAGGAGGCCACCGACCACGGGGGGAAGACCGCCGAGGAGGCAACCACCGAGGAGAGGGCCACCGAGAGTGGTGGGGACAGCCCGGCGGCCAGCCCCGCCAGCGCTCAGGACTCGCCAAGGCCTCGCTCCCGCAGTGGCACTCGAAGGGCGGCCCGCCTGACCACAGAAAGGACTCCCGTGCCCGCAAGCCCGCGTCGATCACCCCGGCGGCTGCGCAGTGTGGTCTGCCCGGCTCCGCAGCCGAGAGAGCACAGCAGCTCGCCGCAGAGGGATAGAAAGCGGAAGTCGGAGTCAAGGGAGGCCGCGGAGGCGTGGGATGCCAATCCACCCCGGATCGAGTTGGGGGAGGGAGAAGAGGAGGCGGCCACACCGCAAGGTGGCCCAGACGGGAGCCGGGGGCGACCAGGCCCAGGGCGCGACGGAGCAAGGCCGGTCCCGTCACCACTCTGCGGAGGACCGGGAGGCCGCCAGGGTCCTGGTGGAGGAAATGGGGCGGTGCACACCGGTCCAGTCGACCTTGGGCGCGGAAGCGGAGGCCATCCTAGACAAGGTTCTGGAGGCCCCCTCCGCCGGGGGAGAGGGCGACCCGCTCCTGCTGCGGTCGCTGCTACGGAGCGAGGGGGGCAAACCAGCCCCAGCCGGGGTCGGAGAGGGTCTCCTCCGACATACAGGCCAGCTGGCCCAGGAGATGGCGAGGCGGTACCAGCGGCAGTTGCTGGCAGAGGCCCTGCAACGTTGGCAGTGGCGAACTCCCGAGGGCGAGGTAGTGTCGCTGGACCGCCCCTCGCCTGCCACGGTGGACACAGAAGAGGGGGGGAGCGAATCGGTCGCTGGGGGGTCCCCTCGCCAGGGCCTACCGCCGGAGCAAGTGCGGCGTATCCTACAGACCACGCCGCCCCCCTTTCAGCCCCACACCTCCGACAACAACACCCCGGCTCCGGGGAGCCACCTGGAGGGCCTCATCGCCGCCCGAGTGGTGGACGACAGCCAGGAGGAAGAGGAGCTCGACTGGGAGGAGGAGGAGCCCAGTCTGGGGGCGGTAGCCTACCGTAGCGTGCCCCTGACTACGGACTCCGACGAGGAGGAGGCATCTCCGGGGGAGGCGGTCGACAGGCGGGTAATCACCCTTACTGGGCTGGACCGCGAGGACAGCCCAGCGCCTGAGCCCGAGGCCGAGATCCGCATGGTCACGATGGGGGGCGCGCCGCTACCCGTGGCCGCTAGTCAGGAGAGGAAGGGAGGAGAGGAAGTAAAGGCACCCCGAGATAAGAGGGAGAGAGAGGGGGAGACGGCCACTAAGGACAGGAAAGAGCGGGACAGAAAAGGGAGGGAGGAGGAGAAGGCCAGAAAGGGCAGCAAAGAGAGGGAGAGGAGGGAGAGAGAGGAAGAAAGAGCGGCCAAGGAGAAGAAAGAGAGAGAGAGGAAGGAGAGGGACGAGGAGAAGGCGGCTAGGGAAAAGGAAAGGAGGGAAAAGGAAAGGAAGGAGAGGGAGGAGGAGAGAGCGGTCAGAGAAAAGAGGGATAAAGATAGGAAAGAAAGGGAGGAGAAGGAGAGAAAAGAGAGAGAGGAGAGAGTTGCGAAGGAAAAGAAGGAGATGGCCGAGAAAAGAGAGAGAGAGGAGAAGGCGACTAGAGAAAGGAAGGAAAGGGAGGAACGAGTGGCTAAGGAGAAGAAGGAGAAAGATGAGAGGGAGAGGAAGGAGAGGGAAGATCGGAGAGAGAGGGAGGAGAGAGCGGCCCACGAGAAGAAGGAGAGAGAGGACCGGGATAGGAGAGAGAGGGAGGAGAGACAGGTTGAGGAAAGGGAGAGGAGGAGACGGGAGGAGAGAAGAGTGGATGAGGAGGCCGCCGGGGGCCGGGGCCCAGGAGAGAGGAGTGGCGGGAAGAGTGGGGGGAGAGGATCCCTGGGGTGGAGGTTCCCGGGCTGCCGCGGGCGGAGGAGATGGACCCGCTGGCGGGGAGGCCGCTATGGATTGGGGACTCCTACCAACGGATCCCCTGGCGGCGGGTGGACAACCCCGACAAGCTACAGAAGTGGGCGGTGGGGCTGGCTCCATCCCCGGACTTGGGCAAAGAATACACCCCCGTAGGAGGGCGGGCGCACGGGTGGGTGGAGCTGGTAGGCCCATCCCTGTGGCGTACACACTATTACGCGACTACAGTTCAGAGGTACGACCCAGGGATGGGTCAGGGAGGCGTGCCTCCGCCACCACCTCCACCTCCCCCTCCTCCTCCGGGAGTGGGGCGACCCCCACCGTCGGCTACAGCGGGCAGACCGCCCACCCAGGCGCCAGGAGCAGTTGGGACAGCCGGGCCCCAGGGTTCGGGCTTGGGTCTACCGCCGCTGTCAGCCCAGGGACAAGGGAGATATGGCCACCAGACCCTCCCACCCTTCGTCCCACCGCTCTCAGGGCCCTCCAGGGCCGCCCCGCAGCCGCCACCACCGCGACCAGCCGAGGTGCCCTTGAGCCGCGACCTAGAAGAGCGGATCCGCCGGATGGTCAGGGAGGAACAACAGAGGGGGAGCCAATAGGAGGGAGGAGCGGTTGCCAGGAGGGAGAGTGAGAGACGCGGGAGAGAAGAGGGGACGGGCAGTGGCCGGTGAGAAGGGATGGCAGGGACGTCGGAGGGCGCAGCCGGGAAGCTGAAAGACAGCCGGGAAGGGGGGTGTGAAGGGGGTTAGTAGGGGTAAGGGGAGTACTGGTGGGGGATTGAGTACCTGCCAGGAAACCCAGGCCCTGAACACCCCTGGAAGCCCCCAGGGCATAAGACAAGCAGCATAAGATAAGGGCTGGCGGCCCAGAGAGTCGGGAGGATCCCCGTGGCCAGGACAAGGAAGAGACAGCCCCAATTCCTGCAGCGTTTTACCGCGCCCTTCTAGACCGCAGATCTCTGGTGATCGGGTGTATATATTTCGTTAAGTGTATAAATGTAGAGATAAGAATATCACACGGTCAGTTTCTTATTAATAACAGTTTATTCCTGAGACATTGGAGGAGTATGATAATTGATGTCACATTTGGTACATAAGTAAATTAGGAACAGCCCACTGTTGGTGCTGGTATTCCAGATTAAGTCATTGTAAGTCGTTCACGCTCTAGTCGGGATTAAGTCATATGACCTTAAGGACGGCCCACTGTAGGTGCCGATAGACTGAATTAAGCCTCGACATATTATATAGTTAGGGAGTTAAAGACGGGCGGTCCATTGTTGGAGCCCAGGGACATTGTAAATAGTCATGATAAATAAATGGGGGAGGGGGGGGGATACTCACCTGGTACATACTACGGTAAATATCAAGTAAAAGAGAATCTAGGTTTAAGTAGAGTAATACTAGTCCTTAGGCTGTACGGCATGGGTGCCATTGTTGGACGCTCGAGTAATGTTTATTATTAAACTTATACCCATAGAATAAAGTAAGGTGGGAGGGATGTAATAAACATTTGCCGGCGGCTCGGCGGCGGCCACCGAGGCTCGGTGGCCGGTTCCCGCGGTCACCGCTAGGTGGCGCATCGGCGGTGACGTCACAGCCTTGTGACGTCACCGTCGGCGGCCGGGGGCTATAAAACGCGGTGTCCGGTGGTTTTATGGGAGACGCGATCAGACACTCAGGTGGCCTACGTGTAAGCTATCTTAAGGGAGTTCGGTGGCTAGTCCTAGTTCACGAACAGAGTGGCGTCTCTAAGCGGAGAATAAGTATAAGTACAAGTATCAGTATAAGCAAGCAACTGATGACCAGTGACTGTTAGTCCTTAAGGCTCCTAAGAAATAAAACAACAACAACGGCTGTAACTTTATATTCCATTCTTTATACACGGTGTCGACTCTGGTTATTACAATATTATTGGCATGTAGTACAATATATCAAGAGGGGGGGGAGGGAGAGAAAATCTACATCAATCACAATGTGTAATTGTCATATACATTTTAGTAATGCATAAATTGTAATATATGATTATATTAATGCATATAATAGGAGGCATGAATACATATACCTCCAGATGAGTGTTCACGATCCACTGATCACCAGCTATGTGTTATTTACGGGACTAGCACATTGCTAGTGATAAGGAAATCAGCCAGGTGGCTCATATAGTCAAGGGCTAAACCTACAGTTAGCCTCTTTGTATGGTTTACTTTGATGGTCTTATCCTCATGTACTATCTGTAGATATTCTCTGAAATTTATATCCATGGATAGCAAAAACCATCAACTTTTACTAGATAAGCTTATTATTAATCTGATACTTTAAATACAAGGTCTTTTAGATTTCAATAAAAGACCACATGTCACCCACATGGAGTACACCCAGGCCCTTGTGTCCCTATTAAGCTAATCCACTCCCCTCACACCTGAAACAATGGGGAGGTACTTAGGGTGATTAAGATAAAGGGCAGGCTAGCAGTGGGTGCAGCTTATCTCCCCTATCAGTCTTATCAGTGACCATTGTTCTGTGGTGGATGAGAGTGAAGATAAGAGATAACCGAGAATTCTCTGACAGAATCCAAGATGGTGTCAGGGGGCTAAAACAAAAATGGCGACCTCCATACGGGGATAGCCATGTGGCCTATAAACCCTAAGGACTAGGATGACCGACTTCATGGTTCACTGACCCTATATAAGGGACAATAATTATATTATGGACAATTCCGACCGACTTCAAGGTCCACTAACCCTATACAAGGGAAAATAATTATTGTTAGGGACAATTCTGACTGCTGTCACAGTCCACTGACCACCATACACTAACAACAGGTTATAAAAGTGATGGTGTTGTGAACTTCCGACGGTGCTAACACCATCTCACGGACGTCATGGCCTGAATAATGGCCATGGGCTGGATGCGCCCGGACAAGACGCATCTCATGGTCTTAATCCGGTGTCAAAAGACCTATTATTGAGGGAGCTGTACCGCCATGGACATGAAAGACTCAGCACTAATGGACAATAGCAATGGCAGTTGCTGTTGGCTCCAGCTAGCCTAGAGGAAGGAAGCTAGGGTTGGCTATTTAAACTCAACCCTACCCTCCATCCAGGCAGTATCCAGAGAACCACCCGAGAGACATCATCTCCAGTCCAGCTCTCCTGAGCCTGCTATGCATCTGCCACAAGAACACTCTGCTGGGTTAGACTATGTCAGACAGACATAGGACTAAACCCCACTTGTGGCCAGAGGCTATCTTCTACCATCCATCTACAAGAGGGTAAAGTTCTATATTTTATATTATCCCTCTATCAGCAGGCCAGGAGCTAGGTTGTGGGAACCCACCTAGAACCTACTGTAATCTCCCGTGTATAAGGCGTGTCGTATACGGGGGGTTTAGTTCTGCCTTGATCCACAAGGGGGACATCAAGACCTTTCTTTTGATATGTGACACTCCCATGTCATACTGGTCCCAGAGTTAAGTACTAGCATCCTAGACTCTGGTCTTCTGCCCTATGTCTGATGGGAAGGGACAGGAAAGTAGTCCCTGTTGGTATGGGTGAAACACTAGAGGGGGCTGTGGTTCTCAAGAGTGGATAAGGACTGCTCTTGGTGTTGTAAATGAGGTGGGGGCTTTACACCCTGTATGCCACCTGTCCACAATAGGGTAGTGGTTAGAACACTGGACTCGTAATGCAGTGTAACTGAGTTCTAGTCTCACCAGATGTTGTTTTTTGTTTCAGTGAACCAAAAGGGTTTTTTGTGCTGCAAATCTTTAGGTTTTCATTTCATTTTGCTCTGCTGCGCTCACCAAGCATGTTTAACTGCTCAAAGAGCTAGTGACACCTGGTATCAGGTTGACTCCTATGTAACCCAATCAGCAGCATATTGGTAGGCCGAAATACCTGCCTGCTCACAGGCAGGATCCAAGATGTATACAAGTCTATAGTGGCACAAACACATGGCTAGTCTGAACTAAGTACTCACTTTCAGTTCCTGGAAATTGTCCCTCCTATTCACAAACATGTAGTTTTCATGTACATCAGCTTATATTGACTGAAACATGAGATATATCCAATAAATCTGACATGTTTATCTTGAGCTTAGATATCACTGCCTCAATGGCCTCCATTGTCAACATCTTGTGCTGCTACCTTGTGTTAGACTGCTCTTGAAACATAGGGCTAACCAACCAAGAATAGTGTAGTCTTTTTGGCACTAGGTGGCTACACCTGGCTTCAAGATGGCCGACAATGATTTGGAGTTAGGGAGGGAGATTTGAAAATCACCTGGATTATTAATTATTACAAGTATTTCAAGTGCATTGTGTATTGTGAATCTTTGGATATACATTGAGGGAAGTGTTGGTGGAAGCATTGGACCTGGCAGTAAGTACTTCTGTGAGAACTGGGCACTCAGCCAATCTGGCTGACCAAACAGACTACAACAGACACACTTGGTCTCTGAGGTTCCCTCAGAGCGTCTACGGAGTACATATTGGGTCCAGAGGGGTCCAGGGGGTCCAAGAAACATACAGCTTTTAAAGTTTTGAAAATTCATTCAGTAGAAAAGAAGTTATGATTTTTTCATTTTTCTGGCCAAATCCTAAAACTCTAGGTGCACCTTATAGGTGGGGTGCCCCTTATATGCAGGAGATTATTAACGCAAAATTCATCTATTGATCAGCACATTGCACAAGACATAAGGGGTGCATCCACTGCCGACGGATGGACCATCCGTCGGTTTCAGCCGTCGATTTTATCATTGTTTTCTATGGAGCAAAACACGGATGAAGGGCGACGGATGGTCCATCCGTCACAGTGGACGCAGCCCTATAGCAAGCAAGAGACTAGAGGGTGTAAGTCCTAGGGTAATATGCTATAACAGCTTGGATAATTTGCTAGTATATCCCTTTTAAACCTATCAGAGATTCCAATGTTTGTATAAAACAACTTTGATACAAGCTGGTACACTCCTTAATATATGTGCATACAGGAGCAAATGTGAGTCTCTCCTGGCTTCCAGTTTTTTTATAATTACTCTCAGCATGCAATTGATTTCCATTAAGTCTGGGATTAGCCTCCAGATTAACTTTGTGAGCAATTCTTAAGGCTCTATTATGCAGTAACTGGAACTGGTCAGAAAACTGAAAGGTATGCTTATCAAATACAATATCTATGTAGTCCATCAATGGCAAAATAGTCGTTTTGTATAATTTAATAGTTAAATATGTACAATCTGATGGATTTTCCCCATAACATTATTATATACATTGTCTTCATACTTTGTGAAATCGAGCTTATGGTTCAATAAGATTCCTAAGTATCATAACTCGTAATCTTCTACACTGCCCTGTGTTTATACAGGACCAGTACTTATTTAAGGACCTGCGCTCATAGTTTTTGACCCTTTTTTTGTGGATTGTATTCCATGCTGTGGGACTGGCCTATCACATAAAGCCATTACATGGCTGAGTGAAATGCGACCACCCAGTTAACGCAGAACCCAATAATTCCACCTATGAAAGAAATTCTAAAGAGAGATATATATACAAATTTTTACTACATATATAGCACCATGTCAAACCATGTAAATTCTATCTAAACATCCACCCAACATAACCAGGACATAACATTTCTAGTTGTTTAAACGTTTGATATCTACCAATTTGCTATGTTGGATAACGTTTTGTATTTACTGGGCAGTCTACATAGGGGAATATGATACAAAAATATTCAGGTTTGTAAGGTAAATTAATGAAATTTACTCAGTTTCCTAGCTCTGTTCTTGCATCAGGTCACGTGATCACTAGGCATGGAATAGGAACATATTGTATTCCATCCCCCATGGAAAACGGCGTGGCCTGTGCTGTTCTATTATAATAATCGTATATACCATGTCATGAATATACGTTTTCCAAAGTAAAACGTTTAATATTGGAGGTATAAAACATTAAGGTTTGGGGGCAAAACGTAGCAAAATAGTGTTATCCTATCAAGAAAGCACGTTTGTTTACTTCAAAGGGAGGTAATTGTGTTTAAAATAGGATCCAGCAATTCTATCTCAATTATTGGTTTATTGCTAAGGCTACTGGTTGCCTAGCAACAGCCATTTTGATCATTTGCCTAGCAACGGGTATAAACAAGCCCTCTGGCACCTTTTCAAGATGCCCTTTCCCCCTAAATAGGATCCAGCGACTAGTGAGTACTACTCGTGAGATGAGTAGACTAGTGTATGGTTCACAGTCGCCACGGTGTAAGGGATAGGGAGGCCTTGCAATCTATTTTTGTTTATGGCTCCTCTGCTATGGACTATTCCTGCTCACTATTCTAATGTAATAACAGTGTGTGTACTTTACTTATCAGTGAAGGAATTTTCAGAATATATCTCATACTTTTGATTTTATTCGCAGATAAGACATTTCATCATTTGGAGCCCTATGGCAGATTAGCATTAGAGCATTTTAAGATTTAGAAATGCATCCCTGTAGCCTTTGTTTTAGAATTGTTCGTTTTGAAACTACTATATATATGTAGTACAGGTTTTATCTCAGTGGGTTATGGTACAATTGGATCATATTTTCTGTATTTGAACAAAGTATTCACTGTCAAAGATCTCTATGGAGAAATCAGTGCTAAAGTGTGTGTTGCCATATGTGCATTTTTGTAAATCAGAGGAGGTTGAAGTGTAAGGCCACCTTGTGGAACTGCTACATTCTTTTCTGTGTAAAATTTTTAGTTTACATTGAAATAATGCTATCTCAGAATATGTATCTACTATTGGTGATGAAAGATTAATTTGATTACTACTTTCATTATATAAACGATTTTGTGGAACACTGAAAACATGTATGTACACCGAGGTACTTACACTGTGCTCCCCCTCTACAGAAAGGTGGAGTGATCTGGCCGGTTTGCTGACCACTGGCCCGTGATGAGGTACAGACTATTACAAGTGATTGGCAGTTGGGTGTGTGTGGGGGGGAGGGGGCGGGGAGGCAGAGCAGGCTCCTGGTAATCTGAGACAGTGTACACTCATAATGACACACCTGTTGACTATGGCATTGAACATTGAATAAGACAGGTCCCTGTGGCAGCTGAGTGAGGTGCATGCAGAATGGACAGTCTACAGACTATTAGTACTTAGCTGCAGTGGGTAGTTCAGGTTGAATTTGTGCTATATACTACCAAAAGCCCAGATGATAGTATGCCCTATCTGTCTCAGCAACTGAAACTAGACACAAGATTACAAGTTGCCGCGCCATGTCTCACAGGACTATTCTCTACTATTGTATTAAAATCTACAACACTATGGTTTTATTTGCCTAGCAATGGGTATAAACAAGCTCTCTGGCACCCTGGATACCATTCAGAAGGATAGGCCATCTTAAAAAGGTGGTATCTCTTTCAATCATTGGTTTGTTGCTCTGGCCACTGATTGTCTAGCAACAATCTTTTTTATGAGTATATACCTAGTAACGGGTATAAACAAGCCCTGTAGCACCTTTTTAAGATGACCTATCACCCAAAATAGGATTCAGGAATATCTTTTAATTGGTCTGTTGCTATGGTCATTAGTTGCCTAGCAGTAATTTTAAGTGGTTCTGTGCCTAGCAACAGGTATAAATTAGCCCTCTAACACATTTTTAAGGAGACATATTCCCCTAAATTGGGATCCATGAAATCTACTTCAACTATTGGTTTGTTGCTATGGCCACTGGTTGCCAAGAAACAAACATTTTCATTTGAAAATTGCCTAGCAACAGGTATTACCAAAGTTTCTTGCTATAACTTATTTTTTTGGCAAGTAGTCTCTTCTCATCCTATGTATGGTGTAAATATGATATATGAGCATGTATACAATTCAATCTTAGGAACCACTGCAGACACATTAAAGTGGCATTGTCCGATGGTTGGGGCCAACAAATCAATCTTCTCCAAAATGAAACAAGATGTTCACATAGATCATACTTCCTATGTTGACTACTTTAGTGGCTCTCCTTCCTCATAATTAAGCTCATATTTGAAAGAACTGTCAGATTTATACCCCATTTCCTACTTTTGGCATGCACGCCAAAACTCCATCCATCGGAAATACACTGTGTAAAGCCTATGGCAAGGTCCATGGAACCCCCTTTTCAAGTACGTATAAGCTAAAGGCAACAATAGATTGTCTAGAGACCCCTAAATATGGTGTTATTACATTGTGTAAAACACATTTGAAAAGAATTTAAAACATGAAAAATAATCGGACTATGCCACTTTAAGTATTATTTTAATTTTTCATACATAAAGGTACCCTAATGACATGATGAGTAATTGTCTAAGAATTATGGAATCATCACACACACACACACACATATATATATATATCTCAAGACTTCCCACTGATCCCAATTTTGCTGTATCAATTCCTTGCTTGAATTCACATAGTCTATTGTATGATGCTACAATATCATAATGATTTCCCGTAATGTTGACCTATGCATGAGTATTCCGAGTCACAACAGAAATGTCATAGAATATGAACAAATTTTGTCTCACTGAATGCTGTTTGAATGCAACTACACCTGTCTAAGTTGTTCAATATCATGGGCACATTGATGCATGTCTCATCACCTACTCACCTGCACCATTCAGTGCAGACAACATTACATCTTTTACAGGAACATCTCTCTTGGCATCTTGCCTCCAATTTACGGCAATTGCATTTCACTAGCTGAAGGATGGTACCTGGTGTCAGTGGCGCTTCAGATAATAAAGGCATGACCCTGTCTCCTTCTCTCTCCCAACCATCCTGTAGAGGATCAGACTGAACATGGAAGTATGCACAGTGTTATATAAAATCTACCAGGTGGAAAAACCCATTTGTCTGTGAACTGTGGGTTAATGTGTTCAAGCTTAATCACCTTCTTGTGCAGCTCCATGTCTAACATCAAAACAAATTTCTTTGTGGGCCCTGACACAAGATGATTTAGCTGTAAGAGATGATCCAGTGCTGTGATGAGAGTTGGCCACTCAGAAGCCTTAACATTGATGATAGAGAGACTAATTGTTTTGTCCTCTTGAGCTGGTTGATCTTGTTGCAGGAGGGCATTATAGCCTGACCACACTTGCTGCACTTCAGACTGTGTCTCAGTTTCTGCGGCATTGCCTAATTAAAGTATTGTGCTAACATCCAGAGAATGTTATTTTGCCTTGCTACATTGCTAAAACATTATACCACCCCATTCTGTAGTCTTTATAGGGAGGACTTAATTTTTGTCTCAGGTTGCCAGTTATCCTACAAGGCAGAACAGGGACAACACTGAGTGGAACATCTTTTAATTTGTCAGACATGCAGGTAAAGTTGCTCAGTTTGATAGGTGCTGCAACTTCCTCTCTAATTCCTCCGCTTTTGTATACCTCAACAGCAATTCCATGAAAACTTCCCTTCCCATCAAGTTGACCTGTATGTCCACATTGTTGATTGAGGCATGGATGCTCTTGAACTTAAGAAGGCCTAGCAGAACATAGACTCCATGCTCTGCAATAACCTATGTGCGAGGAGACCATGGGTAACTGGTTGTCCCTGACAACCAAGAAAGGTCAGGCACACTATTGCAGTGTTCTACAAGAATGTACAGGAAAATGCACTAAATTCAATGCCTTCTCACAATTATTCTACATCAATCTGGAAGAATCTAATATGATAACCTAACTCATCTAGATGTAGACTAACTCTGATGTGTTACAATAGTAATAAAGTCCATTTGTTCAAGAGATACAGAGAGGTATTTGACATCCTATCTCAAGTGAAAGGTATGCCCATCTCGCTGTGGGGTCACTGAGTAAGGTACTGACATGGCAATGTTGACGGGAGATGTCACCCCCACACCCCTGCCCTGGAGGTTGGTTGGCCAGCCGAAGTTGCCCTATGGGAAAACTTTAGATACTGAATAGAAATTTTTAAACATTATACTTCTATTAGTGCACGTAAAACGTGTTTAAGACATCATTATGACTTAGATGTGATGATTTGACAGTCGTATCTGATATTAGTTGTAAGTGAACTGTTCAGCTGAAGGGCCATGGTCTGACTGAGATATAGTAGGCCTATACACATTAAGGCAAACTATTTCACAGTATCATCAGGGTGTGTGTGCAGATTATACAGTCTGTATATGTAATGCATTGAATCAAGATGGCGAGGGCTCAAAGCTTTCTGGACCAAGCAACAGACTGACCTTAGCAACGATCAATGGTGGTGCTGTAGGCACTACTCACACATGGGTTATTCTCTAAGAGACAGGAAGGGCTCTTCGGTCACACATCTTTGTCACCCAATCATACGACACTCCAACTTGACAGTCATACAACATATATAATCCTTTCTGGCTATGAAAATTTTGAAACATGTAGATGATTGTACATACGTTAGGGTATTATCTGATTACCTTGTCTCCAGTACCACCAATGTAGTGGGCAGTGATATCACCAGAATCAGAATCTAGTGCCTGTAGCTAATTGACCAATACGCGCTCATCTGTATTAGTCACAGAGCACTCGTGAGAGGTTAAGTGTTAATCACATCTTTATTACCATAACCACAAATACCAACCAGATGATTCTGAACATAATATGATTACCAAATAGTCTGTAATGTCCATGGGGAATGCACAGTTACTATACTCTCATCCCAATACATGCCAAGTCCAAACACAGAGTCCACACTAGTCTCCATAATCATATAGAGTGTCCAATGCCGTTGAGTCACATATGCTCACTAGGAACTATATGGAGATAGTGATTGTGAGAATAATCCAAGTTCCTCTCCTGTCATGGTGTCAGTGCTGCCTCCAGTCCCACAGAGCAAATGACTACATCCTTCCTCTGAGCAGCAGTCTGCCCTAAGCTTATAAAGCAGAAGGTCAAACCACCTAGTCATGAACCCACAGGTCAAAGTTAGTAGTTCATACTTGGGTCATACCTGTGTCATTCAGGGTTCATACATAAGCAGGATGAGCTCACCAGGAGCAGAAGGTCAAAGCTCCCACTCATAAACTCATAGGTCAAAGTTAGTAGTTCGTACTTGTGTCATCCCTTGGTCATCTAGGGTTCATACACGATCAGTATGATCTCTCTGCTCATCACTCACTCCCGCTGCTGGGGAGCAGTTCATCGGGTGCAGTTGGTGCACTTGTCATCAGCATAAATTATGTTCTCATGTACTGTGTACTCTCAATGCATTCCCATATCAGTGTTTCTTAGTATATAACACAATTATATACATGTATGTAATTACGCATTAGTGTGAATTGCTCTACCTTAATAGGCTCAATCCAAGTTGTGTGTGAGTGAGTATTCCTGCTTCTCACACGTCAACAGCACTCTCTGTCTGTCTCTCCCTCTCTCATAGCATTCAGGGCTTTATATTTTTTTCAAAGGAATTCAATTTGTATTTTTACCACACATAAACAGGGGTGTCATGTTATTAGAAGTCTGAGTCTAGGGCCAGTACCAAGTCTATAATTCATTTTACTCATCTGTTGCTACACAAAAACACTGTTGCTAGGTAACCATTTGTTTTAGAAACAAAGCAATAGTACCACAGAATTCCATGGGCACACTTTAGGGGGTTAGATGATATAATTAAATGACTACAACAGACATTGCTGCTCTTTGAGGCTGATTTATCCATTTTTGAAAGCCATCTTGTCTTTTAATACCCGTTGCTAGGCATATACTCATAAAAAAAGATTGTTGCTAGGCAATCAGTGGCCATAGCAACAAACCAATGATTGAAAGAGATTCCCTGGATACCATTCAAGGGGGATAGGCCATCTTCAAAAGGTGCCAGAGGGCTTGTTTATTCCCGTTGCTAGGCAAGTTACTATCAAAATGGCTGTTGCTAGGCAACCAGTAGCCATAGCAAGAAACCAATAATTGAGATAGATTCTCTGGATCCTATTTCGGGGGATAGGTTATCTTAAAAAGGTGCTACAGGGCTTGTTTATACCTGTTGCTAGGCAAATTACCATTAAAACTGGCTGTTGCTAGGCAACCAGTAGCCTTAGCAACAAACCAATAATTGAAATAGATTCCTTGCATCCTATTTAGGAGGGATAGGTCATCTTAAAAAGGTGCTAGAGGGCTTTTTTATACCCATTGCTAGGCAAATTACCATTAATTCTTGCTGCAGGTGGTAGAAATCTGAGGATTTGGTGGCCATTTTGAATTTACGGATGAATTGAAAATTTGGCAACATTGAAATTCTTAAAAAGCACCTTTTTTAGGTCAGATTTGGCCATGTTGCCAAATTTCAACCCCAAAAAAAATAGCCTTCCCCCCTATATTGCTACATAAGCCGGTATACTATAAGGATCACCCGACCACGGGGATGGGTAACATATATCACTACTCAACATCAAAAGAAATAAGAAGGAAAAAAGGATTTATCAGGGTATGAATAGACTTCTGATGCCAATGCCCACTGATGCATTCCATACAAGAAAAAGATCACCTGACCACAGGGATGCAATATACATGTACCCTATTTAAAGTCTCTGCCGTGAGGCAGTAAGGACACCTAAGCAACCAATGTATGAAATCTCTACAGCTAAATAAAGGTCATCTTCAAGAATACTAACTGGTCTCTCCATTATACAAGATAGACCCTATTGCCATAGACAATTAGCATCTATCAAGATCAGTGGAACAGGAACAAGCAATTTAGATGCAAGAAATCTCATTTTAAAGCTATAAAATTAAGGAAAACGGAGTTGATGTATACAATACAGTTACCGTAATACCATGATACATGAAAGAATATTTTGAAGTGATGTTACGGAAATTATAGCATTTTTACTTAGATTTTTCTGACAAAAGTTAGCTTTATCCATAATGCATCTGTGTACCCGATGGCTTCAAAATACCCTAAATAAGTTTTTTTTCCAATTTGGTGCCACGGTCATGTTCCAGTGCATTTTTTTATGGTATTTCGAACTACCATAACAGGTCACCAAACAGTGATACAGTCTACTTATTTGCAACCAGGTGCCCTTATTGTACTGTCAGTAGCCCATGTAGGGGTCAAAACGAATCCTGAGGCTGCTGCACATGAGCTAAAGTAAGTGAGTGAGTGAGTGAGTAATAGAGGTTTAACGCCATTTCGACAGCTAAGGTCATATTCATGGTGCGTACTACATTACACAATTTCACAGAGGAATGTATCAGTGCCCACGCATATGTGCACCACACACATCCCGAGGGGATAGGAAAGAGGAGAAATAGACCCTTTTAAGTGGGCTAGGGAAGCCCTACATGAGCTAAAGAGAGCACTAAGTAGCACAGTACCCTCAAAAACTCAACTTGTACTCACCACATCAGACTGAAAAGCCACCTGCCTTGTTTGAAAATTGTGTGTATTGCACAAGTAGGTGCTTTACTGCATGACTCTTTTTAGTGCTCTTATTTTGAGTAGCTATCATCTTCATTTTTGTGGTTCATATGGTTGTCGTGCTCGGTCTGATCCATCATCTTCTCCAGCCAGCCGAACTCATGCCATAACATCCTCCACTTCTTTACTGCCAGCCTCCTGACTGGGTCATTACTCCTCTCCTCCCTGCACCGCCTCCGTTCTGTGTTCTGGGCTCGAACCCCTGTCTCCATTCTCACAGGCCCCAGATGATGGAGAATCCAAAGAATCCGAAGAAATGCTGGACTCAGGCTTACTAAGTGGCTCATCCAGCCAAGCTACTTTGTGCATGGGTGACCACTTCATTGTTCCAACCCACATGGCCATGGCGATCTTCTCTCACACTGTCTCCTTAGCCTCGATCTCGGATCCTGCCATCTCCTCCGTAGAACCCAGCTCCGGAGCCTGTGGAAGGACCTCTTTAAGCACATCTTTAACCACCTTCCTTGTCCTGCCTTTCTTTATTTCTTGTCCTCTTTACCCTCAAGGGCCCAGTCCAAAAGCTCTGGAGCTTAGGGGGCACTCCCACTTTCTTCAAGGGGTGCAAGTAGTACACTGTGGCCCGTACTACGAAAAGCCGGTGCGACACGCCAGTTTCAAGAATTCGCCCCTTTGTGAAATTTGCCTTTTTGACAGAATTTGCCCTTTCTAAGGAATTTGCCTCTTCCTGTGAAAAATTTGCTTCTTCTCAGATTATTTGCTTGTTTTCAGTCCACACAGGTTATAACAGGTTTTTTGTTTGGTATGTAATCTAGCTCTTATGCCTGGCCCCCGGGGCCTGGCCCACCCCATTTTCCATGGATATTAGGGAGTGATCGTTTTTTTAACAGCAGGGAGGGGGGTTGGTGGGTTTGCACACTGATGCATGCAAAAAAGATTTGATCCCCCCTTTCTCGAGGGGGTGAAGTTTTTACCTCCCCCCCCATAAGAGACGAAATTTGCGCGCGAACGTGCCCTTTACCTATAGTAACATGCTGGCTTTTTCACTGAAAACAGGTGAAATCATTTCTACCCGCCCCCTCAGAGGGAACGAAAATATTTAGTCCCCCGGTCAAGGGATCGAAAAAATTCTGACCCTTCCCTTCCAACTCCCGTTGTTAAAAAGATGATCACTCCCTAAAATTCGACGGCAATCCTCCCCTATAAACTGTGTTCTGAGGGGGAGTGTAAAAGATTTTGACCCCTCCTTAGTGGGGGTGTACAAAATTTACCAAAACCTACTATGATCAAAGAGGAGCGCGGAAATTCTCTTCCTCCGGTGCAGTGGGGGTGCGCAAATAACTGGGGAGGTCAAAAATTTTTCAACACCTCTGAGCTGGATCAGAATAATTTCATCCATTTTTAGTGAAAAAGCCTGCATTCTCTCAAAGAGGCAAATCTATCTCAGAAGAGCAAATTTTAATTTGATCAAAAGGACAAATTTTATTGAACAGGCAAATTATGATAGATGGGGCAAATAAGCTCGAAAGGGCAAATATTTTGGATGAGCAAATTATAGGCAACTGGCATATATTGGTCTATCAGAAGAGCAAATTTTGTCAAAAGGGCAAATTTTATTGAAAAGGCAAATTATCGTGGAGAAGCAAATATTTCAGTGGGGCAAATTCTATACAAAATGGCAAACTTTGGTGAACTGGCAAATTCTCTCAAAGAGGCAAATTTCTCAGAAGAGCAAATTTGATCAAAAGGGCAAATATTTTTTGAAAAAGGCAAATTTTTCTGAAAGGGCAAAAAATAGGAAATGGCAAATTCTTTAAACTGGCGTGTTGCACCAGCTTTCCGTACCCCACGGTATGGTGTCGTTCTCAGCCCTTCCATGGTAGTTTTTGCCTCTGCCTCTCCATCCCTTGCCCAATAGCACTCCACACCTTCTTGAATACTCTGGCCATGGTGTACTGTAATTCCACCACAGGGCCATGGCCCACTGGCTCCGGAGCTGACCACTGGTAGATGAGTCCTGGGCAATGGCATGGTCACCACCCTACCCATCATCAACAGGTTCAGAGAGAGCGAATGAGCTGATGAACGGTACGCAGCCATCACAAAGGGGAGCTTCCATTCCCAATCCCGCTGAACATGCATTCTCATAAGCCTCCAGCAGAGAGACCACCTCTCTGAACAGCTCCAACTGAAAGTTTCTCCGTTAATCTGTATGGAGTTCAACCGACGGCTCCAACCGGCACACAAACTCAAGAAAAGTGTGCGCGTCCGTGCTTGTCTCCTCTTTGGGCAGCGGAAGGACCTTGATCCACTTTCATGAACTAGTCTGATGTGACCAGGATGGACCGGTTTTCACGCTCCATAGAGGCACCATAATGTCCAAGGCTACCTGCTACAGAGACAGTCCTGCTCCGACATGCCCCATCTTAACTCGGTGCAGTCGATGTGCTGCCTCCTTCCAATGAATGCAAGCCTCACAGTATGCACACCATCTAGTAGCACCCCTCCTGAACTCCGGCCAGTAGGACTCTTGCTGTAGCCTTCATATGGTGTGTGTCCTTCCCAGATTTCCTGCCAATGGAGCTCCGTGTACCTGTTTCAACACCTCCTCCTAAATCAATCTCCTACCTAGGATGCCGTTCCACATCTCAAAGCAATGCAAATGTGCCCTCCATGCTTGCTACTCATACCTAAAGTTGTGGGCCTCATTTGACGATGGTGCTTGGTCCTCCTCCACCAATGTCTTGACCCTCCGGAACAACCCGATCTCCTCCTGCAGAGCCTTCTAGTCCCGGGCCTCCATCACATCAGAGCGTTTGTCCGTCCCCTCCAGGCGCCTGGATCCTGCTCTGGTGAAAACCTGGCAGACTGCTTCTTCTCCATCCTTCCTCCAGGGCCGATAAATCAACAGTTGGCCCTGCTCTAACCACAAACCCCAGATTTTCAACATGGGTACCTGCCAAAAGATCGTTCACAAATTCACGGGAACAAGTGGAAAATTTGTGACTCCCTGATTGATCAAGGGATAGTCACATGACTTTCTAACGCGGGTACGTCTTAGCCGTGCTAACCGCCCTTTAAAAGAAACTACACACACCTGAACAGAACTTCAAAAGGACGAGACCTGCAAATCAATTCACACTTTTTATCGTGGTAAATCCTTTAGACCCATCCATGATGGACTGAAGACCCTCAAAAATCTAAGACCCGCCTCTTTAATATCAAAATGTCTTCTCAGTGGATCTGTGCAGATCACAAATATGACCTGTCTGAGCTTCCAATTTCAAAATTTCCGGAAGAATCACATACCCTTTATTTACTTTATTTCCTTGAAAACCACTTTTACTAGGGGTGAACTTTATTTCATTGAAAACCACTTTTACTAGGTGTGAAATGGCTACTTCAAAAATCTAATAACGGCGGCCAGTGTATTTCATACTTTATTTAAATTTTAATATGTACATGTAGTGGTAGGTATACGAGTCTGTCATGTATTACCCTATCACCACTACTTAAGCACCAAGTCAATTGGAGATCATGATTCACTCTCATTAAAAATTCATTCTTGTAGCCAGGGCTATACATATTTTGTTAACTGATTGTGCTTAAAAGAATTTTGATCAAGATATTTATTCGGAAGACATACACAAAGCCTACTTTCCTGTCTGATTTTTTTTTTCAAAAATCTTCGCCAAGTTTCCTTGACTTATCAACATTACTAAAACAAACTTAACGACAGCTGTATCAATCCAAGGTTCTTTCCCACTTATCTGGAAAGAATGTCTTTACGCCAATTTTGCAATCTTTCATATAAATTAGTTTGCTTGTATTTTTTTCAAATACTTGATGGAAATTGGACTGAATTTGTTCGAAAGCAAGCACCTAACATAGATTTGAGTACCAGCACCTGTACTTTTTTTCAAGTCACTGTAATCATACGCTATATATTTATCCATACATCACAATTTATTTGTGATTGTCAACGCTAACTATGTCGATAACTGTCTTTCCTCGGTTTGGTCCTTTTTCCAATTTTCTGCATGCCCCTGGTACATTGTTGAACGTAAAGGTCTGGTCTATCACTGGTTTTATCTGTAAAAGGTAAGAACCACATGTCATGTAAAGTAGGGATGAAGGTGATGACCCCCCCCCCCAAACAAAAAAAAAAGACAACATTTTTAATCATAACATATAATTTGCAGTACCAAGGTATTTACCATAATTCCATGTGTTTTAGGTACGGCTTATACAGGAGGATGACCCTAATAACATTGTCTGGGTGCACCTTTAAATACAGGCGAGGTTATTTCAAAAAGATTTAATGTGTGATATACATCACATATGGCTCAGGGTTTGGCACATATGGTTTGAAGCATTGAACAAAATGAATGATGCTGACATATGCTAAATAATTGCTGACAAATTTGCTTGGGATGCTGTGATTCTTGTCTTCTTCAGTTTTTGTTTATGATGTATCATTTGGATTTCACCGACGGCAATTACTCAAGGCGGACCCTGAGCCAATAAACTACTGGCAGTCCTATACTGGTCAAATTCAAGCTCCAGGTGTGCTCTATACTTCTCTCAGGTTGAGGGTATTTCTTATATGTGAGGCATCCACGGGAATCTACGCTCCCTTTTGTTAATTGAACAGTTAAATGTACACCATTCCCGTGTCAGAACACAACCATTATATACTCACCATTTGTGAATTGACTAGATTTGTGATGGTCTTTAGACATTTCTGTGAATCCTGTGCCACGGCCCAGTGGTAGTTCTGCCCTGAAAACCGCCCCTGAAATGACCAAGAGTAATGTCCATTAGTGTGTAAAAACTGAAACTACAATTACAGTATTTTACCTACCGTAAACTCCCGCGTATAAGACGCGTCCTCTACGCCAAACAAATGCCTTGTGCGTCTTATAGGATGTACTGAAATTGGGGGTGCGTCTTATACGAGGGGTAATTTTACTATAGAAATGTATTGAATTTACAAATATCAGCATTAAAATGTGCGTCTTATACGCGAAAATGGTCCTGCTGAGTTTAGGGTGCGTCCTATACGTGCAACGCGTCTTCTACGCGGGAGATTACGGTAGTAAGAACAATCCCTTCTAAAAGCGCCACCCCCTATTACAGCTGACTAGAAAATCACCCAATTGACATTTTTCAGCGCATAGGTGTATGCCACAAAATCAGGGATGTGATTTCATTTTGGCCAATGTGTAGGAACCTTGATCAGACAACGAGGCTGCGGCTAATTTGGTACTCAAAATATCAAAGACAGCTCACCCGATTAATGTTAGAAAGTTTTCTCATTGGATCTGTGAAAATCACGAGGGTCAACCTTTTCCCATTAAGTGTAGGAAATCCTACAGATGTAGGAGAAATCACATCCCTACACAATTAACATGACATAAAGACAGCCTATAAGCCGCACCCCCAAATTTAGAAAAATCTGTGAGCTACATTTGGAACTGAAAAATAGGTTGACATTCCTTACTATAATCCATATGCAAAATCCAAATTATAGGCCGCACCCTAAGTTGCTGACTTTGGTATAACCTGTACTAAGCCTCTGAAACAGTCGCGGCTTACATGCAGGGTTTACAAAAGTATGCAGGTGTACTTGCCTGGATCATGCGTGGTCCAAATGAGAGCGCAGACCGGACCAGGCCAGGTATTAGTCCATGGTCATCACTGTTCCGCATTATCGACGTAGAAATGGTGACGTAAGCAGACCCACTGCGTCCCGTTAGTAGTGGCAGGTAGCGCTTTGGGTTATCACCCGTAGTGTCAAAAATAACATCAAAGCTACAAATGAAAGGGAACTTCATCATAAAGATTTATAGCTTTATATATACCCATTATTATGGCATTTCTAGCCATCATAATTTCAATAAATTCTTAGATTGAATAATGATGATAATGAACTAGGAAATGCATCCCCCTCCCCCAAGAAAGGGAGGGGCAAGAGATGATCCTATGCATATCCAAGGTGACAAAATTAGATGGTACCAATAAATATCATTCAATATATACATGTTTATATGGAGAAAAAAGATCAATATTATTTTCAATTCCATTCTAGAATCTCAAAGAGACAAACGATTAATTTTTATTTTTTACTTTTGTTGTTGTTGATAAATTGGTGAATTTGGACATACCCTTTTAGATCTGTGAGATTCTTTTCTACCCCTGGGGCTCTGCAGTCTAGTACTATATCGGCACCCAGGTCTGTGACTAGTGAGGCCGAACTCGCTCCACATGTTGTCGTAACCTCCGCGCCCCATGCTTTCACCAACTGCAATAACCAAGTAACATGGATAAGTAATATACTGATATTTATTTATTTACTGACATTTATGAATCATACAGTATTAGCATAGATTTCCAGTTATGAGAATTCCTTTTCAGCTTTATGTTAAAAATCAGCTTATAACATCTCTTTTAAGGTACCCCCTGGCATATGTATACGAGGTTTTGTTTTAGCAGAATATAGTGTAATCGACTTTTAGACTTCCCTCAAAGACCAACCCATGGACTATGTATGACAGGTACTGGCTTGTGATCGAGACTGTTCAGTAGGGTTACTTTACAGTGGTTATGCTGAAGAACTATTCCTGTACCTGTATTGCAAATGTTCCAATTCCTCCAGATCCTCCAAGTATCAAAATTCTGCAAAGTCAAAGAAATAATTTTCATTATTCAACACACTTTAGTACCGGCCTATACACGAATGTGATGCCTACTGTGCCTTAAAGATCTTCTCAAAACAAGGGGTGGTGGCCCTTATAGGCAGGGTGAACTTACATTAGATTACCGTTAGTGCTACACTACCAAAAATCGATAAGTGCACACTATTGCATTTCTCTCAACTCAGGGTGTGCCTTTTACGAGGGGTGCGTCTTATATGCTAGGCATTGCTAAGCGCCCTGAATGCTTGCTTATAAATTTGGTTTCATTGCTCATCACATATTGCCTGTCCTTATTCAATACTTTCCACTTGTGGCATTCAAATAGCAGTTACTTCTTTTTACAAAAACATAATGCACAATCTATATTTTGATAAATGTATTTAAAGAGAATTTCTTCTCAAGTTCTCAAAACCAACATGTGTATTACCTTTTATTGGCGGTGTTGGTAGGGGAGAGACCAGCTTTGCTGCAAAGTGCGCTCCATACAGTCAGTCCAACATAGGGTATACTGCTAGCTTCTATGTGTGAGATACCGCTCGGCTTTTTACAAACCTGCAATAAAAGTCCACAGTATGCACTTTATCAATAAAATAGTCTAGAAGCCAACAAAAATATGTTTTTGTTATTAATGTTGAGACTACAACACTGGGTAAGATAGTCTCCATACTTAAACAATCAATCTCATTACAATTCTTATTATAGACATCATGTACGGGTATTCAATTAGAATTAGACCCCCCCCCCTTCCCGTTGTTAAGAAACCATTACCATTCCCTTAACTCATGTCGCTGGATTTTAATATTACATCCATGCAGAATAGAGGTGCCATTCAATGGTTGGCAAAACGTAAGTAATCCTATGAACAATTTTGGATTTATATATATATATATATATATATATATATATATATATATATATATATATATATATATATATGAGTTCTTAACTTTAGGAGTGATAGCTAGACAGACTATAATATTTGTGGCTACTTACCGACACTGAGGGTACCAGGACGTATTCGGCAAAACAGCCGCCAGGACGGATAGGCAGAACTGCACCCCACACCTGCACAATGGAAGGGTACAATTATCAATATTTCATTTAATATCGGTTTTCATTTCCAAGGATTTGATTTTCCACGATGATAGTGGAATATTCATCATTCCTATTCCAGGTAGCACAGAGACATTGGCATAACGTTGGACCTACGTTGGCCCAACCATAAGCTTTGCATTGGCTGCCCATCCTACCTACATAGGCCCGACGGTGCTATCCAAATGCCAACATAGGCCAATGTTGGCTTTTGGTAGGCATACATCAGCATTGGCAAATAGTCGGCCACTTTTGCCGATGTACTGCCAACATTATGCCATTGATCGGCCATCAGGCCTACGTGGCTCCAATGGGCAGCCAAAGTTGGGCCTATGTTGGCCTATGTTGGCAAATTTTTATGTGCTACCTGGGATGTGAATCTTCAAGTTTAAGGCATTGCTTACATATAGGATACACCCTCACATTATAAATTTGATTAAGAAAAGTAAAATTAAACTAACTATTGGTAATGTCACCCTACTATCTGCCACTACCAGCTATCTATGACCTTTAGTGGTATTATTACGTAACAATTATGATTATCAATATGTGATATTATATCATGTATGAATGAATTATAACCACACAAATGGTAAACAGTCCGCAATAAGGACAAATACAAATGATGATAATAAAACCATAGTGTTGTAAATTTTAATACAATAGTAGAGAATAGTCCTGTGAGACATGGCGCGGCAACTTGTAATCTTGTGTCTAGTTTCAGTTGGTGAGACTGATAGATAGGGCATACTATCATCTGGGCTTTTGATAGTATATAGCACAAATTCAAACCCGAACTACCCACTGCAGCTAAGTACTAATAGCCTGTAGACTATCCATTCTGCATGCACTGTCTCAGATCGCCAGGAGCCTGCTATGTCTCAACCCCCCCCCCCACACACACACCCAACTGCCAATCACCTTGTAATAGGTCTGTACCTCATCAGGGGCCAGTGGTCAGCAAACCAGCCAGATCACTCCACCTCTCTGTAGAGGGGGAGCACAGTGCAAGTACCTCTGTACATTATGTTTTCACAGTCTTCCACAAAATCATTTATATAATGAAAGGAGTAATTAAATTGATGTCTCATTACCAATAGCAGATACATATTCTGAGAATGGATTATTTCAATGTAAACTAAAAAAGTTTACACAGAAAAGAATGTAGCAGTACCACAAGGTGTCCTTACAATGCAACCTCCTCTGATTTACAAAAAATGCACATATGGCAACACCCTCTTTAGCACTTATTTCTCCATGGAGATCTTTAACAGTGAATACTTTGTTCAAATACAGAAAATATGATCCAATTGTACCATAACCCACTGAGATGAAACCTGTACTACATATATATATATAGTAGTTTCAGAACGAACAATTCTAAAACAAAGGCTACAGAAATGCATTTCTGAATCTTAAAATGCTTTAATGCTAATCAGCCATAGGGCTCCAAATGATGAAATGTCTTATCTGCGAATAAAATCAAAAGTATGAGATATATTCTGAAAATTCCTTCACTGATAAGTAAAGTACACACACTGTTGTTATTATATTAGAATAGTGAGCAGGAATAGTCCATAGCAGAGGAGCCACAAACAAAAATAGATTGCAAGGCCTCCCTATCCCTTACACTGTGGCGACTGTGAACCATACACTAATCTACTCATCTCACGAGTAGTACTCACTAGTCGCCGCGCTAAAAATATACAATTGATACTTGTATTTGTTATGATTTATTATATGAAATATGTAACAGATGGAATATGGACTTTATTGATCCATCAATAATGCTGGTGCCGCCGCACCAGCATGATTTCGATGAAAGCCAGACGGATAATCCCCTCATGAATGCCAAGCATAAGCTCCACCATTATATATATTATTACCAAATACAGAGATGTAAGTCAGGTACTGGGAAAATCCCTGAAAAGCTGTTATCGCGACACTGGGAGAGTTGGCAGCACCCTTGGTATATAAGCAGAGTGTTCAGGGCAGACTCTGCCCAGCACAGCATCATGGGACCCCCTGGTGTTAAAGAATCGTAATATGTTGCTGACTGATGATTTTAGACCAATCAGAGAGCAGCATTCCCTTCATTTCTCCCTGGGAGGGTCTGCCCCTGAGATTCCCTGCCCAGAGTATCCCCTGGACCAGTGAGTCCCTCTGCTTACAGCAGGGGGGCTCAGTGGAGTCCCTAGTTGAAAATACAACTGAGGACTGGGTCTGTGTGAAGAAAATGACTAGGGAAAGAAGGCTGTGAATAAATTCTGTCCCTGAAGACCCTGGATATCCCTATTCAGACTACATTTCAACATTTTTAAATTCCCTATTTTCAGGGAAATCCCTGACAACTTACATCTCTGCAAATATGGACATATACATAAAACTTGAATCAGAAAGCACCAGCAGTGGCAGCTTTCACAGATAAGTATACATATTTTCATAAATGTTAAACCAAAAGGTGCGACCGCTTTCACAACTCAGGCCCACCAGGCGGTGCTCCTTGCGGCTTGTGAAAGCTCCCGTTGCACCAATCAACATCCAAGCATCCTACCATGTGACTAGCTCCAGCAATAATACACTTTGTTTACTGTATGTACCGATCAGTCACCATGGAGACACTGGCTTCCTGTGCTGTCCCAGGGTTGGAATATAAACCCTGGAGTAGCCCTTGGAGATCATCAGTCGCCTCCAGGTGGTCAACATTGATACTCTGAATCAATAAACCACTTACTCTTCAAGATTACGCTGTAGTTGAACTCTGATCATTGATAGTGGCGCTTCCATGCCCATAGTAACTTCTGTTCTACTCATAAACTTACAATTTATAAAAAAACAAAAAAAAAACAATATAGGTAGGTTCTAAGCTGCTTCACAGCTTTTGTTTGGGACGTGTCATGCTGGCACCGAGCCCCCACTTCCTATATGTATACACCCCCAGGAAAACCAGCCCATATAAGCCACACCTTATAGACCAGAGTTTACAGTAACATCCAGTAGCCTACCTGATCACCTGTTTGGAATCGGCTAGCGGCACTACCTCGCCCTGCACTGACAACTGTTCCGGAGAAGTCGCGGCCAGGTATCATCGGAAACTCTGACCCGTCCTTGAGCTGACACTGCACCTGACGTGCAAGATTCAACACTGAAGCTCCATAACCCTCTAAAAAAGTAATTACAAATAAGTAAGACAAATCATTCTGTTTTTAGAACACGAACATAATATCTTGAATCTTGAAAATCTTCAATCTATACATACATTTACCTGAGTACCATCAAAGATATTTGAATTGTAGTGAATGATACATAACTAATAAAATTGAACTACCTATGATAGAAATGTATAAGTGATCAGAGTAATTAAGCAGTATAATCCAGGTATAATCTGATATACCAATTTTACCATGTTTAAGCCACATCCCCGAATTTGGATCAAGGTATAAGCGAGACCTGAGGAGGACATCTTAAATACATGTACTTGAAATGCCCCTTATTTACGAGCTATGGGATTCAATTGTATTTTTTTTAAGTTGTTTATTGGGAAAATTACAATTACAAAGTACAGTAATCTCCCGCATATAAGACGCGTCCTCTACGCCAAACAAAATGCTGGGTAGTCTTATAGCTTTCTCTCAAGTTGGGGGTGCGTCTTATACGAGGGGTAATTTTACTATAGAAATGTACTAATCTTACAAATTCCATCCTTAAAATGTGCGTCTTATACGCGAAAATGCTTCTCCCAAGACGGGGGTGCGTCCTATACGCGCAACGCGTCTTCTACGCGGGAGATTACGGTAAGTGCAATTTACACCTGGCGCCCACTCATTGTAGCATTTATACCAAGCCCCCTTCACGTTGCATTTTGTAGAGATTGATCATATCTATCGCAGCCAGTGATGTTCTTTTATAGTATACTGATCAGGGTATAGGCATGTTAGTAATGCCTTATCAAAACTACAATAACATAACATAAGCAATCTGGTGATGAGATGAGATGATGATGAACAACATTTTTTTAAAAAATTACACAGAGTTATCACATAAAGCAATCCGGGTAATCTTTCTTAATAGTGTCTTTAAATTTAGTTAGGGTCTCAATAGTGGTATAAGGAGCCTTGAACTGATTCCATCTTACACACGCCCTGTAGAAGGCACTTTGTAATACAATTGGTTTTAAGCTATGTGGAATTATAAGACGTTTTCCTTGATGGAATCTAGTGGGGATGTTCCTATTATCAACTAACATATCACACTTGGATAGCTGGTAGGCATAGAAAAGAAGGTGTTGATCCCTTCTATCTGATAGTGTAGTACATTTACTGGCATTTCTAATTTGTACAGTAGTCATAGTTAGGTTTTCCTCCAGCTTTACCTTCTACACTACCCTTAGAGCCCAACTTTGCAGTAACTGCAATTCTTTTGTTTCACCGCTATAATCTCTGTCCCATATATAATCACAATAATCAAATGAGGGTAATATCATCGATTTGAAGATGTCCAAAGCTGTACAATTATTAATATATTTTCTGATTCTAGCCAACTGAAAAATTGTATGCTTTATGTTACGAATACATATAGCTCTATGCTCAACAAATTGCAACTCAGGGTCCAGGTTTAAGTCTAGATAGGTTAATACATACACTCTTTCTAGCACTACATTATTTAGGGTAAAAACACTTTCATCGTTTTGGACATCATTAAACAACATCCATTTAGTTTTTTTTTCTCATTAATAGTTAGTGAGTTGACTATACACCATTTATGAACTGCTGTTATTACATTTCTCATTTCTTGGGAGGAATTGACAGTTATCACAGCATCATCTGCATATAGAGTAATATCAAAGTTTCCAACCTTTTGGTAGGGAATTTATAAAAACAGAAAATAAGACAGGAACTAACGCAGATCCTTGTGGAACACCATATTTTACTGGTTTAGATGATGAGAGTACATCATTAGCAAAAGTATTTTGAGCTCTATCTGTTAAATAGTTTTCAGAAAAATTACAAGTCAATTGATCTAGTCCTAGTAGCGATAATTTTTTCAATAATTTTGAGTGTGAGTCAGTGTCATATGCTTTTTTGTAATCCAAATAGAGACAAAATGAGGGCTTATTAAGAATAATGTTCCTTATAATAGTCTGGAGGTGTTCAGTGATAGCTGTCTGAGTCAAGTGACCTGCTCTGTAACCGTGCTGTGCTGGGCATAGGAGATTATGTTCTTTCATATAAATTTTTAACCTTTTACATACAAGTTTTTCTAAAATCTTCCCTGGTATCTGTAAAAGACTTATAGGCCTGAGGTCATTCACATCTAGAGAGTTTGCTTTTTTTATGGAGGGGGACCACTGTCCCAGCCTTCCATGTTGTAGGAAAAGTAGAAGTTCTAAGACATCTATTGAACAGCACAAGTACCACATCTGTTATGGTGAAGAAAGCATCCTTAATAATAAATGTTTTACAGTGTTTTATGGCTGATGTTTTTTAATATTGATCGCCTTTATCATTTTTAAAAGGTCCAGATATGAAATATCAGATAAGAGATTTTTATTAACAATAGGCAAACCATAGGGTGTGACAGCAGCAAATTCCCCCTCAGCAAGTGGGAGTGCCTTTGCCAGATTTGCACCAATGTTCACAAAAAAGCTGTTGATATATTCTGTGCATTTCTCTGGTGGTACAATAAGATTAGTGGTTCTATTCCTTAACTTGATGAGAGTGCTACTTGTTTTATGAGGTAAAAGTCTATGTATTGCATTCCAAAATTTGGCTGGATCAGTTTTCCTAAATTCTAAAAGGGCCCCAATTTCATTTTTTTTGACTAAAAAACAATTCCCTTTGAACTACATTTTTATAATTTTTTGCTGCTGCCCAGTCCCCTTCTGTGTTTGTGATTCTAGCTTTTTCATAGATTTTATCTCTCACTCTCATCAGCCCACGAATAGATTGTGTTAGCCAAAGCGGTGTATATTCTGGTATTGTTAATCTTTTTAAAGGACATATTTTATCCAATTTTGATAGGATAGCACCAATCATTCTGTCCCACATTTCATTAGGGTCATGCAAGGAGACAATATCTGCCCAGTTATACTCCTGTCAACATGTTTTTGAAATCTAAATAGTCGTATCGCCTATATGAACGTGCATAAACAATTTTATTTTTTTATTTTTGCCTTTTCGCATTTTAGTACCATATAAATTGGTGTGTGATCAGATATGTGTATGTCCGCCAATCCTGAGCGAGGGCGAGTGGTATTTATGTGATCTAAAATGGTGCCCGACACAGGTCTTGTAACTAAATTTATGATTTGAAACAATTTATTACCAGTACAAAAAATCATTGACAGTTGAATCCTCCACATCTTTTTTTGTTCAGTAGATTAACATTGAAATCACCCATAATTATCAGTTTTCTATTTTTAGTCACATTTTTCAGTGACGAGGTAAGCTTATTATATATAGCACCTTTATCCTTGCTATCAGGGGTCGATAGCACACAAACATTTTATACTTTATCACACTTATAATGACATCTACACAGAGAATTTCATAATCATTTTCAATACAAGAGCATGCTAGATCTGGGGTGGTGATGTAGTGATCTTTTAGATATAACATAAGACCGCCAGCATTTTTCTCTCTACTTGGGTATCTGTCGAGTCTTATATATTGGTACCCCCGAATGAACATGTCTGCATCTAAGATGGATGGTTTTAACCAGGATTCTACAATACCTGTAACATCTGTGTGTGATATCAATCTAAAAACATCAGTTCTTTTACCATATATAGAACGAGTGTTTGTACATAAGAACTTCAGACCCTTAATTAAATCAATATTATGTAAGAGGACCATTTGATGTTACATTGTATGTCAAGATGTGAGTTATGAGGTGATATGCAGTGATACCTAGTATGACGCTGATCGCAGTAGAAATATACCTGTATGGCTGATAGACTATCATGGAGGGGGGTCTGGAGCGCGCTCCAGGTATTGAAATAATATATAGAATTCTTTAAGTGCATCCCTTTACTGGTTATGAAATGATAATAGTACAATAAAGAGAAGAAGTAAAATATATGCAGTCAGCTGTTCCTTATGTAATATAAGTTCACGGGGTCAACTGCCGACCAATAAGGAAAGCTATGATTGCATGTTAAGTCAAGCGTGTCCACCCACTCAGGGTCGTTGTAAGATATATATAGCGTCTCCCTAAATTTGGACGCGGTAAGTGAGAATGAAACATACAGCATATTTATAGCAACAAAAAATTTTTATGCACAGGGAGTAATAAATCTCTATCAATGTCTCCATATACAATACCAAACCATGTACAAAGAGAATAAATTCACAATCAGAAGTCCATACGTCTTGTCCCAAATCAGTATATATACAGTACCATCAGCAAGTGATATATATTCTCTGGGTTAATTTACTAATCAATACCTTAAGGGAACTTGGTATGTCATGACTGACTGCATCAAATTTATATTATTTTTTACTAGGACTGAAAGCTGAAATGAACATCCTCTGAAGCTTATTTGACGCCTGGCTTTTTTCTGTCTTTTCAGCACTTCCTGACTTTGCATGATGTTTTTTTCGCTTTTTCCTGCTGTCTAGTACTAGCTCTTCGTCCTGTGGTCATCATAGGATCTTGAGTAGTCATGGTAGTGATCATTGTGTTGTTAGATCTTGGTGGTGGGGATCCATGGGCTGCTTGCAATTCTCCAATGGTGATGGGCTGTTTTGTGGTGGTTGGAGTGTTCACAATGCTAGTAGGCTGTGTTTGAGCTGATATGGTAGCAGTTGTCTGTGATAAGGTTACCATAGTAATAATGTCCATCTGATTTGTAGATGGCATTTGTGTATCAGTGATTTGTGCAGTGGACACTTGGGCAGTGGTCACAGGGGTAGTACCGTAATCTCCCGCGTATAAGACGCGTCCTCTAGGCCAAACAAAATGCTGGTGCGTCTTATAGGATTTTCTGAAGTTGGGGGGGCGTCTTATACGCGGGGTAATTTTACTGTAGAAATGTACTAATCTTACAAATTTCAGTATTAAAATGTGCGTCTTATACGCGAAAATGCATGTGCTGAGTTTGGGGTGCGTCTTATACGCGCAGCGCATCTTCGACGCGGGAGATTACGGTAGTCACAGTAGGCGCTTGGGCAGTAGTCGTTGGGGCAGCATGTACTTGGGCAGTAATAACTTGAACAGTGGTTGTCGTTGGGGTGGCAGCTTGGGCAATTGTTACTGGTGCTGGCACTGTTGTTGGTGGAATAAATGCAGGAGTAGTAGTGGGGTTTGTGTCATCCATTACCTCTTTGGCCAGTTCAGGATACTTCTCTCGTAATAGTCTCCTCACTTCCATAAGTATAATGCCTCCTTTGTTTTTACCAGTGTTTGTACCATCACTCAAAGTTTTAGAGTTTATAGATGTTTCCGTTCCCCAGTGGGGTGAGCCAACACATTCAAGCAACATCCTATGGCCTGTCCCAATCAATATCCTGAGTAGATACTCGTTCTGCTCATTTTTCAATATGTTCAGAGCTTGTAGCTCTCCCTCATCAATACCTTTCCATCCGTCACACTCAAACTTCGCAATTCTTTTGGTGTCAAGGGGTGTTTCACAATCAAGAACCTTTTGAGCTTTTAGGGGTTTCCCAGCATATTTTGCCTTTGCATATGCGAAGCCTTGCTCCACACTTTTAAAGGTCAAACCTTCAAATTCGATTTTACAAGCATAGAAGTTGGAGAGGGGGGCAGGTTCTCCTCAATAAGCAACATATTTGTCTGTGACAATGGTCTTTGCATTAGCAAGCTGTAATTCCTGTGGCAGGTCATTAAGGGCTTTATGGGGGAAATACTTGCCATTTACTAATAACTATGTGGATATGATTCATTGAAATATATGAAACTGATGTCGAGTGTAAATGAGAAAGAAATTTATACTAACCCATGACTTTGAGATCTATTGGATTGACACTTGATGCATGGACTTTAATAAGGACGTCATCTGGGTTCCGGATAACAGGTACTGGGGCGCATTCATTCAGACTCAGTGACTCGTACCCGCCATAGCGGGTGATCTGCCATGCACGCATCATCCGCGGTCTGTTTGTGGTTGTGGAAGCATACTGAACACTGCTCTCCCCGTATCCTGCCGTCCTCCGCAGCACACCAAATACTGGCTGAAGTACACGGCAAGTTATCGAGGCCATATTCAATAGCCTGAAAAAGGGAGAATAAACCTTTAACAATTTAAGAGCCACTAATTCAGGAGTGCATCATGGGATTTTATCGACCCCATATACATAGGGTGGGTTATTGCATGAGTGCATCCTGTCCATTGGTCATCATGATGCACCTGTAGAGGTCGGCGGAAAACGTCTTTGGAGAAACCGGGACTCGAACCCGGGACCCTCCAACTTCGAAGCGGAAGCTCTTCCTCTGAGCTACTTCCCCAGACCTGACGTTCTCTACCTTCCACCTACATCTGGATCGGTACAATACACAAGGGGGGCAGCTTATACCAGCTGACCAGCCCCTGAGGGCTGGTGCAACCGGAACGGGGCAGATGGCCTACCGCCATGGACTTACAGCCAGAGCTGGCCCCTACACTCCTCCCAACCAGCTTCAACCATGGCCAACCAGCACCAAGCATTCCTCCCAACCAGATCGATTGGGCTTTATCAAGCAGTGTGAGGCACTCCTGACTTCCCAGTTGACCTACCAGTACACAGTACTGCCAGGGTCGAAGCGTATCTGTATTATACCGTTCCAGGCACCTACACCTGGATTGGTATGACACACATAGGGGCAGCTACCACCAGGTGCCAGGTGACTAGGCTGGTACACCCGGAACGGGGCAGATGGCCTACCGCCATGGACTTACAGCCAGAGCTGGCCCCTACACTCCTCCCTATCAGATTCAACCTAGGGCTCTGAACCAGACACCCAGGACTAGTACTGAGTCACCTTCAGCGTAGTCAACTCCTGTTCCCAGGAATCTCTGAGGGTGCCACCTGTTTCCAAGTCCCCCAGTACTTAGCAGATCGAATCGCATTTGTGTCATACCAGCCCAGGTACCGAGTTCTCGTAGTCCCCCCTCACACGGGTCAGGACCAACTCGGTTTCTCCACCAGTGTAGAGGTCGGCGGAAAACGTCTTTGGAGAAACCGGGACTCGAACCCGGGACCCTCCAACTTCGAAGCGGAAGCTCTTCCTCTGAGCTACTTCCCCAGACCTGACGTTCTCTACCTTCCACCTACATCTGGATCGGTACAATACACAAGGGGGGCAGCTTATACCAGCTGACCAGCCCCTGAGGGCTGGTGCAACCGGAACGGGGCAGATGGCCTACCGCCATGGACTTACAGCCAGAGCTGGCCCCTACACACCAATGAAGTGATGGTGCGTTACTGGCCAGGGTTGCATTCATGTACCATGGAGACCAAGGGGCATGATGCATTAATGCTTTATGTGGTCTGTAAGGGGTGAATAAGGGTGGATATGATGATGAGAGTGATATCAGCCATTAGATTAAATTGGGATTGAATGTTTGAGTGTAAATATGCCTCACAGTAAAAGCAGTATAAGGGCATGAGTTTTATACAATACATTCTTTCTTTTTTTTTTAAATTTCCAAATATGTTTTGACAACTATAATGATTCACAACATGTCACAGTGACTCGGGGAGGACAAAATTGACTGAAATATTGCCCCAAGGCTTAATTTCTTTAAAAATTAAAGAAAAAATTCTAGGGTCAGCCCTATTTTGCTAGGTGATGTTGAGTTACCTGAAACAATTATTTCTTTGACCTAAAGTGCATCCTGAGCTTGTGGACTTATAATAATCAGGGTTTTATAGTACCAAGTGCATTGTATGCAGGTTCGCCTTATATGCGGGATACAGCTTCTTTTTTTTCGTCCTTGTAAGTGACAGCTTGGTTTGACCTAGGGGTCTAGATACAGGATCCTCATGTCACTTGTCGATTTTAAGAAAAGCCCATGTCACTTACTTGGTTATTCTCCTTGTTCTTGCCACTAAGCCCCATAATCATTGCACATATCGGTTTTAAGAAAAAGCCATATCCCATGTCGCTATCTGCCTTTCTCCCATGTCATTTTCACTAAAAGCCCAATGCCCCCTATCGATTTTACCTAAAGGCCATGTGACTAAGGATCTAGACCCATATGACATAATTGGACCATATTCATATACTATGTGGTGATTGATATTCAGAGTAATCAGTGCAGCTGGAGCAGGAGACTTAAAGTACAGGTTAAAATTGTTCAAATCTATGGGAATGAAAGCAAGCAAGCACCTAAAGCTGAATTTCAACTACTGGTATGTCTCACGTTTTCAGTTACTTACAGCCATATAATAAGTTTGACAAGGGCCTCCAACCAAAGCACACACGTTTCGATCATGGCTGCAAAATCAAACTAATCTTGTACCAGAGCCTGGCAGAGATGCACCACCTTGAACCGAAATAAACTGGGTGGCTTTGTGAGAGACATCCGGTCCGATCTGGCAAACATGTTTGATGTCTCTGATCGGACTGGATCGGATTAAGCAAAGGCTACAGGACACAAGTGACTGCAGATTGGGCCAATTCAGTCGGTAGTTAAGGAAATGGCGGCCAACCCGATCAGGAACATCAAAATTGTTTGATATTGATGGACTGGATCAGACGTTCCCCGCAGATGCCCCTGATGTCCAGTTTAGCGAGCGAGGAGGAGGACCGCACACCGCACCGCTGACGGAATAAAATCCACAAAAAAAGAGAAGTAAATAGTGACTATCTACACCCAAATCACAAAGGTAAGAAGAGTAAATATTCTATAAAACAAGGATACCAAACAACAAAACAAAATATAACCAGCAATAGACAAACATACCAACACCGACATATCCACATCCAGCCACCATAAACAAACCCCAAAACCACTAACAACACACATAAAAAACAATACAACTAAGCACCCCAACAGACAGACACAATATAACACATGGTCACGAAACTATAAACAGGCCAACCACCAGAAAATACCACACCTTGCACACCACACATATACAACAATACACCCAGACACACCAAACACCCAAACACGTGAGCCCACAAAAGTATAACCATATATGAACCAATACCCAATACATCTTTATCTATACCTATATTTATTTATCTCAACTTCTAGCTACTTATAAACCTATGTACTATGTACCTGTAAATAAGAGAAATAAGGAAAAGATAATGCAACTGAATGAAGGAAACACCTAGAACCATAGGAGGAAGATATATATTTATATGATTTATATGTATACAAACCAAACTGTGATATACCCCTGTACTATATAAATGTACTATGATACCCACAACCCCCCCCCCCCACCCAAAACTGTGTACTGTGATATACCCCTGTGATATACACCCGTGACGCACATATATACTGTGACACACACACCCCCATACACCCTAACACTCAGAAACCCCCAAACAAGGATGATTAAAAACCCCCACCCCACAACCCAAGCAATAGTAACAAAGGCCCCAAACAGGAAACCATTATAATATATCCAACCCTTAACCCCTCTACCAACAGAGACCCCACAGACAATGACCAAGGAGGATACTCCTAAGGGAGAAGGAAGAAACACATACCACCAGCAGGCTGTGAAGGGACAGAAATGGACGAGCCACAGACCAACAAAGAAACCCAAAGCCCCACACACAACCAAACCCCAGACCACATCAGAAAACACCCCTATAGAACAACTACCCCAAACAGACGAGCACACCATCATAGAAAACACATCACCCCCCACCTCAGATGAAGAACAGACCACAAACACCAAGACCACAGAAGGACAAATAAGCCCCATGAGAAGAAGCGCCAGGGCCATGGGGATAATTAACTACAAAGACCTAAACAAAGGACAGAAGGAATGCACTAGCCAATGCAGACTAGGAGTCCAAAGAGGCTAGCAACCGAAATGGTGCACAACAGGCAGAGATCAAAAGCCTAAACCAACACCTAAAAGACCTCCAGGAAGAGTTTAACGCAAGTCTGCACCATAACAGAACCATGAAAGAAAAGACCGAACAACTAAAACAAGAAAAGGAAAAGTAAAAACTAGAAACAGAAAGAATGCAAAAAGAACTGGCTAAAGCAAATAATGAAATAAAGAAAAGCCTTAAGGAACAACAGAAGCTAAACCAAGAAAACAGACTAAAAGAAACAGAAATCCAGAAAATGGAAGAAGAGACTGCCACAATGGAGAAAAAAAATAAGAGCCCAGATAAAGGAAGAATATAGGAGAAACTCCACCAGACCCACAGATCCCTAGAAAGAACACAAGATGAACTAGAAAGAGAGAAGACAAAAACTGGTAAACTGGAAGACCAAATTAAAAAAACACACGAAGAAAGAGAAAAAATAAATGACACCCTAAATTCCGAGAAAGAGTAAGCCAAATTCCTCGAGAAAGAGATTAAAGAAACAAAGGCTAGACTGAGGGAGGAAAGAATTGAGACAAACAGAGAAAGATGCGACAAAACCAATACTCTAGAGGCAAAAATAGAGCCTGGAGTTTGAAAACAGAAAACTGTCTGAAACAATAGCACACCTAGAAATACAAACACAGGAAATGATAACCGAAAACACAAACAGAGAGACAAACAAAGAGCCAATGAAGAGATGATTGAAGCCCTCTTAAACAAAATAGATGAAATGGGAGAGAACAATAACCCAACCACCACAAACAGACCCTCCAAAAATCGTCACTATCCTAGGAGACCCCAACACAAAAGATAAGGATGAGGTGAGCTAAAGGTCAGCAGAATAAAGACTCAAACTGCAAGGGACCTGGAGCTAAGTTTTAATAGGCCAGACGAGAGACTGAAAATGAGCGACATCATCATAATACACATAGGAACCAACATATTAAGGAGCAAAGAGAACCACCGAGACGTACACCAAGTCAGCAGAATGCACATTGAAAATTTCAAATTTTTTTCAGAACACTGAACTGCCTGTGCCTCTCTCTCCCCACTGTGCCATCCCACTTTGCAGGGGATAGGAATGGGTAGCTACAAGGGACATGTAGATGAGGGATAGGTAGCCCAGGGAAAGGGATCTGTAGGGAGAAGATAGGAGAAAGATTGGCAGAGGGTAGGTAGAAGAAGAGGGGTGAGGTAGGCAGGGCATTGCTTGGCAGAGGCATTGGCAGCAAATGGAGTGGCATTGAGAGGGATAGGTAGATGGATGGACAGGTAGAGAATAAGCATGAAAGGTAGAGTTTTTAGAGGGATAGGCAGGTGAAGAGATGGGAAGGATAGGTGAAGGATAGGTAGAAGTTTTTTGGCCCATTCAAACATGCAGAGATGCCATTTTTCTGGAATTCAGAACTTTCTGAATGATGCTATTCTGCTCCATCATACCCTCTCATGAAGGTCCCCATTCCACAGGGGGATCCCCTACTATGCTGAATATGTTTCATCCCCCTACTACCTTTGTCCTACTGCCAGTCTCCTAGCTTCCTAAATTTTCCTGTTAAGTATACCTTCCAGGGAGTTCCTGATGGCACTGCACTAGACTGTGCAGGGAGGGGGTCCATTTTGAGATAACTTTGTGGCAGTTACTGGTGGCACTGTGCTAGACAGTGTAGGGTGACAGGTCCAAAATGACCCCCTCACCCTTCCCAATAAAAAGAAGAGCAGAGAAGAAGAAAAAAGAGAAGAGAAAGAGGGAAATAATTACATATGTAGCATGTGTGCAGGTTGCTGATAGCACTGACAGGGGCCCAAGGGGAGGAGGACGGGTCCATTTAGGGTTACTTTCCTGAGGAATTCTGATGGTATTGGATCTAAAATATTGATGAGCCTAGGAGGAAGGGGGGGGGGCATTTAGGTTTACCTTCCGGGGTTGGCCCCTTTGCATAGCTCTACCCATTAGGCTATAATCCCCTAAGGGCATATATATATATTCAGAATATGATGGCATCTGGGGAAAAGGCAGGATAGGACTCAGGTAGGAGCAATGTTTGGACTGGGATGAGGTCAGGATAAGACTGAGGTTGGAAGAATGGTTGGACTGGGTTGAGGTCAGGATAAGACTGAGGTTGGAGGAATGGTTGGACTGGGGTGAGATCAGGACAGATAAGGCTGAGAGAGGAGGAATTAATGTTTGGACTGAAGATGACCTGGATGAGACCAAGTGTGGAGGAATGGGGGGATTGGGGATGAGGCAGCTACCATCCAGTGATATATAGGATGGCCTATTTTGTGATGCAGAGACATTTTTCACAATAATTATTCTTATATTTCTTTCAAAATATCTTAATTTATAAGACTAAACTAGCCTATTGAGTAAGGTCTAGATTTCAAAATTTTCTTGGGGGGCATGCCTCCAAACCCCCCTAGGCAAGAAGCTTATACTATAGGAGAGGTCACTGAGAGCATAGTCTATGGGTAGAGTGTGACAGGCCACCCCCCTCTACCCCCCCATGAAACTAGGTGCCCCTGGGTTTTCATTGTTGATTTCTGTAGAGGATTAGGTGGTTTATGGAGCTGTGGTATTCCTTTATCAGGGTGATACTAAAGGGGAAGAAGAAACCACCTGGACCAGAAAATCCTGATGAATCCAAATTTTTTATCATGATTCTCAGAAATTGACTAAAAGTACCCGAAAATGAGGTTTGATGAAGAAAATATTTTAAAGATGTACAAAAATAATATTCAAAATAATGAGAAGTCTTTATAGACACATTTAAACCAGAGTTAGTACCTCAATGCACATTTCCAAATGTCTGCCTATCTCCCAATTTGACAAGTGTTCTAACTGTGTATTACTCTGCCTATCTCACATACTGCCTATCCCTTAGTCTACCTATCACTCATACTGCCTATCTCTTAAATCTAAAGCATCTTGAAGTAAGGCTAATTCCCAAAAGACCTAGATACTAAAGCTTACTCCTTACTTTAGCTAATCTTCTCTGGTCCAAGTTTCCCATAGTATACCTATCCTCAGTCTTCCTATCATTCATTTTACCTATCCCTTATGTGACTATCCCTAAGACCACCATGTTTAAACTGTATTGTTCATCTGTTTATTTAGGCCCTAATGGTTAACAGTTACATTGCTTATCATGTCTATCATTTTGATCCTACCTATCCTTAACAATGCCTATCATAAAGCCTACCTATCCTTCATTATACCTATCCCCCAACTCTGCATATCCCTCATATTTGACTTGCCCATCTGTCGCTACCACCCAGTTTTTCTTGTTTTACATTTGCTCATCTTACAAGGTACTCCCTGTGCCTATCCCTCAAACTAGATATTGCACATGCTACCTATCCCCCTTGCTACCAATCCTTTTGAATACCTATCCCTCATGCTGTCCATATGGTTTTCTTACCATGTCAGCTCAGTCAATCTAGCTTGCTCTCTCTATACTTATCTCAGCTTGTGTTCAATTTCTTCCGCCTGTCTCAAGGTCTATGCCTTGTGAAATATACCTATCCCCCATTATGCCTATCCTCCATTCATATCATTATATAGGTAAACTGAAAGATATGCAGCATGAATGATAGGTAGATGTATGAATAAGGTGGACTGTAACCAGTATGTTAGGGTGACTAAGAAATGGTCATCATAATGAAGGTTGGTTGTGACATAGGTAGGTAAGAGAGGTGAGATGAGTAAGAGAGCTGTATAGAGTGCATGGGGGATAGGTAAGGATGGGTAGCAAGAGGGATAGGCAGTATGAGCAATTAGCAATTTAAGGAATAGGCACAGAGTACCTTGTAAGATAAGCAAACGTAAAAAAAAAAACAAAAAAAAACATGCATCCTAGGGACAGATATGCAAGTCAAATATGAGGGATGTGCAGAGTTGGGGGATAGGCACAATGAGGGATAGGTAGGCTACATGATAGGCATTATCAGGGATAGGTAAAATTGAAATAGTAGACATGGTAAGGAATGTACCATTAAACAATAAAGGCTTATATAGCAGACAAACAGCGCAGATTAAACATGATGGTCTGAGGGATAGTCACCATGAGGGATAGGTAAAATGAATGATAGGCAGACTGAGGATAGGTAGACTAAAGGAAAGAAGGAACAAATGAGATAAGGTAAGGTGAGGGGTAAGCATTATAAGTTAGGCCTTTTAAGAGATAACCAGATTGAACTGTCAGTGTTTCAGATTGAAGAGATAGGCAGGATGAGTGATAGGTACACAATTGATATGCTGTATGTGGGATAGGCAGAGTAATGCACAAGCCCAGAACTTGCCTGACTGAGAGATAGGCAGACATTTGGGTATGTGGATTAAGGTATTAACTCTGATTTATGTGTTCTATATTTAAAGATTTGCAATCATTTTCAATATCATTTTTGTACATTTTTAAAAGTATTTCCCTCACCAAACATCATTTTTGGGTACTTTTGGTCAGATTTTGATAAGAAAGACCAACATTTTTGGATTCAGCAGGATTTTTTGGCTTAGATGGTCTCTTCATTTCATTTGGTATCCCTTTCAGGAAGATACATGATAGCTCCATAAACCCCCTTATCCTATATAGGGCCCAATACTGAACACACAAGGTCACCTAGTTTCATGGGGGGGTAGAGGGGGGTTGGCCTTCACTATAGGACTGTATGGACTGACCTATCCTATACTGTACAATCATTGCCCTAGGTGTATCGCTGCACTGCGCTTGTGACAATCTGCGCTGTGCCATCCCCCTACATTAAGCCTCACAAAACACCATATCTTGCCCCCCCCCCCTCTTTACAAACTCCTGGATCCACCCCTGCAGATTCCATGGCCAAAATGTGCGCCCCCCCCTTTCTCCAAATCCTGGATCCACCACTGCGAAATAACAAGAAGACTGACCAACAGAAAAATGAAAAAAGACCTACCGTAATCTCCCGCGTATAAGGCGCGTCTTGTACGTGAATCAGATCTTGGGTGGGTCTTATACGCGGGAGGCAGGCTGCCTTGAGTTGGGGGTGCGCCTTATACGCGGGTTTTCCCAATATCTCAACTGGCAGATAATAACTTGCTTTGAATTTAAACCTCACCTATGTGCCTCAAGGACACGTCGAGGGTGAGAGGTCCCGTGGCGTGAAACCCGGACCCGTACACTAGAGGGAGCTAAGGTAGAAATCACGCCCCTACACATTTACCGAGGCAATGGTTCTTTAACATCCGTCACTACATAGGCATAGTGAGAGATGGACAGGCCTGTTTCAAGTCATTTGTCTGCCATGACCGCTGAGAGACTTTCCAGCACAGCCTAGCCAGAGCAGGGAGGAACTCAAACGACACCTTACGGCGACGTTTGGAACCACCACTATGCCCCGGCCGGGCCGGGAACCGAACCCACGACCTTACGGCCTGTGAGCGGACGCGCTACCGAGCACTCCAATATCAATATTTAATAAATGCCACAAATGAGGTGTAACCAGAAGTAGAACTTATCTCTAGCATTTTAGCATCAGTTCTTTTGGGTTCTTTTCCTATATTCATATATTCTTTCAATATTGAAGCATGTGAGAGAATGAATTTAAATCACAACATAATCTAAACATAGTTTGAACATCTGTTCTTATGTCAAACATATAGCAAGTGTATATGAATGGTAGAGTGGCTCCATCTGGTGGCACTTCTAGGAACCATTCCTATTGAGTATAATACTCAATATTAAATATAATTTATATGTACATGATTATAAATAATCATGATCAAGGTACAGTTTGAGGTAAATTTCAATTGTATACTGTCTTCTGAGACAGTTTTGACAAATCAACCACATCATGATGACCTATTGACATGATAACATGAAATTATCATGTAAAACAGTGATCTAAGCATGGATCCATTTACAACTACAGTACTGGAAATACAATCTAACACATAATAATAATGCAAAATGTATCTTGATCATGATCATTTATAATCCTGTATTCAGTAAGAATGGTTCCTAGAAGTGCCACCAGATGGAGCCACTCTACCATTCATATACACTTGCTTTATGTTTGACATAAGAACAGATGTTCAAACTATGTTTAGATAATGTTGTGATTTAAATTCATTCCCTCACATGCTTCAACATTGATAGAATATATGAATATAGGAAAAGAACCCAAAAGAACTGATGCTAAAATGCTAGAGATAAGTTCTACTTCTGGTTATACCTCATTTGTGGCATTCAAAAAGGATATATGTTCAGCATCATACCCAAACCTATCTCAACTCTAACTAAGGTGATCCTCAGCTTCAAGGAGACTCCTGCCATGCACAAGGTGCGCCTTGTACGCGAACCAGTCCCCTTGAGTTTGGGGTGCGCCTTATACGAGGGTTTTTTGGAATTCCAATTCAGAGGAGATTGGTGAGCCTTCTACGCGAACCAGCCTTCTCTGAGTTGTGGGTGCGCCTTCTACGCGGGCTGCGCCTTCTACGCGAGAGATTACGGTAGTAGAGTTCCTCGACATCCACATTACCAAAAAGAGCCAACAAGAAGCCTCAAAGACCATAAAACACATGGCCAGACAGCACATCGCCAAAGCACAAACCCAGACCGGGCACAAGCTAGCAACCCAGACACAAACCCATACCCCAACCCATACCCAAACCCGAACCCGTACTCAGACCCAATGCATAGAAGACGTAACCAGGAGATATAAAAGTCAAGAAGGAAGCCAACATAGAAGCCAAGAAAGAAAACTGACAGAATCAACAGACCACAAAGACTCCATCTACCATCCCGTCAACAAAAACATGATGGGTCACATCACAGGAAAAAGGGGAAAAACCTGAAGACGACCTCTGAAAACATGGGAGTTCAACTGAATGTTGACCCCAGGGGAGGAATAACAATATCAGGAAGAAGACACAAAACCGCGAATACAATAGATCACATTGAGGAAATAGTCAAAAGGGTCATGAACAGGCAAAGCACCCAAGACCAAAGATCCCAAATAGCAGACATAGTAGAGTAAGTAGAAGAGATCCAGAAGAAGAGAACCACAGGAGCAGGTCCTGGTCCCGAAGTAGAGATTGGAGGCCACGCAACCGAGAAAGATCCCCACTGAGAAACCGAAACTGATAACAACCATATTAGCATCCTGGCCAACAACCCCTGCACAGAAAGAACACGAGAACACAAATCACAACCCAAACAACATACAACCATATAAAAAAAGAAAAACCGTCAGATTCAAAAACATTAACCACAAAACAAGATAAAAAAACAAAGGAATGACCAAAACAGAAAAGAAATCTTTGAAAATACTGTACACAAATGCGAACGGCATCAGAGGCAAACAACAAAACCTAGAGGCAACCCTGGAGGCAACAGACACAGACATAGCCATGGTAGCCGAGACAAGAACCACAAAACCACCCAGAATAGAAGGCTATACCTGGCACCATAGACCCAGACAGACTACCCAGAAAGGAGGAGGAATAGGAATCCTAATGAAGGACACCCTAACCCACATAACCACAGATGTCAATAAAGAACAGAAAAGGGAAACGGAAGTGGTTTGGATAAAAGTTAACACCAAACCCTCCTGCATATACATAGGGGGGTTCTACGGACCCCAAGAGAAAATTGACAGATACACAACAAAGAAAATATACTCAGACATAACCAACCACATACAAACACTACAAAGAGAAGCCAACACTATACTACCGTAATCTCCCGCGTATAAGACGCGTCCTCTATGCCAAACAAAATGTTGGGGAGTCTTATAGGATGTACTGAAATTGGGGGTGCGTCTTATACGAGGGGTAATTTTACTATATAAATGTACTGAATTTACAAAATTGAGCCTTAAAATGTGTGTCTTATACGCGAAAATGCATTTCCTAAGTTTGGGGTGTGTCTTATACGCGCAGCACGTCTTCTATGCAGGAGATTACGGTATTAGGAGACTTCAACGCCAGAATAAAAATCGACACCCCTACTTTCCAACAAGAAACTACACCCAATGGCAAGCTCCTAGAAACCCTCATAGAAGAAACCCGAATGAAAACACCGACCACAGACCCAGGTATTATACAATGGACAAGACAGAACAGGACAAACCCAGATGAGAAGTCGATCATAGACTACATCTTATGGGACCAAGGTACATACGAGAAGATACTAAGGACACACATAGACAAGAATAATCACCTCACCCTAAAAGGAAAAAAGATGACTGACCATAACACAATAATCATAGAGATTAAGACAAGAACCGAAAAGTACCTAAAACCCACTAATAGAACCAGCTGGGCACTCAACAATAAGGAAGGCTGGACCAAATTAAATAAAGATCTAACGGAAATGACAAAAAACATGGATAACCCACTAATATACGAAAGTCTAGCTAACACCCTAACCCACCTCATAAACAAACACATTAAGAAAATCAGACACCACATAAAGAACATGAACAACAACAAAGAAATAAAACAATGCAGAAGACAAAAAAGACAAGCCAAAAAACAACATAAGGATGCCTGCAAAAAAGGAAACCACACCCAAATCAAGACCATACTCAATGAACTGCTCAAGGCCCAAACAGACCTAAGAGACAGTATAGAAGCCCACAAAAAGGAATCAACTAAGGCCAAACTCATGACCCTAATCGAAGCAGGGACAACAAAATCAAACCAATTCTGGAAAACCAGAAAAAAAATAATAGGAAATAACAACTGGGTGCGGACCCTATGGATGAGAATGGTAAAACTATCACCAACCTCAAAGAAGCCAAAGGGCACACAGCCAACTGTTTTGAAAACCTATACCAAGCAAGAGAAGTGAACAGCCAATACGAGAAACATAATGAAACCATCCTAAGGAAGATTGAAGAAATCAATGGACAACTCGAGGGAAAAAAGGAAGAAGCCTTTACACTGAAAGAACTAAACACAGTTGCAAAACAACTAAAGAGGAAAAAGGCACCAGGACCTGATAATTTCCCAAACGAGATCCTAATCAAAACGACAAGACCTACAAAACTGACCATGCTCAGGACTTTCAACCAAATCAACAAAAGTGAAAATGTCCCTATACAATGGACCCAAGGAACCATCAAAACGTTAAACAAAGGAAAAGGACAAAAGGGTAAATGTAGCAACCAAAGAGGAATCACTCTGAGAAGTAATATAGGGAAAATATATGAAAGACTAGTGAATAACAAAATAAAACAACAAATAGAAATAAGAGGCCCAAGCAGGAGGGAAAAAAGGAGTGTCCACAGTAGACCACCTAATGGTCCTAAAAAACACAATAATAGAAAACAAAACCAAGAAAAAACCCACCTATATCACATTCCTAGGTGTGACCAAAGCATATGACAAAACATGGCTACAAGGAATAATGTATGTCATGTACAAAAGAGGGCTCACCGGACCAGCCTGGAAACTAATAAATAACCTTAACTCGAACCTGACAACATCAATTGAGACAAAACACGGCAAAACCAGAGAGATCAAAATAAAAGACAGCATAAAACAAGGAGGCGTACTATCTGTGACACAATATGCCCTACCCATGGACGAAATTAACAAAGAAATCCAAAACCAACCACAGCACCAAGATCAAGACCAGCAAACCCAATGCCTACTATGGGTGGACGATGTGGCACTGATGTCCAATAATATAGATACCCACAAAAAACTCCTAAAAACCACCCAAGAAGTAGCCAACCTATACAGAATAGAATTCGGAAAAGACAAATACAAGATCATACTCATAGGCAGAGGAGAAAAGGCAGAGCTCAAAATAAAGAACATGACCCTAGACTACATGGACAAATATAAATACCTAGGAGAGATCATAAACGACAAGGCCAACCTAGAAAACCACATCCAGGAGATAGATAAAAAGGCAGAAATAGCGTACCAAACAATTATCCAAACCACAAACGACGCAGACTTCAAAGGCATAGAAATGGAAGTAATATGAAAGCTAGTCGAAACTTGCATAGCACCTATCATAACATATGGCGCAGAAACATGGCAACCTACAAAACAACAACAAAAGAAGATAAACACTATAATGGACAACATAATAAAAAAAATACTGAGAGTACCGACATCAACCCCAAGAAAAAACCTATACCTAGAAACAGGAATCCTACACCCTGAAACCCTCATACAACAAAAAAAACTAAACTACTACAAGAAAATCATTGACAGCAAAGACCAACCTAACCTTAAAAAAATTCTCCAATCAAATGACCCCAAGTCATGGGCAAAAACCACAAAGATACTCCTAGAGGAACTAGCACTCACCACAGACACTGAACGAATAAAGGACACAACCAAGGAACAATGGAACAGATCAGTAAAGACAGCCACAGAAACAAACTAGTATCCAGGCTCAAGGAGGCTGATCAGACAAAAAGTAAAACCAGGTACCCTATATGAACAAACTAACAAGGACCCAAGCTAGTACTCCATTCCTAGCCAGAAAGAGAATGATCCAAATCAAGGAAAAACTACAAAAATGAATATGATACAATGACATGCAGGGGTTGTGGCCAAGAAGAAGAAACAGCCAACCACACACTGAACAAGTGCACAAAAATACACACTGACAAAACGCAAAAAACATACCTATATGAACTTTTTGATACTGAAATAAGCAAACTCAGAAAAACAGCTAACAAACTAACCTACATAAACAGAAAACTAACAGAATGGATGGCAAATAGAAATAAGAACCAGATATAAGGAAAACATATCACCCCACCCATAACCCACTAACCATATAGCAGAACCTAAATCATGTGATATATCCTATATTGCAGCACAGCTCATGGGAAAATCCTAGCCCCCCCCTTCCCATTCAGTGCGACCTGGATATCCAGGAAAGTGCACGGAGTAGTAGTAGTAGTAGTAGTCACGATCGGCCAACCCAGTCACACCTGTCTGCAATCCCCTTACTTACTGGCGGTGATTGGATGGTATGTACCCCGCTGGCCTACACTGCCTTCCTGTGCAGTAGGCTGTGATAGTAATAGAGGACGCAACACACAGTAACTGAGTCAGTGAGTGACAGCGAATACTAGACAGCTCGGAACCAGGGACAGCTCAGAAAGCAGACACCTCGGAAGCAGAGATTAGGACACCTCGGAAGCTTGTTTGTTTGTTTGTTTGTTTAGTTTTACGTCCGGGGGCCATCGAGGAACTCAGACATTCAAGAATTTTAAACTATTCAATAGTAATGGTAGGCTGCGGGCCTACCTCGGGTTTGCGCATATGAGTGGGTGGGTGTGTGTGCGCGCGTGCATATATTTATGAGTCTGCTTGTAGCAGTGGGACACGGCTCGTAGCGGTGAAATACCACTCGTGGCTCAAGGCCTCTCTTTATCGTGCTGCCTCACGCAGGTAACATGTCGCAAACTGTAGACACATCACCCGGTCAGTCACATTATCCTGACACCGACGGACCAGCCATTTTTCGATTTTTTTTTTTTTTAATTTTTTTTTTGATTTTTTTTTAAAAATTATATGTATATATGATCTATATGTACTTATATAAGTTTGATTCTTTGAGGAAGTTCAGGAGTTCTTTTGTTTCTATTGTGTTGAAGACAGCTTTCAGTGTTGTTGCATTTTCAAGATATTTTCTTCTGTTGCTTGCAGTCCTTCGACAGTTGAGCAAGATATGCTTAACTGAGAGTTCAGTCTTGCACTGTTGGCACATTGGTTGGGCTTCACGTTTCAGATGGTGTTCGTGTGTAAGCTTTGTGTGGCCAATTCGTAGACGTGTTAGTTTCACTTCGTCTGATCTGGATAGTTTTCTTTTTTCACCCTTTCCTTTCAGTTGAGGCTGAATAGAGTGTAGCTTGTTCTCATGCTGCTTCTTCCAGTCAGCTTGCCATTTCAGTTTCACATATTTCTTGATGGTTGATGTCAGGTCCGTGTGTGGGATTGGCACTTCTTGAGGTGTCAGTTTCAGTGCTGACTTTGCGGCTTCATCTGCTGCCTCGTTTCCGTTGGAAGCAGAGACACCGCAGAAGCAGATAAAACCATGATAATATCCCTCTCTTCTTATAGAATTTGAAAAACTACAACCCTAGTAATACTGTCACTATGCCGTAGAATCCTGGGATGGCAAAGAAACTATTTTAAAATTGTAAAAAGAATTATTTAGAAAGTTCTTTGCTTCCGAGATATCTGCTTCCGAGGTGTCCCTGCTCCCGAGGAGTCTGCTTCCGAGGTGTCTCTGCTTCCGAGGTGTCCAGTTACCCTACCAACACAGTGAGTGAGTGACTGACCAAGGCAATGGCAATGTCAACCCAGTCCCACTCCCCGTCAACTGTTTACAGAAAGAGAAGGACCAACTGCCACTGAGGCACCGGCAAGGAAGAGGTTGATGCTCTTGACCTAGGATAGGCACTTCAACAACAAAATAAAATGGAACAAAGAGCAATACTTTTGGTCACATTCTGTAAAGCTTATTGAGATATTTCCAATAATTTTTGGAATTGTGTTTCTATCTTGTCTAGAATCAAAGTTATATGAAAAATAGTCTCTGAAATTCCATGGCAAGTAGCATTATAGAAGTGGTAGAAATAGGTGTCAGTTTTTGTGATGGGAGTGCAGCACTGCAGTGACCACTGCCAGTAGCCACCTGCGCAGGTGTTACTGTTGTGTGATTTCTTTTCAATTTGTATGTGACTGGAATTAAAGGTTCTCAAAATACCACTTTTACAAAATCTGGATTTCCAAAACGCTTGAAATTTTGGCTTTTTTAATGGTATATTAAAATATTTTCTAAATATATTCTAAGTAGGCTTAAAAGGCTTATAAAAAATCGTAACATAGCGGCAATACAAACGGCCATTTCTTCTCTTCTGTTTCATATTATGGTCCTCTCAAAAGTATTAATGGGCAAAGTCATAAATGCATGAAAATTCAGATGCTGGTAGTTTATTGTGTCTGTGTCTGTTGTTAGTTTTTTGGTGTCTCCATTGTTTAGTGTGTTTCTCAAAGCCTCAAAATTACCTCCATATTCAAGTCTGTGTAAAATTGTTAAAAATTTGTATTTTTCTTCCCAGATTTCTCTGGTGTAGGTATGTCAGCATTGGGGCTGATATTGGGCTGTGTGGGTTGTGTTTATATGTATATTAATGTGGTATAAGTTGTGTAGTTATTATCAGCTCACTCCGCTATTCTCACGTATTTGGGAAGACTAACTCTAGTGGTATGATGTTGGCTCAGCCCATCCTTTTAACCAACACCAAGACGCCGATACAAGTCACCATTTATTGTTCATTGGTTATTCACAGTTACAGCTGATGATGAGTCCACTCATGGTTGTACAGCTTCAACGACATCAGTCTATTCATACAAGCAGTTCATGTTTAACAATCCGATGCTACTGGAGAGGTATAAGTGCCATAGAGATCCTGCTCAATCCGTTCTTACATTGGCTAAGTGTAATACTAAATATTAAACGGCTTCATCCTCGTCTACTCCAGGAGTATGTGTTGCCTCCTCGGCTGCTCCCACCATACTAACTCCTCCCTATCTCTTACCAACCCCTCACACCTTTCAGACGCCGATGTTTGGCTCACCCGTATTCCCCCCTCCCCCTCTACAGAATCTACCTGACCAGATCTCGTCGACTCCCCTCCGTCTACACATTCCACAGCCTACCATAAACTCTATACTACCATAAACCCTATACAGGACTCCCATAGCACTCTCCCATATAGCATATAATAAATACACACATAATGCAGCATACAATAAATACCTCCACAAGTGTACCCTGTTATACCCGTTCATTATAATTATTGGCTATTGATGACAAAACAGGTGCGGGCGCTCCCCTCTTGTGACGCGAGTCACACCAATTGTCAAGCATAAATTATGCTTGAATACATCTTATGTATTGTTTTGTCACTAATACCTGAGGTAATCATCGTTATTATATTATACATTTCAATATTTATTTATGTACATACATATGCAACACACTTATATAATACCATGCATTATTATTATATATATTTTCCACACTGCATTGGTGACTTATTCTTAGCGCAAACTTGTCCTCTAACATATACTTTATTATTACAATTCTCTCATTTCTTGATTCTCAATTTGTTTTTCTTTCCTTTGTTATTTATTTTACTCATTCACTCGCCTTTACTAAGCACTTTGTCCCATTCTATGTTTATATATTCTTTTTACTATCCTTACCCGGGAGTCGACACCAGTTGCACCCAATCGGGCCAATAAATCTCCTTACATCTGTCAACTCCTTGTTCCGAAACGTTCCCCTCTATCTACCCTTTGCCCCAAGCATCACTCTAAAACACACTCTAACGCGTCTTGGGTTACACCTGGCAACCTCTTACTTAACTCACGCGTGCACAGCTTGTCAACGAGTATATACATCAGAAATCTTTTCACTTGCCACATTACGTCGTAGTTAGTGTCTCATTAGTTGGTCGTACATTTAAATTACAGTTTCTTTTAGCTATATTATCTTACTTAATAATATACACTGGCACCATTCCCAGACATTATATCAATTCATTTGTAGATAGTCTTTGTATTGTCTATTCCATCCTTTCGTCTCACGCCAGCTGCACGATATCTTTCTCCCCCCCCCCTTTTTCTCATGTCCTGCCACCGTCTATGTCAAGTCTCTATCATGATGGCGTTTTATTCATCACCTTCAGTCTCATTCATTCAGGTCCACGTACACCGATGACGATCCCGTCCTGGGCTCTTGACCTCGCAAAGCCACGTTCACCGACTCTTTATGACCCTTGTTTACTGAATATGATACAGCCGTAGCCCCATATGATTCTCCAGGTACTTCTGGTAACTGTCTTGATCTTCTTAACTGAGCCATGGCTCTGGCATGTCCCGTGTCAGATAACTGATGTGTATTTATCTCTCTGTTCCTTATTGGTGTCCAGCCCGCCGCTGATATCATCGGTATCTCTAGTGGTACACCTGTCGCCAGGCCCCCACTATACCTAATCAATCTTGTCATCACCGTAAATCCATAGTCACCGTTCAGTATCCCTGCTAATTTCTTTGACACCTTCACAGTGGCCGGTAATGGCAATGGCACTGCGTTTTCCGCCGTTGCCATCTCAGTGGAATATAACACTCGACCCCACTGCACTGTAGCTATGTACTTCGGGCACGAATAGCTTATTGCTACGTCTCTAATAAGAGCCTGTTCTGCTGGTCTTTGAAATACCTGGTCCAAAGGCATTAGACTCTCCCCCAATGGTATTATTTCTGTGATCTCTTTAGTTGCCACCTGTAGATACAGTCCATCCACTGGTTGAAGCCTCTTTAGTTGTCGCACTTTCCTCACCAGTAACGCTATTATTATTATCAGTACTATCAATATCAATGATAACATAGCTATTGTCGTTTTGTGTTCCGGATCTTCTTCCTCATAATTACCTCCGACATCTTCACCGTATTTTTCATAGTCCCAAGTTTCTAGACTCCTTATTCTCATAGGCATTCTTGCTAATATGTATGCCATTAATAGTCTTTTTAAACAAAAATATTGTACCACCATCAGAGTCATAACAATCACCCCTGCAATCATTATTGGTGAATAATCCCATAGTGATTCAGTAGGAAAATGGCCTCCACCACTCATGCCATCCAAATCAGGTAATGCCGATCCGTCTTCCATTGCACTCACCAAATTCTTCAGATTGACAGCTGCTGGCGATTGTTGTATCCTAGCCTTGTGCTTCATTTTGGTCTTTACTAATTTTGGCAACACTTCATCTTGCAATACCTCCACAGTTTCACCATTTAATACGGCCTTTATCCATGTCAACTTCTTAACACTGTTCATTTGTAGCAAATCGTTATTTACAAAAGTCACATTAGTTTCCATGTTCACATGACCACATCCTGCCAAACTGTAAGGCATCCACGCCCCGGCAGTCATGAATGCGCAATCACACCCAATGTTCAATATGGCGTAATGATGCATGTTCACCTTAACAGGTGGGCTTGACTGACACATCAATTGACCTTGTATGTCGGGTCCCGATACCAAAGTACGACCCTTTCCCAGTGCTATCGCAAACGAAGGAAAATTTGGTTGCACTATATAGTTGATCTCACATGTTTCTGCTATGGCCACCTTGTCATTTCTTATTAGTGCCGCCATGCACCCTCGTTCGGCTATTTTTCTCATGTGTGGAATATCTGGGCATACTGCTATTGAGTTGCCATGGCAACGCGCCCAATTCACCACTGGCTCTGATATATAATACCGCCCATTCTTTGATATGGCTACTTCTGATGGCAATCCCTCTATTCTCGTCCCGTCAGCTTCTTTATTGGCCAGCCGCACTGGTACTGGAAACACCTTTACAGAGTATACACAAAATATGTGTTCCTCTGACACCACCGGAATCCTTATCTGCATTTTTACACGACCTTGGTGCTGATATACTCGCACCACACTATTATCATAGTAATATTCCGGATCAGTAAAAGCGACTCTAAATCGTGGGTACGTAGCCTTTAGATATACTTCAGTGTTGATTATAGCTTCTTTCAAATCTTCTCTAGTGACCAATTTTGATGATAGTTTTCTTCGTGATGCCAATCTTACCTCAGCTGCCATATCCTTTATCTCAATGAGTTCATTTAATAAATGTATAATATACCCCCATTTGACCCTTGTCAGCAGGCTTTCATGGTTGTATACAATGGATAGTTCATATAATGCCACACTGTGCATAGTTTGAGTTCTTTCCAGCAACTTCCGTCTCTTCAATGATATCTTAGCCATTTCATACAATTGCAACTGTCTATCAGCCAACTCTCCCACTTCCGCCATGACATCCTCCAAGCCATTGCTAGTACTTGTGGCCAATGTTTTAATAACATCACGCATCTTATAATACGAAGTCTTCAGTAATTGAATATCCTTTTCATTTCTGGCTACATCATCAGCTCTTCCAGTGCCAAAAATATAGTACGACAACTCTCCTATAATATTTAGACCTGGTATACCTGCTCTCTTAGACCTTTTGACTTGTTGTTGTTCAGGTATGTTTTCCATCAGCTTTTCCACTTCCTCCTCTCTGGCCTGTATTAATTTTCTAATAATTTGATTCAGCCATTCTTCTTTCTGTTTGATGTTGTCACAGGTATCTTCAAATAATAAGGTTCTGTTGTGATGTTGAATATCACACATAACCTGCATATTCTTCACACATTGTTCATAAATACTTTCCATTTCCGGCTCTGGTAATCTATCTGGTATCTCTAATACAAACACTTGTGACACATGATTGTGCTCAGCCGTAGAAATACGTCTACCAGGTTGCAAAATGACACCTAATTCGGCTCTCTCTAAAGTCTCGAAAGTGTGCCTTCCAGCATCTACCACACCCCACAAGGAACATAAGACACATAGTATAGTTAGCCACGCCATTTCCTTCTTATTATGGCTTCCGGTTACAGTTCGAGTTGGGCTACTACGACTCCTAACTGATCGCTCCTGGAATTTTTTATGGATCTTGAACACTTAATAAGCCCTATCGTGTCAGATAGTTCACCAGTTCATGACCCTTTTACCCCTTCCTGTATATATTTTCCCGTCACTCTAAACACGTGTGCCTTCCTCTCCTATCTAGCTGTACGTCTCTTCCATCTGATAACACCAATTTATTGGATTGGAGTCTTTGTCTCAGCGACTCCTCCTAATGTGCCCTCAATTTTTTTTTACTATAGTTTTCACTATATTTTTGTTTTCTTATTTCAACTTCCCATCCCCTTTGGTTAGATACCCAGAATTAAATTCTCAGTCGATGCTTGACTTCCACCCTGTTCGCACTGAAGATGGCTAGCTATTCCAGCGTTTCTGTCAATGGCGCACTCGTCTATCTCCCGATAGATCGTCTCCAGCCCGGCTTCACCTACATCGTCGGCTGCAGAGACCTGTCCTCCACAGATGCTAACGTTACTCCGTGCATGCTAGTATGCACCGGACCGCAAGGCGCGACCATGCCCTCACACACCACCATTCGAGATCATCTACGCTTAGCTTGTAACATGACTGATATGACACTGCGCGTCATCCACCTGGATGGGATGCCCGATCCCAGTTACCGCCTGCAATCAACTGCTGCTGTTCCACCTATTCCTACTCCTGCTTATCAACCAGCTTATGTCGACATCACTCCGCCTCCAGTCAACCCTACCACTCCTTTCGTGCCACCTTGGAATCCCACTCTGATGTCGCCCATAGGTGCGCGTCCCACCTATAGCGCTATAGTGCCTGCTACCTCTGCTCCAAGCCTCGCATCCACCTTTACCTCCAATGCGCTACCAACTTGCACAGCGACCCTTCCTCTACGAGTGGACACCTCCCACCAATATTCTCTGCCTGCCAACTTCGCTGTGTCATCAACTTCTCGTCCATTGCCACCTCAGCATCACTCTTCATATGTAGACTACAATGTGTTTTCTCACCTTCCTGCTACTTCCGGTGTTTCGCCCTTACCATACACACCGTTGCTAACCACCACTGCACCTCTGACGTCCAGAACAACCCTAACATCCACATTTACCTATTCTGCCGCTGCTTCTCGTCCCTTTTCTACTACCAGCGCCACTACTTCCGGTCAGTTTCCTGCTGTATCTTCATTAATGATGCCTCACATCACCATCCGAGCTGCTCCAGCTGCAGATGCCCGCTCCACCTCGGCTTCTAGGTCTCCGCCTTCCTGTCTACATACGCCCGCTCTGGCCCTGACCTCTTCCACTTCCGGTCAGTTTACTTCATCTTCATCCACTGCAGCTTCACTTCCACACCTTCCAGTAATGTCGCCCTCGTTCTGGAGTACTCTGGCTATCTCACCTGGACATCCACCCTTCTCACCGTTGACCTGTCATTCCAGCACCATGGCCTCTTCCTCACGACTGACTCACAGTTCTTCTACCATCATATCTCTCTTGACATCTTCATCTGCTACCACTACGCGACATCATCCCTATCAGCTTTCTGCCAGACCACAAGCCTCCCGTTCTTCTAATCTTGGAGGTCCTATCCTTCCAACATTGGCTTCCCCAGCTTCTACCCTCTCGCAGAAGTAAGTATATTTCCCTAGTGATTCATACTTTGATTCCTAGAGACGCTCACTTCGTTCTTGTAATAAGATACTATACACATATTTTCTTTTAAAATATCTGCATAAGCTAACTCTATAAAGTCGCTGAGCTCCTCTGATTTGTGAGTAGTGGCGATCACATTCACAGTCTCAGGTGTATAACTGATCTCATTAATACACCCCTATGACTGAATTTTATGTGTCCTAATACCTTCTTAGAAAAGAATTTCACTCACACTTATTTTTGAATATATATCTACAGCTATAGACATCGTATTTCTTTTCTCAGAGTCTGGGCTTCCTAAATAATTAAACCATTATAGGCTCTGGTTCTTTAACAGAATGCCTTACTTCTGGACAAATATATCCTTTAAATTTAGGCCTCTTAATTATGGACCTTGTTACTGGAGTCATTCTATGTGTGTCGCGACTGTGGTCCTGCTGGTTCCGACTAGTGTTTCCATTCACCCTTAGACAACTTATAAGGTGCCCCATAGTGGTTGCCTCCTGTATGTGATGCACTTCTTTCTCTTTATCTCATATACCTGCTTTATTTACTATCTTCAGTTCTTCTCCCGCTACATCTGCTGATGATGATGATGCCTCTACTCCTACTAGTCCTTAAATCTTCACTTCAGGTATGTATTTATATTAAATGCATCCTAAATGGATCCGACCTTTTACAATTTTCCACAAACTGTATTAAGTAGTTAAATCTTATCCATAGAGTAGGGTGTATCTGAGCCTTAATATCTCTACCCTCTCTACAGTGGGCGATGATTCCTTTCCTTCAGTAAATTATTACTGATCTCCATTAATTCATCTCAACCGCTATGAACCTTCCGTTGTCTATGATCCAGGCTTTTCCACTAGAACTCATGTTTATAGCTTATCTAAACTGCTGATTATGTTGTCTTGTCTTGGTTATGTCCACGTAGCATGCTGGTTGTTCTATCTTGTTAAACTTTTGAGTGTAGTCTGTATCTGTTGCTTGCCGATGTCTGTACAGCTGGAGTTCCACTCCTACACTGCCAACTGTCTTGCTTGTCATTGCATCTTATCTCTTTCTTTACCTGCGCATGTCTGCTCTCTTCCCCCCCCCCCCCTCTTCTGTTACTGGGCTCTTAATATACATATGTCTGTCTCAGTGTCCGGCACTTCCCCCCCCCCCCTTTTTCTCACTCTCGTGTTCATTCCCCCGCTGGCTCTGTTTCCGCGCCGTCATTCTCGCGCTGTCTTTTCTGTCTCTTTCCTCCTGTACCCCATTCTTTCCAGGCATCTGGAGCTGCAAATACTGCCATGGTTATTTGCTGTATTTTCCATGCAGTATTCTTACTTTCCTCAGGTAGTTTCCTAACCCAAGTTTTCACTTCACCTTTCATTCCCCACAATAATAATGCCACATATTCCATTTCCCCTAGATCATATATTCTCTTAATCAAATCCATGTCGTAGAAATATTCTTCTATCTTTTCTCCTGGTGCTCCTCTAAAGGTAGGTGGCGTTATACTGATACCTGCCATTTTGTACATTTCTTCAACCCCTCATAACGTTCCCTTAACAGGTATTGTATTTTATAACCATACAGTCCCTCTGTTCCTTTCCTATCAACTCATATCCTTTCTAGTTATATTTATCAAAGTCTTCAGTTACATCCTCCTCCTCCAGGGTCGTCTCATTGTCTTTAACCCCGGATGTTAATACTCCTTGGGTGATATGCTTTCCCTTTTGCTTCAGTTTGAACATTTCCCAAGTTTCATCTCTTTGTCTACACTGCCTGCATCGTTTCCCTCTACTAGTCTTGCGATGCCTCCTACACTTTCTTGAGAAAAAGAATGCATTAGTCACACTCCCTACTCCATATTTAAAATGATGTCTATTTACTTGTTCCCTCAAATATCTTGGCAATCTCGCGATGTCCAATTTCAGTTTTGATATTTTCTGCATTACTATATCCTGTAACGTCGCCCCATTGTATCTGAATACCTTCGGCAATGAATAACCAAATCCATATATAGCATCCAGCGCGTCTTCTACCTGTTGTCCCCTATATCTCCCTGCCTTTACTATAGATGGTGCTCTCTTTCCCGCTTCCTCACTAGTGGACATTATATGAGATGTTTTATCCCATGTACCTGTTCCAGGTGTTTGGCCGCTCCTGCCGCTGTTGCTGTTGTTCTGCCACAAATGTGACAGAGCCTTGAGGTCACTTGTCTTCTACTATAATACTCTTCTATCAATATGTCATCCAATCTGATTGATGTATCCAGCACAAATTCATCGTCTTTACTATAAAATATTGATGGTTCTGTCTGTGTCGCTGTTTCTGTGGTCTGAGTCTCTCTTTTAATTATACCACCGGTGCCTTGTAGAGTGGCATCCAACAACCACTCCCATTCTGTCTGTCCCACAGTGATGTCACGTATGCTATCCCATATGTTTCCCTGATGATTTACCAGGACCTCGGCTTGAGCTGCTTCCACCACCTGTATTGGCTCTTGCGCTGAGCTTGGTTGGCCTGACGTTGAAGTCGCACCAAATCCTTTTTCATTTGTTTCTGTTGTTGTTGAACTTGCTGCAGACACTGTGCTCCTTTCATTGTAAGTGCTATTGCAATAGTTGTCTTGAATCATCCACGTATTATAGTATTGTTGGTATTGCTGTTCTCCAACACTATCGTACCAGCTATCTGCCATCCGTCCATCAGCACCTGCTATTTATTGTGAGGTCTTATCTCGTCCCTCGCTGTGCGCGCACTGCCACCTCCTGATGCATCTCCTCCTGCATATACCTGTTGCGCTGGCCTCCCCCCCCCTCCCCTCTTTTCCTACCTTGCCCTACTTTTCCCTTTTCTTTGTGTATCGCCCTCCTTTCCGTCTACCTGCATGAGTCAGCTTGACCTGCTCCTCCGGGCGGCCCCTCCCCCTTCGGCACCTGCATCACCCCCCCTTCTCCCTCATAGCAACACACGTGAATACTACAGGATTATCGCCCATCCTGTAGCATCCCGTCTAAGCTCGCCCTATTCTCCCTCGCTGGATGAGCTGAGCTCCTCTCTGCCTCTCCTGTGATGCTTACAAATCGGTCCCTTTGGAATGATATGTTCACTGCTAGATTCCTTACTCATAATAGCCCCCGCAGCCAATTGTGCTCTCCTATCTCTTTGCCTCCGTCTTCTCTCAGCCCTATCCTCTCTCTCTTTTCTTTTCTGTCTCCTCTCCATTTCTTCTCTCTCTCTGTCTTCGTCCATCTGCCTCTTCACCTCAACATTTCTCACTCTACCCTTCTTTTTCTCTTCATTATCCTGTCTTCGGCCACCCTCGACCTTATCAATATCACTATCCTGTAACCCTTTCTTTTTACACCAATTATCGACCACAGCTTCCTGCCTGTGCTTCTCCCGGCTATCTCGCCGTACAACTCCATCTTTCTCATTATCAGATTCCTGTATAGGTGCGCGCGGTCCAGCTCCGGCCACCTCTCTCTTTTTCTCATGTGCACTTCTATCGTCGTCTGACGTATTCAATTTGTCCTCCTTATCAGCGTCCGCTAACGCTGTATCCTCCAGACCAGATGAAGGATGTTCCACCTCAGTCACCCCTCTCGGGTTCTCATGTCCTATGTCTTCTTTATCCACTTGTAATTCCACTTCTGACTTATCCACTTCCACCGCTCTCTCATCTTTGGCTTCTCCTTCACCATTTTCACCCTCCCCTTTGTATGCTCTCTTCAGTTTATTCACATTTACCAAGTGAGGTATCTCTTTGCCCGTTTTCACTGCTCTCAACCTCACCCTGTTATCCCCTACCACTTCTATTATCCTGTGTGGCCCTGTGTATCTACCAGCAAACTTCGATGTATTATTCACCGCGCATTTCGGATCATAGTAATATACCCACTCCCCCTCTATAAAAGATACAGGTCGAGCCCGTCCATCCAATCTACGTCTGAGCTGCTCCTCATACCTAGCAGTATGAGCGTTGGCCGCCTCTTGTAATAACTGTATGCTATGATTTGTTCTAAGAAACCAATCCCTCTCAGATGGCACTTTAGGCAGTGGCCTTTCCTCAGCAAAGGACATAGCCACTGGATCCCTCCCGAATTGTAGCGCATATGGTGAGAACCCCGTCCTCATACTGATATTGGAGCGCACTGTCCACAATGCAATGGGTAACAGTTCTGGCCAGTGTTCATGATCCTCGGTCACATAGCATCCTATCGTATCCTCTAATGACTTATGCAATCTTTCAACCCTGGCATTTCCGGTCGGATTCCTAGAAGACGTAAACCTCTGTTTGGTTGATAATCTAGCTGTAACCTCACGAAAAACCTGACCCATATATGTAGACCCTCTGTCGCTGCACAGCACTTCCACCTTGCCGTACCTACACACGATCTCCCGTAGAAACACCCCAGCTGCCGTGTGCGCAGTTGTGTCTTTAGTACAGAATGCCTCCGGCCATCCCGTCAGAAGGTCTATGAAGGTCATAATATATTTATAACCTTCTTTGGACCTACGTAGTGGCCCAACAAAATCTGTCTGTATCACTTGCCATGGATAATCCGGCGTATCCCATGACCTTGCCTTGGCCCTAAAATGAGGTGCTCTTTTTCTCAACGCACACCTTTCACATAGCCGCACGTACCTAGCTATGTCCACCATCATATTTTTCCAATAAAACCGAGCCTGTACTTTTGTATTCAGCGCCACTGTTCCCACATGTCCTCCGCACATGATATCATCATGCATGAGATAGAGCACTCTATTCACCATAGCCTTAGGCACCACTATTCTTGGGTTTAGGTCAGCTATAGGCCCACCCCTCTTTCTAGCTGGTTTTATATACTTGCATAACAATCCATCCTTCATACCCATAAAATCAGCATTATGTAAAATCCCTCGCGCCTTTTCCTCATCCACTGGCAATTCATCTCCCGCCAAATATCTCATCATTCCCTTGCAAAATCCATCCTTCCACTGCTCCTGAATGAAGGTTTCCCTATCCAATTCCTCCCCTATCAGTTCCATCACGAGTAACTCACATCCCACCTCAGGCTCAAACTCCCCCGACTCCTCGCCAGGTGTATCCTGTCCCACTGCCAACGGCACTCTGGATATAAAATCCGGCAGGTAGTGAGTGGCTCCCGGCTCATACCTGATCTCATAGTCAAAGTCAGTCATTGCCAAACCCCATCTAGTCAACCTTTTGGATGGAGCCTTACTGGCTTGCTGAAGCAAAGGTATTAATGGTTGATGGTCTGTAATTATCGTGATCTTAGCTCCCGTCAGCATATCCTCAAATTTCTTCAATACTCTTATAACAGCTAGGCCTTCTTTCTCTGTTATAGTGTAGTTTCTTTCAGCCTTTGTAAATGTATACCCATAATATGTTACCGGTCTCAGCAATCCATCCCTCTTTACACAGATGGCCGCTCCACACGCGCCATCCGAAGCATCTGTTAAGACATAAAAGTGACCCCCGATCTCTGGATGTACCAATAACGGTGTGCTCGCTAATGCTGCTTGTATTTTCTTGAATGACACCTCACACTCATCTGTCCACTTAAATGGCACCTTGATTTTCAACAAATTATTCAGAGGCATCGACAAAACAGCATAGTTAGGAATAAAACTCCTGTAATAATTACAAAGCCCCAGAAAGGACCTAGTTGTATGTTCATTATACGGTCTGCCAAATTCCTGCACCTTTCTGATCACTTTAGATTGCGTCTGCACTCCTTCAGCATTAATAATGTGCCCCAAAAACTTGATTTCCGCTTTGCCCCACTCACACTTTTCTGGCTTGACTGTTAAACCTGCTTTACCTAAAGCTGCCAATACTCTGCCGACATTAGTAATATGGCTCTCCACATCCGGATCAAAGATAATGATATCGTCTAGGTAGGCTAGACAAGTACGTGGTATTAAGCCTCCTAGTGCTAATGACATAATCTTAGTAAATTGCCATGGGCTCTGCTTCATACCAAACGGCATCCTCGTCCATTGCCAAACTCCCGAGGGTGATTCAAATGCTGAATATTGCCTGCTGTCATGATGTAAATCGCACTGATGATACCCACTGAGCAAATCCATGGCTGTAAAGATTATAGGTTTTCTGTATGCCATATACAAAAACATGCTTCTGGCTGTGGGCATAGGATATGTGTCATCCGCCGTAATAAGATTCAACATGCGATAGTCTGTACATAATCTAGCCTTTCCATCCTTCTTCTGCACTACCACCAACGGACTTCTCCAGACGCTGTCACTGGGCTCAATAATTCCCAACTTTAACAATTCCCTCACCTGTTCATCAATAATATCCATTTTCTGAGGAGAATACCTGTATGGTCGTGCCATACACGGACCCTTGGACTCATCGACCCTTATTTTCATTGGAGCCAATGAACAATGACCCAACTCCTTCATAGAAAATGCTATAGTGTCCATGTTGACCACCAACATTTCTCTGAATACCTTCTGCTCCTCCAGCGTCATCATAGTGTCACCCAAATCAAGGCCCCTGATCTTCTCAATTTTATCCAGCCTCTCCTGCTCACTTAAGGTAAAAACACCACATCCACCACCACTGTCCTGAGGATCCTGCCGATGCTCTGACCCTCTCCTAGCATCTTGACCATTCTCCCGCCGGTCTTCATTACATCGTGCCACAATCTCACGAGCCTCATCCTTTCTATCCCTGCCAACATTAGCTGTATCAATTACCTCCAGCAAATTAAGTTCCGGTTCATCTATGTCTTCCGCATATGCTATAACCTCAGTTGTATCCACATACACTTGCCTGTCAGAGAGATTAGCAATTCTCATATACCATTTCTTCCCCACATAGTTCACCGCACCATCCGCAGCTACCACCGCCAAATTAGATGGTCTCAACAGTAAAGAGACGCACCTTTCCATCTATAGCTATAATCTGTGCCCTTGCGTCAATCAGAAAATTACGTCCCAGCACAATATCATAAGCCAGTGAATCCACCACATTAAAATCATAGTATATGCAAGCACCATCCATAAAACACTGCAGTCGCACCGTCTCATAAACTTGTAATGATGTTTTGTCCCCCAGACGCACCTTCCCCAATTGAGATGGCTGCCTGTCCCAAATTGCTCTCTCACTTATACTACTCACAATTGTCCGTGCTATAAAACAATCAGACGCGCCCGTGTCCACTAAACATCTGTATGTATTCTCGTCAATAGTACACTGAACCAACCATGGCGTTTTGTCTTTTGATCCCCTGTTTCCCGACCCATCCCCTGATATCAAATTCAATTCTGGGGTAGGAATGAGCCGTTGTGCCCGTTTCCCGGCCTGCGAACATCATTTCCCTGATCTCGCTGGTCTCTGTTCTGCTGAGAGGATGACAACTGATCCCTGTATTTCTTCAAAAACGTGCACTCCTCTGTAGAATGTGTAGTAGAGTCATGAATCAAACAATAGATCGCTCCTCCTCCTTTCTGACTCTCTCCTGCATCTCCCATCATCCTAGCATATTCCTGTGCTCTTCTCTGACCTTTATCATCCCCCTGTTGTCCCTGCCTGCTTCCTCCTGTGTATCTCTGTCCTTGAAACCTGTTATTGAAATACTGAGACGCGTTGTATTGATTTCCACCGCGTCCCCCTTGATAATTCCATCCTCGGCCTCCACCGCCTGTAGCAAACTGCCTATTCTGACCATATGTTCCCGCGCCAGTCCCTCTGCCCGCCTGCGCCTGATACTGCCCTTGTGAGTTACCACCCCTTCCAGCATATTGTCCCTGCTGATTCTCCCGTCCATGTTCCATCTCCCTGAGCCCCCGTCTATATTCCATAGTGCACATCTCCACCACTGCTTTAGTTTGTTCTCTAGCATACTCTTTAGGATCGAATTGATCGTCCCCACATGCTCCATCCCGAGTCCCCTCAGACTCTAGCATGTGTAGCTGCGCCACACCTTTGGAGTTCCTGCCTTTCTCCACATTTTCCCAATAAGACGCCAGCCTGAGAGCCTCTTCAAAAGAATCAGCATTGTGTTTCATCAGGTCCTTATCAATGGGCGGAAGCAAACCCCCCACAAAGACTGACAGTTTGATGACATCAGGAACATCCAACTCGTCATATTCCTTTATTTTCAATGCGAAGTCCCAGACCGACTGTCCCTTTTCCTGCTTCAGACAGTGCAAATCCCTATGTTTCTGCCACAGTGGCCTTTTGTCTTCAAAAACCCTCTTCACTATAGCCACTACTTTGTCCAAAGTATCCTTTTCCCCCTCTGGAATACCATCCATCCATTTCGATGCCCCCTTCTTCAAGCCCAATTTTGCATACTCAAGATGTTGATCCGGAGACCATCCAAATAGCTTTTGCATTCCATTCAATTCCTTGAAATATCTCCGATAATCCTCCCCAGGCTCCCCATTGAAGGATGGTAGTTTAACATTCGGACTAGGCGCCATGTCGTCGTCTTCAGAACCAATAATAGGTGCAATATCCTCCTCCACCTGTTTCTCCGCATCCAAATCACCCACTGAGCTCTCTTCACTATCGTTCCCCTGTACACCAGTTCCAACACCTGCAGCTACGGAGCCCTCGGCGGCTTCCTCCCGGGTCTCCTTTTCTATCTGTCGTCTTCTCTCTTCATCCGCTCTCCGAGCCCACCAATCCTCCCAGTCACCCGAAACATCAGTCTGAAGATGGCTATTTAGAACATCATCTAAATGCCCCTCATCTGTAGTACGACCTGTACTATTGCCTGAGCGGATATTCGCAGTTACCTTTCTCCAATTTACAGTGTCGTTCAAAAACCTCTCCCTTCGTGCTACACGCTCCCGGTCTATCTCCGGCCTCGCGGGCGGCTCCTCCCCATCAATGGCCTGCCGATATCTCAGCTCCTGTTCCAATATGGCTCTCCCCCTCTCTATGCTTCGTCGTACCCTAATATTAGTGTTCTGCAGACCTGCAATAACTTCATCCACCCTTGTTTTACTCACAGACTCTCCCAGACGACTGCCACTTTGATCACCTGTAACAACCGGTGTAGTACAGCTTGTCCAATCCTGTCCAACTCCACCACTCTCATCCTGACCCACCAAGTCTCTATCACTTAACTTTCTCCCATTCTCAACAACCACCAAGAAACCAGACGGTAGCAATCCTGCACTCCCCCCTTGTGAATCACCACAGGCCTCCGACCCCTGTTCCTGTATCTTCCCACCGACGTCCTCGCTTTGCCCTGGCACTGCCACCACCATAGACGCCCCTTCTACTGAATCATTCTCCCCATGTGCGTCCCCCTCATTCTCATGACCATCCTTTGTTCCACTCTCATCCACCTGTCCGTCTTCATGTACTGGCTCAATTAACCCCAATGACGTTGCAATCGCTTCAAAATTCAAATCCTCATCACCAATATCCGCCACATCCCCCTCAGATGCGCGTCTGACTTGTCCCTGGTCCGCTGTACCCTCAAACTCAAGGCACCTAGGAGTAGCCTTACAGAAATTAATACTGGAGCTCCTAGCAATGGGCGTCGAAAAATACTTATAATTCACTAATCTGTCTCCTGTCGTCCATCCTTTGCAGAGATTATCAGGCCGTTCCCCTGCATCAGCACTCACTGTGTGCTCCTGAACCGCCGCCTGTTGCCCATCACTAGAAATATCAGCCCTGGTCTCCGACTCTGCCGCAGATGACTGATGCTCGTTCTCCACTCCCAATGCTGAGAATGGTCCAGAGGTATCGTCCACCACCACCGACCCTGCTGGTTCAGAATCAGCCGCAGTAGACAATTGTAGGCCAGACGTCCCCCCAGACTTGGGATCCCTTTGAGACGACGCCCGCTCCTCCTCTGACCGAGCCACGGGGAATCCAATCTCTCTAGACACCTCCTCTCCAGGCAAAAGCACCACTTGCGACCTGGGTCCTAATTGCACATGCACATGTGTGTGATCCGATCTAAGAGTGACACGTGATTGATCAGGTCCCGCTTCACTCACTCCGGATCTTCCACCCTGTCCCTCTGCTACACCACTATGTGCTACTGCTGCATTCCCAGGCAATGTGCGCGCTGCAGGTATGATAGTATAGACTTCCACACCGTCACTACTGTCAGTGTGTGGCGATGCCGCTGAGTCACATCCAGCGTCTGAGCTGTTAGGTATCGGGTACGGCGAGCCGCTCATCAGTACAATGATAAGCCCAACCACTAATTCTCCACCATCTGGGCTGTGTGGGTTGTGTTTATATGTATATTAATGTGGTATAAGTTGTGTAGTTATTATCAGCTCACTCCGCTATTCTCACGTATTTGGGAAGACTAACTCTAGTGGTATGATGTTGGCTCAGCCCATCCTTTTAACCAACACCAAGACGCCGATACAAGTCACCATTTATTGTTCATTGGTTATTCACAGTTACAGCTGATGATGAGTCCACTCATGGTTGTACAGCTTCAACGACATCAGTCTATTCATACAAGCAGTTCATGTTTAACAATCCGATGCTACTGGAGAGGTATAAGTGCCATAGAGATCCTGCTCAATCCGTTCTTACATTGGCTAAGTGTAATACTAAATATTAAACGGCTTCATCCTCGTCTACTCCAGGAGTATGTGTTGCCTCCTCGGCTGCTCCCACCATACTAACTCCTCCCTATCTCTTACCAACCCCTCACACCTTTCAGACGCCGATGTTTGGCTCACCCGTATTCCCCCCTCCCCCTCTACAGAATCTACCTGACCAGATCTCGTCGACTCCCCTCCGTCTACACATTCCACAGCCTACCATAAACTCTATACTACCATAAACCCTATACAGGACTCCCATAGCACTCTCCCATATAGCATATAATAAATACACACATAATGCAGCATACAATAAATACCTCCACAAGTGTACCCTGTTATACCCGTTCATTATAATTATTGGCTATTGATGACAAAACAATATGAGCCTGGACTGCATCATGGAAAACTGTGCCAGGCTTGGAAGGTTTGTGCAGGGACAGGTCTCAGTGATCAGCTTATAACCATGGGAAATATTGGAGGATTTAACTGCCTGAGAATTTGTACCCCAAGTACACAAAATTTCCTTCAATTTAGTGTTTGATTTTTTTCACAACTCTAATTAGTTAATTAATTGTCACCTTAATTAGGTCAATGTAATCAATACCCCCTGATCAAATACATGAAGGAATACATTCAAAAACATATGGAAGAGGTAGTATATGGTCTTAGCATCATCTCTGCCAAATATGAAGGAAATCTATCGTTGAGCACATAGTTTTCTAGGATCAGCAGTAATTCGTAATTGATAATTTCTGCCCAAATTAAGGGATTTTACTAAATTTTTATCTTTAAAAATTGATATTTCCACTTCTTTTGGTCAGAATGACCTGGGATGAACTGCATTGTGATGGCAAAGTTCCAGGGTTTCAGGGGATGTAAGCTTTTCCATGATACAGCAAGTTTAAAAATCAGACTAAAATCATGGAAAGGTCACACTTGTTCCTTCTTTGTACAGTTTAAAATGATGACGAAAAAAATGCCTACTTTCGAGCATGAAAACCACCATAACTTCATCAATTTTTACTTTAAATGAAAAATTCCAAAAGCATATTATTACTAACATGTGCCTCTAAAGGCTGTGCTAAAAGCTAAGCGATCAGACAGCTTTTCAATTTTTAGTGACATACCTATCTGGTGGGTAGCCTCATATCTAAACTTGTTGAATGGATACCTAAATACCCTGAAAAGAAATAAATAATGCCCTAAACCACCGACATCCGTGAGGACATGAATGACGGCTCGGGCTACACTCATATCTTGCAAATTAGCTTAGAAATCTAAACTCTCATCTCTGTGCCGCGGTGAGAGTTTAGAAAATCTCATGTTTGCCAGTGGGTGAAGAACTCTCTAGGGAGGAGGGGAGGAAGCACAGGTTTCTGACCTACTTTCAAGTCTTATTTCTACCTCCACCATTCTCCCACCCAGACAGGGAGCTGGCAGAATGACAAGAGGTGTGTGCAGGAAATCTGCTATAGAATATTTATCATAAGCCATCTGGTTTCCAAAATAAGTGAGTGTGTACCTAACATATTTTTCTTTGGAATGGCCTTCAAAATTTTAGGAAATTTAGAGTCTAAGTGGTCGAAAATCTGCGGTCTTTGAGCAGATACACAGGCAGCCACCCACTGGCAAACATGAGATTTTCTAAACTCTCACGGCGGCACAGAGATGAGAGTTTAGATTTCTAAGCTACTTGCAAATAGACTATTTTGATTCGTCTGGACGAAAAGCAAGGATTTGTTTACAGGGGGCGCCACTACGCACCTAGGGCAGACATACTTTGGAGGTGAATAACAAAGCAGTGCTCACCATTGGCAGTTATGGGGGTGCATCATGGGGTTACAACAAATGTTATTTTTCTCTTAAACTATTTCATCAAATTACTTTAGACTTTATAAGTGGATATTGTGTGTGAATATGAAGCAGTTCCCCTCAGTAGATTTTGATAGAAAGAATTTTGAAATCATTACTCCCTTGCACTTTTCACCTGCCAATCCCGCACAATCCACACCCTGACTTTCCTAAATACTTAATGTCAGTTCTACTCATAATTCCTTCACTAAACTTTCAGCGAGGTACCATCAATTGGTAAACTAATGGTTTCTGAAATTTGAAAGAATTCTGACCAGGGGAAGTAGCGAAATAATCAAATTAAGTTAATGGTTAGTACCAGCCTTGCAGCTACCCTATGGGGCTGTTGTGCGAGGATTCACCTCCATTAAATGGAGGTGCTACCAGTTGCAACGAGGTGCAGACAACTTTCCCCTCATTTAGCTTGCTTTTCGTCCAGACGAATAGTGTCAAACCAGACTGCCAGACTACCATATCATAGTGACAGTACCAGCTTTTCCCTGCATCGTGGTGTTATCAAAGTGCCTACCTAGGACTGCGTACCTTGGACTAACACTTAAACCTTAATTGAGGCTTAAAGAAAGTCACAATTTCTGAACTCACCGACTTTTTAAAAATCAATGCTCAGTTTTGTGCCCTGTTTTGTAAATTTGTTTACTTGTCGACGCAGAGACTATCTATTCGTCTGGACGAAAAGTAGAGATTTGTTTACAGGGGGCGCCACCACGCACCCACGGAAGACATATTTTGGAGGTGAATAACAAACCACTACTTGCCAATGGCTGTCTATTGTGGCCAGTCTGTGAGGGTGCAGAAATGTCTATTTTCTCCTTAACTAATCACCCAAATTTCTTGAAACTTCTAGCGAGTAATTTTAAGATCTGAGTGGATATTCTGTATGAAAACAAATTAATTTCGAGTGGTAGATTTTGATAGAGTAAGTTCTGAAATCATCACCCCATTGCACTTGTCAACCTCACTGAACCTACCAACCTACACCTCCAACTTTCCCAAATAATTAATAGCAGTTCTACTCATGATACCCTCACTAAACTTTCAGCGAGTAATCCTTAAGTAGTTAACTATTATTATCTGAAGTTAGAAAGCATTCTGACCAGGAGAAATATCGAAAATTACAATTTAAACCCATGGTCATTGTCTGCCTTGCAGTCTCCCTATCGAGGTCCTGCGTGAGGGTTCACCTCCTTTAAATGGAGGTGCTACCAGTTGCAACGGGCTGCAGACAACTTTCCCTTACTTTAGCTTGATTTTCGTCCGTACGAATTAGTCTATGGTCGACGCTGGTTTCACGGGTTTTGTAGGGAAATCGCGGAAAACCAGCAAAAGTAAAAGTTGTTTCTAAGATTACCCGCTACAACTGTACCGCTTACAACATAATTAATATCAGCCAGCTTGCTTATTAATAATTTTTTCATTTAGGAGCCTTATCCAAAATTCTTCAACATACTTCTGACATCAATATTTTGTCAACATCTATAGAAATTTGGCTGAAATTGCAGAGATTATTTTTTATGATGTAGGCGACCGGCCACATCAATCTCGACACACAGACAGATGCCCGGTGCATTGCTGTTTCTTGGATTTTCACGGAAGAAGGTTTGTTTTTGACAGATTTCTTGATCGTACGGTAAATCTAAACAAGTATGTTGATTCGAATTGTGTCCTTGTATTGTAAGCTAAGTCTAGCACCTCGATAAACACCATGGGTTGTCGATGAAAGTGCCAGAGTTCGCCCTGCACTGTCAAGACACAGTGACAACACAGACTCAGTGACTCACCACTGAGTGAGTGACTGACAGAAAGTCAGACTTAAACAAGTCACAAGACAGGCACTGACTCATATTCTCCACACCACAGTCTGTTCTCGGTCACTTTGGGCTCTCTCAGATACACTATCAACCGGAATACACATCTAGATTACTTAGGCCATGGGAACTCAGGTTACAGTTTACCGTCCACCGCCCGCATGGCTCGCACCCCAAACTCAGCACATGCATTTTCGCGTATAAGACGCACATTTTAATGCGTAAATTTGTAAGATTAGTACAATTCTATAGTAAAATTACCCCTCGTATAAGACGCACCCCCAACTTGAAGAGATCCTATAAGACGCACAAGGCATTTGTTTGGCGTAGAGGACGCGTCTTATATGCGTCTTATATACCATTTCTATAGTGCTACTTGCCTTAATATTTTGGACACCATTTGCCCTATATCTTTGGTTCTAGACAAGATAAGAGCCTAATTCAAAAAGAATTTGAAATTTCTCAATGAGCTCTAGCGAATGTGATCACAGAGATCGTTCAGTATTCAGTTTTAATTTTTTGTTAAAGTGCCTACTATAGGACTATGAGGGATACACGCGTCTTTAACTCGCGGTATACAGTTCGGAATGGAAAATAATGAATAATGAATAATGAAAAAAAGCCTCATCACTTTTCAAAATGGCTCGGACGGTAAACTGTGACCTGACTTCCCATGGCCTTATTGAAGGCTTAATCAACCTTTGAATCCTGATCAAATTACTCCCATTGGCTTTGCAACAGTTTGATTTAGAATAAGAATTTGTGCTGATATTCTGTAGGTAGATCAATTGAAAAATTATTGATCGAGGAATTCTATTTAAAATATACCATGAGGCTGTGCTGAGATGCAACCTGCTTTTGGAATTTTGTAAAAAAAAATTACTGGTTGCTGAGATATTGAATGATCAACAATTTCATAATCAAGGACTTTTGTCCAGGAAAAAATTAGCATTTCTTGGTACCAAAGCTTTAATATGGAGTGTTCTTAGGAAGATAGAAAATGTGGTATAAAATGTGGAAGGATTGCTCTGTAACAACATATGTCATAATAATCGGATGATATGTACTCGGACTGGTTGGCAGGTCTATGCCTATTATAAAATGGACATTCCACACACCCCCCATATGCTGGGTACGATTGTACTTTAATATCTCAATCATTCCTACATCCAATCTGCTTTACCCTGTCATATTCTGCAGTAGACCATGTCGAAGCAGCAGCTAGAGGAACCTTTTGTGAATCTGGACCTGAGTGGGAAGCTCATCATCAAGGTCCAGTTGGGGGATGACATTCGCCGCATCCCCATCCACAATGAGGACATTACGTACGACGAACTCGTCCTCATGATGCAGCGCGTCTTCCGGGGAAAACTCAACAATAACGATGAAGTACAAATTAAGTACAAGGATGAAGGTACCCGATACTTAGCTTAACCCTTCAAAAGCCGCTGATGCATTGATGCATCATGCACCAATGAAGTGCTGGAGAGACTGCTTGCCAGCACTCCATTAGAGCATCATGCCGCCCCTCCGGGGTTGATACATAGACTCCTAGGGGGTCGGCATGATGCAGAAATGAAGTGCTGGGGAGACTGCTCGCCAGCACGTCATTGGTTAAAATCTTCTCAACTTCTGACACTGCCCTTTAAAGGCCAGGAAAAAGTGTATGGCACATCAGGCCAACCATCCTGGAATATGATTCACATAACACTGGCGTGAATGCAGCATTGGTGAGTCACTCTGCATGGCTGCATTCATGTATCATGATGACCCTTGGGCATGATGCATTCATGCACTATGTAGTCCTTAAATGGGGTTTAAAGTCTTGTGACTGGGAATTACCGGTAGCAATAATTGTCTGTATCTCTACAACATGGTGAAATTGAACATTGAAGCAGTTTGTCTCGCAATGTATTCAATCAGTACCGTAATCTCCCGCGTATAAGGCGCAGCCCGCTTATAAGGCGCACCCCCAACTAAGGGAGGCCTGTCCCACGTATAAGGCGCACCCCTAAGAGCAGATTTTTGTTAATGTAGTACTGTTCTTTAGTAAAAATACCCCCCCTATAAGGCGCACCCCAAACTCAAGGCAATTTTCCTCCCACGTATAAGACCCAGCAGCCTTTTGTTTGGCCTATAAGACACGCCTTATATGCGGGAGATTACGGTAGTCATATTTTATATTTAGATGCCAAATCTTTAACAGTCAAACAATTGTACGTGAACCAGTAAATGAACCCTTGTTTTTCCTTATATTCAATGACGAAATATTATTTATTTCAGATGGAGATCTTATTACAATTTTCGACAGCTCAGACCTCTCATTTGCCATTCAGTGTAGTAGGATATTAAAATTAACATTATTCGGTGAGTAGTTCTCCCTTCATTCTCTCCTAATATCCTACAAAAAGTTTCTAACGGCAATGTCTAGTTCATAAGGTATATGAATATGTTACCAAAACTTAAATTCTCCTGACCCCTTCAATGAAATATTGTAGAGAAAAAAATACACCTAGATCTCACTTGTAATAAATGTAATGAAATATAAATTGTACATCGAGTTCTCATCGACATTTGTGTCTACGAAAATAAGTGCTAACATTTAAAACTTCTACATTTTTTATAACAATGATATAATGAATGTTATGCAATGTATGTTGTTTCAGTCAATGGAAAACCTAGACCATTAGAAGGCGATGATGTGAAACATATAAGACAAGAACTTAGAGAAATCCGTGACAAAGTTAATTGTTTATTGGACTCACTTGAACACGCCGGGTCAGAAGCCGCTAAGTTGTCAAATGTAATACCAGAGGGAGGTATGTATAAATCTACTTCATCTCTTAATACAAAAATCAAAAATGAACTGGTATCAATTCATGGATTTAATAGGTAGACATTTGTGAAGTTATTATTTGTAGTATCTTCTCCAAGCCATCAACGATCTCAATGATGCTACGTATTTGAAAAATATTTTCGCTGTAGATGCATTTTTGGTGGTTTAATACCCCTCTCAGTTTTAACCTTGGTGACTTCATCCTACCTACATTTAGAAAATAAAGCTACCCGGGTAATTTTTTTCAAATTTTGAAACCTATGTTTTGCAAACAATAGGTATTCCGACACATAAATCAGACCATGATATAAGTAATAGTCAACACTCATTTTTAGGCTCAAGTACATTGTTCATTTGATTAGGTCAGACTGCAGGCCTACCAGATGCCAGTCGAGCACCAGTGTCCAGTGCGCCTGCTCCCGTACCGGCAAATGTAGGCGGTAGTAAAGAATTCGACCCCTTCTCCACCCAGAAGAGTGTAGATGACACGCAAAGTAAAGTTATGTCATCCTTCGGAATAAATGATTCAAGTAAGTAGGAGTATTGTTTTAGGAAGCACTAAGTATATTACTGGGAGCTGAGTTAAAACTATTACTTCTAATATGGTTAAACTCTGTATATATGAAATGGCTGATAACCCATTTCAGATCCAGTTAGAGGACTGAGGTGGTCCCATGGGTCCTCCAACCTGTAATGCACGGGGGGGGGGAGGGGAGGGGTCTAGCAGTCTAGAGCTTTCTAAATTTTGATATTCCATTGATTAAAAGAAAACTAATGCAATCTAGAAAAAAAAGTTAATAAAAATAAAGTTAAACTGTTTTTTAAAAAAAATCCTCAGAGTCAGTAGGTGTGGCTTACAAATGAAGATTTGCTGTGACATAAATTGATTGAGATAACTCTATGTGTGCAGGTAGTAGTCAGCGGCCTGGTACACCAGACAGCGTAGCAAGCACGGCATCGTCAGCGAGTCAGCAGAAGCCGGGTAACCAGCCTCACCAGACGTCACCATACCACGGACAGGGCGCTTACCCCACACAGCAACAAACACCACAGCAGCAGCAGCCACAGCAGAACTATGGACAGGCCCAGCCTCAACAACCTGGTATTATACACCACTTGTTATAAGACCTAAAGAAAAAATGTGTTTAGGTAGCAGGGTCTCAAAAAATCAGGGTTGGTAGGTAGGCAAATTTTGGAGGAATTTTCTAAAGCTGGCTGTAAATTTTTGCCCCTACATCTACACATCATAGATTTGATGTGCATGATTGTGAAAACATTCGGTCTCGATAAGTACTGAAAAATCAGATTTTTGTCCCCGAAAGGCCCCAAAAGATAAGGGTAGGATGTAATAGCTGAACACAACACTTTTTATGGGAGATTTATTGAATTGTATATGTGCTGTCACTCTTAAATGTCTCAGTGGTTTAGTGTGGAATTCAATACGATCTCCAATTAATTGATACGGTCATAGCTTGGCCTTTTATGGGCATTGCTTTAGGGTGTTCCCAGTTACTGGATTAGTGTGCTGTGATTTGCTGGTAATTTGAGGGCACTACAAAATAGATCCATTATTCTTCAGCTGCACTTGCTCCACTTTCACACTAGGTGCCACCAGAAAACTGTCTCTCAGCTGCAATTGCAACTGGAAATGCATCACAATTATACTTTATAGCACTGATACACTGTTACAGTTCCGTGGATCTCCCATATTTGAGTTATCAAATCCCCCTGTCCTCACGTCCTTCTTGTTTTAAAGCCTAATCAATCTAATCTATGCTTCCATGAGTATACATTTTTAACTCGAAAGACGAGTTATAAGAATCAGGTAAAAACGCACCCTAATTCAGTGCCTCCTAACAGTAGACTAACAGAGAGAAAAAAATAAAGACGTTTTTAGCCCTATGTTAAATCCCATAGGTGGTGCAAAAAACCAAACATTCACGCTTTTGGTATGGAGTGGTGCAAATAATTGATGAATGTTGATGAATTTGCCAAAATTTGATCCGTCCGCGTGTCTCCAATGTTGTAATTTCGGCACAAACATGGCGGATATTGATTTTTTGTAAATTATAATATAGAAATATGATAAAGAATGGCCAAAGGATATGATTTGAATCGATATGTATTATTAAAAAGATAAAATAAATATGTGTTCGCCCTGTCGTTAATTCACATCACAAAGCCGTGGTCGTGCAAATTGACCCAAATAACCATGGAAATTGGGTCAGGCATGCGCAGATAGAACCAAAATCCAATATGGCGGACAGCGAGACGATCGATATGTGGGGCTATAACAGTAAAAACATAGGGTGTATTCGATTCAATTCTATTGATATTGCCAAAGATGCATGTATTGTATTCAAAAAGCCATTAATTTCAAGTTTAATCGATAGAATATATAATTTCTCCGTTGAAAATGCTACTTCCGGCAAGAAGGGGTCGTGCATGCGCACAGAACATCAAAATACAAAATGGCGGACAGCGAGACGATCGACTCGCAGTGCTATCGAAACTGTTGGATTATTACAAAATGGAGGAGAGTTACACTGTCTCATACGTTTTATGGTTAATATGGATCATTATTCAAGACCTGCTGGTATTGTGCAATGCTTAACTCGCCAAGAGAGGAGTTATCCGCCAATGAAACATACAAGCGATAATGGATGCATTCTCCATAGGCTTAACCATTGACAGTGATAATGCTCGAAGAAAACATGAGGTTAGTATCAGAAGGGGCCTAAAAGAAGAGATTAAATGCCTTTTCGAGTTACTTGCATTGCAAAATGCTGTCCTATATTTGTGAAGTATCCTTTATGTTTGTTGTTCAGAAAGGTAACTTAATCAATAATTGACTCCATCTATGGTATAAATGTTTGTCACTTTGGTGACCACTCATTGAATAGGGAAAGGTCTACAGTATTTATGGTCTGCTTAGAAGAAGCTAAAACAGACTTCTGAGCAAAGAAGCAAAAAAAATTTCCCCTCTGCACATTTTCGGTATGCAAAATCCATAGACAAATAAATTTTCCTAGAAAAATAAAATAAAGATTTCGCCCTCCCGCCCCATTTTCTAAAACAGAAAATACTCTATAGACCAATGTTTCAATTTGGTGTGGCCTTAATCATTGTATATCCCAGTAATTGCCTGGTTTCCGGGACCAGCAGCACCAGTTTGGCGGCCCACAGTCCAAATCTACAAAGGGAGGGGGGAAAAAAGAAAATTTGGCTTAACCCTGAATAACCTTTGCATTAGAGGACTTTTCATGAAGAGTCTAACCTAGGCCATTTTTGTGATCAATAGGTTTCCCACAGCAGCAGGGAGGAGTGTCTGCGGCCCAGGGCTACGCGGGCCAGCAGCCTACAAGCCAGGCACAGTACGGTCAGACTCACCCGGCCAGTACCGCCCAGGCACCTTACTCCCAGCCCCAACAACAACAGCAGCCACAGTATGCGGCCGCAGCACCCGCCGCACCACAGGGATACCCCCAGCAACCCCAGCAGGCACCCCAACAGTACCAACAACAGGTGGGTAGTGGGGGATGAATGTAAAATAACCCTTACCTTAGAGGTAGATTGCTACTGTGATGCTATGCATACAAGATTAACCCATGTATAATATGCAATCTGACTTTGAAAGTACCTTGCATTTAAGGCGCATCTTGTGTACAAGACATACCGGTACTCTGAGTTCACGCCAAAAATTAAAGCACACTTAGAAACTCATTATGACCACTTTAGTACTATTCTAAAACAATTTATACCTTGCCTATAAGGGCCACTCACACATTGTGCTGATTATACCATATGTACCATAGGATACTAAAGCACTACAGTAGCTGTTCACGTGCTCAAGCTTCAACTTATAGTTTCCTCACACGCTGAGGTTGCGGCTTTATACATGGATGTAGCTTTAAGATTGTGAAATGTCTTTCATATGCTTTGAACTTCCATTTCCCTTTATTTTAGCTCAGTCATATTTAGATGCTCATTGTAAGATCGACCTATCAAAGTACAGATCAAAAATCGCGTGTGGACTAAATTTAAAAAAAAAAAAAAGTTCAAATATGAGAAAAAATGTCTAGTTAGGGTGAATTTCCCAAATTAGGTAGGGCAACCAGAAATACAAGCTTTTTTTTAGGCCAATATAAATACACAAATTTAAATTTGCAGTATATATATATCCATATTTACCATTTTATTTACGTTTACAGACTCACGCTAGCTACTCCCCAGGACAAGGTGCGCCCCAGCAACCTCAGCAGCAGTACGGATACGCTCAACCAGGTGTCGGACAACCGGGTGTCGGACAACCAGGCGTTGGACAACCAGGTGTTGGCCCCGGGCCTCAGGCCGGCAACAACCCCTACTCTCGTGGCCCCTCCTACGGACAGTATCCTAGAGCACAGGGCAACTACCCAGGTGGCGCCTACCAGTAGTCAAACTAATTTTAACTTGATGATTTGCCACCGATTATTTTAGGATGTCAGTCATGGGCCGACCAGCCTCCAAAAATCCACAGGCCACATGTGGAGTTACAGGCCATTATTGGCACTTGGTAATTTCTTTTTTTCAAAACAGTCGGTCCACAACTGATAATTTAGGCCATTGGTGCCATGAGTCAGCATTAGTGTTGGCTGTACCTGGTCAAACGAGTACCCAGTAATGGTCGCGCAGTATCTAATATTAACAGCGGACAGGTCTCGTGTCACTAATTGCTAACACTGTTGGCTGCTGTGCTACCTGAAGCCAGCCCTCAAAATTAACTGCCCTCTGTTCCTTAGTATGTACCATTAAGTCTTGCATATAAGCTGCACCCTGAGCTCTGGTGATTCCTTAAGCCGCAGAGGGCCTCTGGTTCATGTTTAAGTTGCAGCGTATATGCAAGAGTTTTTTTTTGGTATCTGGTGTATTAAGTTAGGTTATCTGAAATAAGAGGATTGTAATAATATTTAAATGGGAAAATAGCCCAACATAAGTGCTTATTCTCATAGAAATATTTCAAGTGAATAGTATTTACCATTACAACATGTATTTTACCTTTGTAAACCATAATTAATTTTGGTTTATTTATATTTGTTCAGATGGAAATCAGTAAAAAAATTAGAAAAGGTATATGTATTCAGTTAAGTACTACGCTTCGCTGCCCTCGCCTGAATTGATTTAAATATGTGAATATATTAAAGGTAATCTATTTTGTAACTGGTAATGTACATGAAGTATAGCACATGGCAGTATTCCACTGATTGTATCTAAATCAGGATTAATCATAATTGTAGATGTTAGCATTTATTTGTAATTTATGTATCATACCCACCTTTTATTTAGTTTCCATGAAGCCCTTTTGCACTGAACAAATATATATCTGAACTGAAAGGTGTGCTAAAAATGTAATTTAGCCATAATAAGCATGCAAATATACTGTAAATTCTCTCGTATAAGCCTCATCCCTGGTATAAGCCGCACCCTGAGTTTGATAGGAGGCTATGAGGCACAACTGGGGCTTGAAAATTGAGTTTAACTACTGTTCTATGGTGTAAAAACCCCTATGAACCGCACCCTGACTTTGGGGCAATCCTATAAGCAGAGATGCCACTTACTAGTCGACAAAAACCAGGAAAAGTGGACTTTGGACACATTTTCCCATGAATTTAACATGATTTGATACAGAAATCTTGGAATCAAAATCAGGAATTCCTGGTAAAACAGGAAAGGTGGCATCTCTGTATAAGCCTAATTTTGATTTGGATTCTGGTTTAAGCCACGGCTTATACGAGAGAATTTACGGTATTTTCTATTTGGGGCCAGTTTTCTTTCCATGAGTTAGGTAATAAATCGTACCCTTTAAGGATAGCATAATGCCTCAGAGCTGATGCCCGCTTGTCGTCTTAATGTAAGAGTGCAGCACTGGCGAGTCGACCCGCCAGTACTGTATCATGCCACCGGTTCCTCACTGTATCAAACAATAGTGCCAGCATGATACGTTTATGCAGTTTTGGTGAGTAACTCACCAGACTTGCATCCATGTATCAATCCTGACGACAAATGACCATTACATGTTAAGCGACAGGGTTGGTACCTTCGTGTAAACAGGTCACAGATGGCTCTTTAGGCAATTTAATGTGCACTCACATTCTATTGGTGAAAACATTTGCCAATGTTTATTTTGTGTACCACAGTTTTATAGCGTATGTGTACTTGTAGTGAGGTACTTTGGATCGTGCACTGCTATTTGAACTTGAGATGATTGCTATATTGCAAATACTAGAGTAGGGAATATAACAGTCAGTCATATTGTATGAAGAGTATGTGTAAACACTACATTTAATAAGCTTAATGTGGCCTTTTAACCCTTTTACGACTGCATGACCATAGCGCATCATGCGGTCTTTGAGGGGTTAACAAATGTAGGCCTCCCAAAATGCAAAACAGTGGTTAACTTTCTGTCTTTTCCATGAAAAGAGTCTTTATACTTTTCATGTAAAGTACCCGTAAAAAGACGAAATACTTTGAAAAACTCCAGGAATTCCATCATGTCTGCAAGCCTATAAAAGTGTATATGTTCCAGTTTTTTACACGTACATCATGGTCGTATCAGGTATTGTCTATGTTAAGTCTAAATGTCATTAATTTAAATGTTCAGGGTATACAGAAAGAACTTTTCTAACTTATTCCAATTTTGGCGAGGAAAAAAAGAAATAGTAATAGAGGAGCATAATCATTTTTCTTTTTATGACTTGATTGGAACATGACACTCCTTCTGCGGTGCAACTTGGGTTTGTTTTGAAAGTTAGGTGTATCACAATTTAGTTACAATTTCTCTACTAAGGATAGGAAATACCTTCAAAATATACAAAAACATATTTTAATTTCTAAATATTCTTGTCTCACTAAGCATGTCTGTGTACTAATATCAAAGATAGGTAATAAGTTCAAACTCTCGCAGCGCCATGATATAAGATGGCGACTGGTGTAAAAAGAAATATTTAACACAAGATGTTCATTTGTAAAACAACAATGAATAAAAGCATTTTACTATGGGTGATTCATAGTAAAACAAGGCCATGTATTAATCTTGTCTTTCTCTAACATATCGCTTTCTGCTCGAAAGAAAGCAGAAAACCATAATTGAGATTTCTGTCAATTTCTGCAGGAAATAAAAAAAAAGACAGAAATTCGACAGCAACAGAAAAAGACAACAACAGGAATTCTGTCCAACATAGCCTCAGAGAAAATTCCAAAATACATATATGATCTATGGATTTCTTTTCAGTAATTCAACTCCACAGTGGCGTCGCATGGAATTCATATAAGTGTACTCTTGAACAAATTGATCTAAGACACAAAGATCACACCTTCACTGCAATTAAGTAGTGTAAGGCTTCAAAAGTCCATGTCCGCTTTATCCAAACTAGAGTACCATATCTCTGAGTGTTGTGTACAGGGAAAGGGTGTCCTTCGCTAATTGGTGCTGCGATTGGCTGGCCTCGCAAGCCCTGTCCCGCAAGGTATGTGCTTGCTCCTCGACCTCCTGTAAGAAAAATGGTAATCACAACGTGTTATTTGATTATTCAGACTTCACATCCTAGTAATAGGAAGGTCGGGTAGTGAATATCAACTGTTAGAGACAGGTCTTATCCTGATTGACCAAATAAAACACGAAAATGGGAGACGCTTTCGTAATAATCTTACAGGACCGATTGCACTGTAGAGGATAAGGATGTATTACAAACGTCTCCCATAAAAAAAACATGAAATTCACGGTTTTGGCCATTTTTTTTAAGCAAGAAATTATCGTAATAGAATGCAGGAATTGATACAAAAGATGCAGGAAGAAATTAGCGAACATCCTACAGCATAACATGTATCACATTTGTATGGGCAAAAGAAAAACACGGTCATTGATGACATAAATTCTATACATTTGAAGTCCTTGGAATCTAGCTTCAATATACATACATAAGCTAACCATAACATTTACAAAGTCATATAGAAGGGAATGCCTTTCCCAGGATGTACATGTACATGAAAGTTAAGTTTAGGCCACTGGCCTATGTTGTCATTGGCGTCTATGTTCTATGTCATTGTCTATGTCCTATGTCATTGCTGCATGAGTTATTATATTATATACAGACAACAAATAGGCATTTATGCACTATTGGCCCTTAAAGGGTTAACATGATCCTTAAGGGGTTAATGGTCAGCGGCTGGAACTAATCCTCCTTGCACTTTTCTTTGTTTGTATAATGACAGCTATGACCTGTGAAAATGTTACCCTACCCATAGTATGTATCAACCAAGTTGGCTATCTTCTGTGACAGAACTTTAATTTCAGATATAACATTGAAATTGAATAAATATTTGTTTTAGAATCAATATATTATGTGTCCAAATAAGATTCAATATTGGGATATACAGAAAAACCTTAAAAATTCATGTTAACTCTAACAAGTTGCAATGATCATCTGCCAACTATGTGAACACTGACTATAAGTGCCTGTCAGGACTGCACTGCACATGCCCAACTCATGTTACATACCTCTTCATGGGCCAAACTTGTTAGACTACAAGAAACACACACTCAGCATTTCACTATATTCTAATGTGCCTGTGATAGCCAAACTGCACACCGTCTGGAAATATAGTTACTGCCTGTGCAAGTGTGTAATTTTCCTCTATGTTCTTTTGTAGCAGAATCAGGGTTCAGTTACCATACTCTTATATATGTCATTGACTAGAGTCAATAACATAAAAATATAATACTACCACACCTCGTATTTCTGTATCAATTTGTTGCCATGGGGAACTTCAGAATATCTTCCAAGATTCTGCAAGGAAACAAGCGTACCATTATAAAACTTACATTTTTCAAGGCTCAGATGGAGCTTATGGCTCTTTTTAATGTATGGTGTGAAGCTTATATGTGAGCGCGACTTATAATCCTGATGTTCACAGTAAATCAATTTATACATACCTGTAGCCTGGCGGTGATAGCGGTATGTAGCCAGCCAACAGTTTGCATGTCGTCTGAACCCCAGCAGACCTCTAGTCTATTACCCGCTGCTTCCTTTACCGATATGGAGACTTGATGGTTGCCCGCTACACTACGCGACATGACCTGTGTTCTACTGTCGGGTAATTTGAAGTGTGAGTCAGCCAGTAAGTGGTGCAGTAAACGGACCTCCGGTGACAGTTCTGAAGGATGAACATTTTTCAAGTCACTCGAAATATTCATTGTAAAAGCCTGCATGCAAGACAAGGCATTGGCCAATCAGACATTTCGTGCAGATTATAGGATGTGCTTATCTTAGGAGGTAGCATTAATGAAATTTTCATGCAGACATGCTTCAGATCTAAATAAACATATTACAGACCCGATGCCTGATCAACTGGCTTTGTCAAACCAGAGGATTTGGCTTATAAACATGCAGCTAACATAATGGGACGCAAGGTTTTGTGGTGGCTTTTAACATAAATAGGTGGACAGAGATGGAAGTCTTCAGGGTCTTCCCTGATTTCTGGGATTTTTAGATATTAAAGTCCTATACATTCGTATACAAATCCTATAGTTTGGGGGTCCTTTTAGAGGGATTTCAGGGATTTTTGTGGTCAGTTACTTTCATCTCTAGGTGGACAGATCTGCTCAGAAATTATTTATTGGGATGTCTGAGGATAATGGTGGTGGTAAAAAGATTCTCGAGTCAGCGCGGTTTTAATTTTGGTCTAAAATAAAATGACAACAGTAAATTGTAATTCATAATAAACATTACCTTTTAGTTTGTCAGAGGGTAACTGACACTCAGTGACTAAGACTTTCATATTCAGATGGCCGGTACTCGTTTGTAAATCATCTGCTATTAATTGCTTTTCACTGAGATTCCAACAAGGCCTATATTTGGCTATCTCCAGTAAGCTTAGTTCAGCACTGGAAGTGTGTACAGTAGCAGGTTGCATTGAAGGTCGCTCTGCCTCCAAGCAGTGCAGAGCATCAATTACTACAGAACCTATGGGTAATGTAACCGATGCCGCTGAACACTGTGGAGATGTTGGACAATAGGATACAAAGCCGTCTACAGTGAGCGGTAGACTTGCTAAATGTGCTTGCGAGAGCGGAAAAATTAAATCTTGACTTTCACCAGGCGCTATATGGTTAAAGAGCGGCGTACTCCTCGACATGTTACCCGGCCATGACCAACTTGAATCAATGCCAGTTTTTGCAGATACCGTAACAGTCAGAACCCATCCAGCTGTAAGTCTAACCCCACTAGTATTGACCAAACGCACCCGGAGACTTGTCACAGTCTCAGGCCCAAGGTTCTGTAAATCGACACTGGCTGTGAATTCCAAAGGGCAACAGTTTGCATTTCTATCAGTATGATCAGGGTTTTGAGCGATATATGCAGCGAGAGCGAGCTGAGCTAAGACTGAGTCCATGGACGCGACTTGTTGCTGTGCTCTGAGTAATTGCTCGGCTGAGTGTGAGATCCCGGTGAGCAGGTCTTTAAGAGAACTGTGTGACCGATGGGTAGTAGGAGGACTGCTTGCGTCATCTATTGTTACTTCTGACAGCGAGTGCTGATAGACGTGTCCTGCTTTTGTCACACTCAACCACTCTCTTGTTTGTAACTCATTCTCTGAAAGAAAATACGTAATTGTACAAACAAAAGTATAAGAACTTAAGATATATGATGAATAATTGTAGTCTAAAAGTTGGTGTGGCCTATAATGCAGGCTTTTTGGTATTACTTTTAAACGTTATTTCAAGTGTCCAACTGAAATTTTGTAAAAAAAAACAAAACAATGCAACCCTCCGCCCCCAAGTGAAAAAATCTGTTAAAAATTAAGTGTACAAACTGAGACAATACTGGTGTTCACAGTACAATTAATATCCATTCTCACCTTCATACGCTGCCATAGATAAAGTAATCCCAGCGCTGTAAATCTTAGATTGTAGGTGACTGTGTGCCTCCTTTTCCACCAATTGTTGGCATTCTGTCACCAGAAACAGACTCCCTGTGCAGTGAACAATGTCTAAATTCACCATGACCGAGCATACAACTGGGCCGCTGATATAATACTCCTTACTGGTGCATTGTCTCGATACGCTATGTGCCAATGACAAAACTTTGCCATTATAGCCGATAATGCATAGTCTGTCTTCACGGCCATTGTTTTCTGCGGATAATCGTAGGCTGTAGATGGCTGCAATGGACTGCTGGAGGTCACATACCACCCTTGGCTCTGATTTCACCTGGCTTGATGGCGGTTCATAAAGAGGTATAGCGTACACATGGCCAGATGGGGTACCAAAGAGTAGAATTGGTGTTTCAAGCAGTCCATATTTGGATCCAAATAGCTGGACAAATAGAGGTCTATCCAGCCAAAGGTGTTCTGTAGTATTCTGCACTGAGAATGGAGAGTCATTTGGACAGACAAAACACAGTTTGGTATCCTTTGTATTGGATGGTTCACTCTTTCCTGACAGATTATCCACACAGATTGTAGAGATCTGCTCAATGCTTCCAGTATGGCTGTCATCATTCGCCCATCTGAAATTTGAGTAGAATTACTGTATGGGAAGTACTTACAACTACCATTATCGGGTAGCTAACTACCATGCACAAAGTTGAATTCAATAGTGAATGACGGTAAAGTAAAGTACCCTTTAAAACATACATTGAGAGACAAAGATATTTCTTTTGTAATCAGATAATGGAATTTTACATTTCAAAAATGGTCAACACAAACCTGTAAATGTGTAACCTGTACACGCTCGTCGTTTGAATCATGGTCACTAAGTATTCTCCCATTGAGGCGAAGCGTTTTACTCCGGGTTGTCGTAGAATCATGTCCTCTGTCTTCAAAACAACAATAGCATCACTGATGTCTTTATTGCTTTCCGTTTGTAGGAGGTCATTGAAGATGGAATCGCTGTCTTCTCCAGACAGATCTTGGCCGCTTCTGTATGCATAAAAAAAGAGAGGCACTTATTTTTGACCCAGTGCACTGTGGCCTTTCCTACAAAATTAAGACGCTATTTGTCAAATTTCAGCAGCTTTTTAGCTCTTACTTGCTGAAAAAAGGAATGACATCCAATCCCTCAGACATTTAAGTTTAAATACCTGGTGGAAAGAAATTTTTTTAATCATGTTAAAAGAAGTTATTAGCTTTTTTCTGGAATAAGTTTTTGACCCAGAAAGCCATGAATCAGAAATACATTGTACCCTATGGGAAGACAGTCAAATACACAGCCCTTCTTCTTTTTGACTTTCACTCTAACACATACAGTTCAATGGGGAACCTGAGGTGAGACACTTTTGGTATGTGTGGTAGGCAATTGACTTAATGTTAAACAAACAAAGGAATGTAAAGAGGGAAAGGGCCCCATGCATACATGACATGGCCCCAAGCTTACAGACCAAAACTCACTGTCCAGAGGTGAAGTAGACATTTTTTTTAACATGGTATAAATCCTTGAAGGTCATGATATCTTGGGCTGCGAGGAAAATTCGTCTCAGGTGGTCAACCCCGCCCACCATGCTTTGTCTGTACTATGGACTATGGCCTCCAGGGACTACTCCAGAGACAGTTCCAGAGACGACTCTAGATTATATTTTGCCTTTTATATGTCACACCATCTTTGATTTTCAATGATTCAGCCCTGGGTATTTGTGCTGAAAACACACATTCAATTTTCTATTGACTCAGATTAGAGAATTATTTTAATGATGTAAGCATGGTTAGTTCAACTCAGATTTTGAATTCCATATTTTTACTCAGATGTTATGCTGATAAAAGATGACAACTCCCTTCCTTTATAAAACATATAATGTTCAGGGACATGTGAATTGTAAAGACAGCATCAATAACTTTATTCAAGGCTTCCTACATTTAGATGATCCATTGATCTCTGACAGAAGTCCAATAGATCACTAAATATAAAGTTTTCTGTATCAATATCGCACTGGGTCATCTGTGTTCAGAAACACACGTCAGCTAGTTCTCTAAGGGGACAAACAATGTCAGAGGGATTTACACCCCCCCCCGAAAAAAAGGAGATAAAGAGTTCAGTAAATGACATTGTTTTACAATGCCGATAGACCGAGGAATAGTCAAACAAGTCATGTGAAATGGATACAAAAGTTTGCAAGTGGTGATTGTGCCCGAATTAAAGATAATTTATCACCTAAATAGAAAAAAAGGACGCTTAGATATCCATTTGCACAAGTACACGACACATTCATGATATTTCTATAATTTAAAAGTTATATCAACCTTGAGTCCTTAGAAGTACTGTCTGTGAGTGTAGAAGGTAACTCAGTACGGAAGATATCCCCTGACACCCCAAGGATTAACAGGTACGCACGACCTGATTCCACTGTGCAGATACATGCATCCTCTATTCCCCCAGGACACCGCAATGTAAGCTGGAAAATAAGATACTTTTTTGATTTAGGCACATCCCATGATTTTAGGATATAACAGGGTTCCACAGAAGACTAAAGTTAGACTGAAACTCCAGGACATTTTATGATTTCTATAACAAGAATCATGAAAATAGAGTATGCTGTATCATCCCTGCAAAGTCTTTTTTCCAGACACAATAATTACAAACTTGATAGATCAAGCCTCCTAGAAACATATCTACAACCACAGGGAAAATTGGTACTGGTACATTTTATTTGATCTTACAATAAAATCCACAAGGCATTTTTGACAGTCATGATTCCATGCTTTTACATGATAACTTGCTACTCCATGATCTTCCAGGATGATAGGCTATATACCTTGGCTCTGACTCTGGCTCTGAGCCAAAATAATTGGAAATGTAAAAACAAATATCTAGCCCCGTCCCCCTTAAGTTTGAGAAGGAAGGGGGGCTAGAATTTTTTTCACACCCCTCCCGTTTTAGGTTCCTAAGCGTAGGGAGTGGCCATAGGGCACGTAAGTCGGCCCCTGCGAGGCAAAAAGACGAGTGCAAATAGCCTTGAAATTGGACAGGAAGCTTTGGCGCAGTACCCTATAAGTATAGGCAGTTTTAAATGATGGCGAATTTCTCTAAATAAAGAAATCTCCAGAATAAAGGACCATTATAACTACCAGTTGCATATATGTCTAACACACAAACATATGAAGGGTATCTTTTAAGAATTAAGCAGTTATGAAGGATTAAAATTTTTTGTCACCTGCTATGGCCACAAAGCATTGCGGACCGAACTTCCAGTCAAATTTCGAGGCTATATTTACCGCTTGGAATGATGGGACTTATGCGCCCTTTTATTTATCAACATCAAGACTAGAGATCAACCAGCGGGGAGCGTTAGTGCAGATGCGTGAAAACATTTTTAAACCCCCTCGACAGCAGTCAATTTTTGTTGCGCTCCTCTGGCCCCTCTTTGATCTAGTAGCGTGCAGGCTTTCTCGCTAAATAAAAAAAGAGGGTAAAATTTTTTTGCCCCCCGCCCCCCAAGTCCAAGAGGGATAATTTTTTTTACTGGAGAGTTTAATAGGTTCCTAAAGTTGAGCTACAATTTGCCAAGTGCTGCAAGCCAACCATAACTACAACAAACCCTGAGGCGGAGCACCGATTTACAGTGAATCTGACAGCCTGACATGAGCCCGAGCAGACTACCATTTCACTGTCTCAGACTCAGTCAGTGTCAGGCTTCCCTAGGCCTAGCCTACTTAAACTGAAACTTATTAAAAGGGGTCTACGTCTCCTCTTTCCTATCCCCTCAGAAGTGTGTGGTGCACATATGCGTGGGCACTGACACTTTCCTCTGTGAACTTGTGTAATATAGTTCTCGCCATGAATATGACTTTAGCTGTCAAAATGACACAGGCTTTTTTGCTAAAAAGAGGGTAAATTTTTTTAGCCCCTCCCTCAAAAGGGGTCAATTTTTTTTTGCTGCGGAGAATTTTCGCGCCCCTCTTTGAGCTATAGTAACACACAGGCTTTTTCGCTAAAAAGAGGGTAAATATTTTAGCCCCCCCTCAAAAGGGGTCAAATTTTTTTAGCCCCTCCCCTCTAGAGGGGTCTGAAATTTTTACGCCCCCCCTCAAACCCACCAGCCCCCCCCCGTTGATAAATAATGACCACTCCCTTAAACTAGCGATGACAGCCAACCACAGCTCAACACTACCTATATCTGTCACAGTGCTAAACACCTGGTACTGCAAATTCGATTCTGAGGGTTCTGTTGGACAGAATTGCACAAAATTTACACCAAATTAAAGGGAAAATATAGCTCTAACTTACTGGTACACTATTTTACTGCATTTCATATTTTTTTACCAGTTCAGAGAGTGAACATTTGAGTGATTTTGGTGATTCTGTCAGACCACCCTGTTTGAGTCACATGAAGAAGTCATTATTTTTTGCCAAGCAGGACGAATATACAGAGCAATTCTCCTAGAATTTTTTTTATTAAGAATGATTTGGTGTTATAAAAATTGATTTTAGCAATTTTTGGCCATTTTTAAACATCTAGATCTAAAAGCATTATTCAACAGAGAGAAATTCATTTTCTATCTTTTAGCTTTCTATAAAAATGTTTCTATTAGGAATATCAACTTGATTCAAAAAGCCTTTGTATGCAAAGGGGCTGTGTACAAATGACGTCATGCAGGAGGGGGGGGGGGTCCCACTCCCCATGACCAAGCATGACAAGGGGGGGGAGGGGGGGGTCATGGGCTGCATGAAAAAAAATTGCAAATTGCTTCAGTTTTGGCAAGAAATAAATGATTTGTAAAGGTAGTGAAGTTTAATGCATTCATCTTTTATGAAACATATATTACCTACAAGCATGCTTTCCTCAGACATCCCACTCAATGATTGTCACTGCCATCAGCCAGTGTTGGGCCACTGCTCTATCCTACCTCTAACACAGGCCCCATACCACTTTGAAATACCCTTTTAGTTGGACTCATTTAACCAAAGGACCCCATATATAGGTTGATCCATGTGGGTAAGAAGCACCCTGGCATTGAGAATTCAGTAGAAAGATTCAAATGACCCAACTTTTATTCTATTTGATAAATTTCACAATTCAAAAACCCATTGGTAATTTAGGGATGGCTCATTACTCATCAACAAGCCTGAGGGGTGGGGTAGATTGCCATACAGATGTGCAGAAATCTGAAAATTTTATGACCCCCTCCTCCTTGGACAGATTGCACTGGTCATCCCCCCTGTTCTACAGTAGTTTACAGAAAAGGCATGACATTTTTTCTGCTCCCTTCCCCACTGTGAGGTGTCAAAATTATTTTCCTCCCTCCCTTCTCAGTCTGCATCCTGCTCCCCCTGTTGATGAATCACAAACTCTCCCTTGGAAACAAACAACTTATGCTCTCCTTTTTCTGAATGGGACTCTAGGGGTTATGCCTTATATGCCTTACAGTAAAATGATTTTTTTGTTAGTGTGATCTTAATTATATATGTGTAATCATATTACGACACTTGTAATGTTACACTTGTAATTCAGTGAAGCCATTGGAACTGTCGGCTAGATCTGATTTCTTCTCTTATTTCCTTTCCTTTACCTCACATGAGGATGTGAGGTAACAGGACCTTTACCTCCTGGACATTTACCCCCAGACATCTACCCCCAAACCATTTACCCCCATGGATATCTATCCCCAAGGTCATCCACCCCCAATGACATCATCCCCACACCCCTCTACCCACTCAGACATTTACCAGGGCAAGTGGTATTCCCAGAGAATTAACTAGTCCTGAGGACTATATCTTAATCCCCACGACTATCTTCCCAGTCTCAAGGGTTGCACACCTTTAGTCCTAGGGACTAGACCTATAGTCTCGGGTACTGCATTTTAGCCCTGAGGACTAAATAAGTACATTCTTTAGTCCGGTAGTCTGTGAGACTTAAAACCTAGTCCTCAATGCAATTTTATTGAAAATATAATGGACTAGTCCTGAAGTCTATGTAGTAGTCCTCAGGTCTACAGCTTAAGCCTGAGGACTAGGTTTTTAGTCCCCAGGACTGCATTTCTAGTCCCAAGGAGTACATGAATATGGATGGGGTAAAATATCCTAGGGGATAGAAGAGTTAGGGGGTAAAAGTCCGAGGGGGTAAATATCCAAGGGGGTGAATGTCATGGGAGTAAATGGCATGTGGATAAAGGTCTGAGGGTAAATGTCCAGAGGGTAAATGTCTTGGGGGATAGAAGTCCTAGGTGTTGGAAACAGGTGGGGCTTTTTCCACCATCCCTGGTCTGAAATCATGCTGGGCTAATATTGGGTGTGAATTGGTATGGCCTAAAAGAAATTGTTGTGTTCAGGTATCGGGTAGGGATTATTTTTTTTTAAGAATTTTTTTAGGTTGGCGCTTCTAGAACTTCTAATTTCTTTCGACTCATTACCTGAACACGGCAATTTTTTTAGGCCTTACCAATTCACACCCATTATAAGCCCAGCACTGTTTCGGACCAGGGATGGTGGAAAAAGCCCCACCTGTTTCCAACACCATTAAGTTAACCCAATATATACATGTCCCTTTGAACCATCTCAATTTGATATAGATCTACTCTCTTCATGTACTTTGGGCCGGAGGGAGGGGGAGGGGTATCGCTGCATGATGTCATGTTAAGGGGGGATCAAGCATTGTATGACGAAACATGACAAAGGGGGAGGGGGGGGGGTCAAAAATGGCCAAAAAAAACATGACGTCATTTGTACACAGCCCCAAATATTCAGCCCTTTCATTTGATATATAGATTCAGGGTTCTCCACAGGATGATAAAGCACACAGCTCAATTATCGGACAAATGCCCGGCCAAGTGCAGCCCGGCGTTGCGAACAAAACATGTTGTCACTAACAAAGCAAAGCCAAGAAAATTTCTGAAAATTTAGATGCAAAATGGTACATTCTAAGGGGTTTTATTGAACATTGCTTGAAATTTTGTATAACTTTCGTTCTAATGGACCAATTTACAAAATTCAAAAAAACACAGAAAGCTCAGAGAGCTGGAAGCACACGGGTGGCCCATTTCCAGCTAAACCACATGGGTGGCATGCAAAAGCATGTGGGCGGCCCGCCTGTGTGCTTCCTATGTGTGGAGAACCCTGTAGATTGTGGAGTTCCATTGAGGTCCTGATTTTTGGCTGTCATCGCTAGGGGCTGTGTACAAATGACGTCATGCAGGAGGGGGGTCCCACTTGCCATGACCAAGCATGACAAAGGGGGGAGGGGGGGTCATGGGCTGCATGACATCATGTCATCAAGAAATCACAATATGCTTTGGTTTTGGCAAGATCAAAAACTTTTGTAAAAAGATTTGTAAAGGTAGGGAGGTTTAATGCATTCATCTGACATAAATTTAATTACCTATAGGCCCTACATGCATGCATTCCTCAGACATCTCGCTCAATGAGTGTCACTGCCATCAATGTCAGTGTAAAATCAAGGTGATATCCAGGCCACTATAAGGGGGAACTACTACTCTATCCTACCTATACCAATTTAACCCTTTTTGAAAAGGGCCACTGCTGCCCTTAGGATCTAAAATGATGCATCTAAAATACCCCTGAACTGCTGCTGCCTTCATAGTATTCCACAGGCTTCTTTTTGAAAAGGTAAAGGTGTGATATTCCCCCCCACCTCCTTGAGGTGTCAAAATTATTTTGCTCCTCCCCCAATCCACCCCCTCCCGGAATCCCACTGTTGATAAATAACGAGCACTCCCCTGGAGCTCTCCACCACCCTGTTGCTATTTTCACTGAGGGGATGCTTGGGGGGATATAAAGGGGACCTCCCCCCAAACTTGCTCTCCACATCTTTATCTGAATGGAACTCTATCGGACTCACCTTATTTGCAGATTCTACAGTAAAATGCTGAGGTGACTCGATTGCTTTGTAAGATCATAAATTGGAACTATGATTGCAATCATGGTCTCCTGAGAATTTGTGATGCTTTCTGAGATTTTTTTTTCTATTAGGCCACTCACTAAATTCAGAGTGTTCTGCCTGAAACCTATTTCTAGTACACTTGTATATGGTTCAAGTTACAGATTAAATCAATACATTCAATATATCAATACATTCAAGCTCTTGAACTATACAATCCTTAATACCGTAATCTCCCGTGTACAAGGCGTAGCCCCCGTATAAGGCGCACCTAGAGTTTTGGAAAATTCTCAAAAAAATGAAAAATTCATAACTTTGGTTCTACTGAATGAATTTTCAAAATTCAAAAACCTATGGGTAGCTTGGGCCACCTTGGGCCCTCCTGGGCCCCATTTTGTCTCATTATCACCAAGGGGGCATGTAAGATATCAAAAGAAAGGTCTTGGTGTCCCCCTTGTGGATCCAATGAGAACTAAAACCCCCCTTATAAGACATGCCTTTTACACGGGAGATTACGGTAATAACTGTTCTCGATTTTCTCTTCGCTGACAAGTGTACAGCTTACGCTGCAAAGAAGGCAGACTATTAACTGTATTGGACTATTGATCTAGACAGTTTTTAAGCCCTTTTGTCACAGGAAATACTTGTGTATGATCACTACCGTAGTACTCCATGTATAACTATAAGGCACGGAAATGGTACATCCTGCATATAGGGACCCATACATTATATAAGCTGACAGTGTTTGGCATGTTTCTCTGTTCATTTGTTGATCAGTGCTAGTTCTTTTTTCACTTTGCATGTATCTTATCCTTTATTGCAAATTCACACCCACTATATGTTCCTTTGAACCATAGGCCCTATTGAGGTTTCCCATAATACACTCTGTTCGGGGAGGGTTCCTGCTAATTACCATAAGTAGCTCAGTCATGTGACCTGGTCTGGCCAATGGCCCTGGACCGGAATTCTGCCAGCGCGTGGGCGATAATACAGCATCGCGTAACCTCAATCGGCCGTATTTTAATTTGTTTATAGCCTATAGGCCTTCACTATTCATGCACTTGGGGGAGGGGGCCCGGGGGGGCACTTCAATTTTTTTTGATACAGGTGTGTGGCTGAACCCACGACAACCCTTACCCTTGCTAGGGCACTCATTCGCGGGGTTTTTCTTCGAAAGCCTACCCTTGCTAGGGCACTTTTGACTCAATAATCCTAGATTTGTTTCAAAATGTCTTAAATTTACAATGATTGGGGAGAAAATTGAATTTGGTTCATGCTATTTTCATGAAAACTGTGCTTATGTCCAAGAAAATTTCGAAATTTCCTGCGTAAATCGGGGTATTTTGCTGAAAGTTGACCCTTGCTAGGGACATTTTGCTGAAAAGTAGACCCTTGCTAGGGACATTTGTGGCTGAAACAGGAGGCTTGCTAGGGACTTTTCCTTGAAAAAGTACCCTTGCCAGCCGCACATATGTGTATACCTTACATAGAGAGTGCCCCCCCCCCCGGGGGAGGGGGGGTATCTCTCTGCATGACGTCATGCTGGGGGGGAGGGGTCAAGTGTTGTATGACGAAACATGACAAGGGGGGGAGGGGGGGTCAAAAATGGTCCAAAAATGCATGACGTCATTTGTACACAGCCCCCTACAAGTTAAACTTCTTATTAGGAGTGATAATTTTTTAACAACAGGGGGGGCTGGTGGGTTTGAGGTGGGGGTCAGAATTTTTTCAACCCCTTGACCGGGGGGTCAGAATTTTTTCAGCCCCTCTATTGGGGGGGTCAAAATAATCTCACCTGTTTTCAGTGGAAAACCCCGCGCGTTACTATAGGGTAAAAAGGCACGTTCGCACACGATTTTCGGCCCTGGTAGGCGGGTCAAAAAAATTTTACCCCATCAAGAGGGGGGATCGGAATTTTTTTTGCGCGTCTGCGCGCAAACCCACCAGCCCCCCCCCCTGTTGTTAAAAATGATCACTCCCTTACCCACTCACTCAGTAGGTATGTGACTAAAAATTTTAAACACATGAGAGGTCTTGGTTTTTGGCACAGTCTTTTCCGCACATATGTGAGAAGCAACATGCTTTTTGAATCGTAATTTTAAGGTCATTTTTGGGTGAGTTATTGAGGTTTTTGTGAGACAAGGTTGGCCAAATTTTCGTCATGAAATTAAACTCTACAAAGAGGAATTGTCTGTGACCTTTAGCTACATTATTGCCATAATTTGAAAAGAGATATATCATAGCAAACCATATATTTCCTGAAAGCCAATGACTTTACGGATAAAATGCAGTTTAAATGAAGCTGATATGACCAATAGGGTCAGAGATATGAATTTATGAATATAAAAAGTTGAGAAAAACCATCAAAATTAGCTGAAATTTAAGTTGGCTGATCCTAGAAACCTATGTGCTCGTCGATAGAATTCCTTCATATTTGGTAGAGATGAGGTTAAGACTATGTACTTGCTGTTCTATATGTTTTTGTTCGACTTCCTAAGTTCTATCATATAATGAATGAGAGATTACTAAAACATTGACCTAATTAAGGTGGTAATTAATTAACTAATTAGAGTTCATACAAAATTGAAACACTAAATCAAAGGAAATCTTGTCTTCTTGGCAGATAAAATATCAAGAACCTTATTCATCAACTATTTCTATAATTTTAAAGCTAATCACTGAGACCTATCCCTGCACACACCTCCCAAACCTGTCACAGTTTTCTAGGACATGGTCCGCGCTCATAGCAGCCCTTTCATTCACGTAGAATGCATGAGCAGGCACTACCTACACTAGGGAGTTCAGGTGAATTCTATACATGGTTCAGATCCTTTAACCAACTAGTAGGCCTGGTAGAGCTCAGTCATACGATTCTAATGCACCAAGAATCAAGTCTCTACTGTTATTATTTGCTGAGATATTTACATTTGAACATCCGAGATTTGGTCTTCTTTGGTGACAACCTCCCAATGGTTAAGGAACCTCAAATGTGGCACATTTCTTGATACTGAGGGACCACAGCCATTGGAACCAGCCAGAATAGTAAAATGTAATGAATTTGATATTGGTGTATTTCAAGAACCATCCAATATATTGGCTTGAAATTTTTGGCATATACCCGCCTAAGGTTCTGGTGCCTGCCAGTTATGTGTCAGTGACCTTGACCTTGGCTCAAGGTCAAATGTCACAACTAACAGGTTTTGAGGTAAAATGGCCCAAAATCATTATATTTCCCATAATTATACTCAATAATCATGAACTAGCATACAAAATACATCAGGGAACTATGCAAAGGGTTTACATGACCTTCAGCACCAATCAAGGTCACATTATAAGCAAGGTCAAGGTCAGAGACTTGGTTTTCACAAAAATCTAGCAAAAAAACAATAGTTTTGCACACTGGATACTGTTTTCATGGTGGTTTAGTGTACAATTTATACAAATGGGTACATTTTTTTTTTTCTTAATATTTATTCCATGGCCAGAGGTCATAGGTCAAGGTCATAGAAATCTTCAATAATGAATATCTCAGCAAATATATGGAGTAGAGACTTGATTCCAAGTGCACTGAAATCGTAAATGCGTATTCTACAAGACCTGTTGGTTGGCTAAAGGATCTGGAGCATATCTAAATGTGACCTAAACTTCCTATATAACGAATTCAACTCACTGCTGAGTACGACCAACCATGTCACTATAGTCGGGTGCCGATATCTGCCGGTTTATGCTTCAAAACAATTCAACTATCTATTATCATATATATGCACATATATGACCTCAAGTCACCCAAGGGATTCAAAGCAAACAATAGGGCACAGATATGCATTCCATAGCCATTTGTAAGTTTCCTGTTCATATTCCCCCCACGACAGTCAATATTTTTGCCCCACAGTGACAGAGACGCGTAGCATTTTCGCGCCCCTCTTTTATCTATACTAGCGCGCATGCTTTTTTGCTAAAAAAGAGGGTACATATTTTTACCCCCCTCAAAAGGGATCAACATTATTTTAGGCCCCCCCTTGGGAGGGGTCTGACTTTTTTAGGCCCCCCCTTGGGAGGGGTCTGACATTTTTACGACCCCCTCAAACCCACCACCCCTCCTGTTGATAAATAATGACCACTCCCTAAATAATGACTTCCTTATAGGGAGTGCTCATTTTTTAACAACAGAGGGGCGAGGGGGGGCTGGTGGGTTTGACGGGGGGTCAGAATTATTTTGACCTCTTAACAAGGATGGGTCAAAATAATTTCACCTGTTTTCAACGAAAAAGTCTGCGTGTTGCTATACGATAAAAGGGCGCATTTGCACACAATATTTGACCTAAAAAGAGGGGGGGCAAAATGTTTTTTGCTTAAACCCACCAGCCCCCCCCCCCAAGTTGTTAAAAAATAATAAGTCCCTTACTATGAAACAAAGGGGCCTATCATGAAAATTTTGGCACGTCGTGGGGAGGATTCCATTTTCAATCCCTCCTAAGAGAGGGGGGGGGGCAAAAAAATTGCATCTGCACAAAATCCACCAACCCCCTCTACTTGAATAATAAGCAATCCCTCGGTGAAACAAATATTCTAGTGTCCTATTGAATGCTTCATTGTGAAAACCTCATAGGGATAGCATTGGGATGGTGCAAAGAGAAAATTCTTCAAATTTTAATCTTCAATTCCGGCACCCTAAAATTCATCCTACAGGTCTGTTCTTGGGCTTATTTTAAAGAATAAGTAATAAATAATTTAAATATCAGTGAGGCATCAATAATGAAATAGATATTCCTGCTAAACAGTAGTTTGTGCATTGCTAAGATGAAAAAGCGTCACAGGGTGTGCTGTGCTCCATAGGCTTAACATAGGGACGGCAAAATTCCAACTCTCCAAAATTTAAAACTCAATTCCGGCTAACTAATATTTATCCTACAGGGGTATATGTAGACTCATTTGAAAGAAGAGACTGAATAATTCATATATCGGTGAGGGAAGGTTGACATCTTATTCTATAACCATGATATAACTGCGTTTTTGTCAATTTCTTACCTCATTTTAGGCTTAACTTTACATGAGCACAGAAACGCATCAAATTGTCACCCAAACTTCCACCAAATATCTCCTTCTAGCTTAACTTGAAACCTGTTGATTGAAACTGGTCAGGTGTATACCAGTGTATACAGGTGATTAACCCACCAATCAGAAACCAGCTTACATACAGCCTAAACTGGTGCCCGGCAGCACTCAGCCACCAGCAGTGACCAGTAAATGTGCCACTTCCTCAGAAGCAAAATGTCAACAAGTACTCCATCTTCCAACAGCTCCAGCTGCTGTAATATTTACATCTCAGGCGTCTAACAAACATTTTTAGAATGCCAAGACAATAATAAAAACAACCAGATACCTCCCAAGTCTGAGTTCCAAAGATAATGCCTGTTTTGAAGCAAAAACCGGCCAAAATCGGCACTCGGCGATCGTGACCCGGTTTGTCACTGACTCACGGGTGCGAGTTGAACATGTTACCTACACTCAGTCTCAGTGACAGTCACTGAGTGACAGATTCAATCCACTCACCGCGATTTGATCGCCCGAGAAAACATGTAAAACTCGTTGATTTGACGACGCGATAGTTAATTTTGTTTTCCTTATCGTGTAAGCCTTGCAAAAAATGTGAACATAATTAGAATTATGACTTTGTTGCAAAACCCTACGGCTCGTGAACTTCATTTTCTTCAAGTTCAAATTGGCCGCCATCATGAAATAGCCTCAGAACCCAAAATAGTTTTATTTTGTTCTGAATATGATCCAATTCATTTTACGTAATAGTCATATCTTACATATAATAGATACTGAAAGAGTAATTACATAGAAAAAGAGTACACTATTTCATGACAGTTAGCTCAATAATAACATTTTGCTAAAAACATGATTCGAGGCTTTTTTAAAATGAGAAACATGTCTGCTGCTATACCCGCTAGTACTCATTTTCCCGCGTCCGATTTGTAGGGCCCAAGGCAGTCGGAACGGACGCTCAGCCTCAGGTAAGTACCCAGAAAATTGGCGTCAGTCTGAGCCAGCATGTGCCACCAAGTGTGAATAGGTTTCACGTGATAACACGGAGCGTCAGCTCGAGCCACCATATGTCAATAGTCACGATGTGTGATATATTGTGACACGTGGTAGTGACTCATCTCCAAAAGTCGTAGGATTATGCAGGGTGAGCATGCGCCAGTCTGTGTCAGTAGACGAGTAGTCACATTGAATGACTCATGGTGATGCATTTCATAATTCGTGTGAGGTAAACCTGTGTGAGCATGCGCTAGACTGTGTCAGTAGTCACACAGAGTGACATTTGCTCACACATTTTGCTTTCCGTGTGAGGTGACACTGCATGAGCAGGCACTAGTCCATACCAGTAGTCACACAGAGTGACTCATAGTGACACATATGGATATTTGTGTGAGATGATAACATGTGAGCATGTGTCAGTAGGTGTTAGTATTCACTCAATGCCACACAAATTGACTCATTTATAAAGGCATGAAGTGACACATGTGTGAGAATGTGTAGGTCTGTGTCGGTAGTCACACTATAGTTAGCACATGACAACATAGGTGTCAGGTCTGAGAGAACTTGTATTGATTCACTTTATGTGTGTACTTTTGGGCAGGGGGAAATTAGATAAATGCTGATTCAACTAATATTGCCTAATGAATCAATGTGTTTATAGGTGATATGCATTGATATATGTATGTAGGGAGCCTGAAAACATGAATTTAAATTTGACTTTGGCATATCAAAATGTACCCAGCAAATCCTAGTGAACATGAGTCATGCTGGGTGAGGAATGTGTGAGTACATTGAGTGATAACGAATAATGTCATTTCGTGTGATACAATGTCAACTCTCACTCAGCTTGACAAACCTTCACTTCCTTCAGTAAGACCTGAGAGAGCATGCGTCAACATGTGTCAATACTTGTCAACTCTCACACTGCTTCACATGTCTTCACTCATTTCCATAAAGATGTGAGGGGAACTGGGTGAGCAAGTGTCAACATGTGTCAATACTTGTCAACTCTCACAAAGCTTCACATGTCTTCACTCATTTCCATAAAGATGTGAGGGGAACTGGGTGAGCAAATGTCAACATGTGTCAATACTTGTCAACTCTCACCCAACCTCACATATCTTCACTCATTTCCATAAGGATGTGATGGGAACTGGGTGAGCATTCGTCAATACTTGTCAACTCTCAGGCAGCTTCACATGTCTTCACTTACTTCAATAAAGATGTGAGGGGACCAGGGTGAGCACATGTCAACATGTGTCAATACTTGTCAACTCTCACCTAGCATGACATTTCTTCACCAAGCCTTCAACAATAAGAGACTATGGAAACTGTATGGATTCTTATGGCTTGTACTTTGCAGAGTGGGCCTATTGAGTAAATGTCAATATGAGAATTTATGTTTCACAGAGCAAGTTTCTTTTTTACATGGCATGAAATACATATGAATCAGGAACACAATGATAGCCAAGTATATTTGATTTAGTGCATACATTAGACATAATAGCTCATTTGTTTTGTCTATGGGACATAGCACTGAATTGGAATTGCATATGTTTTACATGATATCTAAGTATCTGTTTGTCCTGGTTTGATGGAATATGAAGGTTTAATGTCTACTGATCAGCTAGGTCACAGCTGATTAGAGCAAATATACAGGATCTCTTCATAGGCTGGTTAAAAAACTCTGTATTGAGTGATAATAGGGGCAGATACTTTGTCCAACATTAGCATGACAGACTGTGTGAGGAGATGTGAGCATGCGTCAAGATTCGCCAACTCTCACCCACCATGACACAACTTCACGCACAATGACACATTATGTACTATTCTGTGTTTTGATTGGTCCATTTCAAATTTCCCTCCCATTCCTTTGTTCTCCTCCTGCTTTCAAAACAGTCAGGCAGAGGCAGCCATGGAGAACAGATCTTGTGGTAGGTGGTCACACAGTTCTAGATTGATCTGACTTGAAATCCTATGTGATAAGCATTTATACAGTAACACATTGATATTCTCTCAATCCCTGAACATCTATCTTGTTGCTGAATTCAGCTATTTGTCTCAACACCCCAAATTAATGTAGAACTTTCTATGTGAGCAAGGCTCAGGGAAATTCTGGGGGATTCAGGCTGCCATATGGGAGTGGTCATTGTTTATCAACTTGGATGTGAGTGGGTGGTCAAAATTAGATTGCTGCTGTTTGTTTATGACCATTTCTTATCATTTCAACAGGCATTCTCAAGACTGATACAAGGAAAATTCAACTCACACAGCTGACAGAATATCTATCCATTTTCAAGCAAAGTGGGCAACACATGACATGCAGAGGAGAGATATCTTCAATGGGAACCAGCATATGAACAGCTGAATTGATGTTAATAAAGTTATGAAATATCAGAAATCCACAAGCACCTGCACCCCCCCCCCCCCGCTGCCTATCCCCCACCCACAAATTAGTCTATGTGATACTGTGTCATGACCCATGTGTCAGTATATGTGATAATGTTGGTGAAGGTTCACGCATGTTGACTCAACTTCACAAATTTGGCTGGGATGTTCACGCATGCATCATATCTTGTCATGGTCCGTGATCACCCACGCGTCAAGTCCTCAGAGCGCATGGGGTAAGGCTGGCACATCATGACAAAAGTTGACACAGATTTGCTGGGTATGTTCATTTGTCTTTGGGACCTAACACTGAATTGGAATCATCAACATCTCATGTAGTATTGAGGCACAGATTTGTCTTGGTTTCATAAATGATCAATAGTTTGATGCACAGTGATCAAGAGGGTGGCATGTATTCAAGAAAGATGTGTAAAAACTCTTGATATAAGGACAATTTAGATTGTGCATTGGGTGATAATAGAGGCAGTATGCTCCATTTGATCCAAACATGATAGGTTCTGACACATGTGTGAATATGTGTCACTCTGTGTCAGTACTCACACATTATGACACAAGCTGACTACAGTGACACAACCTGGTATTTCCTTTATGGTGCATGCGTGACCATGCATCATTTGATGTCAGTTCTCACACATTGTTACACACACTCACTCACAGTGACACATCCTACAAGTTCCATGAATTCTGATCAATTTCAAATTCTTAGCCCCTGATTGGTCCATTTCAGATTTCCCTCTTTTTCCTAGTTCCTTTGTTCTCAGCATTTGTAACTTGGGTTTCACAACACACAGGCACAGGAGGCAAGGGTATCATATACAAGGTGAGTAGTCTTACAGTCCTAGTAGAGATTCTTCTTGGAATTCCAGAAGACCTGCAGTTCTACAAAGGCACATCATGATATTGTCTTTTGCTTAATCTATAAATTCCTGGTTGATAGCACATTTCATGTTGGTAATTTCCAGGCTGGATGGGTTGAGAATTCAGTACATTTTACTCCATTTTTACTTCATGGCACATAAGGGAGTGATATTTTTATAACAACAGGGGGACTGATGGGTTTGACAGGGCGGTAAATATTTTCAGGCTCTTGTCCGTGCATTACTATAGGCTAAATGGGCATGTTTGCACATGGTTTGTCAAAAAAATGTCAACCCTTCTAGGGAGTTATTTTACTTCTTTTCAGTGAAAAAGCCTGTGTGTCTATAGGTTAAAAGGGCGCATTTGCACACAATTCTCAGGTCCTGGGAGGGCAAAAAATGTTGACCCTCTCAAGGGGTGGGGAATTTTTTCAAACCTTTGAGGCGGGAGACAAAATAATTTAATTCTTTTCAGGGAATAAGCTTGTGCATTACTACTGAGGTTGAAAGAGCGTGTTCGTGCATGATTTTCCAGACGTCGGGGAGGGGGGGGGGATTCGAACCTCCTTGCTTCCACATGAAAATCCACTACCCCCTGTTGTTAAAAAAAGGATCACTCTCTTCAGGGGGAGATTCAGGTGTATAGAAATATGTGGTACTGAAAATGTGTTTATGCTATGCTTCATTGAATGTTCATGTCTGTTGGCTGTTTTATATTTTGACAGATATATGAAGAGCAGCTCAAAGAATCATCCATGGAGAAAGGTCATACAAGATACCCATACAAATCAAAAGGACATGGAAACAGGATGAATTGATGATATTTGATTTTGAATAAAAGAACCCCCTCCTTTATTCTAAAGGGATTTTGAAATGTCAGTATTTGTGAGTGTGAGTGAGTGTGTGTTATGGCACATGTGTCATTATGTGTGAGAATGTGTCATAACTCATGTGTCAGCTCTGGTGAGGTTGTGTTATAACACATGTGTCAACATGTGTGAGGCCACATCATAACACATGCGTCAGTATGGGTGAGGCTGTGAGTCATAACACATGTGTCAGTATGGGTTAGTGTGCATCATGACACATGTGTCAGCATGGGTGGGGCTGTGTCATGACACACGTGTCAGTATGTGCCAGTCAGTGTCATCACTGACACAAGGTGGCTCAATTTTTTTCTGTAGAGCACACAAATTAGCACTCACACACATTGACTCAGAGTGACACCAATTTGCTGGGTAGAAATACACCCCTAGGACCCGCTTATATAGGACTCAGTATGAAGCCCTAGTGGAGCAGCCATTTTGAATTTCGCTGGTTGAGCTAAAACCCACTGATAAGACATACCATGATGGGTACCTTGTCCCTGGTTAACACCCACTTCAAGGGACATGCTAGTCCCATCTTATCAGTTCTTATCAGTGTGTGTGGCGGGAACCAGCTCCAGACCAGCTAGTGGCCAATTGCACAGGATTCGATTCTCTCCAATATCCCCTGTGCCTTTGACAAAATTCGCACCCACATGCTCAGAACCTTTAGCCCAACGCTTTGCTGTCCGATCCATCAGGACCCATGCAATTATAAAAGTCATCGAATAGCTTAAGTACTACATCTGGCTTTTAGTACTAAATGAGAGACAGAAATGTAAAATCCTCTCTGGATTCGAACCTAAGCTACCAGAACTCAAATGAGAAATACCCTGTACCACACTAGGAGTGACACATGCTGATATTGGCTTAATAGCTACTAGTTGGTTAGTATTTGCTTGGCTATGCTAATGAATAGATACATGATAATTGAATGGAAATTACTAAACATGGCATATTAGACAAATCTTGATTAGTCTTGGAAGTGGAACATTAAATTTATGCAGAGAATCCCACAAAGAATGGCCTTACAATTGTACAGAATGTAGGCATATATAGTCCTATAGAACAATTTCAGTTCAGTTTTTCCTTAACCTAACTCATTCATGTCAGACAAACAGGAAATGACCCAGTGACTGGCATGTGATACAACAAAAAATAAACATTTCCTATAGAACTCTAGTGAAAACTTGAAAATTACACCTGCCGGGCACAGGATTCGTACCCTGAGTACAGCAATACTAACCAGAACTACCAGACACTTAGTGGCCATGGTCTCTCAGCTGTGTGTTGTGCAGAGGGTGTTTTACTAATTTGTTGGATAGGGAAATCTCAAAAGGAGGCTCTACTCTTCAATCAGATTTAATAACTTCTATGATAGGACACAAGGAATCTGTTTGGGGATCATATAACCTCCTAGGAGGGTTATATCAGACGGGCCATTATAAGAGAATTAGGCCTGTTATAAGCTTACCATACAAATTCAGTCTATGAAAGCGGGGTGAATGTCAGATATACTCCTGCTGCCTCAAGTCAATATTATGTATTGGAGCCGCAGGCCTTGCCCTTGGCTCCAATACATGATATTGCCTTTCGGCATGCAGGTAGTATATCTCATACTTACCTACCTGCTGCACCAGTAGGCCTATAGTTTATACATGAACTTATGCTACATGTCAGTTTAAGAAAATTGTCATCCTTCATGTCACGAATAACCATGTCATATGTTGATTCTATGAAATGCCCATTGGCCATTTCGACCCACTTTTAGCTTGCCATTCCCAGCAAGACAATGGAAAGAGAATTCGTAGAAAATACTTTTAAATTAGGAATTGATCATACTCATGATATTACAGCAGATATTTTCTTTTTACTTCGCTTGTGGTGACTTATGCCAACTTATGGGGTCCATAAGAAGCTGTAAGAAAGTTCAATAAGCTGTAACTTTTCTCCGTAAGCCATAAGACTTTTCCACAAGTGTTTTTCTCTTCATCTTTAGAAGCCAAATAGAACATTTAACCACATGGGAAGGTTGGATCTATTAAGTGTAGACCCCATGGCATAGTTAACAGCAGAGTCATCCTTAAAAGTCCATAACTCCATAAGGGAGTGGTCATTATTTATGCCTGGTTCATGCACCTACTCAGATAAATCCTATAGAGATAAACTTCGGTCATTCTAATACATTCTGTATTGTTCTAGAATGTATGCTACATACAAGTACCAAAACATGATTCTAATATAAGCTTTTATATAACATTTATTGCAAAGTTCACCTGTACATACATTGCTTATGATATAGAACAACTTCACATTCATGACCATAATCACTAGGCATCTGACTATAACCCACTATGCAGGAAAAAAACATTGTCTTTTGTTTTCTTTTTTCTTTCTTTTTAACATGGAAACCTTTTCTACCAAGTTGAAAATATATCATGTCCTTTTGAATAATACTGAGGTATCCATTGTCCTTTAATGAGGGCAACATATATCATTGCTACCAATGTATACATGCTGTAATGCTAAATATATGATGAATTAATACGGCACCTTAAAACTCCTATCAATAGATGATAACATTAAAGATCAATTTGTAGCAAAGTGTTAACAAAGTGGTTTTATTTCATCATTTCCACAAATTGTGTGTGGGGCATGTATTAAAGAGCACCTTTGATGCATAATTAGATTCAAAACTTTGAAGAAAACTTCTAGGTTTTTTTCATCTCCTTCACTCAATTCCGTGGACGAATTAGTAGTTTAAAAGGCTTTGGCATATGTGTGATGCCAACTTTTCCACTTTGTTCTGGGAGAGGGTGACCAGGTGGTAATTCCAATGTGAAGTTCTGTAACATAATCACGAAGAAGAGGAAAAGCTCCATCCTAGCAAGAGACTCCCCAACACACACACGTTTTCCTGCAAGGAAGAATACAATTGAAATGAAATATAGATACTGAGAATCATTACATAAGAAATGATCTGATAACTCCTAAGTAATAAAAGGATAACATACAGAATAAGACAATTTTGATAAAGGGTTACATGGTATTCAACAAACTTCAAAAGCATGTCCACTCCAAGCCTTAACATATATTCTTCAATGCAGGGTATGCCTTTCCTGTATATGCGATTCACACCTATACATGAGGTATTATGATAGATTGAATTTGGTTTACCACTAGTGCATGTATGATATCATCAAAATGCTTACCCATAGAGAATGGTATGAGTTTTTCACATCTATCTAGTTTACCATCACTGTCAAGGAAGCGTTCTGGGTTGAAGCGATGGGGATCTGGCCAGAGGACGGGATCATAGTGTACACTGTAGAGGTTGGAAATGACCATGGTGTCCTTAGGTATGTCATAACCCATCAGTTTTATATCCTCCAGGGTACTGTGTGGTACACCTGTAAGGAAATACAGGTAAAAACATTATTTTACCTATGTTGAGGGCAACACTGGCACAAAAGCATAGCAGAACTGGTGCAAAATGTAAACAATAACCTGAAGAACAAAGAATCTTCATGTGATGGTGTTGCACAGATCCCCGCGATGAGGCTGGCCTAAAGAATTTGTTGAGGTGATCAGGGGGTCACCAATTCAGCAAACACATGCTAATATACCATAAAATGGATTGAACAACCATTGAATTCATGTGTAGAGAGAATACTCAAAAGGTTGGGGTTATATTTGTGCATTTTAAGACATACAATCACTTACTTCACATGGCAGTGTTTACTACAGGTCTATAGAGCACTATGGTGCGATGGTGTGGAATAATTTGGAATCCCCCATCAGGCTCCTGCCAAATGCATTACAATTCAAATACGAACGTAAAAACTGGTTGAGCACCCGTATACCTATAGCCCCTTTGTAATGGAAACATATGTCCTATGTTGGTCCATACTATAATTTCGGTTTATATTCCTTTATAGGAAAGGGTCCCCCAAGAAGTGTCAGCCAATCACCATGGGGTGGGCTGAGGGGGACCTTTCTTGCCTGCATGTGAATTGTATCTATTTACTTATATTAATTTTGCTATCATTATGATGTGATCATATGTTTTCTATTGAAGTTGCACATTGCTTAATGTAACTGTCAGTTCACTTCCTGGCAATAAAGGTAAATGTTTAAAAAAAAATGATAACTACCTACAATAGATGCTACTCTATTATGTATCTCTACATCCCGTGAGGAATTCATTTATGATTACATTTGCACAATATGAAAACATAATGTATACACTTATGCATTGAGAGTATAAATTAGATTGCAGGATTTGGGGACCTTGAATGGCACAATGCACTCTACCTACCAAGAGGAACAATATCGCCTATTCTCTGGATCTCATGTAGACATGCTTCTGTGTAGGGCATGCTCTGTCGATGCTTCATGCAAGGTGGCTCTTTACCAATGACTTGGTCTATTTCTACTTGTACCTTTTGTTGGATATTGGGGTGTCTTAACATGTAAATAAGACCCCACCGGAGGGTGGAGGTACTTGTTTCTGTTCCCGCACCAACAAGGTCAGACAAGACACGTGTTAACTCATCATCTGAAAAGAAAATTATATTTATCATTTTAATATGAATTGTGGTTTATCAATTCTTTCTTTTGTTATTCTCATATGAATTCATACCTTCTCCCAGGCATATCTCATTAGACTAACCAATGCTATCCCAGAGAATTTTCTCATACATTAACTGCTTTAATTAAACACTGTTGCCACAGCTGCAACCACCTCATTGGATTAGGGAAAGTTGGTTAGGATCAAAATTAGGATGCTCAGTATATTTTTGTGATTCTTATCTTGATCAAGGTGCAACATATGTGTTTTGACTATAAGTGTTAATGTACTACATAAGATAAGATGAAGGCATCCTTAATTTAAACCTTAGATATGATCCTATATTTTGCAGATAACGATATTTTTCCAATAAGAAGTAGAAATAAAATCCACACAAAACATGGTGCTACATTCTGACTTGAGCAAACTACAATGTGACAACAGCCAATCGCATATTTTCACACCCTGTGCCATTGATATCTGGCACATAAAGATAAACTAGGCCCTTAATATAGAGAGGTTCACAATTGACTGTAATAAAGGCCCAACTCACCACACAGATGTGTATCCTTTCCCTCTCTCTGCTCCTGATACATCACCTTTAGGTAGGCATCAATAAAATCTCTCACTCTCCCTTCTTGGTATGTCTCCTTTGTCTCCCTCACCATCTTACAGTACAATTCCTCCCTCATGGTATGAACAGACTCCATGATTTCCTTATAATGAAACAGATCACCAGGGAGGTGCTTTAGTGACGGGAAAACAGTCAGGACACTGGCATTACTAAGCAGCTCAAAAGATCTGTTGAGCTTGATGATATAGTTCTGAAACCATGGATCTGAGTACTCCCTGCGCTTTCCAAAGCACACCGAGTAAATGACATTGGCAACAGAAGCTTGGAGACTAAATGCAGGGTCCCATGGCTCGTTGAGGTGCTTGGAGATTAGGTCTCGGAGGTGGGCAGCTTCTGTTCTGATGCGATCCTCCATATAGGAACTGCCAACACCAAAGTCTCTGAGGATGGCATGTGTAAGTTTTCTCTGCTGTTTCCATGACTCACCTTGTGATGAGACAACACCTGGAAGTAGTATATAGGTGCAAACTCAGTGCATAGGAACAGCTACTGAAATCCATTTGACCTACTTACGAACCGGAAGTGACCTACTTTCTCGAGCTCTGATTGGCTGAAAGCTATGACGTCATCACGTGATGATCATGTGATCACAACAGAAAACGTAAACAAAAACAAACCGACCACGTGGTCAGTGTGCAACACTATGAACTCTCGTTTATTTTTTTATAGTCGTCATGGATGTCTGCTACAGCAAAAAAAAAAAAAAGATATTCAAAGGGACCTGGTTGCACCTTCGTTTCTACTACATTGCTAACATAATACCAACATTGTCACGACGTTGGTTGTTATTTTCAAAAATACAAAATTACACATGTGAAGAAACAACTTGAAGGCTTTTTCTTGTTAATATTTCACTTATATTTTCACTACACACACACACGTTTTTCTTTTGCTTTTTCAACAAAAAGCAGATAACATTTTTTTGTTTTTTTTTTTCACAAAGGATACATGTTAAAACACACCTTTAACCTATGTATTCTTTCTAAAAATTGAAAGAAATCTAACATTTTAGCAAAAACAAAAATGTTACAAATTTACATAAATGTTACAAAAATTCTACTCTTTTACACACAAGATTTCACCTTGAAACAGGGTTTTAACCTATGTATTTCTTTCACAAAATGAAAGAAATGTAACATTTTCGTAAAATTTTACAAATTTACCAAAATGTTATGAAAATTTTACAAAAAATGTTACTATTACCCAGAAGATTTTGCTGTGTGCAACAGAAAGAAAAAGGAAAAAGAGAGAGATTTTTTTTTAATTTTCCAAGGGTAAAGTGCTTACACCGTCTTGACATGCGCGTCTTTTGATATCCTGATAACTTAATCCCTGTTTGTTCTGCGAATATATGTACTGACTTAATGGTTTACCCGCCTGAATCCTTTGTTGGTCACCATAGCGCTTTTTTCGCTTTGCAAAACCTTTTTGTAGTCTTCAGCTGTTAATTCGTTTTGTTTTAGCTCTTTGCAGCTCTTTTTTTTCCGACCCCTTCTCCCGTTCCTATGTAACATTTGGAGTTTAAGGCCGTCATCTCGTCTTCTTCCCACTCCACTTTGAAAAGACCTGGAGTTCTCTTGTCGAATGGCAAAGGTTGTTTACAACACGGCAGAGGGAACCAAATGTACCCCAGGGTTTTACATTCTCTGTAGCTTTCCCGGTGATAAGAGTTGTCACACGACTCTGAGGGCAACCATTTATGACGCTCTGTGAAGAAATCTCTTCGTCTCTCAGGTTTGACAGCTTCATCTAGACTTTTAGTGCTCAACGTAAAATAGAAACTGTCAGTGTCCATTTCACACATTTCAAAGTTTCTTTCATCTAAGTATTCCAGTAGGAAGTCGTAGTAGAAGGCCAGCATTTTCAATTTGGCGTATTGATACACCATGAACCCTAATTGCACAGGGAGGTCGAAGGTGATGGTGGTGGGCAGGGAAGAAAGTTCCACAGTGTTTGCACTGATGTCTTGCACCTCTTGATCAGACCAGTATAAAGCTAACTGTTTGGCTTTGGCGGGAGAAGTGTACCGAGTTTGAAGAAAGTTTTGCTTGTTGCATATGGTTTTACCACAAGACCTGTTTCCAAGAAGTTTATACAGGTCTGAAAGAATTTTGCAGTCGACGTTGTAGTCACCCTTTCTTCTAGCCGTGGTCACTTCTTCCACAAAGGAGGTTTTTTCAATGTGTATTCTACCACTAAGTACACCTTGGTTACCACTAATCCCTTTTCCATGTACCACTTTTAGAGAAGCGTGCCAAAGAAGATTTTCTGAGCGTGATAATTTCTTATGAGCTGTCATTGTTTCAACTTACCTGTGGCTTCTAAGAAGTGCCGCATGTGATCGCCTACGTCTTCCCTTTCACTAAACAGTTCTTGAACTTCCTCCGGTGTTTCTATGTCGACCTGAATCAGTCCGAATATGGAACCGTTGAGCACACCTCTGAGAATCTCCGCTTCCCTTTTTCTACCTCAACTGATGATCAAAAACCTACTGCGACACGAAGAGGAAGCAGTCAAACTTTTATCGCCGTAAAAGAAACAACTAAAAGCTTTCACTAAACCTAGTACACCCTTGAAACAAAAGAGAAAAGTGTTTGAGCAAGAAGGGGGATTTTTAGGTACCCTTTTAGGTTTAGCCATATCTTTGATTTCCGGCATAGTTTCTGCCACCACCCGTCGCTAAAGGATGTCTTACGCTAGGATGGCTCTGGTGAGAGCAGACTTGTTACCACCCGACATCGATTCGCCTCCAGCCACCACTGCTGCTGCTGCTGCCCCCGTCGCTCCACCACCTAATACAGTCTAAGATCGATACTACGAAAAGCAACTCTTGAAAGAAGGACTTCAACCAAAGGTTGGAGTCTTAGAGGTATTGACGCACCCTCAGAGAAAGGCGCAAGAGGTTCTCCAAGACTCTAACCTTAAAGCTAAGAGAGAATGCGGAGATACAACCAACTCATGGTGAAGTCCTCTATTCACCGACACCACTGATTGCCCCCCCCTTGGCTGACTACGAATGGGACTCTGAACGCGAGTGGGGGGAAGACAAGGAGGAGGAGAAGGATGAGAAGGGAAAACAAAAACCCATCTTTTCCCTTGTGGAAAGAGAATTATTACAAGGCGTTCCTTTGAGTCAACGTGCTAGAGCTTGGAAACTGTACACATAACTCCTTGCGCGAGAAAATGCAGAGGTGCTCAACTGGGACCGAAATGGTAAAATACATGTAAGTGGGGTATCCGTTCCCGGTAGCAGCATAACAGAACTTTTAACTGACCTTAGCTGAAAGAAATCTTTAACAGGCAAAAAACCTGTGGGACACAAGCTGTTTGTCAAAGCCGTGAAGATGGTAAATCGATCCTTGAAATACGTCAGAAACAAGAAACTTTTCACAGAGGGCCCAGGAGCTAGGGCAACAAGACTTAGACACGACTTACAGTCGCCCTTGTCTAAAAATAGGGGGATAACAAACATAGATGTAGATCAAGAAGGATCAGGGTGGAATAGAATAAAATGGCACACCAGGCTCTGAAGAAATAAGTGCTAAAGTAGAATCTTACACCAGACAAAAACTCTACAAGAGATACTTTCCCAGACACAAGACACAGACATGGGGAATAGATAAACAATGGCATCTGTACCTGATAGACATGAAAAGGCCAAGGAGAACAAAGGTCATCAGTACATTTTAGTCGGGATAGACATCTTCTCCAGATACGGATTTGCCCAAACCATCAAAACCATTTGCCAAAACCATCAGCAGAAGAGCCGAAGACGTACTGGCCGCCTTCAGGAAAATGACCCAACAAAGACAACCTAAACAGATCCAGACCGACAAAGGAAAAGAATTCTTGAACAAAGCCTTCAAGAAACACTGCGAAGAGGAAGGCATCTCCTTTTTCACAGACGAAAACGATGACATGAAATGTGCTCTAGCAGAACGCTTCAACTCAACTCTCCAAGGTAAGATGTGGTGAGCTTTCACACATTACAACAACTACAAATGGTTGGACTTGTTGCCAGTCTTGGTGGAGTCTTACAATTAAACACACCACAAAACATTGGGAGCCGCTCCCACCAACATTAACCCCTCTAACTCTGAGATGTTGTTCTACAGGTTGTATGAACAACTTAGGGACAAAGAAATTCCAGCTTTGAAGCTTAAAAAGAAAAACAAAGTGTGCATGTTGAGGAAAGAAAACACCTTCAACAGAGGCTACAAACCCAACTGGACGGAGGAAATTCACGAAGTGGCCAAACTGTCTCCGAGAGGCTACGTCCTCAAGGACCTCCTAGGAGAAGAAATAAAAGGTTGCTTTTACCAACCCGAAGTTCAGAAGGTGGTCGTTCATCCTAGCAGAAGGTTCGCCATTGAGAAGGTGCTGAAATACAGGGGCAAAGGCAAAAAGAGAGAGTCGCTGATAAAGTGGAAGGGATACGGAGACAAGTTCAACACCTGGGAGCCGGCCTAGAACGTGCGGGCAGGGCGTTCACCTTGACCCTACCCAGCAACTCATCTATGAGCATGTTTCCAGGAAACACTCTGACCACATACAACACTTTGCTGGCCGAATACATCCAAACACCTTCACCCTGTCCCACTATTTGGTACAACGCGTCGGAAGAAACTGTGCTCCTCATCCAAGGCGACGACCCGAATGTTTCCCTCAAGTAGACCGTGCAAGTCTTGAACGAAAGAAAGCCCTTCTTTCCACAAGGAGGGAAAAGACATCACAGGGTTTTCGACAAAGATTCCACTAGTTCGAATGACCTCGCCTTCCGGAACTGTCTCAGGCAAGGGGTCATCTTAACCAGATACCCTGCTACGCAACATAAAGAATTTGTTCAGGTAGATCACCAGGTGTTGCTCAAGAAAGCCAGTTTCAAGGCCAAGACGTGATAATGGCCCTGGAACGGTCAAAGCTTATCCACTCGCGGCACAAGGTCTTTGAAAGCGATGTGTGACTTGAATGACAAACGATCTTGGTCGGTGAGAAGAGGGTGTTCGCAATATCCATTTAGGTTCTTGAAGCAAGTGACTTTTTCACTCCTCAAGGTTTTTCCTCACTGGCTGGTTGGTTTGTTTTTGTTTCCCTCCTTTTTTTCCCCTCGCTCTTCTCCGTCTCACTAGGTGGGGTAGCAGCATTTTCCACAGGGCGAGCGGGAGGCAGCATGTCTTGAGTGGAGGAACGCAATGTACCTACATCGCGGACTTTTTCTTCAAGTTGTGTCAAATCTACGTCTAGTTGGACATAGTGAAACACAGTCTGGTAGGCGACAAGAAAGCACCTCTGTTGCGCTCTTTCGCCGTGGATTCCATGATAGGCGACATGCATACGTTAAGCTTCCAGAACTTGAACTACCTCCCCGTCAACAAGAGGACCTTCAGGCAAATATGAGTCTACTTAAGGACAACACCGATCAACCCATCCCATTTGAACGCAGGCAAGTGACGGTGGTACTTGCTTTCTGACCTATACAATCTTGAAACCGTCATGCATCACTACTACGGATTGGTGCCTTACAAAGTGCCTAGAGGGCAGTATGCTCAGTACTACACCAAGTCTCAGTTTGGATAAGTTTTAGCGCCGGCCTATGGAGGAGTAGGCAGACAGAGAGGCCACGGGCTAGGCTCTATTATATTAGGACTTTTTTGAAGTGCTGTTCCCCTGTTGTCGTTTGTCAGTCGTTTGCTGCCAAGACAGCCGGAAAAGCTCTTTTGACCACGGGAACAAAAGTTCTGTCCGACGTCTCAGCAGGAAAGAACTTCAAGCAAAGCGTCACAGTCAGGAGCAAAGCAACAGGTCAACAACTTCTGAAGAGGGCCAACACAACAGCCAAGGGGTACATAAATACACTTTCTTTGCCCACTCCGGCCAAACAAGTGCGACCAGCGTAGGTAAAGGATGTGCACCAAAGGGACCGGTACTCTGTTTTAAATAGAGTGAAAGAATGAGTTCTTATACATCCTAAGAGCCGGGTGTGTGCCCTGGGAGAGTTGGACCTTCACACTCTGCCTATTACTCAAAAGGACATCGTCAAAAATCAAACCATCACCAAAGCCACGAACAACGCGCTCACTGCGGGGATGTCAGAAATACTACAAGGACACTACGGGTCACATGGAGGCCAGAACAGCCGACAACAAAGGGTGGACGGCGAGGAGGACCGAGTATGACGCCAGGAACAAACACACTGTCTTCATGCGGCCACACCTGGACCTACTCAAACAGTGCAAGAAATTAGCGGCTCACTGCGAAATAAAGTTCATCTTTGAGAAGAACGATCCCAAATTTTACATGATGCAAGTGGCCAACCAAGAGTTTTGGATCAAGATAACCAAAGCACAAATGAGCATGACAGTCGACAAAGAGGTGGTCGACACTTACAATAAATGTGTCGTCGATCCGCAGTTCGAACCATTCAACCACTACATATCGAGGTGTAAAGTGACGAAACACACCCTGGATGGTTTGTTAGACTACAGGTGGACTCAACTGGACACCAGTCAAATCCCCACCCGTGTGGTCTTGGCTATGGTCAAAGAAACGGCTTCAGCAGGCAGCAAATATGACACCCGTTCAACTATAGACACTTCAACCTGAAGAAGGTCACTTTCAGATACGAAGATCAAAAGTTTGAACTGAGAAGGCTTTTGACATTGGCAACTGCATAAGAGCTTACCACCAAATGTACACCGACATCGGTCTCTTAGCACTCGGGCAAAAATGCGACATCTCTCTGAAGGAGTTCAAGGATGGGTACTCGTTTTTCATATTCTAGTACAGCATAACTCCGGACAGAACTCCAGAAGATTCTCGCATCAACCTCATCAAACAAGGAAAACTAAGCATAGCGCTCGGGTTCTACTCCCACCACCCACGCCATTTTGGCCATCCTGTGTTCCTTCTACGACAACAACATCCAACTCACGGCTGACCACCTCCCGGTGACAGACTATCATATGAACCAGGAATGAAAACTGGCGATATCACCGCCATGTTGAAAAACACCCGCACACACTAAGACACTACCTGGGAACTTTTTCCAGTGACCAATGTCCTAAAACTCAGAAACCCTCCACATACTTCGTAAGGCAAAACCGACCCTAGTTCTGAACCGGGTCAACATTGGGTGGCTTTCTATGTGAAAGAAAACGGTCAAGTTTTCTACTTTGATCCCTATGGCATACCACCCCTAATTATATATCATCTCAAGTTCTTGATGAAAACATCAGACAGGCACGGAAGCTTCAACAGAACACAACTTCAGAACATGTACGCCAAAACCTGTGGGGCCCACTGCATCCACTTTCTCATAGAGGCATGTCGAAGCAAGGACCCCTTTCACACGTTGAAAACGTTCTCTCAACTACCGAAAAACTTGATGGACAAAATAGTCCAACCATGGATGAGGACGTAGTTTGCATATCACACATGTAAGGATCAGTGACACAGACGTGGGCAACGACATGCAACAAATAAAAGTCGTAGTGGAACTAGTCCTGGAACTCATAGACAAGTTGATGAACAAGGTGACCACGTTGTCGGAAAAAGTGTGCGTATTGGAATGTGAAACACCACCAGCAGCAAGAAAATCGGGATGTTCTTGGAACTGTTCTAAAAACTCTATTAGCATATAGCTGTAGAATGTGTGTGTGTAACCCCTTTTTTGTAGTGAAAATAAAAGTGAGAAAAATGAAAAAAACCTTCAAGTTGTTTTTTTCACATGTATTAGCAACATAGTAGAAACATTGTAGGTGCAAAACATATGGTGCAACCACACCCCATGGCAGCTATAGAAATAAACAAGCTGCAGCAGGCTGCTACAGCAGCAGGCAGTGTTTACCTTGGGCAAGACTCGGATTGTTTTTGTTTACATGCACATGATCATCACATGATGACGGCATGGCTCTCAGCCAATCAGGCCTCTTTGATAGCCTCATAACTGTTCAGAACAATACTACTCCTGGAGAAGATGAATGAATGAATTAATGTTATAAAATTAATCATCAGAATTATGTCATTTCAAAGTCCAGACAGTATCAATTCCAGGGTCTTATATAATCACCTGTCTCAAATAGTCAAAGAAGGGTGTTGCAAGTATCAGTACTAAAAAAGCCGATGTCTAACATATTTAAGCATTGGGAATACAGTAGTATTGACAAGGATAAGTGCCAGGTCACTTAGGATGATCTTATAGTAACCTAATTTGAGGCAGATAATAATAATGAAAAATATTTCCTTAAAAAATATGCTCTTATCATAAATTATACATTCCTATATGTGCATCTATCAATTCTGTTCAAAGACTTGCTCCAAAGGCCATTAAGCAACACAAGTATATCTTCACTAAAATATCAGAATGGAATGATTGTTAAAGTCTCTTACCTTTACATTTCTGTATATCCCTTATAAAAAACAGATCCTGTGGTCTGCCGGCCAACAGATTTCCTTGTTTCACAAAGGCCTCTTTGATAGCCTCATAACTGTTCAGAACAATCACCCTTCTTGTACCAAAATACACAGTGAAGACATCCCCATAGTCCATAGATAGCTTCCTCAGGGGATCCCTAATGTCAACCCCTAGGAAGGGTAAAGTGCCTAGGAATGGTAGGGAGAAGGGACCAGGGGGGAGGTGGTAGTTTATTGTCCCTGATTGTGATTTAAATTTCAGGTACAGAAGGCTAAGGATAAAGAGGCTGAGGAACACAGTCGTTGTGCTGAGGTGAGCAAAGATTAAGTCTGTCAGAGCTCCCATTATTATAATGTTACAATGTTACTTTTTCCTGAGGATGATTATTGGATGGTTCTTCCTTTTCCTGGCATTGTCTTTTAAAATGATATATCAAAAGGCGGCTGGATCCATATGATAACTGTAGGATGTTTTGTGACTGCCAAGGTTGTGTATATTGTAGCTGGCTACATAAAACACTATGTGTCTCTGTGAGAGGAATGGCTTGTATCCTAGGCTCAGTGCATGATGCTTAATTCCGTCTCCTGCTATTGCTGCTGGGTGTAATTCCAATATAGCTGGATATGTGTGAGCCAGCAAGCAGAAAGGACAGTTACTGCGGGATTTAGTACCAGATTTAGCCACCAGGGGGCACCACTATGGACTAGAATAGGAAAAATATGACTAAAACTGTTATAGGCTACTTTTTTATGGAGAATTCAATGGTTTTTGATAAAACGTTCTATTTTGGGTGGAAAGGTTCCAAATTTGGCATGTAAAAAGAATGTTTTTGGGCCAAAATAGGCATTTTTGTTGATTTCTGTTGCCATGGAAACATGATTTTCATTCTAAATAGGAAAATCAATGATTCCATTTGAAGGAACACCCCCCACAAGGTTTACTATGGCGAAAACAGAATGAAAATACCATTTCTAGATCAAAAGTTATGGGCAAAAGAATAAAAAATTATACGAATTTAGCTACTTAGCATAAATTATGCTAATTAGCTATATATCTCATGACCAATTAGACATAGAGCTTATTGACATTCTTGAAATGGTCACACCTACCCATATCTAGCAAGCCATTCCTCCAAAACTAACAGGAGTATCTTCTCATGCTATGTATCACTGTAAAGCTAATGATTTGAATTTTAAAGTTGACTTTTCGCACGGAGCACCCTTTCTCCTTGCCTCTACACATGTATGCATGTAGAGTCACCTGCAAGACAGATTTTAGGCTTGCAATAGCCATTCTAAGGTGGTGAGGTTTCATATACATGTAGTGAGCTCATGCAGGCAAGTACATCTGCACTTAAGCAAGGCTGGAGCATGACTAGACCTTCTTCACAGCAGGAGATTTTTGATACTCCCCCTCCCCAGGAGCCGGGTGTAGACCATTCAAGTTAACAAAGTACTGTACTGGTGCACTGAGGGTTTGAGGGAACCACCTTAACTGAAACCCAATGTATGCTGGTAATTTCCACTAAACACACCTCATTCAGTCAACAAACAGAAAGTGATGCTTACTCTTCAAGCAGAATTTTTATTTTTGTGACAAAAGGATATACCCGGAGAGTGCAAGGCTCAGGTTCATGCATTGTCCCTGTTCCTTCAGAATAGGGGCCATCCACAAATGACGTCATGCTGGAGGGGAGAGGGCGGAGGGGTGGCAAGGCCCAGCATGAAGGGATTAATTCTCCATAAAGCCTACCTTCAGCATGCAAAATTGGCAAAAGAAAATGATGAGGGGGAGGGGGGTCGAAAATGGTCAAATTTGGCATGGCATCATTTATGGATGGCCCCATAGGAAGTATGTCCCCTGCAGATGTGTCTAAAATGATTTGCCTCATAATCCAGGGTTAGACATGGATATATATCAGCTGTGTAAAGCTCTAATAGTGTGTGATTTATATTAAGATCATAAGGATCAAGGTGTAGAAGAGTTAGAGACACAAGAGTAAATCCACAGGGACATCAGTCACAGAACTACTAACATCTTCATACAGAAGTCAGATGATGTCAATGAATCTACTACTGGTATATACATGTGTAGTAGTACTATATATACCTGACCCAATCCCAGACTTAACTACAGCTCGATGCAGCAGGTTGGGAACCTGAGTGTTTTCCAGTTTTGGAGGCATCTGTGCATGTAAAATGCCTTCATTCAAGGGAAATTTTTGCATATGCTGCAGAAGGCAAGTCTTGTGTATGATTCTATCTCAAAAATCATAACAAAATATGAAAATAGAATCATTTGCTATGCATTATCCCCTCATAATACATGTCAGACAAGACAAAATGCCCTCTGTAGGTCCCATATGGGCTGGAAAAGCACCATGCTTGTAAATGTCTTCATCATTTTCAAGATAAGAATATCTGAAGACCTGAACAACGTGAACAGGTCTATGGTGCAAAACCCTTTTGATCTATTAAATTCCATCATCAATTGTTGTTTTGACCTGATGATTCATTGAAAATCATATTGAAATGCTATTAGAACCCCATATTAGGCATGTCAGGCCTATTATGATGCACTATTGAGCCATTTAGCTGTAAATAGCAACAAAAGCATTGTCGGCACCAAAGACTAGAATCATAAGATGTGCCTAATTCTTCTCACACTTATTGTATCACTTTGATATTTCACATGCCTTTAAAGATGATCAAGTAGAACATAAAAATGGATAATTCTGTTATCAGTGGGTGATCACGCATCCATATATGGTGATCTATGTGGTCCCACATAAAAAACCAAGCAGAAATTTTGCTGAAAATCACAGTTTTTGCAAACTAACAAAAATCACATGTCCCCCATAGTGTAATGAGCCACCATAGAGGTAGGGAAAAAAGCATACTCATTTATAAACTTGATGGGTCAGTATTATGCATTATTTTTTCATAAAATATATAGGGCCAAACTTTGAAAAACAGCAATTTTTTTAAACTAATGATTTTTAAATTTACAATTTGTACTTCAGTGGTAAACTGTACACTATATTAATGTAATTCCATCTACCCTGGCCTGAAAGCAATGGGTTTCATCTTTCATTTGCTGCAAATATTGTGTGAATCGGATAAACTCTGGCTAAACTACAGAATTTCTTAGCGAAAATTCAGGAAAAACTAAGTTTTAGGTTCCCAACTTGCTGCATTGAGCTATAGTACTGACCCCCTTATCCTGCTATAGAGGACACAGTCCCAGTTATATTACATGTTGGTGTATACACTTGGCCCATGAGAGGCCTCTATTTGTAATGGCTCAGGTAACCTTTAAATCCAAAAGGAAGGGAAGCCAAATGGATAACCTGCCCATTAGCTGGGCCAGGATCCCTTTAGTTGTGTATCTATTTGTATTTTCACTTTGGTTGGTAGTGGTTGAAACACAGCATGGGGAATCATGGGACCTTCTATCCATTTACTATTCATATGAAGAATGCTCATAATACAAATGGTTTATTGGCTTACTGGGTTGTTCATACACTCAAAATGGTTAATATTCTATAAATATAGTCCATAAGCAGTCCCTATGCACATAAAGCAAAATTAATGTTCCCTTTACAACAAACTGTAACATATAGGGAAATACATATTATAAGCAGATCTGAATTGATTTCAATCATACTCTAATTCAATCATACTCTAATTCATCCAGAAATTGGCCCCAAGATGTTTTGACTGTATTGTCCTGTGATTCATGACTTTTTTTTTACTCGAGCCTCAAATATATAATTCAACTAAAAGAACCTAGCCACTTTTTTACATCATGATTGTAGAAAACAGTATAAGCGCTGTTTGTACTTTGAATAGTTATATGTCACCGGTGTACATCAGATACCAGTGTAAGATATGGATCTTTATAGATAAGGGGTCATATTTCCCAGTTCAATGTTATCCGGATCAGGCAATCCAGTCATTCTGTGGTAAAATGTACAAATCATGTTAACATCAGTCTCCATAAATTATACCAACTATGATTTCCTCCACTATAACCTGTTGTAAAAGCTCATTTTCTGTGAAGGAAGATTTCACAAAATTTCCCTGTTGAAGGACTTGTGATGTCATGTTTGGTGGTAGTAGACAACGTACACATTCAGATATTTTCACTTGCAGCATTGGATATGGCTGACTAGTAGTGGATCCACTTTGCAAAAAAAAAAAGAAGTTTTTGTAATGTTTGGGATCGTTTGGAAAAAGTTTTGGTTAAAAACAAAACACCGTTAAATGTCAGAAATATGTTTTAACTTGTAAATGGATGTGCAGGTTTTAAAATATTCAATGAATACAGAAAAAACGTGTTTTTTTTTAAACTTTTTTTCATTTAGCAAAACTTTCACACATTTTCCTCTGCCAAGTGGGCTACTTGGTATCAATGTTAACTATTTGAAATGTCTTACTAGAACCCACCTTTTCTCCCCTTCAAAGAAATTTTTAGGAAACTGCCAATGCAGACCTGTTTCATATGTTGCCAGATTGATAGTGCACAGTTGGCACACAGACAAATCTCTTTGATCGCACTGACAACTCGGGTTGTCAGCTTGGTGACCTAAACTTTTAGGTATTCCAAGTCATCTGCACTTATGACTTTCAATCCTGCCAGAGTTTTCAGTCTTTCTTGATCTGGCTCATAGTTCTATTCATAATTAAACAGATTTATTTTATAATCAAACCTCAGGTAGGAGAATTCCCTCTTACTGTTTACAGCATTACACCAATGTGTTTTCATAAGTGTTTTTCTCTCAAATTCTTTTATTGAGGCGGTATCTTGACTTTCCGACATCCAAAACGTTCTCTTTAGCATTTGATTCTCCGCCTGATTCCTTTGCTATTTTCAATATAAATGAGATAATTAATGTGATAGATTGGATAGTACAATATAGAACAACTCATATGTCACAGGAGGGAAGAATGTATGACATTGGTTCCAGCTTTTGTCCTAGATATACCTGGTGAAATGAATGCATCATCTGAATCTTTTGCTAGATAATGCTGCCCAGTCATAACCAATACTAGTTTAAGGGAGGACAGGTTGTAGTCAAGGGGGGGGGTGGGGTAGAGGTTCATTTTCTTCTTGATGATAAGCAAAGAATACACGTCACCTGCATGCTAAGGGGGTGTTTTTTGTGTCGTTATGCGCCTCTACTCCCCTCAGCAAGAAAACTTACCATGTTCCCAAATATCACTTCTATTCAAAGTGGACTTGTCCACTCTCCTCCCTTAACTTGTTCCCTACACCCCCCACTGTCCTACGCAGTCCTCCGTCCTCCATTACCTCCATTACCGCCGGTCGGTAAACATCTCAATTTCCCACCACCCCAATCATCACTAACTTTTTATATGTCTTTTATTACAGCTCAATTGTACGAAGGAGGGGTCGTATACATTTTAATCGCTGTCACAACCTATTATTGTACATTCAAATATTGATTTATCCCCCAAATGAGGCAATTGTGTATTTTATATATATATATATATATATATATATATATATAAATATATATATATATATATATATATATATATATATATATATATATATATTCATTTTATTATATAATAAACTCCAAACTTGTTCATAATCACTGTCTCCTTCCTTGGGGTGCAGGGAATATAGAAGCTTCTTACACGATTTCTGTGATTTTGGGTGATTTTTCTGGATATTCCCATGCACATGCCTGTTGATATTGCACACCATGATGCATGCAACATGACTTTTGTAAGGTGTGCGGTTATCCATGTAAGGAGGCATGTTATCCATGTAAGGAGGCATGTTATTGAACAAGTAATCAATGGATAATCCATGACCAGTGTGTGTTAGTGAAGGATAATGACACGAGGCCGTAGGCCGAGTGTTATTAGCCTTTGCTAACACACACGAGTCATGAATTATCCATTGACTACTTATTTTATACCACGAAACCAATAAATGATCAATAGAATACCAATAAATTCAAGTTGAAAACAAAAATTATTCCCCCTCCCCAGGACACGAAGCCAGCCATAGTGTGTGTACAGGTACATACACCTCGTCGCCCGGCAGCGTACAGCTAAAGGTTTCAATGCATCTCGCTGTTATGTTTGTGTACTAAATACACCTCCTCGCCCGGCAGCGGACAGCGACAGCGCACACGGCAAAAAAAAAAGATGCGTCTCGCTGTTATGTTTGTGTACTAAATACAGCTCCTCGCCCGGCAGCGGAGCTCTGACAGCTGAGCGCAAAGCGCTAACCATTAGACCACCGCGTCTCCTCCTTCAGCGTCCGTCTCGGCTTGGCTATATTTGAATGCGTCCCGCGGTTATGGTAGAGGTCAGCCCGCAGTCGTCGCCTGCCCGGCCTTTGTATCATATCCAGACGTGGTTCGAATCGAGCGTTTCTCGTCAGTCCCTGTGGTGCAATGCATAGGGAGTTGGATTAGGGATCTGAGACTGTAGGTTCGAGCCTGCCCTGGCCTTGAAAATTTCGTGGGTTTTAACATGTAACATATGACATGGAAGGACATGAGAGGCATGCGGGTTATCCATGGATAACTGCACTGGGTGTGGGTTATCCATGGATAACCGCACGCCTTACAAAATTGATGTTACAGCCTATAGGGTGTGCAATATTGACAGATATGTGGATGGGAATATCCACCAAAAAGCACTGAGTAACCCAGAAATCGTGGTATAATTAGGGAATAATGCACAGGGCATGGCTGTGGGAGTGCTCTAGACTGTATTGAGACATCGAGGGGCCTTATAGGCCCTCTAGACTGTATTGAGACATCGAGGGGCCTTATAGGCCCCGACCAGCCATGACCAAGTGCATTATTCCCATTATAACACAGAAAAATAACCCATCAGCCACCTGACAACATATGAATATCAATTGTGTAGTCTAAATGTGAGATGAAGTTGACCTCCTGTGCTGGGAGTGCATTATCCATCTAGATAATGCACTGTCAATCAGCCAATCAGAATACAGCATTCAGGATAATGCACTCTGGCTTTGCCCAGCAGTGTTATAACTATGGATAACATGCCTCCTTACATGTCCTAACATGTCATATGTTACATGTTAAAACCTACGAAATTTTCATTGTCAGGGTAGGGGTCGAACCTGGAGTCTCCTGATCCCAAATCCAACTCCCTATGCATTGTGCTGCAGGGAATGACGAGAAATGCTTGGTTAGAACCAGGTCTGTATAAGTCATTGATATGGCTGTGACTCCCCACAACAACTCTCACATGCACAGAATAGCATTATAATTATAGATGACTGCTGGGCGCGTTCAAACCAAGCCATGCCGGGCTCCGAGGTGTGAGAACCGGTGGTCTAGTGGGTAGCGCATTACGCTCAGCTGCTATAGGTAGGCGGGAAGAGTCCCTGTCCGGGCGAATCTTTTTTTATCGTGTCCAAATAATAACTTATCAAAACCTAGCAAAGAGTGACTATATGAAGCCTTGGTCACTTAAGAACAGAACAAAACCATGTTACCAGAAAAGTATCTTTTTTCTTTGGCCAATAGTCGAAGAAGGGCTCCGTCCTTGTGTATACATATAATAATCCGCGGATTATATACAGGTAATTACGGTATTTGCAGTACGTCCAGGTGGCAGCAGTGTGCAGCAAATTGATATCCAGACCTCGCTAGTGATTCACACACCTAGTCTTTTCTACCTGTGTTGGGGCCCACAAAGTCAACTTCATTTTGTTTTTATTGCTGTCCATGAAGGTTTACTATTTCAATTTGAAAGAGTGTGAAATATGTGAAACAATGCCCTCATTCTGAGAAAGTAAAATTCTACTTCATTCCTCATCTTTATTTCTTATGCGGATAAAGCTTTTTTGAGATAAAAGGAAAGTTCTTTATCTATCGTAAACCTTCATATCAAATGCCAAAAACGTCAAGGTGGGCACTAGAGAACCGTTATTTTTTAACTATTACGTTCTAATTTCTGAAAATTTTCTTACTTTTGATCTTTGAATTGTAAGATGTATGCATCCAAGTCTAGAGAGAAAATATTACAAATGAATTACATAATATTACAAATGAATTACATTTTCTTGCCTTATAAAACCTTAAACGTTCATAAATGAAATTGACAGTCATACCTGACCAAATGGACACAAGAAACGCCCTCCGTCCATTGATGGCGATAAAAAGAGGAGACAAGACTGGGAGGCTCCGGACTGGGACAGTTAGGGTAAGGGATTAATGATAGGAAAGAAAAGAAAGGCATAGATCCCTATCGAACATGGACCAAGAAAGCCTAGTATGCAGATGTCCTTCAGTAGAGAGATAATAGTGATAAATATAAAATGAAGCCCTTGGTGCCGATTCTTAATAGCTAACTATAGGTTCAGGTCAGTACTAGAGGTGATTTGAATTTCTAGTAAAAGAATAGTAGGACTCCACCTTTAGTACAAAGATAACAATTGGAGCCTCTAGTAGGGCTTAACTTCACACATTTCACAATGTAATAGTAGAGGTAATTAGTACAACATTGTACTATATACTTTTCCATCTAACCTCCAGTTGGTCCCATACGGCTGCACTTAGCTGAGACACCCTCAGAGGTCATCTCAATCTCCTGTTATAGGTGTTCTATTACCTCAAGTGCATGTCTATGTATTTCATAAACATTGTTTTAGAAAGTTTTTACTTAACAACATCAAGTTTGGTGTGAAGCATCCTATCTTAAGAAGGTAATTTCTTTGTTAGAAATAACTGAAAATATCATAACACAGTTGTAGGTAATTGTGTGTGATGATAGAGCTCCTTGAGATGAACTATCAACCAAATGGATTTTTTCATAATTTCAGGTCTTTGGTCCAGTATGGATATGCAATTAGTTTATGAAACCAGGTACACTTTACTGATTGCTTCTAGGGTAGAGGCACCCTGAGTCGGACAGACACCTAAAGTCGGACACCTTTGGCATTGAATTACATAATAGATATGAAAAATTCAGCTACCATTTAAATTAGACATAAGATGGAGGGACAAGGCGAGTAATTGGACTTGGGCCTTGTTAGTCTGAAAATGCCGGCCTATTTATTTAAACAAAGTTAATAAAGAATAAAGAAAAAGAAGAAAAGAAAACAACAGTCTGTTCTGCATGCCTACCTGCCTGCCTGCCTGCTCATGTATGTATACCTGTGACCTAGTTCAGGTGTCTCAGTCAGGTGTCCCAGTCAGGTGGTGGAGAGTGGTGCCCTCTGACAATCAATACAGAAGTCAATCCGTATAACTTAATGACTCCACCCATTGATGTGATGGAGGGACAAGGCGAGTAATTGGACTTGGGCCTTGTCAGTCTGAAACTGCCGGCAACCTCCAGAGTACATATTAATATAAGTAAGTCATAAGTCAAAGAAAAGCAGAGAAACCGCAAACAGACCACAAATTTAAACTTCCCATCCACACCTGAGACCCTTTGATACAATTAAGTCAGTGTTCACTCGCGACTGGAAGGGTTTTGTAAGGTATATGAGGGCGGCCATACTGGCCCAGTCCCTGGCCTGATAAATGTCTTCAATCGTCAGCCCTAAGTTATACATGTAGATAGCTCCCGATCTGTGTAGTGAATGCATACTGGCTCGATCCGAATCGAGACCAGGTGATTTCAAAAGGCGTTTGAGAAACACCAGCAGGACAGAGTATGACAGCAGTACCACTTTGATCCCCTTCATGATCATGAAGGCTGGAGACATGGGATCAGAAGATGACCTGCAAAAAAAGGTAACCTCTATGTGTAATTTTGCCTACTTGCCTTCAGGTAACCTTAGCTACATTCACGTAGAGTTCAGTTCAATCCCCAGATATGTTTGGACCTGACTAGGAGAACGCACTTTTTCATATGATATGTAGAAACCTTATTCCGTAGTGTCCTATGTAGGAACAATTGTGCCGATCGACAATCCTCATAAGTAGGCGCCATGACGAGAAAGTCATCTAAATAGTTGACACAGAAGTAACCACTCGTATTCACAAAACGAGCGATACAGTCAGTGATAGAGTTGAATACATAAGGGGCAACTCTTGTGCTGAAACTTAGGAAGTTATCCTGGATGAATTCATCTGTGCCATCCAAGTGCCCTACCAAGCCTTGAAGTGTCCTGTAACATGGGCAAATTAGTACGGTACGATAGGCTGCCGTTATATCCGTCACCCCAAAATAACACAACTCCGACATGTTGTCGGAAACTACATCAATGGAGTTATAAATGAAACTCTTAAATGTCTGATGCATGAAATTATTGATTGAGTTTCCATCCAGCAAACTTGCATCAGTTAAAGGTCTATATTTGCCAGATGTCTTTAGAACCGCACCCAATGCATGAATGCAGTGAGGTTGCCTATCAACCTTGGTTAGTTTCTGCTGGATAAGTCACCCTTGATAATGTTATCAATTTCGCAGAATTATAATTGACATTGTAGTAACCATCAATATGTGCCCCTGGATCCACTAATTTGAAACTGTGACAGATTCCGTCTAATATGAAATGAGAATTAACATCCCAATTACCCTTGCCATAAACATTATCTGGGCCACCGGATAACATTTCTCTCCAAGCACACAGGTTGAACTGTGATGTAGTCCCACAATGGAAAATACTCCTCATATGTTTTAAGCAAATCACTCATACTAGCTGTACATGTGACATCATTATAACTAAGTGGGAGGAAATTATCCAACGACTGATAATATTCCTCCTCTATGAACAAAGGTAGACTAACATTTGGGTGAGGAGCAACAATATTGCCCGCCTGTCAGGCTTTACCATCTGTATGTTGGTCCCTGTCAAATTTACAATTTTTGCCTTCATGGGCACCTTTGCAATGTATACAGATGTGTTTCCGTTTACAGTCATTGTAATCACATACTGTGAAGTTCCATTTGAGGCATTCACTAGTAAAATCCTGCTTGCTAGAGTCCACCCCCTCATCTGCAGCTTTGTTCTTGCGACATCTGCTCTTACCAGGATTACCGGTAGAAGAGGTGGATCCCTGATCGCTATTAGCACTATGTATAGACATGTGTTCCGCACTCAAGTGGGCTTCTACAGCACCCTTTTCGCCTGCAACAAAGTCAACCAGGCGACCATCAATTACTTAATCTACTACTAAGTGATCGTATTTTGCTAACTGGATCGCTTCAAAAGCACCTGATTGATCTTTGAGAGTGATGAAGCTCATGTGTCTGCGAAGCCTTCGATAGTAATATTTTCGAAACCCTTAGCTCCTACTGCTTTAGCCCTCTCAATACACTTGTTGACTTCATGCATACCATGCATTAACTCATTGAAAGACATTTCATTAAATTTCTTATCATGGTCAATATGATAACTGGGCCTTAACCAATTGTTAGAGAATTTTCTCTTGGAGGATTCCCCCGCTAATTTCATCCCCAGTCCAATCTATACCTTGCTGTGTACCCGCAGCAGAATAAAGGCAGTCAAAATCCCTTGATACTCCCATTGCAGTAGGTGACAAGCCCGTGCGGTCTAGGCCAGCCTGGAGAGTCTGGTGGGAGTACATGGGGATCGGGCTGACGCCCGGCCTGCTTGCCGCCTGCGAAGATAGGGGGGGGCTGTATAGGTGGTGCCATCCTGGTAGTACAGCTGTGGTATCCTTGGTTGTGGAGGGGGTGGTTGCGGTGGGTCCCTCCCCAAGGAAGACTACGGGATGGGCCAAGCTGCAGCTTTTATAGTAGTTGCTGCATTGATAATAGCTGCTCTTGTTGTGCTGCAATCAGCTTTTACATTGACTGCAAGTTAACTGCCTGCAGAGGTTGTTGTGCTGTCTGCGCTGGTGGATGATGGGGGTGTTGCTGTCCCACCCACCTCAAATAAGCTGTATATGAAATATCAACAGGTGGCTGAGAGATTGAACCTGGGGGTGTACTGACACTACCTTGGTTGGTGCCTTCTATGTGAGATATTATAGTAACAAGGGTAATTAGTAGGATGATTTTATAGAGGTTATTCCTGTATGTTTCTTCCAAATTTTCGTACTACTGCTGTACTGATCATCTGTACTATTCACTTCTTTATGATCTACTAGTGGCATACTAGAGGCAAAAGATTAAAAGTAAATAGTAGTGTCTCTTACTAGAGGTATAAACAGTGATCTGTACTATTGCTCATTATGAAATGGTCATGGCTACTATAGGTGACACCTCTAGTACGGTAACCTCTAGTAGGGACGTCACTCTGGACTGAATAGTACATTATTAAGAAATGACTCCCTGGCATGATTGCACAGGAGCTTAATTCGAAACATCCTGGGATCCCAACCCCAGCGATCTTAGTGTAGGCACATATCATAAGACCTGGCTGGTCTACCCTATGTAATGCAGTGGTTGCAGGCCTGTCCAGAATAGCTAGTCCTGGGATCACTTCACTATTCCATTTCCACTACTAAGATCACTGCAATCTTAGTGAAAGAAATGCATAGTGGTTTCACCTGAGTACAGAGCACTTACAGGGAACACTCCTGATTGAAAGAGTGAATAGCCTGCTGCATACATAAAGAGGGGAGGGAGGACGTTTGCTGAGTGTCCTTGAGGGCTCTTAGGGCTACTCATGCGTTAAGTGCACTGTAAGGTAATTCTTCCCTTCTCTCTCTTTGTCCTGGGGGGGGTGGCACAATGCTTCTAATAGGCAAGCATAAATCATACATTCATGGGAACAACTCTTGAATACTGTACGGTGGTCAACTGCACCCTGTGCTCTTTTGTTAGCCCATATGGGGACAGGGAACGATGGTATAAGCACTCTTGTGAAGAAGAGTGACTCCACAGCTATTCCTTTATTTTGGGACTCTTACCCCTGTGCCTAGTCAGTTCTTCTTGGAATAGTGTTGGAGGGCTGAGGCTAAGATCGATGCGATCTTAGTGCTGGCTAGGATATGTGAACCCAGTCAACTCTTAAGATCACTTAATAGGAGAAGGCTGATTTATTCCTAAGATCGCTGGGGTCGTGATCCCAGGATGTTTCGAATTAACCTCCTGGTCGGGTTAATGCTTGCTGAAATATGGGGCAAAATGTAAATATGACATGATGGAATTTTCTGGGTTTCTGACCAGGGGAGGATAAGGTATATTTTTGCATAGCCCACATATATATCATTGCCTCAGTGCAACAAGGTTGTAACTGACATTTTTGGCAAAATTGAGTATTCTTCTGTTTTACCATCTATTGACCCCTAACTACATGTACCTTCTTCGAAAATATTGAAGCTCTGTCTATGATATGCGTGTCCACAGGCTCCAATGCAATAATATGGTTGTGTTAACTGTGTGCCTTAGTAATTTCAACCCTTTTTTTGCCTCTCCTGCAAAACCTGAAATATGCAGATACAACCTTTTTGCTCTGAGGCACCGATATGTAAAACTTTGCACAAAAGTTCCTGGAGACTCTACAAGGCTCTTCGAATATACTGCACTTTGCATTCTTAGAGGGTCAGTTGAGGAATATACTAGTATTCAGTACCATAAAACAACGCATACATAAGCAGGAGGGTGTTGCTCCTATAGTAAAAGGAAGAGCTGGCTAAAAATGCCCTTGTTTCCAGTCCTTTCTTTTCATGTAGCTATAACTTGTCCCTTTTGTTGCTCACAAGTGGTCATTCAAGTATGGTGCTAAAAAAGGGGGATTCGAGTAGTTACCTAGTTGGGAGAAGTCAGTCAGTATAATACACTTTATACCTTGATTTGGGGACTTCCGGTGGTTTTATATGCGAAATACCCATGCATTATTCTGCATATACCACCCATGTGCATTTTTGAAATTTTTGGTATATACTTTTTCGGGGTCAAGTTGGACTTAGAATATTTTGGGAAATGCTGGCGGACATACAAAGTCAGTCTAGCCATTGTTTCAATGTGAAAAATCATCCCAACTCGTAGGAGAATTGAACCCCGGCCGCAGTGCTGGTTGGCGAGGATATTAGCCATAGCGCCACACTGAACGGTGATGAAACTCAATGCAAAAATAAATAAGTTCTAACCTGAGGTCCTAGTCCTATGTTTCCACTCAGTTTTCATCTTGATTCCAAGCATGTCATGTTATAATATTAAAATCCCAAGAAGTATTCGATCCATAGATGAGGAATGCGTGCTAATTTTCTCCATTTTCTTCGATATAAATAAGAAAATTTCAGACCGGTTTGAAAAATCAATGGATTCGACTTTATTTTGAATATATTGGACATGATACGTATGGAGGGATCATCTAGACTATCTAAGGATATGTATGTTTTAAATCTGGACTTGTCATGGTTGGATTCCATACGAAAAGTGTGTGTAAACACAGCGGTACCTCTCCTGGCAAGGAACAAAAACAATAGCTTCGCGCAGAGCGGACCCGGGCCGTATCGCGTGCTTTTACAAAATGTCTTCTTGTGGGTATAATCTTTGGATCTCAGGTAAGAAATTAATACAAAATGGAGGAAATGGTGGTATAAACCTAATAGAAGATGGATATCGGGGCCCATGGGCTGTACATTCTGTATATACCCGAGCAGCGCGGCCCCGATATCCATCATCTATTAGCTTAATAGAGTGTGTGACATGAGTAGTGCAGCTCTCTCTGTTTTAAACAAGGCAGGTGACTTTTCAGACTGATATGGTGAGTGCAAGTACTTTGGTGTAGCAGTGCACAACTTGTTTAGAAAAGAGGGCACATACCCACAGCTCTTTTTACAATAGGAGCAACACCCTCCTGTATGTTTAATGATATAGACTATTTCGGAATCCTACTGGCATACGCATTGACTAGTTACAAGGTTCAGTCTCGATATCAGATATCTCCCCAGGTACCATATCAGGCAATGGTGGCCCCTACTAGGGATGCCATAACCTTAGTATAGTGTCGTACTGAAAAAGTAACCAATGGATAACTGATGACGAGTGGGGGTTATTGACGGATAATAACACGAGGCTGTAGGCCGAGTGTTATTATCGTCGATAACCCCCACGAGTCATCAGTTATCCATTGACTACTTATTTTATACCATGAAACCAATAAATAATCAATATTATACCAATAAATTCAAGTTGAAAACAAAAATTATTCCCCCTTCCCGGGACTCAAAGCCAGCCATGACAGTGTGTGTACACAGGTACATACACCTCGGCGCCTGGCAGCGGACAGCGGCAGCGCACACGGCGAAAAAAGATTTCAATGCGTCTCGCTGTTATGTTTGTGTATAATACACCTCCTCGCCCGGCAGCAGACAGCGGCAGCGCACACGGCGAAAAAAGATTTCAATGCTTCTCGTGGTTATGTTTGTGTATAATACACCTCCTCGCCCGGCAGCGGACAGCGACAGCGCACACGGCGAAAAAAGATGCAGCCAGACCGGGACGCGAACCGCGGACCTCCAACAGCTGAGCGCATATCGCTAACCGCTAGAACACCATGGCTTCTACATTCTGTGCGTCTCGCTGTTATGTTTGTGTATAATACACCTCCTCGCCCAGCAGCTGACAGCGACAGCGCACACGGCGAAAAAAGAAGCTTCTCGCTGTTATGTGTCTGTCAGTCCCTGTGGCGCAATGCATAGGGAGTTGGATTAGGGATCTGAGACTGTAGGTTCGAGCCCTGCCCTGGCCTGGAAAATTTCGTTGGTTTTAACATGTAACATATGACATGGAAGCACATGGATAACAGCACGCCTTACATGGATAACAGCACGCCTTCCAAAACTCATGCTACAGCATTCATGCTGTGCAATATCGACAGATATGTGGATGGGGATAGCCACCAAAAAGCACTGTGTACCTCAGAAATCGTGGTATAATAGTAATTATGCATGATCAAGTTGTCATATGAGAAATATCATATGACTAGTGGTATATAGAGTGTGAGATCATCAAGCTCTTATAATTAGTGTTATTTCCAGTTATCACTGGTTTATTCAGCTTTAGGCAACATGTAGGAAATATCAATCACACATATGTTAATATGCAGGTAATTTCCACATACAGTAAATATACAATTGTTCATAAAGTATAATGTTCTGTTCCACTCCACCTGTGAGGTAATAATAATAATAATACAATGTCCAGTATAGTTCTAGGTGGGTTCCCACACCTAGCTCCTGACCTGCTGCTTAGAGGAATAATATAATAATGTTCAACCTCTGGTAGGTGTCTTGTAGCAGGTATACTCTGGCCACTAGTGGTTCAGACCTATGCCTGTTCTGGCATAGTCTAACCCAGCATAGTGTATAGCTATAGCAGGTAGCAGGAGTGATGACTGGAGATGTTACCTCTAGGGTGGTGCTGGAGATTCTGAGCTGGATGGACCTCCTACTGGGGGACTTATATCCCTACTCTGGGGCTGATTCCCCCAGACAAAGTTAGGTCCTGCATCCAACTGTTATGTCTCCACTACAATGGAGTTACATGTTTGTTAAGGGATGCTTCCTTTGAACAGTGCAGGTAATTGGCTGGTACCCCTGTCTGTGTGTGTCTTCCCCTATTGTGGTCTAGGCCTTATACAGCCATCCCACATATCCAGTACAGACTGGCATTAGGGACACTATTGTTAGGCTGTTTTAGTGGCAGATGGGGGTCTGCTGAGCAGCGGTTGCCGCCTGCTATGCGGGCAGTGCCGCCCGGTAGGGATGCGGACAGCACTGAGTGTGGGTCTTAAAGGTGTCTCATATATATATGTGACAATGGCTCCCCCCTCCGGGGAAATTTTTTTTTTTTACCTTGACATACAATTGTGTGAGTGGATTTGAAGTAATAGGGAGTGCTTCAAATACAAAATTTTGTGGTAGAGCTTATCAGTATGTACAACATTTTTGTTTTTGGGTAAAAATACATTTCCTTAACTCTAGGCGTATACCGGTAACCGTAAAATTGTGCAACTTTCTGGTTTGGATGCCAAACAGACCTAAGTATGCTTGACGTACAGGATGGCTTGAAGTTGCCTTATTTCTTCTATGAATTGGTGTATCTGCCTATACATGTTCGAATTTGGGGTACAAAAATACGAATTAGTGTATGATTGCATGAAAAATGTGCAAAATTGGCGTACAAATGTACAAAATACAAATAGGTGACCAAATATACAAATTGGCGTACAATGGGGTAAAAACATACAATTTCGCGTGCAATTGGGTACAAACGTACAATCTGGTGTGCAAAAATACAAATTTGGTGTGCAATTGGGTACAAATGTACAATCTAGTGTGCGACATACAATTTAGTGTGCAAAATTGGGTACAAACGTACATTCTAGTATGCACCATACAATTTAGTGTGCAAATTGGGTACAAACGTACAATTTGGTGTGCAAACATACAATTTAGTGTGCAATTGAGTACAAATGTACAATCTGGTGTGCAAACATACAATTTAGTGTGTAATTAAGTACAAATGTACAATTTGGTGTGCAAACATACAATTTAGTGTGCAGTTGAGTACAAATGTATAATTTCGGTACACAAAATACAATTTTTGGGACTTTCCTTGAGACAAATTTTTCTGAGGGCCAGAAAAACAAAGTACTTTATGTACAATAGGCTCGTTTGTCTCTGAGTTACTCTGTAATTTGCTATATGGGTGTATTAATTGGCAATTTCGGCAGTGGGCCGCTGCTCTAATTGACTTTTCCCTAGCCTTGTTGAGTATGTGTCCCTGAAAGAGATTATTTGGTGAGTATCTTAAGTAATTACTTTACATGTCAAAAAAAAAAAAATTTTTTTTCAATTCATTTTTCAACAATTTCTTGGTTACCTAAAGTGTGTTACTTTAAGTAAACCTTGGTATAGTATACAAGTGCTAATGTGGTACAAAAACTGTCTTAGTTATCTACCTTGCATTCATGTATATTAATGTTAGATTTGTACAATTTATAATTTGCAATTTGCGCGTGTATGCGCGCATTAATCATCAATTTTGTGAGAATACCATAGATTTTCATATTATACATCAACAAGTGGCTGTGTATATTTTTTTTTTCTAAATCAATTTTCAATACTTAGATAATTTCATTGACAGTGGAGGTGTGTGTCACGTGTGAGATGTGTCATCTCAGTATCTCCTGGTGGTGGACCGGGGGCAGTCTAGGCTGTGGGCAGTCTAGGCTGTTTTCAAAGTCACCGGGGAGGGCTGGTGGTTTAGAAAATTAGCAATAGTCTGCATGTTTGACCTTGTGGTCTCCTCCTGGTGTTCATCAATAATTATATCTGTTGTATTTTCCAGTGCTGTCATGGTCACCGGGCTGGTGCAACAATCATTCTGGAGAAGCATGGAGTAGTACAGTCCTTTGTTTTTAAGGGCTGGTATGGTGCTGAACCTAGTGCGCCAAGGTAGGTGTATCACCTGAGGGAGGTGATAAGCAAATTCTCCTCTCTGTGATGTTATAACTGCTGGTCCATTCCAGGTAAATATAGCCTTAGGTAGTGGGAAGGTTTTAACCACTATATCCTTATAGGTCAGGGCAGCTGCTGATTTAATCTCATCAAATTCATGTGGTATTGGCCTCAAGGGTAGCGCGAAGTTTGAGTCTCCACAATATATTTTAAAATATATTGTGGGATTTGTGCGCTTGGCCACATTTTTCTTGCCACAGTGTGTCTATGCAAATTTCTTAAGGTACTTCATTATTCTGTAGGCTGAGTAGATGGTCAGGGTGAATAATATAGCGATTATCAGGGTGTGGGTTTCCTGAATTGTGAGGAAAGGGGTGTGGGTTTACTCTGTAGGGGTAATTTTGGTAGGATTCTTATCTGGGAGCAATTTGTGTAGGGGCAGCTCGGTGACTAGTCTAAATGCTTTGGCTGTAGGCAGGTAGGCTACAGTCCCTCCTAGTCTGTACAGTTTGAGGAGTATGTATATTATAAAAATGTGAGCTGATATCCCTAGGATGAGTCCTAAGCTTTTGAAAATTGGATGCTCTGTAACTCGACGTAGGTGTGATTCTACATAGTGCGTTTCCATTGCCTTATCAAGGTTGGAGGCATCGTTTAATAATGTTTTGGCAAAGGGCTCTAGATTTGGTTGAGTAATATCATCCATGATTGGATTTTCCTGTAGTTTGTCTAAGGTTCTAGAAAGGTTTACTACTGGGAAATTTGGAAGATTCTCTCTTTCATCTGGTTTGGTTTCGGAAATTTGGTTAAGTGCTGCCATGAATGGTAAATTAATTGTCTTGAGAATGTAATGAAATGATAAGGTTGAGTTACAGGGCAACCTTGTGTTTGGAAGAGAAAATTCTCCTACACTGATTGTGCACCCACAGGGTACACCTATGATTGAGTAGGACTGGGCTTTTCAAGTTTCCGACGTTTTACCATGGCAGTTGATAAAGTAATGGGGTTCATTAGTAGTGACCAGATACTCATCTTCAGAAATGGAAATAGCATGGGTGGTAGGTGCTTGCAGTGGTGAAACTGTAAACTTGCAATGTTCCTTGATCTGTTGAGCCTGGTTAGTAAAAGTCATTAATTGCAACTTGTGCTCCAGGGTGTGTAATCCTAAGTTTGTTGTTAATGTCAATTAAGTATCTAGCAAGATCTGAGGGTGGTACTATATCAGGGGTTAGGATTCCTGATGATAGCATCCTCAGGGCTGCATTGGTTCTTTGCAGTGATTGAACTGTATTCATTCTTGCTGCTATAATGATTAATGCATCATTTAATACTTGCATTTTCTCTCTTTGAGTTTTCTCGTGCCTTGAATATGAGTCAAGAGACCTGGACATGTTAGAGGCCCATAGGTTGACGGTGTCACCTATGGTGTTGATGGTACTGTCCAGTACCTTCTTATCTTGGATGTATGCTTTAACAAACTTATCTTGTCTGTCTGTGATCTTTTCAATGAGACTTGCTGCTTCCTGATCTTGTTTACCAAATTTTCTTAGTATTTCATCTATGTTTTTAAGCTGTCCCATGACTTGGTTTACATCTTCTACTGTGGTTAGACCTAGCACACCGCGAAACAGGGGTGCTAGAAAACCCAGTATGGCCTCTCTCTTGGCCTTGTCCAATGTATTTATGGGGTTTGATAAAAACAATTTGATGGAGGCTAAGGTTTCATTTATCTCCTTGTCTGCAATTTCCAGCAAGGTGTCAAGCTCCTTGGCTTGTTGGATAATTTGACCAGAGGTGTGATCTTGTAGAGTAGGAGTGGTCAATTGGAGTATTCTATCCCTTATGGATCCTTGGGTAACGGGTGCCCGAGGTATCTTGTAGGGGATAGCTAATAACAGTGTTGTGGATGTATGTCCATTGACCAAAGGTTGAGGGTTAGGTTTGAATACTACTCCTATGTTTTGTCTCACCACAGATGTATATCCTGCAGTAAGTGGTTCTATAATATATAATAATAACAGCACAGTTAGCAGTATGGGTGCAACTCTCAGTCTTCCCATGGTGCTTGTGTAAAGCAAATTTGCTGTTTAAAGTCTTGTCAAATTTGTAGTAATTTGTTGATGGTAAAGTCTAAGTGTATGGTGTAACACTTTAAATGGAGTGGTTCAAACTGTACCTTTGCAAGATTGAGCTGTCTTGGCAATATGTCCGGTGAGTCTATAGAGATTGACCACTAAATGGTAAGGTCAGGTTGAAGGTGAAGTAGGTGTGTTCTTTACCCTAGTGCAGTCTCTCCTAATGGAGAAGTGGGCTGGCTAATTCCCAAGTGGGGTCCTGTAGACTTGTGTTCCAGACTGCAGCTGGATGAAGACTGATGGTGGGCTATGGTCCACAGTGCTTCTTATGTAGCCTACCCTACCCACATCCATTGTGGGCCTGGTATTGTTTCTCTGGAGTCATGTACCTAATCTCCAGTGTCTGCAACTGTGGAGGTCTATTGTGTAATCTGTGTACTGGTAATTAGCTCCTCCTGTCATCCAGGACAGCCATTCATGACCGTCTAGACAGTTGTCTGAGGGTAGCTTATAAGGTCAATTGATCTCTATAGACTGCTATGTTGGCATAGCGCGCTCTTTCATGTGGGGATTAGGCTTTAGACACTCCATTGTGTCACCCTTACTCTTCTTAGACTTCATGTCTGCTTTACTTGGAGGGTCCCAGTCTTTGACCATTCAGTGGCAATAACCTACTGATATGTCTACAAATTTGATGGCTTTATATATATAAGTAATTCATTATCAGTCACACATGCCTATGTGTGGATGAAGAGAATTCGTAATAAATTTTGAAAATCTTATGTTCTTTAGGTATCTCAATATGTTTCTAATTTCTTGAAACTGCACCACATCTAGATGTTTTTCTTAGCATGTGGTGTGCAGGCCTAGGCTTAATAGGGCCTATACCTGTGGTTTCTCTAGTAAGAGTGATATCATTTTTGTTTCTTACAATTTTGTTGTAGTATTTGGCTTCATGTGGAATAAGCCTGTGTGCAAATTCATTGTTCCTGACAGCTACAACCTTTTTCAGTCTGTCTATGTGTACAGGTCTGGCCACCAATAGATTGGTGTCCAAGTTTTTGATTTTGGCACTTGTCAAACTAGGTCTATCTACTACAACATATGGTCCCATAAAAAGGGGTTGAAGCTTCTTACACTCTGTGTTGGTCAGGATTCTTGGTATGTTGAGGTACACCATGTCGGTGACCTTGATTTCCTGTGTTGTAAGTTTCTTATCATATCTATCCTTTCTTTCCTTTTGTAGCTTGGCGACCCTTTGTATAGCTTTCCTCCTAGAGGTATCTTGATTTGTTATCATGTTAGCTACATGGTCTGCTACAGTGGATATGCCCTCCTGTATTCCCAGCCCTAAGTCCATTGGGGTGGCTGGGTTTCTTCCATGAAGTAGGAAGAAAGGGGTGAATCCTGTGGTTTGGGATTCAGTGTTGTTTAATGCAAAGGTTATGGGTTCAATAAATGAATCCCAATTATTCTGATGCTTTGAGCAGAGTGCTGTGCCAATGCTAGCATTGAATCTCTCTCTACAAGCCCATTGGATTGTGGCCTGTATGGTGAGGAGAATTTATGTTTGATCTTGAGGTGTTTAGTTAACTTTGTGAACTTTGCACCTGTATAGCATGTTCCACTGTCTGTTTGAAGAGTGGCTGGTGTTTCATGATGAAAAATTATATTCTTGTAGAACTCTGCTGCTGTTGTTTCAGCTTTTAAGTCAGTAGTAGCCCAAGCTGTTGCATATCTGGTAGCATAATCTATGCAGACTTGTATATGTTTGTTTCCCCTGGCAGTTGTGGGAAGTGGTCCCACCGCGTCAAGGTTTAGGAACTTCATTGGTGAAGCCATGTATTCTCTCACTGTCATTGGTGTTTTGTGTGAGTGTACTTGCCTTTTTGCTGTGAGGCATGTGTGGCAGGTGGAAACATATTTGGTTGTGTCTGCTAGCATAGACTTCGAATATACCCTAGGTCGGAGTGCTGACAGCATCCTACTTGAGCCAAGATGGCCACCAGTAGGTCAGTCATGGAAATACTGTAGTGTACTTGTTACCCATTGCTGTGGTATAACAATTTGAAGTGGTACAGTATTGGTTTTTCTCCAATTTATGGGGCATATATGGACTAATGTACCATTTACCAAGGTGTATGTCTGGCCTTGGTTGATGATTCTATTTCCTTGTGCTTTTGGTGCAGGCAAGGTCCCATCCTCAAGATATTGTATGAGGGGCAATAGTTCCTTGTCCTTCCTTTGTTCCAAGCCAAGGTTTGTACCTGAGATGGATGTGTCGGGAATCTGATCCAGTAATTGATTTATATCTAGCACATGTTGTTTCATTCTGTCTCTTTCTTTTCCTTTTTCATCGACTATTGGCCTATCTTGTGCCTTTTGTTGGGGTGTGTCACTCTTGTTTTAGTGTGTAGGCTCCTTTGGAGGGCCTATTCTCACCTTGATGGGAGTGGCAACCTTTTTCTTTAAAGGCACAATTTGCTTTTTGTCATTCTTCTTTCTCTCAGAGTTCTTTGATTTAGTAGATGCAGTGTCTTTTGTGACATTTTTCCTGGCAGGTGGGATTTTGGTAGGCTTGTTTCCTGTGACCTTTTTCTCATTCAGAATAGTTTGTGATTGTGTGTGGGGTTTTGGTGTGCCCTCCTGAATCATTTCTCTAGTCTTTGAGCGTGTGGTCATAGAACACAAATGTTTTGATGTTTCCTCTCCCTGCATTGATTCAAAGAATCTGACTGATTTGGAAGTTGCTTGCGTGATAGCATATAATGTGTCTTCTGAATCTTCATCATCTGAGTCAGGTGGGGTGAAGGGTGGCTCCTTAGGAGTTGCCTTCCGCATCTGGTTGAGTGATGAGAATTCAATAGGCTCGAAGTCATTATCTGGAAAGAGTTGTGAGTATTCTCTCTTACAATGGCAAAACACATAGTGTGTAGATTGCTTCAAGATACCCCTAATGGGTGTCTCTGGCCTTTCAATGGTGTTGGGTGGATTATCCCTTTTGAATGGTACTTTCTTTGTTACTTTTGCAAACTTGGTTCTACTGGCTGCTCTAACTCTCCTTGGTGGGGGTGGAGGGTTATTCATGGGCCCCGAATCTGGGTATTCCCTTCTAGACATAGCATCTGGTGGTATGTTATCATCACCCTTCACATTTTGAATGGTAAATGAGAATTGCTGTATGTCTAGAGCCCATCTGGCCCATCTATGTGTGAGTCCTGTATTGGTTAATAGTGGGATTAGGGCTGCATGGTCTGTGTATAATTGGAAGTGTCTAGTTTCTAGGTAGTGTCTGAAGTGTAATACTCCATACACTACTCCCAGTAGTTCTCTCTCTGTGGTATTGTAATTTCTCTCATGTTTGGAGAGGGTTCTACCTGCAAAGGCTACTGGTCTGAGCACTCCTTCATTATCTCTCTGTGAGAGTACAGCTCCTAAACTCACATTGGAAGCATCAGTTGCCAAACTGAACTCTTTCTCATAGTTTGGATATCTGAGAAGAGCATTGGTACAGAGGGCATGCTTTAATGTTTTGAAAGCATTATCTGCATCCTCTGTCCAGACAAATGCTTTGAGATGTGTCTGTAGATCATACAATGGTCTAGCAATTTGGGCATAACCTTTGATAAACTTTTTGAAGTATTGGCATAGTCCTGTGAAGGATCTGACATTTGTGACTGACTTTGGTGTTGGGAAAGTTTTGATTGATTCCACCTTTGTGGGAGATGGTTGCAATCCCATGGGTGTGACTCTCATTCCCAAGAAGTCTATTCTGTCTATGAAGTATTCACATTTTGATTTCTTCAATTTAAGTTTACCAATTCTTAAGCTGTTGAAAACATCTTCCAGATCATGGAAGTGTTGTTCGATCGATGGTGATAATACTAATATGTCATCTAGGTATGGTAGGGCACATTTGTATTTGAGTTTGTTCAGAATCAATGTTACTAGATGGCAAAACCCCGCCGGGGCGGTCGCTAATCCCATCGGCATCCTTTGGTAGACATATTTTTTGTCATTTGCTATGAATGCGGTTTTATGCTGGTCCTCCTCTCTTATAGGAATTTGAAAAAATCCCTGTTGGGCATCCAGCTTACTGAATACTCTTGGTCTGAGTGACCCTATCATGTCTAGAGTGTCATCGGCCCGGGGTGTTGATAAGGCTTGATTGATCGTATTCTGGTTCAAATGACGAAAATCTGTTACAAGCCTATGGCCTCCTGATGCCTTTTGTACTAAAAAGGATCTGGATGCCCAGGGGCCCTCGGCACATTCTCTTAGAATGCCCTGCTGTACTAGCCTTTCACATTCTTCCCCTATTGCGGCCTGTTTTTCTGGTGTTTGTCTATATGGTAGGAAATGGTACTGCTTCAGGTTTTACATGTATAGAGTGGGTATACAGGTGTGTAGCACCAATGTCTCCATCTCTTCCTACAAATATATCATCATACTTGGTCAGCAGTGATTCTAACCTATCATGCTGATCTTTTGATGTGAGCACAGATTTTGGTGGAACATTCTCTTCCAATTCTGGCTCGAGGTCATGTGCCTCGATATGTGTAGCTGCTATTTCAGAGAGTCTGATTGAGTTAGGTTCAGGGTCAGCATATGTAGACTCACAGTCTGAGTCTGTGTCACTAAATGAAGGTTCATCTTCAGGCCGTATGGCTGAGATGGATTGATCAGTGTGTGTGGTAGTGTCTGACACCTGTTGAGGTTTTTCTAAATCAGATTCCTTGACTTCCTGAAATAGAGCTATGATGGCACCCTTTTTGATTTTATGTGAATGCCTGCTGGTGTTGAGTAACACTAGGGGGTGTTTGTTATTCTCCCTGGGGGTTACTGCTGCCCTTTGAACTAAATATGGGGCATTGTTATTTCTTTGGAGGTTATCTACTACTCCAGTTTTGCCTTGCAGTGATTGAGTAGATGTGACTTTACCCAATACTGCAAGTTCAGAGAATGGAGGGATGGTAAAATCCCTCACTGCACTAATGGGTTTGAGAATTTGTTCAGGATCAACATTAAATTCAATTTGAGATTTTGTAGTGCTTAAGAAATCTGTGCCGAGAACAATGGGCTGTGTGAGGTTGGGTATTACAGCAAATTGGTATTGGAATCTGACACCTTGGATTCTAAAATTCAGCATAGCTGAATGTCTAACATGACACACCGATCCATCTGCCAAATGGATGTTGATTTTTGACTTCTTTAGTTGGATATGGAATCTCTTTTGGAGATCCATGAGGAATGCTTGTCTGACACAGGTGATAGTAGCACCTGTATCAACCAAACATTGTACATCTGAAACATCATACAGATTTGCATTGATACAGCCATTTTGAAGAAGTACAATAGAAAGCTTGGTACTCTCACCTGTATCCTTTGATGATGAATCTGGTGGGGTGATGTTTATCACTGATGGACGTCTCTGTCTGTTAGATGGTAGATTGGCACTAGCAATTGTCTCTGGTTGGATCTTTGTTAATCCTGATTGATTGTTTGTATTTGGGGTGTCACAGTGCACTGGCCCATCGGCACTGTGACATCCTAGTTTTCCTGGTTCTGTGGGGTGGTCGCCATGCTTGCCACCAGGAGTTTGGAGATTTGATCCATCACGTGAGGTGGTATTTGGGGGTTACTGTGTTGGTTCCCCTGGTAACCTCTTGTGTTGGGTTTGTAATCCTCCTGATGTGAGTTGGAACCCTGGTTATATTGACCAGAGTTGCCGTATTGACCAGAGTTGTTGGAACCCTGGTTATGGTAGGATCCAGAGTTGTTGGATCCCTGGTTGTTGTAGGAACCTGAGTTGCTGGATCCCTCGTTGGAGTAGGATCCACTGTTGTAGTTCCTATGTGGACTATGGCTCCTATTGTTGGATCCTTGGTTACTATAGGATCCAGAGTTGTTGGAACCCTGGTTGTTGTAGGAACCATTGTTGTTGTAGGATCCATTGTTGTAGTTCCTATGTGTACTATAGCTCCTACTGTTGGATCCTTGGTTATTATAGGATCTACCATTACTTGGGGTTCTGTCTCTCCTATCATTGTATGAAGAGTTACCTTTGTTGGAGTTGGATGAGCTGTTGTCTTTTCTACTGTTGTGACCCCCCCGGTTGTTGTTGTTGTTCCCTCTACCTCTACCTCTACTGGAGCGGTAGTTGGGGTCATGATTGTTTCCTCTATATCTACCGGTAGGGTCTTTGGATACAGCCTTAGCTTCCTGCTGCCTTACATGGGCACTAGACATTAGGTTAACATCTTCTTCCTCTGAACTAGTGGTGACTTCCTGGACCTTTCTCTTAGTAGGCTGTGGGTTAGACTCCTCATCCCTTAGTTTCCTAGATTTATCTTGGGTTTCAGCTTCTAAGGCTAGTTCTAGGGCTTGGTCAAATGAGTCTAACTTCTTACTTTGAAGGGCTATAGCGATCCAGGGCCTCATGCCTTGGGTGAATGTTCTAAATAAGGTATCGTCCTTTAGGCATTGGGCATTACACACTTTTCTGAGATACATTGCATAATCAGATACAGGTTCATCTATCTCTTGTGCACGGAGTGCAGTCCTGGAGATAATATTGTCTTGAGTAGCAAAATACTCTTTTAGTTCATGTACTACATTGGACCATGTCAACTTATCAGGTGTGGCACTTCCCTTGAAGGTTTCAAACCAAGCCAATGCTTGTCCTTCAAGGTACTTGGGTAAATATGTTACCATGGTGTCACTGTCTGTTACTTTGTACCTGTCCTTCAGGTACTCTGGGAATTTGTGATCAATAAATAGTGCTGTTGACATGAGTGGTGATGGGTGAGAAAAAGTTTTGGGTTTGGTTACCTCATGTTGCCTGATCTTCCTGTCGTCGTGTTGTTGTCTGTCTAGGATCCTGGTCATGTTGGACATCATGGAGATCATGACATCCCCCTTGGATCCAGAGGCAGATGGTGTGATGATAGGTGTGGTGGTGGGTGTGGGAGGCTGTGAGGTCTGAGTTGATACCAGCTTCATGAGATCTGCTATCTGTTGTTGTGCCTGTTCTAGGGCCTTCTGATGGTCATCTAATTCCGCATTCCTTTGTGCCACCTGCTGACTGAGGATCCTCTCCCTTTCCTTTGAGGCAAGGGCGTGAGCATCATGTTGGGCTTTGTTTGCTTCTAGAGCAGTAACTGCATCTTGGATGGTCTTCTCATAGGCCCTTATCTTCTCAGCTGCCTGATTGGGTTGAGGACATTCATCAGCGTCGGCCATGGTGGAAGGTGTGGGATCACTGGTGTGTTGTAGGTATCACTGACATGTTGGAGATCACACTGAGAATGGCATTGGGGAGACCTCATTGACGTGTGGGAGACCTCACTGACGTGTGGGAGACCTCACTGACGTGTGGGAGACCTCACTGACGTGTGGAAGACCTCACTGATGTGTGGGAGACCTCTCTGACGTGTGGAAGACCTCACTGATGTGTGGGAGACCTCACTGACGTGTGGGAGACCTCACTGATGTGTGGGAGACCTCACTGACGTGTGGGAGACATCACTGACGTTTTTGGAGACCTCACTGATGTTTGGGAGACCTCACTGACTTGTGGGAGACCTCACTGACGTGTGGGAGACCTCACTGACGTGTGGGAGACCTCACTGACGTGTGGGAGACCTCACTGACATTTGGGAGACCTCACTGACGTGTGGGAGACCTCACTGACGTGTGGGAGACCTCACTGAAGTGTGGGAGACCTCACTGGTGACCTTATTGAACATGGTGTCAAGGTCACTGGGTAGGTGGAGTGGGATTTGCTGTGTGTGTGATTGTTTTTAGTAATGTTGCCAGCTTAATTTTTATAAGAGCTTGTGAAATTTGGGATCTTAGTAGGATGTTCTCCACCACTTTGTCGTACTAGTAATTATGCATGATCAAGTTGTCATATGAGAAATATCATATGACTAGTGGTATATAGAGTGTGAGATCATCAAGCTCTTATAATTAGTGTTATTTCCAGTTATCACTGGTTTATTCAGCTTTAGGCAACATGTAGGAAATATCAATCACACATATGTTAATATGCAGGTAATTTCCACATACAGTAAATATACAATTGTTCATAAAGTATAATGTTCTGTTCCACTCCACCTGTGAGGTAATAATAATAATAATACCATGTCCAGTATAGTTCTAGGTGGGTTTCCACACCTAGCTGCTGACCTGCTGCTTAGAGGAATAATATAATAATGTTCAACTTTACCCTCTGGTAGGTGTCTTGTAGCAGGTATACTCTGGCCACTAGTGGTTCAGACCTATGCCTGTTCTGGCATAGTCTAACCCAGCATAGTGTATAGCTATAGCAGGTAGCAGGAGTGATGACTGGAGATGTTACCTCTAGGGTGGTGCTGGAGATTCTGAGCTGGATGGACCTTCTACTGGGGGCCTTATATCCCTACTCTGGGGCTGATTGCCCCAGACAAAGTTAGGTCCTGCATCCAACTGTTATGTCTCCACTACAATGGAGTTACATGTTTGTTAAGGGATGCTTCCTTTGAACAGTGCAGGTAATTGGCTGGTATCCCTGTCTGTGTGTGTCTTCCCCTATTGTGGTCTAGGCCTTATACAGCCATCCCACATATCCAGTACAGACTGGCATTAGGGACATTATTGTTAGGCTGTTTTAGTGGCAGATGGGGGTCTGCTGAGCGGTGGTTGCCGCCTGCTATGCGGGCAGCGCCGCCCGGTAGGGATGCGGACAGCACTGAGTGTGGGTCTTAAAGGTGTCTCATATATATGTGACAATAGCATTCTTCCAAAGTCAGGGTGTGGTTTATACGCAACGTTTTATGGTAGTCAAGCGTTCAGCAGTGTATCCTTATTGCTAGTGTGTTGATAGTCAAAGTATTATTAAATCATTAAAAACAAATGCTAAAACATCCCAGGATTTGGTTCTGCTGCTGATTATCTCATATACCTCTGGATTATAATAGTATGATGTACTAACATTGAGAAATCCATATATCACGGTGCTTACTTTAAGTGTAAAATGCCTTAACTATAGAAGTGAATGGGAACTATTTTTTTCATATCACATCTCATGGGTAATGCCCCTTTACTGATTTTTTCACAAGACTCTCTAGATGGAAAGAGGACACACACACACACACATACACATACACACACACACATACATGTGTAACCAGCAAATTGGGGACACTGTTGCACACTCCTCCAAAGCGGGGACATTCCTACATTCACCCAGCTTTCACTTAATTCGGGTTCAATTTAGAGCACAAGTCCATTTTAGCTCCCATTAAACAGTAAACAGTTATAGTGCAAAATACCAAACTGACCTCTGATGCTCCCAAATAGACCAGTATGATGTGCCTAAATTGAGGACATGGCCAGTGTTTGATAAGCAAAGTGAGGACATTTGTACAATTCAAATAGCTATCTCATATCTACTTTTCTGATCCTAAACACAAGAGTATTCAGTCTATTTATGAAGAATAGACTGTTTTTTAAATAACCAAGACATTATTACCTACCCATGTGCTGAAACAAATTGGTGACTCAAACAATGTGTATGCAAACTGAGGACATAATCACACAGTATGTGTATGCGAGTAGAGGACTTGATCTTAGATATACTCCACACAGTGTGTTTTCAAACAGAGGACTTAGCCACAATAGAGTGTGTATGTAAACTGAGGACACACAGTATATGTATGCAAACTGAGGACATGGCCACACAGTATGTGTTGTTAAACTCTATGTGTTGGAGTTACTATTAAAGATGAGTTCTGAGAATTGTTTATAAAGGAAAGGGTAGACAAGATATAGTAAGGTGACTAATGATAGTGAGAAGATAACAGTTATAGATGATAGAAACAGGTATCTAACAGTGTATGCAAATAGAGGACATTAGGGAGTGGTCATTTATTATCAACAGGGGGGGTGGTGGGTTTGAGGGGGGGGCGTTAAAAATTCTGACCCCTCTCGAGGGGGGGCTAAAAAAATTTTGACCCCTCTTGAGGGGGGGCTAAAAAAATTTACCCTCTTTTTAGCAAAAAAGCCCGCGCGTTACTATAGATCAAAGAGGGGGCACGAAAACTCTCCGCGCCTATGGTGCGGGGGGCGCAAAATTTTTTTACTGCCGTCGAGGGGGGGCACCCCCCTGTTGATAAATAATGACCACTCCCTTAGTACACCATGTGGGCAAATACAGGACCTGGTTAAAGATAAGGTCCATAAAGTGTGTGTATACAAACTAATACAGTGCGCGTCTGCAAATAGAAAACTAGTGAATACATACTCTGAGCAAACCAATGACATATCCAAAATTAGATTTTCATTGTAAAGGGAGTCCTTGTGATAAGGTTCCCCTTGGGAGTGAGTGGATATAGGAGGAACTGCAGAAGAGATGGCTCTGATGTACTGTACAGAATTTTCTTCTGAACCTAAAACCAACATTAAGGTAATATACAGTCAAAAACACAGAAAAATAATCATGCAACTTTTGAGAAGATATGTATGAACAACTGTTGTATGTTGTCTCTTCTCTACTCTCTGACAGCTCTAATGTAGGAAGGACAAAGAGATATTTATGTCAGTCCTCCCCCTGGCGTATGGGGTCTTTAGTCAGTCCTCACCATGTACTGTGGGGTCCTTCCCCACTTCAAAGCTTCAGCACTGCAGGGATTAGTTTACAACTTGACCATTTCTGTGACCCAATTAACCTAAGGTTCTGGTCACATTAATTAAGGTATTGGCTCTATACGACAGGAATAGAAACATACATACATCACTTTTCATGTTACTCATAGACCCAAAGTCTGCTCTCAATCAACATTCTCATTTCTTTTTAGTTTTCATTAACTGACATATCATTGGATGGTAATACTCACATGTACATTAATTCAGATGAGAAAAGGGCCAGAAATTGAAATCACTATTGTTGTATGAATGTGGACCACAAGACTTGAATTGTTATTAGACATTGGTGCATGCAGGTAAATATCAATAATGTTCCCTTGATACAGACACCTTTTTGGTTCATATACCTTCTGCTGCTGGGATGTGGGATCCTAGTAGTATATATATAGGTCTTCTTTGGATATTTCCAAAAAAAATATCCAAAGAAGACCTATATTTTTTGAATATCCAGAAAATACCTATTATTTTGGATAATAGAATAATAGATTGAATTTAAAAGGTATGATTTATAGGATTATCTTGGAAATAGAAATCATATCACTTTAGGTTTTAAATACAAAAGAGGTCAAGTGGTGCTCATGTCACAAGGTTTCTCCGTGCTTTTGGTATAGAGGAATCAACTGAGATGAATGTGCAGGAGGATGAGGGAGGATTGAGAGAGGATTGAAGGAGGATTGAGGGAGGATTGGGTTTTCTGGGTTTAACCAGGCATCTGGGTACACATTCGATTTCAGATTGGCTCTCTAAGGAATGGCGTCACCGGGACAGGAGGGCCATTATGTATGGGTCTTCAATACTGACAGACAGTGGATTTTGACGGCTCAGAAGGACTGTCGTGTCATGTTGCAACTATGCAAGCATAGTCGTGATTCTCTACACAGTGAAGCCAGCAGCACACGCTACAATGGCGTTTACAGAAGCGTGGAGGTTTGTGACATGAGGGCCGGACCTCTCCAATTAACCCTAGACAATGCGTTCCTTATATACTCCACCTCAGCAGTGAAATCACAAATGTGGTGTTTCACTTTTAAGTCTATGAACAAATAGACATTCAGTTTTAAAGGATATAGATTTTTCAACAGTTTCAGTGATTCATGGATAGAGCTCTTTCTTTTCTATTTTTTGATATATTTCATTGATATAAAAAAAGAATAACTGCTGAGTTATTAGTGGAATTTACAGCGTTAGTTTACAATTGAGATGATAGATTTTCATCGTGTTTTGAACGCAACACGGATTTTTTGTCCCCCTCTACCGAGAATAATATGAACTAACCTTGGCATGTTGTAGGTTATGTGGAACTAAATTATTACATGTATAAAGCTCTTTCTTTTGTATTTTTTGATATATTTTCTTCAACAGTTTGAATGATTCATGGATAGAGCACTTTCTTTCTATTTTTTGATATATTTCATTGATATCAATAAAGAATATTTGCTGTTAGCTTAAAATTGAGACGATAGATTTCATCGTGTTTTGAACGCAAAACGCATTTTTGGTCTCCCTCTACCGAGAACAACATGAACTATCTTTGTCCTGTTGCAGGTTACGTGGAACTAAATAATTTATGTATACAGCTTTTTTCCATGTCTTTGTCACTAAGCTCCATGTAACATGTCGAATTTAGGATAAGATCATGTCTCATGTCACTTTTCCATGTCCTCGTCACTAGGTTCCATGTCATATGACGTTAAGTTACTGTTTTCCCATGTTTTTGTCACTAACCTCCATGTAACATGCCGCATTTAGGATAAGATCATGTCTCATGTGGTTTTTCCATGTCCTTGTCGCTAGGTTCCATGTCATATGTTGCTAAGTTACTGTTTTCCCATGTCTTTGTCACTAAGCTCCGTGTAACATGCCGCATTTAGGATAAGATCATGTCTCATGTCACTTTTCCATGTCCTTGTCACTAGGTTCCATGTCATATGTCGTTAAGTTACTGTTTTCCCATGTCTTTGTCACTAAGCTCCGTGTTACATGTCAAATTTAGGATAAGATCATGTCTCATGTCACTTTTCCATGTCTTTGTCCCTAGGTTCCATGTCATATGTCATTAAGTTACTGTTATCCCATGTCTTTGTCACTAAGCTCCATGTCACATGTCGAATTTAGGATAAGATCATGTCTCATGTCGCTTTTCCATGTCATATGTCGTTAAATTACTGTTTTCCCATGTCTTTTTCACTAAGCTCCGTGTCACATGTCGAATTTAGGATAAGATCATGTCTCATGTCGCTTGTCCATGTCCTTGTCACTAGGTTCCATGTCATATGTCGTTAAGTTACTGTTTTCCCATGTCTTTGTCACTAAGCTCTATGTCACATGACGAATTTAGTATAAGATCATGTCTCATGTCACTTTTCCATGTCCTTGTCACTAGGTTTCATGTTATATGGCGTTAAATTATTATTTTCCATGTCTTTTGTCACTTTGATTGACAGTATTATGCTGACTATAAGTAAAAATAAAAATAAAATGAAATAAGTGGTTTGGATATAATACATTTTATTATTATGTAATAGAACAATGTGTTTCATTTATATTATAATAGAATAATGTGTTTCACTTACTTACTAGCACTTTTACAATATTCTTCATGCCATTGTTTATATATATTTTGCTATGTGTTAATTGGAAACATATTTTCGAATAAGGAGTATCTTTAAGTTTGTTAGATTTTTTTAATGTAACATTATACATTTTTTCCAACACAAGTTGTGCAATCGGATCTCCACAATTTATTTTACATTATTTTTCACTGAAATTTAAAAAAAGTATATGAATTTGTCCTCTGTAATCATTGTCTATGATTCCTGTCTTAACATCCGTATACTTAAACCTATGCCCACTTAATGGTGCTATACGTGCATAATACCCAGTAGGGATAGCAACTTTGATGCTGGTTTCAATTAAACATTTTTCTTTGGCTGGAATTATATAACTGAAAGCACTATATAAATTAAATCCTACAGCGTTAGTTTTTTCTTTACATAGAGGAAATGTATTGGAATCATATCTAGTAAATTTTAAAACAGGTTTGTTTCCAATTTTTCTTTGACTGTACTTTAAGTAAGATACACTAGTTGTATATCATTTGCAGAGACATTTATATTATTCACAGAGACATTATTCACAGAGACATTAAGAAGTGTGTTTTTACCTTTAGGATTTTGTTTTTTCTTATTCTTCTTCTAAAATGTACAGTATATCAAGAGAGTCAAAAAGTTCTTTGTCTTGAATGTCTTCCACAGTTATCAGTTTATCTAACTGATTCGGTTTTAACATGAAGTGGCTTTCAATGTTCTTTGATGTGAATAGTAATGAGTACACTGCATTGCTTAATTAGGAGTTGAATTGGGCCAAACTTGCCTGCTGCCTTGCCTACTGTGTGATAATGAGTGGTCTTAGTAATTGGGAGTTATTGCTGATGAGACTTAATATGAAGAGGAGATAAGGTTATTGTGACACCATTGTATGAACTAGAGGATATAACGGTGTGTTGATCATCGAAGGGTGCCGGAGTATTTGATGAACTGTTTTCCTCTTGTTGTGCTTGACGTGTTAGTAGCCGAGGAGGAGAAACAATAAAAGTCTTCAGTCAGGAGGTATCTCTCACTAGTTTTATTTGAGTAGGATCACTGCACAGCTTGATATGTGTACTGGGCTGAGGTAGTGACACACTCTACCATTTATAAGGAGCTAGCTCAAACCCCAAAATGCACTTTACTACATCTATATGCAACAATTAGAAAGCAAGGTCTAAATAACATCAAATTAATAGAGTAAACACACAGTACAGTATTGGAATCATATCTAGTAAATTTTAAAACAGGTTTGTTTCCCATTTTTCTTTGACTGTACTTTAAGTAAGATACACTAGTTGTATATCAAGATAGTATATCAAGATAGTCAAAAAGTTGTTTGTCTTGAATGTCTTCCATCGCAGTTATCAGTTTATCTAACTGATTCGGTTTTAACATGAAGTGGCTTTCAATGTTCTTTGATGTGAATAGTAATGTATCCCAGTTTAATTTGGTGATAGTGAAGCCTTCTATTTCAATTTTAGAGTTTATGTTAACGTTTGAACTGAACAGATGTTTTATTTGATCCATTTTAGATGAGAGTTCTGTCCATTCTTCTTCGAAAATTTCGATCTTTTGTTCTTCTTTCACATCTAAGTATACGAGTGTGTTGTCTTCGTGCGGCACATCGTCGTACATAACAACTAAATCCAGATTGTAGGAAATGTTATAACATCCTCGCAAACAGGTTTTCACTTCTCCTTGATCCGTGTAACTATGTACTCACACTGTGAAATTGGTTTCATACCGATGATGACTTTCTTCTGAACTTGTTTCATCTTCTGAGGTTGATGATTCAATGTTACTCATTATAGTTTCGTTGTCAGCCATTTTTTTGACGCAATGAATTATGTTGCTACGTTATGTTGTCATAGCTACACTTAGCAATGAGCGTTGTCTTGATTTGTAGCGCATACCTTAGTAACCGTGTTAACACTTTGTGACGCTTCCCTTAGCAACCGTGTTATACAGAGAGAGGATACCAAAGACGATCTAAATCATAAATTTCTGCTGGTGTTGATTCATTTATATGTCTCCAGCCGGGAAAATAAAGAATTAAGTCATCATTTATGAACAGAGTGGCAGAGAATGAGTTACACATGTGTTCTAGTATACTTTGAAATTGACTTCTGAAAGTAATTGTTTGATTATCTGAATATAGTATATTGGCAGATTTCAGTGACTGGATGAAATTTTTATATTCCTTAGACTGAAGTACTGTAGTAGTTTCATTGATACGACTATTTCCATGGAATATTATTGAAATCTTGCTGTATCTTGAATTATCTTGGGTTTGCCATTTAACTCCAAAGTGATCCGTGTAATACATGATATTGATCAATTTTTTTTAACTTTTTAATACTTCGTTTAGAAGTGAAGGAGTTTGAACGTCATCGTTTTTCCATTTGTTTAAAAAAAGTTCTGCCGTTTCATTTTTTAAAACAAAAGTAATTATTTTAGTGTTTTCGTATGGAAAAATATTATTTCGAGGTGAATGATCATTGTAATCAGAATCTTGTAAAATATAAAGCAAGCATTCATCTACTTTTGCATTGTTGTCCATTATGGTTCTTTGGTTGTATGGTTTTTTTAGTTTATGATTTTTTTAGTTTATCACAGAGATTGCGTGATTTTTTAGTTTATCCCAAGGATGTTTTGTTTGTTATATTGTATGCACAAATAACATAACTCGATTTTATTTAATTTTTTTATTAGGGATAATTTCACATCGAGAGATGGAGGGCATTTCATTGATTTTATCATTGGTTTATATGATATGTTGATTTTTTCATTTTTAATGCGATTTTTCATCATAGGCTTGTTCTTAAACTGCATCGAAGAATTGTTCTTCATCGACTCGTTTTTTTCTTTTGCTGATTCTTAATTTGATTTTTCTTCATAGGCTTGTTCTTCAACTGCATCGAAGAATTGTTCTTCATCTGTAGGCTCTTCATCGACTGGGTTTTCTCTTGATGGTTTTTCATCGACTGGTTTTTTATTAACTGGGTTTTCTCTTAATGGTTCTTCATCAACTAGTTTTTCAACTGGTTTTTCTTCAGTTTCATTTGTTGTTTTTTCTTTACCTGATCCGAATCCTCTTTTGTTTCTTTCAGTTACATTAAGAACAGACACTTCTTCAAGGTGAGGGATGCAAATTCTTTCTATGATGATTTGAGCTATTTGATCTCCGTGTTTTATTTCAAAGTTTTTATTACTGAAATTGAACAGTAGGACGGCAACAGAGCCTCTATAGGCTCCATCTATTACTTCTGCACCAAATCAATGAAACGATGAACTGCAAGACCTGATTTAGGTGCTATGCGACCATAGCATCCTGGAGGTATAGCAAGCGTTAAATCAGTTTTCACCAACATTCTTTCTTTAGCAGGAATGATGTAATCATAAGCACTGTATAAATCAAATCCTGCAGATTCTTCAGTCGATCTTGTTGGTTCAATCGCTCTTTCTGTATTTTTGATATAATATATTACAGGTTTACTTATAGGATTTATA